>OX243884.1:0-2500000 GCA_945859645.1 Amphipoea oculea
GGAGCTCCTCCACCGTCACCGGGGGGACCTGCTCGTCCGGCGGAGCCGCCCCTTGCGGGGGATCCATCGCTGGTGGGGTGAAGTCGGTCCTGCGCGGAAACAGGGACCGGACCACCCCGTCCAGCAACGCCGGCTCGAGGGTCTCCGTCAGTGGGGGACCATAGGGGCGTAGCTGGTTCCGCGCCGCCTTGTACGGTCTCCCATAAGGATCCCTGTCGAGACCCTCCAGCATCTCGGCCCTCGCCGAGTCTTCCGCAGCGCCCATTGCAGACTTGAGGGCCGTCTTCGCCTCTTGGTAAGAGGCGTATAGGCGGTCCTCCTCTGCCCGGACTCGGTTTTGGGCGCTGCGCCGTCGGCTCCGCGCGTAGGCCCTTCTGGCCGCAACGCAGGCGGCCCGGAGACCCGCCAGCTCCTGCGTCCACCAATAGACGGCGCGACGGGGAGGCGGACGGCGAGACCGAGGCATGCTGGAGTTGCACACCTCGGTCAGGGACCCCCTGAGCTGGACCGCTGCGGCGTCCACGTCCAAGGCATCGACAGGGGGGGGCGAAAGCCAGTCCTGGAGAAAGGCCGCCTCCTCGGCTGCCTCCCGGTCCAGGCGGGTGAGTGCCCACCGTGGGAAGGGAGATTGCCCGGCGCGGGCCCTCCCCCCCCCCTGGGTGGAGATGTCGAACCGCACATATCGGTGGTCCGACAGGGTCTCCACCATCTCTACCCGCCAGTTGACGACGCGGGCGGCTAGCGCGGGGGTGGCAAACGAGACGTCCACCACCGATCCGCCCTGTTGCCGCACACACGTGTGGACCGCCCCCCTGTTGAGGAGGGACACACCGCATGAGGCCGCCCAAAACTCGACGGCGCGTCCCCGGACGTTGCAACCGGGGGCCGGGTTGCCCCAGGCCACCGACTTGGCGTTCAGGTCGCCCAACACCACGACCTGGCGCGGTGCCGCCCTCCCTACGACCGCGGTGAGGATCTCGAGGAAATCCTCAAAGTCGGAGAGAGAGCGGTTCGGGGAGAAGTAGACCCCTACCAGGGCCATGTCTCCCCACGCGGCGGCCACGTATCCCGGTCCCCTCTCTAAGAGCGAGAGGGGAGGGGAGTCCGTGGAAGACCGCGACACCAACGCCACCAGGCCGTCCCGGTCGCCCAGCCAACGGCCAGGGACCGAATAAGGCTCGGCGACCACCGCCAAGTCCACCAACCACTCAGCCATGGTCTGCATCAGCAGATCCTGGGCTGCCCTGCAGTGGTTGGCGTTCGCCTGGAGTATGCGATGTTCGACCCTATCCATCAGTCGGACATCGCACCCCCTTCCTCCGCAGCCACCGCAGAAGCAGCGGTGCTATTGGCAGGCCCGGTCGGCGCCTGCGCTTTGCCCCGCACAGGGGGAGGACTGCAGTTCCTCCCCTTCATTGCGTGGTCTGCCGGGCAGCCACTGGCGGCACACACCGCGCAGTGCGGCGTGGCGGCCTCGCAGGAGGCGGCTTTGTGGCCGTCCTTGCCGCAGCGGTAGCAGGCGTTCGACCTGTCCACTGCGGACGGACACAGGGGCCGGGTGTGTCCGATGCCGAAGCACCGGAAACACCGCAGAGGCTGGTCCTCGAGCGCCCGGACCGCTCCCGAGCTAAAGCCGACTGTGAGCCGTCCCTTGGCAAGGACGGCTTTGGCAGCGGCGATTGGGCACTCGAGGCGCATGGTGCCCATGCCGCCGCGGCCGGGCCTTATGTCCCGGCCTTGGACCGCCGCGACGCCACAGCCCCCTATCGCTGCGACCGCCGCTACCACCTCCTCCTTGGTGACGGAGTCGTCCAGGTCCGTCACCTCTATGGCCGCCGACTTGACCGGCCGTGCCACCTTGGCCGAGTCTGCGATGACCTCCTGCAGCTTGGCTGCAAAGAGGTCCGCATGGGCACTCCCCTCTGCCCCCGGGAACTCGAAAATTCGAGCCCCGGCCTGGGTCCGCCGGCAGGACACACTGCCGATCCCCAGCTGGGTGGGATCGGCGTTCGCACGCGCCCGCACCAAAACGGACGCGTACGTCTCCCCTCGGTCCGCAGCCTCCGCGGTGAGCGTCACCACGACGGCCGCGGTTTTTGGGGAGACCAGCTGCACCCTTCGCTTCCCCTTCCCCTTCCCCGTCCGCTTTCCCTTGCCGGTCGTCTGCGACTTGCTGGGAGCGGCGGTGGCGGCGGGGACGGCGGGGACGGCCGTCGCCGACTTTTTACCCTTGCCCTTCCCCTTGCGGACCACTTCCGTCCACTCGTTGGACGGGGTCGTTGAGGGGAGGAGAAGGGCGTCGTCCGCGTGGGAGCAGGACGGGCCCGGCTCACGCTGCCTCGCGTCTGCCGCAAGGGCCGGTCGGAGGCGCTTCTCCGGCAGGAGCCGGTCCTCTATGCCCGCCAAGCAGGCTCTTGTGAAGGCCCTCTCCTCCATTACGACCTTGCGGATGATATCCTCAAGGTTGGAGGAGGGGCCCTCTGCCGCAGGGCTCGACTTGGCCTGTTGTGGCCGGGCCGTGGCTTCAGCCAGCTTCTGATGAAGCTGGCTGACCTCCGACTGCAGGCGATCCACCTTCGCCTGCAGTTGCCGCGTTTCGTCGGTGGAGCTGCGCTGGACCAGCTCCGCAACGACGCCGCGCATGCTCGCGGCCCTACATTTCAGGGCCTTTTGGAGGGTCCCCTTTATGTTGGAGGACTTCGAGGCGACCTCCGCGATCTCCCTCTCGTCCTCCTCCGCCATCCTCTCCAGCTCGGCCAGGGAGTGGTCCGCGTATACGACGCGGGGCGCACCGTACCCGGACTTGGCCCGGGCGACGTGCGCCCGCTTCTCCGCGGCAGCGACCCGCTCCTCCAGCTCTTGCTGGAGCTGAGCCCGCCGAGCCAGATCCAGCTGGCGTTGGGCGTTCTCGAGCCCAACGACATGGGTCTCCGCGGCAGCCGTCGGCTTTTTAGCCTTCGGCGACCGCGTCGACCCCGAGGCCGAGGAGCCCTCGGACCCACCGCTCCGGTGGACTCTTTTCCGCGAACGAGAGTCGTCCGCGTCCGACACAGTGATGAGTGAGTCGTTGTCGGACGACGACTCGTCCGCCCCTCCAAAGAAACTAGCCGCAGACGGCGCGCGGCTAGTTCCTGACGCCGAAGCGTCAGCTTGGCCCTGAGAAGGGCCTTTGGGTTGGCCCTGAGAAGGGCCTTTTGGTTGGCCCTGAGAAGGGCCTTTGGGTTGGCCCTGAGAAGGGCCTTTGGGTTGGCCCTGAGAAGGGCCTTTTGGTTGGCCCTGAGAAGGGCCTTTGGGTTGGCCCTGAGAAGGGCCTTTTTGTTTTAAAAATCGCCCGGAGGCGTCCCGCTCAGGGGTCGGCATGATCCCGGCAGGTTCGCAGACACACTACTACGATAAAATTAAAATCCGCGAAGGCACAGTGCACTTTGGCCAACCCAGTCTGCCACTCCGTTACGGTGGTCAGAACTGGGCTGTTTCCAGGGGACGCGACGTGGACGCAAGCACTGTGGGGTGGTCCCCCAACCTAACCTAACCTAACCTAACCTTTTTTTTTTTTTTTTTTTTTTTTTTTTTTTTTTTTTTTTTGCGCTGGGAAAAATGCGTTACGCATACCCTCCCATCGGGGGATGGGGGGGCTATGTGGGACTCCCGGGTCTGACCCGGTATACCCACTAAAAAACCCAGCGGCACTCCCGCTTCGTCCGAGTGGCGGGGGACTGGGAAACCAGCGTAGCCTTAACGTCCAGTCCTCCGCCGACGATTGTCCTTCAGGGCGGGCCCCTCACGGGGGCCCGGGAGTGACCGACGAAGGTGGTGATGGGTGCAATGCGGGAGACGGCACCCCCGTGCCTGTCGCCCGCCCATCGCCACCATGAGGGGGGAGAGGCTGGCGCCTTCTCCGACCCCTTCTTCGTCTGCGGAGCGGCACAGCGAGAGGGTCGTCCTCCCGCGCGCGCTCCGCCTCCTCCTTTTGCGAGATTACGTCCTCGCAAAAGGAGGCCACCGCTGCCCAGGCCTCCTCGCTCCCCAGCATGGCGTTGATCACACCAGGAAGCGAGAGGTCCTGTCCGACCGCCGCGGTCAGACCGCGGCGCAGCTCGGACCAAGCCGGGCACGCCTCGAGGGTGTGCTGCGCCGTGTCCTCCGCCGCGCCGCAGTCGTGGCACGCCGGGGTCTCCTCCCTCCCGATCCGGTGCAGGTACGTTCCGAAACAGCCGTGGCCGGACAACACCTGCACCAGACGGAACGAGAGGAAACCGTGGGACCGCTCGAGCCAGCTCTGCAGGACCGGGCCGAGCGCGTCCAACGTCCGGCGGCCAAAGGCGGCGGTGGCGAGGTCCTCTGTCCAGTGAAGGACGATTGCGTCCCTCGCCTCCCGCCGCACGGCCTCCCGCTCTTCGGCGACGGGGCGCTCCCCGAGCGCCCTTCGTTGCGCGGTCCACTCGTACACTCTGGCGAGCACCCAAGCCTCCAGCTCCCAAGGAGGGGTGCCGGCCAGAGCGCACGCCGCCGAAAAGCCCACCGAGCGGTAGGCCCTCGCCACCCGCAGTGCAATGGCCCTTTGGGGCTTGCGGATGGCGGTCGCATTCTCCCTCCTGTGGAGTGAGTCCGCCCAGATAGGGGCCCCGTATAGGGCCATGCTCCTGAGGACGCCGGCATAGAGGCGCCGGCACCCCACCTTGGGCCCCCCCAGGTTCGGGAGCAGCCGCGAGAGGGCGTCCGCGGCTTTCAGGAGGCGCGTCGACAGCCCGCTGAAATGCGGGCCGAAGCGCCACCTCTCGTCCAGCACCAGGCCCAGATACTTCATCTGGGGCTGGACCTCTATCCGGACGCCCTCTACGACGATGTGGGCGTCGGGAGGGCAGCGCTGCCGAGGCCCGTGAAAGAATACGGCCTCGGTCTTGTGCAGCGCCACCTTCAATCCCAGGAGGCGGATCCTGTCTGCAACCAGGGATCCGCCAGCCGAGGCCAGACAGGCCGCGTCTCCAAAGTTCCTCCCCCGGGCAGTGAGGAGAGTGTCATCCGCGTAGCAGATGACACTCGTGCCCTGGAGGAGGACTCCGCGTAGGAGCCAGTCGAACCCGATGTTCCACAGGGAGGGCCCCAGAACTGACCCCTGCGGAACACCGGACTCTGCTCCGTACCGCCTCACCGTGCCCGTCCGGTCCGCGAGGAGGACCTCTCGGCCCTCCAGGTAGCTGGCCAGCAGATCCTGCAGGTATTGGGGCACTCCGTGATACCGGAGCGCCTCCAATATCGTCGAGTGGGGGACGGAGTTGAAGGCGTTTGCAATGTCGAACGACACTGCCAGCACTCCGTCCCCCGCCTCCACCGCCTCCTTCACCTGGCCCTTGAGTAGGGCCAGCGCGTCGATCGTCGAACGCCCTTGTCGGAAGCCGAATTGGGCGTCCGACAGGTCCGGCCCTACCCCCCGCAAAAGGCCATGAAGCCGGGACGCGATGATCCCCTCGAACAGTTTACCGACCTCATCGAGCAAGACGATGGGCCGGTATGCCGACGGGGAGTCCACCGGACGTCCCTCCTTTCGGAGGAGGCAGAGCTGCCCCTCCTTCCACAGTTTCGGGAACCTCCCAGCCGTAAAGCACGCGCTGAAGAGGTCCCGAAACCTGTCCTCCATTTGGGAGGCGGCGATCGCCACCACCCGTGCGGGGACGCCGTCTGGCCCGGGGGCCGTCTTCTTCGCGCGGAGGGTGAGAACCCCCGCGCGGAGCTCCTCCACCGTCACCGGGGGGACCTGCTCGTCCGGCGGAGCCGCCCCTTGCGGGGGATCCATCGCTGGTGGGGTGAAGTCGGTCCTGCGCGGAAACAGGGACCGGACCACCCCGTCCAGCAACGCCGGCTCGAGGGTCTCCGTCAGTGGGGGACCATAGGGGCGTAGCTGGTTCCGCGCCGCCTTGTACGGTCTCCCATAAGGATCCCTGTCGAGACCCTCCAGCATCTCGGCCCTCGCCGAGTCTTCCGCAGCGCCCATTGCAGACTTGAGGGCCGTCCTCGCCTCTTGGTAAGAGGCGTATAGGCGGTCCTCCTCTGCCCGGACTCGGTTTTGGGCGCTGCGCCGTCGGCTCCGCGCGTAGGCCCTTCTGGCCGCAACGCAGGCGGCCCGGAGACCCGCCAGCTCCTGCGTCCACCAATAGACGGCGCGACGGGGAGGCGGACGGCGAGACCGAGGCATGCTGGAGTTGCACACCTCGGTCAGGGACCCCCTGAGCTGGACCGCTGCGGCGTCCACGTCCAAGGCATCGACAGGGGGGGGCGAAAGCCAGTCCTGGAGAAAGGCCGCCTCCTCGGCTGCCTCCCGGTCCAGGCGGGTGAGTGCCCACCGTGGGAAGGGAGATTGCCCGGCGCGGGCCCTCCCCCCTCCCAGGGTGGAGATGTCGAACCGCACATATCGGTGGTCCGACAGGGTCTCCACCATCTCTACCCGCCAGTTGACGACGCGGGCGGCTAGCGCGGGGGTGGCAAACGAGACGTCCACCACCGATCCGCCCTGTTGCCGCACACACGTGTGGACCGCCCCCCTGTTGAGGAGGGACACACCGCATGAGGCCGCCCAAAACTCGACGGCGCGTCCCCGGACGTTGCAACCGGGGGCCGGGTTGCCCCAGGCCACCGACTTGGCGTTCAGGTCGCCCAACACCACGACCTGGCGCGGTGCCGCCCTCCCTACGACCGCGGTGAGGATCTCGAGGAAATCCTCAAAGTCGGAGAGAGAGCGGTTCGGGGAGAAGTAGACCCCTACCAGGGCCATGTCTCCCCACGCGGCGGCCACGTATCCCGGTCCCCTCTCTAAGAGCGAGAGGGGAGGGGAGTCCGTGGAAGACCGCGACACCAACGCCACCAGGCCGTCCCGGTCGCCCAGCCAACGGCCAGGGACCGAATAAGGCTCGGCGACCACCGCCAAGTCCACCAACCACTCAGCCATGGTCTGCATCAGCAGATCCTGGGCTGCCCTGCAGTGGTTGGCGTTCGCCTGGAGTATGCGATGTTCGACCCTATCCATCAGTCGGACATCGCACCCCCTTCCTCCGCAGCCACCGCAGAAGCAGCGGTGCCATTGGCAGGCCCGGTCGGCGCCTGCGCTTTGCCCCGCACAGGGAACCTAACCTAACCTAACCTAACCTAACCTAACCTAACCTAACCGCTATAACTTTGCATCCCGGTGACGCATTCTGAAGCTTTTTTCAGCGTAGTAATTCGTTTTTTAGGCTCCGTCTAACGTTCCCAATAGTTTAAATTGACAAAAACACCGAAAAACACTTTTCGGTTATTCACTTGCAAAAATTTCAGTGTAAATTCCTTTAAAAAATTGTTTATTTCAAAACCTTCAGCTAAATTTTCATTTTTATAATTTTAATTTGTACTTACCTGCCTTACCTGTACTCCGGCGCGCGTTCCGCGTGTTCGAGTCCCGTTTGGTGGTGTTATTCCCGTTTTATACATACATTTTGGTCGTAAATTCAGTTTTTTCAGGAAATTTCAAAAATTTTCTTCAGCGTAAATTCCAAAAACCTCATAGCTCGCTGGCCGGCGCCGAGACGCGTCTTTTGACACCTCGCACGTCCGCCTAGCTCAGATAGAAACGCAAAAATTTGTTGTAGTGGGGATTTTCATACGAGTAAGTACATACACGAAATCCACCTTAGGGATAGAACAATTTCATCTAACCGCTATAACTTTGCATCCCGGTGACGCATTCTGAAGCTTTTTTCAGCGTAGTAATTCGTTTTTAGGCTCCGTCTAACGTTCCCAATAGTTTAAATTGACAAAAACACCGAAAAACACTTTTCGGTTATTCACTTGCAAAAATTTCAGTGTAAATTCCTTTAAAAAATTGTTTATTTCAAAACCTTCAGCTAAATTTTCATTTTTATAATTTTAATTTGTACTTACCTGCCTTACCTGTACTCCGGCGCGCGTTCCGCGTGTTCGAGTCCCGTTTGGTGGTGTTATTCCCGTTTTATACATACATTTTGGTCGTAAATTCAGTTTTTTCAGGAAATTTCAAAAATTTTCTTCAGCGTAAATTCCAAAAACCTCATAGCTCGCTGGCCGGCGCCGAGACGCGTCTTTTGACACCTCGCACGTCCGCCTAGCTCAGATAGAAACGCAAAAATTTGCCCTCCCACCCACCCATTCGTGTCTAGGCAGGTAAACTTTTCGGTTTTTCACGAAAAAATTTGTTTCTGTTTTTTGCTCTTCCGGGTATCTTAGTACCCCTTTTATTACGACGCAGGGAAAATAGACGGATTTTGACATTTTTAGCGCCTCTGAAGGCGTGTCATTGACACATTTTATATATTGACCGAGTCCTTGTGTAAAGGGCTCGCATTTTTAAAGTTCTCTTGCTGGTCCCCTCTTTACAGGGACACAGAAGAGACACCAGTGCCCTCTGACCGTTCTGTTAATGAACCTCACGTTCACTAAAGACACTGCCATGTTCCGCACGCCGGCCAAGAAAACCGCGAGCTCACCTGTTTTCGGGGGTTCGCCGCGATCCGCAGAGAAAGCTGGGACCTCGCAGCCGAGCAGCAGTAGGGATTTGGAGGCCGGGGAAACAGAGCCCAAGGCAAAGTCCCCGGCCAACCCAAAACCTGGTGCAACTCCGCCGGCAGCACAAAAAATCCCCTCCTCTCTGGGGACGCGGCGGGCCTCCGCAGATGCCGCGGTATCCAGTAACAAGCCCGCACCAATTAAGTACCCGAACCTGACAGCGGAGGCGAGAGCTTGCCTAAGCAAAGCAAAGCTGCACTTGGGCAACTCTCGAAATCTAAAAACAGAAATCAAGACGGAGGTTTTGGCGGCCATCACTCGGCTGTATGAAATCGTAAAAGAGTCTGAGAAGTCGAGACCATCTGTTACTGCCGCCCCCATTCCGACTGTAATTCAGACCAGTCTGCCCTCCCCAAACGAGGAAACCGGGATCGACCTCACAAAACAGCTGGAGGAGAATAGCGCCCTCCTCAAAGAAAACCTCCAAAAAATGGAGTCGCTGCGAGAAGTCTTAGCGACAACGACAAGGGACTTTGCTGAGGAGAGGACATACGCGGCTGTGGCTGCTGCGCACAACAGCCAAACCGGGGCTCAGACCCTGGGGCGGGCAACGCTGCACTCCGTTGTTGTCTCCTCAACAAAGGAAACAGACACAGGGGAAGAGGTTCTGGAAAGGGTGAGGAAGGCAGTCGATGCGAAGGAGGGCTGGGTGAAGGTGGAGAGGGTCAGAAAAGCGAAGGATAGGAAGATCATAATGGGGTGTCACTCAAAGGAGGAGAGGACAAAAATAAAGGAGAGGATCGAAGCGGCTGGACAGGGCCTCGTCGTCGAGGAAGTGACGAACCGGGACCCGCTTCTGATTTTGAGGGACGTTTTGCTTATTCATAGTGACGAAGAAGTTGTAAGGGCCCTCAGAAATCAGAATCGGGAACTATTCCACGGCCTCGGAGACGAGGACCAAAGGACGGTGATCAAATTCCGAAGGAAGACGCGCAACCCTCATCTAAACCACATTGTGCTCAGTGTGTCCCCATTAATCTGGAGGAGGGCCATCGAAGGTGGCAAACTCAGAATTGACCTCCAGATTGTGCGCGTCGAAGATCAGACGCCTCTGGTGCAGTGTACCCGCTGCTTGGGCTACGGACACAGCAAGCGGTTCTGTAAGAACCCAGCCGATCTGTGCAGCCACTGTGGCGGCCCACACTTAAGAGCAGACTGCCCGGATAGGCAAATGGGCGAAGCAGCGATGTGCATAAACTGCACCAAAGAAAAATCGGGGAACACTGAGCACAATGCATTCAGCACTGAATGCCCTGTAAGGCGAAAGTGGGATGCCCTCGCTCGAGCCTCAATAGCGTATTGCTAAGGTTGTCTCTGATACCCATCAGTATAAAATAGTCCAGGCCAACCTGCAACGGAGTCAACTGGCCACAAACGAGCTGCTGCTGGAGGCTGACAAGCGCAAACTTGCCGTAGCACTGCTCCAGGAGCCTTATGTGGGTGGGGTGAGAAGGATGAAGGGCTACCGGGGCGTAAGGGTCTTCCAGAGCTCTGAGGGAGGAGAAGGGACTGTAAAGGCAGCAGTGGCTGTCCTTGACCAAAGCCTCGACATCATACAGTACCCGCAACTCACCACAAATAACATCGTTGTGGTGGGAGTCCGAACCAGATCCTGGACGATCACGCTGGTGTCCTTCTACTTCGAGCCCGACAAGCCCATAGAGCCATACTTGGAGCAGCTAAAACGAGTGGAGCATGTGGTGGGCCCTAGCAGGTTGGTTATTGGAGGAGACGCAAATGCGAAAAGTACTTGGTGGGGTAGCGGCAACGAGGACTCGAGAGGGGAGCACATGTGTGGAACGCTAGGGGAAATGGGCTTGCAGATTCTAAACACGGGCGACACCCCAACCTTCGACACCATCAGGGGAGGTATCAGGTACAGCAGCCACGTGGACGTAACGGCCTGTTCGGCGGACATGCTGGACCTGGTGGACGGCTGGCGAATCGTGGAGGGACTCACGGGCTCCGACCATAACGGCATACTTTTCGGCATACAACTTCAAAAATCTAAAGGGTTAAGCATCGAGCGCACCACAAGAATGTACAACACAAAGGACGCAAATTGGAGACAGTTTCATGAGAAACTGTCTCAAATTATGTCGGCAAACAACCTAACAGTTACGGAGCTCACAAACATAAACACTACAGACAAACTAGAACACACAATAAACACATACACACAAGCCGTAACTGAAACATGTACACTCACACTAAAAACAAAAAAGAAACACCAAACACTTACCTTGCCGTGGTGGTCTGAGGAGCTCGCGAGGATGAAGAAGCTGGTCGCCACCAGGAAACGCAGAATCAGGAACGCAGCGCCGGTACGGAGAGAGATGGTGGTCGGGCTGTACCTGGAAGAAAAAGAAAGATATGAGGATGCTGTGAGGAAAGCAACCGAGGAGAGTTGGAGGCATTTTTGCGGGAAGCAGGACAGGGAAGGCGTCTGGGAGGGGATCTACAGAGTCATGGGAAGGGTCGCGAAAAGAGAAGAGGATCCGCCGCTGTGGTCGGGAGGTGAGGTGCTGGATGCGAAGGGTTCGGTGAGGCTGCTGGCCGACACGTTCTACCCCGAGGACCGCGAGGAAGACGACACCTTGGACCATCGCCAAACTCGGCTACTAGCAGAAAGGGTAAACGAGTGGAGCCATGATGAACAACATGACCCACCGTTTACCCGGAGTGAGCTTGATAGGTCCATTGGGTCGTTCAACCCAAAAAAGGCCCCGGGAGCCGACGGCCTCACTGCCGACATCTGCTCTCAGGCCATTTACTGCAATCCTGAATTCTTCCTGTCGCTGTTAAATAAATGCCTGGCACACCAATATTTCCCGAAGTCCTGGAAAGAAGCAACGGTGGTAGTGCTCAGGAAGCCAGGCAAAGACACGTACACCGTCCCGAAATCCTACAGGCCGATTGGGCTTTTGCCTGTACTAGGGAAGGTGTACGAGAGGATGCTGGTTGCTCGTCTCAAGTTTTACCTGCTCCCAAGGATTAGTACTCGCCAATACGGCTTTATGCCCCAAAAGAGCACCGAAGACTCCCTCTATACTCTCGTGCATTACATCCGCACAATGCTGGAGAGAAAAAAGATCGTTACGCTTGTGTCACTGGATATAGAGGGAGCTTTCGACAGTGCGTGGTGGCCCGCTATTAAGGTACGATTGGCTGAGGAAAAGTGTCCTATAAACTTGAGACGAGTAGTCGACAGCTATCTCAGCGACAGGGAGGTCAGCGTGAGATACGCGGGGGAGGAGTGCAGAAAAGCAACAAGCAAAGGTTGCGTCCAGGGTTCCATAGGTGGCCCTATCTTCTGGAACCTGCTGCTGGACCCACTCTTGAAGCAGCTGGAGGATAGAGGCCACTACTGCCAGGCATTCGCCGATGACGTCGTTATGGTTTTCGTCGGCGAGTCGGCATTGGAAATCGAGGGACGGGCCGGTGCCGCTCTCGAACATGTTCAGGCGTGGGGTGCCAGAAATAAGCTCAAATTCGCGCCGCACAAAACCTGTGCGATGGTGCTGACGCGGAGGCTGAAGTACGACACACCGCGCTTGACCATGGGGGGGATCGACATCGGTATGTCCCAAGACATAAAAATCCTGGGCGTCACAATTGACAGCAAGCTGACCTTCAACAAGCACATAACTATTGCCTGTAAAAAGGCGATAGGTATCTATAAACAGCTGGCCAGAGCTGCCCGAGTGAGCTGGGGCTTAAGCCCGGAGGTTATACGGGTCATTTATACCGCAGCGGTTGAGCCAATACTCTTGTATGCCGCAAGTGCGTGGGCGCCAGCCGCAAATAAGTTGGGAGTTAGAAAACAACTAAACGTGGTCCAAAGAGGATTCGCGCAAAAGCTGTGTAGAGCCTACCGCACAGTCTCCCTGAACTCGGCACTGGTGCTGGCCGGGATACTCCCAATCGACCTGCGCATTCGCGAGGCGGCAGCGCTGTATGAGGCCAAGAGGGGAGTGTCCCAGTCAGTAATGGGAGACAGGGAGATTGAGCGGATGGCTCCAGCATTGGAATCCCCGCACCCAGCGGAGCAAACGAACCTGAAGTTCGAAAGCCTGGTAGACGAGGAACAATACAAAAACCACAGCAAATTTTCTGTGAGGATTTTCACCGACGGCAGCAAGATTGAGGGCAGAGTCGGAGCGGCGCTATCCTTGTGGAATGACGTCGCCGAGACAAAGGCCCTCAAACTTGCCTTGCCGTCCTACTGCACCGTCTACCAGGCTGAACTCCTGGCTCTACAAAGGGCGGCAGGGGAAGCGCTCAAGTCCCGTGAAACCTCTTTCGGCATTTTCAGCGACTCTATGGCGGCCCTTCAGTCAGTAGTCAACACAAGTTCCCCCCACCCCTTGGCCGTGGATACAAGGGACACCCTACGACGCTGCAAGCTCCAGAGCAAGAGTGTCTCCTTGTTCTGGATAAAGGCCCACGCAGGGTTGGAGGGAAACGAGAGAGCTGACCAGCTCGCGAAGGAGGCCGCCCTGGGGTCGAAGAAAAGGCCGGACTACGATTTGTGTCCCGTATCATTCGTCAAGCGACAAATCCGGTCGGAAACGCTTGAGGAATGGAACGGGAGATATCGGTCGGGTGACACGGCTTCGGGCACGAAACTGTTCTTCCCGGACGCGGTGATAGCGTATGGTGTGGTGCGGAAGATGACTCACACGAGTATAACCACGCAGATTCTAACGGGGCACGGTGGGTTCTCTGCATATTTGAAACGCTTCAAGTGTAAAGAGAATCCATCGTGCGCATGTGAGCCTGGTGTCGAAGAGTCACTTCCGCACATTCTTTTTAGCTGCCCAATGAACGCAAAGAAGCGATACGAGACGGAACAGAAACTCGCTATTACATTAAGCGCCACAAATGCGTCAGAGTTAATGACTGGTAAAAAACGGGACGAATTTCTCAAATACTGTATAGAAACTGCAACACAAGTCATTAACAGAAACAAGAATGATTAAGAAAGTATGCTGTCCTAATATAATGTTATATATTAAAGACAAGCATAAAACAATAGTAAAGAAAATAATGAAGGTAAAGTAGTATAAGTTTAAATTGTTACTTACGTGCCTTACCTGTACTCCGGCGCTCGTCCGCGAGCTCGAGTCCTGTTTGGTAGTTTTATTCCAGGTCTTCACATACATTTAGTCATAAAATACGTTTTCAGCAAATATCAAAATTTTTCATCAACATAAATCCCTTTAAAAACGTTTCAAAATTTCTATTTATTTTTAATTATCACAATAATAATACCCAAGATTAGAATCAAATAAAATAGCAAATTAATGGCTCTGATAATGTCAGAGGGTCACTGAGTAGGGCAGGAGTGTGGTTTTAGCCGGTAAGAGTCCGGCACTGCCCAGATTGCCTCATTAGTGAGACAGTCTGGGCGTCCATGAGGATTTCCCACTCCTGCCAAAACAAAAAAAAAAAAAAAAAAAAAAAAAAAAAACCTAACCTAACCTAACCTAACCTAACCTAACCTAACCTAACCTAACCTAACCTAACCTAACCTAACCTAACCAGCCGACCAGCTCGCGAAGGAGGCCGCCCTGGGGTCGAAGAAAAGGCCGGACTACGATTTGTGTCCTGTATCATTCGTCAAGCGACAAATCCGATCGGAAACGCTTGAGGAATGGAACAGGAGATATCGGTCAGGTGACACGGCTTCGGGCACGAAACTGTTCTTCCCGGATGCGGTGATAGCGTATGGTGTGGTGCGGAAGATGACCCACACGAGTATAACCACGCAGATTCTAACAGGGCACGGTGGGTTCTCTGCATATTTGAAACGCTTCAAGTGTAAAGAGAATCCATCGTGCGCATGTGAGCCTGGTGTCGAGGAGTCACTTCCGCATATTCTGTTTAACTGCCCAATGAACGCTAAAAAGCGATATGAGACGGAACAGAAACTCGATATCAAATTAAACGCCACAAATGCGTCAGAGTTGATGATTAGTAAAAAACGGGACGAATTTCTAAAATATTGCATAGAAACTGCAACACAAGTAATAAAAAGAAACAAGAAAGAATAAGAAAGTATGCTGTCCTAATATAATGTCTATATTAAAGACAAGCATAAAAAATGAGTATGTAAAATAAAGAGGTCAAATTAGTATAAGTTTAAATGTTACTTAAAATACTTTTTCAGCAAATATCAAAATTAACATCAGCATAAATCCATTTAAAAAACGTTTCAAAATTTTATTTCTTTTAAATATCTCAATAAAATACACAAGAATAGAATCAAATAAAATAGCAAAATAATGGCTCTGATAATGTCAGAGGGTCACTGAGTAGGGCAGGAGTGTGGTTTTAGCCGGTAAGAGTCCGGCACTGCCCAGACTGCGTCATTAGTGAAACAATCTGGGCGTCCATGAGGATTTCCCACTCCTGCCAAAACAAAAAAAAAAAAAAAAAAAAAAAAAAAAAAAAAAAAACCTAACCTAACCTAACCTAACCTAACCTAACCTAACCTAACCTAACCTAACCTGAGCGAACCTAACCTGAGCGAACCTAACCTGAGCAAACCTAACCTGAGCGAACCTAACCTGAGCGAACCTAACCTGAGCGAACCTAACCTGAGCAAACCTAACCTGAGCGAACCTAACCTGAGCGAACCTAACCTGAGCGAACCTAACCTGAGCGAACCTAACCTGAGCGAACCTAACCTGAGCGAACCTAACCTGAGCGAACCTAACCTGAGCGAACCTTACCTGAGCGAACCTAACCTGAGCGAACCTAACCTGAGCGAACCTAACCTGAGCGAACCTAACCTGAGCGAACCTAACCTGAGCGAACCTAACCTGAGCGAACCTAACCTGAGCGAACCTAACCTGAGCGAACCTAACCTGAGCGAACCTAACCTGAGCGAACCTAACCTGAGCGAACCTAACCTGAGCGAACCTAACCTGAGCGAACCTAACCTGAGCGAACCTAACCTGAGCGAACCTAACCTGACCGTGATGCTAT
Source organism: Amphipoea oculea (assembly GCA_945859645.1). Classification (NCBI taxonomy): domain Eukaryota; kingdom Metazoa; phylum Arthropoda; class Insecta; order Lepidoptera; family Noctuidae; genus Amphipoea; species Amphipoea oculea. The sequence continues at coordinate 15,565 of OX243884.1, forward strand.
AACTTTGCATCCCGGTGACGCATTCTGAAGCTTTTTTCAGCGTAGTAATTCGTTTTTAGGCTCCGTCTAACGTTCCCACTAGTTTAAATTGACAAAAACACCGAAAAACACTTTTCGGTTATTCACTTGCAAAAATTTCAGTGTAAATTCCTTTAAAAAATTTTTTATTGCAAAACCTTCAGGTAAATTTACGTTTTTATAATTTTAATTGATACTTACCTGCCTTACCTGTACTCCGGCGCGCGTTCCGCGTGTTCGAGTCCCGTTTGGTGGTGTTATTCCCGTTTTCTACATACATTTTGGTCGTAAATTCAGTTTTTTCAGGAAATTTCAAAAATTTTCTTCAGCGTAAATTCTAAAAACCTCATAGCTCGCTGGCAGGCGCCGAGACGCGTCTTTTGACACCTCGCACGTCCGCCTAGCTCAGATAAAAAGTCAACCCACCCATTTGTGTCTAGGCAGGTAAACTTTTGAGTTTTGGCAAAAAAATTAGTTTGCGTTTTTTGCCCTTCCGGCTGCATTAGTACCAAGTTCTATAGTGACACTGGGAAAATAGACGGTTTTTGACACTTTTAGCGCCTCTGAAGGCGTGTTATATACACTTACGACTTGAAATTTTTAATTTTGACGGTAACTCTAGCTCTATTGAGCAATAACTTCTAGATTAGGACACCTGCGAGTGTCACAAATAAGTGACACATTTTATTCAGACTTACTCCATATAGAGTAAAAACTTGTTACACTAAGACGTCTTTTGACAAAACAAAATTTTTGAAGTGAAAACTTCTTTAGCGGCGTTGCACACTTTTTGTAATGGGTAAAAAATGTTAAACTCGCGTCAGGACACGTGACCGTCAGGAGAGATTTCCCCCCCCCCCATTGACATATATTACTCCTTCTGAAATCATTGCCCCCCCCCCTCTTTCTACGGCGGCGCAAACCGAAATGAACAAAGTTTATTGACACACAATGGATGGATGGATAGATGGAAGTGGAAGTCGAAGTGGAAGTGGAAATGGAAGTCGAAGTCAAAGTGGAAGTGGAAGTCGAAGTGGAAGTCGAAGTGGAAGTCGAAATGGAAGTCGAAGTCGAAGTCGACGTGGAAGTCGAAGTAGAAGTCGATGTGGAAGTCGAAGTCAGTGGAAGTCGAAGTGGAATTCGAAGTGGAAGTCGAAGTGGAAGTCGAAGTGGAAGCCGAAGTTGAATTCGAAGTGGAAGTCGAAGTGGAAGTCGAAGTGGAAGTCGAAGTGGAAGTCGAAGTGGAAGTCGAAGTGGAAGTCGAAGTTGAATTCGAAGTGGAAGTCGAAGTAGAAGTCGAAGTGGAAGTCGAAGTGGAAGTCGAAGTGGAAGTCGAAGTGGAAGTCCAAGTGGAAGTCGAAGTTGAATTCGAAGTGGAAGTCGAAGTGGAAGTCGAAGTGGAAGTCGAAGTGGAAGTCGAAGTGGAAGTCGAAGTCGAAGTCGAAGTCGAAGTGGAAGTGGAAGTGGAAGTGGAAGTCGAAGTGGAAGTGGAAGTGGACGTGGACGTGGACACACTGCTGTGTATTCGTACTTAACATTCGTGTATATGAAGTGTTTAAAATATGGAAATTGAACAAAGTGCATCTATTAATGAAAAAAGGGACGCAGAAATAGTGAAAAAAATGAGTTATATTAATTCAATAATTGATTTATTTCAACGTTAATATTCAAGTTTTCACTTCTGCCGGCACTCCCGGAGTGCAACCCGTCTTTTTTTTTTTTTGTGACGTTATTAGTATTGACGAAACTTACACGTCTTAATTAAAAGACAGACTACCCTACCTACAACATCATGCTCGGACTTAGGACCCCGTGCAAAAACACGGCATCAAACTCTCCCAAGAAAGCCGCGGAATCGGCCGAAAAGGTATCTCCCTCCACGTCGGGAACCCAGGACAAAACTTTTGTGGTCCGACATGGCATTGGCGAGATAGAGGCCAGGACAAAGACCTTACCAAAAAAGGTGGCGGCGCCGGTGGCAGGTCCCTCCAAGGCAAAAACCCAAACACCGTCGTTGGATGCCCCGGATAGCCCGCCCCCGAAACCGATATATCCCACCAGACTTGCTGAGGGAAGGGCATGCCTCAGTAAGGCAAAGCTCCACCTCGGCAACTCTAGAAACACGAAAACCGAAATTAAAGATGGCGTTATCGCAGCCGTGGAACGACTTTATCAGCTGCTTAAGGAGTCGGAGGCGGTTAAGGGCAAGGAAACGGCTCAGAGCAAAGGGCGAGGTGAGAAGGAAGAGGAGGAACCTTTACACCCTCCACTCTCTTCTCACCCTGCCAGTTGCCAGGTGGAAAACGAGCTGCTCAAAAAGATGGAGGAGCATCTCACACTCATCACAGCGAACAACGAAAAGATGGAGGGTCTCAGAGACACGTTACTGTCCCATCAAAAAGTCTTGGAGGGGACCACCTATGCGAGCGTGGCGGCTGGCAGTAGTAGGGGAAGACTCCCGGAGCAAGCCACCCTGCACTCCGTGGTGGTCACCTCCACGGACGAAACAGAGACTGGGGATGAGGTGCTCCACAAAATCCGGACTGCGGTAAATGCCAAGGAAGGGGGGGTGACCATCGATAAAATTAGGAAGGCCAAAGACAGAAAGGTCATCATGGGTTGCCGGAGCGAGGAAGAGAGGCGAGTTCTAAAGGAGAGAATCCAGAAGGCGGGTAATCACCTTAACGTCGATGACATTAGGAACAAGGACCCACTTCTAATCCTCAAAGACGTCATGACATACAACACCGATGACGATATCCTTCTCGCCTTGAGAAATCAGAACGAGAGGATATTCAGGGATCTTGACAAAGAGGAAAATAGAGTGGAGATCCGATACAGGAAGAGAACAAGAAACCCTCTTTGAACCATGTCGTCGTTAGGGTGTCCCCCAAAATATGGACCAGGATTATGGACGCGGAGACCGTGCAGATTGACCTGCAGCGCATCCGAATCGCAGACCAGTCTCCCCTTGTCCAGTGTTCGCTCTGTCTGGGGTACGGCCATGGCAGGCGTTTCTGCAAAGAAACGGTAGAGAAATGTAGCCATTGCGCCGGGCCCCACAAAAAGTCGGACTGTAGTTACTGGCTCAATGGTGCAGTGCCGACATGCTGTAATTGCACGCATGCCAAACTGGCAAATGCAGAGCACAACGCCTTCAGTGAGGACTGCCCGATAAAAAGGAAGTGGGATGCATTGGCGAGGGCCACAACGGCGTATTGCTAAGGTGGTCACGGGCAGAGGAGCACTAGAGAGCAACACACCCACCAGCGAGGCTCCACACCTGGTAATGCAGGCAAACCTCCAGAGGAAGCAGCTCGCCACGAATGAACTCATGATTGAAGCGAATCGCAGGAAAGCAGCCGTGGCTCTGCTCCAGGAACCCTACGTGGGGGGCTCAAGTACTATGAAGAATTACAGTGGAGTGAGGATCTTCCAGAACACCAGCCCAGGGGAAGGAAATGTCAAAGCAGCCGTTGCAGTGTTTAATCACAACTTTGACATTATACAGTACCCGACTCTCACCACAAATAACATCGTTGTGGTGGGAGTCCGAACCAGAGCCTGGGAGATCAAGCTTGTCTCCTTTTACTTTGAGCCAGACCAGCCTATTGAGCCCTATTTAGAACATCTAAAACAAATAGGGCTTGCAGTCGGTTCCAAGAGACTGATCTATGGAGGGGACGCCAATGCAAAGAGCCTATGGTGGGGCAGCCCGATGGCCGACGTCAGGGGGGAAGAGATGGCAGCAACTCTCGGTGAACTTAACCTGAACATACTTAACCGAGGGGAAATTCCGACCTTTGATACTATCCGAGGAGGAAAGCGGTACAGCAGTCACGTGGACATTACCGCTTGTTCTAATGATTTATTGGACTTGGTAGACGACTGGAGGATTGATGAAGGTCTGACGAGCTCGGATCACAACGGCATTATGTTTAAGATCCTCTTGCAGAAATCCAAAGGCATTAAAGTTGAGAGAACGACTAGGAAATTTAACACCAAAAAAGCCAATTGGGCTGAATTTCATGAGAAGTTTGGCCAATTGAAAATAGACTATAAATTCACAGCAGCCGAAATAGACAAGATTAAAGAAATTGAGCAAATTGACACTATAACAGACATCCTTACAAAAGCAATAGAAGAAACATGCAAGCAAACAATACCAACCAAAAAAGTCCAAGAGGAACTTACCTTGCCGTGGTGGTCCGAGAGACTCGCTGAGATCAAAAAGGCCGTCGCTACCAAGAAGCGCAGGATCCGCTGTGCCGCCCAAGTCCGGAAGCCAAAGGTCATAGAAGAGTACCTGAAACAGAAAGAAGAGTATGAGTTAGAAGCGGCCAAAGCTCAGACCGAGAGTTGGAAGGAATTCTGTGGGAAACAGGATAGGGAGGGGGTTTGGGAGGGTATATATAGGGTGATAGGTAGGACGCGGCGTAGGGAGGAGGACCTGCCATTGGAACGTAACGGTGATGTGCTAGATGCGAAGGGATCCGTAAAGTTGCTAGCGGAAACGTTTTATCCGGAAGACCTCATCGAATCCGACAATGCTCATCACCAATCCATCCGAATAAAAGCCGAAAGCGTAAACTCTGGTGAACAAGATGATCCTTGCGACCCACCGTTTACGACGGCAGAATTAAAAAACTCAATGGAGTCCTTCAACCCGAAGAAGGCGCCGGGTTGCGATGGCTTTACCGCCGACATTTGTTGTCATGCCGTGGCTAATGACCTGGAATTATTTTTAAAGTTCTTAAATAAGTGCCTAGAACACCATCATTTCCCCACGTCCTGGAAGCAAGCAACAGTCGTGATACTGAGGAAGCCTGGAAAAGAGACATATTCCACTCCCAAATCTTATAGGCCGATTGGACTGTTGCCTATATTAGGGAAGATATATGAGAAAATGCTGGTGGCCCGCCTTAAGTTCCACCTTTTACCAAGGATGAGCACCCGTCAGTACGGATTCATGCCACAAAAAAGCACTGAGGACTCCCTCTATGCCCTCATGCAGCATGTCAAGAAAAAACTAGCACAAAAAAGAATAGTTACGCTTGTATCGCTGGACATAGAGGGAGCTTTTGATAGTGCCTGGTGGCCGGCGATAAGAGTCCGCCTGGCAGAGGAGAAGTGTCCAATCAACCTTAGGCGGGTCATCGACAGCTACCTCAGAAACCGAAGAGTTGCAATCAGGTACGGTGGGGAAGTATACAGCAAGGACACCAACAAGGGTTGTGTCCAAGGCTCAATTGGGGGCCCAATATTGTGGAACTTAGTCCTAGACCCCCTCCTAAAAGCAGCAGAGAACAGGGGGAATTACATTCAGGCGTTTGCGGACGATGTCCTCTTGGTATTTGACGGAGAGACCGCACTGGAGGTGGAGGAATGTGCCAATGCCGCTCTCAATCATGTTCTGGCGTGGGGTGTCGAGAACAAACTAAAATTTGCACCGCATAAAACAACAGCAATGGTGATAACCAGAAAATTAAAATACGACACACCACGCCTGAGGATGGGGGGGATCGACATCGGCATGTCACAAGAAATGAAGCTTCTGGGTGTAACCATCGATCAAAAACTGACCTTCAACACCCACGTCTCACACGTTTGCAGGAAGGCAATTGCTATCTACAAGCAGCTGTGTAGAGCCGCAAAGATCAGTTGGGGGCTTCACCCAGAAGTTATTCGGGTGATATACGTGGCGACCGTGGAGCCCATAATACTTTACGCTGCTAGCGTCTGGGCACCGGCTGCAAAGAAGGTGGGCATTGTAAAGCAGCTTGGGACCGTCCAACGTGGAATTGCTCAGAAAATGTGCAAGGCATATCGAACGGTTTCCCTGAACTCAGCACTGGTGCTGTCCGGTTTGCTCCCCCTTGACCTCCGAGTTCGTGAGGCAGCATCACTGTACGAGGCCAGGAGGGGGGTGCCCCGGGCATCACTGGGGGACAGAGAGGTCGAGCGAATGACCGCAGCAATTGAAAATCCCCATCCCGCAGCACGTGACATCTTGAAGTTCAACAGTCTGATGAATCAAGAACAACTTGACAACAACTGCAATTTTGACGTCCGTATCTTTACGGATGGGAGCAAGATCGGAGGAGGGGTTGGTGCTTCACTGTCCATATGGAATGGTGAGGCCGAGACCAGAGCCCTCAAACTTGCTCTATCAAATTACTGCACAGTTTACCAGGCTGAACTCCTAGCAATAACAAGAGCAACAAGGGAGATAACTAGGCGCAAGGAATCTTCTTTTGGAATTTTCAGCGACTCAATGGCGGCTCTCCAAACAATCACGAATCCCGGTTCGCATCATCCTCTCGCTGTAGAAGCTAGGGATAACATAAGATCTGCATCCCACCAGAACAAGCTCGTAAACTTGTTCTGGATTAAAGCTCACGTAGGGCTACCGGGGAACGAAAGAGCTGACCAACTAGCAAGAGAGGCCGCTGAAAACTCCAAAAGAAAGCCTGATTACGATCGGTGTCCGATCTCATACATCAAGCGAAGTATACGTGTGGAGACGCTTGATGAGTGGAACCGTAGATACGAAACCAGCGACACCGCATCTGTAACAAAGTTATTCTTCCCGGATGTGCGGGTGGCATACAGTGTCATTCGCAGGATAGGAACAAGCGGCCTGAATACACAGATAATGACGGGGCACGGTGGATTCTCTGAGTACTTGAATCGCTTCAAGTGCAAGGAGAGTCCATCGTGCATCTGCGACCCGGACGCTAGTGAATCGGTCCAGCACGTACTATTTGACTGCCCACAATTTGCAAAACACCGTTTTAACGCCGAAAACATCATAGGCACGGCAATAACACCGTTCACAGTAAAGGACATAATTAAGAGCAAAGAGGCAGAAATTTTTTTGAATTATTGTAGATATATAGTAAAGAGAGTAATAAGTCGAAATAAAACAGCATAAATAAATATGCTGTCATAATATAGTACATTATATTAGAGGCCAGCATAGAATAATAGTAAGTAAAATATAATTTGGATAAATGAGTAAATAAATAAATAGATACAATATTATGTTAAAATTATAGCTTAAAATAAATACAAGTGTTAAAGTAAAAGCAAAAATAAGAAGTGCTGCAGCACGCCCCGTATTTGTATGACAAGTAAAGAGAGTATTAGAATATGAAAGAAACAAATATACAAACTGTAAAATTAAACATAAGTATAGATTAAATATAAGTATAGAGTAAATGTTAAAGTAATTAAATAAAAAACAGAAAAACAAAGACTCCGATCATGTTGGAGGTAGTGGTAATATAACAAAAAAAAAAAAAAAAAAAAAAAAAACCTGACCGTGATAGAACAATTTAAATTAAAATAGAAGAGAATAAGAACTCATTTGACTAAAAGGTCTCTGATCATGTCAGAGGGACACTCAGCAAAAGCAGGAGTGGGTTTTAGCCGGTAAGACTCCGGCACTGTCTGGGCGTCCATGAGGATTTCCCTCTCCTGCTAAAAAAAAAAAAAAAAAAAAAAAAAGAAAAAAAAAAAACCTAACCTGACCGAACCTAACCTGAGCGAATCAACCTCACTTGGATGTCGGCGCGGCTCACCGTTTGGTGCTCATTATTTGAAATGGTACTGAAAGAACATTTTGAAATTAATACACGAACAGAATGAGTCGATGAACTTCGCAATTTTAAAGTTATAACATAAGAAACAATTTGTCTCAAAGGACCCTAGACCTAACCTATCATAATAGATTGACTACACCACCCGAAAAATAAAGAAATGTAAGGCTTTATAAATGAAATAAGACAAAATAAGCCTCCGACCGCAATATCGGAGAGAACCGTGTCTTTGGGCAGCAGTGTGGTTTTAGCCGGTAAGAGTCCGGCACTGCCCAGACTGCCTCATCAGTGAGACAGTCTGGGCGTCCATGAGGATTTCCCACTCCTGCCAAAACAAAAAAAAAAAAAAAAAAAACCTAACCTGAGCGAACCTAACCTTTTTTTTTTTTGTTTCCGGGGTGGAAAATCCTCATGGATATCCGCCGCTTTGGGGCGGGCGGCGGGGTCTGTCAGACTCTTACTGACTAAAAACCACCCCGGTGTTCCATCTCACACGTACGCCAGGGGTCGCGGGAACGTACGATCCTTCCGCAACCCCACGGCGGTATTCCTGTTCTCTGTCCACAGCACCGAAAAATAATTTTAGCCCCCTCCCTAGTTGACTGTGAAGTACCTTCTACCTTTTTATTTTATTTTTTGTGTTTATGTTCTTTTTTGCGTCATTTTCACCGCAAATAAACGTATTTATTTTCTTTCTTTCTTTCTTCTTAGTGCTGTGCTTGACCGACGCAGTAAACGCATGGAAAGTGACTTACCCTGATACAGATTGATCCGTGAATCCGTCTTCCCAGAGGCAGTGGGATGAGGCGTTTTTTATTAATACGTCCACCAATATAACTGCAGAGCGTGTCCGTCTGCTGGCTGCTAGTGAGTGGGAGTCAGGCCACTGGCTTCTGGCACTACCGTCACCCAACATATTTTTTTAATACGTCCACCAATATTTTCCTCAAATTTATTCAATGTTATTTCTCAATTTTTATTTTTATCCTGTCTACACTATTTGTAATATGAATGCTCAATCTTGACAATGTTAATTTTATTTTTTCCCTTCTATTTTTATAATAATTGTTTTTGTAAAACCATCCCGGATAATTTTCCCTATCAGAAAACCGCACATGACTGTGCTTTAAAACAAAAATTATTTGAAGTCCATTTCATAATATGTTCTTTGCCGATCTTACAAAGCACAATTACAACCAGGGCTTGTTAACGTTAACAAATAACGAAATAATTACCGTTACGTAACGTTAATTCAATGTGATACCTTAATAACGTTACAAAATATATAACTTGATCACATTACCGGTAATATAAAGTTATGTCAATTTTACCGTATTTGACCACGCTGCCTTTCCTTAGGTTTACATTTTTGAGCGCTCGCTTAGCAATGGATCGAGTGGCCGTAGGTAATCATGTCAAGGACAATGCCGAGACATACTGCTTATTTTACTGATACTCTGGCAAAGTGTATGTTACAATATATACAAACGGCTTGCGGCGTGCGGCGGTGACCCGCATGGCGCGACACATTCGCGGCGTTTACTAATTCAGCGCGTGTTTAGAACGCGATGTGTGTCACCGCGGCCGCGCGAGACGGCGCGAGTGGGCCACGGCACACAGTGACCCAGCACACACGGCACACAAGCGGTGACACAGTTCACTTGCACCGCTAACACCGCCTGACACCACTCGCACTACTGCCTGCTCACATCATCACCAGATCATTGACTTGCCATTCATCTGAATTCCCGTGAACGCAACATAGCATCGTAACCACCACACATAACCACACATATTAGAGATATTAAAAAATAAAGTACCGCCCGTTCTAAGGTTCAGAATTATCTGGCTGCTGTACCCAGGGTTAATTCCAGAAGTGGGAACTCCTCAGCGGTCGACAGCACATACATAGAACTTTATGAACGCTTTCAATTATAATAGCCCGTTATAAAGTCCACCATGACCTGGCTGTACCCAGGACTGGCTTCAGACGAGGAATCTTCTCAACGGTCAGAATCGGTCGGTTCCTATGCATTTCATTATGATAGTTCGTTCTAAAGGCCACCATGACCTAGGTGCTGCACCCAGAAATGGGTCCAGACGAGGGAACTCCTAAAAGGTCAACAGCACGGGCACTAACGTAATTTTGTGAACGCATTTAATAAGATAGCCCGTTCTAAAGTATGGCATGACTTGAATAGTGCAACTTGGTTGGTTTCACACCTTGTCTTGAGTAAAGGCGCGTTTGGGTTCGTTACTTAATAAAACTTACGTTAGCACAGTTTTATATTTTCTTAAAAGCTGGTGACTTTTCTTAACCTATATACATTTTTTATATCATTTTATTATGTTGTATATAAAAGGAGAAACTGACTGACTGACATGTCAACCCACGGTTGTAACTACTTGGACTAGAAGCCTTGGAGCTTGGCCATCAGAGCCATATATAATCTCCGCAGGCGTGACTCTCTAAGGAAACTGTTTAAAGATATTAACATCATGACGGTACCTTGTCAATATATCTATGAAAATATCATGTACGTAAGGAAAAACCTACATCTTTTTAGTAAAAGAGGTGAAAGACACAATTATATCACTAGAAATAGGGACCAATTAGTTCAACCAGGTTTCAGGCTGGCTAAAGTAGACTCATCTTTCATGGGCTACTGTCAAAAATGTTACAATAAAATACCTACCCACATACTTGAACTGAATGAAACGAAATTTAAATCTTGTATAAAACGCACACTATGCAGCCAGGCATATTATAAATTGGGGGATTACATCACTGATAAAAATGCTTGGCTGAATGCTGGTCCTGCTCCATAAGGACGCACAAATAAATTGATTAGCATTGGAAAATACCTACTGATGGAGCTGCTGAAGATTTTAAAATACTATTTTTGCATTATATAAATTCAATCTCCTTGTATTGTATAATTGCATAGCACATGTGTGAGTACTATGTACACACTATAAAGCTACCATTTACTGGGTACGTCTTTCATTGACTTGAATGTGCTCTGGCTGCTGAGAGTATGTCATGCTCACTCAAATGTCTCGCTGATGGTGGCGCATGTGTTGGATCATTTAGCTCCCTTCAAAATGGTTGAGCTGAATGGTGCTAATACATGCGTCATCACGTCATGTTCGTGAACGGGCGCCGTCAGTAGGGACTGGTCATCTCTTTGCTGCCACGGCTTATTTTAATTTAATATTTGAATTGTTTTTTTCTCACCTTCTCATTATGGACGCTTTTAACGTTATGCATCGTTCTCACATGTATAATTTTTAACATGAATGATGTAACCAAAACTTTGTAACCAACCATATTATTTTGATTTAAAAGAGTGTCCATGGAGTTTCTTGCCCGTTCTTCTCCATAGGTACCTACGCTTTGGAATGGGCAACTAGCTTCATCTTTCTGACTGACCGACCCCTTGACAATTCAAAAGTGCCTGTAATTGGTTTAATTGAAATAAATGCTTTGAGTTTGAGTTTGAGAAATGTGAAATTTTGGACGCGGCTTCCTTTTATAATATAGGGGAGCACTAAGAAGGGGTTTTTGGAAATTCAACCTTTAAGGGGGATTTGTTTGTATGAAAAATCTTATTCCTTGCTACATATTCCAATTTTTTTAGAAATACTTGCAAGATAGCCAAAGCATTAGCAACAAAATCAAATCAGCAGAAACTAAATAAAAACATTATGGAAAATTATAACTATAGAAACTAGTAGGAATAAAAATGAAACACTGATTTACACATTGGAGATTTCACGTGGTGCCATAAGATCTTACCTAAAATTAGTTCAAGAATTTGTAAATTTCTTCACTAATATACCGTAAAAAACGACGGAAATTTTAAATTCCTCACCTGACGTATCAATTGATTTATTAGAGCGCCGCCCGCCCGGCGTCCGGGCTGCCCGGTTTAATTTCAATTTAAACATATAAATCCTATGATAGTAAAGGAGAATGACAACCAATGGGCCCCTAGTTTTGGTGCCGTGTCAAGACTATTTACTTCTCAAAAATTAAGTCGTATTTTTACATGTTTATGTTTATTTTATCGACATTTCTTTTACCCTAGCATTGGAAAACAAAATTAATATTTATTTTATTGAATTAATATCAGTTCCGCCATTAAAACTTAACCTGAATGTTGCCACACGACAGACTATATTATGTCTATTAAATAATTGTAATCGATTAAAAATATCGATATTTTACTATTCCTCCGATTAAAATGACCGGAGATAGGCTACAATAGCTTTTCTCCCGTCGTAATCTAGCTAACACTCTCGTGTAACTGATTAGGCGTGAACTAGACGACAGGCGGGCTCAAATAAAGAAAATAAAAGTAGTAAATAAACTTAAAAAAATATTATCGTATGTTTCATGGTATTTCCTACTGTTAGAAATATTCCGCTACATTCATACCTGATTAGTTTCTTAAAAACAAAAGTTAGTACCACATACTTTATTGTGGTTAGTACTCAGGTAAGTACCTCCCATACATACCTAAATAGAGTTTATTATTATATTTTTTTTTTTATTAGGTTTAAAGAATCTTTATTTCTCATAAGAACATGATACAGTTCACTTAAATGAGATTTAACTTTTAACATAAATAAATAATCGTCGTCTAATGACGGAGCATGCAGATGTAGAATATGTAAAACTATAACAACAACGTACGAGATCAACAGCAAACAAGGTAAAAGTGAAGGTAGTTACATATAAAACAAGTTCGTACTGCTGGCCAATTTGACACCAAGGTACCCTCATATACTGATTATTCACTTTGTGAGGAACACAAACAACGATTAAGTAGTGAAATACTGCGTTAATGTGTTTGTGTGCTAGCATATTGCGTGCACGCGTTTATTTGCTTGTGTGCGACCAGTATAGTCTCGGAGATAGGTAATCATTTTTAATTTTGATTATTACGTGTGAGTTCTTGTTTTATGTGTTCTTATTTTGTATTATTTAAGTGTATTTTTTTGTTTTTATTTTTATGTAAGTATTTTATATTGTGTTGTCACGGTATTTAGGTAGAAATTATAATAGAAATAGTATTATTTAAGTGTAGTTATATTTTGTTTTTATTTTTATGTAAGTATTTTATATTGTGTTGTCACGGTATTTAGGTAGAGATTATAATAGAAATAGTATTATTTAAGTGTATTTTTTGTTTTTATTTTTATGTATGTATTTTATATTGTGTTGTCACGGTATTTAGGTAGAAATTACTTTTTGCATAATATAATCCTTTAGTTTTCTTTTGTAAATATGAATACTTTTGCACTCTTTAATTTCATTTGGCAAGTTATTATATAATTGGACCCCTTCATATAAAAAATTCTTTTTTCCATATTTTACTGTTCTAGGAAAACGCAGAACTACTTCGTTTCTATTTCTTAGGTTGTGTGAGTATGTCTTTTTTGTAAGTTTAATGTTGGTTTGTGTAGTGTTATCTAAAAATTTTTTTACTAATATGCAGGTATTGTAGTTGTATAGTTGACGGAGATTGAAAAGTTTAGTTTTTTCGTATAGTTGTTTAGTAGGTGTTAGAAAGTCATAACAATATAACCGTTTTATAATTTTGTTTTGGGTTCTCTGTATGTAATTGAGGTTAGTCTTGGATGCTGATCCCCAAATCTCAATCAGGTATTCTAAATTAGGTTTTACTAATGAGCTGTAGATAGTGCGTTTTATCTTAGGTGGTAAGCAGTTTCCCATTTTGCGAAGAGCTCCAGAAAGTGACACAAGCTTGGCTCTTACGTGCTCGATATGGGGTTTCCAGGACAGTTTGTCGTCTAATAGTAGTCCAAGATACTTTTCTGTACTGGACTGCTTGATAGTTAGGTTATTAATAATCAAAGGGGCGTGGGGTGGAATCTTTTTGTTTTTTGCTGCAAATATCATGTAGGATGTCTTCGAAGTATTAATGGTAAGTAAGTTATGTAGAAACCATTCATTTATTACATTTAAATCGTTTTGCGCCTCACTAATGATATCGTGTATGGATTGACCGAAGTAGAATATACTAGTATCATCTGCGTAAAGTGTTAGATACCCTGTTAACCCTATTTGATTAATGTTGTTGACATAAATTAGGAATAACGGTGGTCCTAGAATAGATCCTTGTGGAACTCCACACGTGATTTTTTGGGGAATACTCTTGTAGTTACCAATTTTAACAACCTGGTATCTGTTTGATAAATATGATTCGAATAAATTGTAAGCAGTTCCAGTGATACCTAGGTTAATTAATTTTTGTAATAGTTTTGCATGAGAAACAGTATCAAACGCTTTTTTCAAATCAATAAAAATGCCTAAGCCTATATTTGTTTTATCTATATTTGTTTTAATATTCGTTACTAGGTCAATGGTTGCTGACAAGGTGTTTGATTTTGATCTGAAACCATATTGTTGGTCAATTAGGAAGTTTTTTTCATTTAAATATTCAATTAAGCGGTTGTATATAATTTTCTCGAAGATTTTAGATATCACCGGTAGCACAGAAATTGGCCTGTAATTGCTTGGGTCCGTTTTCGTACCCGACTTGAAGATAGGAGAAACTTTTGCCAACTTCAGGCTATCAGGAAACGTACCATGGTTAAGACATTTGTTTACGCAACTAACTAAGGGTGAAATTATAACATTCTTAATACATTTTAATGCTTTTGTGCTAATTCCGTCCACGCCTGTGCTAGTATCAGCATCCAAATTATCGATAAGTTTAGTAACTTCTTCGATTGTACAAGGTCTAAATTGTGTAAGCGTTTTTGTGTGTTCATGCCCGTCTTTGTACATAAGTGTGTTACCTGAGTTTGAATGGTATCCCGATGGTATCCCATTAGCCAGCTCTGTACCAATAGTGGCGAAATAAACATTCAGTATATCACAGATTTTTTCGCCTTCTGTTACAATTTGTGAATTTACTTTTAGCTTTGGAGGTAAAATATTCATTTTGGTCTTATTCATAGCTAGAGAATTAATAGTTTTCCACATCTTCTTCGGATTATTGTTACATTTTTGGAATTTGTTGTAGTAGTAGCTGTTTTTATCATTATTTATCTTCTTGCTTACTTTGTTTCGTTGTGCTAAAAACTTCCTTTTCAAGATTATGTTTGCTTCTTCACTTTTTAACTGTTGCCACAAAGTATTTCTGTTATCGATCATCTTAATAACTTCTTTATTAATCCAGTCGTCCTTTGGTAAGTTCATTACTTTTGATTTTTGCTTCTTGTTTTGTAGTATGTGTGACGTAACGAAGGCTTCCAGACATTTGTAATCATCATCTATGCCTATGCATGAAGCTTTGCTAATACTTTTGTATAAGTTTTCATAGTCTATGGCCTCATATTGGATCTTTTGTTTAATTTTTGGCTTGTATTTAAACATTTCCAGATAAATCTGTTTATGGTCAGACATAGCAGACTCCAGAATAGCAAAATGGAAGGACTGCTTTTGTAGGTCTGTTGCAACATGATCCAAGATGGTGTTTGTTGTTTGAGTTTGCCTCGTGGAGTATTCCTTATCAATTTTATTTAAGATGTCGTAGCCACTTTCTTCGAGTTCTGATAGGTATTGAGTGACACATGTGTTTGGATTCAGTAGGTCTAAGTTAAAATCACCAAACACGATTGATCTCTTTCTAGCTTCCAGTTGCAAGGTATATCTTTCGAGAAAGTCTTTAATGTTCGAATGACCTGGTTTGTAGATACCTCCAATATGCAGCGCATATTTGGGAAGATATATCCATAGGTAGTGGTTGCTATCCTTGTAGGTGTCCTCTGTTACTTCAAAGGGAATACCTTCATGAATGTAGATAGATACGCCCCCTCCCTTACTGTCATGTCTATAATTGTAAATATGTTTGTAGTTAGGAAGATCGTATAATTTTGCATCTTGTTCTGATGTTATCCAAGTTTCAGTTAGAATTACGACATGTACTATAGAAGGAATTGCTTTTAGGATGCACTGTAGTTCTTCAAGTTTTCCTGGTGTGCGGATACTTCTTACATTAGCATAGAAGGTTTTGAGGAATGACGACTTTGAGGGCAAATCTTTATACTTGTGAATTATTTGGTATGTAATATTTCCTGGGTTAACATTATTGGAACAACAGGTGTTAGATCCGGTTAGTTTTTTGAATTGTAGTTGTTTTTGGTTATAGTAGGTACTCCTTTAATATATTTAATTATTAGATTTGTTTCCCCTTTCTGCTCACGCTCTTTGAGTTCAGTTTGGAGATTTTGTATATAAGTCCTTTGAGCTGGTGTTTGGTCCGAATATATTTTTATAGTCTTGGGCAGTTTCGAGCGATTCTTCAGTAAGTATTTTGGTGTATCAGGAGAATCAAACACAATTTTAATGGGGCGGGGTTTATCTGCATTATATTTGCCCAATCTGTTGGATATTAAGGGCTTAGGACAATCTTGATAGGCTTGTGTTAGGATCTTGTGAACTTCTTCAGAGTCACAATTGTTGCCTGTGGAGAGATCGTTGACATCTTGCTCATTCAAACCCACCAATATTATGTTCTTGTCTCTTTGAAGTCTGCCTTGCATTTCGACAAAAATCTCGTGCTGTGCTCCAAAATTGCTGAATGGGCCCGCTCTTGACCTCGATCACGCCTGATGGAAAGCGATGGATGAGGTCTATGATGAAACGAGCGTGCCCAGAAGATGCCTAAGGCACTGGAACTCCCACGCATCGACGAAACACAGCAGGCTGCTTGACGCCGGACTCCGGTGGGAGGGTGGTCGCTAACCAGGCGGGCGTTAGCCCTACCACCGCAAGGGAAGAATTGGCCAGTCAAATATGGTGTTGGGTGTGACTGTCCAGGATGCGCCGAGCGCTCGGTTCAGTTGAGTAACTGGCGGAACAAAACTGCGCTACACGGGGAGGCTTCTTCATGCATCCCAAGATTATATTTTTAATTATGTGAATAATATTATTTATAACAAATCGATTGGGTAAATCGATTACCAAAATATTTAACATGGTCACACTTTTCTGTGGATCTAAATGTCAAATCAATGCATCAATCAAATTGTTTCGTGCCGTTAGTTTTGCATCGAGTTGAATTTATTCCTTCGTATTTACTTCTGTTCGTTACAATTTGAAGCTGTCGAGTTGAGCGTTTACAATCCTCCAATGGATTTCTTTTGAGATATTGGACTCCTGTTTAGTGACAAGTGAGCACATTGACTCTATTTAGTTTAAGTGAGCCTTGGACTCTTGTTTTACTCCTGAAAAACGTCTATACCTGGTAGAGGTCGGGTAAACCGCCCCTCTCTCTCGCCGATGTGTCAATTGCTCCCTACGTTTGGCGCCTAATCTTCGTAGACGTCAAATCGAAGAATTAGATGAACGATAAAAGCTAATTACAGTCACAACAAGTGTGCAAATTTTTAGGATTTATATATGATACCACTCAAATGACCCTTTCGTTACCTTTAGAAAAACGTAAGCCTCTGTGGTTCAAAAATTTGCTAAATTACCCATTGTCACCATCCGTGATTTTTCTCAATTAATAGGCGTCCTTGTATCAGCTTGCCCAGCAGCACGCTATGGTTGGCTGTATACAAAAATATTAGAACGACAAAAATACATATTGTTAAAACAACATGGTACATTTGAGGCTCAAGTAAAACTACCAAATATTATTTTAAACGACCTTAACTGGTGGATAAATAATATTTACATAATAGATAGGCCTATAAAAAACGAAAAATATGCTATAGAAATTTACACTGACGCGTCGCGTACTGGCTGGGGTGCCTGTTGTAATGGTTCCAGGGTAAACGGTTCTTGGAAAGAGAGTGAACTTCAGTTCCACATTAATTATTTAGAACTGTTGTCTATATTCTTGGCTCTTAAATCTTTTGTAAAAGACAAGTCTAATTGTGCTATCTTACTCCGCGTAGACAACACTACAGCCATCTATATATATAAAAATGAAACCCGTTTTCCGTTGTCACGACATAACATGAAAACTACAAAGCTACAGGTATATTAGTATTTCCGATGTGGCCTGCACAGGCTTGGTACCCTCAATTAATGGACTTATTAGTTACCGATATAGTTATTTTAGACCCTCGACCAAACTTAGTACTCTCACATTTCAGACAACAACACCCACTCCACCGGACGCTTACCCTGGGTGCAGCGGTGTTCTCCGGTGCGCGTTCTCCCGCCGCGGCGTGCCGCCTACCGCCCTAAATTTAATGATTGGGTCGTTGTCGGAAAATACCTCGCAGCAATACGGGGTTTGCTACAAGCTGTGGTGGAAATTCTGCCACGATAACGGTTACAACGTATTTGATACCTCAGTTGCCCATGTTGTATCTTTTTTATCATAATTGTTTGAAAGTGGTGCGTCCTACGGCACGCTTAATAGTCACCGTTCAGCCCTGTCATTACTCCTTGGCAATAATATAGGTTCGGATGACTGTATCAAAAGGCTTATGAAAGGAATATTTAGAATAAGACCGTCCTTACCGAAATACTCAAGTACTTGGGACCCACAACTAGTGTTAGGTCATATTTCAGACTGGGTTCCCAATAGTCAATTAAGTTTAGAAAAACTAACCAAAAAACTAGTTATTTTACTGGCCTTATGTACGGCACACAGAGTCCAAACGTTTTCTTTGATTAAAACAGATAACATTAAAATAAAAACTAATGGAGTTGAGATTATAATATCAGATATGATTAAAACTTCAGGGATAGGACGAGACCAGCCAGTTTTGTTTTTGCCCTTTTTCCGCGAAAATGTTTCGATTTGTCCGGCCACAACGATTGTTGACTACTTGTCTATGACTCGAGACTTAAGAGCTTCGAGTACTGATCATCTCTTAATTTCTATGAAGCGTCCCCACAGGGGCGCGACAGCACAGAGTATAAGCAGATGGATCAAACAAACGTTGTGCGCGAGCGGTATCGACGTGGCGGTGACCGCGACGTGATCCGCAAAACTGCTGGCTGGACTGCGTCGTCCCAAACTTTTGCCAAATTTTATCATAGACCCCTCATACAGGAGTCAAATTTTGCAAAATCAGTTTGTTTGCCGTCCAATAATAATGATCCAGAATAAACTGAATCTTTGTTTGATGATCAATTGTATGAAAATAACTTAAATTATTAAGTTTTTTGTAATGGTTAAATATAAGTATGTACCATAAATGATTAAATAAATAAATTGATTTTTCACTCTTACTTCGTATTTCATTTATCGTGTACAGATAAACCCACGATAAATACCGACAAAACTCAATCTTTAAACATCTACCTGTTAATTTGTATCGAAAATGAAACCACGAAATACATATTATATATGATCAAACGAACTTCTCAAGTAAAGTTCGATCAATACAATATGAGTGGTTTCATTTGAAGATACAAATCTCCCACCCGCCCGTATCCCAGTTTTGTAAAATACGGGAAGAGTGAAATTAAATCGTTACTTTAAAAGAATGAACTGTCATGGCTACATATCTATAGTGGGGAGGTAGAATACTGGTTTTTAATCGAGTTAAAAATAATCGATACTAAATAAATATAAAATTCTTAAAGCGTGCGAGTGTTGCCTTGTAGGTCAAAGGACTACCTGTTAATTTGTATCTTCAAATGAAACCACTCATATTATATTGATCGAACTTCACTTGAGAAGTTCGTTTGATCATATAATAGTTGCTTATTTTTCATAACAAACACACATATTTCGTAAATGTAAAGCGACGGTAACGGTAACAAACCAAGTTTTTTAAATATTGGTCGACATGAGTCGTCGGGCTTAAGTCCACAAATTGCTCTCATGCACTTTTTGTGAATCTATTATTACACCCAAAAATCTGGTACGCGTTATTTTTATTAATATTGAGTTTAATGTCATTTTTGGGATTATTTGATCGATTAAATTGGATGTAAACGGATTTGTCTAAATTTATCATCAAATGGTTAATGTCAAGCCAATGCAATAATTTGTCAATTGTATTATTAATGTCAAGTTCATGTTCTGAAATGGTATTTAGTTTTTTATTAGATATCACTATAATAGAAATAACCTCAGCAAATAATACGCATTTATGGTTAGTTATTTTTATGATGTCATTTATATAAATGAGGAATAATATTAGGCCTAGCACACTTCCCTGTAGAACGCCATATTTATTATGTTTATATTCCGATGAATAGGATATTATTACATTATTATTATTTTTTTTTTATTGATGATGACACATTGTTTTCTATTGCTTAAATAGGACGACAGCCACTGAAGTGCCGGTCCTCTAATGCCAACAGCTTCCAATTTTTGTAGCAATATGTCATGTGACACCAGATCGAAGGCTTTCGATAGATCAAAAAAGAGGCCTGTAGTTATGTAATTATTATTAATATTTGAAAGTATAGCTTGCATGAGGGAAAAAAAAGCTAACGATGTGAACTTGTTCTTTTGGAATCCAAACTGCTGATCAGTTATAATATGAAATTTATTGCAAAAGTCGGTTTTTAAAGATACATTTTTCAAAAATTTTAGACAATATGGGTATAAGAGTTATAGGTCGGTAATTGTTGATGTCACATTTATCTCCCTTCTTGAATAAGGGCTTTATTAAAGTCAGTTTTAATTTTTCAGGAAAGGTGCCTTGTGAAAATGACATGTTTATTAAATGCGTCAGAATACCAGTCAGTTCGTTGCAGCATGCTTTGACGATTTTTGTGTTGATCTCATCATAGCCCTCCGACCTAGTGTTGGACAGAGACATTATTTCCTGTCTTACCTCGTTAACCTCCATTGGCCTAAGAAACATACAGTTGACACACGTACTTTTGAAGCGGTTATGATTTGTGCTTTTTCCCTTGTACTCGTACATGCGTTAATTTAACATAATTGTTGTTAAACAATTGTTGAGAAGAACGTCCAAGCTTCAAGCTTTTAAGAAAATATAAAATTTCTATGTTAACGTAAGTTTTATTTCGTACTATTTATTAAATGTTACGTTACTTATTTCAATATTTAACTGTTGCAACCGAATAGTCAGTTTATCTCAGTAATAGAATAAAGTTAAATGAAATAACAAAATTATGTCCATTCACAAAAACAGAAATTAAAATATACATTGAGCCCAAGATGTATAAAATATGGTGTATCTCAAGGGTCGATACTAGGTCCATATTTCTCATATTTTATATATACATGATTTACCTAACGCTATTCAGCAGCCTATGGTATTATTTGCGTAAAAACGCAAAATCAAGTCCATTATAATGGACTTCCATTATAATGAACTTGATTTTGTGTTTTTGTTCTTGAAATTCATGTGGGATGCACCAAACAGATTCATGTAAACGTCATGTGGTGTGAAGTCACGTACATCAGCATATCACGTATAGCACATAGTTTAAGTTAAGATAGATATGCTGTGTCATAGTCTTAGTATTTGCATATTGTCACATACGAGCTATGTATATGTTACGGGCAACGTGATTAACCGGGCATTATTAATAAGGACCGGCCATTATTAATAATGCCCAAGAGCGATGGGCAAAGTGATTAATTTATCACCTTGACCGGCCATTATTAATAATACCCGACGGCCCGTGGCCCATGTAATAAGTCAGTGTTTGAGATAGCTTGAATTTATCACTTGGACCGGGCAGTATGAATAATTCCCTACTTGTAGCCAAGAAATCAAACATTCTTTGCAATTCCAAATGTCACAAAAGCTCATCTTGCAAGAATAAATAATTCTAACTTAATAACTGTCTTGCACAGTCCTTTATTATTACATACTAGCAGCCCGGCGCGACTTCGTTCGCGTGGTGTCCTACCTTACTCCTACCCTAATCCTACCCCTACCCTTCTCCTACCTTACTTGTACACTACCCCTTCCCGACTCCTACCCTACTCCTGCCGTACCCCTACCCTACTCTTACCCTACCCCAACCCTACTCCTACCCTACTCCTACCGTACCCCTTCCCTACTCCTACCCTACCCCGACCTTACTCCTACCCTACTCCTACCCTACCCCTACCCTACACGAACAATAGTAGTAGTTAAAATAAAATAAAAAATAGTTTACGTCCTATTCTTGGACCTACTGAATATACACACAAAATTTCATAAGAATGGGTCAAGCCGTTTCAGAGGAGTTTTGTTACAAACACTGTGGACACGAGAATTTTATCGCTGCGCTAAGTGGTATTCTGTGGCTGCGTGGAGCAACACGCACCGGCGCGGCGTGTCGTCGGCGTGTATTTTTTTTTCTACTGACATTTTTAATTTCGTAATATCTTTTGAATGGAATGTCCGATTTCAATAATTCAAAAAGTAATCAACAGGTATTGAAACAGTCTTGAATACAAAATAATTTATTTTGATAAGAATTAATACAAAGGTATAGATAACATGGTCTGATTTTGATCGGCATTTCAATCAACTTTTAAAATGTAAAAAAGTAGTTATAGTGACATAACTACAATAGTTGGACATATGGTATCGCGAAGTTTTTTGTAGATATTGATATGTTCTATAATATTGTAGAACATTTTTTTGTTCTATCAATACTTTCCGCAGCGCATGCGATGAAACACATTTTATAGCTATTTATTTTACACCTTGGGTTGGTTTTAGTAGGAATTTCTAAGGATCCCTAATTTTTTTTTAGTAATATATATAGCCTATGTTACTCAGTGATAATGTAGCTTTCTAACGGTAAAAGAATTTTTGAAATCGGTCCAGTAGTTTTTACGTTTATTCGTAACATACAAAAATACAAACATACAAAAATACAAACATACAAAAATACAAATCTTTCCTCTTTATAATATTAGTGTAGATAGTGTAGATTTCTGTTGATTTTTCTCAGTTTACTAATTTTTAAACTAGTGTTCTTAATTAATATTTTTATCAAAATAAAAGTAGGTAATTACTGATGTTATTACTTTTTTAACTGTTTATTTTTTAACTATGTACAATAGTTTATTTTTTGTTAACTTTTCATGAAAATTTTGTAAGTTTAATTTCATTTAATAAACAAAAACACTACAGTTCACCTATTTTATTACTTTGCCAGAGATAGGGTGGACATTATTCATAATGGCCGGGAAAAGTGATTAATCATGCTGTTTTAATCACATTGCCCAATTGAGTCGGGCATTATGAATACAGACCGGCCAATATTAATAGTGCCCGGACTTATCAAATTGCCCGTAACATATATATACGTTACCAATTAAAGGAACAATGGCATTCAGTTGTCAGCTGACTCTTGGAGTACTACTCATCATGACGTTTACTTAACCCCTCCTCCCCCTACATCGCATGGCGACCCTGCCAGTTGGGTGGACAGCGTTATAGTTGCCGGTGGGGGTAAGTCAAAATCGCAGTTTTTGTCGGTTTTACACGTCACGACGGGTCACAAGCCATGGGGAGCACAACGTCCAAGGAAGAGGTCATTGTCGCTCAGACGGCGGCAGGTGGACAAAAGGTCGCAGCGATTGCGCAGGAGCAGCTAACAGCTATCAACACGATGCTGTTGTTCATTGCTGTGTGTTTGGCGGTTGTTATCGTTGGCGTAGCAGCGGATTGTCGCGACAATCTGACATATTTGCGAATTTTCCACCATGACAACTTTTTCTTGTCGCTTGTAATTATTATTAAACAGAAAAGTTGTCGAATTATCACTTTTTGACAGCAGGGAAGATTAAAAAGGCATATTACTCTGTAAAAGAATTCCTTGAAGAAAAATAATTATATTGTAATATAAAAATGAGTGTGATACTAATATAATGTGATATAAACTATAAGAATAGTATGATATTCCTAATTTGTTTGACTATTTGGAACGCGAGCGACATCTGGTGGCGCTGACAGAGTCTAGCCTGAGTTCGTGGGGGGTCGGGACAGCGCGACAGAATGATGTGGAGTTCTCATAGACATTGAACCTCGTACGAACAACATGTGCTGAGAAACTGTCCCGCGTTCCGTATCTGGTTGTGTCGTGTATTAATTTGTTCGTGAAATTATAATCTGATTTGAACTGCAAACGGTTTTTCTATTCTGCTATAACCAACATTACCCACAGTACGCCCACAGTAATTAAAATATGGCTGATGATAACGAGACACACATACCTTCTCCGTCATATATATATATATTATATACATATATATATTTATAGCCATTTAAATTGCAATGCCTCAACAGGCAACTAAGTTCTAAGAACCTACCTATTTTTACCGACTTCACAAAAAGGAGGAGGTACAGTCGGCTTCAAAGAAAAGGAACCCCTTTTGGTAATGACATTAAACCCATTTAAGTTTTTTGTAATGTGTTGTATATGGCGTGCTGGTCTAGTGGTTAAGACTGCGGCTTAGCAATGCGATGGTCTCGAGTTCAAATCCTCGGACGAGAAGTTCTTTTTCTTTTTTTTTTTGTTTCTTTTATAGGTTATTAGGTGATTTTTGTTAATTATTATTTAAGAAATCAAATGTTGAAGTAGGTATGAGGTTTGTCAGAAAATCTAGGCATGTTGCATAAACAATATTCATTTATTTCTCTAATTACATTTCTAGGACTTCATGGAATCCACTTCATGTTTGAATATACAGTTTTCTATGTGTGTTAAATTGGGGTTATTTACTTAGAATATTAACTAAACACAAAATAGATACCCTGGGTGAGGTTTAGAACGTTTAACATTAGATAACGGTTCATTTATAGATTTTTCTAGAAACAACTACAATAGGTAATATTTATTCATTTAAAGTTGTGAAAACATTATTTTTTTATACTTTGTATGATCTTATCGGAAAAAAAGATTAAAAAATTAAATGTTGTCATTTGTGCCTGTGAATTACAGAGGAAGAACCAACATGCTAAACTATAAAAGTATAGCAATATACATCTTTCTCTTTTATCACATTTTCTGATAACCCTTATTTAACACAACATTAGAAATTATAAAAATATGTGAGGTCAGATGGTGCATCACACATTACAAGACTACTTGTAAACAAAAGTATCTGGATTGATAATAATAAAGGTTGTTTATTTTTGATTAACTACGAATTAATGATCCCACAAATATTGGGAATTATTAACACTTGCTCATACGTTCCAATGTAATTTTATCAGATCAGTTACACAATAAATCTGCCGAGTAAATTGCCTATTAATAACGGAGAGGATGGCCGTCACTGTCTATCACTTCTTGAAGTCACACTTGAACGCGTAGTTTTGAAGGGTGTCACTGAGTGAACTTCCACAATATTACGGTGTCGCCCCGATTCATTAGTGTAAACAATTATTGAGCGAGGGCCTTGGCGATCACATTTCACATCACCAGTCGCATGATACCTTTGTATCCATCTACGAACTGTTTTTCTCTGGAACGAAAATAATAATATTAGGAATACATAAAAAAATCCAACTTGTCAGTAATAATGCAACATGATTGCAACAATAAATACATATATGTGTATAACGTAAATCTTACCGTTATGCCCATATCTCGTTCTTTATGCTTTGTTCCTGTTCCCAGAGAACAACAATTTTAGAGTCCGCGTATCACTGGTCAGTTTCCCTCAGTCGTCAGTTTATTTAATTCCAGCCTTCAAAAAGTTATTAATCGAACAATACTATCGGTTAATATAATCAACTGTTCAAAAACTTAATAAATCGGATAATATTTCGACGAAGATAATTACGCACAAGCGGATCGACACGAAAACGAAACGATTTGAAAAGTAATTATACCCTCAATCACAGTTTAGTAAATAAGGCGAAGAAGTATTCTAAATTAAAATTACGGTAGGTAGGGCAACAATCGGAATCAAGCACATTCTATTCAACCAAACAAGAAATCTATACAAATTTCAACCTTATAATTTAGTTAATTGAGGAGTTACGAATTGCATTTTGTAAAACAAGACGGTAAGGTGTTAGTATTTATAATACGTGGTGGAAGTTGAAATTTAAACCTTAATATCTAGAAGATTAGACCGTTATCAACCTTGTTCGATAAAAGGAGTAAAGCTATTCAAATTTTCGTTAAGATGGCTAACTGATTCAATAGTCTAGTGGTATAAGGCGCGGTCTACGTGATCGGCTGGCGCCTGGTGATGCGGGTTCGTATCCTCAATCGCACGTAAAGTGTCTTTTTGTAAGTTAAGTTATTCTTGGGATACGGTTCGGGCAAAAAGCCGAAAAAATACCATATTATAATTATTTA
The DNA here is from genome assembly GCA_945859645.1 of Amphipoea oculea. NCBI lineage: Eukaryota > Metazoa > Arthropoda > Insecta > Lepidoptera > Noctuidae > Amphipoea > Amphipoea oculea. Next base: position 41,437 of record OX243884.1, read on the forward strand.
AAAACTTGCAAATAATATTTGAGTGGGATCGGTGGATGCTCGGGCAGAGATGGATGCGGCGCGCGGCAGCGGGGGAGGGAGCTGCTCGAGGCCAGAGCCACGTGACGCGCCCGCCGTCGCTCGAGCGACGAGCGACGGCGGGCTCGAGCGCGCTCGGGCGATAATCTTTAAAGTCTTGAGGGGTTCCTTTTCTCTGAAGCTGATCGTACTATGTTCGGCTGTTTGTATGTTTTTTTTTTATCATCATTATTATTTTTATTTTGTATGTTTGTTCATCGAATACTCCGCCAATTGTCGATGGATTTTCAAAATTCTTTTTTTGTTCGAAAGTAGATAGTTCTGAGGTGGTCCCATTGTCACCAAGTTAGGATCTGATGATGGGATCTTAGAGAAATCGAGGGCAACCCTCAAATTTTATAGGCTCACTTATTGTGTTTCGCATATTTTATGAAGTATCTTGTTTATTTGCGTATGGTTGTCACCATCTCAGGTAGCTGAGCTGATGATGAAGGTACAACTCCTTAACAGTAAGAAGTTACTCAAACAGGCAAGGACTGTTTTAGTAATTGTTTTGATGTTTGATAGGGCATTTGTCACATTTGGTCTCATGACCATCAAGTCATGACCTGATGCTGCAGTCAGGATAGTCTGCAGAGTACCTAACTCCTCGACAACTAACAGCAGATATATCGTGTTTAGGCTCATTGAAAAGGGCTCGATGTGTGGATAAACGTACTGTTAATGAGGAACACCGAAGTACATAGAGACCTGATGCTGAAGCCAGGAGCATCAGAAAAAGTACAAACCTTGAAATAACAGCACCGTAGTCGTGTTTGGGCTCATTTTAAACAGGACTAAATTTTAAGTTCAATGCAATGTTGACATAAGTCTGGCCTGATGCTGCAGCCAGGATTATCAGCTTCTAGTCTAAAAACATCAGGTCAGGATTTGATGATGAGATCCTGGAGAAATCGAAGGAACTCTTCAAATATTATAGGCACCACCTATAGCGATTTGGGTATTTTTTATAGTAACTCGTGCACTTGCTCTCGGAAAGCACCATTTGGTGAAGTGGAACTGATGATGAAGACCACAGATGGCCACCGGAACTACTCAATAATATCTAAGTATTTCACGGGTTGCGATTCGATTACTTTAATATGGTTGCTAAGCAATTCATGCTCGTCACAATGTGAATGGTGATATGGAGCTGATGGTGGACCTGGAGAACTCCTCAAAAATTAACTTCCCTGCATCGGGAAAAGCAATATTTTGTTTGTAAAAGGCGATGATCACTAGGCTATTGTAACTTAGATCAATTATAAGCAGACCCACTAAAAAGCGTGAAATAAAAATTTTTAAGAAAAAAAAAACCGACTTCCAAAAAAACACTACAAAGTGAAAAATAACTTTAATTTCGGAAGTCGGTGGCAAAAAACTAAAATACAGATCCAAAGACACCGACTTCCGAAATTAAAGTTATTTTTCACTTTGTAGTGTTTTTTTGGAAGTCGGTTTTTTAACATTGTTAATTCTTTACATAGTTCGCAATTAAGAATTTGAAAAATAGTGCTATACAGCATAGAGAATCGCTCCCTGAGCTAAGGACGAAGTGGAGGTAGTGTTCTGAACTTCTGACACAGGCTCGAACCGGTGTTCCTTGCAGTGAGTTGCACTGGCATCATGAAAGTTTGTGTGAAGTAGTGGTGCGCGCGCAGACGGCGGCTGGCAGCGGCGGCGACGGCGGGCGGTCCGCCCCGCCAGTGAGCCCGCGCCGCCACGCCGCTCGCACGCACGTCGCTGGCGAGCTCCGCTACATCGCGAACGCACGCCTCGTACGACACTTAACTTTGTATAACGCAACTTTTTTATAAATTCGCGGAGTAGTGGACCGGTGCGCGGCAGTGGAGTGACCGTTGTGCTAGCAGCTGCACCGCGACTGCCGGAGAGTGCCGAGTGCGAATACTGTGAGTGTGCAGTGCAGTGGCAGTGATCAGTGCGGATGCCTGGAGGAGCCCCGGCTAGCGGCCGGTCGGCACGGTGCAGTGTGTGGACACTGAGCGACACTCGCATGTGAGTCTCTGCTGCACTCCGTGCACTGTCCACACTCGGCTGTGTACGCGTGTTGTTCGTACGCTTGTGTCGGGTAGCTGATCATTATTCCATTTGATCCCTGAAGCGTTCATAGAACTGGGTGAAGCATTGTTTAAAAAATAAAGTAGGTATGTCCCGATAATTTGAGTCAAAGTTACCGCTACATTGTCGAACGAAGGCGGTCTGATAAGGTCGACTCGCTCATTTTCTGCTTTTATTGAACTTGTTGTGGTCGGTCAGTTGGTTGCAAATGTTAGTTCTGTGGCGGGCGTTGGAGAGGCTGGGCGCAACATGTAATTTATGTTATTTGAGGATTCGAGAGTATTTTGATAACTATCCGTACTCCGGTTTACTCAAATATGTCTTTTGCGCCAGTTCTTTAAATCTAAAATAATGTAATATCTCCAACAAATACAAAATACCGTTAGATTAGATGTGCTCCTCAAGAGCAAATCTCGTCGCCGTCGTCATGTTCTCGTTCCCGCACGTCACAAGTCACGTGGCACCGGTGCGCGGTGGCACGTGGCTCGTGGCACAGTACACGGCAGTCTTCTAATTAGATTGAGGAATGAACCCCTTGTAACTTGTTACACTTACTAGTAATTAGTTTAGGTGTTGTTTGTTCGTTCCAATGTGCAGAATAAACGTTTTTGTGAGGGTGTCCGTGTTGACTCTTACAATAGAGCTTGTTTAAAATGTGTATATTTACTGTAACTAATACTTAACCATTGTGGATTTAAACTAACTTTTCAAGAAGGGTAGGAAATTGTAAGGGCACGACTTATACAACAACACTGTAGCGAGTTAGCACAACTGTAGAAAGTGTGATTTTATAACCCTTTGAGTATAAAAATCGAGATTCTTTCGTCGAAAGCGGGACAAAAGAAAAAAACGTAATTAATTGTCCGACCGCGTATATCACACATCAACTGCTCTGACTCCGTACCACGGGGATAACTCTGAACCAAAAACGGCGCCAATGCATCCAATGATAAAACGAGGGCGCCCGCCGCAGCAGCAGACCATGACGACCAGGACTTCTGATGCAGCTCAAGACGCAACACCAAACAAAACCGGCGAGAGAATACTTTCCTTACACCTATCATTGCGACAATAATTCTAGTACTTAGCCAAAAAAGATCAAATTCGAAAACTCACTTTTGTTTGTATGAAACTGACAGGTGTCAAGAACGCATTCTCTCGAACGGCCGCCCTTTAGATTAGTTATTTTTTATTGCTTACTTATTAGATAGATAGTCGTAGAAATAGTACATTACTTCAGCGGTCAGCAAAAGAAGCATTAATGGACGAACGTGTAAATTTGGGCCGAGGCGAAGCCGAGGCACACATACGTAAGTCCATCAAATTTATATAGTTGTGGCCAAGGTTTGTATATTACTTTTCCCAAATTATGCGCGGAAATTAAAACTAAGTAGTACCTAGGCAGGACTTTTTTGTCAAATACAATTACTTTTCAAAATCAATGACGAACAACGAACAATAATCATTTTTCCCGCGTTAAAGTGTTCATTTGTTTTTTTTTTTTTTTTCAATAAACAGCTTTCTATTTGCAAGCCAGTTCGTTTAAATAAAACCTTTGATAAGTACCTCCTTGGTTGCCATATATCGGAGTAAAAGATCGTTCCATTTTTAAGTTATACGTCAGATATGAGTTTACTATGTAATTTATTTGGCCGCCAAACCACGACAGATAATATGGATTTTCATACAACTTTTGCCGGCCGGTATAGTTAATGCACCTAGGTGAATTGACCCAGGTGAATTAAGTGAACTCCAGGCGCTGCTCGCATGAATTTGGCCAGTACCTACAGTAATTTCGATTTATCTCGAAGAAGGTTGTCAAAATCCAAGCATGTTTGAGAAAATGTATTTTTAAACGACCTCCATAAAGGAGGAGGTTATAATATAATTATATTCGACTTTATATACTTATGTTTTTTTTTTATGTATGTTCACCGATTTCTCTGTCACTTGTAGACTTTTTTTTTGTTTAGTTTGAAAGGGTATACTCTCGAGGTGGTCCCACTGTCATCAAGTTGGAATCTGATGAGAGGATCCCACTTAAATCGAGGGAAACCTTCAAACTTTATAGGCAAACCTATAGCGATTTAGGTATTTTAAAAGTAACTTGAGCATTTGCTCTCGGAAATCATCATTTGGTAAAGTGGAGCTGATGATGAACACCACAGATGGCCATCGGAACTACTCAATGATAAATATTTCACGGGTTGCGATTCGATTACTTTATTACGGTTGCTAACCAATTTATGCTCGTCACAATGCGAATGGTGAAATGGAGCTGATGGTGAAATGCCAGGAGAACTCCTCAACAATTAACGTCCCTGCATCGGGAAAAGCAATATTTTGTAAAAGGCAATGAGCAAGTTGACATTAGGCTATTGTAACTTAGATAAATTATAAACAGACCCATTGAAACATTTTTACAAAAAAAAAAAAACAACCGGCTTAAAAAAAAAAACACTATAAAGAGATTAATAACTTTAATTTTGGAAGTCGGTGTCGTTAGTTCCGCATTTTCGTTTTTTGACACCGTCTTCCGAAATTAAAGTTATTTATCTCTTTGTAGTGCTTTTTTTTCGGTTGTTTATTTCGTAAAAAAGTTTTTATTTTTCACTTTTTAGTTGTACCTACCCCATACAAATTCAATTAACACTAGTGAATTGAAGACACCGACTAGAAGAATCATCAAAATTAGCATAGAAATGCCGGAGATGCAGTACATTTATGCACCTGCCCACTGCCACTTAAGTTTGGCAATTCTTCGGGCTATGTCGGTTACCTTGGTTGGCTTCATTTCTGATTCGATCACGCAGGAAAACTCCAAGCATAGCCCTCTTAATTGCCCTTTGGGTGACTTTCAGCCTTCTAATAAGCCACTGCCACTCGTGTGGAATGCTTGCTCTGCGTGCATTAGTCGGCTGTGTGGAACGTTGGTGCCCCGCGACGTGCCGCCTGGAACAAGGGTGCAGTACCCTGATATCTACCGTTTACCTCGATCTTGTATAATTTTGTAATTTTATTTTATTCGTGTAAATAGACATTGTATGAGAAAACTGGAATTGTGTGGATTGTCGCGGGCGCGGGGAGGGGGAGGGGGGGAAGTGGTTTCGACTAGCTCCGGGTGAATATCGAGTGTGTACAATAATGTTAGGACACGTTAGATCGCCTCCCAAAACGTGACTGGCAGAGCAGTGACATTTGACGCTAAACGCACCGCCGCCGCCGCCGCCGCCGCCGCCGCCGCCGTGGAGGAAACTTTTTTGCGAAGCAGAACAAAGTTCTGTGACTCTGATTAAATATTTATGTATGCTGGTATTACGCACAACCTTTCGCGTGCTGGCTCCAGGCTCCAAGTTATTTAATATTGGAAAACTTTGCACGTCATATTAAAACACTCAAGCACTTATCCATTCCACATATTTATTCTTTTATCCATTTATTTTGTCGACTAACCCCTTTCTTACCAGTCAGGCTTAAAAACCATTCTTTATTTTCGAAAGAAAACATATTGATAGTGGTGATACTAACCGACTGTCCCAGAAGGAGAGTACCTAATGTTTTTCATAATGACTCATCGTCTTCCGAACTACATATACATACAAGCGTCATTTCGATACTACAATTAGAAGTACCTAGGTTAAAAATGACTTGAACGATTTTGTTTCATTGTTAGATAGTTAGTTACAATCGAAGCTAATAAAAGCGTGCTAACAGCGATCAGTGGTGTCGATGCGAATAAACAGCGTGAAGTAATCTCGGGCTGCGCGGAGGGAACGGTCGCACAGCTCGTAGCCGCACTGGCACGCGGAAGGCCGAGTGAAGAGTGCACGATCGCACTGCCTCAGACACACTTTATTGTGCACGCATATTGAAAATAATATGCATATGCCATAATCAGCCTATAATGTTCCCACTGCTGGCACACAGGCCTCCTCTCTATGAACCTCTCGTATAAAGAGGCCTGTGTCCCAGCAGTGAGCCGTAATCCACTACGCGAGCCCAGTGCGGGTTGGTGAATGTCAAATGTCTTCGAATTTTTTGGTTCTAGAACATTCCAGTTTCCTCAAGATGTTTTCCTTCATCGTTTTAGAGAGTAGTGGTGATGAAATGAAATACACAAAGTAAAGTGTCTGACTGGGTTCGAACCTACGACCTAGAACTCGTAAGTCGGGCCGATACCACTAGGCCACCATTGCTCCTGCATGACCCAAAAAATCGACAAATCTGTTTTTGTTTGTTTTATCGTTTTAGATATCGATACCAATCACGTCTGCGGGGTCTCGCTAGCTAGCTTAGAGCGCCTGCGCAATGGCGGCAATGGCCGCGGCGGCCAGGTTTTTAGTTAGTTTAAGTTTGACTTAGAAATCAGTGTTACTCAATATTATTTAAATATTACGTTTTTAGCGTTTTGGTGGGCTGATGTCGTCATGGGTGGTGTAAATTGTACATAGGTAAGGTGGTGAACATTAAGGCGGAATCCCGACCAAATAACCTTGAGCATTCGTTCCCTCCTTGCCGCACCCATAGAACTCGCACAATTTTTGGAATTATTTTAATAAAAAAAGAATAGCGATCTTTTAAAATAAATTAAAACGTGGATTATGTAGATTTTTAAAATAACTATCCATTGGTGAAATCCTCAAATTGATAGAACTGATTAAATATCATCCGAATCATTTGTAAAGAGAAGCATTTGCCAAATAAATCTTTGTAAAGCGAGTGTTTATAAAATAACACATTTGCGGAATGAGTTGTTTGTGAAATAAATAGTATACGAAACGTTGGTTGTAAACTAATTTGTCAATGGAGTTATGGTGAAACATTAGTGAACCTAATTTTAGTCACTTTTATAAAAGGTGATTTTTTTAAATGTATTAGTAACATATAAAAACAAAAATAACGTGCAATGTGATGATAGGATATCGAACATTAATATGTTCGATATCCTATCGATATCCTATATGTGCTTTCAGATGTAGTTTATTTCTCATAATTCTGAAAAACGAAGAAAAACGCGGTTTTGGACAGTCGCGGTACCGCCTTTAGTGAAAGTGCGCTCAGCCGTCTCGTCCGCGCGTATCAGTGGTATCAGTCAGTGGCCAGTGCGCACTGTGCACACTCGCACAGCCGCCCGTCGCGCGTCGCTTCCAACGATAAGCGTTCAACCGCGACCGACCAACGCAAATCAACAGCTTGCTTCAGTTTGCGGCCACTATGTTGGGATCACAAAGATATAAGTCGACCGCGACCGCGAGCTGCCGACAAAGAGTCGGGGCATGCGCCACCCAGTACACGTCACACGGCTCATATCACTTTCATCTGCGTGACGGCAGAGTGACGCGCTTTGTGAGGCGCCGCGCCGCCACGTGTGCCGGCTGACTGACTCCCCGTCACGTCTTATCACGTCCTGTCACAGTGTACGACTGGCGTGAGGAGGCCTGCACATCTACTGTTGTGAGCGGGACAGTTCGTGACGCGAGCACGCGGCGGCGGCGCGCGGCGTGGGAGCGCTCCACATGCGATTATTAGAGTATATTAATCTATGCATGCGATACATTTTTATTAACCGACTTCAAAAAGGGAAGTTCTGTATTCGACCCGTATGTATGTATGTATGTTTGTGTCTACGATTTTCTCAAAAACTAATGAACCAATTTTGATAATTGTTTCACTAATGTGATCTACCTACTTTCAGGAAGGTTTTTTTTATTGAATTTTATCGCAGCCTTGTCTTGTAGCTCACTGCAGTGTGCGTGTATGTGTGTGTGTGGGTGTGTTTCTACACGGGGACAGAAAAGTGTATAAACTTTATAGGTTTTATGTTTGTACGTTACTGTAGGGAGAGTATTTCATAGTTGGCTTGAGTTTTTAAGTCTGGCATGGAACTCTGGATTACTTTTATAGAGGTATGAAGACCAGGGTGTAAAGTTCACTCATATTCTATAGAAAAGGGAGGATCCTCCGACCAGACGGGTGTTGTGTCTGGCGGGCAACTGCCCGATGATTCATGTCGGGCTGTTGTATCTATGCTAGTTGCGCGGTAAACTCTGCTTGCGAGATGCAGGATTTGCGTGACGTCAGTATGACGCGTTGTTCGCATGTGGCGTTGTACATACCGCTACATCACTCCCCCCCGGAGACCGGAGGTCGATAGTGGGCTGAGTCTTGTATCTTGCGATGCTTGCCAGGCCAGCTGAGGTTCCAGTGAGTCGGAACCAGTTGCCGCATAGTTCACGGTGAGTCGGAACTGTCTGCGAAGATGTCCCCAGTGAGTCGGGGTGGCGCTGCATTATGCTCCAGTGCGTCGGATGTAGTACAGCACCGGGTTGAGGCTAACTGCTGGCGTCGACCAGGAGAGGAATTAAGAACTCTTCTTGTTGACCGGCCGAAAGTGCAGTATGCTGTGCCAAGGTTGCTGGTGAGGCTGAGGATGATGTGATTATCACCCATACCATATGTGGGATCGCGCATACCTGGTGGTATGCGCGATCCCTTCATGCTGGTGGTCGGGATACCCGTTGAAGCCGTGGGTGCTGGCTGACAGGGTGACTCGCCACTCTGAAGCTTGCGGGAGTGATGATGACGTCACGCTGAAGTATTTACAAGCATGCAGCAAGCATGCAGCATGCAAGCGAGCATGCAACATGCAGCAGGCATGGTTTCTGTCACGGCTCCGGCGTTGCGGGTCTCCGGCGCGGCGGTCCCACGCGTGCTAATCGTCGCAGACGGCTTTCGCTCACCGCCGCGGCTGAGGTTGGCCGAAGCTCGCTCGTAGCCTCCTGCTCCTCAGCCCGCGGGCCGCCTCGCCCCTACGCGCCTACGAGTTTTTAAATTACACTCTTCCAGGGGTAGGGCAGACAAGACTGCGTGGAGTCGGATTTCCTCTTGTCCTAACCTAATTTTTAGCGAATGTTTTAGGACTAACAATGTTATTATTTAAATGAACATTCGGAATAATACACTGTAAATTATATAATACAATACTTAGGACATATGACTTTATTTCATACAAAATTAGGACATTCAATCATTATAGTACTCCATATTATGACAGAATAGTTTTAAAAGTAAAGATAATCAAGTAAAACAAAATATCAAATTTTTGAACATTATGGTTACTGAAGTTTATAGCAAACGTGTTATGGATAGTGATTTTCGGACAAATAATTTTAGAAGGGCGTACCTATAGATTCGTGTAGAAAAATGACAATAATGATGTCTGTATGTATGATGAGTTACGCATGATTGTAGGCAAAATTCTGATTCATCTGTGCATGATTCTTATGGTCAAAACCCTCTTCAGTACAAAATGAGCGCTTTTGCTGCATAATTCTCCGGTGTATTTATTACTTTTCATTTCTGTTTCTGATTCATCTTTAACAAATTCTGATTCATCTGGGCACAAAATATTCCAACGTCGATATCTTGAAAACTACTCTATAAAAACGAGTCCCTCATTCAAACATACGTTATTTGGTATACATATTTAATATGAGCATGTTTTATAGAGCTGAAAGGGAAATTAAATTTTGGCCATATGGATCAGTCAAAGAATCACATTTTGAAGAACTAGCTACCTACTTATTACAAACAAATATTCCAGTTTTTACTTAAAACTAAAAACTATGAAATAAAAAAGTAATTTAAATAAATTAAATCGACTTCAAAAAGAAATTAACTCAAAATTATGAAATAACTTTAATTTCGGAAGTCGGTGGTAAAAAACTAAAACTAAAATACACATCCCAAGACACCGACTTCTGAAACTATAAATACATATATGTGCCGGCCCTCGATCCTTTAGCTCAGTGTAGCAGCGAACGCGCTGCCATTCGCAGGCGCGCTGCTATACTTTTGTATTTACAAGTTGTATATATTTTTGAAATCACCTTTTAAAACCCTTCACTGGAAACTGCCGAGTTAACACAACTGTCTAATCGGTAAAACTGACGAATCAGTGAAACTGACTAATCAACGAAACTGGCGAATTAAATAAACTGACGACTGAGGGAAACTGACCAGTGATACGCGGACTCATATTGATATCCCACTCGATGGTATTAGAAGAAAAAAAAAATGTAACTCCACAATATGGCACCGCAAATCCGCCATTTTACTTTTTTTCTTATTTTATTGGCTTTAATGTAGCCAGTGACACTCGCGCTACCAAGACAAATCTAAAGACGTATAATTTAGCCAAATCCGTCCATTCGTTTAGGAGTTACGAGGGAACAAAGAAACGGACATACATACAGGTCAAACACATAACCCTCTTTTCGGGCTTAATTAATGCATGCAGTGCAAAACAGTCGCAAACAAATCATCATTGAGTAAAGGCTTTTGTTATTTTTCTAAAACACCGTTCCAATATTGCGAAGAAAGTTAACCTTAAGTATGTAATAATATTTAAAAGGATATTCAGGGCGAATCAAATTTATTCTGTGCAATAGCGTTACATGTCCTGGTAGCTACGGATTGATGGAGCTTTTTGGAAAATATGAGGAACTTTCAGTGATTCACAAAATTAACCAAAAGTGGTTATAATTTTGCATTTATCTGTAAACTAGCAGCACCCCGCGGTTTCACCAGCATAAGTTTCGATCCCGTGGGAATATCCGGATAAAAAGTATCTTATGTGTTTATTCTGGTTATAAACTATCGAAATGCCATCTAAATCCGTTCAGTAGTTTGTTGCGTGAAGAAGTAACAAATATACAAACACACTCACAAACATTCGCCTTTATAATATTAGTGTGATGATCATAGATGATGATAATCCCGTCTAATTTATTTATTTATTTAATAGTAATAATAGATTAAAGGCTTCCCGTCTTTAAACCTCCCACAGCACGCGGTGACCGTATCGTCAGACATTGTAAAGTGTGCGCTTGTTGCAGGAGCCAGCGACGGGCGCGTCGCGGAAGCGTCGCGCCGCTCGCGACGAGCTGAGATGTTCGCCAAGAAGATACGACACCACAAGAAGTACAAGGTGCGGTGAAGGGCGCCATGCGATAGAGCACGATGCTAGAGGAAGGCAGCCGCGACCTGGCCAAGCGCGCCTACTCGGAGAGCCCCCCGCACCCCGCGCACCCCGCGCTCGACGAGCCGCGCTGCTGCTTCTCGGGCCGGCGCGCAGACGACGCGCGTCTGTTCTGCTGCCGCTGCGCACACAAGCGCCGCGCCTCCCCCCTCACTTGCCTCGCGATCTGCTTCCTGGTGCTCACCTACAACCTGCTGGGAGGCTTTTTATTCCTCGCGATCGAAGGCAACGTCACCACAGAAGAAACAGCCGTCGCAGCCTCCAAACCAAATCTCAGCCAATCACAGAGTATCAGCAACGACTTGAGGTCGAAGACGGTGGAGCGGCTGTGGTCTATAACGGAAGACCTCAACATCCTGTACAAGGAGAACTGGACGAAGCTGGCGGCGAAGGAGCTGCTGGAGTTCCAGAGGGTGCTGGTGTCGAGCATGCGTGGGGGAAGTGGCGGTGCGGGCGGAGGCGGGAGCGGAGGGGAGCGGCTCGGGCTCGAGCACGAGCGCGACTACCGCTGGACCTTCTCGACCAGTTTCCTGTACGCGCTCACACTCATCACTACCATCGGTGAGTCACTACTACTATTTTATAAGAAAATCACTTTCTTTGTCAGGTTCTTCATTGAAAAGATTTCGTCTCACTTGACTGATGTACATCATCGGTAATATAACTCTATTTTGTACAGACCACGAACAAGTAGTTGCCGCAAGCTATTGATATTGTGAGTGTGTACAAGTGTGCTTGTGTTTGTGACGCAGGGCACGGCAACGTGACGCCGAAGTCGTCAGCGGGCCGGCTGGTGGCGGTGGCGTACGCGTGTGTGGGCATCCCGCTCATCATGCTGTACCTGTCCACCATCGGCGAGGCGCTGGCGCGCAACGTGCGCGTGCTGTACTCGCGCGCCTGCCCTGCGCGCATGCGCCCCGCCGCCGACGCCTTCCACGCGCGCGCCGACTGCCGCAGCCGCCGCGCCGACGCCAAGCAGCTCCCCAGTGACGTCAGAGACAAGTTCGACAGACAGAAACGGACTCCCTTTCAAGCCGCCTTGAATCTGGACAGTTTTAGTGGCGGCTATCATTGGACGTGTAGGGACCACACGCGAGTGCCAATTATACTTAGTTTACTACTCATCGTACTGTACATAGCGTTAGGGACTTTCGTGTTTCATACGACTGAGAGGTGGAACTTAGTGGACGGGTGTTACTTCTCCTTCGCGAGTCTCGCCACGATCGGCTTCGGGGACCTGAAGCCCGGCCTGTACGCGAGCACGATATCTGCCAAGGCAGAGGACGTAGCGGTGGGCGTGTGCTGCATCTACATCCTCGTGGGGATCGTGGTGATTGCGATGTGCTTCAACCTCATCCAGGAGGACATGGGTGCACTAGTGCGCGGCGTGACGTCGCTGTGTGCGGGTGCCGCCAAGTCGCGCGCCGTGCATAGCGCGGAGGCAGTGTGTGACGACAAGATCTCCATGTCTGTGGTGTCCTGACACCGCGAGACGGCCGACTCGGGGCCGTCCGTGGCGTTCGCCGGCTGCGAGAAGCGCCAGCAAGTGACGTTTAAAATAGACTCCCTGAATCCGACGAAGTTCAACAGCCTGCCGCGGCGTAAGTCGTCGCACTACGGCGAGGAGAGCTTCGCGCGCAACACGCCGGCGCGGCGCTCCGCCGGCCACGCCGACCGCTGCGTGGAGTATTTCGTGCCGCGCAGCCTCAGCGAGTTTAACCTGAGCGGCGCCGGCGACCTGTACGAGCTAGCGGCGCTCGGCTCGCGCGCCCGCCTGGCGCCGCCTGCGCCGGCCGCAGTGGGTGCGAACAAGGCACGCGACAAGATGGTCACGTTCGAGGACGACCGCGCCGCGCCCGGCGGCGCCGGCGCCGACGACGTTTTCATGTGACATAGACGTCACCTAAATATAGACTTGTTGGTTTGGACATGGTTTGTTATATAATAAAATATGAAATTTTGTATAACCAGCTGTTTCGTTGTTTCACCGAGACTAAGTTCAGTTCCTAAGAGAAACAAAGATCGATAATACCTAAATCTTACAACACTTGACTGTTAGCCTTCAAGTACCTACTGATCAAGTGTGTCACAGTTGCCGGAGTGACAGATAGATAACTCCATGAATGAACTGGAAACAGTTGTACAGTTTCGCAGCTCAGTTTACTTTGAGGTCGAACAGTGTTAACAAACAGGGGCGGCGACGTCAACAACTGTAACAGCAGTAACGTGACGGAGGTATCAGCTGCGGCCGCCATGGGGATGATGGCTTAATACGGTGCATATTATGTAAGTACCCGTATGCAAAAATGTACAACTAAGAACTATTCTATAAAAATCGCGCCGTGAAAACTTATCGTGTCGTGCAGGGTTTCGTAATGTTAATTACTTACTATTGTATAGAATCAATTTCTTCCAGCCGTACAGTTCTGTGACGTCACACACGGGACGACACCTAGGGGAGACACTTCAGCGCCGCGCCGCCACTATCACGTAGTATACGCAGACCCCCCCTCCCCCCTCCCGACGCACGCATGCTCCACCTGCAGATACAATTATTATCACGTCGATTTAATCGTTGGCGGCGATTAGTGGGACAAATGGTAGCCGACGCGAGTCCGCGCGCCCCTCCATAAACTGTCAACGACACTCATTTACTCAATTACAATGTTACCAGCTAACAGAAAATGTTTGCGGCATCTGTATTCTAAGTGTCACAGAGTCTGAAATCGCTTGACCGCTTGATCACGTTGTCCGCTTTAGTGAGCCGCCGTAGAGTCATAATCACACGACGTCACTAATGTGTCTCACGAGCATCGCGCACGCACCGTGCTCATCGTGCTCATCGTGCAGACGCGCGTACAGCAAACACTTACGTCCCGAACCCCAAAGCCCCGACAACAGCCACTCTGTGAGAAATCTGTCAGAGCTCACTCCACAAGAGCGACGCGTATTGCGGGTCGGAGAGGACTGACAGTCTACAGCCTTACCATACCACTGTGTGGGTAACATAGGTCACTCCTGTATCAGGCTTAACTTACTTATAACTCGCTGTTGACGCTATACAGGATGAAATTGAATTCATGGGCATCCTTTTAAGGGGTGATTGTTATCATCATTATGAACAACTTTTACTATGGGACCAAGACTGAAATCGCGGTTATTTGAACATAAATGCAAGGAACAGCTGAATTTTTTTCGCAATTTTAGGCTTAGTCCCATATTAAAAGTTGTTCATAACGATGAGTACAACGACCCCTTGAAAGGATGCCCATGAATTTAATTTCACCCTGTATAGTTCAGTTAGTTTGGTGAGGCAAATGCGGTAAAGTGTGTTAACTTTAAGGTGCTACTAGTCGATATTTTTTCCATACAAATTTCCACTGTTTGACATTGGCGTCGATTCTCTTGTTCACAAACTAAACTATATTTAAGTTTAGTGCATCTTTTTCTTTCTATTTCATTAAGAAAAGGACAGGAGATAAATATTAGTTTAGTCCTGTCAAATTAAGATACTCCATAGACAATTTAGACGTGATTAAAAAATTGGCTATTAAAAATACGTCAATTTACGCCAGGCACGGACTAATTTGATAGGTCTAAACTAATATTTATCTTCTGTCCTTTTCTTAACGAAATAGAAAGAAAAAGATGCACTGAAATTAAATTTAGTTTAGTTTGTGAACAAGGGAATCGGCGCCATTGTGCATCCAAAGTTAATCATTTTGTCTGTACAGAAACAGAATCCTAAAATAAAAAGGCATTAAAAAGTTATGAGCCAACAAAGATTCGTTTTTCTTGCTATTTTTAAGGTAACTTTGTGTGTAAATAAGTAATAAAAGAACCGTAAAATTTTCAAAACAAAGTCGGTAACGACAAAAATTAGTTATCGAAGAGTTCAATAAACTTAAGAGCCTATACTACCTCAGCTAAAATTCACTCTTTATCTCGCTCATATGATACTGCTCGCGGACTGAGTGAGAGCGAGACAGAGTGCGGTGTTGGGCGGCAGGCAGCGCCAATAGTTTAGGTATTTGCTTTTTACAGTGAAAATAATGGTAATTATAAATAACATAAGACCTGCTTTAAAGTAAGTTCAGTTAGTATGCAAAGTTTCATGATCTAATTCGAAGTATTTTTTGAATACCAGCGGTTTATTGTTCGGGTTAGAGGTAACTTTGGATTTTTTTTCTATCGAGAAAATTTTATGTAATCGTGTTTTCGTCTAACATAAGACTTAGCATTAATCCTCAACTTTACCATATAGTTATCTCAAAATTAATGGTGCAGTATTTTCGACATAACGGAGGATCACGCGAAGCCATTTGAGGTAGTATAGGCTCTTAATTCGAATGTTTTACGCGCCTTTCAGTTCGGAACGGTATTTCTGTGCGTGAGAACGAGACGTTGTGTATATAGTCTAGCGTCTTACTGCTCATCACTAATATAAGTATCTCTGTCGGACACGAAGCCAGGTGAGACAGCGTGCTTTTTGACCATGACCACCAGTGAGTTCGAGCTGGCTGGCGACTAGTTCCACCTTAAGTTAATTTCATGACAGGTAGGATCTAAAGGGAAATAAGTTTTTAGTTTACCAAAAGGTCCCGTTTATGTGTCTCCGTTTCAGTTTTTAATAAATCAAATTAAACAGCGAATAGTGTCAGTTCCTGAACCAATATTGGTCGGGTTTCTGTGGCGGGTGTTGAATGAGCGGCTCGAGCAAACAACGCATAGCCGCCATCGCTGAATGTTTGTCAGTAAACAGCGCAGCGCTGCTCGCCCGCACGCGATGTTATCACGGTCAGGCTGCGCGACCCCGCCGCGCTCCGGGCACGCCGCCGCGCTCCGGGCACGCCGCCGCGCTCCGGGCACGCCGCCCCGCTCCGGGCAAGCCGCCGCGCGCCGCCGGGGCGACCACTGTTCACGTTACCTGTTTGTCACGTAAGACGCCATGTTATTTCACCAAAGGCTCGTTGTACCGACCGTCGTCGTAATATTTTATTAGAAAATGTGGTGTATTTGTATCAATTCTCTCGTTAAATTCTTTCGTATAATTAATTAAGTGCAGCTAGATGATAAACAGAAAATCAATAATAATAAAATTATTAATAATAATTAGTTGCGTTAAATATTCTAGTCATTGTATCTAAGTATTTTTTATTTCTATACGAACCGCAAATCGGGGCTACTTTGACTTCCAGGGTTACTTTGACAGATGTTAGAGCTATTTAGACAGAGCGCCAAAATCGGTTTTCACGTGTGCTCAGCAAGTGTGCGTGACCTCGAGTAATATTGCGCGAGGCGCGGGGTGTGGGGAACGCGTCATAGCGTTGTGATCGGCCTGGTCAAAGTAGCCCCGCCTGTTCAAAGTAGCCCCGTTTTACTGTATAAACTCCTATCCGCAACGGCAGAAGAAGAGCAGCAGCCATCTTACTGTGAAGCGCGCAGGCGCAGCGTGCGGCGGCGTGCAGTGCGAAGCGCATCACGTGCCGCGTGCGCGCTGTAGGCAGGTGGCGACCCTCGGAGACAAGTTAAATTGACGGCATACATTTTAAATGGACTCGCTAATTGTTCCGCCGGCGTGACGTCATCATTGAAGTTAGCACTCAGCTAACGTTCAGCTGTCGGACGCTGCCACAACATGAAAACTTTGTTGTGAGGATGTTTCGCTGTCACGTGACTTTCCACATTGCTTATTTGCAACTTAAGCTGTACAGAGGAAGTTCGTCGAACCATGTTACGAGTCATTTTTCGATTCATGTTCTAGAACACGAACTGGATGGCCGGTCTCGTATTGGGTACGTGAACTGTAATTGCAACCGACAGCTTCTAGGAAGTGCGTTAGTTTATGGAGCGCAGAGGCAGGTAGGGGTGAGCAGGTGTTGCACTGACAACTGTGTGGGGGAGGAGGTGGTTAACAAATAAAACACTATTTAAATACATATACACTGCGAAACTGGCGATCAACGGAATTGCTTACTCGAAGTTACCTGTTGTGTTTCTTAATAATAAATAAATACCGGATAGCTGATTAATCGAGACTGACTATTTGAATGCTCAAACCGAAATATTCTATGCGAAAGATCAAACCGAACTATTTTGAAATCTGCAATCGAACTATTTGCGAATAGGCGCGACCCTTTTATAAGTCGGCAACCCACATACCCCATAAAAGCTGCAACCGAAATATATCGCTAACTTTGTTGTAATATTCTCTATTTATTGATAAAATTGTGAACAAAAACGTCAGCAAAAGATAAAACAAAAATGCTGGCAAATAAAGTTCCAAAAAACTGCGACTAACAGCTAGAAGTAGGCATTTACGACGCCGGTGGTCGCTTTCGATAAGCGACCACCTCCGACGCTCTGGACGCTCACAAGTACAATGTGCTCACGTGCGTCTAGAGTATTCGTAACTACGGTGAGTCCATAGCTCCGTAGCACCATGGCCCGTAGCTACGTAGTCGCGTAGCGCCAAAGCCGCGTAGCGCCAAAGCCGCGTAGCGCTATAGGCGCGTAGCCCCATAGCTCCGTAGCACCATGGCGCGTAGCTACGTAGTCGAGTAGCACCAAAGGCGCGTAGCGCTATATACGCGTAGCCCCATAGCTCCGTAGCATCATGGCCCGTAGCTACGTAGTCACGTAGCGCCAAAGCCGCGTAGCGCTATAGATGCGTAGCCCCATAGCTCCGTAGCATCATAGCCGCGTAGCGCCGTAGCTGCGAAGCGCAGCAAACGAGTAGCGCAAAAATTGCGTAACGCGATAACAGCGTAGCGCCGTAGTGGTCTGCGTTATAATTATTAAAATGCAACCAAAGCGATCATGGTCATTTTGGACTAAGAAAAAAACTTTTTTCCAAAAAACACAACCGACTTAAAAAAAAAAACACTACAAAATGAAAAATAACTTTAATTTCGGAAGTCGGTGTCGTTGCTTCAGCATTATTGTTTTTTGACACCAACTTCCGAAACTAAAGTTATTTTTCACTTTGTAGTTTTTTTTTTAAGTCGGTTGTTTTTTTTGGGAAAAAAAAAATATTTTTCACATTTTAGTTGTACCTATCCCACACAAATTCAATTAACACTAGTGCGTTGAAGAATTGAAGACACGACTCGAAGAATCATCAAAATTCACATAGAAATGCCGGAGATGCGGTACATTTATGCATATAACTTCGTACATAAGAATAATTACCTAATGTATTATATATTAAAACCTTCCTGAAAGTATGTAGATCACACTAATGAAAGAATTATCAAAATCAATTTAATAGTTTTTGAGATAATCGCGGACATACAAACATACATACATACATACGGGTCGAATACAGAACCTCCTTTTTAAAGTCGGTTAAAAAAAAGAATTTCGTCCCAAGATGAGGCTGTCACTAAATCAAATCGCATATCAAATCAAAATCATTTATTTGCATAACACAGGTTCGGAGGATCGCCCGGAGGACACAATGGAGCATACGGTGGAGGCCTGTCCAGCTTGGGTAGAGCACCGCCCCGTCCTCAAGGCGGCGATCGGCGGCGGCGATCGGCGGCGACGATCTCTCGCGTCCGGCCCTGATCCAGGCCATGGTACGGAGCGAGAGTACATGGGAAGCCGTTGCCTCCTTCTGCGAAGCAGTAATGCTCGCGAAGGAGGAGGCGGAGCGCGTGAGGGAGAGTGATGTGTATGTGTGTGTTTGTATGTGTGCGTGCCTGCACTATCACCATGATATTGTGTCGCTGACGAGTAATAAACTAGTATCCAATCGCAATGGTGGTTTTATTCGGTAGCTGACAGATCAGAGAGGCAATCTTGGCGCCCTCGCGCCCCTAGTCGCCGCAGGAGACGCCCTGGGCGTCGGGAATCGATAGCCGATTCCCGGCCACCGTAGGCGCGGGCTTGCGGACGGCGAGCAATGAGCAGCTCGCCGTCCGGTAAGGACCAGGCCCGGGTCGACGGCGCGTTGTGTTCCACGCGCGCCTCAAAGAGATGTCAGTACTAACTGACGGGGTCTACCAGGATCGAAGCCTGCCGGGGTCGCGGGTTGTTCTAAAGAGATACCGTGGCCACTAGCACAGGCAACTGAAGGAACACGGGTGGGTTTTAGTCAGTAAAAGTCTGACACGCCCTCTCGCTCCGCCCAGAGCGGGAGAAGTTATTTGATGATTTCCCACCAAAAAAAAAAAAAGGTGCGGAGGATGTTATATAAAAGGTTCTTATGGTACCCTGTATTATAATCATGTGAGGTGTGCAAATATATTAGGAACATTATGATACAATTATTCTTATTTTAAAATTACATTGTCATTGAAAATATAAAAAAATACAAAATACAGTACATTGTTAATGTAATTATTAGATGTCATCAGTTTATTTTTAAAATCTGGGGAAGTATAGATGTTTTATATATCTATAAATATAACTTTGCTTTATCAGAATGCACTATAATATATATATATATTATAAATATTGATTTTGAACGCATCTGTAATTATTAAATTACACATGCGTTCAAAATCAATATTTATAATATTTTATAGAACGTTAATACGTTACTAGAGAAGTCCATACTTTAACTTAAATCGATTTAATTTTTTTATCGAAATGAAATACCATGCAATGTAAACTGTTTAAAAGTGTAGGGGTGTAATGATTTTCCATCTAAAAATCGATACTGCATAAATTGATCGATTATGTGGCCTCCCCTTTTTTTTGACAAGTAATAAACAAAAGAAAGATTGACATTGGCAGATTTGACGTGAATACGTCTTTAAAACTCTGTCTACATGCTGTCTACCTACTTTAAAATTGCTTTCATAGTGGGATGGGAGGCAAGTCAAAAAAACCAATGATAACAAAATCGGGGGATACAGTTTGATGTTTTCTGCACAGACTTGTACATTTATTATTTTATCTATGGCACAGTCCGTGTTGTAGTTTCGGCGACGACTCTGTTCTGTGCGATTTTGTGTTATTTTGTTGAATTTCTGATATTTTGCATTGCTTACGGACACCGATTGGATATCTTCTACTCTAGTTGACTTGGCAGCTGCACACGTTACGACTGAGGGTGCTGCTCGGTACTAATATGCACATATGTACTTATATGCACCGTAATATATGTACCATAGATATCCGAATATGTACTAATATCT
Source organism: Amphipoea oculea (assembly GCA_945859645.1). NCBI lineage: Eukaryota > Metazoa > Arthropoda > Insecta > Lepidoptera > Noctuidae > Amphipoea > Amphipoea oculea. The sequence goes on from OX243884.1 coordinate 61,759, forward strand.
AATATGCACCGTTACTAGAAGAGCACGATTAGTGCCGATCTTGGACACGCACAGACTTATCTCTGGCTTGCATTCGACATAATTTGTAACATATCTAAGAAAAACAGGTAAAAAACCTCTCAATTCAAAAAGCCACAGATTAATAATATACCACCTAACCTCAAAAACATATTTCTTATTTACTTGACCCTCCCATCTTTTAAAAATATATTGAAGACCGTAGTTAGTTACATTTATAAAGGCAAATGAAACAACATTTGTTTCATCAAGAGAAGTTTTGTTAAATTTTACTAGTCCAAGCATGTTAGGAACGCGGCTATGATTCTTTCACAACTATTAACTTTACTTCTCAGTGCACTTAAAAGAATGTTGTCAATACAACATTATTTTTAGTATATGCGAAACCTGAATATAGTTTGTTCAGAATAAGTAACTGAATCGATTCCAATAATTTTTACCCCATGTTATATTTTGGCCCAAAAATATTTAAAAAAGGTTAATAGTTGGACACCCCGAGTATATTATACTGTGCCCCGAGGAGCGACTAAGTAGGTAGTTATCTACCATACGCGCACAATGGCGCGGCGCGGACGCACAGCGAGCGGGGCGACCGGGGCGGGGGTGCAGCAACCTCAGTCACCCGGGTACCACTGGTTGGCGCGCACGTGTCGCGTGGGTCCAACTGCATAATCGCGAGCGCGCGGCCGCCGAGTTGTGTTTCGGTTGATCGTGTACTTACCTATCGTATGTAAAAAGTGTCGTGTAACTGGACTGGACGTGGACTTTCTCATACACAAACGTCCAGTACACAGAAACAACGATAACAGTGATAACGTATCCCTAATCCCTGGCAGTGCGGCGGTACGAGGAGCAATCAGAGTATCGTGGAACACAATGCTTTGCCGTGATGATTAACATTTTTAAACACGCCAAGATGGTTAATTGTAGAAAGTTATTATTTGTACCTACAGCCTGCTGTGGTTAAGTAATGCGATGTTTAACACTTTTCATCCACTTTGAACAAATCGCATTGACTACATTGTATCACTTACGGCTTACGAATAAGTAATTACTTATTCGTAGCTTACGGCTGCATTTATTTACGAATAAAGTACATTATAATAACTACCTACACTTGACCATTACGACAGTCCAAAGCCTGCAAGTGTGATGGAAAATGTTATCACCAGTTAATTACAATACAATCGCCCGAACGCACGCGGCGGAGCTTGGATGACCATGTTTTTGTAAGGACAAACAGGTAACATAACAAGCTTATAACTTGGTGATTGAACATTACTGCGAAATGTGTTTCCATTGCCCTGCACCCCCTTCTCCGCCGCCGCCTTTAGCCCTCCTCACCCTGACGCATCGCTTTATTGCCGATAAAAGAATAGGATTACTTTGTAAATGAAGTGCGAAACACTCGTGTCGTTTGTCTTCACACTCGCTCGTGTAACACATCGCCGAGATGAAATGTAATGTCGGAAATATTTTGCGGCGCATAATCACAGAACATCTCATTACATTATGGACGCGGCACACCGCGTGCTTGTCATTATTTGAAAAGTGGTTTTCACTAGATTACTTTAACATAAATATATTATGCGTGTTTTAGTTCGAAAAAACTAGAATGATCAAAAATATCAAAAGAAGCTGCCCTAATAAACGCTGCGGCACTGGTGCGACGACTTGGACTCGTTCTTGACTGACTTGCCCAGAAAAATGCAACGGAATTAAATAGACAAGTATGGGGAGACGTTTGCTCAGCGAGGGACAGGTGTGCGAGGCTTGTTTCTGTTGCGTAATACTAGATTATTCACTAAGGGGATAAAGTAGTGTTTTAATGTCGCAGACGCTATTTTGAACCCTGAGTTAACTCCTGAGCGGAGCGAGGGAGTTAAGACTAGAATTCTGAGTGCAGCGAGGGATTCAAGCTCACCGAAGACGAAAACACCTTTATCTCCGAGGAGAATACTTTACTTTTCGCACCTACTGCGAGGTAATAAAAACCAATTCGATTATCGAATTAGTAGTTTATGAATAACCGGGGAATAACTTCACAATAACTTTATTCAATGTAACTTTGTAATCTGCACACAGTCGTATATTCCCATTTGGTTTCACAATTGGTACGATAGGAGTTCTCCAATCTGAGTGATCTATCTTAGTGTACACACCTTGCGTTCAATATCTTCATCTACTTTTTGATTTCAGGGCGTATGGAATGCGTCTCGGTTTAATAAAGATGGGTTGTGAATTCTCTTTCAGATATAGATCTGCTGTTACATTATATTTTTCCCCCAAGTCATTTTTAAATACGCTGTCCGCATATTGTCCAAGCAAGTCATGGATTGTAAACTGTTCATGTCGGCTAGTTCAATTTTCACCTCTTTCATCCAGTTTCGGCCAAATATTGGGCTTGTTGGTTTATAATAATTATACAATTTTCCATTAAACATCTGGTGTATGTAGTTACAGTTAACGAATGCTACTCCTGTAGGTTTATATAGTTACAGTTAACGAATGCTACTCCTGTAGGTTTATGTAGTTACAGTTAACGAATGCTACTCCTGTAGGTTTATATAGTTACAGTTAACGAATGCTACTCCTGTAGGTTTATGTCGTTACAGTTAACGAATGCTACTCCTGTAGGTTTATGTAGTTACAGTTAACGAATGCTACTCCTGTAGGTTTATGTAGTTACAGTTAACGAATGCTACTCCTGTAGATTTATGTAGTTACAGTTAACGAATGCTACTCCTGTAGGTTTATATAGTTACAGTTAACGAATGCTACTCCTGTAGGTTTATGTAGTTACAGTTAACGAATGCTACTCCTGTAGGTTTATATAGTTACAGTTAACGAATGCTACTCCTGTAGGTTTATGTAGTTACAGTTAAGGAATGCTACTCCTGTAGGTTTATGTAGTTATAGTTAACGAATGCTACTCCTGTAGGTTTATATAGTTACAGTTAACGAATGCTACTCCTGTAGGTTTATGTAGTTACAGTTAACGAATGCTACTCCTGTAGGTTTATATAGTTACAGTTAACGAATGCTACTCCTGTAGGTTTATGTAGTTACAGTTAACGAATGCTACTCCTGTAGGTTTATATATTTACACTTAACGAATGCTACTCCTGTAGGTTTATGTAGTTACAGTTAACGAATGCTACTCCTGTAGGTTTATATATTTACAGTTAACGAATGCTACTCCTGTAGGTTTATGTAGTTACAGTTAACGAATGCTACTCCTGTAGGTTTATATAGTTACAGTTAACGAATGCTACTCCTGTAGTATCATTACACCAGTGTATGTTCTCAATTTAATGTCAGTTTTGAATGTTTTCTTCTCTTTATTTAATTTTTTGTACTGATTTAATGTCATAGAAGACAATGCTGCACCAGTGTCGAATTCCATTTGCACATTTTTATTTTAAATAGATAACGAAACTAGATATCGCTGTTGAATTTCAATTCTAAATCATGTTGATGTCACCAATGCTTTCAACAGAGATGTTACTAGTGGAGTCATGGACTCGGTTCATGTTAATGTTGCGTTGTAAGCAAACTCTTAGCTAAGTGTCCTTCTTTTTGATATTTTCGGCATACTGATTGAATGGCACCACACCCAGTAACTCGGTGATCAGTTTTACCACAGCGGAAACATTTCCCTTTCAAATGCCCCGAGGTTTCACCCGCATATGAATCGATCCCGTGGGAATATCGGGATAAAAATTAGCCTATACTCGTATGTTAATCCAGAGTGTCAGCTACCTCCATACAAAGTTTTATCAAAATTCGTTCAGCCGTTTGAGCGTAAAGAAGTAACAAACATATAAACACACACACATACACACACACTCACAAACTTTCGCCTTTATAATATTAGTGTGACTAGCTGCTGCCCGCGACTTCGTCCGCGTGAACTGCTATCCTAACTAAAAGTAAGTTTGTTTGTTTGTTACCTTTAGGGTTGGACCTCATCTGGCAGCACGGAATCGCATTTGTTCCGCCTGTGCTACCACGTGCTGCAGTATGCTGCCGCATGCGAACGCGCGCTGTCGCATTCCGCAGACAAAAAAGGCGATCGCACGCGTCAGCATGCTGTAGCATGGGTCGCATACTGCCGCGTTCTTTCATGATCAGTTTAGTTTCAAGCGCGAGATGGATAGGACCACGGAAGAGAGAGCAGTGATTCTAGCGTGTATTTTGCAAGAAATGCAAAATCAAAATAAAAAAACTTTTTTACAAAAAAAAAACAACCGACTTCAAAAAAAAAACACTACAAAGTGAAAAATAAACTTTAATTTCGGAAGTCGGTGTCGTTGCTTCAGCATTTTCGTTTTTTGACACCGACTTCCGAAATTAAAGTTTATTTTTCACTTTGTAGTGTTTTTTTTTGAAGTCGGTTGTATTTTTTTGTAAAAAAGTTTTTATTTTTCACTTTTTAGTTGTACCTACCCCACACAAATTCAATTAACACTAGTGCGTTGAAGACACGACTCGAAGAATCATCAAAATTCACTTAAAAATGCCGGAGATGCATTACATTTATGCATATAACTTCGTACATAAGAATAATTACCTAATGTATTATATACTAAAACCTTCCTGAAAGTATGTAGATCACACTCATGAAAGAATTATCAAAATCGGTTCAGTAGTTTTTGGGATAATCGCGGACATACAAACATACATACATACGGGTCGAATACAGAACCTCCTTTTTAAAGTCGGTTAATAATAAAAAGAAACGCATTCGCAAAATAAAACGGAGATACTGGGTTCATCCTTTGCCGCGTGCGCCATTGTACGATAGAGTGAGACAGCATGCGATAGCAAGTGATCGGCGGTGAAAGGATGCGTTAGCATGCTATCGCGCGCTTCAGCGTTCCGGAGTCTCCCTGCCGACCATTGCATTTTGTCCGTGATGCCGATCGCCTCGAGGATACCGCCGCGTGCTATCGCATTATGCTTTCTGTCTCGGTCTAGCAAATGGCAGTTCTAAGCGACAGAAAGAGAAAAGGCGACGGAATAAAAACTTTTTAACAAAAAAATTGAACCTCCGAAAAAACTGAAAAGCAAAAAATAAAAACCTTTTTTATTTTACCTTAATAAATAAGTTCTTAAACTAATGCAAGTATACCTAAGAAATTTTGAGTCGGCGCCAAACAGTTGCGAGTGGTCGTGCGGAGAGCGCACTTTTTGTTTGGAATGTTAATATTTAGCGCTGGAGATTTCACGTTGCATTATTAATTTGATTTGGCTATTTCTATAAGGTAATTTAGTGATCTTTGTTCATTGATTGTTTGGCGCCGACTCAAAATTTTTTAGGTATACTTGCATTAGTTTAAGAACTTATTTATTAAGGTAAAATAAAAAAGGTTTTTATTTTTTGCTTTTCAGTTTTTTCGGAGGTTCAATTTTTTTGTTAAAAAGTTTTTATTTTATAATTTTTTGAGGCTATAATTTACTTATTACTGCATGCTTAATTTTTGATTACTTTTCAAATGGCTACCTACCTTACTTTAGATATTAACTGTTATATACTTAATCCTACTTTAACTATTATTTTTTGTATAGTAAAATACTTAAAAAAACAGGCTTTATATACCAACATAGATAGGCCTTTAATTTTAATTGTTTTTAATTGTAATACACAGCTCAGCATTAAAATCTGTGAATGAACAACAAATCACCCCTATTTTCCCACCCTTAGGGTAGGAATTTTTTTTCCAAATTTACATTGGACCAACTTCGAGGTATGTTCTATCCATTAAAAAAAGAATTATCAAAATCGGACTAATCTGTAAAAAGTTATGCGTGGTTATACATTACAATCAGTGAGTGAACTATCAATCATCCCCTGTTTTCCTACCCTTAGGGTTGGAATTTTTTTTCCAAATTTATATGGGACCACCTTCGGGGTATATCCTTTCTAATCAAAAAAGAATTATCAAAATCGGACTGCTCTGTAAAAAGTTATGCGTGATCATACATAAAAAAAAAAAAAAAAAAAAAAAAAAAAAAAAAAATATACGCGTCGAATTGATAACCTCCTCCGTTTTTTCGTCGGTTAAAAAGGCGATTCCGTGCTGCCAGATGAGGTCCAACCCTTACACGCATAAACTACTGAACTGATCATCTTGTTTGCATATACGTTGTCAGGTATACAGCAACGGACTCAGGGTACCTTTCATCCCGAAAAAAAGTGATGTTCCCGAGGAAAACAACAATACACGTGGCGCCATCTATTATCATAATAACGTTATTGTTGTTTTCCTTGGGAACAGCACTTTTTTTCGGGATGAATGGTACCCTATGTCCGTTTCTGTACCATTGACAACGTATATGCATATTTTCAGGATAACCGGTTCAGTGGTTTAGGCTTGAAAAGGTAACAAACAAACAAACTTACTTTCGCATTTATAATATTAAAGTTTGGATTACAAACTAGTTTCTCGGCAGGCATTCTTGTCAGATTGCTTCATTGGAAATTGAACCGTAAGGCCGTGCCGTAAGAACAATGTTTGTGTTGTGATCAGCCGGGCGAGAAACGTAGTGCCGTGTCGACCGATTCCGTGCGACTCGCCGCGATCATAGTGGATAGTTGGCGGTTCGCTCGATCCGATACTTATACGACTTATTACTAAAACAAAGTGTTTATGTATTCAAGTGTGCGCCTAATGAAATAAGTCTCTTAGCTTGTGGCTTCCTCTAGAGGGGATTGAACTAGTGCTTAGTTATTTGTGATGCTCGCGGTTTAAACCGTCTTTGTTCCGGATATTGTAGTCAATAGCACAGAATACTTAATAGTACTACGTCAATAGTGCAGTATGGCACGGTGCAATGTGTGCACTTGTAAGCGTGATGATACAAGTCATGCAAACATAATACCGACAGGTACCTACGTCAATGTATATAAAATAAAGTGCGCTCGATTGCCGGCGCGTGAGCGCGTGAGCGCGTGACACAAACGATGTAAGAAAGGCCGCTCTGAATTCCACAGGCTTTCATACTTGTGAAGGTGTCGCACCGCTTGATTTATGTTGAAAGCAATCTTTGTAAAGCTTTCTCACGCTATTTGTATATTCATTTTCAGGATATCAAAGGAAAAATATAAAACTATAAGGAGATTATATATATTATCGTAGATTTAACGATGACAAGGTAAGTATGAGAGTAAGAAATGTATTGTTGTGTAACTTCTACCTGCTATACACGACGCCGCCGCGCCGCCGCCGCCGCCGCCGTCCAGGCAGTTTATTACAAGTCAACTAGATAATATAATAATATATTTTTACTTCTGAATAATTAGCACATTCCGTCGTATCGCGACGAACCTGTCAATTTAATTGTTTATTAAGTATATTTAGTACCTATAGCAAATAGACCATTAATTTGACAGTAGGTACCTATCATTCCGTCTTCTCACATAACCACAAACGTTATCGTGTTGATGAACGGATCAGCAAACAAGAGCTGTCCTGGGTCGGTCTCCACGAGCGCGCTGAGCATCGTCAACACACGCGACACGTCAACACACGCGACACGTCAACACACGCGACACGTCAACACACGCGACACGGGGGGCTGGAGCGAGTGCGTGTCCACGTCGGCGACGCGATTAGTATGAGCAATAAATAATCACAAGACCGCACCCCGCACCCCGCACCCCGCACCCCGCACCTCCGTGAATATAAAACTACCGTTATTTAGTATTCATGACGAAGTGAATCAATAATATGTGAAGTGACAACCAACTGCGATGATTGGCCTTTTATTAAATCCGTGCTATGGTCAAGCACCACCTACGGATACAATCCTTCAATAAAACTGAATTGTCATAACGATGAACAATAGATACCATTTTTTTTACCACCACTCACTAAAACCCCCTTAAAAATCGAATTACCACTTTTTGTCCCGTCAGGGGTCTATTTTCGAAAACCCCATACACAGGTTACTGTTTTTTTTCTGTCAAAAGTATTAATACCGAGTTTCCAGTTAACCGGACCGCCCGTAAAAATTCTTCCACACAAACTCTAACACCCCAAACCCTCTTTGAGGGGTAGTTTTGATAAACCAATAACGATAAACTGTATTACTTGCCTAGGCAAGTATTCTTGCTAAGTTTACTGACCAAATGAATAAGATTTTTCTTATAAACTATATCCCCGCTTATCACCCCCACAGGGGTGGAATTTCGTAAAATCGTTTAGGATGTGTTCATTACTTGACTCAAAGATTATTTATACCAATTTTCGAGTTAATCAAGGCACGCAGTAAAATCCTCCCCTGCAAAATTAACTACCCCTTTTCACCCCATTAGGGGTAGACTTTCGAGACCTTGAAACATGTTATTCTTTATTTTTGGTCTTAATTATAAATATACTGAAATTCTTCCATACAAACTTTGACATCTCCTAATTCCCTTTCAAGGGGTAGTTTAGAAAAACAAAAAATGCTAAACTTCATAATGTACTTAGATAAAGTATTAAGCCAAATAAAGCCATAAGTCAAGTATAAGCCAAATAAAGCGCATACTAATGAACGAGGGAATAGAAAACAAACTCGATGACTGACTCGTACACGTTAGACGGAATGAACCTGCGAGTAGGTAGCAGAGAGAGCAATAACATGCGCACAATACAGGCAATGGTAAGCCGCGGAGAGTGGCCGGCTGGCGCAGGTCCCAGCACAGCGGCCCGCGCTCAGAGGCAGGGCACACCTCACGCGGTGTCACTGGTCAACTATTGCCCTGCAGCCCCACTGTTCCAGGAGCGCACCATAACAGGCTCACAAATGAAAGTGTCGTCATCGTTTCATATAATTTTCTAAGAAGCAAGACGAATGTTGCCGACTTTGCATAGCTTTTAGAAAATCTCTGTTCTTGGCCGCACCGGGGAGCTTAATGGAAATATAATTGAATCCGCGGCGCTCAAGGAAAAGGTGAAAAATATCCAAAAGCGGTGAAGAGTTGCGTGGTACCTCTGTACCCCCCTCCCTGTTCCCCGCTCACTCACCCCCCGGGCCCTCTCCGCCCGGTGCATTATACAAGACGTCTTCATTCCTTTAAACCGGCACATCTTTTGAGGCGTTTCCAGGTCACGCCGTGTCTATTGTGCGCCGCTAAAGGATTCTCCGAGATTGTCTTTTTGCCACTGTGTGCTGATTTTGGTGACGTGTGCCGACGGGGAGGCAATGGTGGAGGGAGGGAGCGGAGTGGGGTTGATATCAAAGAGCGCCCGTGGCCAAACACAGGATTCATGAGAAAATTTTGTGAGAAATACAATATTTAGTAAATCAATAAAACGGATTTTACATGTAAGTGAATTTGAAGTTCACCACTCCCACTAGTGTGTTGTCCATGTCCAAGACTGTACAGCAGACAGTATCGGCACAGTCGCATGTTGTGGTACTGCCAGTGTCAGTCAACAGATCGCGTGACTAGCGAGTTCGGTGGACGGACGGGTGGACGATCTCGCGGCGAACAAGCGATGACGTAAGATACCTTTGACCTATGACTATAAAGTTTTTCAGTTAATCGAAGAGCAGTATCTCGAAGTATTGACTTCAATACTAACGAGAGTAATACCGAACGTGGAGCAGCATTTCGAAGTATTGACGTCAATATTAAGGAGAGTAGTACCGAACGAAGAGCATCATTTCAAAGTATTGACGTCAATATTAAGGAGAGTAGTACCGAACGAAGAGCAGGATCTCGAAGGATTGACGTCAATATTAAGGAGAGTAGTACCGAACGAAGAGCAGGATCTTGAAGGATTGACTTCAATATTAAGGAGAGTAGTACCGAATGAAGAGCAGCATTTTGAAGGATTGACGTCGATATTAAGGAGAGTAGTACCGAACGAAGAGCAGCATCTTGAAGTATTAACGTCAATATTAAGAAAATTAGTACCGAACGCAGAGATATTCTTTGGTATTCATCACTGCAGAGAATATCTCTTTCGTGTCTCTAAACATCCTTGAACTTCAATCAATCTGCCTAGCATTAATTTCCTAACTACTCGTACATCAAAAAAAAAAAATTATTCAGGCAAGACCCATATTACATAAAATAAAAATATCACAATGCCTACTGCCATTTATGTTGGGGTCGGCTTCCAGTCTAAACGGATGCAGCTGAATACCAGTATTTTACATGGGGTGTTATTTAACACAGCTAATTTAAAATGTCATTCTCGTCTTCAAATATATTTAGTTTTCTAATTAATTAATAGGTCAGCAACGAACTTTTAGCGTCTAAAAATGCTTTTCAAGCGACCATATATTGTAAGATAAGCTACTGTTAATATGACACAGCATGGTGATAATTCTTAAGCAACTGTGATATGTCTACGCTTTGCCAGCTTTGAATAAGCGTATCAACTGCATCTATAAAATAATTTCAACTACTCGAATTTCATATAGTCACCTATATACGTTAGCATAACTAATTGATGGGTGAATCTACTATAATTGAACATAAAATTACCTTATTATTGTCATCAACTAATGGTCAATGAAAGCTCTAATTTCATGTAGTCACCTATCTATTTATTGTTACCTAACCTCAAAACACTAAAGTTGCTTCTGCATCATCTCCGGCGCTGCGGGAAGTGCAACCTCTCCACCCTTACGTAACAATGGACAGGCACCCATGCTCACCTCCGCAGCTTCGGCTTGCTGGTCGCCTTTCTTGTTTCATCTGTGGAATTAATTTTGTATAAAAGGGAATGTAAGCTAAGGTGTGAGTGAAAGGTACGGAAGTGTGAAAGAGAGAGGAATAAGAATGAATATGGCGAGACGAATAAAGTACGATGATAAACGAGAGACGTGTTTTATTTTATTTAAAAGTTTGCAAAGTAAAAATATAGAAGTTTCTACGAAGACAACTCTTTTATTTCACTAAACGATCCCACATCATCCTTTTTAGTAGTCGGGTTTTAGTTATTTCCTTTTGAAGTACGGCACCCTAAAAATTAGATGTACTTAGTACAAAGTTCATCCAGCGAAGTGAGGGTCGCCTCAAAATCAAAATCAAACAGATTAATCTATTTTGATTGATTCATCTTAAAGAAATTATGAATTGAAACTAGTTGCGCCTTCCAAAAGGTAGTTTCGTATGAAGAAGATAGGGCAAGTAAGTGACGCCGACACGGGCTCACAACACAGGACGCGCACACGGACTAGAAACACCCTTGTCAGGTGGCACAGCATACACACATACAGTGTTCATATCTGAATGATTACCAGTTGAACGTTATCAAGTGTAGCAATAAGTAGAAGTTGCGTCTGTCGTGGTCCGCGGGCCAGCGCTTAATGAACCCATTTAATTAAAACATTAATTGATTTCCGCATAACGTCTAAATACAAACGGGGACTATTCAAATTCGCATTAACCGCCCCATTTTGTTGGTTTAACGAGCGCAATCTGAGCCGCCCGTCGCGCGTCGCGTCGTCGTTCGCTCTGCTAATCTATTCACTTGAAATACCTACGTTTACTTTAGCCATTAACCGGCCGGCGCTCACAAAGGACCTTTGATGCAGCCGCGCGCTGAGAATTGGCGCACCACTAATGTTGCACGAACTGTGATCATGCTGTCGTCGCCATCGTGCATCGCCGAGCAGTAGCGTGATAAATACCTTATCCTAAACATACATATTTTTATTATTAAATTAGTACTTACATCACTTCACTAGCTAGTTCTTGTGCTGCTCTGTGGTTAGTTGCTTGTAAGATGATCACTGATCACTTACCTGTAGTGAATAAGTGCCCGCGGGCACTGTGCTCGAGTATAGAAATGTGCCACGAGTACAGTCACTAGCATAAGTATGTATACGCTTGACTTTATTTAAAGACAATTTTCTTCTTTATTTTTGAATGATATTTTATTTTATTACGAACATAGTATTTTCGAACCCATGGGTTTTTGTAAAGTGTCGTATTTCAACGCTGCATTCGTTATTTCACGGAAAAATCGCAATTGAAAGTTGCCAAGTGTTGACATATTAGTGCTCGTGACTGTACGTCTGTAAGTCACATGCGGTTTGCGAACGACTACGACGATCATTAATAACTTAATAAGATATTATCATAACAATGAGGGCTCCGAACAAAAAGCTCCCCTCCTCCCCGCGCCCGCTGACTGGGGCGGGGGGGGGGGGGGGGGGGGGGAGGAAGAGAACAGCGAAACAACATTTTTTTCTCGAATCATAAAACGTTAATGAATAATTAGAAAGGGTGCCTCGTCGTATAAAACAAAAGAGGGTGTGTGCAATGTGCCTATGACCACACGATTTATGCGATTCGTTCATGTTTCAGAAATAGCGCAATGTGCGGCTAAAGTTAAAATACCACTTGTGTCTGTACTTTACTGACACGAGCTGTCGGTTGAGTAACCAGCGCACGCGCGAACGAGTGCTTGTCATCTGAAGATCTAATTGACTCTTTGATGTACCTCACATGCCTATATGCTTGCAACCAAGATCAGAGCATGAACAGACTTTCGACTAAAATTAAACTCCGTGACTCACTAATACGACAGATCGTAGCAAGTTCGACACACCACGAAACCAAGACAGCAGAGCATCGCTCAGAACATAGCAGCGATGCAGCGGCTGTAGCCAAATGCACCACGGTGGCGGCGCGCGGCGTGGTGGCGGTCGTCGCAACAAAAACAAACGGAGAATACGTAACATCCAATATTTGTGGATGATGATTATTATTCTTGGAAGTAACGTTTATCCAGATCTGCATAGACATAAGAAAGCCAAGGTTCTGTAACATGCGTGAGGACTATGCTCGTGATGTGAGGCGCCTTGAGAATTGCGACTGCTAAGCTATCTATAATTTAAAATTATTAATTTAAAGCTACTTTTAAAACTAAATCAAAAGCCTTCTTGTTGTTGGAAAAATGTTTATACTCGGTATCAGAATTTATGACAAATGATAAAAATAGTCACTTATAATAATAGCAGTGAACGAGCCTTAAATTTTTTTTTTGACTTAACTGTGCTCATCATTAGGACCTTGATGAACTCCTAATATTTTTGACACTGATTTTGCCATTATACCTAAAATTTTTGTATTATTTTTTTTGACATTATACAGGGTGTTACGGAAAGGGTATATCAATACAAACGGGTTGAAGAGTGTATCTGGTCTAGAATCTCTGTACAAACAGCTCAAAAGCATTTACTTTGAAAATGCTTAATATTTTTTTATTTCGACACCACGGCGCTGCACTGGCGCGCGGCGGCGTGATGTGCGTGTACTAGGCGCACATACACACTACATATAATGGATAATGACCCTCGTAGTGTGGTGACACGTTTTTTAAGATTTCAATTTAATAAACTATCGAAATAAAAAAATATTAAACATTTTCAATGTTACTGCTTTTGAGCTGAAATTTTGTACAAAGATTCTAGACCAGATACACTCTTCAACCCGTTTGTATTGATATACCCTTTCTGTAACACCCTGTATTTATTTGTTGATATATTTTAGATGAATTGACTCTTGAACTACTTAAACATTTCACATCAATTCAAATTAGGCTTTTATATGTATTTTTCCCCATGTGATAATTTTATTTAACATTTTGTTTGGTATTGTTTCTGCATCTGATAATTTTATTTAATATGTAATGTTCAACACAATGTAAATTGTTTATGAATAACCTCCTGTTTTGAAGTCGGTAATAAATGAATGAAATGAAATGAAACTAAGAGCTGACGCGCTAGTATTGGGTTCACATACTATTCTATAAAAGCAGTTGCAGCGGCAGTTGTTTGTTGTAAAGAGCCTTCACCGGCGGCAATAAGTAACTGTGAGATTGATGTAATGTTGGATACTACAAACCAAATCCACGTTATTGGGTCGAGTACAACAATGACAAGTCATTAGCGGAGAGGAGAGTCGCACCACGGCGAGAGGCGGTGACCCTAATGATATCTCCTACAAATAAAGCCATCAGAAATACGTTAGCATTGCATTAAAAAAGGCACTGCTTTAATCTCATTCAAAGAAACCTCTTTTGTTCATCGTCAAAGTACCAAAAGGTCCATACATTATTATAATGCAGAGGAATTTTTCGACGAAAACACCTTCGCAAATAATCCATTATTTTAGAACAAATTTGACTATCATAAAAAAGGTTATAGTGAGTCAACCTTAAAAGATAGACATAAGTATGTTGTCGCGGAGTTTTTTTTAGAACTTTTACAGGGAAACAATTCCGTCACACATGATTTTTGCGTAACTTTAACCGTTTACGCAGCGTACGCAACGGAAGCTCTGAAAAGGAATATAATTTTTCCCGTTTTAAACCGAATTCAAAAAAGGAGGTTCTGTATTCGACCCGTATGTATAAGTAGGTATGTATGTTTGTATGTCCGCGATTTTCTCAAAAACTAAAGAACTGATTTTGATAAATCTTTCATTAATGTGATCTACATACTTTCAGGAAGGTTTTAGTATATAATACATTAGGTAATTATTCTTATGTACGAATTTATATGCAGAAATATCTCCCATCTCCGGCATTTCTATGCGAATTTTGATTATTCTTCTAGTCGCTGTCCTCAATTCTTCAATGCACTAGTGTTAATTAAATTTGTGTGTGGTAGGTACAACTAAAAAGTGAAAAATATTTTTTTTTTTACAAAAAAAAAAAACCAACTTCAAAAAAAACCGAGTGTGCTTATGACCACACGACTGAAGTGAAACTTCAAACGTATTTGGCTATGAGAGGAAGAGAGAAAGAAAATGTGCGCGCGCATTGCTTTCTCTTGCTTATATCCCCCACTCAACTCCCGTTCGCCTCGCCCGTAGCCCTTAGACATGGGTCGTACTTGCAAAATCGAGTACCAGGGCTTCCAAGTACGTCCACCTTAAGAAACCAGGGCCTAAAACCAGGGCTCGAGATACTTTCAAGTATTTTCTATCTGCATCGAAAACTTATCCATAACTTCATACAAATAAGAAGTACAATCGCGTAATCAAACAAAAGCCCTGTTGGAAGTAAAAAGTACTTGCATAGGAAATTGATCCGTGAATTCCTATAAATAAGGAGCACAATCGCGTTTACAAATAAATACTTTTACAAACCATTAAAGTAAAAATACTTGCATACGAAATTGTTTCGTAGACTCCTCGGACACTCCACACAACGCTCGCAAAATAATTACCTATTACTACTACATAAACAAATGACGTTTGTATACGTGCAAATGTGTGCGTGAAATCTAGTAGCGTAAAAAAAAATGGCGCGGAAAGCAATTTGTGTCGGGGAACCGAACGACGACGGCGGTGGCGCTGCCCGAACGTGTGCATTATTATGAAGTGACCAAGTAGTTCAATTGTTTATTTATATAGACGGGTTCGTAATGAAATAAAAACACTAAAATAGTTTAGTTTAAATGACTTTTCTGTAAATAATGGATTATTAAATCGCATTTTATTAAAAATGCGAAATCATACAAACAGTATATGTAAATACGAATTCGGAAAAGCATCACAATATCCAACCATCGTGATTAAAACTCAAATAAAACTTTTAAATCGCATAATTGTGTGTCAGCAATACAGCGCTGCGGTTCGCGAGCGCCCTTGCTAAAGAGTCGGCGACGAATACCTCGAAGTGCGGGGTGAGGTGCGGTATCTGATATGAGGGCGAGGAAGGGAGTGTCCTTTCTGTACGTAGTACTATTAAGTATTCTGTGCTCTTACTGATAAGGAGTATGATCGCATTTGCGAAAACAAACGCGGTTGTTGAACTATTTGAGTACCTACGTACTCGAGCGTCGAGGCACGACGGAGCGAGATACTTTCAAGTATTTTCTATCTGCATAGAAAACTGATCCATAACTTCATACAGATAAGAAATACAATCGCGTATTCAAAAGCCCCGTTGGAAGTAAAACTACTTGCATAGGAAATTGATCAATGACTTCGAATAAATAAGGAGCAAAATCGCGTTTACAAATAAATACTTGCAAACCATTAAAGTAAAAAAAAACTTTTTAAGAAAAAAAAACCGACTTCCAAAAAAAACTTTACAAAGTGAAAAATAACTTTAATTTCGGAAGTCGGTGTCTTTGGATCTTTATTTTAGTTTTTTGCCACCGACTTCCGAAATTAAAGATATTTTTCACTTTGTAGTGTTTTTTTGAAAGTCGGTTTTTTTTTTTCTTAAAAAGTATTTATTTCACGCTTTTTAGTGGGTCTGCTTATAATTTATCTAAGTTACAATAGCCTAGTGATCATCGCCTTGTACAAACAAAATATTGCTTTTCCCGATACAGGGAAGTTATTTGTTGAGGAGTTCTCCAGATCCACCATCAGCTCCGTATCACCATTCACATTGTGACGAGCATAAATTGCTTAGCAACCATATTAAAGTAATCGAATCGCAACCCGTGAAATACTTAGATATTATTGAGTAGTTCCGGTGGCCATCTGTGGTCTTCATCATCAGTTCCACATCACCAAATAGTGCTTTCCGAGAGCAAATGCACGAGTTACTATAAAAAATACCCAAATCGCTATAGGTGTGCCTATAATATTTGAAGAGTTCCTTCGATTTCTCCAGGATCCCATCATCAAATCCTGCCCTGATGTTTTTAGACTAGATGCTGATAATCCTGGCTGCAGCATCAGGCCAGACTTGTCAACATTGCATTGAACTTAAAATTTAGTCCTGTTTAAAATGAGCCCAAACACGACTACGGTGCTGTAATTTCAAGGTTGGTACTTTTTCTAATGCTCCTGGCTTCAGCATCAGGTCTTTATGTACTTCGGTGTTCCTCATTAACAGTACGTTTATCCAGACATCGAGCCCTTTTCAATGAGCCTTAACACGATATATCTGCTGTTAGTTGTCGAGGAGTTAGGTACTCTGCAGACTATCCTGACTGCAGCATCAGGTCATGACTTGATGATCATGAGACCAAATGTGGCAAATGCCCTATCAAACATCAAAACAATTGACTAAAATAGTCCTTGCCTGTTCGAGTAACTTCTTACTGTTAAGGAGTTGTAACTTCCATCATCAGCCCAGCTACCTGAGATGGTGACAACCATACGCAAATACACAAGATACTTCGTAAAATATGCGAAAAACAATAAGTGAGCCTATAAAATTTAAAGGTTACCCTCGATTACTCTAAGATCCCATCATCAGATCCTAACTTGGTGACAGTGGGACCACCTCAAAACTATCTACTTTGGAACAAAAAAAGAATTTTGAAAATCCGTCGACAATTGGCGGAGTATTCGATGAACAAACATACAAAAAAAAAAAACATACAAACAGCCGAACATAGTACCTCCTCCTTTTTGTAAAGTCGGTAAAAAATACTTGCATACGAAATTGTTCCAAAAGGAGCATGATCGCATTTGCGAAAACTGACGCGGTTGAGTACCTACGTATTTGAGCGAGTAGCCGTATAAGATACTTAATAGTCTTGCAAGTATTTTGAGTCGGTACCCGGTGTGCGTACTTGGAAGTAAATACCTGGTGTAAAAACCCGGTCGCATATTTATGCGACCGGGACCGGGTTTTTACACCAGGTATTTCCAGCTATTTTTTACGTACCTTCCCTACTCGCGATCACACGTTTTCGTAACGCATTCGCCAGTTTACTCCCCAAGTCAAGCGCGCCTAAAGAAGTTTCACTTCAAAAAAACGCTACAAAATGATAAATTACTTTAATTTCCGAAGTCGGTGTCAAAAAACGAAAATGCGGAACCAACGACACCGACTTCCGAAATTAAAGTTATTTATCATTTTGTAGCGTTTTTTTTGCAACATTTTTCATTGATGCTCCGCTTCTATTAGTCGTAGTGTGATGCTATATAGTCTATAGGCTTCCTCGATAAATGGACTATCCAACACAAAAATAACTTTTCAAATCGGTCCAGTTGTTTCGGAGCCTATTCAATTCAAACAAATCTTTCCTCTTTATAATATTAGCGTAGATAACTTTGTGATTTTGACAGTTATTTCATACGAAAACTGTCAAACGTCAATTTTATTTCTCGAATAAAAGTTATCTGGCGATGGAAAAATCAGCCCTTAGTTAGATTAGGTTATTAAATTTTTATTTTAATAATTTATAGTTTATGTACTATTTTAAAAGTTTGTACATATTAGATAATGAACATGTTTAATAAAAAAAAATATATAATGTGCATGACTTGTGTGCCGGTGCTGCCCGGGCTCTGCCTGTTCGTACTCTAAGATTATTTACTAGCTCAGATTTCCATTTGCCTAAGCAATCGACGAATAATGCAACTGCTATGATAATTCGTTTTTTGACTTCAATAAAATGCTTATAATTTTGAACAAATTAAAATGTTCACTACTTACAAATGAAAGGTGAATAAATAAACAGATAACCCACAGAGGTGCTCAAAGGATCTCTGTTTACGAGCAGGTTCGGCAGAGTTCGGCTGCCCTCAGCAGACTCGGCAGCTCATTAATTAAAAGGCGCTGAGCTCGCGAAAATTCCGATCGCGATTATTTAGTTAGTTTGGTTTGGAACACAGAGGGTGTGCAGCCTGGCGATATGCTTACACACAAACGAGTACATTCAGCGCTGCACGCTGTTCACTGCACGGTGAGTGCGAGTCGCGGAGCGAGGTGGATATCGGTGTATCAATGAGTCAGGTGCCTGGGTACAGTCAGCCTCATACAGATGTATACAGGAAACCATTTTATTGTCAACAAGCTTTGTTCCATGACATTGTATCCACCGTATAGGTAGAACACATACTATACAATTTTGTCAACATTTTGTCCCAAAACATCTAAACACCCATATGACCAGAATGACAAGTATTTTTAGAATAACAAGAATATTATCTTTTTCCTCTTTATTTCATGCAATTGATGTGTCATTTGTTTTTTGATTTTTTATTTGAAACAAAAATAGGTAGGAAGTCATGAATGTTTGACTTTTTAAGGTGGTTACTCACCGGGTACTCGTGTCTAATTAACATTCCATGATTTGATTTTGAGCATCGCGTTACAATACTGCGCCAGTTCGACGCACTCATTAAAGAGCATTCGCTTTTGTAACCACTCGAACTGTGAGTATTAATACATTTTACATTGATTCACATGTAATGGTCGACTTCCCGCACTCACTGCCGTAATGTTACCAATAATATCTTTACAGCTACGCACTGTAATGCCTAGATGCATTCACTGATTATATACCCGAATCTGAACGGTTAAATTACATGCAAATGCTCCCAGTGAATGAGCCGTGTGGGAAGGGTTGAAGTAAGTGACAGTCGTTTAACGCATTATGTTTCCAACTAAATACTTATTTTCTAGTACCTCCTCTCGAAGTTGAGCGTTTGAAATGAATTAACTTTTAGATTTGTTTACCTCGTTAATGATTTACTGTACACATATTTGTAAGATTTATATAGATTACCGTGTTTTAGACATACCCTATGTCCAAACAAGGTAATCTAATATGGATGTACTGGGACAAAACGTTTATTTTGTTTTGGTACATAATGAATACTATGTTTTGTACCTGTATGGTAGATAGGTACAACGTTATGGGACAATGTTTGTAGACAATAGAATAGTTCCTTGTCCTTGTTTACATCTTGTTGGGGCTGACTGTACTTATATATTACGTGTACATAGTGTTTATGCGGCTCGATTGTAGGCAACGGTTGTGACAAAATGTTTACGTGGTGGATATCAATGAGGTCACGTGAAGTTGCCAACAATAAATATGTATATGACAGAGAAGGTACGTGTCTCGTTATCATTAGCTATATTTTAACTATTGTGGGCGTACTATGGGTAGTGTTGAATATTGCGGAATAGAAAACCGTTTGTAGATCAACATACATACATAATTAGCCTATAACGTTCCCACTGCTGGGACACAGGCCCCCTCTCTGTGAGAGGGAGTCGGCCGTAATCCACCACGCGGGCCCAGTGCGGGTTGGTGGATGTCACATGTCTTCGAATTTTTGGTTCTAGGACATGCCGGTTTCCTCACGATGATTTCCTTCACCGTTTTGAGAGCAGTGGTGATGAAATAATTTACACAAAGTAAAGCGCCTGTCAGGGTTCGAACCTACGACCTACAACTTGTAAGTCGCGGCTGATACCTATGGGCCACCACTGCTCTAGATCAAATCAAATTATAATTTTACGATAAAAATAATCGCACTAGCGAAAGCACACACTGCTGAGCAAATGTTGTCCGTGCGATATCCAATGTTCAAGAGACTGCTCCAGTCGCTGTAGCACTCTAGTCGACTCGCACAAACGTCAGGCTAGACTCCATCGAGCGCCGCCGGGCGGCGCTGGCGTCCCGATCATTCAAACGATAGACGTACTTCCGACACGGCCATCCTGCCTGCACACGTCCTCGTGTGTTAACTTGTAAAGAAACATACCTACCCACAAAGTATCACATAGCTCGGTCACTCCTGATCTTTGGTAAAGGCAAAAACGGTTTCTCACGAAACCCCACATTTAGCAGAGTTGACTGTCTCCCGCGGACTGACGGACTACTGTCTCCAGCAGACACCGACTTCTACTGAGCTACGGCTACAATTCAACCTCTGATCGAAACTATCATCACACACACACAACTTAATCTCAACTCTGTTTCATCAACAAGATTATTATTTGACTTACCTCTTTGTCAGTAATACTCTGATCCCTTGGCATGCGCCATAGCCTCATGAGCGTACTTGTAAGCGGCGTGGAACCTAAGATAGAAACACGCTTGTACGATACGACTACATACAGAAAGCAAAGCTAATAGAAATATCTATTCCTAGACAGCACGTTTCGCCGAAAACTTTGTTGATAGAAAATATTGTTTGTAGATATGTCAGTCCATAGAAAGCACTGTTGTCGGAGATCTCTGTTCATAGATAGCACTTCTTGAGTACCGGCCGGACCACCTCGACGGTGACGACGCCGGCGGTAGAGCTTGAAAGCCTGTCCCGCCATTCCGCCACCAGGACCCCACGAAGCAGAGGCCGATGCAGCTCCATGTGTTACTGCATCGGTCGCTCACCCCGCGCCCTCGCTTCCTAGCGCGACCGATACAATGACGCGAGTACTTTCGCCTTGAGGTCCCAGGGCGGAGATCCGGCCCAAGCCGCCTCGTAGAAGATCGTGCGATACCCCCTGACGACTCTAACGGCCATCGCTCTCTGTGGCTTTCGCAGAACTGTGATGCTACCGGCCGTCAGGTCAGTCGCCCAGATCGGGGCCCCATATAGGGCCATCGATCACACGATCCCCACGTAGAGACCCTTGCATGCGGCGCTCGGGCCCCCCAGATTGGGAAGCAGCGTTGATAGTGCCCCAGCTGCGCCCAACAACTTGAGGACCAGATGACCAGATTTCCACAAAGTGGGAAAAGTGGGGTCCTGTTAGTTGGGGCTCAAGCTCCTTCAGAGCAAGGGCTAACATGCAGCCGTGGATCCCGTCGGGCCCCGGAGTCGCCTCACGCCGCAGCTGCCCCCATCTCTGCCTGTGTCACCTCCTGGGGCGTTCTCTTCTGTAGACTCTGCGGCTGTGGGCAAAGCCATCGGCGGCGGAGTGTGCTCCGCTCTTGCCGGGAAGAGGGCTCCGACTACCTCCTCCAGCTGCAGCTCGAGTTGGGGTTTTCTCGTGAGTGGAGGTGCCGCGGCTCGAAGTTTGCCTCGAACCGCTCGATATGGGTACCCCCACGGAGTGTAATACCTACCTAACTAGTCCAGTAAATTAATTAAACGTTCACTTGTTAGTTATCCGAAGAACCCGATACTTCCCCCAACGCTGCTCGTCAGCTCCGCTCGTTGAGCTAGTGTGATAACTAGTCTCCGCACGTGAGCGACGCTACTCGTTACCTACTCCTATACCTCGGTCAGTCAGCAGCAAGTGCCTCTACAAGCGGGCGGCAGGTCCACCTGACCCCAGACCAAGTTATCCTTTGATTAATCGGCAGGCTATTGGAGGTCGCAATTATTCACAAATCTTCAAGTCTTAATCCGTCGCCAGCAGATATAATAAAAGCAAAAATAATAATAATTTTCGTTAATCTTATTTCACTTTTGATTTATTTTATTTGCTAAATAAATCGAAACACAACGCCCACACGCCGCAATGGTCTTTATTTTGGGGACGCTCTCTCATTGAGACGACATTAAACTGTGCTCAGAAAATTATGGATAGTGCCTTAAAATATACAAGCTTTGTGGTATATAGAGTGAAAACAGAGCTAAAAAAAAAATAAACTGACTGCAAGAGAGGTCAAAGTTTTGAAAACGCCCAAACAAATGGGTGTTAAAAGTTGGAAAAAAGGCTCTAAAAATAGGGTTGTGTCGTTTTTGAGGCTGTAAACCGCAGCCCGCTTTATCAAACGCGGGCTGTAACTAAGCGCGAGTACACAGCTGGTCACGCGGCGCGGCGGCGCCCCGCACTGAACTACATATCACGTCGAGCAGGTGAGCCTCTGCCGCCGCACTGACACTCAATATATCCATGGTTAGTAGTGCAATCGAAGTGCCGCTACGATGCTGCTACGTCAATCTTCAAGATTGCTGCGCTGACGGTGCGGTACTACTAATGACTAACTGGCTCAGGCTGAATTCCCTGCTAGTGTACAACGGCCCAACAACGCGCGCAACGGCGCAGCAACGGCGGTTCGTGGAGTATTACAAATGTCACACAATCACGTTATACCTACTAACACATCGGTACGTGAGGCTATCTGTCGAGCCCCGTCGGGGGAAGTTTTCAAACATTAGACACTTTGGACAATGTGTCTACAGGGAGGTAACTTGATATAGGGTTAATGTAAAAAAAACTTGGGAAGGTTCGGGAGCTGGACGGTAGGCATCGCGCAAAGTTTGAACATCATTCTAATTCGGAGGGGGAGAAGGGAAATTATCTCTATGTACTGATGTGTGAGTTTTGGACGGAAGATCGTTCTGGTAGGAGTCTCTTACTATTTTGTATGGATTTTCTTGACTTGATATTGGAAATGACACTCTGCTCAGTTCTTACAAGCATGTACTTGACTTGGCTAGTGTGCTGCAGTGATAAGCCCCTCTGAATGAAACATCACACACGTCGGTACGAGTCGCAAGAGCGACCCGCTGTGACCCGCAGAGAACAAGGCTCGAGGTGTTCCAAGCTATCTGGAACCTGCAGGTTGCTGCACACTTTGTTCTGCGTCCCTGAGAATGTGCCATGGACCGTATACATGTTATGAATTTAAGTCGCTTTTCGTGTCTATGTGTGACCGCGTTGATCTTCCAAACTGCGCAACGGATTTTGGTGCGATTTTTACAATCAGAATCGAGAATTTATACCGGATGTTTGACGAAATTCTCTAAAAGATTGAATGAAGAGTGAAGAGTGAAGGTCTTGTTTCCAGCTACCTTGTCGCATCGCAACGCCTGCTTGCGCTATTACATTGTTTCCGGTAATCGTACTTTCTTACTTTTTTTCTTTTTGCTCGCCTCATAAGAGTCCCAGCGCGCTGTTAAATACACACATCAAAAGTGTCTAGGGATCAACATATATTTTTGCAATAACTTTTCTCCTGATTGATATTAATTAAAATTTTCTTTAAGGATTCATCAAATAAAGTGTTTTCGTTTGTCACAGTAACGATAAACCAAGTCACCTTTGCATTAATAAAGAAATTTGCCATTTTCCTAATAAAGGGATTTTTGACATTTGAACCACTAACACAAAAGTTCGAAAAAAAGACTGAAATAACAGTTTTCTTTAAAATTTTATTGGGTAACTTAAACAATTAATAATCCGTGTTTCTACCGCGAACACTAACAACACAAGAACATCGGTTTGGCATACTCAAAATGAGTTCATCCAAATCACGCTGTGGAATGGCCGCCCATGTTCGTTGCAACAACAAAAAAAGGTCTTCTTGCGACTGGTACCCTCCATATTCGGCAGAGCTCTTCTCTGTAGCATATCTGGCGACTGAGCAGGCCAGGGCAGGACATTGATGTTAGCTGCGGCGAGAGTCTGTCTTACAACTCTTGCGGTGTGCGGTCGTGCATTATCATGCATTAACTGAAATAAGGGACCGATTTGCACTTGTAGAGGAACGATGACGTCTAATACAATCGTCTCAGCATAAATTTGAGCGTTGAGGTTGCCTCTGATCCAAATCAACTCAGTTCTTCCGCCGATCCAAATACCCGCCCATACCATGATGGTTCCACCACTATAAGGATGGACTTCCTGGCAGGATTTTAATCGCTGTTGGCGTCCAGGGGTTCTCCAGTGTCGTATACGTCTTGTATCCGGTCTCATACCAAAACGAGACTCATCAGAAAAGCACACGAAACGCCATTGTTCTTCTGCCCAATTTCTGTGTTCAAGAGCCCATTGATATCGAATCCTACGATTGTGCATTGCTATAGGTGGTACCCGTAGCGGTCTTCGGGAATGAAGGTTCACTTCATGCAAGCGGTTTCTGACTGTTTGGTCGCTAATTAAGTTCCCTGAAGAGTGACGAAGCCTCACGGCTAACATCATGGCGGTTATTGTTGGAGCTCTTCGAGTTAAGATTTGAATGTATCGGTCTTGTCTCCGTGTGGTGCAGCGATACCGTCCTCCATGGCGCTCAGCCACGGTACCAGTGCTTCGGTAACGTGTCCAAAGTCGACTGATAACACTCTGACTTGTATTCAGAGCTAAAGCCACAGTACGTTGCCGGGAACCAGCTTCTATCATTCCCACGGCTCTGAGCATTTCTTCCCTGCTTAAATGACGTCGCCGCTCCATAATAACGTTGGTTTTAATCAGTAGTAGGGAAACAGTAGCACTAATAATGTCTTCAATGCGTTGTATGTTTTTATAGGGAAAATATTGACAGCTGATTTTCATCTTTTACTCGAATTTGATTCACAGTTCCTGATTCAAATTATGAAATGCACCAAAAAGGATCCATATAAATTTATAAAATCATAAATTTACTACAAAGCCACATCTCAATCTCAAGAAATCCGCATAAAAATGCTTGATCCCTAGACACTTTTGATGTGTGTATATAGCTAATAGCCTTCCTCTTGTCAAATTGGGGCTATCAAATGCAAAACGAACGTTTCAAATCCGACTGACAGTTCCAGAGATTAGCGCGTTCAAACAAAATAATTATTTAGTTTTATTATTAGTATGATAATATATAATTATGTAATATAATATGTATAGATTTTTTATTAAACTTACAAATAAAAATGAAATTTCGTCAAGTCATAAACACCGTGCGAATCAGACGCGGGTCGCTAGTATAATCTTCTATATCTATACATACCTACTTTATAAAATTAAAGCCATCCATAATTTTTTTTGTTTACTATTTTCTACGAGGTGTGGGGGGGAACAGCTTAAACTACCATCACAGAGTTTACCCTAATGCGACAGTTAAGAACTTAAACTAATAACCTAAGCTATTATACTTACAATAACCAAATTAGAAAAATTTAAACTACTCGTAACAACATTATTAAATTTTTACACCATTAAAGGCACAAAACATACATACATACATACATAATCAGCCTATAATGTTCCCACTGCTGGGACACAGGCCTCCTCTCTGTGAGAGGGAGCGGGCCGTAATCTACCACGCGGGCCCAGTGCGGGTTGGTAGATGTCACATGTCTTCGAATTTTTGGTTCTAGGACATGCCGGTTTCCTCACGATGTTTTCCTTCACCGTTTTGAGAGCAGTGGTGATTACAGCACAAAACATACTATAACATAATTACTTACATCACATAGTACCAAAATAACATAATGCAACATAAACACAAACATACTTTACTTACATTATGAAAAAAATAAGTATTATTTTGCTTGTAGCATAATATAAATAGTAATACACTTGCGAATTCACTCACATAATATGTAAATACATAAATCTGAGTTTGAAGATCGTTGATGGTACGGATAGCTCTGGTAAGGGGTGCCTTGGCAAGCAGGTTAGTTCTGGCTGTAGGTACCAGTAGCAGTGGCGGGATGCACCGCCTCCACACGTAGCGGTCCGGCACACACAGGCTCAAGCGCTACAATACTCCCGGGTTACTCTCCACTCCACGAAGCACCTTCACCAAGTAGGCGACCAGCGTAAACTCCCGTCGGACATGCAATTGACTATAGCCAACCATTATCGTTTAACCCGTTGATTATTGATGTGATAGTATTGTTAATATCACTTTCATATGTCTCATTTTCTCTAGTCTAGAATGTATAATGACCGTACTATCATAAGCAAAAAGTGACATCGCAAAATTTGTTACTCTTGGTAAGTCATTAATGTATATGATGAAAATCAGAGGCCCCAGTACACTCCCTTGTGGGACTCCATATTGTGCTAGTCTTTCATCTGATGTGCATAATATTCCCTTTTTAGTAGCTATGTCTATTTTGGTAATTTCTGTATATTGCTTACGGTTTTCCAGGTAAGACTATGAGTTTTAATATATTTCCTCTAATAATATCATAAGCATCTAATTTCTGAATCAGAATGTCTTGGTCAACATAGTCAAACGCCTGTGATATGTCGCAGTAAATGGCACAAACCGGTGTCCTTTTGTCTACATTAGCCATAACTTCCCTAATAAAACCAAAAATAGCCAAAGGAGAAGGGAAAGACTACATAGTTTCCTGGGCCCAGGTGTTAACTCAATCAAACAAGCCTTATTTGTAAGTGGACATAATAACAAGGCCTCACTGAAAATTTGGTGAAATTTGGCTATCCAGGAATCAAGTTATATGAAATATAGTAAAAGTGAGGTTATATATGAAATATAGTAAAACTGAGGTTACATTGTAACATTGTAGTTTTTTTATGTAATTTGCGAAATATTTTTGAATGGTTTTGGCTGTATAATGGTTTTATGCATGGAGTGCAAGTAGGGAGCCTCCATGTGTGACGTGTTGAAGATCCTGACACGTTTGGCACGCCCTGGACAGTCGCTACAGTCGAAGACATGTCTCTACATCCAATATCCTGCACTTAGAAGCAGTAGGTACGTTTTAAAAAAGGGAGAATAGGAAGTAAAATAAAACACCAATATATGTATAAAATATTTATTTTTCGTCTTCAATAATTATGAGAATATCATCTAAAAAGGTTTCAATCGGACGTCTCCCAAGAACCACAATCATCTTGGGCCAAGTTCCAACATGCTTGGCATACATAGTTTTCACTGGTAACCTGAAAAAAATTAACTATTTGAATCTTGTTCAACCATAATCAAGCTTCATTACATGTACCTAATCCTAATGCATGTTCAACTAAATCGCTACGTCCCAGCCGAGACCGAAATGGCCCCAATAACAGTCAATACCTCAAAGCAGCAAAGCCTGGGACCGAATCGGTCCCATCGGGACTTGACGGTTACTTACACCTTTTTTATGAGTGTTCCATAGATTCATATGGCTAATTGATCAACTAATTAGGTATTAAGTAAGTATTGTTTTAATATATGCTATCCAACAAAAAGACAGCCGACAGACATGACGCTGGAGGCCGTAAACAGTAGGTACATACGTCTGGTTTTGTTCGCTTGATAGGCTAAAAGCTCGTTTTAAATAGGTACTTACAGGCTGATATTCACGCCACTGATGAATAAGTTATAAAATCGCCTCATCGTACAAGACTCTTCTGCCAATAGAGTTACTGCGACCAGTCGCAATGGTACAATTCACACAGCGATCCATGTCGTCAATATCCGAACGATAGGCGTAATCAGTTGTCCAAAATAGAGAGCCAGGTAATTCAAAGTAGCAAGATCCGTCAAATAGTCCTTTATAATTTATAATATACAAAGCCAAGGTCGTGGGATATTCAATAAAACATGGAAAATACGTGCGCACTCACAACGAAAGAAAACGAACGAGTGCTGGTCACAGAGTACATTTTTATGGGTCATGGTTTTTTTCTACCTGTCATCTGTCAGTCGGTGACAGCACAGATTACTTTAGACTATACTGAGTGACCAATGTTGCTAACAGATGAAAAATTACAGGAACTCGATTCGCTATGAATCGATTCCACGAAAAGATTGATAAGCATTTGTCACTCGATTTTCATACCTATTCTGAGATTTTACCGATTTATTCACTATCGATTACTTAGAATACAGGCATGTATTCAATCGATTATTTAGTTTCATAACTTAATTTAACTTTTCTCGGTTCCTAGATAGAAACATGGTACTGTAATTGGTGATTACCTTTAGAAAAATATAAAGGTTTTTTTAATACCCATTTCAACTAGTTAACTGCTGGGCCCAGAATTCCCCGTCTCCTTTATGGTTTTGTTTTTTTCGGAAATCAAAGTCAAAGCATTTATTTCAAATAGGCACATAAAAAGCTTTTTTGAACGTCAAAAATGACATTAAAATAGAATTGATTCTAGTCGCCCCTTCCAAAAGGTAGTTTTCGTATGGAGAAGAATGGCAAAGAAACTCCACCGTTACTCTTTTAAAATGTTTTAAATTTTTTTTCATATATTTACATAATTTAAAAAGCTCACAATCTTAAAAAAAATATGTACAAGTGTATAAAAAATAAAAACTTTTTTACAAAAAAACAACCGACTTAAAAAAAAAACACTACAAAGTGAAAAATAACTTTAATTTCGGAAGTCGGTGTCTTTGGTTCCGCATTTTCGTTTTTTGACACCGACTTCCGAAATTAAAGTAATTTTTCACTTTGTAGTGTTTTTTTTTGAAGTCGGTTGTTTTTTTTGTAAAAAAGTTTTTATTTTTCACTTTTTAGTTGTACCTACCCCACACAAATTCAATTAACACTAGTGCATTGAAGAATTGAAGACACAAGTCGAAGAATCATCAAAATTTGCATAGAAATGACGGAGATGCAGTACATTTATGCATATAACTTCGTACATAAGAATAATTACCTAATGTATTATATACTAAAACCTTCCTGAAAATATGTAGATCACACAAATGAAAGAATTATCAAAATCGGTTCAGTAGTTTTTGAGATAATCGCGGACATACAAACATACATACATACGGGTCGAATACAGAACCTCCTTTTTTAAAGTCGGTTAATAAAAAGGGAGGGGAAATAATCAAAGGGCGTCAAAAAATTGAATAAAGATTGTTAGGTTTTTAAATTATGTAAATATATGAGATAATTTCTTTGAACTTGAATTGGACCAATTCCATAATGAGCGCATTTAATATTTTGCATAGGTACAATAATTATTTATAATAATATGTGAGGACGATGCACCTAAAATAAAATTACTATACCACAGTGGGTAAAAGAATTAAAAACGAAACCATGACATATATATTATCCGATAGATACATGGTGCTTACATATTTACAAACATAGTAAAAGTAAATGATTTTAATAAAAAATTAACAAGTAATAAGTCAGGGTCAAATCTTTTTGGTCTTCCGTAAGAATATTTAACTTTTCTAAATAATTGTATATTTGTAGATAAAAGAAATGGACAAATGTGGCCATGGACAACCGAGCTTGGGCACAAGCTACTCTTCCCATTCGTATGGAGGGCCTCGGCGTCCGTAAAATTTCTAGTATTATTTTACCGGCTTTCATTCCTCGGTCCACGGCACTGATAAATTAATCAAGAGAATTCTAGCCTCCGCACTGATTAATTCTGATGTGCCATGTTTAACCGAGGCTATGGATGCCTGGAGACTCGCTTGGCCGAATAAGATCCATCCGACAATCCATCTTCCCAGAGACGGTTGGATGAGCCGCTCTGCAGAGTAGTACAGAACAATTTACTTGACTCGTCTGCTACTACTGCGGAACGTGCGCGCCTGCTGGCTGTCGGTAGATGGGAGTCGGGTCTTTGGCTTCATACACTACCTTCGTCGAACTTAGGCACTTTGTTCGACGACACTAGTTTTAGCCTCGCTACTTCCCTGCGACTAGGCACTCCTTATCGCTGTCACTATGGCGAAGATGTCAACAGCCTCGGACACCACGGCCTGTCTTGCAGCTGAAGTGCGGGTCGCTTAGCGCGTTTCGCGAACATTAATGACATCATCCGACGAGCTCTTGTTACCGTCGGCGTTCCAGCTGTATTAGAACCCAATGGCTTCGCACGCGACGATGGCAAGAGACCGGAAAGTATGTCTTTATTTCCATGAAAGGTGGGTAGGCCTTTAGTGTGGGACGCAACTTGCGTCGATACTCTTTCGCCATCCCACCTTCCTGGATCGTCATGCTATGCTGGCGCTGCTGCTGCGGCTGCGGAAAACCTCAAGCGGCGAAAATATAATAACCTTATCGGAAATTATATTTTCGAGCCGTTTGGGGTTGAAACCCTTGAGCCGAGGTCCGGTGCTTATGGTCTTTTTAAGGAAATTTCAAAACGGCTAGTTGACACTTCCCGTGACCCAAGGGCTGGCTTTTACCTTGGCCAACCTAAGCATTGCCATACAACGTGGTAATTCCGCCAGTCTCTTGGGTACATTACCAGTCGACAGCGATGCGTATGAATTTTTACCGACTTCACAAAAAGGAGGAGGTACTATGTTCGGCTGTTTGTATGTTTTTTTATTATTATTTTGTATGTTTGTTCATCGAATACTCCGCCAATTGTCGATGGATTTTCAAAATTCTTTTTTTGTTCGAAAGTAGATAGTTCTGAGGTGGTCCCATTGTCACCAAGTTAGGATCTGATGATGGGATCTTAGAGAAATCGAGGGCAACCCTCAAATTTTATAGGCTCACTTATTGTTTTTCGCATATTTTATGAAGTATCTTGTGTATTTGCATATGGTTGTCACCATCTCAGGTAGCTGGGCTGATGATGGAAGGTACAACTCCTTAACAGTAAGAAGTTACTCGAACAGGCAAGGACTGTTTTAGTAAATTGTTTTGATATTTGATAGGGCATTTGCCACATTTGGTCTCATAATCATCAAGTCATGACCTGATCCTGCAGTCAGGATAGTCTGCAGAGTACCTAACTCCTCGACAACTAACAGCAGATATATCGTGTTTAGGCTCATTGAAAAGGGCTCGATGTGTGGATAAACGTACTGGTAATGAGGAACACCGAAATACATAAAGACCTGATGCTGAAGCCAGGAGCATCAGAAAAAGTACCTACCTTGAAATTACAGCACCGTAGTTGTGTTTGGGCTCATTTTAAACAGGACTAAATTTTAAGTTCAATGCAATGTTGACATAAGTCTGACCTGATGCTGCAGCCAGGATTATCAGCATCTCGTCTAAAAACATCAGGTCAGGATTTGATGATGAGATCCTGGAGAAATCGAAGGAACTCTTCAAATATTATAGGCACACCTATAGCGATTTGGGTATTTTTTATAGTAACTCGTGCATTTGCTCTCGGAAAGCACTATTTGGTGAAGTGGAACTGATGATGAAGACCACAGATGGCCACCGGAACCACTCAATAATATCTAAGTATTTCACGGGTTGCGATTCGATTACTTTAATATGGTTGCTAAGCAATTTATGCTCATCACAATGTGAATGGTGATATGGAGCTGATGGTGGACCTGGAGAACTCCTCAACAATTAACTTCCCTGCATCGGGAAAAGCAATATTTTGTTTGTAAAAGGCGATGATCACTAGGCTATTGTAACTTAGATAAATTATAAGCAGACCCACTAAAAAGCGTGAAATAAAAACTTTTTAAGAAAAAAAAAAACCGACTTCCAAAAAAACAGTACAAAGTGAAAAATAACTTTAATTTCGGAAGTCGGTGGCAAAAAACTAAAATACAGATCCAAAGACACCGACTTCCGAAATTAAAGTTATTTTTCACTTTGTAGTGTTTTTTTGGAAGTCGGTTTTTTTTTTCTTAAAAAGTTTTTTTATTATTATTTTGTATGTTTGTTCATCGAATACTCCGCCAATTGTCGTTGGATTTTCAAAATTCTTTTTTTGTTCGAAAGTATCTACTTTCGAACAAAAAAACCCTAACTTGGTGACAATGGGACCACCTCAGAACTATCTAGTTCTGAGGTGGTCCCATTGTCACCAAGTTAGGATCTGATGATGGGATCTTAGAGAAATCGAGGGCAACCCTCAAATTTTATAGGCTCACTTATTGTTTTTCGCATATTTTATGAAGTATCTTGTTTATTTGCGTATGGTTGTCACCATCTCAGGTAGCTGGGCTGATGATGGAAGGTACAACTCCTTAACAGTAAGAAGTTACTCAAACAGGCAAGGACTGTTTTAGTAAATTGTTTTGATGTTTGATAGGGCATTTGTCACATTTTTGGTCTCATGATCATCAAGTCATGACCTGATGCTGCAGTCAGGATAGTCTGCAGAGTACCTAACTCCTCGACAACTAACAGCAGATATATCGTGTTTAGGCTCATTGAAAAGGGCTCGATGTGTGGATAAACGTACTGTTAGTGAGGAACACCGAAGTACATAGAGTGACGGTGACAGTGACGGTGACGGTGACGGTGTCGGTGACGGTGACGGTGACGGTGACGGTGTCGGTGTCGGTGACGGTGACGGTGACGGTGACGGTGACGGTGACGGTGACGGTGACGGTGACAGTGACGGTGACGGTGACGGTGACGGTGACGGTGACGGTGACGGTGACGGTGACGGTGACGGTGACGGTGACGGTGACGGTGACGGGGACGGTGACGGTGACGGTGACGGTGGTGACGGTGACGGTGATGGTGGACGTGGATGTGGATGGATGGACAGCTGATGGCTCGACCGTCTGTGTGGTAGCCACACTGCTGTGTATTCGTAAAATTCGTGTATATAAGTGTTTAAAATATGGAAATTGAACAAAGTGCATCGATTAATGAAAAAAGTGACGCAACAATAGTGAAAAAACTTAGTTATATTAATTCAATTCATAATTGATTTATTTCAACGTTAATATTCAAGTTTTCACTTCTGCCGGCACTCCCGGAGTGCAACCCGTCTTTTTTTTTAACTTCGTGTACATATTTTATTATCCTGAACGTATCTTTTTTCAAACAAAAAAAGAATTATTAAAATCGGTTCTCGCAATCCAAAATTACCACCGAAAACTTCTGGCACGTCTATGTATTAATTAGTAACCCAATTCCCCGAGAGATGGCGCTGTAGGTACTTATTACATTGGGTCGGGTATTATCGTATTGTACATGGGAACACTTATTGTGACGGACGGGAAACTACGGAACCCTACACTGAGCGTGGCCCGACACGCTCTTGGCCGGTTTTTATATTTTCAAACTCAAATGGGTCCCGCATGCTTCCAACTTTTATTTAATTTAAAATGGGCTTGTTTTTAGCTTTTTATTTTTTTTTATAACTAAGTTTTTTACCGCAGTCGGGTTTTTTGATTTTTTAAATTTAATTTTTTTTTAAACACTGCTTTGAAGTTTTTAGCTTTTCTGGGTAGACTCCTGTGCTTATACACATGTTCACTATATGACTTAGATGCTCACAAATATAACAAGCAACATACTTTATAACCTTAGTGGAGATGCCATCATGCCCGACACTTTCTGCATCGTTCTCAAATGTATAATTTTTAACATGAATGATGTAACCAAGACTTTGTAACCACATTATTTTGATTTAAAAGAGTGTCCATGGAGTTTCTTGCCCGTTCTTCTCCATAGGTACTTACGCTTTCGAATAGGCAACTAGCTTCATTTTTTCTGACTGACTGACTTCTTGACAATTCAAAAGTGCCTGTAAATGGTTTAATTGAAATAAATGCTTTGAGTTTGAGTTTTCAGTGTTTTTTAGTGATCTTATGATCTGAAGTATGTTGCTTGGTGTACTTGGCGCCATAAACATAGACTGACTTTTGAAGTGAAAACTTCTTTAGCGGCGTTGCACACTTTTTGTAATGGGGAAAAAATGTTAAACTCGCGTCAGGACATCGCGTCAGGACACGTGACCGTCAGGAGAGATTTCCCCCCCCCTCCTCTTTCTGCGGCGGCGCCAACCGAAGTGAGCCAAGTGAGACACGATAATGGATGGATGGATGGATGGATGGATGGACGGACGGAAGGTGACAGTGACGGTGACGGTGACGGTGAAGGTGACGGTGACGGTGACGGTGACGGTGACGGTGACGGTGACGGTGACGGTGACGGTGACGGTGACGGTGACGGTGACGGTGTCGGTGACGGTGACGGTGACGGTGACGGTAACGGTGACGGTGACGGTGTCGGTGACGGTGACGGTGACGGTGACGGTGATGGTGACGGTGACGGTGACGGTGATGACGGTGACGGTGACGGTGATGGTAGACGTGGATGTGGATGGATGGATGGACAGCTGATGGCTCGACCGTCTGTGTAGTAGCCACACTGCTGTGTATTCGTAAAATTCGTGTATATAAAGTGTTTAAAATATGGAAATTGAACAAAGTGCATCGATTAATGAAAAAAGTGACGCAGAAATAGTGAAAAAAAATTAGTTATATTAATCAATTAATAATTGATTTATTTCAACGTTTATATTCAAGTTTTCACTTCTGCCGGCACTCCCGGAGTGCAACCCGTCTATTTTTTTGTCAATATTTGTGGTTACTTTGTTCACTGAATGTGGTTTTATTTTGTCTACAAAGAAATTATCGAAGGTGTTTGTTATCTCCTGTTGACAAATTATGGCTGTATTTTCTATACTTCTATGGAAGTGATCGCATCCCTTGGTATATTCATTTTAGATCTATTTATGATTGCCCATGTGGCTTTAGATTGGTTAGATGATGTTTTAATATTATGATTGCTTTGAGCTCTCTGTGTTAATTTTATTTTTATTTTATAGAATTTTCCATATTTTTTAAATACTGTATTGTTTAATTTGTTACGCTGTAGCCTATAATTCCTCATTAATTTCCTCTTTTTTTTGCCAAATATTTTTACTCCACGCGATACACATTGTGATTTTACTTTAGATCTAACAGTATTTTTTTTAAAGGAATAATTGACTATTGTCTATCACAAAGAGTCACCAATAGTATTACATGTAAATTATAGTTACTGCAGTCTGTCGCACCAATATTTATACAATTTGGAATGTTTATTTATATTTTTGCAAATTTTAAAATATGCAGTCAAATGTCACTGGACCAGTGTTACCAGCATTTACCACTAAATTGCATTTAATGTATTTAATGAGATATTCTAAAATCGATTTGGTATGCGGTACAATATGTAAGGAGCTCGAGAATTTATTATAAAGCACCCGTGTATATATCGATCTACAATAAAATTAAAATCTCGTCAATGTGGTGCTCCAAAACCCGTGTATTGTGAATAATTTGACAAAAAATTACAAAAGAAAAGTAGTCATTGAGAGTGGCCCTTTGAATACAAATTATTGTTATTTCGGCGACCGACAAACGCCAACACTGCGGTCTCTTGACAGAATGAAAAATGTCCCTCGACGCGTTATTAAAAATTCAATTAATTTTCTTTAAATGAAAATGGTTTAATATGCGATAGTGACGAGTCACGTTGGTTCCAGAACACAAGTCCCGCGCCCCCTCGCCCCCGCGCCCCCTCGCCCCCCTCGCTCGCCCGCCTCTTAGCCCCCCACTAGTGACGAAGCACGTTATTAAACAATACGCTTTTGTGCTGCTTTAAGTACGCTGAAAGATTACAGTGTAATGATGCTTAGCGACGGCGACACGTGCCTCCGGCGAGCGTGCGTGACAGCGTGACGCGCCTACTGCGCCACTTCCTGTGGATAATGAGACAGCGACTGAAAGGACACATGATGCGTGCACACTATCAGTACTCAGTTTTAGTTATAGAAATTAAAAAATATGAGGATGTACTGTTTATTGATATTTTTCAGAAATGTCTGAATAAAAAAGTTTAATATGAAGCTAGTTGCCCATTCTAAAGCGTAGTAGGTACCTATGGAGAAGAACGAGCAAGAAACTCCATTGGCACTCTTTTAAATTATATTGTTACAACAATATTATCTACATTTTTAATGTTGAATTTATAATGATAATATGTGAGAACGATGTAAAAAAACGTACACGTTAAGAGCGTCCAGAGTACAGCAAAGAGAAACAAAAAAAAAAACAATTAATATAAATTAATTAAAATAAGCCGTAGCGCCTAAGTGCTTGGCCAGACTGATAGCGCGGGCGCGGGGCTGTCGCGGCGCTGTCAAACATAAGAACTTCATTTGAGTGTCCTTAGGCGCGTCGCCCACACGAGCTAGAGTCGAGGCGGCGACGAGGTGCGGGCGCACGTTTTCTCTAGGAATAAATATAGGTATGTATGTATAGGGGCACGCGGGCGCCGGGCGCGGTGAGCGGCGTGGGCTGCTCGGCGCGGGGAGCACGCGGGCAAGTCACGCCATAAGTAGCTAGTTCATACAAGTGGCCGCAGTGGGTGCTCGGGCGGCCCGCGCAGTGACCGGGGTTCTCAAACTAAAAAACTTTTTAAAAACAAGCTTTTACTTAAATGCGCTAAAAAGTATAAAATAAACTTTTCCTTTAAAACTTTTACTATCAACTTATAGCGTCATTAAGTAGGTATACAACTTATATGATATAAAAGCTTGTCGCGAGATTTGCCTGTGTAGATAAGCAAGTAAATTAAATAACTTGATTGATTTTAATTTTTTATTCAATTTTCAAACTAAGTAAATACGAGTACCTACTTAAATCTCGCGACAAGCTTCTATATCATATAAATTGTGTACTGAATGACGTTATGTATAAGTTGACAGGTAAGTTAAAAGTTTATTTTATTCTTTTTAGCGCATTTAAGTAAAAGATTGTTTTTAAAAAAGTTTTTACTTTTTTAGGGTTTCGTATTCAACAAGGAACTCTTATAGTTTCGCCATGTCCGTCTGTCTGTCTGTCTGTCCGCGGTTTAGCTCAAAAACTATTAATACAAGAAAGTTGTTATTTGGCACGAGTGTACACTGGTAATGACGCCAAAAATTTGGTAAAATAAAACTATTATTTAGGGCACCTCCCCTACATGAAAAGTGGGGATGATAATTTTTTTTTCGTCCTTCCCATAATGTGGGATATCGTTGGATAGGTCTTTCAAAAATATTAGGCATTTTGGGGACACCATTTTTTGATTAAGTAAACCGTTCGTGACTTATCAAGCTTTAAAGTACCAAAATTCTTTAGAGTCAAGTGCCCCCCCCCCCTCTACCAACTAAACGGTTGTAGTTAGAAATTCAAATGTCACGGCAGTAGTACCTATATACATATAACGAAGTTTAAAGGAAAACTATCATACTTAAGTGGGCTTTACAAGTTTACGAGTAATAGTCGACCAACTTTTTGTAGTTGCAATGTATGGGAGAGCAGAAGAAGAGAGCAGTGGTGGCCCAGTGGTAAAAGAGAGCAGTGGTGGCCCAGTGGTAAAGGCCGCGACTTACGAGTTGTAGGTCGTAGGTTCGAACCCAGACAGGTGCTTTACTTTGTGTAAATTATTTCATCACCACTGCTCTCAAAAACGGTGAAGGAAAACATCGTGAGGAAACCGGCATGTCCTAGAACCAAAAATTCGAAAGCATGTGACATCTACCAACCCGCACTGGGCCCGCGTGGTGGATTACGGCCCACTCCCTCTCACAGAGAGGAGGCTTGTGTCCCAGCAGTGGGAACATTTATAGGCTGATTATATTATATTATCTATATCCATATATATAAATAAAAACAAAAGGCCTGACTGACTGACTGACTGACTCATCAACGCCCAGCCCAAACCCTTGGACCTAGAAATCTGAAATTTTACACAATAGTTTCCTTTATGATGTAGACAAGGAATAAGGAAGGATTTTTCGAAATTCAACCCCTAAGGGAGTTAAATAGGGGATGAAAGTTTGTATGAAAGTCCGTCAGTTTTAAAGTTAGGATCTTCAAATTTTGTATTTAGGCCGACGATTGAAAATTAATTAATACGTGTCTCAGCGTTTTTGATAATTCCACCCCCAAAGGGTTAAAAAGGGGAATGAAGTTGTGTATGAAAGTCCCTCAATTTAAAAGTTAGGATCTTCAAATTTCGTGTTTAGGCTGACGATTGAAAATTAATTTATACGTGTCTCAGCGTTTTGGATAATTTCACCCCTAAAGGGGGATGAACGACCTGACTGAGATATCAACGCACAGCCTAAACCGCTGGTCCTAGGGACATGAATTTTGGAGGGTGTGCTAAGAGTAGGTATCCAGTAAGAAGGGGTTTATGGAAATTCAACCTTTAAGGGGGTGAAAAGGGGGGATTTCGTTTGTATGAAAAATCTTATTCCTTTCGTCAACAACCTTGAAACTTGGCACGAATACTTATCTAAGTTAATTATGAAGTTTGGCATTTTTCGTTTTTCTAAACTACCCCCTAAAGAGGTATGGTGGGGTGTCAAAATTTGTATGGAAGAATTTTAACGCGCTGTCCGATTAACTCAAAACTCAGTATTTATACTAAGAACTAAAAAGAAAGAATAACGAGTATCAGGGTTTTTCGAAAATTTACCCCTAACGGTGTGAAAAGGGGTAGTTAATTTTACAGGGGAGGATTTTACTGCGCGGCTTGATTAACTCGAAAATTGGCATAAATAATCTTTGAGTCAAGTTATGAACACATCTTAAACGATTTTTCATAATTACACCCATATAGGGGTGAAAAGCGGGAATACAGTTTATATGAAAAATCTTATTCATTTGGTTAATAAACTTGAAACATGGCACGAATATTTATGTAAGTAAATTATGAAGTTTGGCATTTATTGTTTTTATAAACTACCCCCTAAAGGAGGATTGGGGTGGGGGTGTCAAAATTTGTTTGGAAGAATTTTAACGCGTGGTCCGATTACCTCGAAACTCGGTATTTATACTTAAGACCAAAAATAAAGAATAACGTGTATCCGGGTTTTCCAAAAATCTACCCCTAACGGGTTGAAAAGGGGTAGTTAATTATATAGGGGAGAATTTTAATAAGTGGCTTGATTAACTCAACAATTTGTATAAATAATCTTAGAGTCAATTAATGAACACATCTCAAAAAAATTTTAGAAATTCCACCCCTATGGGGTGAAAAGCGGGAGCGCAGTGTATATGAAAAATCTTATTCATTTGGTTAATAAACATGAAACTTGGCACGAATACTTACA
The DNA here is from genome assembly GCA_945859645.1 of Amphipoea oculea. Classification (NCBI taxonomy): domain Eukaryota; kingdom Metazoa; phylum Arthropoda; class Insecta; order Lepidoptera; family Noctuidae; genus Amphipoea; species Amphipoea oculea. The sequence goes on from OX243884.1 coordinate 100,911, forward strand.
TAAGTAAAATTATGAAGTTTGACATTTTTTGTTTTTCTAAACTACCCTCTAAAGGGGGATTGGGGACGTCAAAATTTGTATGGAAGAATTTTAACGCGAGGTCTGATTAACTCGAAACTTGGTATTTATACTTAAGACCATAAATAAAGAATAACGTGTATCAGGGTTTTTCGAAAATCTACCCTTAACGGGGTGAAAAGGGGTAGTTCATTTTACAGGGGAGGATTTTACTGCGTGGTTTGATTAACTCAACAATTCGTCTAAATAATCTTTGAGTCAAGTAATGAACACATACCAAACGATTTTACGGAATTCCACCCCTGTGGGGTTAAAAAGCGGGGGATACAGTTTATATGAAAAATCTTATTTATTTGGTTAATAAACATTAAACTTGGCAATATTTGGGTCAGTAAATAATAAAGAATGTCACTATTAGTTAAAAAAAAACCCTTACAGAGGATTTAGGGGGTGACAAAGTTGATAGGTTAGAAAAATATAGTGTAACCTGCTGTCAGATTAACACGAAACCCTACTAAAACAAAAAGTAAAACAAGTACGTGTTTTAGGGCTTTTCAAAAATCGACTCCTACTAAGGTGGAAAAGGGTAAGTAATAAAGTTTAAGGGGTGGATATAATATTACTGCTTGCTTCCATTAACTCGAAAATGGGTATGGGTCTTTGAGTCAAGTAATGAACACATCACGAACGATTTTTCAAAATTCCACCCCTGTGGGGGTGAAAGGCGGGATACAGTTTATTTGAAAAATCTGATTCCTTTGATCTATAAACTTAAAAATTGGCCCGAACACTTATTTATCTAAATAAATGATAAAGACCATACCTACACACATTTTCGAAATTTTTAGAAGAAACTACGAATTTCACGCGAACGAAGTCGCGGGCAGAAGCTAGTTATATTATAATGTATGGGAGAACATGATTTTCGACTACAATGTTAAGTTTGTTCTTGGGATAAATTCATTCCAACTACGGAACCCTTCATTGTGCGTGGTCCGACACGCACTTGGCCGGTTTTTAAGCTATTGCATAGCTTTTATCTCGGGCTATAAGCGCGGCGGCCGAATCAAGAAATTCCGTAACGAAAATAAACCTAACACCCCCACTCCGACCGGCACAGCGGTGCGGCGTTGAAAGCCGTGCATCGTCTAACGTCGTTTCAGTTCGGCAGACTTCGGCACGGTGTTTGTGTGCGTGCGACTAGACGTATGCGTGTAGACTGTATGAAGCTCGCACGGATCGAGACGAGCTGCTTACTGTAATACAACTTGAAGTAATATCAATGAAAAAACTTGAATTAATATAAAAAAAAAAAAAAATTGCATAAATATTATAATTGCATAAGTTGATAAAAAATGCTATGCAATAGCTTTACCGCGGCAGTCCCCGAGTGCCACACGTATTCCAAATTTTTTTTTATTGGCTTAGATTTACTTCAACTTCAACAAGAACAATGCAAGATTCATCAAAATCGATTCAGTAATTTTCAAGATATGGATTACCTAATACGTGAAGTGTGACGGCCTGGCTTATTGATAAGAGACACGGGTGTAGTGTCAAAGGGAAAACATCACAAAATCTTTGTCAAATTCTAGTGCAATATTTACAACAAAACTATTACGTACTTATTACAAACAAATATTAACTCAAAATTATGAAATAACTTTAATTTTGGAAGTCACTGGCAAAAAACTAAAACTAAAATACAGATCCCAAGACACCGACTTCCGAAATAAAGTTATTTCATAATTTTGAGTAAATTTCTTTTTGAAGTTGATTTAATTTTTTTAAATTCCTTTTTTTTAGTGTCACCGGATTTGAAAATTGGTATAACCATAATGTATTTCATTAAACCCGAGAAGACTCCTCGATCCACACACAAATTAAATATTAAGGATAAGTAAGGCGCTATAGTCTAAATTATGGAGGTAGTGCAGACTTTAATGAACATTCCCCAAGAAATTCAAAGTAAATTAAAATGTAACTAAGTATAGTGATAATAATGATAGTGCCAGATAATGTTTCCATTATAACGATCGCTGTTATTCTAACTTCGACATTTCCTGACTTTGGGAGATTGCGATTTACAGCTGCAGGACATTTTCCCATTCTTGAAACAATTACATTGCTAATAAATATTTCACACTTCTGATTTGTTTTCGAGGCTAAGAAATAACTTTACATACCGAGAACCTTCCTTGTCTCGGAAAGCGCGTTAAGCCGTTGGACCTGGCGGTCATTCTTTGATCTTTGACCGTCGTTACGGGTCGTCCGAAGCCCGAAAGTTAGACAACCAGTCTTACCAAGGGGTATAATCGTGTCACCCAATAACTGGGTTGTGAAGGTTAGATAGGCAGCCACTCCATGTAAAATACTGGTATTCAGCATACGGGTAGACTGGAAGCCGTCTCCAATATAGTTGAGAAAATTCTAGTCATGTGATGATTACACATTCCTAATTTGTTGATCAAAAACAAATGTGTTAGATACTCGAGGTCTGTTTATCAAAAGTGCAACCGTGTCCCGCTTGCCTGTACTCCTGTAGGCAGAAGATGCGAAACATCACCGTTCTGCTTCCTTAATGTTACAGATAAATACCTTCCGAGCTCATATGAACATTAATTACTGCTATAATGTGATTCCATCCAGCCAAGTAACACTCTTAATATTCTTTTTCTTTCGTCGTAACTGCCGCGGACTTGCTCGCAGGCATTTTCGTTGATTACATAGTTATCTTAACTGCCTTACTTAGCCCGTATAACTAAGTATAACAAATGAAATCTTCTGGATACTGACTCAAAGAGTTCCTCAAGGTTCTATTCTAGACTACATTTTTGACGAATAATTTTTTAATTTGTCGTTTAATAAACCTTTCTCAGTTTCTTATTTAAAATAAATCATAATTGTCTTCAAAATAAAATAAATAAATTACCAACAAATGTTAATATGTAATGTTATGTCGTGTCCCACCAGTACTGCCACAAGGTCTCTGCCGGTTTTTCAGTAATCTGACACAATACGTCGCTACACAGGGACGATAACGCTCACCATTTACAAACATTACTAAACTACGTTGCGCAAGTGTTCACTTTAGAATCCTTTCTGCGTCGCGTAGTGTCGGCGACTCCGCGATGTGTGTCGTGTGGTGTGGCGCCGTCCGCGAGAGGAACTAGCTGGAGCTGGCAGCGAGCTACTCTCTAAGGAAACTACTTGTCACCCTGTCATTATTATCACACTAATCATCAATAATTATATAATTTCAATCATATCATTCATTATCATACTGAGCCAATGTAAAACTAAAGTTAGTTCATACAGTTCATCTACAGTCAGTTACATCACAGGTTCAAAAATAACACTATTATTTGAAATTCCTAATTACGCGAAGGTAAAGTCAATAAAAACTAAAATCTTGTAATAAGTCCCCGTAAAGCAGGCAGGTAACGCGACACTAGTAACTGTCCCTTACACTCACCAACCTACCAACACAACCTCAGCTCAAAAAAAGTTAAACTTAAAGCCCTAGACGATAAATCGTCATTAATAAGAAAGTTTGGATCGTCATGCGATGACAAATTGTGGCCGCAACGCGGCGGCGCACGGTGGGCTGAAAATCGGCTTTCATAGACTTAGGCATTTTATTTTGCAAGTGCCAGTTTTTATGCCGGATATCACTTCTATTAGTTATAATAATATATAAAAATGACACCAGAATGGATTCTGCACAAAAACGAAGGAATTATAATTTTTTTACGAAAATTTTGTATGGAGCTAGTATGAAAAATCGAAATATCTCTAAAACGGCAGGGATAACCGTAATATCCTTATAGGAGGTTATAGTACTAATTATTTATGATTTTTTGACATACGTTACATAATGGTTGTAGATGCCGTTTTTTTTTTAAAAATCGACAAAATATTATTATTTATTTTTACATATGAAACCTTCTTTTTAGTGTTTAAGTTGAAGAATTCAGAGCTTTAACAACTCTTAACATAAAATAGCATCACCCCTATAGACCTGAAGGACTAGACAGAGGTGTGTAGTATCTTGTTGATCTTGTAAGATTTCCAACAATACCAAATAGTTGAATATCAATGTCAAAGTGCCCATGCTGTCGCTTCTTTTTGAAAGATAGGGGAATAAAATTGTTTGTTGTTGAATGTGAAATGCGTACGGAGAGTGGCTGCAAGCAAATATTGATTGGCCAAGTTGCGTGCAAACTTTAATAAATCAAGAACCAACTATTGATGAGATACCAAGAGCACGCTCAGTCTCTCCAGAACCTTCGACATCATCGACTGTTGGAACAATGACAAAAAGGTCCCGAAAACCATTCAAAGATCTGGGAAGCAAACAGAAAAAGAGAAGATCTAGTGAGCACATAGGCGAGGATTCCTTTGAATTTGCATATGCAGCTGCGGTACGTTTAAAAGATGAAGGGTATGAAGATATCGCATCTGTAATCGAATGTATAATCAAAAATCCAGAAGCTGCCATTAAAATCTATGAAAGCATTAAGAAACCAGTGAAAACAGTAATATTTACACCAGAGAAAGCACTTGGATTTCTTCTATCACTTAAGCTTTCAAAGTGGCAAAATATTACGTTGCGAGAGACTGCCATTCGGAAAGGTGCTAAGGATATTTACCCATCCTACTATCAACTGCAACAAACTAAGCTTGCATGCTACCCTCCTAATCAATCAGTGTCAGTTACGGATTCATCAGCTAGAATTACACTTCAAGCTTTACTTGACATCACGGTGAAGCGGATTCTTCAAAGTCTTTCTGATAATGTGGAAAATAAGCAGTTAAAGCTAATATCGAAGTGGGGATTTGATGGTGCTGGTAGTGGTGGAGTTCTCCTGGTCCACCATCAGCTCCATATTACCATTCACATCGTGGCGAGCATAAATTGCTTAGCAATCATATTAAAGTAATCGAATCGCAACCCGTGAAATACTTAAATATTATTGAGTAGTTTCGGTGTCCATCTGTGGTCTTCATCATCAGTTCCACTTCACCAAATGGTACTTTCCGAGAGCAAATGCACGAATTACTATAAAAAATACCCAAATCGCTATAGGTGTGCCTATAATATTTGAAGAGTTCCTTCGATTTCTCCAAGATTCAATCATCAGATCCTGGCTTGGTGACTATGGGACCACTTCAGAAGTATCTCCTTTCGAACAAAAAAATAATTTTGAAAATCGGTCCACAATTGACGGAGTAATCGCGTAACAAACATACAAAAAAAAATAATAAACATACCGTCGAATTGAGAACCTCCTCCTTTTTTTGAAGTCGGTTAAAAAGGAAGACAACCTTTTTTGCTGAAACTCTCGACCTAATACAGTTTCCGGAAACTGAGTTCGAGTTTGTAGGTATATCCAATCTGGATTCTGACTCGGAATTGGAGTCCGACAACGAAAGTTGTAAAGAAAATTTGTAAAATGTAATTATTTGTTATGTTAGTTTATTGTACCAATATGTTTAGTTAATAATTTCATAGATTATTGTTTCAAATATTTTGTATAATTGAATTTAGCACTTAGATATTATTTTTGTTACTTTTGTTTTATTTAAATTACCTATCAATAAAAGTATATATTTACAGTCTATTTTTTTTCACATATTCTTAATATTTGGGGAAAAAGCATGCTTCCTAACGATGTTCTTAACTTTGACACAGTTCACGGATCGTTTTGAACAGTTTCATATGTAAAAGTAAATAAAAATATTTTGCCGATTTTTAAAAAAAAAACGGCATCTACAACCAGTATGTAACGTATGTCAAAAAATCATAAATAATTAGTACTATAACCTCCTATAAGGATATTACGGTTATCCCTGCCGTTTTAGAGATATTTCGATTTTTCATACTAGCTCCATACAAAATTTTCGTAAAAAAATTATAATTCCTTCGTTTTTGTGCAGAATCCATTCTGGTGTCATTTTTGTATATTGTTATAACGAATAGAAGTGATATCCGGCATAAAAACTGGCACTTGCAAAATAAAATGCCTAAGTCTATGAAAGCCGATTTTCAGCCCACCGTGCGGCGGCGGCGGCGACGCGGCGCGACGCGGCGCGGCGCGGCTAGAACTTCATTATAACCAATCAAGTTACATCAAGGCAGCTCTCATTGGGGCCTTCCTTTGTGGACACCTTTATATGTACTTCGCCCGAGCTGAGAGCTCTATAGTATTTGAATCATTTAGCTCAATTTTGAAGCTTAAAAGTCTTAACAATCTCTTAAAGTGTTACGTATAAAAAGACCAGATCGGTTCTCCTACCAAGCGTCATACAAATAACAGATCATTCACGTGCAGCGTTTCATCAGGAGAATGAGCACTGAAGAAGCCCCACTTAAGTGTGATAGTTTTAAGTAACCTAACCAAACCGAACCTCGGGGTGCCCTTCGCTCGCTCTTGCATCCTATGTCGACGGAGCCCTGCTTCGCGGGGCCCCTATTTCTGTGTAAAGGGTTTAAAGTAACCTAACCAAACCAAACCTCGGGGTGCCCTTCACTCGCTCTTGCATCTTACGTCGTCTATTGCGTTCGTTGAGTTCGGGTGCGGTACGGTAACGGAAATAATTCGGAAACCACGAAGCCACGAAGGCTAACCTAACCTAAGCTGTCCGAGTCGGATTGCTCTGAATCGAAGTGTTAACCATAATGACGGCATCAATATATGTTTTAAACGATAGACCTAATGATTTTCGATTAAATAAACGTTATATCCAATAACGTTATACGAAGTAAGTTTTAGAGTATATAAATGTATGTTATATGTAAAGAAATTATATCAACAGTTGGTATATCTTACGTTTATTATATCTTGTGAACGTTATTGAAATGAAAATACTCGTATACCAAATAACTCTATACGATATGAGACGCACCCGGGGGGGACACTTGATTCTAACGAAAATTGTTACTTTAAAGCTTGATAAGTCACGAACGGTTTACTTAATCAAAAAACGGTCTTCCCAAACCACTAATATTTTTGAAAGACCTATCCAACGATATCCCACTTGATATAGTTTGTTGACTTTAATTTTTTTCATTTTCACAATATGGCGTCCAGTAGTCGTTATATTGAATTTTCACTAACGTCATATCTTTAGTGACACTAAGAGGAATCGATTGACGTGTGAATTATAAAAATCGGCCCAGGCGTTTGGTCTGTATAGTGCTTCAAAGGAACATACAAACATACATACATAGGCTGATAAACACATTACCACTCCTTTGCGTCGCGCAGTCGGGTAATGAAGCAAAACTAAACTTGATTATTATTATTTTTGCTACATTTCGACAAATCATCTATAGACAAACCTTAGTGCTAATTAATAGTGTCAAATAAGTAATATTGTCCAACTAGATCGGCCTTTTGGAGCATAGTGCGTCGGTAGCGTGGCTCGTGCTTTGTCCCGCACTAAATCATGCAAATAACTGCAACATTGCGCAATACTCGCTGATATTACTGATCAATTATGCAGATAAAGAGAGATAAAGACGCTTTAAACTATGTCGTTATTAACATTGTAATGGCGATTGCTTATCTAGATATTCAGCAGCCAATCTGTAGATCAGTGTGCATAACAAGCTGGCTTATAGTTGATTATGCAGCAGCTATATTACATTAGTGGCAGTTTGCAGAGGATCTGTTACCACATCAACATGCATAACTCAACTAGGACATATTTCACACTGACTGTTTGCAAACAGTTCATGACGTTCCTAGTTTGTCTACTAAGTTAAAAGTATTTTTAAAGGGAAAGAAAGTCGTACACCACAAATGAAATAAGCGCTACCAGGGCCACAGGGCTGCAGAGTGCGGGTGGTGAGCGGGGGAGCACGCGGGGTGCGGGGCGGTGCAGGGCAGAAGAGGGGCTGATTCAGCTCTACACAATCTAATTCCGGCGTCTCGCCGAGGCTTTTAGTGTGTCCATAATAACGTATTTATGTTTTTAATCTCAGCAAAGGGTCACAATGGAACTTTGCAGCCTTTTGTCTTTTTAATGTTATCTTGTTTCCCCCTTTTAATCACGGTGATGGTTACTTCCTAATAGACACAGGTATATGACGAAAAACTCCGCGACTCGACGAAACAACAAAAACAATCAAGTGAGGTGTTCCCGGGGATGTCGTTATTGATCATTAGGGGTTACGTTGATACAAAAGGCACCAGGCATAACTTTAAGATTGTGTTCCATTTTCATATTGGGGATATGGCTGTGTCTCGCCCGGGACACACTCAAAGGAATTTAAAGTAATAATTGTCAATTCAATGTGACTTACGAAACTTATACATAGCGTTAGCAATATGCAGATAGACGTTGAGTCTCGGGTAAAATAATGTTCAGCCGACCTATCGCCAGCGGGCGCTCGGGCGCTCGGGCGGCGGTTCGAAGCAAGCCGTTCTACTAAACTGCCTCAGAGGAACGCCGCTCAATAGCGTTGGGTTGAGCTGTGTAAGTTTGCTTCTTACTCAAGGAAATAATATAGGTACTCTTTGTTTTTAGAATGAAGTTTTTTTTACGGAGCTTGCGGTAGAAGTAAAATGGGAGAAATCGTCACGTAACGAAAAAGCGTTATGCTATGCGACTATTCATTTATGTAATAAAAGAGACAGAGAGAGATAGTGGATCAAAATAAAAATTCAATATGGCGGCTGCAACTTTTGGAACGAAGTTCTTTAACGGAACTTGCGGTAGGAGTAAACTTGGAGAAACGAATAATCGTTATGCCCTCTCCATGCGAATTTTTATTACATTATAATAGATAGAGTCAGAGAGAGAGAGTTATATATAGTTTTCATGGTTTTCGAAGGTGCTAAAGCCGATATTGAGGTCAAAATTAAAATCAAAGATGGCGGCTGCAAAAAGTTTCAAATTTTTCGTCATAGGTATCATTTTCATGGTTTTCGAGGGTGCTGAAGCCGATAGTGAGGTCAAAGATGGCGGCTGCAAAAAGTTTCAAATTTTTCTTCATAGATATCGTGTATTCATGGTTTTCGAGGGTGCTGAAGCCGATGGTGAGGCCAAAATTAAAATCCAAGATGGTGGCTGCATAAACTTTAAAATTTTTCGTCATGCTTGTCGTTTTTCTCAATTTCGAGGGCTTTGAAGCCGATAGTCAGGTCAAAATGAAAATACAAGATAACGGCTACGAATATTTTCAAATTTTCGCAGTCGCTATCTTGGATTTTCATTTTGAACTTCGTTCCTGCCGAGGGTCCTCCGACCCCATACGTTTTTTTCCCAGTTGTAATTTAATAATACGGTACTACATACAGGGTGGGCAACTTGGAGGTATACAACTTTTTTTTGCCGCCATTTTGTTTTGGTAGCAAATAATAATAATAATATTGTTTATTCGGTGTTAAAATTGATAAAATTATTACAATAAGTCTTAAAAAAAAATATATATATATTTTGTGTAGATACGGAAAATTTGTTATGGAGCGTTTTACGACTGAACAACGTGTTTTAATGATTAAAACATTCAACTCAATCCAATCATGTATTGCGGAAACTCTAAGAAAATTGCGGCCCTTTTTTGATAGAAATCACTTACCTTCGCGGCTAACAATAACTCGTTTAGTGAATGATCAGCATGGCATTGTAACAGATAAAGCAGTTCCTCGTTGTGTCAGAAGGGCTCGTACGGAGCAGAATATTGAAATTGTTCGTCAAAGCGTAGCAGAAGAACCAACATTGTCTACCAGGCGACATTCTCATCAACTCGGAATTAAGAGGACTTCTACGGACAATTCTGAAGAGAGACTTTGGTTTGTTTCCATATAAGGTTCAGATAACTCAAGAACAGAGAGAGAGACCATGGAGGGCGTCGTGAGTTCTGTACTGTTATGCTAAAAAGAACAGAGAGAGAGACCATGGAAGCGTCGTGAGTTCTGTAGAGTTATGCTAACAAGAACACAGAGAGAGAGGCTATTGATGGCGTCGTGAGTTCTGTAGTGTTATGCTTACAAGAACAGAGAGAGAGACCATGGACGGCGTCGTGAGTTCTGTGGTGTTATGCTAACAAGAACAGAGAGAGAGAGGCTATTGATGGCGTCGTGAGTTCTGTAGTGTTATGCTAAAAAGAACAGAGAGAGAGACCATGGAAGCGTCGTGAGTTCTGTAGAGTTATGCTAACAAGAACACAGAGAGAGAGGCTATTGATGGCGTCGTGAGTTCTGTAGTATTATGCTTACAAGAACAGTGAGAGAGACCATGGACGGCGTCGTGAGTTCTGTGGTGTTTTGCTAACAAGAACAGAGAGAGATACCATGGACGGCGTCGTGAGTTCTGTGGTGTTATGCTAACAAGAACAGAGAGAGATACCATGGACGGCGTCGTGAGTTCTGCAGCTTTATTCTAACAAGACCAAATTAATAGAATTTATCTCGTATAATATAATAATTAGCTTTAGATATTAGCTATAAAAATGAAAAAGTAGAACAAGTGGATGAAATAAACTTTTTAGGTATTAATAGAGACAAAAATCTCAATTGGAAAAGCCGTGTGGAACATATATGTCAGAAACTTGATAGGTTTGTGTTTGCATTAAAAAAGCCACGAAAACATGTTTCTGTAGAAGCTGCTCTTTCAGCTTACCGTGGTTAATTGTCATCTGTCGTAAGCTATGGATTTATCATGTGGGGTAATTCTACCAATACCGATAGAGTTTTCAAGCTCCCGAAACGTTGTATCCGGGTCATAAACAAGGCATGGTTTTTAGATAGTTGTAAACCTCTCTTTAAAAAAAGCGAAAATGTATCAAAGCAATGCAAAATGTATCGAAATGCATCAATGTTGTTTTGGTTTGGTCTGTTTTATTTTATTTCATTTTTTTATTTATTTTTATGTTTACAATTTGTGTTTTGGGTACGATGTGAATATGAATGACTTTATTATTGAATGTAATTTGAACGCTTGCTTGCAGGCAGAATACAATCACTTTAAGATCTTCTCTGTGTTTTGTGACAAATAATTAATATTTTGAATTCGAATTTAACCATGCTGGAATGAGACCCAGATTTTCATAAAAAAATCTTTATGAGTGACGAAGACCATTTCGACCTCAGTGGATTTGTTAATAAATAAAAAACTCGCTATTGGGGCGAAGAACATCCTTCGTTGATCCACGAACGACCACTGCTTCCATGTCGAGTAACAGTTTGGTGTGGAATTTGGTCAGGAGGAGTAATTGGGTCTTATTTTTTGAAGATACTATGGGTGATGCTGTTCCTTTACAGAGAATGGAGATTGGTACCGTGAGTTGATAAACAATTTTTTCTTACATATCACTTGGGCTTAGGAAACATGTGGTTCCAACATGACGGGGCCACATGGCATACGGCACGAGCCACAATCGACACATTGAAAAGAACGTTTCCGAGTCGATTAATTTCGAGAAATGGTGACATTGATTGGCCCCCAAGGTCCCCGGATTTAACAGCTCCGGACTTTTTTCTGTGGGGGTATCTAAAGGGACGTGTCTATGCTAACATACCAATGAACCTTCAACAGTTAAAACAAAATATCCGAGACACAGTCATGAGATAACGCAGGAAATATGTCATGAAAAACGCAATGAAAAGGATTCACGTCTGCCATCTGCATGCTGCTAGAGGTGGATATTTGTCTGACATTATTTTCCATACTTAACTGCCGGTCCTAAATACTACATTTAAAAAAAAACATAATAATTTTTATATTTCATACAATAAAATTTTAAAAATAAAGTGTATACCTGTTATTTGCCCACCCTGTACATTAAGCAGTGAATTGAGAGACGATACGGAATGATTAATTTTGTAACGCTATCGCATGGCCCCGGGCGAATCTTAACGAAGCCGCGCGAAATCCGCTCCGTGATAATTATTGTAACTGTGATAATACTTAAAGGCAGCAGAAAACGAGCCCAGCCAGCTACCAACATAGGCAGCGAAAGGGGCGCTCTGAACCAAATCCCTCGAAGTCAGTTCCTTACCGCACTCGTCAATATCTCGGAACGTAATAAGAGTCCAAACTGTGCATTGTATCCAGTAGTGAGATGACGTAAACTGCAAGCTAACCTTAGCATAAGTATATCTATGGAGGGTGGCAGGGACATTCACGCGAAACCTGTTACCATGGATTCAGTACATGATTCTGAAACCCCTGCGTTGAAAGGACATGGCTAAAAGTTCATAGACAAAAAACCCAGAATCGCCAGCAACGAAATGTATAAAAATGGGTTCACTATAGTAAACCCAGTACGGTTTAAAAAAATCAGCCTCCTAAACCATTATAGTATAAGTTATTATACTTTGTGTGTTTATGTTATTCATACTTACATTGATTACTCGACTTTTATTTTATCACAATCTCTTTAGTATAATTATGATAATATATTAAAATAATGTAAAAAATATACCCTTCTTCTTTTAATATGTTTTATTATTAATAATCTTTATACAGGCTGATTATTTTTTTTTACTTTGTTATAAATGAGCTCTTTATTTTAGTTTGACGTATGTCATTTCTTCCCAGAATTCGATCCTTATTAGCGACACTATCGAATGATGTAATAATACAGTGTTTTTTTTTTCAAAATCAACAGATTCGATTCCTGGCTAGAATTATTGATTTTTCAAAAATCCAATGATGCAGTTTTAGTTTTCATCAAAATCAAGACCGCGAGTCCTTTGAGTACTTTTCGCTAGTCCTCATAGTTTCGGATTTGGTCATCCACCCACTTGAAAAATTCAGCCTGTATATCTAGTATACCACGTCGTTTTTGCAGTATATTAATATATATTTTTGTTGTACATATTATGCCTATAAAAATGGCATATATAAAGTTTCTGGCGATTCTGGGTTTTTTTTTAGCCATCTCTTTTTTCGTCGGTCGTTAAAAAAATAATCGCCGTTACATACATTCAAAGTTCCTACGCTAGTGAGTTTAGACTCATGTGCTGAATCCATGGTGTCAGTGTACGCGTCGATGTCCCTGCGCTAGTGAGTTTAGACTCATGTGCTGAATCCATGGTGTCAGTGTACGCGTCGATGTCCCTGCGCTAGTGAGTTTAGACTCATGTGCTGAATCCATGGTGTCAGTGTACGCGTCGATGTCCCTGCGCTAGTGAGTTTAGACTCATGTGCTGAATCCATGGTGTCAGTGTACGCGTCGATGTCCCTACGCTAGTGAGTTTAGACTCATGTGCTGAATCCATGGTGTCAGTGTGCGCGTCGATGTCCCTACGCTAGTGAGTTTAGACTCATGTGCTGAATCCATGGTGTCAGTGTGCGCGTCGATGTCCCTACGCTAGTGAGTTTAGACTCATGTGCTGAATCCATGGTGTCAGTGTGCGCGTCGATGTCCCTACGCTAGTGAGTTTAGACTCATGTGCTGAATCCATGGTGTCAGTGTGCGCGTCGATGTCCCTACGCTAGTGAGTTTAGACTCATGTGCTGAATCCATGGTGTCAGTGTGCGCGTCGATGTCCCTACGCTAGTGAGTTTAGACTCATGTGCTGAATCCATGGTGTCAGTGTGCGCGTCGATGTCCCTACGCTAGTGAGTTTAGACTCATGTGCTGAATCCATGGTGTCAGTGTGCGCGTCGATGTCCCTACGCTAGTGAGTTTAGACTCATGTGCTGAATCCATGGTGTCAGTGTGCGCGTCGATGTCCCTACGCTAGTGAGTTTAGACTCATGTGCTGAATCCATGGTGTCAGTGTGCGCGTCGATGTCCCTGCCACCTGTATAGTTACCTCTCAACTTAGCTGATCTGATACTATGAAGTCAAAGGCAATTGGTGTCATCTACTCATTCACCTGCACCCATGTGCAGGGTACTTATACCTTTAGAGCTATTAACAAGTAACATTTAAATTGTGTTGAAACAACTTTAATTAAAATAGCTTTCGAATCATTCCATAAACAGATCCCAGACTTACAATATGATTTAAAATGATTTAGTCGCTTACCTTGCTGGCAATGTAGGTAATTAATAGTCCATTGTTAGCGAGCCGGTGAGCAATGAATCACGGGCGTGTGTAAGTTATGACATGTGCGCCATCTTCCCGGCTTACCTTCATTACTTCATAAATCCCCGAGTTTCATACCGCAGCACCGCGGCGGCGCGCGGCGGGGTCCCACAGTTCACTACCGCTACCATTCACCAGTTACAACACGCTACTTACTCCCTGAGCTTCATACCGCGGCACGGCAGCGGCGCGCGGCGGGGTCTTACAGTCCCACTACCGCTACCATTCACGAGTTACAACACACTACTTACTCCCCGAGTTTAATACCGCGGCACGGCGGCGGCGCGCGGCGGGGTCCCACAGTTCCACTACCGCTAGCATTCACCAGTTACAACACACTACTTACTCCCCGAGTTTAATACCGCGGCACGGCGGCGGCGCGCGGCGGGGTCCCACAGTCCCACTACCGCTACCATTCACCAGTTACAACACACTACTTACTCCCCGAGTTTAATACCGCGGCACGGCAGCGGCGCGCGGCGGGGTCTCACAGTCCCACTACCGCTACCATTCACCAGTTACAACACACTACTTACTCCCTGAGTTTAATACCGCGGCACGGCGGCGGCGCGCGGCGGGGTCCCACAGTCCCACTACCGCTACCATTCACCAGTTACAACACGCTACTTACTCCCTGAGTTTAATACCGCGGCACGGCGGCGGCGCGCGGCGGGGTCCCACAGTCCCACTACCGCTACCATTCACCAGTTACAACACACTACTTACTTCCTGAGTTTAATACCGCGGCACGGCGGCGGCGCGCGGCGGGGTCCCACAGTCCCACTACCGCTACCATTCACCAGTTACAACACACTACTTACTTCCTGAGTTTAATACCGCGGCACGGCGGCGGCGCACGGCGGGGACCCACAGTCCCACTACCGCTAGCATTCACCAGTTACAACACACTACTTACTCCCTGAATTTAATACCGCGGCACGGCGGCGGCGCACGGCGGGGACCCACAGTCCCACTACCGCTAGCATTCACCAGTTACAACACACTACTTACTCCCTGAGTTTAATACCGCGGCACGGCGGCGGCGCACGGCGGGGACCCACAGTCCCACTACCGCTAGCATTCACCAGTTACAACACACTACTTACTCCCTGAGTTTAATACCGCGGCACGGCGGCGGCGCGCGGCGGGGTCCCACAGTCCCACTACCGCTACCATTCACCAGTTACAAGACGCTACTTACTCCCTGAGTTTAATACCGCGGCACGGCGGCGGCGCACGGCGGGGACCCACAGTCCCACTACCGCTAGCATTCACCAGTTACAACACACTACTTACTCCCTGAGTTTAATACCGCGGCACGGCGGCGGCGCACGGCGGGGACCCACAGTCCCACTACCGCTAGCATTCACCAGTTACAACACACTACTTACTCCCTGAGTTTAATACCGCGGCACGGCGGCGGCGCACGGCGGGGACCCACAGTCCCACTACCGCTAGCATTCACCAGTTACAACACACTACTTACTCCCTGAGTTTAATACCGCGGCACGGCGGCGGCGCGCGGCGGGGTCCCACAGTCCCACTACCGCTACCATTCACCAGTTACAACACGCTACTTACTCCCTGAGTTTAATACCGCGGCACGGCGGCGGCGCACGGCGGGGACCCACAGTCCCACTACCGCTAGCATTCACCAGTTACAACACACTACTTACTCCCTGAGTTTAATACCGCGGCACGGCGGCGGCGCACGGCGGGGACCCACAGTCCCACTACCGCTAGCATTCACCAGTTACAACACACTACTTACTCCCTGAGTTTAATACCGTGGCACGGCGGCGGCGGCGCGCGGCGGGGTCCCACAGTCCCAATAACAACACATTACTTTACTACTACGAATAAAGTAATTAGGCGCTGTACTGTGGTATTATTATAGTTTTTCTTTGAAATCTTTTAAAACGAATGTTACATTAAGGTTTGTTTGAAACATTTACGTTCCACAAAAGTGTAGGTAAGGAGCTTAAAGCGCGGTACATAATGTAACTACAGTGGATTCGTCCGAGACTCCGACTGCAATAAAACGAGTCTGTAGTACTTTACTAACTTTTATTTTATTACGACGACTACGTGGTTACTTAGCACTGTGTACTGTCCTGTTAGGCGGAGAAGGGCCACTCGTAACCACGCCTGAATACTACCGACAACGAGATATAGTTCAGGCGATGATAATAATTTATGAAGACAGGTTCGTTTAAACACTTGAATGATCCGAGCTAATATTAATATTAAGAATATTTTTACGAACGTACGCAAAGTCTAAAAGCGCCGCCTGGATTTAACTGCCATTCTTTTGATCAAAAGGAGTTTTTAGGGAGTGAAATGTTATAATGATGTTAGTAGGTATGTCACATATTATTGTAACTAGTTTTCAATCTACAGCATTGCATCAGATGGAGTATGTCTACTGCGAACAGTGTGTACTGCGTCCGCGGCGGAGAGTGCAAGTGAATAAACAATTGAATGCGCCGGAGAGCGCCGGATGAGTAGCGGTCAGCACTGTCCGGCCGGAGCGCACACTTGCACTCCTCGCTGATCAGACGCTCACCGCTGCACCACCGGCTACTGATCCTACGTCAGCATTCCATTACTAAACTAGATTAACATTATATATGTCGGATCAGGAGTAGGTTATTGGCATCTAGTTATTATCAGGCATATTTGATTAACTACTGTGAGCGTACTGTGGGTAGTGTTGGTTATTGTGCAATAGAAAAACCGTTTGGAGTTCAAATCAAATTATAATATCACGAACAAATTAATCACACTAGCAAATCACACACTGTAGGTACACGACACAACTAGATACACAGTCAAATAATTATGTACAGTAACAAAGTAATTGCGAACATATCGTAGGATCGATTACTGTTCGTACTTATAGTGACAGACCCACCCAAGTAAACCGACAGGTTTGTCGGGAGCTAGTGCTCTGTCAGGAGTCGAGTCCGAACACCGACTGACTCTCACTGACTGTCACTGACTGTACCGTCACTGACTGTCCAGCACAAACGAGTGCGCTCAGTTATAAAGGTTTGTCCCCACTACGCACTCGCCCCACAACAACTCTGTCCAATGGCGTACGGAAATACGTCATCGTGTTTACTTGATACAAAATATTAAAATGTTCTAAATCAAATAGATTCACATTATAACTCTCATTATAAATCGAATAATACAACAAGAATAATTGTCGTAAATAAACAATAGTGATTTCACAAAGTTAATCGTTTTAAAATCAAAGTAACATGTCATCAATTGGTTTGAACAAAACCATCGGTTACAATTATCAAAATAAGTTGCTAAAATCAATAAGCGCGTACACTGAGTACTCAATAAATTATGTTTCGATTTATTAGACAATATTTGATAGTAAAATCTCTTAAATTAATAATAAGAAAACCAATCATAACGAATTCTGACTATCGCGTATCGCTCAAATTTAATTGACAACTGTCTCCGACATACATAAAAAGTCGCCCAGTGGATTTCGATTATAATAATTAAAAACTCCCTCACTCCAACGTGTGTTTGGCTTATTGCAAGTGACAAATAAATGATACTTTTTTTTTTCTAAATGTTATTCATGTTTATTTATTCTTTTAGAAACTAACTATATACACTAGATACTAAAATAAATGACTAACTAACTTACAATACAAATATATAAAAATAAAAAACTTAGGCGTCGAAGTATTCATCCGCATCGCTGTCATCCGGAAACGTGCCCAGAAGACTGGCAGCATTGCCACGCTGAATGGCAATGCTAATTCTTTGGCCAAAGAACGACCCAGCCCTCTGGTCACGTGAAGTATCGACCAGCCGGCGAGAAATTTCCTTAAAAAGGAGACGCGCGCTCGGGCCCCATGACCCGAGCGTTTCGACCCCAAACGGCTCAAAGCTGTAGTTGCCCACAAGGTTACAGTATTTGCGCCGTTTGAGGGTCTCAGCAGCTGCAGCAGCGGCGCCAGCACAGCCCGCAGTGCTAGGAACATGAGATGGCGCAAGGGTATCGACACATGTTGCGTCCCACACCAGAGGCCTACCCACCTTCCAAGGCAACAACGTCATGCCGTCTGGTCTCTTCCCATCATCACGTACCAAGCCGTTTGGTTCTAGCACCGCTGGTACGCCGGCGGTGACAAGGGCTCGACGAATAATATCGTTGATGCTGGCGTGCCGTGCTATGCGCCCTGCGCTCCTGCAGCAGGACAGGCCATGGTGTCCGAGACTGTCGACAGCTTCACCGCAGTGACATCGGTGCGGAGCAACACAAGGTGCGCCCAAGCGGAGAAACGTAGCGAGCCGAAACGATGAGTCATCCATCATTGTGCCTATGGTGGATGACGGGAGCGCCTGAAGCCACAAACCTGACTCCCATTCTCCCACAGCCAGCAGACGGGCACGCTCAACAGTATTACGTGACGTGTTTACAAGGGTATTCCGTATAATACTGCAGAGCGGCACGTCCCACTGTCTCTGGGAAGACGGGTTATCAGGCAAAACTGTATTTTCTAAATTAGTTTTCAAAAATAAATAATATTAATTTAAAATTGGAAAAGGTCGGCCGATCAAATTGCACGTGTTAGAACGCACAGTATGGTCTATAAGAATTATTGTATATTATTATATGTATACATATATAGATGTTTCATAAATAGCAAATTTTGAATATCTAATGGTTAATAGTTATTTACTGTGTATGATGGTTCTTAGGATGGTTTGTAGGGATAGGATTTTATGAAGTAAAGCACAGAAAGACAAGGCTAGACATTCATATCAATTTAGGCTTGTCATTATGCTTCATCAAGAAGAAGAAGAAGAAACTCCATGGAAACAGTGTTAAAGTATCAACTTTGGACAATGGCGAATGCCTAAACTTTTTGTTGACATTTTTTTTTGCGTCTACCGGTGGAAAATACACACACACAAAGACAAATATACATACATACGGGTCGAATACAAAACCTCCTTTTTTAAAGTTGGTTAAAAACAAGCTATCAGTGGAGACGTTTGTTACAATGTTAGCTGCTTTAAATAAAAAGTACCTATGCAATGAGTTATGTTAATAAAACCTTCTTGATTCATTCAAATTGCTGTATTGGCCGGTTGTCCATTGGTCATGTCAAGACATCACAGTGAATCCAGGTTTTATTAAACTAGCTATGCCTCGCGGTTTCACCCGCGTTAATTTGAGGAAAAATTCTTCTAAAATATATTCCATTACTTTAAGAGTATTACTACTTATACTCTCATTACCGGCCGCCTTGCGGAGTTATTTTGAAACTATGATATCTCCTGAGATATTCATTGAAATCAAATGAAGACAAGGGAAATTTTGTTCAAAATTAAATACTTGTGATGAATAACGTATTTTTCTCAAACATTCTTGGAAATTTGACCATTATTTTGACAACCTTCTTCGAGATAAATTGAAATTGCTGTACTGGCCCAATACATGCGAGCAACGGCCGGCAAAAGTTGTATGAAAATCCATATCTGTCGAGTTTTGCGACCAAATAAATTACATAGTAAACTCATATCTATCGTATAATTTAAAAATGGAACGATCTTTTACTACGAAACATAGCAACCAAGGAGGTAACTTGTCAAAGGTTTTATTTAAATTTTGAACTGGCTTGAAAATATAATGCTGTTTATTGAAAAAAAAAACAACAAATGAACACTTTAATTATTGTTGTTCGTTGTTTGTCATTGATTTTGAAAAGTAATTGTATTTGACAAAAAGTTCTGCCTAGATACTACTTAGTTTTCATTTCCGCGCATTATTTGAGAAAAGTACTATACAAGCCTTGGCCACAACTAGGCATTGATGGACTTACGTGGCCCACATTTACACGTTCGTCCATCAATGCCTCTTTTGCTGGCCGCTGCAGTAATGTACTATATTTGGATAAGGATTAATATCGTGTTTTATTTTATTAGGTTCACCAACAATTGATTAAACTAATACAACCACGTAATACATTTTAAAAGTAAAATAACAGTACATCAATTACTTATAGATAAACACAACATGCATAAAACAATGAATCAGAGAAATAAGCTAACTTACTTGGTAATAAGTGCCAATATTGATAAATTTGTTAAATCTGTAAAAAGTTATATTTAAATGAATTTCAAATTTATGAAATTCTTATTAAATAAAACATAATAATTATAAAATTGGTAAAGGTGAAGTTCTTTGACATTGTAACATTAAGTAAATTCATAAAAATTATTAACATCGGCAAGTTTAGGTAAATATGAAATCAGCATAAATGAAACTAGAATTAAAAGTAACGACATAAAATTAAAATTGATTGATAGAAATTGATAACATTGGTAATAATAAAATATAAAATTGATAAATTTATGTTTATAAAAACACCTTCGCAAATAATGCATTATTTTGGAACTTTAATTACCATAAAAAGGTTATAGTGAGTCAACTTTTAAAGATAGACAAAATTATTATTATTTTGTTTTTAAATTTTATTTTTTCAGGTTCCCAGAACCTGGTATTTTTTTAAATCTCACGGGTGTTAACCAATGTGGTATTTTAAGTTTGAGTAGATTAGGTGTTTTGTACTGCACTGAAATTATTGTCTAAGGAATTTCCGAACTATGCGACATTTGTTTAAAATATGGCTGCTTTCTGTAGTGTAATGTATATTTGGGAAGATTGATTGCATTTAAATTAATAAATAGTTGTTTCGGAATGATACCAGTCGTTGATGCCACTATTGGGACTATGGTTACTCTATTCATTTCCCAAACTCTGGTAATTTCTTCTGGTAGTTCTGTATATTTTCTGATTTTTTCAGTGATAGTTTTCAGTATATTATTAGTTTTTGGGACTGCTATATCTATTATGTATGTGTGTTTGTTTTCTTTATCAACAAGTGTTATATCGAGCCTGTTGTTATATATTGTATGATCTGTAATTACGGTGCGGTCATAATATAATTTGTAAGATTGGTTTTCTAACACAAATATTATTATTATTATTTTTTGTGAATTTATGTATCTCGGGACCATGGGGTCCCGGACCTTTGGAAGGCGTACGAGGGGCCGAAGCCAACTGGCAGACGTCCCTTAGGAAATTTTAATGAAATGCGGCTCCAACCAACGATTATCCCTGTATGCAATATGCAAGTGCACCCAAGGATAACACCCGGTTGGTGTAGGACTATTGCAGGATATGGAAAAATAAAAAGTTGGACTATGGGTTTGGGTGGCTAAAGTGGACTGGTTACCAAGAACTATGGAAGAACTATGACCCCTGCCTGATCAATGTTTTATTTATACACGGATAAAATGGCAGGGGGTGACTTTCACACTCAATAATGGGCCCCCGGAAACGGTCGCTAGCACATAGTGCCGTAGCGACAAAGGTGCAATATGTCCTGAGGTGCTTATGAGGAGTGGAGAGGTATTCCACGGCTATCAGGACAATCCCGGAAGTACGGTCAATATCTCTACCAGAATCTTACTGGAATACCTACTTCCTTCCTCCGAGCACGTTTGCTCTAGCGAATCTCCACTCAAGCCGGCCAATAAAGGCAAGAATGAGGTGGGAGCTCTGTTCCTCGTCATTGTTCACTCCAGCCGGCCAATAAAGGCAAGCCAGAGGTGAGGAACAAGACTTCTCCCGGGAGATAGGGTCCGTGGGGTCGCTACTGCCCAACAGCCCGCCACTTGCTGCCCTGCGGGTTTCTGTATCTCACTTGGTCTGTCTCCTCACCTTAGACCTGTTCATGGCATAGGCATAGAGTTCGAAGCGCGCCCCACCGAAGTCCCACCACGACGTTGACGTAGAGATACGGCAATGGGGTTATTATTATTAATTTATTTATTTCAGATAACTACAATCCATATAATACATTAAACTAAAATCACCGTGCTGTCGCGGACTTATTTGCGTAACCGTAACCGTTTACGCAGCGTACGCAACGGAAGCTCTCAAAAGGAATAATTTTTCCCGTTTTCGCAACATTTTTCATTGATGCTACGCTCCTATTGATCGCAGCGTAATGTTATATAGCCTTCCTCGATAAATGGACTAACTAACACAAAAATATTTATCAATTCAAACCAGTAGTTCCTAAGATTAGCGCGTTCAACCAAACAAACAAACAACCTCTTCAGCTTTATAATGTTATTAGTATAGATCATTGATGTTATACGTCAATGGTATAGATAGTATAGATTCTAGCTTCGCAATTTCATGAACAGTCTCGCGACCGGCGACACCCAGCACATTTCTGTGCTTAATATAACAGGTCCCTTCACTATGACAGACGTACACATGTAGCCTGTGTCATAAACCGAACACATATGTATTGCAGGTATACGGCAAATATTCACAGCTCCGAGTAAACAAGTCCGACTGACACGGAGACGGACTGATGCGATGTTACGCCTTGACGTGTCGATGTGACGTCGCTGTTATGACGTCATCCCACTCCGAGGCTGCCAACTCATCAACGTCTTATTGTAGCAATAAATAAAGCAGAGATATGACGCACTATATGCGTTCAGTGTGTCGTGGGTGTGACGTCACGTGTCCGTATATCACGTGCTTTCGCGTATTCATTCGGACGCGTTATTGTATCAATGTCAAATCGGATGAGGCTTTGCACTTATTTAAAGTTTTCTGCGTGTTTGTGAGACTTCATCGAAGTATGCAACGTTATGAATGTGAACAAATTGTACAAGTTGCCTGTGTCGGTTGAGTCTCCTACGTCGGCACTCTTATATCACGTGCATACAGTAGTGCATGTATGTTACATCAGCGTCGCGGCTCCACAGAGCCGGGGCTCGGCAGTCCGTCCCGAACTCGCGACTACCAAAGTCAAATTCAAATCTTCTTTATCTTTAACAAAAAAGAATTATCCAATTTGGTGCAGTCGTTCGGAAGTATATTAATAATTTATAATTAATTTATTGTGACTACATGTCATTAATTGTTGTATTGGCTTTTCACCTGTAATAACAAATGTACCTAAGTGGTAATAGTAAATAAATAAATAGGCACATAAAAGGCACTTTGAACGTCAACATTTACAAATAAAAAATGGAATTAATTTCTAGTCGCCCCTTCCATAAGGTATTTGTTCGTTTGGAGAAGAATGGGCAAGAAACTCCAACGTTACCCTTTTAAAAATGTTTTTCAATATTTTGCATAGGTACACTAAATATAATTATAATATGTGAAGACGATGCACATAGAATAAAAATTACTATACCACAAATAGGCAAAAAGAATTAAAAATAACGCCATGAGCGGTAAGTTAATTATGTGATATAAAACACCACGGACTTTTAAAAAAGACACCACTAAGTGGAAAATAAGTTTAATTTCGAAAGTCGATGTCGTTGGGTTCGCATTTTCGTTGTTTGCCACCGACTTCCAAAATTAAGTTTATTTTTCACTGTGTGGTGCCTTTTTTGTAAGTCGGTTGTTTTTAGGGTTTCGTAGCCAAATGGCAAAAACCGGAACCCTTATGGATTCGTCATGTCTGTCTGTCTGTCTGTCTGTCCGTCCGTCCATATGTCACAGCCACTTTTTTCCGAAACTATAAGAACTATACTGTTGAAACTTGGTAAGTAAATGTATTCTGTGAACCGCAGTAAGATTTTCACACAAAAATAGAAAAAAAACAATAAATTTTGGGGTTCCCCATACTTACAACTGAAACTCCAAAAATTTTTTTTCATCAAACCTGTACGTGTGGGGTATCTATGGATAGGTCTTCAAAAATGATATTGAGGTTTCTAATATCATTTTTTTCTGAACTGAATAGTTTGCGCGAGAGACACTTCCAAAGTGGTAAAATGTGTGTCCCCCCCCCTCTAACTTCTAAAATAAGAGAATGATAAAATTAAAAAAATATATATAATGTACATTACCATGTAAACTTCCACCGAAAATTGGTTTGAACGAGATCTAGTAAGTAGTTTTTTTTTTAATACGTCATAAATCGAAAACCGCAATTTACCTTTCACAAAGTTACAACGAACTACAAGAACTTTTATATTATGTTACTTGCTGCTACGGAACCCTTCATGGGCGAGTCCGACTCGCACTTTTTTTTTTTGTAAAAAATGTTTTTTTTTTTTTCAATTTTAAGTTGTACTTACCCCACAAAAATTCGTTTAACACTACTTGCTATGTAAATATCAGTTACAGGAAGTTAATTATTATATCATCAATATGAAAAGTAGCAAAAATACGTATATTATTGAAGCTAACTCAAAAACTACCCAAACAAAGTTAATATAATATATCTATCTATTTATCCATTTATTTCAGGCATCAAGGCCCATATAAAACACATACAATACAATATTAATATAACTTACAAACAATAAGTATAAATACATACAATATTATAACTACACTAAAATGGACCACCCCTGAGGTACCCTATGCATTAAAAAAATGATTTTTGAAATCGATTTACAATTGCCGGAGATATCGCGTCATATACATACGAAAAAAAAATACAGTTGAATTGAGAACCACCTCCTTTTTGAAGTCGGTTAATTATGTAAAGATACGGCTCTTATAGCCACAACGCATCTCATGACAATTCCACTAAGCCACCACTTGAAAGTCATAGGAAAGCAAACGACGCAATTTCGAGTAATTTTGGCTTAAAAACCGAACTGCATAGATATTCACAACCACTCGATACGCTACCGTACCGTATCGAAAATCAATCAATGTTTTCCTAGGAGTCCTCTAAGCGCCGTTCACAAGTCCAATACACGGAAATTTTGTCAGTTCAAATGAAATAGACGCCCGCTATTCTTCCGACAGCTGTTTGTTGTCGGGGGCAAGTCAAACCAGGTTATCGAAATGTATAATTTTCGATACGGTAGCCTGTCGTATGGTTGTGAATAGCTATGCTAAACCGATTTTGATAAAATTTTTATGGGACCCATCTGAATGTATATCCTTTTAAATAAAAATAGTTTTGCAAATCGGCTAATAAATAGCGGAGTCCTGAGGCAAGAAACTTAAAAAAAATTATAATAATTTAGTAAGTATGTGAGTTAAAGAAATCACTGAATGTAAAATCAATGTCATAAAATTATAAATTATACAATTACATCTCTCTACATAAACAACTATAGTAATTATAAAAAATTTTAATTATAATTTTAATACGTAATATATATATAATTTTGATTTATGTTAATTACTGTTGAATACTTGTATTCAGCAGTAATTAACAGAAATCAAAACTAAAAAACAATGGTTTTTGTTAGAAACAACCAAATTTGTAACAAAAGGTAGAAAGTACGTAGACGCACTGCTTGACCATGGCGTGACCACTTTGTGAATCGCCCTGCAGCGCTGCTTGTAGGAAGAACACTTAGCTTCACGCATGACATTTTGCGATCTCTGTAGGTTACGAACTTCAACTTGCTATTCTTGACGGAGCAACGGCGACGAACTTATTTATAGTGAACTATTTGTATAAGTTATCTGGGACGTGTGACGCCGCGACGCGCGAGATTTATGTACATTACGCACAAAACACATTTATTCCGAGTCAGGAAAATGTTCAGTAAAAGCATTCCCGTCCTCAAATTGTGTTCAGAAAAACACCGAGAAGAGATAGATCATCATCAGAGAAGCTGGTCCCGACCCTGGACTCACAGGCCACTGACGTCAACAGCCTCACAGACCGATTCCCCACCACAGAAAACCTACCCGACTTCTTTTTCCTGCTTAGCTTAATCGTTCCAGACTTTTAAGACACCGTATTAGTCAAGATTTACGTGTGCATGGATTAAATTACAATTAGTATAATTCAGTCGATATGAGTCACAGTAATTGTACCGCCCGGCAGTCTGCCCCCTACATGACGCGCGTCTACTCCGGTGCGGCGTCTTTATGCGTAGGTAAATGTAATCGAGTGCTGCACCACCGGAGGGTGGTAATTGTAATTAATATGTATTCAGCTAATTTGGTCGCCCGATGTTTGCTAAAACGGGCGGTAATTATTCGCGTGTCATTGTATCCCCGTTTGTTCCTAATATATAACTAGCTGTCAAATGCCCGTTGAGCAATCAATTATTTCCATTTTAATTAATTTATGCGAGACCTGCAGCATGCCATTACCACAATACTCGTATTACAAAATATTCCTTGGGTTCTGTTTATTGCTTAGGGATTCACAAAGGTAGTTTAAGTTCTCGGGCAATGTTGATGATGTGTTAATGATAGTTAAGGTATTCGCAGGTAGTCCTCGTGCAGACACCGCTCTCTCACGTAGTTAGTGGCAAGTAGTCCTCGTGCAGCAGCTCTCTCACGTAGTTAGTGGCAGGTAGTCCTCGCGCAGACACCGTTCTCTCACGTAGTTAGTGGCAGGTAGTCCTCGTGCAGACACCGCTCTCTCACGTAGTTAGTGGCAGGTAGTCCTCGTGCAGACACCGCTCTCTCACGTAGTTAGTGGCAGGTAGTCCTCGTGCAGACACCGCTCTCTCACGTAGTTAGTGGCAGGTAGTCCTCGCGCAGACACCGTTCTCTCACGTAGTTAGTGGCAGGTAGTCCTCGTGCAGACACCGCTCTCTCACGTAGTTAGTGGCAGGTAGTCCTCGCGCAGACACCGCTCTCTCACGTAGTTAGTGGCAGGTAGTCCTCGCGCAGACACCGTTCTCTCACGTAATTAGTGGCAGGTAGTCCTCGTGCAGACACCGCTCTCTCACGTAGTTAGTGGCAGGTAGTCCTCGCGCAGACACCGCTCTCTCACGTAATTAGTGGCAGGTAGTCCTCGTGCAGACACCGCTCTCTCACGTAGTTAGTGGCAGGTAGTCCTCGCGCAGACACCGCTCTCTCACGTAATTAGTGGCAGGTAGTCCTCGTGCAGACACCGCTCTCTCACGTAGTTAGTGGCAGGTAGTCCTCGCGCAGACACCGCTCTCTCACGTAATTAGTGGCAGGTAGTCCTCGTGCAGACACCGCTCTCTCACGTAGTTAGTGGCAGGTAGTCCTCGCGCAGACACCGCTCTCTCACGTAGTTAGTGGCAGGTAGTCCTCGCGCAGACACCGTTCTCTCACGTAGTTAGTGGCAGATAGTCCTCGTGCAGACACCGCTCTCTCACGTAGTTAGTGGCAGGTAGTCCTCGCGCAGACACCGCTCTCTCACGTAGTTAGTGGCAGGTAGTCCTCGCGCAGACACCGTTCTCTCACGTAGTTAGTGGCAGATAGTCCTCGCGCAGACACCGCTCTCTCACGTAATTAGTGGCAGGTAGTCCTCGTGCAGACACCGCTCTCTCACGTAGTTAGTGGCAGGTAGTCCTCGTGCAGACACCGCTCTCTCACGTAGTTAGTGGCAGGTAGTCCTCGCGCAGACACCGTTCTCTCACGTAGTTAGTGGCAGGTAGTCCTCGTGCAGACACCGCTCTCTCACGTAGTTAGTGGCAGGTAGTCCTCGCGCAGACACCGCTCTCTCACGTAGTTAGTGGCAGGTAGTCCTCGCGCAGACACCGTTCTCTCACGTAATTAGTGGCAGGTAGTCCTCGTGCAGACACCGCTCTCTCACGTAGTTAGTGGCAGGTAGTCCTCGCGCAGACACCGCTCTCTCACGTAATTAGTGGCAGGTAGTCCTCGTGCAGACACCGCTCTCTCACGTAGTTAGTGGCAGGTAGTCCTCGCGCAGACACCGCTCTCTCACGTAATTAGTGGCAGGTAGTCCTCGTGCAGACACCGCTCTCTCACGTAGTTAGTGGCAGGTAGTCCTCGCGCAGACACCGCTCTCTCACGTAATTAGTGGCAGGTAGTCCTCGTGCAGACACCGCTCTCTCACGTAGTTAGTGGCAGGTAGTCCTCGCGCAGACACCGCTCTCTCACGTAGTTAGTGGCAGGTAGTCCTCGCGCAGACACCGTTCTCTCACGTAGTTAGTGGCAGATAGTCCTCGCGCAGACACCGCTCTCTCACGTAATTAGTGGCAGGTAGTCCTCGTGCAGACACCGCTCTCTCACGTAGTTAGTGGCAGGTAGTCCTCGCGCAGACACCGCTCTCTCACGTAATTAGTGGCAGGTAGTCCTCGTGCAGACACCGCTCTCTCACGTAGTTAGTGGCAGGTAGTCCTCGTGCAGACACCGCTCTCTCACGTAGTTAGTGGCAGGTAGTCCTCGCGCAGACACCGCTCTCTCACGTAGTTAGTGGCAGGTAGTCCTCGCGCAGACACCGTTCTCTCACGTAGTTAGTGGCAGATAGTCCTCGCGCAGACACCGCTCTCTCACGTAATTAGTGGCAGGTAGTCCTCGTGCAGACACCGCTCTCTCACGTAGTTAGTGGCAGGTAGTCCTCGCGCAGACACCGCTCTCTCACGTAGTTAGTGGCAGGTAGTCCTCGCGCAGACACCGTTCTCTCACGTAGTTAGTGGCAGATAGTCCTCGCGCAGACACCGCTCTCTCACGTAATTAGTGGCAGGTAGTCCTCGTGCAGACACCGCTCTCTCACGTAGTTAGTGGCAGGTAGTCCTCGTGCAGACACCGCTCTCTCACGTAGTTAGTGGCAGGTAGTCCTCGCGCAGACACCGTTCTCTCACGTAGTTAGTGGCAGATAGTCCTCGCGCAGACACCGCTCTCTCACGTAATTAGTGGCAGGTAGTCCTCGTGCAGACACCGCTCTCTCACGTAGTTAGTGGCAGGTAGTCCTCGTGCAGACACCGCTCTCTCACGTAGTTAGTGGCAGGTAGTCCTCGTGCAGACACCGCTCTCTCACGTAGTTAGTGGCAGGTAGTCCTCGCGCAGACACCGCTCTCTCACGTAATTAGTGGCAGGTAGTCCTCGTGCAGACACCGCTCTCTCACGTAGTTAGTGGCAGGTAGTCCTCGTGCAGACACCGCTCTCTCACGTAGTTAGTGGCAGGTAGTCCTCGCGCAGACACCGTTCTCTCACGTAGTTAGTGGCAGATAGTCCTCGCGCAGACACCGCTCTCTCACGTAATTAGTGGCAGGTAGTCCTCGTGCAGACACCGCTCTCTCACGTAGTTAGTGGCAGGTAGTCCTCGTGCAGACACCGCTCTCTCACGTAGTTAGTGGCAGGTAGTCCTCGCGCAGACACCGTTCTCTCACGTAGTTAGTGGCAGATAGTCCTCGCGCAGACACCGCTCTCTCACGTAATTAGTGGCAGGTAGTCCTCGTGCAGACACCGCTCTCTCACGTAGTTAGTGGCAGGTAGTCCTCGCGCAGACACCGTTCTCTCACGTAGTTAGTGGCAGATAGTCCTCGCGCAGACACCGCTCTCTCACGTAATTAGTGGCAGGTAGTCCTCGTGCAGACACCGCTCTCTCACGTAGTTAGTGGCAGGTAGTCCTCGTGCAGACACCGCTCTCTCACGTTGTTAGTGGCAGGTAGTCCTCGTGCAGACACCGCTCTCTCACGTAGTTAGTGGCAGGTAGTCCTCGTGCAGACACCGCTCTCTCACGTAGTTAGTGGCAGGTAGTCCTCGCGCAGACACCGCTCTCTCACGTAATTAGTGGCAGGTAGTCCTCGTGCAGACACCGCTCTCTCACGTAGTTAGTGGCAGGTAGTCCTCGTGCAGACACCGCTCTCTCACGTAGTTAGTGGCAGGTAGTCCTCGTGCAGACACCGCTCTCTCACGTAGTTAGTGGCAGGTAGTCCTCGCGCAGACACCGTTCTCTCACGTAGTTAGTGGCAGATAGTCCTCGCGCAGACACCGCTCTCTCACGTAATTAGTGGCAGGTAGTCCTCGTGCAGACACCGCTCTCTCACGTAGTTAGTGGCAGGTAGTCCTCGTGCAGACACCGCTCTCTCACGTAGTTAGTGGCAGGCAGTCCTCGTGCAGACACCGCTCTCTCACGTAGTTAGTGGCAAGTAGTCCTCGTGCAGCAGCTCTCTCACGTAGTTAGTGGCAGGTAGTCCTCGCGCAGACACCGTTCTCTCACGTAGTTAGTGGCAGGTAGTCCTCGCGCAGACACCGCTCTCTCACGTAATTAGTGGCAGGTAGTCCTCGTGCAGACACCGCTCTCTCACGTAATTAGTGGCAGGTAGTCCTCGTGCAGACACCGCTCTCTCACGTAGTTAGTGGCAGGTAGTCCTCGTGCAGACACCGCTCTCTCACGTAGTTAGTGGCAGGCAGTCCTCGTGCAGACACCGCTCTCTCACGTAGTTAGTGGCAGGTAGTCCTCGTGCAGACACCGCTCTCTCACGTAGTTAGTGGCAGGTAGTCCTCGTGCAGACACAGCTCTCTCACGTAGTTAGTGGCAGGCAGTCCTCGTGCAGACACCTCACCACTTTCTCACGTAGTTAAGGTGATTGGATACTGACACTTTTTCATACATTCTTTCGGGGTACAAATCTCAAAACATAAACGATTTTTGCAGAATAAAAGCACGTATATTAAGTTGTTATGACTTATTATTGACGCATATCGACAAAAACCTATAAAAAAAACACTATTTGCAGGATATCTAGGCCTGATAAAATCGATAAATTTATCTATGTGTGCGCGGCCGGAACACGCCCTCTGCAGGATATTTCAAAGAACCATCGAGAAGCAGAACATACATTTTTGCTATGGTTATCAACAACAGTTGATCTTGATCGTCAGATGGCGTTGTAGTCAACCGTCGCACAGGCATTATTATGCGTGATTTTGTTGACAAGTTTAGTTGCGAACATCGATCACTTGATCGATGGTTGCGAAGCGTAGGTATGCAATTTTTAACCGACTTCAAAAAAAGGAGGAGGTTCTCAGTTTGTCGGAATCTTTTTTTTATTTTTTGTGCATGTTACCCGATTACTCGAAGACGGCTAGACCGATTTGAAAAATTCTTTTTTTGTTTGAAAGGGTATACTTTCCAGGTGGTCCCATTGTCATCAAGTCAGGATCTGATGATGGGATCCTGGAGAAATCGAAGGAACTCTTAAAATATTTATAAGCACACCTATAGCGATTTGGGTACCTATTTTTTATAGTAACTCGTGTATTTGGTTTCGGAAAGCGCCATTTGGTGAAGTGGAACTGATGATGAAGACCACATGACTGATGGCCACTGGAACTACTCAATAATAAGTATTTCACGGGTTGCGATTCGATTACTTTAATATGGTTGCTAAGCAATTAATCATGCTCGTCACAATGCGAATGGTGAAATGGAGCTGATGGTGAAATACCAGGAGAACTCCTCAACAGTTAACGTCCCTGCATCGGGAAAAGCAATATTTTGTAAAAGGCGATAAGCAAGTTGATATTAGGCTATTGAAACTTAGATAAATTATAAACAGACCCACTAAAAAGCGAGATATATTTAATTAAAAAAAAAAATACCGACTGAAAAAAAACACTACTAGGCGAAAAAACCTTTATTTTCGGAAGTCGGAGGCAAAAACAGCGAGAGCAGCGGTGGCCCAGTGAGAGCAGCGGTGGCCCAGTGAGAGCAGCGGTGGCCCAGTGGTATCAGCCGCGACTTACAAGTTGTAGGTCGTAGGTTCGAACCCTGACAGGCGCTTTACTTTGTGTAAATTATTTCATCACCACTGCTCTCAAAACGGTGAAGGAAATCATCGTGAGGAAACCGGCATGTTCTAGAACCAAAAATTCGAAGACATTGTGACATCCACCAACCCGCACTGGGCTCGCGTGGTGGATTACGGCCCACTCCCTCTCACAGAGAGGAGGCCTGTGTCCCAGCAGTGGGAACGTTATAGGCTGATTATGTATGTGGAGGCAAAAACTAAATTAGGTAAGTACTAAAGATACCGAAGTTATTTTCGACTTAGTAGTTTTTTTTTGGAAGGCGGTTTTTTTTGTTAATTTTTTTCTTACAAGGCTGGCGCGGTGGCTCTGCCCGCGCAGTTAGATATAATCAATTTAATCATGATGTGAGAAAAAATGCTTTACTTTGTGATAGAATTATCTGCGATCTACCCTGGGTTCGATATTACTGTAATAGGTAATGAACGTACTTATCATCTATAAAGTTTATGAGCACACTAGCCGAAATTTTTCCATACTTACAAATTTCAGGAATTTATTAGGTACTCCACCGTTTGACATAGCACAGACGCCAGCACATCAAGCTACCCGAAACTGTAAAATTTTCCCAATCAACCTTGAATCTAATACTTTAGCGATAATGTAGAAAATCCATTAATGAAATTTGACAGATTGTAGTAAGTACCTAGTTTGATTTGCTGGCGTCTGTACATCCAAAGTTAAACATTATATCGATTTTTCTTATTGAGTTTTATTCATTTTGTATGCGCGGAAGCAAAATAGTAAAATGAAAAGCATTAAAAAGTTATGAGCTAAGAAAGATTCGTTTTTTTTAGGGTTCCGTAGTCAACATGGAACCCTTATAGTTTCGCCATGACCGTCAGACAATCCGTCCGTCTGCCCTCAGCTTAGCTCAGAGACTTTTAGTACTAGAAAGCTATAATTTGGCAAGGATATACATATTAATCACGCCGACAAAGTGGTAAAATACAATCTTGAAAAACAATTATTTGTAGGGTACCTCCTGTACACGTAAAGTGGGAATGTTTTTTTTTCTCTCGTCTACCCCATGGTGTGCGGTATCACTGGATAGGTCTTTCAAAAATATTGCGGGTTTGTGATAATCATTTTTCGATTCAGGGATCCGTTTGTGAAATACTAGAACAAATACTAAAATTCACGGCAGTAGTATATGTCACGAAATAAAAATCACAGCTGAGTAGACTTTACGAGTAATAGTCGACCAACTTTTAGTTGCAATGTATGGGAGAACATGATTTTCAACTACAATGTTAAGCTTGTTCTTGGGATAAATTCATTTCAACTACGGAACTCTTCATTGTGGTCCGACATGGACTTGGCCGGTTTTTGCTTGCTAATTTTAATGTAACTTAGGGTGTAAATAAGTAATAAAAGATGTATAGAATCTTCAAAACAAAGTCGGTACCAAAAAAGCTCAATTATCGAAGAGAGAGAAGAGTTCAATAAACTTTATTTGCAACTAGCTGCGCCCAGCGGTTTCACCCGCATAAGTTTCGATCCCGTGGGAATATCGGGATAAAAACTATCCTATGTCCTTCCCCGGGACTCAAACTATCTCTATACCTACCAAATTTCTTCTAAATCGGTTCAGTGGTTTAGGCGTGAATAGGTAACATACAGACAGACAGGCAGAGTTACTTTCGAATTTATAATATTAGTATGGATATAATATAGTATAAGTATATACAGGGTTATTGGAACAACACTAACTCATCATTATGAACAATTTTTTTTACTATGGGACCAAACCTGAAATCGCGAAAAAAATCAGCTGTTCCCTACATTTATGTTCGTATAGGTAACTCGTCAAAATGTAGGCAACAGCTGATATTTTTTTCATTTTCTCATTTGAAAGTGGGATTGTTGGTTCGAGTGGACGCTGGTGTAAGTATGTGAAGTTGTTGGTTTTTAGGCTAAACATACAAACACACGTAAATAGTAAACACATAATACATATTACACATAACACTTATATACATATACATACACATACACACAACAGTAATAAAATTACACTAATAATTAAATACCCAC
Organism: Amphipoea oculea; assembly: GCA_945859645.1. Taxonomy (NCBI): domain Eukaryota; kingdom Metazoa; phylum Arthropoda; class Insecta; order Lepidoptera; family Noctuidae; genus Amphipoea; species Amphipoea oculea. Next base: position 134,561 of record OX243884.1, read on the forward strand.
AACCGTGTGTACACGGCCTAATAATTTCACGCATCTGTACACTGCCTTACTATATTTACTGTGCTGTGGGGCGGCGCGACGGCGGGCACGCTGGCACATGATTAGACAAACGGAACAGATACAAAGCTTCAAACAACCGCGCGAATCGGTTGCACTACTACAAGCACGCGGGGCATGTGTGCGTGACCACTGGCCGCTTGTCACGTACGCGGCGAGACTGGAAAAAACCGGTTTACACTGGCACAGCTAGTTGACAATCTCAGGGTCAGTGCGACGCACGTTGTTTGTTTTGTTAGTTCCAAGTTTGAATATTTTAATGTAAAAACGTGGTATATTATTGTTAATTACAAGTTTTTACTATATTATATTTGTAGGTACGTGGATGGGTTGGTATGTAGTAGGTACGTGTGTTAAGTTTAAATATTGCAAGTAAGGTTTGAACCACTTCCCGATGTCTGATTGAGCTGAAATTTTGTATACCTGCGTAACTTCGGTGATAATGCAATAATAATGTATAATCTGACGCTGCACCCAGGATTATCTCCTCAATAGGGAACTCTTCAACGGTTAGTAGTACGATCACGAAATTTTTATGATAGATGAATTTTGATAATTCGACACGATATTTATCATGAACTGCTGCTGCAGCCAGCATTGTCTCCTTACGAGGGAACTCTTTAACGGTTAGTAGCATGGACTTGAAAGTGAAACTTTTTATTTAAATTTATTTTGCTTGCTAATCATGATCTTCACCATAGACTGCTGCTGCAGACAGGTCTTCTCACGAGGGAACTCCTCAACGGCCATAATAGCATGATCATGAAAGTTTGAATATGAGTTTAAAAAGCATTTTTAATCGAAACTTATTATTAATACCTACATCGTACTTATTTATCGCTACTAGTAGGTCTTGAAATTAAATAAATATTTAAAATATAGATCTACCTATGTCTTTTGTATAATAGTGTTCGGTTCGCATTTCCATTTTATTTTTGTTTCAGCTCAAAGCATTTACCACACCATTAAAAGAAACAATAAATGATTAAAAAACAAAAATTATAAAAAGAAAATTATTAGAGTAGGTAAGTAATTTGTAAATCATACTGAATAATAAAACTATTTAACAAATGTTTTGTTTAATTTGTCTTAACCTATTTTGGTAGTGTTGTCACAATAGGTTAAGACAAATTAAACAAAACATTTGTTAAATAGTTTTATTATTCAGTATGATTTACAAATTACTTACCTACTCTAATCATTTTCTTTTAACCTAACATATTTTTGTCTTAACCTATTGTGACAACCCTACCAAAATAGGTAACAATTTTGCACGTTCTTAAGAAGCTTTGCCTCTGTTCCGTTTGTCTACTCATGTGACGCTGGGCTGCGGTTGAATGATACATTATTGTACCTACGACCGAAATTCGCGGAATTGATACCTACGATGATCGTTCGCCGCCGCTCCGCGCCCCCGCCGCGCCCCCGCCGCGCCGCGCCCCCGCCGCGCCTCGCGTCGCCCGCGCCGCGCGTTGCGCCGCTGCATCTCTCGCGCACGACTCAAATAAACATTTTATATATTTTGTTTTATAGTAGCGTTTAATTATACAACAAATCTTAACTGTCCCGTTGGTTTCGTGGTCACAAGTGCATCTGCCGTGCAGGGGTCCTGGGTTCGATTCTCAGGTCGGACAGTGTTATTTGAATTGGGTTTTTCCTGTTAGGAGTTTCTTTACTCTTTTTCTTTTTTTTTGCCCGGAGTTTGGAAATTGGTGGCGTAATACCCCCGTGCCTCGGAAAGCACGTAAAGCCGTTGGTTCTGCGCCTGTTCTCTCTCCGGTCGTGTCGGATTGCCGTCCCATCGAACTATGAGAGTAAAGGAACAGAGAGTGCACCTGTATTTGCGCACACACTTGTGCACTATAATATCTCCTGCAAACCTGGCTAATCTTCTTTGAAATTGGCCACCGTGACCGAAATCGGTCAGGGGATTTATTATTATTTTATTATTTTTAAACCTAAACCTACCCTAACACACTACAAAAGCACCCTTAGAATAATTGAATAAGCAACTGACAACCCTTGTAGCAATCAAGTATTCTTTTCTTCGGTTTTTACTATAAAAAGTACGCTTTTCTTTAGAGAATGAAGGACAGTCATAAAAATATTTTCGTAAAAATATTTTATTTTAATTAACGCCACCTCTGGACTATTTATTTCGAACCAAGTTTATGAATACAACGCCATCTAGTTCTATCGCAAGTAAAACTATACACGTAGTGTGTAACTGTACATGTGTGTGTAAAGACATAGTAAAGATATAAAGTGAAACGGCTAAATGTTTAGGGGTACAAATCTTTGTATGAGACGAGTTAACAAGCAAAGTGAATATCTAAAAAGATTATGTTAATGCGTTAGTTGACGCATATAACAAAGTTGTTTCGCAAAGCTTTCTGAGTTAGGCGTAAAAATTGAAAATGTTCGAAGTGCGAATGTGCCGCCATCTAGCGATAAAGTGGCTGGGAGATCATGTATCGAATATCCTTAATACGCAACTTGTAAGGTTGTTTCAAAAAATATTTTTTACTGTCTTTTCGTAAACTAGCCATCTGTTCAAGGGGAAGCGCCAGGTCGTCGCTAAATAACTAACTGACATATCTGACATTTTGGACTAAGCCTAGGTTGGCTTAGTCCAAAATGTCAGATACGTCAGTTAATTTGGATGATATTATGTTTACTATGACACTGGTTGTTTTAATGTTGGCAATAAACTAACTGCTTCAGAAACTTTTATAGAGGATTTTATAGCATGGGTGTAGATAAAAACTTTTTAACAAAAAAATTAAACCTCCGAAAAAACTGAAAAGCAAAAAATAAAAACCTTTTTTTATTTTACCTTAATAAATAAGTTCTTAAACTAATGCAAGTATACCTAAGTAATTTTGAGTCGGCGCCAAACAAGCAACTTAATATCGTTGCGAGTGGTCGTGCGGAGAGCGCATTTTTTGTTTGGAATGTTATATTTATCGCTGGAGATTTCAAGTTGCATTATTAATTTGATTTGGTTATTTCTTTAAATTTAAGGTAATTTAATGATCATTGTTCATTGATTGTTTGGCGCCGACTCAAAATTTCTTAGGTATACTTGCATTAGTTTAAGAACTTATTTATTAAGGTAAAATAAAAAAAGGTTTTTATTTTTTGCTTTTCAGTTTTTTCGGAGGTTTAATTTTTTTGTTAAATGTTTTTATTTTATAGTTTTTTGAGGCAATAAAATTTACTAATTACTACATGCTTAATTTTTGACTACTTTTAAAATAGCTACCTACCTTACTTTAGATATTGACTGTTATATAATCCTACTTTAATTATTCTTTTTTGTATAATAAAATACTTAAAAAAACAGGCTTTATATACCAACATAGATAGGCCTTTTATTTTAATTGTAATACACAGCTCAGTATTAAAATCTGTGAATGAACAATAAATCACCCCTATTTTCCCGCCCTTAGGGTAGGATTTTTTTTCCAAATTTACATGGGACCAACTTCGAGGTATGTCCTATCCAATAAAAAAAAATTATTAAAATCAGACTACCCTGTAAAAAGTTATGCGTGGTCATACATTACAATCAGTGAGTGAACAATCAATCATCCCCTGTTTTCCTACCCTTAGGGTTGGACTTTTTTTTCCAAATTTATATGGGACCAACTTCGGGGTATATCCTTTTCAATAGAAAAAAAATTATCAAAATCGGACTGCTCTGTAAAAAGTTATGCGTGATCATACATAAAAAAAAAAAAAAAATATACGCGTCGAATTGATAACCTCCTCCGTTTTTTTTCGTCGGTTAAATATATATTATGATTCGCGAGTGTAATAAATATGACTTCACAGAATTATAATCATTAAAATCATCGATGCAACCTCTAAGTTCATAATTATAATGCTATTAAATGACTATTTCATGTAATATAAATTTGAATCCCCATATTGGACCTACAGTTAGTTTTCCATTTGGTCCGTCAATCTCAGCGACGTTCGTATTTCTAGTAAAAGTTAAGCAAGGTTTTAGTAAATGTTAACCGGTCAAGGACCGCGGCCCGCCCATTGGCAACGAAACAATAGAAAATCAATTGTGTCTCATTAGCGGAGCTTGACAGAAGACTAATTATGCCAACGTCAGATATATCTTTTATCTGTGGAATATATTTGACGTTTGCGGTCTGACAGACGAACATCAACACAGCGTGCACGACTACATGTGTGATGTCGTCAATAAGCCAGATTATGTCAGCGATTAGTCGCGAGTTGTTAGCACTGTCCCGGCGCGACTGGCGGCATGGCGGCAGTAGCGGCCGGTACGGAGCACGGTGGCGGCACGCGCCCTCACGCGGAAGCATATGGCGCATCCGTGTGTGGCTCGGGGCGTGTGCACGCAGAACATTTACTGCGTGCCAGAAACCCACAGATAATTTGAAAAGGCTCACATACAGTTCATTCGACTAGGTATGTATAACGTACACGAATAAATAAACGTGAGTCAGCATAACTTACATCAGATTTTTTTTTTTAATGTATGCAGAAACTTGTGCAGTGAACCTGTTTTAGAACGTTGCAAAGATTGGTCCTTCTAAACATATGTGACTGCACAGTGCGCGTAGTGATTGGCTCACGTTTCAAACTCCGCGGACCGTTTTGATCGGCAGGTCATGTAAATGGGCCAATCATAATACGGCTGTTACGATATCGTCGGTTAGGCCAGCTAATGATGTTGTCGTTAGCAGCGAGACGAGCGCGCAATGTTCACAGCGCGGTGAAGGAATTAAAAATGCGAGCTTTTTGCTGTTTCTTTATCTTCGTGACGATGATTTCATTAACAACTTTTTTATGTATAAGCTTCGTTCAGAATTCAGCTCCTTGCTACCTTGGTTATAAATATAATTGCAGCAAACAATCTGGGATCTTATCTGATAGATGTAAAGCGAGCTCACAGTGATAGCACCCTCGGCATCGGCACGGGCACAACATTCACGCAGCTAAAGTTCTAATGACTTTTCTTCTTACAATAATGTTGTGAGAAAAAAAACTTGTTACCAGAAAAATGTAGGGATGTAAACTTTTTACATTAAACTCAGGACTCAGGAATCCTCATAGGTATGACGTGACGTAGACAGCCGTAGCTAGCATACATCACGTCACCTGTGTATGTGACAAAAATCTTACAGTGCCTACCGCATTTTTTTCTGTGTACAGCCATTTAAACACCTACTTTATAATAATCTTATCATTCACGGAGTCTTACCAATAGGCTTCCCACAGCAGAAATATGTAACACCAAATTTGTTTTTCCGGAACTGATAACTAACTGTAGAAGCTAGTCTGGAAGACTAGATTTGGTAAACATTAATTGAATAATTTTTTATAGTTAAAAATGTGGGTACTTGATGCCTAGACACATACATAGATGCCGTACCTACTTGGTCACATATATTATGTATAACGAAATCTAATCAGATTCGTCACTCGCAGGGTGCGCCGCACACGCACTGTCAGCGAACAGTTTCGGATCGTTTCACAATTAGTGCCCTGTTCTAGCGACAGCTTATCGTTTTGCCCAACGTGCAGCGCGCGTCGTGCGTACGTGTCACTCCTGCGTGTCCGCGTCACGCTCATATACAATCAGCGTGAGTATTTTAACCCGAAACAGTCCCTTTAACCCTTCTCATTATTTTTTTACTTGTACTAATATAATAAATAATTCTAAAGTTGGTAGAATGAATTTATTATATAGTTTAAACCTAGTTGCTGACATAAAAGGATAAAAAATAAACAAATAAAATAGATTAAAACTTTTATTTGTACTCACTAATCCTCTTTTATCTAATATTATTACCCTCACAGTAATATTAGTAAAAGATATTTGAAGTTTTGTTCAAATCACGGTCCGCTCCTCCGCGCTCCGGCGCGTCTGTTTATAAATGAGTAAAGTGGTTCCGGCCGATGTTGCCAAGTTTTCACACTATATATATATATTATATATATATATTATATATCACACTAATATTATAAAGGCGAAAGTTTGTGAGTGTGTGTACACACACACACGTGTTTATATGTTTGTTACTTCTTCACGCTCAAACGGCTGGACCAATTTTGATGAAATTTCGTATAGAGATAGCTTGAGTCCTGGAAAAGGACATAGGGTACTTTTTATCCCGATTTTCCCACGGGATCGAGACTTATGCGGGTAAAACCGCGGGGCGCAGCTAGTTGCTCATAAATAACGCAGCCATAAACGTTCCCTAATTCATTAAAAATCCTTCCCGATTTAATTTCAAAACTTTGTGTCGTCTGGTGCAAGTTAGTATGTTGTGCTTCCTGTTCCTGTGTAGTAGGAGCTCGTGATGTTACAGCGCTCACGCTTGTTGCGTCGCGACGTGCTCGCTAGTCGCAGCCCGCGACCGCACCCGCGCCGCGCCCCCATCAACGCGCGCCCGCGCCCCCAACCACGCGCGCCCGCGCGCCCAAGCACGCGCGCCCGCGCCCCCAACCACGCGCGCCCGCGCCCTCGACCACGCGCGCCGGCGCCCCCAACCACGCGCGCCCGCGCCCCCAACCACGCGCGCCCGCGCCCCCAACCACGCGCGACCGCGCCCTCGACCACGTGCGCCCACGCCCCCAACCACGTGCGCCCGCGCCCTCGACCACGCGCGCCCGCGCCCCCAACCACGCGCGCCCGCGCGCCCAACCACGCGCGCCCGCGCCCCCAACCACGCGCGCCCGCGCCCTCGACCACGTGCGCCCGCGCCCCCAACCACGCGCGCCCGCGCCCTCGACCACGCGCGCCCGCGCCCCCAACCACGCGCGCCCGCGCGCCCAACCACGCGCGCCCGCGCCCCCAACCACGCGCGCCCGCGCCCCCAACCACGCGCGCCCGCGTCCTCGACCTAGGTGACTGATACAGCGACACTATACAACACCTTTATTGCTTGCCATTTATTTTAGAGACTCCGTCCTCTATCGTGAATAGCGCCCATTAATCAAACTGCTGGAGTTTCTTTTCTTTGACAAAACAAACTGAGTTGAAATTGTAAACCTTCGTAAACTTTAAAGTTTAATAAACAAAGTACCTACTAATGAATTTCTCAAAAGACTTCAGGCTTCACTAGATCAATATTTATCTTTGTACTGCTTACTTATCCAATCTGCAATCGGCGATAGTTGGCGGCGCGCCAGCCCCGAAAACTTTCGTACAAAAGACGCTTACGTATAAAGGCGCCTTTGGAAAAGTTGCGAACCAAAACATATACAAGAAACGGAAGAAAGCGATCGTGATTGTGTGGCGCGCGATGGGCGCCGCAGGGTGTGAGGCGAGCGGTGCAGGCGGGGAGAGTTGGGTAGTTGCAGCAGCAGTTGCAGGCGGCTACGAGACATATCCACCCAAGAACCAATGACAGTAAACTCAATCCGAACAAGTGCCATCATCGACTACAGTAATAATAATAATAACCCCATCGCCGTATCTCTACGTTGACGTCGTGGTGGGGCTTGCGCGCTCAGAACTCTAAGCCTGTGCCGGAAGGGATTACTTTGCCGGAACAGGTCTAGGGTGAGGAGCCAGATCAAGAGAGATACAGAAACCCGCAGGGCAGCATGTGGCGGGCTGTTGGGCAGTAGTGACCCCACGTACCCTATCTCCCGGGTGAAGTCTTGTTCCTCACCTCTGGCTTGCCTTTATTGGCCAGCTGCCGGCTGAAGTGAACAATTTGCAAAAAAAAAAAAACAATCGACTTCCAAAAAGACAACACAAAATGAAAAAAAAATTAAAAACTAAAACCCGACTACTGAAAAGGATGAAACAAGAAAGTACCTTCCCGTGGTCGCATGCCGCTGTACTAACATACATATAAGCTATGGTAACATGTGACCACGGGAAGGTACTTTCTTGTTTCATCCTTTTCAGTAGTCGGGTTTTAGTTTTTAAACTTTTTGAAGTGAAAACTTCTTTAGCGGCGTTGAACACTTTTTGTAATGGGTAAAAAATGTTAAACTCGCGTCAGGGCATCGCGTCAGGACACGTGACCGTCAGGAGAGATTTCCCCCCCCCCCCTCTCTTTCTACGGCGGCGCCAACCGAATTGAACCAAGTGAGACACGACAAAGATGGCCGAAGAAAATGACATTTGACGTACAAATGTTTGAAAAGTCAGTTTCACAGAGTACTTTTTGATTTCCATGACGACCATGACGTTGTCGCGTCAAAACTGTTGAAACTGTAGACAATAAATTAGTTTTTCATACGTAATAATGTCTATGGACACAAATATTCGGTTCATAGACAGATATTCTCGTATGCCGATTTAATGTGTTGGCCAATTTGTTGGATGACTTCATTATAATGGCAACATTTAGAAGTTGTAGGACATTCTAGTTATAGAACGTTTATGAAGCGTTTATGAATACAAAATTTTATCGAATGTTTTAAAGGTCTATTGAGCATTTTAACTAATGAATGGTTTAAACCTTCAATAGGCTTTTTTATGAATAAGACCGAAAGTGTTTAAAATATGGAAATTGAACAAAGTGCATCTATTAATGAAAAAAGTGACGCAGAAATATTGAAAAAAAATGAGTAATATTAATTAAATTAATAATTGATTTATTTCAACGTTAATATTCAAGTTTTCACTTCTGCCGGCACTCCCGGAGTGCAACCCGTCTTTTTTTAATTTAATTATTTTGGGGCTTATTTCAGTAATACTTATATTTTTGAAATGTGCTAATTCATTTGATAACCCACAAGGCACCATCCCAAAATATTTATTTTTAAATTCATTACTTTATGTCCTCTAGAGGGCGCCATATTAATTTAGCGTGACGTCACATAGCCTATAACCAGCGGACGGTCAAGACGCTTCTAAGGATACCTCATTTGTCAAATCATTATAAGTACTTTTGAAGTTACGAGGGAACAGATGAACATACATGCATAACGGTCAACATCATAACCCTCCTTTTTGCTTCGCCGTAGTCGGGTAAAAATAACTTTCATTTCGTAAGTCGGTGGCAAACAACGAAAATGCGAACCCAATGATACAGACTTCTGAAATTCGTCAATTCTGCCCATCGGGCACACGGCTTGTCATTTGTATAAATATAAGTTACATTTCAGATATTTTAATGAAATTCTTTCTAATCTGAAAACGTAAACAAATATTTTTTCTCGTTCAGGAGACAATATTAATGTATGTGTATAATAAAGTTAAAACCTTGTTTCAGTTTTGTCTGGTTGCCAAGGATTATGAATTTGCTACAGTAAATAGTTTCTCGGAATGAATATACGAAGTTTCCCAGCGTCGCCGTCGCCGGTAGCGTCAGGTAGCGGAGAAACAAACTCGACTCCAGCGGACAAACAAATTTCGATATGAAACCCAAATAATAACAAAGTTATCACTCGAGAAAGCAAAGCTCCGAGCCTTCGTCCTAGGCGAGAGGAGAGCGCGAGGAGAGCGCGTGGGGAGCGCGAGGGGAGCGGGAGGAGAGCGCGAGGAGAGAGCGAGGAGAGCGCGAGGGGAGCGCGAGGAGAGCGCGTGGGGAGCGCGAGGAGAGAGCGAGGAGAGCGCGAGGAGAGCGCGAGGAGAGCGTGAGGAGAGCGCGAGGAGAGCGCGTGGGGAGCGCGAGGAGAGAGCGAGGAGAGTGTGAGGGGAGCGCAAGGAGAGCGCGTGGAGAGCGCGAGGAGAGAGCGAAGAGAGCGCGAGGAGAGCGCGAGGAGAGCGTGAGGAGAGCGTGAGGAGAGCGCGAGGAGAGCGCGAGAAGAGCGTGAGGAGAGCGCGGTGCCATACTGTACCGCGCCAAACGTTACATTACAGATACGTGAAACAAGAATACCCAAAACTGCTAATGATGACGGAGACGGAGCCACAAGAGATAGGAGATCAGCCAACATGTGCACTATGCTGGGTAACACCACCTTTTGGATCGCTGCTTGTCTGCGTCTGGGAGCTTCTTGCCTGGCTCCGCATCGCTGCCAATGCGGTGAAGGTGTCAACTGCCTCGGATAGCATGGCCTATTCTGCAGTAAGAGCGCATCAGACCGGACAGTACGGCTCGCCTGCATGAATGACATCATCCGTCGTGCTCTTGTCACCGCCGGGTTGCCAGCTGTTTTAGCACTCAACGACAAAGCACGCGGCGATGCGAAGAGACCAGACGGAATAACCATAATAAGCCTTTGGTGTGGGATGTCACGTGTGTCGGCACCCTTGCGCCATCCCATCCTCCCATCACGGCAGGCTGTGCTGGGGCGGCTGCTGCAGGTGCGGAAAACCTCAAAAGCGCAAATACTCCAATTTCATTAGGACTTAATGTTCAAGCCGTTTGATATTTAAATACTAGGGCCATGAGGTCTGACTGCCCACTTAATTTTTTGGTGTATTCCCGTTCGTCCCACCGACTTCGTCCCCGTCGTGGGACGAACGGGAATTCGTTATTTTTTTTGCCGATCGTCCCACTAATTTTATTGATGGGACGAACGGGAATAATTTATTAATTATTTTCATGTATTCCCGTTCGTCCCAACGACTTTTTTTTTTTGTTTTTTATCTAATGATATTGCAGAGATGCTGCCTACTTAATCCTAAACTCGCCAAACATTTACGTTTTATGGCGAGAGGTCCCCGTCGTGAGACGAACGGGAATTTACAAAAATAATATTAAAGGAGAATGGGCATTTTGGTACTCGCTCCAATAGCAATCATTGTGGTTTCATTGGATAGGTCTTTTCATCAGGAAAAATATTTACTATGGCGACTTGTCCCAAATCCTTGTCCGAAAACCACGGGAAGCTCCTAAAGTTCCAGTTTTAGTTGATATCATAATTGCAAATACGATAATTGAAGATACGAAAAATAAAAATGTTAAACAAATTTATTTAAAACGAGAAATGTATTGTGTTACTACCGTTTTCATCACTGACCCCGGCGCCTCTTTTGGACATTGTTACCCGCTATAAACGTTTATCTAGGCTAGTGTTGAGGACTATTGTTGTGCTTATCGATTTGGATCATCGTTATGGAAGAACATCGCAACTGTGTGATGTGTCGGCGAGGCCTACATCGTGCTAGATACCAACAGAATGGTTTAACATATTAAATACCGAACATCAAGAATGGTACTCAGTACTTATAAAAGTTGACCTTATTTGTATTATTAGGGTTAAAGGTTACCAAAAATGTTCATTGATTTTAAAATCGCCGCAGCTATGTTAAAAAACTTCCACATGCTCATCGATGACAAAATTCACTCAGAGGCCTTCCTAAATATAATCAGAGAGAAGATAGGTTCCCCGAATCTACTTTATGATTATGTAGAAAGAAAACGTTTGAATAGCTGAAGAGCAGATTTTCAAAGAATAGAAAGTCACGGAATACGGGACTTCTCACTACTGACAGAAGAACAGATTATTTTAATTTCTTTGGGCACCTATCAACTGAAGCTAGCCCGATCCTACTGCAACGAGCATTTATGAAATGGACTATCCTCCTCCTCAAGTCGTACTCCTCATTACTGAGGGTCGTGATCCTCCCTTGAAAACAACTTTTCCCTGACGATGTTTCGCCATCTCTGTCTATCCTTGGCCAAGTGAAGCGCATCATGAAATTTCGTGTCAAGAGAAGAGTTTATCTGGTCAGACCAACGCAAAGGGCTGCGACCTCTTGGTCGTTTACCATCCACCTTGCCGGTAACCATCAGTTGTTCGAGGTTATTGCCATCTTTCCTAGCTATATGACCGAAAAATTCTAAAACTCTGCGGCGACAGGTCGTAGAGAGTCTGGTCTTTATTCTGAGCTCGCGTAGGATGGACTCGTTGGTGCGGAATGCAGTCCAGGGTATCTGGAGCAACTTCCTCCAACACCACATCTCGAAGGCGTCTATACGAGCTCGGTCGGCCTTTCTCACGGTCCAAGTTTCCGCTCCGTATCCGAAAATTGAAAAGACCAGCGTGTTGACCAATTTCACTTTGGTATTTCGCGAAATGTTGCGATCTCTCCATATTTTTTGAAGCTGAGACATAGCATTCTTGGCCATGCCTATACGCCTACGGATTTCTTTTTCGCAAGAGCCTGTGTTGGATATGTTAGAGCCCAGGTAAATGAAGTCATCGACCGTTTCGAGATTAAGAGCGCCAGTAAGCTCTAATTTGTGTGCTCGGTCTACCACCATTAGTTTGGTCTTTGCGTGGTTGATCTTTAAGCCCAGTTCCATGCTGATACGTTCCATCCTTCTAAGGAGTTCTACCATTTCAGACTCTGAGGCTGCTAAGAGAGTAGTGTCATCAGCGTAGCGGAGATTTGTTAACTTGGTTCCGCCAATCGTCACACCACCTTCCCAGTTTTCACAGATACGTCTGATAATATATTCTCCATATGCGTTAAAAAGGATGGGAGATAAAATGCAGCCTTGCCTTACACCTTTTCCGAAACTGAAGGGGTTAGAGTTGGTTTGGTCGACCTTCACTATGCCTTTATTTTGAGAGTATAGGGCTTGAATTAGGGATACCAGATGATGCGGTACTCCAAGCTCCAAAAGTACCTTCCACAGACTTTGCCAGACTACGCAATCGAAGGCTTTACTGTAGTCTATGAAGCACATAATGAGAGGTGTGTTAAACTCATATGACTTCTCTATCAGGTGGCGGACGTTGAGGATCTGCTCGCGAGTTCCCTTGCCTTTTACAAAACCAGCCTGTTCTTGAGGGATTTGCCAATCCAGAAAGTGACGAATTCTGTTGTTTATAATTTGTAGCAGTACCTTGCTGGCATGAGATATTAGAGCCAGGGTTCGATAGTTATCACATTTCAAAGTGGAGCCTTTCTTATGTAATGGCAGGATGATTGATTTTGTCCAATCGCTTGGCCACTCACCAGTACGCCATACCTCATTACAAATTTTGTATAGGGCATCTATGCCCGCCGGTCCGGAAGCTTTTAATATCTCCGCTGTGATCTGATCCGGCCCCGGTGCTTTTTTGGTCTTAAGCGAGGCTATGGCAGCTTTAATTTCCGAGTACATAATATAAGGTTCTTGTGAAGTCCTATCCCACTCATTGAATGGTGCATCGCCTGCCGCATTAGGATTACTGTATAGCTCTTCACAGTATTTCCGCCATCTTTCTGAGATTGCGTTCAAATCTTGGAGTGGGGTGCCATCTTCGTCTTTAATTACCCACGTTTTGGGTTTGAACTGGTTGGTTAGTAGTCGTACTTTCTTAAAAAGGTCAGCACTTTGAATTTTGAGCGCGTGTGCTTCAATTTCTTGGCAGATGCGGTCCACGAAGTTGTTTTTATCGCGACGACACTTTAACTGAATGAGGCGGCTGAGCTCCGAGTATTTGTCTCTTCCCTCTTCGCTTAACGGACCCTGGGCTTTAAGGTCTTTCCTGTCCTTAATAATTTGCCAGGTATCTGCCGCGATCCACGACTGCTTGCAGATGTTCGGTGTATGGTTAATGGGGATGGAGTCAAGTGCCTTCCATAGCCCGTTTTTAAAATGCTCCCACTGTTCCTCCGCACTACAGTTATCAGGTACTGGATGCTCCGCTATAACAGATTCTACCACATTTTGCAATTGTGTACTCTCAGCTGGCGATAGAACCCGTGTTCTTTGTGGTGGTCGTTTTTTGACTGATTTTAAACGTAGAGCAAAGTTTGCCACCAAAAGACAGTGATCAGAACCGCAGTCGGCACCCGGGTAAGTCTTAACATTGGTGACTGAAGTTCTCCAACGACTATTTATTATGACATAGTCAATTTGATTGCGAAATCGATCGCCAGGAGAGATCCAGGTGTAAAGCCGGCGGTGATGGTGTTGATAATTGTGAGCTTCTTTTCGATGCAGAACTCAAGAAGTTTGGTTCCTCTTTCATTACGAACCCCTAGTCCATACTTCCCGACTGTGCCTCTTACGTGACCATCTTCCGTCGTTTCTCCTATTTTTGCGTTCCAATCACCGATGATAAGAGTCACTTCTCGATTAGGTATTTTGGACAGGACTGTTTCAAGTTCGGAGTAGAATCCCTCGATAATGTCGTCCTTGGCACAAGCTGTAGGGGCATATACCACAATGATATTCAGGGTACAAGGCCTAGTGCTTAGTTTCAGTGTTATTATTCGGTCAGAAACAGGGTTATAGCCAAGCACAAATTTATTCAAGTGCTTGGACAGCCAAATTGCGACTCCGTTACTGCTGGAGTTTGTAGGGCCTGAGAAATAAAGGGTGTTCCCACCAGGCGTCCTTTGATGATCTTGTCCACGCATGTGACTTTCGGTAATTCCCAGCAAAGTAAGATTATGACCTTCCGCTTCCTTTTCCACGATTTCGAGCTTTCCTGGTGCCAGTAATCCACGTACGTTCCAGGTTGCAATACGTCTGTGTACTTGCGCTGAGATCTTGCTGTTGCGTGAATCACCAGTAGCATGACCGCTATTCAAGACCTGGTGATGCGTCTTGGTAGAGACTTCGGTAGCTAATTTAACACCAGTCAGCCCGGGAACTGACTGGCGCCGGGTGTTAGCCGGATCGTCCAACGAACTCGCTCTATCTGGGTCATTATCAGGAGACTCATTATTTGGTTGACTTCGGTGACAATTTTTTTTTTTTAATTTGTGGCATATTATCATGAAATATCAAATCTAGAGTTAATTTAAAACATATTAGTAGTAGAGGGAATCGTATAGACCGAATGGATATGAAGGGATTTAATTTTTTAAAAATGGTGCCCACCGAAATCAATATTCTTATCACCGAAATCAAATATATCAAATAATTTACATTTCAAATACTGTTGTTTTATAAATATTATATTAACTGCCTAAGTTTTACTATGAAAACATGGTCTGTAAGAAATTGCAGGTAAATTTTACAATAAAACATTTTATTTTATCAAGACATGTCCCATTTATTAAATTATAGGAAAATTCAGTTCGAAGTGGTCCTGATCGTTTTGGTTGTGATCGTGAAGTCACCAAAGGATCGTCAGTTTTGTCGTTTACTTCTGGTAATATTATTAAATCCTCTTCAAGACACCTCATCTCTTTGCGCCTTGTTTTCAAATTGTGTTTGTTGGAAGACATTCTACTTCTCTCCCTAAAAATTCGTTGTTGGCGAGGATCTAATTCACTTACAGGCTTTATCTTTCCTTAAGGACCGGGGCCGCCTTTAAGCGGCTCTTGACAACCTGAGGGGGCCAAACGCCTCCTGCCGGAGGCTTTACGCGGGGGTCGTGCGGTCCATGACCCTATACCGGGCCCCGGTGTGGGCGCGTTCTCTGCGGCGGCGAGCCGCCCACTATCTGAACGCGCCCCGAAAGGTGGTAGCCGTAAGGCTGATCCGGGGGTATCGCACGATCTCGGGCGAGGCGGCAAGCCTCCTTGCCGGACTGCCGCCATGGGATCTGGAGGCGATAGTCCTCGCGCGCCTGTATGAGTGGCGCGCGGAGACACTACGCTGGGGGGAAACTCCGCTTCCGCGGCAAGTCGCGGCGGAGCGGACAGACCTCCGGCGCGATCTCATGGTGGCATGGAAGGAGCGACTTTCGCAACCCAGCGCAGGGCACGCCACGATAGTGGCGATAAGACCCCTCTTTGAGGAGTGGCTAGAGAGGCGTCACGGCGTCCTCACCTATCGCCTGACGCAGGTCCTTACCGGACACGGATGTTATGGGAGGTTCCTGCACATCATCAGGCGGGAGGAGACGCCCGAGTGTCACCATTGCGAGGATCGCCCAGAGGACACGGTGGAGCATACGGTGGAGGTCTGCCCCGCATGGGCGGAGCACCGCCGTGCCCTCGTAGAGGCGATTGGCAGCGGCGGCGACCTCTCGCGTCCGGCCCTGGTTCAAGCCATGGTCCGGGGCGAGAGGGAGTGGGAGGCAGTCACCTCCTTCTGCGAAGCAGTCATGCTAGCGAAGGAGGTTGCGGAACGGCTGAGGGAGAGAGCCACACGTCCCAGCCGCCGCGGGAGACGCTCCGGGCGTCGGGAGCCGCTTGACGACTCCCGGCCACCGTAGACGCGGGCCTGCGGACGGAGAGTAATGGGTAGCTCACCTTCCGATCAGGACCAGGCCCGTGCCGGACGGCGCGTATGTGTTCCACGCGCGCCTCAAAGAGATGTCAGCAAAAAGGAAGGGGCCTACCAGGGCCAAAGCCTGCCGGGGGTGCGGGATTGTCCGAAAGGGTTACCGCTACCCCGGAACATAAAGGGCTAAGGAAGGAACACGGATGGGTTTTAGTCAGTAAGAGTCTGACACTCCCTTCCGCTCCACGCAGAGCGGGAGGGTCATTTGATGATTTCCCATCCATAAAAAAAGCCTTTATCTTTCCTTGATTCTTCCTTTTATAATAGCGTTGCCTATCTTTCTCCTTGTGCACTGCAAAAAGCTCTGGATCACTCTTGATGCGAGCTTTCCGACGTCGTTCAGCCAATATCTTTTTAACCAACCGATCTTCTTTTGAACCTGCCATAATCACAGTTCTGAAACAAGATGAGAGGTGATGAGGAAGCTAAATAAACGATCTTAAAATGTAAATAAATAGCTATTGATTGATTTCGGTGGTTTTAAATTGATTTCGGTGCACCTATTTCCACCGAAAACACCGAAATCAATGCCACTGAAATCAAAATAATTGGCAAAATCCTAGATATTTTCAAAAGTAACCCGAATTTTCAATATTAATCTCTTTTAGTGAAATCGAATACATAAAGGACATGCTTTTATTATAATTAAAAAATATTCATTCAAATAGTTGTGGATAAAAGGGATTCACCGAAATCAATTTTAAAGGTATACCAAGCCACCGAAAACGATTACGTACCTTAATAAAAGAGTGGCTCGGAGACGCACAGACGTTTTATCCTTACCACCAATGCGGCGCGACTGACAGTTTGTATTACTCGAACAAATATTCTCACAGTCACTAGAATACAGGTTATATGATCCGATCAGTGCGCGCCACTGATATCAACTCTAAACGTCGGACGTAAAGACAACCAGTTGTAACTTGTCTACTAAGGCCTATTATGGCGTAGAAATATTATAAATTGAGTTAATATCTATCTAGTTGTTTATGAACACATGAAAAATAGCGATATGTATTGCAGAAAAAAAGATAAAAATTAATTTCCGCCGCAATACGGGGCCGGACGCGGCACCGAGGTCAATATTTTGGAGGTTTTTATTATTTTAAACTAACTTATATTTAATTTATTTAAAAAACAACACAGGCCCCTCCTAATATTTTGATCTTACCTATTATAGAAAAAAATATGAAGTTGTTAGTTATCCATTTTGTACTGGATTTCGACCCGGACACGCGTATTTGTGCCTTCTGAGAATGACCGATCTGTTGTACTTTCCATGGGGGATTTTCTTGGGAAATACATCGTGGTGGGCTCCCACGTCCTTCCACGGCAGACTTTTAGAGATGATTTAGTTCTCACGGCCACTGTAAGCCGCTTCACGTATAGTTCGTGAAGGTGTCGGGTTATTTGACCGCCGCCCGATGCTCGGCGTTGAACTTTTTACAGCTGGTTTGTTCTTCTCCAAACAAACCCTCCTCCTTTCTCATCCGGGCTTGGGACCGGCAACGGCGGAGTTAATATAAAAATGGACTATACCTACATTTTTTTGTGACATCCACCAACCCGCACTGGGCCCGCGTGGTGGATTACGGCCCACTCCCTCTCACAGAGAGGAGGCCTGTGTCCCAGCAGTGGGAACGTTATAGGCTGATTATGTATGTTATGTATACCTACATTTTAAAAATGTATAGCGAAAGCGCACTCCAGGATTTAAATGAATATGACTAAAAGAAGATGCTTGGCTTTTACGCGGACGCATACAGTCGCGTCACGTATGGTCAGGAACTTATTATTGTTATTTATTGATAAAAAAACAATGTTGAAACCAATATCCATAACATTTTATGCAATTATTACTGCACGTGTTTGACCGTAAGACGAACAGTCGGCACTTGTGCTCATATAGTTTCAATCGTGTGATATCTAGGATATGCCAGACATGAAGGCTTCACTGCTGCTGCAGCGTTCCTCAGCAATGTCATTATTGATAATAATTTAAATAAAATAACGTTTCTTACTTTTGTTATTTTTTTTTCTGTTTTATTCCTGAGTGTTTATTCATTTTAGTAACTATTAAGCAAAACACACATGATTCTATATAAGACAACTATATAATATCACCATTATCTTAACATAATCAAACAAAAAAAAAAAATTAATACTTAACACAAAATAACTCCGTTCCGACAGCAAAAGGAGACAAGCGACTCGGTTATCATTAATCCTTGTAAAAAGACATTTCCAATGATACATAGTATATTATAGCTATTGGGCCAAGTACCAGGCTTCATACATATGTATACATATTTGTCCATTCTCCTTAGAAAGTAAACTGCGAAACAACGATTAAACATTTTACGCACAAAATTATTTAGTGGGACGAATGGCACTAATCTAAGAACATATTCCCATTCGTCCCTCTGAAATCCTGAATGGGACGATCGGGAACAAATTTAATATAAAGAGTATTGTCGGGCTAATAAACTTGATCTCAATCCATCCAAGTGTTCGGTGATCACTTACACTAGAAAACGTGCAGTCCTAGCCACTAATTATACTTTGGCGGGCCAGATCTTGCCAAGGTGCAATACTATCCGTAATTTGGGCGTCCATCAAGACAGTAAGTTACTTTTTGACACACATATTGACGCAATTGTTAAAAAAGCTTCTAAACTGCTAGGGTTTATAATGCGTCTCTCTAAGTGTTTTACTGGTGCCAAAACACTAAAAATATTGTATTGCACTTTTGTAAGAAGTCAGTTAGAGTATGCGTCTCAGATATGGAATCCTCGTTATCATAAATACATTGACCGCATAGAAAACATCCAAAAACGGTTCATAAAATATCTTTGCTTTCATCAAAAGATTCCATATCGGTCAGCCGATTATCTTGCACTTTGTAAGAGGTATCATCTGCTGCCACTGGTAGATCGACGTAAAATTGCAGACTGTTTATTCTTGTTGAAAATCCTCAATAACAATATTGATAACCCTGAGTTATTGTCAAAATTTATTTTAATGTGCCAAGTAAAGCACTTCGTTTTAATCCACCCATACGTGTGCCTCACACATCCTCGAATTATAGGCAGAACAGTTACATTGTGCGAGCAAGCAGAAATTTCAATGATATATGCAAGGAATATGATTTTGATCCATTCACAATAAGTGTGAATTCGGCCAGAAGGTGCTTAAGCCTCAAATTTTTCAAGTAGTGGTAGGTTATATTATTTGTTTTTGTTATTGTATTATTTATATTACTTGTTACTTTAATTTAGGCGGTGTTTTTATTGTTTTTGTGCTCACACCATAACTATTATAAGTCTATACGTGAGGATTTGTAATTGGCTTTCTGGTGACCATGGTTTTCTTTTTTGTTTGTTTTTATTAGCTGTAAGTCCTCCATGTACTAAAATAAATAAATAAATAAATATTATTTTTGTAAATTCCCGTTCGTCCCACCACGGGGACGAAGTCGGTGGGACGAACGGGAATACACCAATTTTTTTTTTTGACATCGCCAAGCGGTTGGTTGACTCTTCACATGACAAGAGGGCTGGCCTATTTTTTTGCCAAAGAATCAGCATTGCCATACAACGTGGCAATGCTGCCAGCCTTTTGGGCTTTTTTCCTGTTGACAACGGTGCGGATGAATTTGTTAACCTATGATTATTTAATATACTTGTACATATTATTCCGTTTATTTATCTATGTACATATTCAATTACATTTTTAAATATTTCTTAACATATAAAAAATAAGTATAAAAAAACATTTAAAAATATAAAAAAATAGTAATCCGCCGGTGTCGCGTTTGGGTCCAAGCTACCGGTGGTTAGGGCTCCAAAAACAGGAACCTCCTCACAATGCGAGCCGTATCGAGAAGTACTGCCTTCTGAATCAGGCCCTTGATCCAACCGCCTAACGAGAGCCTCGATAGATGTTGATCGAGGCTTTGGGCCATAAGGCCATTGGCCGATACGACAATCGGCACAATGATATCCGAGCTCACATTACACATGTCAACAACCTCGTGTGCTAAGTCAAGATATTTAATTTGTTTCTCTTTCTCAGCTTGCACGAGGTTCCCGTCATGTGGAATGGTAGCATCGACAATCATTGTGCGGCGCGCCAATCGATCTATCACCACTATATCAGGCTTATTGGCGACAATAGTCCTGTCAGTAATGATAGACCGATCCCAGTATAACGTGACATGGTCATTTTCAAGAACTGGGTCTGGCACATACTTGTAATATGGTACCTCAGAATCTACAAGTTTATATTTCAAAGCAAGTTGCTGGTGATTAATCCTGGCTACTTGGTTATGCCTGTGCAAGTACTCGCCGTTAGCCAGACGAGAACAACCAGAGATAATATAATATGTCTGATAGACTCACCCGGACGGTGGCATGCCCGACACACGTCGACCGTCCCGTCCTTCATATTATGTCTCCGGTAGTTATTCGTCATGATAACTTCGTCCATATATGCACAGACGAAACCTTCGGTGTCTCCGAAAAGATCACCAAAACGTAACCGGGATACGGACGCTAAGAAATCTACACCGGGCTCATGGAGAGCCCGATACATATTATTATTGTTTAAAATTGTTAGCTTTTCAAATTATGTAAATAAGTTAAAGGCGTTTCAGTAGCTGCTTCAGCGATTTAAAAACACACAAAGGAGTATTCCAAATTCCCGATAAGGTTCAAATTTTCTATTACTCAAGGGGCTTCGAATACATTGTAGTAGCCGAAAACACAATAATGAAGTTTGCCAAATAAAAACCTCAAACTACGGGATGAGTACCAAAACCAGGGCTGATGATGATTTGGGAGCTATTTCAATAACGGATAATCAACGGAATTCCTGAAGCAGCCGGCCCGCCCGCTCTACGGCACTAGCTACCTCCCGCGGTATGCAGCCGTACTTGTAACAACTTGCAACTAATCAATTAATAACAGCTGATACCCGTTTGTTTGACAAGCCACTTGAAGTATTACTGTTGTTGTAAAGCTTCTCTTACTTTTTCTGTAGTGTGTTTGTAAAATTAATTTACACTTCATCGTGCTTACATTGAGAGTCATGTTGTGTCTACTAGCTCAAATAATGTTATGTATTAAACGATTGATTGAATAAACTTTTCTTGAAATTGTCTTGCCACGGATACGAAGAAGAAGAAGCATGGTCTATTAAAGTCAGAGGAATTCTTAACTAAGAGGTACACAACAGGGCGTCAGATTTATTTCAAGGAATATTGACTTAAGCTTCTTCCATGCTGATCTGGGAGCAATAGAAAAACGTAGAATGTTTCAGCTGCTTATCATCCCGTGCAGGTCGTAAAAGTCGACCAAGGGAAACGTTTACTCTTACAGATCTTCGAGTAAACAAAAACCAGCTTAGGGCATGCGAACTGCCACAGTTTGCGAATGGCCTGAGTTGGACAATTGGCGCAAGAACAGGGCGTCAATTTTAGGGTGGTGACGGTAAATATTAATGTTAACCGCGGCACCCACGAACTGAGTAAGCAGGTTCACTGTTCACCCGTCAACCCGCATTAGACAAGCGTGATGGGTTAAATGTCTAATCCCCTCCACAAACATGATGAAGATGAAGAACAAAAGGCCCCAAATGCCCGGCGGCTCCAGTGGTGTTGCTGCTGATGACGGTGGGCAGCCTCGCCCTGGAGTCAGGGGTGCTAAGAATCCCCGGGTGAGGTCGATCCCCCGTTCAACGACCACGGCAAATCAACCGGATACCGATAAACTACTTAACGTTATTACCTACAACGTTCGTACTTTGAAATCTGAAGATCGTTTACTTGAGCTCGAAAATGCACTAACTGAGATCAACTGGGATATTGTTGGCTTATCAGAAGTGAGAAGAAGCGGTGAAGATACAATAGAGAGAGAAAATACCATATTCTATTATAATGGACAGAGTGGAGGACTCTACGGGGTAGGATTTTTAGTTGCAAAAAAATGGAAAAACAACATTTCAGAATTTATATCTTACTCTGACAGGATTGCAGTCTTAAAATTTCAAGTTTCAAGCACACAAACATTATCTATCGTCCAAGTGTACGCTCCCACGTCAAGCCACCCAGACGATGAAGTAGAAGAATTTTACGATCTATTAAACAAAGCCTGTGACGAACATCGAAGCACTTGGAACATTGTTTTAGGTGACTTTAACGCTAAAATTGGGCAAAGACAAGATCTAGATAACACCAATATCTTGGGTCCACACGGCCTCGGAGCCCGGAATGAACGTGGAACACGCCTTCTCCAATTTACATTTGGACAGAACTTATGTATAAGCAACAGCTTCTTCTACAAAAAACCTCACAGACGATGGACTTGGATATCTCCTAATAATCAAACTAGAAATGAAATAGACTACATTCTTACTTCAAATAAACAAATAATTAAAAACATTCAAATCATAAATCAAATTAAATTTAGTTCTGATCACAGACCTGTACGCGCAATAATTAAACTAGACGCCAAAATTAATCGGAAAAAATATATGAAAAATCAAATAAGAAAATTAAACAAACAATCACTCGTACTAGGAAGTAAACAATTTAAACTAGAGCTACGAAATAGTTTTGATATGCTTGATTCAAAAATTGAAGAAAAAGATGTCCAGCAACAATACGACGAAATAATACAAAGTTTAACTAAAGCCAGCAAAATAGTAACACAAATCAAAAACAAAAGCAAAAAACTATCAAACGAAACTGTAAAATTAATAGATCAAAGACAGACTTTGTATACAAGCAGAGATTTACAATATAGACTTAAAGATAAAGAGGTTAAACGTAGTATTAGAAAAGATATTAGAAATTACAACAATAGACTAGTTCAGGATGCTCTAGAAAATAACTGCTCTCTGAAAATAGCAAAACAAGGTATTTCGAATCACAAGTCATGGATCACATATTTAAAAGATGGCAATGGTAAGAAGCAAATGAATAGATCAAAAGTATTAGATATATGTACAACATTTTATAAATCCCTCTACTCCGACAACACTCAACCACCCTCAACACCCGATTATTTCTGCCCTGACAGTATTCCACCTATAACCGGATACGAGATTCATGTAGAACTCACTAAAATTAAAAACAATCGATCATGTGGCGAAGATGGCATTAGCACAGAAACACTGAAAATAGGTGAACCTATTCTCCTTCCATACATCACCCGGCTCTTTAACAGCATTCTGCATTCAGGTAGCTTTCCTAAAGATTTTTGTCACTCTAATATTATTCTGCTCCACAAAAAGGGTGATAAATCCGATATTAATAATTACAGGCCCATTAGTTTAATATCACATATCTACAAATTATTCATAAAAATAATTGAGAATCGTATATCTGGAGAACTAGATAAACACCAACCCCCTGAGCAAGCAGGCTTCCGGCCTGGCCTTTCTACGACAGATCATCTGCATACAGTCAATCAACTCATAGAAAAACACCAGGAATATAAAATCCCGTTATACCTCGCTTTTGTTGATTATTCTAAAGCTTTCGACAGCATTTCACACACATCCATTTTTGACGCCTTAAGCAACCAAAACATTGATTCAACCTATATAAATCTGTTACGCAATATTTACAAAAATAGTACAGCTGCAATAAAACTTGAAACCACCGGCCCAAAATTTAAAATAGAGAAAGGAGTCAAACAGGGCGACCCGCTATCTCCTAAACTGTTCACCAGTACCCTCGAAGAAATCTTCAGAAAGTTGGCAGCCGAATGGAGGGAAAGAGGCATTGTCCTTGGCGAAGCGAGACTGACAAATCTACGTTTCGCCGACGACATTGTTCTCTTTTCATCCTCAGCCACTGAACTTGAACAAATGCTCCAAGAACTTAGCAATGCAAGCCTTGAGGTTGGACTGAAGATGAATATGTCTAAGACCAAAGTCATGTGCAATGAAACACCTAGAAGCATAAAAGTAGACGGGGAGATAATACAACATGTCCAGGAATACCTTTACTTGGGTCAAGTAGTCTCTTTCCAGGCGAGGCAAGACAAAGAAATCTCGAGACGAACGGAAAACGCCTGGAAGAGCTACTGGTCCTTGAAGGAACTATTTAAGGGTGAGTTGCCTATGGAACTGAAACGCAGGCTCATGGACATGTGTATTCTTCCCGTCTTAACCTATGGTGCACAAACTTGGTCTTTGACTAACATCCAGAAGTCCAAACTCAAGGTCTGCCAACGAGCAATGGAGCGCAGTATACTAGGCGTTAAATTAACGGATCGTGTTCGAAACACAATACTGCGCTCCAAAACAAAGATAGCTGACGTGGCTCAAAAGGCTGCTCAACTTAAATGGGACTGGGCAGGACATGTCTGCCGCATGCCGGACAAACTGTGGGCCCAAATAGCGCAGAATTGGTGCCCTGAGACAGTGAGGCGGGGTCGCGGCAGACCACGCAGGAGATGGCGGGACGAGCTGGATAGGTTCCGTCAAAACTGGAGGGAGGACGCGCGGGCTCGCGAAAAATGGAAGGAGTGGAGGGAGGCCTTTGCCCAGGAGTGGGACAGCGCAGGCTAGATAAAAAAAAAAAAAAAAATTGACTTAAGCTAAAGAGCGTCCTTTCATACAGCACACAAAGAAGCGTCGCCATTGGAGGTGTCTGCTAAATTAATTTGTTTGATAAGTGGCAAACGAGCCCATTTATGAATATCGTTTAAACCTCTTCTGCGTTATTTGCGACCGCCGTTGTTCACTTCTCAACTTCTACCAACTTTTAAGTGGCATTAGCGATTGCTTACTGAATGGAGAAGTGAAACTTTTGTACTGCAACTATTGACTCTCTAGGTATACTGTGAGTCATCGAATTCGAGAGTTTCCTGAATTTCCTTATCTTTGCGTTTCCGAGACGTCCGCCGACCGCATAGTTTAAGTAACGTCACACGGACCCGGACGGGGCGGGTCCGCACGGAGTGGTGGCTGTCCTGACTTCTTTTTATTTCGATTTTCTATCGGGCCACCTCGCTTGGAAAATATTCGTGCAGCAAAATCCTGTCTAACGTTTTGAAGGAAATGGTACGAAACAAAAAGAGCATCAATATACCCTGTCCAGTAGGTTAACCGGTTTTGACAGCTGCCTTAGAACGTAACCATTCCAGATTACGTAAAAGTTAACTTTAAAATGCGTAATAAAATAAATATATACACTGCTTGAACAGTACCTCGGAGGTCTGTGCCCCCTCCCCCGGGCCCCGCGCCTCACGCCTGCATAGCTGAAGGTATAAACTCGTGGTTGGGGGCTCACAATTGAAAATGTAATATTCAGTTGGTCGGTCAGTGCCGTCAGTGGCGTGGCTCTTTTGAGCCGTCTCGTTAAAAGCACTGCTTTGAATTAAGCAGTTTAATCTCATTCTGTTTGCACATCAAACGACACAAAAGTGAGTTTCTTTCCGTCGACGAGCAGGTTCGAGAGATCACCCCGACGCGGTGACGTTGCTTTGTATTACCTCGCATTGCACTAAATAGAATTATTTCGAGATATGAAATGTGTTCGACGAAACATTTCCTCTGTTTCTTCGACTACACACCGAACACTAAAAAGGACTTTTAGATTTCGTCTTAAGAATTGTGTAACTTTTGACCAACGTCGTCGTACGAGTTACTTACTTTGTTATATTGCCTGCGTATGATTTCATAGTTGTAGTTAGTAGTCGGTAGTACAATGGGTGCGTAGGGTAGGTACTTATATTTGAGTGCTCCATTTTTAATGACGTCAGTGAGTTCAAAACTTTTCTAATTCACTTGTGTCGCAGGGCGCGGGACGAGATGGCGGGGGTGGGGGAGTGGGGGAGGATATGGCCAACAATAAGTGAGGCTGAGCAGCCACTAGCTCGCGAGAACAGTCGCACTGTGTACTGTTGTTGTCACAACATAACAGCTTCACGTTATTACTCTGTGAATAGATGATGTTATTTGGAAGAGTGCTTTATCATCAATGTTACATTAATTTCATGTGTATTAATTATGCTTAATTGGAGTGGTTAGAATCATAGACATACAGATTTTATAAACAAATCGAAATTTGGTTTGAAAACTTTTACTGTTTAGACAAAATAACAGGCCAGGCATATTCTACTTTCAACTATTTACCGTCTGATACTAATGACTGGCTCCCGGCCCTCGCATGCTCGATATCTCGGCAACGGTGTGAGCTAGTCGGGAACCATCCACCAACGCGTTGCGGGTTACCCTGAGTTGACACGTACGTACAACCCGGTGCGTCCCCATCATTTCAAATTAATTAAAATAAACCGGCCAAGCGCGTGTCGGACCACGCACAATAAAAGGTTCCGTAGTTGGAATGAATGTATCCCAAGAACAAACTTAACATTGTAGTTGAAAATCATGTTCTCCCATACATTGCAACTGCAAATGTAAGTTGATCGTCTATTACTCGTAAACTTGTAAAGCCTACTTGACTCTTACAAAAAATAGCACTTTATAGCTTAATATTTCACAAACGGATCCCTGAATCGAATAATTGTTTTCACAACCCGCAATACTTTTGAAAGACCTATCGAACGATACCCCACGCCATGGGTTGGACGACAAAAAGGAGGTAGGTACCCTAAATTTTTTTTTCATGATTTTATTTTACCAGTTTGTTGGCATGATTAATATGTACGTTGTATGCCAAATTATAGCTTTCTAGTACTAAGTCTCTGAGCTAAGCTGCGGACGGACGGACAGACGGACATGGTGAAACTATAAGGGTGCCTTGTTGACTACGGAACCCTAAAAACTACTGTAGGCGTGCTTCGTACTCTAGGGTTAATTTTATTTTATTTTCTTTATTTTTGGTAGGCTTACAGCACACCCCGGACACTCCATACAACGCTCGCAAAATAATTACCTACTACCACTACATTGACAAATGACGTTTGTATACGTGTAAATGTGTGCGTGAAATCTAGTAGGGCTGGCTGGCAGCGCCGCGACACTAGGTACTCGCAGAAATCTAATTAATAACATTTCTATTGTACTACTTTTCAAGTCGAAGAACGAATAGAACGTGAAAGAAAGAGACATAACTAAGACAATAAAGAGAGAGAGCAATAATTTAATAGTTGATATGTTAATATTACGGAAGTTTTAATTGTTCTAAAACGAAGAAAACTTGGAAAATAAACGAATAATAGAGAAAATTATGAAAATAAATTATCACAACACTGGCTTAACTTGTTTGTCTGTAATATACTAGCTTTTATTTTTCATGGGCTTAAAGGATATTCGAGTTGCTGTTCCTTACCTTCTTTCATGTTTCGGGAACCGAAAGAAACTCTTGTCTTTATCGTTCCTCGATGATGATAAGCATCCAAATAATGCACAATATCGTGATTAACACAAAATATAAAACTTTAAAAAATAATGTGTTCGTGTCAGCAGTAGGTAGGTACAGCGCTGCGGTTCTTGTGTATGCGAGCGCCATTGTTAAAGAGCAGGCGACGAACACATCGAAGTGCAGGGTGAGGTGCGGTAACTGATGTTAGTGCGGGGAAGGGAGTGGCCATTCTGTACGTAGTACTTTAAGTATTCTGTGCTTACAGACTTATAACATTGTAATAACAATAATATACAAGTAAATTGCTAATTACAAGCTCCCACAGATTTTGTACTTACCTCGTGTTTTTGTATTTATTAATTACCTATGTTAAAATGAACCAGCGATTCTGGCTTATGTAACAAATATACCTACAATGCACACAAGGCATTCGTCAGCAGCAGACAGTGTACTAATTACACGTAGACTGAGTCAACTAATGCACCAAATTAATACTAAAGTACATGTAATAATGACAACTCACTGGTACCTATGTGCTAGTTAGCAGGTGCGACATACGGACGGACACACATTTATATTACCGACTAACGAGATTATGCTCGCAATAGCGTTAACGTAGAGAGATTTGGATATTCATTTTTTTAATCAATATAATAAATAATTACATCGTAGAGGGGTCCGTGGCTAAATAATAATAGCCGCACAGGTCGATCGATCAGGCTAAGCTACGCTTGCCGCGGTTGGTATGTGGATGGGTGACCATCTTTACATACCGAGACCTCTCCCTGCCTCGGAAAGCACGTGAAGCCGTTGATCCCGGCTGTCATTCGTGGATCTTTGACAGTCGTTACGGGTAGTCAGAAGCCTGAAAGTCCGACAACCAGTCTTACCAAGGGGTACCGTATTACCCAGTAACTGGGTTGTGGAGGTCAAATAGGCAGTCGCTCCATGTAAAATACTAGCATTCAGCTGCATCCGGTTAGACTGGAAGTCGACGTCATTATAGTTGAAAAAGGCTAGGCAGATGATGATCGTAAATGATAGCTGTAATCGTAACGTCCACCTAGGTACCACCAGGTACACTACAAACAAAACGGATGTGCGTTATTTATGGTTGATATTCGCATATTAAACATTTAATATCTACCTATATGGTTTCTATTTCTATTTTTTTTGTCTCATTAGACCTGAAACATTTTCACGTACGTCTTGCTGTTAAATTCACGTGAGCTTCAGAACAACATCATTGACTGCACCCTCTTGCTATGTAACAACTACCTATGCAACGAAAATGATTCTCTTCTAAAGTTTGTGATGAATGTTCTAACTTCTCATTATTAGTGAAATTCATTGTAACTTATAATGTTAATCATTATAAGTTATAATGATTAAGTTTGTAATTAAAGTTGGGCGATGCCACACGAAGCATAATTAAGTCAAATAATTAATAATGAGCTTGTGTTAGTTTTCACAAGTTCGGAACAAGTCTCTGTGTTGTGTATTGAAGGAAATGAGTTCATTCATAAGTTAGGTAATTAGTAGCATACAGGGTAGTTACAGGTTTGAAGAACTTAATTGTATTATTAAGTGACGTTATGTTGTTCACTTAAGATAACAATAATTAAAAGGGCGAAGTTACTCGGAGACAGAGCTTCGCTTATACTATCTCAAACAACACTAGCGAAGTGAGGCGCTGTTTGAGATTTATGCAAGTTATGGCAGCTTTACTTAAGTATTTATGTTGTTACCATCAAGGTATCGACCGCAGACAACGTCATGACAATCTGAACCATAACAAATATAATCTCTTACTAAGTACACGTCAAATCGCAAACACATTGGATCCGATAACTCAACACACAATTACGGATGGAAGCACAGCGTGGCGTGCTGTGTACACACTTGCACGGCGTAATTAAACACAATGCGGCACCGGATCCGCAGCGCGTCGCCACCGGCTGGCGGCCAATCGCATAAACAAGCGATTCGATATGATTGTTCAATTGCATTGTCATCACCACTCGAGCCCTGACTCGGGCACCACTCGGTAAGTCGGTACTCACAGACCCGCGCCGAGCGAACTTCGGCTCGCCGCCGCCGCGCCGTCGAGAACATTGAATCTTAACTAGTTTGTATTGCATTGGTTATTGAACGGTCCCCAAAGAAAATACTGAATGCTTTTTCTGTGAAGTGAAACGAAGGCATTTATTTAAAAAAGGTTCTTGGGGTGGTTTTATCGATAGAAGCAGTGAATATTACCTATTGTTGTGTTTTATTTGAGGGAAATCGAAGATATTATCTGGTGTTACTAATTAATTTGTGGCTGCAATCGCCTTCGAGTTCCTTTCTTTTTCTCATAATATGTAGTCAAGTGGTTCATTATTAGAATAGATGCACTTAGTGTTGTTAACCCTACCGTACAGTTACAAACTAGAGACGGTCAGAAACTGAACCAAATTTCGAGTATGTTTTGAGTCTTTCGCTAGCCTATGAATCGATTTTAAGCAACGCCTATAAGACATGTTAGCAAAAAATAAATTCTGTCAGGAAGTCGAACTCGGCTTTTTAAAGGGTGGCCAACTCAGGAATATACAACTTTAAATTAAGGTTTTTTTTTAAACAACAATAATCATATTTTTCAGGTCTGGTCTTTTTAGGGTCCGGTTAGTAAATAACATCTGCCAAATCTCCACTTTTTAGGGTTCCGTAGTCAACTAGGAACCCTTTAGTTTCGCCATGTCTGTCTGTCCGTCCGTCCGTCTGTCCGTCCTCGCTAAATCTCTGTGACCGTTAGCACTAGAAAGCTGAAATTTGGTACCAATATGTATATCAATCACGCCGACAAAGTGGTAAAATAAAAATTTGGATAAAAATGTTTTATTAGGGTAGCCCCCCTATATGTAAATTGGGAAGTGATTTTTTTTTTTAATTTCAACCCTAACGTGTGATATATTGTTGGAAAGGTATTTAAAAATGAATAGGGGTTTACTAAAATCATTTTTTGATAATGTTAATAATTTCGGAAATAATCGCTCCAAAAGTAAAAAACAATGTGTCCCCGCCCTCTAACTTTTGAACCATAAGTTTAGAAAATATGAAAAAAATCTGAAAAGTAGAACTTTATAAGGACTTTCTAGGAAAATTATTTTGAACTTGATAGAAACAACAGTTTTTGTACAAAAAAAAACAAAAAGTTGTACAAAATCATTTCTGGACTAAGTTCGTAGTAAATCGTATATGCAAGCATTTTTTTTTAACTTCGTTTACATATTTTATTATCCTGAACTTTTCAAACAAAAAAAGAATTATTAAAATC
The DNA here is from genome assembly GCA_945859645.1 of Amphipoea oculea. Lineage (NCBI taxonomy): Eukaryota > Metazoa > Arthropoda > Insecta > Lepidoptera > Noctuidae > Amphipoea > Amphipoea oculea. The sequence continues at coordinate 165,348 of OX243884.1, forward strand.
GGTTCTCGCAATCCAAAATTACCACCGAAAACGTCTGGCACGTCTATGTATTAATTAGTAACCCAATTCCCCGAGAGATGGCACTGTAGGTACTTATTACATTGGGTCGGGTATTATCAAATTGTACGTGGGAACACTTATTGTGACGGACGGGAAACTACGGAAGCCTACACTGAGCGTGGCCCGACACGCTCTTGGCCGGTTTTTTTATATTTAAAAATGCGATCGCTTTTCAGTGTTTTTCATCTTTTCGCATACTTTATTAAGTACCAATCCTACTAACACACATTATTATATTATACTTTGGTCGTTTTTCAATCCGTTAAAGAATTTCAGAGTAAAATTTCTAAATGTATTGTAATAGTCACGGTCTTATAAACTGTGAAAAACAAATTTGCCACATTTTAACAAAATAATACGTAAGTACCAAACAACTGCATTTGGCGCCAAATCAGAATGGTGGCAAAAAAAAGTTATAGACATCTGAGGAGGCAACCCTGTATTTTGTGCGTGGTATAAGGTCGGTTGCCATGGCAACCATAGCCCCGAGCCCGAGCCTGAGCAATAGCCCGAGTAGCTCGCTATACCACCACCGCAGTGTTTGTGGCTCGTATGCTCGGTGTCATGCATGTCCATTCACCATGCACCTCCAGTGAGCACACACTGCTGATGTGCTGATTAAGTGGAGGCACGTAAGCTGATGAATCCATAAAGTCAGGTTAGAAGCCCTAGCACGAACGCGCGATGTACCATCATCATCAGCCTACAGCAGTCCACTGCTGGAGTGGACACTGCACTGCTGCTTCTATTGCACGCCATTCAACTCGATTTTCGGCAACTCTCATCCAGCTGCTACTCAGTCATCCTGCGAAGATCGTCTCTCCGCCTAGCCCGAGAGCGTCCCACCATACGTTTACCGATTCGCGTTCTCCACTCAAGAACACGTCTACCCCAACGGTCATCGGTTCTTCGGCTATAAGGCCGGCCCATTGCCACTTCAGGTTGCTTATCTGTGGGCTATATCAACAACTTTGGTTCTCTGCCGGATCACCTTGTTACGGATTCGATTCCACAGAGAGACTCCAAGCATAGCCCGTTCCATAGGTCGCTGAGGGACCTTGAATTTATGGAGCAGCCGTACCGTGAGTGTTTCGGCTCCGTAAGTCATAACTTACTGGCAGGTCGCACTGATTGAAGACCTTAGTCTTTGAGCTCTGTGGTATACGCGCGATCTATACTTAACTTAAATTCGAACGATTTCTTGATACAAGACAAGTGCCAAGTAGCATTTTGATTTATTGCGACAACCACAATTAGTGTAGATTAGATATGAATACTCCTCTTAAAACGAAGTTAATATTATGAGCAAAACATGGATTGTCCAATTAAATATCGTTCAAAACATGACGTTTACTCCGCGCGTTTGTTAGAAAATGGGGTAGAATGTATCTATAAGTATGTAACTATCTAGTACCTAAATATAAAGCTTTGAATATCAGAATGGTTAAGTACTAGTTATTTAATATGTGTAAAAGTACTTATGAATATGGTATGTAGGGAAAGTATTTTATGAAATAAAGCACAGAAAGACAAGCTAGACATTTATTTCAATGTAGGCTTGTCGGTAATTAATCAGAAAGCTAGTTGTCCGTTCCAAATCTAGGTCATCATGGAGAAGAAGGACAATAAACTCCATGGAAACAGTATTAAAGTCAAAAAATCAAATAAAAAAAATTAAAGTATTCTATCAAATTTCTTATATTGCCAAAAATTATCGTTATTTTAAAAACAATGAATTCTATGTCTCGGGCAATGGTCCAAAATAACTCAGAATAATAGCAACAGTAAAACAACAAACATTTAAAAATAGTAATAGTAATCATCATAATATAATAATAATAGCAATGAAATAACTTAAGTTTTACCTGTAGGCCGGAGCTCCGTTCTGGTCGCTGTCTCGAACAAGAATGATCCCCGCCACTCGGAGCCCCCTTTTATAGTAGTGAACAAACAACTTTGACGTTTCTATCTACCGTCATCAAAAATATCAACGACATAAAAGGTGGATATCTGTTTGGAATCCATACTATCCATACAATATCCATCCATACTAATATTATAATTTCGAAAGTAACTCTGTCTGTCTGTCTGTATGTTACCTTTTCACGCCTAAACCGCTGAACCGATTTAGATGACATTTGGTATAGAGATAGTTTGAGTCTCGGGAAAGAACATAGGATACTTTTTATCCCGATATTACCCGAGACTTATGCGGGTGAAACCGCAAGGCACAGGTAGTATTTTCTATGTTTTGCTACATTATTCCTTAACATTTTGACTTATAGTGTACCTACTATTTTAGGTTATACATAACATTACTATTTTATGAAGTTTTAACAGTAAAATGATAACAATAACAATACCTATAATTAGGATAACGTTCGTGCTGGCTCGCGGATTGTCGCGTTCGCATTGATTCTTTTCTCTACAACTATTTCTTCCTTTACGAAAAATTTTTCACAAAAAAATATAATCGTTCAGTTAACGTTAACCAGAACAGAAAGCCTTAATAATGTTAGCAAAAACAAAACGGGAAGCGAACAGTCGACGTCACCCACAATTCCCGTAGCCCATCGCTAAGTAAGAACGATCCGTCGCGCGGCGCGCGGCGCGCGGCGGACGGAGGTTACCGCAAGAATCTAGTTTTTGTTGACCCTTTGCTCGCGCAATAACTAAACGTTTTCTGAATAAGGCTTGTGTACCTATAGAGGCAGGCAATGAAGAACAGAAGATCTAATCTTACAGTTATAGGTATACGTATTATTAACCGTTACTTATTATAGCATATAATATAAATGTTTGAATCTTCTTTGAAATGGTTAATCTCAAGCAGTTCATGTTAGAAAAACTGAGGATTTGTTAACGAAAGCCCCCTGGTTCCGATTGGTGTTAAGCAATGTAACAAACATTTGTTACCAAACCTTCTGTTGGCAATTTAGTAGGAGTCTTTAACTCTAAGATGGCGGGCGGCTTGCGGCGGCGTGTCTGTAGCGGTCGAGCGGGCGGCGCGCGGCGCGGCGGCGGCCGCTTTGTATCGGACAGCGCAAAAACGACGACGCCGTGACGCCACCTACCTATCTGTTGAAGCAGTCAAGCGTGATGCTGTGACGTTACTCTGTTATACTACATGTTTCTTTAATGTTGTTTACATTCATAATGTATTTAATGAAAAAAACACGAAAATGATAAAAATTAAGTTACGCTTTTGCAAAAATAATCATGAATGGGCTTGAATTTATGAAAAACTTTTAAAACCTTACCTATACTTACCTCGGCCTTAGCAGAAATCAACAATGTGATACAAAGAATTTAATATTTAACAAGATTCTCTGTTTTACTCAAAATTTGTAAAACTTTATCGTGAAAACTGAATTCTCGATAAGTCTTCGGAATAATAACAAAGTCATGTTCTAAACAAAGCAGACGTTAATAACTTGATCTACGTTAATATTCTCTTCTGGGAAACACGCTGGGATCGATCACATCGCGTGGGATACCTGTAGGTGCAGGATCATGTCGTACAAATATGTACAAATAACGTTCTTTTAATGTATAGAATGGGCATCGGTAAAACATTGCTAGCACCACGTGAGTTCCTCGTCACTCTTTTCAAAGTCAATCAAAACTTCCCGCAGATTCAAAGTTGCATTTCAGTCTATTATGGCTTATAGATTATAGTCGGAGTATTAGCGGAATAGTGTCGGTTCCTGTTCCACCCTGCGACAGCAGGACGACTAGAGTTGGCACAATGACCTACAACGTGACATAGGTACTCGTACGGTAGGCTGCAAAAGTGCATGGGTAGTACAGAAACAAAATCGTATGAAGCGAGAAATGACGCCATCTAGCGTAAAACCAGTTAACGACTAACAAAATTGAATTATGCTGTTATTAGATGGCGTTGCTTTGCTTTATATGATAAAATATTTTTGCAGTTTCTTTTTGTCTCTTACATTTCTTTTTACATTCAAACAATTTATAATTAATAGTTTCTTTTAAAGAAAATTGATCCTAATTATTAACCTACTATGTTAAAATTGAATATCAATTTTATTCATAAGTATTTATAAGTAGGATACCTACCGTATCTGATTTTCTAAGTTTTAGTTTTCAAACTTGAGAGGGTAGGTTTTTAAAAATATGGATTTATAAATAATTGGTAGGTGGTATGAATAATACTTATATCGAAGATTTATGACAGCTCAATTGATCGTTCGCTAAGTTCATTTCGATTACCTCGTTCGAGTGCCTTTTGTTCAGTTTTTATTTATAATCAGGCGGATTACTTATTTTACCAAAACGAGCACGAGTTATAATATTCATTTCGTTAAAAGAACTCAAATAATGGCTTTGAATAATCAAGCCAAAAACTTGTCAGAAATAGCCAAAGACCGGTGTAAACGTAAGTAGTTTTATTTTTACACTTTTATATTAAAAACTGCATTATTATTTTTGTTACTATACTACATAATAATCATTATTGGGTATTATATATTTCTGTTTTATTGTTGCAGAGAAAAACAGTTGTTCTTTGAGTACGACGATTTGAAGAGGAGGGTTCTTTGAAACACCATCAAAGAACTGGTAGACCACGACTTATAAAACACATTGCAGCATCAAACCGTGATATGGCAGTATGAAGAAAATGGATTTCTGCCGCCGAACCACTATGCTGGTTTATTTGACACAAATGACACGGAGCCGCGTCTAAACTTGTGCCGCGGAGGCATGCTGTGAAACTCTTGCTCACGGAAAACCATAAAAGGGCAAGATTACAGTTCGCTTTGGATCACATAAACTTCGATTGGAGTAATGTCATCTTTACAGATGAAAAAACTTTTAAGTCCAGTGAACACGGACGCTTATGTTTGTGGCGTCGAAATAATACGCGATACACAAGTGGTTACGTAGCTACGAGCTAAATAATTATACTTAGATAATATTATTTATATTGACTGGAGACCTGGCTATGTGTGTATAAACTATAACTTACGTATTTTTAATAATTTAAAAAGTTATGAACACTTTAAGTTTAAACAACATAGTTTTTAGTTTTTTATGTTGCCTACTAACCATTTGATATGTTTTTGTGCAATTTTGTAGTTTTTAGCCTACTTATTTAGTATCCATTTAATCCGTTTGACCTTTGTAATAAAATAACCTGGTCTCCTGTTTATTTTTATTGAGGTTACATAAGCTTCAATCCTCTTTCCGATTTTGGAAACGAATACTTAAGCTATCGCCTCAATAACTTCATCATATTATAATGTTATACCTATAATATTTAATAAACTGACTATTAAATTTGAATAATAAACTGTAAGAAATAAACCTCTATAATTTTTTATAGTGCCTTTTTTTGCGAGCCCGCAAGGCGAGCCTGTTTACCTGCGATGAATCTGCTCTTTTTTCCTGTTGCTAAGTAACTACCTACCAATTCGAATATTAAATTAATTATTAAAATACCCACTCGTTAGCTTAATAAATATATTCCTATCGGTTTCTATTATTATTTTTATCATTTAAGCTACGTATGCTGGTAATTGTAATGTAATAATTAGATAAATGTATTAGCCTTGTAATTCCTTCGTTTCTTCCTAACTCCTTACTTACGTTTCGTAAATTAGTCATAGTTGTGAAGAAACCAACGCCATCTAGTTTATTTTCGAAAACTTGAATTCAAACGTTCACGGGAAAATAGACACTAAGGTACCCATGCAATTTTGCTGGCGACTGTACATGTATTAATAAAGTCGTCAAATTCAAATTTATTTATTTGTACACATGGGAGTAATGTAACGTAGTAGTACATGATGGTTTAAAATAAAAAATAGGGGAATTATTAAACGAGCGAATAAAACAAACTTAGCGACTGATGATGAGATACTGTTTTAACAACTTGAGCGGTATGAATTGGAGTAAGCGAAAATTTAACTAAGCTAACGACGAATATTGATTAATAATAAAATCCAGAACGAGCTTACAAAAAGTGGGTTGTGATTAATCCATTTCAGATATTAAAATTCTAGCCGTGCGACTAAATTACTAAGAGAGCGCCTAGAAATACAGAGAGAGCACCCTGAGGTTAGGTTTAGTTAGGTTACATTAAACCCTTTACACAGAAATAGGAGCCCCGCGAAGTGGGGCTCCGTCAACATAGAATGCAAGAGCGAGCGAAGGGCACTCCGAGGTTTGGTTTGGTTACTTTAAACCCTTTACACAGAAATAGGGACCCCACGAAGTGGGGCTCTGTCGACATAGGATGCAAGAGCGAGCGAATGACAATACAAATACCTTTACCATGCATCGTGTATTTTAAGTAACTCAAATTAATGTTTGTAAGTTGCTGTTCTGCTGATTTCCATCACTCGCAGTCAGTCGCTCACTTAGTAATGCTATAACGTAAATTAATAATTTTTATCACTTAAATTTTAATTTGCAGTCACTAGTTTAAATACTACCCAAAAAATATATTGTATTTCTATGTGCTGCCTCGCAAGGCGTACAAATATTGCTTACACAGTAGGTAATACGTGGGAAGGCCTATATAATTATAAAAATACTGCTAAGTAACACTCTTAAAAATCTTTAACAATAACATATACTAAGAAAGTCGTACAAAATTAAGGTATCATCCTCCAACCAACGCTGCAATTCGTCCTCCGACGTAAATGATGCACTTGCACCGTTTGTCATCCCACTATCAGTCGCGCAGTTTTTCTCAAAGAGACAAGTTGGTTGGTCTCACTCGCCTCGCTGCTGTGTCTTAGACGACAAAGAGGCAAAACTCAGTTTTAGATCGAGCTGTTCAGGGCGCCATAGTCGTGATACAACATCGATACCGTCGGGATGCAAAATCAATACATTCCTGCGATTATGTCGATGCAGAAGCGATGCTACAATCGATACTATGTGATTATACTGCTTCTGTCGCATTATAAATGCCACAAACGGCCAAAAGTTGCGATGTGGTATTGCATTTCATTAACATGCGTCTGCATCGCTACATTAACATGTTCCTTTGGCCGCTGCAAAAAGTAACCGCCCTTGACTTTTATTTAGCTTGAAACGATTTTTAATTACGAAACATGTTGGCTCTTTGTCAAATCCCGAAGGTGTCGTAAAACGATTATGTATTAAAACACAAAAGTATTATTTGCGCAATATTTAGTGAACCATGTTCAAATTGAATAGGTCCATCCAAGACGTCTGCACATCCACATCTGCTCATCAACAAAAGCTTACAAAATATAAACGTGGAATTTATTGAAAGTTATTATAGTTGTTTCATAATTACAGCTATGATATCACGTCCACTTGGCATTCGTTCTAAACTCCATCTAACAATATTAATAAAACTCATCTTATAGAAATGTTGTTGTAGTGAGTGCCGGTCCTCAGTTAGCTCGTTGGTAGGTCACGAGCATCCGTGGGTAGTACGCGCCGCTTGCGCAGTGTGGCCGAGTCGCGGTGACCGTGCGGGAGACCGTGTGTGTCGCGTCAGCCGCGCCGGACAGTAAACCTAACGAGCGGAACGACATATATTGAATAGTAAAAATTATATGTCATGTACAAGAGGCGGCGGTGTGTTTAGAGGAACACAAAAAACTTTAGTGTCGTACTAACTACTTACGACGAATTACGAATAACGAAACGGAAATTAATTCATGGTTCGTTATCTGCGTAACCATTTCTAGTCCACCTTAGTGTAAGCGGCTGAATATAAAATGGGTGTTAGGAGTGCCACAAGTTCTTCTAAATAGAGAGCTCAGTAACTGCTTCGGCACGCTGTCGACACCGACTCCCTGCGAACAACTCGCAGACACACGCCGCTCAACGAGCGCGAACTTCCGGTAATGAAAACAGCCTGCTATATTTATAAACATAATAAACACGATTGACATTTTCAAACCCTCGTAAAACGATCTTAATAAGATTTCAATACTGAAAGTAGGAGCGCCCTTTACAGGCTTGTCGCCACTTTCATAAGAATGTCTTGGATAATATTGTTCCGAGTTCTTTCGTCTGAGCTGGTACTTAAAATGATTATTAGATTAGTGTTTGCCGGGAAGGTGTTGACGTCATTTAAATAAGTAAATTGGATGGCAGTGTTGCTATGAATACATAATGACTCATGTGATACGACACTGTAGTTTGTATTAGATAATCATACATATTGAATCTGTTTGTATTTAGATGAAGGGTTTGAGACACAAAGCTGGGCTTGCATTCCCCGGCAGTGCCTGCCGTAACAGGTGCCTGGTGGCAGTGTCCTCCTAACTCAGTACACCCTCCAAACGGTTTTCATTCTATCAATTTATACTTTAGCTGTTTGTATTCGTTTTCAATTGGGTGTATGAAGTGGATTCAGTACACATGCGGTAGATGATTAGCTCGTCGGTCGTACAGTCGTCAGTGACGACTTGTCTGGTACTTGTGATGACGTCACGACACGGTGGAACATAAAGCTACCGATCACCGCGTCTTGCGCGTCTTAGTGAAATATGTCGCCTCGGTAACCCCAGAAGTTTTTAGATAGAGTAGTTTTACAAGTATTCATTACTGTCTTGTCTATATTTTATTTTAGCAGTAAGTTCATGAATCTGCGTTTAGATACCAAGGATAAACCTCCGAATTTAACAAAACTGTGACTAGTCATAGGCATGGAAGTAGGAAGTTACAGGAACAAATTGACTTTGGATAGTAAGTCTGCCTCGAGCTGGACAAAGGCTGACTTGTATCTCTTGTAGTGTTTCTAACTGTAGATTAGTTTGAGACTAACTCCGCCTCATAGCCCGCTGGCTCACCCTGAGTTGGAAGTTTAACTTTTATCAAAGAGCACTATGGACGAGAATACAGGAAACGATGAATTAGTTTTATTTTCATACTATTTTATATTTGCGAGCGGTCAAAGTTTAATTTCGGAGAATTTCACGATAAATTTCGTAAACATTTACGTTTCGTTTACATTAAAGCGTACGTTTATTATGCGAATTAAATATACGCAGATGAGATACGAGTCCAACGCCCAATGATGTAAAGAAAGCGGCTTTAAGGTGAATGTGACATGGTAGACCGCGAAATTTAAATTTTCTTACGTTTTTTGCAATTTGTAGGTCAGTGTCAGGTTGTATCTTGATCAAAATATGATTTGCGACTATAATAGACATGTATTTACAGAATTATCGTCATTAGAATCATTAATATATCTCTTTAAGTTAGATTTCTACCATAAACACTTTTCCATACGAGATTTGTCCTTAACGGTATAAATTTAACTTAGAAAGATGTATTAATGATTCTAATTATTTTAATTCTGTAAATACGTACCGGTTATAGTCGCGAATCATATTTTGATCAAGATACAACCTGACACTGACCTGAAAATTGCAAAATTGAATTTCGCGGGCTACAACTACGCATTCACCTTAAACCACGCGACGCGTAGGCTATCTGTTACGGCGTAGGCAATCTGCTACGGCGTAGGCAATCTGCTACGGTGTAGGATAGCTGCTACGGCGTAGGCTATCCGCTACGACGGTGTTGCAAGCGCTACGGACACGAAGTCAGCGGTCGCGGGGCGGTGGTGGCGGCGCGGGGAGCGGCGCGTTTCAATGCATAGATGTATATGGAACTAGCCTCGAAGGCATCAGCGTAGCGGGGCCCGCGAGTCTGCATTGAAGTAGTGTGTTGTGCATTTTATGTTTTGCTTTTTAACGACCGACGTTTCAAAATGTTGTATCAAAAAGTAAGTTGTTGTGTAAGATGTTGTCGCTGTTTAGACATTTCGTTCACGAACAAAGACACTAATTGCTCATAACACAACACTACGCCGCTCTAGCGCCGCGCGATCTGCCCGCTGCTGGCTTCGATACCGGATCTGCGAGCTGCATTGCCGAACCGCTCCCCGCGCCGCCGCTGCCACCGCCCCGCAATCGTTGACTTTGTGTCCGTGGCTTTAAACGACACAGCACAATTCGTTTTTCGTTGTAATAAAAATGCACTTGTTTTAATTTTAATTAATTGACTGTACTACAGCTGGTTCTTCTATAGAACGTAAACTACGAAGTTCTTATAATAGCTTCAAGCCTTTATGGCTAAATATATTATTCATAACCTATGACAAATGTCCCAAAAGAAATTGTGTAAGATGACCCCTACAAGTAGGGTTTACCTCAAGTACCTAATTCTTTCCGGTACAAGATTATAATTAAGGTCGCAGATAAAGACGTACAAAACACTTGTATGTGAACCTCTTGACGAAGCTATAAGCGGTACATCATTAGGAATCTAAAAAGACGTCCTTATGTACATATATGTACACAAAGTGACCCTCGGGAGCAATCAGTGCTGTGAAATTGTCTCACTACATCCGCTCGAAGGTCAGAAGGTCGACTCGACCGACTCACCATTCTCTCTTTTTCAGTTTTTCAAAATTGAAAGTAATAATTATCTTATATTATTTTTAAGAACACCACGCTGCGCTCCATAACACAAGTAGCGGATGTTGGAGAAAAAACAGCCAGGCTGAAGTGGGAGTGAGCCGGACACGTCTCACGAATGCACCCGGAGAGATGGGCAAGGATCGTCACTCACTGGACGCCTGAGGCAGGACATCGCCGTCGAGGTAGACCAAGGCGAAGGTGGCGTGACGATCTAATATCATTCGCAGGGCCAACATGGCCAGAGATCGCACAAGACAGGGAGGTTTGGAAGAAAAAAGGGGAGGCCTTTGCCCAGCAGTGGGACACAAAAATAGGCTAACAAAAAAAAAATTTAAAAACTACCTAATTTAAATAATTAACAAAATTAAAACCTAACTTAACTAAAACTATACACAAACTAAAATATAGCGTCGAAAAATTCATACGAATCGCTATCGACTGGTAATGTACCCAAGAGACTGGCGGAATTACCACGTTGTATGTCAATGCTTAGCCTTTGGCCAAGGTAGAAGCCAGCCCTTGGGTCACGGGAAGTATCAACCAGTGTGTTCACTGCCGACGTTGTTTTGCTTATTGGAAGTTTAAACAAAATTGTTGTAAGTACTAATCCGATGACAAAATTACGCTACTGACAGAAAACTACCCTAATGCCGAGTACCATAGGATATGTTTTATGTTAAAACACGCGGAAGAAGGCGCAGGCAGAAATAAATTTAATATGACTTTCCCCCACAACGATTTCCGCATTAAAGTACGTGATAGATATTTACCTCGTGTTGTCAACGTTGATCCTTCTAGAAGTACATTCTGTTGTTGTACGACTACCGGCGCGTCGCCCGGCGCAGGCGCCGCCGTGTGCACTGTCCGTCAATAAGCTGGTCGTGATACCGCGCTTGAGCTGCGTTTCCCTAGAAGAACGGCAGCCGCCACATAACGGACGCAGTGACGACCGTCATAAAAATGATGGCACCAGAGTCTGACTTTATGCTATCAAAAAAAAAAAACTCTCTAGGAAAACACCGATTTTATTATTTATTTAATACTTCATGCACATAAATGTGCAGAGGTGGACTTAATGCTTTATGCATTCCGTCATAAATACCTTTTCCGTGACGTCATTTGACGGCAAATAACGGAAGTTTCACCCTAGCTTTAGTGAGTCGACCGTAGAGCGTGTGGTATCTGAAGATGAAACACAACTAACATAACTGGCGAAATGTGGCTGTACCTACTACAGATAGATACACGACTGCCTAACCTTTCGGCGAAACAGGAGTGCTGCTATGTTACACCTGTAAGACCTACCGTCGGCTAGTTACTTTGAGAATTTTTTTAAACTGTAAAAACCACAAGACCTTCTCTGCCAGTCATCCTGTGTTTATTCGTACAAATTAACATCACACTATCAGGTGTCCTCATCACAGTCCAATGAGCGTACTGTTCCACTGCTGGACAAAGGCCTCCCCCAAGTCCTTCGAGGAACTCTTTTCCCGCGCCACCTCGAACCAGGCCTCGCGGTAAGCGTCCACGTCATCTCGAACCAGGCCTCGCGGTAAGCGTCCACGTCATCTCGAACCAGGCCTCGCGGTACGCATTCACGTCATCTCGAACCAGGCCTCGCGGTACGCATTCACGTCATCTCGAACCAGGCCTCGCGGTACGCGTCTACGTCATCTCGAACCAGGCCTCGCGGTACGCGTTCACGTCATCTCGAACCAGGCCTCGCGGTACGCGTCCACGTCATGTCGAACCAGGCCTCGCGGTACGCGTCTACGTCATCTCGAACCAGGCCTCGCGGTACGCATTCACGTCATCTCGAACCAGGCCTCGCGGTACGCGTCTACGTCATCTCGAACCAGGCCTCGCGGTAAGCGTCCACGTCATCTCGAACCAGGCCTCGCGGTACGCGTCTACGTCATCTCGAACCAGGCCTCGCGGTACGCGTCTTCATCTCGAACCAGGCCTCGCGGTACGCGTCTACGTCATCTCGAACCAGGCCTCGCGGTACGCGTCTTCATCTCGAACCAGGCCTCGCGGTAAGCGTCCACGTCATCTCGAACCAGGCCTCGCGGTACGCATTCACGTCATCTCGAACCAGGCCTCGCGGTACGCATTCACGTCATCTCGAACCAGGCCTCGCGGTACGCGTCTACGTCATCTCGAACCAGGCCTCGCGGTACGCGTTCACGTCATCTCGAACCAGGCCTCGCGGTACGCGTCCACGTCATGTCGAACCAGGCCTCGCGGTACGCGTCTACGTCATCTCGAACCAGGCCTCGCGGTACGCATTCACGTCATCTCGAACCAGGCCTCGCGGTACGCGTCTACGTCATCTCGAACCAGGCCTCGCGGTAAGCGTCCACGTCATCTCGAACCAGGCCTCGCGGTACGCGTCTACGTCATCTCGAACCAGGCCTCGCGGTACGCATTCACGTCATCTCGAACCAGGCCTCGCGGTACGCGTCTACGTCATCTCGAACCAGGCCTCACGGTACGCGTCTACGTCATCTCGAACCAGGCCTCGCGGTAAGCGTCCACGTCATCTCGAACCAGGCCTCGCGGTACGCGTCCACGTCATTTCGAACCAGGCCTCGCGGTACGCGTTCACGTCATTTCGAACCAGGCCTCGCGGTACGCGTCCACGTCATCTCGAACCAGGCCTCGCGGTACGCGTTCACGTCATTTCGAACCAGGCCTCGCGGTACGCGTTCACGTCATTTCGAACCAGGCCTCGCGGTACGCGTCCACGTCATTTCACCACCGCTATACTTTTCTTTCTCTCTCATTTTACTTTTCACCGATTAATCTGAAATGCATGATGTGTTAAGGAATTTTTCTATAAATATAGTTTACATAATATAGCATTTACTTTGTTTGATATTTATTCCGAAAATAGTCTCTCGCAAACGAACAATATCTACAGGGTTATTTGAAAAACACCAACAACCTCTTAAGAGGTCATTGTACTCATCATTATGAACAACTTTTACTATGGGACCAAACCTGAAATCGCGAGAAAAAAAATCAGCTGTTCCATACATTTTGACGAGTTCTACGAACATAAATGTAGGGAACAGCTGATTTTTTTTTCGCGATTTCAGGTTTGGTCCCATAGTAAAAGTTGATTATAATGATGAGTACAATGACCTCTAAAGAGGTTGTTGGTGTTTTTCAAATAACCCTGTATATATATAAAAGAAAGTCGTGTTAGTTACTCCACTTATAACTCAAGAACGGCTGAACCGATTTAGCTGAAAATTAGCAGGGAGGTAGTTTAGAGCCAGGAGAAGGACATAGGATACTTTTTATCCCGTTTGACAGCATTCCCGTGTGACTTGACATGAAACGTCAGTCATTATAAAACGTGGTATAACAAAAAAGAATCAGACTTGGAATAACAAAACGCAAATGACAGCTATGTAATTGACGTATAATGACAGATATGTTGCGGTTGGTTGACTAAACTTGACATCATTTTCTCATCAAAATTTAACAAAATAAATAGACATAAAATTCAGTATAATATATTCGTTATTTCGATACATTCGCCACCACCACCAAATTATCACTCTTCCATCTTCCACGGAGTGTGTCAACTGTCAATGTCACAACTGTCAGTCATCTCATCTCCTCGACTGTGGTAGGTTTTACAATTCACTTTTGACATTGGCAGAATAGTCGACATCGGCTTTACTTGCCTAATTAACAATAGAATAGATAGTGGTAGGCGTGGCCCCGTTGTACCGTATGCACCACGGCGTGGCAGGTAGCCTCTGTAGGTAACGCTGCAAATCCACACATAAGAAGAGCGACACAAGTGTACGAACCAACGAGAGTCATGATTTTCTTTACATACAAATATAAGAATAAACGTGACCAGAGGGCTGGGTCGTTCTTTGGCCAAAGAATTAGCATTGCCATTCAACGTGGCAATGCTGCCAGTCTTCTGGGCACGTTTCCGGATGACAGCGATGCGGATGAATACTTCGACGCCTAAGTGTCCTTTGTTTTTTATTTTTATATATTTGTATTGTAAGTTAGTTAGTCATTTATTTTAATATCTAGTGTATATAGAATAAACTATGTCGTCTAAATCAAAATATTTTTTATCGTCTTAAATATCAGCTACATAATAATACATTTTATGTGATAGCAAGCGACATCGTGGCAGGCGCAGACGGAGATGGCGGGATGAGCTGGACTCCTTCAACAAGAACTGGTCCTTAGCAGCTTTGAACAGAGAGAGGTGGGAAGAGAGTAGCGGCCTTTGCCCTGCAGTGGGACATCACGGGCTAATAATAATAAAACAATAATGTAATAGTAATTTTGTAAGATTATTTTTAAATATTCTAAATGGTTGCTCTTTAATATTGCTAGGCATTTTACTATACACAGCAGGTGCGATACGAATAAAACTTTTTTAAAGTGCAGTCTTCTAATATGTACCCTGTGTACAACAAGTTTTGGAGCTGAGATCTCGTAGATGACGTTGTTATCAGCATACTTTGCAGACGTCACACTAAGCCCATTTTCATGCTGCTACATACAATGAATACTCATCAGCGACATAAACAGCAAACCCTACTCTATAACATTGTCACAAAAATAAATATCGAGTATAGTCCACTCAACGAATAACCCAAAACGATGTGTAGAGTGCATGAGCTGCGACCTGAGCGATTTCTTTCAGGGTACTTAGGGAGTAAACATACTAAAAGTCCCCGCGTCTAGGAGGAAAGCCGGAGTGAGGGGGGGGATAAAAGTTCCCACTTTTGAGTTTTTCGCTAATATCTTTAAAACGGTGTGTCGTAGAGAAAAAATATTTTTAATGAAAGCTAATAAAATGTTCTACAACTTTCTTTCGAATTCGTACTTACATTTTTTTCGAATTCCTACCCATTTTCGAACTATACATTCCGGAAAAGTGAAAATTTTCGAAAAAACGATTTTTATCAAACACTAGCTGTTGCCTGCTACTTCGTTCGCCTTGTTTCGGGATAAAAGTAGCCTATTTATTAACCAAATCCGTTCAGCCGTTGAGTTATCGAAACTTTTATCTATGTTCTAGCAGCACCCCGCGGTTTCACCCAACATAAGTTTCCCGTGGGAATATTGGGATAAAAACTATCGTATGTCCTTTCCCGGGACTCAAACTATCTCTATACCAAATTTCATCTCAATGGGTTCAGCGGTTTAAGCGTAAATGATATTTTTTTTCTCTACGACGCACTGTTTTAAAGATATATTAATGTAAAACTCAAAAGTGGGAACTTTTATCCCCCTCCCCCACTCCGGCTCACCTCCTAGACGCGGGACTTTTAGTATGTTTACTCCCTAAGCACCTCAGGGTGCAGGGCGTTCAGAACTTTCTGAAGAAATCGCTTCGGGCTTACACCTCCTTTGTTGAGTGGACTAATACGTTTGAAATTCGAATGTAAAATATGAAAGTACTACGGCGGCGTAGTGTGTACGTAAGTGCTACGCAGGTGCTACGCTGCGTAGTAATCTGTGCGCTCGTAGATGTGCTACGTTTTGCGTCGAGCTGAGCGACTCATTATTAATAACTAGAACGTGAGGTTTACTTGTTCAATCTTTTTGCGAACTAGGTAGGTATTCAATTTAGGAGGAACCTTCATTTCGTATTTTGTAAGCATTCCATATCGAGTCTCAATTCCACTAATTTTATATAATTTTAATTTCACGTTTCAATTGCCCTCAGCGGTTCGGTTGAATTTATTCATCGAAGCACATTTCCACTAGTAGGTACGCCAATGAGGTCCGAGTGATTTATGTGGCTACACTCATAAATTACGCACAGCGTGTAATAACCACTGCGCCGGTGATTATAATTCAAAAATTCATTGCAAACTTGTCTCGATAATATTATATGAGTGTAGCGTCTGCATACACTGTGCTTTATATTCCCAGTCGATTGTTGTTAACGCTTCGTCTTATAAGCAGCGGCGGGGTAGGCACATCGAAGGAAAGCCAAAAACCTGGCATTCTAGATGATCACGTGTCTCCTTAAAATTCCAATTATTGAATCAATCACAAGAATAATTTCAATACAGTCTTTTTAAGGTTCCCTAGTCAACAAGGAACCCTTATAGTTTCGCCATGTCCGTCTGTCCGTCCATCCGTCCGTCCATCCGCAGCTTAACTCAGAGACTCTTAGTACTAGAAAGCTATAATTTGGCATGGATGTACTTATTAATGACGCCGACAAAGTGGTAAAATAAAATCTTAAATATTTTTTTTTTTTAAGATACTTCTTCTACACGTAACTGGAGACGGTATTTTTTTCTTGTCTATCCCATGGCGTGAGGTTAGGTCTTTCAAAAATATTGCGGGTTTGTGAAAACTATTTATCGATTCAGGGATTCGTGCTTCAATGTGCTAATTTTTGTTAGAGTCAAGACAGTGTCCGGTGTCCCCCGCTGCCAGCTAATAAATGGTTGCTTTAGGATATATAAAAAAATTCACAGCATTAGTATATACAGGGTGTTACAGAAAGGGTATATCAATACAAACGGGTTGAAGAGTGTATCTGGTCTAGAATCTCTGTACAAAATTTCAGCTCAAAAGCAGTAACTTTAAAAATGCTTAATATTTTTTTATTTCGATAGTTTATTAAATTGAAATCATAACAAACGTGTCACCGCACTCCGAGGGTCATTATCCATTATCTGTAGTGTGTCTGTGCGCCTAGTGCACGCACATCACGCCGCCGCGTGCCAGTGCAGCGCCGTGATGTCGAAATAAAAAATATTAAGCATTTTCAAAGTTAATGCTTTTGAGCTAAAATTTTGTACAAATATTCTAGACCAGATACACTCTTCAACCCGTTTGTATTGATATACCCTTTCTGTAACACCCTGTATAACGAAATTAAATGCACAGCTAAGTAGCCTTTACAAGTTTACGAGTAATAGTAGATCAACATAAATTCGCAGTTGCAATGTATGGGGGAGCATGATTTTCAACTACAATGTTAGGCTTGTTCTTGGGATACATTCATTACAACAACGGAACCCTTAATTTTGCGTGGTCCGACACGCACTTGGTTGGTTTTTTAAACTGTATTTAAAAAAAAAAAAAACTTTACAGATCAGTAGTGCACATTCCTGATGTACTAAATAATTGCAGCAAAAACCCTCTGTTCACTTATCAGGCACAGGACAGTAATGCAGTCTCGATACATAATTCCCTTTTATAGCAACCTGTATCCCCCGCCTGCCACTCGCTAGTTGCCGCTACTTACACAAACAGGTTTCAATAAAAATAAAGTGCATTCAATAACTTCATACAATATTTCTGCATTGTATCATCAACAATGAAATACTTCCTCATTTACGAACAAATAAATTGTCACGAGCATAACTGTTTTATTTAAATAGCCACCAATAAAGGTGCGCGTTTTTCAGCACAAATGGTGAACGGCACGGAACGGCAACGAACAGCAATGGGACGGCACGGCACGGCTCGGCAACGGCACGGCAACCGCTCTTTAACAGTAATAACGCTCATAAAGTCGCGCGGCTTAAATGAAACGAATATTGTTTACGCTCGCAGACGCGGATTGAAATGTAATTTTTATTTGAATGTTTTGTAAGTCAGATTGTGTCGTAAAATGCGGATAATGTTATGTAGATACGCACAAATGTTGCGTTCGGATCTGTTAATATTACGGAATGTTCAACTGGCCCGGGTGACGAATGTTCAACTGGCCCGGGTGACGAATGTTCAACTGGCCCGGGTGACGAATGGAGCTTTGGAAAAATAGACAGTCATTTAAATTGTTTTTGTGGCGTTTTTTTTTTTCACATTTTTAAAGTCTGTGTTGTAAAAGGAATCTTAGGAATTCTTTCAAGACGACGATGGTTAGCATATTTTCCTTGATTGCTGGACAGTAAACATCAATTTGTTTTCTTTACAGCTCTATTAATAAATCTCGTTCCCTTCTCATTACTCCTTCAGTTCCGCAATGAGCAGTAACTCTCGGCGGGGTGGGGTCACTGTTGCGAACACAATATCTGGGTTAACATTAACTGCAGGTAATAAACAGAGCTTGATTGAGAACTATTTTTAGGGAAAAAAATGTTTTGACAAAAAACACTTTACGTGAAACGTTACGATTGCGAAATCTCATTGTTTTTGTGTATGAGCGTGTGTCTGTGTGTGGTGGGCCACTCTGTCGACACGCGACGTGTTAGTGTGAATAATGGCACAGTGTAAACACCGCCTTATTCACACTCTCTGTTCACGTTTACAGTGCTCGCTACAACTACCGCGCCGGCCAGCTCATCGTAACAGCGACGTGGTGTTGAGAGATTTACTGTATTTCATAGACGTACCCTGAGAATGATTTTCCGTCGGCCGAATTTGCACCGCGAGGATGCAAATTCTCCGTGAATTTGAAACCTGTCACGCAACCGCGACAGTGACATCATAGATCATCGTTGCGGTGCGCGGTCGAGTATGGTCGCGTTTGCGCTGCACAGTACGAATATTATATTCGCGAATTGAGCGGCTATAGTCGCTGCCCGTTTTCCGCTATGAGTTCCCAAACTCTCATAGCCAACGAAGTATTGGCATTCATCAAACATGCCATCGACTACATGGACGAGATCAGCATCTTGCAGATCTGCAAGTCATCTTACAAGGAAGAGGAGATTAGCAGTGCCTAGTTGCTGCTGTTCACAACGCTCGGCTAAGTCAGCCAGATGCCGTCTCGTCGAAGGGATGGTACAGAGGAGAGTCTCCAGGACATCGTAACGCTGATGAAGGAGACCGACCCGGACGACGTGCCTGATTTCGTGGCGAAGGATCTGCACAAGCTGCCTCCCGTCACATTTGACCACGTAGACGTCACCAGGCTGCTGAAGGACATTACATTCCTGAAGCAAAGCCAGGCCGAGATGCAGCAAAAGCTGGAGGTGTCTAACAACACCATCAGTGATCTACGGGCAGAAGTAGTGCACTTGCGCAACGCAATTTCTGCAAGTAGGTCACCTACCGACGCGGACGCCGCAAATGTGAACACGAGTCGCGGGGCACAAAACGCCTCCATCTGCAGTTTCGAGTCGGCGGGCTCGAATGCGTCACCAGCTGCCGAGAATGCATGCGTTGCAACGCGTGCCGTGGCCGTCCCTGCCTCGACACAGGTGGAGACAACGACGTGTGTAGGTTCGTCGACCCCCAATCGAGCCTACGCAGCAATAGTAGCCGCTAGCAAGCCTGCTGAGTCGCAAAACTTGCAGGTAAAACTAGCGGAAAAACTAAAAGGGGGTAAACGGAGCCGGTCGAAACCCAACAAGGTTTTGAATAGACAGGATCCGGAGAAGGACACGTGCGACAAGGATGGTTTCATCAAAGTGGAGAAGAAGAAGAAGAAGAAGAAACCTCCTTGTCGGAACCAGTGCGGCAACGCGCTGGCAGGACCCAACATGCTGCTGCGTCCAGCAATCCCGACGACGCAGTTGTACGTGTCCAGACTGCACCACTCCACGAAGGTTGAGGAGATCGTGGAGTACTTGCGTGTGAAGACCAACTGGACTTTGAGGGTCGAGAAGTTGGAGTCGCGTCACAACACGATAAACTGATAATACCAGGAACTTCATTGAAAAAGTAAAGAACCTATCCTAGGTGTAGACAGAGTATACGTACATAGTTGTAGCAATGTAATAACTAACTCATTTATAATAATTATCTCAATTATGTTGCGCGTCATGTCCCTGCCACCCTCTATACTATCATAGAACGTAAATCCCAATATATTATAATAGGTCATCTATTTAACCGTGTCAGGTCAGAAATTCACAGAAACAGCAGAATATTTTTCTTATCTTCAACTGTTTTACATAAAACCATGTTACATGAACTATCGTGTCAATATCTCCGTCCTGCGTAACGCGTGATAAGAAATAAGTAGTCTCGATACGTACGTACACTAGGTACGTACACGCGTACATACACTCGTAAACATTTCCATATTGTGTGTGTTCTGAGCGGACTTAGCTCGGCGCCGTGCCAACGCTATAGACTCGTAACTATTCCAACTTTCCGCGGATGTGACGTCAGCTCGTAGGTACTACTTTTGACGATTATTGTGTTGCTTAAAATATTGACGGAAACAGCGAAGGCCTGAAAAATAAGGAAATCAAAAAGCCTCTATTTCAGTTTTGTCCACAATAGACTTACATCTCTTCGATAAATCATTCAAGTTTTAGATTACACTCCAATCAGATTATTGAATACCATCATGTTGCGCACAATCTGACTGCTACTGAGTAGGTACATCCTGCTTTTGAGAATTAATTACGAGTTCGCCTCAGGTGGGGGAGTCACACACAGCAAGCTAATTACTGAGACAACACACAACAACATGTACATACAGAAAGTCCTGCCCTACCTATTGCTGAAATTAACGGGCTGTGCAATTTAGAGCACTTTGCCCACTAACAAATGAACAAACGGTTTAAAAATGACTATGTCAGGAATTTGTATTCCCTAAATACAAATTCTTGAGAAGTGCAACAGCAAAACTTATCGAAAAGAGCCACTACTCTGTTTCCAAGAGCCCTTCAACTGCTTATTTATAACTAGAAGAGATATTTGAAGAAGAAACAAAAAACTTTTTTACAATAAAAAAAAAACAACCGAATTGCATAACAAAACACCACAAAGTGAAAAATAAAGACAGAATCGAATACAGAACTTTCTTTTCTGAAGTCGGTTAATAAGCTAATTGGAAAAAATTCGCATAGAAATGCTGGAGATGCAGTACATTTATGCATATAACTTCGTACATCAGAATAATTAGTTACCTAATGTATTTATATTAAAACCTTCCTGAAAGTATGTAGATGACGTTAATGAAAGAAACATCAAAATTGGTTCATAAGTTTTTGAGAAAATCACGAACATACAAACATACACATACATATAAATCATATGAATTTGTTAAATCAAATTTGCATCTTTTTAATAAAGTGTCCGAAAATAGAAACCGGCCAATCAGGAGACAGTACAAAAATTTGCTAATTGTTAGTGGTTCCGATACTGCCCTATTAAAGAAAAGTGTTATGTATATGGGTCCGATCATATTTAACAAAATACCCGATTTAATGAAAAATGAGACACTTCCACTTTTCAAAAAGAAATTGACAGATCTATTAATTAATAAATGTTATTACTCAATTGGCGAATTTCTAACCGATATGAATTTAAATTGATAAAATGACATCTTTGTATTCCTGACTTGTACTAAATCATTTATATTTTTAATTTAACTGTATTGACCTCGAACTTGATGAATTTATAATCCCATTTTAGTAAACTCGACATTATTTATTGTATTGCCTATTTCAAATAATGTACTGAATTTCATCTTGACATGGTAATCATAAATTAATTTGATTGAATGTGTAAATAACAAAAATATTAATGAGTCTTTATTATTATAAGTAGCTAAACTGTTTGCATGCCTTAGTTAAGGTAGTTAGTATAGGATCATATTTATAAACTTAACATCTGTAACTTGTACCTACTTTCTGTGCAAATAAGGAATAAAGGTGGTTCTGTATTGTATCCGTATAGAATACAATAGCTATTCTATACGGATACAATACAGAACCTCCTTTATTGAAGTCGGTTAAAAAAGATAAACTAATCTCTAACCTGCAATCTTGACGATTGTATGCAGTGGATCTTCTGCGCCTTATCTGTAGTATAGATAGCCAAGTGAGCAGTATCCGTGACTGCTCGCTCCGCAGCAGAGAGCTGTCAGTCGCGGTGCTCTCACGGTCAGACTCATTAGCCGAGTGATTAGTGATTAGTTCCACGACTTGAAGGCGGCTCGACGTGGCGCGGTTGGAGGATCGGCAGACGTCGCGGTTGTGAACACGTGGAAGTGCTTCGATACGTCGCATTAATAGGATTTACTTATAGGAACATTTATTGATTCTGCATGTCGCTAGTGTTTGGTTTCTTTAGAGTATAATTATTTTATTTTCTTTCGTTCGTACACTTTCCTCTGCGAAAATCTAGATTCAATTTTGCAGTCTTAATAATAATACATCGCTAAGACCCTCCACAACAAACGTTAAGGTTAGTTACCCTGAAATAATTCCGAAACTATAGCCTTTTTAGCAAACCTAAAGCCGACTTTAAGTTCCACCTTTGTAACGAAATTACGAAACGCCCTTCTAACGTGCACCACGTTAGAAGACCCTGCAAGCAGCATCGTCTCGTGCGTGTGAGATTGTGAGCCAATCGAGTAGTTTATGCAAAAACAAAGAATGCGTTTGTAAAGTTACCGCCGCCGGCGCTAAGTTCTAATGATCCACTGCATCTCTGCAACTGGAGAGAAGTGGCACGGTAATATTATCTACAGTATTCTATCTTTATAGAAACGGTCGGAACGCGAGTCATACCTACGCGCCTCGAGTTCGTTATACACTCGGTAAACAAACAGTCTCGATTGCTCCGCAGTGACGAGCGGACGCCGGACGGTGTGATGGTTTTTTAAGCAGTAAGCGTGCCATTTGTGACAAAAATATTCATTGAGATAAGTACAAGTACTTATTTAATATGGCCAAGAGCAATTATAGACTATATATTGTGCTGTTTTTGGTTGCTTGAATTCATCAATAAGTTTTTTTAAATTAAATCTACTAATAAAAAAAAAACATGTATTTTTATTGAACTCTTCCTATTTCATTCACAAAGAATTTTTTTTTTTTTTAAATAATAATATAATATTTACCTGTACAATCACAAAACTAGAAAGAAACTCAAGTAGCTTGATGAAATTAAAGTACTGTAGGTGGCATCCCTACCGCGTGTTTAGATACCGCGCGGCTGTAGGTAATTATTTCTAGAACAGGGCCGAGTAACAATACTGTATAGATAATATTTCCGGGAAGTGGGGAGCTGTTCTCAATCACTGCGTTAATTAGCTGCACTTTGTGCGCGCGAGGGAAGTTGGCGCGGTACCTGCAGTTGTTGCAGCACATAACAATGTTTAGAACACCTTCATAGTTTCTCGTACATTTCATTCCTACATTATAGTCCAATCATGTTTAGCCTTATATTATATTGGCGTACAAATATTTTAGTCACAGGGAAGTAAGGAATGTCTAAAGAATAGTATTATTTTATTAACCTACTTCAAAAAAAGGAGGAGGTTCTCAATTCGTCGGAATCTTTTTTTTTTATGTATGTTCCCCGATTTCTCGAAGACGCCTGGACCGATTTGGAAATTTTTTTCTTCTGTTTTTTTCTTTTGTTGGAAAGGGTATACTTCCCAAATGGTCCCATGAAAATTTTATCGAAATCGGACAAGCGGTTTTTGAAAAATCAACAAAAATCTAAAAATGTATCTACATTGTCTACATTAACTACCTTTTTGTTTACTTTTTTGTGGGGTAGTTACAACTAAAAAGTGAAAAATAAAAACTTTTTTACAAAAAAAAAAACAACCGACTTAAAAAAAAAACATTACAAAGTGATAAATAACTTTAATTTCGGAAGTCGGTGTCAAGAAACGAAAATGCGGAATCAACGACACCGACTTCCGAAATTAAAGTTATTTATCACTTTGTAGTGTTTTTTTTTAAGTCGATTGTTTTTTTTTTTTTGTAGAAACGTTTTTTCATTAACGGATTCAATTAACCAACCTAAAAACCAAATAATGCAGGAAACCTTAACCGGAATAAAGATATAAAGACTATCATAATAAGAGCATTGTACACGAATACGTTTACTGTACAAATTGTAATTACAGCATTGACAAAACAACCGTTTGTCCGTGTGCACAAGGTCTTAGGGCATTGAGTCAACAGCAACCCTTTCGGACCAACATCGCGTTAAATAGCGCCTTATGTTCGGGGGACGCGGGGGGTGAGGCGGGACGTATGCGGGAGGCGGGGGGATCACAGGATAAGCGAATAAATGGCAATAAGTTATTGCAAATGGTTCGATAGCGCCGCGACTCCGCGCTTGATATCGATTCCCACTCGCTACTCGATTTACTCGAATTAGAAGTCGATTACCGAAAGATAATGGCTCAGTTGAACAAGTTAGCTTTCACACAACACTAAACGCAAGTACCTACAGTTTGTACGTTGCCCTCCAGTAATATTCAAGGTCCTAAAATCTTATCTAGTACTTAATGCGACATGCATCTTAAATACCATATCATTGCAGTATAAAACTCCCATCATTGTCTAGATTTAGAAGTTAAGATGTCCGTAGTCTACGCGGTCAATTCACTTCATATTTAACCCTTCGTATGCTTAAACGTGGATCCACGTGAGACACAATGGCTTTTTAATTCTGTCTGTAATTACAGCATTCAACCGGTTAATGTTAGAACTGGACAGGATTGGAAAATATTATGTCAGTAATGAAATTGGTTTAGTTTAAATATTAACACCAGAAGCCCAATGTATTCCGGGTTTAATTTATACTCCTTACGTGTTGCATTTAGAAAATTATGAACTTTCAAACTTGAAGTGGACAGAAACAACCTTCAAAATATCAAAATCATAAGTAATTTATTCAAACTACGCTGACGATTAGCACTTTTCGAACGTCAAAATTACAAAAGACAGTCCCCCAAAACGCCCGCCCTTCACCAATTCCTGGCTGGATATCTCCAGCGAAAGCACTAGAAAGTGGTGAAGGGCGGGCGTTTTGGGTAAAGAAGTGGCGCAAAAAACTCCTCAGCAGCACAGCTGTCTGTTCAGTAAGAAAATACTTGATTGTATACAATACTAGGTATGCAATATAACATTACTGCAGCGGCCATCAAAAGAGGCATTGATACGTCATCAATGCCTAGTTGTGGCCAAGGCTTGTATAGTACTTTTCTCAAATAATTCGCGGAAAACTAAGTAGTACTGGTAGTACCTAGGCAGAACTTTTTTGTCAATTATAATTACTTTTCAAAATCAATGACGAACATCGAACAACATTATTTTTTCCCGCGTTAGGCTGGCCGCATACGTCCGGTTTCCTGATTCTGAATTCAGGTTCGGAGACCCTGAATGCACGCATTTCATACAAAAGCTTCACTTTAGCGCATACGTTCCTATATTTTCCGTCAGGGTTTCCGAACGGAAAATATAAGAACGTGTGCGCTAAAGAGAAGATTTTGTCAAGTGTGAAGTGCGTGCATTCAGGGTCTCCGAATTTAAATTCCTGATTTGGAAACCGAATCAGGAAACCGGACGTATACGGCCGGCCTTAAAGTGTTCATTTGTTTTTTTTGCAATAAACAGCTTTCTAGTGGCAAGCCAGTTCGAAAGGAGATGGCATTTTTTGGCATTGCTAGTTTTGGAAAGGTACAGAATACAAAGCTACTTTATTTAAAAAAAAAGACGGGTTGCACTCCGGGAGTGCCGGCAGAAGTGAAAACTTGAATATTAACGTTGAAATAAATCAATTATGAATTGAATTAATATAACTAATTTTTTTTCACTATTTCTGCGTCACTTTTTTCATTAATCGATGCACTTTGTTCAATTTCCATATTTGAAATACTTTATATACACGAATTTTACGAATACACAGCAGTGTGGCTACACAGACGGTCGAGCCATCAGCTGTCCATCCATCCATCCACATCCACGTCCACCATCACCGTCACCGTTACCGTCACCGTCACCGTCACCGTCATCGTCACCGTCACCGTCACCGTCACCGTCACCGTCACCGTTACCGTCACCGACACCGTCACCGTCACCGACACCGTCACCGTCACCGTCATCGTCACCGTCACCGTCACCGTCACCGTCACCGTCACCGTCACCGTCACCGTCACCGTCACCGACACCGTCATCACCGTCACCGTCACCGTCACCGTCACCGTCACCGTCACCGTCACCGTCATCGACACCGTCACCGTCACCGTCACAGTCACTGTCACCGTCACCGTCACAGTCACCGTCACCGTCACCGTCCGTCCGTCCGTCCGTCCGTCCGTCCGTCCGTCCGTCCGTCCGCCCGTCCGTCCGTCCGTCCGTCCGTCCGTCCGTCCGTCCATCCATCTATCCATCCATCCATTATCGTGTCTCACTTGGTTCACGAATTTTACGAATACACAGCAGTGTGGCTACACAGACGGTCGAGCCATCAGCTGTCCATCCATCCATCCACATCCACGTCCACCATCACCGTCACCGTTACCGTCACCGTCACCGTCCCCGTCCCCGTCACCATCACCGTCACCGTCACCGTCACCGTCATCGTCACCGACACCGTCACCGTCACCGTCACCGTCACCGTCACCGACACCGTCACCGTCACCGTCACCGACACCGTCACCGTCACCGTCATCGTCACCGTCACCGTCACCGTCACCGTCACCGTCACCGTCACCGTCACCGTCACCGTCACCGTCACCGTCACCGACACCGTCATCACCGTCACCGTCACCGTCACCGTCATCGACACCGTCACCGTCACCGTCACAGTCACTGTCACCGTCACCGTCACAGTCACCGTCACCGTCACCGTCCGTCCGTCCGTCCGTCCGTCCGTCCGTCCGTCCATCCATCTATCCATCCATCCATTATCGTGCCTCACTTGGTTCACTTCGGTTGGCGCCGCCGTAGAAAGAGGGGGGGGGGGAATCTCTCCTGACGGTCACGTGTCCTGACGCGATGTCCTGACGCGAGTTTAACATTTTTTCCCCATTACAAAAAGTGTGCAACGCCGCTAAAGAAGTTTTCACTTCAAAAAGCGCTTATTTTTATGTATTGATAGCCAGATTAACGTTACTATTGAGAATTGGGATTAAATCTCGTTAAATATGAGTAAGTTGAGCAGCCGGAAACAAGGCTTTTTGGACTTGTTATACTATATGACAGTCATGTTGTCATGGCATGGCAAACAAACAAACATTGTCATGGCAAACAAACAAACATTTAGAAGATGACACACAAAACTTCACAAGTCACATTCGCAGTCTATCAAAAAGTACTCTGTGGCTCGCTCGCTACTTGTTGTGCTGGCGTGAATTTTTTGTGCGCCCAAAGTTTTACGTGGATTTTTACAACGCTGGCTTGCTTTTGGATTTCGAAGACTCCTACCTTTCTGAACGACCGTTGCTAGACTTGGACCTCGACGTTTCGTTCTGCAAGAATTAAGTCTAGACATGTAGGAAGAAAGATATACTTTGTTTATATTTTGATTGACAGCTCTCTAAGTGGCCGGGAAGCTATTAAACAATACTGTTGCAATTGCATTGTTGGACGAAGAACAGTAGGATGCTGTGCCCATATCATGTCAATCATCTGGTACTTGGCATGGGCACGGCATCAAGATAGCCTGTCTCCCTCTGCACCTTTCTTAGCTAATAATTATATTGCTTACTTATATATGATGATGAGCATGAGTCAAATATTATGATTAAATACTGGTTTTTTATTGTACCTACAATAATCCTGTCATCCTTAGATAATTATCCTTAACAATATTATATGCTTAGATTCCGATAAGTGAGTCTCTAGAGTCTCCTGAGTTTTCTGTGATTACTGAGTTTAATTAAAACTGACCGAGTACAAACACTTGAAACTGTCTTTAGGTCTATGATCAGTGGGTAAATCATTGAACTAAACAAACTTCAACAAGTAGTTATTTATCATTTTTGCAGTGATTACAAAGCATAATTAGCAATATGTTATGCATACAATAAACATTTATGCGTTAAAATAGTAATAGAGGTAAAATAACCTATTAAAGTACAAACATTAATGCACTAACCTTACTTTTACAAAAACTAAGATTTCTCTTTAACCCCATTGTTATTATTTTTTATTTATTTATTTGACAAAAGCTCATAATATTCCCTATCAAACCATGCCACTTTTATTTCTGTGGAAACTAAAAAAGTTTAATGCCAGCGTTCTATGAACTTCTGCCATTCTCCTTTAAATAAAACTTTTGATCAGTTACCTCCTTGGTTGCCATGTCTTGGAGTAAAAGCTCGTTCCATTTTTAAATTATACGACAGATATGAGTTTACTATGTAATTTATTTGGCCGAAAAACACGACAGATATGGATTTTAATACAACTTTTGCCGGCCGCTCCTCGCATGTATTTGGCCAATACAGCAATTTCGATTTATCTCGAAGAAGGTTGTTAAGATAATGCTCAAGTTTCCAAGCATGTTTGAGAAAAGTAATTAATATTACAGGACACAGAACATTCAATTAAATAATTTGCCATAATATGTAAGCTAGCCACGACAATATACCAACAAATACAATAAAATCTATAATACGTACTCAAGCAAAAAAATAATAAATCAAAAATGTAAACAAAAAACATACTACCTAAATAAAAGCCTCCAGGTATAAAGTTTACATAATATTTATACAATGCTGGGTTCTATTCACATAGCTGTCACTTGAAGTCACAAATGATAAACTAGGACCATCGAAGTAAAATAAATAAACAAGTTATTACTACTAATAACAACAATAAAACCATGGTCAGCAAGACGACCAGTCACCACAAGCAGCACCCGTTCACGAGCATAACACAAAGATCAGCCATTACCCCCCTCGCCATATATAGCCAATTTGCCATAACTCGAAAGCTAATCAAAGGTACACGGTCACCGTTGAGCAATGAGCGCCGAGCGACGAGCGAAGAGCGCCTAGCGACGAGTGACGCTGAATCAACACGACAATATGTCACTGTATCTCCCGAGGTGATACACCTCTCTCTACCACTCCAGAAGAACCACTCGCAACAGTAACTAAAAAATTAATAGTGGGAACAATAGGCGTATAAAAATCAAAGGAAGCAGCATCCAAAAAATTCAACTTGGAATAGTTAATGCAGTAGGTACGACAACCATCGGTATTGATTGAGCACGCGGGCGCGGTTGGCACGTGTCATACGTTCCATAATACCGGATGATAATATTTTCTCTTTTCCTTTCCAATTAATGTTATTTCCAAATAAATAAATATTAAAACTAAGCCAGTGTAAATAAAGTGGCTTTTAGAATAAGTAACCGGTATTATTGAAGAAGTATTTAAAAAAAAAAATAAGTGAACGTTAAGCGTGGGTTTTAATGATATTTTTTTAAAAACATGTGTTTGTTTACTTGTACGGAAACTACATTGCAAACGCAGCATGGTGCGTGCGACCTTTTGTCACATTTCTATGCCGCCTACCGAGTGCACAGCGAGCTAGCTCCGCCGCCCGGCTGGCTCGGCCGGCGCCGCCGCCGCCGGGCAGCGGTACAAGCTACGTCACGCCGGGTGGCGACACTGGCGACCCCGCTCCTCGGCACGAACGCGGAACGAGCCTTCATTAAATCCGCCTCAAATGTTCGATTGCATTTACATTGCTTCAAACCTGATCCAATCTAAAGCGACGAACAAAAACTGACCGCTTTACTGTTTTTATTAACTCCCATTTTTCGATGCGTCAGCTGCATGCAGTGATTTTAATTAACCTAAAATATTTCTGTTTCATAGTACTCGTATACATTAACCAGCTAGCTAATACAATATCAAAAGATTATGACGGAGTCGCATTACGTCCGCTACACGTAACGTCCGTTTATGGCTCTATTGTATTCTTGTAGGAAAAGGTTTTTTCTTTTGTCCTCACACACCCGTAGCTCGTATCAATAAGCCAGGCCATTACACTTCCACGTATTAGTCCATATATTAAAAACTATTGAACCGATTTTGATAAAACTTCCACTGATCCCTAAGTTGAAGTCAATGTAAGCCATTAAAAAGACTGCCACAATCGTGTCGGAGAAATGCGTGGACAAACATACACATCTATAAAAATGTGCGTGTGAGGGGGTGACAAAAAGTATCTCCTGATAAGTCTGCTCGCCTAGTACCATGTTTCACAAAATGTTAATTTGATATGTGTGTTATTTTTCTAATAACAAGCTATTCTAACGTTGACTTAGGTAGAACGGCTGCAAAAAATCACCTTCAAGAATACAACAGGGCCATAAACGGATGTTACGCGGAGCGGACGTAATGCGACTACCTTGACTTTATTATAACAGCGATTTAATTTTATTACAGTTGGTGTTCCAACAAACAATAACGGTTTTATTACTTTTCCACGTTCAACTCATAAAATATTATACCGACTGAAGTGATTGACGACAAAATTGTTATCTGTTTAGGCTAAGAATATTCATTAGATTTTAATGAGACGAATACCAATCATTATTAATTAATGTAAATTAACTGTTTAATTATCATCGTCATTCAAACACAGGTTCACTAATGTTTCACCAAAACTCCATTGACAAATTTTTAGTTTACAACCAACGTTTCGTATACTATTTATTTCACAAACAACTCATTCCGCAAATGTTTTATTTTATAAACACTCGCTTTACAAACATTTATTTGGCAAATGCTTCTCTTTACAAATGTTACGGATGTTATTTAATCATTTATATATTTTTCATTTAATATTTAGATTCTTTTGGAAAAATAGTACGTTCATACAAAATATCATTTTATAATACGCTAGTGTATTATAAAATGATATTTTGTATATTTTGTACTGCATTAGAAACTGCATTAAAATCCGGATCTAAGCTTACAGACAGCGGGAGTGACTTCAAAGTCAAAGTCAAAGTCAAGGCATTTATTTCAAACTAGCTTCTGCCCGCAACTTCGTCCGCGTGAAATTTCTTGTTCCCCCGACCCACCCCGTCGCATCGCATCACCTGTCCGCGCTATCACTTTTTCGCTCGGCTCCTAAGAGACATAGCGTGATGTTAAATAGCCTAAAGCATTCCTCAAAAATTGGTCTATCAAATGTAAAAAGAATTTTTCAAATCCGACTGGTAGTTACAGAGATTACCCCCTACAACCTCAAAAACTTTACCTCTTTATAATATTACTAGCTTCTGCCCGCGACTTCGTCCGCGGAAAATTTCTTGTTTTAACATAAGATAACACTCGATTGATATTACTGTATTTAATTTTATTAGTAAAATATTGTTTGGAATCAGATCAGTAACTTCAAAGATTACCTAAGTTCTCTTTTCTGCTCAAGGTAACTTAACCCTTTTACTTATTTTATTTATTTAAGTTAGGTATCTATTTAATTTAAAGCTTCTCTATATACAATGTTTGAGGTTGTTTTATTTTCCGGTAACAGAATAATCTGCTTTTCGGATGATCCCACTCTTGATAGACCAACATATAATTGCCCATGGGAAAAACATTCTTTTCGTAGCCAACCAAAGAGAATGTTTGTCCCTGGGACTTGTTAATAGTCAGGGCAAATGATGTTTTTATTGGAAACTCAGATAGACGCTGTGCACGTAGGGTTACCATATGACAGGCGTTTGCCGCATTTGACAGGCATTTTAAGGTTTAGACAGGCGTGCGGCCGGCATTTTTAAATTTCGCATTTTTTTTCTGAAAGCTTAACTACACAGTGATGCAATTTTCTTAAAAGTAGGGAAGTGAATGGTGACATTACAGAATTCATGAAAATCTGCCAGTTTGTGTTCTCTATTTTGGCACACAATGTGAACGTAGAACGTACGTTTTCTCTCGTCAACGCCAAGTGGAGTAAAGAAAGAAATCGGCTGAAAATTGAATCGGTAAAAGCAATATTAATTACACAGGAAAATTACAAACATGTATCTTGTGAAGATTTTTACGTTTATATATTAGAAAAGAAAGAAGTATTTAAAAAAATAATGTCCTCTGACAAATAACAGTAATTAAAATATCCTTCTTCATTATTATCTGTTGGCTTTTACTTATTACCTACAGCGTTTTGCTTTAGACAGGCATTTTTCTGAAAATTCAGGCATTTTAGGTACAGACGCCAGCACATCAACCTACCCGAAACTGTCACATTTTCCCAATCAACTTTGAACCTTATGATTTAGTGATAAAGTTGAAAATCTATTAAATAAATTTGACAGATTGTAGTAGGTTGATGTGCTGGCGTCTGTACCATAGACAGGCATCCCTCTATTTACATATGGTAACCCTATGTGCACGTTCATCGCTGGATTCTCGAACGCGGGCCTGCGATGTTATGGCATTTTGCCTAGCGAGCCGCTGCGAGCGCTCAGCGCTAGTCTCCCTATCCCTTGTTTCAGAGACATGCTGCCTTAAAACAGATAGACGCTGTGCACGTTCATCGCTGGATTCTCGAGCGCGGGCCTGCGATGTTATGGCATTTTGCCTAGCGAGCCGCTGCGAGCGCTCAGCGCTAGTCTCCCTATCCCTTATTTCAGAGACATGCTGCCTTAAAACAGATAGACGCTGTGCACGTTCATCGCTGGATTCTCGAGCGCGGGCCTGCGATGTTATGGCATTTTGCCTAGCGAGCCGCTGCGAGCGCTCAACGCTAGTCTCCCTATCCCTTGTTTCAGAGACATGCTGCCTTAAAACAGATAGACGCTGTGCACGTTCATCGCTGGATTCTCGAGCGCGGGCCTGTGATGTTATGGCATTTTGCCTAGCGAGCCGCTGCGAGCGCTCAGCGCTAGTCTCCCTATCCCTTGTCTCAGAGACATGCTGCCTTAACTCAGATAGACGCTGCGCACGTTCAGCGCTAGATTCTCGAGCACGGGCCCGCGACGTCCTCACTGTTTGGCTAGCGAGGCCCTGTGAGCGCTCGGAGCTAGATTCTCTAGCGCGTGCTTGCGAAATATTTTCTCTATTTCTCGAGAGGCGCTGCTCATTTTCAGGGGCAGATTCTTCCGTACGGCGTACTCGAGCGGCTCTTGTCTGTGATGTCTGCCGGGACAGTTGAGATTTCCTTTTAGGCATGCTCTCGACAAACTACGCACAGACTTGAAAATAATTACGAACAAAGGGAGAGCGACTCGAACAGTGTTCGAGTCGAGGCGGACGGTGTTCGACGAACACCGTCCGCCTTTACAAAACAAAACAATCGTAATATCGAATAACTCGTATCGATTATTACGATAGAACGAAGTACGAAACTACGAAAGTACGAACATACAAAACAATGAAAACAATCGTACAACGAAATTACGATTAGATACCTCATAATCTCCGGGCTCATAATCGAATCGTCGTTCGTATGGAACTCCAATCCAACTAACGACAACGTGGGCATAAAAATTCGAGAGGGTCATCAATCCACGGAAAGTCTTAACACCGCGATTCAGAAAAATGACGTAATTGCAGAACGCCATCTATGGGCAAATAGGTAAAACGTCTGCACAATGAAAGTTATGCTAGGGGCATTTTGCGTTTTAGTAATTTTATATTATCTCCGAAACTGTATGACCAATTTGATATACTGTAAATGGCAAATCTTATCTGTATGATGTTCTTGTGATACTGAAATAATTTATTGTCATAAGAATTAATATTTTGTTGCTCAAATAATCAACAAAACGTAAGTATACCGAAAAAAAATTTTTTTAATGCAATAAAAGAAGTATAAAAGATAAAATATAAAAGATAGAGATATGGTATCGCGGACTTTTTTGTAGAAATAATGAAGACGAACCAGGTAGCCATACATTGTTTTTAATTTTAAGCAACTGTTTAGGCAGCGCACGCAAATAATTCTGTTTTATGTGGTATTTTTTTCCGACTTGCTAGACAAAAGTTGTGATAGCTCGGTTAATATACATGCTATAGAAACAATTTATAGTCTATAGCACTCAGGAATAATGTAGCTTTCTGCCAGTTAAAAAATTGTTAGAATTGGATTATGAGTTCCAGAGATTACCCATTACATACAAACTTACAAACTTACAAATTTTACCTCTTTATAATATTAGTATAGATAGGCACATAAAAGGCATTTTTGAACGTCAAAAATTATCTTAGAATTGATTCTAGTCGCCCATTCCAAAAGGTAGTTTTCGTATGGAGAAGAATGGGCAAGAAACTCCACCGTTACTCTTTTAAAATGTTTTAGGTACAATATTTTGCATGGGTACATTAATTATATAATAACATGTGAGGACAATGCACCTAAAATAAAATTACTATACCACAATAGGTAAAAGAATTAAAAACGAAACCATGACATATAAATTAATTATCTGATAGATACATGGTGCTCACATATTTACAAACATGTTACAAGCAAAACGATTTTAATAAAAATAAAAAAAATACATGTAATAAGTCAGGGTGTGAGTAATGAATGTAAAAAAGAATAAAAAAAATTACAATTAAATTAGCAACCAGTTTCGTTTTGTCTAGACTCTAGATTGTCCTATGGAGCAGGACCAGCATGTTTCCAAGCGTTCTTATCTTGGATATAATTTAAACTTTGTTTTATACTATGTAAAGATTTTCTAAACCAGCCACAAAGTACTCATGACGGTATTCTCCATTTGGGTCAAATAATTTTCAGGCAAGTATTTTTTTCTATATAATCTAGTCGTTTCTGGCACTCGCCGGCCGCTGCCGCGGCACCGCTCGCTTCGCTCGCTCGGCTCGTGCGAAGAGGGTCACAGTTTTAACCCAACCTAACCAAACCATTTTTTTTTAATAATTAACCTAATGTAACTAGTTCTGTTCCGGATAGCCTACTAAAAATAATCTCTTTTTTTCTATTCGCGCAAGTCGTTTCTGGCACCCATATTTTGTGTAAAAGTAAATTTTTCTATAGGATCTAGTCGTTTCTGGCACTCGCCGGCTGCTGCCGCGTCACCGCTCGCTTCGCTCGCTCGCCTCGTGCGTAGGGGTCACAGTTTTAACCTAATCGAACCTAACATTTTTTTTAAATAATTTACCTAATCTAAGTAGTTCGGTTCCAGGTAGCCCACTAAAAATAGCCTCTTTTTTCTATTAGCTCAAGTCGATGAGAGAATGAGTTTCATTTTTAGAAAATTGCATAATGATAAGTCGATTTATTTAAAACGTTTTTATTCCAAACGTTGTTTTATGAGATAAAATGAATAAAAAATGAATTGCTTGTTAAATAACACGTTATTAAACAAAAGTTTATCTAGTGATTATTTTGTAAAGTGAATTATTTGGCAAACTTGTTGTTGCATAATGATGAAATGACAAATCATGTTTTTGCCAATCGTTGTTTGTCAAGTAAAAATTTGTAAATTAATTTTTGGTGAACTGACAGGGCACCGTTGGTGTTGCCCACGGTTAAAGGATGTAGGTACGTTTATTTATAGAGTAATTAAATTAAAGATGACGTTGTTACTGATTTTCTAAAATCACGACCATAATTTTATTAAGTAGTAATATAACTTAAATTTAACATCGCACAAACCAAAGTGAATCGCAATTCAAAGTGTGCGTTCATCCTCTGTCGACATAGTGCGTGCGGGCCCTAACTACGAACAAACACGTTTGGCATTTTAATAAATTCGCCGAAGCGCGCAAGTTTGCTATTTAGTGAGATTTACTCGCGCGTTCGAGCTTGAGTAACAGCCGCTGATGCCACTCTAGAACTCCGAACTTACTTTGCTTCAACTATTATTTACGAGCGAGTTGTTTGTTTGATACCGCTGCACTCTGCGACACCTTCGACATATTTGTGGTGAACGAATTCACAAACAATAATATTTTTAGTAAATCTTACAGAGAACGAAGTAGAAATGATTCAGTTTTGAAAGATCGTGAGCTTCGTAAAAGGAATTACGTCGCAAGCCGTCGTCTGTTTTAGCAGGCCAGGAACTGCACGGTATGAACACTTCTGGAAACTTAAAACTAACCAAAAGGAAACTTCTGAACAGAAGAGGCTCATTATACTGAAGAGCTGGTCATTAAATATATGGCTAATTGCGTTCACAAATGTTTCAACAAAACACCATTGACAAATGTTTAGTTTACAACCAACGTTTCGTTTACTATTTATTTCACTTTACAAACATTTACTTGGCAAATGCTTTTCTTTACAAATGTTTCAGATGAAATTTAATCATTTATACATTTAATATTTAGATTATTTTGAAAAAATCACATTTACACAAAATATTCATTTCTAAACCAAAATACAATTTGTAAACCAGACAAAGTGATCATGACGGTATTGTTTTGCATAATTTTATTTAACTACCTCCCTAAAACTATTATTGCACTGACACACGAAGTAGATGTGAATCAATCATCAATCAAGTTATCAACGCGAACAGTATAAACCAACTTGTTTTACTCCGCGGCCAGTGGGTCTTCGTCTTAGGGGCGGAGAAAAAACAAGTTGGTTTACAAGCAATAATAATAAGACATAGTAGACGAAGCGCCGCTTCGCGGGGCCCTCATTTCTGTCTACAGGGTTTAATTAAAGGAACCTAATCTGTTCGAGTCGGGGTGCCCAAAGTCCCGGGCTCGCTTCGCTCGCTCTTGGACCGACACTTAGAAAAAAATATAATATTATAATAATATTTATTCACAAATCATTAAATGACAATAATTTAAGTTAACAGAGGAGAAAACATACATAAATTTTTCAGAGGTTGAATAGAAAAGGTAGGTAGTGGGGTCAAAAGTCCTATAAGAATTAAGTACCTATCTTGCCCCCCAAACTAGGAAAATCCTGTATCTTGGGAGGCAGTGACTTCGCATTACATTAAGGTCGAGCGATTGTTGTGAACATTCATGTTATTATTTATTTATCCTTCCACTGGTATCGCATACATCAATTACAAGAAAATTTAAATCCCACCAAAAACATTTTCATGTAAAATGTTGCCAAGACGAGACCATAATATATGGCTCGCACTGTTAAAAAGTTATCAAATCTCATGTAGAGCCGAGCTTGTAACTCTACACGCCCTACGGCGTGTAGAGTTTTTTTGAGGTGGTTTACTAAGTACCTGAAATATGTTTTTTATTATTTTTAACTGGCACTTTCCCCGCGACTACATTCGCGTGTATTTTCGTACTTACCTCTAAAAATTTCGAAAATGTATGTTTATGATCTTTATCATTTATATTTAGATAAAGTGAGTAGTGAGATCGACAGAACTTGGGATTCAAAGAGTTAGCACAGTGCTTGTTTTGTCTACGAAATATTAAAAAAAAAGTGGATAAAAGTTTCTCAATTCAGTTTTGCTGCATATCATTGTAAAGCGTGTGAAACGGACTAAAGAGTTATATCTCGTATATAACACATCTGGACTCCACCAGTACCGTGAGTAATCAGTGAAAAACTTTGCAATAACTGGCGTCCCTGACCTACGGCAACCCGCAGATCGGCCGCTTCTACGCACACATGCACAACGCTTACACATAGACTCACTAGGCGCTTGTTTCAATATCTTGAGCTTACGATACACGTTTATAGCAGTCTTAGCTTACGCCACGCTTCGTGGGTATAATAATCTATATAAATAAAAACAAAAGGCCTGACTGACTGACTGACTGACTGACTCATCAACGCCCAGCCCAAACCCTTAAACCTAGAAAGCTGAAATTTTACACAATGGTTTCCTTTATAATGTAGACAAGGAATAAGGAAGGATTTTTCGAAATTCAACCCCTAAGGGTGTCAAATAGGGGATGAAAGTTTGTATGAAAATCCCTCAGTTTTAAAGTTAGGATCTTTAAATTTTGTTTTTAGGCTGAAGACTGAAAATTAATTTTTACGTGTCTCAGCGTTTTTGATAATTCCACCCCCAAAGGGCTAAAAAGGGGGATGAAAGTTTGTATGAAAGTCCCTCAGTTTTAAAGTTAGGATCTTCAAATTTTGTGTATAGGCTGACGATTGAAAATTAATTTATAATTGTCTCAGCGTTTTTGATAATTTCACCCCCAAGGGGGGATGAACGACCTGACTGAGATATCAACGGACAGCCTAAACCGCTGGTCCTAGGGACATGAATTTTGGAGAGTGTGTTCTTTGTGAAGAGTATGTATCCAGTAAGAAGGGGTTTTTGGAAATTCAACCTTTAAAGGGGTGAAAAGGGGGGATTTTGTTCGTATGAAAAACCTTATTCCTTGAGTTAATAACCTTGAAACTTTGCACGAATACGTATCCAAGTAAAAAACGACTTTTGGCATTTTTCGTTTTTCTAGACTACCCCCTAAAGAGGTATTGGGGGTGTCAAAATTTGTATGAAAGAATTTTAACGCGCTATCCGAGTGACTCGAAACTCAGTATTTATACTAGGGACTAAAAATAAAGAATAATGTGTGTCATGGTTTTTCGAAAATCTACCCCTAGCTGTGTGAAAAGGGGTAGTTAATTTTACAGGGGAGGATTTTACAGCGTGACTTGATTAGCTCAAAAATTGGCATAAATAATCTTTGAGTCAAGTTATGAACACATCTTAAACGATTTTTCATAATTCGACCCATGTAGGGGTGAAAAGCGGGAATACTGTTTATATGAAAAATCTTATTCACTTGGTTAATAAACTTGAAACTTGGCACGAATATTAATCTAAGTAAATTATGAAGTTTGGCATTTTTTGTTTTTATAAACTACCTCCTAAAGGGGGGTTGGGGGCATCAAAATTTCTATGGAAAAATTTTAACGCGTGGTCCGATTACCTCGAAACTCAGTATTTATACTTAAGACCAAAAACAAAAAATAACGTGTAGCAGGGTTTCCCAAAAATCTACCCCTAACGGGATGGAAAGGGGTACTTAATTATACAGGGAAGGATTTTAATGCGTGGCTTGATTAACTCAACAATTCGTATAAACAAACTTTGAGTCAAGTAATGAACACATCTCAAACAATTTTTCGTAATTCCACCCCTATGGGGGTGAAAAGCGGGAATACAGTGTATATGAAAAATCTTATTCATTTGGTTAATAAACATGAAACTTGGCACGAATACTTATAAGTACAAATAAATTATGAAGTTTGGAAATTTTTGTTTTTCTAAACTACCTCCTAAAGGGGGATTAGGGGCGTCAAAATTTGTATGGAAGAATTTTAACGCGTGGTCCGATTTACTCGAAACTCGGTATTTATACTTAAGACCATAAATAAAGAATAACGTGTATCAGGGTTTTTCGAAAATCTACCCTTAACGGGGTGAAAAGGGGTAGTTAATTTTATATGGGAGGATTTTACTGCATGGTTTGATTAATTCGAAAATTGGTACAAATAATCTTTGAGTCAAGTAATGAACACATCTCAGACGATTTTACGAAATTCCACCCCTGTGGGGGTGAAAAGCGGTGATACAGTTTATATGAAAAATCTTATTTATTTGTTTAATAAACATGAAACTTGGCAATATTTGGGTCAGTAAATAAGAAAGATTGTCACTTTTAGTTTGAAAAAAACCATTACAGATGATTTAGGGGGTGACAAAGTAGATAGGTTAGAAAAATGTGTAACCCGCTGTCGGATTAACTCGAAACTCGGTACTACTAAAACAAAAAATAAAACAAGTATGAGTTTTAGGGTTTTTAAAAAATCGACTCCTACCAAGGTGGGAAATGGCAAGTAATAAAGTTTAAGGGAAGGATATTACTGCTTGCATCCATTAACTCGAAAATGGGTATGGTCTTTGAGTCAAGTTATGAACAAATCACGAACGATTTTTCAAAATTTCACCCCTGTGGGGGTGAAAAGCGGGGATACAGTATATTTGAAAAATCTGATTCCTTTAATCTATAAACTAAAAAATTGGCCCGAATACTTATTTATCTAAATAAATGATAAAGATCATACTACATACATTTTCGAAATTTTTAGAGGAAAGTACGAATTTTACGCGGACGAAGTCGCGGGCAGAAGCTAGTATCAATATATAAACGAACTTTTCGTCTTCAGCTATGAAGGCGATATAAGTTCGTTTGTTATTGTGATTTTATCAATTTAATGCGTACAGTTATGTTGGCCATCTTGCCTGTCAATTTCCCTTTCTGTTGATATTTGTTGTTGTTAATCGAACATGGTAGTGCCATGTTCGATTCTACTGTGGTGAATATCCAGAGTGTTACGCAAAACTACGACCAGTCATATTACGAGGACCTGAGGCGGGAAATAAATGAAATCCAAGAAAAATTAAAGAGCGCTGACAATGAAATTGAAAATCTTAACTGTGAAAATACTAAACTGAAACAGGTTACACAGGAACAACAACAACAAATAGAATTACTGAAAAAAATTACCTCCACTACCCCGCCGGCTGCCTCGCCCGGCCGCGCCTACGCGGGCTTAAATTACACTCTAGGGGTACCTAGAGCAGACAAGACTACGTGGAGTCGGTTTTGCAGTGATTCGTTTCTGTAACTAACGTATGTAGCACAACATATTGACTTTGTAAGACAATATTTTAATCCACGAAGCCACGAAGGCCTTCTAACCTAACCTATCCGAGTCGGATTGCTCTGAATTGAAGTGTTAACCATAATGACGGTATCAATACATATTTTAAACAATAGATTAAATTCGATTTTCTATTAAATAAATGTTATATCCAATAACGTTATACGAAATAAGTTTTAGAGTATACATATAGATGTTATATGTATAGAAATCATATCAATAGATAATAATCTTACGTTTATTATATCTTGTAAACGTTATTGAAATGAAAATATACCAAATAACTTTATACTTAATATACTTAACATGAATTCATCAAAACATCAATACATATTTTGCACAATAATGCAAACGAAATACTCAAAGTGAATACGAACATTCCAGTAAACGTCTGTTCATAATAATTATTTTTTAATTTTAATTAATCCGTGACATTGTCGTCACTTGACGTATGACTAATGTATCACGCGCAATGAGTGGCAACATTTACCTCAATGTAAATAATTTGGCCGCACTTGACTTTTCCGCGCCGATAAATCATATTTTATTGCATTAATGTTTCAATATTCCAATGTTGTGTCACCAGCTATACGAGATACAATGTCATGAATACATGGGGAGTGACGCCGGGCTATTGGCGCGTCACGTCTCGTCTTGACGAAGAGCGATCGTGACGGCGGCGCCCGGTCAGCGCAGAGCTGTGTCCGCGCAGCGCACGCCGACACAGAGCCAAACAACACACAGCTCTTCGTACAGTGGTTAATATCAGAGTGACTTTTTGGACGGGCTGCACTTAAATATTGATCACAATAACTTATACACATGTAGTGTTATAGCCTGCTGTATGTTTCTAGGGAACGTAGTTCAGCCGTTATGAGCAACGATAGACAATATCAACGATAAGCTGCAGTCAATTGTGAACAATAGTCTGCAAATTTTTTTTTTGAAGTGAAAACTTCTTTAGCGGCGTTGAACACTTTTTGTAATGGGTAAAAAATGTTAAACTCGCGTCAGGGCATCGCGTCAGGACACGTGACCGTCAGGAGAGATTTCCCCCCCCCCCCCATCTCTTTCTACGGCGGCGCCAACCGAAGTGAACCAAGTGAGACACGACAAAGATGGCCGAAGAAAATGACATTTTGACGTAAAAATGTTTGAAAAGTCAGTTTCGTAAACAATAGTACTTCGAGGAGCCGCAGTTGTATTCAATTTATTTTGAACTTCTGTTTAACCAATTTAGTTTATTATTGTATACCTACCTACAATACCTACAAAATAGAAGCGACGAAAAATATAACGAAGCACATTATAGCAACAAGAAATACTGTGGGACATTGCTGCTTTTGTGTGAAAACAATGCTTCCGTGTCGACCACGGAAGTTTACACCCTGCAGGGAGATGCTGCAGTAGGGTGTGGCTGTGAAGCTATGTTGCAAAACATGCTCCACGTCCTATCCTGCCTTATTTGTCCTACCCAAAACATGCAGTCAAAGTGACCTCTGCGCTGCCACCGACGACAACGTGGAAGTGGCAATATTTTGAGCCAACAAGATCTAAAGTAAAAGAGAAGAAATTTAGGGAGTAGTTCATTAATAAAAAGCTTGTATACAAATATCAGTTTATTTTTATAATACTTGTACGCACCGGGACTTACAGCTTAGTACGGCTGTTATTTCAAATGCATACAGTGTGGCTAAGTTTGTAACGATTGAGCCTGGTATCTATGGTTACCTCACCCTACTGATTATAAACCTACAGCAACTACTTAACACCCTAGTTATCCTAACACCCTAACCTATCATACAAGCCTACGGGAGACCTACGGGAAAAGACAGAATTTGGATAGGAATAGGGGTTTGTGTACGTTGTGCAATGTGTACACAGGAAATAGTTTTGTCATTGCCGGTCCCACAGACTCATAGAACTGGTGATGGCTAAAGGTGTCTTGGCCATAGTGAGAGGAATTATTGAAGATGAATCAAACTCTACTCCAGTTTGATGACTAATTTATTCATTTACTAATTACTAATTTATGTGGAACGAATGTATGTCGCTCTTGATGCTGACGCTGGCGTATGTAACTCTTGCCTGTTCACGGCTGAACAATACTCTAAACTCTAATTTGGCTTCTAAAACTTGTGCAAGCAGAACAACATTTTTAAAATGTTTGCTTTTCATTTGCCATCTGTGCCATCTCTTCTTTAGGCCGTTTCATTTTCTGCTATTCGTAGTGAAGCACCATCTTTACTAGTCCTATTGACCTGAAATACAAAACTAATGTTATAAATTCTTTCTCTTCATTATCTTATTTATACTGATTTAATTAATCAGTAGCGGCATCAAAATAACAGTCATTATTATTCTTATGGCGGGTTTTTTTGAAGTGAAAACTTCTTTAGCGGCGTTGAACACTTTTTGTAATGGGTAAAAAATGTTAAACTCGCGTCAGGGCATCGCGTCAGGACACGTGACCGTCAGGAGAGATTTCCCCCCCCCCCATCTCTTTCTACGGCGGCGCCAACCGAATTGAACCAATTGAGACACGACAAAGATGGCCGAAGAAAATGACATTTGACGTACAAATGTTTGAAAAGTCAGTTTCACAGAGTACTTTTTGGTTTCCATGACGACCATGACGTTGTCGCGTCAAAACTGTTGAAACTGTAGACAATAAATTAGTTTTTCATACGTAATAATGTCTATGGACACAAATATTCGGTTCATAGCACTGGTTCATAGACAGATATTCTCGTATGCCGATTTAATGTGTTGGCCAATTTGTTGGATGACTTCATTATAATGGCAACATTTAGAAGTTGTAGGACATTCTAGTTATAGAACGTTTATGAAGCGTTTATGAATACAAAATTTTATCGAATGTTTTAAAGGCCTATTGAGCATTTTAACTAATGAATGGTTTAAACCTTCAATAGGCTTTTTTTATGAATAAGACCGAAAGTGTTTAAAATATGGAAATTGAACAAAGTGCATCTATTAATGAAAAAAGTGACGCAGAAATATTGAAAAAAAATGAGTAATATTAATTAAATTAATAATTGATAAATTTCAACGTTAATATTCAA
Organism: Amphipoea oculea; assembly: GCA_945859645.1. NCBI lineage: Eukaryota > Metazoa > Arthropoda > Insecta > Lepidoptera > Noctuidae > Amphipoea > Amphipoea oculea. The sequence goes on from OX243884.1 coordinate 209,157, forward strand.
GTTTTCACTTCTGCCGGCACTCCCGGAGTGCAACCCGTCTTGTTTTTTTTGTTACAATGAGTTTTGTACAGGCAAACGAAGTTCTTCGTAAAATTGTAAATTGGATAGGCACCTAATTCGTAAATCATGCCAGGCTGCCCCTGTTTAGCGTTAGTGCTTGTGTCAGTGTTTTTATTTTCTATTATGGAGACCTCTCCCTGACCAATTCTTTCAAAAAATCTAAGGATTAGAAGCAAAAGCAAGCATAAGTATAAGAAATTGAGAATGTTTACAAAACATAACTTACTTTGAACACATTTTAGCTGTAACAGTAGGTACACACCTTATCCTCCTCCAACCAATATTCAATTCTTTGCCCTTTATTGCAACTAGTCTCCGGTCTTAATTTCATTTATTTTAAATACAAAAAAAAATATTCAAAAGTTTTTTAGTTTGACACATACAATATCAAATTCATTCATTGACATATTCAATTATTCATATTGTTTCCATGACGACCATGACGTTGTCGTGTTGTCGCGTCAAAACTGTTGAAACTGTAGACAATAAATTAGTTTTTCATACGTAATAATGTCTATGGACACAAATATTCGGTTCGTAGACAGATATTCTCGTATGCATATCTGTCTACGAACTATATATTCATTATAATGGCAACATTTAGAAGTTGTAGGACAATCTAGTTATAGAACGTTTATGAAGCGTTTATGAATACAAAATTTTATCGAATGTTTTAAAGGCCTATTGAGCATTTTAACTAATGAATGGTTTAAACCTTCAATAGGCTTTTTTTATCAATAAGACCGAAAGTGCTTAAAATATGGAAATTGAACAAAGTGCATCTATTAATGAAAAAAGTGACGCAGAAATATTGAAAAAAATGAGTAATATTAATTAAATTAATAATTGATTTATTTCAACGTTAATATTCAAGTTTTCACTTCTGCCGGCACTCCCGGAGTGCAACCCGTCTTTTTTTCTCTTTTGTTATACTGTACCAGAGATAACATGTATAGCTAGGATAAAGGGATGGCAAATTATTCCGAGTTTTAAAAGATAAAAGACATCAGGGTCGAGCTCATTTTGTTTAAGCCAATCTCGTTAATTGCTGCAACACACAACAAAATGACAAAGAGATTTCTACTGCACCACACCGCGGAACTTTCTGTTCACGGAGATATTGAAGGTCAACTTCTAACTATTTTTTTTTTTTCACGAAAACAAGTTCAAAATGATTGTTATAACTCAAAACACTTTAAGTATCCCCGCAACTCTTGTACCATTGCATGCAACACAGTGCGTTGCGTGCTGCAGCGAAATAAAGTCGTTTGCCAGCAATAATCTTTGCACAGGTGAGTTTGTTGTACAGAATAACATGATGTACGTGATAACAGTTATGTGATGGGCCTTTTTACACCCTACATTTTAATTTTTTAGTACAAATTCTTTTCCTAAAATATGCGGCTTAGCAAGTTTTTAGCGACCTAGCTTGACATGATTTTAATTATTTCCTACAACACAGAGTCAAATTAAATGTAAACTTAGTAATAAAATGAGAAATTTCCGCCCGCCGCCGTTCAGACGGTGTTTTTTTCTTTCTTGTTTTCGCATTAGGAATATTAATATTTCAACGGTCCGGCCGTCCGTCGGGAGCATGTATTTTTCTTTTATCGCCGGCTGTAATGAGGGCAGATAAGCGCTGAGCGGGTGATAACCGCTGTTTGCGCACCGCCAAGATTTGCGAGCGCTCCAGGGAATGATATCTGTTGGACGCCTCGACATCAGACTTAGTACACACACAATCAACATCACACGACTACAAAAGATATTTCTAAATTAAACATTTAGAAAAGAAAATTGTTAATTCCAACAAGTTTTCTTTTTCTGCTACTCATTTTTGCTTTTTTCAAGCTGAAATGTAACATGAATTTAACATGGAAACCGTCTTCGCAACACACAAAGTGCAATCGCGGCGAGCTGTAATTACGTCCGTGACGAATGTGAGCCGTCGCTCCACTTTTATGTGCGCCTAGTAATTACGCGGTGAAACTGTACGTACACTCATTAAACAATTGCAAACATAACATTAAATAATGTTGAAAAGATGATTTTTGTGCGCGGTTGTACTAATTGAGGATGGCGGTAAGAAAGAGGAAGCCAGCAAAATAATTTATGTTTAGAATGTTTACACGAATATGCTAACTTACAAACGGGCGCGGCCAGGAAGCCATTCATATGAAAAAGAAAGAAATACTGCCCTTATAATAAAATAACTAAATAGCTGTCTTAGTTGTAATTGCACATTTTTTTTAAAGAATTGCTACGAGGTGTGGGAACGATTCTGATGGCAAAAATATAGTTTTCAGAGTTTTTGTCAGTTTGTCTCTACATAATCATCTACGAGTACCTATGTCCCGGATTCATACTAAAACTACAACATAAATTCTGTTTAAATTTTGCACATGCTATATTTATTCTATTTGATTTCAAAGAAATAAATGTACGTCAAATCGTGTCCGGAAAAATGAATTTAAAAAATTGACTTGGGCGTTTGAAAATGATAATAATAGAGAATGCATATTTCCAAGCTTTTTTTTATCAACAAGGTGTCCAGAACTCCATTGTCTGTAATTGCGCTATCTTTGAGGCATTTTTCGATTTTTTTTCTCTCTGTTCGTATTCATATAAAGTTAAGTTAATTTGGTTTTGCGTTTAAAATAAGATGCATCTTAGTCTTATTTTTGGCACAAACACTCCGTTGCCGCGTTAGTTTACAACAAAATCAATAGTCATTTATTCAAACTAGGCTGAGAATCAGCACTTTTCGAACGTCATAATTACAAAAGACAGTCCCCCAAAACGCCCGCCCTTCGCCACTTCCTAGTGCTTTCGCTGGGGAGAAGAAGTGGAGGAACAAACTCCCCAGCAGCACAGCTGTCTGTTCAGTTAGAAAATAATTAATTTTATACAATACTAAGTATGCAAAGTAATTAACATTACAGGACACAGAACCTTAAATTAAATTATTTGCCATAGGCTAACTAGCCCCGCCAATATACCAACAAATACAATAAACACTATACGTACTCAAGCAAAAAAAAATTGAAATTAAAAATTAACAAAAAAAAAAAACTTACCAAATAAAAGTCTCCAGGTATAAAGGGGCAAAACACACTTGGATAGTGAAACGGGCATCATTTAATCGAAAAAAGTGGGCATAATAACCATTTCAGTCATGTTGCTAATTAAACTCCGATAAATACAGACTCATAACATGACAATTGTTTCTATCACTCCAAATGAGGTCTCAACCATGTTCAGAAGTATGAAGATCAAGTATTCGTGGTTAATTTATGATGAGATCCCAATATCCGTAATTAAGGAACATATATCCATACTAGCTGAGCATTTACTTTTATAATAAATGTATTGCGGAATCTGTCTTAAAGTAGCCAAAGTAAAAAGGCAATTCCAATGTCGATCTATCGGAATTAAGTTCAAGAGTAAGCACCCTGGGTGCTTACTCTTGAACTTAATTCCGATAGATCGACATTGGAATTGTGAAATTTCGTACTCTTGAGTTCGATACTAGCGCCAAACGGTTTGTAAAGGTGGGTGTCCATTTTGGGGAACTAAGTGGAATTTAGGATCGGGCTTGGCGTCGGGTAAACGGTACTCTTGAGTGTATTTTGACAGCTGTGTATTGCGTCAATATTGCGTGGGAATAGTTTGTTGATAGTGATTTTTCCAATAACAAAAGTGTAACTTTTTTAGAAATTGTTTTGCATTTTAAGTGGTTTTCAGTGAGTTATACGAGTAAAATATGGCACGATTAGCAGTTGTATACAGTGTTTTACATAATTCACATAAAAAACAATTAAAACAAAGACGAGATGAGCGCCGGATCATGCGGTATACGGACAAAGCGTTTTCGATGAATGAACACGAGTTCAAAGCAAACTATAGAGTAAGCAAGGATTTGTTTGAGGAAATCTACGAAAACATTAAGCCCCTAGTTATGCCAACTCCTAAAAGAAGAAGTGATATATCACCAAAATATAAGGTACCTATGTTGTCTTTGATATATGAATTATGATGTGATATCAATGATGACTTTTTTTTTGAAGATCAATAGCATTATAATTCTTAGCATTATAATTCTCTATAAATTAGCATTATAATTCTTAGCAATAAATTAGCATTATAATTCTTAGCATTATAATTCTCATATTATAATTCTTGCAGGTTTTAGTGGCATTGTCCTTTTATGCGACTGGGAGTTATCATAAACTAGTTGGAGGCACCTATGGGTCCCTAATGTCGCAGCAATCTGTTTCTCGTACTATTAGAGTTGTAACGGCTGCTCTTAACCATCCAATAGTACAAAATAAATGGATTAAGTTTCCTCAAACTCATCAGGAAAGACATGCTTTAAAGAGGAGGTAATGCTAATGACAAATACTTAAGTACTTATCAAATTTTATTTATCCATTTAAATAATTTATAGTTATCTAAAATTCCTTGTTTTATAGTAACCATATACTATGTTTTATGTTCCAGGTTTTATGAAATATTTCACATACCATCTGCTATAGGATGTATTGACGGCACTCATGTGGCTATAATTAGACCAATAGAAAATGAAGAGAGATTTTTTAATCGCAAACATTTCCATTCAAGAAATGTTCTGATTGTAAGGCAATTCTTTTAATTAATATTTAATTGTAATACATTTCATAACAAATTAGTTAAATGTCCTTGATTTATATGTATTTTCAGATAAGTGATGCAGATTTAAGAATTTTGTCAGTAGATGCTTCATTTGGTGGAGCTTCACATGACAGTTTTGTCTGGAATCAGCATCTTGTGAAACAACATTTAATTAATTTAAATAATAATGGAGAAAATGTGTTTTTACTAGGCAATTGAATGATGTAATAAGTAGTTGGATCAGAAATTTTAGTTTTTCTGATTGTGAACATATTTTAATTAGTTTTACTTTTCAGGTGATTCTGGATATTATTATGCCCAGAGGAAGTATATGATGACACCTATAGTAGACGCTCCTGAGGGCTCCCCAGAACAATACTACAACAAGTCACACTGCTCTGCACGAAATACAGTGGAATGTGCCATTGGTGTACTTAAAAACAGATGGCGGTGCTTACTCGGGCATAGGGTGCTACATTATCATCCTGATACATCAGCCAAAATAATTAACGCATGTTGTGTCTTACACAATATGTACTATTCCATTAACTCAAGACAATGTTTATGTTCTTACTCCAGAATTAGCTTACTGACAGGTTATTTGTATTCATATAATTGCTTTTTATTTATTTTTTAGTTGACTATATAAGTCAAGTTACTTTAATTTTATTTTAATTTATTATTGACATAATCTACTCATTTCAATGTTTTCTAATGAGTTGATTGTAATATGTGGTTAGCTAGTAGTAGACTGTCTTTTGGTATTTTGATGTATCAAAAGTGCTGATTCTCAGCCTAGTTTGAATAAATGACATTATTTGATTTGTTATTAGTTAAAACATTTTACTTTTTCTTTGATAATGTATTTCATGCAGTTTGTGACATTATGTGTGTGTATTGTGTTATTCATGTTTATAACTTCTTTATTCCTAAATGTTATATTTAGGAAGCAATATAACAGAGATTAAAGACCCGTACTACATACATTTTTCTTAATGGAGAACTCAATAAATTGTTTTATTTTATTTTAATGTACTTTTATTTACTTACTCATAAAACTATTAAGGACAAAAGTTAACATTATAAAATCAAATTAAATAATAAAAACAAAACATATTTGAAGTACAACGCAAGCATTTCATCAATACTTATTCAAAAACATTAGCAATAAATAAAGCTTTGACATTCAATGCTAATGCATTTTGAATAATATGTACAGATAGTGCCATACACGAAGACACGCCCCACTCGTCTTCCTAATCGTTAGTGAATCCTCTATTACAACTGGTGACTCAGTAGGTCTAGTCTGAAACAATGAAATGATTGTTATTATTAGATAAATAAAATATTTTGTGTAAAATAAATATCATAGGTATGATAAGATTTTAAATATTAAAATATATTACTGTTTGAGGAAATGGATTGACTATCAATCTTGTACCTCCAGTCGCAAACTCTTGTCCACCCATCACCGCCACCAATCTATTTTCTAAGGCAGACAATTCTGGCAAGTTGTCTGCCGTCCCACCACCAGTGCGCCTCATTGAAGCTGAGAATTGTGCGCACTGATTCTTTAGACCATGTTTCTTCTCGGTACAATACTAAAAACATGCATTAATATTAATGAAATTGCTGTAAGTATATAACGATTCTTATCACCTACTTCATTATTTTGATTTACCTTAGCCCAGCCTTGACCATTTTTATTGCTCCTCCGAGAGAATTTAAAGTAGTTGCCAAATTTTCCCATTTCCTCTTCGTTTCTAATTTGCCTTGAGCGGTCCGAAGCAAACCTTTGGCTACGCTTGGGTTTTGCTCCATGAATTCCACTAAACCTTCTAATTGGGCGTAACTTGGACGATGTGTCATTGTAACTAAAATTGGAAATCTTTTATTAGTACAACATAATATAATTTTATTTTATAAAACATAGACCAAGAAACTAACTACATTGACAATACAAAAATCTCAACAATGCAATTAATAAAGTATGTAAAACAATGCTTTAAATAATAAAGTAAGTAGGTACCTATGATGTATATTTACGTACCACGTACAAAACTTTATTTAAAACATAAAATCCGTAGTTTAAAACGATCACAAAAAACAACAACAAACATAGTTCAAAAACCATTTGACTTACCGTTTTTTTTGTAGTGTAGGCAACGATCCTACCGCATGCAGCCAAAGTCATGGTTAATTTTATGATTTTAATCGTTTTCTTACGCTCAAATGAATTTAATACGTTCAAAATAATAAATTATACAACTATTTATATCATATTTATTTTTTAACCTTGTTATTTAAAGGATAAAGCATTTTAAAGCCCTATTACCGGTTTATCGTAATGAGTTGAACCACACTATTGCAGCCCGTAACATAGCTAACTTCACGTATAACAAAATGATCGCGGATCAATGTCAATTTCATTTCAATATTGACAATATTGCTTTCAAGAGTACCGAATCACGTGACTGTAAAATTAACATCTGAATTATATTAGCATTAAATTAGAATTAAAATTAGTTTCAAGAGTAAGCCCCATCTTAAAAACTACAGGCCTATTTCCTTGCTACCAGTCGTGTCAAAATATTTCAAAAAATCATTAAAAAAACAACTTTTACGAGTAGCTCATTTGCGTGTTAATAGAGTGTTAAAGCAAAGACAGTTCGGTTATCAAAAAGTTGTTCTTACTTCCGATGCTATATATACCTTACTTGATGACGTAATAGGAAAAATAAATAATAAAATGAGATTAGCCGGATTTTTTCTAAGCTTAAGTTCTGCGTTTGACACTATAGAGCACGAATTACTTCTTAAAAATATGACGCATTATGGTATAAGTGGTAAGGCCTTAAAATAATTATTCTCTTCATATCTCAAATTGACAAAATACAAAATGGCTACAAAAAAGTTTATAAATCAGCAACAGTAATGATGAGTACGGGCATCCACAAGGATCTATATTAGGACCTGTTTTATTTATATTGTATAAAATTCAAAGTCCTGACTGACTGACTGATATATCAACGCACAGCCTAAACCGCTGGTCCTAGAGACTTGAAATTTGGAGAGTGTGTTCTTTGTGAAGAATAGGTATCCATTAAGAAAGGGTTTTTCGAAATTCCACCCCTAAGAGGGTGATTGGGGAGGGTGAAATTTCACGCGGACGAAGTCGCGGGCTGAAGCTAGTCTAATTTATTAATGACTTGATTAAACGGTCAAGCGGCGTGGTTCGCCGATCGGCGACGAAACAATAGAAAATCAATTGTGTCTCATTAGCGTAGCTTGACACATTAATTACATAAATACAATTTTACCTGACATTGATATAGTAATTTTCACAGATGACACAAATCAAATTAAAAATATTTATTTGTTAGAATAATGGTACATAAGGTGTTGGTGTGTTCAACACATATGTATAAAACGATCTATTTTTGTTAGAATTTTATTTATATGTGTTTTCCAATTGCAATTTTTATCGACCGTTGTACCCAAGAATACACAATTATCGACAGTGGTCAAGTGAGAGTCTCTATAAGGCATGTCTATTTTATTTATGTTCGAATTGTATGTCTGAAATTGTATTATGTTTGTTTTAGTCATATTTATTTTTAAGTTACTTTTTTCTAGCCAATCGATTGCATTATCAAGAGCTTGGACGATGTCATTTTCTAAAGTTTTATTATTTTCACTCTTGATAATTATTGTAGTGTCATCAGCGAATAGTATGCAATCTTTGCCTTTCGCCTCCGGAATGTCGTTCATGTAAACTGGAAAGAGTAGTGGGGATACGATTCCTTTCTCTGGCGTGCCATAATTATTTTGTTTATATTCCGGTTTTTTTTTTTCATTTTGACAAGTTTTTGTTATTTCCACGCCTTGTACTCTTTCAGAAAGATATTTTTTGATCCAGTCGTTGGCCTTACCCCGGATTCCATAATGCCCAAGCTCTGAGAGTAAAGTTTTATGGCAAACAAAATCAAAGGCTTTGTCGTGTCTAGGAACATGCAACTTATCTTAGATTTTTTATTAAAACTTTGAGTGATGTATTTTACTAGCGCAAAACATGCCAAAGCACTGGAACTGCCCTTCTTAAAACCGAATTGTTCTTTTTTAAGAATATCACATGCTGTTAAAAAGTTCTTTATTTTATTGCACTTGCAATGCAAATGCCATAGTAACAGCAAATGACATAGATAAAGCAACAGAGACTGTAAATGCAGCATTGCAAGCATTAAAACGTATGATTCACTGTGAACAAATTGTTAATCAACACTGCAAATACCAAAATACAGAACGACAGCCCGTAATAAGGACGATTTACAGGTTATTTTGAATAACGACAAAATTGTCCTCGTCAAAAAAGTTACATTCTTATGAATACATATAGACACGCAGCTAATTTGTAAAACAGAATTAAATGCTATAAATGCATAGGTATGTTCTCCATGTTAAGCTTTAAGAGCACTTAGAACAGAAATTATCATTGAGTGATTGAAAAAGGTATATTTCGCTTTGGTAGAATCTGAAATTAGATATTATGGCATAATGTTTTGGGGAAAAAGTTGTGACTATAATATCAAAAGAGCTTTTGTTACACATTATTTCGTATCCCGCGAAGAGCACTGTAAGCATATCTGAATATACTTACAGTGCCGAGCATTTATGTGTTTGTACTTCTAAGTACCATAGCCAAATACATAATACATGAATATGAGACGGTTGAAGAACGACAGATTAGAGAAAGCACACGTAGATAAGACATTAAACGTTACAAGGCACAGCCTAAATTGAATATTGTGAAGCACAGTTCCAGATATCAATCGGTTATATTACACTCGAGAGCAATGAATTAGGGGCACGTAAAGATTCCTGAAAGTTTCGGTAACTAAGAATACTAGCTTAATGAAATAAATTGTGTTTAATAGACACCCTAAACCCACCAACCTAAGTTCACATGTGGAAGCAATAAATATTTTGAGTATTGAGTATTGACAATTAAATGTTCCATAAGTGAAAGCTATAAAACTTCTCAGTTAATGTAAAGTTATAATGTCAAAAATTACTAAATAAAAAAATGGGACTTTTGTGTGGCTGGATGAGCTGGACTCCTTTAGTAAGAACTGGTCCTTAGCAGCTTTGACAGAGAGAAGTGGAAAGAGAGCAGGGGCCTTTGCCCTGCAGTGGGACATCACGGGCTAATAATAATATTGTAAGTGGAACTACGAATATTCTGTATCTGTTTTTGCTTTTGTTTCTATTCTGTCGTATAAAAAGGTATGTAAACAGCGTTTCTGATGTTTAATATTCATTTTTGAAGCTGCTATAATGTCGCTTATACCTTAAGAATGCACCAGAATTCTCACAATGCTGGAAATCGGCAGGAGTTAGCGTGATATAGCAAGGACAGTTGGTGTGTCGCTGTCAACTGTAGAACGAGTTCTCCGACGTTACGAGGAAACCAACTCTAACCTACACCGAACAGGAACAGGCAGGGCCAGGTGTACCACAGCATGAGAAGATCGATACTTGGTCAACACAATGCTTCGAAACCGCACTTACATATCAGTTTCGACGCCTCGGAGGAAGTAACCCAAGTGCATGTACTGTAAGACGACGATTTGCTGAAGCAAATTTAAAACCATTAAGACCTGCAAACGGTCCTAAATTGGAGATCCAGGCATATGTTAATTTCGAGATTAACATTATTTTTTTTATTTTTATTTATCCATTTATTTCAGGCATCAAGGCCCATAGCAAACACATAAAATACAATATTAATATAACTTAAAAATACTATAAATAAATACATCATTATAATTACAAACTAACTAACTAAACACGAAGTGACGGCGTCGTGTTTCGCTGACTGCTGTCATGTAGCCGGCCACGAAACCGGCGGTACACAACACCCTTCGGCCAGAACTCTTCTTTGAGGAACTTCTCGAGATGGTGTGTCGGAACACGCACCACGAACGACTTGAAGTTCGTGTTGTAACGCGCCTCCAACTTCTCGACCCTCAAAGTCCAGTTGGTCTTCACACGCAAGTACTCCACGATCTCCTCAACCTTCGTGGAGTGGTGCAGTCTGGACACGTACAACTGCGTCGTCGGGATTGCTGGACGCAGCAGCATGTTGGGTCCTGCCAGCGCGGTGCCGCACTGGTTCCGACAAGGAGGTTTCTTCTTCTTTTTCTTCTCCACTTTGACGAAACCATCCTTGTCGCACGTGTCCTTCTCTGGATCCTGCCTTTTCAAAACCTTGTTGGGTTTCGACCGGCTCCGTTTACCCCCTTTTAGTTTTTCCGCTAGTTTTACCTGTGAGTTTTGCGACTCAGCAGGCTTGTTAGCGGCTACTATTGCTGCGTAGGCTCGATTGGGGGTCGACGAACCTACACATGTCGTTTTCTCCACCTGTGTCGAGGCAGGGACGGCCACGGCACGCGTTGCAACGCATGCATTCTCGGCAGCTGGTGACGCATTCGAGCCCGCCGACTCAAAACTGCAGATGGAGGCGTTTTGTGCCCCGCGACGCGTGTTCACATTTGCGGCGTCCGCGTCGGTAGGTGACCTACTTGCAGAAATTGCGTTGCGCAAGCGCACTACTTCGGCCCGTAGATCACTGATGGTGTTGTTAGACACCTCCAGCTTTAGCTGCATCTCGGCCTGGCTTTGCTTCAGGAATGTAATGTCCTTCAGCAGCCTGGTGACGTCTACGTGGTCAAATGTGACGGGAGGCAGCTTGTGCAGATCCTTCGCCACGAAATCAGGCACGTCGTCCGGGTCGGTCTCCTTCATCAGCGTTACGATGTCCTGGAGACTCTTCTCTGTACCGTCCCTTCGACGAGACGGCATCTGGCTGACTTTGCCGAGCGTTGTGAACAGCAGCAACTTGGCACTGCTAATCTCCTCCTCCTTGTAGGATGACTTGCAGATCTGCAAGATGCTGATCTCGTCCATGTAGTCGATGGCATGTTTGATGAATGCCAACACTTCGTTGGCTATGAGAGTTTGGGAACTCATAGCGGAAACGGGCAGCGACTATAGCCGCGCAATTCGCGAATATAATATTCGTACTGTGCAGCGCAAACGCGACCGTACTCGACCGCGCATCGCAACGCACTGATTATGCCTGGATGTATTGGATGCGAGAAGCACAGAACCGGTCGAAGTGGAGGTGCTTGGGGGAGGCCTATGTCCAGCAGTGGACGTCTTTTGGCTGAACATACACCTGGATCCACTTAAATTGGAGTATTGAAGATGAATATAGGCTAGGGAGGAAGAAGATGTGAGATATGTCTCATGTTTGGGTAGTCGCTTAGTGAAAGACTTCGGTAGGAGGATTAGCTTTTAGAGATTGATTCAAAGAACTATATTCAGGCATCGGTCAACCGATTTTAAGGTGTACGTTCACGCAGACAAGGTGTGAAACATTGTCCGCGCCAGGAGACGCGCGGAGGGCGCGGCGCGGCGCGGGACGACACCGCGGCAGCGGGCTGGCCGCCGCCCGCAAAGTCAAAGTCAAAGTCAAAGCATTTATTTCAAATAGGCACATAAAAGGCACTTTTGAACGTCAAAAATTATCTTAAAATAGAATTGATTCTAGTCGCCCATTCCAAAAGGTAGTTTTCGTATGGAGAAGAACGGGCAAGAAACTCCACCGTTACTGTTTTAAAATGTTTAGGTACAATATTTTGCATGGGTACATTAATTATATAATAACATGTGAGGACGATTCACCTACAATAAAATTACTATACCACAATAGGTAAAAGAATTAAAAACGAAACCATGACATATAAATTATTTATCTGATAGATACATCGTGCTCACATATTTACAAACATGGTACAAGCAAAACGATTTTAATTAAAAAACAAAATACAAGTAATAAGTCAGGGTGTGAGTAATAAATGTAAAAAAAAAGAATAAAAAAATTTACAATTAAATTAGCCATCAGTTTGATTTTGTCTAGACTCTAGATTGTCCTATGGAGCAGGACCAGCATGTTTCCAAGCGTTCTTATCTTGGATATAATCTTCTAATTTATAGTATGCTTGTTTACAAAGTGTACGTTTAATGTGAGTTTTAAATTTTCTTTCATTTAATTGCAATATATCACAAGGTATTTTATTGTAACATTTAACACAGTACCCCATAAAAGATGTATGTACTTTGGCTAATCTGAAAAATGGTTGATGTATTTTATCTTTATTTCTTGTATTAAAGTTATGTCTATCGCTTATTTTATTAAAAAGATGTAGATTTTTTCTTACATACATAATATTTTCATAAATGAATTGGCAAGGTACCGTCATAATATTAATCCTTTTAAATAGTTCCCTGAGAGATTCGCGGCGACGTAGATTATAAATGGCTCTGACAGCTCTCTTTTGCAAAATAAAGATGGATTCAATGTCAGCAGCTCGACCCCATAGTAAAATGCCGTACGACATAATGCTGTGAAAGTAGCTAAAATAGACTAAACGCGCGGTTTCTACATCTGTTAACTGTCTTATCTTCCTAACAGCATAAGCGGCCGAGCTAAGCCGCCCCGCAAGAGATGTTATGTGAGGTCCCCATTGTAATTTCTCGTCTAGCGTGATTCCCAGGAAAACCGTTTGATCAACAAATTCTAGTTTTTCTCCATTCAGTATGATGTCACATTCGCTACTTCTAACATTTGGTAATTTAAATCTAATGCATTTGGTTTTCTTTTCATTTAGTACCAAATTATTTACCGTAAATCAATCTTGGACCTGAAGAATAGAGTTATTCACGTCGTCAAGATTTTATGCCCGTCTGTCTATCTTAAAGATCAATGATGTGTCATCTGCAAATAACACCATCTTCGGTTGATTTTGAAGTAATTGTGGTAAATCATTAATGTAAACTAAAAAGAGGAATGGACCCAATATCGAACCTTGAGGAACGCCCATTGCCATTTCAGACCCCAATGAGTTTACGCCGTTTACTTGAACTTTAAGCTTTCTATCTTTTAGATACGACTTTAGTAAATCAAGAGCTAAATTCCTAATCCCATAGTGCTCAAGTTTCAGCAGAAGTGTCTCATGGTTGACGCAATCGAACGCCTTTGAGAGGTCGCAAAAGATTCCAATGGCATCTTGTGCTTCTTCCCAGGCGTTAAAAATGTTCTTTATTAGGGTGACACCGGCGTCAGTGGTACAACGCCCTTTGGTGAAACCGTACTGTTGTTCATGAAAGATGGAATTTTTATTAAAGTGGCGTAACATTTGATTGAGCATCAACTTTTCAAACACCTTACTGAGAACTGGCAGAATTGACACAGGCCTATAATTGTTGGGTTCATTACTATCACCGGCTTTGAATAAAGGAACTACTTTACTGTGTTTCATGAGATCCGGAAAGACTCCTTGGTCTATACTGATGTTAAATATGAAAGCTAAATAGGGCGCAATCGTTTCAATGATAGATCTACAAACTTTTACAGACATTCCCCAGAGATCTTCCGTTGATTTAATTTTAAGATCTTTAAAAGCTTTTATAACAGCCTGGGGGTTTGTATGTTGAAAACTAAACTCCGAGGGGCATGCCTTAACATTCTTTCTAAGTAAATCAGCAGAACGCGCGGGTGAGGAATTTAAAGCTTCAGTAGTTTTAATGGGAATATTAGCAAAAAAGTTTTCAAATTCCTGAGCAATTTCTACATCTGAGTTTATGGGGCCATGTGCAGTTTCTAAATTAAATTCAGTATTACGCTGTTTTTTCCTAACTGTTTCATTATTTATTATTTGCCAGGTAGTTTTTATTTTATCATTGGCTGATTTTATTTTATTGCTAATATAAAGAGCTTTAGCTATTTTGCATACACTTTTAAAAGTCTTAGAATATGTAGCAACATACTGATGAAAAAGCTTGTGTTATTCATATGTTGCTTTAGGCCATAAAGTTCAAAAAGGTTTTCCCTGCTTTTACGAATACCTGGAGTCACAGCTCACTCGGCACTCCAGTATCGTACACGGTCGTCGATGCGCGCGCATCTTTCTGTCCAAAGTTTTAGTTCCAACATTGTAAGTGTTTACAGTCCATTTTACTCGTAGAAGAGTATACTTTTATTTCAGACAGGAGTCCACAGGTTTAGTAACAATTTTACTTAACTTCTAGCATAAGTAGGTTACAGACACACATAAACAATTAAAATAACTTTACATTCATTTACGAACCTTTAGCTAGGTCCTTAACAGTGCCCATACTGGGCGCTTATTCTGATAATTGCTAATAATGCTAAATTCCATAACCCCCTCGTGGCTTACAGCCGATGCTCTCGTTATGAATGCTTTCTCTCTGATAAGGGTACCGCGACCGGAACCCCTCACCCACGACGTGCTCATCGAACGTTTTAATACCAACCTCCATCACAGTTAATCCCGCTCTAGCCGTCGAACTACATTGTGCTCAGCATCAAACGAATTCACATAAAAATACGTGAACATTTACACAACGTGTCTAATCCTGCCAGTCCGTCTGCCGAACGCCTATAAGCTGTTATGACAACGATCCTCACTAGCCCACTAACGAAACTAGCTAGGGGACATCCAACCTTGTGTCTATTGCAGTTAGGTTGGTCGTGTTGTGTGTTGACTTGCGTTTGGCTCTGCCTGGAGATGGGATTAGCCGGGATTACTCGGACGACAGTGCACGCTACATTGCATTCGATATTGAATGAGTCGAATAGGAACGAGTTTAATATACGACATAAATACGAGTTTGCTGTATTGTGCGAGTATTATGTTCTCCACAACGGAGTTTTTTGTTAAAAAGTTGCGTTCAAGTGGTTTTTGTCCGTTAAAAATCAAAACAGAAATGATATATCAGTTTTTAGACCTTTTTACTGCAGCAACGGAGATAAAGTATAGTTTTTAGGGTTCCGTACATCAAAAGGGAAACAAACCCTTCTCAGATCACATCATTGTACGTTTGTTTATCCGTCAAGACCATTTTTCTCAGGAATGCAAGAAGAAAATCAAGCTTCTAAGTCAACGCAAAACAAACAAAATACGGCCCTTTATGCAACATATTTTGTCCATCATCATCACCAGAGGGGCTTGTGGCTAAGTAATAACAGCCGCACGGTTCGATCGATCAGGTTAAGCTACGCTTACCGCGGTTGGTCCGTGAATGGGTGACCATCTTTACCAAAGAAACTTAAAAGGATGTCTCGTTCATTATTCCAGGCAGGTACAAATATGGTTAAAACTCAATATTTTTTAGGGGTCATTCTGTGTTCGCAATTTTGTTGGAAATAATCCTAAAGACACAGCTGTGTTCGGACGTGCCCATATCAAAATCAAACCAAACCTTAGGGGACGTCCATTAGACGTCGCGTCTCGTAGCACGTAGCGCGTAGCGGACACGTAGCACCGTAGCTGCGCCTGACAGCGTAGCAAGCTACGCACAATGAGAGGTTACGTTATTTACTGCATATTGTATGAGCTTCGCTTACATATTTTGAAGCTGTGCGACAGTTTAAAACCATCTTTTCTTTCCAATTTTTTATAAGTTTTGTTTGCTTGAATAGCTGTTAGTAATTACTATATTAAATATAATACATACAAAAATCGTGGTTTTGAAATGACATTGGGAACATTAGCCCCTTCGTACACAAGGCTACTCAAATCTTAGATACTCAACGATTCTAGTCTTCAAGCGACTGTCGCTATACAAATCCATTTAAGTTGAAAATGTCGGCGACGCGACTCGTGTACGAACTTCAATGGATTTGTATGGCGGCAGTCACTTGAAGACTAAAATCGTTGAGTATTTAAGATTTGAGTAGCCTTGTGTACGAAGGGGCTAATGCCCCGCTTTTCGAAAAGTAGCAGACACAAACGCAGCGCACACAAACGTACCGGACACGTCACAAACGTAGCGGACACAAACGTACCGGACACATACGTAGCGGACACTAGCGTACCGGACACATACGTAGCGGACACAAACGTACCGGACACAAACGTCGCGGGCACAATAGTACCGGACACTAACGTCGCGGGCACAAACGTAGCGGACACAAACGTACCGGACACAAACGTACCGGACACATACGTAGCGGACACAAACGTACCGGACACATACGTAGCGGACACAAACGTACCGGACACAATCGTCGCGGGCACAAACGTATCGTACACAAACGTCGCGGGCACAAACGTAGCGGGCACAAACGTAGCGGACACAAACGTACCGGACACAAACGAAACTAAGATAAAGATAAAGATATTTTATTTTGCAAATATGGGTACAGTACATGGTGTTATAGGGAAATAGGTTCAGCCATATTTTACCAGTAGGCATGCAAAAATTACGAAAAAAAAAAAAAGAATAACTAAATACTAAACTTTAACATACAAACAGAACAAGAGACAACACAAGACCAAAAAAAAAAAGACGGGTTGCACTCCGGGAGTGCCGACAGAAGTGAAAACTTGAATATTAACGTTGAAATAAATTAATTATTAATTTAATTAATATTACTCATTTTTTTTCAATATTTCTGCGTCACTTTTTTCATTAATAGATGCACTTTGTTCAATTTCCATATTTTAAACACTTTCGGTCTTATTCATAATAAAAAAAGCCTATTGAAGGTTTAAACCATTCATTAGTTAAAATGCTCAATAGGCCTTTAAAACATTCGATAAAATTTTGTATTCATAAACGCTTCATAAACGTTCTATAACTAGAATGTCCTACAACTTCTAAATGTTGCCATTATAATGAAGTCATCCAACAAATTGGCCAACACATTAAATCGGCATACGAGAATATCTGTCTACGAACCGAATATTTGTGTCCATAGACATTATTACGTATGAAAAACTAATTTATTGTCTACAGTTTCAACAGTTTTGACGCGACAACGTCATGGTCGTCATGGAAACAATATGAATATGTCAATGAATGAATTTGATATTGTATGTGTCAAACTAAAAAACTTTTGAATATTTTTTTGTATTTAAAATAAATGAAATTAAGACCGGAGACTAGTTGCAATAATGGGCAAAGAATTGAATATTTGTTGGAGGAGGATAAGGTGTGTACCTACTGTTACAGCTAAAATTTGTTCAAAGTAAGTTATGTTTTGTAAACATTCTCAATTTCTTATACTTATGCTTGCTTTTGCTTCTAATCCTTAGATTTTTTGGAAGAATTGGTCAGGGAGAGGTCTCCATAATAGAAAATAAAAACACTGACACAAGCACTAACGCTAAACAGGGGCAGCCTGGCATGATTTACGAATTAGGTGCCTATCCAATTTACAATTTTACGAAGAACTTCGTTTGCCTGTACAAAACTCATTGTAACAAAAAAAAACCCGCCATAAGAATAATAATGACTGTTATTTTGATGCCGCTACTGATTAATTAAATCAGTATAAATAAGATAATGAAGAGAAAGAATTTATAACATTACTTTTGTATTTCAGGTCAATAGGACTAGTAAGGATGGTGCTTCACTACGAATAGCAGAAAATGAAACGGCCTACAGAAGAGATGGCACAGATGGCAAATGAAAAGCAAACATTTTAAAAATGTTGTTCTGCTTGCACAAGTTTTAGAATCCAAATTAGAGTTTAGAGTATTGTTCAGCCGTGAACAGGCAAGAGTTACATACGCCAGCGTCAGCATCAAGAGCGACATACATTCGTTCCACATAAATTAGTAATTAGTAAATGAATAAATTAGTCATCAAGCTGGAGTAGAGTTTGATTCATCTTCCATAATTCCTCTCACTATGGCCAAGACACCTTTAGCCATCACCAGTTCTATGAGTCTGTGGGACCTGCAATGACAAAACTATTTCCTGTGTACACATTGCACGACGTACACAAATCCCTATTCCTACCAAATTCTGTCTGTTCCCGTAGGTCTCCCGTAGGCTTGTATGATAGGTTAGGGTGTTAGGATAACTAGGGTGTTAAGTAGTTGCTGTATAGGTTTATAATCAGTAGGGTGAGGTAACCATAGATACCAGGCTCAATTGTTACAAACTTAGCCACACTGTATGCATTTGGAATAACAGCCGTACTAAGCTGTAAGTCCCGGTGCGTACAAGTATTATAAAAATAAACTGATATTTGTATACAAGCTTTTTATTAATGAACTACTCCCTAAATTTCTTCTCTTTTACTTTAGATCTTGTTGGCTCAAAATATTGCCACTTCCACGTTGTCGTCGGTGGCAGCGCAGAGGTCACTTTGACTGCATGTATTGGGTAGGACAAATAAGGCAGGATAGGACGTGGAGCATGTTTTGCAACATAGCTTCACAGCCACACCCTACTGGAGCATCTCCCTACAGGGTGTAAACTTCCGTGGTCGACACGGAAGCATTGTTTTCACACAAAAGCAGCAATGTCCCACAGTATTTCTTGTTGCTATAATGTGCTTCGTTATATTATTTTTTCGTCGCTTCTATTTTGTATTGTAGGTAGGTATATAATAATAAACTAAATTGGTTAAACAGAAGTTCAAAATAAATTAAATACAACTGCGGCTCCTCGAAGTACTATTGTTTACGAAACTGACTTCATGACTTTTCAAACATTTGTACGTCAAATGTCATTTTCTTCGGCCATCTTTGTCGTGTCTCAAGGTTCACTTCGGTTGGCGCCGCCGTAGAAAGAGATGGGGGGGGGGGGGAATCTCTCCTGACGGTCACGTGTCCTGACGCGAGTTTAACATTTTTGAAGTGAAAACTTCTTTAGCGGCGTTGAACACTTTTTGTAATGGGTAAAAAATGTTAAACTCGCGTCAGGGCATCGCGTCAGGACACGTGACCGTCAGGAGAGATTCCCCCCCCCCCCCCGCCATCTCTTTCTACGGCGGCGCCAACCGAAGTGAACCAAGTGAGACACAATAATGGATGGATGGATGGATGGATGGATGGATGGATGGATGGTGATGGTGATGGCGATGGCGATGGTGATGGCGATGGTGATGGTGATGGCGATGGTGATGGTGACGGTGATGGCGATGGTGATGGTGATGGCGATGGCGATGGTGATGGTGATGTGATGTGATGGTGTTGGTGGACGCAGACGTGGATGGACAGCTGATGGCTCGACCGTCTGTGTAGTAGCCACACTGCTGTGTATTCGTAAAATTCGTGTATATAAAGTGTTTCAAAAAATGGAAATTGAAGAAAGTGCATTGATTAATGAAAAAAGTGACGCAGAAATAGTGAAAAAAACTTAGTTATATTAATTCAATTAATAATTGATTTATTTCAACGTTAATATTCAAGTTTTCACTTCTGCCGGCACTCCCGGAGTGCAACCCGTCTTTTTTTTTTATACAAATAAGGCTGGTGCTAAAGTTATATGTTACAATAGCGGCTGATGTTTCACGTAAAATGATTGAAATGAGTGTTTGGATACCAACTGTATCCTCCCCACCGCACCTCCAGACCCCCCCCCCCCCCTGCAGCATGCCCCTTTACGATATACATACCAGTGCGAGCGTGCGACCACTACCGATAAATCTGTATTTACTTTACACAGTTTACTTTCAGTATTTTCGCTCCAATATTGACATAACGCTAATTAGCACTCTTTGTTCAGAACTTCATAATTTAATTTACGACGCGAGTGTAAAATTTAAACGAATTTTTCATTATTTTATTTGATTTTGACTTCATAAAGTTTGGTCCTTCCACCTGCCGCGCTGGCCCCCGACCGCAGACGGCCCGACGCGCGTCAACACAACGTTTGCTTGAAGCAATTATTATGTGTCGCGGCCTACAGATAATAATTACGATGGCCTAAGACTTCTGATATATATTTATTATTCTTTGTGTTGTGCAGTTTGTGGGATTCCGCTTTACTTACGTAACTGTGCACTGATTAATGTTAATTTGAAAAAAGACGGGTTGCACTCCGGGAGTGCCGGCAGAAGTGAAAACTTGAATATTAACGTTGAAATAAATCAATTATGAATTGAATTAATATAACTCATTTTTTTTTCACTATTTCTGCGTCACTTTTTTCATTAATCGATGCACTTTGTTCAATTTCCATATTTTAAACACTTTATACACACGAATTTTATGAATACACAGCAGTGTGGCTACTACACAGACGGTCGAGCCATCAGCTGTCCATCCATCCATCCACATCCACGTCCACCATCACCGTCACCGTCACCGTCACCGTCACTGTCACCGTCACCGTCACCGTCACCGTCACCGACACCGTCACCGTCACCGTCACTGTCACCGTCACGTCACCGTCACCGACACCGTCACCGTCACCGTCACCGTCACCGACACCGTCACCGACACCGTCACCGACACCGTCACCGACACCGTCACCGTCACTGTCACCGTCACGTCACCGTCACCGACACCGTCACCGTCACCGTCACCGTCACCGACACCATCACCGACACCGTCACCGACACCGTCACCGACACCGTCACCGACACCGTCACCGTCACCGTTACCGTTACCGACACCGTCACCGTCACCGACACCGTCACCGTCATCGTCACCGTTACCGTCACCGTCACCGTCACCGTCCGTCCGTCACCGTCACCGTCACCGTCCGTCCGTCCGTCCGTCCGTCCGTCCGTCCGTCCGTCCATCCATCCATCCATTATCGTGTCTCACTTGGTTCACTTCGGTTGGCGCCGCCGTAGAAAGAGGGGGGGGGAAATCTCTCCTGACGGTCACGTGTCCTGACGCGATGTCCTGACGCGAGTTTAACATTTTTTCCCCATTACAAAAAAGTGTGCAACGCCGCTAAAGAAGTTTTCACTTCAAAAAGTATGGCCTGTGTTCCGTTACATCGGATCGCTGAATTTAAACTGTTAGAGCGTTTTCACATTATCCGATCCGATATCGGTGTCGGACGCCGATCCGATATCGGGGTAAGTAAAATGTATGAAATATGTACCTGTCTTTCATACTGTCCGGCCCGATAACGGATATCGGAGCCGGCACCGATATGCTGGCGGCACCATCGGACGCCCGTGAGCCGTCGGGCGATAATGTTTGTATGTGTGCTATACGTGTATCTAAATTGTCTCTTGTTTGCGTAGAGCCCGATGCGCGGCGGCCATTTTGAGCTTGTTTACTAGTTTGGTTGTCATCATGGCGTCGTCGTCGTTTTGTAGCTTGCTAAAAAGAGTATAAAATGCTCCCTCTGAATATCTAGCTACCACAATGGGATGTACCCAATACTGTCTGTGGACAGATCTTTTTTTGCGTCTCAAATATAATAGATACAGCAAATAAAGTTTTCTATTATAGTCTGCCATGATGACTTGCCTGCACTAAGCTATCGAGCAAATGGCCGTATCCGAACGATTTTGTCGGAAATTATGTGAAAATAGCACATGGTGTCGGCTATCGGATGTCGGCTATCGTCGTCCGACACCGATATCGGATCGGATAATGTGAAAACGCTCTTACAATTTAATGAGATTAAGAAGTAACTCGCTCGGCTTCTCGTTCTCGTTTCTACAGACCGTCCGTTTGAAGCGAGTGACGGCTTCTGCACTTTTATCAGTTTGTTGCAATGAGACGGAGGAAATACTCCAACAAATTGGCCGCAGTCTATCTATTGCTTTAATGGCTTCAACTAAGTCGGTACATATCGCGGGTAGTTAATCTTCACGTGCACTCGAACACTGAGTAATCAAAAGCTGCGGTTCCAAATATATGAATGAGAAAGTGAGGCGTGTGTGGCGATGCCGCAATGAGTCGAAACAGAAAGTTTGTATGGGACCGATCTGACGGCGAGGCCACATTAACGAGGCTTACTCAAATAAAAACTGGCTCTGACCGAAATATTCCAGTTCCGAAGCCGGGACGCCTCGTATTTACTGGATCGTTGAGTTGTGCGGTAAAGCGGCACTTTAACATTATTTCTGCTGCCCCTTGTGTGAATAACACTACGATTCTCAAAAAGGATAGATGACGTATCATTAATGAAAGTAACTATTACGGTCCTTATATAATATTATTCATATTCATATATTTATTTAGAGCAGTGGTGGCCCAATGGTAACGACTGCGATTTACGAGATTATAGGTCGTACGGATCGAGACGAGCTGCTTACTGTAACTTGAATTAATGTCAAAGAAAAAACTTGAATTAATATTGTTACAATTAAGATTTCTTACCTGTAGTGGCAAACTATTGGCTATGGCAATAAGAAAACAACAACTATCCCAAACACTGTATATTAATAAAATAAATTAGTTTAACATCAATTATTGCCAGCCAGCTAAAATTTCAGTAGAGAGGGCTATGGTCGTGGGGGGTTGGAGATAAACCCAGTACTGTTCCGTTTTAAAAAAAAAGGTTTAAAGTAAATATTATTATAAACAATATTTAGGTGAAAGTAACCTTCCAGTTATTATTTATGTTATTATCTAATAAATGGGCGCCAAGAACTTTGAGAGTCCCGGATCCTGGAGCCGACGAAGGTGTCCAATATGTTTCTGGATGGAGGTAGGATGTCAAATCCAAGATCCTCAAATTAAATTATGTTGAAGACCGGTTTCCGGTGTTGAAAACCGGACCAAGACAATCAACTGGTTCCTACGGGAACCGTATTAAAGTAAAAAAAAATGGTAAGGGATGTAAAAGAAAAAACCGTCCCGCCTGCGCTATCGCTAGACGGGTTCCATCGGCCGTACAGTCGTCTCCGCAAGAGGTTTCGCCGTGCTCGAGGAACGGGTCTCGCGTCCAGGCCCCAGACGCTCCTCTACGTTCTGGCGGTGAGACGAATCTCTCGAGGTGCCTCTCGGTTGTCGTGGGGAGAATGCACTGTCAAGTGACAAAGACAAATGTTAAAGACGATTCAGGAAGAAAACTATTTTCAGAGGAATAATAGAATCAAGGAGATAGTGTCTACTTTCAGAAATGATTACTTGAATCATGCGCCAAGCCAGAAATATTTAGTTCTTCCATCTAGAACTGAACATTTCTTATTTTCAAGATAATGCGGTAATTATCTCGCTTTCTCATAGACACGGCAGCTCTGACTGACTAAAGTAAAATTCTTAGTTTTAAGTGTTCATTTCCCTCATAATTTGCTGCGATCATCTTGGGGAGATATAGGTACTCGGAAGCGACCACCTGCCATATAAGAAAATCCATATTTTACAAAATAAAACAAAATTTCACAATACTGCAACTGAATAATCAGACTAAAATAAACAAAACTGGTCAAGAGCGAGTCGGACTCGTGCACAGAGGGTTCCGTACGATCATAATAATAAGTTTATTAATTTTCATCGGCAAGGCCTATTTTCGTCAGAGTTTTAATACTGCGCGCTGTGGTGTAGAATATTGCTGTTTTAGGTCAGCGCCATCTCTTGAGCTATAGTAGAACTAATGTAACTTTTGTTGATGATTTCTGGAAAAGTACTCTATTTAGAGACATCGTTTTATTTTTCCTGTAATATTTACATACAACTTCTATCACAGAATAATTTCAGATTTTTGTGTACCTATGCAAACTTCGGAGATAAGGGGGGAAGGGTATATTTTTGTTTACATTTTTCATCAAAAGTCGAAAACTTTGCGGCCTAAAAAAAAGAAAAAATGTTTGAGAATGTGCAAACTGCGCTCTTTCATATGATAGGTACCTCACATGTCCTAGTAGCCCCCACTTCGAATTTTTCAGAACCCCTTTCAGTCCTTGTTGCAAAAAAAAAATCTTTATACCTAATATTCAAGTGGGAAGCCGAGCTCAACATAATTAGAAAAAGGCAGATGATGATTAGGTATGTTTAAGTAATTAGAAATAGTGAGGAATATTTAAGTTTGCTGATTAATCAATAATAATGATAACGTGATGATATGTGTCACACGTGTCACAATTAGCAATTTATTTCAGATAGAAAGTAAAAAGTATTACTGTTAGGTACAAGTATCTTTCACACACAAATAAAACACTAAAACCAATCAGGAACGTAATGAACATTAAGTTAGTGTTAAACAGAAATACTTTAAATTAAAATATACAATTTGAAACAAGTTAAATTAATTCTGATCTAATTGAAAGCACGCTGTTTATTAGAGCATACTTTACACTCATGTAGAACGTAATTAAATTACTCCTAATATTCACAACGAACAAAGAATTTGGCGACAGGTTTAATAATTCCAGGCAGAAGTGCCTTAATTACTTAGTTTGAATGTAATAATCGTCGCGACCGCGGAGAACATTGTACATGTCTCACATTCGCTCCGCTGTTCTCCACAAAGAGCACGACATCACCCACTAACATTAAAATTTACGTAAAAGCGCAGCCATTGAAACCGTCCCTATACATAATAAAAGTCCAGTATGTTCCACGAGCTGCATTAGGACGGCTATACGTGAAGATTGGGTGCTTTATGACAAGAGCGGTGCAGGCATTCCTTTTATTCCCCGTGTGTGCGGTGCTTGTCAGAATTTACACTTTAAAAGCGCTCCCATTAAAACTGCTCCGCGTCGCGTTAAGGTGCCCATATACTGACACGTTACATTATTATGAAAATATTCCCGGGAAATTGGTATACTTATTGCACTTTGCTACTTTACAACGCTCAAAGATTGTGGTTGATGAGCTGCTTGGTTCTGCACAGTTACGTCTGACGCGAATAGAACTAAACTCTTGTACGACGTCGTGCGACGAACCACGCGGACTACTTAGCTTCTCAATTGAATGAATATGCTTTGCATATTCTGCCAAGGGACCAAGCCAACGACAGTTAGGTACCTACATTGAGTTGAGAAAGAACATAAAAACTAAGTTCATCCTATCTCTTAAATTATAAAACCATCACATAGAAAATCTATTTTTAAATTCTGTCTTAATCAGTGAAAGGCCAATTATTTGGGATCGCTTTTGTTTCAAGACCTTCGCTTCTATCACGAAAGGTATGCTCTTAAATAAAATCCACTTAATTATATTTTTATGCAATCATTTTTTGTAATTGGGGAATGATTTGTAATACTCGTATATGTTGGACTTTCTTGTTTAATACATTTTCCAGTTTGTTTCGTACTTACTCGATTAGGCGCTTATGCCAAAGGTTATCAAGAAAAAAGTCAACATACAGCTAGTATTTCTGCGATTAAACAAACTAATTGAACCATAGCATCGCTACAGTGTGCGCCCACCCTTCCCCGTTCGTATCCATGTGGGCGGCGCGTTATATTCGACTGTGCATTATCATTGTCGCTGTTCCGGAGACGCGTCGTTTTGTCGCTGTCGCTTTGTCCCGCTCGCGCCGTGCAGCACACCGGGCCAAACTGCCCTGGGGGGCACGCCACACTGAGATTGCACTTTTTAAGATTTTAATTAAACCCCTGACCGTTATTTCGAATGCACTTTTTTTTAATTTGTTTTCGACATTCATTGTTACATCCAAAAGGATGAAACGAACTCTGAATGTGTTTTAACGATGAAATATACGTTGCGAAGAAACTCAAAGGGCTGTTAAAGCTTCGCTTTCCCAGTGACGCAGCGATAATACGTAAAGAGTCGTGTGCGCGTATACTACGCAATACTGACTGAACGACAAGTATTTTGATGAAATCTATTTCTGAGAAGCTTTTTGAGCAATGTACGCACCATAGTCACAGTTTGTGTTATGTTCCCGCAATAAAATCCACTTTAAATATTAAAATACGCTACTTACACAGCTCATAACCAGCGGAACAGGAAAGTAATTTGCTCATTAAAATCAACGTAGCGATTCATACATTTTTCAGAGCGCTATTACGAAAGCGTTCGAAAGCACATCCGTGTTTTAAATTCTCACAAAATGTGCGAATAACATCAAAGTGTACAAAATAGAGTATTATATAATGCAGCAGTTCACTCATAGCCTTTTGAAGTGCTAATTCGCGTCGGGTGGGCGCCGGGTGGCGCGGATTCTCTTTGCCGGTAAATCGAGCTGAAAAACATAGTGGCCACTGCAATTTGGGTCCGTGGCTTAGGCCCCCAGTGGTCGAGGCACCTGTGGCCGACGCCCCCGATTCGATTAATTTAATATCTTCTTTTTTTTGTACTTTTTCACTTAGTACAGTAAATGAGAAAAGTGTTTCACCATAATAATAAAGTATTTTTCCTTGCTAAACAACAGTTATCTATCAAATAGCAGAGAGAATAGATCGCCACTTAGCCTTATCCTTACACACCTTTTTTCCCATTAAAAGCATATTTATTATGTACAAACATCCAAAAAAAAAAAGACTTCTATAAAATGTTGTTAAATACATTTATAATAAATTACCATATGGAAATTTTATCTTTCAATTTCAACCAACTTGTCAACTAACAGAGCCAAACCTAACAATAAAAAGTCCGTCTTTTTGTCCACAAAAATGTCTATCTCTTTCATACCAGATTCAAGTTATTGAATATAGCAATATGCAACAGATAAGAAAGTTTAATGTGTCATCTCACAGTGACGAGCGAAGGTCCTTCGCAAGGGCTCGTGCCAAATAATTACAATATAGTTAAAAATAGACTTGGTGAAAAAATGTTTGTGCTCACAGTACATTTGATCAATAATTGCTTTGAATTAAATTAATCGCATCGGGGGCGTCGGCCACAGGTGCCTCGACCACTGGGGGCCTAAGCCACGGACCCTGCAATTTGACGGATGCGGGGACGGGAGAAGAGTGAAGAGGGAGGGGGAGCGGTGTGGCGGTATAAATAGCAGTAAATGACGTAAATTGATAATAAAAAAAAACTGTACCTCGATCATTTTCACAATTTTTATATTTTTGTCTATCTAGTGTTTTTTGCTCAGCTAGGCAAAAGACTACGTCCAATTTAAACTTTACACTTCAAAGGCAGGAAATATTTCGCTTTAAATAAGCAAAAGTACCTACAGATGTAAAATTTTTCACAAACATGGTGTTCTCATAAAACTTGTATCGGCGCTGGCGTCGGTTCAAAGGTTCTATTGCAAAGTTTGATTAGTCCCCGGCCTGGGTGGGACTGGGCGGCGTGCGGCGGAAGGCCAATATGATCGAGCTATTTGCCAACAGCCGGTCAGACGATATGCATATCGAGGTGATCAGGCTTCAAGAATATATACATGAACACGAGTTGGGAGGTTGGAGGTGAAAACTCTTTTATTCAGTTCTCAAATACAATTTTGCCAATGTTATTAGAGAACATTTTTCATTTAAATATTTACTTGAAAAAAAAAAAACAACCGACTTCAAAAAAAAAAACACTACAAAGCGAAAAATAACTTTAATTTCGGAAGTCGGTGTCGTTGGTTCCGCATTTTC
Organism: Amphipoea oculea; assembly: GCA_945859645.1. Taxonomy (NCBI): domain Eukaryota; kingdom Metazoa; phylum Arthropoda; class Insecta; order Lepidoptera; family Noctuidae; genus Amphipoea; species Amphipoea oculea. The sequence continues at coordinate 237,166 of OX243884.1, forward strand.
GTTTTTTGACACCGACTTCCGAAATTAAAGTTATTTTTCGCTTTGTAGTGTTTTTTTTTTTGAAGTCGGTTGTTTTTTTTTGTAAAAAAGTTTTTATTTTTCACTTTTTAGTTGTACCTACCCCACACAAATTTAATTAACACTAGTGCATTGAAGAATTGAAGACAAGACTCGAAGAATCATCAAAATTCGCATAGAAATGTCGGAGATGCAGTACATTTATGCATATAACTTCGTACATAAGAATAACTACCTAATGTATTATATACTAAAACCTTCCTGAAAGTATGTAGATCACACTAATGAAAGAATTATCAAAATCGGCTCAGTAGTTTTTGAGATAATCGCGGACATACAAACATACATACATACATACATACATACATACATACATACATACATACGGGTCGAATACAGAACCTCCTTTTTTAAAGTCGGTTAAAAAATGTAGTAGTACGTAAATTAAATACCCTTGAGATATTGTTCTACTATTGGTACAAAGTCTCTAATAAAGGTAAATTAAAGTTCAAATAATCTTCACACCTTAACTCTCCGACTAGCCACTCTGGCGCCACACACCCCACGAGAACACATCAACTCTCAACTCACAAACACGTGGACATAGAAACAGTAATTAAACTAATATTATTATCTCTCGAAGTTCATCACACCAGTTGCTACGAGCCGGCTGTGAGCGGCGACATCAGGGGGTGGAGCCACCACGCACAGAGACACCAGTTGTGTTCCTTACACATTCATATTATTGCAGAGTAAACTATTCATATCATGGAGGCGTTATCAAACACACGCAGATGGGGATGTTCTCATAAATGGGGAAGTTAAGTAGTTTCACTTGATATTCAGAAATGTAAGTTCGCGACAGTGTTTCAGTGTGTTTAATGAACATTGACTATACAGTAAGACAATCTTTCAAGGAGTTTTACGTGGTTAAGAATTTTGGATCAACACTGTAATTTAGTTACTGACACCTATAAAATTGAAACCTATTTTATTTATAGATATTCAGTAACTTATATCGTTGGCAAATGTATCGAGTCCCGGCGTCGTCACACGTTGCTTGCTGACGTCTGACACGCAAATGAGCCCTCGAGCAGACCCGTGAACGACGACAACCTGTAAACGAAGTACTTTCCACCGTGTGTACTTACCTTGTCATAAAATGTTTCCATCTTTGGGAAATAGAATATCTATATTAATCACAATAATATTATAAAGGCGAAAGTTTGTGAGTGTGTGTGTGTGTGTTTATATGTTTGTTACTTCTTCACGCACAAACCGCTGAACCGATTTAGATGAAATTTGGTATAGAGATAGTTTGAGTCCCGGAAAAGGACATAGGATAGTTTCTATCCCGATATTCCCATGGGATCGACATTTACGCGGGTGAAACCGCGGGGCGCAGCTAGTAATATTATAAAGCTGAAGCGTTTGTTTGTTTGGTTAAACGCGCTAATCTCAGGAACTAGGTACTGGTTTGCATTCAAAAAATCATTTTGTGTTGGATAGTCCATTTAACGAGGAAGGCTATAGGCTATATAACATCACGCTACAATTAATAGGAATGGAGCATCAATGAAAAATGTTGCAAAAACGGAAAAATTATTCCTTTTGAGAGCTTCCGTTGCGTACGCTGCGAAAACGGTTAAAGTTACGCAAATATCATAATTATATGACGGAATTGTTTCCCCTTAAAAGTTCTAAAAAAACTTCCGCGACAGCATATGTCTATCTTTAAAGGTTGACTCGCACATAATTTTGATCATTACATCGACTACCAGGTAGATCATACGTAAAAATTTTGTACAAGTCTGCCGATTACGAAAAAATATTATAAAAGGCGAGTTAAATCGTGTAGACTGCAGTCGGAGTTAAGTAGAAGGTCGATAAGTAGGCTACATTCCACGTATACAACATTATTTTTAGTATATGCGAAACCCGAAACACGTGTCTAGTATTTTTATGTAAAGAATCTATGTACAAAATTTCAAAACTGTATCATGAATAATCACAAAGTTATAAGCTTGTTATGTTACCTGTTTGTCCTTACAAAAACATGGTCATCTCATCCACGCCGCCGCCGCGTGCGTTCGGGCGATTGTATTGTAATTAACTGGTGATAACATTTTCCATCACACTTGCAGGCTTTGGACTGTCGTAATGGTCAAGTGTAGGTAGTTATTATAATGTACTTTATTCGTAAATAAATGCAGCCGTAAGCTACGAATAAGTAATTACTTATTCGTAAGCCGTAAGTGATACAATGTAGTCAATGCGATTTGTTGCACCTTATGTTAACCACTTAAAGTTCAAAGTGGATGAAAAGTGTTAAACATCGTATTACTTAACCACAGCAGGCTGTAGGTACAAATAATAACTTTCTACAATTAACTATCTTGGCGTGTTTAAAAATGTTACACGACACTTTTTACATACGATAGGTACACGATCAACCGAAACACAACTTGTAAGGCCCGCGGCGGCCGCGTGCTCGCGATTATGCAGTTGGACGGGAACGCGAACACGTGCGCGCCTACCTGTGGTACCCGGGCGACTGAAGGGGTTGCTGCACCCCCGCCCCGGTCGCCCCGCTCGATGTGCGCCCGCGCCGCTATTGTTGTACCTACTTAGTGTCGCTCCTCGAACACAGAGTACACTATAATATCGATACCGGAAATATGAAATAACGTAAGGGACAAAACTAAGGTTTACAGGAGAGCAAAAATAAGATATTTTTTTACAAAAAATGACTATAACTTTTTAACTATATGTTTTATGTAAAAAGTGTCTAGGACAAAGTTTCTTAGATTTCTTCATTCTTTTAAGCTAAAATAGCAAACATTGATTAAAACCTATAGTTTTAAAGATAGCATGTCCCTTACGTTAAATAATAATGAATACGGGTGACATACGTTAACAAAATTTGAGATGTAAATTAACAGCATTGATGTAAGGGACATTATAGGAAATAAACAAATTTTTTTTTGATGTAAGGGACATTATAGGAAGTAAACATTTAATGTTTTTCAAAGTAAAGGTCTCTTTAATGGTGTGTACTCTTTATTGCTTATGCTGTTAATAAACTTTAAAAATAGAATTTAATACATTCAGGACCTACTGCGCCTATCAATATAGTTTAAACCTAGTTGCTGACATAAAAGGATAAAAAATAAACGAATAAAATAGATTAAAACTTTTATTTTTACTCACTAATCCTCTTTTATAAACGCAAATAACTCGCATAAATAATGCTAAGTACACTGGCTTATATCAATTAGCTGACCCCCCTAAAAATTACTCGATTTTGCACCCTCCTCTCATAACATTAAAGGTTATTCAATATGTATGAGTTAATCGGACTAACACTACTCGATGAACAGAAACAATAAATAATTTTGATACGCAAATTTGAGCTTTAAGATGTTGGTGTTAGATCATTTACTATGTATGGGTATTTGTTACGCAATTTTCATTTTTAAACAGCAAGACTTAAAGGTTAGGTTAATGTTGTGATAATTTGTGTCATTGCTACTAATACCTTATTTCATCTATCTTACTCAAGTTAATCTGGTGTCGTGGTTCATGCGTAAGGCTGAGACGTGCAAGATGCGAGTTCAAATCTAGTCTCATGTTTAATTTTGTTTTCAATATATAAATTGTTCGTTAAGTATTTCTTGCATTATTGTAAAGAACAAGCATATCAATTAAGTTGATAAACGATAAACGTTTCACCTTTTTCAATAAGTGGGTAGTTCGACGTCAATATGCGTATTCAACAAAAACTGCTATTGAAATGATTTTAGGAATATGGGGTAGAAGAATAAATTGAACAAGACATTCTATGCACAAATAGCAGTGAATACGCACGAACATTTTTATATTGCCTTACTAAGTTGCGAAAATTCACGCCTTTTTATTAATTATTATTATCGGTTTTGATAGTTTAATCGTCATGTCTCAGTTGAGTGATTATTTAAAATACAAAATATTGTATTTGCATAAGGAGAATGTTGGTATTAAAGCGATTGCTAGGAAACTTAATATAGCGGTAAGTGTATTCTTTTTTATACTTCCTTAATTCGTTAGTTGGCTTAAAAACGTCTGTATAGAATAATAGAAAATTAACTGTTTCATTATGAGATCATTTATAGGTCTAATGTGGTTTATCTAAAGGTATTTTTGCAAACTTATTCGAAAAATTATGATTACCGGGTTATTAAAATTATGCTTATTGTGTTGTTTCAGAGAAATACAGTCAGACTGTGGCTAAGACGTTTTGAAGAGACAGGGAATATTCAAAAGGATCGTCCTGAACCAAAACCTGCAATGTTACTCCTGTGTCAGAACATCATCAAGCAATTGTTAGAAGGCATACTGAACACCCATTTTTGCCTACTCAATGCAGTATAATGTTTCTGTTCAGACGGTCAGAAAACATTTGCATGTTGCTGGACTGAAACAATACAAGCCAGCACGTAAAATTTAACTGACTGCTGCACATCGCCAAGCAAGGGTCCGCTTTGCCCAAGAATATCTCAATTTTAATTGGGAAGATTATGTTGTCATATTTACCGACGAGAAGTCTTTGTCTAAACCTTATTTATAACTAAACATAACTACATACTTACAAAACAAATTGATATATAGTATACCTAGTAGGTAAAACATCAACGTATAATGCTATTTTATTTAGTTCAACGATATTTAATGTGGTGATGTTATTGTTATGAAATAGAAATACATACCTATATATTTCTAAATATTATAACATGTTGATTCACTACATTAAACTCTGTGAAGTATGTAACAACGTTATTAGTAACTGTTATATCATTTACGTTATTCTTATAATAATTTTTTTTATCAAATAAAATCGTTTTTACCATCATTATCGTTTTTTTTATTTTCGTTCACCTTTTTTTTTTGTTGCTAAAGTTATCATTTATTATTTATAACTTAAAAAAAAATATTATAAAACAAAATGCGCAGCAGAAAATATGTTGGTTTCGAACTCGCAACCACGCTCTTGTCAGCTTACTGCAGCTACCACTAGACCACACGAACATGGTGATTGTCGTTGAAATTAGCAATAATATATTACAAGTTAGAACAATATTCAAGATCATACCTACCTTAACACTGCGTGTTAAATATCAAATTCGAATAACTGTTTTATTAATCGTAGACGTTGAACTGTTCTAGTTCGATAAGCTTACTGCTAACAAGCAGAAGGTTCAAATTCGTTTAATTTTTAAGGGGTCAGCTAATTGCTATAACAGACTGTACAACATAATTGCTCGATAAGCAAGAGGACTTTTTCTGGCTGATTCCATAAATGATGGCCACTGGAAAGGTCCCCAAACCATCAGTTTTTTAATCTCCCTTTGAATGATAACATGCATGCTATCTATTCATCCTGCGTTAACTGCTTAATAAGTTGTAATTTTTACATGACCGACTTACCAATATTTTACCTATTGGATGGTATGTTTTTATTATTGTTTTTGGATTCGAATTATTCTATCTCAATCAATCAACTCAGCCTATTACAGTCCATTGCTGAACATAGACCAGGCTGCGTCACAACACCCTGTCCTCCGCCTTCGGCATCCAGTCCGTTCCAGCCACCTTTTTTAGGTCGTCCGTCCATCTAGCTGAGGGGCGTCCCACACTACGCTTGCCGATACGCGGTCTCCATTCAGGACTCGTCTGCTCCACCGGCCATCGGTCCTTCGATAAACATGGCCAGCCGACTGTGTGTATGGGGCTGGTGGGGTGGCAACTGTTTACTTTGCAAGCTATGTCGGTAACTCCGGTTCTTTTCCGGAAACTTTCAATCCTGATTTCATCTTTCAAAGAGACTCCGAGCATAGCTCGGTCCATAGCGCGCTGAGCGACCTTGAATTTGTGGACCAGCCCGACCGTCAGTGTCCACGTTTCGGCGCCATATATCATGACGGGCAGAACGCACTGGTTGAAGATCATAGTCTCAAACACTGCGGGATAGGCGACGAGAAGACTTGACGGCTTCTTCTGTCGGCTTCTTTCTGAAAGTTGTGTCTACCGAGCTGGATTATTTGCCCTAGGTAGACATAATCCTTCACAACTTCGAGAAACGACCTTCGATGTAGATTGGACTCGGCAAGACGTGCGAATTGTACATGACTTTCATCTTGTCCAAATTCATGCCGAGGCCAACCCACCGAGGAGCTACATTTAGGCTGTGCAGCATTTGGTTTAGCTGTTCCAGCGTCTCTGCCATTATGACGATGTCATCGGCAAATCGAAGATCTGAAATGTACTCGCCGTTCACGTTGATAGTCCAGTTCAATCCAGCGTCTTGAAGACGTCCTCCAACGCATTTGTAAACAATTTAGGGGATATAATATCCCCCTGTCTCACCACTCTGAGCAGTTGGATGGGGCTGGTTTTCTGATCCTGGATGTGGACAGTCATCGTGGCAGTGTCATACAAACATTTCAACACTTCGATCTAGCGCCAGTCAATTCGACATCGTTGCAGAGAGGCCAGAACTGCCCATATTTCGAAGAAGTCGAAGGCTTTCTCGTAGTCCACAAATGCCATACACAGAGTCTGATTATACTCCTCGGTCTTCTGTTCTATTTGCAGAACAGTATGGATGTGGTTTACGGTGCTGAAGCCTTTTCGAAAACTGGCTTGTTCAGGCGGCTAGAAATCGTCAAGTATTCTGGCGGGACGGTTTGTGACGACCCTCGAGAACGCTTGTATACGTGGCTCAGAAGCGAGATGGGTCTATAGTTCTTCAGCAAAGATTTTAGGTTTTATTCCATCTAAATAGACCAATTTTTTTAATTACTGAACTCCATTTATGACTAAACAATAATTTACCAAAAGTAGTAAGAAATAATTACCTGTTTATGTGATTCCTATAATGTTCATAAATTTTTGCCTGCGGGCTAGAGAAGTGAAGATAACTTTTCATCACTCATGTTTAGAATCCAGGTAAAACTTTTACTAGGTACTTGTAGTTAGATCAATGAAAACTATGATGTGTTACTTAAATGAAGATGTGTAATGTCACAAACAGTGTTACGAAATACTAAGTAAGGGTCACGACCGCGCAGGTAAAATCAAACACAAAATCCGTATTGCTACCTAGCTCAGACATGTTGCACTGTTTTGCGTGTGACAGAGACGTGTAATAATATTCGTTTAGATAAGTTTTACATGTAAAGGACAGGTCAATTATTTTCGATGCTGAAAAATTAACGTATGTTCAACATGATTATGATAATTCGAGCCACAATTTAACGTAAGGGACATGGTATTTGCACCTACTCAGGGAACACTAATGTATAAGACCTGTTGTAAAATGTTCTCGATTTTTTTTTTATGTAAAGACCAAATACTGTGAGTAAAGAGACTTACATTAGTTTTTGTAAAAATATTAATTTAAGACGTCCTATACAGCCAGTTTTTGTAAAAAAAATGGTCTAGACCTGCGGAAAATATGTAATGTAAGGGACATTTTTTTTTGAGATATTGAGATTTTAAATATACCAATCGATAGAGCAAGAAATTACGAATCCAATGATATATATAACTCATTTTCGACAAAATGTCCCTTACGTTATTTCATATTTCCGGTATCGATATACCTCCTCGAACGCGTCGCTCTCGTGGTGTCCAAGCTTTAACCTTTTTTAAATATTTTTGGGCCAAAATATAACATGGGGTAAAAATTATTGGAATCGATTCAGTTACAATTATTCTGAACAAACTATATTCAGGTTTCGCATATACTAAAAATAATGTTGTATACAGAAAAAAAAACATACCTAATAAAAACTGTCGTCCCCAAATCAAATCTCTGGTACAAAAGTCCGTTGATAAAAATCTTAAAGAAAAAAGCTCAATTTCACACTAAATTTAAGAAGTAAAGGAACTTATCTGATTATTAATCTTTCATTATACTCCGTCAATGGGCTAAAGACCTAAAGCGGGATATGTTTGACAATTACATGGCTAAAATAGAATCTGACATACGCGACAATCCACGGGCCTTTTGAAGGTACGTCAAGTCTAAAAAACAATCTTGTTCTTACCCCCTCAGTGATGCAATTTGGTCAGATAACGTCCAGTGATGCTGACGTAATTTGTGATAATATGTTCAGTAATTGTTTTTGCTCTAACTTTCTTGATAATACTAGTAATGCCAACAGTCAATCTTCGGCTTATAATATTATGGTCGAAGGACCCAATGCAAGTGTGTGTGTGTTATCCAAAGGTTGTCTTTACAAGATCGCGCTTAGCGACAAGACCGCCCATTGTGTCACCCATTGTAAAGTTTATATTTATGTCTGTAATTTATATGTTGTACATAATAAAGAGTATTCTATCCTATCCTATTCCATCCTGTTTGAAAAATCGCTTGCTGCTGGCGAGGTGTCTTAAGATATGGAAATCGGCATATATAACACTGATACATAAAAAAGGGTCAAGAACATTGGTCGAGAATTACCGACCTATTTCGAAGCTGTGTGTGTTTGCTAAAGTGCTGGAGAAAATTGTGCACGCACAGGTTTATTCGGCACTCAAGCAGAGTTTAAGTGAAAGCCAGCACGGCTTCGTAAGGGGTCGGTTAACCTCGTCTAATCTCAATGTCTGTAGTGACTACTTCTCCGAGTGTATGTCACAGAGGTCCCAAGTCGATGTTATATAAACCGACTACAGTAAGTGTTTCGATCGGATAGATCACGTGATCTTGTTACGTAAACTTTTATCCGTGGGCATCAAGGGTGATCTTGACCGGTGGTTCAAGTCCTATGTGGAGAACAAATGTCGGACTGTAGTCCTGAATGGATACTGCTCTAAACCTATGAATGTCCCTTCGGGGGTTCCCCAAGGATCCTTGCTGTTATTTGTTATTTTTATCAATGATATCTCTTCTTCTTTCCGCGGTATTCAAAAATGTTACTATATGCTGATGACATGAAGATAATGAGACAAATAAATACCGCGGTAGATGCTCATGTATTACAGACAGACCTTAATAATTTTCAGGGCTATTGTTTTGATAATCTCTCTCTGTTCTTTTGTTCGCAGTCATTTGGAGTACGTTTCTCAAGTCCGGAACCCCAATTATAATGTCTACATAAATCGTATTGAGAGCATACAGAAAAGGTTTTTAAGGCACATTCAAACATCATCATCATCTACCTAGCCTTTTCCCAACTATGTTGGGGTCGGCTTTCAGTCTAACCCGATGCAGCTGAATACCAAGGTAAGGCACATTAAGGCACATTCAATATTGCTCTAAAACCTTTTTAACGAATTATACCTACCGTTGCAAAAAAATTCATATGCGCCCATTTTTGAAAGGCGAAAAATATCAGATCTTGTTTCTTTTCAAAATTGCCAATGGAACAACTGGTGTTTCTGAGTTGTTACACAAAATCGCGTCTGTGTTCTTATGTTATTTATTTCTCCAGTGGTAGCCAGTACATACAGACGGAGCTTGTACGTGGTGAGAGCGAGTCGTATGTACAACGCAACCTGCCAGGAAGCTGATTTCGACATTTTCAGTACTAGGTGTTGCTAAATTGAAGAATATTTTATCTAATTGCTTCTTCGAGCGTAAATAGTATTTTTTCTGTTTTGTCTTATATTATTATAGTTTATTATAAATTTTCTGTTTCATATTATGATTTAAATACTACACGTCGAAACTTGTAATTGGCCTTATTTTGTATAAATTACTTACTGTAGGTATCTATTTAGCTGTAAGTATTCCTAAAATAAATAAAATATTCGCTTTTCCTTACGATCTTTTACTCTAGCTACGTAACAATAACATGCACAATACTATTACATTGAGAATGAATTTTAAAGAATGAATCCATTACCATTGTCACATAATATTTATTTTTATTGATACTGTAGCGGTATCTACAACGCCACATGCGAACAACGCGTCATACTGACGTCACGCAAATCCTGCATCGCGCAAGCAGAGTTTACCACGCAACTAGCATATATACAACAGCCCGACATGAATCATTGGGCAGTTGCCCGCCAGACACAACACCCGTCTGGTCGGAGGATCCTCCCTTTTCTATGGAGGTTGAGTGAACTTTACACCCTGTTCCTCATACCTCTATAATACCATACCGTGCAACGCTGTGAACTATGTATTGAAAACTGTTGTGACGTCATACATACGTGCGTGTCGGACTGACAGCAGTTTGACAGCCCGGGTGACGCCGGGCACCGGCGGTGTGCGATTAATTAAATGTATTGGACGCGACACATTTAATCGGTAATTTGATTATCTGTCCGATGTCAGATGTGACATCGCCTGTTCAATTAGGAGAGATGTTTTAACCTGCATGATAAAAAAATTTTTTTTTCGCGTTCGAATTGCTCAATGTAACAAATATTAAATGTCTACTAGGCACTACACATTACTTGTAAAAAGTTATTGTATTGTTCATCCCTCTAACTTAACTATGATTTCTTAGCTAATTTATTATATTGCTCGTAATTTCAAACGAAATTGTTAATGTTCTTGGACTTTTGCCAGTTACAAGGAAAAAAGAACCTGAAAATTGATAAAACTATGTAAAAAAACAACCGACTTCAAAAAAAAACACTACAAAGTGAAAAATAACTTTAATTTCGGAAGTCGGTGTCGTTGGTTCCGGGTTTTTCGTATTTTTTTGACACCGACTTCCGAAATTAAAGTTATTTTTCACTTTGTAGTGTTTTTTTTTGAAGTCGGTTGTTTTTTTTGTAAAAAAGTTTTTATTTTTCACTTTTTAGTTGTACCTACCCCACACAAATTCAATTAACACTAGTGCATTGAAGAATTGAAGACACGACTCGAAGAATCATCAAAATTCCCATAGAAATGCCGGAGATGCAGTACATTTATGCATATAACTTCGTACATAAGAATATATACCTAATGTATTATATACTAAAACCTTCCTGAAAGTATGTAGATCACACTAATGAAAGAATTATCAAAATCGGTTCAGTAGTTTTTGAGATAATCGCGGACATACAAACATACATACATACATACATACATACATACATACATACATACATACGGGTCGAATACAGAACCTCCTTTTTTAAAGTCGGTTAAAAAGCGTGGTTTATTGCCAACAGCGATACTTAGCTATTCACAAATATCCGCGAACTGAAACACTTGTTCCTGATGTTTGAACAGTTTATACCGACGCTAGCGGACACTCGCACACTAACTCCATTTTCATTTGAGTGTGGCTCCCAAACATTCGCGTTTGTACGGAGCAATCGATTTCATTTTCCGCACGGCATTACTAACTGCAATGAGCAACGCTCTTCATCCGTTACTCGGTGGACTCACATGATCATGTACAACTGTTGACACATCGCGCAATGTAACGCGTACAGTGATAAAATACGTCGCATAAGTGAAGTACTGTCGTGTCACGAGGGTGACACACACAGAGTGGCGCGCGGCGCGCGGCGCACACCCCGCACGCTGCAGCGACTGTCAGATCGGGGCGTGCGGGACAAGTCCGGCTGGCCCGCAATGGATACATGTGTAACACAATTCCATACTAAATTGCGGGTACGTATCTTGCATCCTATAACTCCCGCCGGAGTTTGATGAAGCCACTGAGCAAAAACTAGCGAAACTTAGAATGAGAAATGTAGACGTCGGAGTAAGTTTAATCAGAAGGTAGCAAGTTGTATCGCAGTTGGTTTCGCTGCAGTTTTTTACAATGAGATAACAAGGTTAGGGAATTCCCGCTGGCTGGTTGCTCGAAAACGTGTTTTGAAGTTTATTTGAAGAATGTTTCTGAGTATATTACGGAATGTAAAGTTACTGTGGTCCTTATTACATGTTAGATGTGGCTTACTAATTTAAAGCAGCCCCAAAGTAGGTGCTTAGTCTTATTTTATGGGGTTAAATATAATGACCACCAAAAAAATATGCTAAACACCAAAAAATAAGTTTAAAATTACAATTGTTCTAGCTGGCCACCCCGAGGTTAGGACCTGATCCGTCGCAGGGGAACCAAGGGTGCCCAGACACGGGGTCGTCTGGTGCCCATATGCTGGTTTGGTCCCTGGGGTGGTCACGGCGTGCTATGTGTTCTGGTGCGCTGGTGATGGGGAATACTCCCCAGAGGAGGGTCCGGTGACGGACAGCCGCGGCGGGTTCACGGATGAGTGCTAACGCGTGCCCGTGTTCCCGCCGTAAGCGGCAGAGGAGGACACCGTGGAGTTTTAGTGGGTTAGAGTCCTACATAACTGCACTATCTCCCCGTGGTAGTGCAGAATGCATGAGCATTGCTCCACGTTAAAAAAAATGGTTCGGTTACTTTAAACCCTAAACACACTTCACTTCTTCTATTTCCGCACGCGCGCGCGCGCTCGCGGCGTCCTTCAATAACATTATTTTATATTATTATGATGTGCTGTATTGCGCCCTGAACCCTGTATCCATAATATTCAACTGGATAATGGTTGCACTCGATGTTTTCCAATCTAACTTATTCGACATAATCACAACTAAGTCTAGGTGTGATTGAAGATTTCGTCTATTAACTCAACGTTCACTAATCATAATCATTTCAGCCGAAAGACGTCCACTGCTGGACATAGCTAGGCCTCCCCCAAGCACCTCCACTTCGACCGGTTTTGTACTTCTCGTATCCTACGAGTTCCTGCGGCCTTCACAAGGTCGTCTTAGCACCCGTTGCCTCACCATGGCCTTGTCCGCTACCGTAGCTAAGGATAGGCGGGCCGCCGGGCACTAGGGGCCAAGTATTATTTGTGCTTGTCATTCTTGGAAGGAGGGCGGGGGGGGGGGGGGGGTTGCCATAATCCCTATGCTTGGCATGTGGGTTGGCGATCGCAGTATGATGGTAAAATGTATAGAGAACGCTGCTGCCCATTCTCCCATTCTCCGGAACGTCCCTTAGTCGCATTTGTTACTGATCTCTAGGAGATTTCTTGACAGGGTGTGATTTCTTTATCGGTCCCTTATTAAAATATACCCGTACATGGAAAGGGTAGAAATAACAGCGACGGAAGAATTCCCCGCAAGAGCAAGAGTCCCTTTCCGTCAAAGTTTGTGATAGAAGCGTGTTTACTTAAACCTGAGGCAGGGGATCAGCCGGCTTCACTCTCGAAAGAGATTTTACGCCCAACTTTATTATACTTATGTCGGGAATTAGAATAACCCTTTTGCGGAGCGAATCTATAAAGTAGCTAAATGTTTTACTTTACGTTTACAAAGGGTAGGGAACAAGGAATGTTTACTTTTCTACTGAGAAGATTATGGTAGATTACACAAACGCTTTTTATTCTCTGTTAACTGTACACGTTACTTCGTAACAAACTTTGACCCCTCAGCTGCAGGCGAACGCCTAGTTTGGGGGCCACCGTGCATACTAATCCTACTCCTACTATTATCACACTATCACACTTCATACTTCAGATCACATTTTCACGCTAATTCACACTTTCACACTAATTTCACACTAATATTATAAAGGCGAAAGTTTGTGAGGGTGGATGGATGTTTGTTACTCTTCCACGCAAAAACGACTGAACGGATTTGGATGAAATTTGGCACACATCATTTATAACCAGGATTACACATAGAATATTTTTTATCCCGATCTTCCCACAGGATCGAAACTTATGCGGGTGAAACTGCGGAGTGCAGCTAGTGAATTATAATTATGTAAACATTGAGTAATAAATAAATTTGAATTTGAAACTCACTTCGCTTATTCGTCCTGCCGCTCTATTCCAGCTCATGCTAGGGACTGACATCACGGACAGCTCACTTCACCGAAATTATCACGGTGAGATTTTACAGAATAGACCGGCTAGCGTCAACTGGGCAATACCGTACATTCCGCTTCGATCCCGCGCGGCCGAGCTCAGGCCGAGCTCTCAGCGCGCGGGACACTCACTCATATTTCACGAGCTACATACCGCCTGACAAATACCGCAGCCACAATAAATGTAACGTACCGAAGGTCTACTGCATATACAGTTAAGGAAATGTATTGTTTATTAGATTGACATACCTATCTCAAGCCACGTTGTAGCCATTGCATACGACTGATAAAGAATGACAACTTTGTGATTTGAATATACGGACAATTATATAAGTTAGTGTATCTTCAATTTTTCATATTCAAAAGTGGTCCAATTGAAACAAACATTTTGACTTTGGTAAATAATTTGTTTCCCTCACGGTACACACATAAAGGCGTAATTAAATATTAATTATTTACTTGCATCTTGTCACGGATTATCTGAAAGAAACAAAAGAAAAATATTGATTGCCTTCAATCGAGACGTAAATTACTTTCTAAAAGAATAACTAGAGAAAAAAACCTGTCACATGGCTTAAAATAATATCATTTGAGATTGACATCAGATCGCGAAAGTTTTCAAAAATACAGAAATTACCCCTCTGAGGCGCCATGCAAGTCATGATAGAACAGCTTAATTTAATTTGAAGCAGTAATTCAGAAGTGGTCCTTCTGTGTCTTCTAGCTCGGTGGGTACCAGCGCCATATTTTTCCGGCGACACTCACCGTCTCTTGTAAGATGCATATTAAGTGTCGCACAAATATAGCGTGTCTTCAGCTATATGTATGTATGTGTGTATGTTTGTGTCAGACGCCTGAAACTACTGCCTAGTTTGTGAGTTTTGAGTTTTTATTTGCTTTTGCTGCTCTAGTTTTTGAAGTGAAACTTCTTTAGGCGCGCTTGACTTGGGGAGTAAACTGGCGAATGCGTTACGAAAACGTGTGATCGCGAGTAGGGAAGGTACGTAAAAAATAGCTGGAAATACCTGGTGTAAAAACCCGGTCCCGGTCGCATAAATATGCGACCGGGTTTTTACACCAGGTGTTTGCTTCCAAGTACGCACACCGGGTACCGACTCAAAATACTTGCAAGACTACTCGCTACTCGCTCAAATACGTAGGTACTCAACCGCGTCAGTTTTCGCAAATGCGATCATGCTCCTTTTGGAACAATTTCGTATGCAAGTATTTTTTACCGACTTCACAAAAAGGAGGAGGTACTATGTTCGGCTGTTTGTATGTTTTATGGGCGTAAACTGGCGAACGCGTTACGAAAAGTGTGATCGGGCGAGGTGAACGGGAGTTTAGTAGGGGATATAAGCAAGAGAAAGCAGTGCGCGCGCACATTTTCTGTCTCTCTTCCTCTCATAACCAAAAACCTTTGAAGTTTTTTTTCTTTTGCTTATATCTCGAAAATGGTGCCTCCTATCGCAAAAATAATGAAAATTTCGACCCCCTTTTTATAACCCTTAAACTCCTAAAACTCAAAATGTAGGTAATCATTTTTCATATTTCCATACAAAAAGTGAAAAATTCCTTAAAAAACACGCCAAGGCCGCCCCCTCCGTGCCTGCGGCTCTAAAAACAGTTCACGGGGTAGGGCAAATAAGTACCACGTGTCGACGAGTCGCAATTGTCAAATTCGATTTTTGTTGTGTCAAAATTATTGAAGTGAAACTTCTTTACGCACACTTGACTTGGAGAGTAAGCTGGCGAACGCATGGCGTAAACGTTACGAAAACTGTGATCGGGCGAGTAGGGATGGTACGTATTTACGCGACCAGGTTTTTACACCAGGTATTTGCTTCCAAGTATGCACACCAAGTACCGCCTCAAAATAGTTGCAAAACTATAAAGTATCTTATACGGCTACTCGCTCAAATACGTAGGTACTCAACCGCGTTAGTTTTCGCAAATGCGATCATGCTCCTTATCAGTAAGAGTCTACGGAACAATTTCGTATGCGAGTATTTTTTACTTTAATGGTTTGCAAGTATTTATTTGTAAACGCGATTTTGCTCCTTATTTATAGGAAGTCATTGGTCAATTTCCTATGCAAGTAGTTTTACTTCCAACGGGGCTTTTGAATACGCGATTGTAATTCTTATCTGTATGAAGTTATGGATCAGTTTTCTATGCAGATTGAAAATACTTGAAAGTATCTCGCTCCGTCGTGCCTTGACGCTCGAGTACGTAGGTACTCAAATAGTTCAACAACCGCGTTTGTTTTCACAAATGCGACCATACTCCTTATCAGTAAGAGCACAGAATACTTAATAGTACTACGTACAGAAAGGACACTCCCTTCCTCGCCCTCATATCAGATACCGCACCTCACCCCGCACTTCGAGGTATTCGTCGCCGACTCTTTAGCAAGGGCGCTCGCGAACCGCAGCGCTGTATTGCTGACACGAACACTCAATTATGCGAGTTTTAAGTATTTGAGTTTTAATCACGATGGTTGGATATTGTGGTGCTTTGCCGAATTCGTATTTACATAAACTGTTTGTAAGATTTCGCATTTTTAATAACATGCGATTTAATAACCGATTATTTACAGAAAATAAACAACTGAACTACATGGTCACTTCATAATAATGCATTCGTCCGGGCAGCGCCGCCGCCGACGTCGTTCGGTTCGCCGACAGAAATTTGTTTTCCGCGCCTTTTTTTTTACGCTACTAGATTTCACGCACACATTTGCACGTATACAAACGTCATTTGTTTATGTAGTAGTAATCGGTAATTATTTTGCAAGCGTTGTATGGAGCACAGTAGAAAGATATGAACAGTACGGAAACTACGTACAAACGTTCGAAATGGCACACTCACACAGACGCGCGCATCTACGATACTCCTAAGCGATAGTCGCGGTACGCTCAGTGACGCGTGCCGTGTTGGAACGAGTAGTCGCGTAATTCATTTATTCCTTGCGCCACGGACCGTCCATCTTTTTAAAAATGCGTCGAGCGTATTGGATGAATTTTTTCGTTCTTGCTTTAAATGAGAACATATTAACTGCAAAATAGCTCTTTCAATTTACAAAGAACTTGACAAAATCTCTTTTATAGTACCCTGTTCTTGTTTCCCGATAATTTATTTAAAAAAACTATTTATTAGAATGAGAATTTTTTACACTGTAAAATTTAGTAACAAAGCATTTCGAACATGTCGTAGCAGGCGAAAGTATTTTACAGTAAATAATTTATAATTACGAAGAATAAAGATATTTTTTAAAAATATTGTTTTCTTTAATTATTATTACACCCATTCTCGAGTTCAAACGGTAAGGTGCAGGGTTAAACTAGGCATCGGTCGAGCGACGCGAATTTTGACTTCACTATTGGCTTTAGCACCCTCGAAAACTATGAAAATGATATTCACGACGAAAAATTTTAATTTTTTCGCAGCCGCTATCTTGGATTTACGGTTTGACCAGAAGGAGGGAAAGATAACCAGTCAACTCCTAACCGCTAACCACGTTAAAAACTTCGTTACAATAAAACATCAATTTTACAGACATGAAAAGTGACAACCATTACGCTCCAATATGGAGCGTAGGTAATTATTTCAACAAATAGGCCTAGTTTCCATACTGTTCATATTTATACTGTGTATGGAGTGTCCGAGGTGTGGTAAGAGTCTACGGAACAATTTCGTATGCAAGTATTTTTACTTTAATGGTTTGTAAAAGTATTTATTTGTAAACGCGATTGTGCTCCTTATTTATAGGAATTCACGGGTCAATTTCCTATGCAAGTAGTTTTTACTTCCAAAACGGCTTTTGTTTGATTACGCGATTGTACTTCTTATTTGTATGAAGTTATGGATCAATTTTCGATGCAGATAGAAAATACTTGAAAGTATCTCGAGCCCTGGTTTTAGGCCCTGGTTTCTAAAGGTGGACGTACTTGGAAGCCCTGGTACTCAATTTTGCAAGTACGACTCATGTCTACGGGCTACGGGCGAGGCGAACGGGAGTTGAGTTGGGGATATAAGCAAGAGAAAGCAGTGCGCGCACACATTTTCTTTCTCTCTTCCTCTTATAGCCAAATACGTTTGAAGTTTCACTTCAGTCGTGTGGTCATAAGCACACTCGGTTTTTTTTTTGTTGGTAAATGTTAAGGTATTCTTCCCCAAGGCTAGTAATGAATCTTTAAATAAATAATGATAATTGTTGTGTACCTACATTTTATTTTTAGATTGGTAAAACTCTTTCTTATTTTCCTTGACTAATATTTATATAGACAAAGTAGAAATTTCTTCCGGGTCAGGATGTTTTTGTATCTATTACATTTGCGCTAAGCATTTACGAGTAGGTAGGTACATTAGACCTAGACAATCTTTCGTGTAGTTTAGTACCTTAGCGAAAACAAAATACTTTTTTTTCTTGGGTCTAGTTAATATCTGGCCCATCTGATACAACGAGGAACAATCCAATAGACATTTATAACAAGAAAGGTAAACAAAAATCTAAAAAAATCCAAAAAGATAAGACAAATTGACAGTCCCGAGACTGTTTGCTGCAAAGCGTCCCCGACTCCCCGGGGAAATAGCGCGTACAGACGATACGTCAGAATGACAACCATATGAACCGATGACGAATTGAGGAGAAAGAGAATGTAAGGAAGATTACATTGGAATGAGTAGTTACGAGAGAGCAGCGGACGGAATGCGGAGACAATGTGTGGAGGGAAGCTGACACGCCACGGTATTAAGATTGCTCACATCTTCCTGGTAAGAGGCGCCAAAACGTGCATAATGTACATCGACGAACATGTTCTACATTTACAAGTATGAAATACATTTAATACCTAGGAGTTTGCCCTGACCCGTCAGCAAAGAGCTTAATTAATGCGCGCAAAATTGCAGTCATTGTAAGAGGTCGAACAAGGCATGTTGCTTCTTTATGCCGCCCGGAAGCTTGCAAAGTGGGCAATCTATAATGCACGCCGCTTATACAACTCTATTATACTGCTTTTCCCCTTACGATGTGAAACACGGCACATTTGTGTCGTAAGCCTCATAAACTATACAGTAATACACTCGAGAACATCTCAGTACATCGGCGATACAGTGCACGCGGGTAGGTACCACTTAATAATTTCTCCCCGACTCACTTGTAGCGGCAGATATGCAATCGAATAGTTCCGAACAATACCGAACTTAGACGAAGCCCAAGCCATTATATGCACCGATTAGGTTCCAAGTTGTTCCGATAAGACGAGTTGGAACGCTTTGCCGATAACCGATGTACTGCGTACCGGTGTTGTGAGGAACTGTACCGAGTGCGCGAACTGGAGGGAATCAGCGCGTCCCGGCGTATGAATCAGACAGCTACGTCAGTAGGACAGAATAAAACTGCGTAGGACCAACACTTCTGTCTAGGTAATAATGTTACAGGTGAAGAGTAGGCGAATCACTTTATTGTCTTTATAAGTAATTCCAAAATAACTATTGATTCAATTAAAATAACTTTTGGTCCAATTCAGATATACTTCTTTTTACTTTCATAATAAGGAGTCTTTTGTCTTCGAAATCGTGCTTTCCCCCCATACCCATACACAGACAAAGCACGACTCCCAGAATGGTTTAGCTCTGTCTTTGATGTATGTATAGTTCTGTCAGGTTAATCTGTGATAGGATATTATTATAAGTTCTCGCCTCATTCCTACTCTGTGATAACTCTCGTTAACGTAGGAGCTCGGCTCGTTACATTCCGAGTTCAATCGCTTGTAGGGACCACATTCAGTTTGAAGTATTTAAAGTTGTTACAAAATAGTAAAACGTTATCAGATTTTATGAAAGGTATCTGAAGTCTTTTATAAGGTCTTGAACTTAACTAACTTAAAAAATATTTTCGAAACAGTAACAATGAGTAAACCATAATTTAATTTAGAGAAGATAATGATTTTCAAATTATTAATTGTTTTGTAAAATCACAAACAATTCTGAATCAACCAACTTATAATTCTAAATCAAAAATTCAGCAGCAAAGTTTTGATTATGAAAACTTGAGACTTAACATTCAAGAATTTTAATGAGATGTTTAAGCGCAAAACGTTTTAGAACTTTTTAAATAAACAACAGCTACTACTAGTGCTAGTAGTAGTACCAGTGGGTACTAGACAACTAAAATGCATTCTGGATAGCCAAATTGAAGGCCAATTCTCTTAATTTAAAACGTTCAAAATTTAGTCGCAATCTCGTTTCGGCGTCAAACAAATATCAAAAACTTGTCAAAATGAAGGGAAAATAGAGGTATTAATGACAGATTGAAACTAAGAGCCCGTGGCTAAACAATAACAGCCGCGCAGGTCGATCGATCAGGTTAAGCTACGCTTGCTGCGGCTGGGTCTGTGGATGAGTGACCATTATGTACATACCGAGAGTCCTCCGTGTCTCGAAAAGCACGCTGAGCCGTGGTGGTGAGTACCAGTTACTAGTTTATATACAACGGCTCGACATGAATCACCGGGCAGTTGCCCGCCAGACACAACACCCGTCTGGTCGGAGGATCCTCCATTTTCTATAGAGTATGAGTGAACTTTACGCCCTGTTTCTCTCACCTCTTTACTGGCCAGCAAGATTAATTTGTCTATCATTTTGATTGACGTTGTTAAACAATTTTAACATTATCATTATCATCATCATCATCAGCCTATAATGTTCCCACTGCTGGGACACAGGCCTCCTCTCTGTGAGAGGGAGTGGACCGTAATCCACCACGCGGGCCCAGTGCGGGTTGGTAGATGTCACATGTCTTTGAATTTTTGGTTCTAGGATATGCCGGTTTCCTCACGATGTTTTCCTTCACCGTTTTGAGAGCAGTGGTGATGAAATAATTTTACACAAAGTAAAGCGCCTGTCTGGGTTCGAACCTACGACCTATACAACTCGTAAGTCGCGGCCGATACCACTGGGCCACCACTGCTTTTAACATTATAAATGTGTGTATTATAATATATTATAGACGCAAGATAAAACTTATCTACGGCCGGGTAACAATCTGTTTGTGATTGATTATTAGCACAATTTCCGGTCTCCCAATTAACTGAGTAATACATAATGTATTGATCACAAAGGGGATTTTATTAAATATCCGGGTGTCAAGTTGTTTCGTTCAACAATATTACGAAAACTGGTACTTCACATGCCAGCTGGTTGAAAGGAAACATATATTATGTATTTATCGTAAAAGTATCAAATTACCGTAACGAATCCAGCATTATTTTATAACATTGTGTATGTGCGCTCCCTTGCACCGAGATTCATGCGGGGAGGACTCGTGCCCCAAATTGATGATTCACAAATCCCGTGCGGCGTAAATACGTTTGCATCCCACGAATGAAAACACTGAAATGTACAGTGATAGGCCTTTTACAGTGCTTCTTTAATGACGTGTTACTCATTTATAAAATAAGCTTTCAGTAGATCAGTAGTGGAACTCATACTAGGGAATAATTCTGTCTCATTAGAAGACTGATTTAATAAAAAAAACAATTATTTTTACCCGGCTGCTGTGGCGAAACCCAAAAAAGGGTAATGTTTTCTGCTACCTATGAAATTGTAATAACGCTACATTCTGACAGCTCTATTTACGTGAACGCGCAAAAGAGAGCAGTTTATTAATCCGGTCCTGAATGGCGTGAGCAGTCTTTATTTGGCCAGCCTAATAACGAAAGCATCGCATGACGTCAGGCGATCTCATAAAAACGGAATGATATCCCATCTGCCAACACTTAATAATATAATTAATACCCGCGACCGCTAGCCGCTCGGTGAGACCGCTACTTATTATTCTACGTAATATATTTTGTAATTTGCGAATCTTTTGCGTCATCAACTCGCTGCGATTTCATTATCATGTTATTGTTTTACAGAAGCTCATAATAATTATGTATAATTGTATTATAGACATCAGCCGCAGGTGCCAAACTCATTTGAATTAAATTTGAATAAATTTGTTAATGTCCCACAAACGGGTGAAGACACTGACTCCTGTAACACAGGTACCACCTAGCACAGGAGTCAGGGCTTCAAATTAAAATGTAAAACTTTTATTATGTCAATAAAACTTTATTATTATTATTATTATTATTATTTAAGTCCGAATAGAGGAGCTGTTAATATTAAGACATCGCTGTTTATAAGTTCAGAAATAGAAGACGAAAAAGATTCCGATAGGTTTGGATCACCACTGAGACATGGGCATTATTTCCTGATTTTGAAAAACCGATTATCACTTGCTTGCTTCTAGCCGAAGCCCCTGATCGCAACTATATTTCAAATTATTTTCTAAAATAAAATCAAACAGCTGCTGCCGGCTGGTCGGTCCTGCGAATGGGACCCAAGTACTCAGAGCCAGCAGTCTTTTGATCAGAACAGCAATAACGCGGCTTGTTTAACAAATTGTGCTTAATTTCCGGCCCGTCGAGACCACCCACTAATTATTCTCCGCAATATTTATAATGAGCGAATCTTTGTCCGCCGCCGATCCGCAGGGGAGCCGTAATGAACGCTCGCGGGAGGATTCCGGATTGCTCCATGAAGATTGTTTAAACAATTAACTGCGACTATGGCCTCTGTGTCTCGGATAATTTAAAGAAATTAGTGTATCTTTATCTCTTGTTTCTTTATGATGCGTTTGCCCTTTATTACCGTTCCTTTTATCTACTACCTACTCTGTGGCAGCACTATAAGAGCTCATTCAGTCAGCGAGCTCAGGAAGTAATAAAAACATCTCACAGCTTGTTGAGTGATAGAAAATGTAAGCATTGTTGTTTCTATCATCCGACGTTATTGGCGGAATTCAAGGGCAACTGAAGACAAATATTGAGTATATTTACTGTTTATTGTACTTTGCTGGTTGATGTGTCCTTTGGGAACAATAATGGTACTCATAACAGTTACGCATATTATGTACTAGCTTCTGCCCGCGACTTCGTTTGTGTGGAAGTCATAAGACACCACAATATCACACTACATACTAATATTATAAAGGCGAAAGTTTGTGAATGTGTTTATATGATTGTTACTTCTTCACGCACAAACGGCTACACGGATTTGGATGAAATTTGATACACAGATAGTTTATAACCAGGATTATCATATAGTTTACTTTTTATCCCAATATTTCCACGGAATCGACATTTACATGGGTGAAAGCGCGGGGCGCAGCTAGTACTACAATAATACTAAAATAACAACCACTTTTTAATAAAACTTCCCTGTATACTAGGTACGTTTGCGGTTTTGCTCAGTCAGGGTATTTTTACATACGTTATACAGAGAGTCAGCAGGTGACACGGGTGCAAGCGACGTACCTACAGTTGTCCGTGTGAGAAGCAGTTCGTCTTGAGGTCGACACCCGCAGCCTTCAGTAACAATTTCTCATTGCTTGCGAAGTTTTTAGTGAATTAATAAACGCCTGCGTTCCTGGATTATATACTACCTAACGGCACACACGGGGTTTCTCATTAACAGTCACCTATCCATAGATATCTTTTTTTATTATAACCAATGATGACAGAAGAGGCCTAACCGTACGTTCTACGAACTATCATAATTATAGTAGTATAACGAAATGTTAAAACGGAAAACATAAAATATCATTAGTTTGTAAAACAGTCGTCAAAACTTTAAGCTATTTGCTTTGTTAAAAGTTTACTAAAATTGCCGTTCTTATATTACGTTATGAATGAATGTTTAGCTCCTTAAAGGTACTGCGTGATGATAATCATCTAAAAGATTAAATCTGTAACTTTCTGCAATATTGTAACCTTTTGGGTCGTCTTCTTGCAATGTATGGTTTTCCCTTTACTTCGATTTTACTATATATAATTATGTAAAGAATCGGTAATTTATTAAGATAGTGAAAAAAAATATTATATCTACAACTCATGCAAACCTGCCAAAGACAGAGTCTTTTGATAATAATATGACGGAGGAACTCTAGTGGAAAACCTAAGACATAACAAGAAGTCGCGTACAGTCGAAGCATACTGATAGAAATAAGAAAAGGAAGTGCTCGGTATCGCGATGGATCCTCCGCAAAAATAACATTGAATAACAAAAAACTCTATTCAATATGTAGTTTTACATATTATTTTTCTTATTCGCCAAAAATATATTC
This sequence comes from Amphipoea oculea, assembly GCA_945859645.1. NCBI lineage: Eukaryota > Metazoa > Arthropoda > Insecta > Lepidoptera > Noctuidae > Amphipoea > Amphipoea oculea. Next base: position 261,193 of record OX243884.1, read on the forward strand.
CTTGGCAAGAAGTTCGTCACTGTTACACGTGTTCATATATTGTTTGCGACTCGCTCCCAAGGCTCCCACAGCTCCCCTCGCTCAGCTCCCGTGCAATGAATCACGCGGAGCTGTAAATATAAAATATTCCAGTTTGGATCCCGCATAAACTTTCGTAAGTAGATATGGCTTTGTTTCGTCTGTTCGGACACTGCCACTGTACGTCCTTGTTGTAGGTACACGAATAACATAGTACGATGTCAATGACATTGGAACTTGCTTACTTTGTTGGTCTGATCAAATAAATATAAATCTCCTGGAATTTCACAGGCCGAACGCTAAAAGTGAATCTGCCCAATTCGAAATATAAGACAACAGTTTTGCCTAAAAACCAAGAAAATCTAAATGTTCAGGGCATAGCTATGTTGATGATAGTAGTGGAAAACCAGTCTAATGATTATGGGTGTTGAAACAAACATTGGATTAGGTTTGTTGATAGCAGAATTAAAACCAGGATACGGAATTTTAACAAGAAAGGCGAACCGATATAAAATCGTATTTGTCACTTTTCAACAGAATTGGTGTTCAGTTTCTGTCGCTTCGTAGCGTCTAGTTTAGACAACAAGCTGAGAAAATATTTTTTTATACCTAGACTGTCACACTACCCGACATTGGAACCATGCCCAGTAGCGATAGTGGGACAACATTGGAGGCTAACGCCGAGCTTCGCAAATCACGAGTCAGTCAAAGCATACTCGGGTTTCGAATAATGTTTTGTTGAGGTTGAGTCTATATTTTCTAAAAAACATTACGTATTATTTTACCCGTATGTCTGCTAATGGCAATTTTCTCCGAAACTGTTTTACATAATTATAAAAGACACAACGTTTAAAATTGTACTCCAAATAATTACAGACTATCACTTAGCAGTTATTTATCGTTAAATTCAAATGAACGTTTAAACGTAGGCACTACATCTCACAAAATTAGCATGTCATTGTAACTGACAACCTTACACCCAACTGAACAGTCACACGTCAGCTCTGTGGAAAGTTTGAGTACGCTGAATACAACTCCAGACGAGCAGTAAACAGTTGTTGGACGGCTGTGGCCGGTACAGCAGTCTCTCCGCGCTACACGAGACGGCGGCGGGCGGACGACGACCCGCCCACAAATAACTGTTTAGTATAGTCATGTACAGCAAGTACAGGGCGCCTTTCAAGCCTTGAGCTTTGCAGAAACCACTGAAAACCTTTGTATGTTCTTCGCAAATAAATATTTTAATTTTAGTTTTGAATGCATGATTTAGGGGAGACAATAGCTGCTCATATAGTATCGTAACCACAAAATTACAAATGGCCGTGCAGGTCAGATTCAGACAGTTAATTAAATTAGCCTAACGAACTCCACTTCCCGATATGAGTCTCTGTTCACGGGTACCGACTAGTATAACCACCAAAGCTTAGGGTGTAGGCAACTTAAATCGATATTCTCAAATGATTTTAGTAAAACTTGCAAACTTTATTTCACTTAGTTTAAAGTCACAAAATAGTTATAATGTGAATTGTTGTTAGTTGCTTCCAAGAGCAGTGCGCCTGCCGCCGCTGCGCCGCTGGGATTTCCCATCAGCAAAAATAACGAACTTCCACAAAAAAAAATCATCCTCCATAGGTAAACACAGAATGAAAATTTGTATGAAAGTTTGTTAAGGAAGGGTTTTTGAAAATTCGTCCTCTAAAGAGAGAGAGAGTAGGGGACGAATTTTCAAAAATGCTTCCTTAGCACCTTTCTAAGTACTCAACTTCCTTAGTGCTCACCTGCCTTAGTGCTCACCTTCCTTAGTGCTCACCTGCCTTAGTGCTCACCTTCCTTAGTGCTCACCTGCCTTAGTGCTCACCTTCCTTAGTGCTCACCTTCCTTAGTGCTCACCTTCCTTAGTGCTCACCTGCCTTAGTGCTCACCTTCCTTAGTGCTGACCTTCCTTAGTGCTCACCTTCCTTAGTGCTCACCTTCCTTAGTGCTCACCTTCGTGATAAATGTTATTGAACAAAAGTTTTTGCTTCTTTCTTTTCTAAATTTTTCTTTGTGACACAACGTTTGAGGCTTTGGAGAGGTTTAGAGACAACGCCTCAAATGGAGTTGTCTTTCAGTGAATGAATGAATGAATTGTATTATGTAGATAGCCTAATCTGTTCTTAGTCTTAATGTTCGGCCCACCCACTATAATTTTTTTATTTGTTTTGTAATAATTCTAAGTCACCTAGAAATAGTATTTTGCAAAGTTGAGCTAATTTCAATTGTTTAAACAACTAATGACTTCCTCATACCTTTTCGTGACACGTATTATGTTCATGTTAGAGTATGAATCGTGATTATGTCCCCTCGGAGCAAGCTGGCACCCGAGACATGCGAGAACTTGACCCTGTTGGGGCGAGTGAGATGACGTCGAGTATCGCGACACAACGGTTTGATTGTCACGAGGGCGAGCTCAGAAAATAAATCTTATTTCAGAATACGGGTTTTAATGTCTCTTGTTTTTGGATTTCTCTTTTTTTTCTTGAGGTTTATTTTGTTCTATATGGTTTATAGATCTGAATTGTCGAATGTGTGTTTGTTTGGCAGAATAATACAAGCGGAATTTGGGTTTAACTAGTTAAGTAGCAGTTCACTCAGGACTTCTTGCGCGAATGTCGTACTCGCTTCTATGAACTTCATCTTCTCCTCCAAAGAAATTCCGTGGATACTCTTCTTTGAAGGGGGTGGCTTTAAAGAAGAGTATCCATGAAGTTTCTTTCTTTTTTTGGAGTTTGTTTTTTCTGCTTCTTTTTTTTGTGCATGGACTTTCTTGGAATTGTTTTTTTAAATAATCGTTTTGTGCGGTTCTATTATTGGAATTTAAGATTATATTATAATACAATTTAAAAATTGATTGGATCAACTTGATAACAACTTTAGGGATTGACTTCCGAAAAAATTTTTTTGATGGTGGGTACCTAATAATCAAAAAATCATAATAGGTAATCTATTATGATTTTTTGATTATTTGATCTGAAATAAAATATTTACTAAGTAAACCAAGTTTCAAACTTATAAAACTGCGCATTAACATATTTCCATAGAAACTTAAGTTAGAGCAAAAAAAAATCAGCAACAACTACCCTCCAATACTTGGGTGGTTTTTTTTTTCTTTGTAATACTTTTGCTAACTTGATTCATTTAAACGATACTAAAACGATTTATTTCCGTTGGATCCCGTTTTTGAATCCCATTTTAATATTTTTGGCGTTGGATCCCGCAAAACATTATTATGTATTTCCGTTGAATCCCGAATTTAAAAAATGCAAGATAATTACGTTTTATTGTCGTTGAATCCCGAAAAGTATTTCCGTTGGATCCCGAATGCTTAAAAAAATCTGAATGCGGGTACTTTCAACAGCAAAATTGTTTATAATAAAATGAGGGATTCACTAATATTTCACCAAAACTCCATTGACAAATTTTTAGTTTACAACCAACGTTTTGTATACTATTTATTTCACAAACAATTCATTTTCTATATAATCTAGTCGTTTCTGGCACTCGCCGGCCGCTGCCGCGGCACCGCTCGCTTCGCTCGCTCGGCTCGTGCGTAGGGGTCACGGTTTTAACCTAACCTAACATTGTTTTTTTTAATTAATTAACCTAATCTAACTAGTTCGGTTCCGGATAGCCCACTAAAAATAATCTCTTTTTTTCTATTAGTGCAAGTCGATGAAAGAATGAGTTTACCATTTTTAGGGAATTGCGTAATGATAAGTCAATATGTAAAACGTTTTTATTCCAAACGTTGTTTTATGATAAAGGTAAATCACTTTTCTTATGAAATGTACACATGTTGTTATAACATGGGATTCAACGGAAATAGCAAACGGGATCCATCGTTAATACCTAAAAAATGGGATTCAAAAGTGGGATCCAACGAAAATAAACGATAAAAAAGCATGTTAATTAAACCTCATCATTATGTTTTTATACATTCCAAAAAATGCGATAGAGCATTGATACTTTTTTAAGGATTCATATAAAACGTTGTCAAAGAACAGGATTAATTTAAATAAATGTATGTCGTATCCAGAAATTGACGTTTACAACAAAGCAAGGCACGCCACCTAGCGGCAGCTATCAAGACGAGAGTTGACGTGTTTTGACAGAGTCGGGACGTTTCCGCTTGGTTACGGGGTTGAAGAGAACGCGTCAAGTGGCATTCCTTACCCCGGTGATCGAGCAGGCAGACGCTTCGGAACTGTCCTACGTTTTGTTGAAACTATCATCACCATACCAGTCTGTTATAGTCTAATAGTAGTTGAGTTGTGTACCTACAGTGTGTGATTCGCTAGTGTGATTCATTTGTTCGTAAAATTATAATCTGATTTGAACTGTAACAGTTTTTCTATTGCGCAACTACCAATACTCTGCCCATAATGGTACGCCCACAATAGTTCAAATATGCCTGATGACAAAGAGAAAAACATACCCTCTCCGTCATGTATATTTTATTTAAACTACAGAACCACCGTGTATCATTGTGACCATGAATACCGTAGCACCTTCGTAGCCGTTTCGTAGCGGCGTAGCGCGGCTACGAAATACTACGCGCCGGGGACTGTACAAGACATTTATGTTTATGAACGTTTAACTGCGTGATATAAACGTGATGTTCATTCCAATGGAAAGTATTTTACTTAACATTACATCACGTCTGTAAATCCCGAAGGTTGTATCAATAGATTTATGTATGTATGTTATTATGTATGAAAATCCTTAATTATTATCGTATTATTATTACTTAGCGCAACTCATTTTCACACAAAAAAGTGCGGTGCGGCCCGCTTGTAGTGTGTGCAAGTTCAAAGCAAATGGACGAAGATGATGAAAGAGGATTTTTGCAATAAGATGTGTAGCAGCGCGACCCGCCGCAGTACTTTACCCTTAAATAGTAAATGCTTCATACATGCAGTTTAAAAGAATTATTGATTCGTTCTGGAAATCCGACTTAAAGTCAAAGTCAAAGTATTTATTCGTGTGCTTTTTGGTGATAAAACCGGTCTTACAGTAATTTTATTGAAACTCAAAAAGCTACCCATTAGGCATACACGTTTTAACAATATCAGAAATTAAAATTGATTTACATTGAAATACAAACAAAAAAGAATTGATATATTAAATAAAAATGTCAAAATTGAGATAACAATTCATATTAGAATACAATTAATTATTATTACAAAAATGACTTGGTTTCAGTTAGTTCCAAATGCTTCGTATTAAGCTTAAATATAACAAGAGGACGCATAGAAAGAAAGGCGTTTGCATTTAAAACTATGAATTCTAAATGCCTGCGACATCCTCCAAATATAAATGTTCGCGTATTTGTTCCTGCTTCGCCGACAATTCTTGGTATTCAAAGCCACTGAATAGAATTTATTTTCTTTGAACAACCTTTATTTTTTACTAGCTTCTGCCCACGACTTCGTCCGCGTGAAATGTCTTGTTCCCCGAATCCACCGTCGCATCGCATCGCCTGCACGCTTTATTGCTTCGTTTTCGCGCACCGCTGCCGCGAACTGCTTGGCAAATACCGCTAGCATCGCCGCTGCACGCGGTGCTTCGTGGCATGATTCATACATTTTTGTATATTTGTTTTTACCGCTCGCCGCCCCGCGCTAAGCTACCGCTGATAGCGGCAAGGTCGTGGCCAGAAGAAGAAGCCTTCCTCAAGAATTGGGCTATCAAATGAAAAAATAATTGACAAACCCAACCGGTAGTTCCAGAGATAAGCGCGCTCAAACAAATAAACAAACTCTTCAGCTTTGTTATTAGTACAGATGTACGTACACAGAACTTCTTCTTCAGAGAAAGTCTCGCACTTGTATCTTAGTTAACGTCAGTTTGTCGGCGATTTTAGTTCTAATGTAATATTATACCTACCTATTATTATTTTCAACCGTTTTCACTGAAATGTAAGAAAATAAGGAACGAAGAACTAAGAAAATCCAATATATTTTTTCAAAAACATCCTTAATTAATATTTGATGGCGAACGTTTTGAACGTTTACCAAAATGTAACCGAGATGAAAGTTGATTTGCCAACAAAGGCGGCGCGCCGTGAGCACAAACATCAACAGGCATTAACTGCGCGATATTTATGTCTTTCATCTTTTATTACAAAAGTAAAGCTCCAGCCACGTTCCTAAGAACACACACCCCACCATAGGCACCTACAAACACATACACACACACACACACATTAGAACATATAACTTACAGATACCTACATAGTAGGTATCTTTCGAGACGTTTGTGAAGCCTTGGGATGTTTAGATGTTTGCAAACTCTCAGCATATTTTTATACCATCTAAACTCTTTCTTTACGTCTCAGATATTATGCGAATTAGTATTTAGTCAGCTTTGCCTTATTTTGGCCTTATTGATCCGCTTTGCGTCCGAATATATCCGACACTTAAGTGATTTCAGATACTTTTATGTATTCCTAACCGTGACATGGCTGTCACCCCGCGATTCTTTCTTTAATGGTAATTTATTAAGCGAGATGAGAGCGCAGCAAGGGGCGCCCTTTAGTTTTGTTACGAAGTTACTGGAATCGTCGAAAAGATCTTACTTTACTGTCACTCTAGCAGAGCGTGTGTCGCAGCGATGGTCGCGTGGCGCTGTGTGATGACAGACGATGTTATGTGAGTTGCTGTCGTACCACGTTCACGACGAACTTCTGTATTCCGACACAATAGTGATGTTATTGAAGCTGCTGAACCACTAATACGATTTCCACTTCTGGTAAAAAATAGTAGCCATAACGCACCTTGCGAAAGTCCTTACATAGTAAATAAACTGAACAGTAGCTCAACTACACAGGTTCCATTAGAAGAATAAGTGAATGCTAACGCTTCACTAAGGATAATTCCACACACCACACTCCACTTTTACTCTCTGGTGCTATGAAAGTGTAAGTTAGTTATTATTCTTCTCAACTCTACATAGCTACATAAAAGTCCACAGCTGCATCTACATAGCTCTTGGTTGTAGCCCTGGACCTCGAATGAATAGTTAGAAAATAAGCCTTTGTGTAAATGTGCCGTTTCTTCGAAGTTACTCTACTGTTTTGCCCAGTTTTGCCTTTATTGTGGTCTTGCCTTGAAATTCGAATAAGGCATTTTATCGGTAATGTTATAGATAAAGGCTGGGCAGCGCGCGCTCGAGTGTTTTGTATGAATTATGGAAACAGATCGAATGTGCGATAATGTGCGGTCGAGAGCGTTCTCTCTGTTCAGTGTCCGTATTCCGTATCTCTGTGTAAACACTGGCAGTCACGCGCATGTTGTCTTAGGTCTCATTTCAAGTGCTCTTCCAGAAAGAAAAAATATATCAATCGTTGACTTATCTCATTTTCTTAGAAATCACAAAGCCTTTTTCGATAGAAGTTCACATGGATACCAGATAATATAATTTATAATATTTTAAACATGTGTGTGTGTGTATTTTCTGAGGTCTTGTTCAAAATCAACATTGAATGATAAAGTTGATTTTCAGAATATCTCTCGAATGAGAAACCTGAATAATGTAGACCTTTTACTGTGTTGCTGGTATACTTTAACTAATATTAACTATTAAACTGTAACATTTTATAGCAGTGAGCGAGTCTGTTATATACCAGACACTGTGTTACAGTGTGTAACAATGTGTGTTATCGACTTTATCATACAATCGACTAACATTTTGTCAACTAAAGAATCTAATAACAGTTTGCAATACCCAAAAACAATGAAGGTTTATTTTACATTATTACCTATTTAAAAACGTATTCCAACTCGAAAGATACAGTTAGCAAAATAACAACATAATACATTTGTAAGTTTGAAAACAAACACATAAAAATAATGCGTACGATATTAAAATAAGTTTTCAATTGGAGCGGCCACGGAATGGGAGCGGCAGACCGCAGCGGCAGACAAGAGGACATACTTGTGCTACCCGAGTCGTTTGCTTTTATTTACTTTTATGAAAACAAACTGGAATCTAAAAACACTACACAGAGTTGTTATTGTCGTATTTACATAGACATAACGTTTAAAACGAGGCTATTTCGACAAACATGTAGATTTTACTGAAACTGCTGGTTTTATTTGATATTATTTTTGTGTGAGTACTGGCCGTTGACACCAACTGTCTCAGAAACGGCAGCACCTGTTACGTTGAAGTGAATATATACATATAATTATGTCGATTACTTTAAGGTCAACCTAGTGTTTGAGTTGTGGAGGTCAGATAAGCAGTCGCTTCATGTAAAATACTGATATTCAGCTGCATCCGGTTAGACTCAAATCTGACCCCACCATAGTTGGTTAAAGGCAAATTGATTGACTTTAAGGTCAACATCGATTTCGTGAGAAATCAATCTTCGTCTTCTAGCTTACGTTATCAGTAAATGAATACAGTTATTTCTGATTGCTTTAGGTACAATGGCTATAAAGTAGTTTTCGTCGAAATGTATCGCTGGTACAAATACGCTGGTACAATCTTCAGAAGAAAATAACACATGATTTTTTTGATTCATGTCCATTTTAGGTTCCATTCTCTGAAACATTTCTTTGTAGTGATTGAAGTAACGTGTGGGAGTGTCCCCACTGTCGCATGTCGTCAAGGAAAACTACTTACATTATTCCTCGAAAGTTCAAAGTCACGAATGTGAGTTCACCAATACCCTTAGATTAAATAATAATGTTCTAAAGTAATTCATTGTTATACATTAAAGTAAATGTTAAGACCGCCATTGTAGCCTTTAATAAAAAATATCCAAGCCGCAAGACGTCTACTGCTGGACATAGGCCTCGCCCAAGCACCGCTACTTCGACATCCAGCGAATTTGTTTATGAACTGTGTTTAAATTACGGTTTCCTAGAAAGCATAATTTCATATTAACTGCACTAGGTATGTGTCTGTCTGTATTTTTCTGTAATGATTGCAGCGATCTGTTTCCACGATCACCAGTGTGTTGTAATTATAGCAGAACTATAAAGTCGATGCACTAGTAGCTGGCTTTAGGTATACCCATTTATCGCAATTAGCACACAAAGGATTCCATATCTATTTGCATAAAATTTTAAGGCCTAATATAATTTGGCATACTTTTGTTTCTCCTAATTGTATTTTCGCATAACATTATTTATTCATTTTTTTTTATTCACGAATCATAATAACGATTAAGCATAATATTCTAAAGCATAAATTTAGCATGCTCGTTTTTTTTCTAACGACGTCAGGTCGCCGGAGCACCGCTGCGCGCGGCTCCTGTTGCTGTCTGCAGGGTTTAAAGGAAACTAACCAAACCAAACCTCGGGGTGCCCTGACGTCGTTTAGTATTATGCAAATTAAATTTATGCCAAAACAAATTAGCGTTCAAGATAATTATGCCAACATAAACTGTGTGCCAAAAAATATGGCAAAGTATAATTATGGCAAAAAAAATTATACCAAAATAGTTATGCCAAATTATATTAGGAAAAAGAACATTATGCAAAAAGAAGGAATCCCGTCATGGAAGTCAGGTAGGTACTTACTAGTTGTGTAAGTAAATTTTAAACTAATAATAAATATTAAATTTTTGGAACAATTCCAAATACTTACTTTATATGTATAGTTTTAATTGAAGGTTAAATATTGTTCGTTCGGTTATCCCGAACTAACAATATTTAACCTACCTATTTACTAGCTACCTATTTCGAAGACACGTTATTCAGGATAGCATTCATTCGGAATAACGTTATTTCAAGCCCAAGTTATTGTAATGTTAACGGTTTAACCGTCCATCAGCCATTAAACGATCATAAGAATAGTATTGTAGCAAAATGTATCCGAACTTTACGCGTAAAACGGTTTATCTCTACCTTACCATGACGTAACGTAATACATCACAAAGTATGAGTGACAAGATTTTCGGCAAAAACTCGGAGAAGTAGTCAGTGCAATAAACACATAAAAGTGGTTGTTATTGTCAACGAAGCCATGAATGCTAACATGGCGCAGCGGACGAGTTGCTTGCTCTATTGTCACCGGATGAATCATATCTGTCGGGGGATGGTCTCGGTCGCGTTGACGTTGTTAGTCGCGGGCGGGACCAACATGTGTAAGCGTTTAGTCACTTATTTGTGATGCCGACTTTAGTTGTGTTGACGTTAACCTCAACTCCGAAAAAAGCATTTTTCACTCTTTATGCTCTTTCTATTTCATTGTATATTGTGATTTAGTCCTAAACGTGCCTGTTGGTTGGGAGGACGGTCTTTTAACGTAGGTATTACATACGTGTTGGTAATTTATTGGTAAAATATTTCAACGTAAGGATAGAGCTGTTATAAAAATAACAGTGTTAATTAACGCATTTAAAGTGGAGTCTACTAAGCTGTTTTATTTTTCTTCATACATAACATGATATAAAGGCAATCAAGCTATCGTAAGATACTAAAACATTTTTATTTAGATCTTAAGTAAACAGTCATTAAAAAATGGTTCATATTGACAAGAAATATACATAAAAGCTAGTTCCTAGGTATCAGCAACCTCTCTTCTATTTGTGCTGGCCATGCAAACAACTTGAAATTAAAGTTCATACTAAAGAATAAAGAACAGTATTCTTTGACGTTCTCAGCAATATAAAATAAAGCGAAGAAACAATTGATTCCCGACGATAAAGTTTAAAAGAGCTTTAACTTTGCATTTATTTGAACCAAAGTCGTAATGTGAGAGGATATTCTGATATTTCAAAGCGTCTTGTACTAGTGCCACTGAATAGCCAAGTACAGAATTACAACCTGCAAATAATGTACAATCACGACCATAAATATATTTCTATGAACCACTCGGCTTATATTATCTAATTTCATGATTCATCCATTAATATCTGTCGTTTATATGACGGCAAATATACAGGGTGTCCATTAAATAGTACGACATATTGCAGGGGGTGATAGCTTGGGTCAATACCTACCAAAACAATACAATATATGTTCCGCAAAATGTTACACATTTACAGTTATACAAAATTTTCCGAAATATCGAAAAATCTCTACCTTGAAACAGATTTATAAGCATCTCGTAATGAAGAATTCCTTTTCTAATATTTTTTTTACATCAAATTATTCGTGAATAGTTACTCTACTCATTGATAAGTCTTTTTACTACTTACACCTATATAAGTCAATAATACGACCGCAATTGGAATATGCAGTACCTATTTGGAACCCTTACTATAAAAAGTATATTGACATTATTGAATTGGTCCAACGAAAATTCCTACGTGCAATGCACTATACAGAGCAGTGGTGGCCCAGTGGTATCGGCCGTGACTTACGAGTTGTAGGTCGTAGGTTCGAACCCAGACAGGCGCTTTACTTTGTGTAAAATTATTTCATCACCACTGCTCTCAAAACGGTGAAGGAAAACATCGTGAGGAAACCGGCATGTCCTAGAACCAAAAATTCAACGACATGTGACATCTACCAACCCGCACTGGGCCCGCGTGGTGGATTACGGCCCACTCCCTCTCACAGAGAGGAGGCCTGTGTCCCAGCAGTGGGAACATTATAGGCTGATGATGATGCACTATACATGTTTTAAAAAGAAAATTCCGTACCAATTATTACTAAAAAAATATGACCTTATTACTCTGAAATCCAGGCGCACCCTACTTGAGATGATGACCCCATTTAATATATGTCGTAATAAATTCGACTGTACTGATCTAGTGAACAGTTTGTGCTACCTGATCCCTCGCACAATACATGGTCGAGAAGTTCGCTCGAGACACTTGTTTGCAACTACTTTTTGTAGAACCAACTCAGGCGTACGCTCACCATTGCATCGATTAGTTGACACCTACAATAGGCAGTTTGGCTCAACTGATATTATGTTTCACAGCAAGGCTGCATTTAGAAAAGAAATTGTTACCATTTTAAGTGATCAGAACCCTATTAATTAAGTAATGTTTACTTTATTTTGTCTGTTTTTATATAGTTCTTTCTAACAACTAGTAGATATGTTTAGTAATATGTGGATAACGTTGTGAGTAGTGTATTTGTTACATCTATTATTAAGTTTTAACCTATGTTTAAATTTTATTACACTACTGTTTGTTGTCCCTAAGTAATAAATAAATACTATCAAAAACAAGAATGTTTTCAATAAATCCTATTTTTTGATTATATTTTCGCAGAACGACTTTCTTCCTACAGTGGTGAAAAAAAAGTTACATTTTGCGGAACATATACAGGGTGTTACGGAAAGGGTATATCAATACAAACGGGTTGAAGAGTGTATCTGTTCTAGAATCTCTGTACAAAATTTCAGCTCAAAAGCAGTAACTTTGAAAATGCATATTATTTTTTTATTTCGATAGTTTATTAAATTGAAATCATAACAAACGTGTCACCGCACTACGAGGGTCATTATCCATTATCTGTAGTGTGTCTGTGCGCCTAGTACACGCACATCACGCCGCCGCGCGCCAGTGCAGCGCCGTGATGTCGAAATAAAAAAAATATTAAGCATTTTCAAAGTTAATGCTTTTGAGCTGAAATTTTGTACAGAGATTCTAGACGAGATACACTCTTCAACCCGTTTGTATTGATATACCCTTTCTGTAACACCCTGTATTATATTGTGTTGTTTGGGTAGGTATTGACCCAAGCTATCACCCCCTGCAATATGTCGTACTATTTACTGGACACCCTGTATGTGATCATTTGTAGAAGGTACAAGTGGCAGCAAAAATATATTATGTGACTGAGTGAGGCTTATTTTTAATCTTATTTCTTGTATTGTTTCTTCATTTGTGTGTTTTTTTACATTGTTCTCACATATAGAAGCAACAAGAATAATGTACCCAGGATTTTGTATAATCTTGATTTAAAAAGAGTGTCCATGGAGTTTCTTGCCCGTTCTTCTCCATAGAGATCTACGCTTTGGAATGGGCAACTAGCTTCAATTTTCTGACCAACTGACCGACTACTTAATTTTGACAATTCAAAAGTGCCTGTAATGGTTTAATTGAAATAAATGCTTTGAGTTTGAGTTTGACATCGAAAGAACACGAAAACTATCTGACCAGACAAGAGACGCCAAAATATAAGATGCTGCATCTGGTTCAGACAGATAGAATGCTGCAAACTGAGCCGATGTCGATTATTCTGCTAGTATCAATTACTCAACTTAAACTAGGTGAGTATCAACGTCATACTTGATACTGGCAGAACAACTGACATCTGTCCAATTGCTAAAAATAAAAATAAATGCTTAACATTCATATTTCTACTGTCAAACATTATTGTCAGATATTGATGCTGCCAGTGGGATGCGATATTTTTTTTGCAATATGAGCGTCATTGGTTGCAATATACAGAGTGTTACAGAAAGGGTATATCAATACAAACGGGTTGAAGAGTGTATCTGTTCTAGAATCTCTGTACAAAATTTCAGCTCAAAAGCAGTAACTTTGAAAATGCATAATATTTTTTTATTTCGATAGTTTATTAAATTGAAATCATAACAAACGTGTCACCGCACTACGAGGGTCATTATCCATTATCTGTAGTGTGTCTGTGCGCCTAGTACACGCACATCACGCCGCCGCCGCGCGCCAGTGCAGCGCCGTGATGTCGAAATAAAAAAATATTAATCATTTTCAAAGTTAATGCTTTTGAGCTGAAATTTTGTACAGAGATTCTAGACCAGATACACTCTTCAACCCGTTTGTATTGATATGCCCTTTCCGTAACACCCTGTAGAAGAAAACTTGAAACATTTTACCATCAACTTTTTATGCTGCCTAAGTAATGTCAGATAATTATGTTTAATCATAACTAGACCATAGCAACATGTAGCTATCCTGTATCCTAGCTAGATCGAGCTGAACATTTACCCATTAGCAGTTTAACTTTTGAAAGTGGACCTTCTGCATATTTTTTTGTGGTTTACAACCGTCTTCTAACGTGGGGTAGAGGAACCGGTTATCGGCGCTGAATTCGAACGTTGATGTGCGGATGCTGGCACACGGCCAGGCGCGAGCGCACGCTATCTAGAAGCGTGGCAGTTAGGACGATATGTGGGAGTGCTACCCTACCGACACTGAAGTGCGATGCCGTACGATTGCTGCTCGCATGCTAATGTGCAGTTTTATGAGTCTATAATATTTTATCCTCAACATATTTTTGAATAACTCAGTTCATAAGAGTGTTAAAACAAATTTATTTGGACAAGCCAGTGGATTTACAAAGTTTAATTTTTGAAGTCCAGTAAAATAAAATAAAACTCATATCACAAGCTAGTACCTACGTATTTATTTATTTTCAAATGGCTACTGTGTAAAACAGGAGAATACTTGCATTCGAGTTGATGCCATCTTATGGTAAAATATGCAGGTACCTATAATTTTAGCAACGGTAACACAAGAATGAATTCAAAGATAGCATAAAAGCGAATGTTTCGAGACCGACCAGTGAGCGCACCGCTCTACCGTACTTACCGCTAGTTTCAAATAAATCTCGACTGCACTGCGATAAGACAAAGGATTCTGTTTGATGCGAACCAATAGCCAGGAGGTATCGAACATTTTATATGTGTAGTCGCAGAGCTTTTTGTGAAACAGTTGTTCAGGGGAAATTATAGACGAGTCTTGATAATATGCCAACGGTAACAAACGTCACATTTTAATAAAATATCAATCCGACGCGACGCGACGGCACATAGGGTTGTGTTTCTCTCGCTCACCTCCTGATGTATCTTTTCTACCGTTCTTTGTGTCTTTGTATGTGGGAGTCATTATACCCTAGTAGCATCCTAACGGCTTAATGGGTGTGATATCAGGTGTTTATCGGCTCGTCTGGGTCGCGCGATGGTTTCGACGTCATAAAGAATGTCTTGAACAAAAATGTAAAATGAGGTACCATGGAGTATCAAAATAAAGGGATTGAGGAGATGATTCCAAAAATATAACACAATAAATGCTTGAAAATGATATATGTGACTTAGCTATAGGACATCGGCCTTTCTAAACTAGTACCAAAACCCGGTTCACTGCCTTCCGACCCAACCTGCCTTTGTCAGTTCGTCGTTACATTTAGTCGCAAGAACCCACGCTTTGCTTTCACAAAAAATATGAATAAACAAAATCCAACAACACGCGTATTTACTTTATCACAGGCCTTTTGTGGAAGTTCTACAACTGCGGGCCGATTGTCCAATATGTAACGAATCTAAAACAAAAGTTGGACAACCAGGACAAAGCCGAGTCGGGCAGAGTCACACACAAACACTAGTGTAGGCGTGTTAGCCACGAGCCACGAGCGGTCCCATTGTGTGATACGGGAATTTTTGTGTTACAATGTTTTTGTTTAACTCACTTCAGTATTCCGCGAATAGGTATGATAGCACGTCTACACTCGCAAGCTTTCAAATGGCTTTGTATAATGTTACTGCCACACAGATTGGCATTAATTTACCTTTTATTATCTATGTATATAAAATTCAACGCCCTGACTGAGATATCAACGCACAGCCTAAACCGCTGGTCCCAGGGACATGAATTTTGGAGGGTGTGTTCTTTGTAAAGAGTAGGTATCGAATAAGAAGGGGTTTTTGGAAATTCAACCTTTAAGGGGGTGAAAAGGGGGGATTTTGTTTGTATGAAAAATCTTATTCCTTGAGTTAAACCTTGAAACTTGGCACGAATAGTTATCTAAGTAAATTATGAGGTATGACATTTTTCATTTTTCTAAACTACCCCTGAAGAGGGATTAGGGGTGTGTCAAAATTTGTATAGAAGAATTCTAACGCGCTGTCCGATTAACTGGAAACTCAATATTTATACTTAAGACTAAAAATAAAGAATAACGTGTTTCAGGGTTTTTCGAAAATCTGCCCTTAACGGGGTGAACAGGGGTAGTTAATTTTACAGGGGAGGATTTTACTGCGTGGTTTGATTAACTCCAAAATTGGTATAAATGATCATTGAGTCAAGTAATGAATATGTCGGATCAGGAGTAGGTTATTGGCGTCTTGTTATCATCAGGCATATTTGATTAACTAAAGTGGGCGTACTGTGGGTAGTGTTGGTTATTGCGCAATAGAAAAACCGTTTGCAGTTCAAATCAAATTATAATATCATGAACAAATTAATTACACTAGCAAATCACACACTGTAGGTACACGACACAACTAGATACACAGTAAAATAATTATGTACGGTAACAAAGTACTTGCGAACAAATCGTAGGATCGATTACTGTTCGTATAGTGACAGAGCCACCCAAGGAAACCGACAGGTTTGTCGGGAGCTAGTGCTCTGTCAGGAGTCAAATCCGAACACCGACTGACTCTCACTGACTGTGACTGTCTGTTACTGACTGTCCAGCACAAACGAGTGCGCTCAGTTATAAAGGTTTGTCCCCACTACGCACTCGCCCCACAACAACTCTGTCCAATGGCGTACGGAAATACGTCATCGTGTTTACTTGATACAAAATACTAAAATGTGCTAAATCTAATAAGACTTACATTAAAGTAATCGAATAATACAACAAGAATAATTGTCTTAAATAAACAATAGTGATTTCACAAAGTAAATCATTATAAAATCAAAGTAACATGTCATCAATTGTTTTGAACAAAACCATCGGTTACAATTATCAAAATAAGTTGCTAAAATCAATTAGCGCGTACACCGAGTACTCAATAAATTATGTTCCGATTTATTAGATAATAATTGATAGTAAAACTTTAATAAGAAAACAAATCATAACAAATTCTGTTGACTATCCCTCAAATTTAATTGACAACTGTCTCCCGACAAATACATCCTATCGGATTAACTGGAAACTCGGTACTACTAAAACAAAAAATAACAAAACGTATGTTTTTTTTGGGTTTTTCAAAAATCGATTACTACCAAGGTGGAAAAGGGTAATAAAGTTCAAGGGGTGTACTTTACTACTTGCTTTCATTGACTTGAAAATGGGTATAGGTCTTTGAGTTAAGTTATGAACACATCCCGAACGATTTTCCAAAATTCCACCCCTGTGGGGGTGAAAAGCGGATACAGTTTATTTGAAAAATCTGATTCCTTTGATCTATAAACTTAAAAATTGGCCTGAATACTTATTTATCTAAGTACATGATAAAGAACATAGGTACATTTTTGAAATTTTTAGAGGAAATTACGAATTTCACGCGGATGAAGTCGCGGGCAGAAGCTAGTTCAATATAAGAGGGGAGAGAGGACAATCTTCCTCTTAACAATCATAACAATCTATTAACTTAGATGTCCTATGATTAATAGATTGTTATTTTGAAGAAAATATAATATTATCTAATTTTAAGTGAAAATGACGCTCCTTCAACTATAAACGGAAAATAAATACGTCAAACTTTACATTCATTGATCTTCATCAAAACCAACCCACCAGTAAAACATAGCCTCAATTTGTCAGAGAGAAAGGAGTAAAAAATTGATATCTATTAGCCGGGAGTCAAATTCGGTCACGCGCCACCGCTTCAGTATAGACTTGGTCGTTCAGGACGCTGTGATTGATTCTCTCAACATTCACTTATTAATCGAATGCTGGGCTGGACAATCCGTTATTTCTTAATATTAACTAGCGGACCTTCTCTGCTTCCGACGGTGTTGCGACTTGACAATAAATCGAGATTTCTTTATTTCTTTATTAAGTTTAATATTAATCTGCTATACACATAAAACAAAACCGCATCAAAATCTGTTGCGTAACTTAGTAAAACAACGCGGTCACACAGATAGACACAAAAGGCGAGTTTAATTTATAATATGTAGGATTACCTATAGATATTATCTATGCAATGAATTAGCTAGTTGCATAAAACACGGTAAGTATACAATGGTGTTAAATATAATGAGAATGGAACAGACATGGTCAGCTAGAATAAAACAGTATGCACAGGTTTCAGCAAAGTGTTACAGGTACCTACAGCTTTTACTGATAATTCTTCTTCGTTCTTCATTTGTTTTTCTTCCTTTTTTATAATTTGATTTTTAGGGTTCCGTACCAAAATTGTAAAAAAGAACCTTTATGGTGCGACTCAGTCTGTCTGTCTGTCACAGCTCAATAAATACTAATGCTATCAGGAACAGTTTTAAATGACGTTTGCCCAACTGTTTTGCAAATAAGAAAGAAATAAAAATACGTATATTTTTTAACAGACTTCAAAAAAAAGGAGGAGGTTCTCAATTCGTCGGAATCTTTTTTTTTTTTTTTTATGTATGTTCCCCGATTTCTCGAAGACGCCTGGACCGATTTGGAAAATTTTTCTTTTGTTTGAAAGGGTATACTTCCCAAGTGGTTGCATGATCATCAGATCAGGATCTGATGATGGGATCCCAGGGAAATCGAGGGCAACCTTCAAATTTTATAGGCACATAGTACCATTTTCATATATTTTCTAAAGCTGTTTAAGTATTTGCATCTGATAATCATCATCTCAGGTGGATGAGCTGATGATGGAAGGTACAACTCCTCAACGGCTTAGAGTTAAAAGAAAATTCTTTCAAAATTATTTATAGTAACACTCGTGCATTTGCTCTCGGAAAGCACCATTTGGTGAAGTGGAACTGATGATGAAGACCACAGATGGCCACCGGAACTACTCAATAATATTTCCGTACTATTTCACGGGTTGCGATTCGATACTTTAACATGGTTGCTAAGCAATTTATGCTCGTCACAATGTGAATGGTGATATGGAGCTGATGGTGGACCAGGAGAACTCTTCAACAATTAACTTCCCTGCATCGGTAAAAGCAATATTTTGTAAAAGGCGATGAGAAAGTTGACACTAGGCTATTGTAACTGAGATAAATTATAAGCAGACCCACTAAAAAGCGTGAAATAAAAACTTTTTAACAAAAAAAAAAAACCGACTTCCAAAAAAACACTACAAAGTGAAAAATAACTTTAATTTCGGAAGTCGGTGGCAAAAAACTAAAATACAGATCCAAAGACACCGACTTCCGAAATTAAAGTTATTTTTCACTTTGTAGTGTTTTTTTGGAAGTCGGTTTTTTTTTTGCAACAGGGTCTGAAAAAATCGAAGTGGGGCTACTAGGGCATGTGGGGTATCATATGAAACAGCGCAGTTTGCACATTCTCAAACATTTTTTTTTTTTGGCCGCATATTTTCGACTTGTGATGAAAAATGTAAAAAAAAAATACCATTCCCCCTCTTTATCTCCGAAGTTTGCAAAGAGAAACATCTGAAATAATTTCGTGATAGAAGTTTATGTAAAGATTATAGAAAAATAAAACGATGTCTGTAAATAGCACACTTTTTCAGAAATCATCAGCAAAGTTACATTAGTTCCACTATCGGTCAAGAGATGGCGCTGAACTAAAACTGCAATATTCGACACTACAGCGCGCAGTGTTAAAATTCTCTGACGCATCGCCGATGAAAATTTAAAAACTTATGATGATACGGAACCCTCGGTGCGCGAGTCCGATCGGTTTTTTCATAGTTTCATTTAGGGCTGATTTTACCAAAGTCAGATATTTTATCCGTGGAATAAAATTGACGTCTGTAAGTTCTAGAATGGAAAACAGCTGTCAATAGTTCAAAATTTATTGTCAGAAAATTTGTTCTAGGTATGAAAATTTGGTGAAATTCATAATTATTTCACAACATTGTATTAAAACTCAAATTTGAAAACATTAAGCTTTTTTTCTGTTAGTGCTCCTATTTTGACCATTGTATTTTTACTATTAAACTAAAGATTATTAATATTTTTTTATTTAATTTTTTGTGTTTGGTCATTTCGATATACTTACTATAAAAAAGTTTAATTAGGCCAAACGGTTTGTTTTTAAGAAAAATCGTTTGATTGTAATCAGTCACCCCAGTGGAATGTCAGATTGGAAGCGCACTCTAATCAGTCTGCCGACCTTCCGACTAATGGGCGAAGTTGTATCTGTATTGTAAGAACAGAGAAGAAGAACAACAAATGTAGCAAACAAACGTCAAGCTAGTATTTTGTTGGCCTAGTTTATAGTGGATGGATGAATGTTTGTGGTCCGGAAACAGAAGTTTATGAATATGTTGCAAACCATTATCCTAGCACATGAGTGTGTGACGGGGGCGGCGCCCCAACATTAAACAGCGCGCGGCGGGAGCATGCGCATCAAGCGGCTTCCACCACAGATATCACAAAAATTATTGGAAAATAAACTTTAATAGAAAACAAGTTATTTTAAAGCAATGTTTTCTTTGGGAAAGTTTTTTGTATCAAAACTTTTGAATTCACGTGCATAGTCTGCCATTATGGTACTATTTTTTATCTTAGATTGTTATTTACTAAAGAAACCGAGCCCTAAATTACATTCCCTACAAAAAGGAGAAAGTGCTAGAATAACTAAATGACTAATTGCCAACCCTTTTACAAACAGAAGAATATACACAAACCCTTTCTAAGTATAACTTACAAAAACCTTTCTAAGAAAACGAATGAAAATAAAGATAAACTTATCGTTTTTTATTCAGAATTTCGTATTCATGTAACGGTTCTCGTATTAAACGTAGCGCTCACCAATATCGGGTAACTAGTGCGATCTGCACACTCCGTTAGATCCGCGCCGCGTAATGAAATGTTCCATCGCAGGAAATATTAATCGGGACGGATTTATGAGGGAATTAGTTACGGAACGAAATAGCTGGCTGTGCATCACAATGTGACGTTATGTAGCCATGTTGATACTGTGTACCACAACAAACTACAGGTTGAAATTGAAAAGATGCGACAAATCGAAAAGAGAGATTTTACTCATCATTATGCTGGTGCCAGACTATCGCGATAACGCGAAGATTTGCGTGATAAGTTGATGCTCATTGGCTGGACCTACGATGTCAGCCAATAAGAAACAACTTATCGCGATTTTCCCGTATAGTGTGGCCCCGGCATTATGAACAACTTTTACTATGGGACCAAACCAGAAATCGCGAAAAAAAATCAGCTGTTCTTTACATTTTGACGCGTTATGCAAACATAAATGTGGGGAACAGCTGGTTTTTTTTCGCGTTATGGTTTGGTCGCATAGTAAAAGTTGTTCATAATGATAAGTACAATCTCCCATTTCGATTTGTCGCATGTTTTCAATTTCACCCTGTATACTATAGTAGTAGTAACGAACAAGAGTAGGTACGTACTGTCAATCTCTTTTGTAAAAATCTTACCTTGAAAACTTAGGTGAAGCGAGCTGGATATATTGTCAATCCCTAACATCTGGTGGAACGACAGTTCACTTTAAGCTCACTTCACCTGTGTCCTCACGGTAAGGTTTTTATAGAATAGACGAGATCATGTTGCAAATAATCTCAACTGGAGAAGTGCTGCAGTCTCACTAGTAACTGTTACCAAGCAACATGTGATTGCGCTGCGATCTGCACAGAGTCCCTGTGGTTCCCAGAACTTATGTGGTTTTGATTTGATGGTATGAGAGAGACACACGGTCGGAATATTTTAATTGCATCAATTAGTTTGGCAAAACATCTACAGACCCCTTAGTTTTACGTGTGTCTATAGACAGCAGAAGCTCTCATCAGGCCATTGGCTTTGTTATTTGGAAAGTTTTATAAAATTCGGGTGTAAAAGATAATCTAGGAAGGAAGTGATCACTAAGTGACGGCTGATAGGTGTGTATGGAAGAAAAAGCCGTCGCTACTGCGCCGCCAGATCAATTGGGGTAGTTGCAGGACGATGATGGCAGGTTTTGGAGGTTTTCATCACAAAACTGAAACACAATTATTTTGAAACAATATTTAAACCTAATCTATCGAACCAACCATACCTGTAATATCAATATCTCCGACTAACCGAGCGGTTCAAGCAAACGTACGTCTCGGGGAGGTAGGTAGGTACTGGCTGTTTGAGCTAATGGCTTAACAAGTCGGAACTATCGACCGCCGTGAGTTATAGCTCTGAGAACACGACGAGGGAGGTCAGCGGATTATTATTGTTCTAGTCGTGACTTAGGTCCGCTTGAACCACAAATATCTCAATACGTTTAGCGCTAAACGAATTTAAATAGTAGATTATTCATTAAGGGGATAAAATAGTAGATTGTACTGTGGTGTGAAGTCACGTACATCAGCACATCACGTATAGCACATAGTTTAAGTTAAGATAGATATGCTGTGTCGTAGTCTTAGTATTTGCATATTGTCACATACGAACTATGTATATATACGTTACCAATTAAAGGAACAAGGGTAGTCTGTTGTCAGTCGACTCTTGGAGTACTACACATCATGTTGTTTACTTAACCCCTCCTTCCCCCTACATCGCATGGCGACCCTGCCAGTCGGGTGGACAGCGTTATAATTGCCGGTGGGGGCAAGTCAATATCGCGGTTTAGTCGGTTTCGCACGTCACGTCGGGTCACAGGTCATGGGGAGCACGACATCCAAGGAAGAGGTCATTGTCGCTCAGACGGCGGCAGGTGGACAAAATGTCGCAGCGGTTGCGCAGGAGCAGCTAACAGCTATCAACACGATGCTGTTGTTCATTGCTGTGTGTTTGGCGGTTGTTATCGTTGGCGTGGCAGTCCGGATGTATAGAAGGTGTCACCAGAATTGGATCGAAGACAAGATCAATCAGCGGGAGGTTCAGAAAGCTGTGCAGATGGCCTGACCGGGAGCGGACGAAGCGGCGAGGGGAGTAAGTGTTTTTAAAGTGAATTTAAGTGTTGTCGCGAGTGTTTGCAGTCATCGGTGAATTTAGAGACAATAGTTTTAAATGGAAGTAGAGTTAACGTCACTGTTTATACAACTTAAATTGTTAAGGGAATCTATTGTTAAATTAGGTCCTAGTAGGCGGAGAGGCAAAAATTTTGATGGGAAAATAAGCGAAGCGAAAGCCTTATACGGTAAATTTAAGTGTATAGTCTCGAGGTCGAGCAAATTTTCGGAAGAGTTAACGCAGTTGGTAGATAGGATAGAAAATTTGTACGCGGAAACTATAAAGTTTGAGGACGGGAACAAAATCGAACAAGAGATGGCGGCGGAAAGGTTTTCTTTGAGAACGGCGGTTAGCTTGCTTCCGAAAATGAGTGGGGATGAGCAAGTAACCCAAGATTTGATTGATGCCATAGGTTTATATAGTTCGATGCTAGAGGGGGCTGATAGTGCTCTTTTAATTAAATTCGTACTAACTACACGACTTACCCAGGGAGCTAGGATTCGGTTGGCCTCCAATTACGCAACGGTGGACAGTTTGTTGGCTGACATGAAAAGGCATTTATTGACGGTGGAGTCGGACGTAGCTGTGCAAGCCAAGCTTGCTCGCGCTAGGCAGAATGATAAATCGGTTGCGGATTTTGGTGCTGAGATAGAGAAGTTGATGGTCAATTTGACTATTTCTCAAGCCGGGGAAAGCTCAGAAGCTTATAAGATTTTGCAGCCGTTGAACGAAAAATATGCGATTAGGAAGTTTGCTGACGGACTTCGTAATCAGCGTCTCGGTACGATCATTACGGCGCGGAATTTGACTTGTTTGAAAGATGCTATCAGAGTGGCAGAAGACGAAGATTGTGCTTCGTCGGCGCAAGTCATGACGTACCAGCGCTGGCCCGCGAGGGGTTTTTTTCTACGGGCATTAGGGTTCGTGGAAATAGTTATAGGCGGCACGCTGTAGGGAATGGATACGCGCAGCAAAGAACAGCTGTTGGGCGTACGCACAAAAATGCTAGCGTATGGCAAAGCAATGGAATGCGCGGTCGCGGCAATAATGCTCATCGTGGACGCCAGACTCAGCAAGGTCGGCGGCGTGTAGCGTGTTTTGAGCATGCGCGGGGCGATGCTGACTCAGGCGCAGTGTCAATGTCACGGAGTAGCGAAGGCGGACAGTCGAGTGAGACTCAGTTTTTTCGAGGCTAAGCATATTTTAGCTTGCGATAGTATTAACTGGGTTAATTTACTAGTGGATAGTGTAGATACGGAATGGTTAGTGGATACGGGTGCGTCGATATCAGCCGTAAAAAACAATTTCTTGAGCAATAACGCTTTGTGCTGTAAAGTAGTTAAGGAAGACTTAGTAATTAATGGTGTAGGAGGTAGTTTGCGAGCTATAGGTTATGTGTGTTTGAAGTTGGGGTACGGACGGTGTTCGTTCGTGCATAAGTTTTATGTATTTGATGATTTGCCATGTAGGTCGGTTGGCATATTGGGTCAGGATTTCTTGCAGAAGTATAGTGGTATTATAGATTTTTCGGTAAACAGGTTGTCTCTTAAGGATCGTGAACGGCGGACGGTTTCAATGCCGCTTAAGTCCTATAGTTACTTGTTGACTGTTCCTCCGCGATGTGAGGTAGTTAGGTATTTCCCCGTTAACAGAGCAGAAGATTGTGTAGTGGTTAGGAAAGAATTGCGTGAGGGCGTTTTCTTAGCTAGTGTGATGGCTAGGCCTAGGAATGGGATCATACCCATTAGGATTTTAAACACAAACTCTGAGGAGGTTGTGTGTAGTATGTCCGATATTGAAGTTTATCCATTAAGTGATTTCGATTGTTGTAATTTTGTGGAGTCGGAGATGGATGTTGAGCGTGTTAAGAAAATATTTTCTTTGCTTAAACTTGATTATTTGAGTGCCGAGGAGCGATTGTCAGTTGAGCAAATTTGCGCGAAATATTCGGATATATTTCATATTCCGGGAGATAGATTAGATGTCACGAATGTGTATGAGCAGTCAATACGGTTGAAAGAGAATGTAACTCCAGTTTATAGGAGGCAATATAGGATACCTTATGTACAGAAAAAGGAGGTTGATAGGCAAGTGCAGGAGATGCTGGATAGTAATATTATTGAGGAGGCGGTTAGTGAGTGGTCTAGTCCTGTTTTGGTTGTACCCAAGAAAGCAGATCGTAGTGGGGAGAAGAAATGGCGCACGGTGATAGATTACAGGCAGTTGAACGAAAAGATACAGGATGATAAATTTCCATTGCCGAATATAAATGAAATTTTGGATTCAATGTCGGGTGCTGTTTACTTTAGTCACTGTGATTTATCGCAGTCTTATTATCAATGTGCTTTGGAAGAAAGTAGTAGGAAGTACACTGCTTTCACAACAGATAAGGGGCAGTATCAGATGTGTAGGTTACCAATGGGGTTGAAGATAAGTCCAAGTTCTTTTAGCAGGTTAATGACTGTAGCCATGTCTGGATTGAATTATGACAGGTGTCTAATTTATTTGGATGATCTAATTATTTTTGGGCGGAATTTGGAAGAACATAACCGAAACCTTGTGTCAGTTTTTTCACGCCTGAGGGAAGTGAATCTTAAACTAAATCCATCCAAATGTGAATTTTTGAAGAAGCAAGTACTTTATTTGGGACACGTTATTTCGGCGGATGGTATTTCACCAGATCCAGAGAAGGTTGAAGTCATAAAAGCTTATCCACGTCCATCGACGGTTGATGAAGTAAAGCGGTTTGTGGCATTTGCGAATTATTATAGGAAATTCATACCGAATTTTGCTAATATAGTGGTACCTATGAATAGGCTATGTAAAAGGAATGTTGTATTTAGTTGGACAGATGAGTGCGAGAGGTCATTTTTGTTGCTTAAGGAATCATTAATGAATCCACCGGTGTTGGATTATCCAGATTTTTCTGATGACAACAATTTTATATTGCAGACGGATAGTTCGGGGTATGCTGTAGGAAGTGTGTTGTGTAATGGGAACGGAAAACCCGTTGCATATGCTAGTAGGTCTTTAGGGAAGAGTGAGTTAAATTATCCTATAATAGAGAAGGAGTTATTGGCAATTGTTTGGTCAGTTAAACATTTTAGACCATATTTGTACGGACGGAGGTTCGTTGTAAAAACGGATCACCGGCCGTTATTGTATTTGTTTAACATGACAGATCCATCAAGTAGGTTGACTAAGTTTCGTTTGTGTTTAGAAGAGTACGACTTTGAGGTTGAATATATTAAGGGGAAAGAAAATGTGCAAGCAGATGCGCTTTCCAGAATAGTAATTACAAGTGAAGATTTAAAAACCATGCGTGAAAAGACTATATCCGTAATGACAAGAGCGCAGTACAAGCAGTTGGAAGAGCCAAATGTTTGTGGTACGGACTCCGTGGTATCTGGGACTGATCACCCTAGGATCGTGGAAGTTCTTAAGAAACAAGGAAATGACGT
This sequence comes from Amphipoea oculea, assembly GCA_945859645.1. Taxonomy (NCBI): domain Eukaryota; kingdom Metazoa; phylum Arthropoda; class Insecta; order Lepidoptera; family Noctuidae; genus Amphipoea; species Amphipoea oculea. The sequence goes on from OX243884.1 coordinate 287,428, forward strand.
TGAGATATGTTTGAATGAATGGGAGAAAATGTTACGTAACACTAATAGTAAAAAGTTATTTTCAAAGTCGCGCAATTTAGTGTATATGCCAGAAAACTCGAGTATTTATGTAAACTATGAATCTTTATCGGCATCATCGCGAGACGAGTTGTCGAAAGACATAGTCACTTTTTGTATTGAAAAAGGCATAAAAGAAGTTGTTATTTTGAAAAATCGTTATAACGTTAATTTTATTACAAGAATGGCGAAATATTTGAAGGCAAATAGTAGTTCCATGTGTGGAGATTTTAAAATGTGTGTGGTGAAGGATTTACGGAGAGTGGAAGGAAGAGATGAGAAGAAAATTATTTTGAATGATTTTCATATTTTACCCACGAGTGGTCATGCAGGTATACGCAGGATGGTGAATAATATAAAGAAGTATTATTATTGGCCATCTATTGAGAAAGATGTAATGGAGTATATTGGGAAATGTGATAAGTGTAAGAAGCAAAAGTTTTCTAGACATACTAAAGAACCAATGACAATTACTACTACTGCATCTACGTCGTTTGAGAAGATTTATTTAGATATAGTGGGACCGCTTGATAGGGACGAAAAAGGCAATGTTTACATATTGACTCTTCAATGTGAGCTTACGAAGTTTGTGGAGGCATATCCATTAAAAAATAAATCCGCAAATGAGGTAGCAAAAGCTTTGGCAGAAAATTTTGTTTTGAGATATGGAATACCGCAGACAATTGCTACGGATAGGGGTTCTGAGTTCATTTCAAAAGTAATGGTGGAACTATGTAATATCTTGAGCATCAATAAGATCTTATCAACATCATATCATCATGAAAGTATAGGATCTTTGGAAAACGTTCATAAAACTTTAGGTGCGTATTTAAGGATCCAGACGAATAATAATCCATCATCGTGGAGTTCCTGGATTCCATATTGGTGTTTTTCTTATAACACAACAGTTAATACTGTGACCAAATATACACCTTATGAATTAGTTTTCGGTAAAATTTGTAGGTTACCAAGTAATCTGCAGGGTGAAAGTGTTGAACCTTTGTATAATTTTGATGATTATCCTTTAGAATTTAAGTACAGATTGCAGAGGGCTCAAAATGATGCGAAAGAAAATTTGATAGCAAGTAAGTTAGCAAGGAAACATTGTTATGATAAGAATCTTAATTCTATAGCTTATAAAGAAGGTGACTGGGTGTTGGTAAAAAACGAAACAGGCAATAAATTGGAATGCATTTATAATGGGCCGTTTGAAGTTGTAAAGGACGAGTCACCAAATGTCATTGTTAAGTATAAAAATAAGATAGATGTAATACATAAAAATAGAACAAAATTATATTGTAAGAGTTAGAATAAAAGTTTAAAAAGTGTAGGAAAAAAAAAAAACATTGTAATTTAGTTTTTTTTTTACTTTAAGAGGGGTGATGTGGTGTGAAGTCACGTACATCAGCACATCACGTATAGCACATAGTTTAAGTTAAGATAGATATGCTGTGTCGTAGTCTTAGTATTTGCATATTGTCACATACGAACTATGTATATATACGTTACCAATTAAAGGAACAAGGGTAGTCTGTTGTCAGTCGACTCTTGGAGTACTACACATCATGTTGTTTACTTAACCCCTCCTTCCCCCTACATCGCAGTACAACTAAGACATAAAAGAAGCTTTTTTACCCCGAGACGTTTATATAATGGATAGTTAAGTCGAGGGCTAAAATGGCTCGTTTATGCCTAAGTTATACACTCTGCTTTTCACTTCGATTGCGAGAAAATGAAACAGGCATAAAGTATATATGTCACCGGAAAACAACAAGAATCGCAAATTTATAAATTTCCTAGGAAATTTATAAGCTTTCGTAGGATTCTAAACGAGAGATAAATTGTATTATTTTACGCCCACATTTTCGCAAATTGATAAACTTACCGAACTCACGCGTAAAATAATAAGTACGCAATAACCAAACGCCATGTGCGCTCTGATTGGTTGAATATGTCACGTGTTCCTTCCCCTTCCTCTCTACCGCCATTGCTCGCCACGCCAAGGAACATAAAAAAACCGGTTGTTCGTGTGTTTTTTGTAAAGTTTTTAATGTTGAAACTGTGTTGGAACTGTGAAAATAGTTATATTTTGTTGAGGTTACTAAACTAGACCGATAATTGTACCGAAGTCTATGGACACAACCATTGCCACTGTCAACATCGACCAATCAGAGAGCAGTGTGTTATTTTCCGTATTTTAAAAAAGCGTAAAATTAAATGCTCTTCTGTGATTGGTCGAACCGTTTCGAATCTTATGAATGGATATCCGTTAGTTTATAAATTTACCACGAGACGTCGCAAATTGATAAATTTACGAAAATGTGGCCGTAAAATAATACAATTTATCTCTCGTTTAGAATCCTACGAAAGTTTATAAATATCCTAGGAAATTTATTAATTTGCGGTTCTTGTTATTTTCCGGTGACATATACATAATTAATCAAAAATGTTGCAAAGCATAGCTAATTCCCGCCACCACAGATAATACCGCCACGAAACTTTTCAAAAGTTTGTTTTTTAATTTCAACATTTGTCATTCGACTTGGGTACTTCATACTGCCAAGTCATAAAAACGTTTCTTTGCGTTTTTAAATAATAAATGACAACTATTTTACCTGATTTTATTAAATTAACGATAGAAAACACGGAAGTGGTATAAATTAAAGAAAATGAAATAAATCACGACTGTAATCTGCGAAGTTTTATTGTGCGTGTGTCTGTTGGGCCTGATTACCTTAGTCTCAGAAAAACAAAATTACTTTATGCACAAGAACATAAAAAGCGATTTTATGTCGCCTAAGCACAACATATAGACGAACTTTTAGAGCATGAGAAGTGAAAAAGTGATTTATGTCACGGGTGCTATATTATCAAGGTTCAGATTCCAGCTCGCCCAAGACGAAGATAGCTTTATTCCCGAGGAGAACACTCTACTTTTTACACCTTCTGTGAGGTAATAAGAAGCAATTTGATTTTCGAATATTTTTTATTTTGTAAACGTTTCTGTGCAAATTAAATAAGTTCTAATTACAAAATATCTATCTATTCTATAATAAAATTTAAAGTCCTAACTGACTGATATATCGATGCACAGCCTAAACCGCTGGTCCTAGAGGAATTAAATTTGGAGGGTGTATTCTTTGTGAAGAGTAAGTATGAGAAAGGGTGTTTTGAAATTCCACCCCTAAGAAGGTGAATCGGGGGAGGGCGAAATTTCACGCGGACGAAGTCACGGGCAGAAGCTAATCACATTATTAACCAATGGGTTATAGTGAAATTCAGTATAAATAACCCGGTTAGACCCCAGGGTTATTATGAATAATTTTTTGGTTAGGTTTGCATGACATATAATTTATTTATTGATATAATATTATAAAGAGGTAAAATTTGTTTGTAAGTTTGTATGTAGGGGGTAATCTCTGGAACTACCTGTCGGATTTGAAAAAATCTTCTTGCATTTGATAGCCCAATTCTTGAGGAAGGCTATAGGCTATTTAACGTCATGCTATGACCCTTAGGAGCCGAGCAAAAGCGCTATGGGGAAACGAAGTGATAGAGCAGGAGACGCGGGCAAGTGATGCAATACGACGAGATGGGTCGAGGGAATAAGAAATTTCACGCGAACGAAGTCGCGGGCAGAAGCTAGTTTGACATAAACAAACAGGTGGTGAGAAAACATCTGTTTCTGTTAATCGTTTGAAGATGACAAAGATAAAAATGCTGTTTTTAATATGTTTAGCGCTAAATGTGATTTGTGGTGCAAGCGGGCCTTAAGACTTGAAGGGTTAAGAGTAATTCTGTGTATCGAAGTATTGATTGACATACTTATGTATAAAGCCATAAGCCACGTTCAGTAAGATAAGCCTAATCCGTTTGCTTGTAAGTATCGTCGGTTCTATTAGGTACAAGAAACATAACATCACGCCTGTATTTAAACAAGGGAAGGTATGTGTATGTATCTACACATTCACATATGTCCAGCTTTGTTTATGTCGCACGTAAAACAAGTCCAGCCTCCATGCTGTTACAATCAACATCTAGAAATTATCATATATTACGAGTTTTGTTGACGGAACAATAGACAAAATGACATAATTATAGAATAGACAAAATGTTATATGACAAATAACAGAATTCCTGATCATACCTTAAAATATAATTATGCTTTTCTATTCTACGTTATATTTTTACTCAATCGCCGCAGCCTTATTAAGCCACGAACCTCCACTTTCCTTTCTCGCTGGATAATCCTAATTTGTCGTATATAATGTAAGTAACCGTATTCTGGGACTATCTTTTTTCTCAATCAGGCGCTTCTCAATTTACCCACGAACCATCGTCGCTGGCAAATTATAATTTGTCATATACGCAAGTGTCCGTATTCTGGGAGGCGCTGGTTAGTCGTCGACACGCCGAGAGTGTCACGCGCGCTGATAGAATTGGCCCGGATCGTGACCGCACTCCCGATTCTACGGCCTACGTGACGAGCTACCAAGAGGTATGAAGGGGATGCAGAGCGCTGGTGCAGGTTGACTTCAGATTAAGATGTGTGAAAAAAAGTGACATTAACGCAATTGATTTTGAAAAAAATATTCATAAGCCACACCTTATACATACAATATAACCATCGTTGATATTTATTGCTGTTATTGTAACCAGATTTTTAATCGGGAAATCATAAGAGTTCCGAAAAACAAATTAATCTCCAGCAATCTGTGGCCGACTAAAAAAAATGGATCTTTGAATAACAAAACTAAACTTCCGAATAAAATACTGAACCTCCGACTTAGGATGCAAGAGTGAGCGCAGGGCACCCCGAGGTTCGGTTTGGTTAGGTTACTTTAAACCCTTTACACAGAAACCGTCGACATAGGATGCAAGAGCGAGTGAATGAGAATACAAATACCTTTACCTGGGTATATATATATTAAAACGTAATTTAAGCTGGTAGAAAAGTATTATAGCAATAAACAGTCATGTTTATTTTTCGAAGATTTCAGTATCTCATTCGGTCGTTTCGTCATTTTTATTTGGTCAAAAATAGTCGGAAAGTTAGTATTTTAGGCAGTAGATTTAATATTTTGAGTAAGGACCATTCTTATTTTTTTGTCGGAGCTTTTATTAATATCCTTTTTATTAATATCCTTTTTAATCTAAGCTTTATTGTCTGTCTAGTCACATTTACAGCTGGGTTCACTGTTTCTGAAAACTACAAGGGACACTTACCATACAACACAGTGAATCAATTTGAGCACTGAGCAATCGAAATTATACACGGCTAAACATTGGCTTCCTAAAAGCTGACCGTTACACCAAACGGGTGGGAAATAAGCCATATTTACATAATCGCACCGCTTTGTCTGGCGTTATGCTGAACTGAACAATTTGGCGCAGTCGTGCACACATGACCTATTTTTTTGTGACAAGCTTTTTGATTGTGATTTATGTTATGTGTCTTTTTATAGCTAAACAACCGTTTGTTCTTTATTTGCAAGATATGTTCCGAGCACAAAAACAGTTTATTCTGTATTTGTAGGTGAATATGCACATGAATATCTTTGTGCTAAGTTTTTTTTTACTATGAATTATGTATATGTATTACCACTTTGTTATCATTGTTTCAAGAACATAAAATATGCTTTTCTTATTCATACTCAAGCAGGTAACTCTGTTTATCGAGCCTACCTTATTCTCGGTATCGTTAAATGAAATAGAATACCCGCAATACAGTTTTCATTCGATTACATATCCACTAAGTAATTGTGGATACGTTTTACGAATATCGAAAGGTTTAGTAAACTGTCCGTTCTTAACTGTAAGTGATATTGACGGTATAGTTTTTCTAGTTTCGATTTGAAAGGTTTTACGTGCAACGCATAATATGGATGTTTTGTTCAACTATTTTTGTACCATTTAGGCTAAACTCGAACAAAAATGTTCAGTTAAATTTTGTACTGGTGATAAATTGTATCATGTTTTGATAGCCGCACAGCAATTCCCTATTGAACCCGATGTAATCCGATCCCAGCCGGCGTATATAATATGTACATACGGCTGTAAATGAAAATAAAATTGGGGAAAAACCTTTGAAAAAATAAATAAGGCGAAAAGCGATGACCGCAGGGGTTTAGGGAGTTCCTTGGAAGTCATTACGAACCGGTTGGAGTCCGTGTACTTGGCGCGCTCGTTTGTTCTAAGCTTCCAGTCGTAATTTTCCGCCGAGCGCGCGGCGGCGGCGCTCTTGCCGAGTCATGCAAAAATTTTAATTTCCCCGCCGTACGCGCCTGTAGTAGGAAGCGGCGCGTGTGCGATGACGTCACGGCTATAAATCACGCCAAACTTTTCATTCCGATCGATCGCCGAGTGACGCCAGCATACGGAAAAATGGCTCCGCTCTCAATTGCGAACGTAAAACGTTTTATGGCAAAAAATACGGATTGTGTAAGCGAGTGATTTCTTTGTCTCATAAACAAAATGTTTGTAGTATCGATAAAAGATAGTGTTCACAAACGAGTCTATTTGAAATGCAAATAATTATGTATCGTCACTGCGCCACCTCCCCGCGCCGGAGATCGCGCGTCGGTTGATTGGCTCGTTCAGTCGCGGTCTATCACACGTTTTATTCGAACATATAAAACTCAGCTGAAAATCTACTTTTTAACACCCTCCAGTCGTTACCATCTTTACGAACTTGAGTTTGTTAAGTGTCAAGGGCATACCCCGCCACGAAAGGTGAGGGCAAGAATATTTAAGACTACTAAGATAATATACCTATTTATAGACTACTAACAGTGCCACGTGGTTTCACCCGCATAAGTGTAGATCCCGTAGGAATATCGGGATAAAAATTATCCTTCGTGATATCAGATGTATAAGCTATATTTCTGTATAGTTTCATCAAAATCCGTTGCGTGCCCGTTGCCACCCGTGTTCCTTCCTTAGCCCTTTATGTTCCGGGGTAGCGGTAACCCTTTGGGAAAATCCCGCTACCCCGGCAGGCTTCGGCCCTAACGGGCCCCTTCCCTTATACTGACATCTCTTTGAGGCGCGCGTGGAACATATACGCACCATCCGGCACGGGCCTGGTCCTGATCGGACGGTGAGCTACCCATTACTCTCCGACCGCAGGCCCGCGCCTGCGGTGGCCGGGAGTCGTCACGCGTCTCCCGCGGCGGCTGCCGTGGCGGTGGCGGCGCGGTGGCTTCGTTCCACCTCAGAATCAATAAGAAAGCTGTATGAGAAAATGAATTATCTTCATCTAAATGAATAATTCTCTTTTTTTGTGAATTTTCCAATGTTTTAATAATTATTTTGCTATTCGGGGCGGAGATCCAACAAATCAAAGATCATAAAAATCGGTCCAGGCGTTCTTGAGTTTTAAATATTGTAAATAAAATGTTTATACGTTTATTCTAAGGCGCCAACCCTTCTTCTTCTTCTTAGCGTGTCGATGGCAATCTAAATGTACTCGGCCCAGAATTCGGCCACTTGTTTGGCGCCATCACTAGCGTCTATCAGTTCCTGTAACGTGCAGCTGACAGGACACGCAGGGCACGATATTAAGTGTCCCATCGTTTGTGGAACAGCACCACATTTACACTCCAAGGCGGAGTCGTCTATAAATTTCCACCTGAACAGGTTTTCCTTGCTTCGGCCAACCTGGGTCCGGAGTCTGTTTAAAGACTTCCAGTTTACCCAAGGTAACTCATGTCCAGGTGGGAGGTCCTCAGCGGGTGGAACGAACGGTTTGGGTAAGGAAGCACTGTCTCGCCACAGCCTCAGTCTTTCTTGTGGTAGTTCGCCAGTGAGTGGGACGACACACTTTTAAGAAACTATTTCGGCTTTTCAGCCTTTGTGGCACAAGGGTGTTGTAGTGGGGCAGAATCCAACAAGATTTTACAGTAGTAGAATCTGCCCCAATATTTCGATTTAGTGGGGCAGATTCCACAGCAAAATTTTAGGTATTAATAATCCTAACTAAGCCGACTTTTTTTATTTTATTTATATAGATAAGGATTAAATATAACAAGTACCTAATTATAAATGATCTCAAGAGTTTATGAAACAATACTAATAAAGACATTAGAGCCAATAGATATTATACAATAAAAGCGCGTCGTGTTGGCAGGTTTGTGGCTTTCCAATAAAAAGTTTAATGCCCCATAGTTACATAGAGGGTAAATAGTTGGTGAGAAACTAATGTAGCCGAGCAGGAACTTCCGTAGAGGGCTCTTAATAATCGTTATTGTTTTCTTTATGGCCATTATTGTTAGTTAATTACTGGCATTAATAAAGGTTTCTTCGTAAGTTGTTTAGTTTAGTGCAGGTAAAATGATTACATAACGATTCCATTAACTCTATATTGAGAAATTTAAATTTTTAATGTGTCAGGACAGATTTTACATTATGATTAATACTTTCACGGCACTGAGTCATAATTATTTATAATAATTATTCATGACTCATGAGACAAAAAAGTGGTTATAATAGTGGAAAAAACCGGTAATCAGCTGCATCCGGTTAGTGCGCAAACACACGAGCATCACGCGGCCACGGCAGAGGCAACTGCAGCCGTCGACTGCTGTCGACAGCTGCCGGCGACGCGCGTTGGGTAGTTGACACTGTCGTTGACGGGCGTCTCTCGTGTATATGAGCTAAGATAACATGAGTGGAAGTCGACCCCAACATAGTTGGGAAAAGGCTAAGCAGATGATGAAGGGGCAAAGAAATGGTTAGTATATAGTATCGCGATTCTCATCTACGCTTATAAGTGTTAAAATATAATTACCTATTTCGCAGAGCCCCAGCTGCTAGGCCATAATTACGAGGTGGCTTTTAACAGCCCATGTCCATTTAGCGAGCACAGATCTGTCAACTAACTAGTTCAAACACAGCTTCTCGACCAACAACTCGCTGCTAATCGTAGGTACCATAGACCAAACATTAACTAACCCTGACCCCGTTCTCCAAATCACGGACACGTGCAGATACTCCCGAAGGGTCTCCCTTGTTTTACCGAAAAGAAATTGCCAAATTATCACTTCCCAAACAAATTTTCGCATAATTTCATTTGCCAAATTATTACTTACCAAAAAATCTCTTTACAAATAATTGTTACGAAAACCTATGTTTGGCAAGTGAACGTTTGAACAATAACTTGTTCACCAACTAGTACTTTTACCATTTTTTATCTAGTCAAATATTTCAGTTGGTATAACATATTTTTCAAACCTAACCTCGGGGTGCCCTTCCCTCGCTCTTGCATCCTATGTCGACGGAGCCCCGCTTCGCGGGGCCCCTATTTCTGTGTAAAGGGTTTCAAGTAACCTAACCAAACCTAACCTCGGGGTGCCCTTCGCTCGCTCTTGCATCCTATGTCGACGGAGCCCCGCTTCGCGGGGCCCCTATTTCTGTGTAAAGGGTTTAAAGTAACCTAACCAAACCGAACCTCGGGGTGCCCTTCGCTCGCTCTTGCATCCTATGTCGACGGAGTCAGTCGCTAAGTTTTTTTTTATTCGCTCGTTTTATAATTCCCCTTTTTTAATTATATAATTCCAAAAAAAAAATATTTTTGTATTTTTTTTTCACAGCGAAAATTTTACTAAATGTTGCTGTAATAAATCATTTGATTAAAGACCAAATGCCTTAATGACATTATCCCAAGTAATATTCTGCCGAGTAAACCTTTGACCAAATGAAAATGTGCGTACTAAAATTATTCCAAATATTACATTGGTATAAAAAAAGGTTGCTAAAATTTGTTTGGGTAATGAAAATTTGGCAAAATCTTTTCGGCAAAACGGCAGGATCCCACTCCCGAAACCTATTCCTTCGCGATATATTTACCTTAAAACAACCCCTGTAGTCGCCTGTAGTGGCACTCCATACATCTCCGTCGAGTTGTCATCAATCAGGGCTCCTCTCTAGCCTTAAACTGAATAAACAGTGACCGGGCGACCTTCGTGAAGAACTCAAAATCGATGAACGAACTTTCATTTATTCATTAATTAGTCACTCACACATAGACATCAGTCATTTGTACGAGAAACAATTGAAGATCGCGAGGGAATCCTTTCGCTTCCCTTCAAGTCCCGTGTGTATGAAAGTTGTGTACGTGTGTGTGAGTTGGGAACCGGTGACTATGTGTGTTGTGGATACTGAAGGCCTTTCGCGACACATTATCTTGGGTGTTTCTCGAGTCTTTTATTGTTGCATAACGTATTACTTACGTCGAGTTGTCGCCATATATTCCTTTTTTTTACTTAATAGTTTTAATTTAGATATTTGTAGATTCATAATTTGAACGTTCCAAAATAAACAATGTATTTACGTACCAAAAATAATCATGATAGACAGTAAACCTATAACCGTTTAACATAAAATCAATGTTTCCTTTCAGGGATAAGGTGAGGAGCGTCATGAAATATGAAATAGGAATGTTACTTATTGACGTACGAGTACCTGCTCGGTTTGAATGTTACTCCAAAAATTGTGTTAGATGAAAATGACACAAATTGTAACTAGTTCACTAGCTCACCAGGCTATCTGACGGCTACGTTAACTACAACCTATTTATTCTATGTAACTAGTTAGTTATTTATTCAGTACCTGGTGTGAATTGATAGTTGCATAATAAATAGTTCATCTAATGAATATGTTAATGTTTCATACGTTCGATAATCATCTAAACTAAACTAACTCCAACTCTTCATAAAATATGTTGTGTACTAGTTTAGTCTAAACCGTGGTTCAATAAATAACTAGCTGTGATGCTAGTTATTCTACAGCACATTTTCTCATTCTGCGTTGCAAAATACCTGAGCTAGCATCAGCATATTCTTCAGCACACATTAATGGAATGTAGAACAATTACCAAGTTTTACATTCTAAACTAAAATAGTTAAACGCTGGGAGCAAGGGGGGAGGGGGGGGGGGAGGGGGGAGGGGCTCGCGGATGGAGCAGCTAGTTAACATTCATTGAGTTGTAATTGAAGCTGAGCAAATAGCGCGGACATGGAACATGTACTGGACAGAAGGCTTATTACATGTAATGCCTACATGCAATAAGCCTTACTAAAGCCCTTAGTAATGCGGGGGTAATACCTATAAAAATGCATAGACAACCGAGGTGGAATACAAATAAAGCACGCGACGATGATCGATTGAGATTTTGGATTCTCTAATTGGCGGAGGGAGGGAGGGTTGAACCCTCCCCCCTTGCCTTCGGCCTTGGGCCTAAGACACGTTGTTTCAAGCATCAGTTGGTGATTACTTAATACAAATAATATTACTATTGAGACAAGACAAATCGACTCCACCAAAAATATACTTGCCGCTATGATGAGAAGTAAAAGTAAATAAAACTATATGTATATCGAACATAAGCAAGTAAGCTGTAAGATGCAACGCCACCGCAGTCGCCACAGTGTAGATACTTAGGTACGTACTTTGCATCTTTTCAGTCCATTACCCGGGGAAAGTAGCCAACTTTGTAGCACAGAGCCGGTCGTTTGAACCTTCTGCAGCAGTGTGGCGGGGCACGCAGTGTACCGGCAACGTGTTGTGTTGACTTATGTAGTGCTGCGATGTATGCAGTGCTGTAATATTTGTTGACTGCACGCCCTTTTGTGGTGGGCTGAGTGGAGTGCGAGCTGGTTACGTAAAGGGGCAGTTATGTTGTGTGCCAACTGAGCTAAGTGATGTCAGTAGCACATTACATACTTGCGTTTCTCCTAGGCTGAACATCCTTATACGGAAAATTACGTTATAGAGATTAAGTCTTAGAGACGCCTTTGTCAAAATCAAACTCTTTAATTGCTCAATAAAGGGGTATAACATATTAAGGTAAGAAAATACAAGAACGTTTACCTATAGACAATTTGTTCCGAATCAGGTGCCGTCTCTGTTTCCATACTATTAATTAAATTCCATGGTATTTTCACTTATCCTTCAAAACCTCTGAATACTAGACGCTTCGACGCAATTTTACAAATCATGGATCTCAATTCGTAGAATCAGAGTCGATAGTCAAAGTCAAAGCATTTATTTCAAATAGGTATATAAAAGGCACTTTTGAACGTCAAAAATTACCTTAAAATAGAATTGATTCTAGTCGCCCCTTCCAAAAGGTAGTTATCGTGTGGAGAAGAATGGGCAAGAAACTCCACCGTTACTCTTTTAAAATGTTTTACAATATTTTGCATGCGTGCATTAATTATATAATAATATGTGAGGACGATGCACCTTAAATAAAATTACTATACCACAATAGGTAAAAGAATTAAAAACGAAACCATGACATGTAAATTAATTATCTGATAGATACATGGTGCTCACATATTTACAAACATGGTACAAGTAAACGATTTTTAATTTAAAAAATATACAAGTAATAAGTCAGGGTGTGAGTAATAAATGTAAATCAATGTAAAAAGAATACAATTTTACAAATAAATTTGCAACCAGTTTGATTTTGTCTAGACTCTAGATTGTCCTATGGAGCAGGACCAGCATGTTTTCAAGCGTTCTTATCTTGGATATAATCTTCTAATTTATAGTATGCTTGTTTAAAAAGGGTACGTTTAATGTCAGTTTTAAATTTTCTTTCATTTAATTGCAATATGTCACAAGGTATTTTATTGTAACATTTAACACAGTACCTCATGTAAGATGTAATATTATTATCTATCTGACCGCGACCGAAAAACGGTCATGGCAGCCAATCTCAACGGAGACTAGCCAAGTACACAGTAGCGCAGGAGTGCACAAGTGTGTGCGCAAATATCAATGCGGTCTTTGTCTCAGTCCGTTGGGACAGCAATCCAGCACGACCGGGGAGAGGACAGACCGACTGCTTAACGTGCTCTCCAAGGGTCTCACTCGATATATGTCACGCATCTATGGACCAACCGCAGCAAGCGAAGCTTAACCTAGCAGATCGATCGATACGCGCGGTTAGTACTTAGCCATGAGCACCTCGAACGATGAAGACGCTGAAATAGGCATCTCAGACACGAGGCTGAAAATGTATAAAATGTCAGTACCTAATATCGATAGCAGACGGCAGAAACACGAACGCTGCCTGGCGACAGAAACAGCTGTTTTGGTATTATCCGTATAAAAAATGAAACACCTCAAAGTAAAGTTTTCACATGATAGAGTCCCTGCGGATACCCCGTAGTTTAACTGAACTAACTCGGCCGGCCGTAACACTATAATATGGCGGATTTAAAGTTCACGCCACCTAGTTAGCTGCGCTGAGCCGCTCATCGCCTCCGAGGGAGTTCCGAAGTTAGTTTTACATGTTAGCTGATATTACGGGCAGGAGAGGTGCTGTAATAATCTTCGATGTATTACGAAGTTTGTACCGGTCGGCGGCGAGCGGCGAGGTGGCTTGAAGAAATTGTAACAATTAAATATGAGTGTGAGTACGCATAATCAAAGCTTGTACCTAACTATTGTAGAACGCATGATTAATGAATGTGTCTGTATGGTTCGGTATGTGCATGGTTTAGTTGAGAGGTTTATTTATAAATGTTACTTAAGTTAAGATACGTTTAAAATATATGCTTAAGCAAACCTGAATCAGTACTTTAAGTACCGTTTATAAATAAAACCTTCCGGTGTTTAGTTTTTGAGTAATGATTTTTTATTATTTTGTTTGTTTCGGAGTAATTTTTTTGTTAATTTTAAGTTGCGCTCATGTACGAAACTAGTCGTCTTAATCTCGGTGCATTCAATTCAGGCAGTAAACATTCTTACATAAACTTTGTTAAAAAACGATGAAAACGACACTCATCAAGTAATTTGTCGAACAAGAAACTTTCCGCGGTTGTTTTACCAACAAAGCGTGTATAAAATAATGTAACAAAAAGAATATCCTCGTAGCCAGTTTACGGGCCAGTGAAAATAAATGCCGGCGGAGATGCAAGTACTTATCGTTTGCTTTTAGAGCGACACAACACTGCTCTCACCGCTCTCCCCGCTCTCGCTCCATATAACGCGATGTCGTCGAGAAATGGGCGCATTTGCGACTTGCATACCTTACGGGTAGTGTTATATAGACTGGAAGGTAGCGATGCGCTGATTTACATATTTCGTTTAAACACTGACTCAGGTTTTCCAATCAAAAGATACGAGGTACACTTCCGGACATCGGGTATTTTACTGTGCGTTTTTTAAAACGTATGAGAAGTCCTTAATAATTCAACTTGGGTTTCTCCCCCTCTAGGGGGCACTAACCCCACCATAAGCTGGATAGCTCTAGCTATCCAGCTTATGGTGGGGTTAGTGCTTAGCCACTTTCCGGCCAGCAACGCTGGTGTGCAGCACCCTGCACACATAGCCATACGTTGGTTCGTGTTGATGTTCCTTGATTTGACTTTGTTTACCCACAGCCAGAGCAGTGGCAATTTCTTATGTGATACTAGCTGCTGCCCACGACTTCGTACGTGGATCCTGTTGCTTATGCCAGCGAAAACGGGGTCGTCAAAATCGAAGATCTGAAACGTCTGATGTCGAATTCTAAGAGCCCGGGGACTGGAAAACAACGGGATGCGCGAGACGATTCGAGACGTTCCAGATCTTTCATTTTTGTAAGTCAACCTGAAATGCCCATTAGACTAATCAACTTTTGCTAAGACGTCATTCCTATTATGTTATAGTGTCGCTGGGCTTTGGAGTTCCAGAACAGGTGTTCCAGATCTTCAAATTTATTCTCACAGCAGAAAATACTCTTCAAGTGGAATCATTTTTGCTATGGCGCCATTTTTATATCTCTTATATTGCGGTTCTGCATCAGGTGTCCCATTTTCCAAAATAAATTATAGCTGTTATGTTGCCCAGACTTAATACCTATACAATAAAAAAACTTTTCTTCCCGTAATTCCGCAGCGGATCCCAAGGGTACACTGAATTAATTGCAAATAACTTTAAAAAATACTTTATAAACTATATTTTCTTGATAATTGGATACGAAATATATTTGGAGAAACTTGGGGTCATTTACTGGCAATAATTAACCAATGAGGTGGTAAACTTGGCCTTGCACTTTGAATGTTGGCATTTAAATGGGCCTTCTGAAATCTGTTTCGCACCAAAAGATGTCATTTGAAAGGCATTAGGTATTGTACGAACGGATGTTGTCCAAGAAATTTTTTGACTGTGGATGGTCACCGATTAGCAGTGATCTAAATATTTTTGGAGGATTTTGTAATATTTCAATATGTACTTTCCCACCTGAGCAACACATACCGTTTGTTTCCAGCTTCACAAAAAGTACAATTTTGAACCATACCTCCGATGGCGGAATATGTAGCGTAGTCAATCATAAGAGTATACGTAAATGCACTCCGTTCCTTATCAACCCAAGGAAGGTCGCCATGCCCTACGGCTATATCTTGAGACACATCCGATTCTTCAGATGATATCGACATTCTGTTCAGAGAATGTCGAAGTCGATCAGAATTCAAACGTTCGTTGCGCTCTTCTTCTGTCTCTTCATGCTGTACTCCAGCAATTCTTTCTCTCTCACTTTCTAATTAATTATGAATGTTTTGTTGTGTGCGAATACGCTGAGAACTCAAGCGTGATTCTGTATCGGTAAATGTTTCCGATTCGCGAGTCAATGCATGTCGCTTACGATCAGCGGACAGTCGCGCATCACGTTCCGCACGTCTCTAGAGACCTAGAAGCAGATGCGTAGATACGCTGAGAACTCAAGCGCAATTCTCTATCCGTGAACGTCTCCGACTCGAGAGACAATGCGTGACGTTCACGATCAGCGGTCAGTCGCGCATCACGTTCCCCACTTGTCTCTAGAGACCTAGAAGTCGATGCGTAGATACGCTTGGAACTCAAGCGCAAGTCTCTATCCGTGAACGTCTCCAACTCGCGAGACAATGCGTGACGTTCACGATCAGCGGTCAGTCGCGCATCATATTCTTCACTGGTCTCTAGAGGCCTGGATGTAGATGCGTAAATACGCTGAGAACGCAGCGTGCTTCGCGATCCGAAGAGGTTTCCACGGAGCGAGTTGCAGCCTGATGTTGAACGGTATCAAGGCTCTCCTGACGCTCTTCGGTAGATTCTTGGGATCTTATGATACTCAATCTTTTAGCTCCTTTGGAATATTGGGAAAGATTTGACCTCTTTCTAGGCATGGTTATAGTTTTATTGTGAACATACCTGATCAATTAAAATCTAAGTGACTGCTCTCCTGCGTTACCGGGTAGGCTACCGTGTCACGAAGATAAATGGAAAAGGAAATTATACACTCAAATAACATAAGTCCGAAGGCATATTTATTCGATAAATTAAAAAAATAAATGGGAGTTTTGGTCAGTAGAGTCAAATTTTCAATGATATACCATCGTCATCAAAAATCAGTCCTAAACTGTTACCGCCTTCACCGCGTGGAGGTACTCCCAGCTTATGTTATTTTATAATTATACAGTGAAATTAGTGTTAGCTTTGATTTCCACATCAGATGTTTCTGATCTTCGATTTTTATAATTCAACAGGAAATGCCCATCAGACCGAACAACTTTTGCTAAGACGTCATTCCTATATGTGTTATGGTGTAGCTGGGCTCTTGGAGTTCCACATCAGGTGTTCCAGATCTTCAAATTTATTCTCTCAGCAGAAAATGCTCATCACGTGGAACAATTTTTGCTAATGTACCATTTTTGTATCTCGTATAATTTAGCTGGTCTGTTGCGGTTCTGCACCAGGTGTTCAAGTTTCCAAGATAAATTATAGTCTATATGTTGCCCAGACATAATACCTATACAAAAAAAAAAAAACATTCAAATCCGTCCAGTAGTTCCGAAGATTAGCGTGTACAAACAAACAGACACACAGACAAATTTTTTTTTTTAGATTCGTGCCCTATTACTGTTTCTAAACCCCCCTCAATTTTTTTTTTTTTAATATATTGAATGTACAGACACAGTTTTTTTACTGTTTTATTATATGTATAGATTATCACCGTGCAAAAATACGAAGGTCTTAGGTTAGTTTGAGGTGTAAACACAGTACGATATCCCGAGTCCATAGATTGTGAACTGTTCCCTAGTTACTGTGTGACGGAGCGGAAAGGCTAGATGTGGGGCGACGTGCGCTAAACTTGTTATTCTAGATTCTACTTCTTATAGCTACCTAGTACCTAGCGTCTTTGGCTGCGTTCACATTAGTGACCGTACAACGAACAGTACTTCGTGACACATTAGTCACATTTCAACGGCTGGTTCGTTCTATGTAGGAATGTATGTACGCTGTGTCAAACAGCAATCCATTCCAATACCTCATGAGATAACATAGAGGCAATCTCAAGACCCCCATTCAAATTAAGCGAAGCTAGTACTGTTATATTGTCACAGAGTATCTCCATTTGAAATGTCACGGATGTGGGTGGCTGCTTTATGTCGCGTTGACGCATTCGCCGGGCGGGCAGCGTCAGCGGTTTGGATACGGTTAAAGTGGGGTGACGTAGCGGAACAGGGGAAGTTTGGGGTATAAAACCTAGATATTTTAGGGTTCCGTACCAAAATGGTAAAAAGGAACCCTTATGGTGCGGCTCAGTCTGTCTGTCTGTCCGTCTGTTACAGCTGGATATCTCAAGAACTACTAATGCTATCATTTGGAACGGTTTTAGATGACGTTTGGCCAACTATTTTGCAAATAAGAAAGAAATACTAAAAAATATATTTTTTTTTTTGCAACAGCGGCAGGAAGGGGGTCTGAAAAATTCAAAGTGGAGCTACTAGGGCATCTAGGATGTCATATGAAAGAGCGCAGTTTGCATATTCTCAAAAAAAAATTTTTTTATTCAGCTTAGTTTTCGACTTTTCATGAAAAATGTAAAAAAAAAATACCGTTTCCCCCCTTATCTCCGAAATTTGCATAGAGAAAAATCTGAAATTATTGTATGTGATAGAAGTTTATATAAAAATTACAGGAAAAATAAAACGATGTCTCTAAATAGCACATTTTTTCAGAAATTATCAACAAAAGTTACTTTAGTTCCACTATCGGTCAAGAGATGACGCTGACCTAAAACTGCAATATTGTACACCACAGCGGGCAGTGTTAAAATTCACTGACGAATATAGGCCTGGCCGCTGAAAATTTAAAAACATATTATTATGACGGTACGGAACCCTCGGTGCGCGAGTCCGACTCGCTCTTGACCGGTTTTTATTTGAGGGTGTCGATAAGAGGGAATCCGTGCAGGTTCTGTTTGTGAATGGGACCTTTAAGAAGACGGAATAAATATGCCATGGTATCCTTCCAAAATGTTATAATTTATATTAAATCGATATAATGAGAATATAGCATAAATACAGCTCCGAATCAAACGATTACCAGATCATTAGTCTAGTAAGTATTATGAAGCAATTAGTGGGTTATTTAAGTAACATGCTAACGGTAGGAATGGCTTTCATTTCGACAGTTCAACAACATTCATTGCGTTACTTACGTTGTTGAGAAGACAAATTTCTCAAACATATGAAGCAATGGATTAGCAATATCCTTCAAAAGCATTCATCGTGTCAGTTCAGTCTGTTCAGTGTGTCACACAATTTGGCTGCTAGTGAGCTGATGTCAGAGACATCAGCTTACGAATCAGGCCTCCATTGCCATCTGACCCCAATTCATAGACACAAGCCACTCAAAAAGTCACCATAATACGAAAGCTAAGTAATAAATCCTATTACAGCAATACTAACACCCCCCTCCCCCATCATCTCGCTTGACTTACGTTCTCAGAGTGACGAGCATCGGACATCTTCATTCCTATTCTTCTCCAAAGGGGATCTTCGGAATCCGTAAAGTTTGTCCGGATCTGCGCTGATGTTTATAATATTGTGTTCTGAACTTTACCTTATTTACCTTTTCGTTTTATTTCCAATAATATTAAAATAAGATTTTCTTGTTTTAATATGGGGAAGTTTTGTTTCCAGTCTGCTGGAGTTTGGTGAAGTATTGTTGTTTATGCGCTGCGCATGTCGTCGCTGACGAGATGGACTTAGATTCAGATAATATGTTGCCCGCGACTTCGTACGCATGCGGTTCGTGATTTGCTCGATCCCAATCATTGTTGTCGAATTTTCTTACCTATAATTATGCGAAGTATACTTTATTTTGGCGGCGTAGGATTCTATGAACACAGTGGTGTTTGTGAAGGTTAACTTTTTCGTACGACCGGCCGGATAGTCAATTTGACAGTCAGCT
This sequence comes from Amphipoea oculea, assembly GCA_945859645.1. Taxonomy (NCBI): domain Eukaryota; kingdom Metazoa; phylum Arthropoda; class Insecta; order Lepidoptera; family Noctuidae; genus Amphipoea; species Amphipoea oculea. Next base: position 306,718 of record OX243884.1, read on the forward strand.
GCACGTCCATGCTACGAAAACGCGTATTTCGCTTTTATAAATATAGAATAGATAGAAGAAGGAATAATATAATATAATTAAATAGAAGATCAATACTGTGTCATCGATCAGCCACACACACTCATTAACACGCCCCTTCTTGTGCTGTCACGTGCGTTCCGGTTCATATCCGTGCCGCACAATCAGGCGCCGACCCGTTTCCGGCATACATGCAAGACGTTTTACTTTTAAATCGAACACACGTAAAACCTTTCTTTGAGATAGACCGAGAGTGTGTGTGCATGGTTTTGTTTGTGTGTGAGTGGTGCCACTTGTCACTTATTTTCCTCCAAGTGGTGGTTGGCCAGTTGTTGTCATCCAGTTGTATATTTGAAATTGTGACAAGATAATCCTTTTCAGGTAGTATAAATCCAGTCACAGTCGTTACTTCCATTTTTTTACAGGCGTTGTTGTCATGCGTTAAGTAAGCGAACACGCAGGGACGACTTGTACTTACAGTAGGTAACTATAAGTACTTACATTTTAAGCACCTGAAACAATAGGCTCAGGTGTTGTGGATTCTATCCTAAATATAATGTCCTAAAAGAAAAAAGAAAGCCTAGAAGACGTGTCATGAAAGGGAGAGGGGTCGAACTCAATAACCTTCGATAAGATCTAGTGTGCTCCACTCCCTGGTTCTGTTTATTTTTTATGTTAATATTATTTAAAAAGAGTTTACTGTAGACTTGTTCTTAATACAATGCCCTAGTACAGTTTATTATATTAGTAAAGTTTATTGGATACTTTATCTAATAGGTACATTGTTTATAATGTTTTTAGTAATTGACACATCACAATTTTTTTTTTTAATTCTTCTCTTCTTGTTCTCACACACTATTGTTTACATTTCTTTTTCATTTCTCCTTTCGCAAGTCTACTGGAGGTAATTTATTAAGAAATAAGCAGTACTTTTGTACTCAATACTAATATGTCGTATCTGTATCCATTTTACCGTGTGTACATAAATAATAAAATAAATAAAACGATTCAAAAATAAATTATTTTGCCGCAATATGTCGGACGAAATAATTCCCGTATAGATAATTTGAAACCATTCAATTGCTTTTCGTATGTTGCAGTGTGTGGCTTGCACTTACTGTTCACGAATATTTAATTCAATAACATTTTCATTGTGATATTTATAACTGATATATTTTTGCCAATGTTATAATTCAGTTTATCCATCAATTCTTGTAAAACAAAAACAATAAAATAAAACAATTGTCTGTACTTTCCTCCGGTAAAACGGGAATATTGTGTTTCTCGACAATGAGCAGGCTCCCCCTCCCTTAGATGTCGTAAAGGGAGTTCAGTCAGCTAATAACAATAAAAAATCGTCCGTCAAGCATGCTGACTTGCTGACTGTAGCAATTGCTTTTGTGCTGAACTGCAGAACGTGGAATTATGTTTTAGGGTACCTACTGTCTTGTGTAAAACGGTCAGAGGCAGGTGACAGGTGAGAATCCGACAATTTTACAATTTTACAAGTTTCTTCCATCTTTTGTTTTATTGAACAGCACCACTGTCGTGATCGTCAATTGTGTCTTTTACTAAGAATGTCTCATCGTCAATTATTCGTGTTAAGTATTAATAGGGCCCAGAAAGTACAAAACCCTCTATTTAACTGTCAGCGAACCATAATATAATAGTTAGGTAAACAATAATGCTGTGATATAATAATATGACTCATTGTACAAGAAAATCGTCACAAAAGGTTTAGCATAGGTTGTTAACAGAAGGCCAATTCTCATCTCAGCGACAATCAAGTGTCAAAAGCTTGTCAAACATTTAGGGAAATTAGAGGTATTTTTGACAGATTGAGACAGATCAGACTGAACTTTCTTAAAATGACGAGAATTGCCCGAATTAATTAATTGAATTCTGGTTAAAAATTGCGAAAACGAGAGTAAACATTTTAATTCACAAGGTTACCACTATTAACATCCATACTTGTCTGCGTGTTTGTAAGCCGGTGTTTACATTGCGCATGTAAGTTATTGACGTGCGCCCACACTGCCACAGGCAGCCGGATATTACAATGAGATTGTTTCGGATTACGGCGACTTTCACTCCGCTGCTTACCGACGAATAAATTCCTTATATTTTGCCTCGGAGATTCAGCTCCGTTGTACCTACCTGTGTTTATCGTATACGCAATATTGTTGTGGAAAGTTTATCTACGATTTACTTCGCGGTGACTACTTACAAGTAGACACCAACTGCTTACACTTATTGCTATATGCATGAAGGACAACAATTTAAAAAAACCGGCCAAGTGCGAGTCGGACTCGCCCATGAAGGGTTCCGTAGCAGCAAGTAACATAATATAAAAGTTCTTATAGTTCGTTGTAACTTTGTGAAAGATAAATTGCGGTTTTCGATTTATGACGTATTAAAAAAAAAACTACTTACTAGATCTCGTTCAAACCAATTTTCGGTGGAAGTTTACATGGTAATGTACATTATATATATTTTTTAATTTTATCATTCTCTTATTTTAGAAGTTAGAGGGGGGGGACACACATTTTACCACTTTGGAAGTGTCTCTCGCGCAAACTATTCAGTTCAGAAAAACATGATATTAGAAACCTCAATATCATTGAAGACCTATCCATAGATACCCCACACGTACAGGTTTGATGAAAAAAAAATTTTGGAGTTTCAGTTGTAAGTATGGGGAACCCCAAAATTTATTGTTTTTTTTTCTATTTTTGTGTGAAAATCTTACTGCGGTTCACAGAATACATCTACTTACCAAGTTTCAACAGTATAGTTCTTATAGTTTCGGAAAAAAGTGGCTGTGACATACGGACGGACGGACAGACAGACAGACAGACATGACGAATCCATAAGGGTTCCGTTTTTTGCCATTTGGCTACGGAACCCTAAAAAGCACTTTAGTTCAATTTTAAAACAATATTGAAAAAAATACATAAAGTACTGTCTGATCTAATCACTCCCTCGCCAGGTGTGTAGTGTCCGAGTATTTTTCCAGTGACGTAACAGTTTGTTTACGTCCCCAACCCGCATTGTTGCTCTGTTTAACTTCCCTCTTTGTACCAAATTACAGTTTCCTAAGCGTCCCTTCAGTGACAACAACTATTTTATTAGTTCCCGCTCACCTCTGCATAATAGCGTCCTCTTCTGATAAATATTTATGAACAAACTTATTTAATTTAGAGCCTCTGTCCACCCCCTGTATAATGTGGCGAGAACACACAACAAAACTTTTAGGGCGTTTGCAGACATGCCGCCTTTAGCATCGCTGATCAGTCAATTTGCCGCTTTTCGGAAATTTGATGCAGCGACTGAGCTTTAAACACCGTATACTCCTAGCATTGGTAATCAGCGGTTTTATCGCTAGAATTTGTATACAGTGACTGCCAGAAAAGTGACATTCTGATAGAAAACACATAATCTCGATGCCGCACTCAAACGCAGAAAGAGAAAATGTGATGCAGCTTTTATGAAGTGGCAAAATCGCCGATCGCCGATACTAAAAACAGCATGTCTGCTAGGGCCCTAACCGAACGAGCCCGCTTGGCGTCGGTTCTAGTCCGGCGGCAAGTTTTGAATGCCGAGATTCTTTAGCCAGTCGTCGCGGAATTTCGTACGACTTGAGTTGCCTTCTTTGTCGTGTATTTTTTGTATTTTTCCAACTGTATGCAGTTGTGGGGCTATACTGCAAGAGTGCGGTGTGGTTCAGCGGAGACGGTAGCTTTGCTAAAGTTGCCGCGTTGCTTCTTGTAAATAAATGTTTACGCTTTGCTTTTCTAACATCAACTCCAAAACTTATTTACTTATCTACTTTTCCAATTTTATATGTAGCTTCTAAATTGGTTTAGATGTGAAATAAAGGTATGTAACAATGACGGATTGCGTATCGGCAAGCGTAGCGTGGGACGCCTCCGGTAAGATGGACCGATGGCTGGCACAGACTGGATGCGGAAGGTGTAGGAGAAGGTGTTGTGGGGCAGCCTGGAAGAGGCTTGTGTCCAGCATTAGACTGCGATAGGCTGATTTAATTGAACTGTGACGAAAAACATCGTGTGGAACCAAGACCCAGAAGGTCTGAATCCACCAACATGTTAGATACCGAAGCTTGTGTGGTGATTGGTCCTCGTAACATTTATATAAGAAGAGAAAAGAAATAAAGATTAATCCCCAAACACTCCGCCGCGCTCTTCATTATGTTTAAGTTAACACCTTGTTTCTATCGGATCGCGGTTACATTAGCATTCAAGTCTTCAACACAAAAGGTCTAAATGCTAATATTTATGAAGAGCGAATTTTATAACCTCGGTTTAAGCTTTTAACACCGATTTATAAACTGTTTTAATAAAGGTGGGGTTGTAAAGTGTTCCCTTTAACTTTGAACTACGTTTTAAGATGAATGTTGATCTTTTTAGGATTCCGTACCCGGTGCTTAGGGGACCCTATTATTAAGCCTCCACTGTCCGTCCGTCCGTCTGTCTGTCAGCGGGCTATATCTCATGAACCGGAACAAGTAGACAGTTGAAAATTTCACAAAGTGGTTATTTCTATAATACTGCCGCCATGACAATAAATTATAAAAATAAAATAAAGTTAAAAATTAATTAATTAAAGGGCCAAAGTCTAATGTACACTCTCCATACAAAAGTATTTATTCTGTAATCAAACGAAGTGTTGCCTGTGAGTATTTTATTTTGGACCAAATACTTGCTATTAATAAAAGCTTCTGGTACAATAATTACAACGAGACAACATTCCAAGTTACCGTCCAGCATACACATATACTAGCTTCTGCCCGCGACATTGTCCGCGTCAAATTTATTGTTCGTCCGAGCCTCCGCGTCGCATCGCATCGCCCGCCCATGCTATCACTTCATTTTCGCTTAGCGTACTTTCTGACTTTTTTTCTTTTTACTCGACTCTGTCATAGCGTCATGTTAAATATCCAAAAATTGGGCTATCAAATGCGATAATAATTTTTCAAATCCGACTGGTAGTTCCAGAGCAAACAAAAACATCTTTAGCGCAGCGTTATTATTAGTATAGAAGTTTTATTTAAGTTAACATATAACCGCAGTGTCACCGTTTTGAAAGCCTTCCTTACAACGACTACTATCATGCTGCACAGCCACGCAGTACTGGTTGACAAGCCTACTCTAACCTCCCATACCAATTAACAGTATTTCTCCATAGGAAACGATCAATTAGAACCACGCACCTAGCTTTGACGTTTCATAAGCAAGCCCATGTACGTTTCAACGTGAAATAAAATATTTTGAATTTGAATTACTGGATAAGAAACGCAATCCCATTAAAATATTTATTATCAAAGCTGCTTCATTGTAGTCACATCGTATCTACCCCGTGTCTCCAGGCCCCAACCACGCGCCGTGGGGCCGGCGGGTCCCGTGAGCCGCGGGGCCGGTGGGACCCGGCACCCTCGTCAATCAACGCCATCTGTCGGCTGCGCAATTAACACCGGTCTTAGCCCCGCCAGCTATGCGCACCAATTACTGATACAATTTGTTGATTTATATCTAGGCGCTGTTATTTATCGATTGTCGGCTGGTGGCTGTTTGCCTTTATTTCTGCGGGAGAGGACTAATGTGGTGCGGGCTGTTTGGTTCCTTCTTACCATGGATCGTGAGGTGTAGCTACCCACAGAGTAGCAACCAAGATGAATTCAATCATAATTCCTACCAGCCTGCTATTGCTCCACTGTACGGCAAACGCCTCTTCACATTCAGAAAAAAAAAACGTTGACGTTTGTAATTATTTTAATTGCTTTGTATTGACATTTTATTTTACTCTGGTGCAGTATTGTGAAATTTTATTTTATGTAGGTGTATGGGTTTTGTCTAAATTAAATTTATTTTATTTTTATTACGAGTTGTTTTTATTAGATGCTTACGAGCTTACATAAATTAAAATTATCTCTGCCAGACCTGTTCAAGGTTAATAGGTAAGCCCCGGCACGAGGTCATGACTTTATTCACTATAGATCTTAATCTTACAAACATCAACTGGACACGCGCGTACTTTATTCATAGTAGCTGCTCAACCCGTTCTAAGCCTTATTAGTGTAGACTATAAATAGTACCCTCCTGTTAACAGTTATACCGGTTGACGCCGACCGCAGCTTCAGTATATAACAGTACCGTCTCACTAAGGTCTTAGTAAAGGCTTAGTTGTTTGAGAGAAAAGCTAATTCGACTCTGAAACAACAAAACATCTGAGATTAGCTTTTGTTTCTTTTAAAAACGGGGGATTTACCCGAGATTTTTGCAGCTAAAACTCAGTTTATTTAAGTAAGGATGCCACTGCGCTACGTTTCAACTCTGCAAGGTTGAAACTTCAAATTGAAGCGAACTCAATTGAAAGTAACAACCTTATCTCTGGCTGCAACTGTACTATCTACGGAAACTAATACACAATCTACAAGTAACGTCCGAACTCAAGAGGTTACACGTAAGTCGTGGATTGTGTAATCTGTAAAAAGCTAATAATGTTGATAGTACGATTATAATATTGTTATGTCAAATGTCTTTTTGATCCAATGATTTCAAGACGACCAGTCTTACCAAGTGGTATCGTATTACCCAGTGACTGGGTTGTGGAGGTTAGACAGACAGTCGCTGTATGTACTGGTATTCACCTGCATCCGGATAGGCTGGAAGCCGACCCCAACATAGTTAGGACAAGGCAGGTGATGGTGATTGTCACAAGCGCTACTGCTGGGCATGAGGACCTGGATTCGATTCCCAGGTCGGGCAAAATGTTATTGGGAGGGTTTTCTATCAGGAATTCAATAGCAGCCCATCTAGATTTGTGCCCCGGTTGATGGCAACAGAAATTTGTTATATATCATCCCCCATCACATGAGGCTTAAACTAACGGGCGAAGTGTGGGTGTAGGACTATAGACATACTCTGCTTAACCCTGCGGGAACAGCAGTGATGTGACGTCTTCTTCGATGAGTCCATCATAAAATTAATCGCGTTTAAACAATAGAAAACAAATCAACACATACAAAACACAATTTGAAACAACAGAAACTTATTATAAAAATAAAATACTCAATCGGTAGATAAAGCTTACCAGACATTTTCTCCAGGAGTCCAGGTACTATCCGGGTCAGTAGGTACTTACTGAGAGTCTAGATAAGATCCGACCTTTAAACGTGAAATACGTATTTGCACGTCAGCAAAGCGGCTTTTTGGTTTTCCGATTGTAGACGGTGGAATACGCACAAAAGTCAATCGAAGCGTAAAGTTTGTATCAAAGACAGGCTGCCATCACAAAACATTGACTTTAGATTTCCTGGAGTCAATTATAAATTGTATTACAACCAGCCCAAGGTTGAACATCCTGTTGGCACAAACTTGTTGAACAATACTGACCTCTGTTCGCAAACTTTTTCATTTACACAAAATATCGAAACAATGTTCAAGTACTTTGATGTTCGAACACAAACATGCACTCAACATTTACGATACAGCACATTTCAGATATTTAGACATTCATTGAGTCTTTTATTCCCTTTACTGTTCAACATCCCTAAGAGAAGACGCAATGAATTTGAAAATTGTGTTAGATTTTCTTTTTCCACGTTTACTTAGTACAAGTACGGCCGATGTTTCCAATATTTAGATTAGGGTAACGGCAGGGGTAAAAATAACAAGTTAAGTAGTAAAACAATCGGCTTAAAGGAATAAATCTTCGGTATATTCGCTTTAACGATACAAAAACAACGCATTATGTAGTAGATAAGAGTATGGGAACGTGGATCCGTACTGTCTGCGGTGGATCCTGATTTGTTTTCTTAATATAATGTATTTTTATTCGACCTGGATATGTTATTTGAATAAATTGATATTGTCCTCAGATGTCTGTAAGAATCAAACAGACACGTACCACTCGTGTTATACTTCCTATAAAGGGTATGTTATGCAATAACGTAAGAATGCTTCTTCAATACAAGAATGTTCTTTGGCGTTATATATAACCTTCGCTTAATAACTAACGTGGTAAATCAAACTAATCAACTCATAGTTCTACACGACGAACTATAACCTTCTGCAAAGTTGTAAATTATTATGAAACTCACATAATTTGATAGTAACACGTCATCAAGTCATCCCTCGTCACTTTCACGAACTTCCTCTAAATAGTTACCCATGACGTCATGTTATCAGTTACAACCACACAGTTATAATAAGACAAGCTAATTGAAATATAAACTTATGGATTCTGAGGTACCGTATCACAAGTATGTGCTCGAACCAGTTCTTGAAAATGACCATATGTCACGTTGTACTGGGATAGGTCTATCATTACTGACAGGACTATTGTCGCCAATAAGTCTGATATATAGTGGTGAACTGGTGATAGATCGACTAGCGCACCGCACAATGATTGTGGATGTTACCATGTCGGTGTCAAAAAACGAAAATGCGGAACCAACGACACCGACTTCCGAAATTAAAGTCATTTTCACTTTGTAGTTTTTTAATTTAAAGTCAGTTGTTTTTTTTTTGTAATAATGTGTTTATTGTTCACTTTTTTATTACTTTCTTATATCAGTCGAGATATTATACTTGCAGACCATTCTATTGAGAAGCTAATAAGAAAGCTAAAAGGTCTCATAACAATCAACATTAGACAACCGTACTTCTCGTCCAGCATCTTACAAAAACGTCACCACGATAAGTACACACTTAACAAAACAAGATAAGTCACGTCTTAACCTGCCAGCTCGCCGCGCCTCGAGGACTCGCTTACAAAGAGTTTCTCCGTTCTTCTCCGCGAGAGGATTACGCGGCTTATCGAGGGCGCGGGTCAAACGGATCAGCTCGGTACACTACCGGTTATTATCCACTAGGTATTGAAGAAGTTTCAAACAGACTTGTTGTAATCATGTAGTGTTTTCTTTTCTTCAAATTATAAGTACAAAGGTGATAAAATCAAAACAAAATCAAACTGGTTGCTAATTTAATTGTAAATTTTTTTATTCTTTTTTTTTACATTTATTACTCACACCCTGACTTATTACTTGTATTTTGTTTTTTAATTAAAATCATTTTGCTTGTACCATGTTTGTAAATATGTGAGCACCATGTATCTATCAGATAATTAATTTATATGTCATGGTTTCGTTTTTAATTCTTTTACCTATTGTGGTATAGTAATTTTATTGTAGGTGCATCGTCCTCACATGTTATTACATAATTAATGTACCCATGCAAGATATTGTACCTAAAACATTTTAAAAGAGTAACGGTGGAGTTTCTTGCCCGTTCTTCTCCATACGAAAACTACCTTTTGGAATGGGCGACTAGAATCAATTCTATTTTAAGATAATTTTTGACGTTCAAAAGTGCCTTTTATGTGCCTATTTGAAATAAATGCTTTGACTTTGATAAAATAATCAGCCTAATATTAATATGCCAATGGCATTAAGTCCGCCTCTGTACATTTACATATTATGTGCTTGTTGAAGTATTAAATAAATAAATAAATAAGCCAGTTTTTATCTTGTTTCTTATACGATACTATTTGCTATAGTTGGCTACCACAAGTAAAGATATATTCTTTACTTATGGTAACCAAGTGTAAAAACACGCTCTGAATGAGTGCGTGAAGTCGAGTAGCGTCAGCACATAACACACACACATGCACGCACACACTTTCGACTTCGTCATTATCTCGGGCGGTACCGAGAGCTCCCGTGCTTACACACACATTCTCAGCGTGTTTGTACACTCGATAACCATAAGTAAAGCACGCGTCACTTCGTGAGATAAAAATACTGCAGAGAGACGAAAACATCATAACCGTGTAGTTAATTTATATTAATAATTTAAATTGAATATAAATAACGTTTTGAATTAAAAAAACATAATTGAATATTATAAACATAAAGCTACAAGAAGTGGAAGGCTAGTTCCAAACTTGCAACCATGTTGACATAGGTTCACTGTTGCAACCACTACACCAATATACTGTTGAAATTAACAAGTCCATCATGTGACAAAACAGTATTCAAAAGCTTACGTACCCTAACGTTACGTGTTGAAGATCAAAATGGCATAACTATATTCTATAATATTTGCCTACCTTGAACATTCGTTCTAGTTCGTGAAGCTCGAAATCGAATAACACATAATTATCTACTGCTAATTGCAGAAGGATCAAATTCGCATAACTTTTAGTGGGTTAGCTAACTGCGGGGTGGGTCAGTTAATAGCTATCACCGACTGCTATTACTAATATTAACAACACTTTAACAGGCTTGGATCACCTTTATAAGTATATTATACTGATGGTTACAAACTTATTACAACATTAGGCATTGAATAATTTAACCTTGCATTAACTGATGAAATTATTGTGATAATTTCATTTATAAAAAATGGGATCTGGGGGTTAGCAGCACTGACTAATATTTGTCCCAGCGCTTGGCAGGCGGGGACGCGGGACTGCACATGTTGTTGTTAGCACAGTTTAGCAGTAGTACAGTTACCACTGCTAATTTAAAGCTTGGCAAACATGTTTTGACATAAATAGTAAAAATGGAACACATAAACATTGGAGAGCCTCCATAATGATGTCATTTTCGTGAATTAAAAGTGTCAACCATGTTTTTATGACGCTCCATCCATACTAAGTAACCAACTGGTATTACTTCACTTTAAATGTTACCTTATTTTTCCAACAATTTTCTTCCAAGATAAATTAATTTAATTTAAAAACCCTGCAGTTGAACTCTCACAAACATCCTGCTAATAAGATTGTTAACTTATGTGCAGCGTCTGATAACAGACGCTAAAAATACAATCAGATCGCCTGACCTCGCCTTGTAATCATACCGTCGGCGTCTGCGGCATGCATCGCCGGTCTAATTGAATGTCAGTGTAAACTTACTGACTTAACTATTGAGAGTAAGATTAGTTTATGTAATAGGGTGAAAGTTATATCCAAGTGGAAATATTGATCAAATGAGTTGCCAATGTGCACAAAAATCCCATAAAGAAAATTTATGATTCACAAGACGCTGCACAAATCACTTGAATGGACAATTTTATTTATTTATTTCATTCAAATAGTTGTAATGCGAGCACTTCAAACGATTTCCATACAGAACGTAACAGAAGTCATTTTTCAATCGCTGTGCGCTGCGACGTAGCAGTGCTACGTGGCTACGCGGCTACGACGTGCTACGTGTGACAGAGCGAGTCATTGCGACTGTGAGTTGCGGAATGCCGCAAATGGCTGATATATTTATGTTTGGTTAACTTATTTGTCGCAAGTGGAGGGAATACTAATGTCGACGGAGATGCGGGTCTGTGCTAGCGTAGTGTCTGCTGTCGGAACCTTTTCACTTTCTACTGAGTTATGCCAATGGAGTAACAGGCAAATGATTTAGGTAGGTGTAGGTGACATTTATGATGAAGGATAATGCTTTAACACTGAAATAATCAAAAGCAGATGAGTACTTAGATGAACGGTAAAAAAAGCAACGCAAGAAATGCCGAAAAAATCTCGTATGGCCCCCTTTAATTTTTAACTTCATTTATTATAATATGTTGTTATAGCGGCTATAGAAATACACACTCTATGAAAATTTTAACTGTCTACCTATTACGGTTCATGAGATACAGCTCGCTGGCAGACAGACGGACGGACGGACAGCGTAATACGTACAGTAGTAATACGTTCCTTTTGGCATTCTTTGGGGACAGAACCCTAAAAATTTAACACTTTTTTCATAATTTCCAATTAGTTTTGTTTTTCAATACTCGCCTTTTAAAAGTTGTTATTATTATGTTTATAAAATGTTCAGTAAGATCTCTTATTATAAAAATAACAGTCTACATTGTAGACGCGTGTATTTTGTGATGCTGAACATAAAATTGGTCAATAAGTGAAGCAAATCATGTTGTTTGGCAGCCAGTCAGTTATTTTCAGAATATTGTTACTACATGAAGTTGATGCTATATAATGTTCCCACTGCTGGGACACAGGCCTTCTCTCGGTGAGAGGGAGTGGGCCGTAATCCACCACGCGGGCGCAGTGCGGGTGGTAGATATCACATGTGTTCGAATTTTTGATACTAGTTGTTTCCTTACGATGTTTTCCTTCACCGTTTTGAGAGCAGAGGTGATGAAATAATTTTCACATAGTAAAGCGCCTCTCTGGGTTTGAACTTACCACCTACAACTCGTAAGTCGCAGCTGTTAACACTTTGCCACCTCTGCTCCTCATGTTATAGTCAAATAATAATAAAACACGTATTTTGGGCACTTATTAATATAAGCTACTTGAATTTTTTTGAACATCGGGACCTCAGCACCAAATAAAGATTTTTAATGTTGAATAGCATAAATAATTAGTACCTAATTGGTACCTTTGATCACATAATTAGTATCTAAATACCTTTTACGTAGGTAACAGAATTTTCAACGTGGTCCGCCACGGCACGATGAGGATGGCGAGACCACTCCCAGTAAACAAAGTTCCACAATCTGTAATGAGTACCGAAATGCCTAATTGGTACCTGAGCATAATTATGAGAGAGAAAATTATCGACTATAATAAAATCTTGTCTTCGTTCACTCAATGTTGAATGGGTCTTACTATATGACTGAGAAGAAATGCCTGGACAATATTAAAAAAGGAATCAATCTTGTCTGCAATAGGTTAAAACGGCTATTCCACCATTTCAAATCTGATGAATTTTTTTTCACACTTTATTTACATAACATAACATGACGCCGTGTTTACCTAAAGGGTTGGGCAGAGATGTGCTTACGTGTTATACTAGTTATATTTTAGTCTCATGCAAAAGAGAGCAAGCCTATTTATTGCCTTCATATCTAGACTCCGTGCTGCTACTGAGAAATTCCAGATATGAAAACCCAATAACTCTTTGCCCGACCAGGGAATCGAACCCAACACCTCATACTCGGCAGTAACGCTTGCGAGCACTTCTAGACCAACGAGGGAGTAAACAGTATTACTACCACTTTATAAAAATAACATAGTAATGCAATAACAACGACGCTGACGAGCCGCCACACTCACCGACATACAACACAATCACATCTACGTTTAATGAGGTTCTGATTACGACCAGCAAAGCTGTTCACAATCATTCGATATGCTTTCATGCTGAATCGAACATAACCTAATGTTGTCAAAGGAGTACTCTAAATGCTATTCACAAATCCGAAACAAGAAAATTTTGACGGTTTAAACCTTTAAACTAAATAGACGTACTCTACTTTTCGAACAGCTATTGGCTGTTGGGGACTAGGCAAATCGGGTAACCGAAAATGTGTAATTTTCGATTGGGAAGCCTGTCGATTGGTTGTGAATAACAATACAGATCTCTTGGTTAACATTATAAATAAACAGTGCAAATGTAATCTATTATGTTCGACCGTCGTCATAGACATAATATTCTTCATGAAATACCAGTCGTGGTTTCTCACAAATGTATGTATCTACATCACGCCAACAGACAGTTTCTTGCTGCTAGTATTCAGTATTATTTAGTTCAAGAAACTACATCATTACCTACGCATCGTTTATCACATTGTTACACGTCTGTGTGTAGTGCAGCGCTAATCCAATTACGGGCTGCATCAGCAACGTATGCATATCGTGGCGAGTACTTGCACTGTGTCGAGTGCGTTGTTTATATACCGTGCTTAATATCAGGCGTATTGACATGCACAATGCATTTACCTACGTGCACAAATACCCGGACAGGAAATCACTGGGAATCCAAACATATTTGGCACGTACACTCTGTTGTTCAAAAACCCAGTCAATTTGTCAGCTATTACAAAAAGCTGCCAAGTTCCATTTTATTTTACGCAATAAATAAAACAGCACACGCACCTTTTTAACAAAAAAAAAAAAATACAGCCGTGAACAAAACGAGATAATACCATTTCAAACAAACAAAATACGATTAAAATAACATAATCACATAAATCATACGACAAGCCTGCACACGTCCAGTCCGCTGTTGTGTGAGCAAGTGTTCCAGTAACATTCAGATGAGCGGATTTATCTGCAGACTTATCCCGCGCTGCGAGATACAATGTGGACTATAGGAGTCAGTTACTGGTTTACTTTCAAGCGAATTACGGAGGCTGCAGGCGGAGTATTAAAAAAAAAAAACAATTTTGGTTATAATTAATTTAATTAAAGAGAAATTACATTAATTGACTACTATAGCTAAGATTATGACTACGTTCGAGGTTTGAACCGACCAATTTTTACTCGTAGGTGCCCTAGAAATTGTGGTGTGATCGTTGTCGCGTTGCGCGAAGTCAACATCTTGTGCCTTGTCCTCGTTTCCGCGGCTGATGTCATATGTTGCTAGGTGTAGATGAGGTTAACGCATCGTCAGCCGTCCCTCTAGGGTTTCGTGATATAACAAGCGAGATAGAACGGCTATTGATAAACATAAGCCGCCATGACCGCCATCTTGGGAGAATTATGACGTTATCGAAACTGCTTGGAGGTGGATTGGTGACCGCTGTATTATGTTAAGGTACAAGTGGACCCTGTTACGTATTGAATTAATTCAGCTCTTTCATTATTCGCAAAGATAAGAAGATGGTATACTTAGACTTGTAATCAAAGGCAGTACTTATTTCATTCACATTTATATACGACTAGCTGCGCCCCGCGGTTTCACCTGCATAAGTTTCGATCCCGTGGGAATATCGGCATAAAAACTATCTTATGTCCTTTCCCGGGACTCAAACTATAGCTATACCAAATTTCATTTAAATCGGTTCAGTGGTTTAGGTGTGAAAAGGTAACATACACACAGACAGACAGACAGAGTTACTTTCGAATTTATAATATTAGTATGGATGCCCGTCCTATAAGCTTCTATTAAAACATTATGCAGAGAAATGACACTTTTCATGAATAAATCTTATGCGAGTCGTTTGGCCTCTGCGTCGATTGAAGTCTTTATTGTCTTGCTGTTTAGCGCTGTACTGTGTGCTGTGAGCGGAGTGTGTTGTGGTGGGTGGAGTGCAGCATCACGCAGGGCCCTAGTTCACTATGACCACTTAACGATTCCCTACATCGAAACCACTTCAATCCCTTAGCTAATCCCGCCATTCATTTCGCGCGGTTTCGTTTATTGTGTCATAGAGAATTACGGCCCGAAGCGGAAGCCTTCTTGTCGCAGTCACGACGTGCTGCTGCCGACTATTTCTGCTCAGTGCTCGTGATTGGGTTTGTTTTTTGTTTCGAGTTAACTTATATCTCTTTTGCATATGCACGTGTTCTGTGACAAACAAACATATTTTTCCTTTTTTTTTTAAATTAAATATAATTGTTTTTTTTGCAACTAAAAGAAGACAAAACGAAATAAGTAATGAATAAATAAACTTTTTATGCCTATTATTTATCTTCTCATCTTATTACAACCGCTCATTACCTACCAAACGCACGACTGGTTCCTAGCATATATGTTGTAGGTGCGAGTGCCGCTAGCCCCCACAGCCGCGGGCTGATAGTCTAGCGCGTACTGAGTCGCGCCTCGCTGAAACTCGGGGGCGATCATCATCCAACTGTTATAACGCAATAGTCGCAACAGATGCACGCACCGCCGACCAAATCAATGTTGCCTTGCTGCTCAGTTGATACGTGATGCTGTAATTGAGCTGCGAGTTCATGTAGCTATGCTGCAGCCAAGTTGTAGCTAAATAATTATCTGACTTCGACAACCTATAAGTATCGTGCTATTTTGCACATTCACCTCGAACCTCAATACCGTGCAGTCACGTGTTTTCAAAGGCATTCTAGCTTTGGTAAATCATAAACCATATCTGTTACTCTTTTCTTTGATATTTTCCGAATTTTCTTTTTTTTTGATCAGCCAAAATACCCTTAAGTCTCATCAATTCGTCAAATATAAATGCTGCCGAAAAATCTCTGATCTGTGAGGCCTTCCACCATTAGTAATACTGCAGGTAGTTCGGAGGGCGTTCCTACAAATATTAGCGTACCCACCACGAGATCAGATTTGTATGAATAATTCAAGTCTCGCCCCCCAACCGTTTGTCTTGCGAGACGGCTGCAGAATTCGATAGCGCTTCAGCGGTGCACCGCGTAGAGATTAGATCATGCAAAAACGTTCCTCGTATTATAGCGGATGGTCGCTGCAACCGCTGAATTGTAATGCGCTGTGCACTGGTTAGTGGGCGGTTTGTAACGGCGATGATGTGCGGAGATAACTCACAAACTAAAAAGTTCATCAGTTACATTTCTGAAATTACAGGTTTTTTACCTTTGAAATGATAAATTATTTTATTTTGTAAGTAGGTTTGCACAAACACTTTTACACGTCAATCATATTTTTAAAAAATAGGTTGAGGTTTCCTATCTGACTACTCTGAGAAGAAAGGCCGAAACATAATCAGAGGTCACAGTCTCTTTTAAAGTCCAGACATAATCTTGGTCAGGTTATATGAAGACCATGTATGTTAGGAATCAGTTAGGAATTGTTATAGTAAGTTATACAGGGTGATTGGAAGATGGGTGCAAAGCTTTAAGGTGAAGATAGTATAGACAATTTAGGACCATTTAAGCCATGGTTGTCTTAGACGAAGTCTTACCAAATTTTTTTAACCAAATTTTTAAGTTTTTTTTCGGAAATTCTCAAAATTTAATGAAAACTGCATAATTATGGCCAAATTGAATGATAAATGAATTAATTTTTTATTTATTTAATTAAAGTAATGTGTAAGCAACCAAGCAAAACATGTTTTAGGCTTCTGTGTCATTAGACATTTTTTTTACAGATATTTAAACCTCAGAAAAAATAAAAAATTTGTACAATACGTCTTTTAAACCTTATTTAAAAAAAAAACGGAGGGTGCTTTTTTTGTTCAAACCTTTTTGAAGACATGCTTGATAATCGCTCTTTCTTTTGAGGTATCATTTATGCGGATATCTTACAAATTATTGAAATTAGGACCTAATAAACCAAATCGAGGGAGAAATTTTAAATTTTAGGCAGTCTAACAAAACACAAAATTTTTGCTTAAAAGAATACTTTATGTGCTCGAAATGATAACATTGTTCAATTCTAAGAATTTTTGGCACATGCAGGAACCAATTGAGGGGAACCCATTGAGGGGATTCTCTAAACAATGGCCACCGAGCGCGGTGCGACGGCATTTCCAGGTAGAACGCCCAATGAATAGCAAAAAGCGATAAAGAGTTGGTTTTTACAGCAAAATGGTCTTAGTTACTGAGGCAACAAAGTCGTTTTTCTTTAGTCAGGGTCAGTCGGTCTGTGATGAAGCCGTTACATCTTTTACTTATTAGTCAAACTACTGCCCTTGTGAGTGGACGTTGTCGTGTTGATTCACAATTTACCGTGTTCAGTTGTAGCCCTTTGCGTTCCTGCACGTGTTGTTTGCGTTAGTTTTGAACTTTTTTGTTTCACCGTGTCCAGTCGTAGCCTCGCGCTCCTGCACGTGTTGATTTTTGACTTAATTGTGTTGAGTTGACGTTTAGTGCGCTCCTACGCCGTTTTTCTTAATTGTTAAGTGACTATGGCTACTTTTTCCAATCAAGAATATGCGGATATCGTATTTATGTACGGTAGAGCAGACGGCAATGGATCTTTGGCGCGACGGATGTATCAAGAGCGCTATCCGAATCGCAGGATACCGAATGTCCGAGTGTTTTACAACACGTTTCGTCGTCTTGCCCAAGATGGGTTTCACCGCGTGGAACCTGGAGTCAACCCGGGCAGACACGAAACTGCCGTCGACGAAGACATTTTAGCAGCATTTCAAGCGGATCCTACTACCAGTACTAGAGCAGTAGCTCGAAATTTAAACATTTCTCAATGGAAGGTGTGGCATACAATGCACCAAAATGATAAGTATCCGTTCCATGGCAGGAGTGTGCAAGGTCTAGTAGAGCAAGATCCTCAAAGAAGAATTCAGTTCTGCCGTTTCCTCCTCAACAGAGACATCGAAGATGCGTGGTTTCTGAAATCAATCTTGTGGACGGATGAAAGTAAATTTTCAAGGGAAGGTATTACAAACTTTCACAACATCCATGAATGGGCCGACGTAGACAACAATCCACATTTTAAGAAGCAGGTGTCATTTCAGATGAAATTCTCTGTGAATGTATGGGCTGGAATAATTGGCAGAACATTGATTGGGCCCCACTTTTTGCCTGATCCATTGAATGGCGAAAATTATTTGCAATTTCTGCAAATTGATTTACCACTGCTGATAGAGGAATCAGGTGTCCCGATCTTCGAAAGAGACCGAACAGTCATCTTTCAGCAAGACGGCTGTCCAGCGCATTGGACTTTAAATGTAAGGGAACACCTCAACAATTGCTTTCCTGATAGCTGGATCGGCAGGGATGGACCCATCCCTTGGCCCGCTCGCTCCCCAGATCTGACCCCGTTGGACTTTTTCGTGTGGGGCCGGGCCAAGGAACTGGTGTATAACAACAAAGAAATTAACACTAGAGAAGAATTGATACAAAGAATAAATTCAGCGTTTGAGACAATGAAGCAGGAGATGATGTTGAAAATAACGACTACAGAAGTTAGAAGACGGGGCCGTGCTTGTATTAGGAATCACGGCCGTCATTTTGAACATGAAAAATAAATAATTTTAATTCAAATGTTGTTTTAATTAGTCTGCCTAAAATAAAAAAAATTCTCCCTCAAATTGGTTTGTAGGCCCTAATTTCAATAATTTGTAAGATATCCGCATAAATGATACCTCAAAAGAAAGAGCGATTATCAAGCATGTCTTCAAAAAGGTTTGAACAAAAAAAGCACCCTCCGTTTTTTTTTTGAATAAGGTTTAAAAGACGTATTGTACAATTTTTTTATTTTTTCTGATCTTTAAATGTCTGTAAAAAAAATGTCTAATGACACAGAAGCCTAAAACATGTTTTGCTTGATTGCTTACACATTACTTTAATTAAATAAATAAAAAATGAATTCATTTATCATTCAATTTGGCCATAATTATGCAGTTTACATTAAATTTTGAGAATTTCCGAAAAAAAACTTAAAAATTTGGTTAAAAATATTTGGTAAGACTTCGTCTAAGACAACCATGGCTTAAATGGCTCTAAATTGTCTGTACTATCTTCGCCTTAAAGCTTTGCACCCATCTTCCAATCACCCTGTATATTTAATTTCATAAGCGTTAGAAATAATTTTCGAAGTATATTTTTAAGTAGTTTTTTTTTCGTCCTGGCAACAGTGACTCGCTCGCCGCTCCGTTGCACCCTTCCACCAAGTGTGGGAGGGGATTTTTAAGTGAAGACCAACGTTCACGGGGTCGAGTCAGTCCTGCTGCGGAAGTCGTGTCGAATAGACTAAAAATAAGTCGTAGTTTACGTGAGCGCATAAAACCGAAATTGGTGTATAAGTGCTGTTTAAAAATTAAGGTATGTACACTGTTTTAATAACAAGTAATGAATGTTATCAACTAATGATGTTAATGTTATGATTATTCTTTATTTTCAACTAAAATAAATGCCTGAGAATCAATTTGGAGATTCCTTTCATGTAGATCGATGTCTGAGATGGTCTTTTGAGGAAAGAAGCACACAGATTGAGTGGACTTGTCCAGTCAGTGCACGCATTTGTCAGAAATTGTGCAGCGCAACTCAAAACTTCGACAAATATTGACTCTAAGATCACTATTCAAAATAAAATAATTATATATATTTCGAATTAAACAACTTGCTTATAGTTCAGCAACGCATATCAATTCCGACCGCGGTAACCACTGATCATCAATCCATAAAATGAGAAAAATAAAACCATCAACTACTGGTGCTGCGCGAACAAAACATCAACGTTGGTTGAAGTTCAATAGGAGGGTAAGCGTAACATGACACCGCTTGCAGGGGCGTGACGTCATCGCCGCATCGCCGGGAGCCGCCGTATTTATAAATACGCTTTTGTTCAGCCGCATTATTGTAATAATGGAAGCTGTTACCATTAGTGTAGTTATGGTAGATACAATCGTTCCTAACCACTTTTTGAAAATCTACCTACACGTTTTTTTTAATCAAAGTCAAAAGTCATTTATTTTAATAAGGATGAAAATCAGCATTTTTTGAACGTCAAAATTACACAAGACAGTCCCGCAGAACGCCCGCCCCTCATCAATCTGTAAGCTTAGAATGTATAAAGTATAAAAAATAACCCGATATGGAATTTATGTCCATCTCAAAGTAATATGGAAAAGACCAATAATAAAATCGAACGTTTGATAAATTACGATAAGACAGTATTAATCGAGTTGTTTAATTTAACCCTCGCTTCAGAATTAATTGTTGTGCTGTCGTTAAAAGTGGCAGGGATCAATAATGTAAGAGGTAAATAATTGTGTTTCAACTTACAACTATGAGAAAAATTTCCTGCCGGAGACTATACTTTATTTGTTACTAGCTGACCCGGCAAACTTAATACCGACTCAGAAATTAAAAAGCCGATCCATACAAAATGTATGAGAAAATCTTTTTTTTTTCTTGAATTTTCTCCATATTTAAATAGTTATTCTGCTATTCGGGGCGGAGACAAATGTAACAAACCAATGATCATAAAAATCGATCCCGTGTTTCTTGAGTTATAAATGGTGTAACTAACCCGACTTTGTTTTATGTATATACATTTATTTACATATACTTTATTGTACACCAGAAAATACATAACAAATAAAATATGAATATTAATACAAAACATACAATGGTCTTCAGGTGATCAAGATAATGCATCGGACAAACAATTAGAATATTCAGCTCAGCTCAATATTATTACCGTCGACAACAAAAGTGAAACTGCGCTCATCGATTGTTAAATGGCTTCCTTTGGCGTTCCTCCAATTTGGGGTTCAGTGGGTTTGATTTGTGAGCTGTGTGTCTTAGGTTTTGCTGATTATCATTACTATTTAATGATTTTAGATTTTGAAGACTAGGTACTCGTTTATAAGATATTTGAAAAATACAACATATATGAACGAATTGATAAATATTAAGTTAAACGTCACATCTTAACTGAAGAACAAAAATGCTTTAGAAAACATAAAACTATTAACATGGCCATTTATGACTTCCTGAATAAAGTAATTGCAAATGTTGACCATAGAATAACTGTTTGTTCAATATATTGTGATATGACTCAAGCTTTCGATTACGTAGATCACAATATCTTGCTTGATAAATTAGAAGCTTACGGAATAAGTGGAAACGTCCTGCTGCTAATCGAATCGTATCTAAAAAACCGAAAGCAATATGTAGAAATCTCACAGGTAGATCCGAAAACAAAACAAAAACGAAAAATATGAAAGGGTCTTAATAGGTCACGTGATAGATCAATCTCATATGGTGTACCACAGGGGAGCGTACTTGGCCCCCCTCTATTTATACTATATATAAATGACTTGCCCAATGTGACGAAACATCACATGACTCTTTTTGCTGATGACAGTACAGTTACCATTGACTGTACAAACAAACTAAATTATAATAATGAAGTAACTAATACTATTCATTCAATAATAAAATGGTTCAATAGTAACAATCTCAAAATAAATATAGACAAAAGCAAACTAATGTCCTTCAGTCAACGCAAAAACATAACGATGAATATTCACTATGATAATAATAAAATAAATCAAGTAAACACCTCCAAATTTTTAGGCTTAACCATAGACCAACGCTTGGATTGGAAAGCACACACTATAGACTTAGCAAAGCGACTTACCAACTCGACATATGCTTTATATAAGCTTAACGACGTATGCTTTATAACGGATGCAATTGCTACATCCTAGCATGGAATGGTGGTTTCAATATTAACATATGGCGTTATGTTTTGGGGAAACTCAGCCAATAAGGAACAAATATTTGAATCCCAAAAAAAGTGTATTAGGGCAATGTTCGGTTTGAAATGTACAGACACTTGTAAACAATTTTTTTTCAGTGTAGCGGTATCTACAACGCCACATGCGAACAACGAGTCATAATGACGTCACACAAATCCTGCATCGCGCAAGCAGAGTTTGCCGCGCAATTGGCATAGATACAACAGCCCGACATGACTCATTGGGCAGTTGCCCGCCAGACACAACACCCGTCTGGTCGAAGGATCCTCCCTTTTCTATAAAGTATGAGTGAACTTTACACCCTGTTCCTCATACCTCTATATTCAGTATACAATACTGACACTGCCCTCTCTGTACATATTTGAGGTTGCGGTATTTGTGAAAACCAACCCGAAGTTGTTTTCCAAGCTATCTGACTCAAATAACCGTAATCGACGACACGTCAATATGTTATGTGCAAGACAGTCGTAACTTTCTCATAAGTAAATCTTATTATAATATATTGGAGTTCCTATCGGAAAAAATCTGTGGGACTCAAGTGGCATCTAATTACTATCGATGGTGTTGCAATTTTAAATGACTTTATGATTGACTTCTTGGTACTCATCTTGTTTTCAATTAAAATGTAATTGGACTTTATGATAAAATAAATTACTTCTTTTCTTATTTTTATTTATTTAAATTGACATGTTTATATTGTATCCATTGACACACTTAATATTGTAGCCAGTGAAATTTGGTGTAATATTACGACGTTTATTTTATTTATTTTTTATTTGATAAGATTCAAATGATTTGACTTTTGTAAAATGGAATTATAATAATATTCTATTTGTTATTGAAAATTATATTAATTGATTATGATTTGCATACCCAAGTGACGGCAGAACATGGAGAACTAACTTCTATGACAACATCTATGTTCCAATTATTTACCCATGTTTGCAAAGAAATAAATGATTTGATTTGATGATTACGCTCCGGAGAAAAATGAAAACATAAAATTAAAAAAATATAATATCATCTAACAAAAAATACTATCATTGTCATCAAAAACGCTTCTGTGAACTAAGGTTGAGAAGGAAGAGTAGTGGCAGCGATAGCAGGAGCATCAGTAGGAACAGTGGTGGCAGCGGTAGTCGGAGCATCAGTAGGAACAGTAGTGGCAGCGGTAGTCGGAGCATCAGTAGGAACAGTAGTGGCAGCGGTAGTCGGAGCATCAGTAGGAACAGTAGTGGCAGCGGTAGTCGGAGCATCAGTAGGAACAGTAGTGGCAGCGGTAGTCGGAGCATCAGTAGGAACAGTGGTGGCAGCGGTAGTCGGAGCATCAGGTGGAACAGTGGTGGCAGCGGTAGTCGGAGCATCAGTAGTAGTGGCTGCATTGTACCGCACCCTGTAGTAGGAGCGCGCGAGTCTGGCCGTGACCGCGATGCCCTGCCACGTCTCCTCGTTGATTTGGTCCATAAACTGCGGAGGCACCAGGAAGCCGTACCCGTAACCGGGCAGCTCCAGGGTGTACGAGAAAGGAACGCCGACCACCTGGGGACAAGATAGTATGATTAAAGTAGGAATTAGTAAAATATCAACAGGTACTCGTAACTGTTATATTGCAAGGAAAATTATTGTCTGTGCTCGACATGGAGATCAATTTCCAGACGACCATGCCATAAGACGTTCTTAGTTCCTTCACAGCTCGACCACGCGCCATGTTGAATTCGCGATAAAAGTGTGTACCATAAAAATATGAGCAGAAGTCGATGTCCATCATAACAACGTTATCAGAGATACCAAGTCTGAGAGATAAGATTTGCAGGCGCGTTCGCTCGATGACGAAACATCGGCGAGCGTACGCGCACGTACTGACAAGTGATCTAGTATTAATCAAATACTGAACCGTTAGCGGAATTTTTCAGGATTAAAAATATATAAAGTTCATCTATTATAATTTTTCATGTGATGAGTGGATGAACAAATAAATAAAATTAAAGTCTAATAATTGATTGCTTTTAAAATGAAATTAATAATAAAAAATCTTATTAAATAATGTAGGTGTAAGCTGATTTACCTGGCCATAATCCTGAGCACTTCCCGAGGTACCATACAGAATAGTTGCACTGTTCCCTATCCGGTAGAAAGGAGCCTGTGGCAGCTTCAGCGCATCCATGGCAGCTCCCATGGCGGCGGCGATGTGGTGCACTTGTGCGGCATTCGGTGGCAAGCTGTGGTCGCCATAAGCGAACAGCACCCAGTTCCCGTGACTGTGAATGTCCATGTACAACTGGATCCTATCCACATAATTCTGGAGTATATCCCTGACGTACTGGGTCTCTGGCTCCGAAAAGGCGTGGGTACCAGGATAGGTCAAAGCGCAAGGGTTGCTTGAAATTCCAGTGGTACCGAAGAGGACGTCGAAGTTCCTGTTGCCGTCAACTCCAAAGCAGGTGTCACTGACTTCCAGGTTGACAGATCTTGTCTTTCGCCAGAGGCGCTCCTGAAAGAAATATATTGATTTATACATTATAATATTACAAGTCTACTTTGATGTGTGGCATGACCCGGTAAAAGCCACAATAATTCATAGAATGCTAAAAGCACTGGACCGGCCACTGTGGCGATGCTATGTCCAGCAGTGGATGGGTGATGATGATATTAAACATTTTATTTACTCACATTAGTAAACGTGTACTCGTATCCATCAGGGTTGACGAGCGGCATGATGATCCAGTCCACACCGCTGAGCAGGTCGCTGTCCTCGCTCCGCAGGTTCTCCACCAGCCTGTAGATGGAGTACAGCGCCACCGGGGTGGTCACCCACTCCCGCGCGTGGATCATTGCATTCATGAAGTAGATCGGCTTGCTTGGGTCGTTGAAGTTCGTGGTTGATATCTAGTTGACACACAGACGAGTAACAGTAGATTGTAAGTCTACGATTAAGATACAGGTAAAAATATTTAATCTGATTTACTATAGTATTAAAATAGTATAGTAGATCCGATAAATCAATTCCAAAGAGTTGATACGCGATTCAAAGAGTTTTTTTATTAAATAAGTTCTGTGGATAAAAATATCAATGATCCAAGTTATTTAAAGCGGTTTTATTTTACAGCCTTAAAACCTAACTAGTTGAACTTGAAAATTACACCAAAATCAAAAGAAACTATAGGAATAAATGTAAATGACTCTTACCTTTAAGTATTTGATATCCCTGCCTTCAAAACTTTTTCCAGCGTTGACCAGAGTCACCAAGTTGGGATATTGTGCAGCTATTCTCTCCATGTATGCATCGATCTGTAAGATAACGTAAATAGAGATTAATAAATACATCATCATCATTTCATCCGAAAGACGTCCAACGAGGAGTCCGGAGTAAAAACCCAACAGGACTGGAACTGAACATAATGACAACAGTGTTAATATTTTGATATTTTTGGGATAAATGTGGATACGGCTTAGACTGATTGATGTTTAAAGAAAAAAAAAAAAAAATTTCATTGTGACTGAATTGAATTCAGTTAGAGAATAAAAAAATCTAAGTGGCCAACCAAAAATCGTGGCCCACAATTAGACCTTAATCCACCGGTGTCTTGCTGAAGAAAACAACATTATAAAATGTACCTATCTGTAAAAAAGTAGGTATACCTGGTAAATTGAAAGCAAATCCCGCAAAGCTTTTAACTAGCAACTAAATAATGATTGCGAACTAGAATGTATTCCATTTTGCGTTCAATCACACAAATATCGGATTACGCATGATTTGTCATTTGGGGATTCAGTTAATATTTCACAGCTCTAATTTATAACAGATTATTTGTGTTTACTTTTGTGTGTTTAACGTTCTCGTTTCAAACACATATGACAACAATTTTCTAAATTATACCTATCTTGATTATTATTATAATCACGTCTCTCATTCTAATATCTGAGTCAGGAATTATGTTTAAGATATTTAAAGGTACATATGAAAATCACTTAGTGTTCCTTTTCCAACAACATTAACCAACTTTCTGATGTATTAGTCTGCCCTGTATTTATTGACTGTTCTAAAAAGAACTCCTCATGGAGCTACTTTTGCCGTTCCTTATCAGCTACTTTCACCACATCATAATGTGTATGTAGGTCTCGACGGGTACCTCAGCATATCGCAAGTAATCCTGGAATATCATCCTCTGGTCTCTACTGCTCCTCCACATTGATATCTCTTCATTATGTTTCTCGATGGCCCTGTAAAAGAAAATAATAAGCTAAACGCAGCTATCACCCAATCGATGTCAATTGTTGAGGGAATTGGTTGTTTTCTCTTACTTTTTTGTGTAAACTTATATTTTAGTTTTATGATTTTCCTTTTCAAATCATTACTGAATCATTTTATTGCGCGACATTTTTTTGGAACGAAGTTCTTTAACCCGGCACGTAAAGAAAAAGCGTTATTCCCCCTCCAAGCGATTTTTTCTCTTTCGCCCTCTCTCTCTGTACCTTTCTTTCTTATACGAGTGTGTGCAAGAGAGTATCGTGTAAGGAATTCATTTTAGAAAATCTAACACAAATCCTTTTCTTACTTGGCAACATCATCTACATGCACATAATGCGCGATTCCCTCATCGTCCAGCGCCTTCAAGAGCTCGTCCTTGTTGCGCGGCGCCACCATGAGCAGCGCGTCCCTCTCCCGCGGCGCGCCCGGCTGCCACAGGTCCAGCTCCAGCTGCGCTTGCAGCCGCTGCAGCAGCTCCGCGTCCGACGAGTTGCGCAGCACGACGCCGTGCACCGTGTGCCTGGAACATGGAGTAGTCCATCTGGTCATTTGAGCATCCCTTTGTGCAGAATGTAGGAATGAACGAAGGTATAACAAAGGCAAACGAGTGAACATAAGCTCTGGATGTACGTATATTATTCTTGTAAAGTGGTTGCTAACATTAAAGGTTGAGCAGTAAGTAGCAGAGGTTATTTAAATAATCGATAGACCTACCTTCACGAGCTGATTGGGATTAGCAAGACCAAGAACGTCTGTGGTTTATCTGATAGTAACGTAGATATTTTGAGAACGAGATTATGTAAAAATAAATCAGAAATTGTATTAAAAATTAAAAAAAAAAGAGTTTTTTTGAGAAAATCGCGGACAATCCTATTTACAAAAAGGAGAGGAGTAACCTCTTAGATTAAAATAAAACAGCAATTAAATTAAAACAGATGCTTGTGAAGTGTGGTAGTTGTATAATTTGCAGTAACTCTTGGAGTAGACTCAAACCATTAGTAGGTACAAACATTTATAGGCCATTTACGATTGTCCAACGTGAAGATACTCGCGGACGGGAGTGATATGAAGATTCGAATGACGTTCTTTCAAAACACGCTATTCCTAAAAAAATATTGCGAGTGGTTTTGTAAAACTTAAACTAAGCCGCCATCACGTTTCCAAATACTCCGACCATGATTGTAAACCACTGAGAATTAAAGACCAACAAAGGTTCCCTATCCTTTTGCATAAAATTTTAAGACCTAATATAACTTGGCATACTTTTGTTTCTCCTAATTATATTTTCGCATAACATTATTTAAAGCATAACAGCTTACGCATAATTTTTTTAAGCATAATTTCCTAACGACGTCAGTTTGACGGAGTCAGGTTGATGTAATTTAGTATTATGCGAATTAAATTTATGCCAAAACAAATGAGCCTTAAAGATAATTATGCCATCATAAACTGTATGCCAAAAAAAATATGGCAAAGTATTATTACGCCAAAACAAATTATGTTAAAATAGTTATGCCAAAGTATGTTAGGAAAAAAAAAACATTATGCGAAAAGAAGGGATCCCATTTTTCGAACATATGAAACAATGGATTAGCAATATCCTTCAAAATTATTCATATTGTGACTAATAGTGTGTTACGCAATTAGGGTGCAGTTCTGTGCTTGTCGCTTCCAGCCGACGCCTGCGCCCTTCACGAGTTTATCGACCCACCATGTGGGAGGCCTTCCAACGCTACGTAAACACACGGATCAAGGATTTACTACAGAGTTACAGTTAAAAAATAATAGTCATACCCGGAGTAGGCCTCATGGTTCCCGGCGCTCACCAGCCCCACCACAGCCGCACACAGTACCAACAGTTGTGTGGTCTCCATCGCTGATCACGAGCGTCCTACTTATAAACCGGTACAAAACATGAAACTGCTCCAGTTTTTTATCGTAATTCTTTTGTCGTTATCCACGTTTATCATGGATGGAATGATAATGACCCTTTTATTGTTCGATAAAGGTTGATAACTTTGACCGTCCGCGATCTTTTTAAAAATGCCACGAACGATTTGTGTAGTATATAATCCAAGATGGCGGCTGCGAAAATTTTCAAAGTTTTCGTCATGGGTGTTATTTTCATGGGTTTCGAGGGTGCTAAAGCCGACACTGACGTTAAATAAATAGGTCTAGTTTCCTTACTGTCTATATATTTGACACCGTGCCTGTGTCCTGCAGTAGGACAGTAATAGGCTGGCTTTATAATTAAATGTCAAAGAGAATATCTTTCGGCGGTTTCAAACCTAAACAGTGAAACAAATAAAAATGGTAAACGCAATTTAAGAAACAGTTAAACAATGGAATTTTATGTCATCAAACTCCAGTAGCGGAAACAAACGGCAGAGCAATCTAGTAATGTAAATAAATCTATCGCGTATTTCTCAGGTATCTAAGGTAAGAAAAATCTGGAACGGTATTACTTAGGTCGTTGTTTTAAAGTTTCTCTCGTTGAAACAATTCAGCTAAGTCTTAGCGTTTCGTACGTGAGACGTGATACATGTGCGCGAACCAGTTACTTGGCGCAGACTGAACGGAGGGAAAAGATCGCAAGCAGGTTGCGCAACATATTAGTGTGACGAGATATTATTAAATTGACAGCATCACAGGATATTTTGTTGGAAGTAAAATAAAGTGAGATACACACCTGTATAGTCACAAGCTATTGTAGACATGGTAGTGAAAAAAATCCGGTTGAATTGTCAGTAAAGTTGCAAAATAAGATAATAACTGCATTTTTTGAATTTTGTTTCCAGTGAGGTTGTTTGTTTGTAGAGTAAATATAATGGACCATACAGGAATATACTATAACTAAACCCAAGTTACTGATAAACTTAATGCAGAGCATGGTTTCTTAATAAAAAAAATTGTAAAAAATACTCTTTTTCATCGTGGTAAGGACAATAACTAAACCAATTAAGTATTATAAAGAGGTGAAATTGTTTGTTTGATAGTAAGAGGTAATTTTTAGAAGTAGGTACTGATCCAAATACAAAAATTAATTCACTGATAGTTAGTATTTTTACCGACTTCACAAAAAGGAGGAGGTACTATGTTCGGCTGTTTGTATGTTTTTTTTATCATCATTATTATTTTTATTTTGTATGTTTGTTCATCGAATACTCCGCCAATTGTCGATGGATTTTCAAAATTCTTTTTTTGTTCGAAAGTAGATTGTTCTGAGGTGGTCCCATTGTCACCAAGTTAGGATCTGATGATGGGATCTTAGAGAAATCGAGGGCAACCCTCAAATTTTATAGGCTCACTTATTGTTTTTCGCATATTTTATGAAGTATCTTGTTTATTTGCGTATGGTTGTCACCATCTCAGGTAGCTGGGCTGATGATGGAAGGTACAACTCCTTAACAGTAAGAAGTTACTCAAACAGGCAAGGACTGTTTTAGTAAATTGTTTTGATGTTTGATAGGGCATTTGTCACATTTGGTCTCATGATCATCAAGTCATGACCTGATGCTGCAGTCAGGATAGTCTGCAGAGTACCTAACTCCTCGACAACTAACAGCAGATATATCGTGTTTAGGCTCATTGAAAAGGGCTCGATGTGTGGATAAACGTACTGTTAATGAGGAACACCGAAGTACATAAAGACCTGATGCTGAAGCCAGGAGCATTAGAAAAAGTACCAACCTTGAAATTACAGCACCGTAGTCGTGTTTGGGCTCATTTTAAACAGGACTAAATTTTAAGTTCAATGCAATGTTGACATAAGTCTGGCCTGATGCTGCAGCCAGGATTATCAGCTTCTAGTCTAAAAACATCAGGTCAGGATTTGATGATGAGATCCTGGAGAAATCGAAGGAACTCTTCAAATATTATAGGCACACCTATAGCGATTTGGGGATTTTTTATAGTAACTCGTGCACTTGCTCTCGGAAAGCACCATTTGGTGAAGTGGAGCTGATGATGAAGACCACAGATGGCCACCGGAACTACTCAATAATATAGGTAGTCTAAGTATTTCACGGGTTGCGATTCGATTACTTTAATATGGTTGCTAAGCAATTCATGCTCGTCACAATGTGAATGATGATATGGAGCTGATGGTGGACCTGGAAAACTCCTCAACAATTAACTTCCCTGCATCGGGAAAAGCAATATTTTGTTTGTAATAGGCGATGATCACTAGGCTATTGTAACTTAGATAAATTATAAGCAGACCCACTAAAAAGCGTGAAATAAAAACTTTTTAAGAAAAAAAAAACCGACTTCCAAAAAAACACTACAAAGTGAAAAATAACTTTAATTTCGGAAGTCGGTGGCAAAAAACTAAAATACAGATCCAAAGACACCGACTTCCGAAATTAAAGTTATTTTTCACTTTGTAGGTAGTGTTTTATAAATATAATATGATAATAACTTATCTTCGTACGTAATGATAATTTGATTGATAAGAATGATAGTGCGCACGCTCCACACTTACTGCTGATAATTTTACAATTAGTACGTCTGATATTTCATATCACAGCTATCTATCATTTTTTTTTGTCTGTCCACGTGTCTATCTTTTTTTTTGCTTTTTCAGGGAAAAGTATTTAATAGGCTGAGCTTCGGTGATAAGACTGGGTTGGATATCTCAGTGAAACCACACCGGTTATCATCAGCATATGCTGATGATAACCGGTAAAATAGGTGATGACGTTGGCGTGGTTGACGTGGTGGTGGCGTTGATGGAGGGGAGCACCGCATCCTCTAAAAAGACCATCCTCAGACCTCCTCCAATGCAACGCCTTTTATGGCAATTCCCTGGGAGGTTCAGTGTAATGAAAAATAAAGTATTCGGAGGTAGGCCTCCAAATATTTTAGTTTTGATTTAGTAACATAAGTTTTTCAAACGAAGTTCATGTCAAATGCCCATGTAACAACCACTCTCATAAAGATCGAAGACACTACACTCGAAGACGTGGACGAATATGTTTACCTAGGACAAACTGTCCATTTAGGTAGATCCAACTTCGAGAAAGAGGTCAATCATCAAATCCGACTCGGCAGGGCAGCTACGCAATATCTTCTCGTCCCACATACCGCAGTGTCTCAAGACAAAAGTCTTTGACCAGTGCGTGTTGCCAGTGATGACATCTGGTAAAGGTTCTGGAGTGGCGTCCGCGTACCGGAAGATGTAGCGTTGGAAGGCCTCCCACAAAGTGGACCGACGATCTTATGAAGGCCGCAGGATCCCGTTGGATGCGAGAAGCACAGAACCGGTCGAAATGGAGGTGCTTGGGGGAGGCAGAGCGCCTATGTCCAGCAGTGGACGTCTTTCAGCTGAAATGATGATGATAATGAACTAAGTTTTTGTAATATATTTTTTTATGCCTACCTCGGTGGCCTAGTGGTGGCAAGCGCTACTGCTGAGAACGAGGTCCTGGGTGCGACGCGACGCCCGGATTGGGCAAAGCGTTATTGGGTTTTTCGATCAAGTATTTCTCAGTAGCAGCCTGGAGTCTGGATTTGTGCCCGGTTGACGGCAACAGGCTCGCCCGCTATTACATGGGACTTAAACATAACTGAGGAAAGTGGGTGTACTATAGGTACACCTCTGCCTAACCCTCCGGGTAATACACGCGTGATGTCACGTGACGCAACGTTAGCTCGTGGAGTCAGTCATCCTGTCTGTCGGTGTGTCACCCGTACAGTCGGCAACATAAACTATCGGCGATATTGAACCGCGTCCGAGCGACTTTTATCCCGAGCGTGCCTGAATGCGGATATTTTTAACGTTATTAACTTTTGAACATCGCTCTGGGATTGTTATTGGAGTACAGACGCCATTGTTTCAACTTTTAGTGCACGTTACACTGAATCGGTATGCACTGAGTAGATCGATGCCTGGTTTTAACTACCGTTTGGTAAAATCTATTTCTGTTATAGTCTGCTAGGCTGTAGTTGGATGTGGCGGTGCAGGGATGGCGGATGAACCGGGATAGATGGGCCAGAGTCGTCACGCAGTGGGCCTCGAGGGAGGCCAAGACATCGATGGCGTGACGAAATAAGTGCGTTTCCGGGAGATTGGCCGAAGAAGCCAACATACAAGGAACAATACAACATACTGGCGGTGAGTCAGACTACGCTCAGCGACACCAAACGCTACCTTATATGGTCACAAACTCCAACATCGCCCGATTGGATCGACACTCACCCGTGAAATACATCGGCAAATTTTGATACTACTAATTAAAGCATCGTAGCAAGTCAAGACTTCCTTCGGACTTACGAGTAAAGGGTCGTGGGTTCGATACTGAGGATGCGCAATTGTTTTTGTTTTTGCTGTTTTTGTTTTTGCTTTTTTTAGTATATTTTTTTATTCATTTTTTTTTATTTTATTGTTATTGTTTTTGTGTCTTTGTTTTTACTTTTACGCAAAAAACAGCGCTTTGCTTGTTTGTCGCTATCATTATATTAACAGCTTTTATTGTTGATTTGTTGCACTAAGTCCTACTAAAAAGGTGTAAAATGCCACTTGACCGAACTCCTCCAGAGACACCCACTCTCTCTGAGTCAGAAGCCGAATCGAGCACATGCACTCATACTCAGAACCTCATGAAAAAACCTAACCCCACCCCGGCTGTTCCTGAAAACGAATATATAACTACCCGTAAACGCAAACGTGATGATGACTATTCTACTTTTATGAACGAGATCCGTGATATGCTGAGGTCTCATACAGCCCAAATGGACAGCAAGTTAGAGTCTCTGCAGAACACAATAAAGGAGATAATTTCACAGAACACTGAAATAAAAGAAAAATTAACCACTCTAACTAAGCAATATGATGATATTCTCATTAGAACAGAGAAGTTGGAAGCTGAGAGAAATTCTGATTTTAACTATATTATTCAGCTTGAAGATCGAATTGAAAACTTGGAAAGGATGTCATGTCTGTCAAAAATGGAAATAAGAAATATTTCGAAACCAGTTGGAGAGTCAAAGGAGGACCTACACAAACTTATCACAGAAACGGCCAAGGTTCTCGGTGTACCCATCCAACGCCATGAAATTAAAGACTTATTCCGGCTAAACAGGAAGGAAGGCGTATCACCAATAATAGTAGATTTTACCAACATGAATATTAAACACGATTTCATTAAAAGTGCACGGAACTTTAATAAGACTAATAAAGAAAATAAGTTGAACACTTCGCATATAAAATTAGAGGGCCCCGCTAAGCCGGTATTCCTGTCCGAGTGCCTAACACCAAAAGCCCAGCATCTATTCTACCTTGCTAGAAAATTTGCCAAGGAGAATAGCTATAAGTTCTGCTGGACTTCTCTCGGCAAAGTATTTCTAAGGAAAAGTGAGGGTGAAAAGCAGATTCTTGTTAAAAACGAAGCAGACATAGATCTCCTACAACAAGCTAAATGACTAGCTGAATATTTAGGCACCTATCATCCTGCAAACCTGTATTACTATCATGAGTTTTTTATTCTTGGATTTTGCATGCTTTGTATTCAATCAAAATTATCTTATATGTTCATATTGTTAGTAATTAAGTATTTCTGTCATTGTTCTTTTTATTGTTCAACTACTCACACTCACCTCACATCGAAACACAACACTCACACATTATTTTTACTAAATCACAAAACACTTTCGTGCTTTTCGCTGTGTGCCTTCAATACAGCATATCTTGCAGCTTCTGATGTTCTGGAAATCTGTCTCTGCTATACCATTGCTACTAGTTCTGTTTATACCTACAAAGAATATGGTTGATATACAAGATATCGCAAATGACATTGACGATGTCGTCAGTGTCGGCAATGCTATAGCCATTGACATACCGGAACACTGCAAGGCTGCCTTTAAAACGGGTGCTAAAGCGTTTTCAGTACTAAATCAAAATATCAGAAGTCTAAACCGTAACTACGAAGGGCTTGTTGTTCTCCTCAAGAGACTAGACATCAATTACGATCTTATTATGCTTACAGAATCTTGGCTATCCGAAAATTCGGTCATACCTGAAATGGTAAATTACACTACGCACAGTACTAAATCCCACCTTAACCAAAATGACGGTATCGTATTATACCTAAAAGATAGCATACAAGCGAAAGTATATGAACCAAATTATTGTGAAGAAGTAAATTGCCTTGTGACAACAATCAACAACGATTTAGCTGTTGTATCATTGTACAGACCCCCAGCCTTCAAAAACCTAGATCCCTTTTTAAAGTCGTTAGACAAAATCTTATCTAGTATTAGCCACTATAAAAACATAGTTCTAATGGGCGATTTAAATATTAATATTAAACTTGAACAGCTTAACCCTAAATATACAGAATACCTAAATCTGCTTGCGTCCAACGGCCTTCTTACCACGCACACTCTGCCAACTAGAGAATCAAATTGTCTTGATCACTGTTTCGTCAAAACAAAGCTAAAACCGTTGACTATAGTTTGTAATTCAACCCTAACTGACCACTTCAGTGTTATGATATCACTGCCCTTGAAAATGAAAAATAGACCCAAGAAAAACCCCTTTCATACAAAAACCGACTACGATTCTGCTATTAGAGACTTATCACAGATTAACTGGGAAGAAAGGTTTCATAATAATGACCCAAATGAAATGACGAACATCTTTCTGAATACCATTAGAGACGTCCTATCGAATCACACACACACCGTCAAGCAGCCTAGGCGACAAATAATCATTAAGCCTTGGATTACACCAGGTCTGTGTAGATGTATGAGAAATCGCGATCAACTTCACCAAAAACTAAGAAAGGATCCAGAAAACTCAACTCTTACTATAACTTACAAGCGCTACCGAAATACATGTAATAATCTACTAAAAAGCCTTAAAAACAAATATTTTAAATCAGAATTCGCTAAGTCTAGTTATAATATAAAAAAACAATGGGGATTGGTGAAAGAAATGTGTAATTTAAACAGCTACCCAAAAAAGCCAACAGAGCTTCTTTCCACTAACTCAACACCTCAAGATGCATTAAATAACATAAATAGATACTTTGTCAATGTCGGTAGTAATTTGGCAAACTCTATCTTGTCCAGGACCCACACAAATGAGTTAGATCTTAGCAAGCGGTTTAGACAAAAACCGAATAGTGGACCCCTAAACTCTTTTATGCTTCTCCCAACAGACCAATTTGAAATTAAGGAAATAATTGCTAACTTAAAATCTAAGAATTCCTCGGGATGGGACGGTATCTCCACGTTTTTCATTAAGAGAGCAGTGGATTCACTTATTGCACCGCTATCACACATATGTAATGCTTGCTTCTCAAAAGGAGTCTTTCCAGATGCGCTTAAAAAGTCCGTAACTGTTCCTATATATAAAGCAGGTGATAAAACGCTGGTGTCGAATTATAGACCAATTTCTCTCCTTCCTAGTTTTTCAAAAATTCTAGAAAAGCTAATAAATAAGAGGCTAAAATACTACCTAGAAACTCATAAACTTCTCTCAGATAATCAGTATGGGTTCAGAGAAAAAATATCAACTGCCGACGCTCTTCACAAACTAACTTCGTATGTAGTCGAAAACCTGGATAGGGGACAGAAGTCTCTAGGCATATTCTTAGACCTAGCAAAGGCCTTCGACACCGTCTCTGTACCCATCCTCCTGAACAAACTCGAGGCCTTAGGAATTCGAGGAATACCTCTCCAACTTTTCCAAGATTACTTGACAAACCGGAAACAAGTTATAAAAATTGATAACAATGTAAGCCACGAGGAAAACGTTACCTTCGGAGTACCTCAAGGCAGTGTAATGGGTCCTACGCTGTTTTTAATATATATTAATGACCTCTGCAATTTGCTTTTAAAAAATGGCCAAATAATAACATTTGCAGATGACACAGTATTATTGTTCAGTTCCAACACGTGGAAAGAGGTAACCGAAGCAGCAAATGAAGGTTTTGCTTTAGTAACCTCATGGCTGGACAATCATTTGTTAACACTTAATCTTGACAAAACTAAATTTATTACATTCTCAATTAACGGCAGAACCCAACCTTCTCCTAACTCAATAATTATACAAACTCACAATTGCAACAATCCAAGTACCTGTCATTGTAACCCAATCACCAGAACTAATTCCATAAGATATCTCGGTGTGATAGTAGACCAAAACTTAAACTGGAAAGAACACGTCATGAAAGTAAGTAATCGCGCAAGAAAGTTAATTTATATTTTTAAAACTATTAGAAATACATGTGATATTAAGCTTCTAATAAAAATATATTTAGCACTATGTCAGTCTATACTGATATACGGCTTAAATGTATGGGGAGGAACTTCAAAAACTACCATGTTGTTTGTCGAAAGAGCCCAACGCATGGTACTTAAAGTTATTGCTCGCAAAAGGTACACTTATCCGACACACCTACTTTACTCAGAATTGGATGTCCTCACGGTACGAAAATTATTTGTCAAACTAGAGATCATGGCACAACATAAAGTAAAACCGCACTTTGGAAAAAGGCGACGATTAGATATAGTTTATAACATACCCAAATATAGTACATCTTTTGCACAAAAATTTCACAATTATCTAGGTCCTAGCCTTTACAACAAAGTCAGTAAAGACCTACCACTAAAGAATCTTGATGGCCAAACATGCAAAAAAACGGTGGATGAATATTTGAAAACACTAGACTACAACAGCACTGAAAATCTACTAAGAAAATTGGTGTAAACAAGGCACATAAATAGTGAAGCACACAACTGTACACATACAGAAACATACATAAAACATATACACATATACATATATCTACACCCATACCCAAACACAAAACAACAGACAATTCCAATCATGTAACTTAATTAATATAACTGTACTATTACTTACTGCCTATACGGTATGTAATCAATCTGCTTAACTATGTGACTTGTAACTGGAACCTTGAGAGAATCTGTTGATCTAAGGTTGAGGAAGACTATCCGCTCGTGATACAGTTTTATACTAGTACGAGGGGATAGGGCGAATCAGTCCAAAGACAACCAAATCTCTACTAAATCTCTACTATTTCATATTCTCAAACTGTTGACCTGTCTTTCTTGTCAAAATAACTTTAAACTATATTTGTGTACACTGGGTTTAATATTAAGTTACTCTGTATGGTTGTCTCATATGCATCAATAAAAAGATTATTATTAATGGAAGCTAAGGGTGACTTTTCCCCAGCAGTAAGACAACAAATTAAAAAAAATGAATCTAGACAAGAAAGCAGCTTTTTTGAGGGAATACATACAAGCTCAAGTAAACATAAATGTCGTAACTTTACAGACGTGATGGGAATAGGATTTTTAAACCTTTTATTACATCGATACCCATCACATCTTTGAATACCACTAGTTAATTTAATTTGACCGTGTGTAATTCTGAAAAGCCGTTTTTGGTGTGATCAGTTTTTAACCTGCCGTGTTGAAATGCCAGCCGTATATCTGAATGGCCATCACATTATTCCGCCCGTCAGCCCCTTTTCCCAACTCCAAGGCGCGGTGAGAAGCAACTTTTTAGGTAAACGTTAAATAGCGCATCGCGGCAACAATAAGGTTCAAAACTGCGATGCGTTCGATGTTAGTTGAAACGACATGCGACAGGTCTGTCGATTACTTTGAATTACTTGTGAATTTTGCAGTTTTGATTAAATCAAAAAATTTATGCACGGTTCCGTGGAATAATTTTTAGGTAGATATTTCTTTAGATCATTGCATTCCCTTTATTAAATTTTGAAAATTATACGACGAAAATGATTTGTTTTAGCACTGTTTTACGATTTTCTATTTTATTTTTATGAACTATTTTTGAATAAGTCTTTTTTTGATCCCTTGAAAATACATATTTTTTTTTTCTGGATTGTCAATTACGTACCAATACGCCTCACTGTGCGACAAAAAACTGAGTATTTTACGGTGTCCTACGTTTGGGCAGCGCCTTAACGACAAACCTTGCAATTTTAATATGAAAGGAATTTATGCACATAATACCTAACTTACTTTAATTCTGCGCTACATTGGAACTGCACGAGGCAGTGTGACGCCTCGTGCGAGCTTTACATTAGCCGCAGTTATTACTTCTTGGAGGTATCTCCAGTCGCGACACCCAGCACTTGTACAGGGAATGTAAGGTCGGTCTTATATAGGAGAACGCAAGGTTTACCCTGCCCTGACTGCGGTCCGTAGCTCTTTGCCAAGAGCCAGCCAAGTTGATGAGGAGGGTTTCACGAAAGTAGAAAGGAAGAAAAAGAAGCCCTTTTCTCGCAACCTGTGTGGCACCGCACCGAGTGGACCCAACATGTTGCTGCGCCCTGCTGTGCCTACGACGCAGCTGTACCTTTCGCGTCTGCATCACTCCACGACAACTGAGGACGTAGTGCAGTATTTGAAGGTGAAGACCAACTGGACTCTGAGGGTGGAAAGGTTGGAATCGCGCCACAACATCAACTTTAAATCATTCGTGGTACGAGTTCCAACCCAACATCTACAGACCTGCCTGAAAGAGGACTTTTGGCCGAAAGGTGTCGTATATCGACGTTTCCGAGGACGGTTACGCGACACCATGCAGCGAAACACGACGCCGACAACGTTACGTGTATAGTCATAGCTTTAAGGTTTTTAATATGTATTAGTTTATTATAGCATAAGATTATTTTGTGTATTTTATCTATGGGCCTCAGTTGCCTGATAATAAAATGATTATATATTATATTTACGTTATCAGGGGAAACAAGTCTAAATCAAAAGGAAGATTATTATTCAGATTCAAAATGATAATGTGTTTTCTTTAACCATTTTTCTACATAACGAAAATGTCACAGTTATGTAGGATTTCATAAAAATAAGGGTAGGTCTAAGTATGCTTATTCCAAACTTGAATTTGAATATAACTGTGAATGATGAAAATAGACGAAAAGAACAAAAAAATGTGGGTAGAATGATTTCATAAAACTTGTTTACTTTTCATTCAGGTGAAATGTGCTTTAAAGGAAGCTATAGTCGTATAATTCCAACATCCCCATTTAGCATACAATAATATAACTCGCGTCACTCTGTCTATTTAGCCCCTAATTTAAATTAACAGTGGCATTAACTTGAAACACATTAGCACGAACATGGAAACTAGCCAAACATGAACAATACGTACCTTTACAAATAATGACCTGTAGCCTGATCCTTTGTTCCTCCTCCCTGCCTTCCTTCCGTACCCTTGAGGTAGTTTTGGTCCAGTAAGCCGGTGAGTTTGGGAGAAAACTGATGAACCTTTGTATATTTTTATGAAGTCGGTTAAGTAACTATGCAACTATTTACAGAAAAAAGCTTAACAAACTAAAATATTGCATCGAAAAATGTTTCGGCATCGCTGTCGACTGGTAAAAAATAAGTTGTACCTAAGTTGTTTTATAATTTACTATTGTATTCATAAAATAGAATAGAATATGTACTTGACGCAGTCGTCACATAAAACTCCAATAAACATGACAGTAACTAAGTACATCATCACATAACATCACGCCTGTAATCTCGAAGGGTTAGTCAGAGGTGTCTAGTACACACATATTTGGCCAGTTATCCATATTTGGCCAGTTATGTTTAACTCCCAGTAATATGGGGCGACAGTATGTATTTAAAAAGGTTGTTACGCTAAACAGTGGATGTTTTCGTATTGCTAAGATTGAGATTCGCAGAAGTATACTGCACTTGACCTCATTTCTCTTGCCAAAATGTAGTTGTCTACTTAGTCCCGAAGTTAAGCCCCTTGGAATACCAAGGGGCTTAAACAACGGCAATAGCCGTTGTTTATGACTTTACCACTTTCTTCGAGGCTGGCTGTCAGCTTGATTCTTCTCGTATACATACATACATTCTTCTCGTATAAACTTAATAAAATAATGTTTCCCTTTAACTGGTTATTGTAAAGTGCAACTGTCAAAAGTTAATAAACACGAGCACTTGCACTGCATCTAACATTTGCTTTCACATTGAATTTGCAAGAAACATTTATTCAGGAAGGTTAAAAACTTTCATAAATATTCGTTCGCTGCTCGAGATAAGAGACGCAAGCTTCAATATCTATTAGGAATGCAATCTCTAACCCACTTCCGCCCCTCAGCTCAAGTTCTACCAACTTTACAATTATTTGTACTCTTTCGCTTCCTGCCAGTTCATACAAGAATTTATTTGAACTAATTCTTATTATACGTGTAGGGCACATGAGTTGTTTACGGAGATTAATTTTGCAATATTAACTATTTTTTATTACTTCCAATGCTGTCAATATTAAAACCAATTGAAATACATTGTTTTTATTAGACATGCCATCTGGTTGGTCCTGCTATGATCAGAGGGACAAAAATCTCAGTCTCGATCTGTCATTCAAAAGTGAAAAATAATAGTTTATTCAGTTCACTTTACATAACACCATCTTAATTTTATAATTTAGGATCAAATTACAAAACCCCAAATAATACCTATTTTATTTATTTTTTTAAGGTTGGCGCCAATTTCCGACATCACTATACTATTTATTTTTTATGTAAATTGGGGTGTTGCTATTGTTTCTAATTATACTATTTTTGTCTGAATTAGTTAATAATATTGGGATTCTCTTTTTTTTTTAAGTCGGTTAAAAATCTCTAATTTACCTTCATTTTAAAGCATACTCATAGCAAATCAAACGCGGTTCAAAAGGAACAACATAACATATCACAAGCCACGAGCTATTCAAGTCACCGAGTTATCTCTACTAATTTAATGAGGTGAGAATAGAATAACAATACGAAACACCTGACAGACAGCAGCGCAATGATAAAACAATACAATACGTAGTGTATTGGTGTGTATGAATACAATGAATAACGTGGGACTTCGCTCCGCCAAAGTGTTCGCTGCAATTTCGCAACTCAAATGATACTCCATTTAAATTATATTTTCCATTTTGTTTTACGTCGCCTGTTCTGTCAATATATGGCCGTTAACTTTAAATTGAAACGTCGCTCGCAAACATTGAAATAAAACGATGATTCAATTATACGATGAAAATCCGTATCTCGTACACTGTACGACCAACTTTTTAAATTAGGTCAACTCCTTTAGCTTCGGACACGATCTGCGATAGAGCAGGTAAGATAGGCCTGATCACTGGTCAGAAGGAGATAGAGGATGTTCTTAAGTGTTAGGAGCGCAATTTAAAAGTTTGTCGTAAGATATAGCTAGGGATGGGCGCAAGACATTTGTCAACGCAGTCCTAATATAAATTGAGATGAATGTTGGACAAAATGTTGGAAGTTGGTGAATCTGTTTAGTGCCAACTTTTGAGTCGTCGTCCGCGCGGAAATCGTTTGTTGACAAACGACTGAGTTGGGAACTACGAGTAGTTATTGCATTCACAATAGTGACACCTAAAAGGCTGTTGAGTTGCTCTTTTTTATTTACGTGCGGTTTTGCTTCAGCGATTTTATTTACTGAAATTACACAATGGCTTTTTGTGGTTTTTTAACCAGTTTTGTTACAGTTTTGAGAATCGGTTTTATAAACAGATGTTGTCTTTAACTTACATATATCTTAGTTCCAGAACTGAAATATTGGTTCCGAAATATTTATGTGGACAGCACCTAACAAAGATGTTATCCTAGTAAGTCCGATGCTACAAATAATAATATTATGAAGCGTTTATTTTTTGTACCGTCATTTTCCCTTTCCGGTTAGGCAGTGTTCCAAGGCTCCATGTCTTATCAGAGGCAGTTGAATCAACATTGTCCTTTCTTCCTTCACAAAATACATAAATGATAACTACAGGGGACATACTTTTTGCGTTTAGACAAACAACTTGATTTTTTGCTATTTCTTAAAAAAAAAAACCAACCAGTAGAAAATTTATATTGTAACACTGGCCCGTGCGTAGTTTACAGAAATTAATTGAAAACAAGCTGATGATGGTTTCTATTTGAACTACTACTCACCACCGTGCTAAAGTAAATTTATAGGGTATATTCTGCTAGGGAAAGATTCAATTAAACAAGTACCTTCTTACACAATACAAGTTTATTGGAATTATACAAAATAAAGGCACACATACAAACAAAGTGGCGAGCCACTAAAATAATGCCTCTTTCCCTGCTACTACGGCATTCACCCACACAACTAGTCTCCGTTCCTAGTGGTATGGGTGAAAATCTGCATGAGACAATAGCAGTTTCTCAGAGTCGCTATGCGAGTCCGTGAGGGAATAGATCAATAACCTACTAGCTCACTCACATGTGTCGACCTATTTGGACTGTGCTCATATGGGGAAAATAACTAATATGCTAAGCAAACCCGAGACACAATATTTTTACAACAACTGGTCTTAACACCTAGCCTTTTTACAAAAGGTCTAACTCTCTCATAGGTTAAATTATAATCTTACACAATAACCTCTCAGTTTTGATCTCAATCAGTTGATTTCAATCAGTTGAAGTCTCTCAGTTGACCACATTCAATTGACGGATCGTCGGTCCTTGGCTTCGCTCACAGGAGGTTCCTGTGAGCACACGCGAACGCGGCCTACGGACGAGATGGTGACGCTTTCGTTACCTGGAGTGGCGAACTTCCCTCATAACCGGGAACCGGCTAAGTAAGGCCTTCCTGAACGTCGGATGACCACACCGCAAGGGATAACCTTAAAGCCGCCTGCGCTCTGATGAATTCCAAATCATCACACAACGGCGCAACAACCAGGCATCAATTTAACTGCGCATAGCACCAATCAAAAGAAGGCTAGCATAACAAGCCAGACAGGATTCTGCTTCTACTGGAATTTATATTAAAACCCCATCGGGTTATTTGGGCACATCCCGTTCCTCTCAGGATATAAAGTCCCTCTCAAACAGCCCCCAGGCTCGTGTTCTTGGTCGTAAAAGACCGGACACGGAACACCGATTTTTCAAACCAATCTGACAGTTTCTCGAATAATCTTCCACAGACTATATAAGATTATTATCGATTTTTATCTTTAATACATTCGACATTGTTTTTTAATTTAAAAATATGGTGAATTATGAATGTTTGTTTATTTGTTTTAATTAACTGATAAACTGTAATTAATTTACTAAACACAAAAAACCGTCTTTGCGTTACGTAAACCACCATGACAAACGCCCGCTGCTATTCCACGACAGATGTCGCTACTATTTAGTTTTGCAACGTCACAATATGCCGCTTGCTTTCTCTCACTCGTTACATTTTTATTAGGTTGTTAATAGACAAGT
The DNA here is from genome assembly GCA_945859645.1 of Amphipoea oculea. Lineage (NCBI taxonomy): Eukaryota > Metazoa > Arthropoda > Insecta > Lepidoptera > Noctuidae > Amphipoea > Amphipoea oculea. The sequence goes on from OX243884.1 coordinate 350,193, forward strand.
TTTAAGGGAGAATTTTTCTGCTTTGTTTATCTCGGTTTTCTGCCCGATTAGCTCGAAAATTTGTGTAATATTAAATTTCATTTATTCAGACTACCTACAATGAGGTCCAAAATGTTACCAACAAAAAAATAACGATAAACTTATAATCAAATAATGGAAAGATGGAAACGGAACAAACAATTTTTAAAAATCAACCCTCGTTGGGGTTAAATGGGGGAGTACAGTTTATACGAAAAATCGCATTTCTTCGGTTTAAAACCTCTGACTAGGTAGGTATAAATAAAGACCATTATTATTAATTTTATTTTATGTTAAGCTACCCCTGTATATAGGTGGACGGGGATGTTAAAGTTCTAAGGAGAAAATACGAAATCCACGCGGACGAAGTCGCGGGCCAAGAGCTAGTGTATAATAATAATTGAATCAAGTATGTAAAATGTCTCTAAGCAACAAACTAGCTCCATTCAGAAAGGTTTTAAGAATATAGACCATATACCAACCCGAAATTTGTCGTCACGTCCCGCTAAACAATTGCGGCGCTCGTCACTAGTAGTGGCACATAGTGACCGCTGGAGATTAACTGCGTCTAATATGCGCACACAAATCAACATGGCCGACATGTTTATTGCTTATTGCAGCTACCGCCGACCGCTTTAAATACTACCACGCTAATTGTATTCTGTATTTTGATTTCGGACGTTTAGTTTTTGGTGACAATGGTTTACGTACCGTTACTATATGTTAAAGGAGGTTGATATCGCTGCAGCATCAGTCTACACATCGATAGAATCATAATTACTATAGCGTTACAAGGTTATTTAGCGCGCGGCCATAATCCTATCTAACACCGCCAATTTGTTTTTTTTTAAATATAACAAAATTTAAGTGACACTTCTCATAACTATTGCACAAATATTTACCAACAGTGCCCCCCTGTCAACGTCAGACAAGCGCCAAAAGATCCTTGTAGGGAAGGTTCTGCCGGAATCCTTTTTACTAAATAATTAAACTAATTCAAAGACTTATCTATTAGGTAGGTAAAACACAGCGGCTGGCGACTACTAATCATGACTCACAAAGCTTTGCCTCCATCTCATTTATCATGTATGTACATGTTTATCACCTAGAAGCACTGACCGAACTGAACTTTGAACAATAAATAAGTCGTGCCGGTTGCCACTACACGTTACTTATTGAAACAACTCAATTTATCGCTTGGAGGCACATCGAACGCGAAAACAGAAAATAGTCCGATACAGAAGGCCGGCTCGAAACAGCGAGCGAAAATGCACGCACTCATAGACACGCTTCTACGTACAGCGAGTGGAAGCGCTCGCGCTCTGGGCGAGTGGCATTTGTTTGACATACTCGTAGTTCGAGATGGTCGCCGTATGTTTGCGTCTATGTGTGCGTGTCCTGTGTTCGTTCGTTCTATAGTGCTGGTCTTCTGTACCTGTATATGTTGTGGAGAAATACAGAGAGCACTCCGCAATCAGTAGTCATTGCAATAAAATCAACTGAGTCTCGTTGCTGATCGTATTTTGTGTTACTTTGTATTGTACGGTTTAATCACAGGGGAAGCAAATCTGGAGCTTATTTAATTTCGACGTAGTTGAATGCTTTCAAGGTAAATGCGTTATATGATTTTGTTGTAGCATTACTTTTATTATTATAATTTTATAGAGCTTCATTCATTTTTGCTTCACTTTTTTTAACTACTGGGCAAAGTTCTCCCCCATATTTTTAACCGACTTCAAAAAGGAGGAGGTTCTCAATTCGACTGCATGTTGTATTTTTTTTTTTTGAAGTCGATTGATATTTTTTTAATGGGTTCGGTGTGGGGTGGTCCCAAAAAGTTATTTATTAACTTTGTTTGGGTAGTTTTTGAGTTATCTTCAATAATATCTATTTTTGCCACTTAGTTTATATTGATGATGTCATAATAACTTCCTGTCACTGACATTTAAGAACAATAGGGTAGTTTCCTGGGTAAAAAAATAATAATTCTAATTAGTCAATTCAATTTAGTAACAATTCACATTGCGTTCGAATATAATCCAGCATGAAACATTAACATTAACAACATAATTAGACGTAAGTACAAACATTAAAGAATACATGCAATTCAATTTAAATTAGAAAATATGATTTTATGAAATAATAAAATTGTATAATACCATGCAAACAAAAAAAATAAAAACCCAATGTCAATAAATTAATAGCAAATTAAACGAAACAATAATCAAAGAATAAAAGTCATAGGTATGCACACGGAACACACACACACACACACAATATAACACCATATACAAATAATTACATGTCCGTTTCAATAGCAACAAGTCAAATCAATCACAAATCATCTAATGAGTAGAGACATCTTTCTAACAGGAATGCTTTGAGTCTTGCTTTAAATGAGCCTGTGTACAGTATGCTTTTCAATTCTAGCGGTAGCTTATTAAATATCTTAACTGCCTGATACTGCGGACTATGTTTAACGATAGCAAAACGCGGGATGATTTTGTTACCAAGGTCTTTCCTACGCGTATTTTCCCTAACCAGCCTGTCTTCGTCTGTTTCGTAATCATACACATTTTTTTTTAAGGTGCTTAAGAGTACTGCTACATAAAGGCTAGGTACTGTAAGAATACCAAGTTCTTTAAAATATGGTTTACATGAGTCTCGTTGAGAAATGCGGACAATGGTTCGTATCGCTCTTTTTTGGAGAACGAATGCCCTATGCCAGTTGTAATGGTAGCTGTTTCCCCAAAATTGTATGCTATACCTCAGTTTGGACTCTATCAGTGCATAGTAAACCATTTTCAGATGTGTTATGCTCACTTCATCCCTCAGACTTCTTAAGGCATAACAAGCAGATGATATAGACGAATCAAGTGCTGCTAATTCTTTCTTCCAATTTAACAATTCATCAATATATATACCTAAAAACTTGACTTCCCTGACAAGCTCAATTTTAACTTTGTTTAGTTCAATGTCCATATTGTCCTTGTTACGCGCAGTAGTTTTAAATAACATAATATTGGTTTTAGATGTATTTATTCTAAGCCTATTAGCATTAAACCAAGAATGAAGGGCCTCTAGAGCTGCATTCACCTTAACAGTTAGGTCTTGAATGTCGTTAGCTGCAACTATAGCATTTGTGTCGTCAGCAAAGACTACTAGTTGTATGTCCGGTAAAAGTTGATGTATGAAATTGATGAGGTCATTAGTGAACAATATGTATAATAAAGGACCTAAAATTGATCCTTGAGGCACACCGGCTGTAATGTTTAACATAGATGACCTGTGGTTGCCTTTATGGCCGTTTGGTTGTGTAGAATCAAGTTCGACAAACATTTTTCTATTTTTAAGGTATGATGAGAAGAGTTTTAAGGCTTTACCTCTTACACCATAGTGTTCCATTTTTGTGATGAGTAGTTTATGGTCAATAGTGTCGAAAGCAGCGCTTAAATCCAGGTAAATGCCCGCTACCCTCATCTTACAATTTAATTTATTAACTACATCATTCACTAACGTATAAATAGCATCCCCTGTACCAACATTCCTCTGATATCCAAATTGTCTTAGATTAATTACTTTATTCAAATTAAGATGTCTATTTAAGCGGTTTATTAAAACTTTTTCAAAAATTTTTGCTAAAGTGGGTAACAAAGAAATAGGCCTATAGTTTGTTGGATCAGTTTTTGTACCCTTCTTATGAATTGGAGTGATCTTAGCTATTTTTAGTTGATCTGGGAAAATGCCCTCTGCAATGCACTTATTATAAAAAGTCGAAAGTGGCTCAGATAAAATTGGTAATTTATCCTTAATTACTGATATTGGAATTTCATCATAGCCACAAGATTTCTTATTTTGCATACTATTCACGATTTTTGTGATTTCATCCGGAGTAGTAGGCATGATATCCATATCGTTTTCCACTCTTTCCGTGCTCTGTTGAAGAAAAACGACAGCATCTTGACCATCATTACTACGAGTAGGCATGATACACATGTGATCGAATTGCTTTACTAGAATGTCAGCTACTTCCTCAGGGTTATCTATTATTTGGTTATTTATTTTAAGTCGAATTTCCGGACGCATTGCTTTGACCCTATTTGTACTTTTATTTATAACTTTCCATATTTCCCTACTTGAATTTTTAGATTGATTAATTCCTTCACTCACTGTTAGTTTTTTAGCATGCGAAATTACCCTTCTATAAATTCTAACATAGTTATTTTTGTAGTTAAGGACACTAGCGTCAAGTTTATTTCCACAAGAGCATAAGATTCGTTTCATTTTACTCGATGTTTTCACACCTCTTGTGATCCACTTTAATTGAAACCTACGTCTTAATTTAATTTTTTGTTCACGTTTTCTAAAACTGTTCTGAAATACCTTGCCAAAGGTCTTCAAAAATGTGTTGATTCCCATAGCACTCCAATTATGCCCAAGTATTCGCTGGCCAAAATTTACACCATTCTTATGATTAAAAAATCTCCTTTTTATAGTAATATGATTGTTATTATCATAATTATCAATGACATTGTCGAAAGCGAATTCACCCAGTAGAGCCCCGTGTCCATCTGCCAGGCCATTATGGTCCACTATACATCCCTCTACACAGTCATCAGGCAAGTTAGTTAAGATGTTATCTATGCAGGAACAAGAGTTATTGCGTATAAACGTAGGAGTATTAATGAGATACCTAAAGTTATAGCATGTCAATAGGCTTATGAACTCTGTTCGTTTTCTACTCTCTGTTAGCATATCAATATTAAAATCTCCACAAACTACACATTTCCTCTTAAATAAATGCTCCAGCAGGTTTTCCAAGCTTTTCATAAAATTATCAAAATTCTTATCATTAGTATTTCGATAACAACAACACAGATAAAGACCTGAAATAATATCCTTTATACAACAAATCTCAAAGCTCTCTACCCTATACAGTTTATTTATTACATCTACAACTTCAACTTTTCTGTCCGTGTGTGCTAAGATTAAGGTTCCCCCCCTAATCTTTGTATTCCTAGTGTTGTAAGATACAAGATTGTAATTTTCGATATTTAATAAATGTACAGCTTTATCATTCAAAAAATGTTCACTTATGCATACATAATCTACCCTTCTTTCAAGCATTTCTAAATAAATGGATAATTCATTTTTCTTATTGCTAATTCCACATACGTTCTGATGACATATACACAGTTTATGTATGTGATTATCAAAGAAAAAAATCATTTGCGTGAACTAAAGTGCCATTGAGTGAAGACTCTCCTGGTTCCACATCAATAGGGTGGTTTATGTTTCCATTATCACAATATTTAAATTCGTTTATCATTCGACTAAGATTTACAAATATATTAGACATGCCGTGATTGTTAACAGATCCACTTTTTTTCCAAAACATATGGAAGTCGTAAGAAAGATAATAGTTTGAATCGAACAAGTATGCAAAATTATGAGTACATGCATCTAGGTATAACAGGCTGTTGAATGTCTCTATTCTTCCGTTGAACATCGTTGAGTAGTCGTTCAATTTGAATAAAGGTGCGCAGAAGTCCGTCAGTTAGATTATCGAAAAATAATGGACCCATATTTTTTCTTTTGTCAATCAAACAAAAAATGACAAAGATAAAGCGCGTCAAAATTTGGGAGTTGGGGGTCGTGACGTCACGCCGTGCGACAATTTTTAGCACGGCGTGACGTCACGACCCCCCACTACAAAGTGAAAAATAACTTTAATTTCGAAAGTCGGTGGCAAACAACAAAAATGCGGACCCAACGACACCGACTTCCGAAATTAAAGTTATTTTTTAACCGACGAAAAAACGGAGGAGGTTATCAATTCGACGCGTATATTTTTTTTTGTTTTTTTTTTTTTTTTTTTTTTTTTATGTATGATCACGCATAACTTTTTACAGAGCAGTCCGATTTTGATAATTCTTTTTTGATTAGAAAGGATATACCCCGAAGGTGGTCCCATATAAATTTGAAAAAAAAAACCCAACCCTAAGGGTAGGAAAACAGGGGATGATTGATAGTTCACTCACTGATTGTAATGTATGACCACGCATAACTTTTTACAGATTAGTCCGATTTTGGTAATTCTTTTTTTAATGGATAGAACATACCTCGAAATTGGTCCCATGTAAATTTGGAAAAAAAATTCCTACCCTAAGGGTGGGAAAATAGGGGTGATTTGTTGTTCATTCACAGATTTTAATGCTGAGCTGTGTATTACAATTAAAATTAAAGGCCTATCTATGTTGGTATATAAAGCCTGTTTTTTTAAGTATTCTACTATACAAAAAATAATAGTTAAAGTAGGATTATATAACAGTTAATATCTAAAGCTACCTACCTTAGGTAGCCATTTTAAAAGTAATCAAAAATTAAGCATGCAGTAATAAGTAAATTATAGCCTCAAAAAATTATAAAATAAAAACTTTTTAACAAAAAAATTAAACCTCCGAAAAAACTGAAAAGCAAAAAATAAAAACCTTTTTTATTTTACCTTAATAAATAAGTTCTTAAACTAATGCAAGTATACCTAAAAAATTTTGAGTCGGCGCCAAACAATCAATGAACAAAGATCACTAAATTACCTTAAATTTATAGAAATAGCCAAATCAAATTAATAATGCAACGTGAAATCCCCAGCGCTAAATATTAACATTCCAAACAAAAAATGCGCTCTCCGAACGACCACTCGCAACGATATTAAGTTGCTTGTTTGGCGCCGACTCAAAATTAGTTAGGTATACTTGCATTAGTTTAAGAACTTATTTATTAAGGTAAAATAAAAAAGGTTTTTATTTTTTGCTTTTCAGTTTTTTCGGAGGTTTAATTTTTTTGTTAAAAAGTTTTTATTAGTTTGTATGTAGTATCTTATTTGGAAGTCGGTTGTTTTTTTTTTGTAAAATACTTTTTTAATAATTAAGGTTTATTGTTTTATTTCCATTGACTTTTTGTTTCTGGGAACCTTGTGGAATGTAATTTACAGGTTGTACTACGCGGAAACATAACGCCACGTTACTTTATTACATAGGTTGGACATTGTGTTTCCACAAAATGGATCTAGCTGGAAAACTCGTTAAAATACTATACCAAGAATAATTTTACAGCTATAACTGAACAACATAGAACCCCTTGAATTAGAACTAGATTATGTCTCAACCCTATCGCAGTGCTATCCGTGTGCTACCTACCTATCAAACTACTTACACCCCGTACCTACTAGAACTTAATTTGGTGCTCCATTACACTGAACGTAACTCGCAGTCGCCGCCGATAGATGGCGTTAGCGACGTTAGGGCGGCTACAAACGAGCCATCTCCGGTTATTACGTGGCCAGTGGATTTGTTGGTTGTCATTATAGTTCGGTAGTGCAGAAGACTATGAATCGTTTGTGTTTGACAGTTGCATTAGTGCGGCCGGGTGATGTTCGTAACATTTGTAGTTGGTGGCTAGTGGTGCAATGCCATTAGGTAATTTACTTTAGTCTGTGGCGTGCATGCCCTGATTATTTTGGATGGGTGTATTAATGCAACACATAAAACGAAAATATGGCTCTAATAAATAGTCACAGGCAGAAAGCAGGATGGGAGAAATTGAGAGCTGTGTTAGCACTGTTCATAATTAATAGACTTCAATGCGTCGTAGCATATTCTATCAAATAATGAAGGTAAAAAGTTTGTTTGTTTGAACGCACTAATCTCTGGAACTACCAGTCGGGTTTGAAAAAAATATTTTCTTTCCTAACATCACGCTACGACCCTTGAGACAAGCAAAAAGTCAGAAAGAACGCCAAGCGAAAATGAAGTAAAAGTTGGGGCGGGCTATAATTTCACGCGGACAAGGTCGCGGGCAGAAGCTAGTGTTTAATTTTAATAGCTGTAAGTAAATCTCTCTAAAAACATGGATTTATGTAAATATCCTATATTTTGATAAATCTATGTCTACATAAAAGTATTTTTCGTTTCAACTTAAAAAAAAATATAAATCAAACTTCTCATTTATTTTAGTGGTACCAATACGTGTTCGTATATATGTAGATAGTTAACCGAGCACAAATATTCGTTTAACTACATTTTGCTGGAGTCCGATTCAACATAAACTTGTAAATAATAGTCATCCGGCTTTCCCCACTTTTACGACTGTAAGTCGACATCCTAAAACATTGCTGAACTTTTTAAATCCAAGATTTTCCTTTTACTTGAGGATTTGTTTTCAGAAGAAGGAAATCTTCCAAAAACTTATTTTGGTCCATTCAAATTCTATTTTACGTGTCCGCTTGTTTACCTGCGGTGGGGTCTGTGTTCCTGGAGTTTTATTAAAATAATCTGATTCCAAAATATTACTTTTGACTTTTTCCTTGTGTAAAATAACTGATGAAGGTTATACATATTATATTAATAAAATAAGGATATTCCCATTGGATTTGGGAAATCAGATTTGGGAAATCAGATTTGGTAGATATAATATTATCGTGTTTCTATTTTGTGTCATTAATTTGTAGTGCTGCCAAGAAGTAGAATTCTATGATAAAAAATGCATGAGTAAAACAAAGATTAAACCACCTAATCTTTCAGCTCATCATCAACTCTAGCTATTGGACTTACCTACTCACTACGTCATCTGCAGAAGAGCTTCAATTTTTCCCTGAAACGGTAGGTAGGTACCTACCGTCACTGTATAGCGCGATAAAAGAACATAAATCAGATATGCAAATAGAGAAATAGACGTTGCGAACATTTTGCTAATAACGTTCCCGGAATAACGTAGTAGAAACAGCGAAATGACAAAAATTCATTTGGCCAATGTCCAGCGTGCACCTGCTGAGTGAATTTTTGAAATTATTCTAAAATTCTCGTTGCATCGGGGAGGATGGAAACATTAATTACTGTTTTTGGAAGGAATTTCGATGATCTAATTTAAACTTAACTGACGGAATTTGTTCAAAATCTTTATTACTATACGTGTCGAGTATCATCGTATCTTAAATTCTTTAGTTTGGAATAGATGGAAGCCCCGTGTGTATTGATGATTCAAAAGAAACCGACTTGATCATTTTTCATTTTATACATAGATAACTGAAAAAAAAATAGTTAAATCACCTATTTTTTTTATAATTATGCATGTGTGTCTATGACGTAATTACGTTCATTTATTATGACAAAAGTATCAATGACTTAAAATTTCATGAAATCGAGATTGTAGTTGCAAATAAATTAAGTAAATATTAACTAGACTCAAATGGTTTTTTCCAGTCTAGTTACCTACAATCTGAGTTCTAACTGATTGAGCAACGAATAGTTTAAATGATGACTCGGCTTTTCATACATTAGTTCTGTTTCAAAAAATACAAAACATATTAAATGTTATTCCAATCATAAGGTTGCAAAGAAAAGCTTTTCAACACCCACAACGTCCAAATCTATTCAAAACAAGTTAATCAAGCACATAAACTTTTCGACATATCACAGAATCTCACGTTTCCTACGAAACGGTAATATCTTTTGTAACCAGCCTGTGAGCCTGTGAGTTGCTCAGTGGGCCAGCAAAAATGTCCAATATCTCGCAATGGCGGGCGTCTTATTACCCGGCTAATTTGTATTGCCGCTGTATTGGCTGTCGGGGCGTGCGCTGGGAGCATGACTTGTGAATTTATGCGGGTTATATGGCTGCCTTTAATGGGGGTTGATATTGAAGTGGTATTGAGTTGTTGATGTAGAATGATTAGTTCTAGAGTGAAGGTTTCTTTACATATCTCTTTAGTCGGGGAAATTTTCAGCTATATGAAAGGATTATCCATTCCAGCAGCTGGCTACACTTGGATATCTCCTGTATTATGTTAGTTCCAGACACAAATGTGAAATGTAGATTATACCCATTATAACTACTAACTATTCTTTGACGGAATTGTACAGAAAGCATTCCTAAGATGTTCCTATCATTCATAACAACTCATAAAATAAATAAATATAAAGATTTCTTCTATACAAAATGTAAAAACGTATACTATATAAAGCCCGTCTGTATCAATTCACTACCAAATAAAAACTAAACCAAGTATCTAAGAGATTGTCACATACAAAATGTTATTTCAACGACTGCAAAAACAGCTCCAGAACAATTCGAAAGCACTATGGTTTCATTCAATTTCAATGTTCTTAAAACAAATGCTCCAAACTGATAAAACTTTCACCCTCTAAAAATAACTCCAAAAGTTTGTGTAAAGGTTTGTTTTAGAATAAAATAAACAAGAGGCATCAGCTGCCGCCATTGAAAACTAGTGTTATTTAAATTGCTTCCATTTTTAATTCTAAGTGTGAGCAGTTCGGTTTCCAATTCCAAGCCATTTACTTTATTGCTTTATTTGGGAGTAGGTACGTTTCCAATCTACTTGGGATCGACTGAAATTGGAAGTACCTTTAGATAGATGTCTATGGCAGGTAACAGTAGCCGACGGTCGAGTTTAATGATGGGCGGTAGAAGAAGCATATAGACAGCTAGACTTTTTTCTATAGGCAGACGATGACGATTATAGCAGCTAAACAAAATCGTCGTTTTTTTTTGTTCTTAAGTTTTTTTCCGGCATTGCATGGTGGACGCGGGTAGGCGGAATTTTGTATTAAACTTGAAACGTAGAGAAGAAAATTTCAAGAAAGATATCTTTGTGTCTGTAATTTGGCCTATTATTCTGAGGACAGACTTCCCGACAAAAGCAAAATGAGAGAATAATCTAAACAAACAAACAACAGCGAAATAATGCTGAAAATAAGTTTCATCCGAAGCTACAATATTTTCATTGATATGTTCGCGTTTCACAGACGACCCCCGGAGGATTAAGTACTTATCCCCGCTGTACAATGTTTTTGTCAATAAATTCTATCTTTAGTAGCAACATCACGAACCGTCACTGAATAGAAAAGATCAGCAGGCTGACTCTTTTCATGCACGCATAAATGCAAGGAAAAACAAAAGAATAACGAACTCACCAGCCTCATCAACCTTGCGTTCTGTAATCGAAAATTTCGATTAGATTTTGCAACGTTTTATGCTAATCATGGAAAATGTTGGACGCACCCTATTTGTCAATGTTATTTTTACCTGCACAAAAAATTGCACGACGTTAACTCATGCTGCGGGATGAGACATTCAGTAAGATTAATTTCGTTTCTTCATTAATTTCGTGAAGTGGACCTTTTGTGACACAGTTACGTCCAAAAAAGTTTCCCAAATAATATTTTTAGTGCGAAGACGAGTGTGTTATTTACGAGCCCAATGCTGAACTAGAAGTGTAGTAAGAACATAGCGAATAAAACTTTATTGTGGGCGATTTGACAAAAATATTGAACTCCCGAGCTTTGCGATGTGGCTCGTATGTTTTGACGTTTAGGACTTTATGATTCTACGCTCTTCCGGTGTTTTCTTTGAAAGTTTGTGATAAATGGAGCCACAGTTGTACTTCGTTTTTAAAATACTGTTGTACTTTGTGTCCTTTTTGTTTCATGACATGAAATGAAATGGCAAACAATAATATATTTTTTTTTAATAGTTATGGGTCATTTATGAATAGGAGAGGAATCTTTGAATACGCTGCACGTGTGGGCACGTCAAATTTCTGCGTATTGTGATGTTTATAATGATCATTGTGATCATAAAGCATTTTCAATATCAGTGGACTACTGGTATAAAAAGTAGGTATAATAACTCGCTTTGATTGAGATTGAGATCTATTTAGCTACATATTACCCCATAAACCACTAATATGAGTTAATAGTATGAGTTAATAGTATGAGGAATATACCAGAGAACGGTAAATTCCTCATACTATTAACGGAGTTCGAGTGCCTAATTTTACTTTAATAAGAAGTCCAATACAAAGTATTCAGTGAACAAAAGTGCTGACTTGCACAGAAGCGGATCCTGTATAAAATAAGCCAAGACCATTTAATGTCGGAATCAGATATTCTGATTGAGCTTCAAGTATTCTTAAACAAGTATTATTCTACATTGCGATTTTTGAGGTCCACCTACCACCCGCTGTTCAACAACCAACCCTATTATTATAGAAGTAAAGTTAATTGTTGGATGGAGGGTTCAGTTTCGTAACTTCGACAAAATGTCCCGTTTAGTCCGTCAAAAAATACTAATTTAATTCGCCAGTTCTAAGACAAAGGCTTTTAACCGTTTTTTTGGGTCGTTCCGGAGGTCTGACGAGCCGGCCATCTTTGTCGCACAGTGAACCAGCGTATTTACAATAGTAAGGGAGAGGACATATAGCGGGGATTAGCGAGAGCGAGTAAAGTAATAGATAAAAAAAAACAAATCCAATTATTACAGTGGTTAGAAGTAAAGTGTTCTTTGTTCTGCAGCGAGATGAGCAGGTGGCAATGTTGCCATCGCGAATAGGACCTGGATGAGCGTGTCACAGAAGCGAGGAGATCAAGGTAAGCATAGCCCAGCGATGTAGAAGTCTGAGTAGTTGAAAAATTCACGGTTTCTGATAAAAGCATTTATTAGGACTTGCACAGGAAGCACAAAATCATAATCTAAAATTGAAAATTAAAAAAAAAAAACTAACCACAAGATAAAAAAAACATAAAGTCTTGTACGAGGCCAAAAGCCCCGTATCTCAGCATGATGCCAAAATATTTAAAAAATAAATGTCGCAGCGCTGGTTCCTATGAGAAAGTCCATGCGGCTGAAATCGCGGGACGCCTCTAGTTTGTTTTCACGCAAGTAAACAAAAAGTTACACGACCCAGTTTCCCACCGATCATCTGAGTCGCGGCTACATCTGTCCGTCAGACACAACAGCCCTTCTCTTTTTTCGTCAAAATCCGAAACACAGAAAGTGTCACTCGTCATAATCCTCTCAACTAATCTGAATTCAAATGTTTTTGAACACCTTAATATTAATCCTCTATTTTACGTAAACAGATTAGGTATGCTTACCTAAAATAAATTTACGTAAGCAGGCGCTGTGATAGAATTGTAAAACGTATACATAATATATATGTTGTTGGAATAATGTATTTTTGCATAAAAATTAGGACGGGTTGTTTCACGTCCACTTGAGTTTATTAAATTGAAATCATAACAAACGTGTCACCGCACTACGAGGGTCATTATCCATTATCTGTAGTGTGTCTGTGCGCCTAGTACACGCACATCACGCCGCCGCGCGCCAGTGCAGCGCCGTGATGTCGAAATAAAAAAATATTAGGCATTTTCAAAGTTAATGCTTTTGAGCTGAAATTTTGTACAGAGATTCTAGACCAGATACACTCTTCAACCTGTTTGTATTGATATACCCTTTCTGTAACACCCTGTATGTCACAAATGGCGCTAACTAGGGTACATATTTGAATTTCGAAAATTTAAATATCGAACGATCATAAAACCGAAAATTAAAATAACGTAAGTTTATATTGTCGAATGGTTAGATAACCTACGTCCAATATATCTAAAATTTAATTATCGACAAACATGACATTGAAAGGCTTAAATATCGAAGTACAGATTATCTAATGATGTAAATATCGAAGTACAGAGTATCGAATGACCTAAATATCGATATTTATTTATATGTTGTGCTACAAAAATTAGTGACAGAAACAAATCGTTGCAAAACCGACTCCACGTGGTCTTGTCTGCCCTACCCCTAGAGTGTAATTTAAGCCCGCGTGGGACCGCCGGAGCCCCGCAGCGCCGGAGCCGTGACAGAAACCATGCCTGCTGCATGATGCATGCTCGCTTGCACTCTGCATGCTAGAGTAATATTATTTTCACATAGGAAATAACTTAAAAAAAACACATTTGTAGGCCGGGCCCGCTCTTGCATCTTATGTCGACGGAGCCCCGCTACGCGGGGCCCCTATTTCTGTGTAAAGGGTTTAAAGTAACCTAACCTAACCTAACACCGGGGTGCCCTTCGCTCTCTCTTGCATCCTGCAACCATGCCTGCCTGCAAGTTCGATATTTTAACTACTTAGTAGGTATTTTTAACGTAAATATAATGAACTGAAGTGTATTGAATGTTGACATTTTGAACTTAGATATAATGATTATCGATGTTTTTAATCATTAGATATTTTTATAACTCGGCATTTCAATGTTAGACATTTTATGCTTAGGTATAACAATTTTCGATATTATGATATAGCCGATATTTAAATTTTCGATGTTTTGAACGTTGACATTTTACACGTAGGTATTTTAATGTTCGACATTTAAAAATGTACCCCGCTAACTATCGTAAAATTAAAAAAAGCGTTGTTTCAAATTACAACGTCAACAATAATATACGTCAAATAATTACGATTACCTAATCGTTATTATTTGACGTACGCATGTTACGTTAACCAACCGTTTGAAACAACCGGCCCTAAGCTGTTTACTATACTACATCGACTCTAACCTACATAATATTATGTCCTATACTTACCTCTGTTTACCCCTTTAGAACATAGAGACATGACATGTTATGCAGCAAACAGGTATAAAACCACGTTGATTGATCTGTCTTTTGAATCAGTTGCAAAGTCATCGTCATCATTTTCCGGCCTTCCTTACAATTTATTTGGGGTCGGCGCAGTCGGCGCTACGTGTATTTTCTTCCATACTTCTCTATTAGTCGTCATCTCGGTAGTCACCCCCTTTCTAGCCATGTCTTTAGAATTTCTGTCTTGGAAAGTTAAAATGTTTTACGGTGGGTACTTCGTAAAGAAAGTTCACCTACTCGTTTTGAGTTAGAAATTGTACAAAAGCTTTACATTCAGGTAGGTAATTTGCTTTACTTCAGTGCCCGTTATTTTAGTACCGCATCCATTCCGCATGACATCGCCTCACTATCGCAACTAACACAAACCTACGGCTAAGTACCCAGTATACGCAAAACATCGAAACGTTTTTGGACTTTAATTAAGTCGTGCAGAGACAGATTGTCGGTTGTCTAAAGCTCACATACATATACTATGTAACGGTTTGTGCTGTAGTTCAAACGGTCGGAACACACTGTTGGCGGAGCTGCGGTGACTCGGATTTGTGTTCACCGGGTAAGGACGCGCTTTGATGTGTTACGAGCTTTATGTTATGTTATTTGGGAGTAATTAATGAAAAATTTGGATTTTGCCATTTAGTAAAATTAAATTTACTAATTGGCAAAAGCGTCCCCCCTTTTGCCAATTAGTATTTGGACAATGGGTAATTCTGTATGGGCCCCGTACCAAAAAAAAAAAAATACTGTTGCAATATGAACTACGTCTATATTTTATGCCCTCATTGAGTAATTTAATTAATTCTAAAAAAGCATATCTGAATTTACTTCGAGAAAAAAGATTTCAGGATTTGATTTATAAAGGGAAATATTTAACTTATCCTCTTAAAACATTATATTGACCTGCTGATGATAGACCCTTATTGCAATTAACGAACCTCCAAAAACTTTTTGCGCTTCTAATCAACAACTTAACTTTAAACATTTTTATTAACTTTAACAAAAAATATTGAGACTCTTTTTAACTTTCTGGCCTGTTGTCACATTTAATTAAACTACTCCGTGAGGGCAATAAAGATCAACATAGTTTATAATGCTACAATTAACTTTGTATCTGGGTACGGTCTTAACTATTCTCCTTTGGACATCTGTGGGCTTGCTGCCGTCTAACATTATTTTAAATTAATTTTAAGGTAATTTCCACTTAATTCTATACGGAGTCTCCGGAGTAATAAATTCCAAACTGCCCAGTTTAACCCTTCTCTCATCCACACACACGATTTCTGTGGTTTACCGCTACGTAGATTTATTGTTTCAAGGCTTTTTTATACAGCTCAGTCGAAATTTTAAACACAAAACAACATGCTCAAATGTTCCTGTGAACAACTTCCGATACTGTTCGTTCCGTAATTGCGAATCGCTGCAAAATCCCGCGCGTCAGCATTCGGAACTGAAAATTGCTTAGTTTTGCACCATCCCTATTCAAATCCCGCGCCAGTCCGGGATCTGGGAATCCCGCAAACACATTCCGTACGTGTTACGTCCGTTTTACCGCTTATATTGTTAATTTGTACATTGTTCCGCTTGGTAAGATATTTCGAAGACCTTTTGCAATTCTGTTGTTTGCATGTTCTGCTAATTTGAGTTGGAAATGTGTGCCATTTTGTTGATTATGGATTTAAACTTGCTTAATTATTATTACTTGCTGTGAGTAAAACGTAAATCAAC
Source organism: Amphipoea oculea (assembly GCA_945859645.1). Classification (NCBI taxonomy): domain Eukaryota; kingdom Metazoa; phylum Arthropoda; class Insecta; order Lepidoptera; family Noctuidae; genus Amphipoea; species Amphipoea oculea. The sequence continues at coordinate 366,435 of OX243884.1, forward strand.
GACTTATTCCTAATTAGGAACCTTTCATGACGAGCTTTAGTAGGTGTTTTCAGTATTCATTTTCCTTTTTATACATCTTTGCGCCTGAAGTTTAGAAATACATAATCTAATTTTATTTATATTTTTCTAATTAGTTTCCACAGCAGAATTCAATCTAGAAAAATAAATGCAATCAAGTTGGTTAAGCCGGTGAACTAATTTGGTAATATGCAACAGATTTCTTAAATGCAAATTCTTAATCAAAACTGTAATTAGTATTTAAAACATTGTATTATAAAATAACGTGGTAGATTATTGAGAACCGGGTATAACCAATTGTTATGAGTCATAATAAATTAAAGAAATATATTAAAATTAAGAAACTAATTAAACGGTCACAGAGAGCAATTAAAAAACAAAATCTTTTAAAATTAAATATTTCCCTTAGAAGGGAACGTGTTACCCTGTCTAAAAGTTTAAATAGTTGTACTGCTGAGTTAGATAAATGTAGGGAAAAGTATGACATTGATACAAAGCTCCTATACAATGATATACTACACAAGGAGCACTTGCTGAAGGATATTTTTGAGAAATATGAGACATCACAACAACAACTAAGTGAGCGATTATTTGAGGCTGGGGAACTACTGGAGTTGGTGAAGTGCAATGCTGAGAGTTATGAGTTTCTGACTAATAATCTCTCATGCAGCTGTGCCAACCAGCCACCACCACCTCCTCAGCCTCAGAGTGACTTGTCTCCACCGGTGTTGGCTCTTCCAGCAGAGTCCTGTGTTAGTACACAGAATAATAAATCTATTTTTTTTAGTGACGAAGTAGGTTCAGGCTTTGGAAAAATATTAACTAATTACCTTAGCCATAGTTTTACCAATCATTGCTATCATAACATAAGTTTTAAACAAATGATTAAAAGAATTGCAAACACAAACCTAGACAATTATTCTACAATGGTTTTGCTACTAGGTAAAAGTACTGGTATTACCAGAGAGGACATAGTGGATGGTGTCAACGCCTTATTAAAGTTAGACATAGGTAAGCTAATGTTGTGTGCTTTACCTTACTCTGATACTCTATCAGAAGATGAGAATAAATATATATATAAGTTGAATAACACTATTCACATGCTGACATGTTATCATAGTGACAAATTATTGTTTTTTGACACTAATAAGTTTGTTAGTGGTTTCAAGTTAACTCAGAGAACTTTATCTCTGTCTTGGGAATGTAGACATATGATTGCTATGTTGATAGCATATAATATTAACGGTGTTATAGCTAATATAACAAATTCTAGTATTAGGGACGAGTCTGTGTTGTCTAGTCATACTAACAACATAGTGATGATTAATTATGATTCTTCATGCTGTACGAAGGAGGGTCCACCTACAATACCAACATCTTTGGAGGCCACTACCAGTCAGATAGGGTATTCTGTTCCTGCTGGAACTCATACGGACTTCCTAGACACTTCAGTCGTAGTTGTGGAGGTCTCTCCGGATAACTCTTTAAACTAGTCAGTAAGACAACAGAAGTTACCCCTTCAAATAACCTATTACTATTCGAGAATAATAAAAAGGTATCTTCTGGCAATATTACTCAGAATAATAAAAAACCAAAGGGAGGGCAACATGTTTTAAAATTATTTAACCAAAATATTCAAGGTTGCTCTTCTAAATTACTGGAAATAGAATTGTTTTTAGAAAAAACCAAGTTTGATGTCATTTGTTTAACAGAACATTGGTTAAAAGCTCATCAAGTAATGTCAATTAACTATGAAAATTATTGTGTAGTTAGCCATTTCAGCCGAACATGTATGATACATGGTGGATCATTAATATTAGTTAAAAATTCTGTTAAATCAAAGGAACGAAAAGACATCGTCGGGCTGTCTGTTGAACACACCATTGAATTGTCCTGTGTTGAGCTCGATAAGCATGTAATAGTATGTGTATACAGACCTCCAAGTTACCAGAATCTATCTGTGTTTGATTCTGTAATGGAAGATGTGCTAAAGAAACTTTCTGCTAGTAGTAAGTCAATAATCATATGTGGCGATTTTAATATTAATTTATTAGAAAATAACTCAAATACTATGAGATTATTAAGTCTTTTTAGGTCATTTGACTTGTCAAATGTTTTTATTGAACCCACCCGAGTGACAGCTTCCTCTGCCACTTGTATAGATAATATTTTCTGTAACTGTGATTATTTACACAAACAAATTGTAAATAAGTTGCCATCTGATCACAGCGGACAAACAATAACATTTTGCTCCTACATGCCTTTACAAAAAACTCTAATAAGGTTTAGGCCAATTACATCTAAAAATTTAGAGAAATTAAATAATTCTTTAGCAAGTAAATTATGTGTTCAGAGTTTTAATAATTTATGTGACCCGAATGAGTTCTACGCCGAGTTCTTTTCACTATTAAACACGCAATTTAATGACATTTTCCCACTAAAGACTAAAAGTATTTACACAAAGTTCTTATTTAGTGATTGGGCGACTCCAGGTATTCGTAAAAGCAGGGAAAACCTTTTTGAACTTTATGGCCTAAAGCAACATATGAATAACACAAGCTTTCATCAGTATTGTCAGGGTGGACTGTATATTTCTTCCTGGGTTCTGATGTGTGAATAAAACTTCGGGCTTCTCTTGTTCGCGTTTATTTCTCAGGGCTTGCTGCTTGACTGTTGAGTGTCGACTACAAAATGTGCAGCAAACCCTTCCCATTAATATATATTTCTACCATGGTGCAAGTAGTGGGTGGTCTAAAATACGGCTCTTGACGTCGACCAATCAGAGAGCGTCTTTGTCTATTACATCATTCATTTTGACGCTCGTGCCCCCGACAGGTTTCGACCTGTCCGTACGTGTCGGAGTCGTGCTTTCTACCACCTTACAACTTTGTGTATTAGATACTATTTATGTCTAAAGGTAATTAAATCAAGCCTAATCTATTACAAATAAATCCCTACAATAAAATCAATCTTTATTTACATTATTAATTAATATCTTAAGCTACGACGTCCGTAACATCCTCCCCCCGGCGCAGGGCTACCGTAGCCTAATCTTCCACGCAGAGGACGGCGAGCTTCGTGACTGGCCGCCGTAGGATGCCCGCTGTAGTTCTGACGTCGGCTGATCGCACCTTGCCGTCTGGACCGCAGTAGACCGCTTCCACGACGCCTCGGGGCCACGTTCCTCTCGGGAGCGTGGAGTCGATGACGACGACCAGGTTGCCAACTTGAAGCGGTCGTCGTTGGTCGTCTGACGCCCCTCGGGGCACCAGTGTAGGCAGGTATTCGTCTACCCAGCGCCGCCAGAAGTGGTCGGCGAGCGCTTGGGCAGTTCTCCATTGCTTGCGGCTGGCCTCCTCACAAGGCCCAGTACGGGGAAGGCCTGAAGAGGTTCCGATGAGAAAATGATTGGGTGTTAAGGCCTCCGGATCCTTGGGATCAACAGAGACATGGGTCAGAGGCCGGGAGTTTATGGAGTGCTCGGCCTCTGTTAGCAGCGTCAGCAGCACCTCTTCTTTAAGTGCCTTTTGATGTAGAGTCGCCCCCAGCGCCGTTTTAACGGAGCGCACCAGTCGCTCCCACGCTCCCCCCATATGCGGCGCCCCTGGTGGGATGAACTTCCACTTCATTCGGTGTTCAAGTCCATAATGAACGAAGTCTTTTGCCCACTCCTTGTAAGCCGTTCGTAGTTCGGCGTCCGCCCCTCTGAAGTTGGTTCCGTTATCGGAATACATAATTCGGGGCCAACCCCTTCGCGCCGCCATTCTTCGTATCGCCATTAGCGCAGAGTCGGTGGACAAACTTGACACTAACTCCAGGTGCACTGCCCTCGTGGTTAGGCAGGTGAACAGAGCTCCCCATCGTTTCTCATGTCTTCTTCCTATGACCACCGTCATTGGTCCAAAATAATCGGTTCCGCAGTGGGTGAAGGGTCGCGGCGTTTCCATTAATCGTTCCACAGGTAAGTCCCCTGTAGTCGGCTTCACTGGCGCAGCCTTTCTGATGCGGCAGAGCTGGCATCGATGTGCAATTGCTCGCACTGTAGGGCGTAGGTTGACCACCCAGTATCGCTGTCGTAATTCATTGATCACGCGTTCATTATTGGCGTGACCGGCTCTGCGATGTGCTTCCTCTACCAGTAACCGTGTGAACGGGTGTTTGCCGTGTAGGATTACTGGCGTCTTCTTCGTCTCCGTTACTGCCGCGTGTCCGATTCTTCCTCTAACTTTAAGAACTTCGTCTTCTAGATAAGGGTCCAGTTTATATAGACTGCTGGACTTGGGCACCGGCTTCCCTTTCTGGAGTAGCTGTACTTCTTCGGCGTAGTCTTCGAGCTGTGCCTGTTTTAGCCATAATTTCTCGGCCTTCTCTATCAGGTCGACGGTCATCTGGCTGGTCCTGTCCTTACACTTTTCCTTGAAAAGGAAGAGCGTGGCTGTCGCTCGTAATAGTTTTTCGTATGAAGAGAATCTACTTATGTCTGGCAGGTGAGAAGGGCATTCTCTCTCCTTTGTAACTGTTGCGTATGTTGTTTCGTCGTCGGTTGTGTCATCTTTGACCTTTTCCTTCGGCCAGAACTCCTCGTCGTCGTATAGAAACGCGGGGCCGGTGAACCATCTGTCATCTGGTTTCATGTGCACGGTGTAGTTAGGACGTGTAGCGTCGTCTGCCACGTTATACCCGGTGGGTACCCATCTCCATTGGCTGGCGTCGGTTAACTCCGCAATCTCACCCAGGCGATGTGCCACGAATGGTGTGTACTTTACAGCGTCCTTTTCAATCCATCGCAGAACGGTTTGTGAGTCTGACCAGTAAGTCACGCTTCTGGGCTTATCTCGGTGCTCCTTTAATATCGTCGCCGCGAGTCGTGCGCCGATAACCGCTGCCTGCAGTTCTAGTCGCGGGACGGTAACTGGCTTCAGGGGGGCTACTCGTGCCTTTGCCGCGACCAGTCTCACGTCTACTCTTCCGTCTGCCTTCTGGATCCTCCAGTAAGCTGTCGCTGCGTACGCTTGCTCGCTGGCGTCGCAGAAAACATGTAGATCTATAAGGTCGTCTGGGCCCTTGCCGTAGCATCTGGGTATGCGTAGCTTCGTTACTTCGTTCAGACTTCGTAGCCACTCCTCGAAGTGCTGCATGTCTTGTTCTGGAATTGCCTCGTCCCACCCTATGCCGTGCCTCCACAGGTTCTGGAGCAAGATTTTGCCGGTTACTGTGAAGTGGCTGATGAGACCCAGGGGATCATAGACCGCCATCACCGCTCCGAGGGCCTCTCGTTTTGTCGGCGCCCTGTCTCTAGTCTTCACTTCGGGTGACAACCGACTTAGTCCGGTGTTAAAGCCTAGCTCGTCTGAGCCTGTTTGCCACAGTAAGCCTAGTGTTTTGTCCGCGTTCTCTTCCCTTTGTCCGAGTTTCACTTCTGTGTCGTGTGCCTGTTTTTCCATTGTTATGCTTGCCACCACGTTATGTTTGTTCGAGCACCAACCCCTCAAATTAAAGTGCGCGTTCTGGTGAATCTTCATGACTTCACTCGCTGTCTTGATCGCCTCGTCTCCTGTCGCAAAGCTGTCTACGTAGTCATCCATGTAGTGGCTTGTCGTTATAGCTTGCGCGGCGTCAGGGTATTCTTGCGCGTGCAGTCTCGCGTTGGCGTCTCGTACTGAGTGCGCGATGAAGGGTGAACACGAAGCTCCGAAGATCATCGATGTCATTTTATATTTATTTGGTGGCTTAGTACGTTCCTCACCTCGCCAGAGAAACATCTGCGCAGCTTGGTCTTGCTCTCTTATTTTTACTTGGAGAAACATCTCTTGTATGTCTGCGGTGACGGCTACTGGGCGCTCTCTGAACCTGAACAGGATCCCTGGCAGTGACTTCAAGAGATCAGGTCCTTCCAGTAGGTGGTCGTTTAGGCACACTCCACTATATCGGTGTGCGGCGTCAAACACCAGACGCATCTTCCCCGGCTTATTTGGGTTCACGACCGGGAAGTGCGGCAGGTACCACACTTTCTTACTTTCATCCTCTGTTCCATTGCACTCCTGGGCGTATCCTTTGTCGAGTAGGTTTTTGACCAGAGCGCTGTACTGAGCTGCGAAGTGTGGTGATGAATCCATGTTCTTTTCTATTGACTTCAGTCTTCTGAAGGCACAATTGTAGTTATTGGGCATCGAAGCATCTTCATCACGCCATGGTAACCCGACTTCGAAGTGATCACCAACTTTTTTCATGGTGCTCTGAACCACGTCGATCGCTTTCTGATCTTCCGGTTTGATCTTTTTTGCCAAAGAGACTCCTAGGGCATCAATCTTGAAGTGTGTTTTCACTAACTCTTCTACACGACGTACGTCATCTGTCTGTCTCACTGCAGACACATCGTGTAGATGTAGCACAACTTGTCCCTCTTGCCTTTTCAGCGTTGCGCGTGGTGCAGTCCCGTGGATCACCCATCCCAACTGAGTGTACGAAGCCGCGGGTTCATTCTTCTTGCCCATGCGTAGTTCACGCGTGACAATCAGGTGCCAATTGTCAGCACCTATTAATACCTTCGGTGTGGCTTCCTCAAAGAATGCGTCTTTTTGCATGTCCTGGAGATGCGGATAGTTAATTAGCATCGACCTATCCACCGTCTGACCATGAAGTTGCAGGTCCTTCATTGTTCGTGCGCGCAATTCCTGAAATTCACCGTTCTGGCCGCGTATCTGTAGCTTGACTTCCTGGCTACATTCCTCGCGTTGTTGTGAGGTCACGCCTTGTATGCGCAAAGTAGAAACTGGCCCAGTTACTCGTATACGGCGTGTCAGTTCTTCGTCGATGAGCGATATTGTTGAGCCTTCGTCCAATAAGGCGAACGTCGACACTTGCCCGCCGGGTCCCTTTAGTGTTACGGGACACATCTTTAATAACACTCGCTGAGATGTATTGCTTGGCGCGGAGACGGTCATCACCGATTCCTTGGGTTGTTGGTTCTCGGCGTCGGCCGCCTTGTCGGGTTGTTCACTATGCGGTGTCTCTTTCGCCTCCCATTCTTTGTGCAGTAACGCGTGGTGTGGGCGGCTGCACGTTCCTTCGCCACATCGTTTCGCTCGGCAATGCTCACGTCGATGGCGCCTCGTCACGCACTTGAAGCATATCTTTGAAGTACGCGCCCATTCCCATCTTTCATCGACACTCATCTTCAGGAACTTTCCACATTTTGGTACTTCATGGTCACCGCCACAACATAAACACTTTTGTCTTCTTTCATCTTCTTTTTCCGATGTTGTGTAAACTACTTCTCGGCCCGACCTTTTCTTTGTGTTGGTTTGCGGCACACTTCTCGTTTCCTTCTTCGGGGCGGGTGCGGGCGTCGTATTTGTGAAGGCGAATCTCATGGCTCGATCGGCCTCCCGCATCAGGAACCGGGACAGTAGCATCACTTCCGGTTCATGCGACGATTCCACAGTTTCAGAAGCGTAATCGCACCACCTCGACTTAATGTGCGGGCTTAGTTTGTCAACAACTTCGCGAACTAACATAGGGTTCCATATATATCCGCGGTTATCCATATTAGATAACACACACACTATGTTTTGTAGTTTCACTGCGAACGAATTCAATTCACTGGCCGCGCTCGTGAGTCGGGGTAACTTCTTTAAGTCTTCCGTCACTCGATCCATAAGTATTTCCGGCCTCCCATAGTACTGCTCTAGTGTCTTCATAATCACTTGCGGGTCTGTCGCGGAGTAGAGGAGCGCTGACACTGCTTCTCTTGCTTCACCCTTGATGCAGTTTCGCAGTCTTGCTAAATTCTCGATCGCGGTGAACTTGTACAAACTTGCTGAGTCATTGTACGCCGCCTTAAATGGCAACCATTCAGTGGCCGCTCCCGTGAATGTAGGCAATTCTGTCACTTGTCGTGGCGGCGGGCGTACGTGCATCATCTTTTCCAACGTTTCGGCCAATTGTTCGATTCCTTTTCCAACTCGGCGTTCCCCTCTGTTGGGTGACCGCGAGGCCGATCGTTGTCTTCTTCGGTCGTTTCTGACGGGTGTGATGGCATCAACACACGTGGCGGGTTCGACGTAGGCGGTAGGCTCTGGGGCTGCGTGCGTGGCGGCGGGAGGCGGAGGTTGCTCTCTCTGCAGCTGTTCCGTGACTGGGGGGTGACTTCGGTCAATACTTTGAAGCCATTCGTCCACCCTGTCTTCATTTCTGTGCTCGGAGCCCTCTTCACGGGCCTCTGCCTCCGCCTCAATCGCTGACACTTCACATTCGAATCGCTTGTTTACGAGCGCCTTTTCAATCTCCAATTGCTCGTTCCGTATTGCGGCGATCCTCTTCTGAGCCTCGTATTCTGCCCTCTTCACTCTTGCCACGTCACTAGCATAAGATCTTCTGGAACGTATCGTACTTGCCGTATCTCTCACAGAAGTATAGTGCGCGGCTGTCATAGTTCTTGCAGAGTCCTGAGTTCGTAGTGCGGACTGCGTAGTCGGGTAACACAACGCGGATGGCGTAGCGAGCGATTCACCATGGTCGTACGCGGTCGCGGTCGCGGTGGCTCTACTCGCCGGGGGGCGTGGAGCCGGCGCGGCGGACGCGCCATCGGACGTAGTCGGCGCAACTCTCCCCGCCGCGGCGGTGACGGGGGGTGCGATCGCGAACGCGGAGGCGGCGAGATCGGTCTCAGCCGCGGGCGCACCGAACGGAGTGCGCGGGAGCGCGGACGCGATGGTCGACGGCGACCCAGGCGGATCTTCGAATGTGCGGGGACGTCGGCTATCGTAGCCCGATTCCACTTCACCTTCCTTGGCCGTGACGCTTCTAGTCTTCATACTTCTATCTCGAAGACAGTCTTGATTGTAATCTTCAATCGGCGATCTTCAATCCAAATCCGGCTCTCGAAGGACCAGCTGTCAGGGTGGACTGTATATTTCTTCCTGGGTTCTGATGTGTGAATAAAACTTCGGGCTTCTCTTGTTCGCGTTTATTTCTCAGGGCTTGCTGCTTGACTGTTGAGTGTCGACTACAAAATGTGCAGCAAACCCTTCCCATTAATATATATTTCTACCATGGTGCAAGTAGTGGGTGGTCTAAAATACGGCTCTTGACGTCGACCAATCAGAGAGCGTCTTTGTCTATTACATCATTCATTTTGACGCTCGTGCCCCCGACAGGTTTCGACCTGTCCGTACGTGTCGGAGTCGTGCTTTCTACCACCTTACAACTTTGTGTATTAGATACTATTTATGTCTAAAGGTAATTAAATCAAGCCTAATCTATTACAAATAAATCCCTACAATAAAATCAATCTTTATTTACATTATTAATTAATATCTTAAGCTACGACGTCCGTAACAAGTATGTTGCTACATATTCTAAGACTTTTAAAAGTGTATGCAAAATAGCTAAAGCTCTTTATATTAGCAATAAAATAAAATCAGCCGATGATAAAATAAAAACTACCTGGCAAATAATAAATAATGAAACAGGTAGGAAAAAAAAGCGTAATACTGAATTTAATTTAGAAACTGCACATGGCCCCATAAACTCAGATGTAGAAATTGCTCAGGAATTTGAAAACTTTTTTGCTAATATTCCCATTAAAACTACTGAAGCTTTAAATTCCTCACCCGCGCGTTCTGCTGATTTACTTAGAAAGAATGTTAAGGCATGCCCCTCGGAGTTTAGTTTTCAACATACGAACCCCCAGGCTGTTATAAAAGCTTTTAAAGATCTTAAAATTAAATCAACAGAAGATCTCTGGGGAATGTCTGTAAAAGTTTGTAGATCTATCATTGAAACGATTGCGCCCTATTTAGCTTTCATATTTAACATCAGTATAGACCAAGGAGTCTTTCCGGATCTCATGAAACACAGTAAAGTAGTTCCTTTATTCAAAGCCGGTGATAGTAAAGAACCCAACAATTATAGGCCTGTGTCAATTCTGCCAGTTCTCAGTAAGGTGTTTGAAAAGTTGATGCTCAATCAAATGTTACGCCACTTTAATAAAAATTCCATCTTTCATGAACAACAGTACGGTTTCACCAAAGGGCGTTGTACCACTGACGCCGGTGTCACCCTAATAAAGAACATTTTTAACGCCTGGGAAGAAGCACAAGATGCCATTGGAATCTTTTGCGACCTCTAAAAGGCGTTCGATTGCGTCAACCATGAGACACTTCTGCTGAAACTTGAGCACTATGGGATTAGGAATTTAGCTCTTGATTTACTAAAGTCGTATCTAAAAGATAGAAAGCTTAAAGTTCAAGTAAACGGCGTAAACTCATTGGGGTCTGAAATGGCAATGGGCGTTCCTCAAGGTTCGATATTGGGTCCATTCCTCTTTTTAGTTTACATTAATGATTTACCACAATTACTTCAAAATCAACCGAAGATGGTGTTATTTGCAGATGACACATCATTGATCTTTAAGATAGACAGACGGGCACAAAATCTTGACGACGTGAATAACTCTATTATTCAGGTCCAAGATTGGTTTACGGTAAATAATTTGGTACTAAATGAAAAGAAAACCAAATGCATTAGATTTAAATTACCAAATGTTAGAAGTAGCGAATGTGACATCATACTGAATGGAGAAAAACTAGAATTTGTTGATCAAACGGTTTTCCTGGGAATCACGCTAGACGAGAAATTACAATGGGGACCTCACATAACATCTCTTGCGGGGCGGCTTAGCTCGGCCGCTTATGCTGTTAGGAAGATAAGACAGTTAACAGATGTAGAAACCGCGCGTTTAGTCTATTTTAGCTACTTTCACAGCATTATGTCGTACGGCATTTTACTATGGGGTCGAGCTGCTGACATTGAATCCATCTTTATTTTGCAAAAGAGAGCTGTCAGAGCCATTTATAATCTACGTCGCCGCGAATCTCTCAGGGAACTATTTAAAAGGATTAATATTATGACGGTACCTTGCCAATTCATTTATGAAAATATTATGTATGTAAGAAAAAATCTACATCTTTTTAATAAAATAAGCGATAGACATAACTTTAATACAAGAAATAAAGATAAAATACATCAACCATTTTTCAGATTAGCCAAAGTACATACATCTTTTATGGGGTACTGTGTTAAATGTTACAATAAAATACCTTGTGATATATTTCAATTAAATGAAAGAAAATGTAAAACTCACATTAAACGTACACTTTGTAAACAAGCATACTATAAATTAGAAGATTATATCCAAGATAAGAACGCTTGGAAACATGCTGGTCCTGCTCCATAGGACAATCTAGAGTCTAGACAAAATCAAACTGGTTGCTAATTTAATTGTAAATTTTTTTATTCTTTTTTTTTTACATTTATTACTCACACCCTGACTTATTACTTGTATTTTGTTTTTTAATTAAAATCGTTTTGCTTGTACCATGTTTGTAAATATGTGAGCACCATGTATCTATCAGATAATTAATTTATATGTCATGGTTTCGTTTTTAATTCTTTTACCTATTGTGGTATAGTAATTTTATTGTAGGTGCATCGTCCTCACATGTTATTATATAATTAATGTACCCATGCAAAATATTGTACCTAAACATTTTAAAAGAGTAACGGTGGAGTTTCTTGCCCGTTCTTCTCCATACGAAAACTACCTTTTGGAATGGGCGACTAGAATCAATTCTATTTTAAGATAATTTTTGACGTTCAAAAGTGCCTTTTATGTGCCTATTTGAAATAAATGCTTTGACTTTTGACTTTGAACCGTGTGTGTAACTAATTACGTGAGCTTCATAATATATTATTGTTATAGTAATATGTGCCGAGAGCGGGACACGTTATTAAAATCCTCCTTGTCCTCTTTTATGCACTTACATCCTGTATAGACAATAGCACACCACAGGCGGTCCACACCGGGCCACACCGGGCCGCACTGGGCCGCACCGAGCCCCTGCGCAACGCACTGGCATGGCTTGCGGATCGCTCGTCAGGCGTAATTTTTCGGCCCGCCTGCTGTGTGCGATGGTTTATACAAAATATACGAAAGTGATGCGGCCCCCACGTGTTAAGTTGTCTACAGACCAAAGCCAACCCTTAGTCGCTGGGCTTATTTTAAATCTTAGCCGAGCGGATCTCGCGCGGCTTTGGTGTGTCGACACCTTAATGTGCGTGTAGCTATAATCACTTTTAAAATCGTCAAAACTTTTAAGGGAACTATAAATACAAGCCAACGACCAGCCAGTCGCATCAGTTTCACCACTCGTGGCGCCTTCCAACGATTTACGATAGCTCGGTAATACCGAATTATGTAAATGATGCGCTCCACTTCCGCGTGTAACCGAGATTGTTCGCGATCGTCTCCATTGTATATATTCACCGAATTAAGGCGTTTCCTTTACACGATTAATGATGATTGATGTTACCTTGTTTTGGTATAGCAAGTTAAGTTCCTGCGTGTTTGGGAAGAGGGAATTCTTGCTTACCTATGTTGTTTTTGTTAAAGGTGGAATTATATACCTTGTAATATTTCCTTGTGTGTACCATTGAAGAGGATGACGATTTATACATCTAAGAGTACTTCGTAAAAGGTGGGTAAAGGTTGTCGACCTACTCGTACTCGTACATAGCTGAGAGAACTGCTAGCGTCTGTTCCCTTCCACATTTAATCCGTCTGCCTTCAAAGCAAGAGTGAACGGGCATCTTCTGGGCACGCTCGTTCAATCTAAGACCTCATCAATGGCGTTCCATCAGGCGTGATCGAGGTCAAGAGAAGGCTCATTCAGCATAAAAAACCGGTCAAGAGCGAGTCGGCCTCGCGCACCGAGGGTTCCGTATTGTGAATCGTGAAATGTTTTTAAATTTTCATCGGCGAAGCCTATTTTCGTCAGAGAATTTTAACACTGCGGTATAGAATATTGCAGTTTTAGGCCAGCGCCATCTCTTGACCGACAGTGGAACTCATATCAATTTTGTTGATGATTTCTGAAAAAGAGTGCTTTTTATAGACATCGTTTTATTTTTCCTGTAATCTTTACATAAACTTCTATCACATATTTCAGATATTTCTCTATGCAAACTTCTGAAATAAGATACGGTAAAGAACGGATTTTTTTTACATTTTTCATCAAAAGTCGAACACTAAGCGGCCTTAAAAAAACAGAAAAATTGTTTGAGAATGTGCAAAGAGCGTTCTTTTATATGATATCGCACATGCCCTAGTAGCCCTACTTCGATTTTTTATATGATATCGCACATGCCCTAAGTAGCCCTACTTCGATTTTTTAAGAACCACTTTCAGTCCCTGTTGCAATAAAAATATATAAATTTTTATTTCTTTTTTTATTAACAAAATAGTTACGCAAATGTCATATAAAACGATTTTAAATTTAAAGTTGATAGCATGAGTAGTTCTTGAGACATCCAGCTGTGACAAACGGACAGACAGACTGAATCGCACCATAAGGGTTCCTTAGAATTAGTATTTTATTTATTTGTAAGAATGTAGTTTTACATAGTATGGTGTTAATATTTTTTAAGTTCTATACACATATAAAATGTCGTTGTTTTTTTACCTTAAGAAACAAATTCGAAAAGTCTCATGAAGATTAGTCTAATTGAGTACGGTTATTTGTTGTATAACAAAAGAGATGAACCTAGTATCGATATCATAAAAGTGCACATATTACGCGGGTGTATCAATAAATAAGTAAACATGATTAAAATGAAGTTCTTGTAGAAAGTATTCCTGCTTAACTAAAGCTTTTATGAAGAAAACTGGTGGAGTAGAGTTTTCTTCATAATAGCTATTACTTTCGACCTTAAGTTGTCACAATAAATGCTGTTTTACATTAACATTAGTTAAGTAGTGAGTTGAGTCCTTTCATATCTGATCTATACGTGACACTTTAGAATGAAAACTGTCACTTTTGAACCGACGGTAACTTCCTCCTTCAACTAAACTCGCTACTTAACTAATGCAAATGTAAATGAGCCTTAAGAGCCTTTCAATCTTCGTCTAACTATATTAAACGTGTTGTTACGTACAACTTGCAATGTTCTGCAGAATATATATATATGTCGGATCCGGAGTAGGTTATTGGCATCTAGTTATTATCAGGCATATTTGATTAACTACTGTGGGCGTACTGTGAGTAGTGTTGGTTATTGCGCAATAGAAAAACCGTTTGCAGTTCAAATCAAATTATAATATCACGAACAAATTAATCACACACTGTAGGTACACGACACAACTAGATACACAGTAAAATAATTATGTACAGTAACAAAGTAATTGCGAACAAATCGTAGGATCGATTACTGTTCGTATAGTAACAGAATCACCCAAGTAAACCGACAGGTTTGTCGGGAGCTAGTGCTCTGTCAGGAGTCAAGTCCGAACACCGACTGACTCTCACTAACTGTCACTGACTATGACTGCCTGTCACTGACTGTTATTGACTGTCTAGCACAAACGAGTGCGCTCAGTTATAAAGGTTTGTCCCCACTACGCACTCGCCCCACAACAACTCTGTCCAAATGGCGTACGGAAATACGTCATCGTGTTTACTTGATACAAAATATTAAAATGTGCTAAATCAAATAGATTCACATTATAACTCGCATTATAAATCGAATAATACAACAAGAATAATTGTCTTAAATTAATAAACAATAAAGATTTCACAAAGTAAATCGTTTTAAAATCAAAGTAACATGTCATCAATTGGTTTGAACAAAACCATCGGTTACAATTATCAAAATAAGTTGCTAAAATCAATTAGCGCGTACACTGAGTACTCAATAAATTATGTTCCGAATTAATAGACAATAATTGATAGTAAAATCACTTAAATTAATAATAAGAAAACAAATCATAACGAATTCTGTTGACTATCCCTCAAATTGACAACTGTCTCCGACATATATATATGTACCTACGTTGTGTAGAAAGCTATTTGCAATTTCACATCGTCTCACGATTGTAGAACCTAAAAAGTGATCAATATTTGAACATCACACTACTCTCTCCACTCAGTATCGCAAGCGTAATGTGCATACATTCAGCAGTGATCGTTAACTATTCGATATTGTTCATATATCATCAGTCGAACAAAATCTGTAAGGCAGCTTATTCCAAATGTGACAAAAGTACGTGAAATATTTCATTATTACATCAGCAATCATCATGTATGAACATTATTCGGTGTTTGCGCTTGCTACCTTTGCGTTTGCATAGCGCAATTAATAAATTTCCTTCACTTAAAAAGAAAATGAAATAATAAGCACTAAAGCTGTAAAGCCCGAGGCTTATCTTTAAGTGTAAGGAGGGCGTTCACGCCTCGAGCTTTTAAGAAAATAATAAAGTTTTATGTTTACGTAAGTTTTATTTAATACAGGACCTACTTTATGGCTCATTAAAAAAAACTTGTGTATAAAAAGTAATAATGTTTATATTTTATTTAGTACTTTTAGCATTACAATTTATTTAAATATAGAACAGATATTTAAACAAGTCTCCGAAACGATTTATTCTACGATACAGCCGACATCAACAAATCCAGCAACACTTGGCGGAGGTGACAGAGGGAGTACTTAGTCGAGCTGCAGTAGAGGTCCACGTGACGCACCAAGGATACTTTACTGATCGCTGGTAACGTAAAGCTTCTGCAGGAAGGCAATTTACTACCATTATGTTGGCGTATAGGCCGAATCAACTCAATCGTAAGGACTATGTTGCGTTAGAGACGTGCAAACCGTATAGGGATGCCAGCGATTGACCATCTAATTAAGGGTTTATTTATGGAGATTTTTAACGAAACAAGATGTTAGCGCCTGCAGTCGTTGTGTTTGTATTACGCACTTCATGCAAACAGATTGCCAAGCGTAGGTATATCTAAGGCGCTTATAACTAACGGTGATTCACCGCCACAAAAGTTAATAAAAAACTTCATTCTTAAATTGGATTAACTTCGGGCCGTATATATTTTCTGTCCTGAAAATTAATATTATAATTAAAATAGTATGAAGTGTTAACACTTTTAGGCATTATGGGTATTGTGACGAAAGTATATATGTATGAAGTAACTCAATAGAGTCACTTCATACTGAGCACAATGCCTTAAAGTGACTTTACATAAATAATAAAGAAATCCCAAAGTTTTGTCAGGTCGTTAAACCATGCAAAGCAGGGGCGGGTCACTAGTAATTTATATTTCTATAATACAGTGTCAGTATCCCGGTACAGGATTAAATAGACTTTATGCTCAATCGGTAATATCAAAAGCAGATTTTAAAAGTCGTGTTAACAGATACATAAACATATAAGTCCAATGGCATCTTCTTTGTCAAGAAAACATGTTTGTCTCAATCTTTCGCCTGTTACTCCATATATATTAGCGAAATTCCGTAGAAAGTGAAATGGTTTCAACAACCGACACACGACACTCGTACAGATCCGTAACTCGGTCGACATTGGTATTCCTTCTACTTGCGACAAATAAGTTAATACGAGTATACCAAATGTAAATACGAGTATTATCATCTATTTGCGGCATTCCGCGACTGACAGACTTGCAAAGATTCGCTTTGTCACACGTAGCACGTCGTAGCCGCGTAGCCACGTAGCACTGCTACGCTGTAGCACAGAGCGATTGAAAAATGACTTGTTTCGTTCTGTATGGAAATCGTTTGAAGTGATCGCAATACAACAATTTGAATGCAATAAATTAAATTGTGCATTCAAGTGGTTTGTCCAGCGTTTTGTAACGTTATTTCGAATTAGCTGAATTGTTTCAACGAGAGAAACTTTATAGCACCTAAGTACCTCATTAATATTTGAAAGATTTGTTTATACAACAACCTATAATTTTATAAAGTTTGTTTTTGTTTGCAATGGATGGTACTTGTGTTTGATAACTAGACATTGTTTAACTGTTGTTAAATTGCGGTTACAATTTTTATTTATTTCACTGTTCAGACTCATACCCGGCTACAGAAAATTATTCTCTCTGACATTTGAAACACGATTACTTTTGGTAACAAAACATAAAGAGTTTATATTTATAGGAATATTTTGTTAACCAATATGAGTAATTAAATAAAAAAACATTCAACTGCCAACATTGATTTTAGCTCTCTCTGACATAAAGGCGTGTGTACCTTTCTGGAAGTGAGAAGGCAAAATTAAAAGAAATTGAATTATGATTAAAGATAATCCACAGGTAATCTTATTATATTGACCCTTCTATAAGATACGATATCTACTCAATTATTCCGAAGTCATTATTGGCGGTTTTCAATCTTGTTCATCGATTATCTCGAATCATAAATAGATAAAGAACATAAATGTTGAAACATTCAAATAATAATTTAGATTAAAAACCATAACGACTTTGTATTGTACTGAAGTAGGACGGTCGTGAGCAGCGATGGAGACCAGACAACTGTTGGTACTGTGTGCGGCTGTGGTGGGTCTGGTGAGCGCCGGGAACCATGAGGCCTACTCCGGGTATGACTTTAATAAAATATCATCTTCTTATCCGCTTTCTATCTTTTCGAAGCGAGTTTGACGAGGCACGGAAGAAAACGCCGCCATTCGCTAACGTTATATTTTAATACAACATAGTTTGAGTGGTAATTACGTTGTATACGATGTCTAAAACGTTCTTAGCCCTTACTAATAACAAATGAGCTCGAAGGTAAGTCCATCGATTGTAATAAACTCTGCTACGTACTACTCAACATTTAATGTTAGCAACTACTTTACAAGAACGACACACGAACCTCCGGGGCTTATGTCTACTCGAGTACCTTTGTCCCTTTGATTCCAACATCCTGCACAAAGGGATGTTCTGCATAGTATCATAATTATCACCATTTTTTTATTTATCTGTCTACTAAGGCCTTTAAGTCAAGTAATTTTTTTAAAAGATTAATTGTTATTTTTTTGTGCACAATTAGTAACAGGATGCACTATTATTGCACTGAGATTTACACTGTATTTAAAAAAATATAGTGGTTTAAAACAATTTAAGTCTTTTAATAAATGTTCTAGTGGCGGTGCGCGGAAGGAACTATCACACAACATTTTTAAATCACTTAATTCAATAGTCAACACTAAATTGTCAATTAAATATTTTTGTTACTTGAAGAAAAGATGGCCCATGGTGCCTTCTTCATGAAAATGAAGTACTCCATGTTCCAGGCACACGGTGCACGGCGTCGTGCTGCGCAACTCGTGGGACGCGGAGCTGCTGCAGCGGCTGCAAGCGCAGCTGGAGCTGGACCTGTGGCAGCCGGGCGCGCCGCGGGAGAGGGACGCGCTGCTCATGGTGGCGCCGCGCAACAAGGACGAGCTCTTGAAGGCGCTGGACGATGAAGGAATCGCGCATTATGTGCATGTAGATGATGTTGCCAAGTACGTTTAGATAAGGTCATGACGTGCCAACAAACAATCTTGACTTGGCACAACCAACCAAGCCTTGGCTCGCCATCCCTGGTCTAGAAACATAAAATTTGCACTAGTTTTTTATAAAAATGTAAATGAGGAAGGATTTCTGAAAATTCATAGATACATTCAAGGGTAATGAAGTATAGGGTATGAAAGTTTATAAGAAATTTGTCGACGGAAAATCCCGTCGTTTGCATGATTTATTAACCGGTCAAGCCCCGCGCGTGACCGATCGGTCACGAAACAATTGAAAATCAATTGTGTCTCATTAGCGGAGCTTAACAGATTTTCAATCAATCAATCATCTCAGCCTATCGCAGTCCTCTGCTGGACATAGGCATCTCCTATGCTGCGCCACAACACCCTGTCCTCCGCCTTCTGCATCCAGTCTATCCCAGCGACCTTTTTGAAGTCCATCGATCTATCTAGCTGAGGGGCATCCCACAATAGGCTTGCCGATACGTGGTCTCCAGTCCAGGGCTCGTCTCCTTTACTGGGTTTCGGTTCTTTGACAAACACGGCCAGCTCACTGCCACTTCGGCTTCCTTACTTTGCAAGCTATGTGGGTAACTCAGTTTTGTTAATTTAATAAATTACAAATATGAAAGGTTTCGACAATTTTCTGCAAAAACATGCAATATAAAAATTCAATGAATAAAATCTGAACTTCAAAACGAATATGAAATAAATAATCAAACGCCAGCACTATTTCATCTTCACTGCTGAGAATTTGGTGAATTGTTAGCTATGAATGAAATATGAAAATAATGCTTTGAAAATAGACATAATTCAGGTCATGGGTATTCGTCACGCTATCTATTATAATGATTGCCTGAAATAATGAGTCAAAATGATGTTCATTTAAAGTGGTGTAATTAATATATTTATTACACAGAGCCATCGAGAAAAACAATGAAGAGATATCAATGTGGAGGAGTACCAGAAAGAACAGGATGGTGTTCCAGGATTACTTGCGATACCCTGAGGTTGGTAATTTTTGTCTTACCTAGTAGCGTGAAAATGAGATGGAAGTAGCTGATAAGGGCCGACAAAAATGAAAAAAGAACTATTTATTCACAGACATTAAATACTTTCCAAGGCACTATGATCCCTGCCAAACTGCAAGACAGTTTGTTGCCAGATGTACCTAGTTCGTTTTTAGTACATGGACATAGGTAACTTAAAATTACACTTTTTCACTTATACGTCACGCCATTTATGCATTCAAATTTTACGTGTAATAGCATCGTGAGAAGGTTAATTATGTATTAATTCACATATCTGTATATATAAAATTCAAAGTCCTGACTGACTGCTATATCAACGAACAGCCTAAACCGCTGGTCCTAGAGACATGAAATTTGGAGGGTGTGTTCTTAGTGAAGAATAGGTATCCACTACGAAAGGGTTTTTCGAAATTCCACCCCTGAGAGGCTGAATGGGGGAGGCTGAAATTCCACGCGAACGAAGTCGCGGGCAGAAGTTAGTCGTCTATGTGAACTGATTTCAAGTAAGTGTGTGATTTGGTTGTCGCCTTATTAGAATCCCAACATCAATATGAGCACAAGTAATTAATGAATAAACACAAATAATCAATTCTTACCAACCCGCACGGCACGCGTGGTAGATCACCGCTCACTGCCTCTGACACAGAGGAGAGGGAGGCTTGTGTCCCAGCAGTGGGAACATTATAAGCGGATTATGCTTATGTCAAAGTCAAAGCATTTATTTCAAATAGGCACATAAAAGGCACTTTTGTACGTGAAAAATTACAATAAAAAATAGAATTGATTCTAGTCGCCCCTTCCAAAAGGTAGTTTTCGTATGGAGGAAAATGGGCAAGAAACTCCACCGTTACTCTTTTAAAATGCTTTACAATATTTTGCATACATTAATTAAGTATATAATAATATGTGAGGACGATGCACCTAAAATAAAATTACTATACCACAATAGGTAAAAGAATTCAAAACAAAACCATGACATATAAATTAAGGACCACGCTACCGCATTAGGAATTTCCTGTAATGGTAGCAGTGTTTGTGATAAATAAATAAATAAAATAAAATAAATGAATTATCTGATAGATACATGATGCTCAGTGTGCTCACATATTTACAAAACCCGCATATAATCTATTTAAATTAAAGTTGTGAAATATTAACTGTATCCCAAACATCGCTCGTAATCCGATGTTTGTGGGATTGAACAAATGGAATAGATTATAAATAGCAATCATTATTTAGTTGCTAGTTAAAAGCTTGGCAGGATTTCCTTTGAATTTATGCTTTGACCGAGGCATTTTCGACTCAAATTTTCTATTTTATGTTTTTTTAACTACCAATCGACCTTTGAATTTGTTCTATCAATCAGTCCACCTAAGTTCACATCAATCCGTCCACCGCCAATAACCGCCTGTTACAAAAATCTACCATAAATCTACCATAAAAATATGAAGTATTACTTGTTATTGTTTAGTCGCTATGATCAAAGTTTCGTTTCCATGATTCCTAATAGGAATCTATTATTCAACCAACTATTCATTCATTGTGTTGGAACGCCTTCCCCAAGGTGGACCAATAACTTGGTGAAGGCCGCAGGAATCCACTGGATGCGAGAAGCACAGAACCAGTCGAAGTGGCGCTGCTTGGGGGAGGACTATGTCCAGCAGTGGACGTCTTTCGGATGAAATGATGATGATGATGAATTTATTCATCTCTATTTACCTTATCTTACAGATCGATGCGTACATGGAGAGAATAGCTGCACAGTATCCCAACTTGGTGACACTGGTCAACGCTGGAAAAAGTTTTGAAGGCAGGGATATCAAATACTTAAAGGTAAGTTTAGTTTATTTATTCATAATTATCACAATTATAGGTCATTCATACAATGTCTTTCAGTAGTATTTAAGTATATAAAATCACCATCATCACACAAACATAAACCACTAAAAGTTTTGATCACAAATACATAATTCGATACACATAAGCGTTTAAAATCAACTAACAGAAATAATAAAATAATGTATTATGTTCAAATTCAAATAGTTAACAGAGTTTGAAGCGAAATAAAACCATAGGTAACCTCAATCGTTGATGTTTTTAACCTATTTATACCTTCTTGTGTTAATCGCATTAAGTTAAGCTGCTTGTATTTGGATCAATAGTTTAGTATGTTTTGGTGTTTAATTTTAATCTTTAATATAAATACTTTGCTTTCGGAATAAACCGATGAGTCGTACTCGGCGCTTCTCCTCCACTTTTATTATGCGCACAGCCAAAGTGTGACACTCTCTGCCGGCATCTGTGTTCCCTCCCACATTTAACCCGTCTGCCTTCAAATCAAGAGTGAACAGGCATCTTCTGGGCACGCTCGTTCCATCATAGACCTCATCTATCGCTTTCGGATCGTGATCGGGATCAAGAGCGCGCCCATTTAGCAATAATAATGAAATAAAGGAAATAATAAACCAGGAATCTGTACAAACTTGCATTTTTAGTTTTGAAGTGATTGCTATTTACTAATTGTTAGTTTTAATTATTGAGCCTAACTTAAAAAAAAAAAATAAACGTTGTTTGGCACTAATTTACTGCATTTTTTTAAGAATGAACGTTTGTCAACTAGATATCAACCACGAACTTCAACGACCCAAGCAAGCCGATCTACTTCATGAACGCAATGATCCACGCGCGGGAGTGGGTGACCACCCCGGTGGCGCTGTACTCCATCTACAGGCTGGTGGAGAACCTGCGGAGCGAGGACAGCGACTTGCTCAGCGATGTGGACTGGATCATCATGCCGCTCGTCAACCCTGATGGATACGAGTTCACACATACTGATGTGAGTAGATAGAGTGTATAATGTCATCACCACACGGGCGAAAGATAATTTTTGGGGGATGCTTATGCCCTTGCCCAGCCCACAGCTTGCAGCAGGATGCTTATGTCCAGCTGTGGGCTAGGCATGAGCATCCTCCAGCCATCGCCACAACGGCCTGTGCTTCTAGCATACAATTCTTGCGATCTTTACTAGATCATCGGGCCACTTTGTGGAAGGCGTCCTGTAATAGAATTTATAATGCATTTCTTTCAGACTCGTCTCTGGCGTAAGACAAGATCATTCAACCCGGCAGTCAGCGGCATCTGCTACGGAGTCGATGGTAACAGGAACTTCGACGTCCTCTTCGGCACCTCGGGAGTCTCAAGTGATCCTTGCAATTTAACCTATCCTGGAACCCATGCCTTCAAAGTCAAAGTCAAAGTCAAAGCATTTATTTCAAATAGGCACATCAAAGGCACTTTTGAACGTCAAAAATTATCTTAAAATAGAATTGATTCTAGTCGCCCATTCCAAAAGGTAGTTTTCGTATGGAGAAGAACGGGCAAGAAACTCCACCGTTACTCTTTTAAAATGTTTAGGTACAATATTTTGCATGGGTACATTAATTATATAATAACATGTGAGGACGATGCACCTACAATAAAATTACTATACCACAATAGGTAAAAGAATTAAAAACGAAACCATGACATATAAATTAATTATCTGATAGATACATGGTGCTCACATATTTACAAACATGGTACAAGCAAAACGATTTTAATTAAAAAACAAAATACAAGTAATAAGTCAGGGTGTGAGTAATAAATGTAAAAAAAAGAATAAAAAAATTTACAATTAAATTAGCAACCAGATTGATTTTGTCTAGACTTCTCGGAGCTAGAGACTCAGTACGTCAGGGATATACTTCAGGCATATTTAAACAGGATTCAGATATACATGGACATACACAGCCATGGAAACTGGGTGCTGTTCGGTTATGGGGACTACAGCCTACCACCGAATGTCGCTCAGCTGCACCACGTCGGAGCCACCATGGGAGCTGTCATGGATGCGCTGAAGCTGCCACAGGCGGATCACTACCGCGTCGGGAACAGTGCGACTATCCTGTACGGCAGTTCGGGAAGTGCCCAGGATTACGGTCAGGTAATTCTGCTAACTCATAATATTGTAATAAATAAATCAAATATAAGAAGTCTTTATTGCTGGTTCTATAATGTTTTTAAAATTATTTTCTCAAAACATCGTAGCGTTCGGTGCACTCTTTTTAAACCGCTTAACTTTCGACAAAGGCTTCCTCTAAAGATTTCTATCTGTCTATGTCTCTCGTCCTCTGAATCTTCTCTGGACCAGCTACTCTTTGAGCGTCGTCTTCCCAACGTTTTACTTGTCGTCCTTTGCTCCACTTTTTCACCCCTTGGTTACCACTCTACTTATTGTGCATCTCTAAACTTGGTTACACTTTTCATTCCTTTTAATCTTACATTCTCATCTCTTGACTCCGACTACGCTTCTTTATTATTTATCGTCTACTATTTTGACAGACTTTTATTTTCTAACCTAATTGTTATATTAATGCCCATATTTGGCAACCATAGGTAAAGCGCGGCAGAATACACATGTTGTAAATTATCCTTTTATATTTAATTGGCATGTCTTCATTATTTCGCTAAGGAACCAAAATCTGAGCCAAGTGTACAACAACTTAACAGAAAAATATTGAGAGTATTTTTTTGTTTCTAATTTACAGCAATGAATCAGTTTTATTTCATTTTAATCCCAAAATTGTTCAGCCATGTAAGCAGATGCACGTTATATATTTTTAATCCTAAAGCAATCCAGTAACAGTATCCCAAACAATAACGGTTCAGTATTTGATTAATACTCGATCATTAGTCTGAACGTCTGCTGCAATCTATAATCTTATCTCTCAGGATTTATTGTGTTTTTGATAACGACGTTATGATAGACATCGTTTATTGCTGATTCACTGTAGACTCAGACTCTGAGCACGTATTCAACATGGCGTGTGTTGGTGGAGCTGTGATAGATATACAGAACGAATCATACATACATAATTGGTAAGGCCGTCTTGGCGTATGATCCACCCGTATTTTTTTATGATCGTTGAAAATGTATATCTGCAAGATATTGGCCGATTATGACGAAATTATGGGATAGTTTCTAAGCAATTGTGAGCAATACAAGTCATTGAAACAAAAAATACCGACATCAACTCCGAAAGATTAATTAACAAAACTGCCAATAAAACTAGCAGCGACAGATAAAGGAAAACAAAAGCCGGGAAAATAGTTCGAAAGTCGAAAGCACATGCTTAGACAAACGTAGCGTGTCGCTCAATGACGCGGCTCCGGGGAATGCGTGCGTGAAGCCGGGACGGAGCAATGGTGCGGCGTGATCGGCGCGGGCATTACCGTCATCCACATAGGATCACGGTAATGAGGATGTTCGGTATTTGGGGCTGGAAGCGATATCTATTTGTTAGCTACCAGATGGTAGGGGTTGCCTGCCATCTTTTGTTTTCGATTTTCGACTTCTTTAAACCTTTTAGGGTTTTTTATTGTGATTGTTGACGGCTGTTTCACGGCACTTAGACATAACTGGCGGAACTTGGTAGTATTGCATATACTCTTCTGCCCTGGCGTTACGATACTTATTTTTATTAGTTTCCTTTTACTTTTTTTTTCTCCGTTAACGTTCATTGGTTCGCGATTCTCAGTCCATCATTTTTTGTATTAGGATAATGATACGATGGTATTCTATTTTTTTTTTGTCCCCAGGTGGTCGGCGTTCCTTTCTCGTACACCCTGGAGCTGCCCGGTTACGGGTACGGCTTCCTGGTGCCTCCGCAGTTTATGGACCAAATCAACGAGGAGACGTGGCAGGGCATCGCGGTCACGGCCAGACTCGCGCGCTCCTACTACAGGGTGCGGTACAATGCAGCCACTACTACTGCTGCTCCTACTACCGCTGCCACCACTGCTCCTACTGATGCTCCTCAACATTAGGTTACAGAAACGTTTTATAGATTAATAAATAAATACATTCCTTTTTTGACATATATTGGGTTATAGAACAAATGTGAAACCTTACTCCAGATAGAGGCTTAGTACTTATATTTCAGGAGCCAGATGATTTTATTATTTGTATATTGAAATTAAAAAAAATGACTTTTTTTTGGGCCGATATACCTTTTGAAGAGTGTTTATGATATAGGACAATACACTACTATGAAGAAAACACTAACACGTGCTTCTGTGGTAAAAATGGAAGCGTAGTACCTATTCAAGAAGTAGAAAAGATGTTTTCTAAAAGTAATAAATACTATTTCAACAATGCATTATAAGCTGAATTCGGATAATCAATAAAACCTAAACTCTATATGTACAGTCCCTCCAATGGGGCGCACCGAGTGCCCCATTGGAGGACAACCAACGGAAGACAATAAACAACGTAGGTATGACGCAAATAGTTTTGTTGCTGACGGTACAATATTGAACTGAGATGAATCCTTATTGTTTTAACGACTCAATGCCTTCTCTTGTTGGCCTTACTGATTGCGATTATTGTGATTTTAATGTAAAGTTAACGTATACGCGATTCAATTATAAATGTTATCACTTGGCTGTAAAATGATCATACTATGTTGAAAAAGATAAATTAATTCAATGCAACTCCACCTGCGTTAAAGTAGTAGGTACAGCGTTCACCAATCCACCTCTAAGCAATATGGATGACGTCTTAATTCTCCCAATTATGTTTATCAATAGCCGTTCTATCTCTCTTGAAAATAAACCAGTAACTGACTCCTATCTATCTATCTATATATATAAAAGGAGAAACTGACTGACTGACTGACTGACTGACTGACATATCAACGCACAGCCGAAACTACTGGGACTAGGAATGTGAAATTTTGCACACAGCTTCCTTTTATAATGTAGGGGAGCACTAAGAAGGGGTTTTTGGAAATTCAACCTTTAAGGGGGTGAAAAGGGGGGATTTTGTTGGTATGAAAAATCTTATTCCTTGAGTTAATAAACTTGAAACTTGGCACGAATATTTATCTTAGTAAATTATGAAGATTGACATTTTTTGTTTTTCTAAACTACCCCCTAAAGGGGGATTAAGGGGTGTCAAAATTTGTATGGAAGAATTTTAACGCGCGGTCCGATTAACTTGAAACTTGGCACGAATACTTATCTAAGTAAATTATGAAGGTTGGCATTTTTTGTTTTTCTAAACTACCCCCTAAAGGGGGATTGGGGGGTGTCAAAATTTGTATGGAAGAATTTTTACGCGTGGTCCGATTAACTCGAAACTCAGTATTTATACTTAAGACCAAAAATAAAGAATAATGTGTATCTGGGTTTTTCGAAAATCTACCCCTAACTGCGTGAAAAGGGGTAGTTAATTTTACAGGGGAGGATTTTACTGCGTGACTTGATTGACTCGAAAATTGGTATAAATAATCTTTGAGTCAAGTAATGAACACATCCCAAACTATTTTTATAAATTCCACCCCTGTGGGGGTGAAAAATGGGGTACAGTTTATATGAAAATCTTATTCTTTTAATTAATAAACTTGATACTTGGCAAGAATACTTGCCTAAGCAAATAATAAAGTTTATCATTATTCGTTTATCAAAACTACCCCTCAAAGGGGGTTTAGGGGTGTTAAAGTTTCTGTGGAAGAATTTCAACGCGTGGTCCGATTAACTCGAAACTCAGTAGGTATTAATACTTTTGACGGAAAATAATCAATAATAAGTGTATGGGGTTTTCGAAAATTGATCCAGACTTCGATTTTTAAGGGGATTTTAGTGAGTGGCTAGAATAACTCAAAAAAAAATGTATAGAACTTGAAACTTGGCACAAATACTGATTTATAAAATTCGTAATTTTTTGGAATTCTAAGCTACCCTAAATGGAGATTCGGGGTGTCAAATTTTGTATGGAAGAATTTTAACGCGCGGTCCAATTAACTCGAAACTCACCACCAACCAACCAAAATAAATAGTAAAGTGTACCAGGGTTTTTCAAAAATCTACCCCTAACGATGTGAAGAGTGGTGGTAGTCGATTTCACAGGGGAGTATTTTATTACATGGCTTGATTAACTGGAAAATTGGTAAGAAATAATCTTTAAGTCAAGTTATAGAAACATCCCAGACGATTTTTCAAAATTCCACCTCTATGAGTATAAAAAGAAGGGAAACAGTTTTTATGAAAAATCTTATTCATTTGGTTAATAAACTTGAAACTTGGCAATATTTGGCTCAGTAAATAATTAAGATTGTCACTTTTAGTTTAAAAAAACCTCTCACAGAGGATTTAGGGGGTGACAAAGTAATAATAGGTTAGAAAAATATGTAACCCGCAATACGATTAACTCGAAACTCGGTACTACTAAAACTAAAAATAAAAAAAAAATGTGATTTAGGGTTTTTCAAAAATCGACTCCTATCAAGGTGGAAACGGTAATAAAGTTTAAGGGGTGGATTTTACTGCTTGCTTCCTTTGACTCGAAAAAGGGTACCTATGGGTTTTTGAGTCAAGTTATGAACACATCCCAAACGGTTTTTCGAAAATCCACCCCTGTGGGGTTGAAAAGCGGAGATACAGTTTATTTGAAATATCTGATTTCTTTGATCTATAGGTAAACTTAAAAATTGTCCCTAATACTTATTTATCTAAATAAATAATAAAGATCATACACAAATGTCGAAATTTTTAGAGGAAAGTACGAAATACACGCGGACGAAGTCGCGGGCAAAGTGCTAGTAGTCCATATTGTATCTCGCAGCGCGGGATAAGTCCGCAGATAAATCCGCTCATCTGAATGTTACTGAAACACTTGCTCACACAACAGCGGAGTGGACGTGTGCGGGCTTGTCGTATGATTTATGTTTTAATTTATTAAACGAACAGCTGTTATAATGTTATTTGATCGTGTTTTGTTTTGTTTGAACGGTATTACCTTGTTGTTCTCGGCTGTTGATTTTACGGACGTATATTGGTGAAAAGATTTAATTGTTTTGGTTTATTTATTTTACCTGAAATTAAATTTCAAACACTATTGAACATTTTTACAATTTTGTTTGTGAATTCAATTGTGAAAGCTTACTAAATAACTCACAAATTGAATGCTCGTGGACAAAATAGTGCTGAAAAACGAATTTACAGGATTTGATAGTCCTGGAGTCTGGTTCAATTCGTATGGGTTTGATATTTGCAGTTCTTTCCTGTCCGGGTATTTGTGCACGTAAATGCATGTCAATACGTCTGATATTAAGCACGGTATATAAACAACGCACTCGACACACTGCAAGTACTCGCCACGATATGCATACGTTGCTGATGCAGCCCGTAATTGGATTAGCGCTGCACTACACACAGATGTGTAACAAATGATGCATAGGTAAGCTCATTGAAATTTTTACTTTGTAGTCAACTTTATTCCTTTTAGTTTTGAGTTACTTTCATTAATTTTTAGTGTTCCGTACTTCAAAAGGAAAAAATGGAACCCTTATAGGATCACTCGTGTGTCTGTATGTTCGTCTGTCGCTGAACGCTGTACTGTGTGATATATATTATATCAAATGAAAGGTGATGAGGGCCTCCTTTTTTGTATAATTTTAAAATAAAATTATTTAAAGTTATTTAAGAATATAATATGAAAATTGAACACCCCCCCCCCCCCCCCCCCACTTATCTCTAAAACTACTGGGCCTAAGATTTTGAAAAGAAGTACCGAATTTAGTTTCTTGCTTACAGATTACAGGAAAACCTATAAAAAGTCTATGGTCTTAAAATAACATGGTGAATCTTTCAATACATTCACATTCCAATGTAGGGGAGAACATGTTTTTCAACTACAATGTTAACTCTGTTCTCGGGATAAATTCATCCCATCTACAGAACCCTGATAGTGGTCCGACACGCACTTGGCGGATTTTTTATGCAAGGATCTTAAAGTTAAGAGATATTTTCGCTACTCATTAACACTCTATTGTACAATATTAAGATAATGAAAAAATGTTCTTGACTTTAGCTCTGTCTCTCTCTGCTTTATCCCATTTTATTTGAGGTCGGCTCTGCTCATTATTCTTCGCCAGATTTTTGGTTCTGGGTCGTCGAGTCATTCACTTGTTCTTGACTGTGACTGAACGAACAAAAATACTTTTCCAGTTATTTTATTTTTAGCCATTCATTACAAAGTGATCACGGCCACATCTTTTAAATGACTGGTTACACTATTCCTGCATCGCAATTTTGTAGCATCGTATTAGCATTTATCGATATTTTGTGCGTCGAAATTCCGTATTCTACCTACTCATTTTTAACCGACTTTAAAAAGTGGCGGTAATGTATTTAGCGAGTAGATTTCGACATGTATGTACAGCGATTCCTCCGTCATTACCGGGTTGATTTTCGTGACATTTTTTTCATTTGGTAAAAGAAACCCCCGCGTTGCTAATTTCAATAACTTTACTTATGTAGTTTTTGCGTTAGTTTCCATAATTATGTTCGTCTATGTGGATGGTGTTGTTATCTTCACATAGTAAGCAGTGTTACATGAATTTGTATTACTTATAACTAAGTGAAAAATAATGTTGGTTGCGGAAGTCAGTGGCAATTTGGTAATATACTCGTACAAGAACAAAACAAAATCAATTTTGTAGGACGTCGGTTTACTTGAATGACGATGTTATTTTTGTAAAATATTTGTCCTATAAACCAAACGTCCTACCCAGAAGGTTCTGGGTAGGATGCTTAGTTTAAAATTTCAGTTTAGCAGTTTCAGTGCTCAATTGCAATTGTCAGTGTTCATGAAAGCACTATAGCCAGTTTGTGTTCTACGTCGGTGTGAGTGGCGACCGGTAAGCGCGTGTAGTATCAACTATCGCAGCGCCTGGTCAGCGGTTCACGCAGTGATTAACAGTCGTATTATGTTAATGAGGGCTGCGGGTGCTCACAACGTAGCGGTTGTTAATGCATTATTATTGTTTTATGTTTTTTGTAAGTTCTGGGCCATACAGGGTGTAACAAGAACAAGTCCCATCACGAAGCAGTCAACTACGCATTCAGTGCGGAAATTTCTGGGAAAGGACTTTTGATTTTATTGTGAAAATTAGCTTTTTAAGGTAGTGCCCAATGTAACGCACGCAAAATATTGTGCTTATGTTGTGGGAGATTTAAAGTTAAGTTATATCATTTAAATCATTTTTTCGTAAAAAAACGTCACAAAAAGTTAGAATTTTAACCGTGAATATCTCCGTAACCAGAAGGATCCCAGGTACAGTCCAGGACAAAAAAATATCACAATGACGGGAAAAACCAGTGACTGTCAGCTTCGTTAAGGGTATTTTTATACCCGGAAGTCTGATTTTGAGGTATTTTGTAAGATAAGATATAAACATTTATTTGCTCAAACACGAGTACAATACATACAACATAAATTGTCAGCATGCAAGAGATGTTAAAATAAATGTAGGGCTACAACAGATCATCACGTTTGCCTTAAAAAAAATGGCATGCAAATATTAATAAAAAAAAGTATAATGTTACTCCAATTCCAATTATTCAATAAAAATGTCATGATACTCGTAATATACATAATCAGCCTATAATGTTCCCACTGCTGGGACACAGGCCTCCTCTCTGTAAGAGAGAGTGGGCCATAATCCACCACGCGGGCCCAGTGCGGGTAGGTAGATGTCACATGTCTTTGAATTTTAGGTTCTAGGACATGCCGGTTTCCTCACGATGTTTTCCTTCACCGTTTTTTAGAGCAGTGGTGATGAATTAATTTACACAAAGTAAAGCGCCTGTCCGGGTTCGAACCTACGACCTACAACTCGTAAGTCGCGGCCTTTACCACTGGGCCACCACTGCTCTCTACTCGTAATATGAGAACATTAAAAATAATTATTATAATAAATTAGTAAAACATGATCAAAATCTCTTATCAAAAGCTCTATCTGCTAGACAATTTCTAACTTTCTTTTTGAACGCTACGTCACTTAACTGCTTCCAGATTTTAGGTAGTTTACTATAAATTTTTGGAGCCATCCAAAAGACACTTTTCCGCATAAATGCCGTTCTATATTGATGTAGGCAAATTTGACTATTGTCACGTCTATTACGAGGAAATCGATCTGCCAAGCGAGAAAAGAGGTGAGGGTTGGATCTTAAGAATATTGTATTTTGTATTATACATAACGTATAAAGTGAAGGTAATGTCAAGATTTTGTATTTTTTTAAATAAGGCTTGTAACTCTGAGTGGTTTCAAGTTTGAACATCACTCTAATGCAACGTTTTTGAGTTTTAAATATAAGTTACCGGTCAGTCGAGTTGCCCCAAAAGATAATACCGTATCTCAAAATGGACTCCACCAAGCCGTAGTATAGCAAAGCATCTACACTAATTACTGCTGTCAGTTTGTACAGAGTATATGCTGAGTAACTTATTTTCATACTAATAAATGATAATCTCTTTATGTGCCTTCCAATTTCATTTATTGTCAATAGTAAGTCCTAAAAATTTTGTTTTATCAACTTCGTAAATATTATTATTATGTCTAGATTGTTACTTAATGTCACGGAGAGTTGTCTGAAGTGCATGATTTTAGTCTTATTTTAATTAATTTTTAAATTGTTTTTATTTAACCATTCTATAATTGCAATTAGTGAGTTAGTAATCTCAGATTTATGTGTCTCGATTTCTATACGCAATAGTCACTACATTGTCATCGGCAAAGAGGCTCATTAGTTGTTCTAAGGACTCAGGCAAGTCATTAATACATAATGGAAACAGGGGAGGTCCCAAAACGCTTCCCTTTGGGACACCATACGTAAATTCTCTTGCGACCAATGTGACTCTTCCTGTTTTACTAACTTCGGTTATTTGCTTTCTGTGCTGAAGATATGACTCAAAAAGTTTTAGTATATGACGTCTAATGCCATAATTATGCTTCGAATTTCTCAATTAGAATATTGTGTTGAACATAGTCAAGCGCCTGAGTCATATCACAGAATATACTGCACACAGGTTTATTTTGATCGATATTCGTCATCACTGTGTATAAAAAATCATAAATTGCCATGTTAATAGTTTTTTTTTTCTTTGCAATCTTTATGTTCATAGCAGAGGATCTTATTGTGTTCTAAATAATTATGAGTTGAGTTGCTTATGAATATATTTTTTAAAGATATTGAAAATTATAGGGACGAGCGATATCAGTCTAAAATTCACCATCAACTTTGATTGTCTTTCTTATACAGTGGCTTTACGATACATGTTATTAGAGCAGATGGGAATATGCCAGCACTGATACTCAAATTAATTATGTAACTCGAGGGAGAACATAATATGACGCCAACTACAGGTTTGAGTATTTTTATGGAAATTCTATCGTAGCCTACACTATTTGTATTTTTGATTGT
This sequence comes from Amphipoea oculea, assembly GCA_945859645.1. Taxonomy (NCBI): domain Eukaryota; kingdom Metazoa; phylum Arthropoda; class Insecta; order Lepidoptera; family Noctuidae; genus Amphipoea; species Amphipoea oculea. Next base: position 399,165 of record OX243884.1, read on the forward strand.
TGATTGTTGTTGTGTTGGTGTACTAGGTGCCATATACATATTTTGCTAAATCTTGTCCATAAAATAGTTGTTAAAGAGACCCGCTATGTGTTTTGGCTCTGTGATGGATTCATTATTAATTTTATCTAGAAGGTTTTGGTATATTTAATTTGCTTTGTTTAATTATTTGCCAAGTTGTTTTGCATTTATTTGTAGAAGTTTTAATTTTATAATTATTTTGTGCGCACTGTGTCAGCTTTATAATTTTTTATACAGCTTAGTGTAATTTTTAAGACGCATATTATTTATCTGATTAGGTTTAGTAGCGTAGCCGTCAGAAATGGATCTTTCCTATCTAGTAGTCTAGAACGTAGCCCTAGTCTTTACGTTATAAGTAACCAGCGACCGATCCCTGCTTCGCATGGCTTGACTTGACAAAACATCGAGATTTCTTTAATATAATTACGATAGTTTAACATTAATGTATTTAACACACGTGTCTTCCGGAATAAATGCTCTAAAGGTCTAAACGATTATGAAAGTCGAGTTAAAATCCATTGTACAGTTTAGAAGATCTAAGCGATCACACAGACAGACAAGAAATGCAACTTTGATTTTATACTATTGATAGATTACGAGCAAATTATGAGATATTTTAGTTTTGTCTTTAGGATACAAATTGCTTGGTTTTAAAATTGTATGTTATTTCAAACACTGAGTATATTTGAACTCTCTTACATAATTGCTGTCAACTGAAACTTAATTATCAAGTTGTAAGAAGCCAAAAATTTTGAGAAAACTTTCCATCTTAACGAACATTTTCACAGACCCTACCTTTCAACGTAAACAAGCTTACAGTTTACTTAAATGTATTTGAAGTGAAACTACTTCAACAACTCGTAAGCCTTAAAATGGCAGTGTCGCTGAACAGGCAAGTTTTTTTACTAAACCCTTGCTTAAGAACTAAAACGTTCAGTTTATTCTTTGAGAAAACAGAGTTCTGCAAGTAAGACTGAGTTCAAATACGGCGATTAATACGCGGTGAAAAGTAGCGAGTTTAGGACCGAACTTTTTACTTTTATTTTGACAAACATTATTCGTCCATTCTTTTTAAAGATACTACATATTTTAAATTTAAATCAGTATTTCAATAGGCCTATGAATGGTGCCACTGATCCCAATAAAACTAACACACTTTTTTCACCTGTCACTCTGCTTATCATCATTATCGACAGTCTTGTCCCACCCACTGCTGAGCATTGCGATCTCATCTAGTGCCATTCTTGCCTGTTCTGTGCGATCCAGACCTTACTCGGGGTATATGCCTTTATATTCCTGGCCTGTTAAGCTACTGTTTCCTAGAGAAGCGGTAGGCGCACATAACGGCCGCAGTGACGGCTGTCATGTAATGATGACAGCGGCAAAGATTTAAATCGCTAGATAGGCCCTACCGCGTCAAAAGATAGTCTGAATGACGCAGTGACTTGACTTGATTGTCATGGAAACGCTATGTTGAAACACCCCAGGCGTCGGAGTCGTTGAATGGGCGCAGTAAAGTCATTGTTTTAACAATGACAATAGAACAATGACACTGTTATGTACACACAGTGTACCGTTGACATTTCGAGCACTTTTTCTTATGTACATATGCTGTACCGTTGACACTTGAGGGGTTAATAATGTGTGAGCTTACATCTCAGAATGTAAACTTTTTCGCGTGCTTAAGTACGGTGAGGGAAAATCTAGCGATTTAAATCTTTGGCTTTCCGGTGTCAAAAATGCTCTCAAGGAAAACACACCAACTTACTTTCATAGATAACGTTTCAGTGACGTCATTCATCGGTCAATTATTTGCGAACCCTACGTAGGCGGTCACCGTTCTTCTAGGAAACAGCTTTAGAACTTAATTATTAACGGAAGTTCCTGCGAAATATAGCGTTGTGGTTGTATCATTAGCGACTTAATCTTCGAGCAGGACCGGCCCCTTTTCAATCCTACGATGTTCATTTGTTTAATGACAGTCTCCAAAGGTCCTTTAATCACAGTATTTGTAACCACGTGTGCGGCGCCCGTCTCGGTCGGTCTTTAAGCGGTTTATAATGTATCGCAGTTCGCGCGAAGTTTCTTGTCGACTTGTAACATGCTGTTGGCTTGCCACAAGCTTTTTACAATATAAGTTTGGAAGTCAGCACGTTTGGTTAGTGATTTGTTTAAAGTTTTAGTTTTTGAAAGTGCTACACTTGCCATTTTCGAGGAATAAGTTACAGCAACTTGCGGTTTCTATAGAAGATTATAGAGTAAAACATAGTGTGGAATCTGACTTAAGTAATCTATAATCATCAACACGCAGTCATAAAGAAGGTGTGTGCTTATGACCACACAATAGAAGTGAAATCTTACAGTAAACGTGGCTAGTGAGAGCTGGTGACGACTGGAGCCTCATATACGCGATGCAGCGTCACCGACCCAAGCGTGACGGTGAGATTCGTCCACTATTCAAGACAAAGAGCGCAAAGTGCGCCTAAAATAGTTTTCATTTCAAAAAGCGCGGTGATCACTAATCGAAGGTCCCTTGTCTGCAATGCTAAAACTTTTCTTTACTAAATATTAAGCAACAGGATTTTATTTAATACAACTTTACAACCTTTCACTAGAAATACTAATCCGTCACAAAAGAAAAGTACAGCAAATACCAATATATTCCCAGAGGCAACAAAAACGACAATAAAATATTTGACACAATATAACGCAAGAGGCACTTGAACCAATACCAACTGTGGGGACACTTTATATAAGAGAAACAGAAAGTCCAATCCATACAAAATATTGCACACATGCAAGAGTTTTCATGTATCCTGGGTGCTTTTACTGACATTGCTCATAACATGACACAGACAGATATTCACAACCATACGATGACCACAGTAGGAGTGGTGATGACGCAGTTCTACTGTTAGCATTAAATTAATCAAACCGTTCTAGAAGCTAACTGCTAATGCCACTGACATGAAACGTGCAAAGCAGGATTCACAGACAATTGAGACAGGTCCCACTAACGTCCTTGATGCCTGTTAAAAAATAATTGGCTTTCGTAATTATCTGTTCTGTGACACTGTCGAGCTGCCAAGCGTGATCTCGAACCGGCTTGCCAAGTGTTAAGGAAGGTGTTCTGGCAATTTGTGCAGCCGCCGTGAAGCCAATTAGTCAAACCTTTCAGGAGAGAACACACTCATTTACAGACCTACTGTATGTACCACAAGTACCTCCAGTAAGTACAACCTGCCTATATGCGTACATATTGGACGTATTCGGAAATTCTTGGAACGTATGGTTCTAATTAATGTTAGTACTTTCTGCGAGTTTCTTGTGAGTACTAGAACACGACGTTCGTACAGTAAGGGAAGCTTTAGTGCTTCAATCATTTGAGGTTTTTTGTTTAACTGACGGGTCACGTCAGGATACCGTCGCTATAAAGAATCGTGCAGTGTGTATAGTGGTACATACACATTTTGCCAGTCATATTTTAAGTCTCATGTAACAGGGGGGCGAGCCTATTACTCTGAGCCGTGCCAGCTTCTTTGATGTTTTAATTAATTAATTAATGAGATATTTTACATGTACACTAGGTACACAAATTCCTATAAAATATTCAGTAAATCTTTAGAAGTTCTACTTTGTAAGGTTTTCTCACGTTTCGTTTCATTACAGGTGTTCCGTGCGTCTCAGAGCAAAAATAAATTAAGAGTAATATGACTATTAGAGTAATTGTAGGAACAATAAATTGGACTGAAACACAATTTATTGTATTTAAGACATCCAGCCTGAGCCTCACTCACAATAATAGAATTCTGCTAGAGACAAATCGAAAAAATCAAAGATCATAAAAATCGGTCCAGCCGTTCTTGAGTTATAAATTAACGGTGTAACTAACCCGACTTTGTTTTTATTTGTATCTAGATTTCCAGTTACCGGTAAATTCGTTTAACGTCACATGAAACCCGTTTCCACTGGGGACTCGTGATTTGTCTTAGTAAAATGAGCCAGTAAAATATTTTCAGCTTCTGAAAACATGAAAAGGTTTTCGATGTCAATCAAATGCAAGCTGTCGTGATTGGCTGAACAAAAACCAATTATTTGCGTTGACAACGGATTCAATTGAGTACATTAATTGTAAATAAAAGACTTTTGCTAAAGGTAGATTTTACTCTCTCCAGCTTTAGCGTTGATGTTGTCAAAATGATAAAGTAATGGCTTTTGTGGCAATATCAACATACCACCGATCAGACTTCCAAGCATGCCAGTTATGGTAACAAACGACCAGCTGTCCCAACAGATACAGATCAGATAATACTCGTACAACAGATAGAAAGTTGACTGGTAGGAAATGCCTGTGACATTAAGTCCACCTCTGTACATTTGTGTGGTTGAAGTATTATAAATAGAGATTCAACTGTTGATGATTATTCCATCAGTCCATGTGTTTTTCACTATGTTTTGACCTTTATTATAGAATAAATAAGCCCATTATTTCATAGGCAGAGGATGCATTGATCGCAATTAAAAGAAAAGAAAGAAGAACCAATTTATAAAAACTTTTTAACAAAAAATTAAACCTCCGAAAAAACTGAAAAGCAAAAAATAATAAACTTTTTTTATTTAACCTTAATAAATAAGTTCTTAAACTAATGCAAGTATACCTATGTAATTTAGAGTCGGCGCCAAACAAGCAAATTAATATCGTTGCGAGTGGTCGTGCGGAGAGCGCATTTTTTGTTTGAAATGTTAATGTTTATCGCTATAGATTTCACGTAGCTTATTTCTTTAAATTTAAGGTAATTTAGTAATCTTTGTTCATTGATTGTTTGGCGCCGACTCAAAATTACTTAGGTATACTTGCATTAGTTTAAGAACTTATTTATTAAGGTTAAATAAAAAAAGTTTATTATTTTTTGCTTTTCAGTTTTTTCGGAGGTTTAATTTTTTGTTAAAAAGTTTTTATTTTATAATTTTTTGAGGCTATAATTTACTAATTACTACATGCTTAATGTTTGATTACTTTTAAAATACCTACCTTACTTTAGACATTAACTGTTATAATCCTACTTTAACTATTATTTTTTGTGTAATATAATACTAAATAATATAATGTAATACTTAAAAAAAACAGGCTTTATATACCAACATAGATAGGCCTTTTATTATTTTAATTGTAATACACAGCTCAGCATTAAAATCTGTGAATGAACAATAAATCACCCCTATTTTCCCACCCTTAGGGTAGGATTTTTTTTTCCAAATTTACATGGGACCAACTTCGAAGTATGTCCTATCCAACAAAAGAAGAATTATCAAAATCGGACTACTCTGTAAAAAGTTAAGCGTGGTCATACATTACAATCAGTGAGTGAACAATCAATCATCCCCTGTTTTCTAACCCTTAGGGTTGGAATTTTTTTTCCAAATTTATATGGGACCAACTTCAGAGTATACCCTTTCTAATAAAAAAAGAATTATCAAAATCGGACTGCTCTGTAAAAAGTTATGCGTGATCATACATAAAAAAAAAAAAAAAATATATATATATATATATATACGCGTCGAATTGAGAACCTCCTCCGTTTTTTTTCGTCGGTTAAAAATAAAACAAAAGAATTAAACCATTATGTGTCAAAAAACTCGTCAATCGTATTCCATATCCACAGATCAAAAATGTTAGCCTACTGGCTACAGTGGCTAGTGGATAGAGTGGCTACTGGTAGGAGACGAGACCTCGCCGTCTATCGCACTGTCACCGGCAGAAACCAATTACACGTAGTTCGCGCTAAAAGCCGAGAGCTTCCAGCATCAATTAGGCAACTCTGTGTCGCTGGCACCGCGCCACCGTGTCGCGCTGAGCCGACACGCTTCACTCCCTAAGTACCACTTGTTCACTATTTCCCCAGTTTTTTTGTGACACTGTGCAGTTGGAAAGCTGTTTAAAGGGTGAGTGGAATTGATCCGGATTAAGCAGTGTATCGGACTGCGACGCTGCAGCTTTTTTACGGTTTAAGACATTTATTTCTCAAAAAGAATACAATTCACTTAATATGAGAAATACAAGGTAATCTTAAAACTAAATACATATAAGAATTACTTATGACGAAGGTAGGTATTCGTAAATAAATTAGTTATCATTAGACACACATTTTAACAGTGTTGCAGGTAAAAGGAAAAAGTTGGTTTACTATTACGTATCGATTCTTGAAGGCAAGTCAATAGCAATTATACGTTAAACTATTTATATGAACTGTAATGTTTTGGAAATACAGGGTAGGTATTCTAGTTCTCTTAATACTTAGCAAATTAGCAAATAATTAATGAGGATGTAAATGATATTCATATGGTGGGTTAAATTTTAAAACCTAGAGAAATCTTTCAAGATGTGGTGCTTTAGGGTTCTTTTGTATAAAGTAAAGGATTGTATCTCTTTAATGTCATTAGGTAATGTATTATACAACTCTGCTCCTTCGTATAGTATATTTTTTCTTCCGTAATTAGTTCGTGGTGGTCTTAAGCAAATATTGTTTTTCCGTCTGGTGCTACGTTTTTGTGTTTGTCCTTTTTTTGTAAATGTTATTTTTGAGTGTATATTTTTATTTAATAGCTTATGTACTAGTATGCATGTATTATATTTATATATCTGTGATAGCGTCATCAATTTAGTTTCTTTATAAATTTTTTCAGTCGGAGTAAGGTAGTGGTAATGGAATAAGAGTTTTATTATTTTGTTTTGGCATGTTTCAATTTGTTTTAAATTTGTTTTAGCTGCAGAGCCCCACACCTCTATTAGGTATTCTAGGTGAGGTTTTACCATAGAGTTGTAAATGATATACCTAACAGATGTCGGCAAGCAGCGGACGATCCCTCTAAGCGCGCCCATAACAGAAGATAGTTTAGATCTTAACTTATCTAGATGTGTCTGCCAGGTCAGATGTTTGTCTAGGTGGAGACCAAGATACTTCTCCGAAGTAACTTGGGTTATAGGTTCGTTATTTACGTATAGATTTGAGTTGTTTGTGACTTTTTTGTTCCTAGCACTAAAAATAATATAGTTTGTTTTAGAGGTATTAACAGTAAGCAAATTGTCTTGGAACCATCTAGAGAGAGTGTCCAGATCTTGTTGTGCTTTTTCGATAACATCTACGATACTGTTTCCAAATAAAAATAGGCTTGTGTCATCAGCATAAAGTATTATGTCGCCTACCAGGTTTAGGTTATGTATATCATTTACGTATAATATGAACAGCAGAGGGCCAAGAATGGATCCCTGCGGCACGCCATAGGTTAAAGTTTCGCAGCTACTTTGCACATCATCAATCCGAACAATTTGTTGTCTATTAGAGAGATAAGACCGGAACATGTCGTGGGCAGTATCCCTAATGCCGATTTCATACAGTTTTTGGAGAAGGAGACTATGGCTAATTGTATCAAATGCCTTTTTCAGGTCAATGAATATACCAAGTGCTGCGCATTTTTCATCGATATTGTTTTTTAGGTTGGTCACAAGGTCAATTGTTGCAGTTAGAGTATTGGATTTTGCGCGGAAACCATATTGTTTCTTAGAGAGGAAGTTTATAGTTTTGAGGTAATCATCTAGACGTTTATATAATATTTTTTCGAATATTTTAGATATTATTGGGAGAACAGAGATAGGGCGATAATTACCTGGGTCAGTCTTATTACCTGACTTAAAGATAGGACTAACTTTTGCTATTTTCAAAGAATCCGGGAAGATACCGTTTTGTAAACAATAGTTGATATTCATCGTGAGTTTAGTTAATATTAGATTTTTTATACTTTTTATGGTTTTGCAACTAATCCCATCTAAGCCCGCACTAGTGTTTGAATTGAGATTGTCTATGATTTTGCTGACTTCTGCTTCAGTAGTTGGGGTTAAGTTTAGCAATTGACTTGTACTAGATACTGTTGCTTGTGTTGTTGGCTGAGAATGTATTTGTTCCTTAGGCCTTGCAATTTTATTAGCTAAAATAGACCCTATAGTAGCAAAAAAGGTATTAAAATAATTACATATTTCTTTACTGTCTGTGATTTGACCGGTTGGTGTATCTAGCTTTGAAGGAGCGGAGGCCGATTTAGACTTACTTCCAGCTAAGTTCCCGATCAGCTTCCACATCTTTAAAGGTTTTCTTTCACAGTTTTTGAAAAGTTTATAGTAGTATCCACTTTTAGTGTTTTGAATTTGTTCCAGCACGCTGTTTCGTAGGGTTATGAAATTGTTTTTTATGAAGTCGTCATTGGGATTTTCCTTATAAGCAGACCACAGCTGATTCCTTCTTGTTAGCATTCCAATAATGTCTTTATTGATCCAGTCTGATTTTAACGTATTTTGAATTTTGATTTTCGGTATTCTATTTTTAATTACTGCTTGCTTTATTGTGTTTTCTAAGCTTTCGTAGTCACTCTCAGAGACATTCATAATTTTACTTTCTACTGTTTGGTAAAGCGATGTGTAATCTAAGGTATGGTACTTTACTTTCTTTTTCATTTCAGGTGCAAATTTGCCAACCTCGACATAGATTTGCTTGTGATCCGATATTGGAGACTCCACAATAGCTACATGAAATTTATGATTTTTTAGGTTGGATGAAACATGATCAAGGATCGATTTTTTTGTAGCAGTATCACGGGTACTAAATTGTTCATCAGTGTTGTTTAGGATTAGGTGTCCATTTTCTAACAGCATTTTTGTATAATTATTAATCGGTCGGCTCGGATTAAGCAGATCGTAGTTGAAATCCCCGAACACTAATGCTCTTTTCCTCCTCGTCAGCTGCTGTGAATATTCCTCTAAAAAGACATTATTGTTGGATTTTGGTGTTTTATATACAGCGCCTATATCCAATGAGTATTTATCTAAATGAACCCATAAGTAGTGATTGTTCTCTTTACAAAGATCCTCAATGTAATTGTGCTTTAAGCTATCATGAACAAATATGGATACTCCACCGCCTCTTGAGTTTTCTCTAAAATTATAATGATGCGAGTAGTTTGGCAGGTTTAAAGTCTTGGCTTCAGATTCGGACTTGATCCAAGTTTCCGATAGTACAATTACATGCACAGGACTGGGTATGTTGTGTTGTATAATGCAGTTTAACTCATCTAGCTTTCCTGGCTTCACTATGCTACGTGCGTTAGCGTAAAGAAATTTTAGTGATTTAGTGTTTTTTATTAAGTTGTCGTAAGAGTTGGTTACTTCATATGTAATGTTTGGAGTTGCATCATCTGAATCGTGTATCGTTAGTTTTTTGGCTGAGTTTTCGTAATTGTAGGTGTTCCTTTGACATATTTTATTGTTATATCCGTTTCGCCTCCGTCAACTCGCCGTTTCAGTTCGTCTCTTAAATTTTTCCGATACTTTTGTTGGTAGGGGGTCTCATCAGAGTAGATCTTGATATTTTCATATTGTATGTTTGATTTATGGCGTAGAATGGATTTCGCTGGTTCGGATGTCGGGAATATGACCTTTATAGGTCTAGATGCATCAGGATTGTATTTTCCGAGTCGTATGGTTTTTGTTGGTTCTATGCAGTCTGAGACAGCCATTTTTAAAATCTTCATTACCTCCTGGCTGTCGTGAATTTGTCTCTCTTCAGATTTTAAGGATCTTACTTCTGCTATCCCTCGTACTATGACATTTTTCTCCCTCTGTGATCGGTCATAGGTCTCCGATATAATTTCTTCATAGTTGAGCAAAGGTGTGTTATTTGCGGAAGCAGACCCAGATTTAAGAGAAGCTATTTCCTTTTCAATAGTGTCTACTTTTTTCTCAATGTTAGTTCGGAAGCTTGAGATATTAGCTAACTCCGATTTTATTTTGACCTGATCCGCGGACAAAAGATCAGTTGTTAGCTTAATCTGACTTATTTCTTCCTTTATAGCCGAAACATCTTGGGATATTTTGTTAAGATTTTCAGCCTGGGTTTGAGCCATGTCCTTTATAAGCGATTCCATTTTGTCTTGGAATCTTTCAAATTGAGTACCAAAGTCGTCATGTGGTTGTTTTCTCTTGTTACGATAGGTTACCTGGCTGGTGGAGTCAGATAAGGCAAATTTCCGCAAATCTGGTTGCGAACCACCAGCCGTTTCAGATCTCCCAATACCACTTGCTATTGCTATAGGATCTCTATTGCCTTCGTTATACATATTAGGCGACTGCGGTGGCGATCGAGTGACACTCATCGTGTGTTATTGTTTTTATAGATATGCAAAGGTATTTACTTGGTATGTTCGGAGCGCGCCCGCGCAGCACCACGACGAGAGCGAGATGAATATTCGCAGCCCGTCTCTTTTCACCGGTAGGGTCCGAGGGGAGAACACTTGCCACTCACCGCTCGCTTGGAAGTTGATGAGAAGCAATAACGACCGAAGTTTCGCAAATGAGTTAATGCTAATTGCGCACTTGGATGTATAGCACTTAGTTTCACTTTTATTTGGAGATTATTATTTATTTTATTAAAAATGTTGTCGACACGTCCGTACCATTCGCTTCCGTAATTCTTCCTTTTTGGTTCCTTTCCTTTTTTGGTTGGAATGTATCGGGCAATTTGTAGAGTTAGACTTTTTTAAAACTAATGACAAGGCAATTCTACAGAATAAGAATCAACTATTCTCATTGACCAAACGTAAAGGAACTAGTTTCAAGCAAAAACTTCAAAACGGATCATAACATCACACTCGTACCGTACATAGACCAGATGCGTTTTGCTATTACAATAGTGAAACACTATTCTTATAATTTCTTCTTCTTCTTTTTCTAACTTTTGATCCGTTTTTGTCTCACCACCAGCGCTACGGCGTAGCGACGTAGATAATTTGCTACGCCGTAATGTCGTAGCTTTGATTCAAATGGTTCTCTTCAGGGATATCATTTATCAAGAAACACCTTCCTGAAACATGGCCCGACTACGAGGCGATGACGATGCGAATTGAAAATAGGGCTTAATGTAGATTTTAAGTTCTGGGCATGCAAAATACCTAATATGTAAATAAACATAGGAACCTACTTCTGAAATCTAGGCAATTCTTAGTCAGAGTATAGTTCACAAAAATGATCTTGATGAACATAATAATTAATTGCCTCACATCGTTTTACTAAATTAAAAACAATGAAGGTTCCAATCACTGTGTGATTTCAGTAAGTACCAATTTTACCTGCTGATTGTATTTCAAAAGATAAAAGAAAACCACAAACAAAACCTTAATTAAATTAAAATTAAATAAAGAAAAATAAATATCGTCTCTGCACTCATCGTTTCGTTCAAATAGTTCCTGAATGGGGATCACGTACTGGCAACACTACCCGTATAAAAGCTACATTTTATAATTGCTATCCTCATTCACAGTTTTATAACCTTTACAGCTCACGTAGAAGGTTGAAAATTGTGTGAAAGTAGTAACTTAATACGTTAGTGGGATAATTGCAACCATCATTTACTCTTTTATGATCCTTATTTGACGGCAGTAAGATTGAAAATTGTGTGGCGGTGTTGATACATTATGTGTGCTTGTATAGCGATGCGTCTGGAGTCATAATTCAGTTCTTTATGTTCCTTATAACGTTGTCATAAGGTTGATAATTGCGTGAATGATGGAGGGATATGGCTGCGGGTACGGCAATGTGTCTAAAACAATGGGAGGTCGTTAGCGGAGTGACGGGAGGGCTCTCATTGTGCTTGAGAGGCGTTCTAACCTTGAGAATACTAATGAAACACACTCGACTTCGGTTACACGATTGAAATCTTGTGAAGTATGAGGAGCGGCGACAGGGGCTCGTGTTTCACCGCGGACTTAGAAACACGTACGCAACAGTGAGCGTACGATGGCGGTAGTTCTTTTCAAGAAAACTGGATCCTATTCTTGTTTGTAGGGGTAGTTTTATACTAAGATCATTGTGCCTAATAGGTTTTATGGTACTTAGCGAAACTAGCTCTTACCAGTTTATACGACATCCCGTTAAGCATTTTATAACGTACTGTTTTTGAAACAGGTGCAATGCAAAACAGTCCAACAAAATACTTAACACAACATTTAATAACTAACAGAATTTCGTGAAAATGGCCCCCAGTTTAATAATACCAAGTTACATAGTTGGTTTGTTTTACTTAGTTAATGAATCTGTTAGGTACACAGCGTGTATCGGACACGTGTGGGGCTGTGGGGTGAGGTACCTATAGACAATCAAACTGAACCACTTTCTCTATGGGATCAACATCGTAATCGCGAAAAAAATATCAACTTACTCATCATCTGCCCAGCCTTTTCCCAACAATTTTGGGGTCGGCTTCCAGTCCGGTATTCATATATGCACGGTACTACGGTATGGTATTCAGCTGCATCCGGTTAATACAGCTGAATACCAGTTTTCTTTACGTGAAGCGACTGCCCATCTGACCTCCACAACCCAGTTACTGGGTAATACGATGCCTCTTGGTAGGACTGATTGTCAGACTTTTGGGCTTCTGTCGACCAACAGCTTAACGTGCTTTCCGAGGCACAGAGGGGGCTCGGTATGTAAAGCGATGGTCACACATTCACGAACGACTGCGTCAAGAGTAGCTTAACCTGATCGATTGACCCCTATTTATAACTTAGCCACGAGGCCTAAAAACAATGTCAACATTCCCATATAAAACTTCAATCCTACTTACTCGACCATAATGTACCTGTAGGACGGCTGATTATTGTTTAGTGATGCCGATGTTGGTCCCGTGGAGAAACTTGTTCAGTGTGATGGTCTGTACCACACTCTTAATTAAACACCACATCTCTCTGATACATGCTGTGTAGGTACATACATGCGACTTGCAGCAAACTAAACTACTCTTTATCCAGGGGTGATTATTGAATAACATTTTTCAATGTACAGGGATCCAAAGCACATCGTTTGGCTGCCGGTTTCCTGGCAATCGGGAACGGAGCCAAAATTCAGCAAGTCAACATTTTCACAATTACCGCGAAAATAGATTAAAGTTAATTACGTTTCTCATTGCCGCCCACTTCCAGCAGTTTGGATAAAATGTTACACTCACGACATTAACTTGGAGTTTTATATTAGTATTTTATGCTTTCACATATTTTTTGTACAGAATGTATTGTTTTGGATTTCTATTTTATAAAAAAAAACAATACAGACGGATAACATTTGAAATGTTACGTTCGTGAACTTAGATACAGTATTCAAATTAAAACTACTTGAATAAACGTTTATACAACCTTTTCTGTTCAAATAATATTCCAATTCTTTGAAAAAAAAAAAAACTTAACTAAAAGTTTATAAGAGATAATTTTATTTGATTTTTCTTTCTTTTTCATGTCCATCTTTACACAAAGACAACTATTGATAAATCGATACTAATAATAATATTGAAGAGTTTGGTTGATTGAACGCGTTAATCTCTGAAACTACCAGTCGAATTTAAAAAATCTTTTTGCATTTGTTAGATTAATTCCTTGAGGAAAGAACACTTAGCGAACACAAAGTAATAGCGCGGGCAAGCGATGCGATGCGATGCGGTGGGTCGGGGGAGCACACGCGGACTTCTTCGCGGGCAAAAGCTAGTATTTCATATACATCAAAATAAAAAAGGATTTTTAAATAATTAAGACAATAATATTTTGTATGGATTAAATCCGAACCGTATTCTCCTTAAGGTGATATTTTTGGCATAACTTAAAATAACAAGAAGCTGAATAAACTATAAGTTGTTAGAACTCGGCGCTAGTTTGGGCCGGGCCTAATTTACATAATCTTTGTTTTACGGTGTTTGCGCGAACTTCGGCCCGTTTTTATTGAAATTAGTGAAAATTCTCCTTTGTTTACGTGTAGAACTGCTGAGAACTTTTCGAATAAGTTTCGTTTTAACATTGCAATTACATTTACGTGTTTAAGATGAGTCACACTCATTGTTTTATGAATACTGGTTTACATTACGTTATTTTTTATATATAAGTAAAGGAATTAATAAGAAATGAGTGTATGTATAAGCGGAAGTCTGAAAGTGACAACGGTGACTGATATGTTATGCGGGAATCAGTAGTCATGGTATGGGCATGTGATGCGATGGAGAGGAATGACGAAAATGTCGTTAGAAAAGTTTTGAGTATAGATGTGGATAGCAATACGAGTAGAGGAAGAGCAAAAGAAACAATGAATGGACTGTGTGAAAGATGATATGGCTCGAAAGGAAGTGACTACCGAGATGACGACTAATAGAGGAGTATGGAAGAAACAGACATTTTGCGCCGATCCTAAATAACACCTATGGATATAATTTTTGAATCTGTTGACGATCGTCGAGCTACCACTTGACAAAGTCGAGAGTGACCTCATCGGAGCGGCATGGTGGTCCACGGCGGCGAGCCGAGATGAGTGCGCTGCTTTATCCTGAGCCGCCAGACTAAACATCGATAAGATAGGGTCCAAATTCAGCATGGGAACATAAACAAGAGCAGCGTTGCGTTGGGACCATTGTTAGATTAAGATTTTATAGGGCACTTTTCCGAAGACCTTTGCAAGTGTTCATCCATGTTTTTAGCCTACGTCTTTATTATATTATATTGAGTGAAAGTATTATATATTGTTAAACTATAAAGTGGTTTCAATTAAAAGTTAGTGATATAAGCACACATTTAGCTAATAAATCCGAAATAAATAAATTGGGATAGCGGTAGGAGAATGATGAACGACGCAGATATATTTTTTATTAATATGACTTGGCCTTGAACGGACTTGTGAGATTACAGCCCATAGCGGTCCACTGGAAAGACTGATGGTCAATTTGACGTAAAGAATGACCGGATCAATTTTGCCAGAGTCATTAATGTTCCTTTTTATCCAACAAGGGTCGATTGCGCAAGCGAGCGCACATCGATGCCTAATAATTAATGATGTTGATGATAATTAACTGCATGTACGCAATTGTTTTGTTACTTCAATTATTATTTGTACTCTTTCTCAGCTTAATAGCATAAAAACATAACATAAAAATACCAATATATTTAGATAGAGAAAATATAATAATACACATTCTCGAACAAGGTTGAAGTCTGCCAGAATAGCTCGCGGCTATTAAATAATAGCCAAAGAGTTTGATGTTAAGAATGCTAGTCTATTATTTTTATGTCAACAATGTGGTGTCTAGATAGCTCAATAATAAAAGAAGCCTGCCTTTTTCACTCAAAATACCTATTAATTAAAAAAAAATACTTTTAGAGTAAAACTCTTTTATGTACAAGAAACTCTTTGCAATAGCCTCCCCAATCTAGCATAATTGGGACTTGAACATAACTGGCGAAATGTGGGTTTACAATAGGTACAACTCTGAATAACTCTTCTGTGATTACCGGCGTGACGTCACGTTATGTGTAACTCTTGGACCAACGTCCGTCCGCCACCCGCCACCCTTCTCCTTCCTCTTCCAAGGGGAAGGATAGAAGGCTATATCATCAATTCAGCCACTTCTACATGACGTCATCTTATATTTACATCAGGCATACAGGACTAACCATTTCGACCCAATTGGATTACTGAGAGTGTTTCAAAAATCTCAAGATTCTGTCTGATACTGAAATTTCACTCAAAATAATCCATCCATACTAATATTATAAATGCGAAAGTGTGTCGGTCTGTCTGTTAACTCTTCACGCTTAAACCGCTGAACCGATTTATATGAAATTTATTATAAAGATATTTTGAGTCCCGGGAAAGGACATAGCATAGTTTTTATCCCGATATTCACACGGGAAACGTATGCGGGTGAAACCGCGGTAATAACCATAATTCAGACCTTTCGAATACCTTTTTATCTTCACGTATTTAGGAAACATGAAGATATTAGTAAAGGCACATAAAAAATTCCATTCCTTGGCATTTTCTTTGAGCACCTACTACGGTATCGTTTCGTGTGTAAATGGAATTATGATGGCAGCTGACAGGTAAGTGACGTAGCCTTCCCGACGCTTTGTGGCAGTTCCCCGTACTGCGTATCCGCAGTTCAATAACCACAAAACGTCGGAGCTGGAGCAGAGGAATAAACATACATTTTAAATAAGTATGGCGTCCATCAGAAAGGTGTAGTCATGTTTTAATTATTTAAGAAAAAAATATCAGCCGCTCCATACATTTGGGTCGAGTGGTTATAGAAGTTTTTTATGGTAAAGTAGATAAGTAAGTTTTGTGCGATTACAATGTCGGTCCCATGGAGAAAGTTGTTCTGATCGATGGTCTGTACCACGCCCTCAGACTACACCTTTCTGAAACATGTTGTATATGTAGCTGTCCCGAACGACACATAAACGCCCAGCCCAAACCGCTTTCGGAAGAAATTAAAAAAATAGCTCCCTGGTGACGTCTGAACAAGAACACTCGTTTATTCTGTGCATGAGAAAAGGTATTTGAATAGCAATGAGACCTGATCTCAATGGAACCTGCCTGATATTATTACTAGATTACTTTTAATCAAATCGTCGTAAATGAGTCTGTCGTTCGCATACGTACCTTGGTAGGTACGTATGCGAACGACAGACTCATTTACCCAAGAAAAAGAAAGTTTACCCAGGTGGTGGTCCACCTGGGTAAACTTTCATACATTTCCATTTACATGTATGCTAATTTGAAACCACTGTCGAGAGTGAATTTTGGCACAGTTTTCGCCATAAATTACTATGTTTTTGTGAGGCAGATTCTGTGCACCTTTTGTTCGCAATCCTTTATGCTCGTAGTTCGTTTTTTTTTATAGTTTATTTAAAGCTTTTATTTAGTTTCACTTTCCCAAATTACATAAACATAACATCAAGCTTGTGCCCCCGAGGGGCTAAACAGAGGTGTATAGTTATAGGTTCACCCGCATTTCGCCCGTTATGTAAAAGTATAATGTAATAGTGGAGAGCCTATTGCCAACAACCGGGCACATAACCACACCTCAGGTTTTCTTAAATAATTTACTTTAAATTTCAACAAAGAGATGACCGGTTCCTACTGACGGCGCCCGTTCACAAACATGACGTATGGATCAGCACATCAGCACCATTCAGCTCAACCATTTTGAAGGGAATTGAATGATCCAACCCACACGCTACCACCAGCGAGATATTTGCGTGAGCATAACATACTCTCAGCCGACAGGGCACATTCATGTCAATGAAAGACGTACGCAGTAAATTGTAGCTTTATAGTTTAGGTACACAGTGCTCACATGTGTGCTCTATGCTTATTTTAACATCCATTATGATGCTCTTAAACTCAAAATGTGCCTGAGCCAACTTTATTTTTTTTTTATTTTTTTTTTTATTGCTAAATGGGCGCACTCTTGACCCCGATCACGCCTGCTTATTTATTGTAACAACAAAGAAGTCGCAAGACCTGGCTTGAATTGCACAACTTATTGAACAATTGATTTCCCCAGCAATGCATCTCTAAACAATTGCGCAGTTAGTGCAGCGTCCATGCATCACGGTAACAAATGAGCCCAAAAAGTTCATAAAAATATGTGCTACATCACTGTCAGCCCGTAAAACTACTAGTATCGGTAGTAAATTACGGAGCAGCTACTGGAAATATCCTAGCATGTTCCAGAGCTAGATAGATTGTATTGCAGCGATACAATACGTCACGAGTTCAATTATTACGTCACGGATACAATGTTGTAGCACGAAAGAAAGAAACCGTTGATACTAGAACTGAGAGAGACATTGTAATGTAATAAATAAATAAATAATTTAATTTCAAGCAACAAAGACTCATAAAATGAATAATTATGAATATTTTTTTTTGCAAATTATTCTACAAAAAAATCAAGTACTTTCAATATAATAATAAAAAGGGGCCTGGGTAACTTAATTCAAAAATATGGGACTGTCAACCGTACATGTCGGAACAGTCGTATATGTAGATATGTACCTATTCAATAATTAGTGTGGTTACTAATGTTTGTGATTGTGTTAGTTAACATTTAAAAGAAGATATTTTTTTAATAAATACCTCTTAAAAACAAATCAATCAATTACAAAATAAATGCCGCAAAAAATAATTCATAGTATAAACCGCATAAATTAATAATATTAAACAGATTAAAACTTCAGTGAAATGAATTTTAGCATGGAATACTTACTAAAATCACTTTTTCAATTCACTTTGTGTGTACACAAACCCCTTTCCCAAATATTTATTGTTCATTCATATTGTAAACTCATTCAATATTGATTCAACGAAATAAAGTTTATTCTGTTACTGAAATTAAAATAATATTTTAAAATGTATGCATCAAAAATGCAGTATTATTTTAAATAAATGAATTTGCCGTATCCAACCTGACGGCTGCCGGACGGACGTCGGACGAGCTTGCGTAACCGGTTAACGCGATTACCCTTTGACTCGTGGTTGCCATGGTAACGTGGTTAACTTGCCAGGGGCCCTAAGTGCTGTAATTAAGTGTGCAGTGTGTGATAATCAGGTCTGGATTGGTTACGCTGAGTTGTCTGATGTTTAAGAGGACACGTTGTAAAACGACATATTCAGTTTACAATTTTTACCCGATGAGAGCTTGTTGGAATGTTACATTTATGGGCATAACTTCTATTTATTGTTCCTTTTCTATATATTAACTCAGCCTATTGCAGTCCACTGCTGGACATAAGCCTCTCCCAGGCTACGCCACAACATCCTGTCCTCCGCCTTCCATTTCCAGTCCACTCCCAGCCACCTTCTTTAGGCCGTCCGTCCATGTAGCTGGGGGGCATCCCACACTACGCTTACCGATACGCAGTCTCTCCTCCAGGACTCGTCTGCTCCACCGGCCATCGGTCCTTCGACAAACATGGCCAGCCCACTGCCACTTCAGTTTACTTACTCTGCAAGCTATGTCGGTAACTCCGGTTCTTTTCCGGACAATTTCATTCCTGATTTTATCCTTCAAAGAGACTCCGAGCATAGCTCGCTCCATAGCGCGCTGAGCGACCTTGAACTTGTGGACCAACCCGACCGTCAGTATTGTTCCCTTCAGATAAAGATAATGGATTTGGCACGGTTGCAGTTGGTAAAAATGCCTTGTGAGGGAGCGAAGGGGAGATCATAATTACCTACACACGCACACATGACGTCAGGCTTGTATTTGCCGAAGGATTAGGCAGGGGTGTACTTATAGTACACCTACATTTCACCAGTATAACTAAATAGGGGGCTAGCCTATTATCTATAACCTCGCATTAATAGCGAATTATCTTGCATTACAATCATTATGTATTTTAAATTCATCAGTATATCCTCAACCCTTAGCCTATTTGACTAAAGCACAACACTATAAACATGCTCCGCAAAAAGACCATCAGCGCATCACTATGATGAGTTGACGGCACTATTACGCAGGTACACCCACGTTAAACGTTATACTAAATGCGTGTTTACCATCGTTAACCCTCAGTGTGTTCATTAAACTAATTTCCTTTGTAAAGCTAGCTGTGGACAAGGCGATTAGCTGGGTGGAAAATCACTATTAAGATTTATATTAGTTTGGGTACTCCTCCCAACTGAAAAATAATAATAGAGTCACTACCACACTACTGGGCAATACCCATGTCTTACTACTTATTGATCTAGCACACAGATCGATCTTCTTAATTATGGAGTTATATTATAATATAATGTAGCTGTTTGTTGTTCCTATTTAATAAAATAACATAATGGAACCAACACTTCATGAGAGGCACTTTACCTCTTTAAATATTGGGCGAATCGGAGGAGAACTAAATTTATAATTATCATCGACATACCTTGCAGTGCAGAGGCAGCAAGCCAAGCTGGCAGTGGACTGGCAATGTTTTGGACTGTATACTGTACTGCAATGTTATGCACTACGTTATATTTCGACTGTTAGACAAAATAATCGCCCCATGTGTGTCCATCCTTAGCTTGAAGCTCGCGACCTACCCTCACCTAGGCCCGGTATTAAAGCGATTATCTTGGACTGACCGCTAACCAAACTGTTATCACAATTACTGGGCGAACCCTAGTTCAACTCAATTACTGAGCCTACAGGGTTAAGGTAACGTCTTATAAGCTACGACATTATCTTTACAGGAGTATGCGATGTTTGTTCAAAGTTCTAATATAAATCTTGTTTATTGAAAGATAATATTCTTAACAATATCTTCATAATATAAGCTAACAGACTTAAAATATGTAATATTATAATAAGGACATGTAAGTATATAAAAAAATAAGGAAAATAATCATTGGGCATCAAAAAATTCGTCCGCATCGTTATCAACAGGAAAAGTGCCCAAAGCCTGGCAGCATTGCCACGTTGTATGATGATGCTGATTATTTGGCCAAAAAATAGAGTCGACCTACCGCTTGGCGATATCTCGATAAACCAAGTCCTAGTGTTTCAACCCCAAACGGCTCGAACATATAACTCCCATTAATCTGTCAAGCTCCGCTAAATGAGACACAATTGATTTTCTATTGTTTCGTCGCCGATCGGCGCGGCTTGACTTTTCACGTTCCAAACCGTCGGGAAGTCCATGTGAAGATATCAGTCCTTAACTAGTTAATAATTTAGATCAACGTAGATCTCTTTGGACTGTACAACTTGAGGGTGGGTAGGTCTCTTTACAGAACTATCTCTGTGAGTGAAACTTACATTACTTACTGAATATTTTTTTTATAATTGATGTAGTTAAGTACCTACCTACATCTGTTGTTTATTTCCTTTTACTTTGAATAAGTCAAGTAAGATAGGTAGTTGATAACAATGTGTAAATAATTTTCTGCGGTCACTCCAAAAACTTATGATAATTCTTTACCATGCGACTAGGTTTTCATAAAACACAAATATCTAAACTTAGTCGTTACAAGAAAACAGAAGTGACAACTTGGTACATAAGTACTCGTAATGGAACAAAATGAAGCTTCTTTATAACGCAATATACGAACAATGTAATTAAGAGCTTTGTCCTCGCTTCAAAGTAGAATGTTTGCAAATTAAGCAATCATTATGTGCTTGTAAAAAGACTATTTTAACTTAACTACAAAGCCATTTGCACAGGGTCCTTCAAAATTAAAATTAACGAGACAATTATCAACGAACACACATTGAAGCCTTACACACCGTGTCGTAACAAGAAATAGGATTACTTTCCTCAATGTTCGCAGTAAATATTCTCAACTAAATTAATCTTCCTATTTAAAACACCTTAAGATCCATAATTTTGATATCAAAGGAAAATTTAAAACTGGTGAATTATTCTACTAGGGTTTTGTACAACGATGGTAGCTAGAAACTAATAAGGTAGGATATAGACTAGTAAGTAGGTATGGTTACTCAACTTGTGTAAATAAGAAAGCTGGCGGTGAAGTGTGCTCCGGTGTGACACGCAGCGACCTTAATTTCCCTGCCATTCTGTACAGCAAGTAATAAGCGAAGGAAGCCACTCATTACACAACCGCATCAGTCCTCGTTGCTCTGTCGCAGTGCTGCTGCCCTGGTACTCGACTGCTCGTACAACGCAAGCCTCTCATCAGGTTTGCTTAGTTATTTAGACTGGAATAGTTCCCGCATTTCAAAATTGGACGTGGTGGGTTTTCTTGTTCGCTCATGTTTTCCTGGTAGGTGGAAAGAGGCATCATGTTTGTGCAATATTCATTTAGAAGATTTCATTGTGATGAGTTTTTTGGGTTTGTTTATTAATTATTATCCGTAGTTAGTTTTGTTATTTCCGTTAAGGGTAGTTCTTCAGGGACAAAATGTTCGATGTCTATGGGTATATTTCTGTAACCAACTAACAAAACGGCATGTAATTTTTTTTTTGTACAGTTTAGCTTTATGCCTTACTAGGACAAATAATATTTTTTAAATAATTGCTGTCTAAGTACAAAATAAAAATATTTGAAGTGTGTTCTTCTGATTCATATAACGCGTCCGTTTGCCATTTTCCGGTACAAAATGGTCGATGTCGCATTTTCCCTTTGATACATCAATTTAAATTATAATTATATCGAAAGGAAATGAGTTGTCCTCTTACAAAAAAAAATGTGTATTGGTTATAACTACGTTATTTTGTTTATAAATAAGTAAATAAGGAGTGTCCGGCGTATAATACTGATTAATGTGGCGTAAGCTTCACTTGACCGTACTTGGTCAGGTAATAATAATGAGAGTCTGCGCGGGGGGAAGCCAGTCGTGCAACGGACGAGCTAGAAGGTGGACCTGCGGCTGGTTGGCTTAGATCCCGGTGTTACGAAGGAAAATATATGATTCACCTGTGTTTGGTTCAGGTGGCATTATGATTACAATGCCTACTTTATAAAATTTATTTTATTGTTTTAAAACTTCAATCTGTGTTTCGTGTGATGCTTTTAGGTTATGGAATCGTGTAGAAAAATGACAATAATGAAGTCTGTATGTATGATGAGTTATGCATGATTGTAGGCCAAAATCTGATTCAACTGTGCCTGATTCGTATGGTCAAAACCCCCATATGACTTATGAAATAAATTAGATTTCCCCTTTCCAGCACGAAAGGAGTGCTTTTGTTGCATTATAATGTCCAATGTTTGACCGTGTACAAGTCAGTAGTTTTAGTCTTATTTATTATCATTTATTTAGCTATAACCTTTTGAATAATTAAAAAGTGACAGGAGTGTAAAACTGTTCTAAATATGACACTTTTGATATGTCTTAGTCTTAGTTAAGAATAAATAATTATTGTTTAGAATTATCAATCAAAACTAACGGTGAATTTATTACTTTTTATTTCTGTTTCTGATTCATCTGGGCAGTTAATATTTGAACGTCGATAGCTTGAAAACTACTTAATAAAAACGAGCCCCTCATACAAACATATGTTCTTTGGTATGTCTATTTTCATATGAGCATGTGTTACAGAGCTGAAAGTGAAATTAAATTTTGGCCATATGGATCAGTCGAAGAATCAAATTTCGAAGAACTACCCTTAATATCTTTGAATGTCGGTTGTAGGTTGGTTCCATTACGCACTCAAAGCATCTTTGTAGTTTCTGTTTTGTTTTTTTTTTTTCTGTTTTGTTGCTGAAATGCGAGGGACTTTCGTCATTTGGGCTTGATAGTTCAGTTTACTCCTTCTTGGTTCTGCTGCCCTGGTAGGACGAGATATTAAATCACACTAATATTATTATAAAGGCGAAAGTTTTTGAATGCGTGTGTTTATATGTTTGTTACTTCTTCACGCTCAAGCGGCTGGACCAATTTTGATAAAATTTTGTATGAAGGTAGCTGACACCCTGGATTAACATATAGGTTACTTTTTATCCCGATATTCCCACGGGATCGAAACTTATGCGGATGAAACCGCGAGGTGCAGCTAGTATGATATGAATCTCAATTAAGTACACACATCAAAAGTGTCTAGGGATCAACATATATTTTTGCAATAACTTTTCTCCTGATTGATATTAATTAAAATTTTCTTTAAGGATTCATCAAATAAAGTGTTTTCGTTTGTCACAGTAACGATAAACCAAGTCACCTTTGCATTAATAAAGAAATTTGCCATTTTCCTAATAAAGGGATTTTTGACATTTGAACCACTAACACAAAAGTTCGAAAAAAAGACTGAAATAACAGTTTTCTTTAAAATTTTATTGGGTAACTTAAACAATTAATAATCCGTGTTTCTACCGCGAACACTAACAACACAAGAACATCGGTTTGGCATACTCAAAATGAGTCCATCCAAATCACGCTGTGGAATGGCCGCCCATGTTCGTTGCAACAACAAAAAAAGGTCTTCTTGCGACTGGATACCCTCCATATTCGGCAGAGCTCTTCTCTGTAGCATATCCCATGCATGCTCAATCGGGTTCAAGTCTGGCGACTGAGCAGGCCAGGGCAGGACATTGATGTTAGCTGCGGCGAGAGTCTGTCTTACAACTCTTGCGGTGTGCGGTCGTGCATTATCATGCATTAACTGAAATAAGGGACCGATTTGCACTTGTAGAGGAACGATGACGTCTGATACAATCGTCTCAGCATAAATTTGAGCGTTGAGGTTGCCTCGGATCCAAATCAACTCAGTTCTTCCGCCGATCCAAATACCCGCCCATACCATGATGGTTCCACCACTATAAGGATGGACTTCCTGGCAGGATTTTAATCGCTGTTGGCGTCCAGGGGTTCTCCAGTGTCGTATACGTCTTGTATCCGGTCTCATACCAAAACGAGACTCATCAGAAAAGCACACGAAACGCCATTGTTCTTCTGCCCAATTTCTGTGTTCAAGAGCCCATTGATATCGAATCCTACGATTGTGCATTGCTATAGGTGGTACCCGTAGCGGTCTTCGGGAATGAAGGTTCACTTCATGCAAGCGGTTTCTGACTGTTTGGTCGCTAATTAAGTTCCCTGAAGAGTGATGAAGCCTCACGGCTAACATCATGGCGGTTATTGTTGGAGCTCTTCGAGTTAAGATTTGAATGTATCGGTCTTGTCTCCGTGTGGTGCAGCGATACCGTCCTCCATGGCGCTCAGCCACGGTACCAGTGATTCGGTAACGTGTCCAAAGTCGACTGATAACACTCTGACTTGTATTCAGAGCTAAAGCCACAGTACGTTGCCGGGAACCAGCTTCTATCATTCCCACGGCTCTGAGCATTTCTTCCCTGCTTAAATGACGTCGCCGCTCCATAATAACGTTGGTTTTAATCAGTAGTAGGGAAACAGTAGCACTAATAATGTCTTCAATGCGTTGTATGTTTTTATAGGGAAAATATTGACAGCTGATTTTCATCTTTTACTCGAATTTGATTCACAGTTCCTGATTCAAATTATGAAATGCACCAAAAAGGATCCATATAAATTTATAAAATCATAAATTTATTACAAAGCCACATCTCAATCTCAAGAAATCCGCATAAAAATGCTTGATCCCTAGACACTTTTGATGTGTGTAGTTCGTTGGAAAAACATTTTTATTTAGTTTCCGTTAAGACTAAAATTCTTATACTGCTAGTCCTGGGCTTAATTGCCTAAGATGCCTTAAATGTTCGTCCTATAAAGCCCTCTGTATGCCTAAATAAATACAATTTTTATAATGTAACGAAGATAGATTACCCAAGGCAACTCGGTCAGGAAATGAGTCTAAGATTGCAACGATTACAACGCTAAGATTGCGTGGCCAGAGAAACATGGCCAGTATACAAAGTTAATTGAATTCTTACTGCTTTTAGTACTTTATTTCAGAGATTTTCCCGCAAAGATTTGACGGCCAACTCTCTTACCATGGTATCTTCAAGATTGATTGCTCCTCCATTAGAGCGTGGTAATTATTTCCTTGCGGTCATGCATTACAGTAGTCTAAATGGAAACCTTTGTCCGCTATGAGCAATAATGGAGAACTTAAGATTATTATCTTATATACAACATTATTTTTAGTATATGCGAAACCTGAATATAGTTTGTTCAGAATAATTAACTTAATCGATTCTAATAATTTTTACGCCATGTTATATTTTGGCCCAAAAATATTTAAAAAAGGTTAAAAGTTGGACACCGAGCGACACTAAGTAGGTAGTTCTCTACCATACGCGCACAATAGGCGCGGGCGCACAGCGAGCGGGGCGGGCGGGGCGCTGGTGAAGCAACCCCTTCAGTCGCCCGGGTACTACAGGTTGGCGCGCGCGTGTCGCGTTCCCGTCCAACTGCATAATCGCGAGCGCGCGGCCGCCGCGGGCCTTTACAGTTGTGTTTCGGTTGATCGTCGTGTACTTACCTATCGTATATAAAAAGTGTCGTGTAACCATGACTTTCTCATACACAAACGTCCTGTACACAGAAATGGTACGTACACTAGCGGTTTGTGGTGATAACGACGTATCCCTAGCAGTGCGGCGGTACGAGGAGCAATTCGGCATCAGAGTATCGTGGAACACAATGCTTTGACGTGATGATTAACATTTTTAAACACGCCAAGATGGTTAATAATTGTAGAAAGTTATTACATCGATACCTTTGGGTAGAAAGGTCGTATAAACCAAAACCCGACTTTTCAGGAGAGCAGAAAAACTATTTTTTTTTTAAATAAAAATTCATAACTTTTTTGTTTTTGAAGTTATAAAAAAATGATCTATGAGAAAGGTTCTTACAATTTGCAAATGAAAAAAGTTAAATCATCAAAACCTATCTATCTTCTTTAGTTTTAAAGTTAGCTTGGATTTACGCCTAAGAAAAAATCAATTCTTGGTTAATACACCCCATGAAAATGTACTTTAAAAAAACTGTATAAGTCGTATATCCATTTTTGGTAAGCTTATGGTCACATTTACTGTCGTAAAAACCCATATATGTAGTTTTTTTTTGTATTAAAAACCATTTATAATCATAGATCAATTGAATTCTGACTAATAAACAATCCTGTTACCCTAAGAATTAGTAGGAACTCAATTATTATTATTCTAATACCCAATAACGGTCGATTCAAATAAAATAAAACTACCTGAAATACGAAATTAACATTTATTAAGTATTACAATACCTTCTAATCAACATTTACTATTATTTCAATAATGGTACAACATACCTAACAGGTTTAACATTTTTAAATTGAAAGAAATATTTATAACAACTTAAACTGAAAAGTGAAATAAAAAAATCTGCTTAATCATAAAAAAACAAAAATGAATTTATTAAAAATTAACTTCTTCTACATTAAAGTAATCAGGCATTTTAGTCATTTATAAAATTATGACTTGATCGTTTTTTTAATTTTTGTACATATTTAGATGTACTTAATTTAATAAATTATTGAATTAAGCCTTTGTACTAAGGCTTAATTACTAAGTAATTTATTGAATTGCAACTAAATAATAAAAATAAAAAATAAACAAGCACTAAACGTAACTAACTTATGTACTAAAAAGTAACTTATTTATGATATTAATTTGTACCGATTCATAATTATTTTAAAATTATTTATGAAATTGTTACTATAAATTATTTTAATTATTATTATAAATTATTTTAAAACGAATTATGAATTGAGAAACACATTTTCAAAAAATAAATTTAGGTGACAAAGAATACAATCATTTAACATAATCTTGTTTTTTTACTAACCATGGTACCACCATGATTATTTAAACTTACCCCATGGAAATGTGGCTGACTCTCTTACGCTAACCGACGAAGAAGACGAGGAAGAGCTAATTGAATAATACAATTATTATTATAACAGAATAATAACTTTTCCTATTTACGTAAATTCACATTTCGTTCGTTAGCAAAATATTATTTAGTAAAAAAACAAGTATGTTAAATGATTGTATTCTTTATCACCTAAATTTATTTTTTGAAAATGTGTTTCTCAATTTATAATTCGTTTTCAAATAATTTATAATAATAATTAAAATAATTTATAGTAACAATTCATAAATAATTTTAAACTAATTATGAATCGGTACAAATTAATATCATAAATAAGTTACTTTTTAGTACATAAGTTAGTTACGTTTGGTGCTTGATTGTTTTTTTTTATTTTTATTATTTAGTTGCAATTCAATAAATTACTTAGTAATTAAGCCTTAGTACAAAGGCTTAATTCAATAATTTATTGAATTAAGTACATCTAAATATGTACAAAAATTAAAAAAACGATCAAGTCATAATTTTATAAATGACTAAAATGCCTGATTACTTTAATTTAGAAGAAGTTAATCTTTAATAGAATAATTTTTGTTTTTTTATGATTAAGTAGATTTTTTTATTTCACTTTTCAGTTTAAGTTGTTATAAATATTTTTTTCAATTTAAAAATGTTAAACCTGTTAGGTATGTTGTACCATTATTGAAATAATAGTAAATGTTGATTAGAAGGTATTGTAATACTTAATAAATGTTGATTTCGTATTTCAGGTAGTTTTATTTTATTTGAATCGACCGTTATTGGGTATTAGAATAATAATAATTGAGTTCCTTCTAATTCCTAGGGTAACAGGATTGTTTATTAGTCAGAATTCAATTGATCTATGATTATAAATGGTTTTTAATACAAAAAAAAACTACATATATGGGTTTTTACGACAGTAAATGTGACCATAAGCTTACCAAAAATGGATATACGACTTATACAGTTTTTTTAAAGTACATTTTCATGGGGTGTATTAACCAAGAATTGATTTTTTCTTAGGCGTAAATCCAAGCTAACTTTAAAACTAAAGAAGATAGATAGGTTTTGATGATTTAACTTTTTTCATTTGCAAATTGTAAGAACCTTTCTCATAGATCATTTTTTTATAAATTCAAAAACAAAAAAGTTATGAATTTTTATGTAAAACAAAAATAGTTTTTCTGCTCTCCTGAAAAGTCGGGTTTTGGTTTATACGACCTTTCTACCCAAAGGTATCGAAGTAAACAAATGCGCCGGTATCTGTCTATCCCGCTCGCTCTTCTGCTTGTCGCTGCGCGCCAAATGCGAGCCTTGTGTGTCGGTCGTAAAGTGCTTCTTGCAATGAACATGGCTTATACACCAACGTCACGAACTGCCTTTGGATTTACGACGTCGAATTTAAACTATGTTTAGGTAATGCATTTAACACGTTAGGGCGTATAAACCATTTACAATTAACGACTATTTTTACGCCCTGAGTTAATATGTATAAATTATGGTCATTACATCATAACAAAACAACAAAAAAAAAAACATTCGGCTTTTACATTGAAAATTTACCTTTTTTAAGAGGCTATGACCGAAAATTTCTGGGTCGTATTAACCATTTTTGTGCGAATTTCTGCATTTCGTATATACAGATCGATAGAGAAAAAAATTCTGAGAAAAATGGTATATATAACTCAATTTGGCCAAAATGGTTTATACGACCTGTCTACCCAAAGGTATCGACATATTTGTACCTACAGCCTGCTGTGGTTAAGTAATGCGATGTTTAACACTTTTCATCCACTTTGAACTTTAAGTGGTTGACATAAGGTGCAACAAATCGCATTGACTTCATTGTATCACTTACGGCTTACGAATAAGTAATTACTTATTCGTAGCTTACGGCTGCATTTATTTACGAATAAAGTACATTATAATAACTACCTACACTTGACCATTACGACAGTCCAAAGCCTGCAAGTGTGATGGAAAATGTTATCACTAGTACAATACAATCGCCGCGCCGCACAGTGGAACGAATGTATGGGAGCGGTTGGACGTAGACATGTCCGAAAAAAAAGAGTAAAATTATGCCAAACTAATGATGCCATCTTATTCGATTACTTAATGCCTTCATAACTTGTGGTGATGAATTTCTTCATAACTCCCATATTTCGGGAGTAATTTGAGAAAATGTGAAATTTTACTATGAAAATGAGTGTATCGAGCTCTCTCCCTCCTGATTCCGGGCTTGTTTCAAGTAGCGGTCTCTAATATCGTAATGCTATTACTAAGAGCTATATTTAATACTAAGACACATAGTGCGCCAAATGTGCACTTTCTGGGATAAAAGGAAATGAAAATTTAAAAAAAAAAAACGTTTTTTCCCCATTTGTATTTACTTTAAACCGCAGACAGACTTATTAAGAGGTCTATAAATATATTATATATATACAGAAATATATATTAACAAAAATATTCACAAGAACTGATGAGAGTATGACTTTTAAGTAAGTTGATAATAAATTACCTAGTTTCATTAAAAGTACAATAAATAATTAAGATGTAAGCTCTAATTTACTAAGTTACACATTTTAAAACAATAACATCATTTAATTATCTTCGTCATCATCATCATCATCAATTAATTCAAATTCAGAATCGATGTCCGCTAAATCATTTATGTTAACAAATTCGATATCACTTTTCTCAGAATCCGTAAGCTCATAAAATTCCTTAAAAGAAGATTTTTTTACAAACTTATTTCCTTTTGGACGGATACTTGTAACAAGTGGATCAGAAGACAGTAAAAGATTGTGCATAATATCTTCATTGCATGAGATACTGCTATGCTTTCGAGAATGCCCCTCTCTATATTTTCTAAAATCTTTATTTCTAGCCTCAGATGCCTCTTCGGATAGAAAACCAATGGGCACAATTGACATGTTCTGAACTATGTCTGGCCCATGCATTAAAATTTTATGAAGTGAAGAAGGCATATAATACCATGGGTATAACTCCACGTAAAGCTTAGCAGTATCAAAGCAGAACTCTCGGAATTTAGTTACGTTGATCTTCTCTCCTGATGAAATACACTGCAAGATCACACAGATTTTTCTTAAAAGCATAGCATCTATTCCGGTCAGTTCAGCAGATTTAGTGTAGTTTTCAAAAAATCTCCTTGCCGAGTTGCCATTGTTGGTGGATCCACTGCCTTGTTTCACAACATCGAGAAGTAAGCCCGTTTCTCTTCTTACAGCCTCTTGAACTCTTTTCTTCCTGTCATCAACTTGCCTTTTTGCTATATCACCCCTTACTTGCCATGATTTTATGTCTAATTTGTAGGAAATGTGTAATAAGCATTCCATTGAGCGAATCCAAGCGTGAAGGGTGCTTAAGCCATATTTATACATGTCCTCGTTTGCGTGTTTATCTTTGATTAACTCTAAATTATTCATTTCTTTAGGACAAGCCTTGCATATGTCACACACTGAAGCTGCTGTATTGGATATAATGGAATGAATTTTACCATCAATCATTGTCAACAGCAGTTGGTGTTTGACACTAATTCCATCAGTGATGGTGGATGGAGTTAAGGCTTCAATCTCTGCTTCGATTTCAGCCATCTCTCTCTGCACATTTTCTTTGGTTTCCTTTATAAACTTAAACAATATTGGCCGGCAAAATGAAGTGGAAGATGGTCGCTCGTTTTCCCAAATTGTTACACCTTTTGAGACGAGCCGCAGTGGTACAAGACTAATCATAAAATTACTAGCAAGATCGATTTGCTCATCTTCACTCGTCCTTTGATGATAAATGCTTTGGCTAGATGATCCGTCAAAACCCCATTTGCTGGTCAATACGAGCTGTTGATTGGGATCAACAGGGGTTTCTAACGACCTAATAAGTCTTCTTGAGGTTAAATCCATCAAGGCTTGTAATTTGATTTTTGCAGAGCTCTCTGTAACTGTGAGATCTTCTTTGGCCGGATAGCACTTAATTTTTTCTTTAACCAACATGTAGTAACTCGGGTATTGAAGAGCTCCTTCTTGAGTGTTGAAATCCCGAAGAGTGTTATAGCGCCATTTCGATAAGTTCATCGATACATAAAGAGCCAATGCCTTCAAAGGGGATATTTCCCGTACCTGAATTGATTTACCTTCAATGAAGGCTTTGATTTTTGAGGCCTCTTCTGGATTCTCCGTCAAGTATTTCATAACATAAGCTGTATCGCTTTGTCCTGCCTTTTGAAGCGCCCTTTCGGCCGAAAACATAATTTCAGCGCTGCTACTGCTGCATGAAAGACTATCTTCAGTGCGTCTTCTTTTTTGCCGGTTACTAAGGTCCTCAAAAGATTTACGAGGACTAGGATGTGTACAAGTTGAAGCATCAGATTTAGCAGGAGAAATTATGGGCTCGATGACGTCACTTATATTTTCTGTAGAAGGTTCCATATTTTCATTCTGTAATTCCGGCCATTGAATTGCAGCCTGTAGCCAAATCTCATGTTTCTTCCGAAACTTATCTGTGCTTCTTCCAGACTGTGTCCATTTTGCATAAATGCGGTAGCAAAATCGACGACACCAGTCTTTTAAACTTGTTTCAGCACTTTCACATAACTGAACACAACTGTTATCTTTTAAAACACTGAACAAATAGTTAAAGTCGCGTAAATCTTTATGTGCGCGTGCGCATAAAGCAACGTGAATATCAAGATTTGTATTAAAATTTGGAAAATACATTGCGAGATTAGCTTGGATACAACGAGGTGTAAATCAACACTGATTTTAAAGTTACTAATAGTGACCTATTTATATAAAATCCAGGTATCCCAGGTATCCTTTGTTAAATATTGCAAGGTAATTAGTTATTGTGATAATTAGTAAATGATGCATGCTAAATTAGTGTATTAAGAGCCATTGAGTAATTAAATAATAGCAATGTTCTTATCAGTAATCATTAGTGCATCAGTTTTATATGTAAACCTTAAGTCCCTAATTATATATCCTAATTAGCTTATATCTTCTCTAATTGGCTGCTCAGAAATGTTATTGTAATAAGGTAAACCTTTAGAAAAACGGTTTTAATCAACAAAATAAACAAAAAATAAAAAAATTGTGTTATAAAATAAACATCACTCTTTATCCCAGAAAGTGCACATTTGGCGCACTATGTGTCTTAGTATTAAATATAGCTCTTAGTATAAGCATTATGATATTAGAGACCGCTACTTGAAACAAGCCCGGAATCAGGAGGGAGAGAGCTCGATACACTCATTTTCATAGTAAAATTTCACATTTTCTCAAATTACTCCCGAAATATGGGAGTTATGAAGAAATTCATCACCACAAGTTATGAAGGCATTAAGTAATCGAATAAGATGGCATCATTAGTTTGGCATAATTTTACTCTTTTTTTTCGGACATGTCTACGTCCAACCGCTCCCATACATTCGTTCCACTGTGCGCCGTACGTTTAGGTGCCTTCTAATTATCAATGAGCGCAAGACGCGAACGGCACGCGGCGCGGGTGAGCATGTTTTTGTACGGACAAACAGGTAACATAACAAGCTTATAACTTTGTGATTATTCATGATACAGTTTTGAAATGGACATAGATTCTTTACATAAAAATACTAGACACTTGTTTCGGGTTTCGCATATCCTAAAAATAATGTTATATATGTATATAAAAATCTCGTGTCACAGTGTTTGTTATCGAACTCCTCTGAAACGGCTTGACCGATTTTTACGAAATTTTTTGTGTATATTTGGTAGGTCTGAGAATAGGTCGTAGGCTATTTTTCATACCCCTAGGCGATACGGGTGGCCTTCTCCAGATTTTTTTTAGAATCGAAACTTACGCGGGTGAAACCGCGGGGCGCAGCTAGTAATATTATAATAATTAAACTACGAGTTATCTCTATCGCGAAACGCGGTAGTTGTAATTCCTTTATTATTTGCGAACAAATAACTTAGTAGGAAGTTAATTTCCTCTCTAAAATTACTTTACATTATTCTCCAAGTTGAACAAATCCCGATGTTACTCAAACTGTTTCTAAGTTAGCAATCCTCTTCACCCGATCCCCATCTTGTGCGCAACAGAACAATATATTTGTTCTTCACACAGTTGTTGATGTTCCGTATTCTGTCCCTAATCCCGGCTGAGGGGATTAGGCTCAAATCCTTCAGACAAGGAGTCACCTAATACTCTGCACAGATCTAACAAACTATTTATTTATATCGGTCTTTGTGAGATTTGTTCTTTGGCGTCGTTTATGTTTTGTTTTAGTGAACCGTACTCTAAAAAGGTATGCCGCTACGTCACAATGACCCGCCATTTGTTCCCAAAATTAAGTTTACCAGACGGATTGTGACCGCAGTATTTTGTTTGTTATTGGCGCTGCTGCCGTAAAAATATTCTGTATTCATGTAATGTTTATGCTTTAAGCGGGATGCGCTAGGTAGCCCGCGAAATTAAAATTTTCTTGCGTTTTTTGCAATTTGCAGGTAAGCGTCGGATTGTAGGTATGTTGATTTGAATATGATTCGCTACCGCAACAATATCATAACACATGTGACATTGGCAGAATTGTCGACATCGGCAGCATTGCCATAGAGAAAAATATAACAGAATAGACTTAACATAATTGTAATCATTAGAATCAGCAATATAACTCCTTGACTTAGAATTGGCCTCAAATGTCATGATTTCGTCATTCAATAGGGTAATATCAACTTAGAGAGTTGTGTCTATTGATGATTTTGTTTTAGAACTACAAATGGAATATATAATAATTATATTTAGAATCGAAATAATATTGAAGCAAATAAAACATAACACCTAATTAATTAATAAAAATAACTAAATTATATCCTACCAAACTATGATTATCCTAATCCTAACTTAATATTATTATAAATGCGAAAGTGAGTATGTTTGTTTGTTACAATTTCACGCTAAAACGGCTGAACGGAGTTAGATTAAATTTGGCACACAGATAGACCATGAACCTGGTAAGGACACAGTCCACTTTTCATCCTGGATCGCAGAGGAAGTCACGGGCAACATGGCAGGTAGTAGTTCTATAAACAAATATTTGTTACGGCCGCAAATCATATCAACATACAACCTGATAAAGACCTGCAAAAAACGTAAGAAAATTTGAATTTCGCGCGCTACCCTGACGCTTGCGCCTCAAGATCGTGCCTGTACCCACGTTAACTGCAGCAAATTACAATCTACCTTTCAACTTCTCAGTTTAAATCTCATTTTAAAAGTCTGGGGTGCAAAAGCTTTTCAAATAAAGAAGTTAAATCCTCGGGCATTATGGGAACCCTAGCGGCGGGGAATCTTAGCCGCGGCTCATGAATTATTTATTCAATTCGCTCGAGCCGAGCCGGCCAGCCGCCGTCAGTTTCCTTCTACAAGCTGTCGGTCGTGCCAACCCTAGGAGCGGCCGGCCAATCATTAGCATAGTATCACGGAAAATATAAAGAAGGTTTGTTTTACTTTCTTACAACCACTTTCTGGATCAGCGCAAAAACTAACTGTCAGATTGTCAACATCATTTAAAGTGTTATGGTTGGCTGTTGATATTGGAGTCAGCCAATCACTGCCAGTTAACATGAGCTGAAACCGGGTGACACTCATGTTGGACAGTCCGACATCGAGAATAGCTCAAGTCGTGATGTTAACTTTAACAAGTCAGCAAGTTTGACAGTTCAGGCTGATTGCAAGGTGCAGAGTGTGTCCCAGACTGATGGCGACGACGGGTTGTATAGCACGGAGCCCGTCCTCAGCCCGTTCTCATTGTACAAAGTGAGAAAGAAGAAAATGTAGATTCTTTAGTGATTAGAAAATGGCTCGCCCATGGTAACGGTTCGACCTCGGCAGCACTTTTATTTCGTAACTTACTGTCACGATTGGTTTTGGTAGTTCAAGTGTTAGTACACAGACTACACGACAGTCCTCAGATACAAGTATATTTTTACATAATTTAGGAGAGGGCCATTCCGCTCAATTAGGCCGACTTTTATTTGCAAATGGTGATGACATTTGGTGCGTGTTGATTGTAATAATAAACTAAATAAAGGTGTTATACTTTTTTAGATAGCGGCGCCATACGTAAAAACATGTAAGAAATGTCATATAAAGTAAAAAAAGAATGCAGCTATGATATTTAATTTATTATTAGCATATATTCGCCGTTAGTGGATTTCCGCGGATTGACCCGAGCCAGCTGTTCAATCTGCCTTAGACAGTGGTCTACAAGCAGTGGCTTGTGCAATCATGTTTAGTGCATGATTAACTTTGTGTTTTTCGCCTTTTTAGTACAACAAATGGGCCTGTGGCTAAATAATAACAGCCGCACGGGTTGATCGATCAGGTTAAGCTACGCTAGGCGTGGTTGGTCCGTGGATGGGTGACCATCTTTACATACCAAGACCCCTCCGTGCCTCGGAAAGCACGTTAAGCTGTTGGTACCAGCTGGCATTCGTGGATCTTTGACTGTCGTTACGGGTCATCAGAAACCCGAAAGTCTGACAACCAGTCTCACCAAGGGGTATCGTATTACCCAGTAACTGGATTTTGGAGGTCAGATAGACAGTCGCTCCATGTAAAATACTGGTATTCAGCTGCATCCGGTTAGACTGGAAGCCGACCCCAACATGGTTGGGAAAATGCTAGGCAGATGATGATGACATGGTAGACCGAAGGTACATTCCTTGATCAAAGCGTACCTTCTGTACTTACCCACTGCGGGACAATACCCCGTTTTGTTTTTCTGCGGCCCTTAGAATTATCCTAATGCTATTTTGAATAACAAATGAGTGTGCAACTAATAATAAATCCTTGTTGGCTTCGACCCGCGGTGAGACGACGGTTATTATTAGTTTGATTCGGTAACATCTGCCATTATTTATTTATTTATTCAAAATTTCGTAAATAATACCTTAACAGCTATAACGCCGATGCAATGTTACTACCACAAAGATATACATACATCTAACTTACATTGAGTAGGTAGCAGGTACCCAAAAATACAATCATAAGTAAATACAATTTAAAATACAAATAGAATACAATTACAAATACCATTAAAATACAATTAAAATCACTTCTCAACATTTTCAATGCACGTTAATGCTACTTCTGTGACCTGTTTGTGTTTGTGGAGCAATAGATGCCGGAATTGTGGCTGAAAACCGGATTCAGGCCACAGGAGATGAACTTTTGTTAATATTACGAGTTAATTTTTCTAATCTTGAGCTATTGCGGACCGATACTATCTGAAATTAGCATAAAGGAGCGGTCTGGGCTCCGAGTACAGAACGGCGACACAGGCTCTAATAGTACTGTTATAATTATTATATATAGTACTAGCTTCTTCCCGCGACTTTGTCCGCGTGAAATTTCAGCCTCCCCCCATTCATCCTCTTAGGGGTGGAATTTCGAAAAACCCTTTTGTATTAGATACTTACTCTTCACAAATAACACACCCTCTAAATTTCATGTCTCTAGGACCAGCGGTTTAGGCTGTGCGTTGATATATCAGTCAGTCACGACTTTGAATTTTATACATATAGATCTTTTTACAATGATTGACGGCAAACCCTCCCAACTATCATTAGGTACTCACAATCACCAAAACAACCCACACCTATCAAATTAATCACAAAACACTTAATTATATCACCCCATAAAGAAGACACTGTCCATAGCGATCCCGCCATCACTCACGGGGCCCGATCAATCAGCCTTTGGTGCGGGGTAGCTGTGCACGCCATTCAATAGGAGGGGCCGCGGGGCCGCGGGGCCGCGGGGCCGGTCGTACCCCGCGTCGTGGCGAAGACGGCTTAATAAGCAATTCATCTCTCGACCACTTCAATTTGTGCAAATAAGATTTATAGTGTTCTTTTGTAATGGATTAACAAAATGTAATCCTGTTTATTGTTAACCAAATGTAAAACGAATTGTAATTTTGTTACACAAATGAAGCGATGAAACTCGGGTTTTCGGAGGTCAACATGAATGTTTGAAGGTCCAAGTGTCATGTCAAGTGCCAATGATGAATTATGTGGTCTATTCTTATTTAACCAATAACAACGATACAAAATACTTTGGCTTGTGGCCAAAATTGGAATCTTGTTTTGGACAATACAATTTTCTGTGACACAATTTCACAAATGTTTACCAAGAACGCCTCTCTGTCAATGTCATTCATGCGCCAAAATATCCTTGTAGCTCTCGAAATATAATTAATTCATCACGTTGGACAGGTAGGTTACTGAAAGAGTTTTATCTATAGTACATAGCACAAACAACAAAACAAAAGCGAAATATGAAACCATAAAGAAGTGGGTACACGCACACAAACTCAAGAATGAATTCCTTGATTATCTCCATAAATTCCAATCCAATTTTCAAACACAATGAAAATTCTTCAACCCTTCAATGACAATAACCCAAGATGGCGGGAGCATTAAAACAGTCGGTCGGCGGTGGGGACCGCCTGGCCACTCCATTACGTCTCGGCTTAGCAACCGATCCATTTCGCTCAGTAACGCCACATGAGCTCCGAGAAAGGAGATATAATCAGTCTTCGTAGTAATACTAATAACTACAGACGTGCTTGAGAATGTAGCAGTGTTTGCTTTAAATTTGAGAAATACTGGTTGGTACAACAATAATTTGGACTGTTTTTAGAGATGACGGATTAGTTTTGAGG
This sequence comes from Amphipoea oculea, assembly GCA_945859645.1. NCBI lineage: Eukaryota > Metazoa > Arthropoda > Insecta > Lepidoptera > Noctuidae > Amphipoea > Amphipoea oculea. The sequence goes on from OX243884.1 coordinate 437,055, forward strand.
CAATTAGGCACATGAGACTTTTTAAACTGTCTCTGATGTGGCACTAATTTAAAGTCCAAGGGCTAAGGAAGGAACACGGGTGGATTGTAGTCAGTAAGAGTCTGACACTCCCTTCCGCTCCACCCAGAGCGGGAGGAGTCATTTGATGATTTCCCATCCAAAAAAAAAAAGTTACTGTAGAGGTTATAATACTTATTTGGTGCTTACATGCAACCTCCGCGAGTCTTTTTAAAGTTATAGGCAGCAAATACGACACAAACATTAATTTAGTTTCAGATGAGAATATAAAACAAGTAGGCAATTGTCTAGCAATAATAAAAATATTAAACATAATAATATACGACTAACCATGGATTAATTGATTCCTCCCGGTACCTTGACAGCTCGTAAAGCTCTTACAATACCTACTGAAGTACGTTTGAGATTAATCTACTTTATAAAATCTTTAATTCATTCACTGACAGACATCGCACAGCCTAAACCGCTGCTAGATCAGCGGTTTAGGCTGTGCGATGTCTGTCAGTGTAGACTCTTGCATATAATTTTATGCCTCTTAATTTAATAACGGAACTGAACACTATGAAAGGATTTTTGAAAATTTACCCCCTAAAGAGTTTAATTAAAGGACGAAAGTTTGTATGTAAGTCCTTTTCCCAACTATGTTGGGGTTGGCTTCCAGTCTAACCGGATGCATCTGAATACCAGTATTTTACATGGACAGACTGCCTATCTGACCTCTACAACCCAGTTACTGGGTAACACGATACCCCTCTAGATAAGACTGCTTGTAGAAGTAAAGAACATAGGTACTTTAATCATTTTTATTAACCGACGAAAAAACAATCAATGAACTAAGATTACTAAATTACCTTAAAAAAGAAATAACCAAAGCAAATTAACAATGCAACGTGAAATCTCCAGCGATAAACATTAACATTCGAAACAAAAATGCGCTCTCCGCACGACCACTCGCAACGATATTAATGATTGGCGCCGACTCAAAATTACTTAGGTATACTTAAATTAGTTTAATTACATATTTATTAAGGTTAAATGAAAAAGGTTTATTATTTTTGCTTTTCAGTTTTTTCGGAGGTTTAATTTTTTTTGTTAAAAAGTTTTTATTCCATTCTATCAGACATAGAATCATAAATGAAAGAAGTGGCATTGCTGCAAACTGCACGCGTGCAGTGCAGTGCAATACAGAACGAGGCGTTCTGCACAGCGATGGCACTCACGAGTGCAGCTAACACAGGTCTCCTGGGACCGACCACTTCAAAACCAATCCGCTTCCAACTACTTTAATTTTACATCTGTTGGAAACACACGTGTTATATCAGGTTGCTGTATACGTTCGATTAGACATACGATATTAATTATTTATACGTTGTTCATTTACTTAGATTGACCAACGCTTGTATACACTACAAAAACAACAGCGAGCAATAGAAAATAGAGTATTAAATGTAACAAACAATTCAGGATAGTTAGAATAATCATGATTTTTGTACACTATAACATTGATTTATTCCGCTGTGACACATCTACCCGGGTTGGGTAGATGTGTCAGGGCGGTAAATTGGTAATATTGAAGTACATAGTGTCAGCTATGCACAAAGCGGAGGAACAACGTGAAAGTGTAATGTGTCAGCATGCACGGAGCGGAGTAATGTGTGTATATCTATTACATAAATAAAAATGAATCGCCGAAATGCATGTACGCGCATAACTTCCGAACGACTGCACCAAATTGAATAATTCTTTTTTTGTTGTGTTCGGTATTGCCAGGACAAGGTTTGTATGAAAGGAAATATCAGAAAAAAAAAAAATTGAACGCGTGCGGAGCTGGGGCGGGCCGCTAGTTAATAATAACAGCAGCCTGCTACTGTCCCACTGCTGGGCAAACCTCTCCTTCTACAGAGAAGGTATGAGCATTTATTGCTTAGTCTATTTTGTAGGGTACCAGGGTACGGGTATACCGAAATCTATCGGAAAGGACGATGGACAACATTTTTAAACAAAAACGCGTACAGGGAAAAATTGTTCAGGATTTTCATTTTATATTTGAATTTAAACACATAATATACCTATATACCTAGTACGTCTTTAAACCTGAGCATGGACTTCCCGATGGCAACAATTAACACTTGACAGACGGTTAAGTGATCGTAAAAGGTTTATGTTAGCAGTAGGACAGTGCTACCTAACTTCCTAATGTAATTAATCCCTTAGTTGTCTTTTACGACCCTCGTGTTTCGTATTATTATGCAAAGGGGTTGTCTGTTAGTCACCTGTAATAAAACGCAAGTACTCGAAGGTTAATGTGTGTGTGTGTAGAGTGTACGTATCTATCATTCTAACTCACCTGCGTGACAGTCTCATTCTGTGTATAATAGAATAGAATAGAGTACTCTTTATGGTAAAGAGTACACCATATGAATTACAGAAATAAATGTTGAAATTTTACATAAGGTCACACGATGGGCGGTCCCTTCGCTAAAAGGGATCTTTTACAGACAACCTTTGGATGTATTAACCTATTCCCTGTCCCATGAACCACATATGGTTCAGGTGTATTATTTAACTATTGTGTCTACTTTGTGGACAGTAGAAGTGTTAAACGGAGAAAGAGAGACCATTTACCTACTTATATTTCACGAACAAATTAAACACACTATAGGTACACGATACAACCAGATACGGAACGCGGGACAGTTTCTGAGCACATGTTGTTCGTCTGATGTCCGATGTCCAAGACAGCCCTCTTTGACATCGAACATCAGACTACCACCCTCTCCACCTCACTGCACACTCTCTTGTACTCCCCACGAACTCAGGCTAGACTCTGTCGAGCGCCGCCAGATGGCGCTGGCGTTCCGAATAGTCAAACGAAAGACCGGATGCGACATATGTTTATTTATTTTACGTATACACGTATATAAACAGACAAGAAAACAAGAACAGAAAAATAATTATAACTTCCGGGTACCGTATTTATGAGGAATGAGCGGAAATCAACAAAATATCACATAATGTCCAAAGTTCCATTCCTCTTCCGAATACGTTCGCATAACTTTCTCAGCAATCTTAACACTCTTAAAACAATCTACTTAAAGTTTTCTCATAACTCGATTACTGTGTTATGTTAAGAGATAAGTTTGGACGAGGACCATCCTAAGTGTTATCCTTAGTTGTGAAGTTATTCAAGTATTGTAGCGCTTTTGCACGATTACGACGATTAACAGCACGTTTTCGCTTTATTGTTAATTAGTTCCGTAAAAGTGTATTATAACGGTATTGTTAAGCTTTAATTAGGTTCTAAAAGGGGTCTTCACTACCATATGAATGAAGACTTAATAGTCTTAAGACCTTTGCTAATCTCGCTATAGGACACTTCATGACTGTCACTCCAGAGAAAAGGTCTCTTTTATTACGGAGATGGAATGAGAATTTATGATCACGCTTGCTCACTCATCATCATCCTCATCAGTTAAGGATTCACCCGCTGCTGGGTATAACCTTTATTACTTTCTACGTCTCTCTTTCACTCACTTGACGTCATTTCTGGCGTGACCTGGGACCGTATTATGAAGTAGTAATGCCACCATGATTCCAGTGCGAAAAAGGGATGGTGCTATCGGTCATGTATAGCTCCGACTCTCTCTTACACTGGAATCATGATGGCATTAAGCCGTCATAATACGGCACCTGGAAAGTACGACCTGTTAATCTTGACACTTCGACCGTAACCTACTCCAGCTCCACTCTCGTACTCCACACACCCAAGCGTCTCCGCCCACAATACCCGCGCGTGTGTCACCAATCTGAACTAATTGTCACATCGCTCTGTGCAGCCGCCGCCGCTCGGATTGAGCCCGACACTCCCCGCTAATTACTTTAACTACCTCCATTACCGGTATTTGGAGACGTTCATTTGCGCTATCCTGATCATAGAAATGAGTAATAAAACAGACCAGGTCTAGATATTTATGCTATCCTAGTAGGAATCAGATGCCCTATTATGACGTTGAACACCATCATGATTCCAGTGCAAGAGAGACGGAGCTGAAAATGACCTATAGCACCATCCTTTTTTGGACTGGAATCATGATTTTACGATACCCAAGACGACATCGAGTCAATCTATAGCCAGATTCTAACAAGGAGAAATTCCAGTGAAGATAAATAATTATTCATAGGTATTGTACTAACTTAATATTATAGAACCATGTCTGTTTCAAATTGTTTCGTTAACAAACAGCTAAATGCCACTATTTGTAATTTCACACAACACTAAAACCTACGCAGTAAATTCAATTTTAATTTCTAAATGTAAATCACAACGTAAAACTAACTTCTCTAACGGGGCGGCAATAGCAAACTCATTACAATATTAGACTGGAAACTCCCAGACCAACTAATAATAGAAATTGGAAACACTTCCAACTAGTTACACAAACTTGGATAACTTTTACAGGAGTGCCAGCCCTGGCTACTTTTAATCGTGTGATTACTATAGATTGTGTCCGTGTGAACCAATAAGACGACGCCGTTCTATGTGTGCGTGTGAAAAGATGACGTGTAGCTGACGGGCTGTCACTCTACTCGAATTGTGAAGTATTTCCTTCGATTCAACCTTCGATTCAAAATGTTATTTATTCTTATTGCTACCTACCAACCAAACATTTGGAGTACCTACTCCAAATGTTTGTGGAGCAAAAGGAAAATGTTGAATGTCTCAGCTATTTACGAACATGAGTCAATCAACTGTGACATTGTTTGCTATATTTCGTAGTCAATGGGTTATTGACTTCATTATTCGATGGCGTTTCGTATCAAATAATGTATTCAAGAATAGGATTTGGGAAATATTACTCTCATATTTGACTGATAATACATTCCGTATATATTCACGAATCTGATTCCGGAAACACAAGAACCTATTTATTTCGTCGCTGAATGTAATGGTACTAAAAAAAATGTTTGTTCGAAAATATGTTTTGTATTTTAGTATGGCTTGAGGAATTGTTTAAAATTTTATCTGAACCAAATAAAATTAAGGTTCTGGAAATTCCGATAAAATCTAAAATGATGAAGATATAATTAGAACCTCGTGACCATGAGGCAGCAGACCGTACTTACAATGAATTAGCGTCCAGTACTGTGCTATTAACGGCTGGTAATACCGTGACCCTATTTACTCTGTACCTTCAAACACCTTGGATACGAGGACCCATCTCAATCCCTTACATAAAGCGATATTAGGTTCTTAAGCCTGTTATTATTAGCCCTTTGCAGCACCTAGCAGATGGGTACAGAACTTCCACTCGCCCCAAACCATATCTTAGCAATTTAAAAGAAAGAAAAGAAAGAAGAAAGATAAAATAGAGATGAAGAAGTGGGGATTAAAAGTTAGAAACACAAATGGTGGGAATAATATAACGAATAAAGACAAAAACATTACCCTCCTTTCGACTTTCGCGGGAGTCGGGATAAAAAGAGATAATTTGTTAACTAAATAATAGCAGCCTATTATTGTACCGCTGCAGGGAAAAGGCACACAGAAGGTGGACGAAAAGAGTAGGACAAAATATTCTATATATCCTTGAATAAAAAAGATTTTAAGAAGAGATTTTTTCATGAGAACGATCAAGATTGTTCTATTCTATGCGATTTGCAACGTAATGATGATGATGATGATAATGTCATTTAGTATGATTGGGAAAAATACAGGTATGGAGCACCCTAAGGTACCTACTTAAAATAGACTCTTGCTTATCAGACAGACGTTACTTGCAGCTCCATAAGAGAGCACGACTAGATGTCTGATGTGGTGATGTGTGTGTGTCTCATGTGTTGCGATGACGAGCAGAGCTGAGAAGTAATGGGAATAGGCGATAGTGAGAGAGAGTACAAAGAAATGATTTTTCGAAAAGGATCCTTTTCGAAAAATCTTCTCTTTTTCCTCAAGTCCTTACAGTGCTCCCAGGATCTTTTGGCGCCCGATTGACGTTGACAGGGGGCGCTGCTGGTTAAACATTACTGCAATTGTTTTATGAAATGTCACTTTAAATGTAATAAAAAAAACAGGTGGCGGTGTTAGTTCCGATTTTAGCCACGCGCCAAAATAAATTTGTAGCGCTATAAATAGTAATTTATATCTGTCACTTCTTCTGTTGCCTTCCTAGTGTTAGCACCTCGCGCATTAATCAAGAGGCATCACGGGAGTTATATTAGGGTGCGGCCACATTGACAAGGGTGAAACACCGCGCTAATTGAAGCGAAACTATTCACTGCCATGATGCCGTGTTTTTGTTTGTTTAGCTTTAATGGAAAGTGTTTCTTGTCTTGTTCTACCAGATGATGTTGGGAATCTATATAAGTCTATCCTTGCTCTTTTCTAACCGACTTTAAAAATGGAGACATCGACACCATGAGACCTGCAATAAACAAATGATTAACGTCCCAGCGTTAATCATTTGTTTATTGCAAGACTATGTGGTACCTATTCCTCAATTGAAAGTGTTCGGATCTACATAATAACAAACAACACAGAAGGTTATCATGCTAGTTTTGAATGACTATCTTCGGTACCTATGTTAATAATGATAAGATCGACTATGATTCACGCGAAACTAGTAGATAGTAACCAATCAAAAATACGAATACGAATCATCATCATCGTCGTCATTGGCAGTCTTGTTCCACCCACTGTTTAGTTTAGGCAAAATCAAAAGTCATTTATTCAAATTAGGCTGAGAAGCAGCACTTTTCGAACGTCAAAATTACATAAGATAGTCCCCCAAAACGCCCGCCCTTCACCACTTCCTAGTGCTTTCGCTGGGGAGAAGAACTGGCGCAACAAACTCCCCAGGAGCACAGCTGTCTGTTTAGTTAAAAAAAAAAAACTTGTTTCCATATAATAGTAGTTATGCAAAGTAGTTAATATTAAGAGATTAAGAGACACAGAACATTAAATTAAAGTATTTGCCATATTATTATGTCAGCTATCCACACCAATATACCAATAAATAGAATGTAAACTACACTCAAGCAAAAAAAAATATTAATGAAAAAAACATTTAACACATAAATAAAATCTTCCAGGCATACAGGGCGTGACAGCTTACATATTATACAATGCTGGGTTATGTTCACATAGCTGTCACTCGAAGTCACAAATGATAAACTGGTCCTAGTTTATCATTTTACGAATGCTGAAGTTAAACTCTTGTAATAAGCCTCAAGTCGCGTCAAGACAAAGCGAACCACATGTAAATACAATCGGGAAATACGGCTTAACGACCAATATATACATAAGCAATGAGGATTACTTTCTATACAATAAGTTCAGTTAGGATTGTGGTATGTGACCGCACGACCCGCGCCCCCTTTGCACTGAAACGGAATAATTAATTATCATGTTTTACATAATTATCGTTTTAGTACTAACACGAATGCCATTTCCTGAATGGTTGTTCAACCAAATCATGTAACAAATGCTAGATTACTACATATGAATTAGATTTAGGTAATTAGCTACCAAAAATGTTGGTTATATGACCGTAATTGTAATGAATTGGTTACGATTTCTGAATAAATATTATAAAACTTCGTCGTGAGAAATACCTTATCATATCATAGGTATATGGTAGGTTCACCTCTATCTAACGAGGGGAATAAATATGCGTCATATCAAACATACTACAATATAATGTAAAGCGTAACATTCATAAGCCGGATTCTCTAGAAAATCTTGTATGAAATAAATTCATGTCAAACATAATATTTTCCACGAAGACGAGTCTTCTAAATATCTCAAAGAAAACTACCTTTTATAATAACGTTATGTTTACCCAAGCCACCAGGCGCACAAAGGCCGTTAGGAGTCAAATAAAAATATAATCCTCAAGTTTACGTAAGGGATCCCCTTATGGCTTTTATACGCGAATACTAAACGGCTTTCACCTACGCTAGGAAATTGCTTGTATAGACCCTTTAATAAAACTGTCTTTTTATAGGTTGACAATGGGCCAACTGTTACCAATTGATGTCAGTAATATATAAGGCGTCTATACTAATAAAGCTGAAACTGCTTGGTGGCAGACATAGTACTAGTAGTAGTAGTAGTGTAGAACTTCTTTAATGAGCACACTTCTTACGAGCACTACTTTAATGAGCACACTTCTTACGAGCACTACTTTAATGAGTTCTACTACTACTGAAACTTCATCTTGCCATCACTGCTGCACTAGAAATTCCCTTTTTCCGAAGAACAATCCATACGACCGAAAACTAGACTATATCTTACCGCAAATTAGCGTATTTTAATTCTTTTCTTTTTCTTTCTATGTAGTAGGTAGGTAACTAAGCCACAAAAGGCTGCTATGGTAAAGCAGTTGTCAACTTTAAAATCTTGCCAGAATGACTTTGTCAGTACGTTGTCCTCTTTGCGACGAGAAGTGTATGATTCTCAATTAACGGAATAGTCCAAAGGAAGGTTGTTGTAGGCATTTGATTTGGCTCTGGATAACACACAATACATTAACACCAAACTGTTTGTTCCCTAAAGAGATAAAGACAAAAGTGTACAACAACAATATTGTTTAGTATGCGGCGCACAGTGTGGCTTTGAACGAGCCAGCCGTAATTCGATTCACTTTAAAACAGTTTGAGACTCGTCAACTGGGAGGTCATAAATTCAAACAAGAAAGGGTTCACAAAGTAATTTGCGAAAGAATGTTGCGGGAAAAGAACGGTTTGGGGCTAAAAAGACAATTTTGTAAAGATTTTATTCGAATAGAATGGAATTCAGTTTTTTTTAGGAAAAGTTTGTTTGGAACGATTGTTTGAACGGTTTAATAAAATATTTTTATAAGAAAACGGAGTTCTTTCAAAGAAAATCAGAAGTATAATACTTAATTTTCTGTAAGATTTCGGCTGAAAGACGTCCACTGCTGGTGAAAGAATATTAACAAGGGCAGTTCAAACAAATTTATTTGAAAGACTATTTTAATTTAAATAACGGATAACGTTGGCACACGCGATGACAGATAGAAGAAAAATTTTGACACAACACAGCAGCATCGTGACTGGTTGCATACTTTTTAAGTGCAGGCGTCCATACTTTCAACAGCTGGACATAGGCCTCCCCCAAGCACCTCCACTTCGACCGGTTCTGTGCTTCCCGCATCCATCGGATTCCTGCGGCCTTCACAAGGTCATCGGTCTACCTTGTGGGAGGGCTTCCAACGCTACGTCTTCGTCACAACCTTTCGCCCCCATCGCTCATGAGTGACCAAGTGACTCATGTTCCGTTACAAATCAGTTATTTGTTGATCATCCCCTGTTTTCCTACCCTTAGGATTGGATTTGAACCAACTTCGGGGAATAAATACCCTTTCCAATAAAAAAATATTATCAAAATCGGACTACTCTGTAAAAAGTTACGCGTGGTCATACATTACAATCAATGAGTGAACAATCAATCATACCCTGTTTTCCTACCTCTGGGTTTTAATTATTTTCCAAATTTATATGAGACCAACTTCGGGATATACCCTTTTCAATAAAAAAAGAATTATCAAAATCCGACTATTCTGATTGAAAAAAAAAAGAACACACTGTATTATTACACCATTCGATAGTGTCAATAATAAGGATCAAATTCTGGGAAGTAATGACATACGGCAAAGGAAAGAGCTCATTTTTAACAAAATACTTTTTTATTAACCCCCGACGCAAAAACGACGGGGTGTTATAAGTTTGACGTGTCTGTGTGTGTGTGTGTCTGTCTGTTACATCGTAGCTCCCGAACGGATGAACCGATTTTGATTTTGTTTTTTTTTTGTTTGAAAGGTGAATTAGTCGCGAGTGTTCTTAGCTATATTTGAAGAAAATCGGTCCAAGATGGCCGCCGCCACAAAATGCCGAATTATATTTTATTTCACAATTCCCTCAATATGGGTATCAAATGAAAGGGCTTGACTAGTAGAATGCTATACACTATTACAAATTTCAAATTCAAGGTGGCCACCACCAGAAATGGCGAATTCACAGAGGAATACGTTAGTATGGAATGAACGCCAACGACCACGAGTACCTAACTAGCTTCGCTTCAATGTGGTAAAAAAATACGTAGGTACAGCTGCGCAGATTTCGGCGATGTGTCGATCGTATAGCGTGTTTACTAGTAATATAATATTATAAAGTTTAAAAAGCAAGAAATAAAAGTTAAATCAAAAACTAAAAAAAAGAAATGTCGGGGGTTTTTTAAATTTTTAATTTAACTTTTTTCTCTTTTCGTTACCTACCTCATCGTCATCTACCTAGCCTTTTCCCAACTATGTTGGGATCGGCTCCAGTCTAACCGGATGCAGCTGAATACCAGTATTTTACATGGAGCGACTGCCTATCTGACCTCCACAACCCAGTTACTGGGTAATACGATACCCCTTCCCCTTGGTAAGACTGGTTGTCAGACCTTCGAGCTTCTGACTACCCGTAACGATTGTCAAAGATCCAGGAATGACAGCCGGGACCAACGGCTTAACGTGCTTTCCGAGTCATGGAGGGGTCTCGGTATGTAAAGATGGTCACCCATCCACAGACCAACCGCGGCAAGCGTAGCTTAACCTGATGGATCGATCTGTGCGGCTGTAATTATTTAGTCGGGCCCGGGTTATGTTACCTACCTACTAAACCTTAACTGATTAATTGTTCAAAATGATGACCATGTTTTTTAATACATAGCTGGACTCGACATTCATGGATTGTTCTGCATATTATTGATTTCATTAGAATATTTTCCAAAGATCGTAATAGAAAGATTTTAGAGCATAATGTTGCGAGTAGTGTGTTAATAAAAATATTGAGCATCATTTCGAACAAGGTTCTCAATGTAGGTATCACAGAACAGTTAAAATCTGTTCTGTGGTAGGTATGAATACTTTAAAATAAGAAGTTTATTCAAATTCAACATTTTCCTTAAGTTTGCCGTATGTCATTACTTCCCAGAATTTGGTCCTTATTAGGGACACTATCGAATGGTGTAATAATACAGTGTGTTTTTTTTTTTTCAAAATCAACAGGTTCGATTCCTGGCTAGAAATATTGATTTGTCAAAAATCCAATGATGCAGTTTTAGTTTTCATCAAAATCGAGCCCGCGACTCCTTTGAGTACTTTTCGCTATTCCTCATAGTTTAGAATTTGGCCATCCACGCCTACTTGGAAAATTCACTTTGTATACGCGTCGACATGAGAACCTCCTCGCTTTTTTCGTCGGTTAAAGTCTCTTCTTTGTGACAGCTGTTCGCACGGATAACACATTTTTTTTAAATATGCGAAGCCAAAGGTTAACTAGTGCGTCCTACCCGTCATGATATTCGGTGCCGAGACATGAACCCTGACGGTAGGGCTGGTCCACAAAGAACAATGTCAGATTTCGGCTCACACAACTTTTAAAACTAAATTCACACGGACACGAAGTTTTTACCTACAACAATTTAAATATAAAATTCCAACTTCATACTTGTACATATTATTATTTTAAGCATAATATTAACTGAACATTTTAATAAAATTTTGACAGTCTTAATTAAAAACTTCTAAAAAAATATTTATTTCTTTTCGAGAACTGTTCGAAAAGAAAATCATTTTAATAAGTAATCATTTTACTAATCAAGTTCTTGAATTCCAGGTTTTACTTTTTTTTAAATAAAAGTGTCAGGTAGTTACCTATTCTGCCACTGTAATCGATTATTCTAAATAATTAAAGCGATTTACTCTTTAGTTTTTATTTACCACCTCACAATTGTCTTTTATTATTATTATTTTTTATCTAAATAATACGTTCGTCGTGTTTATTAAAATACATTTATTATTTTTTAAAGAATATTAGAACGAAATTCAAGAAATCGATTTTCCTGATCTGTATTCGATAACTTAATCGCCTTGTAATGGCAACCAGCAGTTCGCCATTAAAAAAAAAAAAAAAAACTTGCAGTTCTGTCAAAATCGCGCGCGCCAGTTCAAGCATGTTGTTGTTGTCGGTGTTTTGCTATGTGATTGTGTACGTTTGGTCCCTTCTCGAATTCATCTGCGTTTGCTTTATAGACTTATTGTGTTATATTCATACCACACATTTTGTGACAAAGTACCATCAACTACGTTGTATTAATTGTGGTATAAATGTGTTCCGGATGGAACGGCATTTACTTGAATCTGACGATGTCCATTCATTGTTACGGCAATGGACTTCACTTTCTGAGGTAAAGTACGATTTTTATTAATGGAATGTCAACTGTTTTAACAAAGCTAAATGTTAATTTGCAACACAACCGTATTTTGTTGGTTTTAGATTCCAAATGTCAGTGTTGTTTGTCATTACTGTTGGTTATTTATTAAACAAACAAGTAATCCAACAAGTAGCAATGCGCCTACTGAATCAATTGTGCATCGAAATCTTTGTATTGGTTGCGGTCATTCATTGCATCGTGTAAAGTCTCACGCCTTAAATAACAGTTCAGAAAGAGAAGATGCTATCAGACGCGTGATAGAGCAACAATAACCTCCAATTTAAAATGTCTGAATAACTTCTTCTTTAGAAGTTCAGTGTAAAAGTGGATATTACAGAAAAGCTTTTCACATTAAACTACACAAAAAAAGTAAGAATTTTCAATGTCCATGACAAATTAATATTGAGCCAAAATTACTGTGGACATCTGACATTGTTCTTTAAGGTCGCTCAGCGCGCTATAGAGCGAGCTATGCTCGGAGTCTTTCTCAAGGATAAAATCAGGAAAAGAACTGGAGTTACTGACATGGGTTGCAGAGTAAGCAAACTGAAGTGGCAGTGAGCTGGCCATGTTTGTCGAAGCACCGATGGCTGTTGGAGCAGATATGTCCTGAAGCGGAGACCTCGTATCGGCAAGCGTAGTGAACAAAATTTTGACCGCCACGAAACTTTTGTTGCGTGTGCAAAAACGAAAGGAACTTCATTCCAAGTTCCAACCAGGCGGGCGTTCCACGACAGGTCTCGACTGTGTTTTTTTTTTTAATTTGCAGGTTTGATTTAATAAGGGTAGGTTTAATATACTTCTTTTATATGTTGCACCTCTCGATGTTATCATGTCAACGCTGGCGGTCGCTGAAAACTAGCACTGTATATTTTTCGTACAAGTCGCATGATGTCACACAAATTTTCCTCATTGTTTTTATTGTGCTTTTTTTTCTTTGCGTCATATTAGGCACTTTTCTTTGTTTATAGATCAATTAAACATTATTTATCCCAATTATTAAATCAGTATCATATAGATCATCTGTCTATAACAGCCATCCTTGTTCTATTACAAGCGTGTCTCTATTCCGTCAAGAATTTCCCCAATGTTCGAGGAGGCTGCAATTACGCCGTGCCCATATCCCGCCTAAACGCTACGTACACGGCGCGCGGCGTCCTGTTAGCTAAGTTAATAGACTGGCAGTCTTGGTAAATGCTGGAGCCAGGATACACTCCGGACATACAATTACGGCGATGGCTTTGAGTGTCCTCGTCGGACAGAATATTTATTGGTTATAGCGCAGAATACAGTTTTTTGTATTGTATACATGTAAGTAATGTTTCTGTTAGATACTATCTTTTTATGCCTTTTAGATTATAAAATGTATTTCTACTAAAATTGTAGAAACAGGCCAATAATATCAGTAGCCTACTAAAGCATTTGCCACAGGAAATAAAAAATAAACATAACCAAAAAGCGAACATTGGCCACTCACCATTTGCCGCCACTAATACCCATCACTTCACTCTAAATATGCAAATTAACCGAACATCCCGAATTCCCGATAAGTTGCAATTTGCATTTTACCAACTTTTGCAACTCTTAAAAGGTTAGTTTTAGACCGACGCAAATTGCTGCTGCTATCAAACAGAATTTTATGTGAGAGGATTAGTTGTGAATGTTGTGATCGTCCGCCATATTGGATCGCGTGTAACGGTCGCCGGTTCAATTCAAATCACGAGATTCGAATTCCGAATGTTTGGAATTCCAACAATCACGTTCTGTTGCCATTTTAATGTCAATTATTTGTTTCGTCGAGTTATCACATTCACATGGCGGACGTGAAATTGTGAAGTAAAATGTGTAGTTATTAATATTTTTCGTTTCCATAGACTGGAAATTCTAATATTCTGTCATATAAATACTTAAAACAAAAATTAAAAACGTTTATTCTTCTGCTATTTGTGAGAGAGAAATTATTTAATGATTTTTAAGAATTGTTTAATACTGACTAATCAACGAAACTGGCGAATTAAATAAACTGACGACTGAGGGAAACTGACCAGTGATACGTGGACTCATATTTTTATCAACTTCTGGTATATGAAGGTAACTGACTACTTTTTCCACCACTATACGACTGAATCTTGCTATAGAAGGCAGACAGACAGGCTCTCAACAGATCAGAATGCCGATTCCCGTAATTAAACATGATCAAAATCTAGTCGCAATCTCATCTCAGCGACAATCAACGTCAAAAACATGTCAAAAATGTAGGGATATTAGACGTATTTTTGACAGATTGTGGCTGAGATCAGAATGTGAACGTTCTTAAAATTACGAGAATTGCCCCTTTGTAGGTATGTTTCTTAAATAATGTTGTAATTTCGAATTTCTATTTTTATGTTGTACTAGCTTCTGCCCGCGACTTCGTCCGCGTGAAATTCGTACTTTTCTCTACAAGTTTCGAAAATATAATGTGGGTATGATCTTTATAATTAATTTAGATAAATAAGTATTCAGGCCAATTTTTAAGCTTATAGAACAAAGGAATCAGATTTTTCAAATAAACTGTATCCTCGCTTTTCACCCCCAGAGGGGTGGAATTTTGAAAAATCGTTTAAGATGTGTTCATAACGACTCAAAGTATATTTATACCAATTTTCGAGCTAATCAAGCCACGCAGTAAAATCCTCCCCTTTAAAATTAACTACCTCTTTTGTTACAGTTAGGGGTAGATTTTCGAAAAACCCTGATACATGTTATTAATTATTTTTAGTCCTTAGTATAAATAGGTACTGAGTTTCAAGTTAATCGGACAGGGCGTTAAAATTTTTCCATACAAATTTTAACACCCCCAATACCTCTTTAGGGGGTATTTTAGAAAAACGAAAAATTCCAAACTTCATAATTTACTTAGATAAGTATTCGTGCCAAGTTTCAAGGTTATTAACTCAAGTAATAAGATTTTTCATACAAACAAAATCCCCCCTTTTCACCCCCTTAAAGGTTGAATTTCCAAAAACCCCTTCTTGTTCGATACCTACTTTTTACAAAGAACACATCCTCCAAAATTCATGTCCCTAGGACCAGCGGTTCAGACTGCGTTGATATTTCAGTCAGGTCGTTCATCCCCCTTCGGGGGAAAAATGATCAAAAACGCTGAGACACGTATAAATTAATTTTCAATCGTTAGCCTAAATAGAAAATTTGAAGATCCTAACTTTTAAAGTGGCGGAAAAACAACCCACTTGCACAAAAACACACTACAAAGTGAAAAATAACTTAAATTTCGGAAGAAGGTGTCTTTGGTTCCGCATTTTCGTTTTTTAACACCGACTTCCGAAATTAAAACTATTTTTCACTTTTAAGTTGTACCTACCCCACAAAAATTCATATATTACTACTTGCTATGTAAAAATCGGTGACAGGAAGTTATTAAAACATACTACAAACAACATCAATATAAACTAAATGGAAAAAAATCGTATTATTGAAGCTAACTTAAAAACTACCCAAACTTTAATTAAATTTATATGGGACCAGCCCTGAGGCATACCTTATCCATTAAAAAAAATGCAAATCCATCTATTAGGTCCTTACATATGAAATTGGCGTTTTGTATGGAAGGAACAAAAAGTCGAATATTTTTTAATATAATATATTTAATTAATCAAAGTATGAACCATTGTTTTCAATGCACTTTTGCCATCTTATAGGTAGTTCATTGATCCGTTTACTAAAAAAACCAGTCGGACGGGAATCAATAAAATCTTTGAAGGCGATTTGGACTGCCCCATCGGAGTTGAATTTTTTCCCTTGCAAAAAGTTATCCAAATTGCGAAAAAAATGGTAATCTGTTGGAGCAAGGTCCGGGGAGTACGGAGGATGTCTAAGACATTCCAATTCAAGCTCTTCTAATTTGGTAGCCGTCTGTTGCGCAGTGTGTGGTCTGGCGTTGTCGTGAAGCAGCAGTGGCGTGGAGCGATTGACCAGCCTTGGTTGTTTAGCCGCTAGCTTTTCCATCATGGTTTGTAATTGCTGACAATAGACATCAGCTGTAATAGTCTGGCCAGATTTGAGAAAACTGTAATGAACAATACCGGCACTAGTCCACCAAACGCTTACAAGTAACTTTTTGGGGTTAATTTTCGCTTGGGGCAGGATTTGGCTGGCTGGCCAGGATCCAACCATTGCGCTGAGCGCTTCCGATTATCGTAAAGAATCCATTTTTCATCACAGGTAATGATTCGGTTTAAAATACCTTCATTGTTGTGCCGGTTCAGTAATGTAACGCAGCAGTCGACGCGCGTTTGCCGGTTTGCTTCAGTCAATTCGTGAGGTACCCACCTTTCAAGCTTTTTAATCTTCCCAATTTGCTTCAAGTGAATTAAAACAGTTTTATCACTAACATCGAAGCCTGCAGCTAACTCGGACGTGGTTTGCGATGGGTCCGCTTCCACAATAGCCTTCAATTCTCCATTATCAACTTGGGTCTCAGGCCGTCCACGGGGCTTGTTCTGCAGGTCGAAATTTCCAGAACGAAAACGTTGGAACCAAAAACGAACTGTGTTTTCTTTTGCAACATGACCGCCATACACATCATTCACCCTTCGAGTCGTTTCCGCAGCACTAGTGCCACGGCGGAACTCGTACTCGTAAATAATGCGATATTTTAAATTTTCCATTTTGTAAAATGAGTGACGCAAACAGAAAAAACAGAAGAAAAAAAACAAATGAATGACGGTCGTCGAAGCACAAATACATGAGTAAATAGCTGTACAAATTTGAATTTGGAATTCCTTACCAAAGAGGAGAAATTCGTGATTAAAGTGGCCAGTACGAAAAACGCCAATTTCATATGTAAGGACCTAATATATATGACGAGGTTATGCCCGAACAAGCATAAAAAAATACTTTGAAGTCCCCGTTAATTATTAAAAACAACTCTATCCAAACTCAAACTTAAATTCAATGCATTTATTTCAAATAAACCAATTACAGGCACTTTTGAATTGTCAGGGGGTTGGTCAGTCAGATGAAGCTAGTCATTCCAAAGCATAGTATGTACCTGTGGAGAAGAACGGGCAAGAAACTCCATGGGCACTCTTTTAATTATTTATAATATTGGTTTCAACATTCATGTTGACAATAAACATGTGAGATCGATGCAGAACGTTAAAGCGTCCGTAATAAAAACTTTTTAACAAAAAAAAAAACCGACTTCCAAAAAAACACTACAAAGTGAAAAATAACTTTAATTTCGGAAGTCGGTGTCTTTGGATCTGTATTTTAGTTTTTTGCCACCGACTACCGAAATTAAAGTTATTTTTCACTTTGTAGTGTTTTTTTGGAAGTCGGTTTTTCTTTTCGTTAAACATTTTTTATTTCACGCTTTTTAGTGGGTCTGCTTATAATTTATCTCAGTTACAATAGCCTAGTGTCAACTTTCTCATCGCCTTTTACAAAATATTGCTTTTACCGATGCAGGGAAGTTAATTGTTGAAGAGTTCTCCTGGTCCACCATCAGCTCCATATCACTATTCACATTGTGACGAGCATAAATTGCTTAGCAACCATGTTAAAGTATCGAATCGCAACCCGTGAAATAGTACGGAGATATTATTGAGTAGTTCCGGTGGCCATCTGTAGTCTTCATCATCAGTTCCACTTCACCAAATGGTGCTTTCCGAGAGCAAAGGCACGAGTGTTACTATAAATAATTTTGAAAGAATTTTCTTTTAACTCCAAGCCGTTGAGGAGTTGTACCTTCCATCATCAGCTCATCCACCTGAGATGATGATTATCAGATGCAAATACTTAAACAGCTTTAGAAAATATATGAAAATGGTACTATGTGCCTATAAAATTTGAAGGTTGCCCTCGATTTCCCTGGGATCCCATCATCAGATCCTGATGATCATGCAACCACTTGGGAAGTATACCCTTTCAAACAAAAGAAAAATTTTCCAAATCGGTCCAGGCGTCTTCGAGAAATCGGGACACATACATAAAAAAAATAGATTCCGACGAATTGAGAACCTCCTCCTTTTTTTGAAGTCGGTTAAAAACTACGCTTCAATCATTCGAGTGGAGCTGCATGATATGCAACTAATAAAATGACTTTAATTAGATTTCTATATTAAAGGAACATTCCTCGCGACGTATCGCTTTTGTCTGATCCCGTCTAACTCGACGTAACGACCCGCCATTCGTAAATAATTATTAAACAACACTTCGTACAAAGCCCTCAACTACCCTTCAAAGGAAATCTCCGTCACGAAAACCTAATCAAAACTTAAAGACAATATCAATTTAGTGAACAAACACCTTTACTTTAGGGCAGCCTTCAACTATGACGGAGAACAAACAACTAGTGAATTAGCAAGTTGGTGAATTTACCTTAATTATGCATTACTCCTGGACCGTAAACGGTGCGGCTACCTGTTCAAACGTCACAAGTTTTGACCACATCACTTGTTTACTTTGCAACCGATATATAAATTAATATGGGTAATTATTTTGAAAGACAATGGTTCGACCTATGATGACCTTTCTTGGGGTAAGACTTTGGAATGATTCGACTGCCCAAGGTGCACTGGACAATGGACATACATGATACAGTCAAACGTAAGCGCACAATAATTAGATTTTGAATAGCGCCATTACTGCGCAGCGGTTTTTGTAGTTCACCTTGTGTTACTCCTGACACGTGCTTGACTATAGAGACTTAAGGGTTGTCAGACATGGAGGCTTGTTCACCCTGATTAATCCGATCCAGTGACGCCCTAAGCCGAAGTCCGTACCCCACAGGGGGTGCCCTTAGCGTGTAAATGCTTAGTTTTTAAGCCCTGGTTGGAGGACCTTAATTTATTGAGGCAACCACAGGTAAGCCCGGTTAAGCAGCCGACAGCCGGTTGACAGCGAGATGATATTAAAAAAAAATAGAGGCTTGTTCAGTGCTTCCCGTATACTGCCAAAATAACTCATCTCCAAGTCCTCGTCTTTGATCACGACCTTGTACCGAAAAATTCCTTCCATAATACAATGAAAAAATGCAATTTACAAAGTGGTTATCTGCACCCTCGTCTTCTCTTTAGAAACTTCTTTGTCTTGAACACTGCATACAATACAAGTAAAAATGTTATTATGTAGCTAGCTTACCAGTTATACCCGTATTCTTTCTAATTAGTATTTGTTCGTTAACGCTCATGCAGTCGTTAGTTAATTAGTTTTTAAACTCGTATATCACTGGCAACAAAAAGTTCATTAGTTTAATACAGACGATTGTTCTTTACTGTTAATGTTTCTGTTTTCAAATGATAAATAAATTGGTATTCTTGCTGTATTAAAAAAACTTTTTTTTTTAATATGGCACTGGCACTGTACCTATTCAGCTTGGTTCCTCAAGGTCTGATTGATTTTGCAACATAAAGGATTTCAAAAGTAATCATAATCATAAATCTAAATTTTTCTCAACATCATAAATTATAGGCATTGGTAAATAGAATGCACAAACTGAAGAAAGAGAGATAAAGGTGTCTGAGGTGAGGGTCCGTTCAGGCTCGGAGGGTCCTGACTCCTGAATTACAGATCACCCGGCTCTCTCGGTTAGGACACGTTGATTCACAAACAAAATGGTTAGAGCCAAGACATTTTCACAATCACATTTTTAGAATCCGCAATTAGGTAAACGCAGAAGCAACAAAAGTAAAAAAAAAAAGAAATACAGTGGCACTCCGGGAGTGCCAACAGAAGTGAAAACAAAACACAAACAGACAAATACTTTGCCATCACTCACTGACATATCGGATATACATAAAATATATCGGATATATCGAAGCGGTGTCGATTACGGTAACAGTAGCGCGAGTTCAATAGTATATTCCCATTTCAAAAAATGCCCAACGCGGCTAAAGAAGTTTTCACTTAAAAATGTACAATTATTGTTGCTCCCAACGTCATTCGATTCGCAGACATAATAACGAACCTACCTATTGTGAAAAAAAAAAACACCGTCGTAACTGTGTCATCACAACAAACGCCGCTAATTACCGCAGGAAGCCAACTACACCGGCTTACAGGGTACATTTATTAACAATTAACAACTGCCTCTCCCTGCCCTCATTATTACGACACAATCCTCCGTCCTCATTTTAATGAACCTACAATTACTTTATCGACCTCTTGTAATAAATATATAATTTTGACCAAACTCCATAATAGGATTACGCGATAACTTTTCGGAAGTGACCTTTGTGTCCCAACGCTAATTAGGTAGAGCAACCACAGGCACCTCCTTAATTAAAGTGGCAAGCACATGAGCCATTATTACTGCACCCACCTACCCATGTGCTACTTCTATGAACATTGTTGTGTAAACAACAGCCTTTACATCTCTTGGTACGGCATCCATTGCGGATTTTACTCTTTTGGAATAAATGGGTGCAGAATATCAAAAGCAATGGTTGCGCAGTGATGCGATGCGTTCGTAATTTGATTACGCTGCACTGTACGAAGGCAAGATAGGGTGAATGTGGTAGTAAAAGGTCCCGCCTCTTCAAAAGACGTATAAAGGGGTTAGAAGATTTTTGTATGGAGGGTGGCCCTAAGCTCGGCCGCCATTTTGATTTTTTTTCAGAATCGCGGTGTACAACAAAAGTTATATATTTAGATAGAGGACACTAATACAAACAAAAAATGTAATTAACATAATATCCTAAAGCGTCAGGTTTCGGAGTTATTCACCGAAATATAAGTCGAAAACAACAAGGATTTTTTGTTTTTTTTTCCCTCCAGGAAAACATATTGAACTATTGGGGTAATAGAAACGTTATGAAACCTTTATGGAGAAGAAACAAATGATGAATAGACATTTTTTAAACAAATAATTAAAAACGGCTATTTATAGTTCGTTTTTTAATCCCAGAGACTAATCTGACATTTAAGTCTATTGTGTTTTCGTTTTTTTTTAGTATAGAAGTTTGACTTTACACTTGTCAGATTAGTCTCTGGGATTATAAAACGAACTATAAATTGCCGTGTTTAATTATTTATTTAAAAAATGTCTATTCTTCATTTGTTTCTTCTCCATAAAGGTTTCATAACGTTTCTATTACCTCAATAGTTCAATATGCTTACCTGGAGGGAAAAAAACAAAAAAATCCTTGTTGTTTTCGACTCATATTTCGGTGAATAACTCCGAAACCTGACGCTTTAGGATATTATGTTATATAACATTTTTTGTTCGTATAAGTGTCCTCTATCTAAATATATAACTTTTGTTGTGCACCGCGATTCTGAAAAAAAATCAAAATGGCGGCTGATTTTAGGGCCAAAACCTTCAAACCCCTTTATTAGCGTGCGTGATTGCTCCGAACATGCAAGTAATTTTCTGTGTTGCCATACAACCGGCTAAAGAAATACGTGAACAGAAATCGAAAACGATCTCTTTGAGCGTTCTCTGAATATCTCCAAGATTATAGACTTGCGCTAAAGGAAAAATATGCGAGTACTAAACGTTATCCTATTCAGTACAATAGGGAGTTTGTGTAAGACGGGAAATGTGTCAATTTACATTGAAATAAATGAGCTCTTTATGCTCTGAAAAGATGGAAATTTCGTTTCATGAAGCTGAATTTTAATGTCCTTAAAATATGCTCCGAGTTTTGGCTCTAGTCTTATTAAGATTTATTTTGGATAGAGCGTTGTAATAATTCAGTTGTTATTGTCCGGGTGTCCCGTTGCCTCAATGTCCATTGTCTGATATGTAAATACACGGAAGGTCTTGTAGTTACTTTGCGTCTAACAATTTGTTCAAGTGGGCGTGATTGTACGTCGGGCTCGCACGAGAATTAAAAGGACACAATATCAAAACTTACAAAACACCGATCACTAGTAGATTTTACAAAATATTATTAACTTTTACTGTGACGAAAGATGACTTCAAAAATAGCGAATATTATCTTCATTAATCCTAGTTTCTTTTTATTCAAATCTGTAAAAAACTATACTTAAATAACTATGAATAATTTTCGTAACGTTTGTGCATAAAATATGTTACAATCCTCTCTTCTAATATGTAATGATCTTTATAAAAATGTTTGCTCTACGTAAATTCTTTCTCCTTGCGATACGCTAAAATGAATGTTCACGTCGTCATTACAATGTAGAAATTACGCTGTAGATAGTAGGATGGCAAGCTTGAGCCAAATTTCTTTAGAAGTTCAGTCGAGGTACGACGGGAAACAATACGTTTTGCAGAATATTTTGTAGAAGCAGCTTTGGCACAATTTAGAGGTCGTTTTCTGGTGAAAAGAAAGATTTTATTCTCTTTAGTGGTCGTATTATTACTTTTATTCTGAACACAGTGCAGGGCAAAAATATTATTCTGGCTAGAATTGAGATTAACTTTTATTTTCTTTGTTGCTTTCTTGACGCTGACTGTACAATAATTTAAACAGTCATTCCAATCAGATAAAACACGAGAAATAAAACTTTAAAATCCTTGAACAAATATACAAACTTATAGGTAATCTTTTAATACGTTAACATTACAGCAATCTAATAGCACTGTCCGCTCTTACGGAGCTCCACAATCAATTGAATGCACTTGTTCCTCTGAAGTTTGCCGGTGTGCGTGTGCGGCAGTGACGCCACGAACGCGATGCCTCCATGCAACCGCTTGTGGTCGCTCAGAGTGCCTGGAACGAGACAAAGCAAATAACACTATAGGATGAACGCATGAGAGTACGTTTTTCATTGGAATGAGCTGACATGCAAACCGCACGGATTTACTAGACCACGTAAAATACCAAAAATAAATGTAAACTTTAACAGTGAAGTTCTAAGACTTATTTTTGAAGGTGTCAAAGAAATATTTCTTAGCAAATAAGGTGTTTCGAAGACATAAACCGCAATAGAAGAGGTTTGGCTTATGAAAAGCTGACGGTTGAACATGTCTAAGGACATGTGAAGTCTTGCTGTACGTACTCTGCAGTGAAAGACGGGATTCTGAATATTATAGATGGAGCTTCTATTTCTTTGAGAAAAGATGCGAATCTTTTGAGCTCGTATTATTAGATAAAAGTTACTCTTTTGAAACTTGAATCTGACATTTTGCTACAGCGAGTCTTCGTAACAAGTTTACCCACCTCTCTGTCTATAATGTTAGTACTCCTGTCAATGTCTTGTCAGAGTTTTTCAAATGAAATCTAAGTATTACTATTTTGGCCTCAAATTAAATCGAATTACTACTGTTAATAATAGTGTTCTCTTCTGTTTTCGAGTTGTAAAACAAACTTATACGTGTTTTCAATTACATATTTTGTTTCCTTTCTGGCTTTAGTTTTCAGCAAGCAATTCCCGTTTCGTACTTTATTCCACTATTTTCAATAACGTTCGGAAATTGGTAAATTTGCTGCAAGAACTAGGTATACTGTATGTAGCAGATATTTGATATTATTATTTGTACTAGTTTACTGGCCAGAAATACTTTTTTAATCTACGAAATAATTATTTAAAAAGCAGGTTAGAAACATTTAAGTCACAAATTAACTACGTGTTTACGAATCTATCTTTTGATCTCTTGAGATTTTTGTAGAAAGAAGCTGTATTAAACCAGTGAAGAAAAAGACTCAGTAGGTAATAGCGTCTTTTATCCCTAATTACGTTCTCCTGTGATTAATATTATTCCGCCCGCATGATTGTGGCAATATCTGTGGATCGTCTTATCTCCTAATGAAGGTAATGTTCAATGCGGGATATTTTCTGAAAGCTACAATAAATGGCTCGAAGCCTACACTAATTATAATATTTTGTCTGATTATATTATCTACTTATTATAAAGTAGGCACGTGTATTAGAAAACATCGTCTCATTGTTTAGGTACCTGTGTACACACGTATGCAGTTTTATTTTCATTTTTCATCTTCAACATTCAATTTTAATCTTGCGTTTATTGCATTCCTCACTTCAAACGGCGACTCGTATAGTATACTACAATGGATTCTTAGGCATGCGATTGAGTGCGGGCATACCACTATGAACCCTAGTACGGCTTTTTAATAATAATAATACGTAAAAAAATGTGACAGTGACTCACAATCTTTTCTCTCGTCATATCAGCTAGGGGTTCCAACACCACAGCTACTACGGGCTACAGGTCCATCTTCAGATAAACATACTACGCTCTCATGCACGCCTGGTACCTATATCATCGAGAACAAATAAAATGACTCACTATCAACAGCCTTGTGTATCCGTTCCCTGGTCACATCAGCTAGGGGCTCCAACACTACGGCTGCTACAGGTCCATCTTCAGATAAACATACTACGCTCTCATGCACTCCTGGTACTGAGCTGATCACTCGTTCCACTTCTTCTGGTGCTACCTGTCAGAGGAAACAGACATTTTGAGGTGTTGAATTTAAAATTAAGTACCTTGTGTCTTAAGCAATAGCCATAAAAATAGTTTCAGGCGATTTCACAATTAATAATCATTTACGACTTTCGAGAAATGAAAGCGCTCTTTAAGATTATAAAAACAGGCAAAAATCCTTATCTACAAATTGAAACGACATTACGTTTATACTCAAAATTCATTATGAACTAAGTAAAGTATAATTAAGTTCAAACAGCCCAAAAAGTTGAACATCTAGCTGTAAAATTAAACCAAACTAGATCCAACATTGTACAATATTCTCCGGCACACGCTTCCACAATAATCCAGTTGGAAGGCTAGCTACGACTTTAATCTATATTTGAAGTCCTCATTTTGTGTTCGGAGTTCTTTTGAAATTAACAAAATATGGTAATAAACCGTCACGAAGTAACGAGGGTCGTCCTACTTAACATAATATCATTATTCGTGGAAACGTTCTATTACATATTAGGTGATCTTGACGACCTATATTTTCTCTTTGCATGGAAAGGGAATTCTAAAATATCTAGGTAGGGTCAGGTAAGGGTTTGAGATGGCAGCACTGACGTGTAGGCTGGAATTCACAAAGGAAGACGGGAGCTGCGAGTTACATCTGCCATTTCGTTTAAACGACGGAGAACTCTCCTGGGACAGGTCAATCTCTTTGAGATATCTATTTGCCAGTGAAGACGTTCTGAACACGTGATTGTCTATACCTACGAAGCTGTGTGGGCGATTTCAGACCATTAAGTTAGATTTCTTTCCCATATACTCCTAAAAAATCTCATTTGTACCCTACTCATTAATTTTGGAACCCCGTAACCAGAATTTTAAGAATGTCTATGAACTTTTACGAAACCTCCGCAGGTTATGAGTATGTAAAAAAAAAGTAGTTCCTTACCTGACAGCCCCTAAACTTAAAGCTGAACTTCTTCCTGACAGCGAAGGTCAGTCTCTCGTTCTCATCCAAATGGAACACGTCTCCGGTCTTGTACCAGCCGTCAGGGGTGAAGGACTCATCGCACGACATGTCTTTCTTGTGGTAACCCTTCAATTTAAGGAAGTAAAATGTTTGTTCATCATTACTATTAGACTGATATTATTATAACTGTCGAACAAGCTGGTTTAACCCATTAAAGGACAGTGAATGAGCCGCAATAGAAGATTTATTATTATTTCACTTGGGGGCGTTTAGTGTCCCGCAAAGTTACATGAGATACATGATTGTCTTAAAATAATGGTCGATGGATAGTGATAATAGCCTTCAGAACGATTTCAAGAAACTCCTTATGGAAAACCTAATAACACTTTGACCGGCATGGGAATCGAACCCTGGACCCCATGCTCAGTAGTCGCGGTTGCAAACACGAGACTAACGAGATAGTTAGATAGTGATAGCTGTTCCTATGATTGCGGCACTTGGCAACATTTCTGCAGCTCATCTTTTGAGACACCCATGATAGGTGGTCGGGTTATTATTGGCACGACATGAAGTATTTCAGAAGATTTTCTGAATCAGAATCATTAGTTTTTATACGTCTTGGTTGAAAAGATAGAACCAAAATCATTTAGTCTTCATCACTAACTTGTAAAAGTATTACCTTAATAACACAGGTGCCCTTAACACACAGCTCTCCGGTTTGATTAGGTCCCAGCTGCTGGCCCTCGTCATCAACGATCTGGAACATTCCATCAATTTTTACAACCGCAAGAATTCCTAGAATATCTTACCAATGTTCACTTTGATATTTTCTAGTTACTATGTAGGGATTATTTTAATCTTATGCCACTGATAATCTAGAAAGTTTCCATAAATATACCATTAATAATATAGATAATACTAGAATAAGATGGCATTATGATCTGTTCAGATTAAAATGGCGAGACGTGTAAGCTGATAAATTCGGTGATAAAAATGAATAATTTGATATTAAGTAGATAGGCTTACTTTATCTCAAATATATAAAGTGAATTTATATTATTGGATATTCCGTTTCTATGGACTTTGTATGTAAATGTAATTTAATTTTTATTTAGGTCGCGACAAGATATAAATTACATTGGCACAAATACTCCCGTCTCAATAAGTGGCTCATCCATTAGAATTAGCGACACGGAATAAAATATGTTTTGAGTTTTTCTGCGGGTAGTTTTATCATTAAAAAGAAAGTAATAACTGTCACGTCAAAAACATAATTCCTGGAAAAGAAAATTTATTACTTTTCCACAGGACAAGTTTTTGTGTGTTACTTTTAAAGATATCTAAATGAATTCATAAGGCTTGTTTCTAGCTAGGCAACTCAAGATTCAATTGGTAGATGACTGTCGTTGTTTTATAAGGAAAATAAATTGCGTCACGTTTGGCAGTGCGACGAGTTTGCAGGCAATGCATTTTAACGCAGTTGGCGCATCTTTGCGGCTTATTTGCTGCACATTTCATGATCAAAGTTACGATCTTTTGCTTAAGCTACGGTTTTAGCTACAAGTGAAGCTACATAATAAAAGCGTGTTAAAAATACCGCGCAGTATTAGTACAACGAAAGAAAGGAAGAAAGATAAATATAATAAATTCATTGCCGTGTGATTTTAAGTCTTATTCTATGAAAGTTAAGCTACCTTTGCCGCGGTCGGTTCGTAGATGGGTGACCATCCATTGCATATCGGGACCTCTTTGTACTCTCGGAAAGCCTGTTAAGTCGTTGCCTCCGGCTGTCATTCGTAGATGTTGACAGTCAGAAGCCCAAAAGTCTGACAACCAGGCTTACCAAGATGTATCGTGTTACCCAGTTGTGGAGGTCAGATAGGCAGTCGCTCTATGTTAAATACTGGTATGAAATTGCATCGGGTAAGACTGGAAGCCGACCCTGATATAGTCGGGAAAAGGCAGGCAGATTGATTGATCTATGAAAGTGTAACATTGCACTTTCTGAATACGGAGTTTAGGACTTACGAGTACCCTAATTGTAAAAAACAGTTACCTTGTAATGCAAGTAGTTGAACACCCATCCGTTGCACTTCAGAGGAGCCTCTCTGTCGGGGATCGCGACGAACCCTTGTGTCTCCGTGGAGCCATATCCGTCACACAAATGACAGTTCTTCGGCAGTTTTTCCTAAAAAAATTAAACATTTATAAAACTATTATTTTTCATACTTTTATTTTTTCTTAATACTAGCTAATGGCTACTGGACTCTGAAACTCTCAAAGATTGGAAGTGAATGTAAGTAGGAGACTTTTCCGAAGAATTTCATTGACTACTACCTATTCAGTTCACTGTGTGTGATACGAAACTAAATTCGTAGTACTCCTTGAGTTTCGAAACACAAAGCCTGACTACAACGTTTTCATGGAATATTATTGTTCACCAAAGTTGGCCTTTTGGCAAGTGATACAATTATTATTTAATTTTATTCTTCTACGAAAGGCTGCTGCATCTTATTCTATTGACATTACATAACAATAAGTAGTTATTACCCTCAAACAATGTGTTTTAAGTATAGTTCCGCAGTATCACAATAGAAACGTTGCCAAGAAAGCCAATCAGAACGCTATCTAATTTTGGATCTTAATTGATATCCTATTGGCCTCAAATTGTTTTTATGGTCACATAACTAATTTTACTATACCCTTACAATGTATTTACTACTAAATTGGTTTTTCAGTCAATTAATCTTGCTGAACGATCTGATTTCAAAACAATTACTTTGCACTTTCATCCGTGACAGAGTACACAATTATGTGTACGTCACATCGCTAGTGATCCCTGTACTAATGATAATAAATTGCTAGTGGAACAGAATTATGAATAGGTACTCTAGCATTGGTTTCAAACACATGACGTGTCGATTTGCCGATGCTTTTATATCTACGAATATATTCGTTTTCTTAGAAAAAACATACTACAATGTGGATACGACCCATATACGACCATACATTAACCGGTCAAGCGGCGCGGTTCGCCGATCGGCGACGAAACAATAGAAAATCAATTGTGTCTCATTAGCGGAGCTTGACAGATTAAATTGCGTATATCTCATGATTTTCCCAGTCTGCTGCAGCGCACTGCACAGTGGGCCCTATCAGAATACCAGCGCTGCAACATTTTTTTTAAATGTCATGCTGACTGCTGAGATAGGGGCCTTTTGGCTTGGGCTGTTTTTTTTTTTTTTCATTTTACATTTATTGTATTATTTATGTTTCTCTATGAGTGTGTTTAGTTTAGTTAGTGATACTCCTGTGCGACTCCCAATAAATACTTTTTCATTCTGCATACGGATCAAATAGGTATATAATCCAATAGTTTAGTCACTATAGTTATGTAAAATCCATAGTCAGCCCGTCACTATTATTTAGTTTCTTTGAAAAAAAAATGTTGTTTTAATTGCTAGGATTTATTTGATATTTCTAAAATACTATTAAAGTCAAAGTCAAAGTCAAAGCATTTATTTCAAATAGGCACATAAAAGGCACTTTTGAACGTCAAAAATTATCTTAAAATAGAATTGATTCTAGTCGCCCATTCCAAAAGGTAGTTTTCGTATGGAGAAGAACGGGCAAGAAACTCCACCGTTACTCTTTTAAAATGTTTAGGTACAATATTTTGCATGGGTACATTAATTATATAATAACATGTGAGGACGATGCACCTACAATAAAATTACTATACCACAATAGGTAAAAGAATTAAAAACGAAACCATGACATATAAATTAATTATCTGATAGATACATGGTGCTCACATATTTACAAACATGGTACAAGCAAAACGATTTTAATTAAAAAACAAAATACAAGTAATAAGTCAGGGTGTGAGTAATAAATGTAAAAAAAAAGAATAAAAAAATTTACAATTAAATTAGCAACCAGTTTGATTTTGTCTAGACTCTAGATTGTCCTATGGAGCAGGACCAGCATGTTTCCAAGCGTTCTTATCTTGGATATAATCTTCTAATTTATAGTATGCTTGTTTACAAAGTGTACGTTTAATGTGAGTTTTAAATTTTCTTTCATTTAATTGCAATATATCACAAGGTATTTTATTGTAACATTTAACACAGTACCCCATAAAAGATGTATGTACTTTGGCTAATCTGAAAAATGGTTGATGTATTTTATCTTTATTTCTTGTATTAAAGTTATGTCTATCGCTTATTTTGTTAAAAAGATGTAGATTTTTTCTTACATACATAATATTTTCATAAATGAATTGGCAAGGTACCGTCATAATATTAATCCTTTTAAATAGTTCCCTGAGAGATTCGCGGCGACGTAGATTATAAATGGCTCTGACAGCTCTCTTTTGCAAAATAAAGATGGATTCAATGTCAGCAGCTCGACCCCATAGTAAAATGCCGTACGACATAATGCTGTGAAAGTAGCTAAAATAGACTAAACGCGCGGTTTCTACATCTGTTAACTGTCGTATCTTCCTAACAGCATAAGCGGCCGAGCTAAGCCGCCCCGCAAGAGATGTTATGTGAGGTCCCCATTGTAATTTCTCGTCTAGCGTGATTCCCAGGAAAACCGTTTGATCAACAAATTCTAGTTTTTCTCCATTCAGTATGATGTCACATTCGCTACTTCTAACATTTGGTAATTTAAATCTAATGCATTTGGTTTTCTTTTCATTTAGTACCAAATTATTTACCGTAAACCAATCTTGGACCTGAAGAATAGAGTTATTCACGTCGTCAAGATTTTGTGCCCGTCTGTCTATCTTAAAGATCAATGATGTGTCATCTGCAAATAACACCATCTTCGTAGTATTATGTAATAGTATTGCCTTACCAGTGTTTTAATATATTGTCGTCTCCGCGTACTTACTTGTAGGGTAGCCATTAGTTCCGGAGTAGCTGGAGAGCCGAGCAGGATCAGGGTCTGTAGGGAGCTCATCTGATCTGGTCTTATTAAGTTTACCAAAGATGCAGCGAATGAAGGCGTTAAGTAAGCGAACGTTGGCTGAAATTAAAATAAGTTTTCGATTATTTAATGTTGGTACCAACTGCGCTTCGGTTCGAGTTCAGGTGTAGTTGTTTGTGCAACCGCAATAGGTTTTTTTGTGTAGGCAACTTATTAAAAGAAAAATTCAGCACACT
This sequence comes from Amphipoea oculea, assembly GCA_945859645.1. Lineage (NCBI taxonomy): Eukaryota > Metazoa > Arthropoda > Insecta > Lepidoptera > Noctuidae > Amphipoea > Amphipoea oculea. The sequence continues at coordinate 467,849 of OX243884.1, forward strand.
TAGGCGGATCACAAACTACAACGCGCCACGCGACGAGGCGCGGGAAACGGAGTTAAATTCCCCGCGCGGAAGCGTGTTTTTATTGAATTTGTTTGTAAAAAATGACGCGCGTTATCTGCGCCTCATCGAGTGGCGCGTTGTAGTGTGTGATCCGCCTTAGCAATATTATTACTTTTAGATTTTCTATAAATGGCTACAAGTAACATTATTAACACTTCATATAAGTACACACAATATTCATAATATGGGAAACATCGTAGTTACTAGAACCGCCCCTAAGACGACCCACTGACCGGAATGCATGTTCCCACTCTAGGACTTATGAAACACCCACAAACTGCACTAATCTGTAAATGAAGACGATCTCGAAAATTTGGCATCTCTCGTGCACATTTGGAGTCATAATTCAATGGTCCAGCAATAAAAGAGGTTTGCCAGCCGTTTGCATAGCCGGAATGCAGATGGAGATAAGTATCTTTTAAAAATATCTTCGAAAGTGTTGTGGGCTACTCATTACACTATTAAGCCGAGCGTCCACTGCCAAGGATGTACACCGAGAGGTTTAGTGAGGTCTGTTCCAGAAGTATCCGATGAAAGTGTAACAAACCCTGTTTAGGTTAAATTCTTACAACCACTCACTATTGGGGTTTATTATCACAATAGCAGCGCCTCGCGGTTTCACCCGCGTAAGTTTCGATCCCGTGGGAATATCGGGATAAAAACTATCCTATGTGTTTTCCCGGGACTCAAACTATCCCTATACCAAATTTCATCGAAATCGGTTCAGCGATTTAGGCGTGAAAAGGTAACATGCAGACAGACAGTTGCTTTCGAATTTATAATATTATATTAGTATGGATTCACTGTGTTGAGAAGTTGGCAACTTCATATATCACCTCGTTTTCAAACAATTATTGTTTGAACTAGGTACATTATTGAATTGTAATTGAACAATCAAGTCAAAAAGGGAAAAACCTGGATAAATAGTCTCAAAGACAATGACGGAATAAAACACCACAGTAGACAAAAAATCATGGAAATAGCGACCCAATTCTATGAATCATTATATTCAGATGACTCACCACCCCCGATCAAAACAGAATACAGTCTCCCAGATTCCATTCCTTTAATAAGTGGCTATGAAGTGCACAAAGCACTTACTACTATGCGCTACAACACAAGTCCTGGAGAGGATGGAGTCACTACCGAAGCGTTAAAAATTGGCTCTCCCACATTGTTGCCTCACCTTACCAACCTTTTTAATACAATACTGACAACAGGAAAAGTACCTATTTCAATGTGACATTCAAATGTAGTTCTTCTGCATAAAAAAGGTGATAAAAGCGATATCAGAAACTACCGCCCAATAAGTCTAACATCTCATAATATATAAAGCTTTTATTAAGGTGATACAGAATCGCATAGACGGGAAACTGGACAAACACCAGTCACCAGAACAAGCCGGATTTCGCCCAGGTTTTTCTAAAACCGACCACCTTCAAACACTAAACCAGATCCTTGAAAAATACAGAGAATTTAATAAACCACTGTATCTTGCCTTTGTAGATTACACAAAAGCCTTCGATAGTATTAAGCACTCAGAAATCTTCGCATCCCTAGAACACCAGGAACTCGAAAAGCTATACATCGATCTCTTAAAAAACATTTACAACAATAGCTCCGCAAACATTAAACTCAATACTGCTGGACCATCATTTAAAATACAAAAGGGTGTTAAGCAGGGTGACCCACTCTCTCCCAAATTGTTTACAAGCACACTTGAGGAGATATTTAAGACACTGGCAGTGTCATGGAAGACCAAGGGCATTGACGTCGGCAAGAAGAGGCTGTCAAACCTCCGTTTTGCCGACGACATAGTCCTTTTTGCCCCCACAGCTCTAGAAATTCAGATCATGCTCCAAGAACTGAGCACGGCTAGCTTTAAGGTGGGACTTGCGATGAATCGGTCTAAAACCCAACTTATGACTAACAGCACCAAGCGTAGGGTCGAGGCAGATGGGCAGGAAATACATCATGTCGATGAGTATATCTACCTGGGCCAGTTAGTTTCTTTCGAAAACAGGCAGGAAAGGGAAATCGATCGCCGAATTGAAAACGCCTGGAAAAGCTACTGGTCCATGAAGACGCTAATGAAGGGTGATCTGCCGATCTCCCTGAAGCGCAAACTCGTCGACATGTGTATCTTGCCCGTCCTAACCTATGGTGCTCAGACCTGGTCACTCACCGAGTCGCAAAAGTTCCGCCTTGGCGTTTGCCAAAGAGCAATGGAGCGCAGCATCCTGGGTGTAAAAAGACAGGACAAAATTCGAAACACCATGCTGCGTTCCAAAACGGGTATAATAGACGTAGGCAAGAAAGCTGCCAGACTCAAGTGGGACTGGGCGGGTCACATCAGCCGCATGCAGGATGACCGCTGGGCAAAAGTCTCCACACAATGGGTGCCTGAAGATGGACGGCGCCGCCGAGGTCGGCCCAGAAAGCGGTGGCAAGATGACCTGGACGCGTACCGCGAGGGCTGGTTTGAGGTGGCGCGGGAGAGGAGTTCCTGGAAGGACTTGGGGGAGGCCTTTGCCCAGCAGTGGGACAGTGCAGGCTAAACAAAAAAAAAATTGGACAATCATCGACGAAAACTGAGGTTATAAAAGTAAACCCAATTGTCAAATGAAAAACATACTTATTTCAGATGATTTCAACTTAGTGTTTCGTTTAAGTATTTAAATAATCAAATAATAATAATAATAACAAGTCGTCATTTCACTTTTCAGTAAAATTAATTTTTTAAAAACCGTTTTAATAAAAATTGTGATATATTATAGCCATAGCCCGAATACGTACCCAATTTTAAATATAATTTCAGAACAAAAACTACATAACAATGAACAATAATAATATAAACTGTAACCAAAAACTGCCGAACCGGAGGTGACATCTGTCATGTCACCTCCGGTAAAATCAAGCGAACGACGAACAATAAAATGTTGACAAGAGCAGCCGCACGACGTGCACAATTACTACCTCCGGCACATGATTAGACAAACGGAACAGATACAAAGCTTCAAACAACCGCACGAATCGGTTGCACTACTACAAGCACGCGGGGCATGTGTGCGTGACCACTGGCCGCTTGTCACGTACGCGGCGAGACTGGAAAAAACCGGTTTACGCTGGCACAGCTAGTTGACAATCTCAGGGTCAGTGCGACGCACGTTGTTTGTTTTGTTAGTTCCAAGTTTGAATATTTTAATGTAAAAACGCGGTATATTATTGTTAATAATGGTGGTTTATTGTACTGTATGTATGAATAATACTAGAAAAAATAAAGATATATCATACTGCAACTATCCCAAGGAGTACAATAGGTAAGTAAATATTTGATTACTTCTTTTTCAAATAAGTACCTTTTTGATAAGAAGACAGTAATTGTACACGGTGTGTTTTTACCTTTTTATTATTATTACAAGTTTTTACTATGTATTTGTAGGTACGTGGATGGGTTGGTATGTAGTAGGTATGTGTGTTAAGTTTAAATATTGCAAGTAAGGTTTGAACCACTTCCCGATATCTGATTGAGCTGAAATTTTGTATACCTGCGTAACTTCGGTGATAATGCAATAATAAGATATAACCTGACGCTGCACCCAGGATTATCTCCTCACTAGGGAACTCTTCAACGGTTAGTAGCACGATCACGAAATTTTGTATGATAGATGAATTTTGATTATCAACGGCCATAATAGCATGATCATGAAAGTTTGAATACGAGTTTAAAAAGCATTTTGAATCGAAACTTATTATTAATACCTACATCGTACTTATTTCTCGCTACTAGTAGGTCTTGAAATTAAATAAATATTTAAAAAATAGGTATATAATCTTTAAAATATAGGTCTTTTGTATAATAGTGTTTGGTTCGCATTTCCATTTTATTTTTGTTTCAGCTCAAAGCATTTACCACACCAAAAGAAACAATAAATGATTAAAAAACAAAAATTATAAAAAGAAAATTATTAGAGTAAGTAATTTGTAAATCATACTGAATAATAAAACTATTTAACAAAAATGTTTTGTTTAATTTGTCTTAACCTATTGTGACAACCCTACGAAAATAGGTAACAATTTTGCACGTTCTTAAGAAGCTTTGCCTCTGTTCCGTTTGTCTACTCATGTGCCTCCGGGCTCATCGCTCAGCTCCGCCTCGCTGCCCGCGCCGCCGGTACCCAGCGCTACTGTGAGCGCTGTGACGACACCGGCCGCGGCCGCGGCAGTTGCGTCGAGCTCGAGCGACGAGTATTTCTCTCCGCCCACGACGCCACCACCTGCTCGTCGGCGGGGAGGACGCCGGCCGCCGGACGGCTTAGGACCTCGAGGCCCACCGGCCTCTGATAGGGTCCCAGCTCCCGGCGGAAGTGTGCAGCGCATGAGATGGACACGATCCATCAATGAAAATGTCATGCGCTCATACTATGGGGCTACAGAGGGGGGAAACAATCTGACCGCGTATCGTGTTCAGATGCTCTCTCTTTTTCAGGTGTTTGAACCAGCTGTCAACGTTTCGGCACAACGACTGTCGGATCAGGTGCGGGTCATCCAACGTAATCATATGTTGGATGACACTGTACTTGATCGCCTACGAAATGAAACACAGAGTAGCCATGTCATCGCTCCCCAGTCGCAGACTGCTGTAATACTACCGCAGTATAATACAAGTCATGCTGACGAGGGGAGTAATGATAGGGCTACAAACGTAAGTACCCAGTGCAATGAGGAATTGAGGAGTGCTTTGGAGGATGCGATTCAGGAATATCGCTTCATGTCGCCCGAACTTAGGCCACGCTTGCCTCGTTTGCCCATGCATAACAAAAATAGGGCGCTGGTGGCGGTTCTGGATTCGCAGTTGTCAAAATATTTTGATACCTGCGAAGACCTCACCGATACTCATTCGATTCTGTACTGCGCGGCTGTAGCGGCATGTCGTGTAGCTCACGTTAAATTTACCAATGACTCTAGAGCTACACGACCGAAACCAGCCGTACCAGCTTGGCAGTGCAGAATTGAACGTCGTATTGGTGGGGCCAGAACGCTCATCGGCAAACTAATCTGCTTCAGGGAGGGCAATACTCGCCGTAGAGTGATGCGCTTTGTGAGGCGGGCATTCTCGGGGACTGATATCAGTCCTCAAGACTATATGTCCTGTGTCACAGAGCGCATCGACTTCCTGAAGCAGAAAGTGTATGCATGGGCGAACCGTATCCGTCGGTATAAGCGGCGAGTAGAGCGATACACTCAGAATCGCACCTTCCAGAGTGATGAAAGGTGGGTTTATAGGGGTTGGGAACGACCGGACCAAGGTGCGGCTGACACGCGCCTGCCGGATGATGATGCCATGTGTTCCTTCTGGCGCAGTATCAGGTCGGTGCCTGTCAGTCAGACCGAAGGTGATTGGGCTCGAGAGGTCGAGCGAGCCTGCGATCCAATACCAGAAATGGGGGCTATAACCATCTGCCCCCAAGATGTAGCTCGTGCAGTCCGTCCATTGCCCAACTGGAAGTCTCCAGGGCCGGACGGGCTGCAGAACTTTTGGATAAAATGGTTTACAAGGTCGCACGCTCGCTTGGCATCTCAGTTCCAGATCGCTTTGGAATCTGGTTCGGTACCCCAGTTCCTAACGACAGGAATTACCCACCTGCTCCATAAATCAGGTAATACCGCAGAACCCAAGAATTATAGGCCGATCACGTGTTTACCGACGGTTTATAAAGTTCTTACATCCATTTTGAGAGCTAAAATTAACAAACATATAGACACCAACGCCATCATGTCTACCTCTCAGAATGGATGTAGGAATGGATCCCGCGGTACTAAGGAGCTACTCCTCATTGATATGGCCATTAGCCAACAGGTTCGTCGCTTCCGAAAGGATCTGTCGACATGTTGGATAGATTATAAGAAGGCCTATGACTCGGTGCCACATACATGGCTCATGAGGGTGTTGGAATTGTATAAAGTAGATACAACTCTGCGCACCTTCCTGATGTCGTGTATGGGGCAATGGAGGACGGTTCTTCGCTATCCAGGATGTCGAAATATTCAGAGGAATAGCGAACCGATAAGGATCGAGCGAGGCATATTTCAGGGTGATAGTTTGAGTCCGCTTTGGTTCTGCTTAGCCTTGAATCCTCTTAGCACACTGCTGGAGGATTCAGGTCTAGGCTATCGGTTGAGGAGAGGTGGTCAGGTTATAAAGCACCTCCTCTACATGGATGACCTAAAACTCTTTGCCCCCAACAATTCGCAACTGATGGAGCTACTGAAAGTAACTCAAACTTTCAGTAACGCCATTAGGATGGAATTTGGTGTGGACAAATGTGCGGTCATGCATGTAAAACGAGGGGAGATTGTGGAATCCGTGGGAACTCAACTCTCGGATTCCACAAACCTTAGAGCCCTCTCCGCATCCGAAACCTATAAGTATTTGGGTATGTCGGAAGCGTTAGGCATCAATATTACTGACATGAAGCAATCGTTGAAGGAGCGCTTCTTTGGCCGCCTGAAAAAAGTACTTAATAGTCTTCTAGCAGGCGGAAACAAGGTGCGCGCCTTCAACGGTTGGGTCATGCCGGTTTTGATGTACTCTTTTGGCATACTCAAATGGACTCAAACCGAACTCGACGCCCTGGATAGGAGGGTCCGTACACTGTTGACTGCAAATCGAATGCATCACCTACGGTCATCGGTAATGAGGTTGTATATCCCGCGAAAGTGTGGAGGTCGAGGGTTTTTAAACGCTAAGACCCTCCACAATCGCGAGATATGCAATCTCAGGGAATACTTCCAAGAAACCGACGTGGGGATGCATCGAGATGTAGTCATAGTGGACAAGGGCCTCACCCCGCTCTCCTTGGCTAAAGAGAACTGGCGCAAACCAGTAGTGCTTGACACTAATGATCGCATGGAGGTATGGCAGAGTAAGGAGCTTCACGGACGCTTTTTCCGGGCCCTTCATGGACCCGATGTAGACCTACTAGCGTCCGTAGCCTGGCTACGTTGCGGTGATCTCTTTGGAGAAACCGAAGGTTTTGTCTGTGCAATTATGGACGAAGTTGTGATGACGAACAATTACCGGAGATTTATTGTGAAAGACGGCACGGTTGACATCTGTCGGGCATGCCACCGGCCGGGAGAATCAATCAGGCATATTATCTCCGGGTGTTCTCGTCTAGCTAACGGAGAGTACTTGCATAGACACAACCTTGTAGCCAGGATAATCCATCAGCAACTTGCTCTGAAATACAGCCTTGTGGAATCGGAGGTGCCGTACTACAGGTATGTGCCCGACCCAGTTTTCGAAAATGGAAATATCACATTGTACTGGGATCGATCCATCATCACTGACAGGACTATTGTTGCCAATAAGCCTGATATAGTGGTGATGGATCGATTAGAGCGGCGCGCAATGATTGTTGACATAACCGTCCCGCATGATGAGAACCTCGTGAAAGCCGAGAAAGATAAACAAATAAAGTATCTTGACTTGGCTCGCGAGGTTGTCGACATGTGGGATGTTGACTCAGCAATCATTGTGCCGATAGTCGTCACAGCCAATGGATTGATTGCCAAGAGCCTCGACCAACACCTGAGGAGGCTCACGTTGGGCAGCTGGATCAAGGGCTTGATTCAGAAAGCGGTACTTCTGGACACGGCTCGCATTGTCAGGAGGTTCCTCTCTCTGGAGCCCTGACCGCCGGTAGCTTGGACCCTGTTCCCGATACCGGTGGGCTACTATTTTTTATATTTTTAAATGTTTTTATATATTTTTTATACTAATATTTAAAAATATAATTTATATGTATATAGTTAAATAAAGGAAATAATAATAATAATTCCAGAACTATCACACAACGCCATCTAGTCCCAAGCTAAGCAGAGCTTGTGTTATGGGTACTAGACAACTGATAAACAAATCAAAGCATTCAATTTATTAGTGGCACTTCTTTGCATCCGCAGGTATGTATACAGATCCATTTGTTTACATTTTCATCAGATACTTTTGGAACAGACAGTATTAAGTAGGTTGCGCGGTTCATTTGTTTGCTAGTCACGCGTAAGCCGACGTTCACACGGACGTTAAATTATCGCGGCGGGATTTTATCGCGCACTGGGTTTTCAACTGTCGGTGTTAAGCCAACAGAGCACATCCCAGCACGTCTAAAAAACACACTATTGGATTTTAAACTCTCGGCGCTAAGCAGTGCGATGAAAATCCAGTACTTAGGTACGCGAAAAAAATCGCCGCGGGAAAACCGCGCCCGTTAGTTCCTAGGCTGTGCTTAGCATGGTCTTAGGTCACAGCAGACGATCCCGCCTACAATTTCATACAAAGCGAAGCTAAGTACACGCGCGTAGCTTAACCTGTGGGGTGTATGGCAGCGCCTTTATGTTGGTTTCATACAAACTACACAGTCAGTTATTATTAGCTCCATGGTAATGGTTGATATTAACTCTGTCGTATTGCATGATGATTTGGTACATTGCATGTTTTGCACAATTAAGTTTGAAGGTCATCGGTAATTCTGTAATAGGGTAATAGGGTCTCATTACAATATTATACTTGATTGGTACTCACCGGTGAAATAAACAAATTTGGTCTTTTTAAATAATAATTTAGGTATGTACCTAGTATATTTTTTGTTTGATTCAAGGTTGAATTATTAAGTTGTTTTTAATATTAAATAAATAATATTTTTGGTGAAAACTGAATACACGTCAATTTAATAATATGTTTACCTTATTAGCCCTTTATCTGTATGCATGTTCTGCTGAATTTTAATTTTATTTTCACTTCTCATGCTCTAAAAGTTCGTCTTTATGTTGTGCTTAGGCGACATAAAATCGCTTTTTATGTTCTAGTGCATAAAGTAATTTTTTTTTCTGAGACAGGTAATCAGGCCCAATAAAACTTCGCAGATTAAAGTCGTGATTTATTTCATTTTCTTGAATTTATACAACTTCCTTGTTTTCTATCGTTAATTTAATAAAATCAGGTAAAATAGTTGTCATTTACTACTTAAAAACGCAAAGAAACGTTTTTATGACTTGGTAGTATGAAGTAAGTACCCAATTCGAATGACAAATGTTGAAATTAAAAAAAAAAACTTTTAAAAAGTTTCGTGGCGGTATTATGTGTGGTGGCGGGAATTAGCTATGCTTTGCAACATTTTTGATTAATTATGTACTGTATACTTTATGCCTGTTTCGTGGGGCCCGTGGCTAAATAATAACAGCCGCAAAGGTCGATCGATCAGGTTAAGCTATGCTTGCCGCGGTTGGTCTGTGGATGGGTGACCATCTTTACATACTGGACCCCTCCGTGCCTCGGAAAGCACGTTAAGCCGTTGGTCCCGGCTGTCATTTGTCGATCTTTGACAGTCGTTACGGGTAGTCAGAAGCCCGAAAGTCTGACAACCAGTCTTACCAAGGGGTATCGTATTACCCAGTAGCTGGGTTGTGGAGGTCAGATAGGCAGTCGCTCCATGTAAAATACTGGTATTCAGCTGCATCCGGTTAGACTGGAAGCCGACCCCAACACAGTTGGGAAAAGGCTAGGCAGATGATGATGACTTTATGCCTGTTTCATTTTCTCGCAATCGAAGTGAAAAGCAGAGTATATAACTCAGGCATAAACGAGCCATTTTACCCCTCGACTTTCTATCCACCCTCGCCTGCGGCTCGCGTGGATATAAACGTCTCGGGGTAAAATAGCTTCTTTTATGCCTTAGTTGTACAATCTACTATTTATACAATCTACCAAGATAAAATAAAAATCTATTGTAAAATAACAATTACTTATTGCTTTTTAAATTAATTTATTTGATTTCGTTTCAAAGGAAAACTTATAAGTTTTTAACAAAGAACAGTAACAAATTGTATAAAACTTCGAACAAGAGATAACTTTTGATGTTGCCTGTACAACGTTGTACTTATAGAAGTAATTAGTATAAACCGAAGAACTCCACAACGAGTTGAAATTACTTAGGTACTACGTAAAACCTTGATCTTCCTTAATGGTAGGACTCGTCACGTTTTAAACAAATTGTACGTTCAAACTTTGGCAAATTACTAATTGCTTCTTTTAAGAACTTCACAGATCTTTAGGAATAATAAACAGGATATTCAAAAAAGGTCATTAGCATAAGGGCTGTTGTTAAGGACTCGGTTTCCGCAAGGGCGCCATTTTTATACAAAACGGTCGCTCTGCGGTCAAGTTGGTATTAAACAAAACACAATCAGAACGAGTGCCAATCTTAGTGAAAAACCCAGGATGACAATAATAAACGATCAGACAAGTACTGAAAAAATTACACGTGAAAAATATTAGGTACTTTCTTCGTTTTGTTTATTTAGTATAAGGTTACAGTTAGATATTCATGGTTGAATAGACAAACCTTGGGAAAAGCCCTTCGTGGAACCAGAGGGCATATAGACTTGTGGTAGCTTTCAAAGCATTTCGCATTTTTACATCGAATTTCAACTGGATTGACTGAAGATTTTCCGTAGCTTGCTAGTCCCACATATTTTTGGCATTTCCATCATCGTTTTTGCTGATAGGATTTCACGTTGTCTAGGCTCTCAAGAATATGTAGTGATCTACATATTATAAAACAATGGCCCTCCGCCTGTCTGAACGCGATAAACTTAAAAGCAACCAAACGAATGTTCGCAAGGTTTTCACCAATAGATGGAGTGATTCATGAGGAAGGTTTAAGTGTATTATAAAGGCGAAAGTTTGTGAGTGTGTGTGTGCGTTTATATGTTTGTTACTTCTTTACGCTCAAACGGCTGAACCAATTTTGATAAAAAAAAATTATGGAGGTAGCTGACACCCTGGATTAGCATAATAATATTGGGGTCAATCCGCGGAAATCCACTAACGGCGAATATATGCTAATAATAAATTAAATATCATAGCTGCATTCTTTTTTTATTTTATATGACATTTCTTACATGTTTTTACGTATGGCGCCGCTATCTAAAAAAGTATAACACCTTTATTTAATTTATTATTGCAATCAACACGCACCAAATGTCCTTACCATTTGCAAATAAAAGTCGGCCTAATTGAACGGAATGGCCCATTGGCTACTTTTTATTCCTATATTCCCACGGGATCGACATTTACGCGGGTGAAACCGTGGGGCACAGCTAGTAATAAATAAATGTGTTTCTTACTCGGTATGTCTCCATCATCTCGGCGACATGTTCCGCTGTAATCTTCTTGGGGGTCATGATGACAGGTATGTGGTGCAGCACACTGGAGGTCAGAAACATGGTGAACGTGATCCATTGAATGCTTGTTAAGACCATGACTCTGCTGGTCGGCGTCGGGAACTGCGTGTGATAAGACCTAAAAGAAATGAGTCGGTTAATTGTTACCTATATGTTTTTGGAAGAGATATATATGTTGACTAGAGAAGTTGACCTCAAAGGAAGAAACCGGTCCGATGGTTGGATAAATGAAGGCGGAAAGGACACACTGCGAAAAATAGATAGAAAGCCAAACTCTCTCTAAGCATAATTACAGAGGTCATTAAGAATATTAGTCATGTGCAACGTTGTTCTTTTTTTTCGGATATCTTGTCTAATTAATTATCTATATACGCATATTTCGCGATATCGCCAAGCGTTTGGTTGACTCTTCGCGTGACCAGAGGGCTGGCCTATTTTTAGCCCAAAGAATAAGCATTGCCATCCAACGTGGCAATGCTGCCAGCCTTTTGGGCACTTATCCCATTGACAGCGATGCGGACGAATTTTTCGATGCCCAATGAACTCCTGTCTTTTTTTTTTATTATTATTATTTGTATATAGTATATATATATATATTAGTTTGTGTGTACATATGTAAGTAATTAAATTAATTATCTTATGTGACTAAAAGAGTAATGAATATGAATACAGAGGGAGAGAAAGTCCAAAGAAAACAGATACAGAACAGATTGTGTGACGAATGATATGAAAGAAAAGGGAGGGAATTGATAGCGTGCCAGTGGACAGGGGAGGATGGAAGAAGAAAAAGTGTTGCGCCGACTTCAAGTAACGTGGGACACGGGGAGGAAGATTATGAGAAAGGGATTTATTTATAAACGTCGCTTAAAGTTAAGAAACGTTTAAGCAGTCCGTAATCATTACTTGCTCTGCTGGGCGCAGGCATCTCTTTGCTTGTTTCAATCCACGCTCCTGTGCAGGCCTCATCCAGGTTGGACTGTGACGTCATATAGTCACTGGAACTTACCACGGCGTCGGAAGATTGGTGACCAGTCCCCGATGCGTCATGATTGCAGCTTTAGGTATTCCAGTCGAGCCACTGGTTGGCACTAATATTACTGTGTCATCCATCGATGCTGGAGAAACCCTGTAGGTAAAAACTTGATGATTAATTTTTAAATATCAATTAAATCACAATTAGATGAATAATAATAATATAAAGGATAATTTCCGCCAAACTGCTCATTACGTATCGGATCGGAAAGGATACGAACGGATGCGGCGACAGCCGATCGCGTTCGACAGGATGTCGACGCAAACGATCGGCTCCGTACGTCGTGTCCTTTTCTGCGCCTAGTCAAATAGTTTCATTCCTACCGTGTTGACGTGGTTTAATTTCTGAAAATGGTTGAAGCTGACGTAGTATTGTTGGCTATTACATTAAAAGAAGAAAATAATTATAAAGCACTGAAGAGGAAAAGAAAAATTTGGACGACAGCCGAAAGGATTCGATCGGATACGGCGACAGGCGAACGGAGCCGATCGCGCGTCGCAGCATACTTTCGGCTAAGATAACGTGTCGCGGAAGACGCCCGCGGTCAAACTGCTGTGCGCGGCTTGGTATTATAGATTTTAAATACTGTGTACACGATTTAATATTGTTTAAAGATTTTAAAATCCGTTCTAATCCAAGGCGGTGTGAGCCGTTTGGTCGAAATTATCCTTGTACGCAAAATACGCGCATAGACGTGGATTTGCGGACACCAGCCCGTATTACCTACCTACATATAATACATAAATATCAATGATTAATAACTTATTAAACCAACGGAATTATTCCATTGATTTAATAAGTAAATTATTACAAAACATAACTTTTTCCCCGATGTGTTAGGCAGAGGTGACATATTAGTTCGCCTGCATGCTATAAATGGGGTAACCGGACACCAATCCAGACTCCAGGCTGCTACTGAGAAAAGCCTGAGATAAAAGTCCAATAACACTTGGTCGACCTAGAAATCGAACCCAGGACCTCGAGCTCAGCAGTAGCACTTGCCACCACTAAACTAACGAGGTAGTAAGGCAATAACTGATTCCCAAGAGAACACTTACTGATAACTGTGAACCTCGTCGCTGTGCCCGTCCGTGAACTGCTCCAAGAGTCCAGGTTCATCAACCATCAGTACTGACGTGTTCAGGTCTTCACATCCCTGTCGTGCTGCCTGAAGAATTTCTTGGAACTCGCGGTCATAGAACACGAAGCTTGGCTCAATCAGCTTCAGGAAATGGGTCAGCTCATCTGTAGAAGGGATAGATAGTTCATAATCACCGTGCTCAGCAAATTGGTGACATTTTGTTGCTATTTGGTGTTGCCATGCCTTTGGAAATTCCGCCATTTTCAATTCCTTTAACATGCTGATCTACACATTGGCTATCATAAAATAAGTGCCGAAAACTAAGCAATCATCTTCTAAGCATAGATACTCACAGACTGTAGTATTAGGATCCATCATAAACGGGATCATTCCCACAAACATAGTTGCGAAGTAGACCACAGTCATGTCCTGGTGGTTCCTCATCAGCAGCATAGCATACTTCCCTCTCGCACCCTTAGCTGTGAGTGCGCGTGAGAGCGAGACGGTACGCCTGAGGTGATGTTCGTTCGTTATCTCTTGGCCGGTGGCACCATTGATCTGGACAACGATGATTAAGTTAGATTGTTTTATTGTCAGTATTCGAACACCTTATGAAAGGATTTTATGCGGGTAAGATATGCCACTGGTTTGATTTTTGCTATCGTGTAAAAACTTTTTATCCATACGTATCCGGGATACACAAAAAAGGCATTTCAACTTAAAGGGAAAATAACGATCATATTCGCAATGCAGATTTTGATAGGCGAACCACGTCAACCGCGTTTAAAAAACCTAAATCTAGTTTAGATGGTGGATTTTTACATGCCAGGTCAATTAAAAAATGTCATAGAGCTACCGGGTGCCACAACCCGTGACGATCCTCTTTTTATGTTAGCGTCATTTCCATTGAGTGCGGCAAACAGATGAAATTGCTCAATAACCGTGCCGACCAGGCAATTTGTAACGCTATCTGACTGAGCCGGTGACGTCACGGGGCTATTATTTTAGGATTTTTTTAGAAAATATCATTTTTTAGCGACTTACGAGTTACTTAGGTCATAGGTTCGCGCTTTACTTTGGAAAAATTATTTCATCACCACTACTCTCAAAACGGTGAAAGAAAACATCGTGAGGAAACCGCGGTTCCCTCACGATGTTTTGGATCAAACATTCGGAGACGTGACATCTATCAATCCGCACTGGGCCCGCGTGATGAATTATGGCCCACCCCCTATCACAGAGAGAAGGCCTGTGTGGCAGTGGCAACAATTTCTAAGAAGGCAAGGCTATTTTTAATACAGCTTTAAAATGACTATCTAAACATCGTCCAGGCCCTAACAAGAACGCGCAACATTAACGTAACGTAAATTGAAAAAAAAAAAATGTTTTGCTAGTAAAAACATAGTTTTACTCGTACGACATTATTCAAATTTAAGTAGGCGTGATACTAATTGTGCTTGCCGCATAATTTTAAAACCAAAATACTAGAGAATAGTTGTATTTTCGATGCAACTGTACTACGACCTACTACATTGCATTCATCTGTGTAAGTACAATAGAAAAACTCAATAGCTAAATTGACTGTAATGTTATCTGCTTGGTTACTGTAGTAACCAAGCAGATAACAATAAGCAGATTTAAAGAACTTTATTTCGATAAATCCTGTAGGATTTATCGAAATAAA
The DNA here is from genome assembly GCA_945859645.1 of Amphipoea oculea. Lineage (NCBI taxonomy): Eukaryota > Metazoa > Arthropoda > Insecta > Lepidoptera > Noctuidae > Amphipoea > Amphipoea oculea. The sequence continues at coordinate 482,951 of OX243884.1, forward strand.
GTTCTTTAAACCGACATGAGCGTTCAGTGTCCCGAAAGTTAAATAAACTCAATCTCAAAACATACCATGAACACATCGTTCGGCCTTTCCTTCAAACAGTGGAGCATGATCTGTGAGAGGGTCACATTGTCCCTCCGTGTGGGGTCCGGTGTAACCCCCTGTTCCGTCAGAATGGCGTCTAGGACAGTATCGAGGTAGAGCTGAGCCGCGGTCGGCTTCCCTCTCACGACTGTGTGAGACATCTGCGGAAAGAAGAGATTTTTCACTTTAATTAAAGCCCATCGTCTACGACTCCACTCAAAAGTAACGTGTTTCAAAATCATCAACCGACTTACGCATTATTAACTGATTTTTGATTGGTTTCGTTGTGTGCGGACCGCCATTGAAATACTAGTACTGTGACATAGTGGCTACTCATTGGTGATTCGAGTTTGTAACACGTCTTATGGGCCATAAGTATGCCATAAAAACAAGGACAAAAAATTGTCCAAAATACTTTTACAAAGTGCCATGCCGTTAACCAATAAGTTATCTCAAAATTTATCTTCTCTAGGTACTGGATAAAATTGAGGTTTTCTCAAACATATTTTATTTCGGGACTTTCGCAGCATAAATCAACTAAACTTTTTCACAACCAAATTACAGAAAATACCTAATAAAATACCTTCGAAATTGAATAGAGACCTAAAATAAATAAATTATCTAAATATTACATCACAACATCTATTCCTGAGGCCTACCTACACCTAATGCTTTTACTAAGACACTCCTTACATATTCGCGCACATAATATACATCGGGGGAGGAAATACTATGCCCCGGAGGCACTACATTTTTTGATAAGACAAAAATTCTCCTCAGGGAACTATTCTATTTGTTCGAGGCAGAGAACTCGGACGTTTAACATGTTATATTAGGCTCTTTGCGAAGAATCTTATGAAATATTGACGCGGCGTTTTGTGTTCGCACGTCTATATGAAGTACGTAAATGAGTTGCAAGATAAAGGTTCTGTTCGTGCCATCGTGGTGGAAAGATTAGTCACCAAGAGAGCATTCTGTAGAGTTTAGGTGACTTATCTTTTCTAGTGCCAGGTGTTCAGGGTGCGTCGGACGTTTAGGGGTCGGGTATCGATTCCAATTTAATTTATAGTCCACAAAATGCAGCAATTGTGACCTCTGCGCTGCCACCGATGAGGCCAATACTTCTGCATAGTCGACCTTGTAATTGCTTTACCTCTTTTGACAACAATTCCCAGTAAATTGAAACTTCGCTAAGGTTGACACTGTCTAAGTGTCTAACTGTCACATGGACGAGACGTTTTCGTTTTATGATCTGCAACTCCTGCAAGTGACATTCAACCTTAGGTCGATTATAAATACGACTGGGCAGACCAACTTTGACCAACCTTAATAACTACCTAGCAAATGTTTACCACGTCAATTGCTAATTGCTCGCGAAGTCACAAGTGATGTTGAAGAAATAATAAAGCAATTAGTTGGATAGTAACTAATCTCGAATGTGATTGATTGATATTAACAATTAAGTAAAATTTTACGAGTCAGCCATCCAAGTCACCAATATCGAACAAATGTAGGAATTTCAGAAATAAGGAACAAATGGAGAAAGTTAAAGAAGACAATTCATTTGGTAGATATAGTAGATTAACATAAGCCTATCGTTAAAAAGATATACTCTCAGAATACATACACGCAAGTAAAAAACCCAACCTACCAGGAAGTCATAAGCCAGAGGGGGTGATCTGTTCACTGGTACTAAGCTCATGACACGAACCTACGCGACACCAATTTATTATAAGATTTCAAAGGTCAGTAATTAATATTTAAAAATAAATGTTATGTGTGTTGTTATGTATGACATGATATCTGAGAAGTACCTAAACGATTTGTTAATAAAAAAGTAAAACAATACTTACTTACCTACTTAGTTTGTATTTCGAAGGGTATGTAAAACTAAATCACACTTATAAGTATGTGTGTGTTTATATTTCTTCACGCTCAAACGGCTAGACCAATTTTGATAAAATTTTGTATGGAGATAGCAGATACTCTGGATTAACATATAGACTACTTTTTATCTCGATATTCCCCACGGGATCGACATTTACGCGGGTGAAACCGCGGGGCGCAGCTAGTAAGTTATAAAAATGTTCTTAAGTTCTTAGTTAGTGAGTTCCTTGTGATTTTCTATTGAAAAATACATTTCTTTGACCACAATAATCAACCATTTTAAAAATTGGTTGAACTACACTGAAATAAGAATATCGAGTCCCGTGCCGCATTATTTTACTCCTACGGGTGTTTGATTGTTTTCAAACATAATAATAGTTTCGTGTACTTTTGTATGAGGCACTGCACCGCCCTAATTCAGCGCGTTTGTTATCTCACTCATTGTATCTTGACACTGCACTTGTTTACAAGTGCACGCGTTTGTACTAGGTTAGTGTGATAAGAGCCTCTTATTGTTATTATAGCCACTGCATCGAGCCACTGAGAATCTGATAAGTGATTTAACACATTTTTATGAATCCATTACTCATTATCGAGGGTTGTAAAATGTTTCCCGATACTAATCTACCTTATCCTCACTGATCTGACTGAGATTATGTGTGGACTTCAGAAAAGACTGTGACCTCCGAGCTTGTTTCGGTGTTTATTCTTAGTGTAATCAAAACAAATACGTGCACTGTACGAGAACCACACGGTTCTTTACTTAAAAGACCATTTCAGACACTAAGCATAGTCCTCCCATGATCTGATCAAGATTATGGACTTAATAAAGAGAGACTGTGACCGCTAAGTTTGTTTCGGTGTTTCTCCTCAAAGAAGTCGGATAAGAAACAGCAGTCTCATCTAGTTTTTAAAAATACGATTGACGTGTATCGTAAAAGTGTTTGTATAAACCTACTCGCAGAAATAAAATCATTTAAGTATCGTTTTAAAAGTAACAATAATGGAACCATAATTTCCGATGTAGAGTCTTTGGTCAACTGGACGGTGTCAACTGGACCCGCGGGTCCAGTCGACCAAATCAAATTCTCTTTACATGGCGTCTGTGAATAATAGACATCCCAAATTAGCTATCAAGATAATTATGGTCTACTTTATCCTATTTATTTCGAAAAGTGGTGACTTATGATTTCCGAGGAACCATAAAAAGGCACAAATATTAAATTTTAGTCACCTAAATTGACGCTGAAAAGCGAGTACCTAACCTGTTAATTCTATATACAAACTACTGACCCGGGAGAACTTCGTACTGCCTCAGAATCATTATCGAAATCAGTCAATCCGTTCTCGAGATATCATCAAAAAAGCCGTTCCTTACAAAATGTATGACAAAATGAATAAAATTATCGTCATAATTTTTTTTTCGTATTTTAATCATGTTTTAATAGTTATTCTGCTATTCGGAGTGGACAAAAATCTAACAAATCAAAGATCATAAAAAACCGGCCAAGTGCGAGTCGGACTCGCCCATGAAGGGTTCCGTAGCAGCAAGTAACATAATATAAAAGTTCTTGTAGTTCGTTGTAACTTTGTGAAAGGTAAATTGCGGTTTTCGATTTATGACGTATTAAAAAAAAAACTACTTACTAGATCTCGTTCAAACCAATTTTCGGTGGAAGTTTACATGGTAATGTACATTATATATATTTTTTTAATTTTATCATTCTCTTATTTTAGAAGTTAGAGGGGGGGGACACACATTTTACCACTTTGGAAGTGTCTCTCGCGCAAACTATTCAGTTCAGAAAAAAATGATATTAGAAACCTCAATATCATTTTTGAAGACCTATCCATAGATACCCCACACGTACAGGTTTGATGAAAAAAAATTTTTGGAGTTTCAGTTGTAAGTATGGGGAACCCCAAAATTTATTGTTTTTTTTTCTATTTTTGTTTGAAAATCTTACTGCGGTTCACAGAATACATCTACTTACCAAGTTTCAACAGTACACTTCTTATAGTTTCGGAAAAAAGTGGCTGTGACATACGGACGGACGGACAGACAGACAGACAGACAGACATGACGAATCCATAAGGGTTCCGTTTTTTGCCATTTGGCTACGGAACCCTACAAATCGGTCCAGCCGTTCTTGAGTTATAAATGGTGTAACTAACTCGACTTTGTTTATGATACCAAAAGGTTAAAAGATTACTAAGCATTGATAAGAAAATAATTTTAGGACACTGGATTATTAATATAGTAATGTAATAATTTATCGGCGTTGTTAATTTAACTTGTATCAAAGTACAGTTTACGAAAATTAATAAAATAATGAAAAAATTAATCTATAGGAAGTTGTAGATGTAGTTTGTTGTGTTGATGAATAGAAAACCAACAAATCACCTTTCTCTTCCGGTAAAAAAATAATATTTGTTAGTGAAATGCTTCAGATGTTATAGCCTCTTTTTACAAAGAAGTTGTAGTACATAAAGGAGAAGTGGGTACCTAATGACCTTTTACCTAAATTGTTTTGTAAACACAATAAAACACATGAAGATAAAGAAAGAGCTAGTCTTGTAAAAGAGCACAAAGGTAACTTACATAATACATTAAGTATATCTAACCTATGTACATAAGTAGCACTTCCAAATATACATTATGTCTAACACTGACTGAATGTATCTGTCTAACTTAAATTTAACTGTATTCTAATGACATTCAAACTAGCCCAATTTCACTGACGTTCTATTCATTGTTAATTTACATACCAAGGTCACATGAGATCAAACGGATGTTTACTTACCTTGACAGTTATTATGAGAATAGAAGATAGTTCCTAGATGCGTCTGCGTATACCACAGCCTGACGACTGGCGCGGACCGACCGAAGAAGGTATTTATTATTGCGCACGCTAATACCGCAAAACATAATAGGTCTCTATTATCATATTTATCATGAGAACTATGATTACGGAGCGTTTTCCTACAATAGGAAAATACCATGCGGGGAATGAGAATAATAATTGTAATAATAGGATAATATTGAGATTGACATCTATTACGTCTAACAGATTTCAAAAAGGAGAAAGCTATCAATGTTTTATTTTTGTATGTATTAGGTCCTTACCTTTGAGATTGCCGATTTTTGATACTGGCTGTTGTGAAGATCGATGTCTTTCATTCTATTGACAGACGTAGGTATTACAAAATTAAAAACTAACTTAACTAAAACTATATAAAAACTAAAATATAGCGTCGAAAAATTCATCCGCATCGCTGTCGACTGGTAATGTACCCAAGAGACTGGCGGCATTGCCACGTTGTATGGCAATGCTTAGCCTTTGGCCAAGGTAAAAGCCAGCCCTTGGGTCACGGGAAGTGTCAACCAGCCGTTTTGAAATTTCTGTAAAAAGACCATGAGCACTCGGACCCCACGGCCCGAGGGTTTCAACCCCAAACGGCTCGAAAATATAATTTCCGATAAGGTTATTATATTTTCGCCGCTTGAGGTTTTCCGCAGCCGCAGCAGCAGCGCCAGCACAGCATGCCGATCCAGGAAGATGGGATGGCGCAAGAGTATCGACACAAGTTGCGTCCCACACTAAAGGCCTACCCACCTTCCAAGGAAATAGAGACATACCGTCCGGTCTCTTGCCATCGTCGCGTACCAAGCCATTGGGTTCTAATACAGCTGGAACGCCGACGGTAACAAGAGCTCGTCGGATGATGTCATTAATGTTTGCGTGGCGCGCTAAGCGACCCGCACTTCGGCTGCAAGACAGGCCGTGGTGTCCGAGGCTGTTGACATCTTCGCCACAGTGACAGCGATGAGGGGAACAGCAAGGAGTGCCTAGTCGCAGGGAAGCAGCGAGGCGAAAAGTAGTGTCGTCGAACAAAGTGCCTATGTTCGACGAAGGTAGTGCATGAAGCCAAAGTCCCGACTCCCATCTACCCACAGCCAGCAGGCGCGCACGTTCCGCAGGAGTAGCAGACGAGTCAAGTAAATTGTTCTGTACTACTCTGCAGAGCGGCTCATCCCACCGTCTCTGGGAAGATGGATTGTCGGGTGGATCTGTATTCGGGCAAGCGAGTCTCCAGGCATCCATAGCCTCGGTGAAACACGGCACATCAGAATTAATCAGTGTGGAGGCTAAGATTTTCCTGATTAATTTATCAGTGCCGTGGACCGAGGATATGAAAGCCGGTAAACTAATACTAGAAATTTTGCGGAATTTTTCATTCTATTTAGAATTCCAAATTCAAATTAATCTTATATAGTATGACATATTGTTTTTCAAAACCAGTTGTTCATTTGTTTGCTGTTTCTATAACCATGGAAAAATCGAAATTGAACCATGAATAAAAGTTCCGTCGGCGCACTAACGCAGCACAGACAGCACGCAATATTAACGACGTGTATGGGGTGCCCTGTCAGTTCACCAAAAATTAATTTACAAATTTTTACTTGACAAACAACGATTGGCAAAAACATGATTTGTCATTTCATCATTATACAACAACAAGTTTGCCAAATAATTCACTTTACAAAATAATCACCATATAAACTTTTGTTTAATAACGTGTTATTTGACAAATAATTCATTTTTTATTCATTTTATCTCATAAAACAACGTTTGGAATAAAAACGTTTTACATAATATTGACTTATCATTGCGCAATTTCTTAAAAATGAAACTCATTCTTTCATCGACTTGCGCTAATAGAAAAAAAGAGACTATTTTAAGTGGGCTACCCGGAACCGAACTAGCTACAATAGGTCAATAATTAAAAAAAAAATTAGGTTAGGTTAAAACTGTGACCTCTACGCACGAGCCGAGCGAGCGAAGCGAGCGGTGCCGCGGCAGCGGCCGGCGAGTGCCAGAAACGACTAGATTAGGTATATAGAAAAAAAAATTACTTTACACAAAATATGGATGCCAGAAACGACTTGCGCTAATAGAAGAAAAAAAGAGATTATTTTTAGTAGGCTACCCGGAACCGAACTAGTTACTTTAGGGTAATTATTTAAAAAAATGGTTCGGTTAGGTTAGGTTAAAACTGTGACCCCCTACGCACGAGCCGAGCGAGCGAAGCGAGCGGTGCCGCGGCAGCGGCCGGCGATTGCCAGAAACGACTAGATTATATAGAAAAAAAATACTTGCCTGAAAATGATTTGACCCAAATGGAGAATACCTTTACATAGTATACTCGTAAATAAAGTCACTCCCGCTGTCTGTAAGCTTAGATCTTTTAAACTACGCAACGGATTTTAATGCAGTCGCTAGTGTATTATAAAATGATATTTTGTATAAACGTTATTTTTCCAAAAGAATCTAAATATTAAATGAAAAATGTATAAATGATTAAATATCATCTGTAACATTTGTAAAGAGAAGCATTTGCCAAATAAATGTTTGTAAAGCGAGTGTTTATAAAATAAAACATTTGCGGAATTAGTTGTTTGTGAAATAAATAGTATACGAAACGTTGGTTGTAGACTAAAAATTTGTCAATGGAGTTTTAGTGAAACATTAGTGAACCTACGAGGTGTCCTGTCAGTTCACCAAAAATTAATTTACAAATTTTTACTTGACAGACAACGATCGGCAAAAACATGATTTGTCATTTCATCAGTATGCAACAACAATTTTGCCAAATAATTCACTTTACAAAATAATCACCAGATGAACTTTTGTTTAATAACTGGTTATTTAACAAGCAATTCATTTTTTATTCATTTTATCTCATAAAACAACGTTTGGAATAAAAAAGTTTTACATATTGACTTAACATTACGCAATTTCCTAAAAATGAAACACATTCTTTCATCGACTTGAGCTAATAGAAAAAAAGAGGCGATTTTTAGTGGGCTACCCGGAACCGAACTGGTTAGATTAGGTAAATTATAAAAAAAAAAATGTTAGGTTAGGTTAGGTGAACTTCTTCTCCTTCCAGAAGGTACCGCCACTTTGACGTAAAAGTGGCGGGACCAGGGATATCTTCACATACTTCCTTTACCTTTAGAGGTACAAATGTCTTGTTTAGGGTACAATTAGTACATATGTAGTACAAACATTTGAATGTGATACATTTTAAATTGGAGACTTGATCCCGTCACTTTGACGCTCACTGAAAACTGTGACCCCTACGCACGAGCCGAGCGAGCGAAGCGAGCGGTGCCGCGGCAGCGGCCGGCGAGTGCCAGAAACGACTAGATTATATAGAAAAAAATTACTTTTACACAAAATATGGGTGCCAGAAACGACTTGCGCAAATAGAAGAAAAAAAAAGATTACTTTTAGTGGGCTACCCAGTACCAACCTAGTTACATTAGGTTAATTATTAAAAAAAATGGTTCGGTTAGGTTAAAACGGTGAGGGGGAACCCCCACAGCGCATACTTCCTCGTAGTTTCCCCCGGGCAACGCCGTGTCTGACCACCGTAACGGAGTGGCAGACCGGCGGCTAAAGTGCGCTGTGATTCGCAGACATTGATGCGGTCGTCTGCGAACATGACGAAACAAAAAACCGTGCGTGACGCCTCAGGGCGTTTTACTTCGAATCGCTCCTCCCAGGGCGATTCAAACGGCCCTTCTCAGGGCCAATCCAACGGCCCTTCTCAGGGCCACGCCGGCGATGCTTTGGCGTCGGAAGCTGACCGCGCACCGTCTGCGGCCAGCCTGTTTAGTAGGCCAGACGAGTTGTCGGACTCCGACAACTCCAACATGGACACGTCGGCGGCCGAAAACGACCGCCTCAAACGGAAGAGGGCCTACCTGAGGCCCGGGTCTGAGGGCTCCTCGGAGTCGGCCGAAAGAAGGGCTAAGAAGAAGTCGAAGTCTAAAAAGGCTTCGACTTCTACCCACGATGTGGGCTTGGTGGACGCTGAGCGCCAGCTAAACCTGGCGAAAAGGGTGCAGCTCCAACAAGACCTGGAGGAGAGGGTCGCTGCGAAGGAGCGCCAAGCGCAAATCGCCCGGTCGAGGGCTGGCTATGGTGCATCGATTGTGCTATACGCCGACCACTCCCTGGCGGACCTGGAGCGCATGGCGCAGGAGGACAAGGAGGAGGTCTTGGAGGTCGCCTCAAAGTCCTCCAACTTGAAGGGGACCTTCCAGAAGGCCCTCAAATGCCGGGCCACCAGTCTGCACGGCATTGTGTTGGAGCTGGTGAGTCGGACGGCCACGGACGAGACGCGGCAGCTGCAGGCGAAGGTGGATCGCCTGCAGGCGGAGGTCAGCCAGCTACACCAGAAGCTGGCTGAGGCCACGGCCCGGCCTGCCCAACCTGCCCCGGGTCCGGTGGTAGGAGGCTCCTCCTCCTCCCCTTCCAACCTTGAAGATATAATCCGAAAGGTTGTCATGGAGGAGAGGGCCTTCACCAGAGCCTGCTTTGCAGGCATCGAGGACCGGCTCTTGCCGGAAAGGCGGCTCCGCCCGCCGCTAGCGGCGGAAAAGATGCCACCCCCGAGGGAGCCGGAACCTGCGCCTCTAGCAGGCCCGGCATCGGACGCGCAGCCACAGGCCCCGAAGCCCTCCAAAGGCAAGGGCAAGGGCAAGGGCAAGAGGACCAAGGTGGCTTCTCAAACCGCCACCACAAGTGCGGAGGGAACGTCTGGGTCGTCTGCCACTCCAGCAGCTCCCCAGAACTCGCAGGAGGAAGACGCCCTTCTTCCCTCCACCACCCCGTCCAACCAGTCGTGGACGGAAGTGGTCAAGAGAGGAAAAGGGAAAGGAGGGAATAAGTCGGCCCCCAAGCCAGCTGCGACTGCTCCTGCAGCCAAAAGGGCTCCAGCCGGCGGGAGGAAGCTAGTTCCTCCCAAAACCGCGGCTGTCGTGGTGACCATCACCTCGGAGGCCGTGGAGCGAGGCGAGACGTATGAGTCCATCCTACGACGGGCTCGTACCAATGCTGATCCCTCCCAGCTGGGGATCGGCAATATCACGTGCCGTCGAACCGTAACCGGGGCTCGAATTTTCGAGTTCTCGGGGGAACAGCGCGGCACAAATGCGGACCTCTTCGCAACAAAGTTGCAAGAGGTCATTGCGGATGCGGCAACGGTCGTCAGACCTGTTAAGACCGCAGCCTTGGAGGTGGCCGATCTGGATGACTCGGTCACCAAGGAGGATGTGGTGGCGGCAGTCGCAGCGGCTGGAGGCTGCGACGCTGGCGCGGTAAAAGGTGGAGCCATCAGGCTCGGCCGCCGTGGCATGGGCATCATCCGCGTCGAGTGCCCAGTCGCCGCGGCTGGGGCTGCCCTTGCTACGACCAAGGGACGGCTGCTTGTGGGACTTAGCTCGGCAGTGGTCCGGCCACTTGAAGACCAACCTATGCGCTGCTTCAAGTGCTTCGCGTTCGGCCACGCCCGAGCCACGTGTCCCTCCAAATTCGACTGGGGAGACACGTGCTACAAATGCGGGCAAGAGGGACACAAGAGTGCCACCTGCCGCGCCACCACGCCACACTGCACGGCGTGTGCCGCCAGTGGCCGCCCCGCGGCCCATAGGATGACGGGCAGGAGCTGTAAGCCCCCCGTGAGGAAGGGCATAGTGCCAGCGCAGGTTCGCCCTGTTGCAACCGCCGCCGTTGTAGCGGTAGCTGAGGAGGGGCAAGCGATGTCGGAATAATGGTTTCCGACTACCGCATCCTCCAGGCGAACATCAACCACTGCAGAGCGGCCCAGAACCTGGTAGTGCAGGTCATGGCCGAGTGGTTGGTGAACGTAGCGGTGGTCGCCGAGCCCTACTCGATCCCCGGCAGCTGGCTGGGCGACGAGGACGACTTGGTGGCACTTGCGGCGCGGTCTTCCACAGACTCCCCTCCCCTCTCGCTATTAGAGAGGGGACGTGGATACGTGGCCGCCGCGTGGGGAGACTTAGCCCTTGTGGGCGTATATTTCTCCCCAAACCGCCCTCTTCAGGACTTTGAGAACTATCTCGGAGTCCTGGCCGCCGTGGTCGGCAGGGTGGCGCCGCGTCAGGTCTCCGTACTGGGAGACTTGAATGCTAAGTCGGTGACCTGGGGCAACCCGGCCACCGACGCACGCGGGCGGGCGGTTGAGATGTGGGCAGCCTCCTCTGGACTCTCCCTCTTGAACAGAGGAAGCGTCCAGACATGCGTGCGGCGACGGGGCGGCTCAATAGTGGACGTCACTTTCGCCACCCCTGCGTTAGCCGCGCGGGTGTTGAACTGGCGGGTGGACCTGGTGGAGACTATGTCGGACCACCGCTACGTGCGGTTCGACATCTCCAACAGTGGCCCCGGAGAGATGAGGCCCCCCTCCGGGCGACCACCGTTCCCGAGGTGGGCTCTTACCCGCCTAGACAGGGAGGCAGCGAGCGAGGCGGCGTTCATCCAGGACTGGCTTTCGCCGCCTGCCGCCGGCCTGGATGTGGACACCATGGCGAAGCAACTGAGGGAGTCTCTGACCGAGGTATGCAACTCTAGCATGCCTCGGTCTCGCCGACCGCTACCCAAACGCGCCGTGTACTGGTGGTCGGGGGAGCTGGCGGGGCTTCGAGCAGCGTGTGTGGAGGCAAGGAGGGAATACACGCGGAGCCGGCGGCGGCGTCGACGGGACTTGGACAACGAGGACCACCTCTATGAGGTTTACATGGAGGCAAAAATGGTCCTCGATCGGGCCATCGCCACCGCCAGAGACACGGCGAGAGCCGAGCTGCTGGAGGGTCTCGACAACGACCCCTACGGAAGACCATATAAGGTGGCGCGCAACAAATTGCGCCCCTATGGTCCCCCGGTTGCCGAGACCCTGGAGCCCTCATTTCTCGATGGGGTGGTTCAGTCCCTGTTCCCGTGCAGGGACAACTTCACCCCGCCAGTGATGGACCCACCGCGGGGGATAGCTGCTCAGCTAGACGAGGAAGAAGAGGAGGCCCCTCCTGTCACGGAGTCGGAACTTAGCGCGGCAATTTCCCATATCCGCGCCAAGAAGACAGCTCCAGGCCCCGACGGGGTTCCCGCAAGAGTGGTGGCGATCGCTGCCACTCAAATGGAGGAGAGGTTTAGGGACCTCTTCAGCGCATGCCTTGCGTCAGGGAGGTTCCCGAAACCATGGAAGGAGGGGCAGTTGTGCCTTCTTCGCAAGGAGGGCCGCCCGGCAGACTCCCCCTCGGCGTACCGGCCCATCGTTCTGCTCGATGAGGTCGGCAAAATGTTCGAGGGGATAATCGCTGCTCGCCTAAAGGGCCATCTGCGGGATATCGGGCCGGACTTGTCGGACGCTCAGTTCGGTTTTCGGGCTGAGCGTTCCACCGTGGACGCGCTGGCCTGCCTTAAGGGTCAGGTGAAGGAGGCGATGGAAGCGGGGGATGGATTGTTGGCTGTGTCATTCGACATAGCCAATGCCTTCAACTCCGTTCCCCACTCCACCATCCTAGAGGCGCTCCGATTTCACGGAGTGCCTCGATACATGCGCGGTCTGCTGGCCAGCTACCTGGAGGATCGGGCGATCCTTCTGGTAAATAGGACTGGCCAAGTCCGGCGGTACGCCGTCGAAGCCGGCGTTCCGCAGGGGTCAGTCATAGGACCTCTCCTCTGGAACGTCGGCTATGATTGGCTCCTGCGGGGAACTCTCCTCCGAGGCACGAGTGTCGTGTGCTACGCGGATGACACTCTCCTCACCGCCCGGGGGGGGAGTTTCAGGGAGGCGGCCAACTTGGCCTCGGCGGGCGGATCCTTGGTCGCAGGGAGGATCCGCCGCCTAGGTTTAACGGTGGCGTTGCACAAAACCGAGGCCGTGTTCTTCCACGGACCTCGGCAGCGCGCCCCCCCACCTGACGCCCATATCTTCGTGGACGGCGTCAAAATTGAGGTCAAGGCCCAGATGAAGTACCTGGGTCTTGTAATTGACAGCAGGTGGCGCTTCGGTCCGCATTTTAGCGGGCTGTCGACGCGCCTGTTGAAGACCGCGGGCGCGCTGTCGTGGCTGCTTCCCAACTTGGGGGGGCCCAGCGCACGATGCCGGCAACTTTACGCCGGCATCCTGAAGAGTATGGCCCTCTACGGAGCCCCTATCTGGGAGGACTCCCTCCATAGGAGGGAGAACGCTGCCGCCTTGCGGGCACCCCAAAGGGCCATAGCCCAGCGGGTGGCGCGGGCCTACCGAACGGTGGGCTTCGCGGCAGCATGTGCTCTGGCGGGCACCCCTCCTTGGGAACTCGAGGCGTGGGTGCTCGCCAGAGTATATGAATGGACGGCGGGGCGGAGGGCGAGAGGAGAACGCCCAGCCCAGGAAGAGCGGGAGGCCGTCCGGCGGGAGGCGAGGGACGCTATCGTCGTCCATTGGACGGGGGACCTCGCCACCGCAGCCTTCGGCCGCCGAACCCTCGACGCGATTGGGCCAGTACTGCGAGACTGGCTCGAGCGGTCGCATGGATTCCTCTCCTTCCGGCTGGTGCAGGTGCTGTCCGGACACGGTTGTTTCGGATCGTACCTGCACCGAATCGGACGGGAGGAGACGCCGTCGTGCCACGACTGTGGCGCGGCGGGGGACACGGCGCAGCACACCCTCGAGGTGTGCCCGTCGTGGTCCGAGCCGCGCCGCAGTCTCATCGCGGTGATCGGACCGGACCTATCACTCCCCGGCTTGGTTAACGCCATGCTGAGGGATGAGAGGTCCTGGGCGGCAGTCGCCTCGTTCTGCGAACACGTCATGTCCCAGAAGGAGGCGGCGGAGCGCGCGCGGGAGGAAGATCCTCACGCGGCGTTGCTCCGAAGGCGGAGGAGGGGTCGAAGAAGACGTCAGTTTGACAGTCATCTCCGACTCCTCCCAGATGGAGGCCAGCAGGCAACTGGTGCGGGGGCACCTTTGCCTGTATTGCACAGGCCCCCATCAGTGTTGGACGGGAATGGCCAGGTGCTCCCGGCTATTCCCGTAGCCCCCCAGCCTGGGGGGCATGCGGGGCCCGCCAGCTAGGCGGGCATGCGCCGGGAGGGTTGTGGAAGTAAAGGCTGAGCCGGTTTCCCATGGCCCTCCCATCACGGCGATGTGGGGACACCGCTGAGTTTTAGTGGGTATACTGTCGGTGTGTAATTCCGACAGGAGTCCCACATACCCCGTCTCGTCCCCCACGAGCGGGGATGCGTAACGCATTTCTCAGCGAAAAAAAAAAAAAAAAAAAAAAGGTTAAAACGGTGACCCCCTACGCACAAGCCGAGCGAGCGAAGCGAGCGGTGCCGCGGCAGCGGCTCGCCGGCCGTGGCACCGCTCGCTTGTGCCAGAAACGACATAATGCAGTCGCTAGTGTATTATAAAATGATATTTTATATTAACGTTATTTTTCCAAAAGAATCTAAATATTAAATGAAAAATGTATAAATGATTAAATATCATCCGTAACATTTGCAAAGTGAAGCATTTGCCAAATAAATGTTTGTAAAGCGAGTGTTTATAAAATAAAACATTTGCGAAACATTAGTGAACCGAGTTACGACTATGAGATACTCTTCGTCACCCACCATACTCACCAGACCTCACTTTAACTAATTTCCATTTTTATTCGGAATTTGGATAACTTTTTATAGGGGAAAAATTTTACGCCCGTAGCACACCTCCGCTGTGAAACCACAACAGCGGAACCGCAGTAATTTCGCCATGTCTTGTCCGTATGTAGGAGAAGCGCAAAACTAGGGAAGCTGCCTAACGCATAGATTTGACAATAATTCTATTTCTTTCCACCGAGGTGGTGAAAAACGCCTCTAAAGAGTTCATCGATTCCCTTCACCAGGATTTTTATAGCAGAGCTATCAACTAACTTCCACTAAAATGTCAAAAGTGCATCTTCACTAATGGCCAATACTTCGACTAATGAAATATATAATGTTCTTAAAAAAATACATATTTGGTTTTTTCTACGTAAGCGCTAATTTCATAGATAAGGACCTAGTATGTTCAGCGATATCTTCGCTAATTTTTAACCAATTTTGATGAGAGGATTCTCCGAGGTAGTCCCGATTAAAGGTTAAGGTCTCGGGGGCAGTTCTCGTATTTTTACGATTCTAATCTCAGTCTCAATCTGGCAAAAATACCTCTAATTTTCATACATTTTTGAGAACAGCATACTCTGTCTACCTCACAGAAATCCAAATAATTTTGTTGGTTTTCTGTGGTCTATCCTACTAACTGTATTATTTGTGTAAACAAGACGAACAATAGAGACAAAAAACTAATGAATGTTTATCGAACTACATAATAAAGTGAGTGTGTGTGCGTGTCTTTAGTATAAAAACAACTTACAGAATAAGGTCGTAAGTCAAACCGAAGCATCAACCTATTGCTTTGTGAGATTGTTAATCGACTTATGAACGCCACTGTCAGATAAAAAATTGCCTAATCATCTGTTCTCAGCATGTAGAAGACAGCTGATAACAATTCTTCATTTTGATAAGCATATTGTCAACATGTGATTCATTTACATAATTACAAACATAATTTGTTGTTCCGATTTTTATTACACTTGTTGCTGATTTACCACCAACAACGGCTCGACGATGGCAAGAGAACGGACAGCATGTATTTATTGTCATCGAAGGTGCAGGGTAACGTAGGCCTTGAGTGTGGGATGCCGCGTGTGTCGATACTCTTGCGCCATCCCATCTTTCTGGCCAGAGGCTAAATATTACCATACCACGAATGGCAACGTGGCAATGCAACCAGCCTCTTGGGAACATTACCAATCGACAGCGATGCGGAGGATTTTTGAATTTTTGCGACGCCATATTTTAGTTTCTTACCTAAATTTTAGTTAGGTTAGGATATTATCCCCTTTATTCATAAACGTTGCTTAAAGTTAAGTAGTGATTAGCGACTTAACCGTACATTTTGACTTTTGAACGTCAATTAAAGCAGAGTACGGAAAGGTGGGATTCCTTTTGGCTTTAGTAAATGGTAACATCGAATGTAAATCTCATCAAAAGGATAATTTAACCGTAGTGAATATAAATATTCGAATATTTTTAGTTTGTTGTTATTAGCAGAAAGAAAAACACTGCGACCCAATTGCCTATTCCCATAATTATTTAGAAAGTCAGTTTTTTTTGTGAGGTAACCCAATGGAAGCTCTCTATTTGGGAAGCGACATCTAAAATGTACTTATTTTTAGATGTCGGTAGATACTCAAATAGGTTAAAACCTACATTTATTTCTGTCGCTTGTCTTACAAAGACAACTTAGCACAAAGGTCTTCTATTTTCGCGACAAAACAACCAACAAACAGAAAGCTTTGGCCGCGTTTAAAGCTAAATTAAGGCCTCTTCCAAACTGACAAGGAGGGCGGAGAACTAGGCCATAGTGTAGTTATTTGTGCCGTCTATAAATATGAATATACTGCGGTTTTTCTTACGCTGTGATGCTAATATTTATATGCTGGTCTTTGTGTGTACAGGCTTAATTGGAGCCTGCCTTGATGCCTTGGTGAGGGCTAAAAAATAACTACGTGCTGTTAAAATACTCATGCTGGATTACAAAAATGGCATGCACGTTATATCAAACCTGCCAGTCATAAAACAGAAATAAATCTCCTTTGCTGATAAATTTTATGGTATTTATTTCAGCAAAGGAGACTGTTAAAAAGTGGTCTATGAACCAATAGCGATACTGTTACGATATTTCTGTGGGGATACCTCAACTATACCCTTGTGTAAAGTGGCATCAAAATCTGACCCGGCAGTTTTGAGAAATATTATATTTTAGAATATAAAAATTTCATGATAACATTAAAAAGTGGTCTATGAACCAATAGCGATACTGTTACGATATTTCTGTGGGGATACCTCAACTATACCCTTGTGTAAAGTGCCATCAAAATCTGACCCGGCAGTTTTGAGAAATATTATATTTTAGAATATAAAAATTTCATGATAACATTAAAAAGTGGTCTATGAACCAATAGCGATACTGTTACGATATTTCTGTGGGGATACTTCAACTATACCCTTGTGCAAAGTGGCATCAAAATCTGACCCGGCAGTTTTGAGAAATATAATATTTTAGAATACATAATTTCATGATAACATTAAAAAGTGGTCTATGAACCAATAGCGATACTGTTACGATATTTCTGTGGGGATACTTCAACTATACCCTTGTGCAAAGTGGCATCAAAATCTGACCCGGCAGTTTTGAGAAATATAATATTTTAGAATACATAATTTCATGATAACATTAAAAAGTGGTCTATGAACCAATAGCGATACTGTTACGATATTTCTGTGGGGATACCTCAACTATACCCTTGTGCAAAGTGGCATCAAAATCTGACCCGGCAGTTTTGAGAAATATAATATTTTAGAATAAATAATTTCATGACAACATTAAAAAGTGGTCTATGAACCAATAGCAATACTTTTACGATATTTCTGTGGGGATACTTCAACTAAACCCTTGTGCAAAGTGGCATCAAAATCTGACCCGGTAGTTTTGAGAAACATAATATTTTAGAATACATAATTTCATGATAACATTTTTATTTTAAAAACGTTTTAAAGGGTATTTCTGACTTTATAATACTTAATTAATGTGTTTCTTTCCTAGATTTTAGTATTTGTTTCGATTTTAACCGACTTCAAAAAAGGAGGAGGTTCTCAGTTCGTAGGAATTACATTTTTTAAGTATTTTTATGTTCACCGATTACACGAAGACGGCTAGACCGATTTAAAAAACTATTTTTTGGTTGAAAAGGTATACTTCCCAAATGTTCCCATTGTCACCAGGTCAGGATCTGGTGATTGAATCCTGGAGAAATCTAGGGAACTCTTCAAACATTATAGGCACGGCTATAAAAAATTGGGTATTCTTTAAAGTATCTCGTGCCTTTGCTCTCGGAAAGCACCATTTGGTGAAGTGGTACTAATGAAGACCTCAGATGACCACCGGAACAACTCATTAATAAGTATTTCACGGGTTGCGATTCGATTACTTTAATATGGTTGCTAAGCGATTTATGCTATAAATAAATCGTCTAAATAAAATGAAAAAATATTGAATGATGAAATCATGTTTGGACCCAGAGGTGATGTGATTTGTTTGATCTGCAACCATTCTGTGCTATTTTTTCGAAAAAAAAAACCTGAAATTCAGCACTGTCGAGGTGGTAAGTGTCTTTGTTTAGCAGAAAACCATATTAATTAAGTAGTATAAAGTCAGAAATACCCGTTAGAACGTTTTTAAAATATAAAAAAGACGGGTTGCACTCCGGGAGTGCCGGCAGAAGTGAAAACTTGAATATTAACGTTGAAATAAATCAATTATTAATTTAATTAATATTACTCATTTTTTTTTCAATATTAGTGCGTCACTTTTCATTAATGGATGCACTTTGTTCAATTTCCATATTTTAAACACTTTCGGTCTTATTCATAAAAAAGCCTATTGAAGGTTTAAACCATTCATTAGTTAAAATGCTCAATAGGCCTTTAAAACATTCGATAAAATTTTGTATTCATAAACGCTTCATAAACGTTCTATAACTAGAATGTCCTACTACTTCTAAATGTTGCCATTATAATGAAGTCATCCAACAAATTGGCCAACACATTAAATCGGCATACGAGAATATCTGTCTACGAACCGAATATTTGTGTCCATAGACATTATTACGTATGAAAAACTAATTTATTGTCTACAGTTTCAACAGTTTTGACGCGACAACGTCATGGTCGTCATGGAAACAATATAAATATGTTAATGAATGAATTTGATATTGTATGTGTCAAACAAAAAAACTTTTGAATATTTTTCTTGTATTTAAAATAAATGAAATTAAGACCGGAGACTAGTTGCAACAAAGGGCAAAGAATTGAATATTGGTTGGAGGAGGATAAGGTGTGTACCTACTGTTACAGCTAAAATGTGTTCAAAGTAAGTTATGTTTTGTAAACATTCTCAATTTCTTATACTTATGCTTGCTTTTGCTTCTAATCCTCAGATTTTTTGGAAGAATTGGTAAGGTAGAGGTCTCCATAATAGAAAATAAAAACACTGACACAAGCACTAACGCTAAACAGGGGCAGCCTGGCATGATTTACGAACTAGGTGCCTATCCAATTTACAATTTTACGAAGAACTTCGTTTGCCTGTACAAAACACATTGTAACAAAAAAAAACCCGCCATAAGAATAATAATGACTGTTATTTTGATGCCGCTACTGATTAATTAAATCTGTATAAATAAGATAATGAAGAGAAAGAATTTATAACATTAGTTTTGTATTTCAGGTCAATAGGACTAGTAAGGATGGTGCTTCACTACGAATAGCAGAAAATGAAACGGCCTACAGAAGAGATGGCACAGATGGCAAATGAAAAGCAAACATTTTAAAAATGTTGTTCTGCTTGCACAAGTTTTAGAAGCCAAATTAGAGTTTAGAGTATTGTTCAGCCTTGAACAGGCAAGAGTTACATACGCCAGCGTCAGCATCAAGAGCGACATACATTCGTTCCACATAAATTAGTAATTAGTAAATGAATAAATTAGTCATCAAGCTGGAGTAGAGTTTGATTCATCTTCCATAATTCCTCTCACTATGGCCAAGACACCTTTAGCCATCACCAGTTCTATGAGTCTGTGGGACCGGCAATGACAAAACTATTTCCTGTGTACACATTGCACGACGTACACAAACCCCTATTCCTACCCAAATTCTGTCTGTTCCCGTAGGTCTCCCGTAGGCTTGTATGATAGGTTAGGGTGTTAGGATAACTAGGGTGTTAAAGTTGCTGTAGGTTTATAATCAGTAGGGTGAGGTAACCATAGATACCAGGCTCAATTGTTACAAACTTAGCCACACTGTATGCATTTGGAATAACAGCCGTACTAAGCTGTAAGTCCCGGTGCGTACAAGTATTATAAAAATAAACTGATATTTGTATACAAGCTTTTTATTAATGAACTACTCCCTAAATTTCTTCTCTTTTACTTTAGATCTTGTTGGCTCAAAATATTGCCACTTCCACGTTGTCGTCGGTGGCAGCGCAGAGGTCACTTTGACTGCATGTTTTGGGTAGGACAAATAAGGCAGGATAGGACGTGGAGCATGTTTTGCAACATAGCTTCACAGCCACACCCTACTGGAGCATCTCCCTGCAGGGTGTAAACTTCCGTGGTCGACACGGAAGCATTGTTTTCACACAAAAGCAGCAATGTCCCACAGTATTTCTTGTTGCTATAATGTGCTTCGTTATATTTTTCGTCGCTTCTATTTTGTATTGTAGGTAGGTATATAATTAATAAACTAAATTGGTTAAACAGAAGTTCAAAATAAATTAAATACAACTGCGGCTCCTCGAAGTACTATTGTTTACGAAACTGACTTTTCAAACATTTGTACGTCAAATGTCATTTTCTTCGGCCATCTTTGTCGTGTCTCACTTGGTTCACTTCGGTTGGCGCCGCCGTAGAAAGAGATGGGGGGGGGGGAAATCTCTCCTGACGGTCACGTGTCCTGACGCGATGCCCTGACGCGAGTTTAACATTTTTTACCCATTACAAAAAGTGTTCAACGCCGCTAAAGAAGTTTTCACTTCAAAAATGTAGCAAAAAAAAGTGAATTTCAAAGTATTATTTTTCTCAAAACTGCCGGGTTAGATTTTGATGCCCCTTTGCACAAGGGTATAGTTGAGGTATTCCCACAGAAATACCACTACAGTATCGCTATTGGATCATAGACCACTTCCCATACAAATTTTAACAGTCTCCTTTGTATAAAAAAACAATTACACGTAAAAAAATTAATTATGTTTTAAAAGTAGATGAGTTCACTGTTTCCTAAACGACTACTCTGAGAAGAAAGACTTAAACTACGCTTTTCTCCCTTCTCAACTCTTCCACTCCTCCTTCTTATCTCGTGTCTCACTTCGAATATCTACGAATATGTTCTTCTCACACTAAGAATCTGCGTTCTTCTAACAATCTTCTCTCCTACTCTGTCCTTCTCATACTTCTGACTTTGTTCATTCTTCCTTAGATCAGCTTTAATCAGCTGTTTCATACATTTTGGTCAAGTAGGTATTGAACTTTTGTATCAAAGAGCTGATTTTTTTTCGTGATTTCAGAGTTGATCCCATCATGAAAGTTGTTCATATTCATGAGTAGAACAACCTGTAAAAATTTGGATGGTGATAAAAAAAATAAGTCTGAAAAATAAGCCAGCGACATAAATCGGTTAATTGAAAAGTAAGAAAATACCTAAAAGACAATCCATTAATGTAATACCTTTATAATAACTAGGTTTCATATCTAATCAAAATTCTAAAATGTTCGTCGACTTATTTCGCTGACTTTACTTCATGGTCGATTAAACCCAGTAAACTAGCGACACAGTCCGATATATTTCTAAGAATTTCTTCTAGAAAATCGTTCTTCCAATAAATTCTAAATCTCTCTAAAGCAACGTCTTTGCTTGTTTCCAATAAACGGACTAATACGTGTATTTACTATATCGCCCCGTATCCGTTCCGTATCCATGCCGTAATGTGTAAGATAGCGCGAACACCCGGCAGTGATCGTTATTGCTCCTTAGTGATACTTTGTAATGTTTAGTGGAACGATCTTATTGGCTGTTTGCGTTAGAATGCGATGGGAATCGTTTTTGTTTCATAATTTTGTCTCAATATTCGCGCATGTTCAGAATTGATCTTGTTTGGTTACAAAATGGTTTATAATAAAATCCTCAAGATTGTGACGATATGGTAGAATGACACAAATTCAGTTTGATTACTGAAATTATTTAAAATGTAACTGCTTCGTTGGTCTAGTCGTCACTAAAGCTACTGCCAGGCATGAGGTCCTGGGTTCGATTCCCTGGTTGGGCAAAATGTTATTGGGTTTTTCCATCAGGAACGTCTCAATAGCAGCTCGGAGTCTGGATTTGTAGATTCGATGAAAGATTTGAGGAAAATGGTGCATGTTTGTCTTTATTTTCCTTATCAGTAGGTAGGTAGCTATCATTTATTATTTGTAAACTAAGTGCAGTATTGGGCGGAGTATTAGCATAGCTATCGCTCGATATTGATATTACTTACCACTGAGTAGATTTATACAGAAGATCCACTGCTAATAACACTAATCTGGCATCTATTGAAAAAGAAAGTGTGTTTTTGCAGAGGGTTTATAAGGTTGCCGTTAATATAGTTCTACTTCAGTCATGTCACCTTCGCTTATATTGCTTAATGAAAAGAATTCTCTGGACTTACCTACACCTGGTTTCTGAATAGAGAATTTGAAAATGAGAATTTATCAAACTCTACTTTAGCATTACTTATGGTGACTCGTTCAGTGGAACCCACGAAATCAAAAAAAGTCCACTTGTTTTGCAAAGCCATTTTGCATGTCACGGGCTTTTACTTAAGAAATACTAAAATAGAATTTGACAAGATTTAAACTTAAATTCTCAAATCAAAAAACTGGTGTCAATATCCATCAACACGGTATGAAAAAGTATGCAAGGACAGTTCTTCTGCATGATATTTTGTAGTAATGTTCAAAGGAACAGCTACGTATGATGTTATTATTAGTATAGTATGTTGTTTGTATTTTCTTATTGAATCATTTATGTGCACACAATTAAGGAACAAGAAGAAAAGAACAGAAAAAAGTACAAAGGCAATTTATTTATATTTATATCCGTCTTCATCTCATTGTCCAAATACTAAACGGATACACAGAAGTCAATTGATAGTGTAGCTACAGCATTTTGCTATGAGGAATAGAAATGTGCAAAAAAGTGAGGAGTTGTTAAAGTACCAAGGGCAAGGGTAAGGGCTATTTTTGTATGCTCATCGCACGATGAAATCTGCTTTACCGACTCAGAATTATTCTATAACGTTGTTATGATAAATTTTCATCTTAAAAATATAGTTTGCCCCGTGACTAGTAGCAGTGGGACAACATAGGCTAACAAAAAAAAAATGGCCAGGTCTTCAAAAAGGTTTTAGGTTGATGTCAACTAGAAATTGGTCAAAGGTGTAGGTATGCTATTTAGGTCTTTGTTATCAAGTAATAAAATAAAGTTTTTTATGCAAATAGTCTGCTTAGAGCTGTAGCTTCAATATGTGTACTAAGTTCAGGAAGTAAAGAATTTAAAAACTGACGAAGGTATAAAAAAATCTGCATAAAATCTAAAATCCCTACACTAACATTACAGTGTTCCGATACCTAGATAAATACTTCATTGTTTCTAATTAAAAACCTACTTAAAAGTACATGAACGTTATTAGTAACCACAGAGAACAAAGTAAGCCATTTTATCGCAAAATGTCCGGATAATAGCTCGAGTCTCGAGCAGTCGAGCACACTTGAGCAAAATGGCGGATATTCAGGCACAGGCTAATGAGTGCTCGAATAACAACACAAAAGGCCACGACAATGCACGGACATAGCCGACAATACACGAACATGCACTTTTCTAGATAATGGCTTCTAGGATGGTAGTACAATGGTATTGGTTTAAGAGGCTCTTGAGACGTTTTGTTCATCGTTTTCTGGACTAAACCGTTTAGTTTGTTCTCGTACACTGTTTTGTTTTCTGTGTAGAAAATTGTTTGGTAATTATCAGCTGTTTTGTTTCGATAAAAACATTGCTGTAATGAGCACGCTTGGCAAAATGTTAGAGACTGGAGCACATTCTTGATAAGGTCAGAGAACATTGCAACCCTTTATCTACCCGACAAAACACACCCTAAGACATCGAATGTCGTGAAGCCTATAATATAATATCTATTATCACAATTTGCACAGGGTGACAAGGATAAGGGTGTACTCATTTTTTGTTCACCACAAAGGTACAGAATGATGATAATAATGGTTAGAAGATGATAGTAAACCCGTAAAAACTAAGACACTTCGAATAATGTGGAACTTGCTCATCTCTTAGCTTTATGCATTCCTATAAAGCATCCACATTCGTAATCCGAGTTTAATCAAACTTCGTTCATTTGCTTTAGCGAACGGATCAACTTGGATCTAGATTTTAAAGCTTAGAATATAAACTGCTAAACGTTTGAGATAAACTCGAGATTCAAGATGAATAAGGGGTCAGTATACAATATACTCTTATATGATTAAAAATGTATAATGTATAAACTTATTCATAATTTAGAAACGGTCGAAAAACATTCCTTTTCCATGTCCTTGTCATTTACATTTCATTGAGTTGACAGGGTGATACTACTGTATCACCCAACGGGGTGAATAGGGATGCAGGGGTGGATCGGGACAAAACTTTAAAAGGGATTTTAACATTAAAATAATATAGTTTGTGGCCAAAAAGTAATGTGTTTACTGTAATTTAATTAACGATTACGTGCCTTTATTGACAACAAACTATATTATTTCAACGTTAAAATCCATTTTAAAGTTTCGTCTCGATTCACCCCTGCATCCCTATTCACCCCGTTTGTAGGTACAATATAATTTTAAATTCAAAACTGTCGGTCACTCGTTGATCTACTAGTAGGTAGGTAGCATGAGCCAGGGAATCGAACCCCCCTGGGCTTGAATCCCAGCCTCGATTTCAAGATCAGGCAAAGTGTTATTGGATATTTTTATCAGTAATTTCTCAGTGGCAGCCCGGTGCCTAGATTTTAAAAATAACTTATTTTCTGTGACAAGTGAGCGGAGAGTAAACTTGACAACTCCGGGAACTTGTTAATTTGTTTAATGAATTCTCCTTCAATTTACAATCGGGAGATTTTCTTCATAATTTTTAGGTCAAAGGAAATTAATTTACTTTTATATTTTGACTTCAGTGATGTTCGCTGTAATATTAGGAATCGTATGGAATTACGGGTTGAAAAAGTTGGTAGGTATTAGTTTTTTTAGCTAGTTATTTTTCTAGTATCCTATTTAACTCTCCCTTTATAATAATAATAATTTATTTCAGATTTCTCCATATTAATTGTTAGTAACACGAAAATACTTAGGAGGGAATGTTAGTAAAACCAAACAAATATAATAAAACAGATTTTAGGACAATCCGGCACCAGAACGCATGGTTTATGGGCCAATAAACTGGTTTACTCAATAATCAAAATCAAAATCATTTATTGAAACTAGACTGAAAATCAGCACTTTTCGAACGTCAAAATTACATAAGACAGTCCCCCAAAACGCCCGCCCTTCACCACTTCCAAATGCTTTCGCTGGGAAGTAGAAGTGGCGCAACAAACTGCCCAGCAGCATCGGTGCCTGTCCAGTTAGAAAAGCTTGATTTAATCACTTAGGCTTAACTAATAATCATGCAAGTCTCAAAAATATAAAAAAAAAACAGTTCTTTACGCATAGAGACAGCTAGAACAAAAGCTAGTGTTACACTAGACTGCCTAGATGTCAAAGGGGTAAGTTTGCTCATTAGTCCGTCGCGCAACTTTGCCCGCCGACGGATTACAGCGCTCGTCCGAAAGGCGTCCAGCTCGCGGCGATCAGTTATCAGATCTGGTTATTACAAGGATCTTATCCATTGGGATCGGTGTCGATAGTGAGGCTTTGTTTTCTCTGAAACTTTCATAACATGTAAGTTATGATTGAAACGGAACAATGATTAGGTCTATTTTTAGTTGTAAGCTATTGTCATAGCAACTCTACAAATACGAGTAATTGTATAGGTTATTCTGGAAAGATGTCAAAATAACAAACGAGCTGGAACAAAGGGGCAACCTTGGCAACGAACCCAATGTGCTTACTTTTTCTATTGTTCTAAGAGACGAGGGGATATGCCTATATTTCCATTCATGTTACTTACCTGTGTTATCGTGATGCAGTGACGTGAACGTGAACGTCACGATAGTGTCGTCGACGTCGACCGAAAACGCCAAACAGATGAGGCTTAAACCCAGCAATAATGAATGTAGCTATTGTAGAAACATAACTGCTGTTAACTTCCAATTTTCATTAGCCGTCCCTCGACGTGAGGACGCTTGGATCAAAATATTTCCTGCAACTTATATTAAACTTAAAGGGCTAATATATATTATTATTTTACTTTTTAGAGGTTTTTGTTTGAGTCGGGGGTTTTTTAAATTTTTAATTTTAGCTAAAATAGGTTTATAGAACGTTTGTCTTTATCTGTCACGTTGTCATTTCTATGTGTAAGAAAGAGACAAACCCCATTTTAACTAAAATAGGTTTGATAAGTTTT
This sequence comes from Amphipoea oculea, assembly GCA_945859645.1. Classification (NCBI taxonomy): domain Eukaryota; kingdom Metazoa; phylum Arthropoda; class Insecta; order Lepidoptera; family Noctuidae; genus Amphipoea; species Amphipoea oculea. The sequence goes on from OX243884.1 coordinate 509,068, forward strand.
ATGAATAAGGGGGTTAGTGTTTCATGGTGTAAATATTCAAAATAAAATAAAATTAGGTGCTCAGGAATGTTGCTCATTGTTATAGTGTGTAAATTCAAAACCATCATATATAAATACCTATGACATGTTTTCGTGTATTGACGTTCAAACAAAATAGTCACGTCATGCTTACGTCATGTACTTTTCTTATTTGATGATACACTTGTGTTTGTGTCTGTATGTTTCCAAGTAAAGCAAATTAACAGCAGTCACGCCTCGCATGTAGCACCTTACCCACCGACACAGCTCCTACGTGCCTCTGGCAGAGCAGAGGCACGTGTGTCGGTGGGTATCGCAGGTTATCTAGGTCTTTATTAGGTCAGAACCTAATAAAGACCTAGATAACCTGTGATGTTCGAAGTATTAACAAAATGTCTGTGTCTAGGTCAAGCTGTTCCACTTACCTATCAAGTTGTAATAAATAGGTAGTACCTACTGTGGATGAAATGAAGAGATCCGCAGGAGAACCAAGGTAACCGACATAGCCCGAAGAATTGCCAAACTTAAGTGGCAGTGGGCAGGGCACATTGCTCGCAGAACAGATGGCCGATGGGGCCGAAAGGTTCTGGAGTAGCGACCGCGTACCGGAAGGCGTAGCGTTGGAAGGCCTCCCACAAGGTGGACCGACGACCTTGTGAAGGCCGCAGGAACTCGTTGGATGCGAGAAGCACAAAACCGGTCGAAGTGGAGGTGCTTGGGGGAGGCCTATGTCCAGCAGTGGACGTCTTTCGGCTGAAATGATGATGATGATGATGACTGTGGATATTTATTGGCGTGTGCGGGCTGACATAACTATGGCAAATAATTGAATTCGGCAATAGGCTCGCCCCCTATTAAATGGGACTTAATAAAACTGTCGAAATGTGGATGTACATACAGACGCCAGCACATCAAGCTACCCCAATTTGTCAAATTTCAAATTTCTTTGATAGATTTTCAACTTTACTGCAAAGTAATAAGATTCATATTCAATTGGGAACATTTGACAGATTGGGGTAGCTTGATGTGCTGGCCTCTGTACTACTCTGCCTAACCCTTTGGAGATTATAGGCGTGATGCTATGTATGCAGTTAAATGTTTTGGGTTACTTTGTTTTGTAATATTCATTACTTTGCATACTATTGTGAAGAGTGAAGTTCATCTATATCTTGACAGACAGTTGTGCTGCTGGGGAGTTTTTGCGCCACTTGTTCCCAGTGTAAGCTGGGTTTACTAGGAAGTGGTGAAGGGCGGCGGTTTGAGGAAAGCTGCCTTGTGTGTCCAAAAAGTGCTGGTAGTCCGCCTAATTTGAATAAATGATTTTGATTTGTTGTGCATTTACTTACAGGCGCCTGCAACAGTAGTAGATAACGTCTTTCAAATGTGTTTTATAGTTGAATTATAAAAGGCGTCTGTCCATTGGTATCAAAATTGTGTTTTGTTCCTATATTTAGTCCCAAAAACTTATAAAACCCACTTACTTATCTAACATTTTTTCTTAGGTAAATTCTTAAGGATATAAAGATCAAATTTTTAAGAGGACGAAAAGGAAATGACATAATTTTCCTAACAAGTTAAGTAGTTAATACTTTCACTTAACAAGCAAAGCCATTCGTTAGAACTCTTCATTAAATATTTACCTTAATATTATCGAGCTAGAGATCGCTACAAAATTATTAATAGAAACACTTCGGAAGACGTTACATAATTCCGTGATGGTATTTCTGTATTACTGTGTTGTTAAGTAAAGATGTCCCCCTCCCTTCCCCTCTCTTTAATCTATGTAATACGATTACTCAAGGCTCGGGATAAATAATGTAGTCTGTTACCTAATAATAATATCGTACTGGGAATATTCCGTAACATGGCGGAAGTTTGGAAATGTCGTAGGAAAGTTCCAAGAGGTTCAAGGTAAAGGTTGGGACCAACCACGTCTCGTCATTCGAAGGAAATGAAGGAATCCATATCTATCTATAAAGTCGTTTTCCGTGTCTGGCTGTATGACCTTTGTTCTTCTAAACTTCACAATCATTTAAAAAACAAAAACATCACTGTGCTTACCTGTCAAACTGACTGTACATACCTGTCAAAAAGAGTACCTAGATAATGTGGATAAAACAAAGTCTAAAACAGAAGACAAACTAGCAGCGGATCGAGGAGGGAGATGGAGTGGGGGGGGGGGGTTCAGGGAATCAGACTGGAACTAAAAAAAAATTAAAAAAATTAATTAAATCATTATCTTATCTTATTTAGAGAATTTATCCCGAAATAGGTTTATGTGTATGATCATTAATTTAAACTTACAAGTAATAAAGAAATCTCGATGTTTTGCCAAGTCGTAAAAACCGTGCGAAGCCGGGGCGGGGCGCTAGCAGTAGTACGTCTAGAACAGTCACACTGAAAATATTAGTTTCATATAGAGAGCCATATCATTTATCGCCATGATTGCCCCCTGTGTATTGCCAATTTTAAACACACATTTTTTACTCTACAATTTTAGGACGTTTTCCTTGTATTGTGTTATCTCTGATTTATTTCTGAAAATTCAAATAAGTTGCTTGATACTTGAACCAGAATTCTGATTCGTCCTTAACCTCGAACCTTTTGCCTGCTCCAATATGTTTTTGATAAAAATCACTGAATTGAAATTCAAAAGAAATGGGGAAGTGTACAAAGAACATATGTAGGTATGAATATATTCAAAGCCATATTCCCAATATTCAGTAACACGGCAGCTCACGAGAGCACTCGACACATCCCGCGCCTATGTTTGTTATCCCACTTCGGATCTGTGTTCTGAGAATACTTTACAGCTTCACTCGTGTTTTCAATACTGGAATGGTTGCTTCTATTTTAGATATGAGAATTTTATTATGGTAGATAATTTCTTTGGAATCATAACATTTCATGGAAATTCTCCTACAGGTACGCTTTAAGAGAATATCATGTGAATAGAGGAGGAGAGATTAGACATTGTCTATCATACGTTATCCGAACCTAACTTGGAAGAGACAATGTTAAAGCGCCTGAAGGTGTTTGTTCCAGAATATAATGAAATGGCAAAAGTCGAATAAATGTATGGCTCTCCTCCAAAACTGTAAAAATAGGCAAAAGTGGCCAAAGACGCCACGAATTCAATGGCGGAATACCGCTAGAAATGTACGCAAAATACGCGCATTGACGTGGAGTTGCGGACACCAGCCCGTATTACCTATTACCTACCACTAGAAATAAGTTAGCGTGGCACTAGCTTGCATTGTTAGCGTGGATTGGACTCAAGTCAGCAGTGCAACATCTAGGAAACTAACTCAAGCTTCTAAACTTTGGGCTTTTGTTACAATTTGTAAAGGGAATAGCAGCCTACAGTATCGTGCTTTCGGTCCTCCACTTGTCTGTAACAACGCGCCCGGTCTCCACTCGTTCCTGCGAGGGAATTGGTACAAGTTCCCGCTCCAACTTGCTCCTACGATTGCTTTTATTGCCCGCGCTTTGTTATAAGATTGTCTCGATGTCCGTAACAAGTATACTTGTTCTAAGTTTTTATTTCTGGAAAGGTTTTATACCAGTATCGCTGTAGCCCGCGACCGTGTTCGCTTGAAAACTTTTAAAACCCGTTTGTCCTACTCAGGGTTATGAAAAATGTTTTCTTTGAGCATGTCTACAGCCACTAAGGAACATAAATCTACTCTATGTTTTTATTTTCAGTTGTTTAGGAACTGAATTGTCTGTTAATCATTCTGTCTTGATGCTGTTTTGTTTTGATAAGAGCTTTAAAAATCTATATAAATAAAACCAAGTCGGGTTAGTTACACCATTAAATCAAGAACGGCTGGACCAATATATGATCTTTGAATTTTTCGGTTTATGCCCTGAATAGCAGAATAACTATTAAAACATGGGAATAATTTACGAAAAAAATTTAAGATAATATATTATCTCATAGTTTACATTGACTCTGAGGCGGTACAAAGTTCGCCGGGTCAGCTAGCCTTTTAATAAAAAATAACGCACAGCCTAAACCGCTGGGTCCAGAAACATGAAATTTTGCAAAAGAGATTATAGAGATATTACGACGGTGAGCTCTATGAAAGGATCTTCAAAATGTTGTAAAAAGGGTCAAATAAGGGATGAAAGTTTAAGTGGAAAAACGTCAGATGTGAAGTCCCGACGGGCGCACGGTTTGTAGTACCTACTTATAATAAAGCTCAAGACTTTTTCCTTCCCTCTATGAGAAATTATAAACGGGATAAAGAAGTTATCTTCAGATATTAAAGACACTAACAAGTCTTAAACATGTTACCAACATGTAAGCCAGGCTAAATTTTCCAAAGTAAACGCAAAATTTTGCTGCATTAAACCAGAACGAGGACAACTTAGTTAACCCATACTTCATCGTGTCTTTATAGCTAAGACGCGCCGCGCATAATTAATCCTAGTGCCACGTTCTACACAAATGCAGGAGTTCGGGCTTGTGCAGTGTGCACCAGATATGCATATTATATTTAAACGAACGTAACTCCAAAACGTTCTTCATACAACCCATTGAATGTGAGTCCTCACTAATTGCGACTTTCTCTTGTCAAAATCCATTCAAAACTTCACATATGAAACTCCGAGGTAAATTCAACTGTATGGTTGATTTAAGCTTGACGCAAAAGACTGAAGAATCCCAGATTGCAATGTAACAGCAATATCCAAGATTCGGTTGGAGCGGTGCAGCTTACAAAGTGGCGGGTTCGATCCCCGGGAGAAATTCGAGCACTGATACCGATGTTTGTTGGCTTCCAAATAACACGCTTTGGCTCAACATTGAAAGCCTGCCCAGGGGAGGAAGAGTTGCATTTGGGTTAAGAACACTACGGATGCTGTACGAACTAGTGGCCTTGTTCGACAATTACTGAATCGATGTATCGAGCGCGCTCTGGGGTACTTTAGCGGTGAAAGTGGTAACTTTACGGCAGGTATTTGAGGTATTCTTTTATTTTAAAGCTGTATATGTAAACAGCATTATAAGGGCTCAGTCACAAACACATATATTTATATCTGTATAACCATGTTCACGCCTCGAGCATTTTTGAAGCTGTAGCATTCCTCTGTTGGCCAACCATCTCACTTATCTCTCAGTGTGGACCTATTTTATTTCTTTTGTGAAGTAAACCGTGTGCATCAGTATATTTGTGATTTTTGAAGTGAAAACTTCTTTAGCGGCGTTGAACACTTTTTGTAATGGGTAAAAAATGTTAAACTCGCGTCAGGGCATCGCGTCAGGACACGTGACCGTCAGGAGAGATTTCCCCCCCCCCATCTCTTTCTACGGCGGCGCCAACCGAAGTGAACCAAGTGAGACACGACAAAGATGGCCGAAGAAAATGACATTTGACGTACAAATGTTTGAAAAGTCAGTTTCGTAAACAATAGTACTTCGAGGAGCCGCAGTTGTATTTAATTTATTTTGAACTTCTGTTTAACCAATTTAGTTTATTAATTATATACCTACCTACAATACAAAATAGAAGCGACGAAAAATATAACGAAGCACATTATAGCAACAAGAAATACTGTGGGACATTGCTGCTTTTGTGTGAAAACAATGCTTCCGTGTCGACCACGGAAGTTTACACCCTGCAGGGAGATGCTCCAGTAGGGTGTGGCTGTGAAGCTATGTTGCAAAACATGCTCCACGTCCTATCCTGCCTTATTTGTCCTACCCAAAACATGCAGTCAAAGTGACCTCTGCGCTGCCACCGACGACAACGTGGAAGTGGCAATATTTTGAGCCAACAAGATCTAAAGTAAAAGAGAAGAAATTTAGGGAGTAGTTCATTAATAAAAAGCTTGTATACAAATATCAGTTTATTTTTATAATACTTGTACGCACCGGGACTTACAGCTTAGTACGGCTGTTATTCCAAATGCATACAGTGTGGCTAAGTTTGTAACAATTGAGCCTGGTATCTATGGTTACCTCACCCTACTGATTATAAACCTACAGCAACTTTAACACCCTAGTTATCCTAACACCCTAACCTATCATACAAGCCTACGGGAGACCTACGGGAACAGACAGAATTTGGGTAGGAATAGGGGTTTGTGTACGTCGTGCAATGTGTACACAGGAAATAGTTTTGTCATTGCCGGTCCCACAGACTCATAGAACTGGTGATGGCTAAAGGTGTCTTGGCCATAGTGAGAGGAATTATGGAAGATGAATCAAACTCTACTCCAGCTTGATGACTAATTTATTCATTTACTAATTACTAATTTATGTGGAACGAATGTATGTCGCTCTTGATGCTGACGCTGGCGTATGTAACTCTTGCCTGTTCAAGGCTGAACAATACTCTAAACTCTAATTTGGCTTCTAAAACTTGTGCAAGCAGAACAACATTTTTAAAATGTTTGCTTTTCATTTGCCATCTGTGCCATCTCTTCTGTAGGCCGTTTCATTTTCTGCTATTCGTAGTGAAGCACCATCCTTACTAGTCCTATTGACCTGAAATACAAAACTAATGTTATAAATTCTTTCTCTTCATTATCTTATTTATACAGATTTAATTAATCAGTAGCGGCATCAAAATAACAGTCATTATTATTCTTATGGCGGGTTTTTTTTTGTTACAATGTGTTTTGTACAGGCAAACGAAGTTCTTCGTAAAATTGTAAATTGGATAGGCACCTAGTTCGTAAATCATGCCAGGCTGCCCCTGTTTAGCGTTAGTGCTTGTGTCAGTGTTTTTATTTTCTATTATGGAGACCTCTACCTTACCAATTCTTCCAAAAAATCTGAGGATTAGAAGCAAAAGCAAGCATAAGTATAAGAAATTGAGAATGTTTACAAAACATAACTTACTTTGAACACATTTTAGCTGTAACAGTAGGTACACACCTTATCCTCCTCCAACCAATATTCAATTCTTTGCCCTTTGTTGCAACTAGTCTCCGGTCTTAATTTCATTTATTTTAAATACAAGAAAAATATTCAAAAGTTTTTTTGTTTGACACATACAATATCAAATTCATTCATTAACATATTTATATTGTTTCCATGACGACCATGACGTTGTCGCGTCAAAACTGTTGAAACTGTAGACAATAAATTAGTTTTTCATACGTAATAATGTCTATGGACACAAATATTCGGTTCGTAGACAGATATTCTCGTATGCCGATTTAATGTGTTGGCCAATTTGTTGGATGACTTCATTATAATGGCAACATTTAGAAGTTGTAGGACATTCTAGTTATAGAACGTTTATGAAGCGTTTATGAATACAAAATTTTATCGAATGTTTTAAAGGCCTATTGAGCATTTTAACTAATGAATGGTTTAAACCTTCAATAGGCTTTTTTATGAATAAGACCGAAAGTGTTTAAAATATGGAAATTGAACAAAGTGCATCCATTAATGAAAAGTGACGCACTAATATTGAAAAAAAAATGAGTAATATTAATTAAATTAATAATTGATTTATTTCAACGTTAATATTCAAGTTTTCACTTCTGCCGGCACTCCCGGAGTGCAACCCGTCTTTTTTTCTTTTGTTTGCCTTTTTTGTTTTTAAAGGAAAATAGAAAGGTAACACTCACTCAATGACAATCGATCGCGATGCAACATCTATTGCGTCATAGGTTTGAAATGTTCGTCGGCTCAACAACGTAAATAACGCAATGTACACGTGGCTGAACTGCCAAATTGAAAAAAAAAACTTTGCAATTGATTCCTATTTTATGTGTGTTACGCAATTAGCCCGCAGTTTTATATATCAAGGAAAAACAATAGCAGTAATTTTAGGTTAAGGCGAGGTTTCCCGAGTCTACGGGCCTTTGAAACGCTAACTCCGCCTCCCCTAAACGCGATGCGATGTGCACTGCTGACCATTTCGCGAAAAATCTATGCCACAGTATAAAATATTTGCAGTTGATGTGCAGTTGATCAACTGAAGTATATCTTAGGTTTGATTTTTTTTCCTTAGGTTTATATTTCACTAGCTGCGCCCCGCGGTTTCACCCGCGTAAATGTCGATCCCGTGGGATCATCAAGATAAAAAGTAGCCTATATCTTAATCCAGGGTCTCAGCTACCTCTATACAAAATTTTATCAAAATTGGTCCAGCCGTTTGAGCGTGAAGAAGTAACAAACATATAAACACACACACACACTTACAAACTTTCGCCTTTATAATATTAGTGTGATAGTACCTACGGTGTTGTGAACTAAACTGTAAACTGTGTACCTATTGGGCGTTTTCACGTTATCAGATACCGATATCAACCCGCACCGATTCAATACGGATATTTAACTAATATCGGCCTGATGATATTGGTGAATATCTCGATGACCATCGCGACACACCAAATGATCACAGTTCTAAGTATGGAAGTCTCGAAGACGGAAGCGTGTATGTATAAGTACCCCTTGGTAATACTGGTTGTCAGACTTTCGGGCTCCTGACGACCCGTAACGACAGTCAAAGATCCATGAATGACAGCTGAGACCAACGGCTTAACGTGCTTTCCGAGGCACGGAGGGGTCTCAGCATGTAAGGATGGTCATCCATCCACAGACCAACCGCGGCTAGCGTAACTTAACCTGATCGACCGACCTGTGCGCCACAGGCTCTATGACATATGTTTTTTTCAGAACCTAAATACGCAAATTTGACTAGCAATTAATATTTAAAATTGATTCTAAAACAGGGAAATTAGGATAACCCCCATATAACGATTGTTTGACCTGCGCGTGCGGCTGCATGGATTTCAAGCAGACTTACCTACTCAAATCTTTCTTTCTATACTTAAATCTGTCGTCTCACAAACCCTTACCCTTTACTTAAAGACTTATTCACAAAGAAATAAATGGGATCATAAATCCCTGCTGATACCTTCTTAAGAGAACACACCCGTGATGGTCGTGGTATATAATTTTATTAAAATTAAATAAAATCAAATATCATTTATTTCAGGCAATTATTAAACCCATACCATACCATACTTTATTCACAAAGTCGATCAATCACTGAAGGTAGAACTACATGATTCACTATCGCTCGGATTCGATTCCAGATAAAAACATTCTCCTTATTCCGGATTGAGATGCTGCTGGAATATGATTCACATCTCGTATTATTTGGGGCAAGTTACTTTGATTAGGATCTGCCTATTTTTTAGAGAAGAGACATGTAACGTGATAGGTCGGGAAATAGGCCATCCCACAGTTTTTAGGGTTCTGTAGGAACAACAATACACGTGGCGCCATCTAGCTATTATCATAATAACGTTATTGTTGTTTTCCTCGGGAACTGCACTTTTTTTCGGGATGAAAGGTACCCTATGTCCGTTTCTGTACTCATGACAATGTATAAGCAAATTTTCAGGATGAGCGGTTCAGTGGTTTAGGCGTAAAAAGGTAACAAACAAACAAACTTTCGCATTTATAATATTAAAATAAAAGTTAGGATTATAAAGAGGAAAGATTTGTTTGTTTGTTTGAATTGAATATTCTCCGATACTACTGGACCGATTTTAAAAATTATTTTTGTGTTGGACATTCCATTTATCGAGGAAGGTTTAGGCTATATAAAATCATGCTACGACCAATAGGAGCGGAGCATCAATGAAAAATGTTTCAAAAACGGGAAAAAATATTCCTTTTGAGAGCTTCCGCTGCGTGCGCTGCGTAAACGGTTAAATTTACGCAAAAATCAAGTATGACGGAATTGTGTCCCTTTAAAAGTTCTAAAAATAAGTTGGCAACAGTTATATGTCTATCTTTTAAGGTTGACTCACTATAACCTCTTTATGGTAATCAAAGTTCTAAAATAATGCATTATTTGCGAAGGTAGTTTTATAAGCATGATATTAATCCTTATCCAAATAAATACGTTATTCATCACAAGTATTTAATTTTGAACAAAATTGCCCTTTACATAATTTTCAATGAATGTAGCTTTCTTAAAGTAATAATCTTAAGTACCTACCTAATATTATGTATTATAACTTAGGTATACACCTTTATTCTCGTCCTACAAAGGGTTACCGTAAAATATAATAATGATATTATAATTAAAGAGAACGTGCTCTCCCTTTACGCCTCATTCCGTATTGAAGGGATCCATTTTAAATTCAATGGCAATTTGGTGCGTTAATTACGGCCAGATGTGTAAGCTTCCGCTTAATGAAAACAACCTAATTACATATATTACTTTTTTAACAGACGCAGCCATAACATTTTGAGTGGAGGTTTTGGGAATTGGTTCGTTTGTACGTGTAATTGCGAACATTTAAATTCCGTATAAAAGGGAAATGGTGTATATGAGCGAATAAAAAAAAAGTTAATTTTGCTACTTTCGTTCGCATAACACAGACTTGATAAATAAGAAAAAGTCCCTTTAAATTCTAATATATTTATAGGAATTTGAATGATACCGAACTAGACCTTTTCTTCATGCAAAGCAGATTCATAAAAGTGTGCTGAATAGTATAGTCATCCACCGCGGTAACACTGACAGCTTTTTTGCCACATTACCTGCTGGCAACGATGTGGATGAATATTTTGACAGTAAGGCACCTGTCCTACCGCCGACGAGGAAGAGTATCAACAATTTTCTCGCTCAAGAAACTTACAAAACACCGAAAGAAATAAGCAGTAAATAAAAAAACATTGATCTGAACTGCTTTAAACAGTTCCATGTGAGCCTAATGTTCAAAACAGTATTTTTTACTGATCCGGAAACAGTTAAAGCTTGAGGCAAAATATTACCGTCATGATGAGTAAACTTTAACGTTTTAAGTAGCTAAAACGTCTCAAAATTAACTATTTTATTCATTTGGTGATATCTTTCAAACCATTGTTTTTTACTTACATTACAGTAATGGTGGTTTTCCTTTTTTTTTTGTTGTTTTTTTCAGTAAATTTTATGTTCAATCATTAAAGTTAGGTACTGTTTTCTCCTTTACTGTTTTACAAACATTTCTTCTTCCTGTATAAAGTCAGTAAGTCTTAATGAAATCGCTTTAATAAAATAGAATACTCTTTATTATGTACACCATATAAATGTAATGTGTGTGTGTGTGTTTCATGTGGTGTAGTAAGAAATTATTTTTTTAAGTGAAGGTAGATCCCGTGTAAGTAAAAAGTATACTTTGTATATTGACTAATAGTTGATCTCTGACAGTAAAAGCGCCGGCGAGTACTCGTTTGTCACAGCGACAAGAGCTATCAAAGAGAGCACTCGCTCAGCGACGCTCGCTTGGAGGGCAAAACACTCGCTGAGAGACTCACGCATAGTACATACGCATATGCAGCGAGCAATCCCTTGTCACCTTCATATACTCGCTGCTAGTTGCTCACCAACTGCTGTGTAGCGATAACCTAGATAAGAAGCGAGTAGTCACTTCTCGTCAGCCGGCGGTGGGACAGGCGCCTGAAACAGTTTCTTTCAATTCTTCCTTTCAGTCAGAATCGTAAAAAAAGGTTGGTTTGCGTCGAATTTACATTATTTTGAAACAACAAGAACTAGCGTCCGCTTACCTGCCATCCGCATTTATTTACTCTCACTGTCTTTGTTCGGGACTATGGCTGTAACTATATCAGGCATATTTATGCGGTATTTACATAAATATGTCTTGTACATCAGATATTTATGTAAATCTTTCTTGCGAGACAGTCATCTAGATAAGAAACATAGCCTTTTTACTCAAATCTGGCTTAGCTGCATGGAATTATTTGTGTAAATGTATATTCTCGGAATCTGATTTTGGAAAATGCTAGTTTTTTATTTTGTTAGTATTTTTCTGCTCTACTTTTTTGTTGTTTCTTTTAGGCCGGGCGTGAACGACTGGAATGCCTTTTAGAAACTGAAAACAGAACGTTCAGAATTGCACCTAAACCTAGCTGATTTTTACCGGTGAGGAATGATTCAGATCAATCTAACAGCAATACTTCTTCTTAGCGTGTCGATGGCAATCTGAATACAGTTGGACCAGAATTTGGCACCTTCAGTAATGTCCATTAGTTCTTGTAACGTGCAGATAACAGGACACGCTGAAGACGATGCGACGGCATTTCATTGTTTGTAGAATAAACTTGTGTGTTGCAAGCTGGCGATCGACGAGCGTTAATTGGCAGGAGCAGAGGTGGTTCTGAATTTCCAGATTATTCACTTGCTGAATTCAAAAAGATATTCCCAAAGGGCCCATCCTTAAAATACAAGTCATACAAATTCAAATTAATTTATTCATTTTGTGAACATAGGGAAAATTATACAGATTTTATATTAAAAAAAATGTTGGTCCATACGAGGGACATGGTGTGAACCAACATTTTTTAGCCAGAAGACATAAAAATATCCGGATGAATCGCAGGACACATTAACAAAATAAAAACCAAAATTAAAGTCAATAGGTAAATAGACGTCACAAAATTAAGAAGACACAGAAACCAAAAGGTATTATTTTTAGTTATTGCATGTACATATACGAAATTCGTATAAATGCAATAACAACGAAGAATATCATTATCTTATAGGCGCAACAATTTAAGGCTTATTCCACAAATCCCTCCTGAAAGTCCCTCTGAGGGAGATAAGTGGAATCTATAGTAAAAAGTCTATAATTCCCCTGAGAATCCCCCTTAGGGGGAAAATATTCTTTTGTTTTGTCAATCAATAATTGAATCTTTTACGTAACGCCATGTTTACAAGTCATGTGCCCACATCTACATGGGCATCACAATATTATTATTTAAAACATTTTTCCTTACACGCATTCCCGTCCATGTTTTCCCGTGTTCATTCTCTCGGGGACCGGCAGCTCGTTGGGGGGTAAAAACGTTGTGTTGTTGTTGGGGTACTCCCCCAAGTCCCCCATGGCAAGTTTCATCGTCAATCGCCGCTCCGTGGAGTGACGAGGAACAGACAGACTTTCTGAAGTTCCAGCAATATTTTTGTGTTTTATTTTACAGGGAACAAGGGAGCTACAACAAAACGTGTTTTGTAGAGAATTGCATTTTTTTTTTCATATTTGAAGAAGAAAATACGCGAAAGTAAATAAAAATAACTGTTTTTACTCTATTTGATCTAGCTTCATATCTGATTCAATTAATTGTATGGAAGGGAAAACACGAAATGCAATAGAAGCCATTCCAATTACTGTATGTTATGATAAACATTCAAACAGATTATTTCGTCAGCCTAAGTAGCTTTTTAAACATTGTTCATAAGAGAACAGAGACCATGTTTTCTCAGAAAATATAATCCCATTCCGCAAAAAAATGGTCACCCTCCAACCATCTGACCGTAGCAAACGCAGCTTAACTTCCCATTTAAAATATAGCGGACAGCTCTTCAACCAATTAACCTTGCCATAATACCAGTAAATTGAATAGAGCCACCATTTTGTTAAGGGTAATCGTTTGGCGCTATCAAATGAAATGATATTATCTTTGAAAGCAGTTGACGCTAATCCTATAAGCCCCTAATGGTCCCTTCTAAGATCTCCGCGAAGTGTACAACACAATTATGTGAATGTAGCTTTGTGATATCTCGGTGGAGAATTTATTTTCGTAAAGGTTTAAATTATTCTTTTTTATTCAATTTCAATAAAATCAAAAGTAGCTTATAGCTTCTTCTGAAAGAGTTCTTCCAAGGAAGAATAGCACTAAAGGTATGTGTGCCATTATTTTTGCTTTTTGTGTACGGTTTTTAAAACTATACACTTTACAGACCTATAGGTAATGAGTCTTTTATTTTGCTATTTCTTTCTCAGGTTGGTAAAACATCAGCAATCTATATGTATAAGAAATATGGGACAAACCTGAAGATTTCTTTATTTATTTATTTTCCAAATCCATTCTGACACCTCTGCTTGATTGAATAACAAACACGTTGGCTTCCAAACCTCTGCAATATAAATATTTTCCACAATCCCACTTTACCTCCCATGGCTCCTCACTTATGCGAAGGGATGTCGGATCCTCTCCATAATATCTAAGGTATTTTATCCGATATACATTTTATGTTCTATAGCCGACCCAATGCGGCCGTCGTATTTCATTACTCACCATTTCCAGGTCCGGCAAACCGATTTAGAACTGCGGAATTATTTTTGTATTTAGAGCAGGTGTTCGTGGGATTATGGGGTTCATACAGATGTATGGGATAGATTAGACTGGTATTACATTCGTACATATGTCATAATAATATTGTGTGGATATTTTCAAAAGAATTATGAGGTGGTTAAGTGGATACTTTAATAACAAGTTATTAATAAAGCGTGTACTTAATGAGTAATCAGTATTATCTTTCGATGACATAAATGTCACTCTCAATAATTTATTGTCGCGTAGTTTTCGCTCTAAATTAGCTGTCATCTATATAATGGATGTTATCAATTTCAATAGCTTTGATAACGATATCCTGAAAACCGAAAACATGACAGAATAATCGCTTAGTCCACTCTCGGCCCCTCGACTCCTAAAAAAAGATTTGTTTTGAAGAATAATCTAGATTTTTTATTACTCTTCATTACTAATTAAACAGCTAGTTGAGAAGAAATACTCGAAAATATCTTTATAAACCCAACAGATAGCCTATTAATTATTCATTATTTATCGAAAGGTTCATCCGTTTCCGTGTGAAACGTAACGTTTACAAACAAGGGCGCCGCTGAACCGTCGCGGCGTACGTGACGACACAAAACAAACGGCACAATATGAGAAACGCAAACGTCGCGTGTCGCGTCTGTCGTGTTTGTCGTGTCGGTCGCGCGGCACGTGACGCACACACTAACGAATAGAAAATCTTACGACGAAGTGCTTGGAGAAAACTATTGCTGCGGTGTGGTGTGGAATGTAGTATTTTGTTAGGATAAAATATTAGCCACACAGTTCATTATGAAGAATATTCATAATGAACTGTGACAAAACATTAATTGCATAATCGTCAGGCCAAAAATCGAATTACCTTGTGATTTATTTAACTTATAAAGGAAAACCTCACTCGCGTGAGTTAGATACGTATAAAATCTACAAATCATAAAAATTGGCATCCTGACAGAACGCGCGAGGCGCGTCGTTGGCGTGGTTTTCATCCGTAACTAATGGACACCGTAATTGTGAGTAAGTTGTAAAGTGCTTTAAGGGTAAAACCGTGGAAAATTGTTACTTTAAAAGTGTCGTAGAGCAACCTTAGTGATGATCAATTTCAAAAAATAATGTTTTATTTTACGACCCATAAAAAAGAAAATGTTACAAGCAAGGCACGAATAAAATCATGTCAACGTAAATATTAAAATTATTGTATTAAACCTACAACAGTAAAATGTATTCAAAAATCCATCACGCGTTAACACAACGCTTTAAAAAAGATATAACCTTGTTAAAATTCAGGGCTGTCGCGCTCACGACACGTTGCGTTGTTGCAGGTGTGTGCAAAGTATAGCGGCGGCTTGTCGCATGAAATATTCATTTCGCGTCGCGTCGCCGGACATCGCGACTGCGGCCGACGCGACACGTGGACGATCGGTTCACTGCGGGTAAAATGTATGGTAAACGGAGTTTTGGAAACGAATTTTTAGAAAGTGTGGTAGGTATTTGTGAAATTGTGATTGCTTTGTGGTTCCTGGTTTTTAATGGGCCTTGACTTTACTAAGCTGGTTAGCATGTGGGATAAACAACAGAAGGAATGCGACAAGCTAATACCGCCTTAATAGTTTTTCATTTGATGGTATTTCACACCGCTATCATTTCCATTGCTGACAACTAAAGTTGTTTAAAAATTATGTAAAACTTACGTAGTAATATGGGTTGAGAGAGTCTACTAAAATCAGGGTACTGAATCAAGGGCTAGGCTCAGGAAACCAGAGACAATAGTTAATAATAAATAAATAAGAATACCAGCCTGTTATTGTCCTACTGCTGTGCTAAGGCGTCTTCTCACAGAAAAGGCACGAACTTTGAGCACCACTCTTGCTAATGATGCATACAGTAGTCACTCTTCCCAAAAGGTGGTAGCCGTAAGGCTGATCCGGGGGTACCGCACGATCTCGGGCGAGGCGGCAAGCCTCCTTGCCGGACTGCCGCCATGGGATCTGGAGGCGATAGTCCTCGCGCGCCTGTATGAGTGGCGCGCGGAGACACTACGCCGGGGGGAAACTCCGCTTCCGCGGCAAGTCGCGGCGGAGCGGACAGACCTCCGGCGCGATCTCATGGTGGTATGGAAGGAGCGACTTTCGCAACCCAGCGCAGGGCACGCCACGATAGTGGCGATAAGACCCCTCTTTGAGGAGTGGCTAGAGAGGCGTCACGGCGTCCTCACCTATCGCCTGACGCAGGTCCTCACCGGACACGGATGTTTTGGGAGGTTCCTGCACATCATCAGGCGGGAGGAGACGCCCGGGTGTCACCATTGCGAGGATCGCCCAGAGGACACGGTGGAGCATACGGTGGAAGTCTGCCCCGCATGGGCGGAGCACCGCCGTGCCCTCGTAGAGGCGATTGGCAGCGGCGGCGACCTCTCGCGTCCGGCCCTGGTTCAAGCCATGGTCCGGGGCGAGAGGGAGTGGGAGGCAGTCACCTCCTTCTGCGAAGCAGTCATGCTAGCGAAGGAGGTGGCGGAACGGCTGAGGGAGAGAGCCACACGTCCCAGCCGCCGCGGGAGACGCTCCAGGCGTCGGGAGCCGCGTGACGACTCCCGGCCACCGTAGACGCGGGCCTGCGGACGGAGAGTAATGGGTAGCTCACCGTCCGATCAGGACCAGGCCCGTGCCGGACGGCGCGTACGTGTTCCACGCGCGCCTCAAAGAGATGTCAGCAAAAAGGAAGGGGCCTGCCAGGGCCGAAGCCTGCCGGGGGTGCGGGGTCCGAAAGGGTTACTGCTATCCCGGAACATAAAGGGCTAAGAAAGGAACACGAATGGGTTTTAGTCAGTAAGAGTCTGACACTTCCTTCCGCTCCACCCAGAGTGGGAGGGGTCATTTGATGATTTCCCATCCACAAAAAAAAAAAAAAAAGTAGTCACTCTTCGACATCTACAGAGTATTCTGAGGAATTACTTCTCTCTAATCTGTAAGTACATAATTTAGTTACTCAAATTATGTTCGTAGAACAATAGATCATAATTTCTACTCAGTAGAAACTCGCGGGCGTCAGTAGGTGGCTTATAACTTGTCGTGAGCGCCACGCAGGGCAAACAGGGAGGTATGAATATATTATCAGCCATATCAGAGGTGCATTATGTGGCGCAGTGTTGTTTAGAGGAAAGTACTTTGTATATTGTAAGCTGAATAATTATCTGGAGGACAAAGGCGTGTTATTGGCGATACATTATAGTTTACGACTATCGTTATACTCATATCGGATCGACGTAATATCGTATGTTTCTACATACTATATTACATCGCATATAAACGGAAATTCCGACTTTACCTACTCGTGGTTTCCTTGATCAACATGTATTTCGCCGAAAATTCGTTCAAAGGAGAATTTCCTATGAAATTGTTCGTACAAAGAAGTAATACCATGAAAGTTATAACGAATAGGCACTAGGAAATGGTGAAGGCCGGGCGTTTCGGGGGGCTGTCTTTTGTAATTTTGACGTTCGAAAAGTGCTAATTTGAAAATCAGCCATTCAAATCAAATCAAAAGTCATTTATTCAAATTAGGCTGAGGCCTAATTTGAATAAATGACTTTTGTATTGATATTCCTACAGCTTGTTATTATTATATGTAGGGTAGGGTTGCCGCCTGAAATTATATTATTAGTCTGAGCACAAAAAGTAGAGAACACGTCAAGATCAATTTATCATACGCGGAATTGCAGTTGCAGCAACCAGATTGCAGAGGTAAATAAAGCGGCCCGACCTGGTCATCGACCTTCTTTTTACAGAACTAACTTTAACTTTAGTCCAAACTCAAACCGTCAACCCAGTTATTTTATTTTGAACTTCATTCCGAGCACGCTAAATTGCTTATTAAAAAATGCAATCAATTTTGTAATTAGAACTTTAATTTTTGTAAGAGTAAAGTTCAAAATTCTAAAATGGCTGGTTGGTTTCAAGCTGGGTCTAAAGATTAACAACCTTTTTTTTTTGTGATATGGCTGTGAATGTTTATATACGTTAAATCAAAATATATTTATAATTGTGAGTAAGCTAGTTTTCCAACTACTATAGAACAAAACTCGTAGTGTACCTACTGTTGAAAGCAGCTGAACCCAATCGTGTTGACACAGTGTCCAATGTGTCCAGTGTCTGTGTGCTCTCTGTGTTTGGACAGCAGTCTTCAAACAATGCCAGTGTGGACAGCAAACGCCTCGGGGTTATATTGTGTACGTAGAAAAAATAAAAAATACAAGTACCAATGTGACTTGTTACAATTTATATGTACTTTCTGAGTTTAACTTGGACTTATTGTTAACTAGCTGCGCCCCGCGGTTTCACCCGCATAAGACTCGATCCCGTGGGAATATCGGCATAAAAAGTAACCTATATGTTAATCCAGGGTGTCAGCTAGCCCCATACAATTTTTTTTCAAAATTGGTCCAGCCGTTTGAGCGTGAAGAAGTAACAAACATAAAACACACACACACACTCACAAACATTCGCCCTTATAATATTAGTGTGATATAAGTCCGAAATCGCCCGTCTTCAGCAAGCGAGGTGGGCAATGCTCGTGTCTTCTCTGTATAAGAAGAAGCCTTTGCCCAGCAGTGGGACAGCAATAGGCTACTATTGTCACTCCGGCTTCCTAATTAGAAGTACATAACGAACGGAATCACGGAATGATTGTGAGTGAAATAATCATGTTTTACCAGAAATGTAACGTATCGATGACGCTAATTACGATTCAGGATCAACGATGCTAGGTACAGCGAATCAAATACCTAATGCATGGTTAATAAATAATTAGTGTGCATACACACGAGTGACACGCGTCGACGCGTGTTGGCGACAGCCGCCGACGCGTCAAACTTTCGCTCGGGTCTTTGAGCACCGTACTAAATACACGAACGACACGTGGTCGGCGGCAGTCGCCAACATAATTTATGTCGACGCCTGCGCGTCGGTCGTGTGTGTACACTTAGGTTCTTAATCTGAGGAATGAGTTGACATGTTATTATCGCCCATGAATATTTTGAAGCTTCATTTATTTCGAGGTAACAACATCTCCCTCCTAGGTCTAACGTGCTAAAATATTGCTTTTTGTTCTAAAACATTGTTTATCTTCAGCAATAATCTTTAGGTATATCATTGTGTTGTTTGTCCTTATCTAAATGCTTAAGCAAAAATGAAGACTACACTCATTGGTGATTTCTATTTCTTAAGCTAGACATTGTCACGTTCAACATCCAGAGCCGAGTCGACGACAACATATTTTATGTTATGTTATTTTGGTAGGTACTTAACTATATACAGTCAAACCTGGATAAGCGAGAGTTCAAGGGAGCACAATCTCATCCTCGCTTATAGAGGTTTCTCAGTAACCCGAGTTTCTCGCTAATGCAGGTATATGGGTAGCGTTTCTCTCTTATAGGGGTACGCAGCAATAACAAGTCACAGCAAGTACGAATGTAGTAAATATGTAATATTATAAAATTATTAATACAAAAACAATGGTAGGAAGTTCCACGAAAGTTAAGAATGAGTCATAAAATAGCAGATGTTAAATTTGTAAATAAAGCTCGACTGTCGCTTATAGAGGTAGGTATAGATAAGTAGCAGTCTCACTTTCAGAGGTCTATGAGGGAAAAACGACTCTCTCTTACAGAGGTTTCTGTTTCTCGCTAATAGAGGTTTTGGGAGCTTAAAATGACGGGTCCTGGCTATTACTCTCACTTATAGAGTTTTCTCACTTATCCAGTTCTCACTTATCCAGGTTTGACTGTAAATGGATTTTGAAAATTGGTTTAAAAGTTTTCAGCTCACCAGATGGAAAGTGGTGATACGTTGACCATTACGTTGGCAGCTATTGATAGCAGCTAGCTACTGGCAGCTATTGAATGCGGTTTTGATAGCGTGTAGTTTTTTTATTGATTAAATTCGCCCTTAGATATCTAGAAAAAGAGGATTATAGTTTCAAGTGTCTCAATGCCCTCTCTAATAGCAACGAATGGCGCAACTTTACCGAAACATCTTAAGCAATCAACACAATGCAATTTACAGAACTATAAAAGTCCTTTCAAAACATTATGCGACAGTGCAATAAAACCCAGTAAGACATTACCAAGGTCTTCAGTAATAAAGCGAAGCTGCCTGCAGATGTTTGCACCGCCTTGCAATTGGGTCTTATGAATATTGCAGACATATTGCACTTACAATATTCACGGGACGTCTCGCGACTGTGCGACTTCTGTTTTAGACCAAATAAATTGTACTGGGACTCGAGATCTTGTTTTGTTTTCGTAGTTTGTTATTTTTAAAGAAGCTGTGATGGTCTTATGATTATAAAATATGCGAAGGTAAGCTGCAGTTGCCACTATCAGTCTGCGGATGGGTGTCCGTTCCATTCTTATACATCATCTACATCGGTCGATACGCAAAGAATCTCCAGAATTATTAACTTTGTGATCTGAAAAACACAGTGAAGAGAGTAAAATAACATATTGTGATCGGTCAGGTACTAAATTGGCAATTTGTTTTTCTTGAGCTAGACTTTGTCATACTAAACAGCTGAGTTGACGACAAAATAATATTTTACTAACAAAACACGCTTATCTACATTTATATACCAATTTTTTGTGCATATTTTTGATTTTACAATTTATAATGCTTATTAATCTAGCAACCGTTCCGCGTAGAGTCGAAAAACTTTTACGTTGTTTATAATAATTATAAGTATCTCATCTATGTATATCTAAACATATTATAAACTAAAGTCGCTTTTCGTGTCTGTCTGTGTGACTGCATTGTTCTTCTAAACTCCGCAACGGATTATGATGCGGTTTTTACCACAATCATTTAATTTCAACGGAAAAACATTTACTGCTGGACATCAGCCTCTCCCCCAAGCACCAATATAGAGAATTTATTACGAAAGGTTTATACAAATACGTTAATATTAAACTTATATAACTTAGAATTAATATAAACAGCCCCTTATGTTTAAACTGAGATCTGTCAGCTTGTTACTATGAACAGTCATTAAACTGGTACGTTGATGGCAGTTTTTAAGCCGATTCTGGTTTATTATTCATACTGTATGTACATAACATCGCGCCTGGACTTCGATGTTATGTAACCTAGCATAAAGTGGATAAGCCAGAGATTAAAACAGAAGAAGAACTAGCAGGGGATCAAGGAGGGAGGAGGGGGGGTGGAGGGGGGTTCAAGAGATCACACCGGAATAAATCACGTTTAACCAACCATTTAAGTCCCACACTATTCTCAAACAAAAAACCAGTTAATACAGAGTAGGTACGTACTGCAAGTTCTCAACAAAGTAGCCTTGATGTGCCATTGCAAAAATCATGTTAGTTTATTCACTTCCATGCAACTGACTATTTTATTGGGTTGACGATGATCCCAAAAATTGTCCAATATGGTTTCGGCGCGGTATGAAAATACTTTTCTTTTAAGTTTTTTTTTTTAAACTTTGACATGCAGTTTCTTTGTAAATACCTCACTACTAAAGCAGCTGACGCTCCGGTCTCTTATACACTAAGGGAAAGCTATTATTGTTATTATAACTTATTTATAACTAACGCCATCGCCCGTACTATTACCATCGGTTCCCTATCCATTTGCGTATAATTTTAAGACCTAATATAACTTGACATACTTTTGTTTCTCATAATTATATTTTCGCATAACATTATTTACGCATAACAGTTTACGCATAATTTTTTTAAGCATAATTTCTCTAATCATAATAATGGTTAAGCATAACATTCTAAAGCATAAATTTAGCATGCTCGTTTTATTTCTAACGACGTCAGATCGACGTAGCCCCGCTGCGCGGAGCTCCTATTTCTGTCTGCAGGGTTTAAAGGAACCTAACCAAACCGAACCTCGGGGTGCCCCTGACGTCGTTTAGTATTATGCGAATTAAATGTATGCCAAAACGAATTAGCCTTCAAGATAATTATGCCAACGTAAACTGTTAGTATATTAGGTAGAAGAAAATTATGCGAAAAGAAGGGATCCCATTACCATCACTCCACCAAAACGTCAACCTTTCATCAATATTCCCCACAGTTTCAATTAAACGCATCACCCGACGCATCGGACGCATATTAGGGTGTTCGCTGACCACCGCAATCGGCGCTCGTAAATCATGCAACGCTTTGTAATAAGCGCGCTAATTTATCACGCGGTGACGTCACGCGACACGCGGCATCTCGTGACGTCATAGCAGCACGCTGGTTGAAGGATGGGCGCAGTAATGCGGTTATGATTGGTGGAGATGGTACTGTGGTGTCCCTACAATGTGAGGCATCTGTCCCACCACCGACGGTCAGCGAAAAGCGAGTAGAGCGGTAGTAGCGAATTGACGAGCAACAAACATCGACTGTGAAGTTCAGATAGTTTTGTCGCCGGGCTATGAGCGAGTGCGCGATTGCGAGGAGTAGAATGACTGCCCAGAACGTGCTGGTGTGTGTACCTATGTACCTAGCGAGTGTCGCTGAGTGAGTACTTTCTTTTATGGCTCTTATCACAGCGACAAACTAAAGGAGAGAGAGTTCTCCCGGCAGTGTAAACAGGCAGCGGTAAACTGCATAATATGTATCATAACAAAAACTCACCGTCGTGTCTCACTTACTGCCATGGCACCTACATCTATTATACGTTTCTTGAGAGAAAAAATTGTCGACAACTAGTCGCTTCCTCGTTTGCGGTGAGACAGGCACTTTAGACTTTAGAAATAAATAGATGTGGCGAGAACAGTATTGAGTAGAATTCCTGCTGGAGTCTGTGTATCCTGATAGCTACATCCTGGTGTATTTAAGTCGAGAGTGAACAGCATGCACTATTGTTGACCACATCATTGCTTACCATCAGGTGATGCTGGCCAAACACAGGCCTGGCTTGTTGTGTGCCTTGCCTTGTTTGTGTAATTGATCCTGTAGTGGCTTTATTGGTATGACTATGCCAAATGGCCTCCACGAACGTTATCAGTTACAGTTAGTGTGGAGTTAAACACCGTTTTATATTCGGGGGAGCAGTGGTGGCCCCGTGGTGACGGCCGCGACTTTCAGAAGTACCTACTTCTACGCCTACCTAGGGCGTAGGTTCGAACCCAGACAAGCGATTTGTGTAAATTATTTCATCACGACTGCTTTCAAAACTGAGCAGGAAAACATCGTGAAAAAACCGGGATATCCTGGAACCAAAAATTTGAGGACATGTGACACCCACCATCACCAACCTGCACCAACTCCCTCTCACCGCGAGGAGGCCTGTGGCCCAGCAGTGGGCACATTATAGACTAATTGTGTATGTCACATCCGGCCCGACGACGGCTGACAGCGTTGTATCAGCATCAATCTGCCTTTTGCCAACTACGTTGGTGTCGACTTCTAGTCTAACCGGATGCAGCTGAATTGTTTTATCAAAATTTATATAAAAAAGTATTGAATCTTATAGAATTATCGAATTGCAAGTCTCTATTATTATGTTTCATTCGAGTAGCTTAGAGCTAGCGATCCTTATAATCCCTACTAGAGAGGGATCAACTTTTCATGTTATTCAAAAAGAAAAAATAAATTCAAAACTCTTGATATGGAAACAGCAGCATTTTGTCTCCAATTCCCGGATTGGTATGTAAATCAGTGACGAGCAACAAGAGAGTACATAAAAAGGTCTTCTAATACCTGCTTTGCATGAGTTTGTTACGAATTTTGGAATAATTCGGTGAATGTTGGAATAAATTGACCATGACTTAGCATGCCAAATGTGCTGGTTTACGTGGCTTATGTTGGTTTTTACATAAAAAACGAACTGTTTATAAAATATTTTATTAGTTGTAAAGAAGACAAGAAGCACGTGTCGTCATATTAGCATTTTGTTTTATTTGTTGTTTCTTTATTCTCAAAATTATGTAGTCGATGATTTCGGTGCACGGTATTGAATAAATAAATAAAAATAATAGTCGACACAGTCGGTAAAATTTAGAAATTATGTTGAACTAGCTTTTATGAGTACAGTAACTCGTGTGCTGTATTTCATTTTCTTGCTTGCACCAGCAGTTTAAGCGTTCTTGCACAAACGTGAACTATTTACTGCGCGTAGCGTTTTTGCTACGAAACCGCTACGCGTGTCGCTACGAGCTACGTAGTTTCGTAGCTTGATTTTTTAAATGGATACTTACAAAAGCTCACGCCTTTTCTAAGAAATTTAGGTGAGCGTTTTGGGAGACTATGTTCTGTAATTATGACGTACAAAAAGTGCTGATTATTCAGTATAACTTGAATAACTGAATTTTTATTTTTATTTTTTAGTATGCCAAAACCCTGCTTACGAAGTTTACCGAACATCACGAAGTGCTTGAGCATTCGTAAGTGTTGAGAGTTCGTTTCCGCGTTCGCGCCGCTAACATCGTTGTAATCAATGTCTTAGTTTGAATATAATTTATTGCTGTAAAAGGTGTTTTTTTATCCCATATTCATTCACAGTATCAAATCCAAAATATTTTAAGAACTTTACATACACATTTTTACCATAATTCTGTGAAGCTCAGTAAATTCATAAGCCAACATTAAATACAGTAAATAGTTGCACTAACTCCTAACACTATCAGAGTGTGCTCGCTTCAGTTACAAGTGTCGGAGCACTCCAAACTTCGTCCTGCAGCAGCACATTGTCACTATTAACACTTTACCCCTGCGCCTGCCGGCTTAATGCGAGTTCACTTTCAACTCATTATTCTAATAATTAGTTATAATGCTGGCAGTGCACGTATGAATTGAGTTTGAAAGCACCGTAATACATGAAGTATTCGTTAGGTATGAAAATAGTTGTCAAAAACTGAAAAACAGTTATGAAATGTTTGTGAAGTTCTAGATCTAATCCTTTTTTTACAGTCGGAGAAAATTAATCTGTCAAGCGCCGCTAATGAGACACAATCGATTTTCTATGGTTTCGTCGCCGATCAGCGAACCGCGACGTTTGACCGGTTAATTCTGAACCGACTCTGACAGCCATAAAGATAGATAAGATAAATATTCGTATTTACAAAGTTAGCTACTTCTTAAAACTGTACCTACAGGGTATCAGGGACATCGACGCACAACCTGGTACCATGGATTCAGTAGGTACATGATCCTAACACGCACGGGGCGTTGAAATTTTCCGTCGGTTATTAAAAAAAAAATTGGTCTTCAATACACTGTGACCGCGTAGTTGTTTATTTGGTTTGCACGTCGATGCCTGCCACCCTGTATTTGCCAAATAAATTCGCAGAAATATTTCAAGGAAATTTTGAAATACCTGAAAAGAATTAAATCGTCTCTTTCGCAGTTTACCTAGCTCTGTCTAGGAACCCGAGAAATTGAGGTTAAACTCACAACCACGATTAAAATGTTTTGTGAACTTTAACTTAAAATAGAACAAATCCGTGCTGAAACTAACTATTGCACATAATTACATACGGACGAGTGTTCTGATCGTACGCAGAAGAGGAAGTTCTGTTCAGAATCAATTTCCACAGTTTTCGGAGCAAGTAAAAACATCGTCGTTAGTTATTACTAGCTGGTATGTGTTGTTTTAACAAGCTTTCAAACTGCAAATATTTCGATCGGAACATTGTTTTTATTCGTTTCTAGTCAGTTTAAAATGTAGGTAGAAGTTTATTTATTTATTTATTTATTAAACATTTTGTAGATTTAACAGGTCAACCCAAGGCTACAAACAAGTTACATCTATCTATATAAATAAAAACAAAAGGCCTGACTGACTGACTGACTCATCAACGCCCAGCCCAAACCCTTGGACCTAGAAAGCTGAAATTTTACGCAATAGTTCCCTTTATAATGTAGACAAGGAATAAGGAATGATTTTTCGAAATTCAACCCCTAAGGGAGTTAAATAGGGGATGAAAGTTTGTATGAAAGTCCATCAGTTTTAAAGTTAAGATCTTCAAATTTTGTATTTAGGCCGACGATTGAAAATTAATTAATACGTGTCTCAGCGTTTTTGATAATTCCACCCCCAAAGGGTTAAAAAAGGGGGATGAAGTTGTGTATGAAAGTCCCTCAGTTTAAAAGTTAGGATCTTCAAATTTCGTGTTTAGGCTGACGATTGAAAATTAATTTATACGTGTCTCAGCGTTTTTGATAATTTCACCCCTAAAGGGGGATGAACGACCTGACTGAGATATCAACGCACAGCCTAAACCGCTGGTCCTAGGGACATGAATTTTGAAGGGTGTGTTCTTTGTGAAGAGTAGGTATCGAATAAGAAGGGGTTTTTGTAAATTCGACCTTTAAGGGGGTGAAAAGGGGGGAATTTGTTTGTATGAAAAATCTTATTCCTTTCGTCAATAACCTTGAAACTTGGCACGAATACTTATCTAAGTAAATTATGAAGTTTGGCATTTTTCGTTTTTCTAAACTACCCCCTAAAGAGGTATTGGGGGGTGTCAAAATTTGAATGGAAGAATGATAACGCTAGGTCTGATTAACTCGAAACTTGGTATTTATATTTAAGACCATAAATAAAGAATAACGTGTATCAGGGTTTTTCGAAAATCTACCCTTAACGGGGTGAAGGATTTTACTGTGTGGTTTGATTAACTCAACAATTCGTGTAAATAATCTTTGAGTTAATTAATGAACACATCTCAAAAAATATTTAGAAATTCCAACCCTATGGGGTGAAAAGCGGGAGCGCAGTGTATATGTAAAATCTTATTCATTTGATTAATAAACATGAAACTTGGCACGAATACTTATATAAGTAAAATTATGAAGTTTGACATTTTTTGTTTTTCTAAACTACCCTCTAAAGGGGGACTGGGGACGTCAAAATTTGTATGGAAGAATTTTAACGCGAGGTCTGATTAACTCGAAACTTGGTATTTATATTTAAGACCATAAATAAAGAATAACGTGTATCAGGGTTTTTCGAAAATCTACCCTTAACGGGGTGAAAAGGGGTAGTTCATATTACAGGGGAGGATTTTACTGTGTGGTTTGATTAACTCAACAATTCGTGTAAATAATCTTTGAGTCAAGTAATGAACACATCCCAAACGATTTTACGGAATTCCACCCCTGTGGGGTTGAAAAGCGGGGGATACAGTTTTTTTGAAAATTCCTTTGATCTATAAACTTAAAAATTGGCCCGAATACTTATTTATCTAAATAAATGATAAAGACCATACCTACACACATTTTCGAAATTTTTAGAAGAAACTACGAATTTCACGCGGACGAAGTCGCGGGCAGAAGCTAGTTTAGTAATATACGCGTACAGTTATTTGTTGTTAACATAGGTACTATTATTATTGAATACTAATGCTTAACTACTAACTTAAAGTGAATACAGCTTAACCTCGTTACTTAAAGTTCAGTTTAAAATCCTAGAAACTCTGCTATGTCGCCATTTAAACTTGTACTAATATGAGAGACTGATGTGTGAGGTGGACATTTGCCGCGGATATAATTATAATTTTAAAACCACTATACGCCAGAAATAGCGTGATACGTAATTAATAATTGAGATTAAAGGAAAACACATTTATTTATCTTATTATTTATGTAAATAAAATACATAGAGATACGACACATACATAAGTTTTGAGTACAAATGTATAGCTTCTTTCTTCAGAAATTTCTTCCCGCAGATCTGCGAAAGGAGAAATGACACATCTATTTTCTTTTTTTATTATTCAAGGCTTGTATCCCATTCCACATTAATTTCATTACACAGCACAAAAACAAATCTAAATTCCCCAACATAATAAAACCCATACAAAACACATACGTAATTACCCGTGACCTCGACCCCGAGCCGTGACCTTCGATCAACGATATCGGCTCGGGGGGATGATCGAGAGTCTTATGAGTGACTGAATTGATTAGCTCGAACACAACATATTACTTAGGACTGATGGACTCAAACTTTGTGCTGTGGTTCATTGTGGAAGTTAGAGTAGGCGTTTGTTTATGAAAGTTTACGTTACTTAAAGTTTGCTTTGAAGATCAGTGTGATCGTAGAACGGATCCTGGGTTCATTTCCTGGATGGCTCAAAGTTTTTTTGCGTTTTTCGAATCGGAAATTGGCGGTAGCGGCCCGAAGGGTTCACTAATGTTTCACCCTAAACACCGTTGACTTTGTAGTTACGAGTAGTTACTCGTACACACACAAACAACTTATTCCGCAAATATTTTATTTTATAAACACTCGCTTTACAAACATTTATTTTGCAAATGCTTCTCTTTACATATTGTTATTGATTTGATGATATTGAATCATTAAATACATTTTTTATTTAATATTTAGATTATTTTGGAAAAATCACGTTAATACAATTTTTTTTTATCATACATTTTCTAAACCAGTCACAAAGTGATCATGACGGTATTGTAATATGGTAAGGCTCAGTGGGTCGTCTTAGGGGCGGAGTAAAAACAAGTTGGTTTACAAGCAATAATAATACTCGTAAGACGTAATCGACGGAACGCCGTTTCGCGGAGCCCCTATTTCTTTATACAGGGTTTAAAGTTTTTTCCAATCGTTGATAAAGGAATAGCATTTATTAGTACTTAGATAATCCCCAGCATAGGGGATCGTAGTGGAACGTTGAGTACTGTGTAGTCCCCTAGGGGACTGGTCTAGGGAATTTTAGTGGAACGAGCGTTGCTTGTCAAGTGAAAATTTGTAAATTAATTTTAAATTCGTGCCCTATTAATAGCAATACACACAGACATACAGTGTCCTTATTTGTGATATTCTTCATAAACGTCAGGTGCGTGGTGACCTGATGTAAAAAGGAGTAAGCAGCGTAGCAGGTGGCGTTCTGTAGTTTTTGCTATGGAAAGAAGACCATGAGATTATACTTGTATACATAGCTTGTGTATATGTTAATGGCACTAGACAGTCTGACCTTGACCTTGTCTTGATATTCTACCCGATTATGGAAATAGCCTTCTCCTCCTGAAATAGTCTTATATTACAAGCAATTTATAAGTAACTAAACCTTTTGGAGAAACAGTCTTGGTATTATAATGTGTGATGACGTCAGCAGAATTCGACAATGTTCTCAAAGAAAAGGGTTGCGTCACGATGTCGATAGTTTGAGAACCATTGACTTAGTTAAGACCAAGATGTTTAGCGGTATAATGTCGGCTAAAATACCTTGTAAGTGATGACAGATGATGTGGATTTACTCACGGTCAGTCACGGTATATACACATTTTCTTGGCTCAACATTCTGCGTGGTTTTAGTGCTAAAAACATTTATCGTTCGATAAAATGTTGTAAGTATGTAAAATGATATACTTAGCAGGTTGTATTTTGTAATCAATTTTGTTTAAGCCAACCAGTTTTTTTTTTTTTTTTCAAATAAGTATTTGAAATGTTTTTACTGGATTGTGTTTTACTTTCCATTGCTTCGTGTCTCAAAGCGATTCACGCTAAGTTCAATGATTTTTCCCGCAATTGAACGAATTGTCCTTAAATTGAAAACATTGTTGACAATCCTACTTGCTGATGTAACACAGCTCACCGACTAATCCCAAGCCCGTGTCTCCACAATCAGCGTTAGATAATATCACCACATTCGCTAACGCAGCGACTCGAGGCTAATTAATTGCTCATTACAGCCACAAGTTAGCCGTCATGACGCCGTGACGCTATTGACGGTATGACACCGTGACGCAATTAGCCAAATGACGCTGTTTCACGTCATTTTATGCACGTCATTTTTACGCTCCACAGCGTTTACTTACATTAATATTTTGTGGGTCTTTTGTGTTCTTTGTAGAGTTGTCTTTGCGACTTTGTCTTTGCAACTTCAAAGTCGTTCGTGTTCATTAATCATTGTTGGTGCAAGCCTGTTTGCTTTGTAAGAATGAACATAAGGAGGAAGAATTCTGCTTTGCTATGGTAATGAAAGCTTCGTTTAGTGAAATTATGTTCGCAGAGTAAAGGTAATTTTTAATTAATTTAATTTGGTGTTGTCTGAGTTTTTGCTTCTTGACTTGTCTGGGGGTAGGACTCTTGACGCAAAGTGTGAATGGATTTGAATAATTTCTAGTGTTGTTTTTGCTCTATAAAACCTATTAAGTACTTAGGATTAATGTTTCTACGACACATTATTTATAATGTATAGTGAACAAATAATTTTGTGACGCTTTCAACGACCATGAAGGCTTTCCGAAGTAAAGTGTATTGGCGATTGAGAGACCCATAAAAATCACGCCAACACAATTTATAGAGTATAAAACAGTAATAAAACAACTCTATTTTATTTGCCGTACTATCGCATGGGATGTAAACACTTCTGAAACTTTTACGAGATTGCCGTAAAGGTGGTAACACAATATTATCATAATCCTTGATCCTACAAATACTGTGGCAAGGTTGGTACGTTTAAGGGTTCCCTTTGAGGGCTTGTGGTGAAAATCTTCTTGCACGTTATGCATTATTAGCAAGAGGCAAATTTCCTCACTTTTGAGGATTATCGACCATTCACATAATATTAAGATCACTAATTACGATTCCACAATCTTTAAATAGGTAACCGGGCAAAATGAAATCCATTGGGTTGTAGTAGGCAGATAGATTAACGTTTTATCACTGAGACATAAATAATAAAAATAATAAAGTTCCATTAAAAACTTTGTGAACTGTCTCACCTTACCTAAGCTTAGTAAAATTATATTCATTTTATTATCAAATTCAAATAGCTATAATGTTACGTTAAAGCCTTCAATAACATCATCTGTTACAATCGCCGAAAATTCAAATATCTCACATCGAATATATGTCAAGTCACGAATGTCATAATGACGTGAACATAATCCTAAACCTCCTTCAATTCAATATGAAATAACGCAACATGTGCCCCTCTCCCACGACACTCGACCTCTGGCATTGTCTGACTTCTAATGTAATTCGAGGAGCGATCGATACATCATTGAATTAGCGAATGTGAATCGGTGTATTATTCATGTGGTCCGAGCCTTCGGCAGGCCGAGAACCGTCGGACTATGCATTAATATCTATACGGACAAATAGATGTGGACGGTCTGTCTGCGAGCTTTTATAAAGATTGCTTAAATTTAAGACAGCTGTAACGTCGAAAATGTATGGTTAAGCAGAACGTTAATATTACTTTAAGCAATGTTTATGTAAGCGTTGGCGCCTGCAGCCTGTGTGTTCGAATCACGCACTTCACGCAACAGATTGGCAAGCGTAGGTATTTCTCAGGCGCTTATAACTTATGGTACTTCAAACCACCAAATTAAATAAGGAAATCTTCTACCTCACATTTTTATATTGTCTTACATAATTTCTCTTAAAGAACGAACGTCGGTTCGCATATAATATAAATAATAAAAATAGACCGAAGTGATATCAGGATAAAAGGCATTTTTCAGCATCAACATTCTCATCGTTGCATCGAGCACCAAGGTCCAGTGGCTCAATAGAGGCAATGAGTAAAAGGGTTTGTTCTAGTTATGTTTCATTAAATACGGAAAACACTGTCAGCAAGTCTATGCATCTTAAAGTCTTGGCATAAATTCTTAAGCTCGTCTTAAGAATTTTGAATGCCACTTTATTTAGGCCAACGGCTGACCTAAAAGCAAAGATGTCGATTCCAGGTGAAAAAAAAAGTAATACCTACAAAATTCTGATCTTGTTTTTAAAAGTATGTAAACAATTCACAATTATCTATAGGACACATACATACATAAATTAACGCCTTTTCCAATGGGCGTAGGCACAGATTACAGAACACCACTTGCTATGATCCGTAAGGCCGGTATGGGACACCCTAGAAGGACATGTGGTGATCTTATTGGTGATGTACTTCTGAAAGTGCAGGTGCGTAGTACTCGCTACGGGCGTGCGTTTATGACCAGACTAGCTGCGCCCCGCGGTTTTACCCGCATAACTTTCGATCTTGTGGGAATATCGGGATAAAAACTATTCCATGTCCTTTTCCTGGTCTTAAACTATCTCTATACCAAATTTCATCTAAATCGGTTCAGTGGTTTAGGCGTGAAGAGATAACAAACATATAAACACACACACACTTACAAACTTTCGCCTTTATAATATTATAAATGTGATGTGTGAACATAAGCGAAACAAAAGGAGTAAGTATGTAACTATGTATATGATGTTGTAGGATTTTGTGAAATAACTAGACATGTTATTGCATTTTTCCGAAACCATAATTTGCGAACTTCTGGATTTTATGATAAATAATACCCACATACCTACCCAATCCTTTGAGAGACAGCCTCGCGCCAATATATCTTACTGAGAAGCGAACTATCTATAGCAAGAGGAATGAAAGGCACTCCTTTGTTTCAAACACGATCAAAGCTCCACCGTAGAATCAGAACTGATTTTGCACACTTCACAATATACGTAGAAATTTAGCTATCGCAATGTATTATGATATGAAGACTGACTATGACTATGAAGGGTAGCAATTTAGAAGCTGAATGGTTGGATTTAGGGCTAAGGCTTCCTTTGAATGAGGCCCAGAGCTAGATCGCAAGGGTGACCGTATAGGCGTGAAGAGATCTCTCGTATACCGTGCCGTACCGTCTCTGGTGTGGAGTGGTGACGCTTGGTTCCGTCTTCTCCGTTCATTTACAGGTGAACTGATTTAACAAGTGCAAGTGAATAATCACAAAACTCGCTCTCTGATTGGATGAAGAAATTGCGCGAACAGTTGCTTTTAAAACTACTACTTACAAGATGGATGAGAAATAAAGATATTTATGTAGAGAACATGTAATGAAGATTTTAAATCTTCTAATTTATGTTTTGTAAATAACTTTAGCAAAGTTAAATTACGTAGCTACGCTACCGTAAGTTAGTTTGTTTTATCTGGTAAAACCCGAGTAAATCCAAGGCACTCCGACGAGTGGCAGTGTTCCTAATGGTGGATTGGATTCTAACTGACTTTTGTATGCGTTCAGCTATATGTTGTGTTCATGTGCTTTTCGTGATGGCTCTAATGTGGGGAAACTGTGTATACAGCTCGTACTCTAAGCCACGTCTTCCTCGTTGCTGTAGTCGTTGCAAGTGCTACTGCCGAGCCTGAGTGTCGCGGCAGGTGTCCTGTCATTTGACAAAGAACGAACCACAAATTTTCATTTTAAAAATAACTTAAGGTAAATTTATACTTGATAAAGTTATCACTTTACAAACTATTATTTCTATAAATAACTCATTTGAAAAATAATTGAAAGACAACATTTCAATACATCAACACATCGCCCCCTATTACATGGGACTTAAACATAACTGGCGAAATACGTATGTACATAAGAGGCGCCATGTTACGTGGTTCATGTTGTTGTTCACCCATATTTAATCAATCGATTACATCATTTAAACAGTGGTCAGTGACCATAAGGAATTTAGTACATAATAATATGTTAGACACGGCAAAATCTCCAAGTTTAAAAATAACATTCTTTCTTAATCATCGTTCTACTGCTCTGATCGTGCTACCCATTGTTGATCATAATTAACCAACTAGGTAACCTTTGAAGTCATCATCAACATCTTTCTCTTCCCCTTAACCTAATTTATATGCAGTCGGCGCAACATGTCTTTTCATCCATCTTTCTCTATTAGCGGTCATCTCGTTAGTCACCCCCTTTCTAGCCAATTCATCTTTCACACAGTCAGATAATAATACTTTGAAGTATGTATCTCAAAAGTCTAGATATTAGTATGGGTATCATTTAAGCTATCACCAATTTAATTAGTTTTGTGTTTCTTAAATAATAGGGTTTGTCCTCCAAATAGTAAAGTCACCAAAATGTAGTCACCAAACAATGCAAGTGACCTAACCAAACCGAACCTCAGGGTGCCCTTCGCTCGCTCTTGCATCCTATGTCGACGGAGCCCCGCTTCGCGGGGCCCCTATTTCTGTGTAAAGGGTTTAAAGTAACCTAACCAAACCGAACATCGGGGTGCCCTTCGCTCGTTCTTGCATCCTATGTCGACGGAGCCCCGCTATCTGAGAACGAAAATATTTCGTGGCGATAGATCTATTTATTAGGTGATACAAATATTTCGTGGCGATAGATCTATTTATTAGGTGATACAACTTGATGACAAATATAAATTTTGGTGATAGAAAATATAGTTCCCTATTAGTATCGATGTTATTTCTAATTTCCATTATTATTCGTGCTACAAAATACCCTCAGCGAACTCTCCCAAAATCTCAATTATTTACTGCGAAGTAAAAACCCATGTTTATTTCGTTAAGGACCGAAGTAACCATGTTCTGAGATAACGCGGGATTAGCCAGACACGATTAATTGTCTGTCAGAGAGCCTTGTTTGCTTAGAGTTGGCTTAAACCCGCGTTTGCATTCGAGACGGGCGGTGAATTTTTGCTCTATGGGTCCCATTTTGTTGGTTTTTTATAGAATTTGAATTGAAAAGGTTCTACCATACTGGGCAGTTATTGATCTCTAACGGAAGCATTTTTGTTTTCCCATTTTGATGAATGGCGATGAAATTACTTACGATAATAGAATGTGTAATGTTGTGTCAATGATTGGCATCGTAAGACTAAGGCACTTGGGCCTAATTACATTTGAAATATCTCTTCTCATTGACAAATTAATCCGCCCATTACTCAGATTTTTAAATAGTCAGATAACGCTAATCTGAGGAATAAATATTGCGGTTTGAAGGTTTTTGTACAAAATGTTTGCATTGACTATAATTAAGTGTCATATTTATCTTCTTTAAACTAATAATAAATCTGAAGAATTTGTTTGTTTGAACGCGCAAATCTTTGGAACTGTCAGTCGGATTTGAAAAACTGTTATTGCATTTGATAGCCCAATTCTTGAGGAAAGCTATAGGCTATTTATTATTACGCTACGGCTCTTAGGAGCCGAGCAAAAAGAAAAGAAGTCAGAAATAACGTTAAGCGAAAACTTAGTAATAGCACGTACAGACGATGCGATGCGATGCGACGCGATGGGTCGGGGACAAGGAATTTTCCGCGGACTAAGTCGCAGGCAGAAGCTAGTGCCTACTTCATATAAAAGTTAATTACTATTTAAAAACCTGCTCTAAACAGACAAAACGACCCCTTCCACATTTGTGATGTATCAGCTAAGCTCATCAGTAAGTTATTCATCCCGGTTCATGGCTGTAACATTA
Source organism: Amphipoea oculea (assembly GCA_945859645.1). NCBI lineage: Eukaryota > Metazoa > Arthropoda > Insecta > Lepidoptera > Noctuidae > Amphipoea > Amphipoea oculea. The sequence goes on from OX243884.1 coordinate 544,398, forward strand.
TGAAATAAATATGAGCCGCCGAGGTTTTAAAGTGTGTTCGGGATAGCTCGCGCTCCCCGAGGAACCCTCCTCTCTAGAGTGTATATTAAAGTGTAGCTGTTGCTGCGAATAATAAATGAGACTTGAATAGTTCTACAAAAAAGTGTCAAACAGTGGCGGCTAAGTGGACAATGTGACGCCGAGGAGGAAATGAAAAATACGCTGATGGAAATAAGCTTTGCGATACTAACATCGCGGTTTGTTTCATAAGGAGGAACAGCTCGAGGAAAAGAATAATGGAGAACACTCGGAATTAAATGTGCGCTTTATAATTTGTAGCGTGACGATATTATCTATCACGGGCGTTCAGGTCCGCGTCCATAAAATGTATGTCTGGGGAGTTTTTAATTTTTTAACATGAATGATGTAACCAAGACTTTGTAACCATATTATTTTGATTTAAAAAGGTGTCCATGGAGTTTCTTGCCCGTTCTTCTCTATAGGTATAGGTACCTACGCTTTGGAATGGGCAACTATCTTCATCTTTCTGACTGGCCGACCCTTTGACAATTCAAAAGTGCCTATAATTGGTTTAATTGAAATAAATACTTTGAGTTTGAGTTTTGTTGCGCCACTTCTTACCCCAGCGAAAGCACTAGGAAGTGGTGAAGGGCGGGCGTTTTGGGGGACTGTCTTATGTAAGTTTGACGTTCGAAAAGTGCTGATTCTCAGCCTAATTATTTTGAATAAATGACTTTAGATTTGATTTTATAGAAATACGTACACGTTGTAATGTTATTGTGGAAGGAAATTTAAAAACGTCTTCATATATTTCCATGGAAGTGGCTCTCACGATAATAGCTATATAAGCGCACGATAGGGGAATGCCTTGCTATGGAACTTATATCCTAAACTGAAATGGAACAGCACGTGTCAGGGCAAGTAACCCTGAAAACCCAAACACTTTTAACCCAGTTGGGAAAAGGCTAGCCTTTTCCCAACTGCGTTGGGGTCTCTTCCAGTCTGACCGGAAGCAGCTATAGATTATACAGGGTCAAATAATATTAGCTGGCAAAACTCCGTAGACGTGATGGGCATCGATATCTTAACATGAAAAAAATTCAAAAATTATTTGGTTTACATAAAATGGGTCATCGACCGCAAGTAGGGTAGTCACTTGAAATACTTATAAGCTAAAAATAAAACCTTGCGTAAACTTCGCAGGCGTTATGGGTATCGCCCCGTGTCGATATCTCAAAACTATAAAACATAAGAAAACATAGGATTTTCTCAACTCGTACTTCAATTCACAACACTACCAGCGGTCGTTGACCCCAAGAAAGTCATTAAATCTATTTTATTTTTATCGTTTTAAGATATCGATATCAATCATATCACAGTGTTTCGCTAGGTAATTTTAATTTCACCCTGTATAATACAATCTCACAATATAATTTTACTCCAAACCACCTATTACTTAGCTTCCTATATAAAACGCCAAAAAAATATTTAATTGCCTTTAATATCCCAGGACACAATTCATGAGTGTATTTGAACGGCTATGATGATATAATTTAATTACCTTTTTATCGGTCATAAACGTTCGCTAACGGCAGCTAGCGAGCGCTAATGGGGTTTAAATCAATTTGCAACACATTAGGAGTTATACAGGCCGTTTCATAGAAGCGGCTTATTTATACAGGCTGTTTGATTATTGATGATCAATATTGTGCAGCTGTGACTTTAGTACATATTAACTATGTTAACATTAAATGTAACGGTTTTATGATAATCTGGATTTGTATATCAGTGTACCTTTTCATGAAACGGTTTTTTTTTTTCAGGATTAAAATTCAGTGTTTGTTTTTTTTATTTTTAGTCGCAGTCGAAATTTTTCTTGCAGTGGCAGTGTGACAAGATTACAGCCGGTATATTCTTTTTAAAATCTCAATATGATAACTTAGGTGAAGTGAGCTGACAATATTGTCTTTAGCATGTGCAATGACATCTCACTTCACCAATATTTTTACGGTAAGATGTTTACAGAACAGATCGGTAGGTGCTAATAGGCCTAAATCTTGCACACTCATCTTACCATCTCTCTAAGTCAATCTTGTTGACCCCTCATTATGATTATTAGCAGACAGGAAAATGTTACCTTTTTCCTTGACGAAAATACTTAATTGCCGCTCACGACACCCTTGGGCCCAACACGGACAAGAAAGTAATTGCTCATTTTTCGTCCAAAACGTATCCAAAAGAGATATTACGACAACGCTACAAGCCGCCAACCCCATGTTTTTCTTTGGTTCTTCATATTATACCAGGCAAGCAGATAAGTGTAAGTGAACGTAAACATTACGAGGTCCCGATAACAGCCGATCATTGCCGGAGTTTGCCGAGCGGAGCCGAGGGACGCGTTCTAACGTTATACGATGAAGAGCATAAGATTGGGGAGGAGACGGGATGAGATAATATTGAGTAGGTACCTACTTTAAGTACTCAGGGGCTCGCACTGGAAAATAATTTGTTTTCCACATGGGAGTTCATTTTGTTTAAAGCGCTGAGGCAGCGATAAGAAAAATAATACTTACAAGCAAAATAATATTACTTATTATAAACTAGCTTTTCCCCGCTGCTTTGCCCACGTAGATGATGAAAAATATACCAAAGGAACGTACTACCGGGATTAAAAGTACCCTTTAATAATATTTTAATCCACGTTTATAGCCCTTTTTTGGGCCAATCCGGAAAAACCGGAAAAAATCTAAAACCTATATTTTCGGCATCAGACTCGTCCTCACACCTCGTAGCAATTACTTTTTTTTCAAAATTATTCAATGTATAGTTTTGTCTTCGATAATATTTTATTAAGTAGGTAGGTACATGTAGTGTACCTATAGATTCACACACAAGTAGCTACGCTTACAGATATTGCTTCCTAGTTTCACATTACAAAATAATGTATATTTAAACTGTCGCATTTACCTAAACCAAATTCCTAACTTATATTTTGATTACACATACACCTGGATTCGTAAAAAAAAACAATTTCAATCTGGATGTGTCATGATTTTTCAATTACGCTTTTTCCATCACACGCAATTTCCGCCCAAGCGCGTGCTTTCAGCGCTTTATCTTTCCCCAACATCTTTAGAATCATTTACCTCCAATTATTTTCTGCGCGCCTAGTAGCTAAAGATTTGCTCCTGATATTTTTATATGGTTTACGAAGCTTGTTATAAATCATAGATAGATATGCCTTAGGATAGATGGTAGATTAGAAATATTGCTGAGCACCACATGTGCTTGCGTAGATGTAAGAAAAATATTTTCGTATATTTATTTTACGATAAGTACCGAAGATATCCTTAAAAGTAAACAAACTTGGTACAGAGACATAAATACTCAATTTATCTCGGTTATTCCTAGGGTTTTTGTAACTTAAATTAGTCTAACCAAAAAAATGTTTTACAAAAAATTGTGTTATACAAGGCCCGGGCAAAACCGTAAAAACTTAACTTTTATTAATGACTAGCTTCTGCCCGCAACTTCGTACGCGGATCCTGTTGCTTTTGCCAGCGACAACGGGGTCGTCAAAATCGAAGATCTGAAACGTCTGATGTCGAATTCTATGAGCCGGCGACTGGAAAACAACGGGATGCGCGAGATGATTCGAGACGTTCCAGATCTTTCATGTTTGTAAGTCAACAGGAAATGCCCATTAGACTAAACAACTTTTGCTAAGACGTCGTTCCTATAGATATATGTTATAGTGTCGCTGGGCTTTGGAGTTTCAGAACAGGTGTTCCAGATCTTCAAATTTATTCTCACAGCAGAAAATACTCTTCACGTGGAATAATTTTTGCTATGGCGCCATTTTTATATCTTTTATACTTTAGCTGGTCTGTTGCGGTTCTGCATCAGGTGTTCCATTTTCCAAAATAAATTATAGCCTTTATGTTGCCCAGACTTAATACCTACCGCAGAACGGGGCTACTTTGACTTCCAGGGTTACTTTGACAGATGTTGTAGCTACTTTGACAGAGCGCCAAAATCGGTTTTCATGTGTGCTCAGCAAGTGTGCGTGACCTCGAGTAATATTGCGCGAGGCGCGGGGTGTGGGGAACGCGTCATAGCGTTGTGATCGGCCTGGTCAAAGTAACCCTGGAAGTCAAAGTAGCCCCGTTTTACTGTATACAACAAAAAAACTTTTCTTCTTTGTTACTGGAGCATTGTATCTGCCACGATGTCCAGTAGCGGGTCGTTTATCAGCATCAATCACAAATTTATAACTGTTGCTTTGTCCAGGGGGGATAGATACTAATGCAGATTTAAAACTGTGTACGTAGGGATTTACTTCATGCAACATACTTTGAAGCAGTGAAAACAGACTATTGTTCAATTGCGGAAAAATTTGGTTTCTAATATTTGCCTGATCTTGATAATTGGATACGAAATATATTTGGAGAAACTTTGGGGTCATTTTCAGGCAATAATGAACCAATAAGGTGGTAAACTTAGCCTTGCACTTTGAATGTTGGCAAAAATGGGCCTTCTGAAATCTGTTTCGCAACAAAAGATGTCATTTGAAAGGCATTATTGTACGAACGGATGTTGTCCAAGAAATGTTTTGACTGTGGATGGTCACCGATTAGCAGTGATCTTAATATTTCTGGAGGATTTTGTAATATTTCAATATGTACTTTCTCACCTGAGCAACACATACCGTTTGTTTCTTTTTGCCATTTAACAGCTTCACAAAAAGTACAATTTTGCACCATACCTCCGATGGCGGAATATGTGGCGTAGTCAATCATAGAAGTATACGTAAATGCACTCCGGTTCTTATCAACCCAAGGAAGGTCGCCATGCCCTACGGCTATATCTTGAGATACAACCGATTCTTCAGATGATATCGACATTCTGTTCAGAGAATGTCGAAGTCGATCAGAATTCAAACATTCGTTGCGCTCTTCTTCTGTCTCTTCATGCCGTACTCCAGCAATTCTTTCTCTCTCACTTTCTAACTGATTATGAATATTTTGTTGTGTGCATGTTTGGGACAATGTATGATAATCTCGATCAGCAGTTAGTCGCGCATCACGTTCATCACTCGTTTCAAAAGACCTGTTAGTAGATTTGCGAATACGCTGAGAACTCAAGCGTGATTCTGTATCGGTAAACGTTTCCGATTCGCGAGACAATGCATGTCGCTCACGATCAGCGGACACAGTCGCGCATCACGTTCCGCACTTGTCTCTAGAGACCTAGAAGCAGATGCGTTGATACGCTGAGAACTCAAGCGTAATTATCTATCCGTAACGACTCCGACTGGCGAGACAATGCGTGACGTTCACGATCAGCGGTCAGTCGCGCATCACGTTCCCCACTTGTCTCTAGAGACCTAGAAGTCGATGCGTAGATACGCTTGAAACTCAAGCGCAAGTCGCTATCCGTGAACGTCTCCGACTCGCGAGACAATGCATGACGTTCACGATCAGCGGACACAGTCGCGCATCACGTTCCGCACTTGTCTCTAGAGACCTAGAAGCAGATGCGTTGATACGCTGAGAACTCAAGCGTAATTATCTATCCGTAACGACTCCGACTCGCGAGACAATGCGTGACGTTCACGATCAGCGGTCAGTCGCGCATCACGTTCCCCACTTGTCTCTAGAGACCTAGAAGTCGATGCGTAGATACGCTTGAAACTCAAGCGCAAGTCGCTATCCGTGAACGTCTCCGACTCGCAAGACAATGCATGACGTTCACGATCAGCGGTCAGTCGCGCATCATATTCTTCACTGGTCTCTAGAGACCTGGATGTAGATGCGTGAATACGCTGAGAACGCAGGCGTGCTTCGCGATCCAAAGAGGTTTCCACGGAGCGAGTTGCAGCCTGATGTTCTCGAATAGCATCAAGTCTCTCCAGACGCTCTTCGGTAGATTCTTGAGATCTTATGATCATCAATCTTTTAGCGCCTTTGGAACATTGGGAAAGATTTGACCTCTTTCTAGGCATGGTTATAGTTTTATTGTGAAGATATCTGATCAATTAAAATCTAAGTAACTACTCCCCTGCGTTACCGGGTAGGCTACCGTGTTACGAAGATAAATGGAAAAGGAAATTAAACACTCAAATAACATAAGCCCTAAGGCATATTTTATTCGATAAAATAAAAAATAAATGGGAGTTTTGGCCAGTAGAGTCCAATTTTTAATGATATACCATCGTCATCGAAAATCAGTCCTAAACTGTTACCGCCTTCACCGCGTGGAGGTACTCCCAGCTTATGTTATTTTATAATTATACAGTGAAATTAGTGATAGTTTTGATTTCCACACCAGATGTTTCTGATCTTCGATTTTTTTAAGTCAACAGAAAATGCCCATCAGACCGAACAACTTTTGCTAAGACGTCATTCCTATATGTGTTATGGTGCAGATGGGCTCTTGGAGGTCCACATCAGGTGCTCCAGATCTTCAAATTTATTCTCTCAGCAGAAAATGCCCATCACGTGGAACAATTTTTGCTATGGTACCATTTTTGTATCTCTTATAGTTTAGCTGGTCTGTTGCGGTTCTGCATCAGTTGTTCAAGTTTCCAAAATAAATTATAGCCTATATGTTGCCCAGACATATTACCTATACAACAAAAACAAAATTATTCAAATCCGTCCAGCAGTTCCGAAGATTAGCGTTTACAAACAAACAGACACACAGACAAACAGAAAGAATTTTTTTTTGGATTCGTGCCCTATTACTGTTTCTAAACCCCCCGCAATTATTTTTTTTTTAATATATTCAATGTACAGACACAGTTTTTTTACTGTTTTATTATATGTATAGATTATTTTTTGTTATTTAGAATTTGAAAAGAGTATTATCAACTGCAAAGAATGTAATTTATTAAACAATCTAAACAGCCTATTAAAGTTGATTTATATATTCTTTCAAACATTAAATATCTGCCTCAGCGTCCCGATTTTACCCCACCTTCCCATACTACCCAAACACAGCTCATAAAATTAAAAATTCAGGTTCCAATTTTCCAAAACACGTATGTTGCTCATTGTGATTCGCTTGCGTCGCATTTAGTTCAGATACACATTGTTCAGTGGCTCGCCGCGCCGCGCCGCCGGTACGAACAGCCTCGCGACAAACTCCCACTAGTCATTGTGTCATAACTCGCTTTACAGTCAAACTAGCCGCTGTAGCCGAAATCAGCGAGATTGAAATCGTGTCGGTAATGAGATTACCTTATAGCTGCAAATAACTGTGAAATCGTCAAACATGCACTAACTGTTACATTGTTGCTTTGCTTTACCTGCGGAATAGTGTAGGTACTCATTAGTGGCATTAAAGTCGATGTTAGAGATTTTCGATTTTGCAAAGTGCAATAACAATGAACTGTTATTATTATTGCACTTTGCAAAAAGATTACATTGTTACGTCACATGAACTGCAGCAAAGTGCATGTTCTCGTATACTGGCGATCACCATCAGCGTAGAGCAGTCCACTGCTGGGCAAGGGCTACTCCAAATACACGCTGCTCAGATACTACTACCAGCTATATACCTTACAAAGATCGACGCTCCACTAAACCTGAAGACGTCCAACACTTCTCTTTTTTTTCCTACGTTTTTTTTTTTTTCTTTTCTTTAGGCTGAACCGAGGTGTGTGAACAATACAGCTGTAGGTGTACACCTTGATTCTGCCTAACCCTTAGGGGACCACAAGTGTTATGTGTTTTGTATAGATAGATATAAATAATTCCATGATACAAAAGTTCCTGCACACCAAACAACAACCAGAAATTCAAAACTTAAACCGTCAAATATTTCAGCAGCTATCCTTAAAATATGACGACACCTACTTAGTTGTATCTCGAGCAATAACACCGAGTCGTCGCTAGCGCCGTGGACAAAGGGGCTCAGCAGAGAGATGCGACTGTTAATCCGCTGGAGAAAGGACGGCTGTTTATTTTCTCTTAACTCTACTAATGACTCGACGATAAGATAAATCTCGCCGCCTTTTATATTGCAGCGAATACACTTTTATTTTGTTTTATTGCACGTGCAGGTAATTTTTGTGCAAAGGAGGAAAGTTTACAGAGAGATTCCTTCGAGATTCCTTTAGGAAGAAGCATCGCCTTTGTACTTATTTTCTATTCCTTTCTTCTTGTCTTTTTACAGATATGCACATAAACTGCTAAATAAATAAAGTTTATTTAAATGTAATTATTTATATTCCAGTTTAGGATGAGCGTGTTTTTGTGTGAAGATCATTTTCCAATTTAGAACTTTGAATCTAGTCTAAATAACAAAATTAGATCCTAAATAAAACAAACAGAGCATTTATCAAATTAAAACAGTTATCCAACAACACGTCTACATTTGTCAAACAACCCGCCCCTAACTGTCCCCGGCGCAAAAGTGAAGGGGGTGTTTGGGATGACATAAACACAAATAAATAGGGATATTGTGGAAATATTTATGGTTATCAATAAAGATGATAGCGGGGCTAGCAAACCGGTCATCCCATTAAAAGTAAAGGTCGACGTCGCCTTGGTCACCTGCCAGTGTATTCTGTGAAGTGTGAAGTGAGCTGTCAATGGTGTCTATCCCTAGCATCAGATGGAATGACAGCTCACGTCACCCAAGTTTTTTTACAGAATATACCGGCTACAATACCAGAGACAATTGAAATGTTGTTTTAGCCTATAACACCGTCATGCATACCCTTCAAATGTTGTATGAGCTTATAACACCGTCCGTCATGTATGTCTCTTCAAACCGAAACACAGGAGCACTGCTTGGCGCCATAAATACGGTACTATGGTGAGAGTACTTCCTTGTACGAGGTCCTTAACAAGAAATCACTAGATACTTAAGAAATCAAAATCTTCCTTCACCTTGATACAATACGGTGTAACAGTCGCCCTGAGAATATCGCGATCCGTCGGTCGTCAACTTAAATCGAGTTCTAGCTCTTCGCTCGCTCCGCTTTGACGCACCTTCGCGCTGGGAGCTGAGCAACTTTGTCATTATGACGTCAGCGCACTGATTAGCGGTGACGTCGGGTAATGTGCTAATTGCATTTTGTTGGCTTTTGTACAACAACGTTGGGAAGATCCTGGCATTTTCCGAACAATATTAGGGTTCGAAAATACGTACGTTTTTGAATGTTTAAGTTTCTGTCGCCTTGTTACTCGCAACAGCTGGCATTATGGCACAAAGGGATCTCAGTACATGTAAACAATAATCACCAATTCACAGCAGACCAACCGAGACAAGTGTCAGCAGCTGAATGAATTTACTCACATCACAAATTTATCGTCTTTTATCGGGCAATAATTGTTTTTTGGGGGAGTATCACACACACACTCACACACCCCCACACTCACATACATACACATACACACAGAGCAGCTAAATTAATGTTTTACTTTATTTTTATTTTCCTTTATTAGGTCCTTACATATGAAATTGGCGTTTTGTATGGAAGGAACAAAAAGTCGAATATTTTTTAATATAATATATTTAATTAATCAAAGTATGAACCATTGTTTTCAATGCACTTTTGCCATCTTATAGGTAGTTCATTGATCCCTTTACTAAAAAAACCAGTCGGACGGGAATCAATAAAATCTTTGAAGGCGATTTGGACTGCCCCATCGGAGTTGAATTTTTTCCCTTGCAAAAAGTTATCCAAATTGCGAAAAAAATGGTAATCTGTTGGAGCAAGGTCCGGGGAGTACGGAGGATGTCTAAGACATTCCAATTCAAGCTCTTCTAATTTGGTAGCCGTCTGTTGCGCAGTGTGTGGTCTGGCGTTGTCGTGAAGCAGCAGTGGCGTGGAGCGATTGACCAGCCTTGGTTGTTTAGCCGCTAGCTTTTCCATCATGGTTTGTAATTGCTGACAATAGACATCAGCTGTAATAGTCTGGCCAGATTTGAGAAAACTGTAATGAACAATACCGGCACTAGTCCACCAAACGCTTACAAGTAACTTTTTTGGGGTTAATTTTCGCTTGGGGCAGGATTTGGCTGGCTGGCCAGGATCCAACCATTGCGCTGAATCATCTGAACCATCGTAAAGAATCCATTTTTCATCACAGGTAATGATTCGGTTTAAAATACCTTCATTGTTGTGCCGGTTCAGTAATGTAACGCAGCAGTCGACGCGCGTTTGCCGGTTTGCTTCAGTCAATTCGTGAGGTACCCACCTTTCAAGCTTTTTAATCTTCCCAATTTGCTTCAAGTGAATTAAAACAGTTTTATCACTAACATCGAAGCCTGCAGCTAACTCGGACGTGGTTTGCGATGGGTCCGCTTCCACAATAGCCTTCAATTCTCCATTATCAACTTGGGTCTCAGGCCGTCCACGGGGCTTGTTCTGCAGGTCGAAATTTCCAGAACGAAAACGTTGGAACCAAAAACGAACTGTGTTTTCTTTTGCAACATGACCGCCATACACATCATTCACCCTTCGAGTCGTTTCCGCAGCACTAGTGCCACGGCGGAACTCGTACTCGTAAATAATGTGATATTTTAAATTTTCCATTTTGTAAAATGAGTGACGCACACAGAAAAAACAGAAGAAAAAAAACAAATGAATGACGGTCATCGAAGCACAAATACATGAGTAAATAGCTGTACAAATTTGAATTTGGAATTCCTTACCAAAGAGGAGAAATTCGTGATTAAAGTGGCCAGTACGAAAAACGCCAATTTCATATGTAAGGACCTAATATAAACCTTTTACGCCTCATCATTGTATCTAGTTACCACATATGGGAAGAGCGAGGCAGCTCCGACACAAGTACTTTTGTAACTTACTGGGGCTGCCTCAATTTATGTATGACACTAAATATTTTTGTATTTTTTGTATCTATAAAGGCTAAAAGGAATAATAAGTAAGTAAATAAGTAATTCCATCACGTTTACCCTTCAGACTTGCGGTTATTATGATATTAACGCTTAATACTGGTCGATGTCATCGTTCTGGTAGTACCCTACTGGTCGATTTCGTCGTTCATTATTATTGTAACATCACTCAATTACCCCCGTCGGTCCGGAGGGAAAACATGCAGTAATTTACTGATAAAAATATTATTTTGGGTACTATTCATGCATATATTTTCAGTGATACCAAGGGTATTCGGGAAGCGGTGCATTATGTTCATTGCGTGTTCACCCCCTCTTATGGCATTATTAATTTAATCTCAGTTCAGTACGGGAAAGAGATGGAGCTGTACAGGACGTGTAGCTCCATCTCTTTCCCCGTGTAGAAAACCTCAAACGGCGAAAATATTGCATCCTGATTGGGAGTTATATGTTCGAGCCGTTTGGAGTTGAAACACTAGGGCCATGGGGTCCGAGTGTCCACTTGGTCTTTCGAGATATCGCCAAGCGGTTAGTCGACTCTTCACGTGACCAGAGGGCTGGCCTATTTCTTAGCCAAAGAATTAGCATTGCCATACAACGTGGCAATGCTGCCAGCCTTTTGGGCACTGTTCCTGTTGACAGCGATGCAGACGAATTCTTTGATGCCCTGTGATTATTTTGTTTATTTCTTCATATAATTGTACATATTATTATAGTTTATATGTTAGTTTATATTATGTAAATATTTAATTGTTACAAACTCAAATCACCGATGAGCAGTCAGAATGTCACAGCACTAATAATTCAATAGTGATGGCGGGCAGTACACGACTCGATTTACTTATACATTATTAACTAGTTTGTGGTTGGTTGCGTCGTGTATGTGTGTATTTTTGCCGGTAGTAAAATACATAACCAACACAAAACATATCCAGCATTACCACAAAAGATACTTCACATTTCCGGAAAATCGTTAAAACTTTCCTCGAAAACGTAAAATAAGTTCGCCACTCCTGGTTGCCTGTAGTTTGTAGCCTGTAGTCTATAACAAAGCATAACTAGGTAAGTATATGCATGAACACATGAACTGCAGTACAATGTCGTATTGTAGGTACCGGCGCTGTCGTGAAAACTTAGTATACGGAACTCAAGATTAAAGCTGGGATCAGACGTGGTTTTTACATAGATACCAATTTCCTGCCCTTACCCTATGTTACTTGGGGTCGACGCAACACGATTTTTTCTTCCGTTCTCCCTATCAGCCGTCTCTCTATCATTCACTCATTTTTCCTTTCTTTTATTCCTTACACAATCCATTCATGTTTTCTTTGGTATTCCTCTCCCTCTCCATTCATCAACATTTATATTTATGACTCTTTTATTTACGTTAAATAAATAAATATAATAAATACCTCCTCATCAAATGCCTATAGGTACTTCTGTAGAAAATCAGTATGGTCACTGATTTCTATCGAATCGGGAATCGAACCCGTACTAATGATTATAGTTTTAAGGCGTAGCGTAAGCGGATGGATGAAATAATGATGCGAGTACAGATGAAGAAATGAAGGATTTATTAAGCAATTAGAAAATTAGGTATATTTAAATTAAATTACACGGACAATTACAAGAGTATACTATAGTTAGCGTGGCGCGATCCGAATGGTTCGGTAGGTGGTCAAATGATGACTGGTTATCCGCAGCGCTATCTTCTTACTTTATGCATGTTCGTCACTGCATTTGACATCTATCTCAACATTCTCATCTCCGCTGCATGCAATTTTGTCTCATCCGTCTTCTTTACGGCCCAAAATTCTAATCCATACAGTTTAATAGCAGTTAACATGATTATGTAATTTAGGTATAAATTCGCCTCGCCTTCCTCGTGTGAAATTACACAATATATTTTTTTTTCGGTCACCACCATCAGCATTGCAAATCACAAACAAACAATTCGACTCACAAACAAACAAAACAGAACGACAATTTTGCTTTCTTTTGTCCTGTTTTCATCTTTTCAAAGACGTTTGTTCATGCTTTTCTTAATTATGTCCGTTCATTACGGCCTTACCCACAACCAAAGAATATACCTACTCTCTACCTAGAGCCCACAACAATTTCAGTTTTGTAACGTGCGCAGTTGCTGCTGGTGGATAACTCAATCCGTCGATTTGATCTCTGAGCATAGAGGTCAAAGAGACAGAAGTTTCCGATCTAATATATCAGCTTTGCCGCTCTACGGCACAAACCCACAAAAAAACGCAATATTTGTTTTGCACGACTTGTTCTAGGCACGTGAGGCTGTGAAACATTCTAATTTCACTGATACTTTGTGAAGCTTGTTTTAGTGTTAAATAATAAGTGAACTGTATTTTTTTCCTGATAAAATCACCAAGTAGCGGACACAAGAAAAATAATGTAAAAAACGTCGCAACACGTGTAGTAACACAAATGTACCCCCATGAAGACAAACCTTAACGCAGCCGTGTCTACCGTGCAAGTTTATTGCGGAGATAAAGTTTACTTTACTTGATACTGTGCTCATTGTTATGCGCTGCTATTTCGTGCTATCAGACAATATTGCTCGTTCCGAGAAAAATGAGCTTGCACAACAAAATGAGAATCTATCGAAGCAAAGTACGGAGTTTGTCGGAATAGTTTAATTCAAAGAGAAAATATTGAACAAGGAAAATCAACAATAGATGTTTTGATATCATCTTTGGGCTCTTTTAATTGAAAGAAGAAGGGCCTGGGGTACTAGTTAAAACTTAAAATTGTGAGTCTGCAAACCCTACCTAACAAAACAGTTTTATACAAAGTAGGTATAGTATTAAGTAATTAGTAGTCCCACTAACAATCATACATGTTGTTAAAAGAGGTGACTTACCCTTTTTGACATTGCTCAGATTGTTTAGGTACATTTAAAGTAAGACCTTTTTTGTTTAGGTACCGTACTTGTGTTTACGTTTACAAAGACCTTTGAAAATCAATCACATTCAATCAAAAAAGAGTCAGGTATGAAAGTATGAAATTATGAATTTATTTGTGACATTTACGAATTCATTTTATTTTTTGTAAACGAAATCAACTCATTCATTACTCAGTACACCGCTGACGTCTGACGTCAAACGAAGAGTGACGTCAGAGAGGACGTAGAAAGGCTTCTCAAACAGAACAGTTTTTATACGCATCGAGGCTGTCACTGACAATGGATAGGACGCTTAACAAAGAACGAAGAAACTCAAAAACTTGACCTACCTACCTACAGATTTTCTGGATTTAAGACGATTGAAATGTGTGATCAAATAAAATAAAATCGAGTACTTAAATGTGTTAGCAATAGAAGATTGATATCGTATTTTTATCGATCACCACTGTGCATACAACAACTAATTTTTTTTTAAATCGAGCAGTTCTGTGGAAGCTGATAGTTTTTATTGGTCGTCAAAGCGCAGAATGAACAAGCGAAAATATTGAGCGCCAATAATAGAAGAAATCTCTAAGGAACTAACTACCTTTTATATGCACAAAATAGGCAAATTGATGTACGAATTGTGTCACCGCCACTTTGCAAGAGGCTGTCACGAAAGAAGTTTGCTAATAACGCATTTTAGAAAATGGAGTTTTTCATTTTCATGAATAGGAAAAAACTGTTTTACCCCTTTCTTCAAAGTAGGTAAATAGACATGTAGGTATTATACATTTGTGAATTTGTCTATTTAATATTCTTGCATAATCAGCCTATAATGTTCCCACAGCTGGGACTCTGTGAGAGGGGGCGGGCTGGTAATCTACCACGCGGGCCCACTGCGGGATGGTAGATGTCACATGTCTTCGAATTTTAGGTTCTAGGACATGTTGGTTTCCTCACGATATTTTTCTTCACCGTTTTGAGAGCAGTGGTGATGAAATGATTTACACAAAGTAAAGCGCCGGCCTGCTTTCGAACCCATGACCAACAACTCGTAAGTTGGGGCATTTACCACTGGGCCACCACTGCCCTCGCCCCACTAATATAATACTCTAGTAACTTTAATATTCTTAGCATGTCGTTATATAAAATTAGAATAACTAGCTACTAATGCAAACTGGGTCAGATGTAAAAATTAGAATTCAGTAAAAACCTTCCCTATTCCGAGCTCACATCACAAAAACAGGCAAACCAAACTATGAATGCTATGGTTTGTAGTTTTTCCCCCGAGAGCCCATTTATCTTGAGGCCTGTATGCCACCGTGACAGACATCCTCCGTACATACTTTGACACGGCTCCTCTATCCTATATGGGGCTATGGGCGATATGACCCACTTTGGATTTAACGTCCCGCGAGATGGGCTGTGAAAAATTCCGTTTCTGTTTATGTATGTATGTGGCTCGGTATAAATATAATATCGTGGCACCTTTGTTGAAAAGGAGTAGGCAATGCTTCGTAGCAGCCACCTTGAAACTAATTGGCCGACAAAAGTAACTTCTTACAACATTTTGTGTATCAATTAGGTATTTTATACGTTTGTAGCAAAAACAGGCCACTGCTGTGCAGACCGTTCACTTTGCTCGCTCGGCTTGCTCGGTTCGCGCAGCGCAGCGCACGTCTAATTACGCTCGGCTCGTCTATTAACTATTCATTCGGATATCTATGCTATGTATCATATTATAAATCGCTCTTAGCGATAAGACCGCCCATTGTGTCACCCATTGTAAAGTTTCTATACATACGTCTGTAATTTATATGGTGTACATAATAAAGAGTATTCTATTCTATTCTATATGCTAATAGGCAATCTATCAAACCAATTTGGTTGCCAAATTCACAGAATGAAATCAACAATATTTTGTTAGTAAAATAAATGAATAATTCGAATAATTTTGATTGTGCCAAAAGTTAATATTATTTTGTGAAATACGTTCTATTGTACGTGGATGAATGTTTTTCTCATCTAGACAAGTTACCATGGCCTACTTGGAAAACCTTAAATAGACTTCGTACCCAAGGCTGCAGCAAGGACAACCTCCACAAGTGAACCCTCACTTGTCTGGAAGGCTCAGACCTCCGGTGTGTATGCGGTGTCTCTCCACAAACAATGGCTCACCTCCCATCTTGCACCGCACGCTCTGTCATCTGCACACGTGAGGACCTAATGGCCGCGTCAGCGAATGGTATCCGCGTTGCTGAATTTTGAACCAAACAAAAAAAAACTATGTTTATTTTTCTATTTTTGCCATCGACACACTAAGAAGAAGAATGTTCTTGACATTAATTATTATTTGAGGTCGGACAATCGAGCTTTTATAATACTCGCATTATATGATTAAAAATGCATTGCTGTATTCCAATTTAATGTCATATCATGCCATGTGAAAAGCAATGAATTATAAAAACAATTAATTCAGTAATAATACAATATTTTACAAACAAATAATGCCGAGGAATTATGTATCCGAGTAATTGTATGTACAAACAGAACACTGAATCAATATTAACTTCACAAACATTTGAATCATGAAAAGGGCATTACAGTAAACAATCACGTTTCTAAAATAAAACGACTCCAGACGAATAATAATATAATACAACGCAGGAATATTGAACTCAATCTACAACAGTCCACAGCAACACTTTCCAACCACTACACCATTTGAACCTCATAAATAATGCCAAGTAATACGCCCCGCTGTGACCGCTCGGCAGGGAATTACGGACTTATTACACTTGACGGAAAGCACGTAAGATGATACTATGCCTGTAATTAGGGCGGAGTGAGACTTGTACGCGCGTCAATCCGCCTGATTGTGTTATTGTCAAATGGTAATGTCGTGTGGCGTGGCTTATTGAGTTGTGAGGAAGATATTTAGGTAACGTAAATTATATTCGTGAATTATATGTTGGCCAGAACTTCGGCACTTTCTCGGCGTCGTCGGTGGCAGCGCAGAAGTCACTTGGCTGCATTTTTTGGGGCGCAGAAGGTAGGTTAAGGGCTTGTAATAGTTCAGCTAAAATTCAGATTTTGTCCCCACTTCCCCGCGCTATGTATCATTCTATCCCACTCGCACTGACATACTGATTCAGTTAGGGTGAACTGAACTATTGTTGGAAGGATGTCAAGAAATAAAATGATTAAACTTAACATTAATTTATTACATTCACATTGTATGTACAGTATATATAAAATTCTTTTAAATAGGCAGGTAAATAATAAGTAGGTATAACAAAACAAACATGAGACACTCATCATTCGCATAGAGCAAATACAGTTTACATCGAAATCCGCAATATAAGTACCTACTTCATTAGTGTTCTATGACCGACCAAAGACCATTGCTCTACCGCCATATGTTTGTCACCATAAGACATCGACAGCCAAATAGAGCCGGCGCTCAGCTCACTGACAGCGTACCACGGCAGGTTGTGCTGCGGCATCCCGCGGCGTTCCGTGGCATCCTGCTGAAAGCCCGCACAGACCGGACTGCATCCCATTAACCGAAATGACCGCAGCACAAGTTTCAATCTTATTTCAACTAGCTTAGCAATCATAATTCCTCGACACAACGTGACCCACACGTCCCGCGGGATGCAATGGCGCGCCGCGGCATTACGTGGAATGAAACGGCATGACACGTCATGCCGCAGCATCCCTCGGCGCGTCGCGTCATGCCGCAGCGTCCCGCGGCACGTCGCGTCATTTCCCGGCATCGTGGTATCGAAATAAAGTAACATGAATTCTAAACTCATTGAAATAAGATTCAAAATAACTTGATTAGTAATAAAATCCTTTGCCATGACAAAGCCTTAAAATTACTTTCTTTTTGCTGAATCTTTGGCCAAAAAATAGGCTAGTCCTCTGGTCACGTGAAGAGTCGACCAATCGCTTGGCGATTTCTCGAAAAATTAAGTAGGCACTCGGACCTTATGGCCCTAGTGTATCAGCCCCAAACGGCTGGTACATATAAGTCGGAATAAGATTAGAGTATCTATTTGTGCTGTTTGAGGTTTTCTGCACCCGCAGTAATCGCACTAGCACAGCCAACCGTAATAGGAAGATGGGGTGGCGCAAGGTAGTCGATACATGTTACATCACACACCAAAGGCCGACCTAACTTCTAAGGCATTATGGTCAATCTGTCTGGTCTTTTCCAATCGTCGCGAGCCATTGGGTTCTAAAACAGCTGGCAACCCAGCACTGTCAAGAGCACGCAATGGTTATAACGCATAATAATACGTCATCGGAATGACTGATGTCAATTATAAAGTTTCATACATTTTGGCTTTAACGGAGGTTTGGAATAGAACGAATTTTAAAATAAGTTGTTTTTAATGAAAACATTTAAATTAAAAAAAAAAGAAATCAAGAGGAGGAGAATGACGAAAGCAAGAACATTTATGTGAATTCCCTTAAATCCCTAATTTCCACATTCCATGTATGTCTGGTATCACATAACTCTGGCAACATGTAGGTATGATGGATGAGTAAAAATTTGTTAATTTAGGTCTCATGAATTTTGCCCAATAATGATCGTCTTTCTGTATAATTTCAGTTTTGATATGATTTTTACATCCCGATCATACGCCAAAAATACATGTTTTTCTACCAGTTATGTGTAGTTGTCCCTGCACCTGAATGTACCAAGGATGTTTCAAATTTATGGAAAGTCCATCTTTCGTTTTCCTCCAAAACCTTATTTTTTTTAATCTATAGCATCGTCCAACGAAGTCCTGAATGCAGAAATTGGACACTTTATTTCTACTATTGTGTCTTCTCCCTGCACAACTCCGTCCGGAGTTGCACCTAGAAAAGGTAACTCTTTATCAATAAAAAGACCATAAGGCTCTATTTTTTTAATATTAAATTGTGATGGTAGTTGTTCCATGGTAGTTGTTTCACTTTCTATTCCATGTTTTATGGACGGCACATTACATACATTTTTTGGATAATATATAAGATTTTTAACTAAAAATAACTTTAATTTCGGAAGTCGGTGGCAAAAAAGTAATATACAAATCCAAAGACACCGACATCCGAAATTAATATTATTTTTCACTTTGTAGTATTTTTGGGAGTCGGTATTTTTTGTCAAAAATTTTTTGAAGTGAAACTTCTTTAGGCGCGCTTGACTTGGGGAGTAAACTGGCGAACGCGTTACGGAAACGTGTGATCGGGCGAGTAGGGAAGGTACGTATTTATGCGACCGGGTTTTTACACCAGGTATTTGCTTCCAAGTACGCACACAAGTACGTAGGTACTCAAATAGTTCAACAACCGCGTTTGTTTTCGCAAATGCAATCATGCTCCTTATCAGTAAGAGCACAGAATACTTAATAGTACTACGTACAGAAAGGACACTCCCTTCCTCGACCTCATATCAGATACCGCACCTCACCCCGCACTTCGAGGTATTCGTCGCCGACTCTTTAGCAAGGGCGCTCGCGAACCGCAGCGCTGTATTGCTGATACGAACACACAATTATGCGATTTAAAAGTTTTATTTGAGTTTTAATCACGATGGTTGGATATTGTGATGCTTTTCCGAATTCGTATTTACATAAACTGTTTGTAAGATTTCGCATTTTCATTTGTTTATGTAGTAGTAATAGGTAATTATTTTGCGAGCGTTGTATGGAGTGTCCGAGGTGTGGTAAGAGTCTATGGAACAATTTCGTATGCAAGTATTTTTACTTTAATGGTTTGTAAAAGTATTTTATTTTTAATTATAATTAAAAATAAACCATTAAATTTCTGATGCCAAACTGCATTCAGTGATGGATTATTTTTTATTAAATAGTTTTTGTAAATAGATAATAGCTTCATATTTGCAATAAATTACCACCGTTGTGTCATCGCGCTTCTCTTTCTTTTCCTACCGAATCTACGGTCCTGCATGCGGCAGCAGCGGGCAGCATTATATATGTTTATTTCCTTCAATGGAACTATTTAGTCTCAGTAGTTCCTTCAGCTTTTGCAAAGGGACTACTGATCAAAAAGTTCTCAGTAGTTCCTTCAAAGGAACTGCTAAAGGAAATATCTAGTCTCAGTAGTTCCTTCAGCTTTTGCAAAGGAACTACTGATCCAAAAATTCTCAGTAGTTCCTTCAAAGGAACTACGCGAAGGAACTAGTGAGCATAAACGATATTTTTTACGAAAACAAGTTTTGATATTATAACACAACTTTAAATACCTCCAGGACCCCTGTACAGTTACATGCGGGTGCAAAATTTGCTGTTTGTGGTAGTGCGCATACAGCAAATTTTCACACCAAAAATTAAAGTCGATTTCCAGCATTTACTTTTGTCACAGATCTTTTGTGCAATGTTTCTTAGTTTGATGTACGACGGCTATAAGTCTTTTTACACCCTGTATCAATAAATAGATAAAATTATTTATAAAAATAGTTTTGCTGAATATATTGAAAACACCATTACACATTGGGAACTGTCTAAAATAGGTACGTTTACCTCCCTAAATTTCTGACAATGTTTTGACATTGACATGAGATTACGATTTTAAACCATTTCAAAAATTATTTTATGAATGAAAACTACAAAATTTGGAAAAAATAAAAATACGAGGCCTTATATTTTACATCTATATTTCATTTTACTTTATTACATAATTTCTTCAGAACATAAATCGTTGTCAATCGGGTCTTTTGAGCGCAAGCGAAGTGACACGGGTTCCCCGTCTGATAGCCGAAGCGGTACTGACAAATACTGAATCGGGGTCCTGTCGGGGGCCGGGCGGCAGAGCGGTTCAAGGTATGAGTGGTTATAAAGCTTGATATTTCGGATCTCATCTTTTTACATTAAATTTAACGATTAAAAAAATAAAAACGAACCTATGACACCTGCTTTATGCATAGTTCGATTAGCTTGCAAATTTTCATGGCCTAATTTGAAAATTTTCATTGAATATTCTCCTTTTATTTTGCGGTTTAGAGGTAACTTTGAGACTTCTTTGTATCGAGAAAATTGTATGCAATCGTGTTTTCGCAACCGATGACACCTCGCAGTAGTCCTCATCTTTATCGTATATTAATTTCAAAGTGAAAACTGAAGAACTGTTGGAACTACAGCCGTTAATGCTAAGGCAATTTTCGCAATCTGAACTAGTATCGGCCCTTAAAAGTTGGGACATAGTTTGCACCACAGTCCCACAGCCACACCCTGCTGCAGTACCGTATTTACAAGACTGTAGTAACCTTTTCCTGTGTAGCAACTTGCGTGCTAAACTTTATTGTACAGGTACAGACGCCAGCACATTAAGCTACCCCAATCTGTCAAATTTCTTTGATAGATTTTCAACTTTATTACAAAGTAATAAGGTTCATATTCAATTGGGAAAATTTGACAGGTTGGGGTAGCTTGATGTGCTGGCCTCTGTACATTACTATTGTTGTAAATATACTTTTTATTACAGCTCTTGATGGAAACTATACGAGTATACGGAAAACAACTTTTGTATCCGCACATGTCCTGGTTTTGGTCACAGGTGATGTTAGATTAGTTTGAGAGTACCTAGGTATTGAACCTGGCATGAAATTCAAAATTCATGTGCAGACAATGGTATCAGAGGGGCAATTCTCGTAATTTTAAGAACGTTCACAGTCTGATCTGTCTCAATCTGCCAAAAATACCTCTAATTTCCCTACATTTTGACAAGTTTTTGACATTTGTTTGTCGCCGAGATGAGACTGCGACTAGACTTTGAACGTTTTAAATTACGAGAATTGGCCTTCAGATATAAATGAAACGAAATGTGTTTCAGATAGAAGTTCTGTTTTGAAAATCGTGCCATAGTTCGGACGAGGCTGTGGTTACCACTACTTTGAAAGAAAAAAAAGGAAGAAAGAAAATACATTTATTTGCGGCAAACATGAAGTGTAAAAAGAACACAAACACAATAAATATAAAAAATACTTAAATGAAAAAAAAATGTTTTTATATAAATATAATAATACTTTCATCATCATTTCAGCTAAAAGACGTCCACTGTGCTTCCCACATCCAGCGGATTCCTGCGGCCTTCACAAGGTCATCGTACCATCTTGTGGGAGGACTTCCAACGCTACGTCTTCCGGTAGGTACGCAGTCGCCACTACAGAACCTTTCAGCCCTATCAGCCATCCGTTCTTCGAGCAATGTAACCTGCCTTCGGAATACGTCGGGTTACCTTGGTACCTGGTACTCCTGCGGATCTCTTCATTTCTGGTTCGATCACGCAGGGAAACTGCAAGCATAGGCCTCTGCATTGGCATTTGGGCCACCACTACTTTATCACCCTATTATCAAATCTTTAGCCACTTCAGCCGTCGTAACATGATTTAAAAATCTTTTACTTTTTAAAAGTCTACAAGTTCCATCCACAATTCCGCTGACAATGGATTTCTATCTCCTTGTGTTCCTACTGCGGCTACAGTTCGTTCCCCAGTTGTTCCCGTCCACCAACTCACGCGGAAAGATAACTGAATAATCGAGTTTCCGTATTTTCTGTCACTGACAAAGTTGTATACAGGGTGGAAAAAGGGGTGCTTGTAAGTTATTACAACGGATCGAAATAAGAATAACATGTTGACGCTGGCAGAATAGTCGACATCGGCTCAGTTGCCAAAGAAGAAAAACCGGCCAAGTGAGAGTCGGACTCGCGCACCGAGGGTTCCGTACAAACCTGTTTAAAATATTTTTATTATATGATGTAACTAAAAATTTACGGTTTTCGCAATTTTTCCTTTATCTGTGCTACAAGACGTTGTCTTACAAAATTTCAAGATTCTGAGTTCACGGGAAGTACCCTGTAGGTTTTGATTCCCTTGCGATTGTCGAAAATTTGCGGCAGAAACGGCTGTATCTTTTGATTGCCTTGGTTTAGAAGTTTGATTTTTTCACAGCTCCAAGAGACAGTAGACCTGAGTATTTGATATAAATTCCAGCTTGATATCTTTACGCGTTCCTGAGAAAAAGGGTCTTGATAGACAGACAGACGGACGGACAACAAAGTGATCCTATAAGGGTTCCGTTTTTTCCTTTCGAGGTACGGAAACCTAAAAAAAAGAATAACATGACGACAAAGAATTAAATGTTATACTTACATACTCATAATTATTATTTCGTTTATACCTATAGTTATGTCACCTAAAATGGTCCGGCATGGTGTGGATTTAAATTTTATATAAAAGAAAAAAACAAAACCCTATTCTTTACAGTAAACTTATATAATATTATTTTCAAACCATTAATAATAGCAATTTGTGTCACCAATCAGTCCAAAAATCTCGCCATGTTGAGCCTGTTAGTACAGTTACTAAAAATCGGGATGCATTACGTTTCCCGACCCGCCTTTTGTAGTATTTAAGTGGTCGTTAGATCTTCTATCGTGCCATATAAAAGCTTTTTACGTCTTCATAGAGAAGTTACGATTTTTATATAGACAGTCATTTGCCGACATGGCGACTATAAACGCAATCTGGAGCTCCTCTCAACCGTATTGGACGAACGAGAGAGACCCGATTGTTATTATTCGATACTTTGTGAAGCTTTGAATATTTTTCTTTAGCGGAACGTTGTTTTTTTAAGAATGGTTCTCGATTTCAATTCTGTCGTGTCCCGATAAAGGTCGGGATGCTTTTTTATTTTCCTTGTCTCGGTTACTTGGAGTTGTTATTGAAACAAAAATGTTTTGTTCAAGTGGGTACATACTAGGTTTTGCTTGCGATATTTTTTGCGTATTTCTTATTTTAGGTAACAACAGTTTTTCCCTAAAGAATAAAAATATATTTTTGTTTGGATAACTTCGGATTCAGGTTCATTAATTTCTAAATCCAGTTCAATAAAAAACTGAAACAACAAACACTTTAATTCCGTGACTTAACATAATTCCCAAATCTCGACAGAGCACCATATAAATATCTTAGTAAACACTTACCAAATGGACATAATAATAAATTCATTGCAAAAATCATAATCCCGGCGAGAGGGCTCCAATCTCTTCAATCCAATATGAAGCCTCCGTGTAGAATGACGAAGGTTTATTATAAAATACTCGTGTCCATTGACACGACTTGACACGACATAGAGCCGTGTCACACGAGACACACGTCACACGTGACACGCAATACGTTAGATGATATCCTAAAGGCTTGTTCCCACGAACTCCAAATCTATTGTTCTCCAAAAATTTTCTATCCATACATTGATTCCCAAGGGCTCCATAATTTTATTATTTAAAATAATAAAATATTAAAACTGTTCCCAGCGGCTCCAAAACAAATCGCGTAAGGTCAACAAAACACAAATTGCTAAAATTAATGTTATAATTTCGTGGTAAATAGTTTCAGTACAAAGGTAGTCACAAATCTTATGCTAAGGAATTTTTCCCTGAACGTCGCTTCTCATAATGTCGCTCCTCAACAGACGTCTTGCTTGCATTCCCATTACATCGCTCTTCACCTTACTGTAAGTCCCACAACGTCGCGCCTACTTATGGTACAGTCATGGGTAGTCTCTTTTCAAACTTTATTTTAAGATTGTATAAAATTGTTGAATTTCATTTTTTTTTATTCTAAAAAGAAAAATAAAATGGTTGGAACGGAAATAGGTATTATTTTGAATTTATCTCGGATGTGGACCGAAGATGACCACTTAATTTTACTTTTTATTATCTGTAATTTTATTTGAAAAGCACTAGGGTAGCAGAAGTATGCAAGATATTGCTGCTAAAATAAAACTCATGAAGAACATGCGGCTTATGCATGGGGTAAGCATTACGTATTATACAACCTCCTACTAACTTCTGTTACCCTAGTACTTTTCAAATAAAACTAAACTAAATAAAGCTATTTTGATTATACAAAAATATGAAGTATGATATAAATTGCATTATTTATTTGTGAATGATTTAAATGTGTTTATATAATTTATTGCAGTTTTTTTTCTCTAAGACCAGAAAATAAACTGTCGAAATAAAAAAATATTAATCATTTTCAAAGTTAATGCTTTTGAGCTGAAACTTTGTACAGAGATTCTAATCTCTGTACAAAGTTTTATTTGAAAAGTACTAGGGTAACAGAAGTTAGTAGGAGGTTGTATAATACGTAATGCGTAACAGGTTGAAGAGTGTATCTGGTCTAGAGACCAGATACACTCTTCAACCCGTTTGTATTGATATACCCTTTCCGTAACACCCTGTATATAGTGATAACTATACAGTATTATTTTTGATGCGAAAATGTTCCTTACTTGTCTCACTTTTTCAAAATCTGTCAAATGCAGAATCTATTAAATATATCACCTGTCAGTAGTAGATTATGATGTCAAAAGTAGAATCTTTCAAATTTTGACTTAACGGATAATTTGTTTGTTGAATCATAAATTAATTTTATTTTAAATACTTATACAACTTTTTTTGCAGTTTGTACTTTAAAATTTTTGGAGCCAATGGGAATGATTTTATTTAATAATAATAAATTTGGGTTTATTTTTGGAGCCGTTGGGAATAAAATTTTGGAGCCGTTGGGAATAAGCCATCCTAAAACGAGATTTGGCGCGGCTTATTGAACGAGTAATAAAAACTCTTCTGAATTAAGATTTGATGTAGTTTAGGATTCACGGACACAGCTTTAGTATTGGATTTAGTAAAATTTATATTACTTACGGACTGTAATGCATATTAGTGGAGTCATCTTTTTAAACACAGATATTCCTTTATAAATAGAAACATCTTTAATTAATTTACTTTGTGACACCCGATGATGGACATATTTAAGTCTCTTCTATTTATTTATTTGTAAGTATATCAAAAGAAGTGGTTTCTGCTTGCAGGAAATCCCTACTTTAGTGCTGCAAAGGTCTTTGGCGCGTGGTCAAATCGGAATTAACTGCACCATCTTGTTTTGTCAATACATTTCACGAAACAATTGAAGATTTACCTTTACCAACAGGCCTGTCACTGTCAACGACATTTGAGCGCCTAAGGATCCTTGTAGCAGGGTGAATCATCTTTATCTGTCCGCTTGATATCAATCCTAGGTATGTATATCTATACATACCTAGGTAATTTGGTATAAATTTTATGTAACTGTATAGTACAAAATATCTCACAACTCACACATCAAATATCTCTAAACTTATTACCGTGAGCAAAACTACCGCAATATTTGCTGTCTTTACTAGATCGTCTGTGTCGACCTTATTATGAGAGCTCTTACTGCTTTAGGGAATTTTATTAACCGATAGAACGCAATATTGTGTTATTGGTACATTGACGTCGCGACTTGTTTGTTTTCAACTGCTATTGCAAGACTTCGTGTCTATTCACGAACAAAATACTGGAATGCAATAAATAAGGCATCAAAATATTAGCATGTTCGATCAAAGCACAGAATACTTAAAGTACTACGTAACAAAGTCAACGTCAAAGTACCTTATTTGTCGGTAACACGAACAC
Source organism: Amphipoea oculea (assembly GCA_945859645.1). Classification (NCBI taxonomy): domain Eukaryota; kingdom Metazoa; phylum Arthropoda; class Insecta; order Lepidoptera; family Noctuidae; genus Amphipoea; species Amphipoea oculea. The sequence goes on from OX243884.1 coordinate 570,700, forward strand.
GGTACATAGGATGTTCCTAAATTAACAAAAAAAGCAGTCATAGAGACTGCCGGCAGAAGCTAAAACATAAAACTATGCGTAGCTTACTGTTAATATTACCATGTCGGTAACGCGATCCCATAAGACTGTCTCCTACCAAAAATCGCTCGACGCGCCTAAAGAAGTTTTCACTTCAAAAACACACACACGCATAAGTACCTTTACACTATATTATCAATTTATTGTTATATTTCTAATTCGATCATTATGGTCATAAATAATCACGATACCTAATGGACTGAGAATGACGGTTTTTCCCGAACCCCATTAACAGGATACCGTCAATGGGGACAACAGGATTACATTTTAATTATTTTTATTTGGTTTGTCAATGGGGACAACGGGAACAGACGAAATATGGTCTGTTTGTCTTATGTACAGACGCCAGCACATCAAGCTACTACAATCTGTCAAATTTCTTTAATAGATTTTCAACTTTATCGCAAAAGCATTAGGTTCAAAGTTCATTTGGAAATTTTAACAGTTTCGGGTAGCTTGATGTGCTGGCGTTTGTACCTACAGTTTACGAATAAAGAATTGAATACATTGAAAGTTTATTTAAGAAATTACAAAATAATTAAATATTATAATCCAAAGCATTTATTTAAATTAATTTTAAATAATAACAGTCATAACAACACGTCAAACAACTAGTCAAGTAACCCGCCCCTAACAAAAACAAAGCAAAGGTGCCCAAAACGCTTGCTGCATTGCCACGTTGGTTGGTAATGGCTAACCTTTGAACCAAGAACGAGCCGGAGCGGGAGTCATCCGTTATGTCACGGAGCTTGTGCCCTATCTCACTAAAATGAGCTTCTTGCCCTCAGTGCCCCAACCACCCAGGTCTCAACGGCAATGGGCACGAAATACAATTACTTTTAGCGAAAGAAACCATCCTGTAGGTAGGAGAAGATAACAGACAAGAGATGGCTTAAAAATTACGCTGAGAAAGTTTTAATTAATATCAAAGTAACTACAAACTGAAAGTTATCGTACAAAAACTTTAGGTGACTTTATAATCAAAATGTTCAAGAATGAACGAAATATAAAATATTAGATGTTTTTCTGTAATTTTAGATAAACTATATCGGGTTACATTATTGGCATTCATTTCACGTGTGGGCGACGGATACTTTAGGTAAGTTAAGGCTCGCGCACATTTGAGCGGGTCGCATCGCAATCGTAACGCATCAAAAAAATCCTCCCGTAGCGCAACGCACTGGCGGATCGTTCGCCAGGCGTATTTTTGCCGCCGCTGTTATGCGTTGCGTTGCGGCCCAAATGTGCATCATCGCACTGCACTGGATACAGTTCAAATTAAAATCTATCTGTAACAATTACTGCGTTGCGATGCGGCCGGATGCGACTGCTATGTGCTTTGATGCAATTTTGCAATGCGGTGCGCTGCGGCTCGCCGTGATTATTATGTGCGCTTAGCCTAAGGAGCCGTACTTCTAGCGTGGGACGACGGACGGGGTAGAGAGGGGTTCGTTATCTTGTAGACGCGTTTTTATTTGTTTAGGTAGTATTGAGTGGTAAGGCGGTAAAGCTGCAGCCGGTTAGACTGGAAGCCAACCCTAATATAGTAGGGAAACTAGGCAGATGTTGATGATTATGATGATCAAATTACACTCTATGTCAGTAACGCGGCAAGCGTTATAACAATTTCATACAACTGTCGAAGAAAAATAGTTTCGATTCGAATATAAGGATAATTTAAGTTGGTATCTAGTCCATTTGTTTAACAATTATTTTTCTTTGTTGTACTATTTAGAAATGGGCTTTGATCAAGCATGTTGGAAATTGCATAAGGTATAAAGACAGCCTTTAACATTATTTACTCACAGTTCGAAGCAAAACAAGTATTTTCTAATTTGACAATAATGAAATAAGCATCTTTCAATAAAAATTACTTGCATCGTCTAAACCCTATTTAGACAGTGCAACTTTTATTGTTGCTTCAACGTATTGAAACCGTGTAAACTAGGTTTTACTGCAATACTTAAAACTTATTTTTCAATCTTAAAACAAATGCTAGTTATCCTCAAACAAAACAATTTCTAATCACAGCTTACGTTCTCCGATCTCTAAAAGCAGACGTCGAGAAAGTAATTCACAGTTACATCAATTTATAGATATAATTGTCGAGCTAACAAACGCTCCGTGTTGGGCAGAAGAAATATTAATATTTGATTAACAACTCGCCTGTAACACGGGAGCGATTTAGACGAGTAACTTCCAAATTGGTGGAGATACCAACTTTGGGACTTGCTAATTGAAGGTTAAACTTACTGAAAGTGGTATTCTAGGTAATTTTACGTGAAAATTAGCAGTACTTTTTAATTGATACAGACGTATGTTTTTAAAAGACTAGCAAGATCTACTGACAGCCATCATTAGGGATGGAAACTGTAAAATACGCAAATCATCAGTCAGCCGAAAGACGTCCACTGCTGGACATAAGCCCGGGGACCAAGGATTCTCACAACGATAGGACCTATCCTATCATTGTGAAAATCCTTGGTCCCCGGATCCCGGATCCTAATCCAAGTAGGCTACATGGATCCCACCGTTGTGACAATCCTTTGCGCTTGGCGCTTAACGTTGGCGCTTCAAAAAAAAAAGTATCTTTCCGTTTAAAATAGTAAGCGGATCACTTGAGAACAGCTGAAACGATTTGGCTATTTCTAAACTATAGAACGCTACATCATGCCGGCGTTCTATAGTTTCTGCTTAGCCCCTTGGGAAAAAGGCGTGACCTTTATGTTTGTGTATTTTATAAAATAGCATTCTCCGTAGCCGCGCTCGCGTCTCTTATGAAAGGCTTAACCAATCAATCGATACACAGGCCCTTAAGTGAATGACAATCCCTAGTCAAACTTTAATATTTAACGCGACAAGCGACAGGAGACACAACACCCACGGAAATGTTCTGTAATGACATCTGACACTTGACATAAGTGTATTAGTCGTTATTTGATATACCGACTACCCGCCATTCATACATATTGGATGATATTCGAGATGAGTAACTAGCTTTATTGGATAAACGTCTTAGAACTAAAATAGTAGTCTGTGTTATTTTTTTGGCTTTTAGTGTAACAGGCTCATGATGTATATAAGAAGCGTTTAGAGAGGATAAATAATTTATTACAAACATAATGTATTTTAACCGGTCAAGCGGCGCGCGTCGCCCGATGCGACGAAACAATAGAAAATCAATTGTGTCTCATTAGCGGAGCTTGACAGATTAAAAACTAGATGAGGTTGGCGTTTCCTATCTGACTACTCTGAGAAGAAAGGCCGAAACAAACTCAGAGGTCAAGTGAAACTCATAAGGTTGAGACGATGACGATGAACAGCATTTTCAATTTAGAAATGTTATGGCGGCCATTTTAGAAAAAAAGATTAATTAACTATTTATTAATGAAAAAATCTATATATTGGTAATCAAATTAAAAAGAGGCTAATTTTATTTCACTAAAAAACAGTTTTGAGGGTTTGTCATCTTCTAGGGGATTTATTTGTGGCTCATAAATGAAACCGGCTCCACTAAATAGTTGCTCACTTGCTACTGAACTTGGCAGCGGCGGTGACAATGGGATTACAGGAAAACTTGAAACTTCGAGTTGTACCTTACTGCTAAGAGTCTTCGCTTAGTTGGAGCCGATTTTCTTATTAGATCTCCATTAAAAATGACGACACATCAAGCACTCCATGTTTACTCTTCCTAGAAAGATATTTTTCATTTTCCCTCAAGGTAGCTCGTGCCTGAGAGGAAAAGAAAAATATATTTTACACCTATACCTACTTCAAACTCAAACTCAAACTCAAAGCATTTATTTCAATTAAACCATTACAGGCACTTTTGAATTGTCAAAATTAAGTAGTCGGTCAGTTGGTCAGAAAGTTGAAGCTAGTTGCCCATTCCAAAGCGTAGATCTCTATGGAGAAGAACGGGCAAGAAACTCCATGGACACTCTTTTTAAATCAAGATATTACAAAATCCTGGGTACATTATTCTTGTTGCTTCTATAAATGTGAGAACAATTTAAAAAAAACACACAAATGAAGAAACAATACAAGAAATAAGATTAAAAATAAGCCTTGGCAGTTAAGAGATGACAAGTCTCAACCGACGGCGTCCGTTCACGAACATGACGCATGGATCAGCACCATCCAGCTCAACCATTTTGTAGGGAACCGAATGATCCAACACACGCGCCACCATCAGTGAGACATTTAAGTGAGCATGACACATTCTCAACTGCCATGCTCTTTCAAGTCAACATCAAAAAATAAACGGATCCATGGTTCTTACATTTACAAAATTGAAAAAATGCTTCTAAATGATACAAAACTATAGATTGCAATTTATTTAAGAGATGAATAAAATGTTTAATACCAAACAGGAAAAGGTGTTTAGTATTGCAGCATTAAACAATTAAAACATTATTGAATAAAATAAAAATAAATATTAAGATCGTAATGTCAGAAAGACTAAAAAGAAAAAGGGAAGCACCTCTTCCAAATATTGAAATTTTAACTATTGAGCTCAAGTGCCTGTGGAGCAGGACCAGCATTTAGCCAAGCATTTTTATCTGCAATATAATCATCCAACTTATAATATGCTTGTCTACATAGTGTGCGTTTAATGCATGTTTTAAATTTCTTCTCATTTAGTTGAAGAATATCGAGTGAAATTTTATTATAACATTTTACACAGTAACCCATAAAAGAAGTTTTTACTTTAGACAATCTGAAACGCGTTTGATCTAATTTGTTCCTATTTCTTGTGTTAAAATTATGCCTGTCACTTATCTTACTAAAAAGATGTAGATTTTTTCGAACGTACATAATGTTTTCATATATATATTGACAAGGAACCGTCAAGATGTTAATTTTTTTAAACAGTTCCCTTAGAGAATCACGTCTGCTGAGCTTGTATATGGCTTTGACAGCCCTCTTCTGCAGGATGAAGATAGAAGCAATATCTGCAGCCCGTCCCCACAACAAAATACCGTAAGACATGATGCTATGAAAGTAACTAAAATAGACCAGTCTCGCGGTATCCACGTCTGTTAATTGGCGGATTTTCCAAACAGCGTAAGCGGCTGAACTTAGCCGCCCTGCAAGAGATGTTAAGTGCGGACCCCACTCCAGCTTTGATTCAAGCGTAATCCCCAGGGAAACCGTATTTTCGACGAATTCAAGTATTTCCTTATTCAATACAACGTGACATTCACTACTACTAACATTTGGTAAAGCGAATCTAATGCATTTAGTTTTTTTTTTCATTTAATACCAAATTATTTACAGTAAACCAATTATGTACCAAAAGCATAGCGTTATTTACGTCGTCAAGCTCCTGTGCACGTCTGCTTACTTTAAAAATCAGAGATGTGTCATCAGCAAATAACACCATTTGTGAACGGTTTATCAGTAAATGAGGTAAATCATTTATGTATACTAAAAATAGGAATGGCCCCAATATTGAGCCCTGCGGTACACCCATTTTGACTTTCAAACCCGATGAATTCACACCGTTAATTTGAACTTGCTGAAATCTGTCATTTAAATAATGATTTCATTAAGCTAAGAGCAAGTTTACCGAGTCCGTAATGCTCAAGATTCAAGAGCAGTGTATCGTAATTCACGCAATCAAATGCTTTGGATAAGTCGCAAAAAATGCCTATTGCATCTTGTGCCTCTTCCCATGCGTTAAAGATATGTTTTAATAAGGTGACACCGGCGTCGGTTGTACAACGTCCTTTGGTGAAACCATACTGTTGATCGTGTAGGATGTTATTACGATTAAAATGATTGAGCATTTGATTTAACATTACTTTTTCAAAAACTTTACTTAAAACCGGCAAAACCGATAGGTACGGGTCTTTATTAGTGTCCTTGCTGTCCCCAGATTTGAAAAGTAAACCCCTTGATCTACACACAAATTAAATATTAAAGCTGGGTGCAATTGTCTCAATAATGGATTGACAAACTTTAGTAGACATGCCCCACAGATCCTCGGTAATTTTTATCTTAAGTTGCTTAAATGCCTTTATAATGACTGTATGGTTTATATGTTTAAATTTAAATTCCATAGGACAGGCTGAGACATTCGCTCTTAATAATTCAATAGCTAGTGCAGGCGAGGAATTTAACTTAATTAGGTATATTATAAGTTGTAATACTTGTTTTCAAAGTCTTGGAAAAGACTTGTCAAAAAGATGTATTGACGTTGTTTCCGACATGTATTGGTAATTATTTTATTAACCTTTTAGAATTTTTTGACAAGAATTGTATAAAACTAGTCTTTAAAACTTGTTCAAGATAGGTGTTAAAGCTAAATGTTGAAGCTAAGAGACATAACATGTAGAATATCTACATGTTTTATAACTTGGTTTAAGCGCAGGGTAATAACAGCTTTATGCTCTAGTAAAAATATAAGCCAGTCAGCATGGCGGTAGCGGGCTGATTGCCAAGAGTGCTGACGTTCTACTCCAAAAAGCTGTTTTAAGACATGTATTTAATCAAACTTCAAATAATTCCCATTTTTCTTTCCTAAAAATATAATTGAACACTCTAATGTAATAAATGTGCTTCTTTTTGTGGACCTCAAAAAATTCCCATTTTGGGGTCCCTAAAAATACTAAATACCTAGCCAAGTAATTGCGACTAATTTGAATGCAGTGGTCGGGGTGTCCTGTAGCAGTTGCTGCGATCAATTCAGCTCGCGCGTGGTTGGTCACAGTTCCAACCAAACCAACCCGTTTTGTCGGACTACCCTAGCTCAGTTTGTGGCCAACTATAAGAAAAGGCCTGAAATTAAGTTTTTGAGGATCAGTTCAATATGTCCCCTAATTGAATGCACCCCCCTTTAAAAAATAAACTTACCTAATACACTTTCTTCCATCAAAGTGAATACAAGCAAGCATAATGAAATATTGGGACGACTGTAATGCCAATTACCTTAATCTGCCGCTGAATGTTGGACAAGTTAATTCGGCGCCATCTTGCTAATGACGTCACGGGCTCCTATTGTCATGTAAAGACCCCCTGGGGGCGCGGGGGGAGGCCTGCGTTTATTATAAAGCTGTGTATTCTGTTAAAGGTTCTTTTAAAAGGAAGTATAATATTGTTGTTTGGTTATGGAAGATGATTTTTGTAAATGTAATGAGATGATTGATAGAGCTATGAAACCGCATTTTTTTACATTCAAAAGATTAAATTGTTTTGTGCTGATCGCTGTTGCCATCAATAGTAGCATGTTTACTAAAGCCCTGATTCCTATAGAGTTCACATTGTATCTCGCAGCGCGGCATAAGTCCGAGGATAAATCCGCTCATCTGAATGTTACTGAAACACTTGCTCACACAACAGCGGAGTGGACGTGTGCGGGCTTGTCATATGATTTATGTTTTAATTTATTAAATGAACAATTTGTTCATATGTTATTTTAATCGTATTTATGAAATTCGGGTACAAATGGAGGTAGGTATCTTGTATTGTAATGGTTTTCGGTTTCACATAAAATGAATATGCTTTAACCGCGGTCCGCAATTAAATGATTACCTTGTAATAAAATAAATATCACAATAACAAAAGATTTATATAAAAACTAGCATTTGCCCGCGGCTCATCACCCCCTATAGGATGACTATTGAGACAAAAGTAACCTATGTCCTTTCCTAGGATGCCATCTACCTCCTTGACCAATTTTGTAGAAATCTGTTTAGTTGTTTTTGGCGTGAAAAGGTAACACACAAACAGACAGACTGAGTGACTTTGGAGTTTTTTATATTAGTATGGATTATTTGATATACTTTGAGCCCTCTAAATTCAAGCCACTCATAGTTCGTTTAACCTCTTTTGAACCTTATGATTAAACCCTTATAAAAAGCTTACGTACATTTTCCATTAGTTTTCTTAACAAAAAACTCTACAAAAAATTAGTGAGCAAAAACTAAATTGGTTACGTTCAGCAAAATGGAGTCTCCTTTTTATATAAAAATATCTTGTCATTCTTTAAGGGACACGTTAGAGTTGATTTTTCATGATATTCTTGGATCTAGATTACTTATTATTAAGGTTGAGTGTCGAAGTCGGGGGAAAATGAGAGCGATGGCCGTTGAGTAGCGGTCACAAAGGTTTTGTTAAAATCTTGGAGCCAACAGACGGGCGGGAAAACGGTCCAGTTTTATGATACCTACTGATGTGTACTAAAATACATTCAATGAGATTCCGATGAAATTTGGTTTATTTAACTTGCAATTTCCATCTTTATTTCAGTCACAAGTACAGAAGAAGACTGGTTGCGCTTGGAATTTCTATCTTTATTTCAGTGGGTAGAAGAAGACTGACACATAATCAATACTCAATAGTTTATCGCATTCCACATTCACAAAGAACACGCCCTCCAAATTTCATGTCTCTAGGACCAGCGGTTTAGGCTGTGCGTTGATATATCAATCAGCCAGGGACATTGAATTTTATACAAATAACAAGCGACTCTCAAACGAAATTGAATGAAAAATTGAAATCGGAATCGGAATTGATTGATTGAATTGTGTTTATGTTCTTTTTTGCGTCATTTTCACCGCAAATAAACGTATTTTCTTTCTTTCTTTAAATCAAGTCATCGATCTCTATAGAATAAACCAACCACCTAAATTATTCAGAGAGCTGCGGTTTTAAAACGCCATGAGCCACACGCCCGTCTACTATAATATACTTTTAAATAACCGACAAGGGCGCCGAGTTAATTAAGCTATCCGTTATTATAATCGGTCCCCGTGAGCTCTTACCTTCGCCAGACATTCTCCTTTAAAGTACCTTCGCTGGTCGCTGAGATCCTTCGAACCACAGTCTAAAAAAGGTACAGAAGAACCCTGATAAGGTCTTTTTTGGCTTAATACATACAGAACATGGCTTTGACGTTCATGAAACCACCACTTTTATAAACTGTGATTGAAATTTACATGTCACCGATTTTTTTTTTCTTTCTTCCTTTAAATAATTTCACATATTAAAAGATTGTCAGTCTGTCAGAGAGTTTTGTAGCAAGGCTGATATTGACTACGACCATTCGTTCGTTTGCTCGTTGCTCGTTGCTATTGCTATTACCAGTTCGTTGCAATTGGTAGTTATTAGTTAGACATAGGTACTAAAGCTACTGTCTCGAAATCACATTACTGTCTTCATAATAATAACATTATTATGAAGACGGTAATAGTTCAAGCTGAATACAGATTCTATCAACTTTCAAAAGGAATAGGTACCTGTTTTAATCAGCTATTCCTTGTTGCGCTTAGTAGATCTCGTAATCTGTACATATTATAAATGTTAGTCGCTTTTCTTGTCTGTCTGTGTGCCCGCGTTGCTCTTCTAAACTAGGTATGCAACGGATTTTGATGAGGTTTTCACCATCATCATTTAGGAAATTAATTCCAGAAGGTTTATGTGTATAATATTATATTAAACTGCATAATAATAACAAAGAGATATTATTGTTTTTTAAATTGATGTTCTTTATTTTGTTTGTTTGACTGGATGCGGAAGGCGAAGGACAGGGTGTTGTGGCGCAGTCTGGGGGAGGCCTATGTCCAGCAGTGGACTGCGATAGGCTGAGATGATTGATTGATGTTTGGTCAAGTCGTAAAAATCTTGCGCAGCAGAGGCGGGTCGCTAGTACCTATACCTACGTATAAAAGAGGATGCCATTATCCACTGACTTTGTTCGCAAGTCCCAAACTCCGCGAAGAGTGGCCCTTCTGAACTTTGTTTAACGCGATGCTCTTTTTATAATTTTTTCATAATTATATAGGCATTCCTTTTTTAAATGACATCGGGCTCGGAGAAAAGAAAATGTAAGGAAAAATGTATGCATTGTCTTTTTGTTTTATAAAAGTGGACTGAATTATTATCGTTGGCCCAGATTATTTTGTGTTTTTTTCCTTTTCAAAAAGTGTAATGCTCAACACTTTTTTAAAAGGAAAAAAATACAAAATGCTTATCAGGAAATCTGAATAAATTTTTATTTTGGGCTTGTATTTTTTTTTTGTCGTGCATTTTAATGGGACGCGATGACGCGCCCCATTTTTTTTTCATTATCTTTAACAGCTGTCATTATTATGCAAAATTTAAGAAAAGGGGGCGGTTTCATTAAAAAAAATAATTTCGTACACAATTTTAAGTAACAAGTTGCGTCGGAAAATATTTATTGTATTTTTATTTTAAAAACATATTTATTTACGTTGCTTTATGACGAATTTGGGTTCTGAATGGTTCCTCAAAATATTTTTGTATCTTGAAATATTAATTGGCAGCTGATTCTACCATATCTGACAGCATCAGCTGCAAATCAGTAACTACTACTACTAAACCAAAACAATGCAAAATCAAAATCATAAGTCATTTATTCAAACTCTGTAGGTTGAGAATCAGCGCTTTCCGAACGTCAAAATTACATGTATTTAAGGCAACCCCCCAAAATGCCCACCTTTCACTGCTACCTTAGGGCTTTAACTGGAAAGAAGTGGCGCAGCAAACACCCCAAAAACTACTACTATCTACCAAAAGCTACTACAAAAGGAAAGCATCTTACGTCACCTACCAAAGACACCCATCGCGATAAAAATAAAACACACAAAAGCCCACAACACGAAAACCTTATTACATTAACAAAACAACCATCGAAACTTGTAGATAACTCCCATTCAGAAGTTGCATTAAAACTAAACAAGAACAAACCAATACCGCGGGTCGTTGCGACCCCACTGAATAAACAGTAAGTGTATTGGCACAAAACAATGGGGCACGATCTGTCCCCAACTAATTCGATTTCATCGGTCGTCTGAGAGTGGACCGTTAGCGGTGGAGGGTTAGATGGATTGCGGGATGGCGGTAAGTTGTACAGAGACGTAAGTAGGAGACAAGAAGTACCTACGGCGGGAAGAATTTTCGTTAAGGTTTTTTGGTCTGTCATGGTTGAAAGAAAGTTTATATTATTATAAGTGATTTCAAAAAGGAGGAGGCTGTGCATTGGCCGTTTTTACATTAGAAGACAACGATAGCTACACGATATCGTCAGGCTGGTAGCTTCATATAATTACTACTAAACGCTTTCACACTGTGTCATTGTAGTCAACGGTATCTTCGTCGACACTGATTGTCATGCCGATATCGACTGACAATGCGGGTTGAAGTAGATCGCGTGTGGAGTGGCATAACAGTACGGTGACAATACAACGATATTTTGGATTTTTTTCAACCGTGACTTTTTGGATTACTTACAGACCAATTTAAGTTTATCTACTTAATTAATTCATATTAAAAGTTTCACCGACGACAATGTAGTAGAACAAACTTTACTAGCACATAATGGATCTCTAACGCTTGAGAAAATAATGAATATCTCCCTCATAAAAGTTCAGATCCTAATACAATTAATATTACCAAAACCAAAACTTTAAAGATAAGTTAATTTCTTATTAAAGCTTTTAATGACACAGCAACTACACAAAATTTAAATAAGCAAAACATTTTCGTTTCATTTTATAAACCTAAGTGGCTACAAAACATTATAAAAGTACGAGTAATATATATTACTTTTATAATGTTTAAAACAAGGTTTTTACTCAAAATGAATTTCTTTCATTTATATTTTTTGGAAACCTTTTTGTTGTACACTGTAGAGTTAGGACGGTAATTAATCTAATTAGCTAGTTAGGGAGGTTTCCTCCTCACTTGTCGGAGAGGTAGGTATAACGCCTTTAACTGCTCGACCTTCCAATCGAAATCCAATTATTGATTTGAGAGCACAGGGATAACCACTCAGCCAGAATGTCAAACTTTCGGGCTTATGACTAAAACAACTTTCATACGTATGAGAATATAATTGATGTGAAAACTAAAGTCGCCGATAACTGCGACCAGGTAGTTTTGCCTCACACATGGATCGATTCATCCATCTATATTTAGCGATCATTCATACTTTCCTAATAATATTGTACATTCGAAAGTAATTCTGTCTATACATATGTCTGTTACCTGTTCACACCTTAACCTCTGAACGGATTTCATGAAATGTGGAGCACATGTAGTCCATGATCTGGGCTAGGACATAAATATGATATTTTTTATGCTGGTAGTATTTATTTTCGATATTGGAAATCGTATTATGGAACTCAAATGGAATTGGGCAAGATGCGTGGTAAGGCTCAGGGATGACAAGTGGAGTAAAGCTGTGACAGAGTGGCGTCCAAGGACTGGGAGACGAGGAGAGAGGACGAGGACGAGGACGGCGAGATGTCGGCCATCTGGCGGCGAGATGGGCGGACAACGTTGTTGCCATCGCGGGTAAATCCAGGACGAGGCTGGCACAGGAGCGTGGGGATTGGCACAAAAAGAGAGCCCTATCGCAAATGAAGCCGTGGGCAAAGCTAGTATTCATATCTCATGCATGGCCTTATTTCGTTGTTCGGCCCAAACTTGTTTATTTTATCAAAGTTATTTACGATACCTATTGGATGTACTGACATTTTGCACATCAGCTTACTTTTTGGTAAGCCGTGTTATTTTACCGTTGTTTATGTAGCAAAAATATAGTGGTCGGTGAAAGGAAGGGAATTTCTTTTCAGTATTTTGTGGGCGGGAGTTTTTAAGGAGGGCAGGATTTTATGTAGGTATTCTCACATTATACTGTAGATGTTATTATCAATTAAAAGGAATAAAGTGTAAGCATCTAATTGGAACCACAATGGCTAAATGGACAACAGTCCTGCACGCTTGGGAGACCGATTGGTGATAACGGTTTACTGTAATTAGCGGACGGAAAGACACTGCTGACAACTCTGCACAATCCTTTCGTGACGTTCATGGATCATCACTTCATCTATTAGTTTGATGTTATTATTGTACCCACTTAAAGGAAAACAAGTCAAGTTTATCCAAAACCACCACTTATATCTTCAACAGCTCCACCAGTTAGCATAACTAGATAAATCTGCCACGGCGACGGCGACGCAATTGCTTACTTTCCCGACATTCCGACTCGAGAAAATTGCGACCCTCCCTTGGGACGGATCTAAACAAGCTCCTAACGTAACCCAATTCCAACTATTTCACAAGCCTCGTGGACCTCATTTCCCTCCAATCGTGAATATTTTTAAAAAGCCACTAAAGAGCTTTAGCTGAGCAACGGAGGCTGTAATAAAATCAAGCCGGCTGCCAGCGAGCGGAAAACGTCGCTCAATCGAATTCCATCGCCTCGCTTTTGAAGGAAATTGGGTTGAAACATCGAGGAGACATGCCGAGAAAATGTTCGACCCTTAATTTGTAGCGACGATGACGGCGACTACGCAAAGTGCACAGAAATCAATTTGCCTCTAATTTAATCAATAACTGTTCTCAACATTTTTCTCTCCTCTATTTTAATTACAGCAGTTAAATTTTTTAACAAAATTGGACTTTCATTTTACGTGACAAAAGCTTTCACTAGTTTTCCGAACAGTGTTAATTTGCGCCTGAATAATAGTCCGTACCCGTTATTTAGAGCGGAAAATGAGAACAAAAGTTATTCTAAATGTTTCAAACAAAACATTATTTAACATTTACAGTTTTCCCCTAAACCAATTTAAATTCAGGTCCGTATTTAGGGTCCATAAAAAGTTTCAAAACAAAAATACGGCGGGAACACATGTGCCCAAAAAAGTAAAGTTCCGACGATTTCGACCTCAAAAATGAAATATAGGGTAGTAACATGCCCCCGGACCGTAACTCCGAGAGATCCCGATGTCAAGGGACGGCACATAAAAAGTTTTTTATCATCTTCTGTTAATATATGGCGGCCGCGACATTACCCTTTGGAAAACAACGGAGAACTTCTCTCACATTAGTCACGCGGAGTTAAACTTAGTCCTCGCCTGAGCGCGGTACCTTGAGCGGCCACATCTAGAATTACCTGGAGATAGGTCATTGTAATTTGTCTTTTGTAGACGTGAAAATATAAGAATAGTAGAAACCCGTTTCAATGTTAAAATGTAGGTAATATGGAATAAACTAAAAGTTTCTGAATGTCGTCTGAAATTCTCTTTTTAGACATTCAGGTATAATACCCATTACCATTTTCGCTTTCTACTCTATTAAATTTTATATCCTTATTGTATGAGGCCGTAAGTGCCTCGAGAAAGACGATTTTCCGTGATAATTACCTACTATCTCGTACCTTCCTTAATATTCTTAGCACTGATGCTTCAAACAAAGTCACTCGTCGTGATTAATCCATTTAGTATGTGGCATTAACGCATATAACTGTCAAGCTTGTTGTTGTTAAGATAATGTTAGGTAAAATGCACCTAAAACTAACATAAAGCGGGAGTAAAATGAACACTAAACCAAAAATTTTTACAAGTTTAATTTGTCTTATATACATACCTACAAACTACATATAGGTAGTAAATACTTAGAACATTACTGAAATTTATTTGGTTAATACAAAAATAATATTCTAATGTAACGAAAGCGCTTTCTCCACAGGCGTTAATCGAATTAAAAAAACATGTAATTCGCTTACACATATCAACGACTAATTGCTCTGCTAAAACTTACAGGAGCGAATACAGCATTCGTATGTTCAGTAAAAATCTCCCCATCTCTTTACGTGAAGTGAGCTATTATTGGTGCCAACTTCAGAAATCTAAATATTAATTAACCGACTTCAAAAAAGGAGGTTCTGTATTCGACCCGTATGTATGTATGTATGTTTGTATGTCCGCGATTATCTCAAAAACTAATGAACCGATTTCGATAATTCTTTCACTAATGTGATCGACATACTTTCAGGAAGGTTTTAGTATATAATACATTAGGTGATTATTCTTATGTACGAAGTTATATGCATAAATGTACTGCATCTCCGGCATTTCTATGCGATTTTTTATGATTCTTCTAGTCGGTGTCTTTAATTCTTCAATGAACTAGTGTTAATTGAATTTATGTGGGGTAGGTACAACTAAAAAGTAAAATATAAAAACTTTTTTACAAAAAAAACAACCGACTTCAAAAAAAAACACTACAAAATGAAAAATAACTTTAATTTCGGAAGTCGGTGTCTTTGGTTCCGCATTTTCGTTTTTTGACACCGACTTCCGAAACTAAAGTTATTTTTCATTTTGTAGTGTTTTTTTTTGAAGTCGGTTGTTTTTTTTGTAAAAAAGTTTTTTAAATTTCTGTGGTGCCAACCCTGCAGGTGGAATAACAGTTCACTCCTGTGGTCATGCTACGCGTGCAGTTGTCACGGGAGATTTTTTCAGAATAATTATGCTGGCAGTTTAAGTACATTTGGGTCAATATCATCATACAATTAAGATGATGATACAAAGATTTACATTTTGGATGTCCTTAAAACAGTATTTTTTTAAATAAACGTCTTATTATTTTTAATAAAGTTCACTGTTAGGAAGAAACAAATTAATTTCGAATAACCACTGAAAACAGAGCCAAGTTCTAAAAATATACTCTTTACAATAGTATTATCATATTATGGCACTTAATAACTAATTTGTATGTTAATTAATTAATTGTTAATTTAAGTAATTCCGCTTTACGGTACATAAGTAATATAATTAATTCACATTATTGGTAATTAACTTAGTTCAAATACTGCTGGTGTTTAATATGATTCTTAAGTAGTTATAACTTGACAGCAACTTGATAGTGACTAAGGAATTTTCGAAAATATCTGTAAGTCTAGGTCCTCTACTAAGCCTATTTTTTTAAAGGTTTAAGATAAGTACATTATACAATGCATTTTTACCTGTAGGCTGCAGAAAATTTAGACGTACGAAGACTTTAATACTTACTATAACTGCAGCAAACATGATGCTCTGCAAAATGGATGATCACATAAATTGTAAACTAACATTGGGAATGGGTTTATATATTTACCTAGTTATTACACACAATAACCACAGAATTAGATTCGGATTTAACCTAATTAATGAATACCTGATATCCTAAATGAATTAGGTACTTTGGATACAAACACATGAAGAGATTCTCTAATAGAATTATTTAATTCACAAAAGTACATAGTACAGTCAGGGAATACTTATATTGTTAAGTAAATTGACATCCTACGTCAATTTTCCTTCAATTTCATGCAACTGTCATTCTTAGATAGTTGTATGAAATGGTGTGATTTGAATATACGGACACTCCGGTCAAGCACCGCGCGTCGCCAATTGGAGACGAAAAAATAGAAAATCAATTGTGTCTCATTAGCGGAGCTCGACAGATTAAGCTGGCAGCAAAGACATTCAATTATTTGCTGGTAGTCAGTTTTCCTAACGATTAATTCCCCTGACTTTACATTCGCTTGTTCTTTTTAAGCACTTTTACAGAAAACAAAATATTCGACTAATTATAGTCAGAAGGTAATCAGTTTTTTTATGTTTACAGATAATACTACCATTTTGGAATGTTCTGAGCATGGACGGACAAAAATATGAGTCTCAAACTCACCGAAGAAATACCTCAATCAATTTTAAAAGTTCGAAAACTTCGCTGTGATTTTTAACAAGATCCTCCAATATTTGCTCCCTTTCTAGATATCCCTTCCTCCCTCTAAATAGCTCGATCTTTCAGCGGTGTCATTTCGACGATCTTGGCCGTGATTGGCGCGCTTGGCAGCAGGAGAGGGTTGAACTTGGCAGGCTTGCTGCCAACTCGGAGGAGGCCGCGCTTGGCCGCCAGTATCAGTAGCAGGGTTACTGATAATGTGAATGACAGGATCTGAAATTGGATGGTGACTTGTTTTATTTTTTGGTCTAGTGGTTGTATGCGCTATTACAGAGCATAAGGTCCTGGGTTCGATTCCCAGGCCCGGCAATGTGTTATTGGCTTTGCCATCTGGAATTTCTCAGTTTCTGATCAAAGTCTAGACTTGTGCCCGCTTGTTGGCAATAGGCTCGCCCCTTGTTACATGGGACTTAAACATAACTGGCGAAATGTGGGTGTACAGTCACGTCTAAAAGTATGTATACACTTGGCTTTATTCAAAGGCGATTTTCTCCTTTATTTTTTAATTAAATTTTATGTTATTACGAAAATAGTATTTTCGTACCCATAGGTTTATGTTAAGTGTCGTATTTCAACGTTGCATTCGTTATTTCACGAAAAAAACGCAATTGAAAATTGCCAAGTGTATACATACTTTTAGACGTGACTGTACACACGACGACATGTCAAGTTGTACATTTCCAGTTGTAGCTGACCTCACATTGTATAGGGTTTTCGTACAATGAGAAGTTACCTTATACTGGAAATGTATAGCTTGATATCGTCATACATACTATACCTATAGGTACACCTCTGTCTAACCCAGGAGCGTTGTGATGTTTTGAACAAGATTGGAAACAAATGACAGTCTAGAGCGTACATATACTTTCTATAGCTGCACTAGGTTCAAGTGTGTACCTATAGCCTTCGTCCAATGTAGGTACCTTGTAATAATGTTATCGTTACCAGATATATAACTTGCAAATGTGGATGCAGACGTTGAAGGAATGTATAAACTTTATCTAACAATGACGTGCTTAAAATATAATATTATTAATGCTTCGTTTATTTCAACGTAGAGTCGTATTGAAGTGTGTGTCAACAGTTTGATCTTCCTTAGTTATTGATTCCTTAACCTTATCCAACGCTTTAATTCGTACCATTTTTACATAACACTTCAATATTCATGAAGTGTTTATGGTTTCTCATTCACAAAAATATTAATCAAAACTTCCTCACAACAGTTTACGAATTACGCCCACTTTTCTTCATATAAACATAGGACTACATCTAACTGTTATAAACAATAAATATTCAGTATAATAAACTGTATTACGTTACGTTGAAACATCCGAACAAAAAGACAACTTGATCAAGTCATCAAATCGAACCTCATTACTATTCACTACCAATATCATCCTAACCAAAATCTTAAAACAAAGATAACCAAAAAACTACGAAATAAAACAATTTGTACTTACTGCAGATATCCCGAACGTAGCAAACACTTCATATGACATAAACATTGTGAACTATTACTTGTCAAATCACAACAAAACTAAATAAAAAATATAAACATTTGGTGCGCACGCGGCGGTTCACTCACTAAGAACTCACTGACTAAACTGTGACACGCAGAAACACTGTGCAGTCAAATACAAACATAGATAAAAGAAACTACAGACTGTGCACATTCCTTGTCGTGCGAAAGAGACAAGGATATATGTGGGAAACTGCGAGAAAAAGGGACAGAGCATTGGTATTTCCGTCCTTCACAATGTGCGTAGTATTTTTGAGATAAGCATTTCTCTATGATAAAAATGTTGGATGTAGATTTTTTTGTCTCTGTTGGCGTCATACGTATAGTTCTGACAGTTACATACTATAGTCTATGTATTCAATTGAAGTTTGCACTTAGAACGGTGACACTGCGCCACTCTGTGTCGATAGTAGGAAAACTGTGCGTGGCATGTCAAGCGGAGCGGCAACGTCGCGTGCATACGTCATTCGTAACAGGCCTACACACGCGCTCACCTTGGGTTTTTTTTATCTGTGGAACAGTTATTGTTGTGTTTCCTGTTTTTAATAACTATAAACTGACAGGTGTCATTCATTAGTACATAATAATAGGAACAGGCAAGTGTTACGTTTTTAGTTTTGTTTCGTCGCCTCATCTAGTTTAAAAAAAATATGATTGACTTTTAAAAGTGTTTGTACAAACCTACTTACAAAAATAAAATAATTTATCATTAAAATTTATCAATGTGTTGTGTTCTTTAAATTGAAATAAAACACAGAAGTCGAAGCGTTCCTAATCTTTTATTTTAATAATATCAATTTTTTTTTCATGTATAAACGAAACGATAACGATATTATTATTAATATTTATTAATAATAATTTAGGTATAATAAAAAAATTGTTTTGTATTTACATAATATATACATTAAAAGATTTAATATAACATTAGTAATATGTAAACAGAAAACACTACAAATTTTGTTAAATTAGGGGGCGTTTGAAAGGGGAAGTTATCAGAACTATTTAATAACTAGTGACAATATCATCAAAATATGTCAATTAAAATTCCAAACACTAATTCATCCTCTAGCCATTTTGCCAATTTGGAGATTTAGATAATGATCATTAACTACACCCTAATACTGGCTTATCACCTTTATCAATTTGTTTTTAATTCAGTTTCTTAGCAGCTATTATATTGATAGTAGGTATTATCGTCATAATCAGCATTTAAATCTTTGGTAGTAGCATTTATAAAATACCTAAATAGTTACACAGTTGATAGTAAAACTGGTTCGAAAACAAATTTGTTAGGTTTTCGGGTTTTCGGTATCTACCGGTGAACATTCAAGTCTTGGGTCAAGCATGAGACACATTTCGAGATATACGAGTATGTATTATACTACTATCCTATCTTTGCTCTAAGGTGGTAAAAATACATTAGGTCATTATTCTTATGTACGAAGTTATGTGCATAAATGTACTGCATCTCCGGCATTTCTATACGAATTTTGATGATTCTTCGAGTTGTGTCTTCAATTCTTCAATGCACTACTGTTAATTGAATTTATGTGGGGTAGGTACAACTAAAAAGTGAAAAATAAAAACTTTTTTACAAAAAAAACAACCGACTTCAAAAAATACACTACAAAGTGAAAAATAACTTTAATTTCGGAAGTCGGTGTCAAAAAACGAAAATGCGGAACCAAAGACACCGACTTCCGAAATTAAAGTTATTTTTCACTTTGTAGTGTTTTTTTTGAAGTCGGTTGTTCTTTGTTTGTTTGTTTGGCTGAACGGATTTTCATGAAATTTGGCACATGGGTAGACCATGAGCTGGATGGTTTAGGACATAGGATACTTTTTATCCCAGTAAATCGATTCCCACGAGATCAGAACGTATGCGGGTGTAGCCAAGGGGCGCACCAAGTACAAAAGAAAATATGTACCTAGATATCTTCTTTTTTTATTTTGTTCAACTTCATCAATTTGTTGCCCATCTGCTTGTAACAATAAACAATATTGGACATCTATCTAAAGATTGATATCTATTATGTAACAAACAATATGTACGACAAAGTCCAGGTTTTCTCTCTCTTGGGTTGAGTCAATTTCTTTATTTATCTTTTTAAAAGCAAAATCTGCAATGGAACATGAACGACACGTCTCCCGAGACCGCTACAAACAACGTCACACATTGAGAGGTAATTTAATTGATTGATTGAGGTCCCTTGATAACATGATTGATGTAACTGAAATAAAATGGTTTATTCTGACATTGGCACGATATTATTTTCGAATTTATTAATCTGTCAAAGTTAATCAAATCATTATTGTTGGTTCAGATAAATCCCAATTCCCAACATTAAAATTGATATTAAATAAATACGGGTCAATTAACTGTATACAACTACGAATCCAGGATGGCCGAAGCAAGGAAAACCTGTTCAGGTGGAGATTCACAGACGACTCCGCCTTGGAGTGTAAATGTGGTGCTGTTCCACAAACGATGGGACACTTATTATCATGTCCTACATGCCCTGCTGTCAGCTGCACGTTACAGGAACTGATGGACGCTAGTAACGGCACAAACACGTAGCCGAATTCTGGGCAGAGTCCATTTAGATTACCATCGACAAGCTAAAAAGAAGAACATTGGACAAGTATATATTAGTACCCATATTATGATACAGAGGAAATATGAAATATTAGCCGCGCCCTACGGTTTCACCCGCATAAGTTTCGATCCCATGGGAATATAATATGTTACTCCACAGTGTCAGCTACCTTCACACAAAGTTTTATCAAAATTGGTCCACCCGTTTGAGGATGAAGAAGTAACAAACACATACACACATGTAACTCACAAACTTTAGCCTTTATTATACTCGTATTAGTGTGATTTTTTTTATTGGGGCCCGTGGCTAAATAATAACAGCCGCACAGGTCGATCGATCAGGTTAAGCTATGCTTGCCGCGGTTGGTCTGTGGATGGGTGACCATCTTTACATACTGGACCCCTCCGTGCCTCGGAAAGCACGTTAAGCCGTTGGTCCCGGCTGTCATTTGTCGATCTTTGACAGTCGTTACGGGTAGTCAGAAGCCCGAAAGTCTGACAACCAGTCTTACCAAGGGGTATCGTATTGCCCAGTAGCTGGGTTGTGGAGGTCAGATAGGCAGTCGCTCCATGTAAAATACTGGTATTCAGCTGCATCCGGTTAGACTGGAAGCCGACCCCAACACAGTTGGGAAAAGGCTAGGCAGATGAGGATGATTAGTGTGATTGTCAAATACCTTCACAAGAAATGTTAAAGAATCACCTATTAAATAACACCAAACTACAGATTTAATTGATTAAATAACATTATATTCAAAGTATCTCAATTTATTTACAAAGGGGCGCAAGACTTTCGGGGTTCTCGCAACAATACAATAATTAATTGAGTCTCATTAGGCGACGCTATCATCCTTCTTCTTGAAAGCCAAGTTTTAAGGTGTGGCAGCAGTATTGTACCGAGCCCTGTAGAAGGACCTGGCAAGTCTGGCGCTCATAGCGATGCCGTGCCACGTCTCCTCGTTGATCTGGTCCACGTACTGCGGAGGGACCCTGAAGTCGAAGCCGTAGCTCGGCAGCTCCAGGGTGTAGGAGAACGGAATGCCTATGGACTGCGGAGAAAGTGTTATTAAAATAAAAATAGTTGAGCTCTATGAAAAAAGTCCGTTCAGAGATGTACGGTCAACAAGACAGGTAACACTGAACGAGCTTGACTGTTCAAAATAGGAAGTTTATTTATTTATTCAAACTTTTCGCACAAAAAGGTACAAATACAAAAGGAAAACATACGAACATTTAACAAGAAGCGCAAGCAAAGTTCAAAGTACCAGGAAGGGGATTTGGTTGCCATCAAGCGGACCCAGTTTGGCTCTGGTATGAAGTTGAGACCTAAATATTTTGGGCCATACACCATTACGAAGGTCAAAGGAAATGACCGTTACGATGTTCAGAAGGTAGACCTCACTGCAGAAGGACCAGGTAAGACATCCACTGTGGCTGACTTCATGAAGAAGTGGCCCAATGTTGACTGAATCCTGGTAAGTGTTTATGTTTGTAAACTTAGGCCGTAAGTGTGTATCTTAAAGTCTGCATATCTAAGCTATTTACTTATAAGTTGTTATTTTATTATTTCTCATGTTTTTATACATAAGTTATCTGCTATAAGTTATACCTACAGTTAGTTGTATCATTTCTGAGGTCAGAAATATGTGTAGAATGGCCGAGCCTGGAGGATTAATAAATTAAGATGTGTACCTACTTGTTAGGCTGTATACTTAGCGTTTCTAAACTACTCAAAAATATGTTTTTGAACGAGTGATTGGATGAGTGAAAGAACGAGTGAAAGGGAGGAAAAAGGAAGATGGCGATTGCGATAAAAGAAAGGACGACGTTTTTTATAAGAGGAAGTTGTATTTTTTAAAATTAAACGGATATTGTGCGAAATTGAAGTTTTCCTGGAAATCCCCAATAGGCATTCTCTACCAGTCAACCAGGGGTGGTGAAGAGATTAGATGGCAGGTTATATTATTAAAGAGTATAAAAATATATACAATAGATAAACTTCTTATACTAAATTAACCACAGATATCTATGAAATTAACTAACAAAATCATCATCATAAAAATATAACCTAACCTAACTAAATCTATTATCAAACTAAAATATGGCGTCGAAAAATTCCTCCGCATCGTTGTTGACTGGTAATGTACCCAAGATACTGGCAGCATTTAACTAACTAACTACTAGGTACTCTTAATTTTTATCTGAAACCCGATTTACACGATTCAAGCTCCTTGCCCTTGGAACACAATAAAATTGAAGCAACAAATTACTTGCAACGTCTAAACACTGCACTGTTTAGTCGCTGCAACTTTTCTTGTTGGTTCAGCTGATAGTACGTCAAAGGCCTTTAATGGTGTAATTAGGCTTTATGTTAGAACACAGCATCGCTACTTGCATTGCTATTTGATTGGAAAGTATGGGCCGTTGGAACTCAAACACGCACTTTTTCACTCACTAGTTCCTTTAGCAGTTCCTTTGAAGAAACTACTTTAGGGTGATAGAGGCCAAACCCGTCGGATATAGGTGCTTCATAATAAAACGTACTGTATACGTTGGCTACTCAGGCTTAAAAACAAGTACTCAACTCGACTTTTTATTTTATTTTACAGGGGAGCTTATTTTATTTCCAGTTTTCTCTTAAAATATGGGTGATTTTTTTTTAATGTAATGTCGCTCCATCTTAAATACTGGTATTCAACTGCATCCAATTAGGCAGATGAGATGCTGACGATACAGTTTTATTTGGAAACTAGCTGCGCCCCGCGGTTTCACCCGCGTAAATGTCGATCCCGTGGGAATATCGGGATAAAAACTATCCTATGTCCTTTCCCGGGACTCAAACTATCTCTATACCGAATTTCATCGAAATCGGTCCAGCCGTTTTCATGTTATGTCGTGACAACGGAAAACGGGTTTCGTTTTTACCCGACTGCGCGACGCAAAGGAGTGGTAATGTGTTTATCAGCCTATGTATGTATGTATGTATGTATGTATGTATGTTTGTATGTTCCTTTGAAGCACTATACAGACCAAACGCCTGGACCGATTTTTATGATTCACACGTCAATCGATTCCTATTAGTCCGGCGAGTGTCACTAAAGACATGACGTTAATGAAAATTCAATATGGCGACTACTAGACGCCATATTGTGAAAATGAAAAAAATGAAAGTCAAGAAACTATATCAAGTGGGGTATCGTTGGATAGGTCTTTCAAAAATATCAGTGGTTTGGGAAGACCGTTTTTTGATTAAGTAAACCGTTCGTGACTTATCAAGCTTTAAAGTACCAATTTTCGTTAGAATCAAGTGTCCCCCCCCTACCAACTAAACGCGGCAGTAGTACCTATATATTACGAAGTTTAAAGGGAAACTATCACACTTAAGTGGGATTTACAACTCATAACTAAAAAGAATAAAATAAAAAAATTAAATTTAAAAAATCAAAAAACCCGACTGCGGTAAAAACCTTAAGTTAAAAAAAACTGAAAAGCTAAAAACAAGCCCATTTTAAATTAAATAAAAGTTGGAAGCAGGCGGGACCCATACCATTTTTCTATTTTCAAACTCAAATGGGTCCCGCCTGCTTCCAACTTTTATTTAATTTAAAATGGGCTTGTTTTTAGCTTTTCAGTTTTTTTTAACTTAAGGTTTTTACCGCAGTCGGGTTTTTATATATATAGATGTTTAATCTTTCCTCTCCCATACTACTCGTAATCAAGTAAATTTCGAGTTAGAGCAGTTAAGGTGTATAGAGTTCCCCTTCCCTTTTCAATGAGCCGTCTGTGAGTCACTAAGGGCCCATCTACACGTACCACAACTACCCCATATCGCAGCGATCAGATGTGGGCAAGCACTGGTTACGTGTGAACAGTGTCGCTGCGGCTTCTTGCAGTTGCGTTATGGTAACTACAAAATTTCGACGTGGTTGCGTTGTCATCAATAGTGGCGATGTGGTTACGTTGTGGCTAGTGTTTGCAGATAGACAAGCTGTTGTTTGTAATGTGGCTGCTACTACAGCGCGGTCTCACTGGTGGTTACGTTGTAGCTACGGCGTGGATTTGATCAGAATCGCCCATACACTCGTGTGAATAAACTATTCGTTTTCATACAAATTAGCGCCCGTCCACGTGAGGTCGTTGTGGTGTGGTTGTGGTACGTGTGATCGGGCCCTTAACCGAAATCAAATTGAGTTGGTATAATCCAGTCAGATACATAATGTTGACTAAATCTAGGTATAGGTAAAGAGATGCGTGAAGCTTGATTATTATTTTACTATCGTATTATTAACAATATTATCAAAGACAAGATAGTAAGTTTGTTAGACAAGCGTTAATCATAATATTGAATCTGAGTACCTACTTGACTTCATTCCATGATTATGAATAGATTAATAATATCTGTTACTCATAGGCAATTGGATATTATGAATGAGGGTATAACTACTACTATTATAAGAATATACGTTAGGATTTGTAATTGGCTTTCGGGTGACTATGGTTTCCTATTTTGTTGGTTTTTATTAGCTGTAAGTCCTCCATGTACTAAAAAAAATAAGTAAATAAATATTCTAATCTATGCTTAGGGGCTCCTGACTGCTACTGAGAACTAAAATGAGATTTAAAAAGCTTTTAAGAATAATAAGTTTATCAAAATCATTATTTCCACCATCATGGATACCTTGTTCTTTATACTGAGCAATGAATCTCTCACTCCGATTCACACTTAGTTCTTCCATGTCCACAATGTACAAGATATTCACAGTTATTCTAACAATACGCAACATACCTCACCATAATCCTGGGCACATCCAGACGTCTTATACATCAAGCTAGCACTGTTCCCCACGAGGTAAAAGCCAGCTTCAGACAGCTTCCTCACATCAATCATTGCGCCCATGGCTGACCCAACCTGGTGCAGCTGGGCAGCATTCGGTGGCAGGCTCTCATCCCCATAGCCAAACGTCACGTACTTCCCGAAACTGTGGATATCCATGAACAATTGGATCCTTTCCAAGTTCTCCAGCATTATGTCCCTCATGTTCCTGACCTCTGCTTCGGAGAAGGCCGAAGGGCCAGGGTAGATATCGGAGCAGGGGTTCGCACTGACTCCGATGGTGGCCCAGTCCTTGCCGAAGTTCCTGTTGCCGTCCACTCCGAAACAAGTCGCGTGGTTGTTAGCATCGAATGACCTTGTTTTGCGCCAAAGACGTTGCTAGAATAATTAAGAAGAGTACATAATGTCAATTGTGGTTTAAATGCGAAATTAAAATGTATATTATGTTCCAAAATACTTGTATTACAATCTCTCTGTGATTTAAACAATTTGAAGGTGTTATTCGAACACCTAGATGTTGCTTTGGTAGCGTAATACCAACCGTTGCGTTCTTCAGTAACAACTTCTTTACTGGAGTGGCATATTTTGTTTACCAACTATGTTATTATAATTATGTCTAAGGCTAACGCCCAAGATTCACCCGAAGTCTACAAGTCAAACCATGTTCATGTTCAATACTCACAGTAGTATGTGTGAACTCGTATCCATCAGGGTTGACGAGCGGCATGATGATCCAGTCGACATCGCTGAGCAGGTCGCTGTCCTCGCTGCGCAGGTTCTCCACCAGCCTGTAGATGGAGTATAGCGCCACCGGGGTGACCACCCACTCCCGCGCGTGGATCATTGCGGTCATCACGTACACTGGCTTGCTCTTGTCTTGGAAGTTGGTGGTCGAAATCTGGTACAACAGCAAAAAATAAGATTGTCTTTTGCGTCCATGACCTTCATCATTGACGTCATTTTTACTTTCTTGGGGCGAATATCACCAATGAAACTGAACGAAATCAGCACATCTAAACCACGTCCAGGGGCGGTCAGTGTCAACATTCTACAACAACATTCCTCTACATAATATCGTCTTGTCTCTTTTTTGCTATCGATCACTATGACCTGCCGTCTTACTTTCACGTGTCTCCTAATAGGTAGTGTAACATTGTGCAGATTTTGAAGATCGAATGTCGGGTATATTAGGTATCCTAACTACCTCTTTTTAGTTATAATATCATTACTTTAGAGCGAATTTCATCAATGAAGGTTTTAGTTTCAGGTGTCATAAAAGGAAACTTTTTATGTAAGACACTCGTCCACCAACTAACCAATAATAAAGCAATAATAATGCAAGTCTTGTGAAAATCGTCATCAAGAAACAACGACATAACGATTACTCCGGGCAAATTGCGTGAACCAACCTTCAAATACTTGATGTCACGTCCTTCGAAACTCTTTTCAGCATTCACTAGAGTAACCAAGGTAGGATAGTCGCGGGCTATTCTCTCTAGGTACGCATCAACCTGTAAAAAAGTATTACATCTTCAGTCTGTATCTATCTGAAATCAAAATAGTCAATACAATGCATTACTAAATAGTGCTTAAAATACACAATCGAACGGGCTAGCACTAAACCTCGAACAAAATAATAGAAACACATTCATAAAGTATTAAATTACGTGTACCGCATCGGAAACGTATTACAAATGAGTTCAGAACAACCCGCACAGCTTTTAACTAACAAATGAATAGATAATGTGGTGAACTAATATTTATTCCGGTTAAATCACGCAAACATCCGATTAGGGGTATATTAGTCAGTTTAGTTTATGATTTATCGCTGAAATTAGCAATATTTTACTGAAAACAATATAGGGACTCCTCGTTATACATGTCAAATTGGGCCACTGGGGGCAATTTACTCGTAGTTCATCAGTTTAATTTTCTATCGTCAGAGGGGCAATTCCAGTATATTTTTTAAAACGTTCGCATTCTAGTTTCAGTCTCAAATTGTCAAAATTCTCCCAAATTTCCTATTTTTTTCATAGGTTTTTGACATTAATTTTTTTAAAAAACGAGGTTGTGAAAACCAAAATCAAAAGTCATTTATACAATTTAGGCTGAGAATCAGCACTTTTCGAACGTCAAAGTTACATAAGACAGTCCCCCAAAACGCCCGCCCTTCACCACTTCCTAGTGCTTTCGCTGGGAAGAAGAAATGGCGCAACAAACTCCCCAGCAGCACAGCTGTCTGTTCATTTAAAAAAACTGACTAGATTTAATACGTTTTCAATGCCGTGACATGAGAGAGGAGGCCTGTGTCCCAGCAGTGGGAACATTATAGGCTGATGATGATGATGAATGACGTTTGGCATATTTTCTAATCTATTCAAAAGCAGTCAAACCTGCAATAATTTTAACGCAGATAAAAATAATCCGATGATTGAAAAATTAGCCTCACTCAGATAAAAGTGTTGAATAATAATAATATGAATACACCATGACGCTTACAACTTACTTTAGCGATTGAACCAGAGAAGTATGGCTCATTCTGCAGACTTTTAGTCTTGCTCTCACGTTATATCTGTCTTCTTTTTCGTTTAACTTACTTGCAGGAGGTAATAGATACAATATTATGTAAAAAACTTACATCAGCATATCGCGGGTAGTCTTGGAAAATCAACCTGTTGGTCCTGGAGGACCTCCACGCGGTCATCTCTCGGTCGTGTACCTCGAAGGCCCTGCAGAACAAATTGGTGATGCATAGGAATTATTATAACTTTGTTAATTTTGGCGAATGTGTTACTAAAGAAACTAATTTAACAATCCGAGTAAAATCTACGTCATACATGTGTTTTAACTTTTCTTTAAAACTATCTTTTTTTCTAAAGAACACTGAGTTATGATTTAATCAACATTTGATCTCACTTATTCGTGACAGAGCAGTAACACTGATCAAAGTGGAAAATATCTGAAAACAGCGAAACTATTTGCAGACCTACAGGGGAAGAAAACAAATACTCAGCAACATCTTCCAGATGCACAGAGTGTCCTAATCCCTGAACATCCAAGGCCTGCAGGAACTCCGCCTTCTTCTCTGGTTTGACCATGATCTGGGCATCCCTCTGTCCCGCCACACCATGCTGCCAGATGTCCAGGTCCAGTAGGTGCTCCAGGTCATGCAGCAGCATCTGATCAGTTTTGTTACGGACTTGGACATTGTAGACTGAATGTCTGTGAAAGAAGCAGAGATTTTATTTCTCCGTCTAAGGATGCTAAAAATGCTGATCCCCGTTCACCATTTTTATTGAATCAGAATATGGAAAACAAAATGGAGAGAACTGTGTGGTGCGAGGAACAAACAAAAGAGTGACAACTGGTAATTTTTCTGGCATACATAATTATTATACTTCCTTAGCTAGATGAATGACATCTATGACAAATATGGTGGCCAAATTTTTCCGTAAATCAGAAGAGAATAAATAATAAAACATTTCATCATCATCACATGTTTCTGTAGGACGGTTTGTATAAACACTTTTACACGTAAATCATATTTTTAAAACTAGATGAGGTCGGCGTACTCAAAGATACTAAACATTTACTAAATGATTAAAATAGGCAGTTAATCTTCGCCGTAGAATAAACACGTACTATATCTTAATACATAGATAAAGATAAATATATTTAGGACTACGTCATCATCATCATTCAGCCGTTCACTGCATGACATAGACCTCCCCTAAGCATCTAAGCATTGTCGAAACGACTGGTCCCGTGTCTCTCGTATCCCGGATTTCCGAGATCAAGTCAACTTCTAATAAAACGACCATACCTGGAGTATACGTCATGCTTCCCCGCCTGTACCAGGCCCACCACAGTCACACACAAAATTATCAAGTGCATCGTCTCCATCACTTCATACGACTGACTCAATATGTGAACACTGTCGAATTAGTTATCTTAATCCTTTATCGTTATATTGATATTGTGGAAAAAACCTGATCTTTAGGTGCAACGTGTAATAAGCAGTGATCGAAATAGGCCGAGTCTATTTTTTTATTTTAACTAAACTTGCAATTACTAAATTTTCGGGATTTTCACGTAAAATCCCGAAATAAATAGTCTAACTTTAATTCATATATTCGAATTATATTCACGATCCTTAAACTACCCGTTGTATCATACATTACATTTTTACATTAGTATTCTTACCAAATAATCACAAATTAAGTTTAGTGTTGAGTTTGATTCGGCCTAGTTTCTTTTTAACCGACTTTAAAAAAGGAGGTTCTGTATTCGACCCGTATGTATGTATGTAGGTATGTTTGTATGTCCGCGATTAGCTCAAAAACTACTGAACCGATTTTGATAATTCTTTCATTAGTGTGATCTACATACTTTCAGGAAGGTTTTAGTATATAATACATTAGGTAATTATTCTTATGTACGAAGTTATATGCATAAATGTACTGCATCTCCGGCATTTCTATGGGAATTTTGATGATTCTTCGAGTCGTGTCTTCAATTCTTCAATGCACTAGTGTTAATTGAATTGGTGTGGGGTAGGTACAACTAAAAAGTGAAAAATAAAAACTTTTTTACAAAAAAAACAACCGACTTAAAAAAAAAACACTACAAAGTGAAAAATAACTTTAATTTCGGAAGTCGGTGTCAAAAAACGAAAATGCGGAACCAACGACACCGGCTTCCGAAATTAAAGTTATTTTTCACTTTGTAGTGTTTTTTTTTTAAGTCGGTTGCTTTTTTGTAAAAAAGTTTTTTAGAGTAGTCAGATAGGATACGCCGACCTCATCACATTTTTAAAAATAATATGATTGACGTGTAAAAGTGTTTGTACAAACCTACTTACTTAAAATCATGTATCATTTATCATTATCATTTATCGTTGTTAAATACGCAAACGGAAAAACCTAGAATGTCAATTGTTATTTTTATTTGTGTATGTTTAAAATGCATTATGTAGAATAGTAGAATACGTGGTTCCAATTAATGTGATCACCTAAACACTATAGTAAAATTACGCTACTCATAATAAATGATAATTTCCACTTTTGGTCGTCCATAAAGTCATTCTTTCCACTTTTAACAGTAACATTATTTGTTGAGCCTAAAAGTTTAGTCGCATTTAATTCAAACAAATATAATAATTTAAGAGACTCATTGGTATTAATCTCGAGCGGCAGAGGCTTTAATTTATCAAATTCAAAGTGTTCGTCCAACACAAAGTGCTCTCACATTAATGGCATTTGTAAACTAAACTCAAGTAATTCCTTTAGCTTCCGAGATTTCTAAGTTAGTTAAAAACCTTTTGGGGGCCTTTTAGTAAAGATATTTTAGTATTAAGTACTAAATTATAATGATTTTAGGCAAGTTACAAAGTTATCCTGCGAGCGAATTTTTAATTAGGCTGAGATTTATAACTGCTCTGCTGAAAACTCTGGAGATTTGGGTAAAAAAGGTTGGACAGGAAAAGTTGATTTTTTTTATTTCAACATTCCAGTTCAGCTTTAGGATTTAAAGAGATAACATAATAATGAAATTGAAATGAAAATGTTTATTATGTAAGTAGATTTATATACGTCAATTAAAAAAAAAAATGGTGCCGGTATTTCCTAACTGACTAATCCCTGAAAAGAAATGACGAATTGAAAAAATCACGCCTATATTCCTGGAAGGGTAAGGCACAGGTCTACCTGTAGTACACCCACATAAGTCCTTCGATCAATAATAAGTCCCATGTAATCCCACAAACCGGTAACAAATCCAGACTCCGGGCGGCTACTGAGAAACTCCCAATGGAAAAACCAAAAAACAAAAGAAAAGAGATGTTTAGATTTAAAGAGATAAAGGTTCGTGGATGGATAATGTTAGTAACTAGCTTATCATTGTTGTAACTAATATTTTTGTAATATGTAGTTGGAAACAGGCAGCGAGATCATTTAAGAGGTAGTGGCCACTGCCACCGCCTCTTGTCAGTACGTTGCTGACCTCAATGTGCGTCATTTATTTATAGGAGAACCAACAGCTATAACAGAAGGATAACAATAGTATAATATGAGACATAAAGCCAATTACAGGTTCTCACGGGTAAAAACAGAAAATGTAGTAGAAATCTTGGAATCACTAACAAGCACGATAGAAAACAATACATTTAAAAGGTATATAAGCACTATGCACTTTAAAAAAAGTCAGCGTTCAGCCGAGTGCGTGCAGAATACGTTTTGGTGGTAAATGGATCAAATGAGAACTCTTTGCAAAGAATATCAAAGTCCTTACTCGCTCGCACCATGTATGAGTTTTGCCCGTAGTTAGAAGAGGAAAAAGGAATGGATTTTGAAACGCAGTCTGTGCAGGAGCTCAGGACAGTCAATCTCGTTAGATATAATTTAGAAAAGAAAAGTGCAATCTGCTAGTCGACGGCGATTTATAAGTGGCTGCAGGTGAGGTAGAATCGATCAAAAAAGATCTAAGTGTTTATTCGAGTCTTTGGTCAACTGGACCCACTCGAACTGGAACCGCGGGTCCAGTCGACCAAGTCAAATTTTGAATTGGTCGACTGGACGAGCTGTCAAATTCGAAGACCAGACGTCATTTCTTCTATAATCTACATCCTAACACCCCCAGACCTGCCACCGCACACCCGTCTATCATTATCAGCAACTTAACACAGGATCCATTAATTAAGGCCTGTTCACATTGGTCATTAGTTCAAAATTCTCATTACATCGCGCGCTCGCTCGCACCCTGATTGATTTGATTCCGCCCTTACGTGTACAAACTTTATAATGGATTTTAATTGCGAAGGTCCGTTCGTTATGATTGAGGATTTGTTTGTAGTCTGGTACCAACAATTTAGGGAACAGGAATTTTTTTTTTCAGGGTTGATCTCATTCCTATAGTAAACTTTGTTCTTAATTACCCTTTTACAGGCTTTCAGTTATTTCAATTACACCATGAATGTATATTTTTATATGAGTTTGAGAACCCAATGTCGATTTGAACTTGAATATACCTACTATTCATTTATTTAGTGCTGTCATTGCTAATACACAAATCCGTATGATAGGGGGGGGGGGGGGAGCCTAGAGGGTTTTTGAGCAAGCATAGGTATGCAGGGCGAAAAGTTGATAACTGTGTAGGTGCGGCATGATGAGAGAACACTAAAAATATATTTGAAAAGATTGATTATTATTTTAAGATTGTTAGCTTTTTAAATTATGTAAATATGTAAAGAAGACTGAATAAAAACTTATTGATTTGTTTTGAAAAGATTCAGATAGGAGCCATTTCATTTGAAAATGTATCAAAAATAAAGTGATCTTTAGAGCCCTGTGAGCTTACCCAAAATTACTTAAATGGGCAAATCTGATGAAAAGATTGTTGGTTACTGAACTTGACTTTCAGGGCGAATAAAAGTTATTCTGTGCAATTCACAAAAGTACCTAAAAGTGGTTAATTTTGCATTTAATTCTAAATCAACGAACCGAGTAGCTTTCATTGCTATTTGAATTTGAAGCAGACCCTTTTGTGACGATTTGTCGGCATTCAGAAGTTTGAAAGTAACAATCACTTAAAAGTAATGAGTAAAAGTTAAGTAGCAAAATTAAAACATCGTCGGGGTACACCATAAACAATCAACTTTGTTTATGGTGTACCCCAAGTCCCCATCGATGTTTTAATGTTGCTACTTAACGACAATTTCAAAATTGTACTAAAACACTAAGCTAATCAATTATTTGAAAAACATCCTCGTCTAATGGGCTATCCAAGAAGCAAACAACTAATGTAAGTGGTTATTTTAACGATGCGATGCGGATGCTTTATGTAAATCATAGATATTTATATTTAACCAATAAACTCTTTAAAATAATACCAAAATAAACTGTTAACCAAAGAAAACAACACAATTACCAAAAAGCTTTTGATCTCATTACGCAACGAATGCCGAAAACAGCCCAGGCAATGAAGTGACACCAATTATTCGAGTTATTCGAACATTATGCCAGTTATTCCAACGCACTGCAAGTAATTACGCCTGCGACTGACCGTGCAGCACTTCATTAGGTACAGTTAATTTATTTTCACTTCCAATGTATTATTTGTTTTATTAATCAGTTCTTTTACGCTTGGGTAATGTCATAACATACACACAAACGTCATTTTTATCTTTAAGTCCCATATAATACGGGGCGAGTATTTGTGTGCTTAATTGGTTAAAATTGTGACAAGTTGATTTTATTACCTACTTTTTGATATAATAAGGATAAATCGTTTTCCACGAAAACATTTAATTCGTTAAAATAAGATAAACGATTTTGTGGAATTACTTAATCAACCATTCGTTTTGGGCTTTTACTATAATCAGCACAGTGAAAATCACAAGTAAACAATGAGCTTTTTAAAGTGCTTATTTATTTATTTATAGTTAATTAAAACGGCACAGGTCCCATTACATTAATTAACATAGAATTATAAAAATTAGGATAAAATAAGCTTTCAAATAACATACAATACAAAAATTAAATTCAAATTCAAAGATATAGAATTCATGGATAAAATTACTAATATTTGTTTGAGTAAATGGTTAAATAAATTAAATACATCATAAACTAACATGTAACAGTGGACACCCTCGCATATCGTCTCTCACAAAACACCAGACAAGCACGCATTATCTTCTTCCATTCATCAGCAAACACATCACATTCAGGGTCGGCAGTCAGGAGGGCGTTTAGCATCCTTAGGGTTCGACATACATACCTAATACTTGCGCAATAGTCAAACATATTGATATGGCTATGTATTTTCTGTATTTTTTTTTTTTGTAATGTGCGTCTTGTTTGTGCAGAATAAACAATTTTTCTTTCTTTTTTATTTGTTTAATTGATTTTAGCATGTAGCTGTAAGGAGCAATCATCACCACGATCGCCGCCGACACACCCGTCCACATATCTAGTTCAGTTCACGATGTTATGCTATAATATCCAAGATTTTAAAAAGCTGATTGTTTCCTTTAAAATTAAGATTTCAACCTACAAAGAGTTCATCATTCTCCAAGCATTTACTCCGTCATCATCTGGCTAGCCTTTTCCCAAATTTTTGGGGTCGGCTTCCAGTCTTACCGGATGCAGCTGAATACCAGTACTTTACATGGAGCGACTGTCCTCCCTGACTGACCTGAACAACCTAGTTAGTTACTGGGTAACATGATACCCCTGTGTAAGACTGGTTGTCAGTTTTTTGGGTTTCTGACTATCCGTAACGATTGTCAAAGACCTACGAATGACAGTCGGGACCAATGGCTAAACGTACTTTTTGAGGCATGGAAGCGTCTCGCTATGTAATGGACACATTCACGGATCGACCTTGGCAAGCGTTGCTTAACCTTAAAGATCGACCCGTGCTGCTGCTTCGGGCATTTACCTCGGTCAGGATATTGCCATATCTCCCAGCACATAAGTAAATCTAACACAGTACCAACTTGGCTTTTAACTAAGTGTAAAGTTGGGCGTCAATTATCTGCCAACGGTGTCGTTTTATGTATAGCGTGTCTCAACTTTTGTGGGAACTGTTTTGAGCACAACCCTTACATGAACGAACACTCTAAAAGGCAAAGTCAAGTAGAGAGTTACTTTTGAGAAATAATTATTATTGAAGCATAAGACCAAATTATGGTTTCAGACTATGAATAGAACTTCCCTACCTAGTCTTAACGCGGAAAATATTTGTAACTATAGCTCACAACCTGTTACCATGGATTCAGTACTTGATTCTGGAAGCCCCGGCGTTGAAAGTATTCGCCGGTTATTAAAAAAAAAATGCAATTAATAATCAACGTAAAATTTCTACGTTTGCGCGTCGATTTTCCTGCCACCCTCTATAATCTTGTACGTCACGTATTATTTTTTATGGTCGGCAGAGTTCGTATATGCAATATTCGTGTTAGTAATTAAACCCTATACGGGAGAATTTAGTACTAAAACATACAACAAAATATTTCAATATTTTCTCGCAAACATGGTTCACAAATAATGTTGAGTATTTATAGAGGTATCATATTTGAAACCATACAGTCATTGCAAAACGGGATTAAAAAAAAAAACAAATGGGATATTCAGTGTCCGCAAAACACAGACTAGATATGAAATTAACACAGTGTGATTTATACTGGGCGGTCGGACCGCGCGTCCTGACCGCAACAAAAAATGGCCGCGTTTTTGTACAAGTACATAGTGGACCGAAAGTCGGGCCAGCAGTTTTATTTATTTAAAAGCCGAAGTTCACCTGGCTCTCAGCGAGATAGCCTTTGTGTAATTTGTCTTGCAAATTGCGGGTAGTCAGAATAAAGTGAACAAAGTTATGCTGGAAATGTATTGTACAGTGGCTTTTATGGCTTTACTAAATGTAGAATGTCAGTTTGCATATTGTGGTAGTAGGTATGTACATGCATAGTTCACAAACAAACGATATTTTTTATTTCAGCAAGTAACTTGCAACTTGCTTACAACTTGATCTTTTTGTGATTGTGTTTTTCCTTCGTATAATGTTTTTCCGCAAATTAACAATTTTTTTTTACTTACTTGATTTGGAATAACATAGTGGTTACTTAGGTTAGAGCAAGTTATTCTATTAAACACTTACTTATTTTCACGAACACAGTTGGCCTACATTCAAAGCTACCCCAAACATTCCCAGGTAAACCTGTAGGTTCTAAAGTTCGTGAAAAGTAGATACCTGGAATATTCAAAAACAGATTTACTCCGAAATAATAAGCGAGAGAATATTTAGGGAGACATTAAATATTAAACTTATTCATGAGGAGTAAGACTTTATTTGCAACTTATAAAAAAATTCCGGAAAATTTTAGTTTTAGGTAATCTCTGGTATGGTAACGAATATAATTTATTACTGAAGCACCAAAGCCATTTATTAATAACGCAGGTTATTTGACAGCTGTCAGACCTTAAGTGTCTACTTAATGTTTCTCAAAGCTTAATAACGAATAGAATTAAAATAATAAAATTGTATCTTGCGAAGTGTTCCTGTGAAATGAAAATAATGTTTTGGCAGCTCTTCGTGAGATATTGCTTTCAAGCACCTTGTTGAAATTGGTTTACGTTAAAACTAGAATATTATTGAATACCTAACTCTCTTTGGACCTTTCCCTTTAAGCCTTACTTTTGTTTTTTTTTTTACGTAGAACAAAGAGAATAAGATCCCACTGATCGAATAACAAATCAGAAACAATTTCTCGAGACAACTCAGAACACACAAATCGCCGAATTCCAATCAAGCCTAAACGCCCAAGAGCATTACGTACCGAGTTACAGCACACATCCAACTTATCTTATAGTCAGGCAACCCTAAAACTGCGGTACAACCCTGCCGAGGCATTGTCCGGTCAGGGCTGCCCACAGTTCCTATGGCCACCCCTTGATTATTTAGTAGTCGCCGTCCCTTCCGTTCCGGCTGAATATCCCACAAGATACATAGGGGTAAAGACACAACCTTTCTCTTCGATATTCTTATTTTGTTATAAAACTTCAATTTTATTTGCGGGGTGACCCTATTTGGTGCCGAAATTACGCATAAGTTTTTTTTTATACATTGTTTTGTGATACTGGTATTCAGCTGCATCCGCTTAGACTGGAAGCCGACCCCAGCATAGTTGGGAAAAGGCTAGGCAGATGACGACATTGTTTTGGGATGTTTACGAAACAGTATACGAATAATGTTACAAAAAAATATTGTTTGCGTATATTTTTTCAAATATTTGCGCCCATTGTTTGTTATGGTAATGATGAAACCTATAAAATATATTTCTTTGTAAAATCGTTGTTGTTTCACACAATATCGTTTTTGATATACTTTTATTAAATAACAATATTGGCAGGGAAAAATGTATGTTACTTCAAACGAAGGTATCAAAAATGCATAAAACTGTACAAAAATACATTTTAATTTTATTTCAATAGACTGAAAGCAACAACTGTTGAAACTATCGCACCAAAGACTTTTTACTATCAAACATTATAATCCTCTCCTTAATATAACTCATTTCAACCACCCACAAACTGCATTCACGAAATATATTAAATCAACGAATTCAAAAGCCAATAACTCGCCGCATTAAAGACAACTAAGGAGAAAATATCGGAACGTTGCCGTCAACAAATTTCACAATGTTGAGTCCACAAAGAGTTGCCTCAAACAAAATATCCGTTTCATGAGCCAGTGGGCCGCGTCTGAACATTACTCGATTGGATGCCATGCAAGGCATAAGCGATAAGCGGTCGTCTCAGACAGAAAATTCCCAGTTTCTCAACTGGGAATTTTTATTCGCCTGTAATATTTTCTAATAGCTGCGAGAGGGATTTTTTTGAAAATCATTAATTTACTTACCTACTTTATCTACACCTTTCCACTCTGCACTATTTAAAATTCTTTTCTTCTCACTTTAAAACAAGTTCTCAAACTCAAACTCAAATGGTAGACGCACCGACAACCTTAAAAAGATGGTTGGACAGACTGGTTGCGGAAGGAGGAGGACAGGGTGTTGTGGCGCAGTCTGGGAGAGGCCTATGTCCAGCAGTGGACTGCGATAGACTGAGTGGATTGATCAAGACTCTCTTATGACGACAGTGCTCACTACGAGTCCTCAATATTGGAACATAATATTATTACCAGATCGATAGTCCTCATTTTATTAAATCTAAAACCTGTTGCTTAAAATGCTGGGGCTGTGACCTGAGAATTGGACCTCAAGGCTAAAAATATGTTACCGCAAAACTTGTAACAGCCGACTGCGTGCTCATTGGCTAATTAAAATAATCAGTGAATAATGTGACCAATGAACATTACGCTCGCACTATGATATCGTTTATAGACTCAATATTTTTCAACGACTATTTTCCAACATTTATTATTTGGACCAACACCTAAATAAAACAATTGAATGTAAGTAGACTCGTGAATTCGTGACTTTTGGTAAACCAAGTATCGTCTAGAAATATCTGAGCCTCCCCCAATTGAATTGTTTGAAACAAAAAGAGCTTAGATAAGATGACTGGATACAGCACGATTATTTGGTGAAAACGTTTTATTTTCCAAACTAAGGTCTAGGCTATGTAGATCGCGGAAGCGGGCGCGGAATCCACAGCGGTGTTTTTTCTGGAATAAGTGGCATCAATAGACACTATCATTATTTCAGCCGAAAGACGTCCACTGCTGGACATAGGCCTCCCCCAAACACCTCCACCTCAACCGGTTCTGTGCTTCACGCATCCAACGGGTTCCTGCGGCCTTCACAAGGTCGTCGGAATAGAAAAACCCCAAGAATGACGATGTTTATATATAAATATATATGTCTGCAATTTATATGGTGTACATAATAACGAGTATTCTATTCTAATGACAAGCATAAAATAGATAGTATACAATCGATAATTTTCAAAGGACGTTATATCACTCCTCTTGCAGTGTGACCTCGCTTTCTAATAACCTATTACCTACTCACTGCTGCCTACGCTCAGCTTTCTCTGTAGCCTTGGATTTACGATAAGAAATCTAAGACAGACGTGTTCTAGCCATTAGTTCGCAATCGATTACCGTTCACTGAGTTAAAGACATAATAAATTAGCCTTCGACAGTCAGATAAATGAAACTACTAAGCTTAGGAGTCAAATAGAGTAGAGTAATGGATGTCTGTCTGTCAGTCAGGATGTACTGACAACACAAAATGTACCTTGTAGTTGTAGTTGTAGTAGTAGTAGTTGTAGTTTCTTAATAAAATGGAGTTTATCAAAAAAGTCATTCAAAATTCAACTGCTGGATGCGAGGAGCACAGAACCAGTCGAAGAGGTGGTGCTTGAGGGAGGCCTATGTCCAGCAGTGGACGTCTTTCGGCCGAAATGGTGAAGATGATCACAAAGTAGTCTGGCAGTCTTAAAATACATTTACAAGTATATTGACAGACCATATATGTATGTATGTACCTATACCCTATCCTATAAACCAAATAAGCCTTTCTTTTTAATTAAGGTTGGCACTGTTGGTTTCTCTTATAATAAATAAATGATAATATTCGGGCTCAACAACACCATTTATGCCAGGAGTCTTTCGCTGCTGTTAAGTGTACTTCATGCAGGTTCAATTCTTAAAGCTTTGTACATAATATGTTTATGTCTTCTTCATGTTGACCATCGTCTACATGAAGAAGACATAAACATATTGAAAAATATGAATATTGATAAATAATGATTTTTCAAAAACGCTACCGCCCCGGACTTTCGCCAGTCAAATCGTTTCGTCCAACTTCAAACTTGAGCGAAAGTCGACCATTTTGCAATCGAAATTTTTGACCCTTCCTCTTCGAGCTGCAATAAAGAAGCGAGCTCGCCTCTCCCATTGATTGCTGTATTATTCTAAATGGCTCAAAAAGAGAAGTTTTTAAAGAGACCGCGGGTGAAGCTCAGTGGGTGTTTATCGAACGCCTTTTTAATCACTATTTGGAAGGAATTATGCTTTGTACTTGAGGAAAGTGGTAAAATGTTGAATGTTTTACTGGGGATTTGATAATCGTGACCTCTTTTT
Organism: Amphipoea oculea; assembly: GCA_945859645.1. Lineage (NCBI taxonomy): Eukaryota > Metazoa > Arthropoda > Insecta > Lepidoptera > Noctuidae > Amphipoea > Amphipoea oculea. The sequence continues at coordinate 610,873 of OX243884.1, forward strand.
AAGTGACAAAAAAGTATTAATTCTCGAGTATATTTTGTAGTTCATTACTTCTCATGATATTATTCAGTTGGTTAATGTCCACGTGTAGAAATAGTCTTCTCTATAACCTACCTATCTAAGAACAGCCATGATGACCAACTTACCATAGTTTAGTGTCCCATAGTCGCCTTTACAGACACAGTTGGCTAGAGAAAGGGTTGACGATTTCTCGGCCGCCACACGGTCCGCTTCAATCACAGCCTTCCCACAATCCCACAACTATAACTCAAACGGCCTATAAACAGTCCCTAAAATCATTCAACCCATAACTCCATATCTGACCGCATCATATAACGGGTCATAGCGGGTCAATTTACCCTCTCAAACAGACTATCTTGACCTTAACGTTTTGACCAAAGTTTGTAGGATGCTCATAGTTTCAGTTACTCGTAGGTATAGCTACATGATTGTTGTGGTTTAGGAGGATGGCGTTATTGTAGACATCAGCCGCATTGATAACCCTATAATGTTTGAAGTTCTTTGATTAAATTAGAGGAATGTTTGGATGATGAACTTTAAGATCTGGGTAAATATATTACGTTTGACATTTTGATTCGTACTAGGTTTATAAAAATTGTTAGCTTAAGCTACTGTTTCCTAGAATAACGTTGGCCGGGACATAGTGTCCGGAATAATAGGCTAACCCCTTAACTGAGACGTTGCCTGAGGTAGCACTAGCAGCGCGGTGCGGGAGGGGTGTGATGACGTGATGCAAGAGGTCAGTGATTCATCAACTTGTGACAACTATCACCCCACTGCCATAATGTTCATGACTGACGTCACTGCGGCCTTTATGTGGCAGTCACCGCCCTTCTAGGAAACCTAGGTTCCTCATGAAGAATTACTAATAAGTATGTACTTATTAGTAATTGTTCATGAGGAACAAAACATGAAACAAAACAAACAAAATATGAAAGCTGTGTATGTACACAGCTTTCATATTTTGTTAACACAAGTTACCCCAAAGAGCAAAAAACGACCATAAAAATATCATAACGATTTGAATAACTGCGAATACCATCTCATAACAATACATGAAGACTTGTGGGCTGGTAATGCGTTAACAAAATATGCGCCTGACTTTTCCTACGTAATAAATTCTCGACAAGAAATCACAGCTCGAATGAATTAAGGCTCCCGCAGATAGGGGCGACGCGACGGTGCTAAGCGAGTCTGTCCGAATTTCATAGAAATTGTTCTCCTCTTATCGCACTGGCATGTCGCGCCTGTCTGAGGGTGCCTTTAATGTCTATTCGATGAACACAAATGTAATAAACAACAGATGTGATAAAAGAGGTAACACGAGCAGAAATACTGAAGTAGGCTACAATCGAGACAAAAGAAAGAAAGAAAAAAGATTTATTTGTCAATTCAATTCAATAAAAACAGATCTATAATCACGAGCACAGAACAGAAATAGTTGCCAGCTGCGTTGGGACTGTGACAAGAAGGCATTCACTCAGCATAATGCTGTGCTATAGAAGACGCACAGCACAGCGGTGACTTTCAGTTGCCACGTCGTGATTGACTGCCTAATCTTTAGCCACACTACCTGTTAGTTGCCACAGCGTTAAAACTGTTGACTGTGTTGCATTGAGCTCGTAGATTTCTAGACAAAGAGAACCGTTCGGGGTTTTCTCGTTATCAATTCCTCACTCTGATAAGTTTAACCGGTCAAGCGGGGCGGTTCGCCGACGAAACAATAGAAAATCAATTGTGTCTCATTAGCGGAGCTTGACAGATTAATCAAAGAAGATTGGCCAGTTTACTCTTGAAGACAGAACAGACCGACAAATGCATTTAAAATTTAGTGTACTGTAGAGGCTTCTTTGCGAGACAGGCTGGTTGAAGGCATATTCCATTCGAACGCTTAAGCATGGCTCATTGAGAGTCGTAGGTTTGACGTGTAATAATAAGATGGGCTAATTTTATTATATTCGATGATAAAACTCCTAAAATAATAACGTATGAAATCCGGTAGGTGTTTCATTTAAATAGAATAGCTCTCCTCTTGTAGTCAGTTCTTATAGTACCTACCTACATTGAAAACAAAACCTCAATAAGCCATTCTTGCTGCTCCGCCTTGACTAAACTATTTCGGAACAACAATGAGTAACGTTACCATTCCGCCACATCTTCCTCGCTATAAATAACAACTACAATAGGAACAAAAGTAACCCATTCCGCGAAAAAACCCTTAAAACGCTAGTTTTCTTTGTAAAATATTTAAATTTTTCACATTTCAGACGTCGGTGCTGAGTTATTTCGTCGCTTTGTTCAGGACCGCCCCTGCGATCCGTGCCACGCTAATTTATTGATACAACAGGTTTTCCCTGCGGTTTCACTCGAAACAGATGCTGGATTTTGCGTTTTGAAATACGTCGCCACGTTTAAGAGCTTTGTTCGTTCACTATATTGTAGCCTGTGAATATCTACAACTCAACATTGGCCTTATAGAGGTATGAGGGACAGGGTGTAAAGTTCACTCATCTATCTATCTATATTATATATAAATAAAAACAAAAGGCCTGACTGACTGACTGACTGACTGACTGACTGACTCATCAACGCCCAGCCCAAACCCATGGACCTAGAAAGCTGAAATTTTACACAATGGTTCCCTTTATAATGTAGACAAGGAATAAGGAAGGATTTTTCGAAATTCAGCCCCTAAGGGAGTTAAATAGGGGATGAAAGTTTGTATGAAAGTCCGTCAGTTTTAAAGTTAGGATCTTCAAATTTTGTGTTTAGGCTGACGATTGAAAATTAATTTATAAGTGTCTCAGCGTTTTTGATGATTCCACCCCCAAAGGGTTAAAAAGGGGGATGAAGTTTTGTATGAAAGTCCGCCAGTTTAAAAGTTAGGATCTTCAAATTTTGTATTTAGACTAACGATTCAAAATTAATTTATACGTGTCTCAGCGTTTTTGATAATTTTACCCCTAAAGGGGGATGAACGACCTAACTGAGATATCGACGCACAGCCTAAACCGCTGGTCCTAGGGACATGAATTTTGGAGGGTGTATTCTTTGTGAAGAGTAAGTATCCAGTAAGAAGGGGTTTTTGGAAATTCAGCCTTTAAGAGGGTGAAAAGGGGGGATTTTGTTTGTATGAAAAATCTTTCCTTGAGTTAATAACCTTGAAACTTGGCACGAATACTTACCTAAGTAAATTATGAAGTTTGGCATTTTTCGTTTTTCTAATCTACCCCCTAAAGAGGTATTGGGGGGTGTCAAAATTTGTATGGAATAATTTTAACGCGCTGTCCTATTAACTCAAAACTCAGTATTTATACTAAGGACTAAAAATAAAGAATAACGTGTATCAGGGTTTTTCGAAAATCTTCCCCTAACTGTGTGAAAAGGGGTAATTAATTTTACAGGGGAGGATTTCACTGCGTGGCTTGATTAGTTCGAAAATTGGCATATATAATCTTTGAGTCAAGTTATGAACACATCTTAAACGATTTTTCATAATTCTACCCATGTAAGGTGAAAAGCGGGATAACAGTTTATATGAAAAATCTTAATCATTTGGTTAATAAACTTGAAACTTAGCACGAATATTTATCTAAGTAAATTATGAAGGTTGACATTTTTTGTTTTCACAAACTACCCCCTAAAGGAGGATTGAGGCGGGGTGTGTCAAAATTTGTATGGAAGAATTTTAACGCATGGTCCGATTACCTCGAAACTCGGTATTTATACTTAAGACCAAAAATAAAGAATAACGTCTATCAGGGTTTTCCGAAAATCTACCCCTAACGGGGTGAAAAGGGGTAGTTAATTATACAGGTGAGGATTTTAATGCATGGCTTGATTAATTCAACAATTCGTATAAATAATCTTTGAGTCAAGTAATGAACACATCTCAAACAATTTTTTGAAATTCCACCCCTATGGGGGTGAAAAGCGGGAGTACAGTGTATATGAAAAATCTAACTCATTTGGTTAATAAACATGAAACTTGCCACGAATACTTAAGTAAATTATGAAGTTTGGCATTTTTTGTTTTTCTAAACTACCCCCCCCCCTCTAGGGGGATTGGGGGCGTCAAAATTTGTATGGAAGAATTTTAACGCGAAGTCCGATTAACTCGAAACTCGGTATTTATACTTAAGACCATAAATAAAGAATAACGTGTATCAGGGTTTTTCGAAAATCTACCCTTAACGGGGTGAAAAGGGGTAGTTAATTTTACAGGGTAGGATTTTACTGTGTGGTTTGATTAACTCGAAAATTACCGATGTAGGTCACACGGCTGCCAAGCTAAAATGGAACTGGGCTGGTCACATCTGTCGCATGCCGGAGGAGCTATGGGCTAAAATAACCACACAATGGGTCCCAAACAGCAGCAAACGGCAACGCGACAGGCCCAGAATGAGATGGCGGGACGAACTCGACTCTTTCGACAAAGATTGGTGTGTAACAGCACTGGATAGGGATAAGTGGAAGAAGGGAAGGGCAGCCTTTGCCCTGCAGTGGAACAGAAATGGCTGATAATAATAATAAAATCTTTGAGTCAAGTAATGAATACATTTTATATGAAAAATCTTATTTATTTGGTTAATAAACATGAAACTTGGCAATATTTGGGTCAGTAAATAATAACGATTGTCAGTTTTAGTTAAAAAAAAACCCCTTACAGAGGATTTTGGGGGTGGCAAAGTTGATAGGTTAGAAAAATATGTAACTCGCTATCGGATTAACTCGAAACTACAACAAATCGACTCCTACCAAGGTGGAAAAGGGCAAGTAAAGTTTAAGGGGTGGATATTACTGCTTGCTTCAATTAACTCGAAAATGGGTATGAGCCTTTCGAACGATTTTTCAAAATTCCACCCTTGTGGGGGTGGAAAGTGGGGCTACAGTTTATTTGAAAAAACTGAATCGTTTGATCTATAAAAATTGGCCCGAATACTTATTTATCTAAATGAATGATAAAGATCATACCTACATACATTTTCGAAATTTTTAGAGGTAAGTACGAATTTCACGCGGACGAAGTCGCGGGCAGAAGCTAGTACTCTATAGAAAAGGGAGGATCCTCCGACCAGACGGGTGTTATGTCTGGCGGGCAACTGCCCAATGAGTCATGTCGGGCTGTTGTATATATGCTAGTTGCGTGGTAAACTCTGCTTGCGCGATGCAGGATTTGCGTGACGTCAGTATGACGCATTGTTCGCATGTGGCGTTGTAGATACCGCTACAGCCTTCTAATTACAATTAACGTTCAAAGGGGAATCGTGATATTTTATCAACATAATTTATTTATTTATTAATATGGCACTTCAACGACTTACTCACTAAGACTTACACAAACTAAGAACACATACAGTTTTAGGAATTGTGAATTCGTCACTTACAGAAGTGCACAGCACTAGCACAGAAGTTAATAATACGTACAAGACATCGTTAGTTGAATTACTTAAAAGTTATAATATAAAGTAAAAATTAAATTTCAAATGAGCAATGTTCACAAATACGATCGAAAATACAATAATAATAATAACAAAAAACAACAAAATAAAAGGCTGGTAAAGGAGGGGAAGGAAGTATTTAAATTTATTACTAATGGGTTATTTATTATTATTACAAAATCTATAGCTACAAATAAAGTTATGACTTTATGGAAACATAGAACAACAGATATTCACAATTATAGTGATCATAAACACTTTTGAATTGCCAAAGAGTCGGTCAGTTAGAAAGTTGAAGCTAGTTGCCCGGGATCCTGCCGTTTTGCCGAAAAGATTTTGCCAAATTTTCATTACCCAAACAAATTTTAGCAACCTTTTTTATACCAATGTAATATTTGGAATAATTTTAATACGCACATTTTCATTTGGTCAAATGTTTACTTGGCAGATTGTTACCAAGGATAATGTCATCAAGGCTTTTGGTCTTTAATCAAATGATTTATTACAGCAAACAATATTTGGACAATAAACATTTAGTCAAATGATTTGTTAACAAATAACTTAAAGCCAATAAACATTTTACTTGTTTGTTAAATTTGATGTCATTTGCGTATTTCTTTGTAAGCTTATGTGCTTGAATTTGTCTGAAACAAGTTAAACACAAATTTATGGTTACTAGACATTAGGTTGTTTATGGAACTAGTTACAGTAGGTTATTAATTTTAAAAAAATGGTTAGGTTAGGTTAAAACTGTGACCACCTACGCACGAGCCGAGCGAGCGAAGCGAGCGGTGCCGCGGCAGCGGCCGGCGAGTGCCAGAAACGACTAGATTATATAGAAAAAAAATATGGAAAAAAGAGATTATTTTTAGGAGGCTATCGAGAGAAATAATATAATTTTAATTACATTATTATTACCTGTTTAGAATTTGTCCCAAGTGGAAAAAGCACCCTTGTAATAAAACGTCTTCAAAGTTAGATACTTTTTAACACATTGTAATTTAATTTGTATAATCTGTGCAACTAACATATATACATGCAAAATTTTTGTCATTGGCTACGCAATCGACTAAACAGAAATGGTAAGTTTAAAATTGACGACACCAAATATTTGGCTTATTTAATTTTGCGTAAAATATGTTATACCAACTAAAATATTTGACTAGATAAAAAATGGTAAAAGTACTAGTTGGTGAACAAGTTATTGTTCAAACGTTCACTTGCCAAACATAGGTTTTCGTAACAATTATTTGTAAAGAGATTTTTTGGTAAGTAATAATTTGGCAAATGAAATTATGCGAAAATTTGTTTGGGAAGTGATAATTTGGCAATTTCTTTTCGGTAAAACAAGGGAGACCCTAGTTGCCCATTCCAAAACGTAGATCTCTATGGAGAAGAACGGGCAAGAAACTCCAAGGATACTCTTTTAAATCAAGATATTACAAAATCCTAGGTACATTATTCTTGTTGCTTCTATGTGTGAAAATAATGTAAAAAAAAAACAATATAAAACAATTCAAAATATACGATTTTAGATAAGCCCTGACAGACCAGTCTCCACTGACGGCGCCCGTTCACGATCAGAGAAGGACGCTGCCTATCTTCTTTATGTCGCTAATCCCTTGTTCATCTGCTACTACACCACATCTGGCCATTCTAAATAAGAAACTCCCCAGCATAAACACTCTGTATGTGTAAATATTATAGTTAGTAGAAATCCGGCAGTAAAGTTAAGGCTAATAGACTTTAAACCATTAATATTCATGAGGGGATGTGAGTGTATGTGATTTGTGTCTGTAATAGCTGGTACGATACACGGGAACCTCGTGTAGGGGCTGCGTGTGAGGGATTAGACCCTATTCTATCACCCGAAATTATTATTACAGTACAAATATCGTTGCTACTGCGACAGTTATATGAATGTTTAATGTTGATGTTTAGGGCTTATTTTCAATAGTCAGATAAATTTTATCCTAGGCTTAATTATTGCGGTTTAAAAGCTTTTGTTTAAAAAAGAACTAAGAGTTGCCGACGTAGCTTGCAGAGTAAACAAGCTGAAGTAGCAGTGGACTGGCCATGTTTATAGAAGGACCGATGGCCGGCGGAGCAGACGAGTCTTGGAGTGGAGACCGCGTGTCGGCAAGCGTAGTGTGGGTCGCACCCAGCTAGACGGACGGACGACCTTAAGAAGGTGGCTGGAACGGACTAGATGTGGAAGGCGGAAGACAGGGTGTCGTAGCCCAACCTGGGAGAGGCCTATGTCCAGCAGTGGACTGCAACAGACTGAGTTTATTGTTGATTGAGAGCTTTTGTAAAGAAAATAACATCAATCTGTCATATTTATTCTTCAGATAAAAGTTATCTGAATATTGAAACTTCAGCCCTTAGTTATATATTGTTTTTCTTGGACGATATTGGCACGACAACGAGTCATTTTATATTTAGTTTATAGACAGAAAAACAATAAACATAAATCTAATTAACTGCCACCAATAACAATATCGGTTTACCAATATGGGTAGTAATTCCCAAAAAATAAGTACAGAACCACAACTATACATCAAAAATACGGGGAACCACAGAAATCTCCATTTATTGCAGACATTATATTTTTATGTGTTGGCATCAACAGATTCGTGCAATTTTCCGCTGCCCGCGAATATTTTACAAAGATGTAAAAGCCTGCAAACTAATCTTTCAGCGTTTTCTACCCCAAATTATCGAAACACGACTCTAATCGAATGCAGATAAGAGATATTTTTGTTTCTAACAGTAAGTAATAAAATATAAGCACCTTAGCAGCGGAGAAGAAAGTTATATACCGACATTACGGTGTTATTCGGTTTATATCATCAATTCGCGAACTTTGATACAATTTTAGCCACTTATTTGACATACGACAAAGTTAGTTACGTCATCCAATATTTTTTGTTATTTCTTCGTTTTCGACGGCTGTTTATTATTTTTCCGGAACCTCCTCAAGTTCGTCCGGATCTGATTCAAGGATATTGGTTTTTTATTTATAAATCTACTCATGATTTTGTTGTTGATGTTTAACGAAGATGAAACTTTTAGATTATCCCAAATGTTAACATGTTCCGGCGCGGTAACGAGACACAATAGAAGTTTTGTTGCCATGACGGCTATAGCCGTATAGCGCCCTTGAAAGTGTTCAGACGTAAACTGGCGCATTAGAGATCATGAGTTAGTAACAAACTCAATCATTAATTGCTTTCCACAATGTGCACTCAGGTGGTTAACATATCATTGGTGGATTCCTCGGGCACCGCAAAATAGTAGGAGAATCGAAGCTTTCAAACGTTACTTATCTATTCTTAACTAGGTATATGCATGAATTATATAGCTGACTAGCTGCGCCCCGCGGTTTCTCCCGCATAACTCTCGATCCCGTGGGAATATCGGGATAAAATGTAACCTATGTCCATTCCCGGGACTCAAACTATCTCTATACCAAATTTCATCTAAATCGGTTCAGTGGTTTAGGCATGAAGAAGTAACAGACATATAAACACACGCACACACACACTCACAAACTTTCGCCTTTATAATATTAGTGTGATTAGTGTGATATGAAATGATGAATACCTACCGTATAACCTAGCCCATTTGGAGGGGCCGAAAGAAGTAATAAAGTGCCTAGATAACCTACATTACTGGTTATCTATACTTATCTATATATCCAGGCTTAGGTAACAATACGTACTCGTATAATGTATCAGCCGGGACCTATACCAGACGTAAACAGTGATATTCTAAAACACAAAAGGGTTATCATAATAGAAACCCACATATTATGCCATTAATGAGCCCCTAAATAACCTCAACCGATGTTCTCCTATTGCAGTTATTGCGGTAATACTATTAGTAATATTTTATTATGATTACTAGTTTTATTAGTGCTTAGTGATATATTTGAGCGTGTCTTGTGTGTGCCTCGTTCGGTTACAGCTTGGCATTGAGCCAGCAAAAAGGGGTTGATGGTACAAGACAGATAAGAACAAAAGGCCTACACTGTGCAAGAATAATGTGCATAAGAAGCACATGTTTAGCTATGAAAACCCAACGCCATCTGGGCTTTATTTATTGATGAGGCCTTAATTAAAGGCCCTTTTGGAATGGGCGACTAGAATCAATTCTATTTTAAGATAATTTTTGACGTTCAAAAGTGCCTTTTATGTGCCTATTTGAAATAAATGCTTTGACTTTGACTTTGAATTTGTTGAGGCACCCACAGGCAAGCCTGGTTAAGCAGCCATGGTTCTAGTTTGACATGCATAAAGAAGTCTCCTCGTGTAGCGCAGTTTGTTCCGTCAGTCACACCCAACACCTTTTTTGACAGGCCAATTCTTCCCTTGCGGTGGTAGAGCTAACGCCCGCCTGGTTTGCGACCACTCTCCCACCGGAGTCCGGCGTCAAGCAGCCTGCTGTGTTTCGTCGATGCGTGGGAGTTCCAGTGCCTTAGGCATCTTCTCGGCACCATAGAGATCATCCATCGCTTTCCATCAGGCGTGATCGAGGTAAAGAGCGGGCCCATTCAGCAATAAAAAAAAACATGCGATATGCCAATTATAAAAAAAAAAATATGAAAACACATACCAGTAGCTTTCACAAGGTCACGTATGTTATATGCCCAGCTTTTTTCAGTATTTTCTGAACTTTACCTGCATTTTTTTCTGTACCCCTGACCATGAACAAAGTGTTTATACCATTATATCAGACTCTAAGAAAGTGGAACGGACTTGTCTAAAATATAATTAACACTATTCTAAGTTTTAAAATAATTATTGCGTCAAAAATAAAGTTAGATTAAATTGCTAATTAGTCTTACAGGCTAGATTGTAATTAATTATGAAATACTTGGTTCTTTTTAATTAAGGAATGAAAAGAACACTGGCCAGACTCTTATAATCGAAAGATTAATTAAGTGATTTAAATCAGTTAGGTACTTATCCAAAATGTAGGTATATATTTGAAACCCTTTGACATCGAAAGCTGTAATTTTGCATACAGGTTCTCTTTATGATTTAGACGAAGAAGAAATAAGGTTTTTTCGATAACTTCCACAGGGAATGTAGGGCGGACGAAGTCGCTGGCAGATTGCAAGCTATTCATATTGAAATGTAAGAAATTCTTGCGAATTATGATTCGTGCGTAGCTGTGAGTGGAACTGATGATACAGTGGTGGCCCTGTGGTAATGGCCGCGACTTACTAACTTACTTACTTGTAGATCGTAGGTTCGAACCCGGACAGGCGCTTTACTTTGTGTAAATTACTTCATCACCAGTGCTCTCAAAACGGCGCAGGAAAACATCAAGAGGAAACCGGCATGTCCTAGAACTAAAAAATCGAAGACGTGTGGCATCTCCCAACCTGCATTAGGCCCGTTGTGGTTTACGGCTCACTCCCTCTCACAGAGAGGAGGCCTGTGCCCCAGTAGTGGGAACATTTAGAGGCTGTTTAATTTTAGGAAATAGTGAGTGAAACTTCTGCACATAATTATTGAGTGACTGTATAACTGCATGTTTTTATAACTAACGTTCTGTCAGTTAACGGTCTTTTATATTTATGGCAGAGTTAGTGCGGCTGTTCCAAGTTCATTAAGTTAATAGGAGCTACAGTTTTTAAGTTATACTTTAACATTACACACGACTTTTATCGGGATAGGCTAGTCTTTATAAGGAGAATAACAGCGCCTTTCCCTTTCGTGTACCTTATCCCTTGTTAATATTTCACTTGTTATCTGGTGCCGTATTAGCTTTATAACTATTTACGGCCAGTTTCTTCATCAACAGCTAAAGTAATCAGTCAAACTGAATTTTACTGTTGACTTTACTGATACTACCTTTACTGATACTACGGCACGTGTGTTTCTCCATTCAATTATTAGCTAAAATAGTGAAGAAACAAATTTAAATACTTTGACTTGTGTGACGTTACTTTGGCTGTTACTATTGACGAAAAAACTGGCCGTAAACCTTTGAAAGCTAATGTTAAGCACACAAGACATGCGCCCGATGGGTTTTTCCATCGGCAAAAATGACGAACTTCCATACAAACTTTCATCCCCTATTTAACTTCTCTAGAGGGTTAATTTTCAGAAATATTTCCCTAGTGCTCACTTTTATGATATACTTAAGGAACTCTTGTGCAAAATTTCATGCAGAATGAATGGGTGAATCTATTTTTTTTTATTTAATAATATAGTTTTGGTGATTTGGACATTTTCAATACCAGTGTTTCTCAGCGTAATCATTTTTAGGGTTCCGTAGCCAAATGGCAAAAAACGGAACCCTTATGGATTCGTCATGTCTGTCTGTCTGTCTGTCCGTCCGTCCGTATGTCACAGCCACTTTTTTCCGAAACTATAAGAACTATACTGTTGAAACTTGGTAAGTAGATGTATTCTGTGAACCGCAGTAAGATTTTCACACAAAAATAGAAAAAAAACAATAAATTTTGGGGTTCCCCATACTTACAACTGAAACTCCAAAAATTTTTTTTCATTAAACCTGTACGTGTGGGGTATCTATGGATAGGTCTTCAAAAATGATATTGAGGTTTCTAATATCATTTTTTTCTGAACTGAATAGTTTGCGCGAGAGACACTTCCAAACTGGTAAAATGTGTGTCCCCCCCCCCTCTAACTTCTAAAATAAGAGAATGATAAAATAAAAAATATATATATAATGTACATTACCATGTAAACTTCCACCGAAAATTGGTTTGAACGAGACGTCATAAATCGAAAACCGCAATTTACCTTTCACAAAGTTATAACGAACTACAAGAACTTTTATATTATGTTACTTGCTGCTACGGAACCCTTCATGGGCGAGTCCGACTCGCACTTGACCGGTTTTTTTGGTGAAAACCTTTTTCAGGGAAATGTAATTGTTTGCGGCTGAATGATTTTTAGTTTGTATAAACCGATCGTGTTATTTTGTTACCTAATTTATGTTATTGGTATTTTGTCCGACCTTTTTTGTTGTGTTATTTGTTTCAAGTGTTTATCAGTGGAAACTTGTAAATGGCCTTCAAATGCACATTGTTTATGAACACTATTTATATTAGCTGTAAGTTTCCCGAATAGAATAAAATAAAATATGTTTGTATCGGTAGTGATGTCCCGCAATATAATAAATGCACAAACAGTCGATACAGTGAGCACTGGCCACAACACTGATTGCAGCTCTATTGTTTCGATATATATCCACTTAGATTACCTGAAATCTGGACGCGAATAGAATATGAGTAAAAGTATTTCAGTTAATTGGAGCTACTAGGTACTTAGAAATAATATACAACCTCCCTTCCAATCCGTAGTAAACACACCGGGCGCCGGAGGACGCGGAACGATCTCCGGCCGCCTTAGGGTGAGGCCTTCAGTAGTCATGATTGTTATAATTCAGTTATGTTCTCAGATAGTATAGGAAGAGGATTAGGTAAATTAATTAGTAACAACCTGAGTTATTCTACTCAAAACAATTGTATGCCAGGGTCAACCTACAAAGAAATAATGACATCAATAACAGGAAATGTATTTAACCCTAAAACCAACATTACTGTATTTGTAGGTAACAGTTCTAAAGTCAAAAAATATGAAATAACTGACTGTGTAACTGAGTTGTTAAAGTTAAATTGTAATAAAATAATATTGTGTGCTTTCCCATATTTTAAAAAATTGACAAATAGACAAAACAATTATATTCATATGCTTAATAAGCAAATGCACTTTTTAGTTAGTCATTACAGTGACAAGCTTGTCTATTTTGACACTAACAGTTTTGTAGAAACTTTAAAGTCGACTAGAGGTACTGTGTATCTGCCTGTTAGTTTTAGACACACAATAGCAAGGCTATTAGCTTTTTATATAAACACAGACATAAGTATTATGTCGAAGTCTTGTATTATTAACACCACAACAATTAGTAATAATACTAATAATAAGGTGGTTTGCCTAAATGAATGTAGCTCAAATGCTATAAATATGTATACAAATTGTACGAAGGAGGTTCCATTTCCCTCACGCACTATGAGCTCACTGCCTGGTGATGACATTGAAGTCTTGGGATTAACTCCGGATAATCATTTAAACTAGTTTGTAAGACAACAGAAGGTACCAGTAATAATATTGTAATACCTAACAGCAACAAGGTATCTTCTTGCTCTAAAATAATTAAATATCAAAAAGGAGATCAGCAGAATACCTTGAAGTTATTTCATCAAAATATTCAAGGCATTTCCTCCAAATTATTAGAAATTGAAATGTTTTTAGAAAAAACAAAGTTTGACATTGTTTGTTTTACTGAACATTGGTTAAAGGATTACCAAATGTTAATTAATTATGAGAACTATAGTGTAGGCAGTTGTTTTAACCGTAAATCTATGCTGCGTGGAGGTTCTTTAATCTTAATAAAAAATTGTTTAAAATTCAAGCAACGAAATGACATAGTGGATTTATCAATTGAACATTGCATCGAACTGTCTTGTGTTGAGCTAGATAAGCATGTTGTAGTGTGCGTTTACAGACCCCCTAATTATCAGAACTTTTCTGTATTTGAGTCAATAATGGAGGATGTTCTAGTGAAACTTGCATCCAATAACAAAGCCGCAATTATTTGTGGTGATTTTAATATTAATATTTCGGAAAATAATTCAAACAGCAGTAGATTATTAAGCCTTTTCAAATCGTTCAATTTATCCAATGTTTTTACAGAACCGACTAGAGTAACTCAAACTTCTGCTACTTGTATCGATAATGTTTTTTGCGATTGTGATTATTTAGATAAAGCCATCGTAAATTATCTGCCGTCTGATCATAGTGGACAAACGGTAACTTTTAAGTTTAAAACACCTTTGCAAAAAGTGCAAATACAATTTAGACCGATAACGACTGGTAAACTAAAAAGATTCAATAGTACTCTAAATAATAAGTTAAATGATCTGGGCCATGATATGGATGACGCAAATAAATTGTACGAGGATTTCTTTTCAGTAGTGCAGACTCAATTCAATAAAACTTTTGAAAAGAAAACAAAAAACATTTGCCCTAATTTTATATTTAGTGACTGGGCAACTAGAGGTATTAGGATAAGTAGGGAGAGACTGTTCGAGCTGTATGGACTTAAGCCCTACATTAATACTGATACTTTCAGCAAGTATGTTGCTACATATTCCAAAATTTTTAGAAATACTTGCAAAATAGCCAAAGCCCGGTACATTAGCAACAAAATCAAATCGGCAGAAAATAGAATAAAAACGGTTTGGAAAATTATAAATAACGAAACTAGTAGGAATAAAAAACGAAACACAGATTACACGTTGGAGACTTCACGTGGTGCCATAAGCTCTAACTTAGAAGTAGCTCAAGAATTTGTAAATTTCTTTACTAATATACCATCAAAAACGACGGAAGCCTTAAATTCCTCACCCGGCGTATCAATTGATTTATTAAGAGCGAACGTTCAAGCCTGCCCGGTTGAATTTCAATTTAAACATATTAACCCTGCAGTAGTAATAAAAGCTTTTAAGCAAATTAAGATCAAATTGACCGAAGATCTTTGGGGAATGTCTATTAAAGTATGTACCTCCATAATTGAGACTATTGCGCCTTACTTAGCCTTAGTATTTAATTCGTGTGTTGATCAAGGAGTCTTCCCCGATTTAATGAAATACAGTAAGGTAATACCACTTTACAAATCCGGGGACAGTAAAGACACTAATAATTATAGACCCGTATCCGTGTTGCCGGTTTTCAGCAAGGTGTTTGAAAAGATAATGCTTAATCAAATGCTCAATCATTTTAACACGAACAAAATCCTTCACGATCAACAGTATGGTTTTACCAAAGGACGTTGTACGACCGACGCCGGTGTAACCTTATTAAAACACATTTTTAACGCGTGGGAAGAGGCCCAAGACGCCATAGGAATCTTTTGTGACCTCTCCAAGGCATTTGATTGCGTCGATCACGAAACCTTGCTTTTGAAACTTGAGCATTACGGACTTGGAAAACTTGCGCTCAGTTTAGTTAGTTCTTACTTAAATGATAGACAACAGCAAGTTCAAATAAATGGTGTCAATTCACACGGTTTAACTGTAAAAATGGGTGTGCCACAGGGCTCGATTTTGGGTCCTTTCCTCTTTTTAGTGTATATAAATGATCTACTCCATTTATTCAAAAATCAACCACAAATGGTGTTATTTGCTGATGACACTTCCTTAATTTTTAAGGTAAATAGACGTGCTACAAATTTTGACGACGTAAATAACGCCCTACTGCAGGTCCAAAATTGGTTCACTGCTAATAATCTAGTATTAAATGGGAAAAAAACTAAGTGCATAAGATTTTCTTTACCGAATGTCAAAGGTAGTGATTGTGAGATAATATTGAATCAAGAGAAACTTGAATTCGTCGATAGAACTGTTTTCCTAGGGATCACGCTCGACTCAAGGCTACAATGGGGTCCGCATTTAACATCTCTTGCAGGACGGCTAAGTTCAGCAGCTTATGCTGTGAGAAAAATCCGTCAATTTACTGATGTAGATACCGCGAGACTGGTCTATTTTAGTTACTTCCATAGTATCATGTCTTACGGTATTTTGCTTTGGGGACGGGCTGCAGACATCGATTCTATTTTTATTCTGCAGAAAAGAGCTATCAGAGCCATTTATAATCTCCGCAGGCGCGATTCTCTAAGGGAACGGTTTAAAGAAATTAACATCATGACGGTACCTTGTCAATATATCTACGAAAATATCATGTATGTAAGGAAAAATTTACATCTTTTTAGTAAAAGAGGTGAAAGACATAATTATAGTACTAGAAATAGGGACCTATTAGTTCAACCAGGATTTAGACTAGCTAAAGTAGACTCATCTTTTATGGGATACTGTTTAAAATGTTATAATAAAATACCTCCCCACATTCTTCAACTGAATGAGACAAAATTCAAGTCTTGTATTAAACGCACACTATGCAGACAGGCATATTATAAGTTAGGGGATTACATCGCTGATAAAAATGCCTGGCTCAATGCTGGTCCTGCTCCACAATCACAACTATTTGATTAACACTTAAAAATGCTGTTGGAGCTGCTGAAGATTGTAAGTCTATCTTTGCATTGTATAAATTCAATCTCCTAGTATTGTATAATTGCATAGCACATGTTGAGTACTATGTACATACTATAAAGCTACCATTTACTGGGTACGTCTTTCATTGACTGAATGTGCCCTGGCGGCTGAGAGTATGTCATGCTCACTCAAATGTCTCGCTGATGGCGGCGCATGTGTTGGATCATTTAGCTCCCTTCAAAATGGTTGAGCTGAATGGTGCTAATACATGCGTCATGTTCGTGAACGGGCGCCGTCAGTAGGGACTGGTCATCTCTTTGCTGCCATGGCTTATTTTATTTTAATTTAATATTTGAATTGTTGTTTTTTCTCATCTTTTCATTATGGACGCTTTTAACGTTCTGCATCGTTCTCACATGTATAATTTTTAACGTGAATGATGTAACCAAGACTTTGTAACCATATTATTTTGATTTAAAAGAGTGTCCATGGAGTTTCTTGCCCGTTCTTCTCCATAGGTACCTACGCTTTGGAATGGGCAACTAGCTTCATCTTTCTGACTGACCGACCCCTTGACAATTCAAAAGTGCCTGTAATTGGTTTAATTGAAATAAATGCTTTGAGTTTGAGTTTGAGTTTGAGTTTGAGCCTGCAGGCAACAGACTTGGGGAGTTTGTTACCTGAACAGTGAAAGGCCCGAGACAGCGGCGCGTCGCGCGTCGTGTTCCGCGCGCGCCTCTCTCTAGAGGAATGGTGGCCGTTTGCGACCTCTGAGGGTGACGGCGTCCGCATGGATTCATGCGGGCCAACACCTAGCCGGGGGAGCGTGACGAAATGCGCAAGCACTCCAGCACCCCGGCTAAAGCACAGTATAAATTCATATCTTTCTACTGTGGCTAAAGGTGGCAGGACACCGTGTGGTTTTAGTCATTAAGAGTCTAACAGACCCCTCCACCCACCCCAGGGTGGTGGACATCCATGAGGATTTCCACACGATAAAAAAAGTATTTAGAAATCATAAAAGCCATTGTGTTTTAATAATGATGAATGAAAACGACAAACTTTCGTCAACGTGCCTGTCTAATATTCAGACGTACCTATGCCAATTATTTCAGGGAATATTTTTGACAAAGCTATATATAAATTAAAGTAGTGATACTGACATAAATCAGTTTTTTTTTTTTGTAAAAGTTTTTTTATTTTTTCACTCTTTCCCATACAAATTCGTATACCTATCGCACTATTTCTTATGTAAATAGCAGTGACAAGAAGTTATTAGACATCATCAACATACGTAAAGTAGATAAAATACGTATTAAAGCTAACTCAAAAACTAAACCCAAGCAAAGTTAATAAAAAAATATGGAACCACTTTGCGAGCTTGCTCTGCCAAAAGAAAAAAGGAATCACGTAAATCGATTGCGTAATCACGGAGACAGAGCAGTGCGGAGCGGAGCAGTGGTAACCCAGTGGTAATGGCCGTGACTTACGACTTGTAGGTCGTAGGTTCGAACCCAGACAGGCGCTTTACTTTGTGTAAATTATTTCATCACCATTGCTCTCAAGATGGTGAAGCAAAACATCGTGAAGAAACCGGCATATCCTAGAACCAAACATTCGAAGACATGTGACTTCTGCCAACCCGTGCAGAGCTCACGTGGTTAATTACAGCCCCCTCCCTCTCACCAAGAGGAGGCCTGTGTCCCAGCAGTGGGAACATTATAGACTGATTATGCTGTGTATATTTATAATCATGGAGAAATCAGGGTAACTACCTACATATATAAAAAAGGTCAAACTCGCCGAATACAAACCTCCTCCTTTTTTATGTAAGTCAAAAACCACGTCCACTAATAGAATAAACCAGTTATATTTCAAATCTGTTTACATGATAAGTCGCGCAAGGAATCATCCGGAGATTTATATCAAATCTTAAGGAAAAGATCGCGAGGTTTCATCTTTTTTCCGTTGCTTTCGGTTACGGGTTGAGCATATTATTCTAACGTGCTCTAAAAATGCCGCAAATGGTAAATTATTACTCCCTTAGGATCGTCTTTTACGCACCATAGAACCTTTAAATTGCAGATTTGATTATACCGGTACGGAAACGGCAATTTCAACAGATTTTTTAAAGCAAATGGAGATGAGGCTTACATTTTTACCGTGCTTTGTAAATAAACGGATTGGCCACTTAACCTCCCACTGCTGGGTAAAGGCCAGTTCTCATACAAAGTTGAAATGTTTTTTGGCGTTGGACATTTTTTGAGATAAGAAAAAACAATTGAATTCGCGCCACTGTTACCGTAACCACCACACGTAAACCTCTTAGAATGTGCTCAGCTGTCCTCGGGATGTGCTCGGTTTTAATGTATATCCGATATGTCAGTGAGTGATGGCAAAGTATTCTGTTTATGTTTTGTTTTCACTTTTGTCAGCACTCCCGGAGTGCCACTGTTTTTGTTTCCGCATCTGGGCAATGGGCATCTGCTTAGAAGCCGACCCCAACATATTTGGGAAAAGGCTAGGCAGATTTTGTTACAGCTTAAAGTAACATTAATAATCCTTTCGAAAATTAACCTTCGTATTTTGGTTTCTATTCCACGTTTCTACATTCCTAGTAATAGATATGATGGCCCGGCGGACTGTGGTCGACTGTCCCAGAGCCAGCCCTTTAATCAGAGCTCTTTCACCGCTGTGCACAACACACGCTGATTTTAAAACATCTGAGTGTGCCATCAACTTTGTGTCAAGCCAAACTGTGGGTATTTAAAACAATAATCTTATTTTCAGAGTTATTCAGCTCGCCTGTATGAGTGGCGCGCGGAGGCACTGAGCCGGGGGGAAACTCCGCTTCCGCGGCAAATCGCGGCGGAGCGGACAGACCTCCGGCGCGATCTCATGGTGGCATGGAAGGAGCGACTTTCGCAACCCAGCGCAGGGCACGCCACGATAGTGGCGATAAGACCCCTCTTTGAGGAGTGGCTAGAGAGGCGTCACGGCGTCCTCACCTATCGCCTGACGCAGGTCCTCACCGGACACGGATGTTTTGGGAGGTTCCTGCACATCATCAGGCGGGAGGAGACGCCCGGGTGTCACCACTGCGAGGATCGCCCAGAGGACACGGTGGAGCATACGGTGGAGGTCTGCCCCGCATGGGCGGAGCACCGCCGTGCCCTCGTAGAGGCGATCGACAGCGGCGGCGACCTCTCGCGTCCGGCCCTGGTTCAAGCCATGGTCCGGGGCGAGAGGGAGTGGGTGGCGGTCACCTCCTTCTGCGAAGCAGTCATGCTAGCGAAGGAGGTGGCTGAACGGCTGAGGGAGAGAGCCTCACACCCCAGCCGCCGCGGGAGACGCTCCGGGCGTCGGGAGCCGCGTGACGACTCCCGGCCACCGTAGGCGCGGGCCTGCGGACGGAGAGTAATGGGTAGCTCACCGTCCGATCAGGACCAGGCCCGTGCCGGACGGCGCGTACGTGTTCCACGCGCGCCTCAAAGAGATGTCAGCAGAAAGGAAGGGGCCTGCCAGGGCCGAAGCCTGCCGGGGGTGCGGGATTGTCCGAAAGGGTTACCGCTACCCCGGAACAGAAAGGGCTAAGGAAGGAACACGGATGGGTTTTAGTCAGTAAGAGTCTGACACTCCCTTCGCTCCACCCAGAGCGGGAGGGGTCATTTGATGATTTCCCATCCATAAAAAAAAAAAAAAAAAAGAGTTATTCAGCTGGTGGAGATAGTGTAGCCTTAAATTTTTTATCGAAAACTTTACGGTAACCATATAATTATATTTTATGGTAGGTACAGCCAACCGCACGTTTATACTCGTAGTAGCAATTTGACATTGATAGCGCTTTTTGTCGCAGCAGTAAGGACCGCGAAATATAAGCATGAAAATGGGTATGTCTACAATAGTAATAGTAATACCAGCCTATTGTTTTCCCACTTCAGGGCAGGGGAAAAGATCGGTTTTAGCGATAAGACCGCCCATTGTATCACCCCTCGTAAAAATTTATTTTTTACATTTACATCTGTAATTTTCTGTACATCAATAAACTCAGCCTATTGCAATCCACCACTGGACATAGGCCTCTCCCAGGCTGTGCCACAATACCCTGTCCTCCGCCTTCCGAATCTAGTCCGTCCCAGCCACCTTCTTTAGGTCGTCCGTCCTTCTAGCTGGGGGGCGTCCCACACTACACTTGCCGACAGATAACTTTTATTTGAAGAATAAATATGGCGATTTGAGATATTTTAAATACAAAAGCTGTCAAACCGCCATTTTTATTCCCAAGAATAAAATTAATTATCTGAGGGTTGAAAAATCGGCCTTCAGACATATAGCTAACTTTAATTGGTCTAGGTTAAGCATACAAATAAATTACAGAAAAAACCTAGTTTCTTAATAAAGAAACACACGAATCCTCAACAAAAAAAGGTCGCAAAAAATAAGTAACAAATTGTACTCCCTGCTAGTCGGGACTGTTAATAATATTCCCAATTCGTTGTCCCCGTAATGATATATACGGAACCGTGTTTCTGTGCGCTGACAAACTACCCTCATTTGACAACTGCGAAAGATTTTTATTTCTGCCACTTTATCTTGCTGAACCCTGAATGTAAGTTCAGCTGGGAACTCAGTTTACTTATGTTGATCGAGAGTGTTAGATGGAGGTCGGTTTATTTTTCTATGTCCACCTACGGATTTAGTGAGTTACGTTCGATTTGAAGTGGTATAGTCCATGACCATTCAGTCAAGAATAATTCACTATTTACGTCTTCCATCTGTGGTTACGAATTACTTCTACATTATCATCTGTGGTTACGGATGACTTCAAGGCTATGGACAACATTCTTCCGTCAGCTAATAACGTGAAACTGCGACCTCCAATTTGTCTACAAAGTACATAAAGTGATTACGGTGACATTCTTCTTCTCTGTTGTTCATAAGAAACGCAAGTTTTATAAAGCCTAAAAGTATATGATCGACTACAGTAAACAAAATCAGAAAAATATATGATATTCTTCAGAATACATGTTAGTTAGATAGTGTGTTGAAAACATAATAGGTACAACTAATTTGAAACGATAGAAAAAAATCATCAAGATGAGGTACTCGTATCTTCATGATTTTTTTTTTAAACTTTCTTTTCAAAATAAAAACCATACTAATATACATACAATCATTCGATTTTTGTAAGATTATTCTACAATCAACATACTAAAGCACTAATGTTTTAACTTTTAGCCTAAACAAGAGATTTTTGTAAACAGATAATTGCTTCATAAAAAAATATGAAGCAAATTATCTATTTACAAAATTCTATATATAGCAATTAATTACCAAGGTTGTGTCATCGCACTTCTCTTTCTTTTCTATGCAGTCCGACAATGACCGCGCTTTAGGTGACGTAGTCCCCTTAGAGGCTGATTATGTTGCAGGCTGCAGACCCTTGCAGGTAGGTATGTATATTATAATCACAATAATACAATGAAGTCGAAATTATTTGTTTCCAATTATTTGTAACTTTGTAGGTTTAACCGGTCAAGCGGCGCGGTTCGCCGATCGGCGACGAAACAACAGAAAATCAATTGTGTCTTATCATTAGCGGAGCTTGACAGATCATATATGTTGGTCCCTCAACGTTTTCCCCCAGCGAAAGCAGACTTCTCACCAGACACTAGCGGAAATTATGATAATATAAACAACAGAGCGACGTATGCATAGCGCTCGATTACGTTGATTGTCCATGTATTTATGTAACGCAGAAGAAATTGCACAGGAAAATGTGGGACGAGAGGTTTTCCTTATTTATTTATTTAATACTTCGAGCACATAAATGTACAGAGGCGGACTTAATGCCATAGGCATTTATTTTAGGCTTATGGTTCGCAGGAAGCCGACCCCAACATATTTGGGAAAAGGTTAGGCAGATGATGATGGTTCGCAGGAAAAAAAAACCGGTCAATTGCGAGTCGGAGTCGCGCACTGAGGTCTCCGTACTTTGTATGTAAATAGTTTCAAAATTATTATTTTTTGTAATGTAACTACAAATTTACAGTTTTCGGATTTTTTTTTCCTTTATTTGTGCTACATGACATTACTTCTTGCCGAATTTCATAATTCTAGGTCAACGGGAAGTACCCTATAGGTTTTAATTTCGGAACATAAATTGATTGCGTTGACTTACAAGTTAGATTTTTTCATTGCTTCAAGGGATTGCAGCCTTGATTATTTAATATCAATTTCAACTTGAGAACTCCACGCGTTCCTGAGAAAAAAGGTTTTGACTGACGGACAGACAGACGGACAACGAAGTGATCTTATAAGGGTTCCGTTTTTCCTTTTGATGTATGGAACCCAAAAATATATTTTTTAGCATGAGTATTGTTTCTGAACCACAGCTGACCTACATTTTAGGGTATTGTACCCAAAGGGTGCCAAAGGAACCGTATTACTAAGCCTCTGCTGTCCGTCCGTCCGTCTGTCTGCCAGCGGGCTGTAGACAGTTGAAATTTTCACATAGTGTGTATTTCTATTGCCGCTATAAAAGAAAATAATAAAAATAATATAAAGTTAAAAATTAAGGGGTCTCCAGATCAGAAATGTGCTTTTATCGGCGTTTTTTACCTTGTGGTACAGACCCCTTCGTGTTCGAGTCCGACTCGCACTTAGCCGGTTTTCATCGATATTGGATGGCATACAATTAGATGTTCCACTTGTCACTGCCACGCCGCCTGCAGACTTAGCATGGCAATACCAGAGAGATTCAAGTGTATTTTGTCATCTCAGCGACAAATATGAAATGTCCCATGTGCCTGCATTTCCACCGGCATAACGAAATAAATACGGTAGATGTTCTTTCCCTGACGAGCTTCGACACAAAGAGCTCTACTATAATTGAAACCCAAACTTAAAGCATTTATTTCAATTAAATCGTTTACAGGCACTTTTGAACTGTCAAGAGTCGGTTAGTTAGTCAGAAAGTTGAAGCTAGTTGTCCATTCCAAAACGTAGATCTCTATGGAGAAAAACGTGCAAAAAAACTCCAAGGACGCTCTTTTAAATCAAAATATTATTACAAAATCCTAGGAAAATTATTCTTGTTGCACATTTACATTACATACAACGTAAATC
This sequence comes from Amphipoea oculea, assembly GCA_945859645.1. NCBI lineage: Eukaryota > Metazoa > Arthropoda > Insecta > Lepidoptera > Noctuidae > Amphipoea > Amphipoea oculea. Next base: position 634,558 of record OX243884.1, read on the forward strand.
ACACATTAGGTACAATATAAAAAAATAAAATGACGACCCACTGACCAAATGAAAAAACAATCAAATTAATACAAAAATAAGACCAGTCTCAACCGGCGCGGCGAAGGCACCCGTTTACGAACATGACGCGTTGGATCATCACCAGCTCAACCATTTTGTAGGAAACCGAATGATCTAACACATGCTCCAACATCATTGAGACAATTAAGTGAGCATGACATACTCCCAACTGCCACGCTTTTTTAAGTCAACATATATCATAATAATATGGTGATATAGGAAACCATAGAAATGTAAAAAACTTCTTCTTCTTCTTCTTTCATATGTATATGGAACCGTGGAATTCACATTTAAAAAATGCTTCTAAATTATTTCTTCGATCAAGTAGGATATAAATTCAATTCTATTTCTGTTCACGTAAACTGTTAACTAATCATACCAGCGCCATATTCCACATCATATTACGTCACGTCCGACACACATGTTACGAGACAAAAGGATGAGGAAAACTTTTCGATAATGTTATCTTCACTGATTTACAACATTCCCACTGACTTACGACATTTACATTGACTTATGACATCTGTACTGACAGTCAATTATGGCCACGTCAGTTTTGAGGCGGGTATCATATCTCCGCCGCGAAACCATAGCAGCGAAACCGCAGTAGTTCCGCCATGACTTGTCCGTTGTACGACAAGCGAAACTGGCTGTTCTGTTACGCACAGATTTGATTATGATTCTATCTTTCTCCCGCTTGATTTCGCCCATCTGCTCAGCCCGCTATATTGGTGGGATGCCACGTTTGTTTCGCTGATTGTTTTATGTATTGTTTATTATGTACTCACATAGACAAAATATAGAATTTCCAAAACAAACTTTGAACTGCTCTACTGAACAGTAATCTTTTTGCAGAATTGACATTGTTAATAGGGACCATCGGTATCTGTGACAGTTGACCAGTTCATAAAGCGAAACTACTTTTTTTGTAGGATGTATGTTGATTTTTAGAAAAAACTTATCTAAATATCTAAACTGTAATTCACCAAGTCGAAACAGACGTCATTTTGCTTCGATTGCTACAATTCAACTGACTCTCATGATGTTCCGCTGCTCAAATCGCAACACAATATATAAGTAAGTAATGTTTCTTAGCGGAATTCGTAACGCAGTTTCCCATCATAATTTTCGCGTTGCTTCGCCATTTAATCTGTTGACCACTTTAACGCTGGTCGTTGTTATATTGATAAACACTAACATCAATAGCTAATGAGATATTTGAGAGCAGTGTGATTTACAAATTAAGTCTTCGAAGTAAAACTCAGTATGCAGTTAAACTAACAAAAGATGCTACCTGACATCATTTTGAAGAAAAATATCACTATCGTGTACAAATCTTACATGACATAAGCATAAGCATTCTATAATGTTCCCACTGCTGGGACACCGGCCTCCTCTCAGTGAGAGGGAGTGGGCTAAATACATAATCAGCCTATAATGTTCCCACTGCTGGGACACAGGCCTCCTCTCAGCGAGAGGGAATGGGCCGTAATCCACCACGCGGGCCCAGTGCGGGTTGGCAGATGTCACGTCTTCGAATTTTTGGTTCTAGGACATGCCGGTTTCCTCACGATGTTTTCCTTCACCGTTTTGAGAGCAGTGGTGATGAAATAATTTACACAAAGTAAAGCGCCTGTCTGGGTTCGAACCTACGACCCACTCCTCGTAAGTCGCGGCCGTTACCACTTGGCCACCACTGCTCGTGTTGCAATTCTTGCATATTGCTTACAAATTGCAACCTCAACCAACACTAAATCAATCTTCACCTAATATTTCCAAATTTACGATAACTATGGTACTGGTACTCATTCGGTTAGACTGGAGGCCGACCTCAAAAATATGTAGTTGGGAAAAGGTTAGACAGATGATGATTTATTTATTTTACACAGAAGAGCAATCACAGCTTTAGGCGCAAGTAATAAAGAATAGTGTGAGAAAAATGTTTATTGCCATCTTAAATGTAACAATTCAATGCTTTAAGCTAAAAAAAAAAGGTTTTTCTATGTAGCGGCATAGCTGTCGTTCGAAATTAATTTCCCTGTTCAGTCCAGTTTGCTAATTAATTTCCCTGTTCAGTCCAGTTTGCTAATTAATTTCCCTGTTCAGTCCAGTTTGCTAGAGTACTGCACTGGGAATCCCCTCACAGACGTTGCACAGGGGGGGGTTTGGATCGGTCTTTTGAAAGGTGAAGATGTCCCCTTCCATGTGCAGATGGTGACCACCAGGGTGTTTTACGGTAAAAATCCCACTCTCCCCGGTCTTGTGTTCAAAGCCCGGGCGCCTAATGAAGATATCTCCGAAAACAAAAAAATAAGACGATATTTCTTACCAATAAATGTCTATTCACTGCTCCCAAATTACGATGTTTATTTTTTACATAATTTTTTGCCATAATCTTCTCATTATTTGACATGATATATTATACCTACACTTCCAATTTCAACTCTTTATTATTGGTTGTAACGGCAATCATGTCATTTGGTTTAAATAGTTTTTTTTTATATTTTATTATTGTATTTTTCTTTTAGATACGATTCTTTATATTTTGTGAACGTGAGAACGTCGTAGGCCTTATAGACAGATTCTGATGTGTAGACCCTTTTCTATTTTGTTAAGTACCTGGTACTTGTTGACATGCCTACACTGTCCTCCCATATCTGTTCATACTGTAATTTGAAAACATAGTAAAAGCGGATTAATAAAAAAAAAAAATACCGTGAAGTTTCTTGTCGGCTTTCCTCGATAGGAAACGACTAATTGGAACATGGTCCTACTTCTGACGTTTCATAAGTGAAATATTTATGTGAAATAAAATATTTTGTATAGGCGCAACTTGCGCATATTAAAGCAACACAACACATCCTTGCCATACCTTTCTTCTACGCTCCGATGTCTACCCCTTAGGGACGAGTCCTGTGGCCGACATATATTTGCACCCTTTTTGGGACGTCCTGTTTCCGGGTTCGTAACTTATATCTTATGTTTAGTAATTATTAGCGGTAGATACTTATATTTTTTTTATAAAGCTGTCCCTAAAAGGTTACAATGTGTGGTCAGGTGAATTAGGGAGCGGGTTTTCGTATTCAGTTATCATGCTTAACGGATTACTGTTTTTGACTTTATCTTTCTAATTAAAATTTTTACAATTCATTTAGAAATAATGAGGGTTTTGAAGTACTTAGACAGAAACTAAGAGTTTACTCTTAGTTTTGCATCTCACATTAGTGGTCTGCCATAGTGGTCTGCCGAGTGATTACTAAATCGCATGATGGTAAAGATGATACCTAGAACCTTCGATGGACCCGTGTGGCTATCATTATTTATCCACGAACCAAAAGGTTTGACAATGGATTAAAAGTTACTTCTAACAACCAGAGGTCTTTTACTTCAATCATTGTAAAAGTACTCATTCATCCGAATCTAAGAAGGTGTAAAGCGCCTGTCTGGGTTCGAACCCACGACCTACAACTCGTAAGTTGTGGTATTATTTCATCACTACTACTCTCAAAACGGTGAAGGAAAACATCGTGAAGAAACCGGAATGAATTGCACCAATGAAACTGAAACACATCTTAACCGTGTCCAAGCACTGGCAGTGCCTTCATTGTTGTGGAATATTGACAATTTCACACTGACAGATCTTGAACGCGGTTGGTTAACGTAGCATACGATTTGACGTACGTCAAGCCCATATTTTTGTAAAACAATCCTTTTTTTGGTTTGACGACAGTTAGCGTTATTTTTAACGTACAGGTACGCGAAAGTCAAGTGAACGTGAAACAACCCGCCCTTAGATATATGCTGACAGCGTTCAGTTTCATTGGTGAAATTCGCCCTATGAATCTTATTATTCTCCTTCCCTTTGCTTTCGTTCATACACGCGCGCAGTACTGAAATGAATACTGATGATAACATAATATTAATTCAAGATTACTCCGAACATATCAATCTCGAATAACCGACACATCAAGCCCTCGTAAGTAAGTCCCTTCGAGTCATCCATCATAATTTGCTAATATCCTCTTCCCTATAAATCTTCCTCCTTTGGTAATCAATTTTCTTAGCCTACTTTACGAACATGTCTTAACAAGTCAATGTTATTGATATTACAGTTTGTTTAATATTGAAGCTCGCTTTATTTGACCCTGGTTGACTAAGACGATGTGACATCTACCAACCCGCACTAGTCCCGCGTGGTGGATTACGGCCCACTCCCTCTCACAGAGCCCTGAGCACAGAGGCCTGTGTCCCAGCAGTGGGAACATTATAGGCTGATTATGTATGTATGTAGGTATGTGTAACTAAGGCGCACTATATTCACACAAAAACAGAAAAAACTTAAAATAGTATTGTGTGCTTCACTGCTGCGCCAAAGATTAGTGTACTAGGCTTCTCACATGTACCTATTTATTTATTTATTTAAACTTTTCGCACAAAAAGGTACAAAGGCGGACTTAATGCCTTAGGCATTATCTACCAGTCAACCAAGGGTGGTGAAGAGATTAGATGGCAGGTGCTTTGGTTGAGAGGAACCATTATAAAAACAAAAACTTAAAATTAGGTACACAAATACATAAATAAGAACCTATACCTATAATTTCACTTTGAATTATGTGACCAATATTTTAATTTAAGGTGAATGCGTAGTTGTAGATCGCGAACTTCAATTTTTGTTACGTTTTTTGCAATTTTCAGGTTGTATCTTGATCAAAATATGATTCGCGACTATAACCGGTACGTATTTACAGAATTATAACAATTAGAATCATTAATAATACATATTTCTAAGTTAGATTTCTACCGTTAAGAACAAATCTCGCATGGAAAAGTGTTTACGGTAGAAATCTAACTTAAAGAGATATATTAATGATTCTAATGACTATGATTCTGTAAATACATGTCTATTATAGTTGCGAATCATATTTGAATAAAGATACAACCTGACACTGATAATCTGCAAATTGCAAAAAGCGTAAGAAAATTTAAATTTCGCGGTCTACCATGTCACATTCACCTTAATAGTATCCGTGGAGTTTCCTGCCGGTTCTTCTCCATAGGTACTTACTACACATTGGAATGGGGGTCCATTCTCGTTGTCCCCATTGATCCCATACAGTTTATATTTGATTAAAAATCCTATTATGCTTAAATAATTTGTTTCATTTGTATGATATAAACTATGTTTACGTGAATGGGGATAAAAGGAAGGATATTTTATGACTTCCCGTTGTCCCCAAAATAATGGAGACAGCGTCAATGGGGACAACGGGAACAGACGGGAATGGGCATCTCGTTTCATCTTTCTGACTGACCGACTCCTTCACAGTTTAAAAGTGCCTATAATTGGTTTAATTGAATTAAATGCTTGGAGTTTGTACACATTGTTGTTTCGTAGGATCGTATATCATGGGAGTTATTTGGATTGTAAAAGAGTTGCAATTCTCCTTACTGGCATTAATAGGTACCCATGTGGAAAGGGGAGCTCTACTTTGACTGAATTATATTAGAAAAAGATGGATCCCTAAATCTTACATGAGCTCCAATTTATTGCTAGTCAGATGTCATAATTTGGCGTTGTATGAGAAATTCCTTACTCGACTCAGCAACATTATTTAACTTCAAAGATTCCAATTGCCCTTCAAATTTTAAACACAATTATTCATTTCGCACCTTCTTTTTTTTGCATTTCAATTACTCAATCTCAAAAGTACGCTTATTAAATAAACTTATGAAAGAATATTTGAAGAAATTTGTTCTTCAACTGGAACTTTTACGCGAATTTCCCCGATGTGCCAAAATGAGGAAATAATTAAGGGAGTAACTTTCCATCGACGTGAAACGTTTTGCCTTTTTTCGGGAGATTTTGTCGTAAAACTTGGTGAGTGTAAGTCAGATAAAACGTAATTTTAAAAGTTGGATGTTTATTTGAGTTGGCAACATTATGCTTGGAATGGAAGTTTCCATTTGCAATATCATCGGTTATCGTAAAAACGTTACGCCTATTGTCGATTTATTTTCTTAAATTCTTTTATGGCGATATGAGTTTTCTACTTGAAAAGTTTTCGTATAAAAAGAAATAAGAAAAGAAAATGAAACGTATTTTTTGGCCAATACAATAGGTACAAAAACTTATCTGATTATACAAAATGTTTTTGCGATTTGTGTCAGCAGTGACTGATTTAGCCTCATGGTTTGTTATATTTAGATGCTTTTGAAAGCTGCCATTTCAATAAAATCATTACAACACATCTCAAAAGAACGTAAGTAGGTTGCGATAAATCCATAGTAATATTACCTATAAATGCGAAAATGTGTCTGTCTGTCTGTTACCTTTTCATGCTCAAGCCGCTGAACCAATTTAGACAAAATTTGGTATAGAGAAAGTTTGAGTCTCGGGAAAGGACATAGGATAGTTTTTATCCCGACATTCCCACAGGATCGACACTTATGCGGGTGAAACCGCGGGGCGCTGCTAGTGAAAATATATTTCGTACAGTAACAACACAATATCAATAATTCCTATCCTATCTAACAACCTCTAAAACGTAATCAAATAAAGCCTTCTTAAAAATATATCGCAGAGAAGAAATATACGTCTATAAACATCCCGGTGCCGATAAATTTCCCCCGCTGTTATCAAAAGGATTACTTTCAAATAATATCGTGTTGCGAGGTCCTGGGGGAGGTTGTTAGTGGGCTGATCGAGTTTCTTTGGGTCCAACTGTCAAGGGCCTGCTCTAGCCCTCTAGGCTAGACACTTTATATTTGTAAATAAAGATAAAAGGCAGATATTTTATATTAACCTTTGCTATGTTTAGTCATCTGTAGAAATTGAATAGGATAATACCTTTTTTGAAGATTCTGAGACAATAGATCTTAAAGGGCAAAAACTTAGCAACGGCAGAAGGAACGATTCTTCTAAACGTCCGACGCGATTTTTTTCGCGCACTGGATTTTCAACGCTCTACTTAGCGCCGAGATTTGAAAACAGCTCAATGTTTGGCTCAATACCGAGATATATTATACTGTGACCGAGAGTTAAAAGTACAGCGCGCTGTAAAACATCATCGCGTTAAAAACTTGTGCGTGCGCACCTGGCCTGACGTATCATCATTATAAACAATTTTAAACATTACGCGTGGACACAGACACGCCCCCTTGCCACTTTTCCTGTTTTTTTATATTTCTATGAATTGAACAATATCACCAAAAGATGTTTTGTATTTATTTGTATATTATATTTAGTTAGTCCCAGTGCAATTTAGTACCTAGTGCAAATAGTGCAAATAGTTGCGTTACATATTGTATAAATAATTTAAGAAGATACCTGTAAAATAATATTATGATTTTAGAAATAAATTTAATACTCACAATTTCTATTTTTTTTTACTAGCCTAAGCTGTGCTGTTCCACTCCTGGGCAAAGGCCTCCCTCCACTCCTTCCATCTTTCGCGAGCCCGCGCGTCCACCTTCCAGTTTTGACGGAACCTTTTCAGCACGTCCCGCCATCACCTACGTGGTCTGATTTCCAAATAAAAAAATAAAAAAACTGTCGTCCTATATAAAGACGCCTAAGTGACGTTTTTATAAAAACAGGTAATGGAATATCTTTAACGAAATTAGTAACTCAACCTTGTCACAATTAGGAAAGCAATTAAAAAAATTCCTTTAATGAATCACAGAAAATGCTACCATTAATGATTTAATATCTGCTTAATTTATTCTTGAAATTGAACCCTTTTCTTGAACATTTTGTTTATAAAATATACGTTTTTACCTGGTAAAGAAGAACTGGGTCGTTTATAATTATAACTGACGCTGCTATTTTGTGAATCATATTACCGATCTGTCTGTTATGTACAATTTTTCTCAAATTTCCTCTTTTTTATCTTAGAATCTGAATTATAAGGTAACTACGCTATAGTAGCATTTCAAATCAAATTGAATCTACATACTTTATTTCACATAAACCTACATGGGCACTTATGAAACCTCAGAAGCTGCACGGTTATCATGGAGTAGTTTGGGAACTCTTTTTGGAATACTTTCAAAACAACCCTCTAATTCGTCGTTTCCTATGGAGATGAACCGGCAAGAAACTCCATGGTTACCCTTTTAAATGATAGAGAACATTGAGCGGTCGATCACCAACAAATTCACACATTATGCTTACAAACTGATGATGATATTAAAACGTGTACAGCTCTATGCGGAACATGAAACTCAAAAAAAAAAACAGTGGCACTACGGGAGTGCCGACAGAAGTGAAAACACAAACAGAATACTTTGTCATCACTCACTGACATAATATCGGATATACGAGTAGTACATCAAAACTGGGCACATCCCGAGGACAGCCAAACACATCCGAAGTGGTGTCGGTTACGGTAACAGTGGCGCGAATTCAATTGTTTTTTCCCAATTAAAAAAAATGCCTGGAGCGGTATCTACAACGCCACACGCGAACAACGCGTCATACTGACGTCACGCAAATCCTGCATCACGCAAGCAGAGTTTACCGCGGAACTAGCATAGATACAACGGCCCGACATGAATCATTGGGCAGTTGCCCGCCAGACACAACACCCGTCTGGTCGGAGCAACCTCCCTTTTCTATGAAGGTTGAGTGAACTATACACTTCAAAAAACATTGTGGGGAAGTCTGAAATCGCCAACCCGTCTTGAGCAAGTGTCACCACACTCTCACCTATATGAGAGAATTGATCACCATCTATGCTCGTGCCTTCTCCGTATGAGAATTTCAAAAAATGCCCTACACGCCTAAAGAAGTTTTCACTTCTAAAACTTTTAAGAAATTTCTTTGCGAGAAATTTTCTCAAATACGAGGAAAGCCTATCCATTACCCAACCTCCTCCATTAAATTACCAAAATCCAACTCGGTGTTACAACTTTTTTACTACGATTGATATTATTATACACCCACGTTCTTCTTCACTACATACTGCACCCTAATTGCGTAACACACTATCAATCGGAATCGGAATGATTTCGAAGCCAATTGCTAATCCATTGCTTCATAAGTTCGAATTTGTCTGCTCAACACGTAAATAACGCAATGAATGTTGTTGAACTGTCAAAATTAAACCGATTTCGATTGATAAAGTGTTACGCAATTGCCCCGCTGGTCCAGGCAATTAGGTCCCGTCACGTAACCTATACATCCTACATAAATCTCTCCACTATTAACTACTACAATTAAGTCACAAGACACAACAAATCACAAGCCTTAAGTCCCAACGTATTATACTTAGTTCCATTACTATACTAAATATTATAGGTACCGGTAATGTACCAAACATTTACCGGTACAGACCTATAAATCTTACCTCTAGGCTTATTACGCAATTAATTCCTACGATCAATTAAAACTTGGCGGCATAAGAGCCAAGTAGGACAATAAAATAGATTAAAATCTGATTTGGATTCGGTCTAGGTTCTGTTCGAGTGGCGTTTGTGTTTTGTTCTGTAATTGTTTCGTAATTCTAACTTCTAAGTTTTGTATTTGTTGTGAGTTTGAATCATGAGTCGATGAATGTTTCAGAAGTTTGGAATTGTTTAATTTGATTGTAATCATTTAATTTTGCCAGCGAATTCGCTCGGGTTCAATTCGGATGGCTTAAACAAGTGACAATCGCTTTCAAAGCATTTCGTATGAACGATTTTGACAAGCATTTCAATAGCATACATCAGTCCCATACATTTCTGATTTTTGCATCATCGTTATCACTGTATTGTGGCATAACCACAAAAGTCGAATGGAGATGGATTTGATATCAAACACAATGATGGGTTTTGGCGCTGTATCGTAAAAATCTCGTGCTAAAAAGTAGACCACATTATTACATCCCTAAAAGATCCCCCTCACTGCCATTACCATCCTTTGACCCTCTTTTATAAATAGCACCTTTTCACGTAAACAAACCAGAATAAACATTATTTTTTGCGGTTTATTAATGAAGTCTAATTTAACCGTCGTTTGAGGCAGAGGGAAATTAACAATGTTATAAAGCCAACACCTGAGGTTGGCTTTTAATAATGAAAACGTATCCATCACGGCTTAAATTTTAGAGAATAAGCAGAGAGGGACAATAAATATAGGTACATATATTATGCAATGTTTAAAAAGAGTGGGCCCGTTTAAAAGGTGTCTTCCGCAGAAAGTTATAAACCATAGGGTACCTAATTTTTATCGGCCCTTTAAAAGCTATGATCAATAATTCATCAGGACACAAAAATGGGCAGTACTTCCTTATAGTTTAAAACGATTTAATCAATGTGTCTGTTGTAGATAGTATAAATTACTAGCTGCGCCCCGCGGTTTCACCCGCATAAGTGTCGATCCCGTGGGAATATCGGGATAAAAACTATCCTATGTCCTTCCCCGGGACTCAAGCTATCTCTATACCAAATTTCATCAAAATCGGTTCAGCGGTTTAGTTATGAAAAGGTAACATAAAGACAGACAGAGTTACTTTCGAATTTATAATATTAGGATGGATAGTCGCTTGTCTGTCTGTGTAACCGAGGTTGTTCTTCTAAACTACACAACGGATTTTATTGCTGTTTATACAGAATCCATTCCGTAAGGTTTACTATGTTTTAATATGTCTGAACAGATGCTGACAACTATTGTTGTCAAAACTTTACTTTCACTTTTTTATTTGTATTTTATCTCACAAACTGTGTCTAAATAAACTTTATTCTTTCTCTCATTCTTTCCTTAAATTGCAATGTTTTCTCAAGTCGCCAATTGCGAGCAAAGCAGGGGCGGGTCGCTAGTAATTAATGAAGCTAAAACTATGTATGAAGGAAAATGTTTCCATAACTATCACGCTTGATCAAATACCCCATATACACCAACTTTATTCTTGAACATACTTGAACCTCTAACTAATTCATACATCTTCAAACATTGCGCGTACTGTTAGCTCTTGTATTTATTGAACAGGTCCTAAAGCACGCGGCGCCTGAACAAGCTCGTACTTTAGCCCAGGTAGCCGAGTATTAAGTTTAAGTTATCGGGATTCGGGACGCTGTTTGTCTTGCAACTAAGAAGTAAACGACAGAAGGCGTACTCGACTCAACGTTTAGGAATAAACTGACACAAAGTTGCTAAAGTAACTAAAAAATTATGACGAAATGCTGGAGCTATTACAACGACTAGTCATCACCTGCCTAGCCTTTTCGCAAGTATGCTGGGGTCGGCTTCCAGTCTCACCGGATGCAGCTGAATAGCAGTATTTTACATGAAGCCACTGTCTATCTGACCTCCACAACCCAGTTACTGGGTAATTGGTAAGACTGGTCGTCACACTTTCGGGCTTCTGACTACCTGTAACGACTGTCAAAGATCCACGAATGACAGCTGGGACCAACCTCTTAACGTGCTTTCCGAGACACAGATGGGTCTCGGTATGAAAAGATGGTCACCCATCCACAGAACAACCGTGGCAAGCGTAGCTTAACCTGATCGACCGACCTGTGCGGCTGTTACTATTTAGCCCCTCCATTTATACTTTATTTAAACTACTAGTATAAAGCCATATATTTTTTCACTCGTGGTTATGCCACTGGTAAAAGTGGCATCCCCTTTGGTCTTCGGCAAAGAATAGGTATTATAAACCTGTTGCGGAACGAGTCAGAAAACAGGCATCACAGTAAATGTGGTATAGTAATATATTCTACGTAAATATAGATGAAAGTGAAAATAATGAAATGCGAAAACATCAGTCTGTATGCATTTACAAACACGGTAAGGGAAATTGGGCAATTGGTCCTGAAAGTTTTGCTTTTACTTTTATCTATAATTAAATGTTACAGCCATAGAAATATATCTATGGTTACAGCATAAAGTTGACATTATAATAAGCAGTAGAATTAGACAGAAACGCAGACATAAGTACAATAAAAATACAAACCCCGCCGTAAAGTTGACAGGAAACTACTAATTCCTTTAAAATCTTTCATCATCTTACTTCAAAAGCCAGACATAGAAAAATATTCAGTTGAACTTCTGCTCCAACATTTATTTACAGTCAAAGGCCCCGATTGCTCTCAAAGACTGCTATTTAAGACGACATTGTTTTGTTTTAGTTAACTCTTTCGACCCAATCGCCGTTCTCCCAAGGTAAGTGAAATTCGCCCTGAAACCTTTTCCTTCGTGGATATATTTTAAGGGGTTGACATGTGTTATGGCTGTTTGGAAAGCTGCGGGGTTCTTAAAATGTTTTTGGGTTTGAGAATAGAGCTTTTTATCATATTGGAATAATATACGAGTAAAACTTTTTTTTTCGTTTAAATGTTGGTCTTATTGCGGTTGTTTCATTTAAAATGTTTTAGTCTTACCGGATGCCAGAGTACCAGTATTTTACTTGAAGCGACTGCCTGTCTGACCTCCACAACTTAGTCGATACCCCTTGGTGCGACTGGTTTTCAGAATTTCGGGCTTCTGACGACCTGTAACGACTGTCAAAGATCCACAGAATGGCAGCCGGGACCAACCGCTTAAAGCGTTTACCGAGGTGCGGAGGGGTCTTGGTATGTAAAGATGGTCACCCATCTACGTGCGGTGGTTATTACTTAACTACAAGCCCCTCAGTTGCACATATAGGTATTAACAGTCAAACACCCATTTATTAACATACAAAAATGAGCCATACTTTTTTCCGTTTGTAAAACATCAAGTTACCCGAAGTGAAAGCCGAGAGATTTTCCTTTACGCCAGTCCAATTAATAATCACTTAGTAAGTTATAAAGCATTTTCATTTAGTCCTTTTCGTAAAACTCAACAAAGAACATTAAGTGTCTGTCTAAGAATAAAATGTCTCTGAAGTTGCTATGTTTACCTTATCAACTCTAGAAAAGTCCTTTCAACTTTAATTTACACAAAACTCTTATCTACGTACATCGCGCTATCTCATCAGAGGTATGAGCAGAGGTCAGCAAGAAGAGTACGTAAGTAGGTCGCGGCGGTGGCGGCAGACGTCGCGACAGTGTTGGCGCCAGCACCCTCTGGCTTGCCACAGAGTAGGAGAGTGGTGCAGATGGGACGGGACGTAGAAAGCGGATGCATTAGTTGAACTTGCCATCAAAACGTGAAAACGAACTCGAAGCGTGGAACGTGTTTGTGTGTTACATGTAGCAGTGAGAGGGAGCGGGAGGTAATCCACCACACAGGACCAGTGCGGGTTGGTGGTTGTTACATGTCTTGACATGTAACGGTGAAGGCAAACATCCATATGTTTGCATTCACCGTTTTGAGAGCAGTGTTGATGAAATAATTTACACAAAGTAAAGTGCCTGCCTGGGGTCGAAGTCGCGGTCGTTTGCACTGGGCTATCGATGCTCTTGCGGAGAATACTGCTCTTACATTTAATAAGCTAACAGAAGTATCTGGTCATTTCAGTGAACATTACTTTAAAACGTCAGTTTTTCTTTTCAGTTACGGTTGAAACAGATAAGTAATTTTGAAAAGTAATGTTTTTCTATTCTAAAAGTTGTTTAGTTTGTAAACCTGACCGTGAAGATCAACATTGTCTACATTTTATTTTAGTAACAGCACTTTCTATTTCGTCAAGAACACCATAACAAAGAATGGCAGTCCTCAGAGATGCACACAACATGATAGGCATTAATGTTCCCAGCATTTTCAAATACTCCGTAGCAAACTCACTGCAGACGAATCATCCCTTGTTTATAGTGTTACCCCATTGGCATCTCCAGATTCACCTCAATAGTCAACCAATGAGCAGAGAGCCAAAAAACATTCTGACCAATCATGAACGAGAAAAATACTAACAATATTTTTATAAACCAATGGTGTTCACAGAGTTTCAGAGAAGAATATTCTAAGTCAGTCAGTGTTTTATTTAGCAAAATAGTTTATTTTTAGTTTAATATAATGCTTAGGTGATTGTTTATAAGGTGTGAAGTGTTGTAGTGAAATATGATCATTATTTACATTGATATATTGCTGTTAATCATACTGGTGAGTTTGTTCTGACATTTTGTCTGAATTTTTTCTTAGCTTCTGTTTTCTGTTTACCAATTGTGAATACAGTTGTATTTAGAACAAATCATGACACAACACCATATTACATTATGTTTATATAAATAAGCCAGGAAACAAATGAATGTCTTGAATATTAAGCGCGCTGTTTCATTATTTATGACAAGGCATGTTCAGAGATGCAAAACATCTTTCATTTATGTGTAGATCAACACCTGATTGAGAAGTGGCGCGGTACCTTCAGAAATAGCAGATGTGGGTCTAGTAATGCCACAGAATAACTAATAGTACTTAGTAGTAATGCATCAATAGTGTAGTGTGTGTGTGTTTCTTACTGGTGATGTTTTTCAAAAAGGTCAGGTGCGCAGTATACCGTAGTTTCTGCCTAACCCAACGGGATGAAGGCGTATGAGTAGTGTAACAAATATAGTCTAGGTGGTGTTACATACAACTGGTCTTCTAACTCTTGACATAGGTATAGTTTTGACCTCGTTGCTTTATCGCCCTAAGGTTGGATGTCATACAAAAACAAGGTAGGTATACTTGTCTAATTTGACAGTTAGATAGTTTCAAACTTAGTGAAGTTTTAATTTACTGGATTTTTTTTTCATTAGTGGTAAAGCAATAAGGCGTTGGTATAAGGTGTTTTAAAATTAACCAAACAAACTTTAAGAGGTGCTTTAGACCATCGAACTGAACACTTTCACTATGGGACCAACTCTGAAATCATGAAAAAAAATCAGCTGTTTGATACAGAACTTTAAATTTCAGAGTTGGTCCCATAGTGAAAGTTCAGTTCAATGGTCTAAAGCACCTCTTAAAGTTTGTTTGGTTAATTTTAAAACACCTTATGGAAAAGGTATGGTCAATATCACGCCATGCATTAGTCTTTATACTTCACAAAAATGGCTAAGAATTTAAAAGGCTAACTTTAGAACTAAAATCCTGAAGTCTCTGTTCGCTTGACCAGTTCCCCTAAGCCTTAGCATTAGAACTGGAAAACACTGGGATAAAGTTCTCACAACTTTGTGAACTGTAAGTCGAGTTTACATCGGTTTAGTGAGTCGGTGTAGTACGGGTCGAGTACTGAGAGAACACGAGAACACAGGGGCAGGGGCAAAACGAATGTGATGATAAGTACTTAAACTACCTACTTATGATAATTAGGCTTTTTGTATTAACTTTACCACTTCGCCGTCTCGTACGTTTGGGTCGAGGTACTCATCATTCTCCTGTGTCCTCATCCTAATTTATTTGGGGTCGGCGCATCATGTCCCCAACTCTCTGCATACTGAAACATACTTAGATTCCATGTAGCGGTTTGTATGTGTGAGTGCGTTAACCGACCATTTGTACTTAGTTGAAATACTGTACGATTTGAACTTGCTGAGAAAAGTGACAAGGTATGTCATTTTTTGTTTACAAAAAAAAAAACATTAGGTACTTCTTGTTCCATGTGAACAAGGTAAAATTATCAGGTACAAGACTTAACTTCTGCTGATTTGTACCGATATATTTTGTTTGATAATGCCTTGAACAAAAAATACGTCTTATCACTAAACACATATTTTACATAGGTACCGTTCATCATCATCATCTTCCTGCCCTTATCGGCGCAAGACATTTTCTTCTTCCATTCTCCCCTGTCAACCGTTACGCTATCATTCACTCCCTTCTCTTTCATAATATCATTCCTCACACAATCGATCAATCTTTTCTTCGGCCTTCCTCTCCCTCTCCATCCATCAACATGTATGTTCATCACTCTTTTAGTCACATGCCTTTCGTCCCTTCTCATCACATGCCCATACCAAGCCAAACGATTACCGTTCGGGGACTGAAAATAATATTTTATTTATAAGCTTTTCCACCGAACTGCACTTATGAGAATTTTGTTTCAGTGCGGTTAGTGGAAGTGGTCAGGTGCGGTTCGGTCAAGTGCCGTTGAAATCAGTGCTCTGAGCGAAATACCTCCTTCGTCCATTTGGGTCAAGGTAATTTTGTATGGGGCAGTTGATGTTTTTTCGCGATGACGATATTGTCCCATGGAGAAAGTTGTTCAGTTTGATGGTCTGTACTACATCCTTAAATATGACCACACTATTCTGATACATGCCGTAGAAATACCTGTAAACGGCTTTAGTTAGTGAAAACCTTTGGGTTTGAGTTCTCAGCGGCAGTGGCGCAACAGTTATTCAATACTTACCTACAAATTTATTTATTTACGTCCCACAAAGTTGTAACGTCATTAAACGCAATGCTATAAGTATCTCATCAACTCCTATCGCAGTCCACTGCTGGACATAGGCCTCTCCCAAGCTGCGCCACAACACCCTGTCCTCCGCCACAACACCCTGTCCTCCGCCTTCCGCATCCAGTCTGTCCCAGCCACCTTCTTATGGTCGTCGGTCCATCTAGCTGGGGGGTGTCCCACACTACGCTTGCCGATAAGGTTTATTCCCATCTCGGCACCTTCCCATCTCGGCACCCATGAATTTATTTATCTTGTCTAAGAAAAATTCCCATTTTGGCACCCTCTCATGAATCATTTTAAGGTACACAAAAAGAAACGGAAACACAGTATCAGTATAGTGAGTAAATCAACTTTATTATTTATTAAATCATTTTTGTTTCTTTTTAAATTACCATTTTCACAGACAAGCCCTTGAATCGCTTTTTAGAGGCTCCATTATCTCTACCTTGGCAGTAGATAACATAACAAATTTTAAAATATATGGAAAATTCACGGTTCGTAGGAATAATTGTTTTAAAATCTTTCCAGCAATTATGTAAAAACATATTACAAAAATCAACAGTTATTATGTACAATTAACGTTTAATCAGTATAACCGGGACGTAGGCAAAAGGGCGTCCATACTTTGAGGACTTTCATACTGGTACTAAATGATACGAGTAGGCTTGATTACGCGTTCACTGTACAGTCATAGCAATTAGCTGATCCCCTTTGCAATTCTTTTATATTTTATTTACTTCGCTCAAATAAATAAAATATAAAATTATTGCAAAGGGGGTCAGCTAATTGCTATAACTCGCTGTACATTCATTTTCAATCTTAATTATCACTTAAATCGGAATTGTATGTACGAGGCGAAAGAGATAGCCAGAAAATATGACACTTACTTGCTTACTTATTACTTGCGTATTTTTTCTTAAGTCCCATGAAAGTATATTTTACTTTGTCCACTAAACACTAAAAATTTAAAATTAAAATTATTTTATAGGTACTTTTTTTTACATTTTTTAGTTTTGAGTCAATTTGATTTACTCACTATACTGATACAGTGTATCCATTTTTTGATGACTGTACTTAGCAACGACTAATGACGGAGTGCCGAGATGGGAATTTTTCGTAAAGATGATAAATTAATTCATGGGTGCCGAGATGGGAAGGTGCCGAGATGGGACTAAACCGCCGATAAATACGCGGTCTTCACTCCAGGACTCCTTAGACAAACATGGCCAGCCCACTTTAATTCATAAGTATCTAAGTCACAAATACTGCTATAAGAAACTTTTGGCGCTCGAATGACGTTGGGAGGGAGGACGTTGATAAACATTTTGTGTAATTATTGAATTATGCAATATTATAAAAAAAAAACAAGGTGGCATCAATGTCAAAATATTGCTCACAATTTTCCAATACATAGCTAATGCAAAAGCATTCTTGCTACTGTGTGAAAATGGTTCTAAAAACAGCTGATTCTCTATTTCTATTCAGCTAGGATACAATTCCATTGTTTCTCGTTTACAAACGTCTTCTCGTTTGCGACACCTGTTTGCTCGCTAGTTTATTTAAATGTGCCATTCTCGAGATCGGCGGGGAAAGATATACGGGCAGCACCTGCTGTCAACTGCACGTACAAAGAAAGCGGTGAAAAGAATGCTCTAAACCATTGTTTAATGACATGTCGATTTTCTTCGTAGTAGCTATGTTAACAAACACAGAGCAGCGTTATTCTTGCGGTGAGACAGGTACCTACTTGCCGATTTTATTTGCGAGGGGTTTGGGGGACTGACTCGTGTAATTTTGACGTTCAAAAGGTGCTGATTCTCAGCCTTGTTTGAATAAGGATTTTATTTATTGTACTAGCTTTTGCACGCGGCTTCGCCTGCGTGGAGGTCGGAAACTATCCCATAGGAACTTACTACCGGGATAAAAAGGTTTAGGTACATGTGTAAATCCAGGTTATAAACTACATACATAACATAATCAGCCTATAATGTTCCCACTGCTGGGACACAGGCCTTCTCTCAGTCAGAGGGAGTGGGCCGTAATGCACAACGCGGGCCCAGTACGGGTTGGCAGATGTCACACGTCTTCGAATTTTTGGTTCTAGGACATGCCGGTTTCCTCAAGGTGTTTTCCTTCACCGTTTTGGGAGCAGTGGTGATGAAATAATTTACACAAAGTAAAGCGCCTGTCTGGATTCGAACCTACGATCTACAACTCGTAAGTCGCGGCCGTTACCACTTGGCCACCACTGCTCAGCGCTCTTCTCGGTTATAAACTATATGAGTACGTGTGCCAAATCCGTTCCGTGCTGTTTTTGTGTGACTGAGTAACAAACATACCACATTTATAATATTTTATATTAAGTAGGAATTGGTACGCACATAAAACGTGCCCGAAAGACAGTAAAAGTTTAACATACGATGTGGACATTAAAAAGAAAAGTTGTCTCGGAAAAATAAACTTATAATTACTTTTTGTTACAGTTATGTCTGACAATATTTATGTGCGGCTACTGTTTCTACAGAATAAACAGAATGCGGCAAAATGGAGAGGTATGGAATATTAAATTGATTATAAACATGGTGATATGTTTGCCATTTTAACCCCACTATTTAGTGCCATTAGGTAGTATTTCAGTAGGCAGTACAGGTGGCTTATCATCACCATTTCAGCCGAAAGACGTCCACTGCTGGATATAGGCCTCCCCCAAAGGACTAAATGAATATTTCTTCTTGTAAATGTTGACGTTCAAAAGCGCGTTTTATATGTGTTTATTTGAAATAAACTATTTGACTTTATAAATGTGAAAATTAACAGTTTAATCCCAAAAAGACTACAATTTAATTTTACTGTTTTTTTTATCTTTTTGTCCTGTTCTACTTTCTCCTTTAATTACGTTCACTGTAAAACGTTCGTCAGCAATCAAAAGGATCATTCAAAATCACCAAAGCGCAGAATAAAAGCTCATATAATAATTTACGATACAAAATGCAGGATAAGCTGCGGCCATCGGCTCAAGCCCACTGAAACCGCTCAGCGCCCACAATGGCCCACATAAGCCCGCATAAGCCCAATCCGAATCGGAAAAATATCAAATATTATGTCCATCCCGACTTTTGGGGAATTTCAATGATAAACAGAATATTTGCATATTTCTGATTTGGTATGTTTCAGGCTTCGGTTCTCTTTTGACTGTATATCTCTCGATAAATTATGGATTTTTTGAGCCAATGCGGTGAAATTGAATTTTAAATCAGTACCGGCTTACGTATATTTATACTGTCATCGAAACTCATTATTGCCTTTGACTTGATTAATTCCTTTATATCATAAAAAAATAAGGACCCTGGCACCAGGAAATTCAGATTAATAGTGTAGGTAACCTTTAAGTACATCATAACATTTGTCAAATGTCATATTAAACAAGAAAACAACGAAATGACTAAGTAAGCGATAATGTACCACTTTACTCCCCAGTTTCATATTATCAAACAAATTGTAAAATTACAAGTTGTAATTATTTCCATAATTTAATTAGAAATTAATCTAAATCTTTGCGAATTGTTGGGCTTTGCTTTGTCTCTCGAAGTTAATTAAACAAGTTGTATTGGATATCAAAATATTAAGAAGTTTAGATTCGCTTGTTGGTTTCAGATCGCGATACTGCTGAGACCAACTAAAGTTGTGTTTTCGCACAAGAAAGAAGGAGAATCTACTGAGGAACTCAGGTAATCACCGTTTTACCTGTTTAGAAGTAATTGGAGACATTCCCTTTGAAGGCGATGTCACAGAAATAATAGATACTTGTTGTCTTCTAGCTCAGCAAAAACATACACAAACACATAGATGTGACCCTTTCCAAAGTTTTCTCATAAAACACTTTCGTGCAAGTTGCAAAAAAGTCGGTACATATTAGTTTGAAAAGCATTCGGTAACTGTTAAAACCTTAATCTCGAATTTTCTCTTCCTATTACCAACAATAATTTTACGTTTTACGTTTCAGCTGGAAAATTTAGAAGTATTGTGTTTAAAATCGTAGCAGAATTAAGTACAGACGCCAGCACATCAACCTACTACAATCTGTCAAATTTCTTTAATAGATTTTCAACTTTATCACTAAAGCATAAGGTTCAAAGTTGATTGGGAAAATGTGACAGTTTGGTGTAGGTTGATGTGCTGGCGTCTGTACATAACAATCCTTAAACCATAATTTCAATTTTAAATATTCAATTATATCTTCTTTCTCTTTTTATTATTTTTACCTGTATAGTGTATGTTTCAGTTTAGTTTAATTTTTTTTTAAGTATTTTACCATACCTACTCTCTTTTCAATGTATATAATCTATATCGCATGTCGTTCGTGTTTGTTTAACTTTTTAATATTTTGTGGAAAATTATGTAGGTTACACATTTATACTCCCATTTTAGTCTTAAGTTCTATACCTTACATTATAATGTGTAACCGTTTATTTTCCCTAATAAATAAAATAATAATTCCTTCCATGTGTTTCTCATCATCAGCTGGTAGTATACTCCTGGACATAGGCACCTCTAATCGTCATTTAATTCAATCCTCGATTACTCTCATCCAGTTGCTACCAACCAGTCACCTTGAAGAGACCCTACCTGAATATACCTTATGTTTTCCGATATGACGTATACTCTATAATCAATATTCATTTCACATTAAATTTCCAGAACAGTCGTAGCGTACCAGAACCCGTTCACCGGCGACTACTGCGTGCACAAAAGCCGCGCTGGTCCCAAGGGTTACGTCAACAACCTGCAGCATCCCGACTCCCCCGACAGCGGGCTCTCCGATGAGTACGAGCCTTTAAACTTGGAGCCGCTGGGTCCTCAGCCCAAGCTGCCGCATGTGATGCAGGATAAGATGCCGCCGGGGATCGTTTGCATGCCTCAGGTGAGGGACTATTGGTTCAATACTCTATTACTCCACACACTTCTAAGTAGGTATATTACTTCTGTTTGCTATGTTTGACTCGGAAAGGTCCTAGTTAAACAAATTAATGGTAAAGCAGATTGATCAGTCCTGTGAGTCTGCTGGACTGGCAGTGAGTTTACCCTTCACCCTCACCTGTAATTCCTAACCACTATCCGTCTGTTACCTTAGGTCTCTTGGTGCAGACATCCTGTACTTATTTTTATATTTATTTATTACAAATTATATGGTAGGTTAGGGCTGTAGGGCTTATAGGACTTAGGGCCGTAGGGACTGTAGGGCTTATAGGTCTTAGTTTAGGTTCTTTCAATTTACCATAATTATATTCATGTACAGCCGCAACCTTTATTAAGGGGTGGTTGTACACAGATGAAGCAAAAGATTGAAATTCCATGGAATCTAGGCATTCTCAAAAGTTATTGAATACTATATTTATAATCAACTTAGTTTTTATTTAGAAGTGAACAATATACTCTGTAACGAACAAAAAGGATTTAGAAAAAAGAAAACAATAAATATGCCAGTTCATGACTTTTTGCACTCGATTATATCAAATATGGATAAAAGCACTCCAATCTGTGCCATATTTTGTGACATGACTCAAGCATTTGATTATGTCCAACATGATATTTTATTAAAAAAACTTGATGCGTATGGTGTTAGAGGGAATGTTCTTGAACTTATAAAATCATATTTGCACGACAGAAAACAAATAACCGAAATAAGTAGACTGAACACTAAAACCAAACATGAAGAAAACATTCTATCGGAGGAACGAACCGTTACCTACGGAGTTCCACAAGGAAGTGTTTTAGGACCTCCACTTTTTACACTTTACATAAATGACTTTCCAAAATCAATTGACTATCCTGTAACACTTTACGCGGACGACAGTACTATATCTATATCCTGCAACAATAAAGACCTATATAAATGTGACATTGATAATACATTGATCAATACTATACAATGGTTAGATAATAATTATTTAAAAATTAATTTAAGTAAGACAGTAATTATGCATTTTAGCCAGCGTTTATTGACATTTCCCAATCTTGACATAAAATATAATAATACAACAATTGACACGGTTAATACAACTAAGTTTCTGGGACTAATTATTGACCGACATTTAAATTGGAAGGATCACATAGATTCTCTGAGTAAGAGAATTAGTAGTAGTGCCTATGCATTGTACTCGCTGTCACGTAAGGTCAATAGGGAGGCGTTATTAACAACGTACTACGGTCTGGCTGAATCCGTTCTTAGATATGGTGTTATCTTTTGGGGTAACTCGACTAATAGAGAAGTACCATTTAAAGCACAGAAGAGATGCCTTAGAGCAATGTTTAATTTGAAAACCACGGACAGCTGCAAACCCTATTTTATAATGCAAAAATTTTTAACATTGCCATCCATATATATTCTTGAAACTGTAATGTTTGTCAGGAACAATCCTAAATTATTTCCGCGCACAGCAGATCAATTTCCCAGGAACAGGCGTGACCAAACCCAACTATGTGTACCTCCCTGTAGGACTGCACTTATGCGTAAAAGTGTTTTTCATATGGCTCCAATTGTTTACAATAAGAAGGAAAGATTTGTGTTGACATAGTACCTAGCTTATTTGATTTGATTTTTTTTTTTTGTTTTGTTAATTTACAATGGAATAGTTTAATTATTTGTTGGATCTTTTTAGTATTTTTATCTATTATTATTATTACTTTCTAATTACTGAATTTATTGTTATTCTATTATTTTAAGAGAATGTTTCAATTAAGTAATAATATTTCTTGACATTTGCACGTCACATCATGTGGCAAACATGACTGTACCTAATAATGTTGTTACCATCTTGCATGCATGTAATTTCTTGTATGTATCACACATGTTTAAGCAAATAAATATTATCTTATCTTATCTTAACTAATTTAAAGCTGAAGAGCTTATGTTTGTTTGTTTGAACGCGCTAACCTCTGGACCTACCCGTCGGGTTTGAAAAATCTTTTTGCATTTATACCCCAGTTCTTGAGGAAAGCTTTTTGATATCACGCTTAGTAGCCGAGCAAAAAGGAATAAGAAGTCAGAAAGAATGCTAAGCGAAAACGAAGTAATAGCGCAGGCAGGCGATGCGATGCGATGCGACGGAACAAGAAATTTCACGCGGACGAAGTCGCGGGCAGAAGCTAGTCCATACTATCACACTTATAATATTATAAATGCGAAAGTTTGAGTGTGTTTGTATGTTTATTACTTCTTCACGCAAAAACTACTCAACGAATTTGGATTAAATTTGGCACTCAGATAGTTAATAATTACCTGGATTAACACGTAGAATACTTTTTATCCCGATATTCTTACGGGATCGAGGCTTATGCGGGTGAAACCGCAGGGCGCTGCAAGTATAATATTATAAATGCGATAGCATGTCTGTCTATTACCTCTTCACGCTTAAACCGCTGAACCGATTCAGATGAAATTTAGTATAGAGATAGTTTGGAGTCCCGGGAAAGGACATAGGATAGTTTTTATTCCCATATTACCACGGGAAACTTATGCAAGTGAAACCGCGGGGCGCTTCTAGTATTCTATAAAGATCGCTTTGCCATTCATTCTGATTTGATGATTCAGTAATCTTTGATCCAATCTTCCAGCAGATAACAAAAGCATCGGTTTCATCTCAAAGTTACTGTGTGTTAACTTTAAATACAAAGAAGTAGTTCATTACAATAACTCGGCTTCCAAGTTCATTAATGGACTTTAAAAACAAATTTTTATTTCGAATTCACTGAATTAACATTTTTTCATAACCAGATTATAAATCAAATACCATTAACGAGACAAAGTATTATTATTATTCCATTACACACTTAGGTGAAACCTCGAGCGTTCGTTAAAGAAATTTACATGAAAAAGACTTAGAAATAATGGCAGCAAGTGTTTGAAAATTTAAAGTCAATCTACGAGTAGCTGAGAGGCAATTTAAAATAATCCTTTGGTACAACACTTTGCGCACTACTAATGGCCGTCGGAGTTTAAATTTCAAATTTACTGAAAGAACTAGTAGGTAAGAAGCTTGCGGCATTAGCCGAGTAGGTGGGTGGCCACGAGGTTTGTGAAAAGTAAGATTTCTTTTTATCACAGAATACTTAAAGTACTACGTACAGAAAGGCCACTCCCTTCCCCGCACTAACATCAGTTACCGCACCTCACCCCGCACTTCGGCGTATTCGTCGCAGTTCTTTAACAAAGAGCGCTCGCAAACACAAGTACCTCACGCACACATTCATACGTATACAAACGTCATTTTTTAATGTAGTAGTAGTAGGTAATTATTTTGCGAGCGTTGTATGGAGTGTCCGGGGTGTGTTTTTATGCAGAAGAAAAAAAAACCCCTGCTGAAAACTATTGGCAAAGGAACCTGGAATTAAAATATTAGTCAGAGACAGAAAGTAAAAATATGGTAGTAAATAATAATAGTTTTAAAGGGTTTTATAAGATTGATGTAGGCATTGTCTCCATTTAAGTAGAAATCTTAAGATACGGATAAAAACTTTTACATAATTTAGTAGGTTCTTTTGTAAATTCTGTGCACTTCAAAAGCAGCAGAACATTACTAGTCAAAGAAATGTGAAGGTGTCCGTATCAGAAGTCATCCTAAATAATAAGCAAATCAAAATTTAATTTAATAATTTATTATTTTTCACTTCAATACACAAACATCAGTGTAACCATGGCTCTTGTACTAGGAGTTCCTGCATCACAAGAGCCAAAAAACAAATGCATGTCAAATAACATGAACGGAATATTCTACGATAACATGAAGCCTTGCCATCCTGTTGCAAACGTTTGTAAAACTGGAAGGGATAATGTCGGGCAGGCGTCGTCGCTTTAATGACACAACTTTAGGAGAAGCACATCGACTGATACTAATGTTCTTCACAGTGAGGCTAACGACGATTCAATATCAATGAGATTACATCACGACAGTGATTATGACATAACTTGTTACTGAAAAACTGTATTATTTCAAATAAACCAATTACAGGCACTTTTGAATTATCAAGGGGTCGGTCAGTCAGAAAGATGAAGCTAGTTGCCCATTCCAGAGGTACCTATGGAAAAGAACGGGCAAGAAATTAATTCCATGGACACTCTTTTATAACCTTTATTCCGGGAGGTTTATTTAACTGAGATATAGCACAAAAATCTCAACTCAACAATGCGGTCACACAGACAGACACGAAAAGCGATTTTTATTATCTGCTGCCCGCGACATCGTCCGCGTGAAATCCTATCCTAAACCTAACTAACATTATAAATGCCACAGTAAGTTTGTTTTTTACCTTTTCACGCCTAAACCACTAAATCGATCGTTCTGAAAATTTTGCATATACGTTGTCTGGTGTACAAAAACGGACATAGGGCCACCTTTCATGCCGAAAAAAAATGTTGTTCCCGAGGAAAACAACAATACACGTGGCGCCATCTATTATCATAATAACATTATTGTTGTTTTCTTCGAGAACAGCACTTTTTTTCGGGATGAAAGGTACCCTATGTCCGTTTCTGTACTCCTGACAATGTATAAGCAAATTTTCAGGAAGTCATCTTGAAAATTTAGTGGTTTAGTGGTTTAGGCGTGAAAAGGTAACAAACAAACCTACATTCGCATTTACAATATTAGTTAGGATTAGGATATATGTCTATACTAATATTATAAAGAGGTAAAATTTGTAAGTTTGTACGTTTGTAAGTTTGTATGTAGGGGGTAATCTCTGGAACTACCAGTCGGATTTGAAAAATTCTTCTTGCATTTGATAGCCCAATTCTTGAGGAAGGCTATAGGCTATTTAACATCACGCTATGACCATTAGGAGCCGAGCAAAAAGAAAAAAAAGTAAAAAAGAACGTTAAGTGATAGCGCGGGCGGGTGATGCGATACGACGGGGTGGCTCGGGGGAAACAAGAAGTTTCACGCGATCGAAGTCGCGGGCTGAAGCTAGTATATAATACAGATGTGACAGGTCTATATTCAAATAACGATGTAGAACGAACGAAACCCGAAACGTAGATCTAGCGAAAAAAAGTAATAAAGCAACTCACAAAAATATCACCACTCACTCACCCTTTAAAAAACAAAGTCGACATTGACAAACACAGCAGTTCGGACAACCAGGGCGAACTTAAGTGGAGTACAGATTTATGTGGTGTCGTGCTGTTGTGCTGCACTGCGATACGTCACGTCTGTGCCGTGCTGGGGTGCAGCACGGCGATATGTCACGTCGTGTTTTGTTTATGAAGTCACACGTTTTTGTCGAGTTGTGACTCAGTCTGTTTGAAAAGTACTTAATGGCTATATGTTACATGGGCTGAATAACTCAAATAAAGGGTGGAATGGCTTCATATTTTTGGTTGAGATTGGAAAAGTTTTGGCCGACGTAACAGCAGATTTTTTTTTCTTTTCCTATTTCATTTCATTTGCAATCAGTCGTCGGACAATTAAGCGAATTCGTTCCATGACGAAATGGCGTTGTGGTGGAGCAGCCAGTGCTGCGCCTCCCACTTATAGAATGTGGTTCCTCTTCAGCCTTTTCACCACCGCTGTCAGGTTCAACAGTTCAGTAACTAGTGGGTTTGGATGCAAGGTTAGGCGTGTTGTTCCTTGTACCGCTCGATTTCATAGTTTACTGCTGACATTTGTAGATAGTCGTGGTTTACTATGGATCTTAGGATACCGTTTTGGACTCTTTGTAGGCAGAGTATGTTAGTTTTGCTGGCAACGCCCCACAGTTGGATCCCGTAGGTCCATAATGGCTTAAGCACCGAGTTGTAGATGAGGAGTTTGTTGTCTACAGAAAGCACGAGTTTCTTCCCACGAGCCAATTCAGGTCGCGGAACTTGTGGTTTATCTCGTCCTTTTTATTTTTAATGTGATGCTTCCACGTTAGGCGCCTGTCTAAGTGGAAGCTACGTAACAGCAGATGAAAATTTTATGTGGTACAAAGAATGAGAATATTTGATGGGTTCATCCAAAAGTGTAGATACTTTTATCAGTATCAGCTTATATTATTTTTTGTCAAGATAACTACAAATAAAACTCCTAAGTATAAAGACTACAACTCAACTCGGTGTAGTGGTCGTGAGTGCTACTGCTGAGTATGATGTCTTGGGTTTGATTCCCACGTCAGGCAAAGTGTTATGAGGTTTTATCATTTGGAATTTCTCAGGGGCAGTCTGGAGTATGGATTTGTGCCCTGTTGATGGCAAAAGGCTCACCCCCTGTTACATGGCACTTAAAGATAACTGGCGAAACGTGGGTGTACACCCAGGTACACGTCTGCCTACTCCTTCAGGAAATACAGGCGTGATGTAACGTTATGTTACTACAACTCAATTTTTTAAGTGAAAACTTCTATAGACGCGTTGGGCATTTTTTTAATGAAAAAGAAAAACAATTGAATTCGCACTTTTACCGTAACCGACACCGCTTCGGATGTCTTCGGCTGTCCTCGGGATGTACCAACTCGGTTTTAATTTATATCCGATATATCAGTGAGTGATGGCAAAGTATTCTGTTCGTGTTTTGTTTAAATGTAATTATTCATGTTATCACTTCTGTCGGCAATCCCAGAGTGCCACTGTTCTTTTTTTTTAATTAAAAACAAAGTTGAGATGGAATCATCCTGTTGTTTCCTCTTATTAGAGTTAATGACTATGTCAGTTCAATAACTTGTAATTTTATAAATATGACCATCCCAATGTTTCAACTTGAAATGTTTTAACTAGCACAATGGAAGAACAATAGGTATCCAGAACAGCATTATTAAAAGTTCAAGCGAAGTAGAACAAAGCATTGGTGTATAATAATACACTCAAATGTAACAATTTTCAACTGAAAGTTGTTACTTTGAGTTGAAAATTGTTTTAATAAGTTTGTTAATAATTAAATTCTTATTCCACAAGAAAACATTCTTAAACATCAAAGGAAGAACTCCTCAAAATGTAGTTTATTTTTTAAAACTATTTATATAAAACTATCTATAGGGCTTCATTGTTTAGTGTTGGCTTTAGGTGTTGGTCGGAATTGTGTAACACGGCTTTATGGCTTTCACTTTGACAGTTCAAAACATTCATTGCGTTATTTACGTTGTTGAGCAGACACATTTTTCGAACATAGGTATAGCTATGGATTAGCAATATCCTTCAAAATGATTTGAGATTAATAGTGTGTTAGGCAATAAGAGTGCCAAAGCCAGGGAAAATGTTAATTTGTATTTAAATGAAGATATTCTGAGTAGCAGCTTGGAGTCTCGGTCGGTGGTTGGTGTTATTTGTGAAATCTGGGTGTGGGTATAGATAATCAGTAAAAACACTATTTATGAAAAAAAAAAACAATAATACATGAAGGAGCAAAACTTTATAACTCACTACCAAAAGATATAAAACATACAATATTTATTACTATTTAAAAAACTGCTAAAATGCCACATCTTAATGGGTCATAAAATAAAATAACAAATTTAACACAAAACTTAAGTAATTTAACTAATATAATTAAGCATGGCACTAAGTCCGCCTTTGTACAGTATTATTTTTTTTTACTTGTGCGTAAAGTTTTAATAAATAAATAAATAATTACTTTGCTTCTAGCGTAAACGAGACTTTAGGTTTCAAACACAAAACAAAGATAACGAGTCACCGCACGACGACCGCATCAACGCGCCGTACGGCAATAGACAACACAAAACTTTTAACAATTACCTTTTTATATTCGTAATGTTAACACTATAAGCTCTTACTCCTCCTGGACAACAAAAATGTAATAAATCAAGTAATTTTTAGTATATATTTCTGTACAAGTGATTTGTAATCTTTAGAAATAAACGAATTCAAACCGTAAAATTGATTCGTCAAAATCGGACTACTATGTAAAAAGATATGCGTGGCCAAACTTAAAAATATATGTACAGGGTGGTCAAAAAGTCGTGGATCAAACGAAATAGGGAGACCAAGGAGGTCATTTCCAACGCTTTTAAAGGGAGAAATATTTTCTGTAACGCATCTAAATTTTTGAAAAAAAAAATTGATTGTTCTTGAAAGGTACCCAGAGCCGCAATACAACTTTTGTAGTGCTGATACATTATCTAGTAATTATAAAACACCGTTTGTTTTCTATGACTTCTTTTTTTAAATCAGTCTAATTATCAAAGAATTTGGTATACAAAAATATTCATAACTTTTAGGGCAATTTAATTATGGCCATGCTGTAGAAAGATTTCTTGTTGGAAATGACCTCCTTTATATCTCTATCTCGTTTTATCCACGACTTTTTGATCGCCTTGTATATATCTACACGCGTCGACTTGAGAAACTCCTCCTTGTTTGCCTTGGTTGAAAAATTTGTTTACCTACATGGGACCATTTTAATGCCTCCTAGGTATGTCCCTGTACTTTTTTAAACCTTATAATTTTTTTTCATTTCTGAAAGGTGTTGTGATAACTGATAGACCACTTTCTTAGCCAACCGTACACCTCTGCGTACCTCTTAGAGAAATACATGCTTAATCTTATTCATCTCTTATTGCAGCCCGACCTCACGATAAAACTACAGATGAGTCCCGAGAACGACTACAACAGCGTCAACAAGTCTTGGAACTGGAACTACAAGGAGTATCAGATCTGAACATGGCGCAGACACTCTTCATAGACAAGATTGTAACCTCATCATATCCTAATTAACGACAAAAATATTCACATAATCATCATCATAACTAAGTATAATGCCCATCGTCTACGACGCTATTCAAAAGTCAATCAATCTGCCTTTTCCGAACTATGTCGAAGTCGGCTTCCAGTCTATCCGGATGCAGCTGAATACCAGTATTTTACCTGGATATATTGCCTATCTGACCTCCACAACCCAGTTACCTTAGAAAGACTAAGAATTTCTTTTAAACATAACTACTATTTTGTCGATTCTCAAAAGTATCCAGATACAAACTCAAATAACCAGAATATCACAGCAGCAGTATTTCCCAGGCTGTCCATACACGACGCGACCAATCACAATTCAGTTAATAACGCGTCAGTAAGTCGCGCACGGACCGCTATCGAAGTAGTGCTCCGACATTCTGGCTGATTGGTGATTTCAAAATCAATATATTTTATTTCACATAAACCTACATGAGCACTTATGAAACGTCAGAAGCTAGGTGCACGGCTCCAATTGATCGTTTCCTATGGCAAAGAGCCGGCAAGAAACTCCACGGTTACTCTTTTAAAATTAGCTTTTACAATCTTTTCAAATTATAGTGTTATAACAGGTATGGGAGGACAGTGTAGACCTGTCAACAAGTACCAGGTAAACATAGGAAATGGTCTACAAATCTACAGTCTACAAGGCGTACAACGTCCTTACAATTATTTGTTTGAGTTTGTAACAGTTACTTTTACGGATCTAAAGGTGCATTCACACCGAAGTTACTTTTTGTAGAGTAACACTTTGCAACATGATAACTTTAAATAACTTTCTTTAACTTTTGCGGCTTTTGTTTTCCATTTTTGCCCACAACCAAACGCAAAACTTGCAAACATTGCTACACAAAAGTAAGTACAGTGTAAATACACCTTTAGTTAATATCTTTGCAATAAAGGACACCAACATAATCGTAATATTTCAAAGTGTTTATCTTGTTATTCAAAATTTCAAGTTAGCAGAATAATATTTTATAATATTCATGACAGGTTTTGATAGTTAATTTCCGCTTGATTAATAGTTATTAATTACAAAATAATCAGATTCAATTTTATCTTCAACCAAGAATTTAATTTGTTAACAATTGATGAAGGTTTATGTGTATTAAATGTACATTAATATTTAACTGGGTTGAATTAATTATATTAAATATTCGCACAATTTAGTAATTCATTTTAAATAATGTCATACGATACGGTAACTGCGTAACACACTATCAGTAGAAATTGCCTTTTTTTAAATTCAGGAACATTCATTGCGTTATTTACGTTGTTGAACATATCAATGTGATGGATTAGCAATATCCTTCACATTGATTCAAATTGAGATTGATAGTGTGTTACCCAGAGTTCTGCTTCGAACCGCAGGATATCGCATTTCAATACAAAAATCACGCGGCGTCTGTAGTGCGTTTCATTCAGGCAAAATGTACGCAAGTAATGTAGGAGGCCCGATGCGGTGCGGGCCGCCCTAATCTACAACAACCTTTTACCAAATATGTAATAAACACAGCTTACTTTTCGGCCACTTAATAAACCATTTCATTAACTGGACATTTGAAACTTCTTCAAAACTTCGGGGTCACGCTAATAAAGTTCGGAACTCCTTTACATTGTCAAATAAGATGAAGCCTCCGGACTGCTCGATACGAACTTCCACAAAGGGAACAGTAAGCACTTAAGTGCTCTTAACAGGTTTAACTGGGAGTGCTGAGTGTGTGCTCAGGAGGATGCTAGTACTTATAAGGATGTTTCTCGAAAATTAAGGCTTTGATTTGTGAAGTGAGATAAATGGAATGTTTACGCGATGTCACAGATTTTTTGGAAAAATTCATCTCAGTTTCCTGTAAATGATCTTTCAACTGGTATGTGCTGTACTCATAATCGCTATTTTTTGTTTTTTATTTAGCGTATTCTTATTTATTTTATTTATCCCAATATCATAAATACTGAAATTCTTGAAATAGTTTTACAAGCCCCATTAATTAAATGTTATTAAATCTTTCCTATAATCCTTTAATATAAAATTTAATTTAAAAAATCCAATAACTTATTCCTTTAATAATTCTTATTCATCTTTTAACATTATATTACGAGTAAAATATTTAGGTAATTTCCTCTCGTTGCCAAACCATGCTCAAATAATTTATTTATTAATTAAGATATAAATCTTTAATAATGTTCAAATGAAACTCAAATTCTACGAATCATGTTTAAATTATAGTTATATTAAATAATATAATATGCTTCTGTTGTGTACGGTGCCAAATACATAATTTAATTATGTGAAGTACAATGTTAAAATAAAAGATATAAATTACTTTACTTCGTTGTTTTATTATTTACTCAGGTAACTGAACTTATATCCATATTTTTAGATGTTACCAGTTTATGTTAGTCCTGTATCCTAACGCAATAGGAAAAAACCTTACACCCGGGTTTTAGGAAGGAAAATAAACTCTGTTGGAGAGGTCTGCAGAGCGAAAACACAGGAAATATTGCTAAGCATTTATTAGAAAAGTGTAATGGTTTATCTAAAAAGACCGCGGAAAAATTGTGTACCTATCGTACAAAAACTATATGTCAACTTTTATGTAGACAGCTTTCTATCTAGCCAGTGTTATACATGGAGGTGACACATACCTTCAACAAACACAATTTGCTAACAAATTGCAAACGCATATCAACTCACGATTGGTTCCCTGAATTATCAACCGCCACTCGGATCACTAGACACGAGCTAAATTTTGATTTTCATTCCAGAAACCGATCATTAGGCTGGAAATAGTGTTACGCGGACGTCGATCCCTGATGTCGGCGGATGGCGAACCGATTTATCTCTAATAGACACGCGCTCGCAGGCCGTGAGACTGTCGTTGCTACACCATACAGATACACGTCCATTCATCATCAGCGTATTGGTACGCGAGACCGACGGAACGCGACCGACGTCAAATTTTAGGTTGCAATTGTTCCATGTGGAACTAGGTAGTTAGCTACATGGAACTACTGGGAATAAAGGAAAATTACATTACTTCAAGCCTTTTCATCCTTTTTTTTTTTGGGTGTGAAATTATCAAATAACTTCTCCCGCTCTGGGCAGACGCGTCGTGGACCCAGGCCTGGTCCTGACCGGACGGCGAGCTGCCCATTGCTCGCCGTCCGCAAGCCCGCGCCTACGGTGGCCGGGAATCGGCGATTGATTCCCGATGCCCGCGGCGTTTTCTGCGGCGACTAGGGGTGCGAGGGCGCAAAGATTGCCTCTCCCTCACGCGCTCCGCCTCCTCCTTCGCGAGCATTACTGATTCGTAGAAGGCGACGGCTTCCCGTGCACTCTCGCTCCGTACCATGGCCTGGACTAGGGCTGGACGCGAGAAATCGCCGCCGCCGATCACCGCCGTGAGGACGCGGCGGTGCTTTGCCCAAGCTGCGCCGATCTCCACCGTATACTCCACTGTGTCCTCCGGGCGATCCACACGATGGTAACAACTGGGCATTTTCTCCGCCTTATCCGGAACAGGAACCTCCAGAAGCAGCCGTGTTCGGTGAGGACTTGCGTTAGGCGGAAGGTGAGGACGCCGTGGAGCCACTCCAGCCAATCCTCAAAATGGGACTTGTCGCCGCAATTGTTAAGTATGTATTTTTCTGTTGAATAATAAAGGTAAATTAATAATGAAGAAAAAATATATAGTCATCCAAGAGAAATCCCAGTAACAGTACTCGCTAGTTTAATAAACGTCGTATAAAGAGAGCGGGGTAAGTCTGCATTGGATTATAGGTATCGCGATTCGTCGCACAAACGCTAAATCTATTGCATTTCGGAGCTCGCCTCCCGGATCAGTGATGTTAGGGGCGACTCAGATTCCAACGTATGAATTCGGAAGAATACACAAGAGTTGCTTACTTCTATAATATCAGCATATTATTGTCCCAATGCTGGGCAAAGACCTCTTCTGATATAGAGAAGACAGAAGCATTGATCACCGCGCTTGCTCAAGACAGGTTGGCGGTTCATTACAGACAAACAAAAGAGATTTTTACCAAGTGCTTTAGCTCCGTTAATGAGACACAATTGATTTTCTATTGTTTCGTCGCCGATCGGCGACGCGCGCCGCTTGACCGGTTAAACAAAACATTGTTTTATTTGTCTACCTACACCTCTGCCTTTACCTCCCCGAAATACAGGCGTGCGGATTAACATGTAATGTTATGGTCAAATATATATCGGAGCGCGCTCAGGTTCCGCGACGGAACCGGCATCAGGGGAGTTGCCCGCTTCAGGCTCTGACATGGCGTAGGTGCTCGAGCAAGAAAACCACACACACTCAATCAATATTGTATTGCACTGATTACACTTGCACAAAATACGTTAACGCGGAAGTAGGTGAAGAGACAGTTTCAAAGTGGTGCTCTCACCTCGACGGTTCGTACAAGACTGACCGTCCGAAATGGCGTCCCACCCACTATGACTGTCCACGTGATCTAACCACGTGCTTCACCAACTACCGTAACAATTCAAACTAACAACTTTTAATCAAAAATCAACCGGATATCCGACACGGCCAGAACTGACTATCACACGTCCTCGTGTGGTGGTGATATGGTACCTGTAACCAACGAGAACACGACTTAAAGTAGACTTTTGATTCGGCCTACCTGACCAAGATTAAGGTCTCTATCAATAGAGTCATAGAGTCATGAAAGTAAATCTAATTTAAAGGTCCAATCACATTCATTTAAAACAATTAAAACTCGCGTCGTACTGTCCATAATCAACAAAGCAATACTACACTAATTGTACACACTCCTGTAACCCGGCTGCCCCAGGCAGCAAGTTTTAGTGACACAATATGTCACCCGGGGCTGACCAAGCCCAAATACTCAAATTCTAGTGACACATGTCACCCGGGGCTGACCAAGCCCAAATACTCAAATTCTAGTGACACATGTCACCCGGGGCTGACCAAGCCCAAATACTCAAATTCTAGTGACACATGTCACCCGGGGCTGACCAAGCCCAAATACTCAAATTCTAGTGACACATGTCACCCGGGGCTGACCAAGCCCAAATACTCAAATTCTAGTGACACATGTCACCCGGGGCTGACCAAGCCCAAATACTCAAATTCTAGTGACACATGTCACCCGGGGCTGACCAAGCCCAAATACTCAAATTCTAGTGACACATGTCACCCGGGGCTGACCAAGCCCAAATACTCAAATTCTAGTGACACATGTCACCCGGGGCTGACCAAGCCCAAATACTCAAATTCTAGTGACACATGTCACCCGGGGCTGACCAAGCCCAAATACTCAAATTCTAGTGACACATGTCACCCGGGGCTGACCAAGCCCAAATACTCAAATTCTAGTGACACATGTCACCCGGGGCTGACCAAGCCCAAATACTCAAATTCTAGTGACACATGTCACCCGGGGCTGACCAAGCCCAAATACTCAAATTCTAGTGACACATGTCACCCGGGGCTGACCAAGCCCAAATACTCAAATTCTAGTGACACATGTCACCCGGGGCTGACCAAGCCCAAATACTCAAATTCTAGTGACACATGTCACCCGGGGCTGACCAAGCCCAAATACTCAAATTCTAGTGACACATGTCACCCGGGGCTGACCAAGCCCAAATACTCAAATTCTAGTGACACATGTCACCCGGGGCTGACCAAGCCCAAATACTCAAATTCTAGTGACACATGTCACCCGGGGCTGACCAAGCCCAAATACTCAAATTCTAGTGACACATGTCACCCGGGGCTGACCAAGCCCAAATACTCAAATTCTAGTGACACATGTCACCCGGGGCTGACCAAGCCCAAATACTCAAATTCTAGTGACACAATGTCACCCGGGGCTGACCAAGCCCAAATACTCAAATTCTAGTGACACATGTCACCCGGGGCTGACCAAGCCCAAATACTCAAATTCTAGTGACACATGTCACCCGGGGCTGACCAAGCCCAAATACTCAAATTCTAGTGACACATGTCACCCGGGGCTGACCAAGCCCAAATACTCAAATTCTAGTGACACATGTCACCCGGGGCTGACCAAGCCCAAATACTCAAATTCTAGTGACACATGTCACCCGGGGCTGATCAAGCCCAAATACTCAAATTCTAGTGACACATGTCACCCGGGGCTGACCAAGCTCAAATACTCAAATTCTAGTGACACATGTCACCCGGGGCTGACCAAGCCCAAATACTCAAATTCTAGTGACACATGTCACCCGGGGCTGACCAAGCCCAAATACTCAAATTCTAGTGACACATGTCACCCGGGGCTGACCAAGCCCAAATACTCAAATTCTAGTGACACATGTCACCCGGGGCTGACCAAGCCCAAATACTCAAATTCTAGTGACACATGTCACCCGGGGCTGACCAAGCCCAAATACTCAAATTCTAGTGACACATGTCACCCGGGGCTTACCAAGCCCAAATACTCAAATTCTAGTGACACATGTCACCCGGGGCTGACCAAGCTCAAATACTCAAATTCTGGTGACACATGTCACCCGGGGCTGACCAAGCCCAAATACTCAAATTCTAGTGACACATGTCACCCGGGGCTGACCAAGCCCAAATACTCAAATTCTAGTGACACATGTCACCCGGGGCTGACCAAGCCCAAATACTCAAATTCTAGTGACACATGTCACCCGGGGCTGACCAAGCCCAAATACTCAAATTCTAGTGACACATGTCACCCGGGGCTGACCAAGCCCAAATACTCAAATTCTAGTGACACATGTCACCCGGGGCTGACCAAGCCCAAATACTCAAATTCTAGTGACACATGTCACCCGGGGCTTACCAAGCCCAAACACATCATTGTACATCATAAAGTCTCCATGACTTCCGGGTCACTCCAAGTCGACCAAACATAATAGTCTCTACGAGACCCGGGCCCCCGCCACAACGCCTGCCGCGCACTGCACCCTGAACAGTCACGAGTGACTGCAGTTACAGCTACGGCCAGACGTGCAGTGCGGCCAAATAGTTACAAGTGTGCATACAATCAAACAAAAGACCTTTAATTAGGCTCTTCATCGCTCTCAATAGGATCAAGCTCGGGGGGAACTCTACTTTGAGGCATTTTTCGAATACGGTCATGAGCGTACTTGTACGTTCTATTTCCTGTCAGTGATTTTAAAACATAGCGATCGTTTTCAAGTAA
This sequence comes from Amphipoea oculea, assembly GCA_945859645.1. Taxonomy (NCBI): domain Eukaryota; kingdom Metazoa; phylum Arthropoda; class Insecta; order Lepidoptera; family Noctuidae; genus Amphipoea; species Amphipoea oculea. Next base: position 671,818 of record OX243884.1, read on the forward strand.
CTCTACAATTTTGAAAGGACCTTTAAATTTTGGGTTCTAATTTGGTTTGGTTTCTTTCTTCATTTTTGATTAATACCAAATCACCAACACAGAAATTAACTACTTTGGCCTTATTTTTGTCAAAACGAGCTTTTTCATAAGCCGCACTCTTCTCAATACCATCCACCGCGTGTTCTCTCGCTTCTATTAAGTCAATTCCGATTTCATCATCGTCATTACTAGTCATTAGAGTCAAGGGCCTAGCAACTTTTCCAATCAAAAGCTCAAAGGGGCTAGATTTCGTAACACGGTTCATTGTGCAGTTGATAGCCAATTGTACATCGTCCAAAGCATCCTGCCACGACCTTTCCGACGTCTCTACCGTGGTTAGCATACCCTTTAACAGACCCATCTCCCTTTTGACTTGACCATTCGCGCGACTAGAACCAGTAGCAATTAAATGCAAGGAAATGTTGTGCGTATCGCAAAACTCCTTCAACTCTTTGTTGGCAAAGGAACGACCTTGGTCGGCTATAATACGACTAGGAGAGCCGAATAGAGCAACGCTCGACTTCAAAGCTTTAATAGTGCTGGCAGCATCGAGACGTAGAGTATGGTACAATAGCACAAACTTCGCAAACGCGTCTATGAAAACTATGACATACTCTTTAACGTCATTTTTCCCGCTCAACTTTCCTGAGTAGTCAATATGCACCGTGTGCCATGGGACATTGACTTTTGGGATTGGATGCAACTCAGCTTGCACCCGGCCGGAAGAAGACTTTGAGACTCTACACGTGATACAATTTTCCACGAACTTTCTGACATATTTGGACATGTGTTCGAACCAATAACTTTCATAGAGCTTCTCCAAAGTCTTTTCCCAGCCAAGATGCATGAGAGCTTCATGAACATGATTCACCACAGACCAACGAAAAGTTCGTGGTACAATAGACAAGCAGTGACTGCGACGATTCCTCTGAACTCTACGATGTAACACACCTTTACGTAACTCGTAAGTTTTCGCTACTTCCGCTGGAAGCTCGCCGTTTTTGAGCTTGGAGACGCTGTCATGAATTTCAGAGTCTTGGGACTGTTCAGCCAAAAGCCAATTATCAGATAGAGTCGCAACCTCTACACGCTTTTCTTCCGTCTTTTGGATGGGAGCTTTAGGAACGGGAGTCTTGTTAGGCTCGGGAAGATGGTTTCGTGACAAAAAGTCAACATGACTCATGTGCCTACCCTGGCGATACTCTATGTCAAAATCGAACGCCTGAAGAAAAGCCCACCAGCGGTAGACTCTCGGTGTCAGATCCACTTTGTTACGTGAAGCCTTCAGGGAGTTACAGTCCATAACAACAGTGAAACGATTACCTTGCAGGTAATGTTGAAAGTGCTTCACAGCGAAAATCATCAACCAGAGCCATGTACCATCATTGTCCACATTAACAACCATCTTTTTCACTAAGAGCCTTTGACACCTGGGAACCCACACACGAGTAAACCACTCTAACGCCACGGCTCTCTAGCCGATCAGCAATCACATTGCTGTCACACATCCAGCGCATGGATCCGTATGCATCACCCTGTGACTACACACAACTTTACTACGGCCGATAGAGAACCCCTACTCGCGTGGTTACCACTACTTAGGCTTGCCTATCATCACTGTGATCACCATCTACTTTAACTGGTACATGACCTACTGGCATCATTCTTAACTTATCGTTAAACCAGATTAGGCTATAACTAACAATGTAATCATTTTTGCTGTTGTTTACCAGGGAAACAACTCAGTACCTGAGTCAAACAACATGAAAACGACTCACCAGATTCGGTTAGACAATAGAACTGTAGCTGGCTTCATAGTACAGACATCCACTCGCTGTCACCGTTTCCTTGGCAGAAGTTGTTGAACTTCTTGCACGAAAAGCACCGTCCTTGATCAGCGATTATTCGTACAGGAGATCCAAAGAGTGCAGCACTGTCCGACACTGCCATCCTGCTTGCACACGTCCTTGTGTGTTAATCTGTAACCAAAAAAAAGCAACAGCAATACATGTTCCACTCAGCCAATTCTGACCACATTGTTATCGAAACGCATAATCAAAACAATAGCAATCATCGACAACAAAATATTCCTCCAAGCCTTAGTAATAATTGATCAGAAACTGTATCAACTTACTAGTAGATCACATACAACGCTCATGGCCCGGCAGCCGCAGCAGCTAGTGACACTCATGCCACCCATATCGTCATCACCTCAAGTGATACGACCAACACACATCACTTCACATAGAGTCTACGACTCCCAGGTCATTACAAGACCAACACAACAATAGTCTCATTTGAGACCCGGGTCCCCGCTGCACCAGGAGCTGCCCATCGCGCCCTGAACAACTCACAAGTGAATTGCAGTTACGACTACAGACAAGTGCGTACAGTGCGACCTAATAGCCATGGTATGTGCTCTACTACTCGGTGGAGGCACTCTCCTTACCGTTTTCTACGTTTAACTCGTTAGGAACACTACTTAGAGACATCTTTCGTATGCGATCGTGAGCATACTAGTAAGTGCGGATAGAATTTAAGGCTATTAAGATAAAGTGATCACCATTCAAAACTTCCGCTACTTTAAACGGACCTCTGAACTTCCGATCTAACTTGAAAAATCTAGGTTCAATATTTCACGTACTATCATAATTTCCTTTGCAAGTCAATGTTGGGTAGACATGTAATAAAATCTCAAGTTGTTGCACGCTAATCGCAACGCTACACATGATTTTTTCTGTGTTGAATACACGCGTTTGACTAACACCAGTCAACGCAACAAAGTTATTAACTCGTTTGCCACTTAATTTGGCTGCACAACTCGGTTTTACTAACGAGTATTCAGCACCAGAATCGTAAACAAAACAATACAGCTCACCTTTATGTTCTAACGTGTCTGAGGGTAGTTGTACGACGTCCACTCGTCCTTCACTACTTCCAGCACGTTATCCACCATCCGCTTGCTGCCACTACTCGTGTAGGGCCGCGATATGTCCTGGTTTCCCTCACATGCAGCACACGAAGGGCTTTACTGACGAATGCACTGCTTGGCTTGATTCAGTCACTCCACGTCACTGGTAGCTCCTCGCTATGTCCTTGGTATGGGTAGCCACGTTGATGCTGCTCCTTTGTTCACCTTGCAGTGAATTTTCAGCAAAACACAAATCATCTGTCGTGCTGACGGGAACGAGATACGACGAACTCAAACTCCGGTTAGCGACACACTTTTTTTTTAAACATGGCGGTAGACGCAACTGGCGCGTCATTCGGCAAAGGTATTTCTGCATACAGCCTATGCCCAAAACAACATGCACCATGACGTCATCGTTCTATTCTCCAAATTTCTTCAGCTCGAGTGTATCCCAATTCTGATATCGGAGCGCGCTCAGGTTTCGCGACGGAACCGGCATCAGGGGAGTTGCCCGCTTCAGGCTCTGACATGGCGTAGGTGCTCGAGCAAGAAAACCACACACACTCAATCAATATTGTATTGCACTGATTACACTTGCACAAAATACGTTAACGCGGAAGTAGGTGAAGAGACAGTTTCAAAGTGGTGCTCTCACCTCGACGGTTCGTACAAGACTGACCGTCCGAAATGGCGTCCCACCCACTATGACTGTCCACGTGATCTAACCAAGTGCTTCACCAACTACCGTAACAATTCAAACTAACAACTTTTAATCAAAAATCAACCGGATATCCGACATATATAAAAAAAAAACTACGGGACTTTCGTAAAACGTTAAAAATGATACGTGGGTATTGTCATTAATTCTAAATTCGGTTTGCTAATATTATTTTGTCATTTGACATAAGGTATATCGAAAACAATAGAATCTATTTCAGATTAACTATCACAATTTCAATTCCAATCGGTTTAATTTAACTGCCACTATTAAACATAATTTGCATACTAGGAACATTGGCATAACATTGATAATAATTTAAATTAATTACGTTGAACGATCACAAAGTTGTCTGGAATTTAGTATCAGAATGCATATTAAATAATGGGCTATTTAACCGAAATGTAATTATTTGCTAAAGCTAAAATAAACAAATTAATATTTTGTGTTTAACATTCTGTTTGACAAACAAAACAAATGAATAAACACTTATGAATTCTATATTCTGACATCTATTGTTTCGAGATGTCAGTTTGTTGTAGTTGTTAATTAATGTTCATGCATAATTGAATGTTTCAAATCTTAATTACAATATTACTAGCTTCTGCCCGCAACTTTGCCCCCGTGAAATTTCGCTTAGCGTTCTTTCAGACTTTATTTCTTTTTACTTGGTTCCTAAAGTCGCAGCGTGATGTTAAATAGCATATAACCTTTCTCAAGAGTTGGGCTAACAAATGCAAATATAATTTTTATTTTTTTTCTGGTAGTTCCAGCGCTTAGCGCGTTCAAACAAACACTCTCTTCAGCTTAATTATTAGTATAAAGTACAAATAAAGGCGAAAGTGAATTTGAACGCATTTGGATGAAAAATGGCACACCGATAGACCATGATCTGGGTAAGGACATAGGCTGTACCTTTAATCCTGGATCGCAGACGAAATCGCCAGCAAAAGCTAGCTCAAAATAAAACGTTGCAAAAGAATTGCCACTTGCCAGTGTGAGTAGCCCTGTAGCATTTCTAGGGATTGCATAACGTCAACAGATGCAAGTCAAATGCACGGCCGTATTGACTCGAGCTCGCAGTTTGGGACTCGTCTCCGAGGATCTCCGCCGATATAGAGCAGGGGTGGCCAAACCTTTGTACTTCTGACAGGCATTTTTTCTTTTACTTTTTGAAGAGGATGGTATTTTTGTGTGGTTTAATTAGTTCATTATTCCTTTACCCCTATCCCAATATTTGGAGTCGGCACAGCTTGTGTTCTCCTTCCATACTTCCATATTGTTTGTCACCTCATTAGTCACCCCCTCTTTGTCTTTAATTTCAAAAATAAGTTTTGCTTCGTTTACGTCCAGACATCTGTTCAAACATTTTCATTTGACGAAAAATGTATGCTGCCTTCACAATTATTATGTTTGTTATATTCCACTGGTTGAGCACCCCTGGCATAGAAGCAACATTTTTGCCAGTATTGAAATAAAAGCTGAGTGACGAGAATTCTGTTGTCAGCCGAAATGATTTTATTGCTTCGGGATATTTATGTGGAGGTAGACCATATTTTGTACCCATGCTGGCAATTTCAGAATGTACTGGAAGTACCTATTACAGAATAGCCACTCTCAGAAGCGAGAGCTGGACCATCTTCTTCTTATCGTGTCGATGGCAATCTACAGGGTGAAATTAACAGCTTTTACTATGGGACCAAACATGAAATCGCGAAAAAAAAAAAATCAGCTGTTCCTACATTTTGACAAGTTATGCGAACGTAAATGTAGGGAAGAGCTGATTTTTTTTTACGATTTCAGGTCTCGTGTGTCGGAGACAATTTTGGCTCTTTAGCTGGAGCTAGTCTGGTGGCGCTATTCCTGCTATTGGATACAGGTGGACCATAATTTAAATAATTCTAGGATTAGCATAACTGTTTTTTTTTTTCTTGGTAAATGAAAAACTCTTACTAATCAAATAAACTCGGAGTTTCGAGTTATACATGGTAAAAAGTGAATAAAGATAGAATTTTTAAGACTTGTGGTTTCAGAATTTCTATGTAGGTACTACTTTAAGTTTTATTAACTACTCTGGTTACTATGTAGTAAATCAACATGAAATATATCATTCGTAGCAGAGCTGTAACATTTAGAGATGTACTACTTTATTAGCTACATGAAGATTTAAATAGCTAATTATCTAAATCTTTGCATTTCTATAGAAATATACTGCTGTCAGCCCTTTGTGTTTGGAATTAATCGCGTTCATTAATCAAATCAGCCAGCATCTTAAAAGACTTAAAACTGACAGATACAAGCGGTTTATTAAACAAGACCTTAAATTTTAACGTAAACTGCTGTAAATCTCTGCCCGTTCGAATTGATGGCCGAACTAAATCATCAATACGTCAGCAAATTGCCTATAGCCCGTCGAATGGGGCCGTAGCCTCGTAGCACTGCTACGTCGTAGCCTCGTAGCGCTCGTAGTGCTCGCAGCGCTTGTAGCAGCAATTCGGCGCGATCCATCAGTGAGGAGATTGCGGTGGAACATCGATCAGTGTCGCTGCTCGCGCACGGGGGACAAGGATGTAGGATTGTATGTGGACACTCCATTTTGAAAATATCATCACGGTTTTAGTACCTACACCTCTCTTAACAAAATAAGGGTTAATTGCAGCGTCAACAGGAACAAGAGTAATGTGAAAAATACACTCTTAAAAGTACTTAGAATCGCATCTCCTATGTTAGGTAATTCATACGTTTATTTTTGCGAGTTTATGTTAAATTACCGCTAGGTAATTTAACATTGTAACTAGTACCACAGGCTAAATCACTTTGAAAGATTGTATCAGCAGTTTTGACGGATAAACTAAACATAGAACATAGATATTCACGTAAAGTTAAACCTTTTACGTGAACATCTATGTTCACGTAAAAGGTTTAACTTTACGTAAAGAGGATACATTTATTTTGAAAACGTATTTCATTTGCCGTTTAGTTTATCTGTCAAAACTGTTGACACAATCTTTCAAAGTGATTTAGCCTGTGGTACTAGTAACAATTTTTAATATCAGTTATTTAAGCCAACGAATACAAAACTAATAATTATAATGCCCTGTCCAATAAGCACAGTAACATTCTTAACTCCTCGTCAGTCCAACTGCCCACCTCAAGTGGTAGTTCAATCGCGGCTTCTTTTTATCCGTACGTATACAAACCTACTATCTAAGAGTCGTAGGTATACAGGCCAGTGGCCCTAGCACGAACGCACGACGTAAACTTGAACGATTTCTGCATCAAAAATACAACTATCCTGTAACATTTTGGTTTAACATTTTTGCGAAAAGCAAATAAGTACCTATAAACAATAATTATGAATAAAGTCTTAAAACTAAGTTAATATTTTGTACCAAACAAGTATTTTCTTTCAACGGCAACTACAGCTTTGAGCCATTTAGCGTCGAAACGCTCGGGTCATGGGGCCCGAGCGCGCGTCTCCTTTTTAAGGTTTCTCGTCGGCTGGTAGATACTTCACGTGACCAGAGGGCTGGGTCGTTCTTTGGCCAAAGAATTAGTATTGCCTTTCAACGTGGCAATGCTGCCAGTCTTCCGGGCACAGCGATGCAGACGAGTACTTCGACACATAAGTGTCCTTTGTTTTTGCATTTATTTGTATAGTGAGTTAGTTAGTCATTTAATTTAGTATCTAGTGTTATTTACACTAGATACTAAATTTAATGACTAACTAACTAAATTTATTATTAGGTATTTATTTAGAGATTATGTAACTAACTAAATAGTTAGTTGCATAATCCAAAAAAATAATTCACTTTAAATAAATACCTATTCAGCATTTTCAAGTTCTAAGTCGTTCAAATTTCCGTTACGTTTACTCCGTGTGTTCGTGCGAGACCCGTAGTTACTATCTAGGTACTGGTCGTATGTACTCGAGCGATTGAAAGAAGCTATCAGTTCCGATAGGCGAAGAGGGATGGTTTCATTTAAGTGATACTGATGTATCGATCGTTTGTTGGGAATGTAGTGGGTATGGTCAGTTAATAGTGTTTTATTGGCTTTGTAAAAAGTGGACACATGAAATTGTAATTAAATGTTGATAGACGAAGTCGTGAAGAAACCGACATGTCTTAGAACCAAAGTTTGAAAACATGTGTGGTTAAAACAAGCTACTAGAAATGTAAATCTATCATTGATAGGCATTCGTTGATCGTGTTAAGGCGTTTTAAAGTCTTACGAGCTATTAATTAGCATGCTATCAATCTGTCTAGCTTTTTCATAAACTTGACTTTTGGGTTTCTGACTACCCGTAACGACTGTCAAAGATCTCCGAATGACAGCCGGTGGCTTAACGTGCTTTCCGAGGCACGGAGGGGTCTCGATATGTTATGAATACTTATCAACGAACCAACCATGGCAAACGTGGGGAACCTTAAGCTGACCCGTGCAGCTGTTATTATTTAACCATGAGCCACTCGTTCCTTGCCTTTTTTTTAAATATTAACGAATAAATTGATGGAAAGTACTTTTAGCGAGTACTCTTACAAATCTCTTAAATAATAACGATTTCATTCAAGTACATAGTTCTCTTTCTTTAAAACACTAAACTTTAAACCACTAATTGACTGTTCAAACACCAGAAAGTCAATTTCCGTAAACAAAAACTTTCCAAATCTAGTCGTATCTTGTCAGAAGACGTATTTTTGAAAGATTGAAACCGAGATTAGAACGCGAACGTTCTTAATAATATGAGAATTGCCTCTCTGAGCTCTAATGGAACCTCTTCGAAATGAAACCTCATTTCATACTCAGTTATTGTGACAGTGTGTTGTAATTAAAAAGTAACTTTCCCCCTACTAGAAAGTATATCTTTAGATAGATGTAGATTATTATCTGAATAAAGAAGGTAGGTCTTCTTTATTCAGATAATAATCTCGACTTATTTCAGTCTCTTTCTATTAAGAAAGAGAGATTACTAAAGATATACTATGAAAATATCAGTATTAAAGCCTTGTAATTACAAAAAGTAATGGAAATAAACTGCAAACAATAGGTTTAATCAAATCCAAATGTTTGCAGGCGAAAATAATGGGTATGTTGTTAGAAACACGAACATGTTTATTCAGAGATTATTTTGACGTGAAAACCGTTGTTAAATTATTATTTACAAAAACCAAGCGCAAAACTGAAATGTATTTTATTCTGCGTACCTATTTGTATTGTGTAGAATAGGAATTGCAAAGCTCGTTAAAATAATAGTACCTATGCCGACTATCGATTCGATCGAAAATATAAAGAGTAATAAAGAGTATTCTACTCTGCCCAAGACACAGGCTGTGCCTAGTTTGGGACCAACAATACCTCGATATTGTAATTTTAAAATATGGAATAAACGATTTTTACTTTACTTACTTTACTTTACTATCAATTTCCTTTCATTATTCTCTATGCCTTGATAACAATTCTGTCACAGTTCGGACTCGTAGTCACGCTTGGGCCCTGTAACACAAACGGTAGAGCGCGATAGTGTGACACATTTGCAATAATTAAGCACCCCTATACAGGGTGAAATTGAAAACATGCGATAAATCGAAATGGTAGATTGTACTCATCATTATGAACAACTTTTACTATGGGACCAAATCTGAAATCGCGAAAAAAAAAATCAGCTGTTCCCTACATTTTATGTTCGCATAACTCGTCAAAATGTAGGGAACAGCTGATTTCTTTTTTCGCGATTTCAGGTTTGGTCCCACAGTAAAAGTTGTTTATAATGATGAGTACACTCTCCCATTTCGATTTGTCGCATATTTTTAATTTCAACCTGTATAGCATAGGCGAAAATTCATGGGTTTCGAGAAAACTCAATTTTTATATATCTTTGAAAATTTCCCAGGATTCGTCACTAAAAGATGTCTTCCCCGTAATTTGTACGCTTAATGCTATAGTAAAATTTTGAGAAAATTGTTGTCAAAGCTCATGCACATACGCTATGACTTTTGGAAATGGTTAATAAACTTCATCCTTTAACTTTCAACTGTTTAAAGTTTTAGAACATTTGAATACACCGAAAGATTTTTTTAAGGATCTGGTATCCAGTGGAATAGCAACGAAGGCCATTCAATTCGAGAGTTTAGAGAAAAGTGATATTTAGTGACAGATTCTGGGAAATTTAAAAAAAAACATAAAATTTGAGTTTTCTCAAATCCCATGAATTTTCGCCTATGCTTTATGGTGTGCTTAATTGTAGCAAACGGGTCACACTATCACGTCCTAAAAGGAACACGTCAAATTACAAGTCACCCTGTATATGGCGTCGTGAGAGCCCTCGGTCACGACGCCAGACATAATGCTTCGTGTTAAGCTTTTAAAAATGCAAAGAATTGTAGATTGGCTCTTACATGTTCGAAATTTTTGTGTTATGTAATTTTTTCTACAATTTAACAATTTTCTAACTAGACTTTAAAGTTTCGTGGTATAGGGCCCAAATTGTCGTGGCTAACAGGATTTTTTTTCCTGTTTGTGACACAAATAATTTTCTACATCATTCGAATGACATCAATTATGTAGTGTAATAATCGAATCAGCAGTTTTCATTTTCAAACTTTATGCCAAGTAACGTAGTTATGTGCACGTGTTAGAAAATTGGGGTATATATAGAATATATTTATAAGTCTATGTGTATATTACCCAGATATAAAGCTGTGAAAATCAGAATGGTTACTAGTTATTTAATTTCTGTAAAGGTAACTATGAATATGGTATGTAGGGAAAGGATCTTATGAAATAAAGCACAGAAAGACGAGCTAGACATTTATTTCAATGTAGGCTTGTCAGTAATTAATCAGAAAGCTAGTTGCCCGTTCGAAATCTAGGTCATCATGGAGAAGAAGGACAAGAAACTCCATGGAAACAGTATTAAAGTATTCTATCAACAAACTTATATTGACATAAATTATCATTATTTTAAAAACAATTAATTATATCTCTTGGACAATGGTCCAAGAGAACTCAGAATAATAGCAATAATATATAATAATTGTACTATTATTCTGTGATAATAACAACATAATAATAATAGCTAAGAATTTTTCATTATACACTTTAATACATTGGCAATATTGGCCATAATATAACATATACAGAACACCATAGTTATCATCAATAATCAAGATAATAATATCAATTAACTTACATGACATCTGGTCGATCAATTCTACATAATAACGTCACTAGTACTTATCAACTGACTGCTAGGCCGGAGCTCCGTTCTGGTCGATGTCTCGAACAAGAATGTTATTTCAAAATCTAAAGCGATGACCCTATTTTTTTATTTATCTAAAAATATCCTCATTCATACTGAATCGAATGATAATCATTCTATCTAATCTTATTAAGCACTAGAGCTGCCTCACTATTTTATTTGAATTCAAATCAATGACTACTGGCTGATTTTGAAAAAAAAAAAAAAACCTGATAATCCATATCGATACCTTAATTGGCAAACCAGCCAACTCCAAATTACGTCAAAAATATTATTTGATTGATTTCAGTCTACAAAAAAAAAATGTAAACCGTTTTAAGTGTCTCCTGAAAAATTTGCTCAAATAGAGGTATCGATATCTACTTTCTTACGATAATACATATCTATATGTATATGTATAACACTCGAACGTCTGATTCATTCTGCTTACCCATATTTGTAGGTACTGTAGAGGCCGGCTCTACAAGACTGGCTGGTTATATTTTAAAGTATGTTCCATTCGATATTTCAAGCGAGTGTCAATTAATATTCTTCTAGTGTTTTTTATATTGAGTTTAAAACTTGCTATTGTAAGAGGTGGTTCTTATGCAATAAATGCTGTAAAAAGCTTAGAGTGTCTTAATTATTGGTCGTCAGCGCCTCTGCAGCTACGACCCCAGTAGCACAGCTATTATATTTTGGTGGAGGCGCCAGTTTCGAACGTTTTCTTTTTGTTGGATGGCGTGTGTAGAGCCGAATAATACTGCACAAGTTTTCACGTACCTCAAAATTTGCTGCCTAATAAACTTTATTTTCAGCCCAATACATACGCTCAGGCATTATTAAAAATTGCGTGGTGAGGCCTCAAAGTATACTGTGAGTATTTATTAGATGCGAAGAAACGTCGCCAGGAGAAAAAGCTAAGTGGATATATGTATTTTTTAATATAAAAAGAGTAAGATGGCTCAAGTTTTTACGGGCACGGACGGTGTATGCCTGGAAGATTTTCTTAGGCGATTTGAAGTTGTTGCCGCCTATAATAAATGGCGTGAGAGCGACTGGGCGCTCATATTAATGGCATATCTTGAGGGTGCTGCCCTAGCAGTCCATAAATGGAAATATGAGGACGACATGCCATTTGAGGCTATATGTGATGTGTTATGGGAAGAGCTTCCATGCAGATGTCACAGAGACAAAAGAATTAATAAGGTGCAAGTTGTCGAGATGGCACAAGATCTGTCTGAGGAAAGCAGACAAGAAAATATTGTAAATGTAGATAATGATGCTTCTATATTATTTAGTGGAAGACAAGATGACCCGCTACAGAACGAGCAGTGCTGCCTAGAAAGCAGCGTGGAAGTTGACGGTGATGGTGTTGAGAACGAGCGCAGCAGCGAGGTGTGCATCCCCGCAGAGGAGGAGAAGGAGCCGTTAGAAGTGTTCGAGAGGGAACACACGGATGAAAATAACAAATCGGGTCAGTTCTGTCCAATTATTAACGTAATTAGCAATGTTTCAGAGCCACAGAATGAGCACGATGATCGCGATGTGGGAATAAATAAAATTAACATCGCCGCTGATCATTTTGATGTGGATAATGTGTCGATCGATTCGTCCGAAATGAAGGAGAATGGTCATTTCGATTTTTCCAAAATAGAGAAGAAAGATCACTTCATCATCGACATGAATAATAATGATAAGATGATTAGTGATGAGTTAGTTGAGGATGATATGAACGTGGATGCGGTCAGAGATGAAGATGCAGCGTCGAACAACTCCGCACAGTTGATAAACTCATTTAGTTTTCCTACGGATGAGGTTGTAGTTCTTAGTTGTAGTGATTTTATATTACATTATGTAGATATCCCCAAAATAAATAAGGTTTTTTCGCAACGTGCTGCAAACAATAAAAGAAAAGCACGAAAGAAGAAAAGAATCCCATTGATTAAAAAAGCGAAAACTAAAATATTATTTCCAAAAAGTTTTTTGATAATTGATAATTTTATAAAAACATTTTTTGTAAAGAAACATCATTTTATAAAGAAGTTTTCAATTTTAAAATATAAATTCAGAAAAAGAAAGTTTAGAGATAGAAACCTTTTTAATTCAGATTATTTAATTAAAACTTTTTCTTATTAGTGTGTTAATAGTTGTTGTTTTTTTTAATTGTCATGTATCTTGTCATGTAATGTAAATATGTCACTTGAATGTAAACATCATATTTTAGTGCATTATTTTAGTTTGTATGATTGTTACAATTTATTAATATGTGTCCATTTGTGTGTTACATATGCTGTGAGAAAAAACATCGGACGCGGCCGGGAGCGTGTGAGGTCCCGCACCTCCCAGAGGGTTGTGAGGTGCGCCCTCACACCTGCAACGGGCCAAAGGGAGGCTTGAATAAATCGTCGGCTCCATTGTTTAGGGATCAAATAGATTGCTCTTACCCCAGCATATTTTGACGCGAATTATGGGAGGAAAGTCACTCTTATAACTGTGGTCACTCCTATAGAAGGGGGGGTGACAGACACTCAGCATAAGTTGTCACCGACTTTGCTAACGGGGGTATAACCCTTGCAAAGTGTGTTTGGTTGACACTTTCGGTTCAACTTGTGTTTGAGGACCAACAGTTTTGATATTAAATAATTGATTTTCGAAATAGGTATTTGACATTCTTTGCTGGAGTAAAAGCATGTTAATTTTCTTCTATGAACCCTGGCCTCTTAAACTTTTCCCTCCCTCTGGCTCAATCCCGTCCGATGGAGTTAAAAGAATCTGATGCAAAGATCGTTTAATTCTCTTAAGCCTCTTCCAGGTCGATGTGAACTTTCACATCAGTTGTTCTTATTAGGAGGCCGCGTCGAGCCTTTTAGTCGGGTTTTGACCCGACGAGGCTTAAGCATGGCAGCGTTAGTTTGTTTGAGTGCACGTTGGCACATGTAAATGTTAACTTACCTGACACCTAGCGTGGTGTTGGATTCGCGTTTCGTTTGTCCTGACTTAAGCTTTCTCCTGCAAGAGACGGACCTCATCGTGTAAATTCTATCCCGACATAGGTAGACATTCGATAAGATAGGTAGGTAGGGCTTGGAAAGTCGAATGGTGTGAATAAAAGTCATGACCTATGCCCAGACTGTTATTCAAGGGTGGGCGTAGCTCATGTAGAGGCCGGCTCTACAAGACTGGCTGGTTATATTTTAAAGTATGTTCCATTCGATATTTCAAGCGAGTGTCAAATATTCTTCTAGTGTTTTTTATATTGAGTTTAAAACTTGCTATTGTAAGAGGTGGTTCTTATGCAATAAATGCTGTAAAAAGCTTAGAGTGTCTTAATTATTGGTCGTCAGCGCCTCTGCAGCTACGACCCCAGTAGCACAGCTATTATAGTACCTACTCAATGATCCTGGCGAGTAAGGGGGCATCCATTAATAACGTGAGGCGTTTAAGGGGGGGTCAAGCCGATTCTCGTCCAATCTCACGTGGGGGAGAGGGGGGGTCCTAGCAAGTATCACGTCATTTTTTTCCGCAAGAAACAGTGTACAATTGCAAGAAAACTGGATTGAATTGAGTCTTATATAAAAATAAGAAAACATTTTTTAAATAAATCTAACACAATGAAGCATAGATTAACGTATTTACAATGAAACTACGCATTTTGAACAATCTCACGTGAGATTAGAGGGAAGGGGAGGGGGTCGAGCCAAATCTCACGATATATCACTAAGGGGAGAGGGGGGGGGTCCAAAAATCACAAAATCACCTCACGTAATTAATGGACGCCCCCTAACTCGAGAGCGGTTGTATGTACGTAATCGGTAACGCACAGACGTCGCTCAGTCGACATTCAAGTTGTGACCAACTCACATACAAGTACCTTAATAAGATATCGTAGTTTTTTTTATCAAAGCTTAAGCGTAATAAATAAAAAAAATTAATGAAGTGGTCTGTATTATAGCTGCTTTTTTTCTTTATAAAAATGGATGCTTATAAAGTTGGTATTTTATTTGGGAGTCTGCTACTTTGCTTCTTCAATGGATCGAGTGCCGGTAAGTTTGTTTGCATGAAAAATAATAATAGTAGATTGTACAACTAAGGCATAAAAGAAGCTATTTTACCCCGAGACGAGGGTGGATAGTTAAGTCGAGGGGTAAAATGGCTCGTTTATGCCTGAGTTATACACTCTGCTTTTCACTTCGATTGCGAGAAAATGAAACAGGCATAAAGTATACAGTACATAATGTTGCAAAGCATAGCTAATTCCCGCCACCACAGATAATACCGCCACGAAACTTTTTAAAAGTTTTTTTTTTAATTTCAACATTTGTCATTCGACTTGGGTACTTCATACTGCCAAGTCATAAAAACGTTTCTTTGCGTTTTTAAATAATAAATGACAACTATTTTACCTGATTTTATTAAATTAACGATAAAAAACACGGAAGTGGTATAAATTAAAGAAAATGAAATAAATCACGACTTTAATCTGCGAAGTTTTATTGTGAGTGTGGCTGTTGGGCCTGATTACCATAGTATTAGAAAAAAAAAATACTTTATGCACTAGAACATAAAAAACGATTTTATGTCGCCTAAGCACAACATAAAGACGAACTTTTAGAGCATGAGAAGTGAAAACAGTATTTTAGACAGTGGATGTGTATTTACTTCTTTTAGCATTATGTACCTATTAACAAACCTATTGAAATACTTGTTGTCTACGTTTTGCAATATAGTATAACTTCTTATATTATGGCAAACATAACTCTATTTATCCTCCCATTAATACGTAGCTATTTCAGTTATTTAATAATGTAATTATATAATCATTAACAATACAATAGTTATGTTCAAGACGAAAGATAAGTCAAAACCGCAGAACATGTTGTTATTTTATTTAAATCGGAGTCATACGGTTCCTAAGAATTACATGGGTAATAATTACTTGCTCAAACTCTGCAACTGTCGTTATAGTTCTCACTAAGGTCCGCATTACAGAACCTCACTTAAAGCCGGATTTACATTACGAAACTACTAGTACAGTCGAACAAGCCATTTTGGTATACAGGCAGCTAACTTGTAACTACTTTTAAACAATGGTGTGCTGAGTTAGTCAATTCATTTATACCAGTCTATTTTAATTAAGGATGCCATAAGCTGAAAAAGTTATAACGCACAAAATAAAACTAAATATTGGCTGTGTAGTGGAAAGTTGAATATTTTTGCCTGTATACCAAATAGCTTGTTCGACCGTACTATTAGTTTCGTAATGTAAATCTGGCTTAAGACTCAAGCATTACTTGAAACCTTGGGCTTGAAATCGGTATCAAAAGTACAGGGTCTGTACCGATACTTAGCGGTTTTTGCTATTCCGGTACCTGGGTTCCAGAACCACCGGAACGAAACCGAAACCCCCCGGAACCCCGGAACGGCCGGGTATCGGAACTCCACCTAACAGGTACCGGTACCAAATTCAGGTAGATACCCGGCGCGTACCAAAAATATCATATTTGTGCGAAAACCTCGTACGGTTGGCAAATTTAAAGTAATATTTTTTATGCCAGTTTAGTCTTTTTACTTACTATATCCGTTTTCTTGCTCTAACTTACGGAAATATTGGTTTAGAACCGGTAAAATACCGATACTGATAAGAAATACCAATAGTAGGTACAAGTACTACGTCTGGTACCGGTATCAATACTACATGTACTATTCTGGTACCGGTATCACACCACGGCCCGGTACCTAAAAATTCCGGTATTTCCAGCCCAGCTTAAAACTAGTTTCAACCGATTAACTGAATTTAAACTAGTTATAAAAATGTTTGAGTCCTAGTGAGGTTTTGTAATACGGACCCAAGTTCACTCTACCACTGACTTGAACACATTAAAAAAAGCTATTGCAACTATGGCTTTCATGAGGCATTTACTCATTTACAGCAACGAAATGAGCCTAACACATAACTGTTTCATTACACACCGAGTTTGCAATGTATTTTATTTCGATAATCCCCAAAAATTAACTAAAATGTATTCACCAGCATTCAAACCGCCGGTTAGGTATTGAAACAGTTGGCTTGCGTAAAAAAACAAAATATATAACTGATTAAATATGTACACAGTTGACTTAAATGTTGGTGAACACAAGGTTAAATGAATACAAAATTGGCAAATTAGACTCGGTTCTGAAGTCATGTTTTTGTAGGTAGTTGAAATTAAGTTCTAGATAAATACAAGAACTGCCTCGAAGGTTACGCTTGGGCTAAAGTTATTACTCGTGTTCTAATGAGACGTTATTAGTTTCCATAATAAGCTACTTTTTTATGCACACTGCCAAAAGGAGTCTACTCACCAAAATCCCGGGTGCCGGGCATGTTAGCCCGGCCGTCTTAAGAAAGCTGCAACACTTTTGTTTAAAATATGCCCGGCGCGCGGCGGCTAAACCGGGGTGGACTGCCGGGTCGGGCTTTGGTGTGCAGTCACCCTTAGAATTTATAATATAATACGAAGCCAAAGCCACAAAATTAATAATGAAACCTATAAGTTATTTCTTCAGACAAGCCATGTGCGGCGCGGCAGATAGCGGACAAGTCGGTGGTGTGTGTGTGCAACTCTACGTACTGCGACACTATTTCTAAGGAACCTCTAACACCCGGCCAGTACGTCGTGTATAAGAGCTCACAGGTAGGCTAATTATCATGTCCATTATACAGCTAGCAACAAAGCATACATTGACTGGAATCGTGGCGAGCACAGAGGGGGGGGGGGGAGGCGTTCTGATTGTGGTCTTATAAGAGGACACGGTGCCCTTTCTACTGATGGTGATAACCGAGGTGAGGTGGTGGTTTATTCCCTTAAACAACCCCCAGCAGGCGCTTTTTGAAGGTTTGTCCCAAATCTCAGCAGTGACTTCCTTGCTAAGATTTAAAAAAGACAAAAATAAAAAGGAAATCTATACCCTTGATTAAGTACACACTGTAACTGTAATGCCAATTGGTATTGCAAATTGTGCGATAGTAGGTATTTAAGTATATGACTCTTTCAAAAGGGCTCTACTTTTGCTATCAGACAGGATAATATTACTAGCCAACTTTTTGCCATAATCCCTATAAAAGGGATAATGGTGTAGCGAATACTAACTCATAAACTTTCATGTTTCCAGAGTGGATTACGATTCAACAAAACCAAAGCTGACTTGCGAACATTGAACGATTCTAGTGAGTTCTTATCTATTATATATCTATACATTGTAGAAAGTAAATAAAAATAGAAAAGTACATGAATTTTAAAAGCATCATTCATCTTTATTGGGTTTTTTATGAAAAACTTGCCACTCGTTAGTAAGCTCACTACAACAGAGGAGTACACCAAGGTTCACTTCTACGCCCACTTCTGTTTGAAACACTGAAGTGACTGTGAGTAGCGTTTTGCATTTAGCTGGTCTATATTTGATCATAACATTTGATACATATTCATTTCAGAACCGGGATATACGTTAGTGCTGCATCCGGAAAAGACGTACCAGAAGGTGGAGGGGTTCGGCGGCGCGGTGACCGACGCCGCTGGCATCAACTGGAAGAACCTATCTGACCCGCTCCAGAAGTTCTTGATTGAGTAATACATTTTTTTTTTATTTACTACCTACCTATTCCTCATGAGCTGCTGGTCCATTTGCCCATAGGTTAGTAAAGGACTCAAATGATAAGAGCTCACCATTTAATGTACTTATAGCTTGATTCAAGTTCAACATCTTCAGATTATGTGTGTTACAATTAAATACCTGTCTGACGGATAATCCCACACGAATTCTGTTTTTAACGAAATTCAGATTGAGGGTCGAGACAAAGTGACATTCTATAAGCGATAACGATGGCAAATTCAAAAACGCATGACGTAAGACACCGATAAGCTTATGTCAATCCTGTTGAATGTCGTTGTAGATAAACGATACGCTTTGAAAGCGTCCACTTGTCTAGGCCCTCAGGTTAAGTCTTTGAATAAGTGTCGTTTTACCGGCCACTCACATTGGCTTTCCTGCATATTTCTTTACTCTAACTTGTGTTAATTGGCATCCACAGCTCATATTTCAGCGACGATGGGCTGCAGTACAACATGATCCGCGTCCCTATCGGCGGCACCGACTTCTCCACGCACGCCTACGCTTACAACGAACTCCCTGTGAATGACGCCCAGCTCAGCAACTACTCGCTCGCTTACGAAGACTTTAATTATAAGGTGAATAACCAAATATACCATACTTACCTACTAACCAATCAAGCTATGTCATGCGTCATACGCAAATATTTGGCGGAGTGGAACAATAAGACATTTGCCAAGCTAAAACAAAGCGCGGAACCAAAGGCGCTAAGCGGGCGTGTAGGCCACACTTTATTTACCAAATTTATATTATTATTACAAACTAAGGTCTAACACTTAGAGCACCCTTTTTTTATGGATGGGAAATCATAAAATGACCCCTCCCGCTCTGGGTAGAGCGGAAGGGAGTGTCAGACTCTTACTGACTAAAACCCATCCGTGTTCCTTCCTTAGCCCTTTACGTTCCGGGGTAGCGGTAACCCTTTCGGACAATCCCGCACCCCCGGCAGGCTTCGGCCCTGGAGGCCCCTTCCTTTTTGCTGACATCTCTTTGAGGCGCGCGTGGAACACGTACGCGCCGTCCGGCATGGGCCTGGTCCTGATCGGACGGTGAGCTACCCATTACTCTCCGTCCGCACGCGCGCGCCTACGGCGGCCGGGAGTCGTCAAGTGGCTCCCGATGCCCGGAGTGTCTTCCGCGGCGGCTGGGACGTGAGGCTCTCTCTCTCAGCCATCCCGCCACCTCCTTCGCTAGCATGAATGCTTCGCAGAAGGAGGTGACTGCCTCCCACTCCCTCTCGCCTCGGACCATGGCTTGAACCAGAGCCGGACGCGAGAGGTCGCCGCCGCTGCCGATCGCCTCTACGAGGGCACGGCGGTGCTTCGCGCAAGCGGGGCAGACCTCCACTGTATGCTCCACCGTGTCCTCTGGGCGATCCTCCCCCACCCTGCTCCCCATTCTTCAACCGCGAAAAAACATGATAAATTGTAGATTTACATTGTCATGAGAGTCACTTTTTGAGCGGTACCGGTTTCAAACGTTTTACTGGTTTTATACCTTTGTTCTGCAGATCCCGATGATCAAGTCAGCCATGCAAACTTCGAGCACCCCAATACACGTGTTAGCGACGACATGGTCACCGCCTCCGTGGATGAAGACCAACAACGCGTTCGCGGGCCGCAGCTTACTGAAGAAGGAGTACTACCAGACATACGCCGACTACCATCTAAAGTAAAAAATGTGTATAGAAATCATTGGAAACCTTCCAGCACGCGGGGCATGACCACCGCGCACCGTAGAAACGAAGGATCAAATGACAGATTGTAGAAAGATTTCTACGATGCGATGTCAAAATTGAAGAAAATATTTGTTGTGCTTTGTCTTCGTACGATAGAAATAGAAGTGCCCATATTACGCTTGCAGGGTGCGACAGTACTTCTCTTCTTTGACCAAATTTTACTATTGCACCAACTCTGCATCTTAATTTCGTAAAACACTCACAATCCATTTCATTTTGACAACTCAACAATTTCCTTGCGGTTTCGAACAGGCGGATTTTTCAAATGATAAACATTTGAAGAAATGGGTTTTGTTGTATTCTTCGATCAATAATAGATTGGTCGAAGGTTGTAGATATTATCAAAATAAAAGAGATTGTGTGTGTGAGTCACCGGGGCACTGAAATATCGTTTTCTTCTACAGGTTTATAGAACAGTATAAGGCTGTAGGCATCCCAATATGGGCCATCACCACTACTAACGAGCCTACTAACGGTCTGCTAGGATTTGTTAATACCATCAACAGTCTTGGATGGACTGCAGGGAGCATGGTATGATGTTTTCATCCTTATTTATTAGGCGCAGTACATAGTTTCTTTGTTGTAAAGGACTTATACCTAATAAAATTTTCAGGGAAATTGGATAGTGAACAATTTGGGACCTACCATTAGAAATTCGACGTTTAAGGATATTAAAATAGTAACAGGAGACGATCAGAGACTTACATTACGCTATTGGGCGAATTTGGTGAGACACATTCAGTTGTATTTAAACAACAGCTGGAATTAGAAAATAATGAAGCGTATAGTCGCAAATGTATTCAAACTAACCGTGTTTTGTTATATAATACAGCTGATAGCAGAGCATCCCAAAGTTCTGGACTACATAGACGGCATAGCAGTACACTACTACACAGACTTTATACCCTCTGCGGCAGTTTTGTCTCAGGTGGCCAAGTCATACCCAGAGAAGTTTTTCATCGCTACTGAGGCTTGTGAAGGTACCTAGTTTTTATGTTAATGACCCACCTGCTACCTGTAAGTGGCCAGTTGGTCAACGACAGGATTTTAGTTTGGGCGGGGCTGACCCAGCTGTGCGTAGGCTTTGTCAAGTTAAATACTAAGAGTATTCTCAGAAAGCATTTTGCAAATTCTTCAATGACTTCGATAGGTTGTAAGCTGTCAGATATATCTCAGTGTCACTTATTATAGTCCAAGTTTATTAAATTAATTTCTTTTCTTTTCTCTATTTAGATAGAAGAATTTTAAGCGTAAATACATGCAACAGCCAGGTACGATAGAATTTGAATAAAAATTCTGTCTTGTCGCGATCTTAGTCACTCATTTGATTCGTTTAATAAAGTTAAGGTAATGTATTTAGATACTATGACATCATAATTTAACTCATAACGTTTATTTTCACCTTCTAGGCGCAATGCCGTTTGAGAAGCATCATGTTGACATAGGCTCGTGGATAAGAGCTAAGAAATATCTTATTGACATTATAGACGTAAGTATTTTGAACCTGAATTTTTTATTTATTTATTTTATTTTACCATTTATGTACACATATATAAACAGACAAGAAAAAAACAGAACAGAAAAATAGGTACAAAGGTGATGCTTATTTCATAAGAAATCTCTTCCAGCATACCTGCGATAGGACACGAAATAAAGAGATGTAAACAGCGTGTTAAAGAGTAAAGGAGACAAAAAAAATACATAAAATCTAAAAACAATTCACTTAATAAAACTAAACAAATAATACAAGAATATACTTACATACATACAAATAAACATACATACTTCAAAAATAAATATCACTAGAATGTAAATAAAATAATTAAAAATACATACACAACTATGATAGGGTGGAGAGATAGTGTTGTTTCACTCTTCTTTTAAAAACTGCAATAGTTTGGCAGTCCCTAATTGCAGGCGGTAGTGTATTCCACAGCCGCACCGCGTGCACTGTGAAAGAGTTTTTCTTGGTATTCCTCAGCTCTTTCGCTCTTACCGGCTCGAACTAAGCATAGCTTAGTAAAAATACCAGCCAATCAGTAAGATGGCAACTACGGGACTGGTTGACCAGGATTCACCTGACGTATGTGTCACAACTGACCACCCGAAGACTCCGGGCTCTTTTGACTTAGCTACATAAAAACTAAATTTTAAATTGTTATTGCAGGACTTCAACCATGGTGTTGTAGGATGGATAGACTGGAATATGTGTTTAAACGTCCAAGGGGGTCCGACCTACATAAGCAACTTCGTAGACTCTCCCATCATTGTATTTCCTGAGAAGAACGAGTTCATCAAACAGCCAATGTTCTACGCTATGGGACATTTCTCCAAGTTCGTGCCTCGAGAGTCGCTCAGGATTGATGTCACACACAAGTTTACCTTTGGACAGTCTGTATGGAACGTCGCTTTTCTTACACCCAGCAACACTACTGTAGTTGTGCTGTATAATGAGTGAGTACTTTTATCAGTATTTTTTTCTAAATGTTGCGCCTGTTACAGCAACGTTTGAAGACTTGTAAGACGATATTGCCAAACCGAGACATATGCTCAAATACCCGTGCCACTCGCAGCGACTTTATAGTTATTTGAGTTTTTGAAGATATGTCGGACGCCGGGGCTATACCAAGATAATGCCAAATATGTTTGCGTATGCTGTAACTGGTAACGAAGCATTTTTTTTTGGGTTATTCTCCCGCTCTGGGCTCTGGCTCTGGGTCAGACTTTTCCTGACTAAAACCCACCCGTGTTCCTTCAGTTGCCTGTGCCAGGGCCCCCGGTAACTCTTTTGAACAACCCGAGACCCTGGCAGAAGCACCTTACTTCTCAATTGGCCGGGGCAATCTGCCTTGGCAGTAAAATGTAATATTGTACCTACCAGTGTCTATAGTGTACCTACCAGCTCGATCGGACTTAATCAAACTGGACAATCGGTCTATGGGCCAAATAATTTGCCTTTTGCCCTCGCACATTGCTTCTTCCTTACCAGTCTCATACCCTTATGCAGTTACGTCACAGCCTTCTAATTACTGCAATATGTTGGTTGAGAGAGTCCTCGCATCAAAATTCGTGACATTATTTGTTCATTGAAACTGTTTTTTAGTAACTTATGGTTTTCTTTTCACAGTCATAATAAAGCAACCAAAGTGAACATACAGTTAGGAAGTGAGCAAGCTGTGGTCCAGATGGAAGCCAACTCAGTAGCCACTGTCGAGATAATGACTACTGTTGACAGTGTTAACTAAGTTTTAATTATACAAAATTAAATGTTCGAAATACAAAATTAAATGTTCGAAAAAAATAGTTGCAACAAATATTAAAATGTCTTCATGTTCATAAATATGTTATGTAATGTCAGCAAGTATTTTCATTCTAAAATTAATTCATTTCTAAAATACCTATTGTTATATTTCTATTGTTATTGCAAGATATTCTTGGTAATTTTCCTTTCCATTCTTTTTATTTTCACATAATTTCTCTAAACTCGATGATTGTAATCAGTAATGCGCAGACGTAGCTCAGTCGACATTCAAGTTGAGACCAAAATTCACATATGCAAGTAAATAAAATATCTTCCAATTTTGATCAAAGTTTTATCGCAATAAGATTTGCAATAGAGCGGACACTATGGTCAACGACTTCATTTTTCATATATAATTAAAAATGGACACTTATAAAGTTTTCATTTTGTTTGGGACTCCGCTGTTCTTTTTCAGTGAATTGAATGCCGGTAAGTTGGTTTGATTAATAAATACATAAACAACATTTTAGTTAGTGGGTAGGTAAATATCGAATTCCTTCACCAGTATTGACAGACTTGTTGACTTCTATAACTGTAGTTTTGCAATATAAGTAGCCGACTCGAATGTATACAACTTTTTTGGCTACCATTTTGATTTGGCGCCAAAAACGGTAGTTATATTGATATCCATGTATCTATTCTATCATAATGATAATTATCTATTTATTTAAAATGCGGCAAATTCTTTATGCATTATTTATAAGACCATATACGCAGGTGGCTACAGGAGCACACCCACACACAAGCAGAAAGCTGGTGGTGGTCGTCACCAGGCTGCAGGCAATCCAAGGAAGCTATGCCATCATTGGATGGCAAGCTAACCAGGCGCTTACTTATATTAACTGATCATTATATCAAATAAAATTATAGGTTCAGTTGTAAATATTAGAGGTTTTGTAATTAAAATAATAAACGATTGATATAATTTTAATGTAACTAATTTCTATAAGAATAATAGACAATTAATATAAAATCGTTTGATTATACCACTCAATAGACATAAAACCTATTTAGTCTAATATGATAAAACTTTTTTTTTTCATCCTTTGTCATCCTATGTCGACGGAGCCCCGCTTCGCGGGTATTTCTGTGTAAAGGGCTTAAAGTAACCTAACCATTTTTTTTAACGTGGAGAAATGCGTTATGTGGGACTCCAACCCACTAAAACTCCACGGTGTCCTCCTCTGCCGCTTACGGCGGGAACACGGGCACGCGTTAGCACTCATCCGTGAACCCGCCGCGGCTGTCCGTCACCGGACCCACCTCTGGGGAGTATTCCCCATCACCCGCGCACCAGAACACATAGCACGCCGTGACCACCCCAGGGACCAAACCAGCACATGAGCGCCAGACGACCCCGTGTCTGGCACCCTTGGTCCCCCTGCGACGGGTCAGGTCATTGGCCCCGCCGCCTGCCAATTTTCGGCCGCAGAGGATAGGGAGAGCGGCTAACGTCATACCAACACTCCTCTTCCTCTGCGGCCATACCGCGTCCGCCATCAGACGGTGGCGTGCCCGTCAATGCCGCGGAAGGTAGGGAGAGCGGCGCACCGCAATACCGGCACTCCTCTCCCACCGCGGCCTCCAACCCTCAGCCCCGATGCCTCCGATACGTCATCGCGGCCCGCCTCAGCTACGATGTCGCTCAAGAGGCACCGCAACCTACTTGTTGGCCGGTACGTCGTCGGCTTACCGGCAAAAGCCCTGACGAGCGGCCCCTCCTCGGGTTCCTCTTCGCTTCACCGTGGGTGTCCAAGCCACGGCTACTGAGCCCCCCCGCCTCGACAATGCGGGAACCCACCGGGGGGGGAAAGTAACCTAACCAAACCGAACATCGGGGTGCCCTTCGCTCGCTCTTGCATCCTATGTCGATGGAGCCCCGCTTCACGAGGCCCCTATTTCTGTGTAAAGGGTTTAAAGTAACCTAACCATTTCAATTTTTTTTGTTTCCGGGGTGGAAAATCCTCTTGGATGTCCGCCGCTCTGAGGCGGGCGGCGGGGTCTGTCAGAGTCTTACAGACTAAAAACCACCCCGGTGTTCCATCTCACACCTACGCCAGGGGTTGCGGGAACGTACGATCCTTCCGCAACCCCCGGCTGGTGCCGGCCCGCCACTGCAGGCCTCCTCAGGTCAGGGGGGGGAGTGAGGTGTTCGACTCCCCCTGTGACGTCTAAGAGGGGCGCGCGTGGAACACTACGCGCCGCCACCTCGGGTCCTAGTGTATGGGGGGCTACGGACGTAAAGTAACCTAACCAAACCGTCTTCCTACGTCGTCTATTGCGTTCGTTGAGTTCGGGTGCGGTAACCGTAACGGAAATAATTCGGAAGGTACGAAGGCTTTCTAACCTAAGCTGTCCGAGTCGGATTGCTCTGAATCGGGCTGTTAACCATAATGACGGTATCAATACATATTTTAAACGATAGACCTAATGATTTTCGATTAAATAAACGTTATATCCAATAACGTTATACGAAGTAAGTTTTAGAGTATATAAATGTTATATGTAAAGAAATTATATCCACAGTTGGTATATCTCACGTTTATTATATCTTGTGAACGATACCAAATAACTCTATACGATATGAGACGCACCCGGGGGGACACTTGATTCTAACGAAAATTGGTACTTTAAAGCCTGATAAGTCACGAACGGTTTACTTAATCAAAAAACGGTCTTCCCAAACCACTAATATTTTTGAAGACCTATCCAACGACATCCCACTTGATATAGTTTGTTGACTTTAATTTTTTTCATTTTCACAATATGGCGTCCAGTAGTCGCCATATTGAATTTTCATTAACTTCATGTCTTTAACGACTCCTTTGCGTCGCGCAGTCGGGTAACGCGCAGTCGGGTAATAAAAAGGTTCCCTTTGACAAATACTCACGATTTGGTGACCTTTAAGTAATTTATTTATACTGAAAACAGCCTGAAGCTGAACTCAGTTTACTTCTTTTACTTTAATGAAATCCCACGTTTTGCGAGTAATTGAAGAATGTTGTAATTGGATTTAAGTTATGATTTAGGTAAAAGTTTAATTAAAAATCAATTGAAATGCTAATCAAATAAATGGAATGTGTGTTGTTTTAGACATGGTTGTTTCATTTAATTATGTGTGGGTAATGTTTTCTTTTACTTTGCGAAATTAAAAGATAATATTACATGTAGAAATCATATCCGCAAGGTGTATGTTTTGGTGGTGTAAATCGTTAAACTAATTGGTACGATAAAACGTTACTCCATAAATATATAAATTCATTCGGACGAGAAGTAAGGAATTACTTATTCAACAACATTATTACCACAACAAACACACAACAACATTGTTTTTATAATTTCATAACGTAACTGGCGAAATGTGGCTTCTACCTAACTCTTCGGGGTTACAGGCGTGATGTTATCTGACTGGGCTCGCGTGGTGGATTATGGCCCACTCCCTCACACAGAGAGGAGACCTGTGTCCCAGCAGTGGGAATGTAATAGGCTGATTATACTAATATTCCTTATTCCGACAGAGCACTGACTCACCGCCGCCGCACCTACAGCGTCTAGAAACATAAAATTCGTGGTGTCTAAATTGCTTTGAGCGTACAACTTCGATCACGGACCACCTTCAAAGCTGTCAGTTTCTATACGTCATTAATGCGAGAACCTTGTCAGGCTTGGTTCATATGAAAATTGTCATGACGTGCAGTTGGGGACAGCTGCACGTCCTTCTGTATTGTGCTGGTGATTACAGATCCTTTTTCTTTTTTATTCGAGTATATTATCGCCAAAATCGCAGTGCCGCCCGCCGCTTTTATTATGCATACACCACTCTTGTTGTTGCGGCGCGGTGCCGCAACGTGGTTATGTGTTTCGGCCCATAAGTCTCGATCCCGTAGGAATATCGAATAAAAAGTACCCTATGTCCTTTCCCGGGACTCAAACTATCTCTGTACCAAATTTCATCTAAATCGGTTCAGCGGTTTAGGCGTGATAAGGTAACAGACAGACAGACAGACAGAGTTACTTTCGAATTTATAATATTAAGTATGGATGCACGTGTTTCTGTGACAAATAAACCTATTTTTCTTTTCTTTCTCTAGCAGTGGCCGCCTTACTTTGTGCTTATTTCGTTGATTCCATTTCCCCCACAAATCAACACAACCCTCCACCGTCAACACTACTCACCCCCCTATCAGAAAGCCTCTCATGCATATTCACGCTCGCCTAATTTATGTGTTCGGTAGCAGCGTGTATTGAAACAACAGTAAACAGTGGCTCTATTCAATCGTGTGCTTAATTGTTAAATGTTATGTGTGTGTTCATTGATACTGAAACTACAATTATTGTTGAGGCCTTGATTGTGGCTTTTAGTTTAACTTGTGTGGTGTACGAGTGTTGAGGGGAATAATAGATCTTGTAACTCTTGTTTTATCACCTCCGGATAAGTTCCGGAAAATTATCTGGCAGAGAACTTCGTACATATTTTGTTTAAAGCGTTTCTGCGTAACTGTAAGTCCGTATAGTGGGAAAAAGCTTGGATTTTTATATTTTGAAGTGGCTTTTACCTTGCAATTAATTGTCTATATTGGTTATTGTGTTGCGTAGTTGCATACCCTACGTGGGCCCCCGAAGTCCATCATTTGGATATATCGAGACAGGATTAGAACCCTTACATTGGTTTAATTTTCTAAGCAAAACCATGACGAGTTGCTAGTGAATGAATGGCAACAGGCAAACGTTTTCAAAAGAGATAGTCTTTTGAAAACGTTTTGAGGGCTAAAGAAATTAATTTCCAAGGTAATTTCGTCGAAACAAAGGACCGGAAAGCCTCAGATTTTGAGAAAATATATTTTTGCCATTAGTAAACTTGGAG
Source organism: Amphipoea oculea (assembly GCA_945859645.1). Taxonomy (NCBI): domain Eukaryota; kingdom Metazoa; phylum Arthropoda; class Insecta; order Lepidoptera; family Noctuidae; genus Amphipoea; species Amphipoea oculea. The sequence goes on from OX243884.1 coordinate 700,270, forward strand.
TAACCAAACCTCTGGCAATCCATTTGGGAATAACACGCGTTCGAAGTAATGTAAAACTTTTGGGCAACCACCGAAATTAAAACCGAGAGCGCCCGTTTCGCTACGGCAAAACTTAGCAAAAACATTTCAAATCTCAAACTAAATTAAAAACTTAATACTAGGCATATTTTTACATCTAAAAACATATTGTTCAACATTCAGCTCCGTCTAGAAACTTCAGCGTCCCGTTAGACCGCAAAGTGACTTTGCAAAGACGTTCTAATCTCAATAGCAACACGCCCTATATCGTTGACAAGCAATTAAGAATGTGTCAGCTTTGAAAAATTATGACAGACAAGTTTCAAAGAAAATGTGAAAATTCGTCAGCTTAAAAGTTCTTAAGTTAGATGAATGAGGCTTAACACCTCGAATATTTAAGTTGTTATTTTCAATTTTGCGATATAATCTAGGCTTAAACTTCTGAGCTACATTTAATCCTTAGAAAAGATGCTTTACAGCTCACAACTAATTTAATTTCTAGTTGGGTCTCAAATTAATTGGGTTTTTGAACACATTTTCTTATGAAAGTACGTAATCAAAAGTAATACAAACTAAACTGAGAATCACGACTTTTTAGATGTCAAAATAACATAACACAAAACTCCAAAACGCCCACCCTTCACCACTTACTAGTGCTGCAGGGCAACTGGTCAGTTCAGTTAGAAACTATACCAATCAAACAGCAAAAAACACGTATTCGTTTGTATGAAACTACAGAATAACTAATAGATGAAACTTACAGGTGTCAGGAACGCAGTCTCGTCGGCCGCACTGTAGTTTCTACCGAACAGGAAACAATAATTTAAATCTACCCCCAAATACTTCGACCGAATGAAGGTTCATTTCAAAAAGTTATACATCAGTATTGCGTTCCGTAGGTATACAGAAGTAACAATTAACATCAGATTACGAACTATCCAATGTTTCAAATGGACTAATTTCGACACACGTTAATGTTACGTTACCGCGACACTGCACCCATATCGGTGTCAGCCACAAACCACAGTGTAATCATCAATTGCGAATTTGCGAAGCGCGAACAATACGTGTTTGTAGCGGTTAATACGACTCCCGTTGTTTTACGGAACATGGTGGAAGCGGACGCGGACGCGGAGGCGGTAGCGAGAGCGGGAATCTTGACGTTTCGTGGGACACTGACAGTTTGACCTTTTTGCGTAAGCGATAATATGTTTGCTGTAACTTTGGACTTTGGTATGTTTACTTTAAAGAGGGTGAAGGGTGAATTAAGAAAATAACATAACATTTCTAATTTCATTTATTTAGTAATATTGACAAATTAATGATGACCTATTTGCGACGTTGCCAACTTTCTGATTGTACACTCTTAAACTATTATTCATAAAATATTATGTAAGCTAAAAGTTGGTTCGAGTCACACTAGTACAGTCTGGATATCGACTCTAGATCTCCTACTCGCAATTCTATACTTAAACTGTTGGGATATTGGCCCTTTAAAAATTTCACGCATCTGTATTTTAAATGTGAATACTCCAGTCACTAACGGTCTCAGCCAAATTAGATCTTTGAAAACTTACTCTATTTTCGAGACCCTCTCTGCTGCCGCCTGTCAATATAACCCAACTCTTATATAACTCGACTACCCTGGCGAGTACATTTGCGAGCTCGATAATCACGACAGTGTTTTGTTTCGCCACAATTACGACCACTCCATTTGACAGCTGCTTTCATTTAATTCTCTGCTGTAAACGTTGTGGTGAAGTCGAATCGTTTTGGGAGTCAAGTATATAATTATATATGATTGTAATTGGTGCAAAAAGTTGTGGGGTTATTCTGAGCAATGTTCTTGCTGTCAGTGTTAAAGTTTAAGGTTTGGGTAGACGAGCGCATTTAGGGTAATTTTGCTTCTTATAACTCTTCTTCTTCCATACGTGTCTTCCTCGTGTCGGTGGCACGACAGTGTATTAAATTTTATTGGCCCCAAACTTCGCCACATCCACAGTATCGTCGAGGGCAGCGCAGAAGACGCTGCCACTAATGGCTGCAATTTTTGGGGCACAGAGCGCAGGAAATAGTTTCCGCCACAGCTCCACACACCCTGCTGCCGTACCATCTAGGTAGCCCCACTTCACACAATACACAAGCTCAAAGTGTTTGATGAAAAGAGACTTATTTAACCCTAGAACCGTTCCCATAAACGGAAAAAACGTGACAGTACCTAGTAGAGAGTATGAAAAAAAACTGTCATAATATTTTTTTAATTAAAATCATCATTTAAAGACATTTATCTACACCCATGCTATAAAGCCTCTATATAAGTTTCTGAAACCGCTTATTGCCAACATTTAAACAACCAGTGTCATAGTAACCATTATGGCACTGACATCAGTAATATCGGTTGTGTAATATAAAAAGTAATCGCATTTTTTTGAAGTGAAACTTCTTTACGCACGCTTGACTTGGGGAGTAAGCTGGCGAACGCGTGACGTAAGCGTTACGAAAAGTGTGATTGGGCGAGGCGAACGGGAGTTGAGTGGGGGATATAAGCAAGAGAAAGCAGTGCGCCCACATTTTCTTTCTCTCTTCCTCTCATAGCCAAATACGTTTGAAGTTTCACTTCAGTCGTGTGGTCATAAGCACACTCGGTTTTTTTTTATTTGTAATTTACATTATATTTGACTATGCAAATTCCTATAAACTATAGCGTCCTCAATATCTTCAGCTACGCTTCCACTACAAGACAACCCCGCCCTCTGACCTGCAGGAGTAGGTATCGAGTATCATCGACTTAATTACAACAAGTTAGCTCCTAAGCTCCAACTAAGTACTTAATAAGTTACTTACTTGAACAGCTACTTTACTTGTAATCTAAATAAGTTATTTGTAAGTAGGTCAAGTTTAGAGGCAGGTGTTTATTTGTGGAGGTATTTTTGTATTATTTAAAAGGAACTGTTTAAATAGGAGCTAGAAAGGTGCATGGGCGCGTGACGTAGAATTTGCTTAAAGTTAAGTACTTATTAGCGACTGTTTAATCATACATTTTTGGGTGTGTTCCCAACCAGTCACACTGTAACATGTCACAGTGTGACTCGTTGGGTTAGGTTAGGTTAGGTTAGGTTAAAACTGTGACCCCTCTACGCACGAGCCGAGCGAGCGAAGCGAGCGGTGCCGCGGCAGCGGCCGGCGAGTGCCAGAAACGACTTGCGCAAATAGAAAAAAAAGAGCTAAAAAGAGAAAATTGCGATTGTTCCCAAAATCCCAATCCCAACGAGTCACACTGTGACAGTTACAGTGTGACTGGTTGGGAACAAATCCATTTTTGACGATTAATCTGTCAAGCTCCGCTAATGAGACACAATTGATTTTCTATTGTTTCGTCGCCATGGGCGACGCGCGCCGCTTGACTGGTTATACGACTCCTAACTTTAAGCAATAAGTCTTACTCTCAAAATAAAGATATCCTTACATGATTGAGATAGTTTTCCAAATAAAATAGGCAGAGTCTAAGCCTACGCGGGAACAAGGTGTGCTGTTGTGTAACGTGAGGTACAAATAAAAGATAAAATATAGGTAAGTACCTTTGGCCTCTTTTCACGCGATAACATTTCATTCTAGATGCCGATCGTTGCGATTTGTAGGTATATACCGACTAAGTTGTATTAAAATAAAATAATTATGTCTTGTTTGGGAAACTTCGTCAAGTCTTCTGGTCGCCTATCCCGTAATGTTTGAAGACTAAGGTCTTCAACCAGTGCGTCCTGCCCGTTATGGCATACGGTGCCGAAACGTGGACACTAACCGTTGGACTGGTCTACAAATTCAAGGCGTGCTATACAGCAGGCTATGCTCCGAGTTTATAGATTAAATATCCGGGAAAGAAATGGAGCTACCGACATAGCTTACAGAGTAAGCAAACAAGACAGACAGACGGTCGATGAAGCAGACGAGCCCTGAAGTGGAGACCGCGTATCGGCAAGCGTAGTGTGGGACGCCCCCCAACTAGATGGACCGACGACCTTAAGAAAGTGGCTGGTACAGACTGGATGCGGAAGGTGTAGGAGAAGGTGTTGTGAAGAGGCCTTGGCCAGTAATGGATTGCGATAGGCTGAGTTGATTGATTGAAAAATTTCTGACTGTTAATTCCTCGCTAACAAAGCACAATTTTGGCGCTAGTTATTAAAACAGTCCTGTATAGCTCTGGAACCTATTATAACAAAACTTCAACATACTCTATTGAAAAAAAATCTCATAATATAGCACAGAAGGTACCCACTTATTACAATCAAAGAAACAATTGCTTAGGTTTCTGAGAGCTAACTGCATTTTTCTTCTAAAGTAGGTAGAAAAAGAAATGGCTGCAAAGGTCCACTATTTTATTGTACTCAAGTCAAAGGGATGCCTGCAAAGCTGTTATGTTAGGCGGGGGTTACATCCGCTGCTGAGAAAAGTACTTTTAGTTTTCAATCATAAAGTCAGACTTGAAATTAGGTAGGTCGGACTACAGCATTATTTGTCTAGTTTATTCACTATCTATCCATTTTGGTTACCTATTTTGGAAGTCAGTTTTAGACTTTTTGTTTTGTACTTTGAAGCCTGAACCATTCGCCGAGCTTTCAATAGTTCCTGAAGCAGAATCAGTCAAATGTTAAAGCTGATTTAGACAGGGTAAGTAACTGACTTCAAACTCGAGACAAGTCAGTGCTGACCTAGTTTAAATTGAATTTGTTTTGGAGTCAGTACTACTGACTCCAAAACAAATTCAATTACACTAGGTAAATATCGGGTCAGCACTGACTTGTCTTAAGTTTGGAGTCAGTCACTTACCCTGTCTAAATCAGCCTTTAGTTCTAATAAAAGCATAAGTTGATCCTTTTATTCTCCGTGTTTTCAGAAATCTCAAGCATTTGTTTTGCTTTATTTCCCTTCTTGAATTAATGAAGTAATGAAAACATCGTGAGAAAACCGGCACGTCCTTGAACCAAAACTTCGAAGACCAACCCGCACTGGGCCCGCGTAGTGGCTCACTCCCTCTCACAGTAAGGATACCTGTGTCCCAGCAGTGGGAATGTAATAGGCCGATTATGCCACATATTTTACGTGAACATTAAATTATTCTACGCATTTCCCTTTAATATAAAATCAGTCAATACCTCCATCCTATGTACACGCAGCTTAACTCCACAAGTCCGTCGGTCAGGCGGGTTCGTCAATAAGTTTCTTCAAAGCAAAGCGCTTCCTATTTGTCGAATGCAAATACAATAATCTCTTGTGAAATAATCGCAGCAGAACAGTCAATAGATATCTAGAATATATTGCGATTCTTATTGGATTCGGAAATATATCGCAATATCTTGATATTGAACTGTTTTTTGCGTTGTAAGAACTTCCCTGTTTAAGGGCGTTTCTTCAACGCAGCCGTCACCGGGACATCACGGAGAAACGAGATTATTCGAACCGAACGTGACATCCCGTTGACGGCGATCGTTTGTCCTCCGCGGCCAAACTCGGCGGTTCAGTGATGGACTAAACGAAAGAAGGGTGAATGGCCCCGTTGCGATGGCAGTGTGTGGACAAGATCAAACATGTTTTATATTGCTGTCACATCGGTCCGTTCCAATCTCGGGCCGAGTTCTAGCGGTCGTGCCGAACTACTCGAAGTTTCGGCGGCCGAGAGGATGGCGCTCGGGTGACGGACGTGCGGTGGACACGCAGCCATAGTAAATACAGGGTGAAATTGAATTCATGGGCATCCTTTTAAGGGGTCATTGTAATCATTATTATGAACAACTTTTAATATAAAAAAAAAATCAGCTCTTCCCTATATTTTGACGAGTTATGTGAACATAAATGCAAGACCCAGTTGCTTTTTTTTCGCGATTTTAGGTTTAGTCCCATAGTAAAAGTTGTTCATAATGATGAGTACAACGACCCCTTAAAAGGATGTCAAAGAATTTAATTTCACCCTGTGATAGGAGGGTACATGTATCGCTACTTCGGCGCCATCATTTCGTTGTCGGTAACGTCCTGGTGATAGCTGCGGTGGATAAACGCATTAAGAATATGAACACATTAGAGTAACGTGCTGTAAAATACACACATATATAACTATCGGGGTCGGTTTTACCAAGCAAGCAGGGAATTGAAAACCTACAAAAATACTTTTCTGTAAGTAATTAAAATACTTTACTTAAAACATAACATAAAACCTTCTTCCCCGAAAGAATGGGCAGAGGTGTAGGTACCTATAGTACACCCATATTAATTCACCAGGTATGTGTATTTAAGTCCCATGTAATAGGGGGCGAGCCTTTTGCCGTCAACCAAGCACAAATATAGACTCCAGACTGCCTGAGTAATTTCAGATAAAAAACCCAATAACAGTTTGCTCGACCTATTTGTCTTAATGTTTGGTACTACTTACTACTACTCAAGAAATATCAATTCCACTATAGAGTTTGAGCATCAATGGAAGATGAAGATAGAAAAATATTACTTTTCTTCTGCTTTCCAATATATTGTTAATTCAATTCCTCACGATCGGGGTCTGAATATATCTTCGGTAATCGAATCGAGACAGACATTTATTAAATTAGGATCGTGACCCAGAAATGAGTTATATTACACGCTTATCGTGGGAACAAAGAGCCAATCGGGGAAATTAAATAATTCCGGTTACCGTGTATTCGATGCTATTATCATCTTTATCACATCATCTTTATCACACTAATATTATAAGGCGAAGGTTTGTGGGCGTTTGTGTGTTTTTGTATCTTTGTTACTTCTTCACGCTCAAACGGCTGGACCAATTTTGATAAAATTTTGTATGGAGGTAGCTGACACCCTGGATTAACATAAAGGCTACTTTTTATCCCAATATTCCCACAGTGTCGACACTTGTGCGGGTGAAACCGCGGGCGCAGCAAATAAAGTCGGGTTAGTTACACCATTTCTAACTCAAGAACGGCTGCACTAATTTTTATGACCTTAGCTATATTTTGTTAATTTGTCTCCGCCCGCGCGCCCTGAATAGCAGAATAACTATTAAAACATGGGTAAAATACACAAAAAAACATGTTTCATATGTTCTCATTCATTTTTTGTTGGATGGAATGGCTTTTTTTAAGATATCCCGAGAACGAATGAACTGATTACGATAATGATACTGAGGCAGTACAAAGTTCGAGTTAGCTAGTCACACTATCACACTAATATTATAAAGGCGAAAGTTTGTGAGTGTGTGTGTGTGTGTGTGTGTGTTTATATGTTTGTTACTTCTTCACGCCTAAACCACTGAACCGATTTAGATGAAATTTGGTATAGAGATAGTTTGAGTCCCGGAAAAGGACATAGGGTTATAGTTTTTATCCCGCTATTCCCACGGGATCGACATTTACGCGGGTGGGACCGCGGGGCGCAGCTAGTATTACATAAAAGCCATTCTTTGAAAGATTGGGACTCTTCTTCTTGTTTTCGAATCGTTGTTACAACAATCGCCTAGGTAACTAGATTACTGTGCTGCTGGGGAGTAGGTATGTTGCGCCACTTTTTCTTTTCAGCTAAAGCGCAAGGAAGTAGTGAAGGGTGAGCGTTTTGGGGGACTGTTTGGGAATGTATTAATTTTGACGTACAAAAAGTGCTAAATCTGAGCCTAATGTGAATGAATGACTTTTGACTACATTTTCTTTATTACCTTTGGCCCAGTAGGTGGCGGCCGCAATGATCGCGGCTTCAGTAGCGTTGTCTTCGTCCTCAAATGTACAGGAATTAGAAAACTAGCACTTTTTTTTTTATATCGGACTTTACTTACTTTTTTTATTTAATCTTTACTTTTTGTTTTTTTTTTTTATGTATGTATCTGGTGTATTGTGTGTCTTTTAGTCTGTGCTAAATAAATGTATTTTCTTTCTTTCTTTCACGTAATCTATGAAACAAGCACATTTACTTGTAAACGCTTTCCAGGATGGTTTCTGCTGTGGTGTTTTAAGAGGACATGGCGCTGATGGTGACCATCGGGGTGATTGATCATTCAACCCTTCATATGCTTAAACGTGGATCCACGCGAGATACAATGGCTGTTTAATTGTGTCTGTAATTAGGGCATTCAACAGGTTAAATCACCCCGGTGAGAAAAAATAATCTTTCCTAAGTATCTATTAATCCCATAGGTACTTCCCGGTCTTGTCCCCCGAAGGCCGGACACCTATTGAAGGTTTCACGCCAAAAACAACAAAATGAATAAATTTTTGCGCACAAATCCCGTAATGAATATGAAAATAAACAAATAACATTTATTTTGTAGGTATACAAATTATCACAACATAGGAAAGCATTATAATGATTACGCAAAATACACAATATGCAGCTTTCATTTTATTTTTGGAACAACTTTACTCTTCGCTCAATATTTGTACGAACGGAATTATTTACCGAAAGAATAAAAAAATACAGCTAGTACATACAATGTCAGATAGAATTAAAGAACAAAGGGAACAGGCACGTACAAAATTAAATGTCTCGTACATACACGCACAAGGGTGTTATAATGAGTACATTCGCACCCAAACGTTATGCGAATCTAATGTGAGCCTTTTTTATTGGAATTCTTTCTTCTTGGCTGGCACATTTTATTTAAGGTTGTACGGAATATTTTTTTTAATACTTATTTATTTAATTTAATTAATGTTGAGAAGGGTTTTTATTTGGGAATGTCTGGTTTAACATGAACATAATTATTTGAATTATGCTTTACATGCCTCTACTCTATGTACAATTTCTTTTTTTTTGCCCTTTTTGCATATTTTGTATGTTAAGTAGTCCTCTATTCAAAATAAAATAGCTTTAAGTAACAGAACTTGTTTCATGTTCTGTTTCAGGATTTAAAACATGGCTATTTACTTTATGTGTTACAACTTGATAAGGGTACCCTTATCAAGTTGTAGAGCTAATGAGCTCTCTTAAGAAATTAAACAACGTTACGATTTCTTTACGTTTATTTTGAATGAACGTCTTTACATTTTCCGGAATAAATTATCACTGTATTAATCTAAACAAAAAAACTTAATCCCCGTTCTAAACTTGCTCGAGTGTTTAAATATTATCAGAGCTAATTTATTGCCAGCCTGCACTACATAAGGTCGATTTTAGTGGACAACCTATACAAAGTACCTATAATTCCATGTTCGTAACTATCTGTTTTAAGCCGCTTATAATCGGTTAACGTGAAAAAAATATACATTATTTATTGTTGCTTCGTTTTTTTTTTTTTACCGTGGCCAATAAATGCGAACAGACTGACGAAGAGGAGATTCAATGCGTTAAAGAGATAACCATGCTATGTGTAAGTAGCTCCAATATTGGAGTAATTATAGTTTTAAGGTACAGCCTAAAACGACACGCGTCCTTCAAAAGAAAAGAACCTTCTTGGATATGAAGCCTCAATCTAAAGCAATCCAAATATTTAAGATGCCTTTTAATTGTTATTTTAATATCAAGAGTGACAGCTGTCACTCCGAGTGAGAACAAAAGAAAGAAAATAAGTTTATTTCACCCAGGTTAATTAAAGCACACAATGTTGACACAAAAACTACAATAAAAAAATACAACTTAAAACAGTATTGTGTGCCTCACGGCTGCGCCAAATAGGCCCAGTTCAGCGAAAACTTGCAAGTGACACCCCTGTTAAAAATCAAATAGGTACACATGTCTGTAACAAATTGAACGAATATAAAAATGCAATAACAATTATTATTTTCTTTGTGTCCAAGTTGTGGGCGGGTCGGTCACGGGCTTAAAATAAAACATAATTTTCATTATTATTTTAACAGCTTTCAATTTAAATGAAATAATGGAATGTATTTCGATTTTGAAGTACATTTTATCTTCTTGCAAGTTGTTTTTATACCATTATTCAGGTCTGCCAGTTCGAAATTAAAATTGCCACCAATTTTGTGTTTTCTGTTTTCTATATCTACGTGTCGTGACTGCGGCCTTTTTAAATAATAATGTGAACTTTCTTTCGCAGAGGAATTCTTCGACACAGTATTTTACTTTGTTAAAAGTTTTAGTTTCGTTAGGATATTGTTTTTTAACTTTTATATATAATATAGATTAGCCTATTCTGTCCCACTACTGGGCAAAGGCTTCCCCCAAGTAGGATATTAAATTGAAGTTTTTTTTTATACTATTAAATATTTTTTATTTAAGTAAATATAAAGAAAATTACTTTATTTGGTGTGATTTTTTTGGGGTTAATCAAATTTTAAAAAAGTCAGCCAAATGAATCGTTATTAACTTACATTTAAGCGTGTTGTTCGACTTGTTGTTTGACAAAAGTAACATCAATAAATGAGAACATAATACGTAATATAAGATTTCGACAACAGCCGACCTATTCCGTAAAAATGTCGCTGTAAAAGCTTTTTATTAGATGAAGTGAGCCGTTAATAGTGTCAATCCCTGGCGTCAGGTGGATTGACAGCAAACTTCACGTAAGTCTTCAAGGTGAGATTTTTTTTATTCAATAATTTTGAGTTCGGAGCCCCGGTAGGTAAATCTTCTAAATACGGTTATATATTTCAATTCTCATCTAAGTAGGTGAGTCTATTTATCTCAACTGTCGTCGTATTTTTTCTCAAACCCGCTAATAGCAGTGTCCTGTCCCGATGGAGGACATCACTCAATTATTTATCGCTCGCTCAGCTCATCGAGACTGTAATTAAATTATCTTCGTTTAGAAAAACTCTGAAGAAGAAAACGTTAACAAAAAGAATAGGGGCGGACCTTTGAAATCATTACATAAACTTATTAGGTACTGACTTACGTCAACGTTGCTAGCAATTACTGGAAAATAGAGCAATATACAATTTCAATTCAATTAATTCACATTTTGTTATTCAATAGAAATACTTTTTGTTGATAAAGTAATAGAATATGAGAAAGACGCATTTTCTAACTCAGTAGGTACGAAGTGTACGACCATGACGCAAGCTGGAAAATATTGTAGCATTGTAAAATTAGTTCAAATTATTTAGGGTCATTTCAGATTTATAAAAAAAATCTTGACGTGAAACCGACAAACTTTCGCCACGTCGTCTCTTTGCTATAACAGAAACAAAATTAAAAAAGTTTTTGCAGTTGAAAGTTTGCTAAATAATGACTATGGGAATATTTTATTCTAATTCTATACCTAAAAGTAAGGCTGCCTGTCCATTGACGCGGAGCGAGGCAGCGGAGCGGAGAAACGGAGAAATACTAACTAATAGAAAATGAAATTCGAGATTTTACGTTAAAGTTAATATTTCTCCGTTTCTCTACTCCACAACCTCGCTCCGCGTCAATGGACAGGCAGCCATAATGTAGCAGCCTTATCCTTCGCCCTATAATATCAGCCTATTATATTCCCACTGCTGGGCAAAGACCGCTTCTCATACAGAGAAGACACGAGCATTGATCACCACGCCTGCTGAAGACGGGTTGTGGGTTCAAATTCGGGCAAGTACCAATGTGACTTTTTGCATTCATCTCCCTGAAGCGCAAACTCATCGACATGTGTATCCTGCCCATCCTAACCTACGGTGTCGCTCACCGAGTCGCACAAGTTCCGCCTTGGAGTTTGCCAAAGAGCGATGGAACGCAGCATTCTGGGTGTTAAAAGACAGGACAGAATTCGGAACACCACGCTGCGTTCCAAAACGGGCATACTAGATGTAGGAAATAAAGCTGCCAGGCTCAAATGGGACTGGGCGGGTCACATCAGACGTATGCACGATGACCGCTGGGCAAAAATCTCCACACAATGGGTGCCTGAAGATGGACGGCGCCACCACAAGGCCAACCCAGAAAGAGATGGCGAGATGACCTGGACGCGTACCACGAGGGCTGGTTCGGGGTGGCGCAGGAAAAGAGTTCCTGGAAGGATTTGGGGGAGGCCTTTGCCCAGCAGTGGGACACAAAAGCCTAACAAAAAAAAAAAATTACTTTCTGAGTTCATCTTTGACATCGTGGAGAACTGAACTTATTATAGTATAAGCGCTCCTGCATACGATGCCGTCACCGCGCCGTTGCCGCACCGCCGCCGCCGCCGCGCCGCCATCGCGCGCATTCCCTCTGTTTGACTCATTCCATTACCGGCCGGGGTTCGTACGCATAATAAAATGAATCAAACAAAGGGAACGCGCGCGGTGGCGGCGCGGGGGCGGCGCGGTGGCGGACTTCGCGCGACTCGAATCTACAGTGTAGCAGCGCGGCGGCGGCGCGGCGACGGCGCGGTGACGGCATCGTGTGCAGGAGCACTTAATCTTAAATCGCTTCACCCTATAATATGCACAAAAATCAATATCCAACAATCTTCCATTTTAATATTTGTTCCACCCCATCTTACACATCCTCATTCCTCCATAATCTGATCGCTGCTCCTAAGGCCGCTCCCACACGCCACCGAGCGGAAAGCATAAATCCACCGACAAATAGGAAGCCTGCGATGCGATGCGATATCGATACGAATATATTACTGTCGTACACACTACCACTTATGAAGCCTTACTTCCAGTATAAGCAGACCTTGCTTTGTATAAGCTTTCCGTATAATGTATTTTTGAAGTGAAAACTTCTTTAGCGGCGTTGAACACTTTTTGTAATGGGTAAAAAATGTTAAACTCGCGTCAGGGCATCGCGTCAGGACACGTGACCGTCAGGAGAGATCCCCCCCCATCTCTTTCTACGGCGGCGGCGCCAACCGAAGTGAACCAAGTGAGACACGATAATGGACGGATGGATGGATGGATGGTGATGGCGATGGTGATGGTGATGGCGATGGCGATGGTAATGGCGATGGTGATGGTGATGGCAATGGTGATGGCAATGGCGATGGTGATGGTGATGGCGATGGCGATCCTGATGGTGACGGCGATGGCGATGCATGGTGATGGCGATGGTGATGGTGATGGCGATGGTGATGTGATGTGATGGTGATGGTGATGGTGATGGTGATGGTGGACGCGGACGCGGACGCGGACGCGGACTTGGATGGACAGCTGATGGCTCGACCGTCTGTGTAGTAGCCACACTGCTGTGTATTCGTAAAATTCGTGTAGGTATATAGTGTTTCAAAAAATGGAAATTAAACAAAGGAAAAAAGTGACGCAGAAATAGTGAAAAAAACTTAGTTATATTAATTCAATTAATAATTGATTTATTTCAACGTTAATATTCAAGTTTTCACTTCTGCCGGCACTCCCGGAGTGCAACCCGTCTTTTTTTTAATAATTGAATGAACTGGATTCCTTTTAATGATTAATAGGTATTTGGTACACAGACACTTTTAACAGGATGCACTATTATCACAAAATAACTTGCTAATATTTACATTTAGATTATTTTCAATATGTTTGTAATGAATTAGTATTGAGCAGTGGTGGCCCAGTGGTAACGACCGCGACCTACGAGTTGTAGGTCGTAGGTTCGAATCCAGACAGGAGCTTTATATTGTGTAAATTATTTCATCACCACTGCTCTCAAAACGGTGAAGGAAAACATCGTGAGGAAACCGGCATGTCCTAGAACCTAAAATTCGAAAACATGTGACATCTGCCAACCCGCACTGGACCCGCGTGGTGGATTACGGCCCACTCTCTCTCATAGAGAGGAAGCCTGTGTCCCAGCAGTGGGAACATTATAGGCTGATTATGTATTGTAGAGCTTCCGCAGATGGGCGCGACGCGACTCTAGTTGCACAGTTTCTATGAAAACTTCATGGAAATTATTCTTTCAGAATCGCAACGTCGCGTTGCGTCTGTCTGCGGAAACCTTTACCTAAGTCTTTTATTAAATTTTCAAGTGGCGGGGGGTGGGAGGAACTATCACACATTATTTTCAAATCACTAACTGCCAACACTAATTTGTCATTTAAAAATGTATAACACTCGAAGAATAGACGACCCATCGTGTCTTCTTCTTAACCACAGTGTGTACAAATGCCTTAGAATGAAAGTCCAGTTTATGCTGGACATGTATAGCTTGATTTCGTCATGCGTACACAGAAAAGTTTTTTCTAAGAATTCGCAAGAATGGCGGAGGGAACTAGCCGACGTTTGCAGCCTATTTGTGTCTGTTATATTGTTTAGTTAAGTTACTGTTGGGAGGGTTATTTTGGGGACGGAGAGAAAGGGTTTTCTTTTATAGTTTAGAAAAACGCATGTTACAAAAAGAGCGATGAATATAAATGTTGATAGATGGAGAGGGAGAAGAACGGAAGAAAAAAAGATGGATGGATTGTGCGGGGAATGTTTATTTATTTATTTATATATACTTTATTGTACCTACACCACAAAAAAACATAACATAAAAAATATATCAAACTGCAAAATATATTGGATGGCTTATCGCTTTTTGCGATATGTTCCAGACAAAATGAATTTCGAATCTTATGAAAGTAAAGGAGTGAATACTAGAGTGCTGGGCTGACAAGGAGGGGGGGGGGGAGTAGGAACAAAAAACGTGTTGCGCCGATCCCAATTAACATGGACAAGGGCAGAAAGATAGTGATGAGATGTAGATGATGGTGTGTTACGACTGCAGGGCACAGACTTGATAACAGTATTCTGTTTACCGGAGGCACTTAAACCATCATCATCTACCTAGCCTTTTCCCAACTATGTTAGGGTCGGCGTCCAGTCTCACCGAATGCAGCTCAATACCAATATTTTACATTAAGCGACACTTATACAAGGAAAACAAAATAATAAAACAGTTTACAAAAATACGATGAAGACTAGATATAGCCCATTTACCGAATAAATAAACTTCACACGTAGACACAGTAATATAAACCCATACATTGCCTACTAATATGAGACACTATAAAATAAAATTGTATGAGGTTTGTCACGCTCACTCGTAGAATAACTAGACGTTTATAGAGAACGGTAGCGAAAGCTTCCATGAAATTGTATAAGGGAAAGCGGATACCTATTTTAGTCATCTTACAAGGCGGGTGTTCAGCTCTAATAGATACATCAACGTATCTATAGAGCTGAAGATCTTTGCTGAAAACGTGACTATTGGTCGTAACTTCGATAAAAATAAGTGATAAAATATCTCATAATCAACCTGTAATGTTCGTGGGAACTCGGATATCTATGGTGGGAACATTACAGGTTGATTATGAGATATTTTCTATGCTATCTTTTGAATGAATAGTTAGTACACTATTCATTCACAGAAGTTCTTTGTAGAAAACGTGTTGATTAACTCGTACATAACATGACTGTTTAAGACTTTACGAGCACGAAGGTGTTAATTAGCTGTCTAACTTATGCATAACTTGCGTTGTTCCTACTGCTGGGACACAGGCCTTCTCGGTGAGAGGGAGTGGGCCGTAATCCACCACGCGGGCCCAGTGCGGGTTGGTAGATGTCACATGTCTTCGAATTTTTGGTTCTAGGACATGCCGGTTTCCTCACGATGTTTTTCTTCACCATTTTGAGAGTAGTGGTGATGAAATAATTTACACAAAGTAAGGTGCCTGTCTGGGTTCGAACCTACGACCAACTCGTAAGTCGCGGACGTTACCATTGTTCTTCTAATAAAATATCTATATCATTACAAAAACCTACACGAAGTACAGAACTAGCAATTTATATTATGTTCACTGTCGCGACCTCTCGTGCTCTCACGCAGTTACGCAGTTATCACTAATTGACATAAACAGGCGAGTCGTATCATGTAGTACTTCACTTTACTGTACTATTTGTGTTAATGAAATGTTAGGTCGTATTCTATACAAAGACCACATCTGACTAAATAACCTATTTTCTGGCAAAGAAACATTTTTTCTGGATGAAAATTAAAGCAAATAATCACAGACAAATAAATAAATGAAGCATTTATTTTGGAACCAAACACTTGTACCTATACCTTTTTTTAAATCCACCAAACTACTTAATCAACAGTTTTTCGATGGGATTAGCGCTCGTCTTAATACATTTGGTTCAAACACGTAGAAATACAGATACTTGTAGTATAAATAGACAGCAAGAATATTATTATGATGGCATCGCGCGCCGCCACGCAAGTAAGGCAGGCAAGTTTATCCAAGAATACAAACAAAAATAGACTTACCCCGACATTTCCGCCTCCGCACAAAATGACAAGTTGACACTATAGCAGTACAAGAGAACCCTTCCAGCGCCATTTTTATCCCTCGCGCTCGCGGTGAGGTGTGGCTCGACCCTAATCCTCGCGTTATTTAAGAGTTGGTATTGGAGCCACATTGGAACCAACATTGGCTATTAGTCAATGTTCATTGATCGTAAGGCGAATGAATTCATCTTCGCGTTTGCCTGTTGGTCATCAGTTCCTCGGCCAATATGGCGTGCTTGTTGTTTCTGTGGGATATTTCGCCTACCATGGTTCTCTTAGGGATCACCTTATTCCAGATTCCGTCTCTCAGAGAGACTGAAAGCATAGCCGTTTCCAAAGCACGCTGACCGACTTCGATTTGATTAAGACATATTTTCTTAATTTTGTTTGTCTTTCTATTTGAGCATTAGCCGTACCGCGGGCGTCCACATCTCGGCTTCGTAAGTTAGTTTTAAGCTGAACTTTTATCTATTTCCTTTTGTATGTGTAATTCTGTCTTTAATCATTCTAGTTTGTTTTTCACCGCTATAATTACAGTAAATAAATAATGAGTCCGCATATCACTGGTCAGTTTCCCTCAGTCGTCAGTTTATTCAATTCGACAGTTTCGTTGATTAGTCAGTTTCAGTGATTCAAGTTTTACCGATTAGACAGTTGTGTTAACTCGGCAGGCAAGGTGTATTGTGTGTGAAGTGTCGGTCGTCCAGCGGTGAGATGGGCGGACGATATTGTTGCCATCGCGGGTTAAACCTGGATGAGGCTGGCACAGTGGCGGGACGATTGGCAATAGAAAAGAGAGGCCTATTCCCATCAGTGTGTGAAGTCGAGCTGTCGCTGATGATGATGAAAAAGAAGGCCCACTGATGGGTCGCCCAGATTACACTAGTGAAAGTCCAAGAGTACAGCATTAGAGATATCAAAACAAACAAAAAAATAATTAAAAACAAATGCAGCATTGGATACAAAACATTCACCAACACGCCAGCGTGGCCGTAACCAGTCCCAAGTCCGTATGAGTGATACATTTTATATGACCGCGGCCGCCCCGTTATGTGCCATTTACCCGATTGTGCTCGTAAAAGAGGGTACGTATTTAACAATAAAGAACGTTCTGTGTATCTGTGGCGGTCTGAAAAATGTATGTTTGCCACTGTTATGAATAAAGTTAATGGTGTAGGTTTTCTTGTGTCATTTTACTGTTGTGATTTCTTGTTAGTGGATTTAAAGTATGATGTTCTAACGTAATAAACGAAGTACTTGCTTCTTAGTTGCGTTTGTCCACCGCAGCCATCACCGGGACGTCAAGGAAAACGAGATGAGGGTGCCAAAGTAGCGATACATGTATACATTTAGGGCGGTTTCGCACTACGTCCGATCCGAATCCGATCCGTTTCCGAGAAATAGTCCATAGTTCTATTTGTTCGGATCCTCATACAAATAGGACAATGGTCACTTCGAACCGGCATTTCTCGGATTCAGATGGGATGTATTGCTAAACCGCTCTTACTATGGCCGCCCGCCGAAATCGGTCGCCATGGACAAATGATTGCCGTCACCGGGACGTCACAATCGGTTTGAATAATGTCGTTTCTCGGTGAGGGCTGCGGTGGACAAACATCCTAAGACTTATAAGTATCTCATGATGACGTGATAAAAATAACTCGAACTCAAAGTAGTTATTTCAAATAAACCAATTACAGGCACTTTTGAATTGTCAAGGATAATACAGTAGATATCAACATAATTTAAAAAGCTAACAATCTTGAAATAATAATATGTACAAGTATTATAAAATCATTTTAAAGAAGTTTGCTCGGGAAAGGACCTCCTACCTACTGAACCACGTCTTTATCTAACTCCACCACCAAGTCTTCTTGTGTTGCAATTAGATTAGCTGGCTGTTAAAATACAGCGTGCATGAGAAAGGAATGGTCGTCATTTTTTTTTTTAGTTTCCCTTTACGATCCTTACACACTTACTCCTTTTGCCTCGTTTGTTTTTGTTTTCGTTTTGCTTTTGAAGGGCAATTCTCGTAATTTTAAGAACGTTCACAGTCTGCTCAGTCTCAATATGTCAAAAATACCTCTAATTTCCCCTACATTTTGACAAGTTTTTGACATTTATTGTCGCTGAGATGACATTGCGACTAGATTTTGAATGTTTTAAATTACGAGAATGGGCCTTCTGGTCGTACACGCACGGCGGTTGCGAGTAGGTACCGACGCACCTGACCTTTCTGAAGAACACTGAACATCACCATTAAGTTCACTATATTACCTATGACCTCCTAGGGCGTCCCCCCCCCCATATCCACACACATGTACCTATTAAATACCTTTTGTTAGTCTTAAAAATATGACCACATCTTTTGTCCCGTCTTACCAGACATTTTATTTGCCTACTAGCTGTTGCCGGCGACTTTGTACACGTGGCGCCATCTATTATCATAATAACGTTATTGTTGTTTTCCTCGGGAACAGCACTTTTTTCGGGATGAAAGGTACCCTGTGTCCGTTTTTGTTAACCTGACAACGTATATGCAAAATTTCAGGATGACCGGTTGAGTGGTTTAGGCATGAAAAGGTTACAAACAAACTAACTTTTGCATTTATGTTACTAGCTGCGCCTCGCGGTTCCAGCCGCGTAAATGTCGATCCCGTGGGAATATCGGGATAAAAACTATCCTATGTCCTTTTCCGGGACTCAAACTATCTCTATACCAAATTTCATCTAAATCGGTTCAGTGGTTTAGGCGTGAAGAAGTAACAAACATATAAACACACACACACACACACACACACACTCACAAACTTTCGCCTTTATAATATTAGTGTGAAGTGTGATAGTGTGATATACATATAGTTAGGATGCCTATACATACTGTGTAGGCAAATAAGATCTACTTAGTTCATTTAGAACCATTTGATTCTCTATTCAATACGTATATTTATTATCCGTTTCCATACAATTTCATAGAACAAAACAAAATCATTAATCACAAGACTATCAATAACCCAGCAAACAAATAATATTCCCACTGAACCACGCTCCATCAAACAAATCGTTACTACTCGTGCAATAAGTGGCCCGGTACCGAAAGTACCTACTATAAACATCCTAGAACGAGTCGCCAAACATACCGTACAATAAACTAACCACCTTTGTTTATTCAAAATAACCGTTTCTGAGATTGATAGTTTAACCTTTCCTGGTCGCTCACCGAGTCGCAAAAGTTCCGCCTTGGAGTTTGCCAAAGAGCGATGGAACGTAGCATTCTGGGTGTTAAAAGACAGGACAGAATTCGGAACACCACGCTGCGTTCCAAAACGGGCATACCGGATGTAGGAAAGAAGGCTGCCAGGCTCAAATGGGATCGGGCGGGTCACATCAGCCGTATGCACGATGACCGCTGGGCAAAAATCTCCACACAATGGGTGCCTGAAGATGGACGGCGCCGCCGAGGCCGACCCAGATAGAGATGGCGAGATGACCTGGACGCGTACCACGAGGGCTGGTTCGAGGTGGCGCGGGGAAAGAGTTCCTGGAAAGATTTGGGGGAGGCCTTTGCCCAGCAGTGGGATAGTATAATTTATTCGTTAATTTATTATATATATAATATAGTATAGGCAAAAAAATTAAAAAAAAAATTGTAAAGACATAGATGATTGGTCGTAGTTAGCAATTACCGGTCCTTGGGTACGCCTTAGGACCAAGGATTGTTTTGTTTCTAAGGTTAGATCAGTGTTTTATTCTAGATATAAGAAAAAATATTAAACAGCGTATTGTCCAGGTAACACAGTAAGCAGGTTAACACAAGTTCAGTCGAGGTTACTAAGTATTACTTGCGAGTGAGCCGCAAACTAGACAGTTATTCTGTTTCTTGGGTTTCAGGGTACGAATTCTGGAGTGGAGACTAAAACGGTGCTATCAGGTGTGGTATTATTAATAACCTCTCTAGTCGGTGCCTGTTATAGATGTACGAGTTTGTATTTCTATGGTGCCAGTAGTCAACTGCCAACACCGACATTCTCGTCTATCTGAGCTACATTGTCGACATCTTTTCTTCAAGTTTTTCATTATCTTCCTCATGTTTCGATTCACGTAGGCCTCAATATCGTCATCACTGTACCGTTTTCTCGGCATAATGACAATTATACTATACGCTACGTTGTCTACAATAATAAGTGTACACGCCTTATCCAAAAAACACTTGAAACTTTTGAAGTGAAACTTTTTTACGCACGCTTGACATGGGGAGTAAGCTGGCGAACGCGTGATGTAAGCGATACGAAAATTGTGATCGGGCGAGGCGAACGGGAGTTGAGTGGGGGATATAAGCAAGAGAAAGCAGTGCGCGTGCACATTTTCTTTCTCTCTTCCTCTCATAGCCAAATACGTTTGAAGTTTCACTTCAGTCGTGTGGTCATAAGCACACTCGGTTTTTTTTATTTTTGAGTGGAACGAAAATACGTGGCAGATAGCGGTGTTGTGTGGTTTCAGCCATGATCTGACTTCGACAAGTGCTGCTTAATTTCGTAGATAGCCCCCTCGCGTGTAATCTAATAGAAGGGAGGAAATTAATGGCTTTATAGCTACTTCTTTTAAGACGCAGTATTGAATGTGCGAAGTTCCTTAAGCTAGGTAACTACTGAGCAGTATCCGAACGGAAACTATCTCAATATTATTTAAAAACTACTTAAACTCATCGCAAGTGTCGGGAAAAGTCCGTAATTTTTATACCAAGTAGTTAGTACTTCCGACCGTGTACGGTTTTAAAGTATTTTAAAAAGTTCTTTTAAACTTATGACCACTTTGAAATGATGTAGGAAACCCCTTACATGACTACCACTAATAAATCCTGGTAGTTTCCTTTCTCATCTTCTTCACTTGTTATGGCAGGATATTAAAGAGAATGGCTGTTACATTCCCAATGTTATGCGGTCAATAGGGGGCTGGCTTCACAGCTCTTCAAAACACAAACAGTTTTGTATTAAAGCACCCCCGAATTCCACAACATGATGTGATGAGAGGTTTTACCACCGCCAAAATGAACAGTCACATAAGATGGGGCGGCTGCTGCAGGTGCGGAAAACCTCAAACGGCGCAAATACTCCAATCTCTTTTAAACTTACATATTTGAGCCGTTTGGGGTTGAAACACTAGGGCCATGGGGCCCGAGTGCCCACTTAGTATTTCAAGACATCGCCAAGCGGTTGGTCGACTCTTCACGTGACCAGAGGGCTGGCCTATTTTTTGGCCAAAGAATCAGCATTGCCATACAACGTGGCAATGCTGCCAGCCATTCGGGCACATTTTCTGTTGACAGCGATGCGGACGAACTTTTTGATGCTCTTTGATTATTTCCCCTCCCTTTTTATATTCTTGTAAATATTAGGTATTATTTTAAGACTGTTAGCTTTTAAATTATGAGTAAGTAATTTTTTCCGTCACATAAGATGAATTAGAACTAAGCAGATGGATTGTTAATTATGGTTCCTGATTGGTTCTTGATTGCAAGCGAAACGTTAATGTCGCCTTTAACTTGAGACAAGGATAATAAACCCACAGATATAGATATACCTAGATAACGCAAGTACCTGTATGAAAACTAAGCGTGCCACTTTTTGACTACCTACTATGACGTCACAAGCTCGCGCTCTCTCGCTCACGCTCACCCAGCCAGCAGTACGCAGGACTGAGCGCGAAAGTGGCGGCTTATGATTTTCGATCTTAAACTGGTGCGATTTTTGGCACGCGAAGTAGGTGCTCTTGCGTTATCTAGGTGTATCTATATCTGTGGATACACCAATCCTCAGCCTTTTTAAAACTAAATAAATAAACCAACCCCACATATAAATCTTATAACAGACACGAACTTATTTTCCGCAGACACAACAGCTACAAGAAATAAAAAATTGGTCTTCGTAGACAGTAATAGTCTACAGAAACATCGGTCTTTCAAGAAAAATCTGCCAAACTAGAAGACGAGTGAACAAGACCAGGAAATAAAATAAATAGCCAGCCATTCTCATAATGGTGAAAGTTTTTAACCGACCAAAACGTATGGCAGTACCGCAGAGTAATCGCCAAGTTCCTCCACTAACCTCTTTAATTTGTGCGAGCAATTCTACTGAGCGCCAAAGTTTATAGCACACCCTCTTGTAGTCGGGCCGTAAAACCAGCGAGAGTTAAAACATTGACGATAATAGTGTTTTATATTTAAACTGGCAAGATGTCCTTGCTTCGGACGCAGTGCATGCGACGCAACGCGATATGTCAAAACATCCAGATTTCTGTGCTAAATCTAAGTTAAATATTATAGATTTATACACCTTCCGGAATAAAATGCTCTAAATGATGGTGGAAACCGTATCAAAATCCATTAAGTAGCTTAGAAGATCTAAGCAGACACCCAGACAGACACGAAAAGCGACTATCTTTTATATTATCTGTAGAAGATATAAAACGTATTTTTTATACGCGTCGTTTTGTTGGACACGACGGTTTTGGTTTATTTGGACGTAAATGGGGTGGGGAATAAAACTGTTGTAAAATCCGGCCAGAGTACTGAATTGTATCAGGGTGAAAGGTTTATTTAAAGTAACAAATTATGTCGAGGTCAAACGAGAGCCGAGGTAATATTAGATACGAAACGTTATTAGATGTTAACGGTTGATAAGGCTGACAGTAAAATATTTCAAAACGGTTCTTTTGTTTTCACTTGGAGTTTTTATTCTTCTTTATTTATTTTTACTTATTATTCGTAATTTTCACTCTGAGTTAAGACTTTGGTCACGCGATTACGTCGCAACTAACAAAAAAACTTATTATCTACATAGATTGAAGAACTTTTCCTGATCCCAAGGGCAATAAGACCGATTATACATTTTCACATAATTCGTTTTAAAAGATCGCTCTTAGCGATAAGACCGCCCATTGTGTCACCCATTGTAAAGTTTCTATATTTATGTCTGTAATTTATATGGTGTACATAATAAAGAGTATTCTATTCTATTCTACACTCGTCACTTAAACCTCTCCGGCCTCCACATTACAACTCGCGCCAACGTGTCTTATGGCCCCAAACGAACTAATGCATTCAAGTGCACCTCACCCTAGCAAAAAGCGTGGAACATAAACTTTGCACTATACCATACTAACTTACTAACGGTTCCGTACTCGTATTAATATGAGTACGAGTGCGAGTAGGTACGACATGCTGTCGGAGAAATTCGTCAGTCGCGACGTTAACTTGTTTGGTTAAGTTACTTGTAGCTTTGAGGCTGTTGACTTTTAGTTAAGTAGATTATTGTGTAAACGGAAGTATTTTGGATTTGGGTTCAACTATTTAAAATTTATGTTTTGGTAAGTAGAGTTAAAATAATGTTTAAAGTGGTTACTGAAGCAGTAAATCCTTCGATATATTATTCTTTATGAGGTAGTAAAAAAGTTGGTCTTTTGATCCGTGGTTGGGAACACACTGTTCAAGTCCATAAACAGTTTCTATAATGATGAGTAAATAAACAGAAACTAATTTGACACAATTCAATTATGTAAGACTGTCTTATAAAAATATACTTTGTTTTAAAAGGTTTTCTTATTCCAAGAGTCAAAGAGCAAAGGCGTTAACCCAACACAAAGAGCTCTTAAACACCAAGCACTTATAACAACAGAATAATTAAAAACCTCAACACTCGTTAAAAATATTAATAACATAGCAAGCACTCTCATAAGTAAAGTTAAACTCCCTTCCCTTACATTTCTGCATGCTTTCATACGTTGTAAGAAAAAGCCTCACAGGTACAAAAGGACCATTCATACGGTTTCACGTTCCACTGAATCCTGCCAAGGAGTGCTAAGCTGAACGAATGCACTGCATTCCTAAGCACCTAATGTCGGTAAGTGGTGTAAGGACCAAGAATTCCAGGTTTTTTTTCTTAAAAATGCATGGTCTTTGTAAGTCTCCGTGTGTGCGAGACTTTCTTGGACAAATCTCGGTTTAGAGTTACTTAGAGGTGTGTTGAGTGTTACATTTTATAAAAAGATTTGTTTAGGATGCTTTGGGATAATTTATTTGTCGTCTTTAACAAAGCTCATTGCTGGCTTCTGAAAGATGAACATGTAACCGGAATTTTTAGTAGACTAAGTGTTATGGTCACGGTTTTTTTTTGTTTTGTCTATGCGTCCCTCTGCTGGGCAAACGCCTGGAAGAAAAAAAGAACAAGAAATTGAGACTGATAAATAAATGTAAAGTAAATCGGGAAAAGTTCAAACGATGTAAATAGGAAACTTGTGGAAATAGCGTGGGGGGAATTCGTCCGAACAAATGTGTTTAGTTAGTTACTAACTAAAACTTGTAACCACTGAATGATTTTTAGAACAAACTTAAAATTAATGTAGGGAAGAATTTGTAAACTATTCGAAACCTACACAGAATATCGTCTCACTGAATTTCTCAGTCGTAATAAAACATGCCCTGTGGACATGTGGAAACCGCGAATCGGAAAACGTAAGGTCGGACGCCCCGAGGCTAGGTGGAGTGACGAATCTTCGCAGGATGGCTGGTAGCAGCTGGATGAGAGTTGCCGAAAATCGAGTTGAATGGCGTGCTATAGGAGAGGCCTATGTCCAGCAGTGGACTACTGTAGGCTGATGATGATTGATTATTTTAGTTTATTGTTAATTAAAACGGTAACACCAATTACATTAATTAACATAGAGATTTAAACAGGTATTGTATACAAAAATATTTCAAATACTAACATATAATAGAGGACAGCCTAGCATACCTAAGTAGGGTAGAGCGGGGCTAAAAGGTCCAATTTACACATATCCTCCTGTAACTCTTTATCTCTTGGTTCCAAAAGAAAACTCTCATTTGTATTGAATAGCGTAATCCTTCATGTTTAAGTAGTAACAGTTGAGTTTGGCCAGTACTATATATAAAAGCTAGATAATAATGATTTTAAACATCGTATCCAATGGTCCTTTATGCCCCCTGGGCGGGGTAAAAAGGACCATTGCTGGGGAACAAAGGACCAGTATAATTGAATGCTATTATAGTGTTAATTAAGGAAAAATAAATAAACGGAAATCATGCAATTTTAACAAATCTTTATATTTATATGAAAAGGAACATATGTTACAAATAATCACATTGGTAACTCAGCTTAAAGTTATGGCACAGCATTTCAGTCTTAATAATTAGTCTTCATTTTGTTTTTAAACTTAAATTTATAATATACCTACCTTTAAATTAGCTTTTCGTAACATAATTATTTTACCTGTATTAACATAAGAAAAAAAAAATTGTGATTGGTATTAATCATCATCAGATTCACAATTATTACAAATATAGGTCAAGGATGATAAAGACGGATTAACACACTTATCGTGAGCCCAACCTTTACAATTATAACATTGCATCCAGCCTTCGCCAGGGATGCTGTCCAGAAAAGATTTACAGCACACTAAGCAAAAACATTCTTCTTCAGAACTGGAACTGTCTCCATTTTTATCTGCTAAAATCTTCTTCCTAACTTGCTTATTTTTCTGTTTAACCGCTTTTTTGCGAGAAATCACTTTCTTCTGTTTCTTATTCTCTTGTTCTAAAGACAATGCTTCCTTTTCGGGTGTGTCAGTTAAAATAGCTGTCTTGCGTCGCTTTCTTCCCCTTGTAACTTTGCGAGCTCCAGCCTTAGGAAAAGGTCTTATAAATTCGGGAGAAAACACATTACTTGAAGATATTGACGGTTGTGGCTCAGTATCTAAAAATGGAACCTCATAGGACGTTGATGGCTGTGGCTCTATTTCGACCACATCTGCTGCAGATAAAAATGGATCACTCGATGTGAGCAAAAGTGGCGCGGTAGACAAATTAAGTGCTTCTGGATCTAGCGTCAACAAACTTGGTGAACCAGGTGAGATAAGCTGATGACATTGAATAACTGGAGGCGGTTGGGAACGAGTGGTTGCAGATGGCTCAATGGATGATGAAGATGATGGCAATGGGTTATCAGGGTTTGGTCGATCTGTCACATAGCTTGGAGCGTAATCTGAATCATCAAAGACATCCCTGTTGAATGGGTAAGCCTCCGTTTTTAGGAACCCATTTGAGATATTGTTTGGAGTTAGTGCTAGTGGTAATGCTGTTCCGACTATTCCACCACTAACCAAACCTTGGTAATTCTGGATTCTCCTTCATACGTGCTATGAATCTTATTAAGGATGTTTTGCTAATCTCATTGTGACGACAAACTTGTCTCAACGATTTGTTTTCATTGGTGACTAACTCAGCTGCACGCTGCATCAACTCCACGGATTTTTTACCTCGCTCAGTAGTTCTTTTGTAATTCCGCATTCTGAAAATAATTAATATAAAGCTAATTATGTTTAAATAATTAAAGGTCGCCAGCTCTTTCAGCTTTGTCTCAGGGATGGCAACACATTTGCAGATGTCCACTGGCGGCAGTAACCGGGGTAAAAAGGTCCAAGCATGGACCTTTGTGCCCCCATGGTAGGTGCACTTTTATTTAAGGTTATAGAAAAAAACGAAAGTATTTATTAAAATTACTATGGCTCGACGTGAAATATGAAACTACAAACCATAGTATATCAAAAGTTTAGCTTTGTGACGTTACAAATACAAATCTCAGATTAAAAAATAAGAAACGTGAAAAATATTACTTACGTAAGTTTTTTGCGCGGGAACCACGTACACTCTCACCGGCACTTGCAAATTCACTGCTCGGGGCGGCATGTGTACCCCTCCCGTGACCCCTTCATACGCCTGTCATTCAATTCTATAAAGTTCGTTTAATTTCGGAGATATGCATAGTGGACCTTTTAACCCGCGGACCTTTTAGCCCCGTCCTACCCTACTTCTTCTCACAAAACATCAGACACACACGCATAATAGGCTAGTTTCCTAAAAAATTCTAATTAGTCCGTCAGTTAGATTATCGAAAAATAATGGACCCATATTTTTTCTTTTGTCAATCAAACAAAAAATGACAAAGATAAAGCGCGTCAAAATTTGGGAGTGGGGGGTCGTGACGTCACGCTGTGCTAAAAATTGTCGCACAGCGTGACGTCACGACCCCCAACTCCCAAATTTTGACGCGCTTTATCTTTGTCATTTTTTGTTTGATTGACAAAAGAAAACATATGGGTCCATTATTTTTCGATAATCTAACTGACGGACTAATTAGAATTATTATTTTTTTACCCAGGAAACTACCCTAGTACTCAATCATGTTATATTTGAAAAATCCTAGACCTTTCGCATGTTGGTGCTCGAATGAAAGGATCCAAGTGACATACCCGTATTATTTTGGTTTTGTTTCAATAATTTACTCTTGTAATTTTTTTTTGGTGAATAAAGTACCTATTCTGTTATCTTTTGTAATTTTGTGTTTCATTGTACATTTGGTGAGTTGCGAATCTGGTGAGCTGCGAATCTGGTTAGTTGAGAATCTGGTGAGTTGAGAATCTGGTGACTTGCTCATGAGGGTTCTATTCCATTCATCGGCAAACAGATCTCATTCAAAATTGGTGGTCAGGAGGGCGTTAATCATCCTTAAAGTCTGTCACATTGGGGATTCGGCTCTGGCGACAGTTTCAGGTGACGGCGGCGCAAACAGATTATGTCGACGGCTTTGGCGATGCCCGATGTATGATGATCATGATAATGAATAAAACATGTAGCAACATAGCAAATAAGTCTTTATTAAGTATAACATAATTATAATAATATAGATCGTATACTAGTCTATGTACATATATACAGGGTGGTGTCATCTCTTGCAGCGCCCGAGGCGTTTCACGGCGCGAGTGAGCCCCGCGAAGTAGTGCATCACTTGCTCCTGAAACAAACGTTGTATCTTTGTTATTTCTAGTCTGTAATGGTAATATCTCAGCCAGTCGAAGTGGCGATGCTTGGGGAAACCCAGCAGTGGATAAATGATGATGAATGGTAATTTGGTAATGTCTCGCTGATGGTGGCGCATGTGTTGGATCATTTAGCTCCCTTCAAAATGGTTGAGCTGAATGGTGCTAATACATGCGTCATGTTCGTGAACGGGCGCCGTCAGTAGGGACTGGTCATCTCTTTGCTGCCATGGCTTATTTTATTTTAATTTAATATTTGAATTGTTGCTTTTTCTCATCTTTTCATTATGGACGCTTTTAACGTTCTGCATCGTTCTCACATGTATAATTTTTAACATGAATGATGTAACCAAGACTTTGCAATCATATTATTTTGATTTAAATGAGTGTCCATGGAGTTTCTTGCCTGGGTCAATCCGCGGAAATCCAGTAACGGCGAATATATGCTAATAATAAATTAAATATCATAGCTGCATTCTTTTTTTACTTTATATGACATTTCTTACATGTTTTTACGTATGGCGCCGCTATCTAAAAAAGTATAACACCTTTATTTAATTTATTATTGCAATCAACATGCAGCAAATGTCCTTACCATTTGCAAATAAAAGTCGGCCTAATTCAGCGGAATGGCCCGCCCGTTCTTCTTCATAGGTACCTACGCTTTGGAATGGGCAACTAGCTTCATCTTTCTGACTGACCGACCCCTTGACAATTCAAAAGTGCCTGTAATTGGTTTAATTGCAATAAATGCTTTGAGTTTGAGTTTTGAGTTCGGGCCTAATAATGAACTTCCATATCAAATTGCAGGTTCAAAAACGGACATCATGTGATTAATATCTGATCAAAATTTGTCTGAACCTTAAAAGAGACTGTGATCTCTGAGTTTGTTTCGGCCTTTCTTCTCTGAGTAGTCAGATAGGAAACGCTGACCTCATCTAGTTTTTTTTTTTTTAAATTTCGTTTATTACAACAACAACAACAACACAATTTAACAATTTATTTTAATTTCATTGTTTATTTTCTATTTTAAAAAATCTAAACTTACTGGGGTTAAAACTACGACACGCGGTAAACAAACATGATGCTCGTTTTATCATTAATTTTGAAGAAAAATCGTGAAAAACTAAATTGAGATGCGAGAAAAAGTACCTAGACCAAATCCTTTCGCTCTGGAATCCCTTAAAAGTTAAATAAATGAATAAACCTAACAAAGAAATGCTACAAATGGCTACCCTTATTTTACCTTTAAAACTAAATGCCAATCCCACAGACAGGAGGTAAAAAAAAAATAAACACGCCCGAGTTCCAATTTCAATAAAAAAGAATTTGAATTATACATGTGTCGCTGGAAGTTATTCACGCCATTCGGAAGCTAAACATTTTTGACAAATCCAATATGAACGCGACATGCCGCGGCTAAATGTTTCTATTTCTAGAATTTCTCTGTATTCCTGACATTTGTTGCGACAACTGTGAGAGAGATATTATCTCTTGAACAGAATTAGAGGCGGAAATTAATATATTATTCTCTGTAGTGTCTAGGATTGCATAATTATGACACTCGCGTGCTGGCTGCGTTTTGTGAAACAATTAATTAAACTATTTTGATGAGAAAAGCAGACTGGATGCGCAAGGCGGAAAACTGAGTGCTGAGGCGCATCTTGAGAGAAGCCTTTTCTCAGCTGTGGCTGAGTTGATAGGTGATGAGGAATTCTTTGAGGATCAGAGAACCAAAATTTGTTTTTTCAAGTACATTTTGTGACCCAACCTGGATCAAATTAATTTATTTTCTATCTTTGCTTTCATTTATATTACTTACATGTTCAATTAAGTGAATGATGAAATTACTAAAAGCAACAATGAAAACACCACATAGACACCTAAAACGCCAACAATTATTTTTACCCGACTTCAAAAATGGAGGAGGTTCTCAATTCGGATGTTTTTTTTTAATGTATATTCGGGCATAACTCCGTCATATACCTAAACGGATTAGCAAAATTATTTTTTTGTTCGAAAGGGGTTTATTTCGTAGTGGTCTCATTTAATTTTTTCAGACAAAAGCAATTAAAAGTACAGTTTTCCATTGGGTCTTGGGTATTATCCTATCCTTTCCCCAAATTGGTACACTTAGCGTCAGTACAATCTGACCCACGTGAATTTGTGAGCAAGATAAAACAAGACACAAAACGCCACAAACCTGCATGAGGTTGAAGCACATGGCCACCAGCGCCATGCCCAGCATGAGGTACATGGAGCACACGATGAAGGAAGTCTCTATCCGCGGAGTGTACACGCGCTCGCCCGGCACGAAGTCTCCGAAACCGATACTGGAAATATACAGCACAGATTATTAAACAAATGAAAAAAGGACTAAAACAGGAAGTATGGAGTTTCTTCTTTCTTTTCGTTTTTGTCTATTCTTCTCCATATGAAACTACCTTTTGGAAGGGGCAACTAGATTCAATTCTTCTTTTCGCTTGTAATTTGTGGCGTGTGTATTTTAATTTTAAAGGTCTCGAATATAGGATTTGACTCTACCAGCCAATAGAAATGAGAATCTTTCCAAAAAAAATGTCATTACAAAGCCGATTTATGATGTGGCTCATACAGCGTCCGACAGCATCTGTCTGGCATTCATGCTGAAATGAACCTCATCATCAGATGATGATGAGGTTCATTTCAGCATGATGATGAGATGTCTAGCCTTTTCCCAACTATGTTGGGGTCGGCTTCCAGTCTAACCGGATGCAGCTGAATACCAGGCACACACTATTGTTGTTAAAACAATATTTTTATTTTGGTGAAAGGTTTATTTATATTTTGAGCTTCACGAACTATGTCCAAATAAACTGTATTCTTTCTTTCATACAGTACAGCTGTATTTGCAATGAATGATAATTCAAGACAAAAGTCAAAGTCAGACAGCTGCTGTAATTGGCTGACTGTTATAACAAGAGGTAAGTGCGTTCTTTTGTAAATGCCTCCTACTATCGTAGTTTGTAAGGACATTGTTACTAACGCTACGGTTTCATGTTACACGAAAATTGTTTTTTTTTTTATTATTATTATTGTAGAATCCTGTTGGTTCCGTATTTAATTTGAATATATCACTTCACTGGCTCGCTACCACACCAAGCGCTATCGTGCAGACCTGTCACCTGCTTCACTTTGTCTGTTTTCCGCCATTCCTCGTGACTGACAGATGACTTTAGTGACAGCAGCTACCTCCTCTTAGGGGAAAGAGACAGTGTTTACATACCTATTAATAGATACACTACACAAAGAATAAAAAAAATGACTTGACATAAGTTTGACATTTGACAATCTGTCAGATAATTCATTATTGCCTCGATTGGCCTTCCAGATATTAGAATGATATGAGAATTATTGGTTTATTGGCTAAAGGCTACCTTTATTGGATAAAGGGTAAAACTGAGCTAGATGTCATACCTGCTGAGTGATATGAAGCAGAAGTAAGCTCCATCGAGCTGGTCCCACTTCTCCCACATGCCGAAAATCATTGAGCCAAACATTATGTACCTGAAACACCAGAATATCGTAAAAGTATCTGAAATAATTCTAAGGATCCCCATTTAACTATACAGGGTGTAACGGAAAGGGTATATCAATACAAACGGGTTGAAGAGTGTATCTGGTCTAGAATCTCTGTACAAAATTTCAGCTCAAAAGCAGTAACTTTGAAAATGCTTAATATTTTTTTTATTTCGATAGTTTATTAAATTGAAATCATAACAAACGTGTCACCGCACTACGAGGGTCATTATCCATTATCTGTAGTGTGTCTGTGCGCCTAATACACGTACCTCATGCCGCCGCGCGCCAGTGCAACGCCGTGATGTCGAAATAAAAAAATATTAAGCATTTTCAAAGTTGCTGCTTATGAGCTGAAATTTTGTACAGAGATTCTAGACCA
Source organism: Amphipoea oculea (assembly GCA_945859645.1). Classification (NCBI taxonomy): domain Eukaryota; kingdom Metazoa; phylum Arthropoda; class Insecta; order Lepidoptera; family Noctuidae; genus Amphipoea; species Amphipoea oculea. The sequence continues at coordinate 732,254 of OX243884.1, forward strand.
GATACACTCTTCAACCCGTTTGTATTGATATACCCTTTCCGTAACACCCTGTATAGGGGGGACGCGCTCATTAAAAAAAACCTTGTTTTTTTTCAATTTGCGGGTCAGTGTCAGCCGTCAGGTTGTATCAATCAACAATACAACCCTCAACTTAAACTTGGCCTCAAATGTCACGAGTTAATGAAATTATCATCCAATAGGGTAACAATGTTGATAAATGAAGTGATTATAATCCTATAAATACATATTTGTTACGGTAGCGAGTTATATTTTCTTCAACTAAACAGACAACCCGATACTGACCTGTAAATTGAAAAACCGTAAGAAAATTTAAATATTGCGGGCTAAAATAAAAAATAAAAAAAATAAATGAATAAATGCTTTGAGTTTGAGTTTACGGGCGAAAGCTGGTGCTTTCGCCCGTAAACTCAAACTCAAAGCATTTATTTTAATTAAACCATTTACAGGCACTTTTGAACTGTCAAGAAGTCAGTCAGTCAGAAAATATGAAGCTCGTTACCCATTCCAAAGCGTAGGTACCTATAGCTCAGAGATGAATTTAACTGACAAGAAACTCTATGGACAATCTTTTAAATTATATTTTTGCAAAAATATTAGTTACATCATTAATGTTATGTGAGAACGATGTAAAAAAAAGGCGTAACTATGCGTTAAAAGCGTCCAGAGTACATTCTCTAGTCTTTGAATTTTAAAGACAACAATATTTCACCTCAAGTACCCAACCACCTACTAAATAAGTCATCAATGGGCTTATTTTGTCCACAGTTTCTTCTTAGTCCGGAGTATAGGTATCATTAGTATGGATTGCTAGTTCATTCGCCTCAACTCACAAATAATACTAAGACCTGAAAATTTACACTCTACTTAGTATCAAGGGCTTTAAATAAGGTTTTATACGCTGTCACAGTGGAGCCATAATAGCCGATTTAATTATATTTATGAATCTCGAACGACGCTTAGGGGATTGTAACAAAATCTATTTGGAACGTAATCTTACGAATGAAGCCTCTTACCCATCAAATATTTCCAAAAAAAAAATCTTGTAATAGAAATAGAACGGTTATTTAATATCTTACAGAAATCTTATACCTTTCTCGAAATAAATAGATACTTACTCGATGTAAAAGCAATCAAATCAAACTTCTATAAATTACATTCTGATTTATTTACTGAAAACTTGAACAATAATAATTCTAATCAAAAGTATTATTATGACTAAAATAGGTGGAGGCTAAACTGTTATTCAATATAACATATCAAAAAACTAATAAATTATAAAATTAAATGTTAAAATAACTCGGTCTGTTTTTTACGTCATCACGAATAAACAACTGAACTCATCATAGTGGAATTTGACAAAGAGATCCCTAGAAAAACTTAGTCCGACCCTAGAGAGACCTAGAAAAAGACAGAAGAAGATGCCCAATCTTCATACTGAATATTTATGATGTAATACAAAATACATGCAGACGTCGCGGGCAACAGTTAGTATTCTATGGGTAATGTTAGTGTGCACACACACTAGCGGCACGCGTCAACGACTGAGAGAACTGCAGCCGTCGGTGGGTGTCGACGGCTGCCGTCAACGCGAACGCGAACGCAATGCGAACCGCCGTCAACGTCGACGCGTGGCTGCCGTGGACAACATGCCGCTCGTGTATTTGCAACTGCCAGGTGGGCGTCAACGGGTGTCGACGGCTGCCGTCGACACTCGACGACGGCTGCAGGCACATCTGCCGTTGACGCGTGTCATTCGTGTCTATGCACACTCACAGAAACCCAACAAATTAGCACAAGAGAATAACAGCGTTGATTTATTTCAGTATTATGCTATGTTGGTACTGCTGAATGCGGCTTTTTTTTATGCAAAGCCAAGTAGTCTTTTGTTTGTGGGTTATACAACTACTTGCTGTCTAGCAACTTCGTCTCGTGTATTTTGTTGTACCTATTCCATTTTGTAACACAAATATCCAGAATGCAATACCTTGCATCCTGGATATTTGTGCTACAAAATTGGCTACCGCCAATGTCCTTCTCCAGGTCCCAGACTACCTTTCTGACATATTTCATAACGTTCGGTTCAGTGGTTTAGGGTGTGAAGAGGTAACAGATAGACAGAGTTACTTTCGTATTTATAATATTAATAATATACATACAGAGGGGCAGGGACACCGACACACAACCTGTTACCATGGATTTAGGACATGATTCTAGACCCCTGAGTTGAAAATATTCGTCGGTAATTTAAAAAAAAACCGCTGTTGTGTACAAAAGTGTAATACGACCCTAAGCGGTCAAAATCTTTGGAACAGCTAAAGTTTTTTAAATAATCGACATGAAATGTTAACGTAAAATTGTTCGTATAGTAGTTCAGAATTCATGGTTTCAATTTTTGCGTGGATTTCCTTGCCACCCTGTATAGTATGGATGGTTATGAAGATAGATTCAATAAATGTAAGTAATGCTACTTACCCAACCATAATAGTGACACAGACGCTGATCGGCACAGTGATGGTCTGTGCGTCGAAGGTGACATAACTAAAGTCGCTGGAAGCGAGGCTGTCTGCGTGAGGCAGCGGCTCCGAGCAGCCGCGGCGCGGGGCGACGCGGGCCAGGCGCGGGTCACACGGCTGTGGCATTGATATGCTTCGGATGTATTCTGGTCTCCTGGTAATAATAATAAATAATAATCCATAACACCATCCATCTATACTTTGTGGGTTTGGTCGGTTGGGTGGGGGTGGACGGGGGAGCCGAGTGGCTGGGTTAGCCGGCTGGCCGTGGTGCCGGTCTATTCGGTTGCGGTGCAGCGTTGCGCTTGTGCTCTTCGGTTGAGCAGGGTTATAATTCATTAATAGTGTTGTTGGATTGAGGAGTGCAGCTGTGGCGTGTCATGGTGGCTGAGTGGACTGGTATTGCGTTTGGTCGGTTGTCTAAGACGCGTGGTTATCTTGTTTACCTTTATTTGGCTACCTGAACCTATGGAGTATATCGTATTCATTTATTTAATACTTTAAGCAAACAAATGTACAGAGACGGACTTATTGCCATAGACATTTTCTATTAGTCAATAATACATATAATAGTTATCCCTGAGTGCATAGTTGGTAGTTTTTAAGGTCAGTATTTACTATGTATATGTAACAGGCGCTTCCCACCATCAAACTCGAAAGTTTGGCGAGTAATATTGCAAAAGCAAAAAATACTGTATTTCTCTAGAGAATAAATAAAAAATAAAAAAAAAATTAGGCGACATCTAGGCCCTTAGATAAATATCTGAACCTAAACATACAAGTACTTATTTTTAATAAACAACGGCTTAATTGCGTAACACATTTACAACCTCACTAGCTTACATTAACTCATCTAGCTTATATATTTTTTTATATAATAGGACTTGTAACAGTGATTCCAATATCCTATCCAACACTAGGGCCATGGGGCCCGAGTGCCCACTTAGTATTTCGAGACATCGCCAAGCGGTTGGTCGACTCTTCGCGTGACCAGAGGGCTGGCCTATTTTTTGGCCAAAGAATCAGCATTGCCATACAACGTGGCAATGCTGCCAGCGTTTTGGGCACGTTTCCTGTTGACAGAGATGCGGACGAATTTTTTGATGCCCTTTGATTATTTTCCCTCCCTTTTTATATACTTGTACATATTATTATATTAAGGTTGTTAGCTTTTTAAATTATGTAAATATCCTATTTACAGAATTTAAGAAAAACAATTACAATGGCTTTGATTTTGACAGTTCAACAACATTCATTCCGATATAAATGAGTTGTTGAGCAGATACATTTTTCAAACATGAAATAATGGATTGAGAATTTCCTTCAAAATCCTTCGGATTGTTGTTAAGAGTGTGTTATATTGGAGTGCAGGTTGTCTCACGATGATTTCCTTCACCAGTCAGTAGTCACTCTTCGCACGTCGAGTGTACACCATGTGTACTACATAACAACACTATTGTATCTGGTAATTAGACGAACATACATTACTTATAACCTTGAGAACAATTAACCGGTTGAATGCCGTAATTACAGACACAATTAAAAAGCCATTGTGTCTCGTGTAGATCTACGTTCCATACGAAAGGTTAAAAAATTAATAAAATAAATTTTCTACGCAACCTTGCGGTAAGATCTCTAAACACTGAAGACATTAATTAAAAATGTAACCAAGCAAATAACTATTCACAAAAACACGAAATATCTTTCGTCTCCATTTAATTCCTATATTATTTAATAATATTTAATGTAAACCATCGTAAAGCTTGTAAAATAAGTGTCTTACACACAGCTGTACAACTTTATTAGGTACGGAATTAATTAATCCGTCAAAGAAATTCTTTAAGAAAAACGCCGGCGGCCTTTTGTAAATGAATTTTGTCTGTTACAAAAACATTAGTAAATTGAATGCTGCGTGGTTCCACATTGAGACAGGAGAGGTGTTAGAAATCTTTTCTTGATGAGTTATGTCAAAAGGATATACATATAGTATCTTTTTCCTGTCTGCTAATGAATCCGTTATTAAATAGGTACTTGGTACTGTTGGCAGGTCTACACTGTCCATCCATTTGTATTTAGACTGTAATTTTTATATTTTATTTATCTTTTAGATAGATTATTAATCATATTTTGTGAATGTGAAAATATTGAAGGCATTGTAGATTGTAGACCATTTTATATTTTGCTAGCTGCGCCCCGCGGTTTCACCCGCATAAGTCTCAATCCCGTAGGAATATTGGGATAAAAAGTATCCTATGTCCTTTCCCGGGACTCAAACTATCTCTATACCAAATTTCATTTAAATCGGTACAGCGGTTTAGGCGTGAAAAGGCAACATACAGACAGACAGACAGAGTTACTTTCAAATTTATAATATTAGTAAGTAATATGGATATATTATAGTATGGATTAAGTAAGTACCTACACTTTTTTCGGTCTAGTTTCGCCAAGGGTACAGAAACAAAAAGTTCCTTTCGCGACACGTATATGGTTCTAGAACACGCCAGTTTCCCCATTTAATCTTTCACCATTATAATAGCCATATTAACGTTTCCCTATTATATGCTGCACCGTCGGTTATTAACAAAGGAGTTGATTCGTGCTTACGCAAACAAGAAACAGCACAGTATAATCCGATATCAGTTCAATAATTACCATTAGTCTATGTTAACGTACGCAGGAATTCATTACCTAATGTTAATTGCAATCGCAAACACCCAGGATATTGGGTTTCCGGGGTGCTAATGATGTTTCAATCCCTGGTATATACACTCGGCGTCACATAAATCGCACCTCTTCGAAAATAAGTTTAAAGCATATCCCACCAGCAACGAATACATTAAACCCAATTAATATTGGTATCAATTGAAAGTATGTTTAACGACCTTTAAATTAACAACAGTTAGAATTCCTAAACACAACAGATCTCATTAGCACGTAACGTTAAAAAAAATGTTGTCAAAATACGCATTAAAACGGCCACTAATTGCACCTCCCTACAAGGGTATAAAACGGGCGACCCGGGTTAAATGTGGGTCATTCGCTATTCAACCTTTGAAGTGAACACACGTGAACAGCTACAGCAAGAAAAATACCCCAGAAGATGGATACCACTGCAGATGAAGCCGCTCAAGTCATTGCACTACTGCAATCAGGGATGCGGCAATGTGATGTTGTTCGGCACTGAACTTGAGTCGTTTTGCCGTTCGACGAGTGTTCCAACGCTTCCAAGAGACTGGTGGGTATATCCGAAGACGTGGATCTGGAAGACAACGGTGCACATCCGAAAGAGACGATCGCTTCATTGTTTCGACGTCTTTACGTAATCGGTTCTCCAATGCTGTTGAGCTGCAACAACAACTGCGATCAGCTCGCAGAACTTCTGTAAGCGTCTCCACGATTAGAAGAAGACTGCAGGAGAAGAAAATTGCAGCTCATAGGGCTGCTACAGGGCCAAAATTGACTGCACAGCATAGGAGAGACCGGTTGCAATTTGCCCGTGACCATGTGGATTGGACAATAGACCAATGGAGGGCTGTGCTCTTCTCGGATGAGACGAGGGTGTGTCTTTTCTGCAACGACAGGCGTAGAAGAGTGTATAGGAGGCAAGGGGAACGATTCGCACAAGCCTGTATTCAAGAGACAGTGGAATACGGGGGTGGCTCGTGCATGATCTGGGGCGGCATGTCAATCGACGGCAAAACGAACCTTGTGTGTGTTTCTCGGACTGGAAGTGCTCGCGGGCAAGGGTCGCTGACTGCTGCACGGTACATAACAGAGATCTTAGAGGAGCAGTATGTCCCTTATGCGGGTTTTGTTGGCAGTGGGTTCACGTTAATGCACGATAACGCCCGCTGTCACAACGCTTTAATTGTAAGAGACTACCTGCAAGAAGTTGGAATCCATGTTATGCGCTGGCCGGCGCGAAGTCCAGACCTAAACCCTATTAAGCACCTTTGGGATGAACTGAAACGGCGAGTACGGGCACGTGATCCTGCCCCTACCACTCTCCAAGATGCCGTCGTTGCAGAATGGGACAACATTCCGCAAGAGACTGTTGTCACATTAATAAGGTCCATGAGAGAACGCATGGAAGCAGTCATTAGGGCTAGGGGGGTAACACTAGGTTTTAAGTGGTTTTTAAGGACTTTGTTGTAATTTTTGCTGATAAAATAAAATTTAACTTTTTAATCATTTGCATTAGCTTGCTTTTTTTATTCCCTGGTAAACAAAAAACCAAATCCATTGATTTATTCTGAAATTTAAATAAATTTCCTTTCCAATGATACCTTATAGTCATATGTCTACCATTGATTAATAGGGTTAAAATGACTTTGAAGGGAATTTTTAAAGAGGTGCGATTTTTGTGACGCCGAGTGTAGTTCTAACGATTTTGAAACTCGAAAACCATCGAAAATAGAGTGATTGAGGAGTTACAAATAATATGTTCAACAAAACTGATCTAAAAAAAGAAACGCAGATCAACTGGCAAGTTAGTGCCAAATGTGTGTTTGGTGTCTCTTAAAAAAACACCTTTAAAATGGGCTTGTTTTTAGCTTTTCAGTTAGTTTTAGTATAAGGTTGCAGTCGGGTTTTTTAATTTTTTTTATTACTTTTTTTATTTCCAGCTTTTTAGTTTACATATGTGAAAGATTTTGCAGACGATTTAGTTCTTGGTACGTGTTTTTTACGTTTTGTCACTTTGAATTACTTTTAGCCATATAAGTTGTATATAGTTCTGTAATCACCTTTTAAAACCCTTTATTTTGATATCCCACTCGATAGGTTTTGAGAAAAAACATTTTTTTTGAAGGCATAATATGGCGCCAAAAATCCGCCATTTTAGTTTTTTTTTAATTTTGATATACCCAGTGTCACTCTCGCAGTAAATACAAATCTAACGACACCTCTCAAGCTAAAATCCATCGAGCCGTTCAGGCCGCAGAGCGTGCCAAGCAATTATACATACATACATACAAACATACATACATACATACTCTCGAAAAACATAACCCTCCTTCTGGCGCAGTCGGGTAATAAACTTAAAAATTCGAAACAACAAGTCTCAAGCGATGTGATGCAGTTGGTTGCATTTAGTATAATCTCTGATTTGATGCGACCAACTGCATATACATACACACAGACCTACTAGTACTAGTACTCCAGACCGAATTTCAGCCATAGCGGCCAATTTCAGCGAAGACTAGCCATCGACGCAAGAGATATATTAGTGCACAAGGTGTGTGCGCATACACAGATGCACTCCCCTTTCCCTCACTCTAATCCGATGGAACGACACTCCGACACGACCGGAGAGAGATCAGGCGCAGGACTAACGGCTTAACATACTTTCCGAGACACGGGGGTATCACACCGCCAGTTTCCAAACTTCAGGCTGTTACTGAGAAATTCCTAGTGCTAAATAAATTATAATCCACAGCACACACAATCCTAAATAATCCACAACACAACTCGAAAAACTTCACCCTACTTCTTGGGTATCCGGGTAAAATATCGGGATTTCATTAGAATGTAAATCCTGACTTATAGTTTTTATCTGCTTAATACAAATCTTAAATTCATTCGGTCACTCACAGACAACGCACAACCTAAGCCGCTAGGTCTAGACATATGATATTTTGCACAAGAGTCCCTTTAAAGACGAAATTAAGGAAGGATTTTGGATCACTCATTCTCTATTGGGATGTCCCTAATGAATTTTCAAAAAATCCCCTAAGGAAGGATAGGAGGGCCGTAGGGGATGGAAGTTCGTGATTTTTCTGAAGGAATCCTATCGGGCACACGGCTTGTATAAAGAGAAAACTCTAAGACCAGGCCGTCAGTAGGGACTGGTCATCTCTTTGCTGTCACGGCGAATTTTAATTTAATATTTGAATTGTTTTTTTTTCTCATCTTTTCATTATGGACGCTTTTAACGTTCTGCATCGTTCTCACATGTATAATTTTTAACATGAATGATGTAACCAAGACTTTTTAACCATATTATTTTGATTTAAAAGAGTGTCCATGGAGTTTCTTGCCCGTTCTTCTCCATAGGTACCTACGCTTTGGAATGGGCAACTAGCTTCATCTTTCTGACTGACCGACCCCTGACAATTCAAAAGTTCCTGTAATTGGTTTAATTGAAATAAATGCTTTGAGTTTGAGTTTGAGACAACGTTGCTATACGGGAATTACTTTGAAGAGGAAGCACGGAACGCTGATTGCAACAATCCGACTTGCACTTAGCTGCTACACAAATTATTTAGTTTGATTTCAGCAAAGTCTTACGCTTAAAACAAACACCAAAGAACTTCCTTACTAATCTAACTTTGCATAGTTTTGAGTGCTGCCAAACGCCAAGAAATAACATAGTTAGCAAGTCAGGAATTCCGTTCGTAATGAGCATGCAAATTGTTGAATCTCAGCGCAATCCCGTTCTAGATTCCGAATCAAATCGCACTGTAGAATTAGGAGCTGCATTCGAGGAGTAGAATAGTTATTATATTGTTCTCTTACTTTTGATTGGAGTTCGTTGATTTTCATTTGTTTTACTACAAGTCTATTGGCAACTACATATACCTACCTATTCATTTGTTTAACATACGTCATGCTGGGCTAATTTTTCAATAGTCAGATAACTTTTATCTGAGGAATAAATATTGTGGTTTGACAGTTTTTGTAAACTGACCTAACCTAACTTAATAAAATCTTAAATTCCTTCACTGACAGACAATGCACAGCCTATAACGCTGGGTTGAGAAGCCTTCAATTTTGCAAAAGAGTTCCTTGGATTACGAAAGTAAACTCTAAGGAAGGAAATTGAAAATTCATCCCCTAAAGGTATTAAAAAGTAATGAAAGTTTGTGCGGAAGCTCGTCATTTTTGTCGTTGGAAAATCCTATCAGGCGCATGGCTTGTACAACAATTTTAATATACAGGGTGGAAGGATATCGATGCACAAAAAAAGCTGTTCCATACATTTTGACCTCGTAGGTATTGCACGTTTCTATGAAACAGCAATTTTTTTTTAATAACCGACGAAATATTTTTACGTTTCAGAATCAAATACTGAATCCATGGTAATACGTATAAAAAATAGCATCTTTTCCATGGGACCACTTGTATATAATAAATTACCTGAAACTTTAAAAGACCTTCCCATAAAAATGTTTAAAAATCAATTAACAAAACTATTGCTGGAGAAATGCTATTACACAATTAAGGACTTTTTAAATGACAAAACTATATAGGAAAATATTATCGATAAATGTACGTTGTCTCTGCAATTTAGAATGTTTCAGATTATAATAATGACATTGTTATTTATTTATTATTTTTAATGGTTGTTGCTGTATTGTAATTTGACAAACAGATTTTGACATTACCAGAATATGTAAAGATTATAACTAGTAATAATTGTGATTGTCGTTAATGTTTTGGATTATTTTGACATTAAGCTTTGTAACATTACACATTACGACATATATTCTTCATTACATGATTTGCGAGAGATTTATATTTAATTCATTGATTATTTTGATTATTATTTCGTTTATTTATTTATGTACATTAATTTATTATTATTATTATTTTTTTTTGTTAATCTGATCTGTAACTACATATTAAATTTGACTATGGCTAATAATAATCGTATCGATAGCTGTATCTATAGTACTATTCAATTCAAACCTAATATTTTGCATGCCGTAAGGTAAAATGTATCGGGACACTTATCAAATATTCCAACTTATATGTATACCTACATTATCAGCAAATAAATGATTTCTTTCTTTCTTTCTTTCTTTCTTTCTTTACGTTGTGCATCGGGGTTCCTGCCACGCTGTGTAGTTCTTAAAGATGATAAAAAGCGCGCTATGTTATGTCTGCAGAACTCTAATAGGACCTGCATGGGTTTTATAACCATTACTTCCATTGACCTGAACTCAGAGACAGACTGCTTCGTCGACCTAGTGGTCACAAGCGCTACTGCTGAGGTCCTGGATTAAACTCCCGGGACGGGCTAAATGTTAGCGCATCAGATATGCGCGTGATTGACCTAGGGCATAGAATAACTATTAGTATGTACTTCCGAGGGGCACGCGCCGGCAGCTGCGCGCCCACCGCTCCACTCAGCTCACAGACGCGCGCCGCTACGGACATTTCATTGTTTTCTTTCTTATAATATGTTAATTATGTAAATTACAGTTTTTTTTGTTTTTATTTGAAATGGGCTTGCTCTTGACTCTAGTCAAAAGTGACAGAGACAAAGTCGACGATGGAGCGAGCTTACCCAGAAGAAGCCTGTTCACTGTCACTTTAAAGAGATTCGGGTTGTATGCGCTCGGAAAAACAGACGCAGGTAGAGAGTTCCACTCTTTTGCTGTGCGCATTGTATAGGACATTTGCAAACGCTTACACCTATTGTAATACAGTCCACTACTTCTTTTATTACAAAGTACCGATTGAGCCCATTCACTAAGTGTTATTTATCAGTAGCAGCTCGCCGCGGAGTCAGGACTCGCATCCCGTTGAAGTCAATAGGCTCGCCCCCTATCACTTGGGACATAAACATAATTGGCGAAACGTGGGTGTCCACTTCTACCTCTGTATGTATGTCCTGTTGACGGAATGCCAATGAATAGAGGGATATAAGACCAATATAGCTCGTAAATATTCGTGGCTGACATAATGTGACCTCTAGTCACAATATAAGTCAACTTTTACATCAACCACAGGGATGGAGGTGGGTCTATTTTCTGCCTGGAGCCACACAATCCTCACAGATTGATAGACAGTAGCACAACTAATAGCATTGGCACATATCGGCTGTCTTCAACCGCGAATGGTCAGTGACAGCTCTAAATAAACCGCTCTCGTAAACATGGCTGGCACTATTGACGTGTGCATGTACTCCGTTAATATTGCAGATAAAACGCATTTGCTGGATCAGGCGGTCAGGTCCTATGCCAGCAGGAGATTGTAAAGCTATTAAATGTGCATGCATTAACGTGCCATGATTCTCTCAATTGGGTAGCAACAGACCATACATACATAAACTGACACCTTATTCCCATGGACTAAAAATCTAACGTCGCGTATAAATACAACAAGGAAGATTTCATTCAATGACAAAGCTGCCGCCCGTATGCTTTCTTAAAAGTAGTAAAGGCAGGGAAACAATATGCTAGAGAGTAGACTAAGATGCAAAAAGTGGAAAACAATATTGTCAGTAAACCGAATGATCATTATCTATTATAAGATTGGAAGAAGACACAAACTTAAATACATCATCAAATTAAAAACAAAACAAGGTGCATACCTGGGATACCCTCGAGGAACAGGATACCTTTCCACAGGAGGTACACCGAACTCTGGAGTGACGTCAGACTCTGGGTACCGACCTCTCCACGCCTGAGGCCGCTCTATGCTCTCTGCTTCACTTAAATCATACTGCAAATAAAATAACTGTCATCAGAACTCTATAAAACTTAATGGGACTACTCTACTCTTTTAAAATAATAATTAAGAGAAAGAAAGATAAGGTGGAAGTGGCAGCGCAAATAATATATAGACAAGACAACAGTATAAGTAACAGTATCATTTAGATTTTAGATAAATGTTTCAGATTTTTAATAAGTTTATTGTCTGAATTTAAAAACTTAATTAACAAAAATAACAAGATTAAAACCTAACTTAACTAAAACTATACAAAAACTAAAATATAGCGTCGAAAAATTCATCCGCATCGCTGTCGACTGGTAATGTACCCAAGAGACTGGCGGCATTGCCACGTTGTATGGCAATGCTTAGCCTTTGGCCAAAGTAAAAACCAGCCCTTGGGTCACGGGAAGTGTCAACCAGCCGTTTTGAAATTTCGGTAAAAAGACCATGAGCACTCGGACCCCACGGCCCGAGGGTTTCAACCCCAAACGGCTCGAAAATATAATTTCCGATAAGGTTATTATATTTTCGCCGCTTGAGGTTTTCCGCAGCCGCAGCAGCAGCGCCAGCACAGCATGCCGATCCAGGAAGGTGGGATGGCGCAAGAGTATCGACACAAGTTGCGTCCCACACTAAAGGCCTACCCACCTTCCAAGGAAATAGAGACATACCGTCCGGTCTCCTGCCATCGTCGCGTACCAAGCCATTGGGTTCTAATACAGCTGGAACGCCGACGGTAACAAGAGCTCGTCGGATGATGTCATTAATGTTCGCGTGGCGCGCTAAGCGACCCGCACTTCGGCTGCAAGACAGGCCGTGGTGTCCGAGGCTGTTGACATCTTCGCCACAGTGACAGCGATGAGGGGAACAGCAAGGAGTGCCTAGTCGCAGGGAAGCAGCGAGGCGAAAAGTAGTGTCGTCGAACAAAGTGCCTATGTTCGACGAAGGTAGTGCATGAAGCCAAAGTCCCGACTCCCATCTACCCACAGCCAGCAGGCGCGCACGTTCCGCAGAAGTAGCAGACGAGTCAAGTAAATTGTTCTGTACTACTCTGCAGAGCGGCTCATCCCACCGTCTCTGGGAAGATGGATTGTCAGGTGGATCTGTATTCGGGCAAGCGAGTCTCCAGGCATCCATAGCCTCGGTGAAACACGGCACATCAGAATTAATCAGTGTGGAGGCTAAGATTTTCCTGATTAATTTAACAGTGCCGTGGACCGAGGATATGAAAGCCGGTAAACTAATACTAGAAATTTTGCGGATGCCGAGGCCCCCCATACGAATGGGAAGAGTAGCTTGTGCCCAAGCTCGGTCGTCCATGGCCACATTTAAAATAGATGTTAATGTATGCCTGATAATTTGGTCCATTTGGTCTAAAAGGTGAGTGTGCTTCCATAAATGTGAAGCGCGAAGAAAATATGTTAATTTAGGGCCGAAACAGCAGTAGCGGATTAAAGTTATGGCCGAATGCATATTAATTTCTAACAATCTTTCCGAAACGTCATTGAAATTTTGAATTTTTTCCTGAATAAAACCGGGAAAGGAATTGTCAAAGATTGGAGACCCAAGAAGACGAAGAGAGCTTTTTTCAATAATTTTGATTTCTGGAGCTATTGATTTTTAATAGATCATAACAATCATAATATTAATCGATATAAGATTACATTGAATACGTAGACACTACACCGAGGAACAGTCCACTTGGGCATATTCTGTTACTATGTGCACATTGTGCAATAAATAAATAGTCAATCAGGGTTCGTAATAGCCACAATATCAGTGACGATTCACGTGATGTTTCAAATTACTGCTTCTTGAATTTCTATTATTCTTATCGCAAATTGGGCCAGCCAGCTCTTGACCTCGATCTCGGCTGGTGTAAAGCGATGGACGAGGTCTACAATTGAACGAGCAAGCCCAGAAGACGCCTATTCACTCTTGCTTTGAAGGCTGATTTATGTATAATCGGTGGTGCAATGCAATGAGCAATGAGCAAGAAAACTATCGTGGCAAAGTGACGAGTAACCCATATCAGTCACTCAGTTATCCACTGTCTGGCTCTCTACAAGTCAATGTTATACAAACAGCTTTTCCAGAGCATTTACTTACATATGCATAAATGCATATAAAGTGGCACAGCACTGAGAATTAATTACCAACATGTGCGGTTCGTTCACTAGATCTACTGATAAATATTTACGTTCATCTACACACGTCGGTCAACACTTTCGTTCGCGCCCGGTTCGAACCGTGACGGAACATTTCTATCCTTCGTGATGTAGTCAAACATTGAGTCTAATGCCCGTCGTCCACGATGCTACTCAAAAGTAACGTGTCATAAACTCAAATCACCAGTGAGTAGCCAGAATGTCACAGTAGGTACTAGCACATTATTTCAATGTACCGTGTACCTAGCTTCTGACGTTTCATAAGTGCCCATGTAGGTTTATATGAAATACAATATTATGATTTTGATTTTGAATGGTGGTCCGTACACGACGGAACTTATTAACGCGTTAGTGAATGGACCGCAATTGACATACTAGTGCTGAAGCAGCCCGGATTTTGGAAGTTGGCGCTGTGATACCCCGTACCTTGGTCTGCGCCTGATTTCTCTCTGTTCGTGTCAGATTACATGACGACACATCGAACTATGAGAGTGAGGGAAGAGAGAGTGCATCTGTGTCTGTGCATACACTTGTGCACTATAATATCTCCCGCGCCAAAGGCTAGTCTCCTTTGTGATTGGCCGCCGTAGCCGAAATACGGTCTGGAGTACTGCTGTAACATTCTGGCTACTCATTGGTGATTTGAGTCTGTAACACGTCATTTTTGGGTAGCGTCGTGGAGGACGGGCCTAATTCTCAGTAAATATCACGCCTACGTACGAAGTGATTCTGTTCGTCAGTTTTGGAACTGTTCTGATAATTGACGGTGTGCCATTAGTGTTTGTTTAGGAGTACTGTACTAGTGATTCGAGGGTCAGTTCATTGGTTGTTCAGTAAAATGGTTTGGACGTTCATCTTCAGCCTCAAGGTTATTTCGGTAAACTAAATTCTATTTACAGTCAACAAAAGAGATAAATATGCAGGATCGTCGGATATAGTTGAAGTTTAGTAAGAAACCGATGGATGTTGCAGACTGAAATTTAATTTGATGAATGAGCTGTTTCTTTTCTATTAATAAAAAAAAACTTTTTAAGAAAAAAAAAACCGACTTCCAAAAAAACACTACAAAGTGAAAAATAACTTTAATTTCGGAAGTCGGTGTCTTTGGATCTGTATTTTAGTTTTTTGCCACCGACTTCCGAAATTAAAGTTATTTTTCACTTTGTAGTGTTTTTTTGGAAGTCGGTTTTTTTTTTCTTAAAAAGTTTTTATTTCACGCTTTTTAGTGGGTCTGCTTATAATTTATCTAAGTTACAATAGCCTAGTGATCATCGCCTTTTACAAACAAAATATTGCTTTTCCCGATGCAGGGAAGTTAATTGTTGAGGAGTTCTCCAGGTCCACCATCAGCTCCATATCACCATTCACATTGTGACGAGCATGAATTGCTTAGCAACCATATTAAAGTAATCGAATCGCAACCCGTGAAATACTAAGATATTATTGAGTAGTTCCGGTGGCCATCTGTGGTCTTCATCATCAGTTCCACTTCACCAAATGGTGCTTTCCGAGAGCAAGTGCACGAGTTACTATAAAAAATACCCAAATCGCTATAGGTGTGCCTATAATATTTGAAGAGTTCCTTCGATTTCTCCAGGATCCCATCATCAAATCCTGACCTGATGTTTTTAGACTAGAAGCTGATAATCCTGGCTGCAGCATCAGGCCAGACTTATGTCAACATTGCATTGAATTAAAATTTAGTCCTGTTTAAAATGAGCCCAAACACGACTACGGTGCTGTTATTTCAAGGTTTGTACTTTTTCTGATGCTCCTGGCTTCAGCATCAGGTCTCTATGTACCTCGGTGTTCCTCATTAACAGTACGTTTATCCACACATCGAGCCCTTTTCAATGAGCCTAAACACGATATATCTGCTGTTAGTTGTCGAGGAGTTAGGTACTCTGCAGACTATCCTGACTGCAGCATCAGGTCATGACTTGATGATCATAAGAGCAAATGTGGCAAATGCCCTATCAAACATCAAAACAATTTACTAAAACAGTCCTTGCCTGTTTGAGTAACTTCTTACTGTTAAGGAGTTGTACCTTCCATCATCAGCCCAGCTACCTGAGATGGTGACAACCATACGCAAATAAACAAGATACTTCATAAAATATGCGAAAAACAATAAGTGAGCCTATAAAATTTGAGGGTTGCCCTCGATTTCTCTAAGATCCCATCATCAGATCCTAACTTGGTGACAATGGAACCACCTCAGAACTATCTACTTTCAAACAAAAAAAGAATTTTGAAAATCCATCGACAATTGGCGGAGTATTCGATGAACAAACATACAAAATAAAAATAATAATGATGATAATAATAAAAAAAAACATACAAACAGCCGAACATAGTACCTCCTCCTTTTTGTGAAGTCGGTAATTAAATGTTATTCGAGAACATCCATCAATTTCGTACTAAACTTCAACTATATATATATTTCACAACTATCACACAACGCCATCTAGTCCCAAGCTAAGCAGAGCTTGTGTTATATATATTCGACGATCAAAGTCAAAGTCAAAGTCAAAGCATTTATTTCAAATAGGCACATAAAAGGCACTTTTGAACGTCAAAAATTATCTTAAAATAGAATTGATTCTAGTCGCCCATTCCAAAAGGTAGTTTTCGTATGGAGAAGAATGGGCAAGAAACTCCACCGTTACTCTTTTAAAATGTTTTAGGTACAATATTTTGCATGGGTACATTAATTATATAATAACATGTGAGGACGATGCACCTAAAATAAAATTACTATACCACAATAGGTAAAAGAATTAAAAACGAAACCATGACATATAAATTAATTATCTGATAGATACATGGTGCTCACATATTTACAAACATGGTACAAGCAAAACGATTTTTATTAAAAAAAAAATATATACAAGTAATAAGTCAGGGTGTGAGTAATGAATGTAAAAACTAATAAAAAAAAATTACAATTAAATTAGCAACCAGTTTGATTTTGTCTAGACTATAGATTGTCCTATGGAGCAGGACCAGCATCCTTATCGCATTTGTTGACTGTACTTACAAAGTTTTCATGATAACATCAGTTATTACTCTGTCCTACTGCAGGAGCATCATTTGATACAAAGTCAGAACTAACATTGACCGAAGCGCTTGTTTACTTAGTTGGCAATTGCAGGCAGTTGAAGTCTAGATTTCCTCAAGTTGTTTTCTTGTTTTCCTTCATCGTCATTAATGTTCAAATATTGTAGTAAAAAGAGAATGAAAAATTTACGTAAACCCTTGCTAGGTTTTGCTCCCCCGATCCTCATGCTTAAAACCCTTTCATTTTTTTACTAGCCTTTGATGTTTCACTGCTGGGCAAATGGCTCCCTACTCGCCTTCCACCTTCCTTCGAGTTATTGCAACAAAAATATGATTTACCTGAAGCCGTAACCTAGCGGTTCTTCTTCTCGTGAACCCTGGACATCCTCTGCAGAGACAGATGAGTGCATAGATGCACTTGAACCAACGCGCCAGCAGCTCACCTGGAATGGTAGCGCTTTGTTATATTTAATAGAATAATGACTATTGGCAATTGGCAAAACTATGTATTTCACGATGTTGGTCTTTCAAAATTGTCACGTGTGAAGATGGACCAGTTTCTTAAGTAGGTTTACGTTTCCGTTTGACGCTTGTTAGAATGTAAATTGATTTTAGATAATCTAGGGACCAGACTTGACCCTCTTACGGCTTTCCTTAAAAAAATAAAATCCTTTTTAATGATGGATACCCTGAACATATGTGTCTAGCACGTCTCAAAGGTATAAAAACTAAAAAACGAATTATCTGCTGTGTTTTCTAGCTTGAAACTCCTTAAAAGTTAATTAGGTTATTTATCCAATCTTATTGTTTTCTCCTTTTGTGAACAAACGCCGAGTTAATTCCCAAGTGGTATACCACAAACAAAACAATTAATTGTTCTAACAAACTAAACAAATCAAATTATACGATTCTCAGATTTTCAATTAATTCACTACCTACGCAAAAATGTTGTTGAGGAGAAAATTGTGATTCGGAGAAATTATATTTACTCCAGTATACCACAAACAACAGTAGATGTTTCGCTTCTTCACAGGGAGGGGTTCCAGAATTGGTATTTTAAGAGGAAACCACCCATCCCTATGTGCTGATGGTGATCACCGGGGTGGTTTTAGTGAGGTAAAAATCCCACACTCCCCGATCTCCCTCCCCGGAGGTCGCGTGCCTTTTGAGGTTTTTCCCCCCGAGAAAAATAAAACAAAAAAAAGGTGTTTCAGTTCATAATTTAAATGAAATGTCATAACTATGAAGAGGAAAGCCATTATATTATCTGCACGTGTATAGGTAGGTATTGCAGTCTGCTAAATTATGTTTATAGGTTGACTAGTAATTAGTGACCGATGCTTAAAGACATGATTGAACAAACAACATACCCAAAGAAATGATTTTTTTTAAATTTACTAAGCGCATGACTCCAATGGAACCGCGCGCGCGGTCTCTACAATTGATAAATGAATGAAACAGAATAATGCATGGTAAAAATGGAATAGTTTTGTTTGTTAAAAGGGATGCGTAACTAAATTAAATCGCAGCTGATGGTGCATTATTTTCGTTAGGTACTCAATATTCTAGGCTGATTGGTGATATGCGCTTGGTAATATTAAAAAATCGTTTCTTTAGGAAAGTTGTTTAATATCATGATTACAATCATGTGTTTAAGTTACGGTCACTAATTAAAAGTCACCCTGTATACATAAACTGTCTAAACCCAAACCCTTTTCTTTCCCCCAATCCCTTTACAAAATTGCGATTTTATAATTTATATTCTAAGCACAATTATTGGTAGTATACACAGTAACTAGATTGTGGAGGTCAGATAGGCAGTCGCTTCATGTAAAATACTGGTATTCAGCTGCATCCGGTTAGGCTGGGAGCCGACTCCAACATAGTTGGGAAAAGGCAGGCAGATGATGATGAATTTTTTTTTTTCTTTATTTACATATTATTAGGGACTTTTATACAATGATGATGAATTATTGACAGTATACACCTCGTGCCTCGTGTGGAGCAGTGGTGGTAACGGCCGCGACTCACGAGTTGTAGGTCGTAGATTCGACCCCAGACAGGCGCTTTACTTTTTATAAATTATTCCATTACCACTGCTCTCAAAACGGTGAAGGAAAACATCGTGAGGAAACCGTCATGTCCTAGAACCAAAAATTCGAAGACATGTGACATCTACCAACCCGCACTGGGCCCGCGTGGTGGATTACAGCCCACTCCCTCTCACTGAGAGGAGGCCTGTGTACCAGTAGTGGGGACATTATAGGCTGATTATGTATACACCCCGTATTGTTACTAATAACATACTGTACCACATCGAGCGTGGTAGTGGAAACCGTTGTCCTCTGAGAAGAGAGAAGCGTCCGCCAAAGCTCCCTGAACAGACGGTAGTCGCCTTAAGAACAGGAGGGTATCTTGTATAGGTATGAAATCGATCACAGTATTATTCTAGTTGGTAAAAGATAATTGTTTATCTTTTCTCCGTCTCCAGACGAAGGGTAAATATGCGAAACATGAAAAGAAAAAGACTTGGCCTCATAAATTCTAATTCAATTTACAAAAAAAATATTTGATTGAATCAAGAAATACAACGTAAAAGCGAGCACTTAGATCCTGTGAACTTATTCCTAAGATCCGTGAATCCGAGAAAAAGGAGCCCTTGGAAATGTTATGTTCAAACAAAATGAATGGACATTTGATACAAATAAAACACATCAAGATGTCCGAATGTGTACGAAATATTTATCTCAGTTGTTTATATAAACAGATCCAACCATTGGATGTGTTTATAAAAATGACAACTTCCTTTACGAAATAACAGTAAACAGAAGACGCCAATGTTTAGGGAAAATTATTATTTTCTTAATTTATTTTTTTCTGAAACTCCACCCGCTTAGTTACAGCTATTAAAGCAACGACCATACATCCCGTATTAAAGTTTGAAAGTCTTGGGCTTCTAAGTACTTTAACGTACTTCATTTAATTTTAGTAAATAAAATAGTCCGTTTTATTTTATTTCTATAGGTTTATAAGGTTATAATACTAAAACAAATGAAGACGTGTTTCTGGGGAGTTTGTAGCGCTATTTCATCTTCATGGTTTATGGCTTCCGCAGATCGGAGTGACGCGACTCTGATAGAACAATATTTCCATGAAGTTTTCATAGAAATGGTTCCACCAGAGACATGTCGCGCCTGTCTGCGGGAGCCTTTAAACACTTGCGAGCGGTGAAAGGTAGGCTTATTTTGAAGATGTTTACTGTTTACTTTGACGTTCGAATATTTCTGGTTTTCAATACATTTCAAAGGAGTTTCAAGTTTTCAATTCCATTTGCCAACAAGTTCTATTGGGATTCTCATTTAAGAAGCGGAGGACGCTGATTTATTCGAAAAAAAAAACAATTATTGACAAATATTCTTAAAAGCATTCGTTTTGAATATCAATATTGCCATTTGAAGACTAATCATTCAAATAGAAATTGAATCTTTTCAGTTTCGCCAATCGAGATTCTCTAATCATTCTTACTTTTATCGTAATGAGCTGTCTTACTTAGCAAAAATAATTTGGGCAATTATACATTTAGGTATAATAAGGGGCCCTTTATTACCTTCAAATTAGTCCACCTCGATGGTTAATCACAATTCACTCTAGCAAATTCGATGAGGTATTTTAAGCGTGCAAAAAATTATCTCGCTTTTTTTCATTTCACGGTACCTAAGATCAATTTGTACTTTCAACAGGAAAAAAGTTATAAATATTTATGATTTTTTTCACATTCATCGACAAATTTTGATACCTGTCTACTTTGTTTCACACACAGGCTGGCAGGGACATACACACGCAACCTGTTACTATGAATTCGGCCCATGATTCTAAGGTCCGGCGTTTCTAAAGCCAAAGATGTAAACAATAATGGCCACTCGAAATTGAATAAAATCGATATACAAAGAACATGTACTTTAAGTAATGTTTGTTTTCGTCTAAAACTAGATAAAATAAATCTAAATAATAGCTAACTAGACGAAAACAAACATTACTTAAAATAAATGTTCTTGTATATCGATTTTATTCAGTTTCGAGCGGCCATTGTTGTTTACATCTTTGGCAAATTTAGAAACGCCGGACTGTAGATACTATAGCGTAGAAATTTATCGTCGGTTATCAAAAAAAAAAAAACTGCTGTTTCATAGACAAGTGCAACACAGATGGGGTCAAAATGTATGGAACAACTAATATTATTTTTATAACCGAAAATAAAAATTCAACGTAGGCTTAGATGGAATCACGTACTGAATCCATGGTAATAGGTTGAACGTCGATGTCCCATGTGCCACCCTGTACTAGGAAGGGATAAAATAAAACTGATGCAAATCTTACCAACATTGGTCAGGTAGAGTAGGAACAGCGGCATCCCCAGCAGCGCGTACAGCACGGTGACCACCTTGCCCCAGTCAGTCTTCGGAGACAGGTGACCGTAACCTGGTGAACAGCTCGACTGGTCACATAGACATAATCACGCCTGTAATTTCCGAAGGGTTGGGCAGAGGTGTATCTATAGGAACCCCCACATTTCCCCAGTTATGTTTAAGTCCCATATAATAGGGGGCGAGCCTATTGCCATCAACCAGACACAATTCCAGATTCCAGGCTGCTACTGAGGAATTCCAGATAGAAAAACCCAATAGAATTTTGCCCGACCCGGGAATTGAACCCAGGACCTCTAGACCAACGAGGTAGCGGTTATATAGACTAAAACAGGAGTTTATGTATCAGTAGAAAATGCTTGATGAGAACCAGAACGTTTTTTCCTGGACGACATTCTACCGATGTAGAAGTTCTTTGTGGAGTTGACTTACATAACAGTCTCTTAAAGATTTCAAGAGTACGCTGGTGTCAATTATCTGTCTAACCATGCATTACTTACGTACGGCTATTGGAACCACAAAACAAATATGCTCTGACATTATGATCTTACAAAATTCTTACGGTGTACGATAAAAAATATTCTATCTATCTGACTTACTGGACCCTTACCTATAGTGGTAATCACAGTGAGGGAGTACAGGAAGGCTGAGGAGAAGCTCCACTGTCGCGAAGATCTTCCACCGTCCCAGCCCTTGTGCACCGCCTTCACTATCTTACTCTGGTAGTTGAGCAGTTCTGTGCCGATCCTGAGACCAACAATAACTGGTAAGACTGATATGCAAGCTGAGAAAAACATAAACTCTAGCCATCAATCTTCAATCAACAAAGCCTGTCGCAGTCCACTGCTGGACATAGGCCTCTCCTAGGCTGCGCTACAACACCGCCTTCCGCATCCAGTCGGTCTCAGCCACTTTCTTAAGGTCGTCGGTTCATCTAGCTGGGGGCGTCCCACGCTACGCTTGCCGATACGCGGTCTCCACTCTAGAACTCGTCTGCTCCACTGGCCATCGGTCCTTTGACAAACATGGCCAGCCCACTGCGACTTCAGTTTGCTTACTCTGCAAAGCTTTATCGATTACTCCGGTTCTTTGCCTGATTGTATCCATCAAAGAAACTCCGAGCATAGCCCGCTCCAAAGCGCGCTAAGCGACCTTGAATTTGTGGACTAGCCCGACTGTCAGTGTTCACGTTTCGGTACCAAATGTCGTATCTGGCAAGATGTACTGGTGGAAGACCATAGTCTTCAAACATTGCGGGATAGGTGACGAGAAGACTTGATAAAGTTTTCTGAACCATCCAGCCATCAATCTTGGAAATTGCTACTTATGGGTAAGCTGCTAATCACGACTAGTTTCATATAACAAGGACAACCAACGACAAGATCTCTGAAATTGTAGTTTTAGAACGTCAAAAATCATTCGGTATGTCCAGGACGACCTGGGCGCCAGGCAGTCTCCCAATCAGTCGTAGGCAGCAAGGTGCTAACTGTACTGCAATAAAAAAACCAGAGTTTATAAGCTCTCGATAAGGACTTCTCTTAGGTTCTGCTGATTCTGTTCTGTTTCTTAGAAACCCGTCATGTGATACGCACCTCTCCTTCACCGCCGTCTCATTGAAGAGGTTCAGGTCCAGCGTGACGTTCTGCCACAGATACTCCGAGAGGTTTTCGCGTTCACGCTTCATTTGATTGTCTACCTTCATCTCGCTACCGCCCTCTATCGCTTTGAACATGAATGCACCTGTAAGAAGAGAGTAATATTAATAGGCGCTCTTGACAAGGTGTAATTGAAAGAAATATTCGAATTATTTCATGGGCAAACTCCCGTAATTAAAAACGTCCAAAGTCTAGTCACAATCTCATCTCAGCGACAATCAATTTCAAAAACTTGTCAAAAATGTAGGGAATTTAGAGGTATTTTTGACAGATTGAGACTGAGATAAAACTATGAACATTATTAAAATTTCGGGAATTACCCCTCGGGTTCTAGCCCTTTACTGTATAATAGTAGAATGCCAACTATTCTGCTATGAATACTAATCCATACATATTCTTACAATATCATAGATTGAAATAAATCGACTTAAGAACTATAGGCCCCTCATCTAATATTCCCAACGTTACGAATTCTGTTTATCATAAGCAAATTCTGTAACACTTTGATGATCATACCATCACATAGACATGAAAAGACTGTCACACCAAAGATAATTACATGTTTTGAATAGATTATGTCTTCATTTTTTGAGCTTGCGCATTTGCCGTAGCTACTGTGTCACTTTTATCTCATGCCAAACACCGCCTTATTATTAATTTATCACGAGAATGAACCACGAAGACAGATTCCTTTTAATTTACCGAGGACGACAGCCGAACATAAATTACGGAGCATCACAATGTCGTCAAGAAAAACACGAGTTTAATTTTGAAGAGTTTCTCTTTGAAGCTGTGGTAAGGTAGCGTGCACACTGTCGGGGAGAGTGACTTGACGAGAAATGGTTCCTGTTGACTTATTCTTACCAAGAGGTACCGTGCTATCTAACTGGGTTGTGTAAGCAGTCGCTCCATGTAAATACTGGTATTTAGCTGCATTGGGTAAGACTGGAAGCCGGCCTTAACATAGTAGGGAAAACTCAAGGCAGATGATGATGATTCCTGTTGACTGATTGTATTTCTATCTAGCTCGGTGCTAAGAAAATAAAGGTCTAATTTTTACGTTTTGAAGGGCAGTTAATTTATTGTAATTAGGCTCTCGCAAGTACAAGACATTCATCATCATCATCACCAGCTTACAGCAGTCCACTGCTGAACGTGCATAGGCTTCTCCAATTGCACGCCATTCAACTCGATTAATACAAAACATATTAAGGTAGTTATAAAGGCGGATATTCTTGGAAAAAATTAGCAGTAAAATACCTGTTCATAAATTTTAATCAAATTAAATCTGTCCTCTTCACAAAGTTACGCTCTCGGAATAACGAAATTATCCAGCACTTCGCATCACTACAAAAATATAATTATTCTGTAAAGATTTCCAGGAATTCCGTTCAGTTTACAGACTCTTGGCATCTTTGTTACATTCCAGGCATAATTATTAAGAATCTATTCAAAAGAGGCTGTCCGTGGGCACATTGAACGTCCTTTCAGATGAAAGCCTTTTGAATAGCAAGGTAAATAGGAGTTATGATTAAATACCAGGCCGTTATTAAGTCTGATAAATAGTATTTCCTGCACAAAAGATCCATTAACCACGGAAACACGAACTAATTTAATATCTAGAATGAAACATTATTTTTAGATTAACGTCTTACTTGCCTTCCAAGGAAGACGAAATGTTATTGTAAAACATTTTAAAAGAGTAATGGTGGAGTTTCTTGCCCATTCTTCTCCATACGGAACTACCTTTTGGAAGGGGCAACACAAATCAATTCGTTTTTCTTGGGAATTTTATCGTTCAAGAGTGCTTTTTTAGAAAATGTATGTTGAATATTATTGAAATAAATTAATTGACTTAGACTTTGGACTAACACAATTTTACGGACGAGAAACATGGATAATCTTATCCACAACCAAAATATATAAAAATCAACGACAGTCTAAAAATAAAACCGAAAAAATAAGATTCTTCCTATCTTTGATTGTACAATGAAACTCCAAATTTCATTTGCATCAAACTTTCTCCAATATTCTGTGATCGTGTGCAACTGCCTAACGCGATAACGCAGGGCCCCACAACCCCTCTTTCTTCATCAAAATGACAAAGGAAATACCCAGCAGAGATGCTGTAAAAGTTAAAAGTGCTCAGTGAAGTGTAAAGTTCAGGCTTTCAAGCCATCTAATGACGTGGAGCGACAAGCATAATTCTATTATTGTGGCACAAATACCCTTTGATTTAGAAGGAAAGAGCGATAAGGCTTGTAGAGTTATAGCAATGATTGATATTGTGGCGTGGTCATTCGAGCGTGGTTTCACAGAAAGTTTTGAAGTCCATTTTCGATTTGAAATAAACCTGTTCCATTATCTCAAACTACGTAAGGCTCGAACAAAATTAAGATCCTGTTGTAACCATGTCGGTATAAGCACATTGCTTAAAGTTTAGCCTTTTGAGGGCTTCTGCTCGAATTGGGGCGGTGTTAGCGATGTAAGTTAGTAGTTAGTACCTTCTTAGTAAGGTTTCGTACTTAGACCAACATTTAGTCTTGAATTCTTGATACGCACCAAACATTGTAATTTAAATTTGATTGCATGTCGTAAAACTGTATTAATCATAAATCATTTATCTATGTTTTCAAATCGACATACCTGAGTATCATGACGAGTCAATCAGGATTTCCATCCAAATATACGCTAACGAGTAACATTATGAGCATGAATTTAACTCAAACCAGAAAAAAAGTACTAAAGGTCCTAATTTTTTTCCGCATTTCTATTTATAATTTATATGGTTTACGTTATAACAATAAAGTTTGTATCTATATATCTAAACATCAATAATCGTAACGTAATATCACAAGGCACCACAATCGGCCCCCTACCAAAAGAGCATCTCAAAAAAAAATAACCGACTCCCAAAAAAACACTACAAAGTGTCTTTGGTTTTGTATTTTCGTTTTTTGCCACCGACTTCCGAAATCATTTATATTATCCTCCTTTTTTTGAAGTCGGTTGAAAATGTACCACATAGCCATAACAACATCAGGCGCTTACCATAACACAACTCCCCTCAATTCATCATGTTTTATAGCATTTGGCAACACCGCCGTACAATCGTTTGTGGTGTACCGAAAAGGTCGCGGCTGAATTATCGATTGGCAAACACTTTCTAACAACTGTTGCGGTTTTGATTCCATTTAATGCCTTTGTTGCGGTTCCCATATTATATTTATGGAGTTTTGACATCGGAATTAGATGGCCTAAATGGCGAAGTAGGTTTGTTGTTCTACTTTCATTGGGATTGTTAGCACTGATGTTTAAGTATTTGTTGGGGATCTGAAAGTTTGTTGAGTAGTTCATTTGTATCACAGATAATCGAAATGACTATATTAAATTCCAATTGACTGCTGTGGCTAGACGGCTATTGACAATCGCTTCTTTTTTGTAGCAATCTATCTACCCTGCTTGTTCAATTTGATTGAACTTTCTCAAACTTCCAATCTTTGTTAGTTTATTGTTTACCAGCTCTAAATAAGTATTTAAACTCCTTGCACAACTTTACAGTAGTAAAAAAGCTGGCCAAGTGTGTATCGGATCATGCACATTGAAAGTTTTTTTTTTTTTCATAATATCACTACACCATTGTTTAGCGGTTCATAAAATACAGTAGTATTCTTCATTTCATTGATACAGTGGCAATAGTCTCCGAGAGCAAATGAACAGAAGTGGCTCAGTGGTAAAGGCCTAGAATTACGTGTCGTAGGTTGGAACCCAGACAGGCAGTTACTATGTGTCATTTTATTTCCACTCCCTCTCAAAACGGTGAAGTAATCAAAAAAACATTTTACGGAAACTGGCATGTCCTAGAAAAAAATCGAAGACATATGACATCTACCAACCCACAATGGGCCCGCGTGGTGGAAGGCCCACTCCCTCACACAGAGAGGAGGCCTGTGTCCCAACAGTGGGAACGTTATAAGCTGGGTAACATGGCTGTAAAACAGACGGACGGACGAAAAGGACGAAATTATGACAGACAGACGTTTCCCTGTGCCATTGTAAAATTATATAGGTATCAATACATAGCCTTCGGAGTGATTGCAGTCCTCTCAGTATACCTGGAGCGCCTGGAACTGATTACTGCCTTTGACGTCTCTCCGTATAGATCCGTTGAATGCGACATTACGGCTTTGATTGCGCGTTGACTGGGAGCGGGACTGGTGACGTAAGCAATCGTTTAAGATCTTTACGAGTCTTTCTAAAATGATGATAGGAAAAACTGAGAAGAAACGAATTCCGCCTCTACATTTATGTGCTTAAAGTATTAAATAAATAAACGAATTAAACCTAATTCGTTTATAAGTTACAGTCCGCGATTTCGTCTGCATGTAGGTATTTCATATTTCATCATTTTTAATACAAATATCCAGGATGAAAAGTAGCCTTCAGATCCTAGATCCCGTAATATTTTACAACGTTTGTTTCAGTGGTTTAGGCCTAAAAAAGATAAATGAGCCAGACAGACAGAGTTACTTTCGCACCAAAATATTAGAATTTAAGTATTTGTGAATGATTCCTAATAACTTGCCGACAGAACAGCTATTGCTAAACGTACTGGTTTACGTAGACGACAGATAAATATGACCTTTTTTCCGTGGGGAAATCTTCGTGGATTCCCTCCGTCTGGGGAGAACGGAGGGTTATCTCAGACTCCCTCACTAAAACCCCACTGTTCCTTCTCATCATCATCTGCCTATCCTTTTCCCAGCTGTCTAACCGGATGCACTGAATACCAGTATTTTACATGGAGCGACTGCCTATCTGACATCCACCACCCAGTTACTGGGTAATACGATACCCCTTAGTAAGACTGGTTGTCAGATTTTCGGGCTTCTGACGACCCGTAATTACTGTCAAAGATCCACGAATGACAGCCGGGACCAACGGCTTAACGTGCTTTCCGAGGCACTGAGGGGTCTTGGTATATAAAGATGGTCACCCATCCACGGACCAACCGCGACAAGCGTAGCTTAACCTGATCGATCGACCCGTGCGGCTGTTATTACTTAACCACAAGCCCCTCCCACTGTTCCTTGTACTACCATTAATACATAAAACACATAAATACGAGTACCCATAGTCCTGAACTTTTTTCTTCATAGACAGCTTAGAGTTACGTGGAAGACGCACTCGACGCGAAAACAGTCTAACAGACAATGTATGTGCGGACGCCGGAGGGCTACATTAATTTCCTACCCCCTATTTAAAGCACACCCTATTATTTGTTTATGTGCACAAACCACCCTGAATAGCTCACTTATCTTCAAAGAATCAAAGAGCCCGCCCAGCATAACCAATCACATTAAAGGCATTAATTAGCCGTATTCGCGATGATTCATCAAACGCGGCCCCATTCTGAAGTACGGAAGCTTTAATTAAAACTGATGCTGGTTCTCTATCTTAAGGGTTCGAAATAGCATTAATTCAGGGATTATTTTCTAATCAAAACACAAGTGCTTAGTTGGCTACTGTAACATGATATGGCCGACCAACTTTTGAGCGAATGTTTGTCACGGCTGAGTTTCGCGGAAAATTGGAATTTGTTTTTGAAGTGTAAACTTCTTTAGCGGCGTTGCACACTTTTAGTAATGGGTAAAAAATGATAAACTCGCGTCAGGGCATCGCGTCAGGACACGTGACCGTCAGGAGAGATTTCCTCCCCCCTCTCTTTCTACGGCGGCGCCAACCGAAGTGAAGTGACACATGGACACAATGGATGGATGGGTGGATGGATGGATGGATGGATGGATGGATGGATGGATAGATGGATGGATGGATGGATGGATGGATGGATGGATGGATGGATGGATGGATGGATGGATGGATGGATGGATGGATGGATGGATGGATGGATGGATGGATGGATGGATGGATGGATGGATGGATGGATGGATGGATGGATGGATGGATGGATGGATGGATGGATGGATGGATGGATGGATGGATGGATGGATGGATGGATGGATGGATGGATGGATGGATGGATGGATGGATGGATGGATGGATGGATGGATGGATGGATGGATGGATGGATGGATGGATGGATGGATGGATGGATGGATGGATGGATGGATGGATGGATGGATGGATGGATGGATGGATGGATGGATGGATGGATGGATGGATGGATGGATGGATGGATGGATGGATGGATGGATGGATGGATGGATGGATGGATGGATGGATGGATGGATGGATGGATGGATGGATGGATGGATGGATGGATGGATGGATGGATGGATGGATGGATGGATGGATGGATGGATGGATGGATGGATGGATGGATGGATGGATGGATGGATGGATGGATGGATGGATGGATGGATGGATGGATGGATGGATGGATGGATGGATGGATGGATGGATGGATGGATGGATGGATGGATGGATGGATGGATGGATGGATGGATGGATGGATGGATGGATGGATGGATGGATGGATGGATGGATGGATGGATGGATGGATGGATGGATGGATGGATGGATGGATGGATGGATGGATGGATGGATGGATGGATGGATGGATGGATGGATGGATGGATGGATGGATGGATGGATGGATGGATGGATGGATGGATGGATGGATGGATGGATGGATGGATGGATGGATGGATGGATGGATGGATGGATGGATGGATGGATGGATGGATGGATGGATGGATGGATGGATGGATGGATGGATGGATGGATGGATGGATGGATGGATGGATGGATGGATGGATGGATGGATGGATGGATGGATGGATGGATGGATGGATGGATGGATGGATGGATGGATGGATGGATGGATGGATGGATGGATGGATGGATGGATGGATGGATGGATGGATGGATGGATGGATGGATGGATGGATGGATGGATGGATGGATGGATGGATGGATGGATGGATGGATGGATGGATGGATGGATGGATGGATGGATGGATGGATGGATGGATGGATGGATGGATGGATGGATGGATGGATGGATGGATGGATGGATGGATGGATGGATGGATGGATGGATGGATGGATGGATGGATGGATGGATGGATGGATGGATGGATGGATGGATGGATGGATGGATGGATGGATGGATGGATGGATGGATGGATGGATGGATGGATGGATGGATGGATGGATGGATGGATGGATGGATGGATGGATGGATGGATGGATGGATGGATGGATGGATGGATGGATGGATGGATGGATGGATGGATGGATGGATGGATGGATGGATGGATGGATGGATGGATGGATGGATGGATGGATGGATGGATGGATGGATGGATGGATGGATGGATGGATGGATGGATGGATGGATGGATGGATGGATGGATGGATGGATGGATGGATGGATGGATGGATGGATGGATGGATGGATGGATGGATGGATGGATGGATGGATGGATGGATGGATGGATGGATGGATGGATGGATGGATGGATGGATGGATGGATGGATGGATGGATGGATGGATGGATGGATGGATGGATGGATGGATGGATGGATGGATGGATGGATGGATGGATGGATGGATGGATGGATGGATGGATGGATGGATGGATGGATGGATGGATGGATGGATGGATGGATGGATGGATGGATGGATGGATGGATGGATGGATGGATGGATGGATGGATGGATGGATGGATGGATGGATGGATGGATGGATGGATGGATGGATGGATGGATGGATGGATGGATGGATGGATGGATGGATGGATGGATGGATGGATGGATGGATGGATGGATGGATGGATGGATGGATGGATGGATGGATGGATGGATGGATGGATGGATGGATGGATGGATGGATGGATGGATGGATGGACAGCTGATGGCTCGACCGTCTGTGTAGTAGCCACACTGCTGTGTAGTCGTAAAATTCGTGTATATAAAGTGTTTAAAATATGGAAATTGAACAAAGTGCATCTATTACTGAAAAAAGTGACGCAGAAATAGTGAAAAAAAATGAGTTATATTAATTAAATTAATAATTGATTTATTTCAACGTTAATATTCGAGTTTTCACTTCTGCCGGCACTCCCGGAGTGCAACCCGTCTTTTTTTAGAACAAGCATTTTGTTTTGTTTGTGCAAATGGCTGGAATTTTTAATTTTTGGCAGACAAGGGGGTTTACATAGATATAGAGGTTTGATAAAGGCTAAAGTTTTTGGGAATAATAAAATGATCGGCGTTATACTGCTGTATCGGCTATTGCCGCTGTGTATAGTTATGCTTCGAAATAATAATGGACTGCTACTGGTTTAAAAATCTGTAATGTATTTAAGTTTAATTTAATGTTGACATGACGTCTGCAATGTGAAGGCGAGACGACGACGGACGACGATGACTAGCCCCCTGGCGGCGCGAAGTGGAGACGCGGTATGGCTCCGCAGGCTTGGTCGCAGAAAGTCCTGCCGTGCGCCATCTGGCGGTGGCGAGGCCGTAACAACTGCTTTATGGCTTGATAGTTCTGAGATACCTACAGTTCATTATATTGTGTTCGTTGTTTATTGTTTTGAGGTACATAGTTTGCTACTATACTAGTTTTGAGACACCCAATAGTTTGCTAGTTGACTAGTTTGAAGATACTTGTTTGCTAGTTTTCAGATAAGTACTAGCTTGTTAGTTAATTAAGTAGTTTTAAGGCACAAGTAAGCCAGTTTTAAGATACTACTTTCCCAGATTTTAAATACTAGCATGCCAGCTCAGAGATAGCATGCTAGTTTTGGTGAAAAAGATAAAACTTTGTGACAGACGACGAAGGCTTTGGCTACCTAATGATTCCGTTGCCACCACATGAGATCGCCAGAAACCTAGCTCTTGTTCTAAAATGTTGTAAGTATCTTTCCTGTTTTTACTATTTTATGTGTATGCGGGTCACATCAGCCGCATGCACGATGACCGCTGGGCAAAAATCTTCACACATTGGGTGCTTCAAGATGGATGGCGTCGCCGAGGTCGGCCCAGAAAGTCATGGCGAGATGACCTGGATGCGTACCACGAGGGTTGGTTCGAGGTGGCGCAGGAAAAGAGTTCCTAGAAGGATTTAGGGGAGGCCTTTGCCCAGCAGTGGAATAGAATAAGCTAACAAAAATAAATGTGTATACAAGCCGTGCGCCTGTTGGGATTGCCCATCGGGAAACTTCCATACTCATCATTAACCCCTTTAGGGGATGCATTTTCAAAAATCATTCCTAAATTCTCACTTTCGTTATACAAGGAACTCTTGCGCAAAATTTCATTCTTCTAGACCCAGTGGTTTAGACTGTGCGTTGTTTGTCAGTCAATAAAAGAATCTAAGATATTTTTATGTGTGCCGTTAATCTTTCTGTCTTTCTTCTTACCTGCAATAGTATACGCGACGACCAACACGATAACACCAACATTGCTGAACAGGAACGCAAGTAGACCGCGCACGTAGTCCCGAATGCGGGACGCGAGCCTGCGCTTGCGCCGGGGCATCTTTCACCGCGCATCGTGAGGCCCCGCCCCCTCGCCTCTGTCGCAGCTCATTGGGCTGGCTTTATGGCATCTGAGGGTCTGGAATAGAGGAAATGTGGTCAAATACTATTCGTACCTATAAGTATTTATAGCAGTTTAGCGAGTAAGCCCATGTGAGCACGGACGTAAAATATCGCGGCGGGGTTTTATCGCGCACGTGATTTTCACCCCTCGGTGTTGAGCCGAGAGTTGAAAATCCAGTGCGCGAAAAAGAATCACCGTGGGTTTGCCGACCTGTGCTAAGTGGCATGAAAAAAATCGTTTTAACAAAAAAAAGACGGGTTGCACTCCGGGAGTGCCGGCAGAAGTGAAAACTTGAATATTAACGTTGAAATAAATCAATTATGAATTGAATGAATTTTTAATAATAATAATAATAATATTCCACAACTATCACACAACGCCATCTAGTCCCAAGCTAAGCAGAGCTTGTGTTATGGGTACTAGACAACTGATAAACATACTTATATATTTCTAAATACATACATATTATAGATAAATTACACCCAGACACAGAACAAATGATCGTGCTCATCGCACAAACATTTGTCCTGGGTGGGAATCGAACCCACGACCTCCGGCATAGCAGTCAGGGTCACTAACCACTAGACCATCAGGCTTGTCAATATAGATAACTAATTTTTTTTCACTATTTCTGCGTCACTATTTTCATTAATCGATGCACTTTGTTCAATTTCCATATTTTAAACACTTTATATACACGAATTTTACGAATACACAGCAGTGTGGCTACTACACAGACGATCGAGCCATCACCTGTCCATCCATCCATCCACATCCACCATCACCGTCACCGTCACCGTCACCGTCACCGTCACCGTCACCGTCACCGTCACCGTCACCGTCACCGTCACCGTCACCGTCACCTACACCGTCACCGTCACCGTCACCGTCACCGTCACCGTCACCGTCACCGTCACCGTCACCGTCACCGTCACCGTCACCGTCACCGTCACCGTCACCGTCACCGTCACCGTCACCGTCACCGTCCGTCCGTCCGTCCGTGCGTCCATCCATCCATCCATCCATTATCGTGTCTCACTTGGTTCACTTCGGTTGGCGCCGCCGTAGAAAGAGGGGGGGGGGGGGAAATCTCTCCTGACGGTCACGTGTCCTGACGCGATGTCCTGACGCGAGTTTAACATTTTTTCCCCATTATAAAAAGTGTGCAACGCCGCTAAAGAAGTTTTCACTTCAAAAAAAAAATCTGCTATCTTTGAGTAAGACCCGTTAAAAAAAATAAACGGGTCAAAGACAGCAGATTTTTTTTTTTTCAGAAATGCTTGTCGTCTGTTTTAGATCTTTTTTTTTTTTGGTTGTAGATACTAAAGACAAATTCACAAGGACTTCAGACTTACATACTAGTGCACGTGATGGAAATGCATGATACATAGGTAATTAGATATCACTGTATAGACCAGATAGTATGGAAACCGTGAGAGGGGCCCGTGGCTAAATAATAACAGCCGCACAAGTTGATCGATCAGGTTAAGCTCCGCTTGCCGCGGTTGATCTGTGGATGGGTGACCATTTTTACATACCGAGATCCCTCCGTGCCTCGGAAAGCACGTTAAGCCATTAGTCCCGGCTGTCATTCGTTTATCTTTGACAGTCGTTACATTTATTCAGAAGCCCGAAAGTCTGACAACCAGTCTTATCAAGGGGTATCGTAATTATCCAGTAACTGGGTTGTGGAGGTCAGATAGGCAGTCACTCCATGTAAAATACTGGTATTCAGCTGCATCTGGTTAGACTGAAAGCCGAGGTCAATATAGTTGGTAAAAGAGTTACAAACACATGATATGAATATTCTTTTAAATGTGTATGTGGAGAATTTTGCAGCAAGTAACCACAATGTTTAATAGGACGTGCCAGGCCGCTCTTCATGTGTACAATACAACCGTGTTTATCTTACCCTTTCCAAAGCAGAGGTATCCATGAACATTAAACACATTTACAGCATTTGAATATTTTCAGTTAATTAAATGAATGAGGCACATTGTTCAGTGGGTCGTCTTAGGGGTGGATTACCGCATTCGCCAATCTCACTCATAAATAAAAAGCGGCCAAGTGCGAGTTGGACTAGCACACCAAGGGTTCCAAACCCCCGTACAATATTTATCACTACATTTTTATTTAAATACTTCATTTTAAAAAAACACGTTTCTTTTATGGGGTTTTTTATTATTATTATTATTTGCTGTTATAATGTCTATCTATTACGGTTCAAAAGTGACAGCCCTGCGGCAGACGGACGGACGGACCGGGGAGCCTTAGTTATAGTGTCCCGTTGGTACCCTCTGGGCACGGAACCCTAAAAATCAGAAAGTAATTCTCGTAATTTTAAGAACTTTCACAGTCTGATCTCAGTCTCAACCTGTCAAAAAAACCTAGAATTTCCCTACATTTTGACAAGTTTATGACATTTGTTTGTCGCCGAGATGAGACTGCGACTAGATTTCGAACGTTTTAAATTACGAGAATTGGCATTCTGGTCACTACTGTAACAAAATAACTGACGCAACATTTGACAGGAAGCACACAAATCAAAATGGCGGCTCGGTCACAAATCAAACAGTTATTATAAAAGGATATATAAATATGTCAGTCTCGCACTCGTATATTTTCATGCAGTTTGCTGACATTTTGTTTCCGCGCTAATCCCGGAATGATGAACAGTATCAGCTGTTTGAAATAAATCACTAAAGTTAAATAATACATAAATCTATGGTGTTATGACTCTCATTAACATCATTTGTTAAAATACACTCCGAGTTATTTCAACGTCTTGGAGACACTTAGGATATACACTTTGGACATATCCTGACATATTAATTATTATTCCTCCAATGAAAATCCATTTATATCATAGTTTTCCAATGGTTATAAGGACATTAAATAAACTACCAAAATCGTATAGTATAGGGAAATGCCAATCAATCGATTTAAAACAGCGTTATTCAAATGGCTTATAGAAAAGTCATTCTATTCTGTGAAGGAGTATTTAGACTTTAAAGGTTCACACTGACATGTTACGATTATAATTTAACAAATACTTGACATTTAAATTGAATAAATATGATCTATGTACCTACCAATTTTATTATGTAATTTAATTCATGTAATCAATAATTTTGCATGCTACTTTCAGCGAATTGTTTTAGAAACTCAAACTCAAAGCATTTATTTCAATTAAACCATTACAGGCACTTTTGAATTGTCAAAAATTAAGTAGTCGGTCAGTTGGTCAGAAAGTTGAAGCTAGGTGCCCATTCCAAAGCGTAGATCTCTATGGAGAAGAACGGGCAAGAAACTCCATGGGCACTCTTTTTAAATCAAGATATTACAAAATCCTCGGTGCATTATTCTTGTTGCTTCTATATGTGAGAACAATGTAGAAAAACACACCACAACTGTTAAAAAAACCCGACCATCTGTAATGTACTACAATTCTTGCCAATAAATTTCATTTCATTTCATTAATCAATACCTACTTGTATCTTCGTGACAAGCTGGGAAAAGTAAAGAATAATGGTCCTGAATAATTTAAGTGGTTCTTTTCTAACTAAAGGACATAAATCGATGAAATCAGAATCAGATGGACACAAAAACAGGTTGAATGCAATGTTTAATAAGTATTTATCAAGCAGTAGAAATGGATATTATATATCTAGTTTAAATAAATTAACCTTTAAAGAAAAGCATTTCAACAAAATAAGCATTCAAATAATTCAGTGAAGTGCAAAGTAAATCAGTGAATTTAGACATCAGAAAGCAGTAGGAATATTAAATATAACACAAATACAAACACTGCAACTAATATCAAAGTAAAGGTACCCAATGTCATATTCACTGATGAAACCAACACATATGCTTAAATAAATACCCCGACTTCGCTTCATCCAACCTATTTAGGATTACCTATTTAGT
The DNA here is from genome assembly GCA_945859645.1 of Amphipoea oculea. Classification (NCBI taxonomy): domain Eukaryota; kingdom Metazoa; phylum Arthropoda; class Insecta; order Lepidoptera; family Noctuidae; genus Amphipoea; species Amphipoea oculea. The sequence continues at coordinate 769,037 of OX243884.1, forward strand.
CGGCACCTTAACATCGAGTCAATGCGGTATACGAATACAAATTACGGGTTAAATGAGAAACCCCGATTAGGGCTAGGGATTGGAAGATTCTATCGATACTTATTATAGATTATCGATACTTTTCCGTTGGCTTAAAGAAACGTGTAGTCGCGTGTGGTCTTTTAGTATGGCTTCCAACTTTTATTTAATTTAAAATGGGCTTGATTTTAGCTTTTCAGTTTTTTTAACTTAATTTTTTTATCACAGTCGGGTTTTTTAGTTTTTTTTACTACTTTTTTATTTCCAGCTTTATAGTTTACAAATGTGAAAGATTTCGCAGACGATTTAGTTCTTGGTACGTGTTTTTTACGATTTGTCACTTCAAATTACTTTAAACCATATAAGTTGTATATATTTTTGTAATCGCCTTTTAAAACCCTTCATTTTGATACCCCACTCGATGGTATTAGAAGAAAAAAAAATTCGAACTCCACATTATGGCACCCTATAATCCGCCATTTTACTTTTTTTATTATGTAGCCAGTGACACTCGCGCTACCGAGACAAATCTAAAGATGTGTAATTTATCCAAATCCGTTCATTCGTTTAGAAGTTACGAGGGAACAAAGAAACGGACATAGGTACATACAGGACAAACACATAACGCTCCTTTAGGGCTTCGCCACAGTAGGGTAATAACCCTCCTTTAGGGCTTCGCCGCAGTAGGGTAAAAAGTTATGTGAGGAAATTAAATTGATTTATTAAAAGGAAATATTTAACTTATCCTTTCAAGACTTATTGACCTACTAATGATGGACACTTTGTGAAATTAATAAACCTCTAAAAATTGTTGCGCTTCTAATGATGCACTTAAAAACATAATTGAGTCTCTTTTTAACTTTCTGGCCTTTTGTCACATTTGGTGCTAGTAACTAAGCTAGGGTCAATCAATAAAGTCAGCCTCCCGCAGCCCACTGCTGCACATAGGCCGCTCCCTACACAACACCCTGTCCTCCGTCTTCCGCATCCAGGTTGGCCCAACCACCTTTTTAAGGTCGTCTGTCCATCTGGCTGGGGGCGTCACACACTACGCTGGCATAAAAGATAGACGTAGTTCATGTTGCTACAGTTAATTTTTTTTTTTGGGGAATGGGTCCATACAGTTGTCCAACCATAAATTGGCATGCAAATCATTTCAGCCGAAAGACGTCCACTGCTGGACATAGGCCTCCCCCAAGCACCGCCACTTCGGCCGGTTCTGTGCTTCTCGCATCCAACGGGTTCCTGCGGCCTTCAAAAATTAAAATGAAATAACCAGGTGCTAATTTTAATACGCACATCTTTAAACAAATGAAAGTAATAATGATACTCATTCTAGAGCCCGCTGCCAGTGTGCAAAGTTTACTTTATTTTTTTTTTTTATTGTAAACAAAATAAATTACTTGCTTGAATAAAGCTGAACAACCGAGATGAACATCAAACCGCCAGCCCACAATGACTTCGACACAATTCAGTTTGACCACACTTTTACAATTTAAAAGGCTATTGTGAAAAATGGAGGCTCTATTTATTCCGGCCAGTTAGCTCGTGTAACTCTCGGATGATAAATTGCTAGTAAACCACATGTTCTCGTTTCCATATTGTCACAAAAACCACTTAATATTATTTTAATGCCCGGTTGGTCTAGTGAACGCAATTCCTGGGTTCGATTCACGGGCCGGGTCGTGTTATTTGATTTTTCCAACTGGAATTTCTCAGAAGCAGCCCAGATTCTGGATTTGTGCCCGGCTGATGGCAATAGACACTGTGTTGCCCCTATTACATGGGACATAAATATAACTGGCGAAATGTGGATGTACGGTAGGCTGCAAAAGTGCATGGGTAGTACAGAAACAAAATCGTATGAAGCGAGAAATGACGCCATCTAGCGTAACACCAGTTAACGACTAACAAAATTGAATTATGCTGTTATTAGATGGCGTTGCTTTGCTTTATATGATAAAATATTTTTGCAGTTTCTTTTTGTCTCTTCAAACATTCAAACAATTTATAATTAATAGTTTCTTTTAAAGAAAATTGTTCCTAATTATTAACCTACTATGTTAAAATTGAATATCAATTTATAAGTAGGTAGGTATCTGATTTTCGAAGTTTTAGTTTTCAAACTTGAGAGGGTGGGTTGAATATGGATTTATAAATAATTGGTAGGTGGTATCCGTGGTATGAATAATACTTAGATCGAAGATTTATGACAGCTCAATTGATCGTTCGCTAAGTTCATTTCGATTACCTCTTTCGAGTGCCTTTTGTTCAGTTTTTATTTATGATCAGGCGGATTACTTATTTTACCGAAACGAGCACGAGTTATAATATTGATTTCGTTACAAGAGCTCAAATAATTGCTTTGAATAATCAAGCCAAAAACTTGTCAGAAATAGCCAGAGACCGGTGTAAACGTAAGTAGTTTTATTTTTACACTTTTATATTAAAAACTGCATAATTTTTTTGTTACTATACTACATAATAATCATTATTGGGTATTATATATTTCTGTTTTATTGTTGCAGAGAAAAACAGTTGTTCTTTGAGTACGACGATTTGAAGAGGAGGGTTCTTTGAAACACCATCAAAGATCTGGTAGACCACGACTTATAAAACACATTGCAGCATCAAACCATGATAAGGCAGTATGAAGAAAATGGATTTCTGCCGCTGAACCACTATGCTGGTTTATTTGACACAAGTTTTGACATGGAGCCGCGTCAAAACTGTGCCGCGGAGGCATGCTGTGAAACCCTTGCTCACGGAAAACCATAAAAGGGCAAGATTACAGTTCGCTTTGGATCACATAAACTTCGATTGGAGTAATGTCATCTTTACAGATGAAAAAACTTTTAAGTCCAGTGAACACGGACGCTTATGTTTGTGGCGTCGAAATAATACGCGATACACAAGTGGTTACGTAGCTACGAGCTAAATAATTATACTTAGATAATATTATTTATATTGACTGGAGACCTGGTTATGTGTGTATAAACTATAAATTACGTATTTTTAATAATTTAAAAAGTTATGAACACTTTAAGTTTAAACAACATAGTTTTTAGTTTTTTATGTTGCCTACTAACCATTTGATGTTTTTGTGCAATTTTGTAGTTTTTAGCCTACTTATTTTGTATCCATTTAATCCGTTTGACCTTTGTAATAAAATAACCTGTCTCCTGTTTGTTTTTATTGAGGTTACATAAGCTTCAATCCTCTTTCCGATTTTGGAAACGAATACTTAAGCTATCGCCTCAATAACTTCATAATATTATAATGTTATAGCTATAATATTTAATAAACTGACTATTATAGAGTAATAAACTGTAAGAAATAAACCTCTATAATTTTTTATAGTGCCTTTTTTTGCGAGCCCACAAGGCGAGCCTGTTTACCTGCAATGAATCTGCTCTTTTTTCCTGTTGCTAAGTAACTACCTACCAATTCGAATATTAAATTAATTATTAAAATACCCACTCGTTAGCTTAATAAATATATTCCTATCAGTTTCTATTATTATTTTTATCATTTAAGCTACGTATGCTGGTAATTGTAATGTAACAATTAGATAAATGTATTAGCCTTGTAATTCCTTCGTTTCTTCCTAACTCCTTACTTACGTTTCGTAAATTAGTCATAGTTGTGAAGAAACCAACGCCATCTAGTTTATTTTCGAAAACTTGAATTCAAACGTTCACGGGAAAATAGACACTAAGGTACCCATGCAATTTTGCTGGCGACTGTACAATAGGTACTTACACCTCTGCCCAACCTTTGGGGGATCGATAACAGGCGCGATGTTTTGTTACAAATATAAAGTGACTGTAATTAATGAAACAGTGCCTAGGCTTTCTTAGCCAATTACCAGTTAGAAGATAACAAGGAGAGATAAAAAATAGGGACACATCAGAAACACGTGGTTTCTATCTTGATCTAATGAGAAAGGACAAAGGACCAATTTATTTTTACATCTAAGCGCTCTTTCATGTTATATTAGTTGGTAAACGAACCGCAAAATGGAAAGTGTTTACCGTTGTTCATCACTGATAACTTTGTTGAGTTGACCATACAGACGAATTTGGAATTGTCACTGATGACTGAAATTCATAAACATGTTATTTGTAAGACGAAAAAAAATATAACCACACGATTATCTTATTCCTGAACTCCACATGCACTGAACTGAAACCTAACTTTAGAGTTGGGTCAAATACAATCTTAGTGGTCACCGCAAACCACTGGTGTGTTAGTCAAAATGTCACGAACACAACTGAACTCGGCTTTGTTAGGAACGATTTAGGTTATAAGACTGAGACTTGAATTCATTGCATACAATCAATTTTCAATTATGTTGGGGTTGGCTTCTTGTCTAACCGGATGCAGCTGAATACCAATATTTTACATGGAGCAACTGCTTATCTGACTTCCAAAACCTCATAACTTGATACCCCTTGGTAAGACTGGTTGTCACACTTTCGGACTTCTGGCTACCCGTAACGACTGTAAAATATCTACAAAAAACCAACGGCTTAACGTGCTTTCCGAGGATCGGAGGTCTCGATATGTAATAGATGGTCACCCATCCAAGACCCGACCGCGGCAAGTGAAGCTTAACCATCGATCGACCCTTGCGGCTGTTATCGTTTAGCCACGAGCTCCTCCAATTCATTTAATTAATTGAACACACACTGCAAGAAATAAATGTACCATATACCTTATCGACAGTTTAGCGAAATTGCCAACCCTAATACCTCGACACAGTTCCGCATCTCCGTCCAGAATATTAGTTCGAAGATTAATATACTATTTCCTCAACATATACATTATATTAACAACACGATACTTCAACAGATTCGTGCGAGTATCTCTGCTCTGTAAACATTTATATTTTCATAACATTGAACAGTTACGACGGGTCGGATTAACGATGACGAATAGCTGGCGCTGGGACAGAATCAAAAACAACATATAAAACATTCGCAGATAATAATATGGGATGTCTATTTTACTGACACTTTCAGGAACTAAGTATGGAAACTACAGTGACACATCTTAATAGCAGTGTTGATTCTGAAATGTTCTCAATCAATCTGCCGAGCCTTTTCCCCTTTTATGTGGATGTGTCATGTCGTCGATATCCAGCTCTAAACCGATGAAGCTGAATTCCAGTATTTTACATGGAGCGACTGCCTATCTGACCTCTACAACCCAGTTACTGGGTAGTACGATAATAAGACTGGTTGTCAGACTTTTTGGGCTGCTGATTACCCATAACGACTGCCAAAGACTGCATTACGAATGACAGCCGGGACCAACAGCTTAGCATGCTTTCCGAGGCAATTAGGGGGCTCGGTATAGTATATACGGTATGTTTGTGTATGGATGGTCACCCATCCACGAACCGACCGCAGCAGGCGTAGCTCAACCTTTGTTCGACCCGTGCGGTTTCAAAACCCAATCAGTGCGCGCAATTTCATCAGATTTTCGTATTGGCGTTTTTGAAATTCAGTTACGGGTTTTTTTTTTATTGGTTGGTAAAACTCATACAGATAACTGCTAATAAAATGTTCTCGGATATTAAGTTACTCACACGGCTTTAAGCTGTTAAAATTAAATTAATTTAATGTAGTGAAATTCATTGGTTCATTTCGGGACAGCCGAGTGGGGAAAACCGCGCGCTATATTTTTATTTTAACAAGAAATAAACCGGGCGCTAATCCCAGACGTTTATTTAGCACTTAATTCTAATTCTGATTAAATGAATAGCTAAAAGCTACAATTAAACACATCTTAATCGCACCTGGTAAATAGTGAGGCGACGTAGAACCATAAAACTGTTACCAAGCCAATTGCAAATTTTGAGTTGTACCACGATAAAATAGTTGGGCAATATATTGCTTGTTTGTTTAGTCCGTCTGGTATATGTCTAAGTTTCGATTTGCACTTTCTAAAAACTGTTTCACGTGGCTTTAAATATTTTTAGCCGTATTCTACATTTATCAATCTTTACAGTTTCAATAATGTACTGCTGCCGAATTTTACAAAAAGTAGCTAAAGTTGTGATAATGTAAAACACGCGTAAGTATTTGCTTTCATACATTTACGTGTGATTATCATATAGAGCGATTTGGCATGTCGTAATGGTATTACTATGGATGTTAACGAGATGTAGAAATATACCTGCTAGGATTGGGCGAGGGTGGAAGGACCGTAATTATGGAGGTTATGCATGTAAAAAGGGGTCGACCTAGCGTACAAATTACTACATGTTTATCATATTCCCCTAATGGTAGGGGATCCCAGAAGGTTTATGGACAAGCATATGAAGGGTAAAAAGTTGATAGCTGAGTAGGTGCAGCATGATGAGAGAACACCGAAAATATATTTAAGAAGTTACAGATAGAAGCCCCGTGGTCAGGAGTACACCTTCAATTTCGAAAAAGGACCAAAAAAAGCGATCTTCTCAGCCATTGGTTTTTATATGATCGTGTGTGGGGCTAACCTTCAAATCTGATGAAGAAATTGTGGGCTTTCCCTAAATCTGACGACTTTGAAAACTCAGATTAGGACCACTTTTAAAAGGATATTCAGGGCGAATACATAGCGCTAAAGAAAAACTTTTGCGCTATTGCACAGGACATGTAACACAATAGTGTTATATCTGTGTGTGTGTGTAATATCTGACAGATTGAAAAGAAAAAGAAAAGAAAAAAAGTACATTAGGACACAGTTCGTGAAATACAAAATTAACAAAATAAAAATAATGTTTCAAATAACAATGAGATTGATGGAGCAAATATAATAATTGATTTACAAAAGTCTCCAAAAGTTGTTAAATAATTTTACATTTATATCAAAATCAACGAACCGAGTAGCTTTGATTGCTATTTGAATTTTTAACAGACCCTTTTGTGTAAATTTGTCCACATTAAAAGTAATGATTAAAAGTTAAGTAGCAAAATTAAAACATCGTCGAAATAAATGGAGTATTTTGACGATATAATTGATCAACTTTGCTTCTAAACAAAGTTGATTACTTATTTCAAAATTTTACTAACACACTTAGCAAACAAATTATTTGAAAAACATCCTCATCTTATGGGCTATCCAACGAGCTACTAATATTTTAAAAAATATTCAGAGATGCCCGACAATTGTTTGATAAAGCTGGCAAAGATGGAAAGCCATACTTACTAAAAACAATAAACGAATACGTCGTAACACTTTTCTATTCAAGGTTTCATTGTAACTGCGACCCTCTGCGCTCGATATATCGCCCCCAATTCTTACTGATAGTTCATTTTTGTGATAAGCCTCAACACTTCTGCTTAGGCTACCAGCTGCGACTTAACTAGATTACATGTACGATCTACAAATTTATTTTTAACCGATTTCTGAAAGACCCCGAGGTTATCAATTCGTCTGTTCATGCATGGTGAATGCTATCTTTACTTTCGTGTATACTGTTTTTATTGAGATATATAAAACTTTTATGATATTATGTTTCATAAGTTTTATTTTGAAATTAAAAATATAAAGTAACAATATTTAAAATGATAAATCTCACATTGCTGTGATAAATGATCTACAAATGCTTTCATTGATCTCTTTCATCTAATCTGGGATTAAAAGAAGAAATATGTCTAGAATTTATTATAGGTTGTTTAGAAAAGCTATAACTATCGAGGAACAGGTGGAATTTCTATTTCTAGTATTACTTGACGTAGCATAACATAATATCACGACTGTTTCCCAGAAGGGTTGGGCAGAGGTGTGGCGGTACATGCAGTACACACACATTTTGCCAATTATGTATAAGTCCCATGTAATGGGCGAGCCTATTGCTCTCGAACGGGCACAAATCCAAGCTCCAGGCTGTTACTGAGAAATTCCTGATGGAAACACCCAAAAACACTTTGCCCGACCCGGGACTCGAACCCAGGACCTTCATCCTCAGCAGTAGCGCTGGCGACCACTATACCTGTTAGTCTTACTTGACTTGAATAAATGGCGCAGTGGTGGCCCCGACTTCCGAGTTGAAGGTCGCAAGTTCGAACCCAGACAGGCACTTTACTTTGTGTATTTAGTTACTTTTTGTTTTCCTAGAACCATAATATTCGAAGACATATGACATCTACCAACCCGCACTGGGCCCGCCTGGTGGCTGGTTACGGCCCACTCCCTCTCACCGAGAGGAGGCCTGTGGCCCAGCAGTGAGAACATTATAGGCTGATTATTCTTATGTTACTTTGTTATTCCCAATCAAGTAAGGGCTGACTTTTCCAACGCCAAATAATTTTATCCGACGAATATTTAAATTTTTGACAGTTCTTCCATACAAAACCTATCAGACGTGAATTTTATTCTACGAATAAAAATTATCTGTTGATTGATAAATTAGCCCTGAGAGAAAAAAGAAACAAAATACGGTTATTTGCGGGAAAACATGACATAAAGAAAAAACACAATCACAAAAAGCACAAGTTGTAAGCAAGTTGCATGTTAGTACTTGCGAAAATATACATATTATTACCAGCAGCGCCCCGCGGTTTTACCCACATAAGTTTCGATCCTGTGAGAACATCGGGATAACTATCCTATGTCCTTTCCCGGGACTCAAACTATCTCTATACCTACCAAATTTCATCTAAATCGGATCAGCGGTTTAAGCGTGAAGAAATAACAGACAGACCGACACACTTTCGCATTTATAATAATATTAAGTATGGATGTATATATATCGTTGGTTTCTGAACTGTGCATGTACCTACTAATACAATATATGCAAACTGACATTCTATTTAGTAAAGAAAGAAAATAAAAAAGGCATAAAAGCCAGTCTACAATACATAACCAGCATTTTACAGGCTGATTATGCATAATAAGTTATCTTTGATCCATTACCATTATTAGAGGTAGGTTGCTTGGTAGAACCAGGAGGTAAACATCTAGTAATTTACTCTCTTTCCAATTACATTTTTATTAGTTTACCTTAATTACCCCGGGGGTCACCTTTTTGAAAAAGGTAAGCCAGTCTCTGCTATCGCCCTGATAGGATCTAAAAAAGGCTTTTTCATGTTAATTCATGTTTGTAATTATTATGTTTGTAACTTTGTATGTGGGATTCTTTATACCGACCCTCGAAGCGTCCTAACGGCTGGATGGGTTTAATGAGGTTTCGACCGACTCGTCTGGGTGGTTCCAGGCTTGGTTTTTATAAAATCGAAATCGTAAATAGACGTCAATGATTTGAAAATAATGTTTAGTACCTACCTACCTACCGTGACCATCATGACCATGTCCCACTTGGTCAATGGTACTACTTAAACATTATTTTTGAAGTGAAAACTTTTTTAAGCGAGTTGGGCATTTTTTGAGATGGGAAAAAAACCATTGAATTCGCGCCACTGTCATCGTAACTGACACCGCTTCGGATGTGTTCGGCTGTCCTCCGGATGTACTCGGTTTTAATGTATATCCGATATGGCAGAGTAGGTATTCTGTTTGTATTTTGTTTTCACTTCTGTCGGCATTCCCGGAGTGTTTTTGTTTAATAAACACAACACACTACCTAAACAAACGAATCTGAGATTAAATTAATTAAGTGCCACCGACTGCATCAGACTGCTTGAAAACTGAGTTTGATTTGAACTTTTTAGTTGCAGTCGAGTTTTAGATTTTTTCAATTCCTTTTGACTTATTGTTCTACAAGAAAATAATAATGAAAGTTCAAAGTGTTTGAAAGATTATATTAAATAACTAATAGTTATCCCTGAGTGCATAGTTGGTAGTTTTTAAGGTCAGTATTTATTATGTATATGTAACAGGCGCTTCTCGCCATCAAACTCGAAAGTTTGGCGAGTAATATTGCAAAAGAAAAAGTACTGTATTTCTCTAGAGAATAAATAAAAAACTAGCATCTGCCCGCGACTTCGCTCGCGTGAAATTTCACCCTCCCCCCATTCACCCTCTTAGGGGTGGAATTTCAAAAAACCCTTTCTTAGTGGATACCTACTCTTCACTAAGAACACACCCTCCAAATTTCATGTCTCTATATAGGACCAGCGGTTTAGGCTGTGCGTTGATATATCAGTCAATCAGTCAGGACTTTGAATTTTATATGTAAAGATTATATTAGCCCAGGGTCCTACGGGTGTGATTTTCCCGCGGCGATTTTTTTACGCGCTCTGGATTTTCAACGCACTGGTTATCGCCGAGAGTTGTAAATCCAACAATGCGTTTTTTTGACGTGCTGGAAAGCGCTCAGTTGGATTTTCAATCCTCAGCTCAAGACCGAGAGATGAAAATCCAGTGCGCGATTAAATCTCGTCGCGGCCTTTTACATCCGTGCCACGTGGACTTATCAAATCATTTATTTCAGCTATACACCTATAATAAAATTTAACCAGATTACAAATTATTCATTAATAAAAAAATAACAAAAATGATTAAATTATTACAAGACAACACAACAATAAAGGAATAGATAAGTGTTATTGCAGCTGGAATATTAATTGCCATATACGAAGAAATAGTTTACCTCAATATTCTATTGTCATACCTAACCAATTTTCTATCTGTCAAAAACAAATGCAGACTGTAATTCAACGGCGAAGGAAAACATCGTGAGGAAACCGGCATGTCCTAGAACCAAAAATTCGAAGACATGTGACATCTGCCAACCCGCACTGGGCCCGCGTGGTGGATTACGGCCGACTCCCTCTCACCGAGAGGAGGCCTGTGTCCCAGCAGTGGAAACATTATAGGCTGATTATGTGTTATGTATATGTGTATAATTCACGTGCCCACCATTTTCGCCTTTTCGCTAACCACTAATTAAGAGCGCTTAGCAACAATGCATCATCTAGTCTAGTACCTACGTACCTATCTACAGTCCGGACCATCTGGACGTCTGTATATCCTGCCACTGTTTACATTACGAGCACCGGCTAATATCTGCGACGGATGTGGCCGGACATAACTACGGATAATAATAAACCAGGCACAAGAATTATTATTGGCGTGCAAACAATACAGGTGAAATTCAGCCGAAAAACCGGTACTGCGAAACGACGTGAAAAAACAAAAGAGGATTTTAAAATACATTGCGTGATTAATGAGAATGTTCTTTTGTTTTCGTTGGTGTGAACGAGTAATGGATTTGTTAAATGGATGTTGAAACTTCATTTTTGCAGCCGTGTTACGGTAGTCCTAAAAGATTATTACGAACGTGGCACGACCTCGGTAGGAAGCTTAGAATTAAGACGTTTGCAATCTGAAAATTAATCGCGTTTTGTGAAGAAAGATGTTTGGTAGTAATCTACGGATATTTATGCGATAAAGTTTGCATTAGCAACTGATTCTTTTCCGGAAAATGATTGATGGTTTCATCCGTTATCTTAGAATTGAGAGAAACATCGTATCAAGGTTATGGCACATAGCTTTGTTTAATGCTCTTTTTTTCGTGGGTTCTAAATCTACATTCTAGGCAATTTAGGACAAAAACCACTAACTACAAGGGCGCGTGTTTAAAAAACTCGTCTAAAAACGAACCATTTATCACACCTAACCTTTTACATTTGAAATGACCACAATAACAATATTTTAATTTATAACGAGAAATCTAGGCACCTCGTTTTTTATCTAGAGAATTAGACAAATTTTATTAGACCTTTTAATTATAATCCCTAAAGGCTTCATCAAGCCTTTTTTTCAAGTCGGTCAAGCCCATCGGCTTACCGACTTGAAAAAAATAATTTATTAGATTACCTGAAGGTTACCTACTCAACTCAACTCAAAGCATTTATTTCAATTAAACCATTAACAGGCACTTTTTAACTGTCATGAAGTCGGTCAGTCAGAAAATATGAAGCTAGTTGCCATTCCAAAGCGTAGGTACCTATGGAGAAGAACGGGCAAGAAACTCCATGGACACTATTAAATTATATTTTTACAAAAATATTAGTTACATCATTAATGTTGACTTTATAATTATAATATGTGAGAACGTTGTAAAAAAAAGAGACTTACGCGTTAAAAGCGGTACTAACAAAATAACAATCCAAAAATAAAATAATTAAAAATAAGCCGAGGCAGCTAAGTGATGACCATTTTTTTTTTTTTTGTTTCCGGGGTGGAAAATCCTCATGGATGTCCGCCGCTCTGGGGCGGGCGGCGGGGTCTGTCAGACTCTTACTGACTAAAAACCACCCCGGTGTTCCATCTCACACCTACGCCAGGGGTCGCGGGAACGTACGATCCTTCCGCAACCCCCGGCTGGTGCCGGCCCGCCGCTGCAGGCCTCCTCAGGTCAGGGGGGGGGGAGTGAGGTGTTTGACTCCCCCCGCGACGTCTAAGAGGGGCGCGCGTGGAACACTACGCGCCGCCACCTCGGGTCCTAGTGTATGGGGGGCTACGGACGTCCCCGAGTCCGTCGCCCCTGGACCCATTTAGGGGGGCTGGAAGAGCGCGCTGTCCGCCCTCCGCCGACGCCCGGTGCGCCTGCTGCGGGCCGGGTGAGTGGACGAGATCTCCCTCTCCCTTTCCGCAGCCTCCTTCTGCGAGACGACGACTTCGCAGAAGGAAACCACCGCGTCCCAGGACTCTTCGCTGCCGACCATCGACTCGACCACGGCCGGCAGCGACAGGTCACCGCCTACTTCTGAGATGAGGGCACGGCGCGGCTCCTCCCAAGCGGCACACTCTGCCAGCGTATGCCATGCCGTGTCCTCCCGGCAGTCGACGCAGTGGTGACACCGGGCGTCCGGCTCCCTGTTTATGCGACACAGGTACTTCCCGAAGCAACCATGCCCCGAGAGCACCTGCGTCACCCGAAACGACAGGGAGCCGTGCCTCCTTCCGAGCCAGTGCTCGAGTACCGGCCGGACCGCCTCAAGCTAAGTGATGACCAGCCCCAACTGACGGCGCAAGTTCACGAACATTACTACTATCTACTACCGCGCAATATCTACTGGGATTAAAAAAAATCAAGCATGAGTTTAAAAAAATTAAAATATATTTAGATTAAATAAATACAATTCCCTTTTGCTTTTAGGACAAAGCACTGTCATGGCTATGTCGTAATAGTCCAGTAGCTAAGGCCTCGCCTCTCATGCATGGGGCTGTGAGATCAATTTGGGCAAGTATCAATGTGCTCAAAGTGACTCATAGTAATTCATTCGTCTAGCCTTTTCCCAACTATGTTAGGGTCGGCTACTTGGCTTCCAGTCTAACTAGATGCAGTTGAATACCAGTATTTTACATGGAGCGACTGCGTATCTGACCTCCACAACCCAGTTACTGGGTAATATGATACTCCTTGGTAAGACTGGTTGTTAGTTTCGGGCTTCTGACCACCCGTAACCACTGTCAAAGATCCACGAATGACAGCCGGGACCAACGGCTTAAGCTGCTTTCCGAGGCACGGTTGTATTACTACTATTACCTTCTAAAATTTCGTGTGTATGTAAGTATTCAGTATTGCTACCAAGCTTAAATACACCTAATTCTGGTAGTACCTCTACATTATACCCTTGCGATATCGTAGCAACCGAGGCAAATTTGTCAGACTATTCCAAGGCAAGATTGCGGTAAAAAATTGGCGAAGATATTGCACGTTGATCCTTATATATAAAGGTCTATATCCAAGCTAGCTATTTCCAAAGACGTGGTAGGATTAGTGTTTATTAAAAACACAAACTCCTTATTCGGTATCTTGCACATCCTACAAAGCTTGTTATAATGTGCTCACCCACGTAAACGGGCTTTTTTATAATTTTTTTGTTTTTTCCCTCGATGGTCTGGTGGTTGCAAGCACTACTGCTGAGCATGGGGTCCTGGGTTCGATTTTTGCGAAGGAACTAGTGAGCATAAACGGTGCAAAGTAGGTTTTTCCATCTGGAATTTTTCAGTAGCAGCCCGGAGTCTGCATTGTTGATGGTAATAGGGTCGCCCCGTGTGTGGGAAAAACTCAAAACTGGCGAAATGTAGGTGTACCTAACTATAGGTACACCTCTGCCTAGGCCTTCGGGAAATACACACAAGCCTTAACTGTGCCTAGGACAATATCGGGCTGATATAGCTTCTGCCCAGCAGCTGTACAAACTAAGCTGCTGCTGCATAAAGCTGCAGCTGCTGTGGTGTATTAAGAACCACACTTTTTAAGGTGGAATATGGCGATTGTCAATTGCTAATTCCTGCTCCACAGGCTCTTGGGCTCACTGGCTACCAATATTTGGAAGAGATGCTTTCCTTTTTTTCTTTTTTTTTAAGTTTCTGACTTTACGAACTTCATGTTTATTTTTATTTTATTCATGTTCGTGAATGGACGCCGTCTCTTAGCTGCCTGGGCTTATTTTTAAATCTTATATTTTTGAATTGTTTCTTCATTGGTGTTTTTTTCACATTGTTCTCACATATAGAAGCAACAAGTATAATGTACCCAGGATTTTGTAATATCTTGATTTAAAAGTGTCCATGGAGTTTCTTGCCCGGTCTTCTTCATAGAGATCTACGTTTTGGAATGGGCAACTAGCTTTAACTTTCTGACTAACTGACCGACTATTTAATTCTGACGATTCAAAAGGGCCTGTAAATGGTTTAATTGAAATAAATGGTTTGAGTTTAACAGCTATTCTGAATCGTTCCATGACAATCCAGTCGATCTTCTCCATAAATTGTGAAAATCTAACCAGAAGTGCGAACCTAGCAAAAAATATTTCAGTATAAAAGGGAAATAAAATAGCAGGTAGCCCAAAAACCATTAGGCACCAATTCTGCTGGCGTATTCGCGGCATAGTGTAAAAAAACCGGTTCGCCAACGACGCAAAGTATTGGAACGCTCGTTACTATACTGTGGTACTATTTTCATGTTTTGGTAATAATTGCTGAATATTGAGAATTCCCGCAGTTTTGAATATAGAGCTTTACTCAGCAACGTGTTCCAAGTATTGAGAGTCAAACGTGGATTAATTGAAGGCACGTTCTCTCAATTTGTTCTATTTCTCGCAGAATTCAATTTTGAAATAGATGTTTTTAAATTCTGGTGGAAGAAAGACATGTATTAAACCGCGAGTAAAATCAGTTCTTAACCAGTCGAATGCCATAATTACAGAAACAATTAAAAAGCCATTGTGTCTTGCGTGGATCCACGTTTAAAGGTTAAAGAGAAATACACAATTGTAGCAAGTAATTCGAATGTTCTTAATTTTAAACACGTCTCCGAGAACACAGTTCATTTATCTCGCTCCCACGTATTTTATGAACACTCATAAAAATTTAATGTATCTTAACAATTTGTGTCTGAAAAGATACAATCTTTTTCGCTTTCCGCCCTAAAAGCCCATTTACTGAACGTGTCTCAAGAAGCACGAAGCGTTACGTTAAACGTATCTATCATTAGAGCCACGCAACTGGTGTCACATAAACGTTACGATTTAACTTTATATTGCTCATAAATTCGTGTAATTACGAGTTTTGCTTCTAAATGTTTCTTGGTGATGGAATACTTTAGGATGTTTCTTGGAATTCGGAAGAAGAGGCCATTTTGTTTTATAAATGGTACTGTCATTTGTAACTTTTGTACACGGCATAATGTCACAGATCTCGAGTTGGTGTATCATTATGGTTCTAATTAACGGTAAGATGCCTACTTCGGATGACATCACTCTCTGCTTTGTAACTGATTCTAGCTGATTCACTTTGAAATACAAAT
This sequence comes from Amphipoea oculea, assembly GCA_945859645.1. NCBI lineage: Eukaryota > Metazoa > Arthropoda > Insecta > Lepidoptera > Noctuidae > Amphipoea > Amphipoea oculea. Next base: position 784,770 of record OX243884.1, read on the forward strand.
TGGTTACTCCGATGGTAAAAATAATGTTTTAATTGCGGAAAATGGAAAGACTTAATCAGAAATCATTTAGTGCATTAGTACAGAGTGTTGAAACTTTTTATATCGTGATTGGAGAAGGTTGTAAATAAAATACCAGTGTCCGGTATAAAGTCTCAATCAACTCAGCCTATCGCAGTCTACTGCTGGACATAGGCCTCTCCCAGACTGCGCCACAGCACCCTGTCCTCCGCCTTCCGCATCCAGTCTACCCCAGCCACCTTCTTTAGGTCGTCCGTCCATCTAGCTGGGGGGCGTCCCACATTACGCTTGCCGGTACGCGGTCTCCACTCCAGGACTCGTCTGTTCCACCGGCCATCAGTCCTTCGACAGGCATGGCCAGCCCACTGCCACTTCAGTTTGCTTACTCTGCAAGCTATGTCGGTAACTCCGGTTCTTTATATATATAAAGTCTATTGCCTATTAATTAGCACAGTGATGTTTCTTACATAATCTATTCAGAACACAAGTTGTTGCTACAGCGTGGCGTGGGGAAGACGACGACGCAACATAAGTAGCAAAGCTAACATTGCACAACAAAGTAAGTACAAGTCGAGATTGTAGAACATTACAACCTGCCGTAACTATATAAAATGAACGATAAAGTAATAATTAACTAGTCTGGTACTAAATAATTGACAACAAAGTATAGAATTATTCGACACGGGTAATTTAGCTAGAGGTGATTGTTCTAGGAATACATTACCTACTACATGAAATATATTATTGTACCTATGGTAGAGCCCAGAGGGCTTTTGAGCAAGCATATGCAGGATGAAAAGTTGATAGCTGAGTAGATGCGGTATGATGAGAGAACACCGAAAATATATTTGAAAAGTTTCAGATAGCAGCCCCGTGGTCAGGAGTCCGGAGAACAAGGCTGGCAAAACATGATCACCATTGGCGGGTTGACGAATGCAGACTTAGGTAAATAAATAAATTTTAAGTACAGGTTTACTCACGATATTTTTCTTCACCCTACCTAACAAGTATATACCTACATAATTATTAAATGATAAATCATCATCTGCCTAGCCTTTTCCCACCTACGTTAGGGGGCGGCTTCCAGTCTAAGCGGATGCAGCTGAATAGAATCGAATAGAATACTCTTTATTACTTACACCATATAAATTACAGACATTAAATATAGAAACTTTACAATACCAGTATTTTACATGGAGCGACTGCCTATCTGACCTTCGTAACCCAGTTACTGGGTAATACGATAACCCTTGGTAAGACTGGTGGTCAGACTTTCGAGCTACTGACGACCCGTGACGACTGTCAAAGATCCACGAATGACAGCCGGGACCAACCGCTTAACATGCTTTCCGAGGCACGGAGGGGTCTTAGTATGTGAAGATGGTCACCCATCCACGGACCAACCGCGGCAAGCGTAGCTTAACCTGATCGATTGACCCGTGCGGCTGTTATTACTTAGCCACAAGCCTCTCAATTATTGAATGATAAATGATATTATTAAATTCTTGTTTAAAAAAAAAAACACTTACACGTCAGAATTAAATTATGGTTTAAAATTAGTTGTCAGTCACAGTCTTTTTTAAAGTTCAGACATAATCTTGCTCAGGCCATTGTAAGTTCTTGTATAATAATTAAATATTACAATGCCCATAGGCCCTGCATGGTAGGTACGGTCAGCATCAAAAGTTGATTAACACTTCAGTTTTTTTAATCTTAGTTATTGAGCAAAATATTTGTTCAAAATTGCAGCAGATGAATTTTTTTTAGAATATATACTCTTGTCTATTATGTGAAAAGCTAAAAATCAGTTTATTGAAAAAGTTGTTGTCAATTTAATAACATGTAAAAATGATAGTGTTAATCGACTTTTGATGCTGACTGTACTTTTAGTTGCAGGATAATAATCATGCCATCTACAACTTCCAAAGCTATCGACCTGAGAAATCCGACTTGGGCTCAAATACGTTCTAAAAATAAATATCTACTTACAATTAGAGTTACTTTTGAAAACTTTAATGATGGCAATTAATGAATTCCCACGCAAAATAAAAGTAAAACAAATGCTACATTCTTTGCGAAAAATTAAAACAATTTACATTTTAACTAGCGTTCTAAATTATTTTAGGTAAGTATCCAGAAATATTTTCGGCCAGCTGTGTTTAATTACAAAAGTAGCCCAGAATAATTAATGAAACTTTTTAACGAGACCTCCTCCGTAATGACTTCGCCTTGTCAATCAACGTGACAACTGTGGCTCTATTGTCCACAGATAATAAATCAAAAGTTTGGGCTGTCAATGTCAAAAATGTTAGGGTGAACTTTGACGTTCCAGAAGTAAAGGTATTTATAGCCAGTGAGACTTTACAACTTCATGCACATATTAAATTGGCTGGCTTAACGTTGAAACTATATTACGAACTAGCTGGTAAGGTGGAACTGTTTAATTGCGTACACAACACACACAAGTTCAGCGGCTTTGGAATTAGTGAAGTTGGACCAACATTGGTGTGGCGGATCCCACTAATTCCCCTTTAGGGAATATGAAGGTTTACGGCTACGTATTAATACTCTTTGGTCCGTGATGTTCAAGTTACCAGTCAGTTTAATGAGTGGATTATGTACGGGCGACTGTTTTAATTGGGACCCTTTTCAAAGGAAGCGCAGGGTGCGTGAAGAAGGGATACGTAGGTACTCATTTACAATATATGCAGGCGTTCAAGAATGACAAAATCAATACTTTATTTGTAAAACATCTATAATATCTACATGAATACAAATAAATAAAATTGATGTGTATATGTATTTATAATATCAAAATAACAGCTTTTTACTAAATGCATAATTAAATTTTATACAGTAGTTGTAACAAAAAAACTATTTAAAAATGTTTGTCTATCTGTCTGGCTATCTCCAAAACGGCTGGACCGATTTTCACAGGATTGTCACTGGCAGATAGTAATTGATGTTATAAGCAGTAACTTAGGCATACTTCTGTTACTATTATTAGATACTTATTCTAGAAACAGAATAAAGGTTCTGCGAAAAAAAAATGAAAACCCATGAAATAGTGGTAACAACCTTAGCGAGTCGTATTGATGATTTTGTTACGGTCGTGAATCATGTTATTTTAATCAACAAACAACCTGAGGATGACTTGCAACTTAAAAAAAACTTAAAAAAAAATATTTTGCTTGTATGTTTACCTTAGCACATCCCTGAAAAGCATATTATTTAACAAATAATCATAATAGTTTTTCCTGCCATATATCCCACGAGTGCATAACAATGATCCTCATACCAACTTTTAGCAGTGAAAGTTTCAGAAGAGCGTAATGAGCGGTTTGTTTACTATCCCAACCGTAAACATTAGCACATTTTTTCACACATTCGTACAGCCAAGTATGTATTATTAAATTTGGTTTGTAACTTTAGGGTCTTTGGGGTATTCAGGGTGTAAAAAGACCCATCACATAGCCGTCAACTAAGCATTACCAACAAAACATTTAAATATTGAGTTATAATACTCAATTTTTTTTTAATAATACATTCTTTATGTCATTGGTTTGTTAGTCTGTAAGCCTTCTTTAAAATAAAATAAATAAATAAAAATTAATTTACGTTATTCATTATTATTCTGATGCAAGTTTGTCTCAGCACCTAAAGCGGGATTGCATTGATTGTATTGATTTATAACAAAAATATTTTGATGAAATACAAGGTTTATTTATTTAATTAAGTAAATAAATAATAATAATTTATATTCATAAAAAGTGACCTAAAAAGGCATAAAGGTGAGAGATTTTTTTTTAAATCTTTCATCTCAGATTAGTGTAAGTATCATAATATCTGTGGCGTATTTTCCCACACTAGTGTATAAAAATGCAAAGTAAAAAAAAATGTGCTCATTTATTGCATCGGTCGAACCTAAAAGCGGTGTAATAAGAGCTAATTTCGAGAAAGTGTGTGGAAAATCTATTTAGCTTCATGATAGTCAACAACAGGTTTTCTCTTTTAACAGGTATATTTTCTGGCTTAGCAGAAACCTGACGAAGCCTACAATAGAGCGAGCTCGGTTGAATGACTCCGAGAGAGAAGTTTTTGAGAATATTACTTCACTGCCTGTTAACACAACTCATAATTATTTGGAGTCACACAGCTTGGCTATTTGACCAGCAGAGACAGGCCTTATATTGGTCTGAGCCTGTGGATACCACTGAATACCGACTGTATCTATCCGAACTCAATAAGAAAACAAAAGATTTCTTGTTCATAACTACATAGTTGCGCCCCGCGGTTTCACCCGCAAAAGTGTCGATCCCGTGAGAATATCAGGATAAAAACTATCCTATGTCCTTCCCCGGGACTCAAACTATCTCTATACCAAATTTCGTCTAAATCGGTTCAGTGGTTTAGGGGTGAAAAGGTAACGTACAGACAGACAGAGTTACTTTCGAATTTATAATATTAGTATGGATTATCGTACATGTAATCCAAAGTACAACCATCCATCAAATACATTGACTGCTTCATTTTCACCTCCATTGGATTTTGCAACGAAAAAAGGTCTGTTCATAAATATGAAAAGCCATTTGCAGAAGTTACAAACATTTTTAACGCGCAGGCTAAAAACAACCCTGTCGGTATAGTCGCCAACTATAAAATCGCAGACCAAATTCAGGGACAGGATTGCGAAGCGCTTAGGAGTCGAGTCAATGTTGCTACAGAATATGATGGGCCGTTCTGTGTAGACGGCGTGAAGGTTCATGGACAGTCTATGTGCACGTGCACACCTGGTTACATGGGTGAAGGGTGCGATGTTTCAGTCTTTGTGAACTATTGTATGCAAGGCAGGTTCAATAATGAGGGATTTCTTGAATGCAAGTAAGACATATTCTACTCCTCCCATTGGCTATGTTACCAGCGACATTTAAAATAAGTACCTAAGTACTGTAAAATAAAAAAACCATATATGCGTATGGGTTTTTATTTTTGTTATTTATTAAATAAATAAATAACAAAATATTCTTGAAAAAACACAAGTATTTTATCAAATTACTTAGAATACTTATTCCAAAACAAAAAAGAGCTAAATTAAAAATTTGTCTGCTCAGCAACAAAAATAACACAATGGATGTGGCTAAACTATCAAAATTAAAGGCATTGCATCGGAGAGCGATGAGGTGCCGCGAGAGAGCGCTGAGGTGCTTGCTTGTCACTTGTCAAAGTCATCTTGAATGAAAAGCGACTACGGCAGTTTTCAGCAATGAACTTTATTGGCAACTGTTTTCTTTCTCATTGCTTCGCGTTTTGACGACTCGCTGTTTGGTTTGGCAGTAGAAAATATTTACAAAAATAATTTTACTTTTCTAACTTTCAAGGCTAAATTACGAAATGGTCATAAAACTATTTAAAACATAAACAATCAACAGTATTTTTATACCACAGAAAAAAGTTTTAGGAAAATATCAATCACTCACACGGCCGCGTTCCGAAGCATTCGGCTCGGACAATGCTTTGGGACTGCAATAGATACGTTCAAACTACAGTTACGTACATATTGTAAAATTAAATCATTGATCTTTGATGTAACGTCACCAGCGCGCGGCGCCCACGCACCACGTTAACGTTTCATACGATTTTGACGTCAGCCCACGAAATACGCGATCAATAATGCATGAATATTTTGAGCTGAGATTTCAAAAATGTCTGTTCGTCATTTTTCAATCTATAAAGATGAAAAGAAAATGTAATGCTTGTGCTTTTTAAATGATTTACCTAATTTCTCTTTTAACGGTATAAGCATAATCAGACTATAATGTTCCCACTGCTGGGACACAGGCCTCTCGGTAAGAGGGGCCGTAATCCATCACGCGAGCCCATTGCGGGTTGGTAGATGCCACATGTCTACAATTTTTTTGGCTTTAGGACATGCCGGTTTCCTCACGATATTTTCCTTCACCGTTTTGAGAGCAGAGGTGATGAAATAACACAAAGTAAAGCGCCTGTCTGGGTTTGAACCTACGACAACAAACCCGTGGGAAAAACGGAATAAAAAGTATCCTATGTCCTTTCCCGGGACTCAAATTATCTCTATACCAAATTTCATCTAAATCGGTTCAGCGGTTTAAGCGTGCAGAGGTAACACAGACAAACACACTTTCGCATTTATAATATTAGTATGGATAGTATGGATTCAAGTGAAGCCCTTATTCGTAACAATAAAAATTGTAATGTCAAGAGATGTCAATTAACTGAAAATATAAGTGTTAGCGTATTTTTAACTACTAGTGGGTACACCCTGCCTAGGTCTTCAGAGGGATACAGGCGTAAGGTTACGTTAGTGGGTATCAAGTGATTTATTTTCTGAATCCATTCAAGAAAAAATCTACCTGAAAATGATTCCCTTTAGACCCAAGTCTTTGTCGGACAAGATGCCAATTTAGTTTGCAAAGTGAACGTTTTACCTACATAACCAGTTCCCCGTACAATCTTTTTCCCGTCGTTTCAGTGACAATTTACCTCTTCAATTTCCTAGTTCTTCGGATCAGCTTTGAGGAATTTCTTCAGGTCATAGCACTTTGGTCTTTGTAAGCGGATTCTTTAGGTACGTAGTAAGATATTTTGTAATGATTAATTTGATAATTAAAGAACCTACTAGACTACCTCGTCGGTCTAGTGAGAAACTGCTGAGCATGAGGTCCAGTTATTGACTACTGGATACTCCTTGACATTGAAAAATTAAAAAATAAAATGGTTAAAATGATTTTCCAATTTAATAATTTTGTAATATTTATTGTTATTGAGCATGGTATTTTGATAATAGGTTTGTAATGTATGTGTAAATTTTGCATGCCCAAGTGACGGCAGAGCATGGAGAACATTACCAAAACATGTATCTATAACATCTATACCTCTACCCATGTTGGCAAAAAATTAAATGATTTGATTTGATGCCAGGGTTCGGTTCCCAGGTCGGACAATGGGTTTTTCCATCAGGAATTTCTGAATGTTCGCCCGGAGTCTGGATTTGTGCCCGGTTGATAGCAATAGGCTCGCCCGCTATTACATGGGACTTAAACATAACTGGCGAAATGTGCGGTTATGTACCTACCACCTCTGCCTAAACCTTTGGTGATACAAGGCGTGATATTATGGTACTTTTAAACAAAGGTTGAAAATCCTGTTTTAAATTAGATCGGTATATGTTAGAATTAAAAGAGCAAAAAATGAAACTGTGCTCTCATACCTATTCCGCGTAAGAAACTTGAACAAAAATAACACACAACAAAAACACAAACAAATTCAAATCACTTGTGTTCGTACCGTTGAACGCAAACCACAGACGCAAACGCATTGAATTGAATTTTACACTTGATTGACATTTACATTTCACAATGACAATAATGACATTCAACCGAAAAGTGGTGCCAAAATCAATGATTAGGAACTGTAGGTTGTACTTATTTTGTTAGACTATATTCATTTAAAAATATAGGTAATAATTACGAAAGGATGCTTTAAAAAATATATACAAAGGCTCCTTATACAAAAGCCAGCCCAGCCTCCATACAAAAACCTAACATGTCCTTTGGTACAAAGAAAATCGCTCCCCGCTGTCCCTGGCACCGCACCCGAACGTATCCATACTACCTATGACGTATGCCTACGTTGCACGGTATAAACATGTATGCGTGGCGAAACCAAGGATTTATCCCCGACCCATTATTTACGGGACTTTTGGCAATAAATGGCCGCGCCACTTAGGACCAGCACCTAGTAATGTGAATAGAATGGAAAGAGGGAATTGTTAGGCAATTTTATGAGAATTCTGATTAGTATTGTATAATGGAATAGTGGGTTTTCCTGTTGAAATGGATATTGTTTTGTTGAAACTTGGTTCCAGGTGTTGAACTAAGTGCTTATGTTGGTGTTGATGGATTGAGGAAAGTGACTTGCGGTCTTGCGAAGCTTTAACCGTGAGAATAAGCTAGAACTACATTCACCTCATAACTGTTGGCTTTTGAAAGCCTGCACCCTGATTGCGTAATATACTATCAATCTCAATCTGAATCATTTTAAGGGATCGACTTGCTAATCCATTGCTTCATATGTTTGAAACATTTGTCTGCGTGACAACGTAAATAACGCAATGAATGTGGTTAAACTGTCAAAATGAATGCGGTGCGGAGGTGTAGTAGGTCGGGTACTTCTGTATATATTAAACAGCTGATTTTTTTTTTCAAACTTCAACTAATTCCGACGACCCTGCATACTTATCTCTTTTTTTTGACTGTACCTCTACCCACTATAGTTTGAATAGGCCTTTATCTATTTTTTGTTTTAAAATGTTTGTAATATGTAGTCCTAATCAGGTTTTTAAGGAAAGTCACATTGGAAAAGTTTCCCGGATACTTTTCGGGACAAAGTCAAAACTCAAATAGGGCACATAATTATAGGCACTTTTGAACGTCACAATTTACAAAAATAGAATTAATTTTACTCGCCCCTTCCAAAAGGTCGTTTCGTATTGAGAAGAATGGGCAAGAAACTCCACCGATACTCGGGAAAAACTAAACGTCCTTTTTTGTATAAACTTTGTTGAAATTTGAACTTGAGTCGGGTCAGCTAGTATTGTAATATTTCCAAGGACGGTAAATGTCTGTCTACAATTTCAAAAGTTGCACCCTAATTGAGTAACACACTATCGATCTGAATCTGAATCATTTTGAAGGATTTATTGCTAATCCAATGCTTCCTATGTTCGAAAAATGTGTCTGCTCAACAACGTAAATAACGCAATGAATATTGTTGAACTGTCAAAATGAACCCCATTGCTAGGTACTATAGTGTGTTACGCAATTACCCCTTTGGTCAGTGACTATCTCAGCTTTAGGCTTAAATCTCACTGAGACACCATGGTGGCGTAACCATGGTTGCCCTGCCAGCAAAATATATACAGCTTTATGGTGGGTATCTCAACAGGTCCAATCGGATGCGCAACCAACTACAAATTTTTAGGCAGTGCGACCATGCCATGGTTGCGCCGCCAATGGTGTCCTAGTGAGATAGGGCCCTTATTCGATCTTTGACGCCTTTGCCTCCAAAGACTGGACTACAAAGACCACTACACTCACACTAAACTCTTTGCTAGACTAAAATGACAGCTGCGATCGACTTTTTTGTCAACATGACATTATTTAGTAGTATTAGCTGTCATTTTAGTCTAGCAAATTATAAATCTGGGTTTACATAAGTAAAATTAACAAAAATTATATGAATATAAGTAGTAAAATATATCCTCTTTACCCCACTTATCATAAAAAACATTCAAATAAATATAAAAAACTCCAGTAACAAGCACTCTTGCTCTAGCAAAGTGCGCGCGTATTGCCATACATCCGCCATTTTGACATAATCAGTTATGATATATGTGACACATTGATACTTTAGCAAAAACTGAACAGTGTAGCCGCCTAGCATAAATTATTAAAAATCATGTTAACATTTTTCATATTATTTCTAAATAAAAGTTGGTAGGTACTACATTGGAGTCAACGAGGCTTAAAATTAAATTTATGGAGTAAAATAATAATAAAAAGCGGCCAAGTGTTAATTGACACACAAAGGGTTCCGTATTGTATGGTGGTACCACCGCGCACCGTACAATATTAACACTATCGAGCAAAATACGCCGAAAAAAGCACGTTTCGAATTTAATGAAAATTTCAAGTGTATCCCTATTACGGTTCAAAGATAACGGACGGACGGTCAGAGGAGCCTTAGCAATAGGGTCCCCTATTGCTAAGGCTCCACTGTCCCCTTTTGGTTGGGTACGGCACCCAAATGTATCTATTGTTGAATGCAAAACACGTAAGCCACAAATAAAATTAAGTTGACATTTTTTTTAATACTAGGACGGATATCGTACATTTTATCTACACTATTTTCACTCTAACAGAATGAAAATTGGTAGGTACATACATAATAGGGTGGAAAGTTGAATCGGGCCCAGTAAAAGAAGTAGCTAAGTAGTTTGCCTACTTTAAATATTGAAGCTGTCAATTTTGACTCAAAGGAACCAATCGGTTTTTTTTCAAAAGTAAGTAAAACTGCATTCAAAGATTTTTGAAAAAGCGTTTGCCTGAAACGGAATTCGAACCAAATAACAACGTTATAAGTACCTAGGTACTTAGTTATGGCACCAATCGATAGGTTCAATCATTAGCACAAAATCTTTCTCAAAGCATCTACCCAGTACAGATTTAAAACCTCATACGATGAAAATAGTACAGGTACAAAAAGTACAGATAACTGTTGGTTACCGTGTCTACGTATACATGTACGTTTGTTTGAACGCACTAATCTCTGGAACTAACAATCGGATTGAAAAACTCTTTTTGCATTTGATAGCCCAATTCTTGAGGAAGGCTATAGGCCACTTAATTTTTATTTTATTTTTTTATTTTATTTATTAAGTCTACCAACAATTGTTTACACTAATTTACAAAAAAAGATAAAACATGCATTTAAACTCTACACAGTGCAACAATTACTTAAAGGTAAACACCACATGGACAAAAAAGAAAACAATAAAAAGTAATTTTGTAAGCTACATATTGCACAAGTAAACTAAGTTAGATATATCTATGGATAAATAACATAACTAAATACAAAAGCATCGTTTCTTTATAAAAGTTACGTACATAGTCCAAAAACTTTTACTTTTTTAACAAATCTGATAAACAGTTCAGAAATTTAGATTTCTGAACTGTTTATCAGATTTGTTAAAAACTAAACTTAACATCACGCTAGGGCCCTTAGGAGCCGAGAAAAAGAAAAAGTTAGAAAGGACGCTGAGTGAAAAAGAAGTAATAGCAGACAGGGTGGTTCGGGGGCACAATCAATTTCAAGCGGACGAAGTCGCGGGCAGAAGGTATATATTATAAAATAAACGAATTGATTGGAAAAACAATTTTTGATGTTGATGTACAACTATAAAATATTGTTCAGGAGCTGTTCAGATGACCACCACATGGAGCCCTGACACAGCTAGAAGGCGTCGCGCACCCCGTAGAAGATGGCAGGGCCAGTTGGAGAAAACAAACGACCAGTGGTCCACTTTAGCCCTGGATCGAAAAAGCTGGAAGTCATGGGGAGAGGCCTTTGTCCAGCTGTGGGATGATTCAGGCTATAACCAGTAACCAGCTGTTCAGAATTGATTAATCAGTGATAATTGGCCCATTCGTACTTACCGGGTTTTGGCCTATCAGCTTTGCTTCTTTACTTTAATAAATAAATAAGGACAAAATCCATACTAATAGGTATTATAAATTCGAAAGTAACTCTGTCTGTATGTCTGTATGTTACCTTTTCACACATAAACCACTGAACCGATTTAGATGAATCCATACTTACTAATATTATAAATTCGAAAGTAACTCTGTTTGTATGTCTATCTGTCTGTCTGTATGTTACCTTTTCACACCTAAATCACTGAACCGATTTAGATGAAATTTGGTACAGATATATTAGGTCCTTACATATGAAATTGGCGTTTTGTATGGAAGGAACAAAAAGTCGAATATTTTTTAATATAATATATTTAATTAATCAAAGTATGAACCATTGTTTTCAATGCACTTTTGCCATCTTATAGGTAGTTCATTGATCCCTCTACTAAAAAAACCAGTCGGACGGGAATCAATAAAATCTTTGAAGGCGATTTGGACTGCCCCATCGGAGTTGAATTTTTTCCCTTGCAAAAAGTTATCCAAATTGCGAAAAAAATGGTAATCTGTTGGAGCAAGGTCCGGGGAGTACGGAGGATGTCTAAGACATTCCAATTCAAGCTCTTCTAATTTGGTAGCCGTCTGTTGCGCAGTGTGTGGTCTGGCGTTGTCGTGCTTTCAAGCTTTTTAATCTTCCCAATTTGCTTCAAGTGAATTAAAACAGTTTTATCACTAACATCGAAGCCTGCAGCTAACTCGGACGTGGTTTGCGATGGGTCCGCTTCCACAATAGCCTTCAATTCTCCATTATCAACTTGGGTCTCAGGCCGTCCACGGGGCTTGTTCTGCAGGTCGAAATTTCCAGAACGAAAACGTTGGAACCAAAAACGAACTGTGTTTTCTTTTGCAACATGACCGCCATACACATCATTCACCCTTCGAGTCGTTTCCGCAGCACTAGTGCCACGGCGGAACTCGTACTCGTAAATAATGCGATATTTTAAATTTTCCATTTTGTAAAATGAGTGACGCAAACAGAAAAAACAGAAGAAAAAAAAACAAATGAATGACGGTCATCGAAGCACAAATACATGAGTAAATAGCTGTACAAATTTGAATTTGGAATTCCTTACCAAAGAGGAGAAATTCGTGATTAAAGTGGCCAGTACGAAAAACGCCAATTTCATATGTAAGGACCTAATAGTTTCAGTCCCGGGAAAGGACATAGGATAGTTTTTACCCCGATACTCCCACGGGATCGAAACTTATGCGGGTGAAACCGCGGGGTGCAGCTAGTTAGATATAAAAAAAATTATCTTAGCAAGTGAGACAACAATAACATTTTAGTAAACGTCTGCGACGCAGGAAAACTTCTATAATAGGTTCGTTAAACTTAGGTAAAAAATTGGTACCTACCTACACGCCGAAAAAGTAGGTACATAAAGCAAAACTTTAAGTTTGATTACCTTCTTGCCTCGGTGGGAAGAAGTGAATGAACGCCTGACTATCTAAGACTACCTTAATATCTGCATCATAAAAATAAAATAAAATAAACTCACCTATTTTCGTAGCTTTATTGTTATTTTATTCACTTTTATTTTCCGGTTCACCATACAAGTTTCCATCACAAAATAAATATTTTTTTAAAGCCTATTAAGTTAAATTTTAAAACTTTGTTTATATTTTGCACACCACTAAAATTTTGTCGATTTCATAACACACTTTATCACTCCAAAACATTATTTTAATCGATTAAAATTCTGTTCTCCCGAATAAATGCCATTTTATTTACACTGTTGTAAAATTTATAGCCGCACTGTTAATATTTATGGGAATTTTAATTTTTCAAATAATATTTACGGTTTGTGTGTATTCGTGTCAGTAACAGGTAAAACGGTAGGAATGTTCTATTGATATGTAGCTCACGCGCCAACTAACCAATAAACCGCCTGTATCGGGGTTGGTTTATACTCCGACAAAGATGATGAAAGAGACTGGACTCAATATACATATAATATCTAAAAACCGACACATTTTGCAGCGGTGAATGCTTATGCGAATTCTGTACCCCCGGCCATAGTTAGAGGTGGAACACCGCGGTGGTTTTAGCCGGTAAGAGTCCGGCATGCCCCTCTCTTATCCCCACGATAGAGGAAGTCCATGAGAATTTTCATCGCGAAAAAAAAAAACATGTTCGGCCGAGGAGAGAATCCGTTCTTTACACCTGTCAGTTTCATTCAAATGAATACGTGTTAAGCGAATTTGATCTTTATTAGCTACTAGAATTGTCACACTGACAAGTGTCAGAAATGTATTCTCTCGACGCGCGAGCTGTAGGTAATATTAAACGTGGCGAAATACAGAGCTAAAATGGAAGGAAATCTAGGTCCTGGATTTGTCACGTTTTTGACATCAGAGGTCCTACAACAACCATTCTATCTTATATCGACAAGCTTAGTTAGTATCACCCATATTATTTAAATTATACTTTAAACCTAAATAGGTAGGTACATATAATCTGCACCCCCTAATGTGCTTTAAAAGCAGATTGTGTTCAAGACTTTCTTTTCTAAACTTATACTTAAACCTGAACCTAACCTACACCTCACGTGAACTAGAGTTCATAAAAATCGCTTGCACATCGCAATGATTAATGAGCTCGCTACCTTGTGGAACAGTCAGTCCTTGGCAGACTTTGATATAATATCCAGTCCTTTCTGAAATGTCTTATGCATCTAGAAAACCATTAGGTATAAAGTAAGTATTTTTGATGCATTCAGATGGCTTGTATTTAAGCTACGAGGCTATACTGTTTATATTATGATGAAAGACAGAATTCATATGCTTTGGAATTAATTTTAATCCCATAGCACAAAACCTGAGTCCTTTTTTTGTCAATACGCACCAGTATCTGCTTCAGTGACAACGAACATTGACAAACCTCCACTATTCTATTTCCTAGGCACAAAACTCCATCGCATCCTCACCTAATCTTTGGCCTGTCTGGTCTAATATTAGGTGCGCGTGCGACGGCGGTCGTTGCGTATCAGTTTTAGTTTTTATTGTACGCCGCGCTGCGCGCCGTCCGGTGTATTTCGGGACTACTCGGCTTTACGGTCGAGACCGCGCTGGCGATATGGACTGAGCTCATACAAATGTGATAGATTTGCTGATGTCATAGTGATGATCTACGAGGTATCGTTGCGCTTGCGGTGGTCAGGCCAGAGATTGGACCATTGTTTTAATATGGGGTTCATTTTATGATCGAAAAGCATGGTTGCCCATACGGTATGAAACTCAACGTGTGGGCCATACCTTGAGTTTCATATTAATATAAAACATTGTTATGGGCAGTCAAAAGTCTAAAAGCCTGACAGTAAACGTGACTTAGGTATCGGGTATTCTTAAATTATTTAGGAAATCAAATGGAAGATTTTTTTTTTCATTAATTTTATCCTTATACCTTATCTATAAATATAAAATTCAAAGTCCTGGCTGACTGACTGATATATCAACGCACAGCCTAAACCACTGGTCCTAGAGACATGAAATTTGGAGGGTGTGTTCTTTGTGAAGAGTAGGTATATATCCACTAAGAAAGGTTTTTTCGAAATTCCACCCCTAAGAGGGTGTATGGGGGAGCGTGAAATTTCACGCGGACGAAGTCGCGGGCGGAAGCTAGTATGGTATCTAATGATGCAATTGACAATGGTGCACGCTTGGCTAGAAGTAGCTGTAACTTGTCTTATTAACTCCAGACTTCATTGATTGACTTGATTTTAGCTAGGTATCGGGAAACGCAGACATTGCAGAACATGCATTTTGGTAAAGATCTAAAAGACAAATCCAACATGGTTACGAGGAGAGTAGGTAGATCATCGCTGATGTCAAATTCGGACGTACCTAACTATGATTGTGTGGTTTCAGATTAATAATAGGGCTTCTGCTCTTTTCTTACAAACGTCGTAAAATAACAAATAAAGGAAGTCCGGTAGGTCAGATGGCTGGCGGTTTAGCTCAATTATTATTTATTAAGCCCCGAAAAAATTAGGGCCCGCGTTCTTCTCGTGTTTGCCGCTTGAGGTGTCGCAAAAAATTAACTTTGACGTCACTTTTGCATAAATTTCTTCTATTACATATTTAAATCCTCAATAATACTGATTAATCGCGTGTATTTAGGTAATTAGGTTAAATAAGTAGGTACCTATGTGAAATAAACGAGTACTTATTTTATATTATGACAAATAAGGCTATATTCACTAACTACCTAAATAAATACTATTCCAATCTAATTGCCGTTTAACACGATACAATAAACAAATTCGCTAAACATATCATGCATTGATAGCATCTAAATGAATGTTCGCCTATTTCCTGAAACTGTTTCTATCGGGAAATTGTTAAATAATGATTAACGCAACATGTCGCAACGATAAAAGTTTGTCTATTCGCGGTAGAGTACAGTCATTACTCAGTTCCGTTAGAAATATCACATAAAATAGCAGTTCCATGATATACGAAATGCCGGAAATTCCATTTTGAAGTGGTACTCAAAACAAATAGGGTCTTGGGACGTATTATATTGTTATTGCACACTAATTTATGTTTCCCTCTTTCACAATTTCGCTAAGTAGCAGCTTTATTAAATTTGAGGAATTTTGGTGATAGCTCAGTAGCTTAGCGATTGGCTTCTTCGTTACAATTCACGACTTCCAGAATCCGTAATTCCATTTGAACTTATTTACCGATGATATGTGCTGCAGATAGTCTGTCTTCATGATTCTAAAAAGAGCTGCAGAATTAACAAAATGCTTTTTAGAAAAGAATCTATCCGAGACAGCGATTGACTTCGGCATGTTTGTATCTGTTCACTGTTGTGTATAATCCGTTTCCTGTCTAGTCTACAATAACATCACTTAATAATTTCTAATCATACCTATCGCGCGTAGTGACGCAAGTAAGTATTATGAAACTAAAATTAGGAGTCTGTTTATTAGTAACTAGCTGTGCCCGCGACTTCGTTCGCGTGGATGTCGGAACTTAACAATATATTTTGTGTGCGTCGGTATCCTGCGAGGATACCGATTCAAATCTTTATTTTTTATTTATGCTAGTGCTTCTCTATAAACAACATTAGCTGTGGAACCATCTGGAGCGTACACAAAAAGGTTATTGGGGTTGTTTACGCGTGAAAGAGCTACCTACGTATAGTTGACCAAGGCAAAAGCATCCAATACTTAGGTCCACCCCCGCAACGGATAATGTCTGGCCCTGAGCTTTATTAATCGTCATGGCATAACAAAGACTGACTGGGAATTGCACTCGTTTATTAGTAATTGTTGATTTTAACTACAAGGCTCATTATTCCAGACAGTTGGGAGCAGTTCAGTGGATTAGTGATTGTCTTCTACGCCACGGACAGTCAGAATCGTGAGAATATAAAACTGCGCTCGGGGCAATGCATGATTCTGGCGCCTCTACAGCATCATGATTTTTTGAAACACTCGTCTTTTTTTTATTTTAATTTTGCCCTAAGTACTTACTTTCCTTGGTGATTGTGTATATTTAAACCTAGGTAAGCTATTCATAACTCAATATCACCATGTAGGTCTTATTTCTTTAATTGTTACTTATTATTTTATTTAGTATTCTTTAGAACAAGTCTAAGGAGTCTAAGGAGAGGGCTATGCTTGGAGTTTCCCTGCGGGACCGAATCAGAAATGAAGAGATCCGCAGGAGAACCAAGGTAACCGACATAGCCCGAAGAATTGCCAAACTTGAAGTGGCAGTGGGCAGGGCACATTGCTCGCAGAACAGATGGCCGATGGGGCCGAAAGGTTCTGGAGTGGTGACCGCGTACCGGAAGGCGTAGCGTTGGAAGGCCTCCCACAAGGTGGACCGACGACCTTGTGAAGGCCGCAGGAACTCGTTGGATGCGAGAAGCACAAAACCGGTCGAAGTGGAGGTGCTTGGGGGAGGCTTATGTCCAGCAGTGGACGTCTTTCGGCTGAAATGATGATGATGATGAGAACAAGTCTGCCTGTATGCAAAATTTTTATTTTAACTTTTAAATTAAGTTGACGACTACGTGAAGACACCTTAGACCTTACCTTGAGAGGATGAGTATACACTCATCCTCTCAAAGAGTGTTTCTTTGTACACTTAAAACAGTTGCGAAGAATATGCAAAGCAGAGTTGATTTTATTAACTCTGTACCTATTGTTGAAATATTCAACTGTTCGGTTAATTGAATATGAGAGTGGTGCCAAAACCGTCATTTGTGTCGAATAGAAAAATAGCTAGAAATTTGAATCAATGGCTCTTCATTATTATTATTTATTTATAAAGAGCACTGGTGGCCGGGTGGCCCAGTGGTAATCGTCCAGACTTACGAGTTGTGGGTCGTGGGTTTGAACCCAGACAAGCGCTTTAGGTACTTTATGTAAATAAATTCATCACCACTGCACCCAAAACGGTATAGAAAAATTCGAAGATATGTGACATCTACCAACCCGCACTGGGCCCGCGTGATGAATTACGGCCCACTCCTTCTCACCGACGCGCGACGGAAGGCTTTTGTGACCCAGCATGGCAGTGGAATCGTTAAAGACTGATTATGCTTTGCTATATTTATTTAAATAATACATATATTTAAATTACGTAGATTGTATTGCTACTGAATTTGATGTTTTGTAGGTATATTACACGATAAAAATATCGTAGTTTTATGAATATAAACAATAATTTATTGTGGCTAAACAATAACAGACGCACAGGTCGATCGATCAGGTTAAGTTACGCTTACCGCGGTTGGTCTGTGGATGGGTGACCATCTTTACATACCGAGACCCCTCTGTGCTTGGAAAGCACGTTAAGCCGTTGGTCCCGGCTGTCATTCGTGGATCTTTGACAGTCGTTACGGTTAGTCAGAAGCCCGAAAGTCTGTCAGCCAGTCTTATCAAGGGTATCGTATTAGGTACCCGTACCCAGTAACTGGGCTTTGGAGGTCAGATAGGCAGTCGCTCCATGTAAAATACTGATATTCAACTACATCCGGTTAGACTGAAAGCCGACCCCAACAAAGTTGGGAAAAGGCTAGGCAGATGATGAGTTATTGTAGTTAGCAGTTAGGTAGTTTAGTCATTGGCTATGAAATCCTACTATTTTCATGTCAATGGATATGTATATGTCGCATCCGGCAATTGACGTTTACAACAAAACAAGGCACGCCACCTAGTGGCAACTATCAAGACGAGAGTTGGCGTGCTTTGACAGAGTCGGGACGCTTCCGCTTGGTTACGAGGTTGAAGAGAACGCCTCAAGTGGCACATTCCTTACCCCGGTGATCGAGCAGGCAGACGCTTCGGAACTGTCCTACGTTTTGTTGAAACTATCATCACCATACCAGTCTGTTATTGTCTAATAGTAGGTAGTTGAGTTGTGTACCTACAGTGTGTAATTCGCTAGTGTGATTAATTTGTTCGTAAAATTATAATCTGATTTGAACTGTAACAGTTTTTCTATTGCGCAATAACCAGCACTACCCAAGTACCCATAATGGTGCGCCCACAATAGTTGAAATGTGCCTGATGACAAAGAGAAAAACATACCTTCTCCGTCATCAGAAGTGGGATTCGTGTTGGTTCAAGCGCAAAGTGAGAACGCTTAAAGTGAAAGCGACCATTGACATTTTTGAAAAACAAAGTGCAAAAATGCGAACGCTTGTTAAATAATCGTGTGAATCTGTTCGTGTTGGACCCAGACAAAGCAGTGGCGCCTACCGCCATGTTTGAAAAAAAAAATGGCGTTTCTAACCGGAGTTTGGGTTCGTCGTATCCCGTTCCCGTTAGAACACGTGATAGGAGGCGTGTGCAAACATAACAGTGCACGACAGCTGATATGAGTTTTGCTGAAAATTCACTGCAAGGTGGTCAACTTGTTGTGGCCATCAGTAAGGCACACAAAGGAGCAGCATCAACGTGGCTAATGCAAATATCATACCAAGGAATGACGTGGAGTGACTTCAAGAATCGAGCCAAGCAGCCCGCAGCCGTCACCGTCACCTTCATGTGCTGAGTGAGGGAAACCAGGATATATCACGGCCCTGCACGAGCAGTGGCAGCAAGCGGATGGTGGATAACGTGCTGGAAGTAGTGAAGGGCGAGTGGACGTCGTACAACTACCCTCAGACACGTTAGAACATAAAGGTGAGCTGTATTGTTTTGTTTACGATTGTGGTGCTGAATACTTGATAGTAAAGGAGAGGTTAAGTGGCAAACGAGTTAATAACGTTGTTGCGTTGACTTGTATTGGCCAAACGCTTTATTCGGCATAGAACAAATCATAAGTAGCGTTGCGATTAGCGAGCAACTACTTGAGATTTTATTACATTTCTGCCCGACATTTACTTGCAAAGTAACATTATGATAGTAAATACGTGAAATATTGAACCTAAATGCGACAAAGTTTTTGTTGCTTAAAGCTCTTGTAATAAATTCCGTTACAAAACAAGATGTGCAAGGTACCCTGGTCCGTCCACTCGAGAAAACAGTCTTAAAGTATTTCTTCTCTATACTTAGTTTCAGTTCATAGAAATAATATTTTGTGCACAAGCCGGGTTTAAGTGGTCCCGTCGCGCGTCGACAAAAAAATGGTCGGTTGCATTGCATGCGACGTCACGCAGGTAACGGGACATGTTATGGGTTAGAAAACAAAGAGCAGAATCAGATTATCAGATTAATTTAGACGGAAGTTCAGAGGTCCATTAGGGGTAGCGGAAGTCTTGTATGGTGATCCCTATACGTTAAAATCTAACCGTACTTCTAAATACGCTCACGATAAGTTAAGAATGATGCCAGTAGGTTGTATACCAGTCGAAGTAGATAGCTATCACAGTGGTGATGAGTGATTATGGGAAGCACGCGAGTAGGGGTTCTCTATCGGCCGTAGTAAAGTTGTATGTAGTCACGGGGTGATGCATACGGATCCACATGCGCTGGATGTGTGAAAGCAATGCGATTGCTGGTCGGCCGGAGAGCCGTGGCGTTCGCGTTAGAGTGTGTGGTTCCCAGGTGTCTAAAGCTCTTAGTGAAAAAGATGGTTGTTAATGTGAATAACGATGGTACATGGCTCTGGTTGATGATTTTCGCTATGATCAGATAATCATAGTTTGTTTACATGACTCGGGTTATTGGGTGTTTTTGCTATGATAAATCAAAGTTTGTTTAGTTAATTTAGAGGTATTGTTTTGTAAAAACAATGAGAAGAGGATTAAAATTTTCTGATTCAAATGTTAGAAGCCGTAAATGGTCAGAATTGGCCGAGTGGAACATGCACTGCTGTTGAATTTTTCGGTTACAGGTTAACACACAAGAACGTGTGCAAGCAAGATGGCAGTGTCGGACAGCGCTGCACTCTTTTTGGCTGTACGAATAAGCGCTGATCAAGGACGGTGCTTTTCGAGCAAGCAGTTTCGTGACTTCTGCCAAGGTTAAAGTACCAATTTACATCTTATTGCGACTAGTTCATCTCGTGTGAATGGTCAAGTGGAAAGGATAACGAGTTTGCTCAAGTCAATGTTAATTGCGATAGAGACATAAGACTCGCTAAGAGATGTACAGCTAGCTCTAAAAAAAAAAAGCTCGTCCATTAGAACTTTTGATAAGTAAGGTAGTACGTCCACCTAATTTAACCGGTCAAGCGGCGCGGGTCGCCGATCGGCGACGGAGCAATGGAGGGTCGATTGTGTCTCATTGGCAGAGCTTGACAGATTAATGGGTAACGACAATGACGACATTAAAGACATTGATGACGTTAGGAAACTATGAGCGTAATCAAACTAAGGTTGACGTGAAGTATAGAGGGTAATTTCAAATAAGTTGAAGCGTTATATGGTGATCGGAATGTTTTAAAAACTTTAGTTAACAAGCGTACTTATAAATACGCTCCATGACTGTGTTTGGAAGATGCCCGAGGGCCAAGTACCAATTGAGATTGTAGACAATATTGATGATGAGTTGGCATCACTTTGGTTTGTGTAATCAGGTTCTCGGTTCATTGGGTCGGAGACCGTACCAGAGTATCGTAGCCATAGCCCGTTAGAAATCGGCATCTACTTGGTAGACCGTGGGTACGTGGTGCGCGGTAGCTCTGGGTAGTATGGTCGGGTCTAGCCTTGAAGCCAAGACCGTAGAGTCAAGGACGACTCGGAGACCGTACCAGAGTATCGTAGGTACGTGGTACACGGTAGCTCTGGGTAGTATGGTCGGGTCTAGCCTCGAAGCCAAGACCGTAGAGTCAGGGACGACTCGGCATTCCTGCGGGAAGTGCGTATGTGACAAATGTGTGGGACCGTGAATGGGATACCTGAAGTTTTGTTTTCTTTGATTAAAGTAGTGTAAAAACGTTATTGTAACGTTGTACTCGTACTTGGTCTCGGTAATCTCGAAACTAGATAGTTCGAATTCTTAGATTGGCCGAATTTTTGGTTTCTTATTTGAATGTTTATTGCCTATTGATCGAGAAATAAGACAGATTTTAAAGAGTCGAGTCCCTTTTAATTATCTCATCGGTATTCATATGGGAGGTTGCGAAAAATGCCAGAAAAACAGAGTATAACTGACGAAATTGAGGTTGAGCAAAATAGTAGTAGTAACAAGGAGGAGAGTATTTAAGTTTACATGATGATTGGACCGTACCAGAGGTTGTAGTGTAGCCGTAGCTCAATAGAAATCGGCGTCTACTACTTTAGTAGTCCGTGAGTACGCGGTAAGCAGTCAACTCTGGCGGAGGTTGGGTTTTAATGAAAACCATAGCGTCCAGGAGAGACTGTGCTCCCGTGGGGGTTCGCATAAAGGAAAGATGAGTAACTGGAGGTTACTGGGCTATGCGTAGCCAGGAATCACATGTAGAGCTTAAGTGTGTTGATTAATTTGGTTTAATTGTGTCTTGTGTGAGATAGCGCGATAAATGTGTAGTCAGTTGTACTTTGAATTTCCTGATTATTGATAAGATGTCAATTTTCTTCTAATTTGTCATTGACGGTTAGTAATAAGGTTCCCAGTTTAGTTCAAATGAAATAAAGGGTTCTGTCAAATTTTGACTTCATTAAATTCTGGTAAATCAGATGTCCGTAAACTGATGTTTACGGGTTAGGTCAGGAATGACCGAGCTATGTGATACTTTGCGGATATGTTTGTTTACAGATTTACACACGAGGACGTGTGTCCTCGCAGGATGGCCGTGTCGCATCCGGCAATTGACGTTTACAACAAAACAAGGCACGCCACCTAGTGGCAACTATCAAGACGAGAGTTGGCGTGCTTTGACAGAGTCGGGACGCTTCCGCTTGGTTACGAGGTTGAAGAGAACGCCTCAAGTGGCACATTCCTTACCCCGGTGATCGAGCAGGCAGACGCTTCGGAACTGTCCTACGTTTTGTTGAAACTATCATCACCATACCAGTCTGTTATTGTCTAATAGTAGGTAGTTGAGTTGTGTACCTACAGTGTGTAATTCGCTAGTGTGATTAATTTGTTCGTAAAATTATAATCTGATTTGAACTGTAACAGTTTTTCTATTGCGCAATAACCAGCACTACCCAAGTACCCATAATGGTGCGCCCACAATAGTTGAAATGTGCCTGATGACAAAGAGAAAAACATACCCTCTCCGTCATATATATAACTTATGACATCTTATTTGAAAAACCGTAGAATGTACGTAGAAATAAAGGACATTAACTCAAACAATTGTGACGGAAAGTGTGTGAACGAAGTAATATATAAGTCAAAAATGACCAACATAAGCCGCGGAGTGCCTCAAGGCTCAATCTTAGGACCAATATTATATTTAATTTTTACAAATGATTTACTAAATTTTATGAATAATGCCCAACCCGACGCAGGACTTGTAATGTTTGCAGACGACACTAATGCCATACTCGGGTCGCCAAACTTAAATGAGTTGACAGAAAATGTAAATAAGTGTTTAGAGAATCTTTCTGTTTGGTTTACAGCTAATAATTTAATAATAAACCCAAGCAAAACCAATGTAATGTTGTTTAAAATAACGTCACGCAACAAAGATAGTATAGATGTCAAGCTTAAAAAGGAAAACATTGGACTGGTGAACGAAGTTAATTTTTTAGGAGTTTATATGGATTCCCTATTAAATTGGAAAAAGGAGCTCACCGCCATTGATTCCTCAATATCTTCAGCTTGTTACGCGCTAAGAAGCCTCAGGGACGATATTAATCTTAAGCAACTTAAATCTGTATATTATGCATTAGTAGAATCCAGATTACGATACAGCATTATGTTTTGGGGGAGCAGTTACGGCTATAATTGCCAAAGAGCATTCATTTTACAGAAACGTGCATTAAGAACGATTGTCAGAATCCCACAACAAGAGTCATGTAAAGAATATTTTAAAAAATTAGGTATTTTAACAGTGCCAAGTTTATATGTTTTAGTACTACTTAGCCACTTTGCGAAATACATACACGAGCACGAATCACAGGAAGAACGTGAACTTAGAGAGAAAACTAGAAGAAACGTTATAAAAAATAAAATTGCGCCGAAACTTAATACCTATTGCTGAACATTGCTCTAAATACCAAGCAGTAGAATTATTTAATAAGTTGCCTACGGACTTAAGATCATTGATTTACAAAGGTACACTATTTAAAGCCAAACTTAAAGCATTCCTGTTGAATAAATGTTTATATTCTATATCTGAATTGGTGAGAAATGATGGTGAATAGTTTTTATATTTAGTAATTTACCTTTTTGACATTAAATATACATTCAAGACATTGTTCGATTTTTTTGCACTTTAGAGAATAGATTTATAAGAATTTGACATGATAATTTTACAATAATTTATGTAATTACTATTGATATATTAATTTATCATATAAGTTATTGATTTTATTTTATTTTTAGTGAAATTTACTGTTTGATATTCATAATTTATTGTTATTAGCTGTAGAATATTAATTAATGTACTACAAAATTCAAACACAATGCGAATTGTTATATGAATAAATAAATAAAATAAATATAACAAGAACAAGATCATTCGGCATTTTATAAAGCAGGGAATCACAGAACCGGTTGAAGTGGCGGTGCTTGGGGGCCATGTCCAGCAGTAGACGTCTTTCGGCTGAAATGATGATGATAATGATGAAAGTTCAAAAACAAGACCTTCCGTCTGTAATCCCCGAATTGGTTATGATAGGAATGATCTCATCTCATTGAATTAATAATTATGTTGCTGTTTTCAAACAAAATTGTGGTATCAATTTTCATAAATAATCATTTTGATTTTCAAAATATTTTAGGTTTAGTCCTTAAACGTGACACACAGCGCCATCTACCAACTTAGAAATGAACTACTGATTCACTGAAAAGTAACATATTGTGCTGCCTACACTAAATTATAGTAGGAAATATCAAGTAAAAACGTACTTAAAAATTAAAATACGACTGAACGTACTGTTTATCTAATTTATGAGTAAGTTTATTAATAAACGATATTTAGGAAAAAAAGCTAAACTGAATTATAACTACATTACAGCTTGCAATCACAACAAACAATAAATGAAATAAAATTGTATTATTTTTTCAGCAAATATTGTTATTTAGAGTTATGAATGGGTAGTTGTAGCCCGCGAAATTCAATTTTTCTTAAGTTTTTTGCAATTTGCAGATCAGTGTCAGGTTGTATCTTGATCCAAATATGATTCGCGACTATAATAGACATGTATTTACAGAATCATAGTCATTAGAATCATTAATATATCTCTTTAAGTTAAATTTCTACCACAAACACTTTTCCATACGAGATTTGTTCTTAACGGTAGAAATCTAACTTAGAAAGATGTATTAATGATTCTAATTATTATAATTCTGTAAATACATACCGGATAGTCGCGAATCATATTTTGATCAAGATACAACCTGACACTGACCTGAAAATTGCAAAAAACGTAAGAAAAATTGAATTTCGCGGGCTACAACTACCCATTCACCTTAAAGCATGCGGCAAGCATGCGGCGGTAAGCATGTGGCGAATCAAACTAATTGTCTATGGTACCCACTATTAAGGCGGAAACAGACTTATAACACACCACGTTACGTGACATCAATGAAGCTTACTCATTGGCCACATTTTTCATCACGTTGAGCGATTTTCGTCATTTGGCCAATAAGTAAGCGTGGGATGGCATCGGGTGTTACAAATGTGCTGCGGCCTTTACATATTTTATAGACAACATTACGTTGATCTAGAGCATGATGTCTATGGCACAGGAAATAGGAATTAACTATATGATCTGAATTTGAATCAGAATGTAAAACCTTATATCATTATTCTGTACCGCAGAGGAAAACGACATCGAAAGTAGCTTCACTTTTAACGAAAAAAAAAAGGTTCTTATTTTTTTAGTAGAATCATCGATTCGATTGAAATCGATTAGTTTATTATTCTATTTCCAACTCTATTACTCTACTGACGTCTGTCGTCTGTGAACGAACTGTCAAATCAGTGACGCTCCCCGCCGCCCTCTTTCCTCTTGACATTTTGTTCAAGACGAACGTTTATTTTTCGGCATCACACGTTTCGTGTCAAACGACTTAAAAGTAAGTGATAATTATAAAATATTACCGTGTTTTTAACGTTTAGTGTATAAATATTGTGAGGTAAAACGTTTATTGCACGATGGTAGTGTATATTGTGAGATAAAGTTGGATTATGGTAATGCGCGCCAGACTTGCACAAGGCGGCAATACTTCGGTGTTTGCTAAGTTACCATTTATCGTGACTATTATGTACAAAGAATGTATCTTTCGCGACCAGCCCCAGGTATTTCTCTAGTCCGAGGTTTCTAAACACCGATTTCATTTTATTCATAACCATGTGTGTCATATTGTTTTTGTGAATATTCTTCGTTAATTTTCCACCTCTCCATGATTACGACTGTACCATGCTCATATTATTGATTTTGAACGCGTGGTAAACGTAAACTTTGGCCTAAAACGGGATATTACGTAGTTTGACTTTCAATGTTTTGTTTTTAACCTCAAAACTTAACCACACTTTAGAGAAATAAGTACCTACTGAACTTATAGAACTCTTGTGAGGTGAAACAGTGAGTGTTCGTGCATGTTGCGTTATTCATTGCTAATTATATCCCCGAAATTGGCAGAAATCTAAAATGCAGCCAGCACTAGGTAAACAACCCATACATGTGCAATTATTGCTAGGTATATAAAAATGTTCTTTAATCGCCAAACACTAGCAATAGCTAAGTAACTGGCTAATGAACATTATTCCTAAATCGTCCAGTTAGGTGCTATGCAGAATAAACACATTCACACTTTGGCAGGGAACTTATAAATATCATCAAATCAACGCCTGCTAATCCCATATTCTACTGATTTTCCAGAATGCGTTACGTGGCCGCGTATTTACTGGCTGTGCTCGGCGGCAAGGCGTCCCCGGCAGCAGCGGACGTGGAGAAGATCCTCAGCTCTGTTGGTATTGAGGCTGACGGAGAGAAGCTGAAGAAGGTCATCTCCGAGCTCAATGGCAAGAGTGTTGAGGAGCTGATTGAGCAGGGTAAGCATCCTAAGACGACCCGCTGACCCATTGATTGGCCATTTAATTATTATTATGGAGATGTGTAGGATTTCCTACTTTTTGAAGTTATCATTGTAGTTGACTCTTGATTTGACACAAGCTTTGAAACTTCATGCTTAGGAGTAGCCTTTATTTCTTCAGAAGTACAAAGACCTGTCTAAGCAGCACATCATGTAACATTTTGACACAATTTTGCAATGTATTTGTCTGGTGGAGTTGAGCATTGGTCATTAAGTCCCTTCTTGTTCGTATTTGAGTTTTATTTCAAATAAACAAGTCTTGTGTATTAATTTTATTTTATATCTTGTTCAGGCCGCGAGAAGCTGTCGTCCATGCCAGCTGGTGGCGCCGCCCCGGCCGCGGCCGGTGGAGCCGCGCCTGCTGCTGCCGCCGCTGAAGAGAAGAAAGGTATGTCATGCTGCTGGGAGTTGGGCAGTACTTGAGTCATAGGGATTGAGACATGAAAGCGACAAATAAGATCAGCACCCTAACTGCGTAACACACTATCAATCGGAATCTGAATCATTTTGAAGCAAATTGCTAATCCATTGCTTCATAAGTTCGAAAAGTTTGTCTACTAAACACGAAAACGCAATGAATGTCATTGAACTGTCAAAATGAAACCGATTCCGATTGATAATGTGTTACGCAATTGCCCTGCAGTATACCCTTAGTTCAGTCAATTTCAGAAAACTGTTCTGTGGTTTCTGGTGAACTGTATGTAACTTGTATCTACTTATTATTTTGAATATAAGTTTACTAGGAATTACTCATAGGTTTATTTATAAATGTTGCTTAAAGTTAAGAGATGTTTTAAGGTCAAAAATGTAAAGTTGAACAGTTGCTAACTGTTGTTTAACTGTAATTAATGTTTATAAATAAAGGGTATAGTTAACTAGGACATAATACAACAACTTGATTACCATGATGATTCCAAACAACACCATCTTTCGACTGAAAGCCTTTGACGCTAACAAACCTTTTCTGATATCTTCCCTCACATCACAAACTCCCCTTATCTTCTGTACCTTGCTAACCCTTACCTTCTCTTTTGCAGAAGAGAAAGAGACCAAGAAGGAAGAGTCTGAATCAGAAGATGAGGACATGGGCTTCGGTCTGTTTGACTAAATGCACTTCGCAGGTGAGTTTCAAAGATATTTTGGTATTTTGCAGCATGTATTTATCTACTGTGGAAGACAGGCTTATTTATATGATGTTAAATGTATCTGTTGTGGCAGCACTCTTAAATAAAGTTCACTAAATGGGGACACAATGCAAATAAGCACTGTTATTGGCTAGTAAATTGGTCACAACATAATGTCTATATTGCCTGTATTAGTGTATTCCCTAAAGTCTAAAATAAATCTTTGCCTCTCGCAAAGATGTATTACACCCAAACATTGCTAGTTATGTTTGAGGACCATTTAATAAGAGGCAAGCGTTATTGCCTTCAAACACACAATATAATGTTGGACAAATGGGATTGATGCAATTGGATGTTTTGCTAAATTGATTGATTAGTTTAAAATAGGTACTTGTTCTTGCCGGTATTTTGTTTTCATGATGATTTGAAACACACCATCTTTCGACTGAAAGCCTTTGATGCTACTTACCCTAACTGATGTATACCACAAACAATCTATTAAACCTTGTTACAGTGAACATAGACAATAATTTTGTTTTTCTGTATTGTTTCAGTTTGCGCGGCGCTGGTCTTTATTCCATTTTCTATGGTATAAGCATAAAATGTCAGCATTTATGTTTCTATGAAATATATTGTTGAAAATATAAACATTCATAGAACTTTTATTTTGTTGATGAATGTTACCCGGGTCAATCCGCGGAAATCCACTAACGGCGAATATATGCTAATAATAAATTAAATATCATAGCTGCATTCTTTTACTTTATATGACATTTCTTACATGTTTTTACGTATGGCGCCGCTATATAAAAAAGTATAACACCTTTATTTAATTTATTATTGCAATCAACACGCACCAAATGTCATTACCATTTGCAAATAAAAGTCGGCCTAATTGAGCGGAATGGCCCACCCTATATCTAATAATGCATAAGATTTTACCGAATTAAGGAAGGAAGTTGGTGGTGGAACATGTTAGCCCAGATTCGCACGGTAGCGTACTAGGTGGGTTTAGCGATAAGATAAAGCTTTTAGATGCGTAAGGCCCGGACTCCACTGAAGCGGAGCGGAGACGTGCAGGAATCGTCCAATCACAGGCGAGACGTGTGACGCGATGAGGATTTCAACCATTGTGATTGGTCGATTCCTGCACGTCTCCGCTCCGCTCCGCTTCCGTGGAGTCCGGGCCTTAAAAGTTCTTTAATTATGTACGTTTGCCTGGCTAGGCCCCCCGGAATTTGCGATTTAGGTATACACCAATGCAATGTACTCGCCTCTAGGAGTATATGTACCGCTTTCTTTTTCAATGTACCTCTGTACTTTTGAAGAAATATGCAAAAAAAGGGGGCCGTGCCAGCCAAACGTTTTCAGCACGGCCCTCGTGTAACTTGAAAAATATATAGCGTATTAAAAAATTTCATAAACTCAAGGAATGTACTTTACTAACACGTTCTATGTACCGTAACAGATATTGTGAATTCGTAATAACAAATAATATATAGACGTGGATAGGGGGCCGTGCTGAAAAAAAAAGAAATGAGAAAATATCTGAAAAAGACAAAACAACCTTAGCCAAAAACTATATAAAAGTAATTCATGTTTGGCAAGTAACATATGTACCGCATTGGTTTCTCATACAACTTGCTAAATTCAAAAAATTTACCAATTTTAGTTTATTCAGCACGGCCCTCTATAGTTGCCTATATCTTTTTAAATATGACATGTGTGTTTACAAAATTCGACTTCCTGAATTATGTATAGGAGTACATTCGTTCCAAATAAATTGCGATTATGGTGTATTAGTATTTTAAAAGATAAATTGGATCAAAAATATCCTAACATGCAACTGATGGGGTGACCATGGTTCCATAAATTAGGTTGATTTATTCTATACCTTTAATGAAATTATGTGACTACATTG
This sequence comes from Amphipoea oculea, assembly GCA_945859645.1. Classification (NCBI taxonomy): domain Eukaryota; kingdom Metazoa; phylum Arthropoda; class Insecta; order Lepidoptera; family Noctuidae; genus Amphipoea; species Amphipoea oculea. The sequence goes on from OX243884.1 coordinate 814,723, forward strand.
AAATAAACATTCTTTTTTTAATATTTGTTTTTTTTTTCTTTAAAATTAATATTAGCGATGACATCTTTTAAGGGAATTAAATCAGTTAAAACTTGTTGTGTGCGGTCGCTATTAATTCACTAGGTAAGGTTCAATCAATGTGATTTGTTGGAAACGTATCTGTAATTTTTTAAGCCTTTTAAGCTCTGTAGTCAAAGTGAAAGCATTTATTTCAAATAGGCACATAAAAGGCACTTTTGAACGTCAAAAATTACCTTAAAATAGAATTGATTCTAGTCGCCCCTTCCAAAAGGTAGATTTCGTGTGGAGAAGAATGGGCAAGAAACTCCACCGTTACTCTTTTAAAATGTTTTAGGTACCTACAATATTTTGCATGGGTAGGTACATTAATTATATAAGGTGTAAAAAAATTAACCTTAAAAACTTTAAGAGGTGCTTTAGACCATCGAACTGAACAACTTTCACTATGGGACCAACTCCGAAATCACGAAAAAAAATCAGCTGTTTCATACAAAAGTTCAATACCTACTCGGCCAAAATGTATGAAACAGCTCATTTTTTTTTCGTGATTTCAGAGTTGGTCCCATAGTGAAAGTTGTTCAGTTCGATGGTCTAAAGTACCTCTTAAAGTTTTTAAGGTTAATTTTTTTACATCTATATAATAATATGTGAGGACGATGCACCTAAAATAAAATTACTATACCACAATAGGTAAAAGAATTGTAGTGTTTGTGACACATAGTTTTTCTGCGATTATTCCATAGGTAAACGTAACTAATCTGTGAAATGTACCGAAACTGTAATTTTATTGTAATGTACCTACCGTACATCAATCCGTGTGATTTATTGGAAATATATATGTGATTTTTTTTTAAGCCTTTTGAGCTATTTAGTCTTAACGACACTTGTTGTTTTGTTCGATTTGCGACCTACTACTTACTACTATTATAGTTATCGTTAATAGTTAATACAGATTACGATATTTTTGATTTTTTTATTTTATTAAAGATTTACTCAGAAGTTTTTCTATCCATTCTCACGTGGAATCATGGTCACCCCATCAGTTGCATGTTAGGATATTTTTGATCCAATTTATCTTTTAAAATACTAATACACCATTATCGCAATTTATTTGGAACGAATGTACTCCTATACATAATTCAGGAAGTCGAATTTTGTAAACAAACATGTCATATTTAAAAAGATATAGGCAACTATAGAGGGCCGTGCTGAATAAACTAAAATTGGTTTATTTTTTTAATTCAGCAAGTTGTATGAGAAACCAATGCGGTACATATGTTACTTGCCAAACATGAATTACTTTTATATAGTTTTTGGCTAAGGTTGTTTTGTCTTTTTTAGATATTTTCTCATTTCTTTTTTTTTCAGCACGGCCCCCTATCCACGTCTATATATTATTTGTTATTACGAATTCACAATATCTGTTACGGTACATAGAACGTGTTAATAAAGTACATTCCTTGAGTTTATGAAACTTTTTAATACGCTATATATTTTTAAAGTTACACGAGGGCCGTGCTGAAAACGTTTGGCTGGCACGGCCCCCTTTTTTTGCATATTTCTTCAAAAGTACAGAGGTACATTGAAAAAGAAAGCGGTACATATACTCCTAGAGGCGAGTACATTGCATTGGTGTATACCTAAATCGCAAACTCCGGGGGGCCTAGCCAGGCAAACGTACATCTTTAATTCATGTAGTCGTAGTTTCCAGCAGTTTGTTGACTGATGTGTATTCAAGGTCTAGCCGCCATCAGTTTTAAGTAATAAAAATAATAGATTTGTTATTATAACATAATCTGATTAAAATGGGTGACTACGTGTTTTTTCTTACAAGTAAAAGTACCGTAATTATAATTTCGCTTCGAACTAGTTAGTAGCAGAGTTGCTCAATAGATGGCGCTAATTTCAAAATGTATTTATTAAATTGTACAAAAACTTTCCCAACAAAAAACAATAATTTACATATAAGGTACCTAATCAATCAATATCTAGTTTCTTGAAAGATCCTTCGACACTTCCGAAAATGTCTGAGATGGTCTTCGGCTTTCCTGGCCGCTTTGCTTCAACCACGCGTTTGTTGTTCTCGTGCACGAAGAAATCTTTATTAGCTCGCAATTTTTCTAGCATTTCATCTGAAATTAACAAAGACAATATTCGGTTTCAAACGTTATTGCCTTCTGGCTGTCTTCTTCGTAGTACCTAATATCTGTAAAGAGTTTGTCGATGACCTGGGACTTGGGAGTTTATGGCATGATAACATCTATGTACATGTACCATGCGTCGGTGCTCTGCATGAGAAGCAATGAATATTGCTACTCATGTTTGCATCAGCTTGTAAGTATGTAGCACGAACTATTTTCAGGAATTGTTCACAAATAAAACAAGGATCGAATTGAAAAGCTCCTTGTTTCTTTGATGTCTGGTAATACAAGCGTTCCCTTTGATTTCTACCCAATCGAGTGCGCGACAGCAGTCAGGGTTGTGTTTTGATTCTAGACTGAGGCCATTTAGAATGCCATCGACGCGCTAAGAAAAAAATCTTGAAAAATAAATTGTTAACTAGTTGTTTGAGCATGTGAATGTGGGGTATCATATAAACGGCTTGAGGAGAATTTAAAAAAAAATCACTAAAAAGCTTGAAACGATAAAAAACCAGACTGCAACTAAATTTTCAAAAAAGATCACTTCAAGCAGTCTGATGAAGTTTGTGATCTTGTATTGAACTTTCACTTTCTAGTTGCTGTCGAGATTTTAAAATTTACATTTTTTTTTGTGTCTGCAATGGTTCACAAAAACTGCCTCAAATGATCCTGAACTCTTAACTAACCTCTGCATTCATTAAAGGTCTTAAACTCCCCACCCGCTTCCTTCGGCAGTCCCACCATCGGCACGTACTTGTCCAAGGTCTTGGCTCCGATCTGATGGATGATCAGCACGTCCAGGAGTTCCTTCTTCATGAACGGCTTGATCATCATCATGAGCCGGTCCATGAAGGACGGCGCATTAAGAAAGTGAAGGCCTTTTACCTTTACTAACATGGCTTCCTGTAAAACATTGTAAAAAAAATGTTAAAGCTTAGGTATAGTAAATTCTATTCGTTGGTAGGTAGGTAGTGTTTTTGTCCATAGATAAATAATAGACAGGTAAGTATCTTTTTATGATTTGGTTTTGTCCGATGGCGACGATAGAGATTCGTGGTTCTCCAAAATAACTAAGTTTGCTATTGAAACATATGTACATAACTGCCGTGCCATAAACCAATACACCGGTTAGCCTTTGATAACCGGTGTAAGGAGTGTGATAAGGTTCTTCCTATAACATCATTTTAATTAAAGAAAGAACAACCTTATAATGAAATATTAAACCCGCATCGGAAAAGTATTAGGGCGTTTTTTTTTATCAATCAAAAATCTAAACGAGCTGAGGGGCACCTCGTAATTTTTATAAGAACGTTCAGTCTAATCTCAGTCTCAATCTGTCAAAAATACCTCATTGCCCTACTTTTTAAAAGTTTTTATTTAAATGCCTTAAAACTATCATTACAGGTCTTAAACTCTAATGGGATAGCCAAGACACACACACACAAAATTCAAATTACAGCACAAAATACATCTAAAGATCATTGTTTGTAACATAGTGTAAACAATAGTACTTCTTTATTTCTTCTTTGTTCTTTTTGTATTTTGACAATGATCGTCGCTGAGATAAGACTGCGACTAAATTATGAACGTTTTTATTTCCGGGAAATGGCCTTCAGGTAGCTGATCTCTCACCTGCAAGTAGTACAAGAACTGCTGTATAGTCTGCACATCCAGCTTGGTGAGATGCCCCAGCTTGAGGCCCTCAAGGTCGAAGATTAACACGAAACCTGGCCACGTGCCCTCTTCGAACTGCCACAGGTCCAGGATCATCAGTACTGACCTGGGGATTATGAGTTGGTTAAATCATAAAGGTGATTGCGATACCTGAATCCTTTGTCGTGTTTCGAGCTGTATTTCAGCAATGGTGGGATGTTTTTCTGAAGCGACGCTCATTTCTGTTTCTTCGTCAGCTAATCATCTTGTTTCTCGTTACTGGCCATCGTGTTACTCAATAGCTGGGTTGTGGAGTTACCTAAGATATTGTACCAGTATTTTTCAATGGTGATTCTCCTTGTAAAATACTGGTATTCAGCTGCGTCCAGTTAGGCTGGTAGCCGACCCTAACATACATAGTTTACTAGGCAGATAATAGCAGTCGTAGGGGTGGCAATTTTTTGGTAGGTTAGTAGGTATGCTTGCTATCGTGAAATTCCTCAAGGAATTAGGTTGGGCTCCTGGGTATCGATTAAAGCTAAACTGGCTGTTCTGAACTACAAGGAGTCGTCGCTGGTCGCTGTCCGTGCTATGCCTTAACTGTTCGGTTAGAGGTATAGGTACCTAAATACTCCCAAAGAAGACGGATCACAATCCTTACAAAATTACCCCACGTCCTATAATAAAGTGACGTATCTCAAAAAAAAGATAAAAATGTATAAAAAAATATGGCATACTCTCTAACTTCATTTTTTTACACCTTCATATGGAAAAAGGCGCTGTTTCGAAAAATTCGTTCGTATGAGTATTTATAGACCGATCGACGAATACGACGCGACGCGACGCTGCGAACGCGATCAACTCAACGGCATACCCTGCTTGCGTCCTATATGACAGTCTGCGGCGAGACGCGACGTAACGCGTACTTGTTTTGAGAGCGACCAGACGCGACTCCACGAACTACATATGAACTTTCCGTCTGTTCCCGTTGTCCCCATTCAGAACTCACAAAAATAATTCAAATGTATTCCCGTTGTCCCCATTGACGGTTTCCTGTTCAAATTGTACTGTACTTCTCCATGATTCGAGAAGTAATGACCAAAATCTCAAGATCCACAGAATTGATCGTTAATATTGAAAAAATAAATGTAATATATTAAAAACTACCTCAATAGAAAAAAAAATGAGCTTATTTTTGAGTTATTCTCACGTTTTTCTTAATCAGATGAATAAGGAGATAATCGTCAGTTGATCGTTGATTGAACAAAATAAATGTAATATATTAAAAACTACTTTAATTGAAAAAAATGAGCTTGTTTTTGAGATTTTACTTTCATTTCTCCAGGATCCTGGAGACCAGAGACCTGACTTTATGGCAGTGGGACTACCTTGGGGGTACCCTTTCAAACAATAAAAGAATTTTTAAAATCGGTCCATAAATACTCATACGAACGCATTTTTGATAACAGCGCCTGAACTATTTTTATAGCAATTTTTTCATATGAAGGTGTAAAAAAATGAACTTAGGAAGTATGCCATATTTTTTTATACATTTTTATCTTTTTTTTGAGATATGTCACTTTGTTATAGGACGTGGGGCAATTTTGATCCATCTTCTTTTTGCAATCACATAATTGTAGAAAAAAAATTTATGTACCTTAGTGACTTGGCGAATTCGAAGTTCTTTGGCTCGTAGTCCAGTAGACGGCAGTAAAACACAGCATCACCATTCCTTGACCGAGTTGGTATTGGCTGGAGTAACCTGGAACAGACGAAATAGTACCTATAGGTATATCGATTACTAGAGGTATAAAAAGTCGGTGATGTAGCCCTCGTGTGCGATGTTGTTATAGCGCACTGGTTTTTAAACGCACTGCTTAGCGCCGAGTTTTTTCGGCTCAACAAAAAAAAAATTGAGAATCCTACAAAGTGCATCCCCACTCTGTAAGTTGAAAATCCTGGGCGTAGACAGACGTTAGGTTTCTGGCTAAAGAAACCTGGGCCATTTTTCTTCATTCTATATATTGGGCACAGCCAGTAAACTAGATGAGGTCCGTGTTTCCTACCCCAAAATCCATTAATCCTTCCACTCCACTGTTTGTGTTGTTCGTTAGATGTTATTGTTAGGCCCCGTTCACACGGCAGTGATCAGAACAATATTTTACGGTAAAAAATTGGGACCACAGTCCACACTTACAAATGCAGTATGAAGCTGCAACGTGATCCCAGAATTATACATAAAAATATCGCACTGGTCATCACCGGTGAACTTGGCCTTACTGAGGTGTTGCTACTTACACATTATGCAGATTCTGTTCTGTCTTTTTATCCACAGCTCTGTCTTTGAAGAAGTTGGTGAACAGTGTCCTGAGAGTGTAGTGTAGGTCCAGGACTTGCTTCGACACCTCCGCGCTGTGTTCGCAGCAGTGATAGATGAGGATTAGGTCCAAGTCTGAAAAATATAAGGAGACGTGTTTAGTATGCACGAGCCAGGGCTATAGAGACTGTTGTTGTGTCGATTTAGACAACTGGGTCGTATACGGCCCACCCGCCCTTTTAGCACATCGGGCCCCTCAAATAAGCTCTCAGCCCTTTCACATGATGACGGTAAGCAGAAACTAATTCTTCCAAGTAAAAAGAAGGCAAATTACTACAGGGTCTACAGGCTGCAGGTTCCGCTATGATTGCGTACCTATTATTAGATTAGCTGTCTACTTGATTAATAATAAAGTATAATAATGTAATGTAAAGGTCGCAAATAAAAAACCTGATACAAAAACTCGGCGAGCTGAATCCTGATCTAAAAAAAGAAAATAACGATAAAAAATACTCGTAAGACACGATCTACGGTCTATAAACTAGTTAGGTATACAACATTATTTTTAGTATATGCGAAACCTGAATATAGTTTGTTCAGAATAAGTAACTGAATCGATTCCAATAATTTTTACCCCATGTTATATTTTGGCCCAAAAATATTTAAAAAAGGTTAATAGTTGGACACCCCGAGTATATTATACTGTGCCCCGAGGAGCGACTAAGTAGGTAGTTATCTACCATACGCGCACAATGGCGCGGCGCGGACGCACAGCGAGCGGGGCGACCGGGGCGGGGGTGCCCGGGTGCAGCAACCTCAGTCTCCCGGGTACCACTGGTTGGCGCGCACGTGTCGCGTGGGTCCAACTGCATAATCGCGAGCGCGCGGCCGCCGAGGCCGAGTTGTGTTTCGGTTGATCGTGTACTTACCTATCGTATGTAAAAAGTGTCGTGTAACCATGACTTTCTCATACACAAACGTCCAGTACACAGAAACAACGATAACAGTGATAACGTATCCCTGGCAGTGCGGCGGTACGAGGAGCAATCAGAGTATCGTGGAACACAATGCTTTGCCGTGATGATTAACATTTTTAAACACGCCAAGATGGTTAATTGTAGAATGTTATTATTTGTACCTACAGCCTGCTGTGGTTAAGTAATGCGATGTTTAACACTTTTCATCCACTTTGAACTTTAAGTGGTAGACATAAGGTGCAACAAATCGCATTGACTCAAACTCAAAGCATTTATTTCAATGAAACCATTTACAGGCACTTTTGAATTGTCAAGAAGTCAGTCAGTCAGAAAAAATGAAGCTAGTTGCCCATTCCAAAGCGTAGGTACCTATGGAGAAGAACGGGCAAGAAACTCCATGGACACTCTTTTAAATCAAAATAATGTGGTTACAAAGTCTTGGTTACATCATTCATGTTAAAAATTATACATGTGAGAACGATGCAGAACGTTAAGACTACATTGTATCACTTACGGCTTACGAATAAGTAATTACTTATTCGTAGCTTACGGCTGCATTTTAATTTCAATACAATCGCCGCGCTTTACAATCGCCGCGCACCGCGTTTAGGCGCGCGGTGCGCGGGTGAGCATGATTTTGGACGGACAAACAGGTAACATAACAAGCTTATAACTTAGTGATTATTCATGATACAGTTTTGAAATTTTGTACATAGATTCTTTACATAAAAATACTAGACACGTGTTTCGGGTTTCGCATATACTAAAAATAATGTTGTATACAAACTATCAAAAAGCCAATTCAAATTATTTTATTTTATATAAACCTACAATAAAGAAACGTCAGGAGCTAGGTGATTTAATATTATAAAACATGAAACGTTTATTTTCTCTTGACTGTAATTACGTACCTGTCAAAAAGAGTACCTAACCTATAAGACAAAGTTTAAAACGGAAGACGAACTAGCGGGGGATCGAAGGGGGGGGGGGAGGGGCTCAGGGGATCAGACCGGAATAAATCGTATTTACTCATGTGGTGCACGGTTTCAATTTGTCGTTCCCTATGGACACGGTAATATTATCTAGTACTAGAAGAGCCGGCAAGAAACTCCACGGGCACACCCCGGACACTCCATACAACGCTCGCAAAATAATTACCTACTACTACTACATTAAAAAATGACGTTTGTATACGTATGAATGTGTGCGTGAGGTACTTGTGTTTGCGAGCGCTCTTGTTAAAGAGCCGGCGACGAATACGACGAAGTGCGGGGTGAGGTGCGGTAACTGATGTTAGTGCGGGGAAGGGAGTGTCCTTTCTGTACATAGTACTTTAAGTATTCTGTGCCACGGGTTAAAAATAATCGGATTTTACAACACACGTAGGTATTATACCTTCCTCGTGAATCTCTGCGTCCATTGGTGAGAACTGAAAACCGTATGAAAAGCCGTTCGATATTTTTTGAGTTTATCACATTTACCTATACAGACGCGGCTGTGGGACGTTGTTTTATATACCTACTATGTAAAGATGATATTTCCAATATTTAATTATGCTGTGGCTGTGGCATCCAGTTTTTAATTTGTAGGAAATTATAATGTTTGACAGGTATTCAACACCAGCGACGATGCGACACCTAGCGGAATAAATTGGCAGTGCCTCTCGCCATTGCGGAAGTAAGCAGTAGGTAGCAGAGATAATAGTTTTAATTATCTACTAATGAGAAACCTCACGAATGTATGGTACTTATATACTTCATACTATTGTGTTAAGTTGATTTATGCAGCAGAGTATGTTCTACTTTTTTCTCAAGTCAACTTTAGTACCTATATCTGACAATACATCGCGCGTACATAATTATTATTGTCTCATTAGATAAGTCATCTAACAGTTTATATTTTACTGTGTCACCCTATGTATTTTTTTTTACATTTAGGTACCTATTCCGTCCGTAAAACGGGGCTACTATGTGCCTCATTTAACAACGCGTGTCATAGAAAAATAAATTTTAAAAAATATTAGGTAAATTAAGGAAATGTAGTTTTGGTAATTGAAAGAGTAAGTACAGTCTGTTATAGCAATTAGCTGACCCCTTAAAAATTAAACGAATTTGAACCTTCTGCTTGTTAGCAGTAAGCTTATCGAACTAGAACAGTTCAACGTCTACGATTAATAAAACAGTTATTCGAATTTGATATTTAACACGCAGTGTTAAGGTAGGTATGATCTTGAATATTGTTCTAACTTGTAATACACTTGGGAGCAAATAAATCGAGCCACTTCCTTTTTTCGCGTATAATGGTTATTATTTTTGGTATTATGGAACGTATCAATTCGAAACATATATCGCCTAAGAGCTTATTTAATAACCTTTACACTGAGGGTAAATTATTGAATGATAACCTTATATAATGATAAATTACTGGCTCTGAATGAAAACGGTAATTTTGATAGAAAATTGTAGGGTTAAAACAGTCCAGAAAAAAACAATTAAAAAGAAAATTATGATATAAACTTATTCTTAATATCTTGTATTACCCCCCGCGCCCTGATTTCGATAGATTTTCTGGACTGTTTTAAAACCCTACAATTTTCTATCAAAATTACCGTTTTTCTTTTAGAGCCAATAATTTATCATTAAATAAGGTTATTATTCAATAATTTACCCTCATTGTAGAGGTTATTAAATAAGCTCTTAAGCGATATGTGTTTCGAATTGATACGTTCCATAATACCATAAATAATAACCATTATACGTGAAAAAAAAGCAAGTGGTTCGATTTATTTGCTCCCAAGTGTATATTATTGCTAATTTCAACGACAATCACCATGTTCGTGTGGTCTAGTGGTAGCTGCAGTGAGCTGACAAGAGCGTGGTTGCGAGTTCGAAACCAACATGTTTTCTGCTGCGCATTTTGTTTTATAATATTTTTTTTTAAGTTATAAATAATAAATTATAACTTTAGCAACAAAAAAAAAAAGCTGAACGAAAATAAAAAAACGATAATGATGGTAAAAACGATTTTATTTTATAAAAAAAATTATTATAAGAATAACGTAAATGATATAACAGTTACTAATAACGTTGTTACATACTTCACAGAGTTTAATGTAGTGAATCAACATGTTATAATATTTAGAAATATATAGGTATGTATTTCTATTTCATAACAATAACATCACCACATTAAATATCGTTGAACTAAATAAAATAGCATTATACGTTGATGTTTTACCTACTAGGTATACTATATATCAATTTGTTTTGTAAGTATGTAGTTATATTTAGTTATAAATAAGGTTTTGACAAAGACTTCTCGTCGGTAAATATGACAACATAATCTTCCCAATTAAAATTGAGATATTCTTGGGCAAAGCGGACCCTTGCTTGGCGATGTGCAGCAGTCAGTTAAATTTTACGTGCTGGCTTGTATTGTTTCAGTCCAGCAACATGCAAATGTTTTCTGACCGTCTGAACAGAAACATTATACTGCATTGAGTAGGCAAAAATGGGTGTTCAGTATGCCTTCTAACAATTGCTTGATGATGTTTTGACACAGGAGTAACATTGCAGGTTTTGGTTCAGACCGATCCTTTTGAATATTCCCTGTCTCTTCAAAACGTCTTAGCCACAGTCTGACTGTATTTCTCTGAAACAACACAATAAGCATAATTTTAATAACCCGGTAATCATAATTTTTCGAATAAGTTTGCAAAAATACCTTTAGATAAACCACATTAGACCTATAAATGATCTCATAATGAAACAGTTAATTTTCTATTATTCTATACTCACGTTTTTAAGCCAACTAACGAATTAAGGAAGTATAAAAAAGAATACACTTACCGCTATATTAAGTTTCCTAGCAATCGCTTTAATACCAACATTCTCCTTATGCAAATACAATATTTTGTATTTTAAATAATCACTCAACTGAGACATGACGATTAAACTATCAAAACCGATAATAATAATTAATAAAAAGGCGTGGATTTTCGCAACTTAGTAAGGCAATATAAAAATGTTCGTGCGTATTCACTGCTATTTGTGCATAGAATGTCTTGTTCAATTTATTCTTCTACCCCATATTCCTAAAATCATTTCAATAGCAGTTTTTGTTGAATACGCATATTGACGTCGAACTACCCACTTATTGAAAAAGGTGAAACGTTTATCGTTTATCAACTTAATTGATATGCTTGTTCTTTACAATAATGCAAGAAATACTTAACGAACAATTTATATATTGAAAACAAAATTAAACATGAGACTAGATTTGAACTCGCATCTTGCACGTCTCAGCCTTACGCATGAACCACGACACCAGATTAACTTGAGTAAGATAGATGAAATAAGGTATTAGTAGCAATGACACAAATTATCACAACAATAACCTAACCTTTAAGTCCTGCTGATTAAAAATGAAAATTTCGTAACAAATACCCATACATAGTAAATGACCTAACACCAACATCTTAAAGCTCAAATTTGCGTATCAAAATTATTTATTGTTTCTGTTCATCGAGTAGTGTTAGTCCGATTAACTCATACATATTGAATAACCTTTAATGTTATGAGAGGAGGGTGCAAAATCGAGTAATTTTTAGGGGGGTCAGCTAATTGCTATAACAGACTGTACATGTTGGGAAATATTTTTTTTTTTCATTAATTAGAAATTACGGTAGGTATCTGTTATTTATGTGTACCTACTTACGTAACCGCTCAGCGGCGCATCACCCCATATGGGGTGATAGTACTGTGTCGTCATTTGGGGAATTTCGATGTTCCAGCGCCGCTGAGCGGATAATAAAGAGTATTCCATTCTATCTATTGTTACATCCATGCCAATTCATCTGCCTAGACTTTTCCCAACTATGTTGGGGTCGGCTTCCAGTCTAACCGGTTGCAGCAGAATACCAGTATTTTACATGAAGCGACTGCCTATCTAACATCCACAACCCAGTTCCTGGGTCACCTGGGTGGGTAATACGATACCCCTCGGTAAGACTGGTTGTCAGACTTTCGGGCTTCTGACTACCCGTAACGACTGTCAAATATCCACGAATGACAGCCGGGACCAACGGCTTATCACGGTTTCCGAGGCACGGAGGGGTCTCGGTACGTAAAGATGGTCACCCATCCACAGACCAACCGCGGCAAGCATAGCTTAATCTGATCGATCGACCTGAGAGGCTGTTATTATTTAGCCACGGGCCCCTCCGTTACATCCATGCCAATTACGGAACAATAAAAGATTAATGTGCGTACGTACTAAGTGGTAACGTCATAAGTTTGTCCATCCCGGCTTGGTTTAGAGATCAGTGGCGAAGGGTGAATTTATGACAGAGGTAAGCCGGAGCAAAAAAAAGAATTCCAAAAGAAAATTTCAATGATAAAATTGACTATAGAGTGGCTATGTTCTGAATTTTCGAAGGGAAGCCGGTGGAAATCGAGTTGTATGGTACCTTTGCCACTGTTAGAGATCATAATGTTTTGATTGCATAGCATCACGTCTTTTTACCTGAGGGGTGGGCTGACATCCATGTTTCTAGACAAAATCAAACTGGTTGCTAATTTAATTTTAAATTTTTTTATTCTCTTTTTTTTACATTTATTACTCACACCCTGACTTATTACTTGTATTTTGTTTTCGTTTCGTTTCGTTTAAAAATCGTTTTGCTTGTACCATGTTTGTAAATATGTGAGCACCATGTATTTATCAGATAATTAATTTAGGGTATCATTTAAGCTATCACCAATTTAATTAGTTTTGTGTTTCTTAAATAATAGGGTTTGTCCTCCAAATAGTAGATCTGTCACCAAAATGTATTCACCAAACAATGCAAGTGACCTAACCAAACCGAACCTCGGGGTGCCCTTCGCTCGCTCTTGCATCCTATGTCGACGGAGCCCCGCTTCGCGGGGCCCCTATTTCTGTGTAAAGGGTTTAAAGTAACCTAACCAAACCGAACCTCGGGGTGCCCTTCGCTCGTTCTTGCATCCTATGTCGACGGAGCCCCGCTATCTGAGAACGAAAATATTTCGTGGCGATAGATCTATTTATTAGGTGATACAAATATTTCGTGGCGATAGATCTATTTATTAGGTGATACAAATATTTCGTGGCGATAGATCTATTTATTAGGTGATACAACTTGATGACAAATATAAATTTTGGTGATAGAAAATATAGTTCCCATTAATTTATATGTCATGGTTTCGTTTTTAATTCTTTTACCTATTGTGGTATAGTAATTTTATTGTAGGTGCATCGTCCTCACATGTTATTATATAATTAATGTACCCATGCAAAATATTGTACCTAAACATTTTAAAAGAGTAACGGTGGAGTTTCTTGCCCGTTCTTCTCCATACGAAAACTACCTTTTGGAATGGGCGACTAGAATTAATTCTATTTTACGATAATTTTTGACGTTCAAAAGTGCCTTTTATGTGCCTATTTGAAATAACTGCTTTGACTTTGACTTTCGTCGGTTCCAACTTCAAATGCGTAGTACGTAACGACTTGGAGCAGGCCTATGGCAGACTTAACCCCAGGTAGGCACGAGCGATTTTTTATAGCAATAGTTTTGATGACGCATTGGATTATTTTAACTCTCGTTGTTGATTCGAGCATTGAGAATTCAACAGAGTACATTCCAGCACGTCAAAAAATTAACTATTGGATTTTCAATTCTCTGCGGGTGCATTGGAAATCCAGTGCGCGAAAAAATTATCATTGACTAAAGCAGGTACCTATTATATTGGGAGATATCGCCCGTGGGTTCATACCCACGGGCGAGGGCTAGGTACCTACATGTTTTAAATTTCGGTTTCTTGTACGGCTCAATTGTCGACCTTCTCGGTAAGATTACGTAAGATGCATGGGATTATGTTTTCCTGCCGCTTTATGCAAATGCCCTTTGTCTCGATGTCATCTCGATAGAAAAAAAAAAGACGTTTATTCTCCATTGGTGCAGGCTGATGATAAAATTAGAAGAAATCTAATTTAGCATGTCTAATTTGTTTGTTTTCCAGTTGAATAAAAGTAGTGTCACGGTCAAAAGATTCGTTTGATACATGTAAATTAATGACACAAAAACTAATGCAGTAATGCGTTTTAAATTGAGTTTAAAGTAAAGAAAATATAAGTACCTAATGCAGCAAGTTTAGCAGTGAACTTTAGCTTTGAGCTGTCAAAATTATCTCGTGGATTCGAGCGAGCGTAGTTAGGTACTGACTTAAATCTTTTCGGGATTCAAATTAAATTATAATAATAGGCACCCATTTTTTACATAAATCTTTTCAAGTGACTGAGTTGGCTATACCTATCCATCACTCATTTATGATATCCCCAAGAAATAGTGAATAACTTGAGTTACCTATAGCAGAATGCCATATTATAATTTAGACATTTTAATAACTTAACAAGACAGTCCGTGTCGCGCGTCGTCCGTTTTACTTTACATTGAACTTGACGTACAGTCTATAAAATAAATAATTGTGTACCTCAGTTAATATATACTTCATAATAATCCTTATTGTGCCACCAGCCTTACTAAGGAGTATCGTATTACCCAGAAAGTGGATTGTGGAGGTCAGATAGGCAGGCGCTCAATGTAAAATCATCATCATCATCATCATTTCAGCTGAAAGACGTCCACTGCTGGACTTAGGCCTCCCCCAAGCACCTCCACTTCGACCGGTTTTGTGCTTCTCGCATCCAACGAGTTCCTGCGGCCTTCACAAGGTCGTCGGTCCACCTTGTGGGAGGCCTTCCAACGCTACGCCTTCCGGTACGCGGTCGCCACTCCAGAACCTTTCGGCCCCATCGGCCATCTGTTCTGCGAGCAATGTGCCCTGCCCACTGCCACTTAAGTTTGACAATTATTCGGGCTATGTCGGTTACCTTGGTTCTCTTCATTTCTGATTCGATCCCGCAGGGAAACTCCAAGTATACCCCCCTCTCCATTGCCCTTTGGATGACTTTCAGGCTTCTAATAAGGCCCATTGTGAGCGACCACGTTTCAGTGCCATATGTCATCACTGGCAACACGCACTGGTCAAAGACTTTCGTCTTGAGACACTGCGGTATGTGGGACGAGAAGATATTGCGAAGCTTCCCGAACGCTGCCCAGCCGAGTCGGATTCGACGATTGACCTCTTTCTCGAAGTTGGACCTACCTAACTGGACAGTTTGTCCTAGGTAAATATACTCGTCCACGACTTCGAGTGTAGCGTCTCCGATCTTCATGAGAGTGGGTGTTACATGGGCATTTGACATGACCTTCGTTTTGTCCATGTTCATTTTCAGACCCACTCTTTCAGAGGCTCTACTGAGATCATCGAGCATTGTACTGAGGTCCTCTATAGTCTCAGCCATGACTACTATATCGTCGGCAAACCGAAGGTGAGTTATGTACTCGCCATTGATATTAATGCCAGCTCCTTTCCAGTCCAGAACCTTGAAGACATCCTCCACAGCAGCGGTGAACAGTTTCGGAGAGATAACGTCTCCCTGTCTCACACCTCGCTACAGAAGGATAGGTTTCGTCTGGTCCTGGAGTCGGACTGACATAGTGGCGTTTTCGTACAGACACTTCAGCACCTCGATGTACCGATAGTCGATGTAGTCGATCTGGCACCGTTGAAGAGACTGCAGTACAGCCCATGTCTCGATCGAATCAAAGGCTTTCTCGTAGTCCACAAACGCTAAGCAGAGAGGCAGGAGAGGTGGTCGCAGCGTATGTATGTGGTCTACGGTGCTAAAGCCTTTACGGAATCCGGCTTGTTCGGGAGGCTGGAAGTCGTCAAACCTGCGCGCGAGACGGTTCGTGATGACTCTCGAAAACAGCTTGTAGACATGGCTCAGAAGTGAGATGGGCCTATAATTCTTAAGAAGGGCATTGTCACCCTTCTTAAAGAAAAGTATCACCACACCTCTGTTCCATGCCTGTGGTGTTTTACCCTCGAGTATGACGGAATCAAACAGCCTCTGAAGGGCCTTAAGAACGGGTTTTCCGCCGGCCTTCAGGAGCTCGGCCGTAATTCCCTCATCACCCGGTGCCTTGTTGTTTTTAAGCTGCTTCAGAGCCATCCTAATCTCGTACAGGCTGACGTCCGGGATGTATTCGGTATAGTGTCGGGTCAATCTAGCTCTTGGGTCGTTTGCCAGACTCGTAAAATAGGTACTAGTATTCAGTTTCATTCGGCTAGATTGGAAGACGACCCCAACATGGTTGGGAAAAGGCTAGGCACATGATGAATATCCCTTATGGTGCGTGTAATGAGTGAGTATAGTCGAGGCTTAAGTTATTCCTCATGCCTAGCCTGGGCGGATGGTGAAAAGTTCCTCATCCTCCCTTGAAAAAAGAGTGGATCCTCCGACTAGACGAGTGTTGTGTTTGGTGGGCTGCTGCCCGATGGTTGAAGGACTGCTGTATATAGGGATTTTTCTAGTCTATCCATACAGGCTAGAAAAAAAAACAGCGTCCTCGTCCTTTCAGCGTTTATCTCTTAAAAACGCTGAAAGGAACCATGAGCTCAATTCGAACTGCTGGCGCCTGGCGCGATGTAGGATTTACGACATGACGTCAGGTGTAATGCCTAGTTCGTAAAGGCGTTTTACATAGATGTCGCCACCGCCTCATGTTGGTCTGGGGGATGTAAGCGAGGCTGCGGTCCTGGGCACTACTGGGTCCGATCTCGTTCAATTTGGACAGTGTTATTAGATAACCCATTAATTAGGAAATTCTTAGAAGTTTGTGCCCAGTTAGTGATAATAAGCTCGCCCCTATAGTTCGTTTTTTAATCCCAGAGACTCAGACGTTTCAGTCTTTTGTATTTTCGTTTCTTTAGTATAGAAGTTTGACATTACACCTGTCAGATCAGCCTCTGGGATTAAAAACCGTACCATAGTCCCTATAATTTTTAATTAACTTTGAATATAACCACCGAAATGTGGGTGCACTTCTGTCAATCCCAACGGAGATACAGGCGTAATTTTATCTTATTTATAAACCGAATAGTACAATGATATTTACTTATCACTTCCTACATACTCGTAGGTATGCAACTGTTTAGCTGTGTATTACCAATAATTAACTTAGTTAATTCTGAATAAAAAAAAATAAAACTAGTTTTGTATAGTTCAAGGTTGGGCTTCATACCATCTGTTATTAGTAGGTAATTAGATGCATGCGTTAACTTCCTCCTGGTAAATTACTGTGACTTCTTGTAATTAGTGTAATTTTATTGAGATGACGGTAAATATCGGTTGTTTTGCTAATTCATGCAGTGTTTATTTTGCTGCATTTTTTCCTACTGTGCCAGTGTAGCATAGGGAAGTAAATGATGTAATGTAGTCAACTAAACTCTGATTTTTAATTTGTTAGACCAGAATGACAGCTGCGATCGATCTTTTTTTGTCATCATTACAAAAATTTTGGTCGAGCAAAATAACAATCAGAGTATAGCAATTAGATAGAATAGAAATCATTTACTTGCTTAAAAATGTAGGGAAACAGAGGCACTGTCACGCCATTTTGTTTTTTTTTTTTTCAAAATGGCGGCCACGCATGAAATCTATATAATTAGATAGATGACATTAATGCAAACGTAACGTACAGACGCCAGCACATCAACCTACTACAATCTGTCAAATTTCTTTAATAGATTTTCAACTTTATCACTGAAGCATAAGGTTCAAAGTTGATTGGGAAAATGTGACAGTTAGGTGTAGGTTGATGTGCTGGCGTCTGTACGTAAACTTGAACCTAATGGTTCTAATGGTTCAAGGTTGATTGGGAAAATTTGACAGTTTCAGGTAGGTAGCTTGATGTGCTGGCGTCTATACCTCGGGGCCGATTTTAATAATAACAAAAACCGCATCATTAGACTTTTTATTACATCGATTGGACCAGAGATTGGGATCCATATAGTCAAACACAAAAAAGCAGTAATTATATAGGAAGATAATATTAGGTCCTTACATATGAAATTGGCGTTTTTCGTACTGGCCACTTTAATCACGAATTTCTCCTCTTTGGTAAGGAATTCCAAATTCAAATTTGTACAGCTATTTACTCATGTATTTGTGCTTCGATGACCGTCATTCATTTGTTTTTTTTCTTCTGTTTTTTCTGTTTGCGTCACTCATTTTACAAAATGGAAAATTTAAAATATCGCATTATTTACGAGTACGAGTTCCGCCGTGGCACTAGTGCTGCGGAAACGACTCGAAGGGTGAATGATGTGTATGGCGGTCATGTTGCAAAAGAAAACACACTTCGTTTTTGGTTCCAACGTTTTCGTTCTGGAAATTTCGACCTGCAGAACAAGCCCCGTGGACGGCCTGAGACCCAAGTTGATAATGGAGAATTGAAGGCTATTGTGGAAGCGGACCCATCGCAAACCACGTCCGAGTTAGCTGCAGGCTTCGATGTTAGTGATAAAACTGTTTTAATTCACTTGAAGCAAATTGGGAAGATTAAAAAGCTTGAAAGCACGACAACGCCAGACCACACACTGCGCAACAGACGGCTACCAAATTAGAAGAGCTTGAATTGGAATGTCTTAGACATCCTCCGTACTCCCCGGACCTTGCTCCAACAGATTACCATTTTTTTCGCAATTTGGATAACTTTTTGCAAGGGAAAAAATTCAACTCCGATGGGGCAGTCCAAATCGCCTTCAAAGATTTTATTGATTCCCGTCCGACTGGTTTTTTTAGTAAAGGGATCAATGAACTACCTATAAGATGGCAAAAGTGCATTGAAAACAATGGTTCATACTTTGATTAATTAAATATATTATATTAAAAAATATTCGACTTTTTGTTCCTTCCATACAAAACGCCAATTTCATATGTAAGGACCTAATATATGATCATACCTGTCATATATTCGCCGGGCAGATGGGGCTGTGTGCTGAGCCATTCTCGTAACTTCTTGATGTCGTCAGGAGTTGTGCCCGTGTTCTTCTTGTACTCATCCTCCAGGGATATCCCTTTTATTGCCATTGTTCTAAAAGAAGGAGGGTTTATCTGCTGAACTAATATTATAAAGAGAAAACATTTGCTAAAACGGCTGAACGGATTTGGATGAAATATAATCTAAATGTTGAATAATTATATACCTAGGTACTATTAACAAATATCACTTAATTAAAAATTAAAAATAGTCGACTCGAAGGACCAGAACAACACACGATTAATAACCCCGTTGGGATTTTGCTTCTAAGTTTTAATACACCTAGTAGGTACACATAATAGATTGAAAACAAATGTACTTATAAAAGAATTAAATATGGCAATATTTGCTTCACAAGAAATTATGTATCAGTTTTTGAAATGATTGTATTTCTGAAAATATGAAATACGTATGCAAAAAACAACAATACGTACCTAAATAATAAAAAAAACCTATAAATTCAGAGGTTGTTGTAATTATTGTACATTCAACTATTTTGATAATCTCTTTCTGAACGCGAAGTTTAAGAAAGATTGAAAGATACTGTAATCAGTATGTTTCAGAAAAACTACAAAGCTCAAACGGCTACGTACCTATTATGCAACCAAAACTAGGTTAGTCGAAACTTATAGTATTGTAAAGAGAAAAGATTTTTTTTTTTTGTACCTATTTTTTTTTGGTTAGGTACACTTTCACACTAAAACGGCTGAACGGATTTGGATGAAATGTGACGCATGGGTACCTAGATCATGACCTGGGTTAGGACAAAGGATACTTTTATCCCGATATTCCTACGGGATCGTGACTTATGCGGGTGAAACCGCGGGGCGCAGCTAGTTTTTTAATATATTTTTATGAAAACCACAGGCTTCACTGCAAAAACTTGTGGTCAATCTGAATGGGAATGCCTTGTCTCCTAATTGCGTAACACTAACGGCGGTAGCTTGACATTTCAGCAAGGGAACTATATTTTCTATCACCAAAATTTATATTTGTCATCAAGTTGTATCACCTAATAAATAGATCTATCGCCACGAAATATTTGTATCACCTAATAAATAGATCTATCGCCACGAAATATTTTCGTTCTCAGATAGCGGGGCTCCGTCGACATAGGATGCAAGAACGAGCGAAGGGCACCCCGAGGTTCGGTTTGGTTAGGTTACTTTAAACCCTTTACACAGAAACAGGGGCCCCGCGAAGCGGGGCTCCGTCGACATAGGATGCAAGAGCGAGCGAAGGGTACCCCGAGGTTCGGTTTGGTTAGGTCACTTGCATTGTTTGGTGACTACATTTTGGTGACAGATCTACTATTTGGAGGACAAAAGTAGGGTATAATTGGGGGTTCTGGATCACTTACTCTCGCTTCGCTCGAGTGCGTAATCCAGAAGCCCCCAATTATACCCTACTGATATATTTTGATCTGATCTGATCTGATCTGTTTTCTGGATGTATATTTTAAAAATTTTGGAAATATAAGCTAACCTGATCAGATCTGATCTGTTTCGTGAGCTTAATATTTAACGGCTGTAAAATCTTTTTTTTTTTTAAATTAACGGTAGTGAGAAATATAATTACAAAAGAAAAAACCAGACCGAACAAATATCAACTTGTTCGTGTGGGAATCGAACCCACGACACTTTGTTTAGATGGTTGAAGACCGTGTTATACCTATTTTATTTAATTGTGATGTGACCAGGTCTTTTGTTTAGATGGTTGAAGACCGTGTTATACCTATTTTATTTAATTGTGATGTGACCAGGTCTTAACCACTAAGCCAAACGTGTTGTCAAACATGTAACAAAATAGCGAACCACTTCATGCATTTTGTTTACTTAACGATGTATTGTATGACATCATTTATTCGATGCGCTTCTGTATATGGTTTTCATCTCAGTAAAATTCTTTACGATGTTTTTTCCACTTATTGATATAATATTCTCCCCGTTATTGTGTCTACTGATGAAAAATTGGCGGAAAATGAACTATGAGCGGCTGAGGTTTTTTAATTATTGTAGAATTAAGACCACTTCCCCTTTGTAAATAAAACAAGAAATATTTATTTAAAAATGTATTATATAAATCTTCACACATTTATATTATAGTCTTTACACCATTTTTTTAAACAGATAACGTTTTTTAAAGCACATATTGAATCATGATAAATACAGGTGTACAGATCTTGAGAGTGTTCATATTGTTTGTACAGGTTTATTAAACTAGGACATCCCTTATCTTCTAAGTTATTAATATTATTATTATTAATTACAATATTTTTTAACCACGACACTTTTTCGGAACCTTTAGTATAAACACATTTATCTCTTAAAATACTTATAATCAAATTCTGATAATTCGAGTAAGGCACAACGCCTTCATTCCAGTATATTTTTCTATTTCGTTCAATCCAACTTACTTGTCGTCGTTCTTCTTTAGTCAAATCGTAAAATGGGAATGGGGCTTTTATAAGAAAAACCTGAATTTTTTTATCACATAGTATAGCAATTTCTTTTATTATGAATTCGTTTGCTTCTGTTTTGAAACCTTGTACATCTACAATAGCACTCATGATAACCTGCGCACAATGTTACTTAAAGGTTTGTATTCCACAAGTCGATCGTTTATGATCAAACAATACGCAGTTGTGTTATCTGGTATCAATGTTGAACACTCAAACTCCAATCTTACGTCTACTGGACCCGTTTTTAAACTGTCGTTTTGTCTTGAACAATCTATGATGAAAAGTGGAGCTTTTTCTTTAAAATTTTTCAGATCGAGCAAGGGATCGACTGGACTGTTGTAATATGACTGACGAAATTTCACATACATTTCATATAATATACTGTACTTATTCTCAGAAAACTTTAAGCCTAATGGTTCATACGGATAATATTGGGAGTTCAAAAAGAGTGTAATATTTGTAACTTCACAATGATCGAAGAGAGAACTATCTTTTAGTTTATTACTTTTTTTATTAGTTTGTAAACAGAAAATAACATATCTAGGTTTTTCCAATTGTGATGCAGTTTTAACTGACCACGAATGCTTTGTTGTTTTAGGTAATAAAGGGTACTCATATAAATCCCAATTTCTAAATGCCATTTGAATAGGCTTATCTTTTTCTAAATTTTTTAAAAGTGTTAGTCGTTCTCGATCTGATACTTTTATGTGTGGAACTCTCCACTGTACTCTATCAAGATTTATTTGGAAGTGGGAAATATCATCTGTCAGTATAACGCTGTTTAAATTAGAGTTACTTCTGTTCAATATAAGTTCATGTTTACAATTTATCACTATTTTATTATAATCCTCTGCAAAGCCCAATATCTTATTTAACGGTATAACAGCACTAAAATGACCATCATTTTGAAATCCGTTTAAGTTCCAACCCCATAAGGCAGCAACTTTATTTTCGGCTTCATTTAATGAAATGTATGACTTTATTGTTGACGTTATACCCGAATTTTTGATGCGATCTATTTCAATACCATTTATTTCGTATCTGATGTCTTGAAACAGGAACAGAACAGGGTTATTAGTAAATTTAACAGCTTTCTCAATCGGTTTTCCATCTTTTCCGTACAACTTTGTGTGACCTTCGATGTAAACTGAACTGGCTGATGGTAACACGTATATGTCTTGCTGGTGGATAGGTATTCTGATTTCATCGTTTTCTCTAAAGCAGTTGTTGTAAGGATTGTAAGAATGAATTTCAAAACCTTCGATAGAATTATCGAAGCTCGGTAAATCATTAATTTGTAGTATATTCATACTTTAAAACCCAATGCTTTTAGAAAGTCTTTATTTGTTTTAGTTAATTTTTTCACTTTTTTCTTACGTCTATGCACCTTACTGGTTGTAGAAGAAGTAAGGTGTTTCATTTTGAGGGCTGGCTTTATATTGTATACTATCATTTTACTTTTCTTAAATGAAGTCGTAGTTGAATATGTTCTATAAAAGGGATGCTGTAGCCGAACTCATCAACAACCTTAATAGATATAGATGTAATTATATTTTTATTCACTGGGTAGTAAATAACATTCTGAGGCGTTTCTATGTAATGATGTCCTGCAATATTATTATTAGCTATAAATTCATGAATAATATGGGTTGGTATACCGTTACTGTAAGAACCATATATTAAATCACATTCAATTCTGATTACAGTCGGAATATTGTTAGAAAGCACGTTTGATACAGAGTTTGATACTGAATAGTACAACAAACCGCACTCATATTTTTCAGATAAATTAAGAGGTGGTTGAAAATATGATTCTACTTCTGATTTATTCCCAGAGATAGTCACAGTTATAGACATAGTTGCATACTGAACACTTTCTAATAATTTTGTTTCTTATATTCTATGTCTACTCCAAAAGTTTGTTAAAAAATGTAAACAAAGATGTCCGCAATTGTAAGGGTGATCACCCTGTATATTTTCATAATTATAGTGGATTTTCGAGCCTAAGTATTTTATAAATTCCTTGGGGGGCTTTAGATTTCCATAACTGTCAAAATATTCAATATAATCACTGTATTTTGCATAGGCTACCCAATGAGAACCAGGATTGTTAGAACTATCTAAATTAACAACTCCACATTCATTTTTATAAGGATATTTAGGGAGTTCATTTCTCATAAAGACACCTCTAAAGTAGGGAATACTATTTCCATATTTTAAAATGTCAAAGTTAGTTAGAGCTCGTTTGGGTAGCCGATGTATTAGTTTTTTTCTTTTGATACAAAAATTCCAAGTCCATCTTTGTGCGGTTTAAGACGTAGTCCTTTTCCGATGCAAAGAGCCTCCATTTTTTCATTATGTCTCTTCGATTCTTCGTACAGTTTTTTAGCCATCTTGTATTCATTTATAGTTTTAGCAATACCAGCTGCTCCACCTGCTATAGCTCCCGCGGCTGATAATCCAGCAAAAATAGGAATCAAAGGTAATACTCCACCAGTTTTTGGTATTGGAATAACCCGAGGAAGTTTAATGGATGATTCATTAGCTAATTCTCTGGCAGCAGTCATAGCTAATGCTATCGCAGTTTTTTTGCATTTTGGTTTTAATTTTTTCATATGTTTTTTCGTAACAGATATTACAGTTTTCAATTTCTTTTTAAGACCTTTTCCACTAGTAATTTCTGGTGAAGAGTTTTGGCGACGAGTTTTTTTTAAGCCAGTACCGGTTTTAATTTTCGCTAACATAGCGTTCTTTACTAGATGTGCTGCGAATTTTTCTCCTGTACTTGCATCAGGAGCAACTGTTCGTTTTTTTGCCATTTCTAATAGAACTAGATCAGCGTTGTGACGATCCTCCAAGTTTGACGACTTGTAGTATGCAATATCGTGGTCTTTACAATATTCATCCAATTTATTAACGCCTTGGTCTCCACGCCTAAGTCGCGCAATTAATTTTGTACCAGGGCCACAATAATTATATCCTGGCAAATGTAATTCAAAAGGTAGGTGGTTTATTAACCAATTAAGAAGACTACTCTCTCCAATACACATCATAAGACTGGACAATCAAGGACTTAACACTTTATATATTAAGGAGTTTGGTAAGTCAACTATGTTTATTTATATCTCAAAGCACATTTGTCTTATCTATCCAGCTATTTTCATTAGAAGGCAAGCCAAGCCATTTTACGAAAACTTTATTCCCTTTCCTTTTAAGAACTTTCTCAACTAAATATACATTGGGGTGTTTTGTCTTCTGAAGTTCTTGCTCATAAAATGCTCCTAGGATAGGCTGTCCTCTGATCGTATCTTCAATTAAGTAAGTGATAGGAGTAGTATTCTGCTTGTATCTAATTTTAAATATTTCTGTTGACCAATTGGGAGTATAACCCTTTTCGAATGTTCCTTTGTACTTACTGATACGAACGTAATCACCCACTTTAAACTTGCTTTTTATACTTTTTTGCTTTTTCACTAAACTATTAAATCTTTTTAATATTTCTTTCTTATTTACATTGTTGACATTTGCTGGTATTTCATTAATTGTTCGATGATAGGTATGATTGTATTTATGAACTACATTGTCCAACGTATTTTTTATCCAATTATAATTACCATTTAAACTAAACTCTTTATACAGTTTAGATTTTAATGTTCTTATAAATCTCTCCACAATTGAAGCCTTTTTAGATGAAAATGTTGAATAATGATTAATATTATACGACTGCATAAGATATTTAAATTTGTTATTATAAAATTCTGTACCGTTATCTGTTTGTAAATTTTTAGGTATGCGATTATCTTTCAACAGAATTGCAAAAGCATTATACACCTCATCTTTGTTCTTACTTTTCAAAGGAAGCGCCCAAGCATATTTTGAAAATGTGTCAATTATGGTACGAATATATTTATAATTATTATTTTCTCTCGACACTGTTTGCATATCTATTAAATCTGCTTGCCATAGATCATCTATATCCTTCATAATAACATGCCTTCGCGGAAAGTTCACCCTCGCACTTTTATGAATTTCATTTACCACATCCGCTTTACTCATTTTAAAATAATATCTTAAATATATTTTATTTAGATATTTATATGTATATGCCTATACATTGTATATTTATATATTCATAATGAATGACGTCGTAATACTGAATGAAAAGTTTCCTGATCGTCAGTATTTATTCTTTAATTATATTAGCTTCTTTTAATTCTTCAATTATTGATAAAATTTCATTGTCATGATTTGTATTACCTGCATCTCTTGAAGCTACTAATAATTTTAATCTTTCAACCAATTCATTCGGATCATCCCAATATACTAAGTCAGTATTCTTTTTATATGTTTTAAGTGTCGGCAAACTGCCTCCAATTTTTTTTTGATTGTTTTCAAAAAAAGTCTCAGAAAATAATGGTCTGATTATATCTCGATATTTGAGGCCTTTGTCACCTCTTATTTGACCTCTAGGATTAAAATCCCTCTTATGGGCGTTGGTATAATGTAGTATATCTTTGTAGACGAGTCTATCGGCGACAGTTACAATCTTTAAATCAGGTTTCTTTCGAAGTAAAAGTTCTTTAAGTCCAGGGGTGAAATCATAACTTTTATCTCCAATTTTAACCAAAACTAAGTTATCTCCGCCAATATTTTGAATTTTAGAAAATGATACTACGGAGTTACCCATCATTAAAGTTTTATTGTCGGTTCTTATTCCAAATGGCACATTTACACCATCATAAATGCCATAGATATCTTCACTTTCCAACGAAAGTTCCAAATTATCTTTTACTTCTTTTTTAGGAGAGCTTGAAAAATTTATATCAGCATCATGAAAATCTTCACATTCAGTAGGAGTGCTTTCACAATTTGCATCTAATTCAATAGGTACAGAATTATTGGACACGTTTTTATTATGCTTAATATTTTCGATTAATCTTTGAGAATTTATAAAAGTTTTTAGAGGGTCTGAAACTGGTTTGAACATTTTATCTAAGGATAAGTTAACTTCATGTTCGTGATTTTTCATTTCCTTTATTTTATTTTTTATGGAGTCGACAGACTTCATTAATTCCATTTTAATATTTTTTTCCATCTTATGTAATCACAACTGTGTTCAACTAAGAGAGAAATAACACTAGCAATATTTCTGTATAGAATTCATTTATATGTACCACATACAGACATCTGCGTTCATTAGAATTTAAAAAATGTATCGAAATTCTTTCTGTACCTCCCATTATTCAATGTAGACTCTTTGTTAATAAGTAAAAAATTGAAAGGATTACTCCAAACTGTTTTACATATTTCTTTAAACTGGTTCCAGTTTAAATCAGGACTGACATGTTCCTCATAAATATGTTTTAAGTTCACATCATCTTGTCTAAATACTATAAGAAAATTAGCATTGTCACGTAACAATTGTTTCGGAATCTTTGAATAGGTCTGAGATAAATAAAAACAATCAATTTGCTTATGCCTCCCCATACAAAAATAATTGCGGATATTCGTTTGATTTTCTGTTGCAACATCGTCAAAAATAAATATAGAATTTGGTAATGCTTCACTGGGAGATATAACATCTTTATTGTCGCTAAACTCATAGAATTTAATTTGAGGTACTCTTCTTAACACTTCACTTAAAAAACGATATTTTGGTTGGAAATTCGTTTTCGAGTAAAGATACAGATTTTGAAATTTGAGACCATTTTCATGTAATAATAAACTGATCATAACGTTTGTTTTACCGCAATTTGAGGGCCCACATATAATACAACGAATCGTATTAGGCAATAAAGCACTGTGTCGGATCTGACAACTGGAGTCATTAAAATTAATATTATTTACATTTAGAGATATGGGGTGTTTGATCAACTTCATCTTGCCTACTAATTGCACTTTTCTCGATCCTTCAATATATATATATATATATATATATATATATATATATATACATATACATACATGATAATTATAATAACAGCTATAGTTTCGCTAAACTAGAATTCTTTTCTCAACTATTAAAGTATTTTTTGTTACAATGAATCATTTAATAGCTGCAGCCAGTGCAAGACAGTCACTTGTCAATAATTTTCAAATTAAATATTTTTTTTTTTTACTGAAGGTAAGTTTTGATATAATTATTATTGAAAGTTTATATCCAAACAACTTTTGACTAATTTATTAACTTTTCAGAATAATGTCTCTTTCACCATCATACAGTCCTAGTGTTTGGGATAATGAGATTTCTGCAGGACACGAACAATCGCGATTACACGAGGTATGTATCTAACTAAAAATGGACAAATATTTACATCTTTTTAGATACCTACAATGATTTTTGACATTCAACAATAATAAATGCTATTAAATATTAAATACTATTTTTGACACAAGAATGTGTCAAAAATAGTATTATTGTATCGCTGTCATATTTATACTTTATTTCATTCTCTTTACAGAAACTGAGTGATCCTTATCTTGTGGATAACGATGCTGTTGTTAAATCATTTTATTTTACTCAAGATCTGAATACCTCCAATATTCCAGTTATCAAAACTGTGTCACAAAAACATCCAACAGAAAAAATAAAAGAGAAAAAAAGGAGGTCTGCAAATATGAAAAAAAGTAAGAAATCTCAATTTTATTCAAAAACTATTATATCAGATAATTCATCTTATATTATTCGGAAAGAGCCAGGAAAAGCTCATCATTTGATAAATATAACTATTCATGACATGAGTGACAATGCTTCCGGAATGAGCTGCAGTGAAAATGACAGTGCTCGTGTAAGTGTTCAGTACCTAGTCAGAAACAATTGTGATGAAATAATGAATGAAACTGAATATTTGATTGATAAAATAGTGAAAAAAATTAATTTGTGAAATTGATTGTGAATCTTATTTCTGAGGCTGTGAATCTTATTTTTTTTAATTTAGTGTGACCTAATAAAACAAAATAGATTCTGCAAACTGTGTTTTGAATTACCTGATTAATTAATTACTAGATGATACCTCTTATTAATAAACAATGTGCAAACAGTGTATATAATTATGTCAAAAGTATAATTATACTAATGTTATTCATGATAATAATCTATACACATTGTTTAAAAGAGGGAAATCCTTCGGAAAGGGAAAAATAAACGAATAAATACAGAGTACACATTTATTGATTAGACATTTTAAATACAGAGTACACATTTATTGATTAGATATTTTAAATACAAAGTACACATTTATTGATTAGATACATTTTATAAAATTATATCCTTATTACATTTCTCCTTATTATATCCTTATTACATTACACATTTAATTCAATTGTATTCAACTTAGTAGAACAAATAGACACATGTACTAAAGTATTGAACTATAATGCCCCCAAGGTAAAGTGTTAAAACAACCTTCAATCCTTTGCCTTTTGTCATCATCACTGTTAAGAATGAGCTTATTTAACTTTTGTGTAAAAACTTGATGATTTTTTGATCTTATAACATACATATCATCTCGAAGGTTATCATTTGACATTAATGCTCTTTTATATTTTTCAATATCCAATTTTTTTGTTACCGACTTTGTTATTCCCTTTGCTTTCTTTATAGTTTTATTTTCCGTGCGTATACAATACAACTTAGCTCGCAAACCTACAAATTCTGAAATAATCTCTCCACCCAATTCGTCTTTGAAATAACCTGGTATTTTCATATTAGCTTTAGGTAATCCATACATATTGTTATCCTCAAAATTGCTCGTGTCAAAATAACGAATATTGTTTTTCATATCTTCATAAAAATCTTCAGTTTTTACCAAATAAAGTAAGCTGTCAGTATCAGTGTAACATAAAATAACATTATTTCCATATATTTTTTTAATTACAGAATAATGAAAATTATATAAATGCGTTTTAGAAATTTCAAGAATAGAAAATCCAATATAAATAGGGCGGTCTAATATAACTTTTGTTTTATTCAATTGAATAGCTACTAAACTTTCCGAAAAAATTGACAAGTCCTTGAAATGCGGTGCGCTAATATACCTTTCAGCACCATGCAATTTGTTGGTTGTATTTAACTTATCTTTCCATAATTTTACAAGCCTAACATCAACTTGTTTCCGCTTGTTTTCAATTGTTTTTCCAAAAATAGAATTGTTTTGTTTCTTAAAAAAATCTTTTTCAAAATCAGATTTAGCTTTTTGCCTGAGAGAAGTATTTAATAAAATATATGGTTTTAAAAAGTTATCTTGATAAAATGATAATATTCTGTATATTTTTAACAATATTAAACCATTTTCTAAACACTCTTGCAAATGCATATAATGGATAACAAAACGATGTTTGTTATACAAATTTGCAATTAACTTTTTACATTTGTTTTGCATAGGTGAATATTTTTCGGCAGCAAAGGGAAGATCCGAATGAGCATTATGAATGTTAGGTGGGTAATATAAATCTACCTCCAAAATGTATCCCTCATCACCGTTTTTGTTTACGACATTTATATCGAATTTATTTATTTCATTATCGTTAAGAAATCGGAAGTTACGCATTGGAAGTTTTTGCATCATTGCAAAGCCATATAAATTCACACAGTCAAGATAAATAAGGTATGAGCTTGCCTCGTTCTTATTATACGATGATTGATATTTGTTATTAGCTTTGGCATATCTTAATGAGCATTGGGCAAGACCTCCGCGAATTCCATTTTCTATCATTTGGTACATTTCTACGTCAGATATTAAATCAAGCTGAACTTTAGTGTACAACAGCATAGCATCCCAACTTAACGATGGTGATGAAACATAATAACATGGGTCTAAATTGTAATAAAATAAACTCATTTCTCGAAACTTCTCAAAAATATCACATAATAACAGTACATCACATTTTAAATAAAGGTCTGTGTACTCTCCTAAATTTTTTATTTTAAAAGTTTGCCATATGTTTAAAGCATGCTGATAATCTTCAGTTGAAATATTTTCTCCCGTTAGTTTATTGAAAAATTTTGACTTTGCAGGCAGCTGGGTTTCATCATATTTTTCCCATCTGTCTACATAGTCATAACAATATACACCTTTTCTACATGCTAAATTGAATAAACGATCATGATTAAAAAACAAGCGCATGTGTTGAAAATCATCTGCGTGTAACATTTTTACCAATTTATCTAAACTAGTGCTTAAAAAGTTAAAAGAATCAATAAATTTTAATTGAACTGTAGTTTTATTATCGATGGGTATGATTTTTGTAAAAGATATGTACTTTTCTTTTGACTTAGGAATTAAAGTAATTTTGCCAATTATATCCGACAGCTCTTTTATAAATAAATGGCAATCATATCCAGATAAATTGTGAAAAATTATAGGTATGTATTGACACTGTTTTAAATTCAAATTACAAGCATTGTGTGCAGCACCTCTATATTTACCGGTGAAATGATCATGATCTTTAACTTTTTTATCAGTTTGTGTAAACTTGGTTTTACATATGTGACATAAATCAGCTATTTTGAATGAATTTAACTCATCAGAAGTAAGAGGTATCATTGACTGTTTATTTTGCAAAATTTTGTACAGCCTTTTTACATCATTTGTAATGGTTTCAACAAACTTTTGCGCGCAGTTTGGGCCTCTATAACTAACAAGATTATTTAATTCAGGTTTGGACTTGCAACAAATATAATAAGCATACGATGATGCTTGATGTGCCTGCACAGATTCAGTAAAAAGCGATTTATTTTTGTCTGAGTAATTGCAAAGCAAACTTTCAAAATCTCCGTATATTACAATTGGGATTCTTTGCGTTCTCTCAAAGTTTGAAAATTGTAATTTGCTATGTTCATCAGGCAAAACTGTTTTTATTTTGCTACAGTTGTGATTTAATAATTTATCTTCATCATCATGATACAAAAAACACTCATCACATAAAAATAGTTTAGATTTATGTTTGGTTAATTGTCGATGCACAAGGCGACCAAAATTTTTTATTAAACAAAAATGGGCTTTATCACCTTTAGTTATGTACAACAAATTGACATGTATAAGCTTTCGTTCACTTGTCAAATATAATGGACCTGTTACATGATTACTAGCTTCAAGACCATATACATTTACACTTATAGAAGGATTATTTTTCTCAAAGATTTTAATATCATCGAAACTTGGTGGAAAAGACATATCATTTATGTTTAAAAGAAACGTATAGTGTGGGTACGATTGCATTCTATTAGCGTTCAATTTTTTAGGAAACATGTGGGCAATAATACACCACAAAAAACAATGATTGTCATTGTTACGTATATTCAAACATGACTTTGTGTTTTTTATAACAGTAGGCAATTCTAAGTAAGTGCCAGCTCTCAAAGGATTGTATTTGTTTATGTTTATTTCCAAATGGCTTATAAAATTAATAGTCCACCCAGATTCGGCAAGTTCAAATTCTAAACATTTAGATATTAATTTTTCAGAGCATTGAAAATAGATGTCAGGAATATTTGTATTCGGAACTGCTATCATATATTTGGTGTTGAAAGATTTCATAGAGCTTTCATTATTTTTTGGCAAAATGTATGAAACAAATAATTCAAAATTGACTTTAATTGCTTTATGTTTTTGAATCATAAGATTGATAATTTTACATACAGATTTTGAAACTTGATTTAAAAATATTTCTGGAGTTATTGTTATGTCACTGGGTTTAATTGGATTCACTTTGTAACTTATGATTCTATTCTTAAAGGCAGTGGCAATAATTTGAATATTATCGAATTCGGAGCAGAGCAATACATTAGATTTATGAATATTTGTTCTACTATGTGCTGATAATTTTGAAACATAAATATTACAGTCTTTACAAAAAAACATGTTCATTAACAATTGGCTAATACTAATTTTATTATTTCTCAGGTTTTAATTATATATGTATATAATATCAGATTTTAATTTTAGAATTTCTTATTTCGGGTTTTTAAATTTCTCAGTTTTAATTTCTTATTTCAGGTTTTTAAAATTCTCAGATCAAGTTTCTCAGTTTTCTCAGTTTTTTAATTTCTTATTTCAGGTTTTTAAAATTCTCAGTTTTCTCAGTTTTTTAATTTTTTAGTTTGAACCTCTGAAAATTTTCTTAGTTTGAACCTCTGAAAAAGTACATATGTAATATAAAATAATTATTTATTTAAAATTTTGCAATACAAAATGTGCGAAATGAGAGTGTCTAAATAATCTCAATTTTTTTATAAAGACTGTATATGTTTCCATAAACGAGATTAAACAAATTTATAATTAAAAAGATTAAACAGATTTATATTATAGTTATTCGCAAATTAAAAAAAAAAACTTGCACAAAAGAGCGCATAAGTTGTACCTATATACAGGGTACGAAAAGTAAATATTAAAAAAACAATTGTTTTTTTTTTTAATATTAAATCTAGGAAGGTTTACTGTACAGAACAGGCTGGATTTCTTTAAATTCAGCCCTTCCGGTATTTACAAGGTGTGTTAAAGCCTTCCACACAGCATTATCTTTATCAGTCGATAATTTTAAAGTTACAAAAGAATGTTTCCAACGCTCGTTTGGCGCAAGTTTTTCCACTTCGTCAGTATTATAGACTCTTAATTCAAAATAATACTTTCCTACCCTTCCTGGATCTGACTGGAAGGTGTAGCCAGTAGCTACTCGCTGAGTGAAGCAGCTCTTTAGGGTAGCAGCACGAATCAGCGGCCGAGACGATTCATCCTGAAATACATAAAAATAACTAGTTTTAATTAAAACAATAAGCGTGAAGGCAAGTAATTAAAAATAGAAACTTTTTAGACTTCTACGTTGTTTAATCTATTACTACTTTAATTATAGATATCTATTAGAAAGTTTATATAAACTCTTATGTTCACAAACGAGTATAATTTTAATGGATAAAATCACCCATTAAAACACTAAATATTATAGTTCATGAATGTTTAATCAATGAAATGTTTTAATACGTTTGAAAAAATACCTTACCTCAGAATCTGAAGCGGTGATATTCCGCTTTCTTTTTGGAGCTGATGTTGCAACAATTTGCTGTCCGTCGCTATCAGACTCTGTTTCTGAAGCGAATGGGTTTTTAGAAAGCAAAGTCTTCTTTTTTTGAGACACTTTTTTGTCTCTCTTCACAACTTTTTTTTTCGAGCCTCCGCTTATTTTTTCTTTAGTTGCTCGAGATATTGGAGGGGTGGAGTCGTCTTCTTCAACCCAAAAAGGATTATTCGTCGACTGAGCCCTGAAGACATAATTAAAATGCAATAAATATTTTTGTTATACCAACATTCCTAACAACATGAAACAACAGCAGTATACGAAAGGTTTCCTGTTAGAATTTCTTTTCACATGAATGTTTCGAATATCGAATAGGGAATAAAATTTTAACAATCTCAAAGAATACTTTAAATTACTTAGAAATCAATCTCAGGTCTTGTATGTTATACCAATCAAATGAAAATAAGCATTCGATAGAATTATATTAATACTAGCTGTTTCCCCACGGTTTCACCTACATCCCGAAGGAACTACTTCCCGCGCCTGTGTGTTAATCCAAGTTAACCTCTATGGGTGGGTGTGTGCCAAATTTTATGAAAATAGGTTCAGCAGTTTTAACGTGAAGGAGTAACAGACAAACAAACAAACAAACTTTCACATTTATAATATTAGTAGGATTAATTAATAATATGTAACTAAAAATACAGCGCAAGTAGGTACATAAGTAAAATATAATACTCACATACTTTTTCTGCAACACTTGTAGTGCAACACATTCAACTAAAAATAATCACGATACCTCAGTGAAATGCTTTTCAGCGCAACAATGACAAAATGTAAAGAATAATCTCAGATGCTTATGTATTTTTATAGACCTAAATTATAAAGCCGCAGTCATAATGTTACTTTCCAAAAATAATTACATGAAAATTATAATTCAAACTATATTTGTTAATAGAATTTCATCTCTATTACCGGAGCACTTAAAGTAGATTTTATTTTAATCATTTCTCGTAATGAAATCGCCCTGTGAATGCTTCCGAATACTCTCGTTAAGGAAAGTGCTCTCACAGCACTTTATCCTTATTCGAGTTTTCTAATGCAACTGGAGACGAAAATCTTAAAAGGAGTGATATGTCAAATAGCTTTGGTGGAATAGAAACAAATATATACGAAAACCAATAAAATGAGATCTCCGCTAGTTATTTGCTATGTATACAGAAATGCTGGCTTATTCTGTAAAGTCTCAAGTCATAAAGGCTGTGTTAGATATAGCTATCCTGTTCATTTTAATGTTAATAGAAAGAGATGTCAATGGATTTCAAAGTGATATTCCCTTATGCAACTCTTATTTGATATTACAGAATCAGGCTGCGTGAATATTGAACTTTGGTAAATGAAACAAACAATTTTAATTTTTAAATATATTAATAAATCTTCTAAGAAATAACAGATTATCTACATTATGTGTAGGTATTTTTGTATTAAAATAAAAATATCATAACAAATTATTTCGAATATGTTTGGAAATTCAACTAGAAAACAAAAAAAACTATTGCAAGATTTTTCTGCAACTTTTTTAATTTTCTTTTAATTTATTTTGCATTTTCTTCCCATCATGTCTCAATTTTATACAGTTTGACCACTTTGTTTGAATGTATCATAAGCATGCAATGAAAAGTATTTTCTTTTTCTTTCTTTCTTCCTTATTTTAGCTATTTTATTTTTAGACTTAGGTTTACTTTTTATTTTACACATATTTTTTATTTTATTCATTTAAACGTTACAATTTTATTATACTTATAAGTTATGTAGATTTATATGATATAGACACACATTATAATGTTTATTACAATTAAAATATAGTTAAGAACTTACATCTACACTTATCAACTAAGAGTCTTGTTGCATATTTTTATGAATTTTTTCAATTATTTTTTCTATATCTAAATAAACATCGCTACTAGTAATATTATTAACGACATATTGCACACATTGGTCTGCGCTGCACTTGCATGGTTTTTTAGGCTGATTAACAGTTTGATAAATTTCAATTTTGATTGTCCTTGATAACGGAGATATGTTTCCAGCTTTTGTTTTGGTATATGAGTATGCTGGAATCTTCTTGCGCTTTTGATGGGGTGATGAAAATTCCCCCTTTCTCTTTAAATTGAGTTTTTCGGGCTTCTTTGGTTCATTTTGCGAATATGGGATAAAATTAAAAAGTTCCTCAGAATCCTGAAACAAAAAGAAAATATAAATAAATAATTTATATAAAATATAATAATTTAGTAATATTAACATAACATTATCAAAGTAAAATAATCATACTCACCGACATTATTTGAGTATCTTACACGTTTACACGAGCCGTCTTGTCTGAAGCGTGCCCGCAACTTGACGCGTGCAGGCTGATGAGGCAACTTCGATGACGGTCGGGGAGGACAAGTTTAAACACGTTCCCGTGCTACACACTAATAAATTAGTAAGAGTAGCGATGCATGGCATCGGTCAAATTTGACGGTATTGTTGTTTAAATTATAATATATAGGTACCTATATAATATTAAGTAATCGATAACTTGTATCAGTAGGGTATAATTGGGGGCTTCTGGATTACGCACTCGAGCGAAGCGAGAGTAAGTGATCCAGAACCCCCAATTATACCCTACTGACAAACCCTATTATTTAAGAAACACAAAACTAATTAAATTGGTGATAGCTTAAATGATACCCTTTCAGCAACATTCATTACGTTATTTAAGTTGTTGAGCAGACAAGTTGTTCTAACATATGAAGCAATGGATTAGCAATATCCTTTAAAATTACTCAGATTGTGATCGATAGTGTGTTACGCAATTAGGGTGCTATTAAAGGCTTAAGCACACCCTAATTATGATGAATGCTAGTGATTAACTAAGATGGAGTAAATAAGATTATTTCGGTTGGCCTTACTGCAAGTTATCTTACTGGTTCCGTATCATCCGAGACTTATAATGTTCTTATACTTACCTAAAACAAATCGCTATTACGAGTACGCTCAAAGGCAGAAATGCAAAAATTTCCAATTTCGCTGGCGGTCGGTGCTATCTAGCCAATCACACAAACATATGGTCTAGGCGTGAAACAGTTAAAGAAAAACAAAGTTAGAGTTACTTTCGCATTAATAAAAAGACATTTGAAAGTTCCTAAGAAACATAGGTACGGCAGACATCTATTTTCATTTAAATTTTTAAACTAGGAAACATAGATTTATTATGCTAGGAAATAACAAATTACTCCATACCTACTTATTTACGATGCGATTAAAGCAGTAGGTACCTGATGAGATTTTATTTATTAAAGTACACCAACAGCTTCTACGTATAATTTATCTTAAGCAGGTGCTAGAACACAATAGCCTCAGTCTTACACAATCGCCAATTAAATATTACCAGCAATCTCAGAAATAAGTGATCAATTGATCATACATAATAATAACAAAAATAATTTATTTTTTATTTAATTATTTTGGGGCTTATTTCAGTAATATTTATATTTTTGAAATGTACTAATTAAGCGCTTTCATTTGATACCCCACACGGTACGATTAAAAATAAATATATATTTTTTAGATCATGACTTTATGTCCGCTAGAGGGCGCCATATTCAATTTATTGTGACGTCACATAGCCTATAACCAGCGGGCGATCAAGACGCTTCTAACGATACCTCATTTGTCCAATTATGACAAGTAGGTAGTTTAGAAGTTATGAGGGAACAGATGAACATTCAAACATACCGGTCAAAATCATTACCCTCCTTTTTGCTTCGCCGTAGTCGGGTAAAAATTAAAGGCTAAACTAATTCTAATGATTTAATCGATTGAATGGTTTATGGCACATTAGAACACCTTATGTGAATAATCACGTCATTCCTACTAGCCATGACTTCTTCTTCAACGTGTGATCTTTACCTACAACACCTATGTACCTAGTTATCGGCCATAAAAATAAAAAGTTGTTCTAATGACATTCATTTTTATACACGTTGATGGCGTGGCTCATTATATATTTGTTTTATGCACCAATTCTGTACCCTGCAGCATTAGTAGTTACTGCATGATGATTATTTTCGCCATTCGTCCTTCTTCAACATTATAATCAACCTTTTTTTGTACTGGCCCTATCAAAAACCTTTATTTTTATAATAATTTTGAAATAATTTCTTTTACGTGACATGAGATTTTTTCCTGGTGACATACTTCACTTGTCTATATGGTCTCTGATACGACGTCCGGAATTTTTATCGATTGAGAAAGAAACACCAAAATTTATTAAGTAAATCAACAAATCATAATTTATTGGATCGTGCATGTCCATCTTGCTGTTAATTATTTGATTCGGGGTTTCCCCACTTCTTCGACGGAAGACTACCTTTATTCCTATTGACTGGATCGAATCCTATTGACTGATAGAAGTCCGAATTTTCTGCGAGCCGATTTATTCGGCTCCATCCACCCACCTACATATTAACATTTATCTGCGGCTCTGCGCTGCGCTGCACTGCATTTCATCGGACATCCTCTTCATGTAATATCTCAGGAGTCAGCAAGTGAGATATTGGAACAACTGGCAGAGTTTCTACGTCACCGCGAAGGTTTTGGACAAGATATGGCAGATTTTTAAGTTTTTTTCCCGTAGTAGATTTAGCCTTTCTTATTTTAAAATCTGTTAATTTTAAATATCGCGTTATTTAAAACTTTGAATACACTTAGTCGTACCTATTCTCAACAAAAGTTACGTCTTCGTTTTACGGATCTGGTTGCAACCGACTCATATCACGTCACGTAGCATTATCTATCACCTTTTTAAAAAATTATTTTATAAGGTACACACTCCTAAGTTATTTCATAGTTAACTTTTAATAAGCCCCGTCGCGTTGTATTGAAAACCTAAATTTTATATTTTTTTGATACTAACCATTAAATGTAAAATGTTATGCAATAGTTTCTGATTAACCCATGTGACAAGTTTTCATATTTAGTTTTTCTTTTTTTGTATTTTTATATTTTTTCCCTATTGTGATTTCGATTTTTTTTTATTCAAAAAATTAAACGTGTTTGTCGGTGAAGTGTCTTTCCATTCATTTCGCTACAACCCGTACTAGATCCGACCAAGATTATATTTGGACTTTAAAAGAAACTGCACATAAGGATCACGGGGCCCTTGTGTATAATTAATATTGGAAATACCTAGACGTAGACAATGTAATGGTACTACATATTATATACGACCACTAGACTAACTAATTATTACTAAACTAGGCACTTAAGTACTTAGTTTAATTCTATTTTTTATTAAAAGTCATAAAATTATTGAACCCACCTTTTATTTCAATACTAAGGAAAACTGTGCAACTTTTAGGTATAAATTCATAATGGTCACTACTTTTTTAAGAAATTAATTAAAATGAACATCAGCATCCGCTGATGTCAAAGATAAAACATCAGCATCCGCTGATGTGAAAAAAAATATGCATCAACAACAACCCTGGTACAAACGCACTTACAGAAATAAAATCATTTATCATTAAATGAACAGCCTGTTTTTCATGCACTTCAATAATTTTAATATTTAAAATATTGCTTTAAATGTTAGCTATGGGTTGCTATCGGATTTCAAACTACAAATAAAAACACAAAGATACATAAATGATCGGTTTCGAGGTCACTCCGACAAAAAAGTCATTATCAAAATATTTTCCTAAAGGCCATTGCAGGCTATTCAGATTCGGTTAAAAACAAAACAAACATGGTCATGATGATGAAGTTACTATAAAGTTTCAGTAGTGAGTCCACAAACCCCACAAATTAAAAGCCTACCTACTTTTTTTTGTGGATGGGAAATCATCAAATGACTCCTCCCGCTCTGGGTGGATCGGAAGGGAGTGTCAGACTCTTACTGACTAAAACCCACCCGTGTTCCTTCCTTAGCCCTTTATGTTCCGAGGTAGCGGTAACCCTTTCGAACAATCCCGCTACCACTAAAATACCTCCTTACAACAAAATATGAAAGCAATCCATCACCAAAGTCACTAAAAATACTCACATAAAACTATGTATTTATTTATTATTTATGTTCTAAAACTATTTCAATTAATTGATGTGACGTCACTAAACGCGTCCTGTCTACGCGCTCTCACATACGCTACTAAATACGCTTAGTTATCCTAAAGCTATTTACCGCTATAAAAGGCTTTAGTAGGCTACGCACTAGGTAAATAAACTGCGACGGTTCAACTGACTAGTGTTCGGCTCGACATCATTATCCTGTTCTCAGGTCAGATTCCAATCTAACCAGATGCAGCTGTATTCTGCTATAGCTGGCATCGCTTCTCGGTGGCGCTTTGTTGAGACAACTGTGGCATTTTGAGTTATTTCTTCAGCAGTTAAATGAGTTATAATACCCATATTATACATAGATCGTAGAAAATGGGTTGAACGAAATACTCCAGTTTTACCTATAGGGCCAATATATAATAATAGCTTGTAAAAAAATGCTGCTCCATATGCTATGCTTGACATAACGTAGGGAACCGCTGTGTTTTTTCGCGATCCCGCGTTTGGTCCTATAGTAGAAGTTCATAATGCGTACAATTACCCATTTTTAGGTTTCTAGTACAAAAACAATGGGCTAACTAAGTCCACCAAAAAGCCGACAAATCCTTAAACGGAGACCCCGAGTTCATACGTTGGGTGAGATGTGCACTCAGCTAGTTGGACTGAAGTCTCAGATAGAAGCGATAGTTGGTTTCTAAAGAGGAAGGACTCATTATTGTCCTTTGTCCAGCAGTGGGCTACAACCGCATATTGATCTATTAATGGATGATTAATTATGTCACCATCAAAGTTGTTTTTAACTACGTACTGGAATTAAGTAGTTTTTACACATTGGAATTAGGAAACAAATCGGTGGCCTTTTAGTGCTAGATTTTAGAGTAAAAACATTTGGAAAATTCAAAAGTGCACGACTCATAATGCTCATTTAATCGTATAAAAAACCATAGATATTATATTAGTTCGTTTTTTATGAATTATTATTCAACTAGATACTTATAAGTAGATACCTATCATAATCTTGGCGGCGTTGAATGCTTACGCGAATCCCGCAACCCCGGCTATAGGTAGAGGTGGAACACCGCGGTGGTTTTAGCCGGTAAGAGTCCGGCATGCCCCTCTGTCACCCCCACGATGGACGAAGTCCATGAGGATTCCCACCGCGCACCAAAAAATAGGTAGGTATTAGGTATATCACAATCTTGCATCTTTGTGGTCATTTGCAATTCAAATGACTACCGACGTAATAGTTCGGAATCAAAATTGTTATTTTTAGAATACTTGGTCCAAAACCAGTGCAATTAATTTTATTATAAGCTGCATTTTATTTAAATGCATAAAGTTGTTTTTTTAATAAAAATAAAATGCTCTTCAGAAGTCCAATTCTCGTAACTAATTAAAAACGTTAAAAATCTAGTCGGAATCTCATCTCGCCGACAACCAATGTCAAAAACTTGTCGAAAATGTAGAGAAATTATATGTTTTATTGACAGATTGAGACTGCGAATTCGTAGTCAAGTACGAATCCGCAACGGTCCTTATGTGGCAACCACAGGTCCCACATGGCCGCACCGGCGATAAAGCTAGCTGCTAGCAACTAAAAACGAGCTGGCGATGGCGAGTAGCGATTGCGCGACGGCGACGAGCGAACTTGTTGGTATGTGTAGGCTAGGTATGTTATGTATGTACCACGCGTGAATCTCTCAGCGCGTTATCTGCCTGACTCTTCAATGTAAGCTAGTGCGGAATCTTCGTTAATTTTATTTAATTAAGTACATTTATGTACAAATAGGTACTTACCCATATTTTTTGGCAACATTAGACTACGGTGACGCTACCATAATTATAATGTAAATAACAACATAACCACAGTATAATATACAGTAAGTTATCTAAGGCCGCCCGCCGAGTTATTAGCCTACTCTTGCGTTGATCCCCAGGGTTGTCAATTTTACTTTTAGTTAATATTTTCGAACAAGCAGCACTTGATCTAAATTTATGAAATAAAAAGCATATTATGATTGAATATTTTACCAATTTATAAATTTAGTAAAAATAAAAAGCCTTTATTCACATAACATTTATTATACTAAGTTACAAATTTGATACCGAGAAAATTTTTCTCCTGTTTCTGCACGTCGGGAACGCTTTATTATTATTTGTTAATGTAAAGTAAATTCTCATTCTTATGTAAAGTTTTTGTAAAAAGCTTTTGGGAAAGCATGGACAGGGCATCTTAAATTCTATATCATTCAGTTGATCGTAAATTGACCGGCCAATTTTAATGTTGATGTGGTCCTTTTCGAACGCTTTGCGAAACACCTGCTCCATCCTTTCTACATTATCGACAAAATCATCAGGTGGGATCATGAGTAAATTTCGATCTTTGCCGTAATTCCTGTAATGGGTGTATCTAGATTCTACACTTAAATTACACGCTCGTTGATTAACGTCGACGTAATTATTTAAAAAATCGCAGTTCTTATGGTAATCAACACATTTTTTTAACATTAACAATTCTACGCAACCATTTACTTAGCTAAAAGTAAAAGTGGTGGCAACCCTAAGCGTTAGTCGGTCACATGTTACTGTAATTTTGTTAAGTTAATATTATGATTAAGACACCATATTTGGATTGAACAACACATCAGACAATAGAAAAAATAATAATTTCAATAGTAATTAATTTGCAATATTAATTATTGTGAAATTGCCCTTATTACAACTATACGCGACAAATACGTTTACCTAAACGATGTTTCGTACTCAATCCTCTGTTTTATAATATAAAAACTTTTTTACAAAAAAAAAACAACCGACTTCAAAAAAAAAACACTACAAAGTGATAAATAACTTTAATTTCGGAAGTCGGTGTCGTTGGTTCCGCATTTTCGTTT
Organism: Amphipoea oculea; assembly: GCA_945859645.1. NCBI lineage: Eukaryota > Metazoa > Arthropoda > Insecta > Lepidoptera > Noctuidae > Amphipoea > Amphipoea oculea. Next base: position 857,269 of record OX243884.1, read on the forward strand.
TTTGACACCGACTTCCGAAATTAAAGTTATTTATCACTTTGTAGTGTTTTTTTTTTGAAGTCGGTTGTTTTTTTTTTTTGTAAAAAAGTTTTTATTTTTCAATTTTTAGTTGTACCTACCCCACAAAAAAGTAAACAAAAAGATCGTTAATGTAGACAATGTAGATAAATTTTTAGATTGTTGTTGATTTTTCAAAAACCGCTTGTCCGATTTCGATAAAATTTCATGGGACCATTTGGGAAGTATACCCTTTCCAACAAAAAAAGAATTTTTCAAATCGGTTGGCAAGCAACGGAGTTATGCGGGAAAAAACATAAAAAAAAATACAAACATTCGAATTGAGAACCTCCTCCTTTTTTAGAAGTCGGTTAAAAACTAGACTTCTTAAAATAAACTTTAGCTCTAAACATAGTATTCAGAAAGTAAATTTGGGAATACATTTATATGGAAAAATGCGACTCGGCTACGTTCTTAATAAAGCAAATAAACTGTGAAATAAACAATACAATACCACATTTTCTAATAATATTTAAGTATAAGTAGGTACTTACATTTCTGGTTGAGTAGGAACTATGAAGAATGATAAGTCCGGGTTTGCGAAATCATTATTGAGGCACCCGAAAACACTACAATATTTTTTTCCCCTTTTTGAAGTCATGATACTCGTAATCTAAGTGGCCGCCGCCGGCGAGAGTTGACGAACGCAAGCGGTCATGTAGCGTACGCGCGTGCTCACAGTCGCGCTGCACAGCCCGCACTGCCGCCACCTTATTCCCTCATATATTATGCTAGCGTGTGCGTGAAATCGCGTGCCGACATGGCGCGCGGCGCGCACGCACACATTCAAACCGAGAGCGGCACGTTTGTATGAAGATGTTTTACTGTATATTATACTGTGACATAACTCCGTGTCTGTACCTATTCTATTAAGGGGTAGACAGGAATAGCCATTACTGAATGTTTATAAAAAAAAAATTGAGTACACTTCAAAGTCAAAGCATTTATTTCAAATAGGCGCAAAAAGGGCACTTTTGAACGTCAAAAATGACAATAAAATAGAATTGATTCTAGTCGCCCCTTCCAAAAGGTAGTGTTTGTATGGAGAAGAATGGGCAAGAAACACCACCGTTACTTTTATAAGGTTTTGTATATACATTCATTATATGTATAATTAGCTATCTATATGTGAAGACTACGCACCTAGAATAATATTAGTCTACCACAAATGGTAAAAAAACTTTTTTACAAAAAAAAACAACCGACTTCAAAAAAAAAACACTACAAAGTGAAAAATAACTTTAATTTCGGAAGTCGGTGTCCTTGGTTCAGCATTTTCGTTATTTGACACCGACCTCCGAAATTAAAGTTATTTTTCACTTTGTAGTGTTTTTTTTTTGAAGTCGGTTGTTTTTTTTTGTAAAAAAGTTTTTATTTTTCACTTTTTAGTTGTACCTACCCCACACAAATTCAATTAACACTAGTGCATTGAAGAATTGAAGACACGACTCGAAGAATTATCAAAATTCGCATAGAAATGCCGTAGATGCAGTACACTTATGCATATAACTTCGTACATAAGCGTAATTACCTAATGTATTATATACTAAAACCTTCCTAAAAGTATGTAGATCACACTAATGAAAGAATTATCAAAATCGGTTCAGTAGTTTTTGAGATAATCGCGGACATACAAACATACATACATACATACATACATACATACATACATACATACATACGGGTCGAATACAGAACCTCCTTTTTTAAAGTCGGTTAATTAAAGTCGGTTAAAAAGAATTAAAAATAAAGCAATGACAGGTAAATCAATTATGTGATAGATACATGTTGCTCGCATATTTACAATACAAATATTGTAAAAGTAGATGATTTTCCTAGAATTTTAACAAGTGTCTGAGTTACTGTTGTCACATAATGTATAATTAATGTCATTAAAATTAAAAAAATATAAATTAAATTAGCAACCAGTTTGATTTTGTCTAGACACTACTTGAGCAGGTCCTTCTTTCGGAATGTAAAGTGCGCCTTATAAAATACTTGTAGCAACGTAACATGGTCGCAACTCGTTTAGCTCAATCAAATACCTATTAAATAAAAGCTACATGATGTATTATTTATTATTAACTGCGACTTGCAACATGCAATTATATAGTAAGCAAGGACACAAGTGATATCTACAATACATTTTATAAAGGGGTGTGTCGAGAAGTGTTTCTATAGGCATAGTCTACGTGGCGAACCGCTGTTTTAGTTTGTTCATACCTTGGCCACTGTTCATTCATTCTGTTGGCTGGTCAATACTGGAGTAAATTAAACATGAAACAATGTGTAACTAAGGATAATAAAATTTGTTATCGTCGTTTGGTAGGTAATTCACAGTACGTACTTACCTATTATTATTTAACTGAATTCTCAATCGGATGATATTGAAAAATAAAATTGTATCAATAAGTCATCGCAAGGGCTAGTATTATTATTCATTTTGTTTTGATACCGGTGCACTGTTTTTAATTTTGCAAGAGGTTCATACTACTATCGTATTAGTTTTATAAGGTTTAAAAATAGCCACTCAGACAGCGACAGCACCCCACGCTCCCCCCAAATGCTCCCCCCTTGCGAAGGGAGTGAACGATCATCGAGGGCTGGTGGTAGGTCTACCACCGCCCGCCTCACGCTCAGGGCACCGCGCCACGTCTCATCAACGTGACTTGTGAGGACTCACATGTTGTGAAAGTCTCGAGAAGAGCTTACTATAGAAATGATCCTATGAAGTAAGGTCTTGATTCGTATTTGAAAAATCGAGGAGGGTCATTCAGCCGCGGAGAATCTTAACACCACGATGTAGAAATGCGTGTCATCGGACCAGCGCTATCTAGTGGTGTGTTTTGGAAGTTGGTATACTGATTATAGAAATAGATAATGGTGCCGATTCTCTTGTCACAAATGCCTCTAAACTCATAAACGTTGCTCTAAACTAGACTAAAAATCACCAAAAGGACATGTCTGGTGGAGCAATGGGCGAATGTCTAGGCAGTCAAAGAAAATGTTCAGTAATGATTGTTATATTATTATAATCGTCGTATTCTATAGTTTGTTAATTAATAAGTTTCAGGAGTCAGGATCTTGCGTAAACTGGTCAAAATAAGGATTATACGCTAGGGATTTTTCTTAACTTTGTTTAGTATAATGACATCTGTGAGCGAATACAGGTACTAATTGGTGGTATGTCTTTGTGAGGATAATGAAACGTTTTGTTGGTCTGAGATCATATTCTACAGTTTTTTGGATATTTCTATTTGTGTAACAAAAATGTTAAGCACCTATTGTTTGTCACAATATTATAATATTATATTGGCATCATCTTTAATTCCGTATTTTGGTTTCTATCTTCAATACCCATAATATTATTTATATGTAGCTACTTGTTGATACTGAATTGGGATTGTAATAAATAAAACTATGTATGTATTTATTGCAAAACAAATTACTTTATTGTAGATACATTCTTAAATAAAATGATAAAAAAATTAAACGTCTTCTAGAGACACCAAAACATTGTCCAAAAATGTAACTGGTGCTAGCACGTTATTTTGATGCCTTGCCCAGCCAACATACCTACCATACTAGCGTCATGACGTGGCAGACCATTGTATGACCTAGTAATCTCTCATTGTCAGCAGCTTTGGTATTTAATAAATTATAACAATCGTGACACTTGCGTATCCATCTAATGGGAGCTGGAACAATAAGACATGTCATTGTATTTTTCAAATTATAACACAACTGCTCAATATACTGCCTTTCCTGCATGGTTTACGCGACTGCCGTAGGATAGAGGCCTACCTGATTTGATAACCATCGAGCAAGTCTCACTTGCAGGGGTAACGCCAGTCTTGACACGATATGTCTGCGAATCCGCAGCACAGCGATGCACCTCATCATAATATCCAAATGGAAAGGAAAAGCATAATCCTATAAGTATAGCAATAGTCATCGTGTCTAGATGATGTCACTCCGTGTAGAATAGCAATGGTCGTTTAAAGAAAATATCCATAACAGGAAATAATCGCATAGTAAGCAAGGAACGCATACACGCAATTTGGAATTGACAACCAAAAAATAAATGTCAATGCCATGTCAAAAAAGTAATAAATACTTACCTTCATGTTAGGAAGTGGGTATCCGAAGAAAAACACGTTTGATGTGTACACAAAAATATTTTAGTAATATTGTCGTATTTTATACGCAAATACGTTAATATATTCCTTTCATCTAAAATAAGCGGCTTATAATTATTGCTCACACTATTTAAAGATAAAATGGAACGTCAAAAAACATTTTTAGTACTTCCCGTTTAAAATGGCAAAGCGGAAGCTACGATTGAGTACTGTTTTTTTGAGAATTATGTTACGCAAGTAATACTGAATTAATTAATCCATAGTAATTTAAATCTTAATTTTTAAATCTTACTGAAAAACCTTAAATCATGAACATTTATCTATACCAGAATTACCAGAGGGCAGAAACTGGACATGTCCTTTAGTTTATTCCTGTCAAACGACGATTTCCCATTCTGAAGTTGACTAAAGTGTCACAATTTAACTACATTTTAGTTTGACAGCACTAAGATGGCACTGTTATTAATCTATTGAAAATGGCAATTTTGAGTATTCAGAATTTGATGTTTTTCACCTAAAACTTTTAACTAAATCTGACTTTTTAATCGCGATTTAAAAGGTGTGGAATAAAATTAGTTGTCATGAACTCACACCACCCACCTCGAATTCAGTTGCAAAAACAGTTGGTTCTGTGTTTTTTTCTTTCCTTTCGCTTATAGGTATCTCGAAACTTGTGTGTCCTAATTATATCAAAAATAATGAAAATTTCGACCCCCTTAATATTATTCATAAACCCCTACATGTAGGTAATAATTTTTCATATTTTCCGTACAAAAAGTGAAAAATTCCATATACCTGCGCTGCCACCAATGCGCTTCTCCGGCTTTAAAAAAAAATCACGGAGTAGGGCAAACAAGTACCACGTGGAGTCGCGATTGTCACGTTCGATTTTAGTGGTGTCAAAATTATTTTTAAATTTAGAGTTTTTTTTTGCAGGTTATCTTTTAGATTCTCATAGCCAAAAGTAAGGAATTTTAGTGCTAGTTTAGTTCGGTGTACAAGAGAGTCGGCACCAATGTCGTATTGGCGATGATTATTACGATTGTTGTATTTATTTTTGTGATAGGTACTTGTATAGTTTTGTTAAAAATTAAAACCCGTTGCACTGTGAAGTTTCAAGCTTCTTACCTCTGATCATAGAATCAGCCTGCAATAATAATGGATTAATTTGTTGGACTTCTCCTAGTCAGTTAAAATTAATCAGTCGGACAGGATCAACATGAAAATTAACCGCGATTACTTATTATTTAAATATTAAAAAAAAAACAAGGAAGCTCAAACCATAAATTGCAATACAAAAGAGATTATACATCATAAATCTTGTTTTCTGATGTTTTATCACCCATTAAAAAAAAAAAAACTTACCCATAAATATAATATCACGCAGCACGCTTGTACTTCCCGAAGGATTGGGCAGATGTGTACCTTTTAGTACCTACACCCACATTTCGCAACTAAAAAAATAAATGAATTAACTAGCATTTTATTTTTCTTAACTGAAATCGTCATTACTCATGAATACATTTAAAATGAAGATTAATGATTAAGTACCAGAATTTTTATTAAAGATCGTAAATATCATATTAAAGATTAATGATTTACGAATAAAAAAATTAAATTAGACGTGCTTTATCTTTTTTTTGGGTTCCGTAGCCAATTGGCAAAAACGGAAACCTTATAATTTCCTCCTGTCCGTCTGTCCGTCCGTCCGTCTGTCGGGGTGTAACACCGCCATTTTACTCGGAGACTATTTGCACTATATCCATGATAGTTGGAAATATTCTGAACACCGCTGAACAATGGTGTAGTGAATTAACTTCGAAAAAAATAATTAGGGGTTGCTACCCATTTGTGTGACGGGATGAAAAAAAAAATGCGGATAAGAGTGTGGGGTATTGTTGGATCCCATAATTAAGAAAAATATGGTGTTTTAACTATCTTTTTTTATTTAAGTCAATAGTTTTTGTGATATGGTACCTTTACGGTTAAAACCGCAATGATAACTTTGTTTTTCATATTTTTTTCGAGAATTACCGTGAAATACAAACTTATTTTGGAGGTTGATAAAATTGATTATGTGCTTGCGCAAGTATTCATCCCAACTAAGAAACCCTTCACTGCGTGGATTTGCAGATGTATTGTTTAATGTAATATTAGTGGATAAGTCTTCGTCTTCCTTCCTACTTAAGAGTTTTGTTGGAGATCACAATGGGATCAGGAAACAAAAAAATAACTTTAGAACATGTAACATCTTTAATTAACCCATCAAACAATTTTATCATACAATTCTTCTACTTTTCACATTATCATAGCGCCTTCGTCAATCAATAGCCAGCTTCTTGAAGGACCCCTCTACTCCTCCGAAGATGTCGGATATGGTCTTCGGCTTGCCAGGTCTCTTGGACTCCACCACACGTTTCTTGTTCTCTTCCGCAAAGAACTCTTTCGAATTTTTTATTTTTTCCGCCACGTCATCTGGAAGATAAAGGATCATTTTGAGCACACAGAGTTGAACAAGTGAATCAGAAATTGACCTAACTTTCAGGGCAGTTGAAGAAGACAGGAAATTCAAACGTAAGAAAGAAAGAAAGGAAATAGGTTTAATTGCGATAAACATGACGCAGAGACAGAAACAGACACAAAAAAAATAACAATATGGGGGAAAATATGCGTCACATCTAAGCAAACCGGCCATCGCTCAACATAATGCTAAGACCCTATGCAAGACGGAGCTCCAGCGCTGGTTGTGGTGGTAACTGACGCCGGTCAAGCGGCGCGCGTCGCCGACCGGCGACGAAACAATAGAAAATCAATTGTGTCTCATTAGCGGAGCTTGACAGATTAAGAAATGTGGCAAGGCTAAATAATAAATAACGCCAACATCATAGTCAACAAATTACAGGCAAACCTCCTTGTTCAAGCTTCATTGTAAGGACTTGACTTGAACACCTGTCTGTTAAAGATATCTTTAATGCAAAATAAAAATCTCATAGTATTCACCACTGCATTGCTTCAAACTCTTGTACTGCCCACCAGCCCCCTTCGGCAGTCCCTCCATCGGCATGTACTTCTCCAGGGTCTTGGCTCCGACTTGGTGGATGCTCAGCATGTCTAGAAGTTCCTTCTTCATGAACGGTCGCAGCATCATCATCAGCTTGTCCATGAATGACGGCGCGTTGAGGAAGTGTAGACTTTTGATTTTTAGCAACATGGCTTCCTAGAATTTTAATGTTGATAAAGCAAACAGAAAGTGTAGAAAACATCGGATATTTTACAATGCTGCTGGATAAATAATTGGTGATTTATACGGAAAAATGGTCCATTGCTAACGAAAATGGAGGTTTACGATGAAAATAAATAATTTCTTGTGCAAAAAACGCTTAAGATTTTTTTTTAAGTAACCTAATTATAAGCATAGAAACGGACCCAACTTCTTTTAAACCGACTTTGATAGCCATTAATGACAGCAAAGTAAGAGGTGCAAATGGGTTTTATATGCCGAAAACCAGATCTTATTATATCGTCTAAGCGCAATAAATTACCTGTAGGAAGTATAAAATCTGCTGAATGGACTGGAGGTCTAGCCTGGCGATGTGTGACAATGTGCACGTGTCCAGGTCAATCATGATCATGAACCCTGGCCACGTGCCCTCTTCGTATTGCCAGAGATCCACCAGCATTAGACATGCTCTGGAAGAATGAGAAAATACGTTATGTTGGATCTCAGAAGATGAAGAGATATTTCTTTATAATTTCTAGCAAAACAGAGTCATTCTCTGGAAACCATTGTCAAGATAATTAGGTCATCATTTCAGCCGAAAGACGTCCACTGCTGGACATAGGCTTCAGATAATTAGGTAAGTAGATAATTATCTTAAATATTATATTTAAGCGATTGGCGACTGTGTTCTCATAAATCTTATCGTCATTTGAGGTCCTATACCCATTAGACGTTAGTGGATTTAATGTCGTATACGATTGGATATTTCTTTTCATAGATGTCATAGGACTTAATGTCATATACCATTTTATAGAACAGGCTCGATCTTGCGATTTTAATGGTGCAAGAAACATTATTTTCTAAAAAAACCGAGTGTGCTCATGACCACACGACTGAAGTGAAACTTCAAACGTATTTGGCTATGAGAGGAAGAGAGAAAGAAAATGTGCGCGCGCACTGCTTTCTCTTGCTTATATCCCCCACTCAACTCCCGTTCGCATCGCCCGATCACACTTTTCGTAACGCTTACGTCACGCGTTCGCCAGCTTACTCCCCAAGTCAAGCGTGCGTAAAGAAGTTTCACTCCAAAAAGTGGAGTTACTATTGTATACCTCTGAGGTACAGAATTATTATCGAACATCGTCGGCCTAAGGGCCGGATCACACGTAGCACAACCTGAACGACAACACGTAGACGGACGCTTATTTGTATGAAAATGAAGAGACCACATCTGAGTGCCTAGTGTGACTTTGTTTTACGTTAACGCGATCGCCACGTTTATGACGTTCGGCGCTCCGATTGGCCCGCTCCAAGCTCTTAACCAATCACAGAGCCAAACGCGGTAAACGTTTCGATCGCGTTTGCGTAAAAACAACTCGCACTCCGCGCACTGGCCGTCAAAATCAACCGCGTTGGCGATGGCTTCGACGCGACGGGTCTGTGCGCCCCTCATTTAATCTCTGTTATGGTAGCCATAACGTAACCACATCGCAACTCCTAGCGACATAGAACCACATCGAAATTTTGTAGTTACCACAACGTAACTGCAATAAGTTGCAGCGACACTGTTCACACGCAACCACTGCTTGCCTACATTCTGTCGCTGCGATGTGTTGTGGTTGTTGTATGTGTGATCGACTACGAATAAATTACTTACTCGTAGGTGATCGAGCCCTAAAACTCTGACTGATAACGAAATAAAATGTTTGATGGAATATTGAGAGTACTAGAAACCGTACAATGGCTACGAGCCAGATGAAAGCATTTATCAGAACATGACCAGAACCAATTCATTTTGTTATGACGAAATGTGGGTGTGTGTGGGTACTCCTCTACCTAACCCTTCGGGAGAAACACATTATTAGAAAATTATTTTAAAATGTCTTGAGGTTGACGTACCTGACAGCATCAGCGAAGACGAAGTTCTTCGCATCGGTGTCGAGTAGTCTACAATACAAAATAGCAGAGCCATCGTGTCCCCGCACTTCAAGTGGTGTTAGTACACTGGAATTAGAGACAAAGAAGTATGTTAGAAGAATCGAACTACTTAGTTCTTGAAAACACGTAGTACTTATTGAAATAAATAGAAAAACAATAGGACAGCCTAACTCAGAATGCCGCCAGCATTATTTAATGAGCTTTTAATGCTTTGGCTTATGGCAATAGGTTCCATTATGTTTACTACACTTGGGAGCAAATAAATCGAGCCACTTCCTTTTTTCACGTATAATGGTTAATATTTTTGGTATTATGGAACGTATCAAATCGAAACATATATCGCCTAAGAGCTTATTTAATAATCTTTACAATGAGGGTAAATTATTGAATGATAACCTTATTTAATGATAAATTATTGGCTCTGAAAGAAAAACGGTAATTTTGATAGAAAATTGTCGGTCCAGAAAAAAACAATTAAAAACAAAATTATGGTATAAACTTATTCTTAATATCTTGTATTACCCCCCCTTGCCCTGATTTCGATAGATTTTCTGGACTGTTTTAATCCTACAATTTTCTATCAAAATTACCGTTTTTCTTTCAGAGCCAATAATTTATCACTAAATAAGGTTATCATTCAAAAATTTACCCTCATTGTAAAGATTATTAAATAAGCTCTTAGGCGATATATGTTTCGATTTGATACGTTCCATAATACCAAAAATATTAACCATTATACGTGCAAAAAAAAGCAAGTGGCTCGATTTATTTGCTCCCAAGTGTATTTCATCGTACGTTGTTGTAGCCCAAATGTAGATGGATAATTCTTTATAGAGTAAGTTGATATTGACAAAAGCATTAGGTGTGTCGTGGTTGTGCCCAAAGGATGATGGATCTGCCCATTTTATTGTCAATATCCCTTAGTCGTCTTTAACAACACCCAGGGAAAGGACAATCATTCTTCATCATTTTAGCCGAAAAACGTCCATCTGAATGCTGGACATAGGCCTCCCTCAAGCACCATCACATCGACCAGCTCTGTGCTTCCCGAATCGAGCGGATTCCTGCAGCCTTCACAGGGTCATCGGTCTACTTTGTGGGAGGCCTTTCAACGCTACGTCCTCCCTTATGCGATCGCCACTGTCGGTTAAGGAAAGGGGAATTTAATTTAATTTTTATTTTGGTATAGACAAGACTTAATGTAAAGTACTCACTAAAAACTAAAAGTCTTCAACATCCTGGCGTCCACGATCCTGTCTTTGAAGAAGTTGCTGAAGAGCGTCTTGAGCGTGTAGTGGAGGTCCAGCACCTGCTTCGACACCTCGGAGCTTCGGTAGCAACAGTGGTAGGTCAGGATAAGGTCCAGGTCTGGAATGTTAGGCATGGAAATATACTTGACGACTTTTGTTGAAGAATGACAGATAATAGAAAGCATCTGTAGTGTTTTTATTTAGAACCCGTCGTTGAATTTCAAGGATAGAACGATGTTAATTGAAATATCTGACTTTAATCTCTTACAACAAACACCGGTGCTTCCAACTTCGCATTAGGGTCAGGACACTTTATTAACTGTAACACCACATTTTACCTGTGTACCACAATAAACAATTTGACTTTAACTTTGACACATTGATCGACGGCGTTCGACGGTTTGTCCATACAAAAAGAGAGCAAAGTATGGAACGATGTACGCATCCTTTCGCATTGACGCGATGAACACACTCCAGCGCGGCGTAGTGCCTTTCAATTTCGGCAAAATGCGAAAGACCGTCAATCAATGTGTCCTGACCACAGAAATGTAAAATGACCCTTATCGTTCTTCAGTACCATGTAGGTAGGTAAAACTGAATATTTATATAAATAAATAGTAAAGTCCATGGCTGTAATTAATTTTCTATCGATGTAGTCAGAAGTCCAGGGAACAATCTCTAATGCCATGGAACCACGGGTAACGAGTGGTCTGTTATCATTTTACGTAAATCAAGCACTAGGCAAAACACGTTGGATTAAAAACCCCTGATTCAAACAAAAACCTCTAATAGCTAAAAAAATATAAATATTGGCCCTTTAAGTATAATATAAGTTGTAGGAAATATTTTGATCTAAGCGTCTTCGCGTCGGGGGACGGTTAATTCAACACCTATACGCCTGCATTCGTCCACTAAGCATATACAGCCTTTTTATGACGTAGCAGCATCCATTATGAACCAACTAATGACACAGTCATCATTCATCATTCTATCGTCTCGGGTCCACTAATTGTCGTTTATCTGCTGATCATACATGCGATCCATATTGAGCTGTGGCCTGCATTCATCTCTCGTCAAGGATTTCTTCTATTTACGTCAATCAATACATATATATTATATAATGTGTGGCTTATTTTCCTTGTCTAGTTACGATTCGTTTTTAGGAGAAAAATATTTATCTAAGTATTCATCTATGTCTACACTCAGATTTATCGTGTAAGTATATAATAAAGAATATTCTAATCTATATACTTATAAATACATATTATTTAATTGATTTGTTATATCAAAATCTTTTGAATGACATATAAAAATTTTATAACTAGTTTTTTTGTTATAAAGTCATAAAATTTTTGTCTGTCTGTCCGTTTGTTTGTTCCGGCCAATCAAAAAAAAAATCAGCTGTTTCATACATTTTGGTCAAGTAGATATTGAACTTTTGTATGAAACAGCTGATTTTTTTTCGTGATTTCAGAGTTGGTCCCATAGTGAAAGTTTTTCATATTCATGGGTAGAACAGCCTGTAAAAATTTGGATGGTGATAAAAAAATCTTCCTGTATATCTCATTTCGGACTGAGTTTAGAGATAATATGCATGTCAAATAAGTTTCGTTTGTTACACTATTCTGTACAAAAAAAAAAATAAGATTTGGTTGATGGCCGCGAGAAAAAAAAAAGACGCTAATTTCATTCATTGTCTTTTTTTGAACATATATGAAGCATTTATGCTTCGAAATAATTCAAATTGTGATTGGCAACAAGGGTGCTGGTTGATAGCCTTAGGCTATAACGAAGGGGGTAACAAAACCTCAGCTTACCTTTCCTGGTAATAAAGATGTGAAATTCTGATTTGACAAGTTACAAAGTGGTTTTACCAGTTACATCAGTTCGTCTAACTACATATATTTGTAATCACAACATAATATGTTGTGATTACGACAAAACGACATAATTTCCGTAATTGAGGAAGCGGCGAGTAACAACAGCTTCCAATGATTCGCTAAACACGCGTTATTAAATTAATTAGCTAAGAATAATGAAAAAAACTGGACAAGTGTCGTCCTTAGCACGGCACTAAGGTTTTTTAATGGATTGTTGCAAAACTAATGTAATAGGTATTTTTATGGACTTTGAAGGCAATAATTGACACTAGATCTGGTAAAGAAGTAACGAATAATTTTATAAAAAATAAATTCTGCACAAGTCTTGATAATTCAAGGGTCGCGAATCATATTTAGTTCAACATACAACCTGATACAAAAAAAATTAAATTGCTAAGAAAATTTGAATTTCGCGGACTATTCTTATTAATTATGCAGTAAGAAAGGATTGATTCTCAGTTGTCAAAAAAAAGGTGGACAATGTTTATGAAAATAAAAGGTACAGTTGATACACACCAGTAATATGTTCTGAAGGCAAGTGCGGTTGCGTGTCGACCCAATCTCTGAACTTCTTTATGTCTTCTGTAGTGATCATTGTCTTCTTCTTGTATTCTTCTTCTAACGGAAACTGCTGGACGGGACCCGACATGGTTCTGGAAAATTTAAAAGTCATTTATTTACTGGCTAAAGCTAGGGTTTCCTAAGCCTGCGATGTCTGCCACATAGCGTCCCTAATTTACCGTCGAATGACGTCACTGAAACGTTGTTTATAAAAATAAGTTGGTCCCCCCCTAGAGAGCGTATTTTGACACCGTAAGTCAATCTCCGCGGTGCCGTCATATTGTGGGCGTTATGTGGCGTCCACCGCTTTTGTGTCTTGTTAATCTCAGGCTTAACATAGGCATCAGGCCGGTTGGAAGTTGGGTTTTTCTCTTGTTTTCTTGCTTTGAGACTATAGTGAAGGCATAAAGCCACCATTTGCGCGCAAACAACACCATTATGCCATATTATGCCATTATTTATGTATTAGTTTATCATAGCATGAGATTATTTTGTGTATTTTATCTATGAGCCTTAGCTGCCTGATAATAAAATTATTATTATTATTATTTGTAAATGTAACTATGATTTCTCTTCGAGACGACAACAATTTGAGTAGTACATAATTGTCACGGCTAGTAGCCGAAGTGCGGCTTCACCAGTCACCTAGTTTTAGCCGGGTACAACTAGGTGCAGCCGGCCACATGCGGTTCGTGTGTATTTCGGGTGACATCGGTTGCATGGTTGCGGTCGGTCGATAGGCGTAGGATGCAAGAGCGAGCGAGCACCTAGTTGTACCCGGCTAAATCTAGGCGTAGCCGCAATTGGGCTATTAGTTATTAACCTAACTAATGTAATAAATGCGTAAGAGAGTTTGTTTGTTACGCTTTCACGCTGAAACGGTTGAACGTATTTGAATGAAATTTGGCACAGAGATAGACCATGACCTGGGTAAGGACATAGGCTTTTCACTCTAGAACGCGGACAAAATTGGGGGCTACAGCTAGTTGTTAAATATTCCAGTTTGAAAATCGTAAAAGACGTTTAAGTATAACTTAGCATTTTCTTGCATGTGGCCACTGACTCATTGCCCTAGAATCTGATCTAACAACCAAACACTCTCAAGGCGCACACTTAATGTTTATGTATGTATGTTAACGTTACCGATATTGTCAACTAGCCTTCACAGATTCTAAACAGATACAATTACTGTAGTTCTAATGATTTCTGATACTTATTGAATATTTACCTCAATATCTCACAACTCATATCACAACATAAAAACATATCATAACAACACCATATAGCATCATCATATCTTCACCTGTTTTTATATAATTTTAATGTATTTATTTTGAAAAATTCATTGAGTCTCAAAGAATGTGCGCAATTTGGATGCAGTAGTGGAACTGTGGAGCTGACGCTGCCTGTGTGAGCGTGCGCGTTCCATCGCCGCCCGTTCGATGTCCACCGCGCACAGGATGGATGAAAACACATGATGTAATTTCTTGCTCCGTTGGTGTAATTGCTGTATGGCGTTCCAGTAGGAGGATAAATAAATAAATCTTCTTGATGCTATTTCAAATCGAACATTCAAAAAATTTGTTTTTGTTTGTTTGCTACATTACTTAGTTTTTATTTTGTTTCGTGGCTAGATTGACAGATAGGTACCTACCTACAAACCAACGCATAAATGCATAAACCTTTCGCATGACAGACTAGAAGACGTCTAAACAGTGGTGTTTTTTTTATATTTATTTATTTATTAGATCGCCAATACAATTACATGCGCGTTAAAAAAAACAGGGCGATTAAAATAAAAGTGTGCGCTTCCAATTATAGGAGACTTATTATCTAGGTAGGTAGGTACAGACGCCAGCACAACAAGCTACCAGAAACTGTCAAATTTTCCCATTCATCTTTGAACCTTATGCTCTAGCGATAAAGTTGAAAGTCTATTAAAGAAATTTGACAGATTGTAGTAGCTTGATGTGCTGGCGTCTGTAAAACAAGTTCGACAAGGACGAAAATATTAAAATAAATCAAAATAAAATACACGAAAATACAATCTACATAAAGTTTAAGACAATATAGCACAGGGTCAGCTTTAGATATCACATTTATTCAATTAATTACAAGTAAATAGTACAAAATCAATAGGTAAGTATACCTACTTAGCGAAATGACGCGGTGCGATGAATGATGCGATTTTTTTTTACATAAGTAATTAAAATATCCGGCACGTGAATATTAGTTGATTCCATTGAAAAAAACTGGTTGCGTATGTTTTAACGACCAGATTAAAAAAAATGGACTTTGAAAATTAGCTAAAAAAACATTGAATTTATCGGTTTAATTTTCATACCTACCTAACCTACTTAATTTATGGGTTTAATTTTCTGCTTATTCATCTTTCCATCCACTTCAAACACGCAGTTTATTATTTTTACATTGATGAAGATTGTCATGAATACAACCAACAACTTGTGGTCTTGAAAACTGCAGGAAAAATTGGTTTGAAAACTAAACACTGTGCTAGCGTCAGTCAGGTGGCCAGTCTTAATGCAGATTTCATTGAATTCCTATTGACAACCTTATAGAGTGTGGGTACATCGCTCGCAAGCTTTGAGTCGTCTACTGGGTACCTACCTACTTGTGTTAGCATTGAATAAACTTTACGAACGTCAGAAATGTAGCGATAGCCGGTTTATTTAATTACTTACATAATTTATTATCATTCAATTATAAAATTTATTATTTGTATGACATTAATTCTTCATTCTGTGGGAACTGGGAACCATAACGCACACACTTATTTGTTAAACTGTTAGGAAAAATCGTGTACGTTTGCAATATCCTAACTAATATTATCCTAACTTAATATTAATATTATAAATGCGAAAGTAAGTTTGTTTGTTACCTTTTCACGCCTAAATCACTGAACCGGTCATCCTGAAAATTTGCTTATACATTGCCAGGAATACAGAAACGGACATAGGATACCTTTCATCCCGAAAAAAAGTGTTGTTCCCGAGGAAAACAACATTAACGTTATTATGCTAATAGATGGCGCCACTTGTATTGTTGTTCTCTTCGGGAACATCACTTTTTTCGAGATGAAAGGTACCCTATGTCCGTTTCTCTGTACACCTGACAACGTAGATGTGAAATTTCAGGACGATCGGTTCTGTGGTTTAGGCGTGAAAAGGTAACAAACAAACTTACTTTCGCATTTATAATATTAGTTAGGATAGGATTTCACACGGACGAAGTCGCGGGCAGCAGCTAGTTTGTAAATACAGCGTGCCAGGGATATCGATGCGCAAACTAAAACCATGAATTCAGAACATGATTCTAGGCCCCTAGCGTAGAACACACTATCAATCACAATCTGAATCATTTTGAAGGATATTCCATTGCTTTATACAGGGTGTTACGGAATGGGTATATCAATACAAACGGGTTGAAGAGTGTATCTGGTCTAGAATCTCTGTACAAAACAGCTCAAAAGCAGTAACTTTGAAAATGCTTAATATGTTTTTATTTCGATAGTTTATTAAATTGAAATCATAACAAACGTGTCACCGCACTACGAGGGTCATCATCCATTATCTGTAGTGTGTCTGTGCGCCTAGTACACGCACATCACGCCGCCGCGCGTCAGTGCAGCAGCGCCGAGATTTGTAAATGCTTTTGAGCTTAAATTTTGATCGGATCGGGCATGAAACTCCATGAAAACACTTTTGAATCAATCTAATTTAAATCAGGCAAAAATCTGAAACCCCATGGGTTCGAAACCCATTCTTTACGCCTTGTGTTGGTAAGAGAATTGTGACAAACCCCTTCACTTTTACAGGACAGAAAAACCAACAAGGATCTTATAAAACTCGGAAAGTTTTTTTTTGCAAGAAATTACAGGTCCATTTACACTTAATTGTTATAACTGACGCTTGATACCTCAAGGTAAGAAAAGCTCTGGCACGCCTAAATTAACACAGTAAGTTCTTTTTACTGATCGGTTTTTACGCAAAATAACACTCCTTTTTTGGGCAGTCATGTAAAAACGAAGCTTGTTTTAGAATCTGTTTTCTTGCTTAGGTCCTTATACCTACATAATTATCTAATTACCTATCCAATCAGATTAAAGTTTTAATAGGCACTTTCCACACCCCCACGATTAGGAATTCCTAAGATTTGCCGCTCATAAGAATAGCAAAGATTGTTGTTCCATCTTACATCTTAGAAGCTCGCAAGTTTACTACTATTCTAGTTTAATTTTGAAAGGTATTTTCTGAAGTTCACATCGCACATTGGTCTTCATAATAAAGTCCTTGCTCTTGATACCTGAGATTGTTTTACCACTTCTTCTTAGGGACGTAAGTTAGCTAAGGAATGTCGACTCCATCCAGCTTATTTTATTTTTTGAAACATGTCATGAAACAGTAATTCCGGTATCCTGTTTATAGAATAAGTAACTTCATTTCATAGGATAAATAAGGAAAAAAAAACCGACTTCCAAAAAAACACTACAAAGTGAAAAATAACTTTAATTTCGGAAGTCGGTGTCTTTGGATCTGTATTTTATTTTTTTGACACCGACTTCCGAAATTAAAGTTATTTTTCACTTTGTAGTGTTTTTTTGGAAGTCGGTTTTTTTTTTCTTAAAAAGTTTTTATTTCACGCTTTTTAGTGGGTCTGTTTATAATTTATCTAAGTTACAATAGCCTAGTGATCATCGCCTTTTACAAACAAAATATTGCTTTTCCCGATGCAGGGAAGTTAATTGTTGAGGAGTTCTCCAGGTCCACCATCAGCTCCATATCACCATTCACATTGTGACGAGCATGAATTGCTTAGCAACCATATTAAAGTAATCGAATCGCAACCCGTGAAATACTTAGATATTATTGAGTAGTTCCGGTGGCCATCTGTGGTCTTCATCATCAGTTCCACTTCACCAAATGGTGCTTTCCGAGAGCAAGTGCACGAGTTACTATAAAAAATACCCAAATCGCTATAGGTGTGCCTATAATATTTGAAGAGTTCCTTCGATTTCTCCAGGATCTCATCATCGAATCCTGACCTGATGTTTTTAGACTAGAAGCTGATAATCCTGGCGGCAGCATCAGGCCAGACTTATGTCAACATTGCATTGAACTTAAAATTTAGTCCTGTTTAAAATGAGCCCAAACACGATTACGGTGCTGTTATTTCAAGGTTTGTACTTTTTCTGATGCTCCTGGCTTCAGCATCAGGTCTCTATGTACTTCGGTGTTCCTCATTAACAGTACGTTTATCCACACATCGAGCCCTTTTCAATGAGCCTAAACACGATATATCTGCTGTTAGTTGTCGAGGAGTTAGGTACTCTGCAGACTATCCTGACTGCAGCATCAGGTCATGACTTGATGATCATGAGACCAAATGTGACAAATGCCCTATCAAACATCAAAACAATTTACTAAAACAGTCCTTGCCTGTTTGAGTAACTTCTTACTGTTAAGGAGTTGTACCTTCCATCATCAGCCCAGCTACCTGAGATGGTGACAACCATACGCAAATAAACAAGATACTTCATAAAATATGCGAAAAACAATAAGTGAGCCTATAAAATTTGAGGGTTGCCCTCGATTTCTCTAAGATCCCATCATCAGATCCTAACTTGGTGACAATGGGACCACCTCAGAACTATCTACTTTTGAACAAAAAAAGAATTTTGAAAATCCATCGACAATTGGCGGAGTATTCGATGAACAAACATACAAAATAAAAATAATAATGATGATAAAAAACATACAAACAGCCGAACATAGTACCTCCTCCTTTTTGTGAAGTCGGTAAAAACATAAGTCTGGCCTGATGCTGCAGCAAACAAGATACTTCATAAAATATGCGAAAAACAATAAGTGAGCCTATAAAATTTGAGGGTTGCCCTCGATTTCTCTAAGATCCCATCATCAGATCCTAACTTGGTGACAATGGGACCACCTCAGAACTATCTACTTTTGAACAAAAAAAGAATGTTGAAAATCCATCGACAATTGGCGGAGTATTCGATGAACAAACATACAAAATAAAAATAATAATGATGATAAAAAACATACAAACAGCCGAACATAGTACCTCCTCCTTTTTGTGAAGTCGGTAAAAAGAAGCATGATCATCACATAAAGAAAATGCACCCACACTGAGGTTTCATTGAATTAACTATAAAGATTGCTAACTTTTCAGTTGTATTAAGAAGAAGATTGTTGAAACAGATTATTCTTGTAGATAAATACAACTACAAACAGGCTACAAACTGTCCGCTTTCAAAAAAAAACTAGATCACCTATCAATATCACTCCAAAAGAATTAAGAAAAACACACGACATACTTACAAATATTTTCCACACGCACACAGCACTGCACTCAATTAAAACAAAATTATGTATTAATATATAAAATATACAATTAAATTATATTATTATAGACACGTCCGCATCACACGGTGTCACATCACTACTGCGAGATATAACTCCATGTAAAGTTGTATGTAGTAATAGGCTGTCTAAAAGATGCGTGAGCGTTTGTTACTGCACCGGACTCGAGGCCTCAAAGAAATTAATATAAAAATAATGATGGCCATGCTCAAAATTATATTTAATGTGCCGGAAATATTTTTGGAACTGCAATTTTGTCCCATTTATGTTTAGAATGGACCTTGGAAAAAAGCGTAACATGACATGACGTGTACCTATATAGAAGTACTTATAATATAACCAGCGACCCATAAGTGCATGCCATAAATTGATTTACTACAGGACTATATGGGTTTTAGAAATAAACTTTTAATTTCACTTCAAAGTAGCTTTATCTACTAAAATTACACTGATAGACAACAAACAACAATGAGGATGGATTTTTGAAAATCCACAACCTAAAAACTTTTTTACAAAAAAAAAAAAACCGACTTCAAAAAAAACACTACAAAGTGATAAATAACTTTAATTTCGGAAGTCGGTGTCGTTGGTTCCGCATTTTCGTTTTTTGACACCGACTTCCGAAATTAAAGTTATTTATCACTTTGTAGTGTTTTTTTTGAAGTCGGTTTTTTTTTTTTTGTAAAAAAGTTTTTATTTTTTACTTTTTAGTTGTACCTACCCCACAAAAAAGTAAACAAAAAAATCGTTAATGTAGACAATGTAGATAAATTTTTAGATTTTTGTTGATTTTTCAAAAACCGCTTGTCCGATTTCGATAAAATTTTCATGGGACCATTTGGGAAGTATACCCTTTCCAACAAAAAAAGAATTTTTCAAATCGGTTGGCAAGCGACGGAGCAATGCGCGAACAAACACAAAAAAAAAAAAAAAAAAACATACAAACATTCGAATTGAAAACCTCCTCCTTTTTTAGAAGTCGGTTAAAAAGTGTTAAATTGGGGGATGCAAGTTTGTATGGTAGTTTGTAGGTAATATTTGCTGATGGGAAAGTCCACTAGGCTCACGGCTTGTTATACAGGCTGAATTTTCCAAGTGGGCGTGGATGGCCAAATTCTAAACTATGAGGAATAGCGAAAAGTATTTTGATGAAAACTAAAACTGCCTCATTGGATTTTTGGAAAATCAATATTTCCAGCCAGGAAATGAACCTGTTGATTTTGAAAAATAAAACACACATTGTATTATTACACCGTTCGGTAGTGTCCCGAATAAGGATCAAATTCTGGGAAGTAATGATATACGGCAAACTTAAGGAAAATGTTGAATTTTAATGAACTTCTTCTTATTTTAAAGTATTCATACCTTCTACATTACGTAGGTACCTTGTTCGAAATGATGCTCAATATTTTAATGAACACACCCGCAGCGCAGTCACCTTCACAACATTATGTTCCAAATTCAAATTTCTATTACGATCTTTGGAAAATATTCTAATGGAATCAATAATATTGTAATGCTGAATGCAGTAGGTACCTACAATCCTTGAGACGTCGAATCCAGCTATGTATTGAAAACAATGGTCATCATTTTGAACAACTAATCAGTTAAGGTTTAGTAAGTAGGTAACATGCTAAATGGTAACAGCCGCACAGGTCAATCCATCAGGTTAAGCTACGCTTGCCGCGGTTGGTCTGTGGATGGGTGACCATCTTTACATACCGAGACCCCTCCATGCCTCGGAAAGCACGTTAAGCCGTTGGTCCCGGCTGTCATTCCTGGATCTTTGACAGTCGTTACGGGTAGTCAGAAGGTCGAAGGTCTGACAACCAGTCTTACTAAGGGGAAGGGGTATCGTATTACCCAGTGACTGGGTTGTGGAGGTCAGAAAGGCAGTCGCTCCATGTAAAATACTGATATTCAGCTGCATCCGGTTAGACTGGAAGCCGACCCCAACATAGTTGGGAAAAGGCTAGGCAGATGATGATGAGGTAGGTAACATAAGAAAAATAAAAAAAGTATTTTGTTAAAAATGAGCTCTTTCCTTTAGTTTGCCGTGTGTCATTACTTCCCAGAATTCGATCCTTATTAGCGACACTATCGAATAGTGTAATAATACCGTGTGTTTTTTTTTTTCAAAATCAACAGGTTCGATTCCTGGCTAGAAATATTGATTTTTCAAAAATCCAATGATGCAGTTTTAGTTTTCATCAAAATCGAGCCCGCGACTTCTTTGAGTACTTTTCGCTAGTCCTCATAGTTTCGGTATTGGCCATCCACGCCCACTTGAAAAATTCACCCTGTATATTACGAAAACTGATTGTCCTATAGTTTTCTACGAACTTACGAAGTGACCTCATCCTTTGAGGAACTGCATCGTTACAGTGTTAGTTATCCTTAGCGATGATTTATGGTAGACCGGGCCGTGCCCGAGGCGTGACGTGTACGTGGCCCGGACGGGGCACGGATCATGCACGGTGTAAAGTGGCTTGCCATTATCATCATCAGCATTCTCCTGCCCTTATCCCAATTTATTTGTGGCAAAGATATCTATGGCGCAAAGTATCTTTTTCTTCCATGCTCCTCTATTAATCTGTCAAGCGCCGCTAATGAGACACAATTGATTTTCTATTGTTTCGTCGCCGTTCGGCGAACCGCGCCGCTTGCCGGTTAATCGTCATCTCAGTAGTCACCCCCCTTACTAGCCATATCATTTTTCACACAGTCCATCCATCGTTTTTTTTTGTCTTCCCCTACTCTTATAGCTATCCGCATACATACTTACTTAAAACCTTCTGATATTTTCCTCACTCCTCCGCATTACGTGCTCATCAAAATGGTTCGCCATTTGCATTTATTCGCAAACTAAGGTAACTACCAGGAAAAAGAACCACTGTATATGAAATTTTGCTTCCAAAACATGTTTTATAACGGTGAGCAAGAGTAAAGTAGAATTTCATCACGTTTGAGATCGTAAATGATACCGAAATTCGTGTAAAAACTCGCGGATATAGTTATTAAAGCTCTCGATGAAATCATATTTTTGTAGAATAGGCACGTTTTCTGTCAGAGCAAACGGTTTTTATTTTGACCCATTGTGATAAGATTCACACTCATTTTGAGAAGTGCGCATTTTGAAAAGTGCGCGTTTTGAAAAGTGCGCGTTTTGAAAAGTGCACATTTTGAGAAATGCACATTTTGCGAAGTGCACATTTTGCTTCAGACCTAGTATGGGGTTTGGGGTTCCTGAAAGTATGTAGATTACTTTAGTGAAATAATTATGAAAATTGGTTCATTAGTTTTTAACAAAATCGCGGACATACAAACATACATATATACGGGTTGAATACAGAACCTCCTTTTTTGAAGTCGGTTAAAAACGATCTTAATTTTTGTACTCGATGATGTGTCATTAATATAATTACTATACATTACACGTGGCTCATTTCGGGTTCACCTTTTACGAATTATAACAGTACTTCCGATTTTGCTTTAGGATTATCTCAATAATATTGTGTGTCATCTCGTAAGAGCGCCATACATTTAAATAATTGTATTGATGCACGTTGCCCCCAAGTCTCGCACATCTTTATAAAATTGTCTCGTTTTACTGTTGACTTTTACTTGACCTTTACTGATACTACGGCACGTGTGTTTCTTCATTAAAGTAACAGCTAAAATAGTGAAGAAACAAATTTAACCGTTAATTTGACTTTCGTGACGTTACTTTGGCTGTTACTATTGATGAAGAAACTGGCCGTTAGATAGGTAGGTACATTACTTTTAAACAGAAACATTTTTATTTCGGCAAACCTGTTTCATGTAGACCGGTTAGACCGCTTGTTTTAATAGCCACGTAAGTTACCATGGAACCAAATTCAATATTATGGGCACTAAAAACCCCATAAAACCTTGCCTTCATTCAAAGTGACCATTTGTGAGATAATTAAAGGGTCATGCGTGGTGTTTGTTTTACATATTAGGTAATAGCGACACGGCTTGATAAAAGATCGAGATGTCTTTATTATACGAAGATTTTTTATCATCATCCAAATTTTTACAGGCTGTTCTACCCATGAATATGAACAACTTTCACTATGAGACCAACTCTGAAATCATGAAAAAAATCTGCTGTTTAATACAAAAAATCAATACCTACTTGAACAAAATGTATGAAACAGCAGATTTTTTTCGTGATTTCAGAGTTGGTCCCATAGTGAAAGTTGTTCATATTCATGGGTAGAACAACCTGTAAAAATTTGGATGGTGATAAAAAAATCATCCTGTATGTAAGTTGAATATGAATGTACAGTACCCGGCGATAAATATTGCACATCGATCTTTGGAAAGAGACAATCGGCTAATTTCGGCTTCGTATAGCGTTATCTCTGTCGCACGAAATACAAACAGTCCGGTATCTATTAGGAGCTGTTAAAACAATTATGATTTGCTTCTTTTGATAATTCTTTTTATTCTTTGTATAAAATACACCAATTTTTCTATAAATGATTGCTTTAGGTTGGGGTAAAATAAAAAGGTTCCCTATTTTGCCTAAAGATGCCATAGTACAAATTTAAATTATTTAAATTTGGGGGTGTTAACAACTCTCTATATTTTGAACTGGACGCGACCGCACTCTATCGCACTTGAACAACGACTGACAAAGACGTCAGTTAACGTCACATAGGTAGTGTGCGACAGAGATAACGCACTACGAAGCCGAAATTAGCCGATTGTTTCTTTCCAAAGGTCGATGTGCAATATTTATCGCCGGGTACTGTACTATACCTACATATAACCCTTCCGGAATAAATCCTCTAAATGATGGTGAAAAGTGAAAACCATAATCCGTTGCGTAGTTTAGAAAAACGATGTGGTCACACAAACATACACGAAAAGCTACTTTAATTTATAATTTATGTATGTATATGTTATTGATATACATAGATTTATGAATATGTATAGTTGGTTGGTACGTACCTTTATTGGTAGATGTCGCAATCATGACTGCTGGAACTGGAACCTTGGTCGGACCGTCCTTGTCCTGGGTTCGATTCTCGGTTTGAGTTGGCTTTTTAAATTTAATTTTTTTTCGTTAGCATCCTGGAATCATCATCTCCCTGCCCTTACTCGGGCCCGGCCCAACACATTCAGTTTTTCCATTCTCCCCTCTCAACCGTCACGCTATCATTGACTCCCTTCCCTGTCATATCTCAGACAATTCACCCATCTTTTCTTTTGCCTTCCTCTCCCTTTCCATCCATGAACATTTATTACCATCACTCTTTTTGGAATCTGGAATTCATTTTTTTTTTTTTTATTGCTGAATGGGCCGCTCTTGACCTTGATAACGCCTGATGGAAAGCGATGGATGAGGTCTATGATGGAACTGCCACGCATCGACGAAACACAGCAGCCTGCTTGACCCTGGACTCCGGTGGGAGGGTGGTCGCAAACCAGGTGGGTGTTAGCTCTACCACCGCAAGGGAAGAATTGGCCAGTTAAATAAGGTGTTGGGTGTGACTGCCCAGGATGCGCCGAGCGCTCGGTTCAGTTGAGTAACTGGCGGAACAAATTGCGCTACATGAGGAGGCTTCCTCATGCATCCCAAAAATTATTTAACTATTATTTTCAATCCAATTTCTCCAACAAAACAAACAGTGTTTTATTTAAGTACCTATAGATATTTTTAATAAAAAGTATCTCCACATCAGGCTGGGATCGTAATTAATATTTTAATTGGCTACAACTCGTCTGTTACGCATTTCTTAGTTATTGAGTTCTCGCGTGTCAATTATCATTTCAAATGTTATTGCCTTTATTTCGCTCGACTAATCAAAACTCGCTCAACATTTTACCGTTTGCCGCTAGTGTCGCATTCATAAGATTCAGCGTCAATAATTTGGAATAGGATATTTGATTTCTATCAACTATTTGGTTACTTGAATCAATACTATTTTTTAAAATATTACTAACTAAAAAGACGACTTGGGAAAAAAATAATCGGTGGAAAAATGGAGAAGTTACACGCTTTTGCAATTATTCTTTTGTAACTACTTGTTGCGCAAATTGATTTGATGATGTATTGTCACAGAATACCTACTTAATACTTAATAGGTATTGTACTGAATGCGGCGAAGTTACTATGGCGTTCCTGTGTTGTGTGTGACAGACCGCAGCAGTCCTGCCTGTCTCTAGCATGGACTTTAAATCGCATACAACTTCCCCGTTTTGTGAGATGAGACTGTGGCTTATTTTTTTTTTTCTAGGTTTCGATAAATCAAATAATAACAATCTAGTCCAATAGGTACTCAATTATATTTAGGTATCAATATTATATCTAATAATCTATCACACTAATATTATAAAGGCGAAAGTTAGTGAGCGTGTGTGTTTATATGTTTGTTACTTCTTCACGCTCAATCGGCTAGACCAATTTTGATAAAATTGTGTATGGAGGTAGCTGACACCCTGGATTAACATATAGGCTACTTTTTATCCCGATATTCCCACAGGATCGACATTTACGCGGGTGAAACCGCGGGGCGCTGGTGAAGTTGGATAGCGGCTTTTCGAAGGACCAACAAGCGTTGTGTAATTTAGCGGGAAAATATTTTTTATGCTGGATCGAATATTGGACGACACAGAAAATTGAGCAAAATGAAAGTATGGGAAGAATATGACTTACTTGGGAGCACTGGATGTCAGGTTGGTGCAACGACTGCCGACGTGGTGGACACGCGTTCTCGGATCGTTTTTTCTCACTCATCATCATCAGCCTATAATGTTCCCACTGCTGGGACACAGGCCTCCTCTCTGTGAGAGGGAGTGGGCCGTAATCCACCACGCGGGCCCAGTGCGGGTTGGTAGATGTTACATGTCTTTGAATTTTTTATTTTTGGTTCTAGGACATGCCGGTTTCCTCACGATGTTTTCCTTCACCGTTTTGAGAGCAGTGGTGATGAAATAATTTACACAAAGTAAAGCGCCTGTCTGGGTTCGAACCTACGACCTACAACTCGTAAGTAGCGGCCGATACCACTGGGCCACCACTGCTCCCACCACTTTTCTCACTCGCGCTAGGTAAATCGATTGTATTGTCCCACTTTTGTCACTTTGTGTCGGCCAACACGTTAAATAGTTTATATTATAATGATGGTACAGCGGTTGAATTAAGCGGTATTAAGCGGTTGGCTGCTTGAAGAGAACAGTGCGAATCCTCATGGCGACCTCTGTCAAGTCACTGCGGCGGAAACGCTTCTCATTGGTGTTGCGGTGTAGCACCTTTTTGCGGCATGGGGGTAGGATTGGAAAGGAAGCCGGAGTATGATTGGCTCAATACTGTGGTCCAATATGAATTCTACCCTCAATATGTGAGACGCGTTTGGATACATGATACGAAATTTTTTATATTGCTAGCTTGCGTAAGCAGGTCGCAGCTAGTGTAATAATAAAGCTGAAGAGTTTGTTTGTTTTTTTTTTTGTATAAACACGCTAATCTCTGGAACTACCAACCGGGTTAAAATTTTTTTTTTTCATTTGATAGCCCAATTCTTGAGGAAGACTAAAGGCTATTTAACATCATGCTAGGACCCTAAGGAGCCGAGCAAATAGAACGAATTTCAGAAACAACGCCAAACAAAAACGAAGTAATAGGGTGGAGTTCAGGGAACAAGAATTTCACGCGGACGAAGTTGCGGGGAGAATCTAGTTTGTACAATGATATCCAGCAATACACAATAATAATATACAGCATTTGTTTGAATATCCAACGTATAGGTAGTTGTAATACTTGTAATGTTATGGACTCTCTATAATATATGAGTATCCATGGAATATACTATAAAATAAATGTGTGCATTTAGTTACAGGTAAGTAAGTACCCACTTCTCGTCATAGAATGTAGAATATTTTAACTGCTTCATAGAATTATACTTATAGGTACGAATTGGTTTTGTGTTGTGTTATTATATATAACTAGCTGCGCCACGCGGTTTCACCCGCATAAGTCTCGATCCCGTGGTAATATCGGGATACAAAGTATCCTATGTCCTTTACTGGGACTCAAACTATCTCTATACCAAATTTAATCTAAATCGGTTCAGTGGTTTAGGCGTGAAAAGGTAACATACAGACAGACAGACAGAGTTACTTTCGAATTTATAATATTATTAGTACCTATATTGGATTATTCTGTGGTTGTATTGTTTATGTATATTTACATACTAAAAAACATAATTTAACGGTCGGTAGGTACATAATGTTATTCTACCACGATACGCGTAGATTGACAACGAGATAATAATAATACCCCATGACATAAAACCATTTATGTCAATTATTATTTTTAATACAACATTACAGAAAATTGACATAATTATACGTATAATATCGTGATTCATATACCTGCCTTATTATGTTTTGTGCAATCAAATGTTTTAATTTTAGAATAAAAAAACATTTGACCTTGTGACCTTTATTTATCAAATGTTAAATGGAAGATAATAGATAAAATGTGAAATATTCAGCCATAATTACTTCCCGTTTCAAAACGCATGATCATGTCTCTGATAAGTAGGTACTATATAGGTTTTCCGCTAAAGTCGACCTTATGTAGTGCAGGCTGGCAATAGATTAGCTCATATATGAACAGTCAAGCAAAATTTGAACGAGGTGTCAAATATTTTGTATTAGGTTTTTTTTTGTTTAGAATAAAACAATGATAGTTTAGTCGGGAAAATGTAAAGACGTTCAGTCAAAATAAACGTAAAGAAATCGTAACTTTGATTTCTTAGAAGAGCTCATTTGATCTTCACAGTACCAAAGTCTGCTATCAAATGTAGCTCCCTGTAATTGGTTAATTAAAATTTCATTGGCCAATCACGGTTATGTTCACTAATCATATTTAGTTCAAAATACAACTGATACAAGACTTACTGACCTGAAATTTCCAAAAAAACGTAAAAAAAATTAATCAGATGGACTAGCCTGGCGCTTTTGCCTCAAATGAGCATTGTCTAGAGAAGATAGAAGCTAGCAAGACTACCACAACGTTTTATTTAAAAAATCAAGTAGTGTGTGGCGGCATCTTGTATGTACATCGCTACATGCGAACTCACCACACTGACGTCCCTGCATAGCGAATACAGAGCACACCCCGGACACTCCATACAACATACAACGCTCGCAAAATAATTACCTACTACATTAAAAAATGACGTTTGTATACGTATGAATGTGTGCGTGAGGTACTTGTGTTTACGAGCGCTCTTGTTAAAGAACTGCGACGAATACGCCGAAGTGCGGGGTGAGGTGCGGTAACTGATGTTAGTGCGGGGAAGGGAGTGGCCTTTCTGTACGTAGTACTTTAAGTATTCTGTGATACAGAGTTTACCGCGCAACTAGCATACACAACGTCCCGACATCAATCTTCGTGCAGTAGCTCACCAGACACGACACCCGTCTGGTTGGAGGATCCCCCCTTTTCTATGGAGGATGAATGAACTTACATCCTGTTCCTCATACATACATCTATAAGTGCATTGCATTTTAAAGTTAATTCCGCTAAGTGGGTAATACCACCACCCTAATTGCGAAACACACTATCGATCTCAACCTGAATCATTTTGAAGCATATTGCTAATCCATTGTTTCATATGTTCGAAAAATGTTTCTGCTCAACAACGTAAAAAACGCAATGAACGTTGTTGAACTGTCAAAATTTATTTATTTATTTATTTATATAAAATGAAACACATTGACCTACTGATCGTGTTTTACGCAATTAGGTACCCCGCAGAGTATTGTTTTCAAGTATGGATTCAGCAAGAATGCAGCACCGCGCTTCATTTATAGGGTGAAATTAAATTCATGGGCATCCTTTTAAGAGGTACTCTATCTATCTCTCTCGCTATCTCGTATTATGAACAACTTTTACTATGGGACTAAACCTAAAATCGCGAAAAGAAATCAGCTGTTCCTTGCATTTATGTTCACATAACTCGTCAAAATGTACGGAAGAGCTGATTTTTTTTTTCGCGATTTCAGGTTTGGTCCCATAGTAAAAGTTGTTCATAATGATGATTACAATGACCCCTTAAAAGTATGCCCATGAACTCAATTTCACCCTGTATAAGTCCTTAACATAAACATAATCAGCCTATAATGTTCCCACTGCTGGGATACAGGCCTCCTCTCTGTGAGAGGGAGCGGGCCGTAATCTACCACGCGGGCCCAGTGCGGGTTGGTAGATGTCACATGTCTTCGAATTTTTGGTTCTAGGACATGCCGGTTTCCTCACGATGTTTTCCTTCACCGTTTTGAGAGCAGTGGTGATGAAATAATTTACACAAAGTAAAGCGCCTGTCTGGGTTCGAACCTACTACCTACAACTCGTAAGTCGCGACCGTTACCACTGGGTCACCACAAGTCCACCACCATAACACCACCATAAGTCCTTAAGCCCATCACAAACGTAGCTACAGTATACAGTCATATTATAGCACAGCATATTAGCTGCGTCTATAATGGACCTTATAAGTATTATAGAATAATTTATGGTTGACTTCATGCGCGTGAGTAACCTATAATTACCGTGACACTCATAATTGTTATGCATTTTTTTAATATAATACAGCCCTAGTAATGATATCTAATTATTTATGTATACCTAATCTAAGTTTTATTAGAGAATGGAGTGTTTAGAGAATTGGAAATAGAAACTTAAACGGATTGTAGATTTTGGAGTCGCCGGGAATAAAATTATGGAGCGCCTGGGAATAAGCCCTCACACGATCCTGTTTGTAATTTATTGAAATTCTCAAAATTCTGCGCTCGTGAGAAGAACAATGATTGACATTTACTTTTTGTTCAGATAAATAGTTATGGTACAGGGAAACTAATTCTTCCATCCACACAGTTCGAGACCCTCAGTTTTCTGGAGCATGTCCCGAACTCCTTACGTAGGTAGACGAACCCGGATTACACAATATATGCTTTACACAAAATAAATCAAAGTCAGCATAATTAAATCTTTCAACAAAAGAGATAATCATCACAATCATACATAATATTATTCTGCGCCTATATTTACTTCGCGTGTGTATATCTTTTGTGTGCTGACACTAGCGCCATCTTGCAGAATAAAGTGAGATTTATTGTTAACGCTGTTACATGAATCAGAAGGTGTAATAAATTGCCTGATACTTACATTATTTTTTACGAGAAGGTGCTACTGTTTCTTAACAGATGTCTCGCGGCTACTGTATTTATTTACATACTTGCGAAATCACCTTTGCATTACTTTAGGAAACCATCGAAGTTCTACGTATTTTAGTAAACAATCCAAAACGTTATGACTAGTGTACCATAGCCAGGAGTAACCGGGAGTATCCAGAAGTATCAACGCGTTTTGTCCTAAAGGTACTTATTTTAATAAAAGTAAAATCTAATATTGGCAAACTTCCAAGTTCAGAACGACCTTAACTTTCTTCAGAGCACCATAAAAACCTTCAATTCAAAATCCGAATAATTAAAAACCTTTTAAGATTAGATCACTCTAAACATTCATCCATTCACCAAATCGTTCATCAAAGAGCGAAACCCTGAACTTTACGAGGCGTGCATTACAGGAAGTTTCGAAGACGCTTCTCCAAAGTCACATGGAGTAATTACCTGATGATGCAACGAGCATCACATAATGGTCGGGGGAACGCGGCCGGCGGCAAGGTCGTCGAGCGTGGTACGACGTCAGAGTGACGTAGTACGTGGTAGGTACTGTTGGTGGTATTGTCACTTTATTTGCAGGTGGTTGTCACTTGAAAAATGACTTCAGAGAGAAGGTTTGATGTCGAAAGTAGTGTGCGAATTCATGTTGTGAAAATTTTTGAAGTGAAACTTCTTTACGCACGCTTGACTTGGGGAGTAAGCTGGCGAACGCGTGACGTAAGCGTTACGAAAAGTGTGGTCGGGCGAGGCGAACGGGAGTTGAGTGGGGAATATAAGCAAGAGAAAGCAGTTTTTTCTCTCTTCCTCCCATAGCCAAATATGTTTGAACTTTCACTTCAGTCGTGTGGTCATAAGCACACTCGATTTTTTTTTTAAAACAGACAGCTGTGTCCCGCTTGGGATTAGTCTCAGGCTGAGATTAAACCCACTGCCTGCACGTGCTTTGGTTAGGAATTACTTCTGTCACTGTCACATAGCTGTCAAACTGCAAGTGCAGGATAGAGACGGGAACATATCTAGCCTTAGTTTGCGGCCAGCTTTATTTATTTATTTATTTCAAGCGACGCAGGCCCATAGATAAATGGTCTGGATGGTTTATGGTCTTTCACAGACATTTGGTGGTAGTGTGGCGATCCATCTTTGAGCATTACTGTGACTCTTGTTTACCCCTTTTAACTAACAGGTTCTGGCGAAGCTAGACGCAGGGTATGGGTTTAATTTCATGCATTTCAGCGTGCTCTATCTTATAGTAACTTAGCTTTTCTGTCAAGCATTCAACGGGGAGTCCCCTGCATGCTGAATAGAAACGATTACATCTGAGAGCCTAGACAAAGTGGCATTCTATCAGCAATAACGATGATTTCAAAAATGCATTGGATTGACATATTGTTGTAAGCTACTGAAAAGTTTATTACTATGCCAATCCTGAAAGCGATTGTTACTTGTCTAAGCCCACTTGAAGACGAAATAAGACTCCTTGATGGAAATGCTGCTTTCTGAACGTCCGACACAGACATCTGGGCAGTTAATCTCCACGTCCCAGTGTCGTTTCCACGTCGAAGCGGGCATAAGTCCGCTCGTAAGCTTAGTATCTATAAACTTAAGTTGCGAGTTACATTTTGTTTTACAATAATCCTTGCCTTTTCCCAGAACTCGCTTGTGTCTCAGAAAATTTAACGCGAGATGTTCACTTGTAGTACAGCTTCCACAACACCAATTTAATACACCAAAAGCCAAACCACTCTGTGTCTTTCACATAAAGGTGACATTGCTTCACCTTGGCTACAAATCTAACTTGGTTACTACAATGTTCTCAATTAGAACCCGTTCTTTCGTTCGAAGTGAATGGTAGAATCTGCTCAGCTCAGTCGGTCAGTCAGTATCGTGCATTTACACGAGCGGACCTGTGTGGTTAACGTCACAGAAATTTAAAAAAGTGAGTGATATTTCGATATATTTAAATCATTTATTCGTTTTTAAAATTTTCTTGGGTATTTTTCTTATTTTACAGTTTTGTTGTCTAATTTTGTGTTAATTTGACTTTGATGTTGTGTTGTTTTATTTTCGAAATGTTGTTTGTAGTTTGACATGTGTCAAATGTCAAATAGGTTGTGTTTGCATAACTTGACTATAATTAAGTTTATGTTAGACAGCTTAAGCAATTATTTTTTTGTATTTTATTTCTGCAAAGTACTCTGATTTTAAAAACTTGTTTGAGTGTATTATATTAAATTAGTAGGCAAACTAGTTCAAAATCTTTTATTATTTTTCTTAATTTAAATTTTATTTTATGGTTTGCCATTTTAAGTCAAAATAAAAGCGGTTTTGTTGGTCTCTCAAGTATAAATAGCTTGTTTTACTGTCAGTGATATAAGAAAAAACTTATTAAAATAAAACGAAAATAAATGAACTTTAAACCTGTCTAATTTCACATCGATAGCTTTATAATAATACCGATGGACTTACCTATTGTATCGAAACAAATGGATATTGTATATTTTTTGTGTAGAAAATCGTATTTACATAAAACAAGTAACTGTGTGCTATTGCAACAAAACTGCAATTAAAGTTTTGTATATGTTTGTACGAAACAACGCAATTATAAATGTCAGTTTGATTAGTTGACCACTTTAGCAATAGATTTTATACAGAGTGTACTTATAGAAAGCGTCAAGAGAAATTTTTCTCGTCCTTGATATCCTAATTCTTTATTTGTAGGGTATATTTGGGGGAGGCCTATGTCCAGTATTGGACGTCTTTCGGCTGTAATGATGATGATGATTTGTATTTTGAAAATTTAAGTTTAAAAAGACCTTCTTAATGTCCGCTTCGACCTTATACATTACGATTTAAGACACGGCATAAACATTACTAAACCTAAATGGAAGTTATGTTTGTGACACCTCTTAAATATTTTTTTTTAATTTCTGTTAATTATTTCAGCCCGTATAGCTTTTTAATTTATTGATTTATTTTAGTTTTAACAAAGCCGTTTAAATAAGATATTTTTTATTAAGTACTATTCAACTTGGTATTTATTATTTAAACTTATTAACATGCCAGTTATTAAACTTAATAAGATTTAAATTAATTTCGATTTATTATATCAACTGAAAATTACAACCTCGTTACCAAAACCTTTTTAAATCATTTCAATTAAAACCAATAAATAAAATTGGTTTCGTTTAATTATTTTAATTGAAACGGTAAATCGTTCGACTCGGGCGCACTCGTTCGCACATTGACCGAATGTCATACATTTGTATGGCCTTACTCAGTTACTTAATACATACGTTTCAAGGATTGTATTAACGTCTAATAAACTTGCGGTCACTATCACTGCATCACGTGGGGTCAGTTGTTAGCACTTTTTCTTTCATAATTATTGGCCTTAAGTCTTCTGAGCCGAAACAAGGCTCTTTACATGTTCAGTTTGCTGTCTGTATTTTTGTTTCCACTTTTAGTTTGGTGCTATTTGTCGTTAAGTAAAGCACTGTTTTATGGAGATCTTTGGATGACTTTTATCAAAAAGATAGCTTCAACCCGCGACTTCTTTCGCGTGGAAGTCGTAAGGCACCTCAAATCTATCTGCTAAAATACCAGCCGCATTTTCATAGAACTCCTTTTGATTAGTGACGTCGCATCGCATCGTCCACACCCGCTATTACTTCGTTTTCGCCCATGCTACGCAGTCGACTGCTGGACATAGGGCTCGCCCATGCTACGCCACAACTGCCTTTTTTTATCGTGTGGAAATCCTCATGGATGTCCACAACCCTGGGGTGGGTCTGTTAGACTCTTACTGACTAACACCAAAACCACACGGTGTCCTGCTGCTACCTTTAGCCGGGGTGCTGGAGTGTTTGCGCATATCGTCACGCTCCCCCGGCCAGGTATTGGCCCGCATGTATTCATGTAGACCCCGTCACCCTGCCCTTCGCCTTCCGCATCCAGTCTGTCCCAGCCTCCTTTTTGAGGTCGTCGGCCCATCTAACTGGAGGGCGTCTCACACTATGCTTACCGATACGCAGTCCTCCACTCCAAGACTCGTCTGCTCCCTGAAAATCGGTCCTTCGACAAACATGGCCAGTCCACCACCTACGACTTCAGCTTGCTTACTCTACAAGCTATGTCGGTAATTCCAGTTCTTATCCGGATAACCTTGTTTCTGATTTTATCCTTCGAAAAAACTCCGATCATAGCCGAACACAGCGCTCTATAGTTAAACAGTACATATGAAAATGTCAGGCACATGACACTTTTCATGTGATGAGTGCAATGACACGTTGATCTAGTCATGGACATGACTATAGAATCGAATCTATTCTATGACGTGACCTGCGAGGTCTTTCTTTTATTCAAAGTCACATTGCTTAGGCCAATTCACGTATTGATATACGGGAATAGGCCGAATACTTCGACGCCTAAGTATCCTTTGTTTCTTTTTATTTTTTTGTATTGTAAGTTAGTTAGTCTTTTATTTTAGTATCTAAGGGTCTTTGGTCAACTGGACCCACTCGAACTGGAACCGCGGGTCCAGTCGACCAAGTCAAATTTTGAATTGGTCGACTGGACCCGCTGTCAAATTTCATCATTAGTACAGTTAAGGAGTAAAGCCGAATCTTTTAGTTTAATTTCTATGACTTAAAATATACATAATATTAGTACATATATCGTTAGTTACTTATTATGAAGCAATAAAATTCCCGTATTTAAAAACGTTCAAAATCTAGTTAGCAATATATTATCATCTCAGTGACAGTCAATGTCAAAAATGTAGGTAAGTCTTGTAAGTAAATTATTGGTATTTTTAAAAGAATGAGACATTTGATTTTAAATGTCACAGCATCATTTTTAGACCTTTTGTCCTCGTACAGGACTTTATTTTTATTTTTTTATAATTATCGTATTATATACTTTTGTTTTTATTTCTGTTAATTTTTGTATGATTGTGTTATTCTATGTATTTAGTTTGTGTTCTTCCTGTGCAAAACCCAATAAATATTTTTATTTCTAAATTAGAATTCGAACGTTTCTAAAACTACGGGAATGGCCTCAGATGGGCCATGGAACAGTTCCACACTAATATAACCAATATTAATTAATAAAGTTATTAAGATTGCAACCTGTAGCAGGTTCCCTTGATAAGCCTCTAACGGCTTACAAATTGGCACTTTAGAAATCCTTTCCCTTACTCTAGTTTAAAGACTTGCGCAAGAGTGCGCCACTTCATTTAATCGTTTTATGCTAGACTTTTACGCTAGTATCGTATTCGTAACCTAATATCATAATTATGGAGATCAATATCGTCTCTTCCTCTTAACAGAGTTTTGTTACAATAATTTATTATGGTTGTTTATCTGCAGCTTTACATACTAGGAAGAGTTGACTAGGTTTTCAAATTGCGTTTCTTTTGTCACTTCTGACGTCCAAAAACTGCTGATTCTCAGATTCTCGGTCTAATTTGATTAGGTACAAGATTTTCGAATATTGCAATTCTGCTAGTGATATTCATATTTTCAGTATATTTTGAGGATTCAAGCTCTCAAGTGGATTGTACAGGTGCTTCTAATGTGTGAGACTATTGGTTTTTGCCGAGGTAATACAGTCGTTTTTCCGACTTCCTTCGTATTTTGGGAACATCCCCTATCTCTGCAAGTGCCCCCACTAATGCTATTAGTTCGTTCGTGTAAATTCTGCTCTATTAAATAAGTGACAGGTAATTGCGATTATAATCCAGTAAATACTAGGTCAGTTAACTTCAAATTAAGTAATGAAAAGCAACACAAAACTTATTAAATGTAGTTATTGCAAAATGGCATCCGTTTCTAAAGGTTATTTAAATACAATTATGTTTACCAATTTATAAACAGCGTCGCCTCATGCAGGGCACCGGTTTCCATGAGCTTAGGTGAACTCCCCAGGTGAGGTAGAGTGACATTATCTTCGGTGAACACTTAGCTTAATGTCAACGACTTCTTCAAGGGCATGAAGAGGACCTATTAGGTATTGTACCTGTCAATCCTGTCACACGCCGACTCTGAGAATATACCGCTTGACATCCGGTGTGCCATCAGTACAAAAAAAAAACAGCGGTACTCCGGGAGTGCCGACAGTGAAAACTTGAACAATTACGTGTATTTTTTTAATCGTCATACTTATATACAGAGGTATCGGTTACGGTAACAGTGTCGCGAGTTCAATGGTTTTTTCCCGTCTCAAAAAATGCCCAACGCGCCTAAAGAAGTTTTCACTTCAATATCTATTTGTTTAATCATAAAAGCATAGTAATTTTATAAATATGTTTGAAGGTCATTCTTCCCAAAGAAAATGTACCGCGCGTTGATGTCTTTATAATGGCCAAAAAGTTAAAACAGAGGTGTCGGTTACGGTAACAGTGACGCGAGTTCAATGGTTTTTCCCATCTCAAAAAACGCCAAAATGCCTAAAGAAGTTTTTACTTCAAAAACTTTTTAACAAAAAATAAAACCGACTTCCAAAAAAAACACTACAAAGTGAAAAATAACTTTAATTTCGGAAGTCGGTGTCTTTGGATCTGTATTTTAGTTTTTTGCCACCGACTTCCGAAATTAAAGTTATTTTTCACTTTGTAGTGTTTTTTTTGGAAGTCGGTTTTATTTTTTGTTAAAAAGTTTTTATTTCACGCTTTTTAGTGGGTCTGCTTATAATTTATCTCAGTTACAATAGCCTAGAGTCAACTTTCTCATCGCCTTTTACAAAATATTGCTTTTACCGATGCAGGGAAGTTAATTGTTGAAGAGTTCTCCTGGTCCACCATCAGCTCCATATCACTATTCACATTGTGACGAGCATAAATTGCTTAGCAACCATGTTAAAGTATCGAATCGCAACCCGTGAAATTGTACGGAGATATTATTGAGTAGTTCCGGTGGCCATCTGTGGTCTTCATCATCAGTTCCACTTCACCAAATGGTGCTTTCCGAGAGCAAATGCACGAGTGTTACTATAAATAATTTTGAAAGAATTTTCTTTTAACTCCAAGCCGTTGAGGAGTTGTACCTTCCATCATCAGCTCATCCACCTGAGATGATGATTATCAGATGCAAATACTTAAACAGCTTTAGAAAATATATGAAAATGGTACTATGTGCCTGTAAAATTTGAAGGTTGCCCTCGATTTCCCTGGGATCCCATCATCAGATCCTGACCTGATGATCATGCAACCACTTGGGAAGTATACCCTTTCAAACAAAAGAAAAATTTTCCAAATCGGTCCAAGCGTCTTCGAGAAATCGGGGAACATACCTAAAAAAAAAAAAAAAAAGATTCCGACGAATTGAGAACCTCCTCCTTTTTTTGAAGTCGGTTAAAAAATGAAACTGACTAGTAGTGACCTCCCAAAAGGTATCTAATTCTAAAAGCCAGAACATGTTTTGAAGGCTTGTTGCCAGTACCTGAGTATTTTGTTTTCTATAGGTATGCCTGAGTATTTTGTTTTCTATAGGTATGCGATATAATCTTTGCCTTTTATCAGAACATATTTTAAAGTCTCATAAAACTAAAGATCCAAACCTCGCCATGTCTAATAATCCGATCCAGTCTGACCCTTGCTGCTCTTCCCCGTCGACGCCCTAAGCCGAGATCCGTACCCCACAGGGGTACCCTTAGCATTTAGTTCTTAGTTTTTAAGTTTTTTAAGCCCTGGCCTTAATTTTTTGAGGCATCCACAGGCAATTCCGGGTTTAAGCAAACGACAACCTCCTAGGTTGAATGCAAGATGCCATTCCAAAAAAAAATCTCGACATTTCTCAAACAAAACACCGATACGACACAATCCGATCTGCTCAAGAATGCGTCTGGTGACGAAAAAAGCCGATAATATCGTTCATTAGTCAAGGTCAGTCGCAAGTGAACCGAGTTTACGTAAAGCCGTCGCATCCGGTTTATACTTACGACACGAGACCGACCAGCCGCCAGGCAGCGGCGCTCAAACTTAGCACATGTTGCGGTCACATCCTCGGAGCTGTTTGTGGAAACTATTTAGAAATATCAAATTTTTCACCATATCTGGGGCCTACTTTCCAAATTTGTCATACAGGCCCGTCCGATAGTAGTTCTTTTCTTCGGAATGAACCCTACTCGCGATTAACTTTTTCGGCACACTTCGGGAAAAAGGACAACTGTTATTTGTGTTGTCGTTCATTCTTAGTTCGGGCCCTGAACTAATTTTGGCCGAAAGTGATACAGACTAAGAACTCGTTACTTCGTCCGATACTAGGGATTTCGTGTTTAGGGAGTAGGACCCCTGGTTAGATTGAAATCCAAAGCTGAATTGGGAAAATGATGATTAATTCACAAATATGGAAAAAAAATTTGGATGGAATCACACTGGCGACAGTTGATTGAAATCCATGAGTAAGGCAAATTGTTAAGTAGGTATAAGATTTTTCAAACTCAAACTCAAAGCATTTATTTCAATTGAACCATTTAGAGGCACTTTTGAATTGACAAAATGAAATAGTCGGTCAGTTAGTCAGAAAGTTGAAGCTAGTTGCCCATTCTAAAACTTCGATCTCTATGGAGAAGAACGGGGAAAAAACTCCAAGGACACTCTTTTAAATCAAGATATTACAAAATCCTGGGCACGTTATTCTTGTTGCTTCTATATTTATGTGTGAACAATGTAAAAACAAAAAAAAAAGAAGCAATTCAAAATATAAGATTAAAAGTAAGCCTTGGCAGTTAAGGGATGACCAGTCTCAACCAACGGCGCCCGTTCACGAACATGACGCGTAGATCAGCACCATCCAGCTCAACCATTTTGTAGGGAACCAAATGATCCAACACACGCGCCACCATCAGTGAAACATTTAAGTGAGCATGACACATTCTCAACTGACATACTCTTTCAAGAAAGTTTCCACTAGAAAATTCGCAGCATCTAACCTGACTCTGGTAAATGGCAACATAGGGTGCAACAGGCGCAATTATGGACTGTAGTCGTGAATTTGAGTCCTGAAATTCCAATAATTTCCAGTCCATAGCTTTGGTCATCAAAATAATTATTGCAAAGGGGCTTTGTTTGCTAATATCCGTAAAGTCACTTAATAATCATTATAAATATATTGTTATTATTGAAAAAGCTTGTTTGCAACTTAACATAAATGTCTTGTGAGTCATCTTTTATGATGATGATAAACAACTTAAATTGTATAAGGAAGCGATGGTAAACACAGCTCATCATAGCTTATAAACACGCAATAAGCTATGCAATTAGATAATGATTATGGACATGTAAATAGTAAATAAAACTCTTTTAAGTGGAATCATAAAATCCGGTGTTCCGACTCTTGCATCCGTTTCACATCTTCAAGTCTTATTTCGATGATAGCCAGGTAATTCAAAATAGAGCTTTCTATGGTTGAAAAAAAAATCTAGTAAGTCTTTGTTCCCTATGATTGAGGGACAGACAGACAAGACAATACCACTTTGCCAACCGCGGAGCTAAATTATGTAGAAACATTGCACGAGTAACCTGTTTACATGGTTGTCGCCTTTCTCGGCTTACCTTACACCTTATTCACAGGTTACATTCTTGACTAATTTAGCTTGAAAGTGTCTCTGGGTTAACTGATGCTCTAAGGAGTTCATTTAAGAATGCATATTACATCATTACTTCATTAGACTAGTCTTTTATTTATTGAAGATCTCCAACAAAGGATACACATACACAATAGAAGTTTACAATACTCCAAAAGACTCTTTCTTTCTTTTTCTTCATATTTACGTTTCGTGGATATAATTTTGTTGTTACAAACGCGATAGCAAAAAATGAAAGCCCAATTAACTCTCGTCCGTTCTTGGACTCTAAGAGCGGTTTCGCACTACATCCGATCCGAATCCGAATTAAAGTTCCGACTTCTATCCCCATGGGAGGAAGGCGTGAGTTTATGTATATGTAATTATTTTATTTTTGGATTGTATTTTTGTTACTATTTGCTGTTCTCTGGACGCTTTTAACGTGTACGTCTTTTTTTTACATCGTTCTCACATATAATTATAAATTCAACATGAATCATGTAACAATATAATTTAAAAGTGTCCGTGGAGTTTCTTGCCCGTTCTTCTCCACTACGCTTTGGCATGGGCAACTACGTTCAGATTTTTCTGACTGATCGACTTTTTGACAGTTCAAAAGAATAAACGCTTTGAGTTTGAGTTTATATCGTCGCTAATCTAACTAAGTGACGTAACTGCTTCGAAGCATATATTTTACAGTACAATACAGTACTACTACTATTGTTATCCATCAAATTATAAATAGGTCGGCTTAGTCCAAAATGGCAGATACGTCAGTTAGTTAGATTAGCGACGATATGTCATTCGTATTGATCCGGGATTCTATACTTATAAACATTACTAGCTGCGCCCCGCGGTTTCATCCGCGTAAGTATCAATCCGGTGGGAATATCGTGATAAAAAGTAGCCTTTATGTTAATCCAGGGTGTCAGCTACCTCCATAGAAAATTTTATCAAAATTGGTCCAGCCGTTTGAGCGTGAAGAAGTAACAAACATATAAACACATACAAACTTTCGCTTTTATAATATTAGTGTGATAGTGTGATTATATTCTGGTCACCTAATTGTTAAACCTTGTAGGTGTAAAAGCGGTTTCGTACTACGTCCGATCCGAATCCGAGAAATGCCGGTCCAAGTGACCATAGTCATATTTGTATGAGGGGTTGCGCACTAGATCCGAACTCTAGGTATCCGTCCGAATTTAGAACATTTCTAATTCGGATTGAAGTCCGATCTTTACTTTGGATTCGGATAGGATGTAGTCCAAAACCGCTCTAAGTATACTTTCTTCAGCATAACCAGTTCCATTAGTGCGTAACAAATTCATGAATTTATTTGTCCTCTGTAAGACTGATTGCTGACATCCGCCATTTAATTTGCAATAGCAAGAATTTCTACATCGGGTCGTAACAGACTACCTACATAAAATAAAGGTGACAAGAGCGACATTTCTTATGCTTTACAATTAAATATCTATACTAATAATAAAGCTAAAGAGTTTTTTTTTGTTTGTTTGTTTGTTTGAACGCGCTAATCTCGGATACTAGCAGAGGGATTTGAAAAATCCTGTTTGTATTTGATAGCCCAATCCTTGAGGAAGCCTATAGGCTATTTAACATCACGCTAGGACGCTTAGGAACCGAGCAAAAAGTAAGAAAGAACGCTAAGCGAAAACGAAGTAATAGTGCAGGCAGGCAATACGATGCGACGAGATGGGTCGGGGGAACAAAAAATTTCAAGAGGATGAAGTCGGGGGCAGAAGCTAGTTTGTTTTATATTTCATTTCATTTCATTTATTCATAAACTTGTGTTGAATATATTATACACATACAATTTAAATACAAATACAAAAAACTATGAATGATTTATTAACCAATCTAAGTGAAATTCAAAAGTGCCAAACTGTTTTAAATAATTATAATGTCAAACAGTTAGAGATATAATGTTAAACAGTTTTAAATATAATGTCAAAGGTACAAATATGATATTGCAAACACTAGTACTAAAAATTATTTTATATATTTCTTCAATGATTTACAGGGTTTTTAATCTTGATTTCTATAAGATTCCTTCCTAATAACTATTTCTTAGGTTTTTCTAGGCCTTTCTACCTGGCAATACCAACAAAAACAAGTTTTTGATTACCAGTATTTTCTGTAATACCCAAAAACATAAAATTCTCAGACCTCAAATTCCAATTAAGTACGAATGACAAATAATAAAAAAAAAAAAACTGAATTTGATCATCATTTTTAAATACAAATATTATGTTTTCTCGATGTTACAGAGATCAGGTAAAACCCAAAAGTTTGTGTAGACGAGGTCTTAAACCTCAAAGAACAAATATTTGACCTTGATATAATAACCTAAGGTTGTTGGCAACATTGTAAATGTCACTTTAATTTAAGGATTATTTATTTGTGTGATAATTTGATATTTGATGACCAAAGCATATGTTTTTCAAAAATAAATTGTTTATCGATATCAGAAGGCTTGTAATTAAAAACGTTCAAAATCTAGTCGTAATCTAATCTCAGCGACAATCAATGTCAAAAACTGGTCAAAAATGTAGGGAAATTAGAGGTATTTTTGACAGATTGAAACTGAAATCAGACTGTGAACGTTCTTAAAATTACGAGAATTGCCCCTCTGTTTTTAATTCTGGCAAATTATATGTTTATACAAAACATTACTAAATAACATTCTTCTCATTTGATGTA
Source organism: Amphipoea oculea (assembly GCA_945859645.1). Lineage (NCBI taxonomy): Eukaryota > Metazoa > Arthropoda > Insecta > Lepidoptera > Noctuidae > Amphipoea > Amphipoea oculea. The sequence continues at coordinate 900,223 of OX243884.1, forward strand.
TATATTTTTATTGTTCGGTCATCGAAACTTGCATTCGATGACCGAACACACATCCGAGCAAAAAAATTGCTTCACCTACATCGGTTTCCCTAAATAAATAATTTATTATGAAAAAAAAAAACTTGTACCTAATGGCATAAAGAGTTGTACCACAAAACCGAACAGCTGTCTCAGTAAGTACCTACCAATCATTTTCAAAAATATAGAAAAAGAAGCAAAAACTTTTAACAGGCAGACCCAACAACAAAGGATGCTCTAAATAATCAATCAGACTAATAAAACCCAATAATAACCCATAATCCTATAATTCCATTTCATTAATTTCATTTCATATTTTTCCTATAATTTGAACCTAGTGATATAGGTACCCTAAAGTGATTATTGCCTGTTGTAGTTGCCTTGTGAATAAATAAATAATCAGACTGCCTCTTTGGTGTAGTGGTCGCAAGCGCTACTGCTGAGCCTAAGATCCTGGGTTCAATTCAAGGGTCGGGCGAAATGTTATAGTTTTTCCATCTGGATTCTCCATTTCTCAGTAGCAGCCCGGAGTCTTGATGTGTGCCCGGTTGATGCAGCCCCGGATCTACGATTTTTTCGAACCGGGGCAAAACCTTGATAGTGGCGCCCCCTCCCTTCAATATTTGAAAAAAACTGTTAAAACTGCCAATGAGTAGCATTTTTGTGGCTTCATTTGTTCGATATTTCGAATTCTTGTCTCAAGGATTTGGCACCCCCATGAAACTGCCGCCCGGGGCAAGTGCCCCGGTTTGCCCCCCTCTTAGATCCGGGGCTGGGTTGATGGCAATAAGCTCGCCAAACATGACTGGCAAAATGTGAGTGTATATTATACTATTGGTACACCTCTACCTGATCCTTCAAGGGATACAGACTGTTGTACCATTCAGCCTTCTCACAAATTCAAACCCGAATCACTATGAGGCAAGAGAAACAAGCACTCATCATAAACATCAGTCAAATAGCCGTGGGAACCGCTTACTAGCTTATTGATGTAAAATCAAATAAAGTTACATTATGGCCGAGTGCAGGGCAATTTGTTCTAGCTCGCATTACGAACGGTCTCGATCATTCTCAGCCAGGGCTGTCCGAAACATGTTAGTTTTAACATTAAGATTAATATAGCTGAGAGCAGTGGTGGCCTAGTGGTAACGGACACGACATACGAGTTGTAGGTCGTAGGTTCGTATCCAGACAGGCGCTTTACTTTGTGTAAATTATTTCATCACTACTGCTCTCAAAATGGTGTCCTAGAACCAAAAATTCAAAGACATGTGACATCTAGCAACCCGCACTGGGCCCGCGTAGTGAATTACGGCCCACTCCCTCTCACTAAGAGGAGGCCTGTCTCTCAGCAGTGGGAACATTATAAGCTGATTATGATTATAATAGTTGATAATAATAATGATATATTAGTTACTGGTAGATTATTGACTTAATTAAGTGTCTATTTATCTTGTTGAGTTTGTGTTTATTAGTTTATTATGACTTGGTATTTAATATCAATGCTAAGATTGGCAACGACTTCTCAGACTTTTAAAAGGTCATTTGAATTAGGGCCTCTTTCACCACCCTCAAGTAAAGTGACGAGTAGGCTAATCGTTAGTTAAAGTCACCCGTAACTTCATGTGCGAGTTTCACGATGTGCGAGTAGCACTAATCATAAGATTAACTGACCGGTAACTTACTTGCCACGTAGTCTGCCAATTAGGGTGTTTACTTGACAGTTAACTGTAGAGCGTCTGTTGTCATTAATGCATATCTCCAACGATAGCTTTTAAAATATATTAATAAAAATGGAGTTTGATTTGATTGATCATCAGTTAGATGAATTAGAATACTCCACGGCGCTACGGCGATTACCGAGGATTCGTGTCTTTAAATTTCGTATTGATTATTTTACGGACCTAGATGAAACTGATTTTTTTGCTAGATTTCGTTTATCGAAGTCTGCAGTAAACCAAGTGCACAACTTTATAAAACATAAAATAATGTCTAAGTCGCAAAAGTGAGTGGTATTTTTTTTCAAGTGAATTTCACTAATACAACCTATCAAATCCTAACGTAGGTTATGTTACCTAGGTACCTAAGTAATTTACGAGAATTCTTTATTTCAGAAATCAAGCAGTTTCATCAAAAACAAGTCTACTGTTAACATTAAGGTATCTTGCTACTGGATCTTACTTAACAAGTGCAGCTGATTTCTGCGGTGTCAGTCCACCAACAGCAAGCCGTATTGTTAAGAAAGTGACTGAGGCTATTGCTCAGCTACGCCCAGTCATAATAAAGTTCCCTGACGATATAAGTATTCTACAAAATGGTTTTTATGAAATCGCAAGATTCCCCAGGGTAATAGGAGCACTAGATTGTACTCATGTTTCAATAAAGTCACCTGGTATGTTTTATTTCTATGTCACATGAATGTAATATTAGGGACTTTCCTATTACAAGTTTTAAATGTGATGCTCATCATTTCAGGAGGCGATTCAGCTGAAAACTACAGAAATAGAAAATCTAATTTCTCAATTAATGTTCAGGTGGTTTGTGACAGCAAATTAAAATGCTTGGATGTTGTAGCGAGATGGCCAGGGTCTGTTCATGATCAGACAATTTTTAATAATTCGTTTTTAAAACAAAGGTTTGAAAGTGGTGTATTTAGAGATGGCATACTTCTTGGTGATAGTGGATATGAGTTAAAACAATATCTTCTGACACCCTTTCTAAACCCGTCATCTCCTGCAGAAAATTTATATAATGAGTCACACATAAGAACAAGGAATACCGTTGAGAGATGTTTTGGTGTGTGCAAAAATAGGTTTCCTGTTCTTAGACGACAGATAACGTTAAAGTTAAATCGTGTGCAAGCTATAATAGTTGCCTGCTTTGTGTTACATAACATAGCAATTGATATAAATGAAAGGAACTTCGGGGACAATTACGAATCACATAGTGATACACAGACTCATGAACAAATTGCAGCACAGATGCCTGAACTAAATAATGATGTCAGAAATAGATTGGTGCAAGAATATTTTTTACCATTGCTTAATAATAGACTATAAATAAAACAAAACTATTCATTTAAAATTGTATTGTAATCTTAATTTATATTCTTCTTCCTTCCATTTCCGCTCCTTTTCTTTAAACTCTGCCTCCTTCTTGCGTTCATTTTCTTTAAACTCCCACTCCTTTTCTTTAAACTCCCGCTCCTTTTCTTTAAACTCCCGCTCCTTTTTATCAAACTCCCACGATTTCTTTTTTTCTGCGATTTCTGCATCCAACAATTCTTTTTGAAGTTGAACTAATTCCAACTTTGCTTGAGTGAGTTCATCAAATTGAGATTTTTTTGGTACATTAGCTGTAAAAAAAAAAACAATTTTAAAGTAAAATTCAAACACAACTTGAACATTTATATTTACCTACTGCTATTTTAATGTGTCACCTACCAATCAGTGCAGGATGTTTTCTTGATTTTAAATTCTTTCTACTAGTGACATCCCACTTTTTACTTGCTGAAGTAGTTGGAGTTATTGCATATGCATTAATAGGAGTATCCGGGACAGCTTCTGTAAATAAATAGTAATAATTATAAACTGTTCACTTATACACACAACAACATAAGTTTACAGGACTGGTAGCTTTTAATTTATCATTATGTACATCCAAGAATATCAGACTTACAAAATAAGAATAGATATAATAATAATAACAATTCATACCATTCACATTATTCATAACTTCAAAATCTATTGGGACTGTTTCTGCACTAGTAGTTGGCGGCAACGGTTCACAGTCATTTGTCACTAGCAATAGAACTTCTATAAATAAAAAGGTATAACAAGTTAAGAAGGAATAAACATTTGACTGTGTAGTTAAGAAACACCATACAAAAGACTTAAAATATGCCTGTTATGCTACACTGTAGCACAACAGGCATATTTTAATTCTTTAGATAGGTATATGGCAGATAAAACTACAGATTCTTACGGTTTTCAGTAGCTTCACTTTCTACATCTGCGTTCATATGCAACAGTGGAATCTCTCCGAGCTCTTCCGTTTTAGAAACATCAATGGCATCTGTAACAAAGCATGTTTGAATTTAAGTAAGTAGGTATCCAATAATCAAAAATACATTAATGCATATTTCTGCATTAACCTTTCGAGTACCGTAATTAGAGACACAATAGAAAGACAATGAGCGAGTGAACGCCGGCGTTTGCTTGGGGTTTAATGAATTAAACCGAAAAATTGAAATAAAAAATCACACGAGGGAAGCATAGCTACTTACCACGTGTGATTACTTTTTTAAATTAAAAACATTAAACTTACCTTGAATTTCAAGATTTTGTGGTAGTACATCGGAGTCGAAAACACTCTCTAAGCCATCTGTGCTTAATGCAATCATGGCTTTTATTTTTTCCTCGACATTATCTAGCGGAGGTGCTGTGTTTTTACCACCTCCTGTACGGTAAAGTTCCGAGCGTATTGCAGCAGACTTTTTCCTGACCGCCCGTTTCAGGCCCTCGTATTTCACCTTCAGTGTTTTAGTCGATCTAAATATACTTCCAGATCGAGCATTAAATTCACTTTGGATGCTTTCCCAAGCGGTTTCCTTCATTTTCCATGTCGAAGCATCACTTTGCTTATTTTCGAGCACAGTTTGGTATTTTTGAACGAGAGATACTAAAATATCCCTCTCATGTGTGGAAAAGTTTGCACTTCTGTCTCTTTTAGCTTTATCCATGTTAATAGGCAAGTTTAAATAAATTAAACACAACTTTCAAGACGCAACGGACGATACTATCAAATCTACCAAGTAAACACAAAATGACAACTGACAATGACGTTTGACGAATAACTGACGTATTATTGAACGTATGTGACGAACGATTTGGTACGTCATTCACTTAACCCGTAAGTAGTTACTCGAAGCTTTATTTTCGCTTGTGAAATTGATAGAGGATACTCATAACTTTTACTTGCCAATTAACTTTAATTGGGAAGTAACTAATCAACGCTTTACTTGGAGATGGTGAACGAGGCCCTTAGTGTTTTTAAGTTAGCCATTACCTTAACTTAAATTATCTAAAAAAAATCTAATAGTTTTTTATAAGTATCTTACATATTTGCAGCTGACAAAATTAAAATAAGCACTCAAAAATCCTTGAAAGCCTACTCATCATTCTGTACCAATTATAATTGTAAAATATTCTGACAAACAATTCGGCGCGTACGCATGCCGTGAATATTTTTGCATCATCCCGACCTCAGCATACAATCATCATCAGATCATCGAAACTATAATTATATGGTCACAGTCATCGTGAAACACGCTTCTTTTCTACCCACGTTTGAATAGTTCGTGATGAGCGTGACAGGTGGCGCTATCTGGCGGTATTATCAACGTATTACACATGTTGAATAATTATTGTAGCACGTGGGTTTGCTCACGATTTCCTTTATGTAGTCAGGTGTTGTTATCTTTCTGCAAAGGGGTAAGATACGGTTTCAAGATGTGTATTACATGCAATCGTTTATCATCGCTACTCTTAGATGCCTCGTGGTGATACATAAAATAAAGGAGAGGTGTGGCTTGATATTCAAAATACCTTCAGAAGGGAAGAAGATTGGGTCGTCCTCATAAATAAGTAGATACGTTGTGCTCTGCAAGAATGCGTCCTTTTAAATACTCGACAGTCACAAGGGTGCGCTTCCCTGGTGCGCAGGGTGTGGGGCGGCTCCATGTGTATACGTCGGTCATCTTTTCCATTCGCTGAACATAGTTACTTGGTTCGTTCCTTGTAGCTTTTTAACTTACCCTAGCAAATCGTAAACCTCGAGGTATTAAACCTAAAAATTTTTTTCTTATTTCTATCAGCCCTACACGGATGATGCGCGAAAATGGCCGCCAGTGCGGATCGTTGCCCAACGCAGTGAGGCAAGCGCCGCGATAACATCTAATACGCGTGTTGCAACTATTGTGAGCAGATTTTTTTGCAGTACGCTGCACGTATCCGCGAACGGCCGGAACGGAATTAACATTCTTGAGAGAATTAAGTTATCATCGTAATGCTGTCGGTACCACGCTAATAGGGGCCTGAAATTTAGTCCTCTATTATCTATGGCAGAAGTAAACATACTAAGAACTCTTTTTAAGACAGAAAAAAATTGTTTTTTTTTTTTTATGGACAGTGTCTAAATCATAATTCTTTGAAGGTCCGTGACACCTATCCGCCATTTTACAACTTGACACTTTACGCGGTTTGGTCCTATTATGTTGTCTGTTTGCATTGATGTCAGCTATCGATTAATATGATTCAAGCGTGGCCGCCATTTTGAAAAAAAAAAAACAAAATGGCGGACATGTACGTATGCCAGGCTCTTTAATCTTTACTCTGGTCTCCCTAGCACTGGTGCAATGATGGGCTTAGGATGTTTTAATAAGTTTATTATTTTTAGTGTTTGTTAAATGGTTGTTGTGTAGGTATAGGTATATACAGCGCCCAAAAAAACCCCGCCTTTTACAGCTTCTTCGTGGTTCAGCGATCATTCTCAGAATTAGTGCCTTTTTGTTGTTATAATTGCATTAGCGACATCTATTTCCTTAATTTAAGATTTTGCGAAACTAGCCTTTTCTACTATACCTAGTTTTTATTTCTTGGAAGAATAAAGACGTTATTCAGAATTTATGTAGCAATTTGTACTGACGGCTTCTAAGCTATAAAACAATACGTATGTCAAGCTTTACGACCGCTTAAAAATTAAACTATGATTGCTCGTAACTAGTAGTGTAATTGGTTAATTATTAACCTGTCAATATTTATATACATACCAGAAGGCCAATTCTCGTAATTTAAAACGTTCAAAATTTAATCACAGTCTCATCTCAGCGACAAACAAATGTCAAAAACTTGTCAAAATGTAGGGAAATTAGGGGTATTTTTGACAGACCGAGACTGAGATCAGACTGTGAACGATCTTAAAATTACGAGAGTTGCCCCTCAGGTATCGTAAGTTTTAGGCCCTAGGGCTGTTGCACACGACTCGGTCTACGGTGCGAGATAGCATCTGATTCTCGTGTTGCAACTGCTTTATTGTGCTGTGTCGGTTTTTCTGCACCGCACTGCACGATGCCGCGGACGCTTACTGTCGGACCATTCGCAGTTGTGACGTGAGACAAAATTTAGCTATATAGTTTTATATCATATTATGAAATCTACTTTAAAAAAAAATCTGCACAAGAGTAGCACTAAAGAATAAAATTCATCCTTTATAGGAGTTAAATAGGGGATGCTTTGGGGGGGGGGGTAGGCTTTTGTATGGTAGTTCATTATTTTTGCAGATGGGACATCCCATGGGGCGCACGGCTTGTACTTAGTGATCTATGAAGAAAATACTTTGTGATCCTTATCGACATTGGTACATGACAAAAAAACTTAGAAAAACGGCATAATCCCACTGCTGGGACACAGGCCTCCTCTCTTCGGAGGAGATTGGGCTATAATCTACCACGCGGCCCCAGTGTGGGTTGGTAAGAAAAACAAAACTCGGGTTATTTATCCTCTTTTAATGAAAAAAAAATAAACGGCTCCCATTCACTTCCTCACGCCACGCAATGCTAGTCAAAAGTTCAAAACCTACCTACCACATAAGAAAAAATATCATTTCGCCTACAGAGCAAATCAACAAAGGAGCAAATCCAAATAAATCAAAACAAATAATTACTAATAGAAAGTGGGCTCGCCCACCTGTCTGTATGTCTGTCACCGGCTCAGTTGTATGTTAATGTACGCCTTCAGAACAGTAGGATGCGCAGGATTCGTCATACGATGTAATAACATGTTTGAGTAGTCATTAAATAAATTTGCATAATATTGGTATTGCAAGGTGAAATATAACGTTTAGTCATAGATATTGCTTATTTAAATAAATTAACTTAAGTATTTGTTGAGTCCGGAACTTCGGAAGTTTCTATCATTTTGGCGTCCACGAAGATGGTTCAATTAATTAATTTATTTTTCAGTTGCTTGCAGTCTAATATAAACTCCTCATTTAATAGATTAAATGAGGAGTTTTTCATTTTCAGTGCCAATATAGGAAACTAACTTCTACCTGCGACTTCGCTTGCGTGAAATTTCTTGTTTTAATAGATATAAAATAAAACCTTTGACTAATTAGGCAATATTGTAGCTTCCATTAGCGAAATCATTTTCGGAAACGGATTTAGTTCCTTTGACTACCCCCTACATATACTTAAACTTAAAAATTTTACGTCTTTATACTCATAAGACCCTTCAGTCACTTATTGCTAGTGGAAAAAGGGTAAATTAAATAATAATTTAATAATTAGCATAATCTAATCCGACTATAATGTTCCCACTGCTGGGACACAGGCATCTTCTCGGTGAAAGGGAGTGGGCCGGTGGGCCGTAATCCACCACGCGGACCCAGCGCGAATTGGTAGATGTCACATGTTTTCGAATTTTTGGCTCTTGGATATGCCAGTTTCCGCACGATGTTTTTCTTTTGAGAGCAGTGGTGGCCCAGTGGTAACGGCCGCGACTTAGGCAGGCAAGCGCTTTAGGTACTTTGCGATAATTATTACACATTAATGCGGCATTTAATTGATTTATTACTGGTATAGTCATACATAAAATACGATCCCAATAATTTTATCTGGAAACAATAAACGGGCCAGTAAGTTCTAAACCCACTTAATTATCATAATATACCTCACGTTAGCATCTTTTGCATATAACTTATTAAACTAATAAGGAAAATAACGTTATGCCTAAGTAGGCAGTTCCTAGAAATGGCTAACAAATTATGATTAAACTTTAACCACGGATTGTCCTTTTGCAACATCCTTGAGGATCCTACTAGACACAGAATCTAGAAAGTCCGCTGCTCTTGATAGTTCGAAGAATACAGTTCGTATCAGCAAACCGGATTTAACAACTAACCAAAAGGTTAGCGATCGTGGTCAGGAGGTCTATTCCTTAAGCACGAAATCCGTAGTTACAGGCCTCGGCGGCCACCTCGGACATAAGAATAGTTTAGAGCCCGACCTAAGAATGAATGACACCATGATCGGACATATTTTGTCCCTACTCCTGAAGGCCAATACTCCCATAATTAAAAACGTTCAAAATCTAGTCGCAGTCTCATCTCAACGACAAACAATGTCATAAACTTGTCAAAAATGTGCGGAAATTAAAAGTATTCTTCTACACACACACACACACTCCACCACCACCATAACCGCCACTTCTTCACACTGCACTGTGAACGATCTTAAAATTACGAGAATTGCCCCTCAGATATGTCTAAATACTTGCGGTCGAGTCAGTATCTTCTTTAACGGACTTTAGAGAGTAAGCCCCTGTTACATAAAGCCAAAGACTAAAAACCTTCTTCATCACTGCTACCAGATTTCTGTATTATTGTTCTTTGAATAATAGTGTCTGGATTCCAAACTTCAAATATAATTTATCCATCTAAAATATAATTTGTCATTACGTCTACAAAATAAAAATAGACGAGTTGAGTAGGTAATTATAGTTATTAATGATTGGTACTAATTTTTTTTTTATTTTTTTATTATAAGCCTGTGTTGTCCCACTGTAGGGCAAAGGCCTTCCTTTCCTCTTTCCACTTGTCCCGGTCTACTGCGATTGTGGGCCAATCCTTTAAGAAGGAGTCCAGCTCATCCCGCCATCTCTTTCTGGTAAGAGGTACTTATATACGATTAAAAGAAAAGCGCATGTCTTGTGTTTTTAGATTGAAACGCGGACATAAGCTATTACCAACATGTAAACAATGAACGAGGAAATATAATTATTGAGCTGTTAAATCCCCAACAATGCGCTTATGAAGCGCACCCACGCGGCGCATGCGCATTCACGTAAACGTTACAGTTACGATATCCAGCCAATTAAGTGCATTAAAAAAATGGCGTTTATGTCGGACTCAATAAACGGTTGTCGAAATGTTAAAGTAATGCTTTGTTTAATGCATGGATTAGCCGGAGGAAAAGTTGTTTTGTTACGGACATTCATTACTGCAAACATAAATTCATTATGAGCTAGCTAGATTTATTTCCGTTGGATCCCGCTTTTGTATCCCAGTTTAATTTTTGGCGTTGGATCCCGCAAAACATTATTATGTATTTCCGTTGGATCCCGAATTTAAAAAATGCAAGATAATTACGTTTTATTGTCGTTGAATCCCGAAAAGTATTTCCATTGGATCCCGAATGCTTAAAAAAATCTGAATGCGGGTACTATCAACAACAAAATTGTTTATAATAAAATGAGGGTTTCACTAATGTTTCACCAAAGCTTCATTGACAAATTTTTAGTTTAAAACCAACGTTTCGTATACTATTTATTTCACAAACAACTCATTTTCTATATAATCTAGTCGTTTCTGGCACTCGCTGGCCGCTGCCGCGGCACCACTCGCTTCGCTCGCTCGGCTCGTGCGTAGGGGTTCACAGTTTTAACCTAACCTAACCTAATAATTTTTTTGCTAAACTCATTCAGTTTATTTAGAAGTAACAGTTGCTTGTATCAAACTTGGTAAAACCAGCTAAAGGTAGCTTTGTTGTGCCAAGCCAACACTAACAGACAATGTTGACTATACACTACTAAATAATTCTTAGCCCATAGACATAGACTACATACATGATGGTACGGATGTCGACGCACAACCTGTTACCATGGATTCAATACAAAATTCTCAACTCCCTTACGTTTGTAGCGGTAGGTATCTAAAAACTCCACATGCGAACTATAGTTAGCGCCACGAAAGATGAGATTTCAAGCGGGCGCTCTTTCCGCCACCCCTATGACGCCCGGTTCCGTCCCGCGCTCAGACCTCATACCGCTAAAGAGACCTAAAATCGTGTACTGCGCATGTCAAACCACGTGGTGAGTCAACTCTCATCTTTCGTGGCACGCATTGTACGCGATGACGTGTAGTTCGTCAACGAACGAACGAATTATATTACAACTAGCTGCGTCCCGCGGTTTCACCCGCATAAGTTTCGATCCTGTGGGAATATCGGGATAAAAATTATCCTATGTCCTTTCCCGGGACTCAAACTATCTCTATACCAAATTTCATCTAAATCGGTTCAGCGGTTTAGGCGTGAAAAGATAGCATACAGACAGACAGACAGAGTTACTTTCGAATTTATAATATTAGTATGGATGCATCGTTTCATTACCGTCTAGCAATCGTACGTAGACAAAGACAGTCTTATAAAAGCTCCCTCCAATCCAAGAGCAACCTATCAGCTGCTCCCAATTGATTCGCTAACTGTTTCAATAACAAACGAATGTCGGTCGGCTGTCGCAACGCGTCGTAGTCCATAGGTACAGCTGTTCCGGATGCAATCGTACTATTGTTGCATACAACCTGTGGTGATAGATACGGAATCATTGAAATGTGTTCATTGCGGTTACAGTAAGATGGTCAATTTTGTTGCTGATTGAAAACAATGGTTGGCTGTAAATGTGGAGATGTTATTCGAATTTTGTGATGTCTATATATTGCTGAATATATTTTGAGGTATAAGCAAATGGATTGATATCGGTTAAAAATGTAGTTTACAATTTAGTGATGTCATTATTGTGTACAATCCACTAAATTGAGCTCGAAACAAAACAACGTTACGATTCTCGTATATGACATTGTTTTTTTATAGGTTAACAAATCCAATAGTTTAAAAAAATAGTGCCATGAATTCATACCAGTGTTAGGATATTGTCTCATACTATTATTGACAGTATCGTTGCCTTTGCAACATTGTGTGGTATTTATTAGGCGCACAGCTTACTTCAGGCCTAATTTTAACACCTCCAATGTGGAACACGAAAGCTGTTTATTGGCAAATACAATCAGTCTCTATTTCATTATTATCAGAGATATTATCATCTACATAACCTAGTTGTGATATAATAAACATTTATACCTAAACGTTAGTACAATAGACTGCTAAGCTGCTGCTGCTAGATATAATTTCCAAGTCCTTCCAGAAGTTTACTAACTATGTAGCTCTACATACTTTATAAGATAAATTGTTCCTGTGTTTCATTTGCAATATCCGTCTTTGGACATAAACTTATATCAGACTCGTATAGATAGGTATAAATTCTTCATGTAATATTAGACATATACACGGCGTCATATGACCCAAGGCTTGTTGCAATACACCACAGAATGGAATAGATGAGACCTTGGTGGAACCAGCAAGGGTCTCATTATTGCTGCGCACAAAAAATAAAATTTATCAGCTGTTCTTTAATGAGTAATAGATGATGAAGACAGCTGAAACACCTCCAAAGTAATTAGGGAAACCACATTTCCAAAGAACAGTGACTAAACGCACGTAGACCATGCCACCGATATAATAACTTACTTACATGTTACAACACCTGCCAAAATTCCAATCACACTTCGGCCAGCAGAAGCAGAATCAAAAACTTGTTAAATATTTCAAAGTTATTTTTGTATTGGTCTCGAAGAAAAGTGAGCGCTTCGGTCAAGGCCGTCGGCCAAGTGATCTCGATACAGTGCCCAATTGTGTACGAGATGGTCTTAGTATTGCTAAATTGGGGCTAAGCAATGATTAGAAAGGGTTGCGAAGGTGAAGGTTTTGGTTCTTCAGTTCACACGAAGATAACTTGGTGAACTTAGAGAAGCTAGAGAATCCTTTGAAGTATATTGAGGTCATCAGATCTACCTACAATTCAAACCTTGGCTATTCAAAGGTGTCCAATAATAATGTTATATGTAGCGCAATGTTTGCAGAAATGTAGAGCTGTCCTGTCTACATAGGAACGGATCTCTGTCTTGTTTATTAAATTTCGCAAACCCTGTAGTGTCGTTACTTCTTTTCTGGTCTTTTGACGTTCTTTATGGATGTATTGGCGCCAGCGAATCCTGTCCGACTACTAATTAAATGGAACATTATGGCAACGTCTTGACAAGCCTTATTATTCAAATATTTTAATAATTCACTTCGGCATTCAGCTGCACATGCTCTTATTTCTTCTTTTTACCTCGTTAAAGGCAATGAGACTAATAAAAAAACAGAAAAAATACGCGATCAGCATTTCTTTGGGAGCACGCTAAAGAATGAAGGAAATCCGCGTGTTAAGGTCACTTGTCGAACCATTCGCATTCGTTCGCACGTTATCGATGGCTGTCTACTATCAATCGTGTTTCTTTTTTGTACCAGTGATAACGTTTGCAATTTAATTATATACTTTTTAAGATTTTTGCTGATAGTACCACGGATCATCTAAATGTATTAAAATTAAATCTTGCTTAAATTATCTTAGGTTGGCATCTCCATCTCAAAGATCTCTCATATATTAACAAATATATTAACACTTTTAGCATGAGTAACTAATCTTTGAGTACCTTCCTTTTTATTGATCCTAAATATACAACCATCATCAAAAACAATGACAAATCTCCATTTACCATCCCTTACAATGAAATCAAACAATTGCTTTACGACAAACAACAGACAGGTTTACAGCAACAAAACAGCATAGCTGACATCACCAACAATCAAACAAATGAATTTATAGGTCTCTAAAACTGATGATGACTACATACTCCGCAGTTCCAATTTTATTACCATATCGAGAAGCCATTAAAATGATGCGCAAATTATCTGCGCTTATTGAAAAACAATGGAAGCAATAAAGCACGCGTCATAATCAGATATTTATCTAAACATACGCACTTAGACACATCATTATTATCAAGTTTCCTTATGATGATGCTGTAATTTATCATCAACATCAAATATCCTTAATTAACAAAAATAACAAAATTAAAACCTAACTTAACTAAAACTATACACAAACTAAAATATAGCGTCGAAAAATTCATCCGCATCGCTGTCGACTGGTAATGTACCCAAGAGACTGGCGGAATTACCACGTTGTATGGCAATGTTTAGCCTTTGACCAAGGTAAAAACCAGCCCTTGGGTCACGGGAAGTGTCAACCAGCCGTTTTGAAATTTCCTTAAAAAGACCACGATGATACATTACAGCACCAGATACCTAATCTAGTATTATCTTCACCTAATGCAATGATCCGATGCTTACTGAGCCTCATCTGGTTCTGAAATACATAATACATAATCAGCCTATAATGTTCCCACTGCTGGGACACAGGCCTCCTCTCTGTGAGAGGGAGCGGGCCGTAATCTACCACGCGGGCCCAGTGCGGGTTGGTAGATGTCACATGTCTTCGAATTTTTGGTTCTAGGACATGCCGGTTTCCTCACGATGTTTTCCTTCACCGTTTTGAGAGCAGTGGTGATGAAAGTAATTTGCACAAAGTAAAGCGCCTGTCTGGGTTCGAACCTACGACTTACAACTCGTAAGTCATGACCGTTACCACTGGGCCACCACTGCTCACTCACACTGCTGGTTCTGAAATGGCCATTGCCAACTTTACTGCTGAACCTTGTATGCCACGGAGCCTTGGGTATTTGCCAACTTTATTGTAACAATAGGTTATTAAGATGTTACATAACGAGGCGAGTGGTTACAGTCAGTTAAGTTTCAAGTGCCAACTCTTGGAAATAATCAGTATTATGAAAAACTTGGTTCTTAGATCATCGAAGGACCAAATCTAAAGAGGTGCAATAATCATCGACACTCACAAAGTGCATCATACATTTTCTGAACAAACCAAATTCCTTGTAGCCGGAACCATGCCAGACTCACCAAATGATTAGCGAACAAAAAAAAGGCAATTTCTCCGTTGATGGAACCAGTAATGCTCTTAATTTTTATTATAATTCCTATGCCAGACTCACCTAATGGTCGACGAACTTAACAAATAACATCGTAAATGTAAATTTTTCACGCCACTGTTGAGCGTGCATCGGCCACGCAATGCAAAGGTCAGGGGAACTGGTTTCAAACTAACACAAGCAGGAATCCTCTAGCGTTGCCTACCTAATAGTAGGTATCGAATGATACATGGATAAAGATTATATCCTTGAGGAAAACGTTTCTTCTAAAGAGTGTAAAGTAGGTTGAAAAGATTGAAGCAATAGTACAACTGTATGACCAGTAAGTGCTCGCTCAGGTTATATGTATAATACATTTTTTGGAAATTCGTGACTACCTAACTCATCGAAATTAATTGATTATCAGTAAAAAAGAAAAAAAAAATGATTACTAGCTATTCAAAATAAAAGAAGTCTTACAAAAACACAAAAATGCTATCAGTTATCTATCATCAATTCATCACTGACAGCCTTTTTCTAGAGACTAGACAAATTATCTATTCTTCCGCGAAGCGATTCTCTTTTTTTGCCAATAACAAATTAATCAGAAGTGATTAAAATTATCAAGGTCTTTGGTAACTTAACACATATACTGCCTTGAACCCCACTAACCTGTGATTATTCCAAAGTGACGGGAGTTAGAGACCTCTCAACAAATAATGAAATAGCATTGATACCAATACCTCACTGCGTTGGGACTTCCGACCTCTGATATAAGTTTATACTATTTTTTCCCTCGCTTTAAGAGGTCCACAATATGACCTAAAGCGCGGTCACTGTCGGACTGCATAGAAAAGAAAGTGAAGCGCGAGGTGACACAACGCTGGTAATTTACTGCAAAATATGAATTAATTATCTATTTACGAAAAATTGATTGTTTCGACTAAAAAATTAAAACACCAAAGTTTTAGTATGTTGCTTGTAGAATAATCTGACAAAAAATCATAATGATTATATGTATATTAGTATCGTTATTATTGTAAAACGAAAGTTTTAGAGGTATCTTTATGATTTTTTTCTGTCGTACCAAATAAGTTATATTATGTTTTCAACACACTATCTACCTAGCATATATCCTGAAGAATATCATATATTTTTTTGATTTTGTTTACTGTAGTCGATCATATACTTTTATTGTTTCTAAAACTTGCGTTTTTTGCGTTTAGCTCCTGTAAGCCCCATCTCATCATAAAAAGTCTCTCCCTCATAGTCTTTTAGTATTATAGTATTTTTCATTCATACATAGTTTTCAAGCCTTATTGTCAATTGTCAATAAGCCCATTTGTGACTAAATAATAACAGCTGCAAGGCTCGACCTGTGGATGGATGACCATCTTTACATACCAAAACCCCTCCGTGCCTTGGAAACCACGTTAAGCCGTTGGTCCCGGCAAGCGTTACGGCGTCGTCAAAAGCCCGAAAGTCTGACAACCAGCCTTACCACCTCATCTTAATCCTTATAAGGCACATTATTGAAACCAATCTTCAACATTTTCCAGATGCTGTGCCCCACGCTGTTCCTTGTGTCGCTGGCTCTGGTCAGCTGCGACGTGTCACACCTCCTGGAGAGCACCACGACGCCGGAGCCTCCGCCGAAGCCCTACGTCTTCTCCTACACTGCTGGAAGGTACCCTGGACATGCTGATAGGACACACACTGAAGTCAGTGATGGCAGTGGTGTTGTTAAAGGTGATTTTCATTTTTTGTTGTGGGATGGGAAAAAACTATTGAACTCGCGCCACTGTTACTTTGCGTCGTAATCGACACCGCTTCAGATGTGTTTGGCTGTCCTCGGGTGTACTCGGTTTTAATGTCTATATATCCGATATGTCAGTGAGTGATGGCAAAGTATTCTGTTTGTGTTTTGTTTTCACTTCTGTCGGTACTCCCGGAGTGCCACTGTTTTTTTTGTGTGCAGTTTGGTGTAATTGAGAAAATACTCGTAAACCTAGCCATTCTTAATATTATAATATAATGAATTACGTGTCGGAGCATTGCTGGCCCAGTGTTATCAGCCTCGACTTACAAGGTCTTGAGTTCGAACCCAGACGAGCACTGTACTTTGTGTATTTCACTTCATCTCCACTGCTCTCAATACGGTGAAAGAAAACATCCTGAGGAACCCGGCATGTCACAGAACCAAAAAATGCGAAGACTTGTGACATCCACCAACTCTCACTAGGCCGGCGCGGCGTGCTGGGTTATGGCCCACTCCCTCTCACGGAGAGGAGGCCTATGTCCCAGCAGTGGGAACATTATAGGCTGATTATGACTAACTGTGCTTGTAAAATCAGTCATGTTTCGTATAGTTATGCCCGTTTTATCGCGGGCAAGTCTTGAATCTACCAGAGAGTGCAGCGCTGCTGTCCAATTCTGTTCCGTTTAAATAAAAATGGTCTCTGATTTTGATATTGACAAAACACATAAAATTCTTGCATAAATAAATAGTGTTTTCTAACTAATTTTATTGTTGCTTGACCTTTGTCGATTAAAATGTCATAAACAAGTTTTACAAGCGCTTCTAATCGGAGATGAGTAACCGCCATTACATAGCTGTTCAAAAATGTTAATAAGCGTATAATATATTGCCGTAGACGCGTAACAACATGTAAGATATTATTATGGGCAATAAGGAAAGAATTATATATTGTTTGTTTACCGAAGAAATCAAGAAAGGCTTGATTTGGTCATACAGGCCTCCTCTCTGTGAGAGGGAGTGGGCCATCATCCACCAAGCCGGCACTGTTCGAGTTGGTAGATGTCACATGTCTTTGAATTTTTGGTTCTAGGACATGCCGGTTACCTCGCGATGTTTTCCTTCGCCGTATTGAGAGCAGTGGTAATGAAATAATTTACACAAAGTAAAGCACCTTTCTGGGTTGGAACCTTCGACGTAGGTACAACACGTCAGTCGTGGCCGTTACCACTGGGCCACCACTGCTCATCACCAATACCAACATGTGTCAGTATACAATCCCTTCATAACACAAAACAACGTCTAGAATGCTAGATAATACATCTCTTCAATTGCATGACCCAAGAAATGAAGCAATTACGCTTTCTAATGCAGCGATATTAACAAGTAATTTGCGTAAATTCCCTTGGTCTACATAGATGTACGACTCTGATACCTTGGAACGCCCATAAGGAAGAGAAATCTAAGCTTAATTCCGTTTTATGACCAGATTTTCTGAACGCATAATTCGGAGCACGTATTTAAAGACTTAAATATAGACCTGTTGGGATCAATTAGGTGTATTTATGGCTTTATTACTGATTCTAGGCTCGTTTTGCTTCTAAAATACATGGTCGCTGAAGTATTTTAGTTTTTTTAAGAATACTGATTATAGTATCTTACATTGCTCATGATAATCACCTTCCTCGGGGTTGAGAATGAGGTCGAATGTATAATTACAACAACCTCAGAATCTTCCACCTATTGTAGATTTAAGCATTTTCACGATTTCAAAAATATATTCATTTCCAGAAAAGGCAAAGAGGCGAAATTTGCTTCACAAGAAATTCTGGTCCTTCGAGTAATGCTACTCGAAGGACCATTTTTTCTTTTAACTAAGTGATTTTTTGTAATAGTAGATATTCAACATTCAAATTGTATTTTCTTGTAACAGTTCAGGACCGACATGAACATGATACTCTGATATTACCGAGACTTGGCAGCAGCTACAAAATAGAACGGCCCTTCACTGTATTTGTTTCAAAGCTTTCCACCTTGAGCATTTACCTTGGCATCAAACTACAGATAAAAGTCTTTAGTTAATTTACTAATTACCGTCACGCCTTCACATATGCCTCCAAGGGGTAGGTAGAATACAAGCCTGTTTTCTGATCATATTAATGTTTGTTCCGAAAGGTTGCACGCTTTATTGCGATGAATTAGGCCATTGCAAGATGGATTGACGAGCAAGATTGAATGAGATCACACTCATTGCATATTCAAACTCAAACTCAAAGCATTTATTTCAATTAAACCATTACAGGCACTTTTGAATTGTCAAAATTAAGTAGTCGGTCAGTTAGTCAGAAAGTTAAAGATAGTTGCCCATTCCAAAGCGTAGATCTCTATGGAGAAGAACGGGCAAGAAACTCCATGGACACTCTTTTAAATCAAAATATTACAAAATCCTGGGTACATTATTCTTGTTGCTTCTATATGTGAGATCAACGTGAAAAAACACACAAATGAAGAAACAATACAAGGAATAAGATTAAAAATAAGCCTTGGCAGTTAAGAGATGACCAGTCTCAACCGACGGCGCCCGTTCACGAACATGACGCGTGGATCAGCACCGTCCAGCTCAACCATTTTTTAGGGAACCGATGATGATATTTGATGATTCTCCTGCCCTTGTCCCAATTTATTTGCGTTCGGCGCAACATGTATTTTCTTCCATACTTCTCTATTAATCGTCATCTTGTTAGTCACCCCCTTTCTAACCATATCATCATTCACACAGTCCATCCATCGTTTCTTTGGTCTTCCCCTACTCTTATAGCCATCGCCATTCATACTCAAAACTTTCATCATGACATTTTCCTCATTCCTCCATAACTGTTAACACAAAAAGAAAGTTAACATATTACAAGGCAAAGGGAATATACCACAAAACATGTATATTGTAACTGTTTTGTATAATCCATACTAATACTATAAATTCGAAAGTAACTCTGTCTGTTACCTTTTCACGCCTAAACCACTGCACCGATTTAGATGAAATTTGGTTTAGAGATAGTTTGAGTCCCGGGGAAGGACATAGGATAGTTTTTATCCCGATATTCCCACGGGATCGACACTTATGCGGGTGAAACCGCGGGGCGCAGCTAATATACAATATAATATTAATACCATCTCCTATGAGCCAAAAATTTAAAATGGCGATCCTTGTTTTACACTGGTAATTTGTACAATCACTCTTTTGGTACATTTAAGTAGTAAAATTTCTATTTTTATGCATAATACCAATGACTATCTGGCCGTTTTTTGTATTGCCAGATTATTATTCCCTATTAAGAGTCAGGAATTCTAAGAAGAAATGGTGCCAACAAATGTAAAAACGTTACTTGATCAGCAGTCTAAAGCATCCTATTCTAAACGTTCCAGGTTCCTTCTCCTACGTAGACCCTCGTCACAAGGTCCGTACAGTGGACTACGTCGCTGACAAGCAGGGCTTCCACCCGATCCTGAGCGAAGTACCTCCGGCGCACCCCTCGGACTCCGAGTCCGTGGCGCAGGCCAAGGATCGTCACTACCAGCTGTACGCCAAGATCGCTGAGGAACACGCCACGCATCCTCACCCTGAACGTGAGTTGTTTTGGTTCTTTGATACGAGATGTTGTAGCTTTTACATGGCTATATGCATAAGCTATGCAAAGAAGAAGTTACGAGCAGTATAGTTTGTTCCAAAAGTGTTTGATAAAAATATAAACAAATGGATCAGAAAATACCTGTGGATGCCGATTTGTAGCGTCAGTTACAAATTAAGTGCTTTGATTTTGATTATTTGAATACTTAACCCTGAAATTACTTGACAAAGATAACGATATCGATTTTACATCGATGATTTTTCAATTATAATAATTTTATTCAAACAGTAATTATTGGAAAAAGTGGTGAGATATGTAGGTAAAATCTTATACATAGACGAATGTGTTACTGACTCCCTGAAGTGAGTGATTGCGTTAGAATTGAACCTGTACCAATCTGGTATCAATCTACTGACACTGACACTACCACTACTGACTTTTACTGACAGATCAGATTGATACCAGAATACCAGGTATGCCTAAGCAATGTATCCTTGAAGACAGAGTTACTCACACCAAAAGAAAGAAAAATAACATACTCATGACAGTAATAGTTGAAAGTATTGAAACCAATAATAGGAGTTTGATGATTTAGACCCATCTTATATCTATCTGATCTTTCTTGAGAATAAGAAGTAGCTCATTCACAGCTTGGACGTATGCACGTTTGCTTAACCAACAATGTCTTGTGTCAGTAGATTATTTATATAGTAATCTCGCAATTTTAATAAGTTGTAGGTAATAAATAGTGTTTCTAGATCAGTCCAAATCAACATGCAATCTGTAGATAAGGCACCTTCGATCAATGATTGATCGAAGTAAGCCACACTCCAAATCTTTTGCGCTCGACTTATCAATAATTTCCATCCCTTTCAGTTTCAGTAATCAACGCGCCTCTAGAGACACGAGCGGTGGCCCAGGCTCGGGCGAAACATGCCGAACTTTTCCGAGTGATCGCCGAACAGCACGCTCGCATCGCAGCCGAGAGGGAACTGCTGCTGCAAGAGGAAGAGGAGAAGCAACACCTCCAGGACCTCGGCCAGTAGACACTTGACTCCTAACAAACCTGTTGATCATCAAATATGGAATAGCAGATGGATAGAGCTTTAATGACTAAATGTATTTAAATAAGGATCTTAACTTGAATTCTGAATCTTAGATACGTGATCATGCACCTTGAAAACGCCACTGATACCGCGATTAACGTGGCCACTTACACCTACAAATCCATATATTCGAAAAGAAGAAGAATCATGTTTTGCAGTTGTAAACTTAATGTCATAAAAGAAAAAGTTCAAACTCCACTGCAATTAAATATTTTATTCGATTTTTTTTTATATTAAATGGTAACTCAAAAATAAATGATAATACATGACGTTAAAGTGGTAAGTTGAATAAGTAACAATTAACATAAATAATTTAAGATTCTGAATTAAAGTCAAGGTTAGTACAAGCGGCAAGGAGATTGGAGTGCATGCAACCAAACGTTGTCAGATATAGTTGTGCAAGCGAGTAAACGTTGTCTGAAATAGTTTTTCAGGCAACTAAACATAGTCTGAAATAGTTGTGCAGGCAACTAAACGTTGTCTGAAATAGTTGTGCTGTGTGCAGGCAATTATAAGTTGTCCGAAATCTATTTAATTAAAGCAGTGCGGTCTTACAATGACAAAATCAACATATCGTGAAAAGGTAAGAGATATTTTGCAGAGATAAACTGAGTTTGGTTTCTAAATCACTGGAAGTGATGCTTACTATATTTTGTCCAAAGTTTGAACCATTTGTGTCTGACTGATGTTGTAAGATTTTACAGGGGCAAATGAAAGCAGCTAGCAAAACTTTACAGGCGAGATGTCATATACAGGAAGATTTTTTTATCACCATCCAAATTTTTACAGGATGTTCTTTCCATGAATATGAACAACGTTCACTATGGGACCAACTATGAAATCACGAAAAAAAAATCAGCTGTTTAATACAAAAGTTCAATAAATACCTACTTGGGTAGAATACCTTGTAAACATTAGGATGGTGATAAAAAATCTTCCTGTATGTAAACATGATAAAAAAGCAACTGATTTTCTAAACTCGTCCTTCAAGTAACGACGAATGACACAGTTCACTCATAAAAAAATATATTGGAGATCTATTTTTTAGACAGCGATCCATCACGTCTAGAGTTTCGCAATTTAATTTGTATGTCTTGTAAAGATACTGAAGATGAAAATCCGTATTTATTGTGATGTGTACAAGGCTTCGAAGGTACAGACAGCGTCAGAGAAAAGGAACCCCGTTTGGTTACTTACCAAAGGGGACTCATTACCAAAGGGGGTTCCTTTTCTCTGACGCTGTCCGTACCAATAGACGTCGTGCTAGAAATGGCTTTGCCTTTATTTGGGAAACTGATGACTATAATAAATATTTTGAATTCCTGCTATCCATATTTGACAATTAAAATGACTGCAGTGATACTACCTAAAATTTATACAAAATTGTTACATATTTTTAACTATTTATGTAAGTACATGTTTGTAAACACTTTTTTATGTTCATATAATTTTGATACTTATCTTTTTTAAATATTTTGATAATGTGATCGTCTTAACAAAGTTACAGTAACAACTACTGATCATTCATCGGAATGTTACCATTTATTTTTGTAAGATTTTTATCAGATGTTTTTCATCCATGTTTTGTTAAAAACAAGAACTAATAAACTGTATAGTTACCTTTAACTGTGAATAATATGTAAGATTGTATATAAAATATTAAATATAAGTATTTTAATAATACTCTCTCGAATTGCCATATTAAAACCAATTTGATATTATTTCTAGTACTTTTATGTATTAAGAAGAAATTTTGTATTTTTGTAATGTTTTTTAATATGAAAACATCTCAATATTAAAAAAAAAAAGTAATAATTTAATCAGCGTTTTTTTTTTCTTTTGTGACTTTTGAGACTTATGCGGGTGAAACCACGGAGTGCAGCTAGTGAATAAATAAATTAGTAATAATTGCTACTCATTTGCTTATTACCAGTTACTTATTAAAACACAATATCACATGAGTAGACTCTAATCATGTGACAATATTAAGTCATTCCTAGGAATATGGGCTGATCTTTGCAACACAATAATATATCCGTGAAATAAAATTTAAAGTGTTTGTATGGTAAAACCGTCCAAAAATCTTAATTATTCCTGAGCTACATATTTGGCATTGGAAAAATCTGTCCTAAGTAGAGTAACCATAACTTAGGTACAATATAATTGGTCTTTTCGTAATGCTGATCAAAAATAAATTAAAAGATATAAAAGTAAAACAAAAAGAATAACTGGTGCAACTGTTTATTTGTGAGTAATGTTCTTCTTCTTAGTAATGTTAGCCGAAGTCGAAGTATTTGCCGCGTTGTTGTCTAGCCGGTCGAGTCTGGTAAGAAAAGATTTAAAATTATAACACTTGTGTAATGATCAAAACAGGACTGGTTGTATTAAAACGTTATACGAGTAGCATATACACAAAGAGAAAGAAAGAAAGAAGATACGTTTATTTGCGATATGTAGATAATGATTCGGTTGAAACCGCGGGTGCAGCTTGCCAACCATGAACCATTTGTACTCTCACACAAAAATGCAATACCTAATCAAAGTACCCCAACGAAACTTGACGTGTCTTTCTTTCTCGATATTACAAAGTAGTAAAAGTTTTTCACCATCGAAATATTTTCAAACCCTACATGGAATACTGATATTCAGCGGCTTTCAGTTAGATTAAACGCCGACCTCAACAAATTTGGAAAGAAGCAAGCAGATGTTGAGATGGATACTTGCTTTCATTGTTAAAGGCAGTAGACTGTAGTTCACCAACACGTGTTTTTTACCTAGTATATTTTCAAATAGTTTCATTGCCACCTCGTCTAATGTTATCATTGTAGTTAGTGTGGTACTCACTGGTCGGTGGTGGCCCCGGTGGGTTGCCATTTGGGGGTGGTCCGGGGGGGTTGCCGTTGCAGCCAGCCGCCTTCGGAAGAGCGCTCATGCCGCTCTATAAACATAAAAATCATCATTAGCATTCTCCTGCCCTTATCACAATTTATTAGTGGTCGGCGCAACAAGTCCTTTTCTTCCATACTCCTCTATTAGTCGTCATCTCGGTAGTCACCCCTTTTCTAACAATATCATCATTCACGCAGTCCGTCCATCGTTTCTTTGGTCTTCCCCTACTCTTATAATCATCGACATTCATAATCAAAACTTACCTCTCGACATTTTTCCCATTTCTCCGTATCACATACCATGACAACCGATTTCCATACAACTTTTCAATTACCGTTACCACTTTGAGACTACTTATTCTATCCATTCGTGTAACACCACATATTCCTCTCTTAGTATTCTTATCTCAGCTGCACGCAATTGCCTCTCATTCATCTCTTTTAATCTTCTTGTCTCTTCTTCTTGGTCGCGTATTTCATTACTGAAAAGTCGTATCCCTGAAAGGCCTTCGTGGCTTTATGCACGATGTTCTTCCACTTTCGTTCGGTTCTCAGCTTCTCTCAGGGCCCTCGTAACAAAGTCCAGTGAGGGCGGTTACTTGGTCTGACCAGCGGTTAGGTGACCGTCCGCGAGGTCTTTTCCCATCTACCTTGCCCATCACCATCAACTTTTCTAGATTATCTGGTTCCCGACGGGCAATGTGACCAAAGTAACCGAGAATCCTTTGGTAACAGATCGTGGATAGTCTATCTTCCCTTTTAATAAGTACATAATAATAATATGCAGGTTGAAATTTAAAACATGTGACAAATCGAAACAGGAAGAAAGAAGTGGACGGTTTGTGTCCTAGCGAGCTCTTTTAACTGCAGCTGTAACACAAACCGACATGTATGATTCCCATTCATGAACTACATTTTTAATTTTTTTTATGACACTATACTATTTCGAAAGCAACAAAATATATGTAATCAAGATCTCAAATTGTACTCACCACCGCAGCGAAGGCAATAGCCACGATGGCCAAGAGTGCTCCAAAAAACTTCATGTTTCAGCTACTGATCACGAACTGACGAAGTACTATGTACCAGACTACTATATAGTTTATATACTAGAGGAAAACTAGGAAATTGACCATTTGTGACAATTGTGCATCCGGAGAGCGAGATAATAACAATTATTATAAATATTACTTCCGCTAAGTGTTATTCTGTGATCTGTACGCGACGATGCGACAAAATTATAGTTTTGTGGAATATTTTGACGCCGAAGATTGGATCACTCACATGGTGCGCACTTATAACCTGAGATTAGCAGGGCTAACCTCGAAACCCTCCCAATTGTCATGATTGCCTGCTTAGCTCCTTGAATTTTGATGATAATCTAAAGTACATACTAAAATAGAGAACAGACATCATAATAATAATAATAACAAATCAGTCTTCTAATTTCTCATTCAGAGACATGGAACTACTGCTATTATTCATTATTGCAGTACGGAGTCAAATGGGCATGCGTTACAAGTATCTGATGTCTTCTTATCCTTTTGAGACGATTAAATTTGACATCTTCTGTGAGTCCCTGGAACCTTCGAGAAACCTCCCCGGTTCCTGGGTGGGGCACCCGCAAAACCTGCGATTCTTTTGCGCAACTATCGAAGCAGCATTTGACTCTTCTTCGTCAGACCCCGACTCATCTAACACCGTAAATATTCTCTCACGGTGGTTTCTCAGTCCTATATTCACCAAAAACATAAAAAAGAATAAGGTGACTTAATAAGAAATAACCGAATAAAAGTGTGTCAAAAAATAGTAACGCTGAGTCATATCCAGCCATTTTGAGTTGATGCACGAACGAGTATGCACAGTATACTACTGTGACGTATGTATGACGTCCGTGTAGAGGGAGGCCGTACTTCCAGCTACACAAACGCTAAAATTGCACGATCGAAGTAAAAAATAATAATTACATATTTAAGTCACCTCGGGACAGTATGACCCAGCGTCATTGGCACCGGGTAAATTGTCATACTTATTTTGTACCTTTTAGATATTTGTTATATTTAAACTTTTTCAAAACAGTTTTGTTTTTCATGTTACATAATATTATTTTAAATTTTATATGTATAATTTACGAAGACCTTCCTTTGTTGTATATGAATGTAGTGTACCCCTATAATTGGTATCTATCTTTTTACATAATTATGTCGGGGTACTTAGCAAGGTGTCGCTATATTTTCAGGCCAATCATAATTATTCTGTTATTTTGGTTGTAGCAACATATGTATATGACTAGTTTAAGCGTCCACAGTTTGTTTGGATATAAAGATTGAAAAAAAAATTGTGTGTTCGTGAAACTTGGCGGAAATAATTTCTGTAAATCTTAAAATAAGCCTCTCTTGTTGTTATTTCGTAAGATTTCTTTATCTGCTTCAAAGCGTAGGTATTGTGTTGGAGCGTTTTTAAATGGTCTTCTCCATCTTAAAGTATCGCATTACTCTTGTCTTCGTCTGTTCCATCTTTCAAGATTCTCTTGTAATTATCGCGATCATCACATGTGTCTACATCTAGCAGTTTAGAACAGATACCGTCAAACGGGGTGAATAGGGATGCAGGGGTGAATCGGGACAAAACTTTCAAAGGGATTTGAACAATTAAAATAATAAAGTTTGTGGCCAAAAGGACCCTAATGTGTTTACAGTAATTTAATTAACGATTACGTGCCCTTATTGACAACAGACTGTATTATTTTAATTGTTAAAATCCCTTTTATTAAAGTTTTGTCCCGATATGCCCCTGCCTCCCTATTCACGCCGTTTGACTGTACACTTATTGTTAGAAACTCCATGCAGCGACAAAGGCATCATTGGTTTTATTTTAAGAGATATGTCTTCCTCTCATTTCATGTTATTTTCTGTTTTGCCCATTTTTTTGCTTATGAAGTTTTCGCCAATTGAAAGAGTGTTCAGAAATATCACTTTGCGTACACTTATGATATCGTGGTTAACTTTTGGGCTCTAGTTATTTCCTTTTGTCAGTTTCAAAATAACTGTTTATTCTTATCCTAACTTTAATCGTCTATGTTACTCTGCATTACACAACAATGAATACATTCACACAACAGTCAGACCTTTTTTTTTTTGTATTAAAAAAGGTCTGACTGTTGTGGACGGTTATGTTTGGCTCAAGTTGAACGAAATGTTCAGACAAACCTCCTCTCTAAACTTCCTCGATAAACCTCCTCGCTAAACTTTTGGAAGGATTAGCGTACAAGCCAGTATTAAATTTTTTTTCTTCTGCGTGACTTTCGATTGGTAGAGCTTTTCTTGCAATTTCACCTTTTTTTGCAATAGGCATCTTCGGCAATGCCGAAGATGCTTAATTGTAGGGATGAGACGTATAATTACTATACGAGGTTTGTAAACCAAAACTTTGCTTCGAAATACGGCGCCCTGGTACGGGCAAGAAAAACTTGCAAGTATGAAAGTATTTGCTATGTTATCGGGCACAGGCAGACTTGCATAGGAAATCGATCCATATAATTATATAAATAAGAAGCACAATCGTATTTGCAAACAAAAAATCCTTGAACTTCCAATACGATTATGCTCCTTATTTATAAGGAAAAACGAATCAATTTCCTATGCAAGTATTTTCAACTCGGACGCTAAAGGTGCAGCCGCGGGATCAGCAAAAAATACTTGGAAGTTTTTTTTATTTGCAAGTACTACTACTAATTTTATAGCTCGTTTTCTAACATACTCGTACATGCAAGCCCTAGTATTGAATTTTGCAAGTATATCTCATCCCTAATTAATAACCCCCTTAGGCCTTATCGCCAGTCAACTAGCCTATATTTTACTATGTTTTTAACAGCAAATAATCAGCGCACGGCCGCACGTCATTCAGTGTTTGAAATTCGAACAGTGTTGCCAGGTCCAATTTTCAAAAATCCGTAGGGCTACGCAAAAAAATCCGTAGATCTACGGACATTTTTTAAAGCTAAATAAACCTGACTATTTAGAGATGGACTGACCTTAAACTTAATTTCTTGCCGGTAAAGGAATTGTTAACTAAAAAAAACAAGCGGGAAAATCTCCAAGACAAAGGAAATGCAATAAAAGTTGTATTGAAAAAAATTTATAATTAACTACGGTCTACCCCACAGAAGGTAGTTTTTATAGAACTTTTTATTTAAAGCAGTCCTTTTATAGTCAAAGTCAAAGCATTTATTTCAAATAGGCACATAAAAGGCACTTTTGAACGTCAAAAATTATCTTAAAATAGAATTGATTCTAGTCGTATAGATCATGTGTATAATACCGCATCGCGGTAACAAATAAGGTTCAAAACAGCGATGCGTTTGACGTTAGTTGAATCTAATGACCACCAAAATAAAAGCAATTTTGCAGTTGATGGAATCGAACAAAAATCCGTAGATTTGCGACTAAAATCCGTATGTCCGGTAGACAAGACTAAAAATCCGTAGATCTACGGACAAATCCGTAGGTCTGGCAACGCTGAATTCGAATTTCGAACACTCTTGTTTTACTTTTGTCGTGTGATTAATTATTCATTTATAATATACAAGATCGAACCTACTTAAAGATCCGATCTTTACAAAAATATTTAACATCAGAAGTGGGATAAATCGTACTCACTTGCAAGAGTACGATTCAACTTACGACTGTTACTCCGACCCTTATGTATGCAGCGCGGTAACGAAACCATAGCGAGATCTAATTCGACGCCAACGCCATCTATCGAGCAAGCAGACAACATTTACCTTTGACAGAAGATTTATGTAAAAAGTTCTAAGCTTTTTTAATGAATGTTTATTCGGTTTAAAAATAAACTAACATTAAAAAAAAAAAATTCGAACGTCAGTCTCGCGTCATTTTTCAGAAAACTTGTTGCGAATAGGTAATTTTATTTTTAAAATCCCTTTTTTCTACATGCAAAACAAAGATTTCGACTATTTAAATCACAAATAATTTTGTTTGAATTTTCATTCCTCTTAAAAAATGAACATTATTAAAATCTGTCATTTTCATGCACGGCCCCTTAATATGCTAATGACTTTTAGGACTTATTTGTATTGATAATTAAATGTTTAAATATGCCAAACAGAAAAAAAAAATGCGGGCGTTATTTGAATTCATTTTTTTTTTTACATTTTTACATGGTATTGTGTATGTTAGTACAATGTTATGAATCAAAAAAATAATTGATAGAATAGTTGTTGCTATCATTACATAATAATTCATTCCTAATTTCCATAATATCTCTTCAATTTCATTCAGTTAACGATAGTAGTTAAAAAAAATTAAAATGTAACAATAATAGTTGAAATGTATAAATTCCATCTGAGTGTAATTTGTAATATTGGCATATGTCACCGGAAAATAACAAGAACCGCAAATTTATAAATTTACTAGGAAATTTATAAACTTCCGTAGGATTCTAAACGAGAGATAAATTGTATTATTTTACGCCCACATTTTCGCAAATTGATAAACTTACCGAACTCACGCGTAAAATAATAAGTAAGCAATAACCAAACGCCATGTGCGCTCTGATTGGTTGAATATGTTCCTTCCCCTTCCTCTCCACCGCCATTGTTCGCCATGGAACATAAACAAACCATTTGTTCGTGTGTTTTTGTAAAGTTTTTAATGTTGTAACTGTGTTGCAACTGTGAAAATAGTTTTATTTTGCTAAGGTTACTAAACTAGACCCATAATTGTACCTAAGTCTATGGACACAACCATTGCCACTGTCAACATCGACCAATCAGAGAGCAGTGTGTTATTTTCCGTATTTTAAAAAAGCGTAAAATTAAATGCTCTTCTGTGATTGGTCGAACCGTTTAGAATGTTACGAATGGATATTCGTTAGTTTATAAATTTACCACGAGACGTCGCAAATTGATAAATTTGCGAAAATGTGGGCGTAAAATAATACAATTTATCTCTCGTTTAGAATCCTACGAAAGTTTATAAATTTCCTAGGAAATTTATAAACTTGCGGATCTTATTATCTTCCGGTGACATATATATATTTTTAATTAAGTTTAATATTAATTTAAAATCAAAATGTTAATAAAAAATTAATTTGGCCTTGTATACTGCAAAAATAAAAAAAATAAAAGGCGAACGTCATCACGGGTGCAACTATTTATTTGTGAGTAATGTTAGCCGAAGTCGTGGTGCTTGCCGCGTTGTTGATTAGCCGGTGGCGTCTGAAAAGAAAAAGAAAAATATACTTATAGTAATTTTTTTGTGTTCACTGGTGAGGGATTCTCACAAGTCACATCAAACAAGTATCCCTACCAGTGGAGATACATCAGTAGGGATATATGGAACAGGGGAAATTATCGGTGTCTACATCTTTTTTTTTATCTATTTTCCTATCGCAGGCATTCTGGAGATTTCTTTGAAATAAGAATAGAATATGGAATACTCTTTATTATGTACACCAGCCCCTCACCAACCCAGCACCTCTTTTTTATGTGTAAGAAGCATCGCTTTGGTACGTATTTTTCTGTTTTTTACGGTTCTGTACCTCGAAAGGAAAAAACGGAACCCTTATAGGATCACTTTGTTGTCCGTCCGTCTGCCTGTCGGTCAAGACAATTTTTCTCAAGAACGCGTGGAGGTATCAAGCTGGAATTTATATCAAACACTCAGGTCTACTGTTCCTTGGAGCTGTGAAAAAATCAAACTTCTAAGCCAACGCAATCAAAATATACAGCCGTTTATGCCGCAAATTTTCGACACTCGCAAGGGAATCAAAACCTACAGGGTACTTCCCGTGAACTCATAATCTTGAAATTTGATACGAAGCAACGTCTTATAGCACAGATAAAGGAAAAATTGCGAAAACCGTAAATTTTTAGTTACATCATATAATAAAAATATTTTAAACAGGTTTGTGCAGAACCCTCGGTGCGCGAGTCCGACTCGCACTTGGCCGATTTTTTTTCTTGCCTGTTTATACAAGGTGGCGCAAAAGTCATCACCATATCGGAAAATGTCAATTCTACTTTGACACTACAATACATGTCAAAAAAAGATGAATCGCTATAGGTACTCATAAAGAACGCGGATGTTTCGGGTCGCCTAATATCTCTTGTTTTGGTCATTTGCACTGGCTGGCAAGATCACCTGATTTAAACGTTCCAGACTTCTTTTTGTGGGGTTTTTGTAATCATATGGGCATTCAACATTACAGCTGGCGAATGTAGGTGTACTGTAGGTACAGCTCTTCGCTAACCCTTCGGAGAAAGCAGGTGCGATGTTACAAATACAACTCTAAGCTGAATGGCCAACTATATCCCCTAATAAGGATGTAAGCACTTACTGGTTGGTGGTGGTGGAGGAGGTGGCCCTCCGAAGTTGCAGCCAGCCTTGGGAACGGCGCTCATCCCGCTCTGGAACACATTGTCATCATTAGTTAGTACCGCCAAGTCTTTTATATATTCGTCAGTATCCAAATTATTTCCTTTATCAAGTCAGGAGTCAGGACACATAATAACTTTTGTAGATACGGCTCTGAGCAGACTATTAAAAAAAAAACATTATTTATTGACTTGATAACAAAGATCAAAATATATACGCCTTTGACCAATGTCGAGTTGATATCAACCTAAAACCTTTTTGGTAGTAGAGACTCACCTCTCCTACACCGTTAAATAAAACATTTTTCATAGGTGAAGTTTAATCTTACCTAGTCTTACTAGGGGGTATCGTGTTACCCAGTAACTGGGCTGTGGAGGTCAGATAGGCAGTCGCTCCATGTAAAGTATCTACTGGAGTTCAGCTGAATCCGGTTAAATTCAAAGCCAAAATAGTTGTAAAAGGCTAAGCAGACGATGAGAAGAAGTTTAATTGGTGACTCTTTGACCAAAGAGAGAGAATCGGCATATGCTTTTCACATATTTTATATAGACACAGCCATAGTATTCGATTTCGACAATGCAATTACCGGGCAATGCCAATGTTATAAAATCCGATTACCTACTTTCCCAAAATTGAGAACGATAAGGTGTAATTTCATAAACTATGTTTTTACCTGACTTTGCCAGAAGGAGGGTTTTGTTTTTTAGAGAGTATGTATGTAGGTATGTATGTATGTTTATATAATTGTTTGGCACGCTCTGTGGCCTGAACAGCTCGACGGATTTTTGCTTGAGAGGTGTCGTTAGATTTGTATTGACTGTGAAAGTGACACTGGGTATATCAAAGTAAAAAAAAAACCAAAATGGCAGATTTTTGGCGCCATATTAGATATGCCTTCAAAAAAATTTTTTTTTCTCAACACCTATCGAGTGGGGTATCAAAATTAAGGGTTTTAAACGGTGATTACAAAAATATCAACTTATATGGTAAAAAGTAATTTAAACTGACAAATCGTAAAAAACACATATCAAGCACTAAATCGTCTGCGAAATCTTTCACATTTGTAAACTAAAAAGCTGGAAATAAAAAAAGTAATTAAAAAATTAAAAAACCTGACTGCAACCTTATACTAAAACTAACTGAAAAGCTAAAAACAAGCCCATTTTAAATTAAATAAAAGTTGGAAGCAGGCGGGACCCATTTGAGTTTGAAACTATACCTAATAATGATATGGGGGGCCTGCTTCCAACTTTTATTTCATTTAAAATAGGCTTGTTTTAAGCTTTTCAGTTAGATTTAGTATAAGGTTGCAGTCGTGTTTTTTAATTTTTTTAATTACTTTTTTTTTGGATAACAACAGTTCAGATATTATTAAATTCTACACGTTGATTGGGATAATTCAAGTTGTACTCACCACCGCAGCGAAGGCAATAGCCATGATGGCCAAGAATGCTCCAAAAAACTTCATGTTTCAGCTACTGATCACGAACTGACGAAGTACTATGTACCAGACCACTATGTAGTTTATATACTAGAGGAAAACTAGGAAATTGACTACTTGTGACAATTTGGGCATCCGGTGAACGAAATAATAACAATAAAATTATTATAAATATAACCTTCCACTAAGTGTTATTCTGTCATTTGTACGCGACGATGCGACAAAATTATGGTGCTTAGCTAATTATTTAGATGGATGCCTAGTTTTGGTGTAGGTCTGTTAATGATAGATACCTACAGAATAATGTTGAAGGAAAAGCAAACCGGAAAGAAAAGGTTCATGGAGTCTTTAACTTCTTCTTAGCAAAATATTTATCTAAACTTTTACACCATAAGGCACATCTTTTGTCAGCGCACACTGAGCAGTACTGCATTTTTTTACTGTCTACGCGAAACTAAAATAGAATTGAAGACAGCAAGATACAATTTTCGAACGGAACAAACAAACGGAACGAACATTTTTTTAAATTTTCACTTTAAAGGTCGTAGCACACGTATCAAATCGGAATGGGATCGGCACCGTATCGCCTTTCGCGTCGCTGTCAAACAGGCGTCAACCTAACGTAAGCACGTAACCTAGGAAGCTCCGATACGTCAACTCGGCTACGGCTAGGCGATGACGCCGCGCTTACGGCTCGCCGACCGCTAGTCTATGATGCCGCAGGCAGACCGGAGGGGTGAGAGGGACAAGGGTGCACGAAGAGACGTAAGCTCGGGTACGGAGAAACGTAAGCGCGGGGGACAACGAGCCGTAAGCGCGGGGACGACGAACCGTAACGCACCGCACCGCGGTTTGTGAGCTTATCCCGAGGCGAGGCGATTACGTTACGATTCCGAATAGTGTGCATCGCAGTAGGGAGTTTTATACAAAGAATACTGAACGACTCGAGTTGATACGGTGCCGATCCCTTTCCGGTTTGATACGTGTGCTACGACCTTATATCTGAATGTATGTTCCAATATCACGCAGGAACTACCGGATAGATTTTGTTCAAATTTTGCATAGATATTCCCTATAAGTCTCAAGTCAGCAGCCTAATTGCGGAACGCCAAATCGTCAAATGATTCTGATCAGTTGGCTTCATTTCTATCACAATTGGCTTCATTTTACGATTTTCGAATTGCGAAACTCTAGTTTCTGCGCAGGGCCTTAACGTTCATAATTGGTTTCATAATAAACTAGAGTTTCGCAATTCGAAAATCGTAAAATGAAGCCAATTGTGATAGAAATGAAGCCAACTGATCAGAATCATTTGACGATTTGGCGTTCCGCAATTAGGCTGCAGGTCTGTACCATATCAGTGCTATAAATGATCACACTATTATAGTATTCTTCTATAGTTTACTGCAAATTGTAAAAAGACGAGCCAAAACATTGCAGATAGTTACAGATTTAACTTTATAAATGATTCAATCGATCAACTCAGCCTATCGCAGTCCACTGCTGGACATAGACCTCTCCCAGACAGCGCCAGAGCATTTTCAATGGAGCTTAGGTATGTACTCACGGAGGGGCGAGCATGCCGCCTGCATGGTCGAGCAGTCAAAATTTTGCTTGACCTTACGCGAGCATTTTGCAGTTCGCTGTGCGCTGACCCCAGCACCCTAATTGCGTAACACACTATCAATCGGAATCAGAATCATTTTGAAGCAAATTGCTAATCCATTCCTTCATAAGTTCGAAAAATTTGTCTGCTCAACCCGTAAATAACGCAATGAATGTTGTTGAACTGTCAAAATGAAACCGATTCCGATTGATAATGTGTTACGCAATCGCCCTGCTGGTCGGCAGCGAAGAGTCCTGTGGCGCGGTGGTTTTTTTTTTCCGCAGCCTCCTTGCGAGACGACTGTTTCGCAGGAGGCTGCGGAAAAAAATTCTAGAATACTTTAATATGCTTTTCCTTCAAGGAGTATCTTTAATTTATTTTTAATAGACGTATCGTATGTAGGTAAGTACCGGTTCGAAGGCCTGATAACATGTAGGTGTCTTAATTATTTAACAAGGACACTTTGTGTAGCAAGGACTGCTGCTGTCTCTACTCTACGAAGACAAAGTAACATTTCGTTTCTTTTCTTTTTTAAATCAGTAATTTTGTGTTTCGTTTCTATCTTTTCTACGGCTACACGTGTTGCATAAGCATAATCAGGCTATAATATTCTTACGGCTGGGACATAGGCCTCCTCTCTTCGAGAAGGAGTGGGCTGAAATCTAACATGAGGGCCCAGTGCGGGTTGGTAGATGTCACGTCTTCGAACTTTTGGTTCTAGGTCATGCCGGTTTCCTCACGATATTTTCCTTCACCGTTTTGAGAGCAGTAGTGATGAAAATATTAACACAAAGTAAAACGCCTGCCTAGGTTCGAACCCTCGGACTACAACTCGTAAGTCGGGGCCGTTACCATTGGGCCACCACTACTGCTGCTACTCACATACTGGTTTATTATTATTATTCTGCTGCATGCATCACGGACATTAATTTATCATAATAAGCAAATTACTCCATCAAGGAAAACAGCCAAGTAATCTAAAGGCATGATCTTTATTTAAGTATAGTGGCCTAACAAGAATTGTGGTCTTGAGATAATAATCGATCTCTGTCGACAACGACGAAGTGCAATAAAACAAAACATGGGATGAAGCTCTTTATTTGTGAATAACTTGTAATATCAGTATATTTCGCTATTGTCCATTATATTTCGAGGCCTGCCAGTGTTTCGTAGTGCTGAGGTTTATCCGCTACTTGTTGCATCTGTAATAAAAAAGGTCAATATTAATGATACAGTCAGATCCAGGATAGTGTCCTAGTTTTTTTAAAACAGTAGCCTATATATATTTTATATAGTTCCAATTGCATGAATCAACCAACTTTCTAATGAAAATCCTGTGCAAAATACTTATATTAGCATTTCCATTTGTCTTTATACAATCAACATCTTCCTGCAATAGTCAAAGCCAAAGCATTTATTTCAAATAGGCACATAAAAGGCACTTTTGAACGTCAAACCTGCACTTGTCCCATGTTAGGGGCTGTGCCTTCCATTCTCCCCTGTCAACCATCACTTTATCGTTCAGTTCCTTTGTCGTTCATTTCATTCCTCACTCGTTTACATCCATCTTTTCTGTGGTCTTCCGCTCCCTCTCCATCATTATGATACGGTTTATCCCTACTCGTTCCCTTCATCTCTCCTCGTAATTTTTTAGATGACCGCTAAAATCATCGCTGTACGGTTAGTGTCTAGTTCCCCCATAGTTCAGAATAAACAGCAAGTTGTCACAGTCCCGACGTGCAGTTGCCGATTACTTTTTTCGAATTTTTATTTGTCCTTTTTTTATATTCACGTTTTTCGTAACAGTTTTTTTCTATATGTCTATCGAAATTATACTTACTAGTAGGTGGTGGTGCAGTGGGGGGCGCACGTGGTTGTGGTCCACCACCACCGCCGCCGCCGTGGCAGCCAGCAGACTGTTCAGCTGTGGTCATGCCACTCTGGAAATAATTTAGGCTTAGATGACAATATCAAGTCAGTAGACACTGATATATTCCTCTTCTATTTGTAAAACGGTGGCCCATAACCGATTATAATATTTTTACTAGGATCTTTCATTTGCGTTACCAAACTTGCTAAAAAATATACCTATATATGTAATTATATTTCTAACGCCGACATACATATAGTATATTTATGAGCATAGCAAAGTGAACATCTTTGCCCCCTTCCATCTTGCTAAGTCTTCAAATTCAAAATAATTTATTTTCAAATATGGGTAAACAATATGCAGATGTTTAACATTCATGTAATAATTGTACATCACAGTCTTGGTATCACCATATTACCAACAACTACACCTTTCGTTATGCAAAGTACATAAAAACTTTTTTACAAAAAAAAAACAACCGACTTAAAAAAAAAAACACTACAAAGTGAAAAATAACTTTAATTTCGGAAGTAGGTGTCGTTGGTTCCGCATTTTCGTTTTTTGACACCGACTTCCGAAATTAAAGTTATTTTTCACTTTGTAGTGTTTTTTTTTTTTGAAGTCGCTTGTTTTTTTTTTTGTAAAAAAGTTTTTATTTTTCACTTTTTAGTTG
The DNA here is from genome assembly GCA_945859645.1 of Amphipoea oculea. NCBI lineage: Eukaryota > Metazoa > Arthropoda > Insecta > Lepidoptera > Noctuidae > Amphipoea > Amphipoea oculea. Next base: position 937,367 of record OX243884.1, read on the forward strand.
TTCACTTTGTAGTGTTTTTTTTTGAAGTCGGTTGTTATTATTACTAGCGGTCCATATGTACGTATAATTTCGAAAGAATTTTCTTTTAACTTCAAGCCGTTGAGGAGTTGTACCTTCCATCATCAGCTCATCCACCTGAGATGATGATTATCAGATGCAAATACTTGAACAGCTTTAGAAAATATATGTATGAAAATGGTACTATGTGCCTATAAAATTTGAAGGTTGCCCTCGATTTCCCTGGGATCCCATCATCAGATCCTGACCTGATGATCATGGGACCACTTGGGAAGTATACCCTTTCAAAGAAAAGAAAAATTTTTGAAATCGGTCCAGGCGTCTTCGAGAAATCGGGGAACATAATAAAAAAAAAAAAGATTCCGACGAATTGAGAACCTCCTCCTTTTTTTGAAGTCGGTTAATAAAAAGGAAACACATATTTTTCAAACTGTGTATACAGAATATAAAAACAAATTCAATAGTTTATCCTGCAAATGTTCGGATACACTGCAATAATATATGCTTTATTTATCAAAAACTTTAGTTTTTTTTATCATAAATTAGGCGATGATGCCTTCTATAAAAAATTTGGTAGGTGATTGTATACACGGGGAGCCATGCAAAATATACTATTATTTAAAAGAGTTGTTTTATTATCAGGACAACTAATGTGTCGTTTACTTTTATATTTAAAAAAAAAATGAAGATCTTACAATGTTAATAATTTCATAAATTTATGTGCATGAAAGTGTCAGCAGTTTGAGAATTTTATAATATTCTATGCAACTATCTGTTTATTTTGGACACATCGCTACTGAGCCTTAAAAGCATCATACCTACAGAATGTCCCCAGAACATTATTCCATATCTTATTATTTATCCCACATAACCACGGTATGCGGACAGTACAGTCGATATATCGGCCATTTTGGAAAGCATACGTTGATTTAATTTTAAGCACAAATCCTTATAACTAGTGTTCAACGATGCTGGCTTAAAATTTTGCTTATTTTAAATACCTACTTGAGAAAGAGAAAGATTTGCTAGATAATTATATTTTTTCGAAACAGTTGAAATGGTGCTTCATTTTCCAAAGAGGTGAAACCATCATCCTCCTGCTTGTGAAAATCCCTATGAGTGATAGAATAATTGTCGAAATGTGATAACATCTAAGATCAGATAAACCCTGACAGGTTTTTGTTGTGTGGCTAAAACCAAAATGCAAATTAGGATTAAGTGTTTTGGAAATAAATTATGACCACACGACTGAAGTGAAACTTCAAACGTATTTGGCTATGAGAGGAAGAGAGAAAGAAAATGTGCGCGCGCACTGCTTTCTCTTGCTTATATCCCCCACTCAACCCCCGTTCGCCTCGCGCGCCCGTAGCCCTTAGACATGGGTCGTACTTGCAAAATCAAGTACCAGGGCTTCCAAGTACGTCCACCTTAAGAAACCAGGGCCTAAAACCAGGGCTCGAGATACTTTCAAGTATTTTCTATCTGCATCGAAAACTGATCCATAACTTCATACAAATAAGAAGTACAATCGCGTAATCAAACAAAAGCCCTGTTGGAAGTAAAAAGTACTTGCATAGGAAATTGATCCGTGAATTCCTATACATAAGGAGCACAATCGCGTTTACAAATAAATAGTAAAAATACTTGCATACGAAATTGTTCCGTAGACTCTTACCACACCTCGGACACTCCATACAACGCTCGCAAAATAATTACCTATTACTACTACATAAACAAATGACGTTTGTATACGTGCAAATGTGTGCGTGAAATCTAGTAGCGTAAAAAAAAATGGCGCGGAAAGCAATTTGTGTCGGGGAACCGAACGACGTCGGCGGCGGCGCTGCCCGAACGTGTGCATTATTATGAAGTGACCAAGTAGTTCAATTGTTTATTTATATAGACGGGTTCGTAATGAAATAAAAACAGTAAAATAGTTTAGTTTAAATGACTTTTCTGTAAATAATGGGTTATTAAATCGCATGTTATTAAAAACTTTTTAACAAAAAAATGAAACCTCCGAAAAAACAGAAAAGCAAAAAATAAAAACCTTTTTTATTTTACCTTAATAAATAAGTTCTTAAACTAATGCAAGTATACCTAACTAATTTTGAGTCGGCGCCAAACAAGCAACTTAATATCGTTGCGAGTGGTCGTGCGGAGAGCGCATTTTTCGTTTGGAATGTTAATATTTAGCGCTGGAGATTTCACGTTGCATTATTAATTTGATTTGGCTATTTCTATAAATTTAAGGTAATTTAGTAATCTTTGTTCATTGATTGTTTGGCGCCGACTCAAAGTTTTTTAGGTATACTTGCATTAGTTTAAGAACTTATTTATTAAGGTAAAATAAAAAAGGTTTTTATTTTTTGCTTTTCTGTTTTTTCGGAGGTTTAATTTTTTTGTTAAAAAGTTTTTATTTTATAATTTTTTGAGGCTATAATTTACTTATTACTGCATGCTTAATTTTTGATTACTTTTAAAATGGCTACCTACCTTACTTTAGATATTAACTGTTATATAATCCTACTTTAACTATTATTTTTTGTATAGTAAAATACTTAAGAAAACAGGCTTTATATACCAACATAGATATGCCTTTAATTTTAATTGTAATACACAGCTCAGCATTAAAATCTGTGAATGAACAACAAATCACCCCTATTTTCCCACCCTTAGGGTAGGATTTTTTTTTCCAAATTTACATGGGACCAATTTCAAAGTATGTTCTATCCATTAAAAAAAGAATTATCAAAATCGGACTAATCTGTAAAAAGTTATGCGTGGTCATACATTACAATCAGTGAGTGAACTATCAATCATCCCCTGTTTTCCTACCCTTAGGGTTGTATTTTTTTTTCCAAATTTATATGGGACCACCTTCGGGGTATATCCTTTCTAATCAAAAAAGAATTATCAAAATCGGACTGCTCTGTAAAAAGTTATGCGTGATCATACATAAAAAAAAAAAAAAAAAAAACATACGCGTCGAATTGATAACCTCCTCCGTTTTTTCCGTCGGTTAAAAATGCGAAATCATACAAACAGTATATGTAAATACGAATTCGGAAAAGCATCACAATATCCAACCATCGTGATTAAAACTCAAATAAAACTTTTAAATCGCATAATTGTGTGTCAGCAATACAGCGCTGCGGTTCGCGAGCGCCCTTGCTAAAGAGTCGGCGACGAATACCTCGAAGTGCGGGGTGAGGTGCGGTATCTGATATGAGGGCGAGGAAGGGAGTGTCCTTTCTGTACGTAGTACTATTAAGTATTCTGTGCTCTTACTGATAAGGAGTATGATCGCATTTGCGAAAACAAACGCGGTTGTTGAACTATTTGAGTACCTACGTACCTACTCGAGCGTCGAGGCACGACGGAGCGAGATACTTTCAAGTATTTTCTATCTGCATAGAAAACTGATCCATAACTTCATACAGATAAGAAATACAATCGCGTATTCAAAAGCCCCGTTGGAAGTAAAACTACTTGCATAGGAAATTCATCAATGACTTCGAATAAATAAGGAGCAAAATCGCGTTTACAAATAAATACTTGCAAACCATTAAAGTAAAAAAAACTTAAGAAAAAAAAACCGACTTCCAAAAAAAACTTTACAAACTGAAAAATAACTTTAATTTCGGAAGTCGGTGTCTTTGGATCTTTATTTTAGTTTTTTGCCACCGACTTCCGAAATTAAAGATATTTTTCACTTTGTAGTGTTTTTTTGAAAGTCGGTTTTTTTTTTTCTTAAAAAGTTTTTATTTCACGCTTTTTAGTGGGTCTGCTTATAATTTATCTAAGTTACAATAGCCTAGTGATCATCGCCTTTTACAAACAAAATATTGCTTTTCCCGATACAGGGAAGTTAATTGTTGAGGAGTTCTCCAGATCCACCATCAGCTCCGTATCACCATTCACATTGTGACGAGCATAAATTGCTTAGCAACCATATTAAAGTAATCGAATCGCAACCCGTGAAATACTTAGATATTATTGAGTAGTTCCGGTGGCCATCTGTGGTCTTCATCATCAGTTCCACATCACCAAATAGTGCTTTCCGAGAGCAAATGCACGAGTTACTATAAAAAATACCCAAATCGCTATAGGTGTGCCTATAATATTTGAAGAGTTCCTTCGATTTCACCAGGATCCCATCATCAAATCCTGCCCTGATGTTTTTAGACTAGATGCTGATAATCCTGGCTGCAGCATCAGGCCAGACTTGTCAACATTGCATTGAACTTAAAATTTAGTCCTGTTTAAAATGAGCCCAAACACGACTACGGTGCTGTAATTTCAAGGTTGGTACTTTTTCTAATGCTCCTGGCTTCAGCATCAGGTCTTTATGTACTTCGGTGTTCCTCATTAACAGTACGTTTATCCACACATCGAGCCCTTTTCAATGAGCCTTAACACGATATATCTGCTGTTAGTTGTCGAGGAGTTAGGTACTCTGCAGACTATCCTGACTGCAGCATCAGGTCATGACTTGATGATCATGAGACCAAATGTGGCAAATGCCCTATCAAACATCAAAACAATTGACTAAAACAGTCCTTGCCTGTTCGAGTAACTTCTTACTGTTAAGGAGTTGTAACTTCCATCATCAGCCCAGCTACCTGAGATGGTTGACAACCATACGCAAATACACAAGATACTTCGTAAAATATGCGAAAAACAATAAGTGAGCCTATACAATTTAAAGGTTGCCCTCGATTACTCTAAGATCCCATCATCAGATCCTAACTTGGTGACAGTGGGACCACCTCAAAACTATCTACTTTGGAACAAAAAAAGAATTTTGAAAATCCGTCGACAATTGGCGGAGTATTCGATGAACAAACATACAAAAAAAGAAAAAAACATACAAACAGCCGAACATAGTACCTCCTCCTTTTTGTGAAGTCGGTAAAAAATACTTGCATACGAAATTGTTCCAAAAGGAGCATGATCGCATTTGCGAAAACTGACGCGGTTGAGTACCTACGTATTTGAGCGAGTAGCGAGTAGTCTTGCAAGTATTTTGAGTCGGTACCCGGTGTGCGTACTTGGAAGCAAACACCTGGTGTAAAAACCCGGTCGCATATTTATGCGACCGGGACCGGGTTTTTACACCAGGTATTTCCAGCTATTTTTTACGTACCTTCCCTACTCGCGATCACACGTTTTCGTAACGCATTCGCCAGTTTACTCCCCAAGTCAAGCGCGCCTAAAGAAGTTTCACTTCAAAAAAATAAATAAAAAATAATCGAAGTTACTTTTTTCATGGATTTTATGACATTTCTATATAAATTGTGTTTCTGAGAGTAACTCACCACAAGAGCGAATGCCAAAGCCATTATAGCCACAAATATTCCGATGAAGTTCATCTTGAAACCTTGACGTTGCTCCAAAGACTGGCCACTGCCACTGTCAACCCACATTATATGTAAAATATAGGAAAAAAAATATTAGAGACATACAAAGGTGATAATGTGTTCTTCCGGTAGACTATACTTATGTACATAATCACAATAATTATAGTCATGTTAAGCGAACATTTCAATAATAACGATGATGTGTAGATTTTAGTCCAATGAGTCTACGTCACCTTATACAAGATGGCTGCGATTTTGCGGCAGATCATACAGGAAATGTAACTGAAAGTAATTTTATAGCACTTTAGATAGTTTGGGAATACTGGCATCGTTTACATTATTTTCTGTAAGTGTAGGCCTATTAAATACATAGTATCATTATTGTATCACTATTCACATTCATGCGTACCTTTATTTTGTTATCACGTACCATTTGTTGGCAATCCTTAAATAAATCACGGCCTCGTGGCATCCACTGAAGAATATTATTGTACCTCCTCTCTTTTGTGCCATGCATGCTTTGGTCTGAGCTAGTCTTATCCGCCATCACCCGAATTCCCTTTAAATCGAAACCTGCTCCCTAATTGCGTAATACACTATCAATCACAATCTGAATCATTTAGAAGCATACTGCAAATTCTTTGCTTCAAATTCTTTGCTTCATATGTTCGAAAAATTTGTCTGCTCAACAACGTTATTTGATTATTGGAAGAAAAGTCAGTTTGCTGAAAAACATGTACTGAATCCATCCGAACCCTATAAATTTTCGAATCCTAATTTTAAATTGTGCCATGTTTTGTGAATTGTGATCACCAGGGTTCATGCTTGTGATCTGCAATCATGATATACGATACTTTTCGAATTTGTTGTAGAACTAGTCAAAAACGGCTGCTTCTGGCTCTTTTCCCGGGTATCGGACTATCCACTTGGCTTGCATGCGTATGGCGTTTGGGTAGCTTTTACCCGCCGCATACAACCCTTGGGAGCTTCGAGACTAGCAAATCCGTTCTGGCCCGCGACACATGATCGTCGTATCACCCGCAACTCCGTCGAGGCGTGCTACGTCGAAGGTGCGGTTTGTCAGGATCTACTAGGCGTATTATGCTTTGGGACTGCAGTTCATCAGGATCGACTTTTTACTTTAACCGGTCAAGGACCGCGGGACACCGATCGGTGACCAAACAATAGAAATTCAATTGTGTCTCATTAGCGGAGCTTGACAGATTAAACCGCTACGCTTAACTAATATAGTAGTACCTCCAGGGTTAACATTTTTTTAAATTAATATTTAGCTTTAACTAACGAATATTACATATGAATTGTTTATTTACCCCTTCATAATAATTTATTATGGTTCTAACTTCTCATCTCACCTCAGCTTTTCCTTTGGGGTATGTATTAATATAGTTTTTGTCATTATTGATTATTTTTGTAATGCATACTTTATGTTTTTGTCATTATTATGTATCTCTTCAGTGTTATTGGCTTTACGTCGTTCTAGTGGGATAAATAATAATAAATTAACCATCGCTAGTTTATCCAGACTACCTGCAGTATTGTCTCTCCGTTCTCCCATAATCAATTCAAAGGTAAAAAGGACGGCCCATTGTGAAATTATACATTTATATCTGTAATTTGTATGGTGTACATAATATAAAGATATTCTATTTACATTTAGCAGTAAATATATACGAGTATTTACTGCTAAATTATTTTCCGAAGATTATAAGCTCTCAGCTCCATTATCTTACACCCATATTTAAACAAAGAAAGAAACAAAAAAATATGTTAGTCATAAGATAACTTACAAACTGACCAGATTTTTAACAAAATAACAATGCAGTATAACGGATTGAAGGACATCATTTCAATTTGTCCAAAATCAGACATCAACATTTTAATTAAAATATTTATTCTTACATCCATCCCTAAACCAACTTAATCTAATTCTAATTTCTTGAAGCTGCCTTGAAGCCCGAATTCCTTCTCTGCTGGGGAGGGCTTGCCTCCAGGTCGGAGGGACTCGTTCACACGGCGCTTGTTCTCTTCGCGAATGAAGTCTGTGTTCGCTTGAATGCGTTTGATCATTTCATCTGGAAACAAAGAGAATGTGGGATCAAATGAAGATTTTCTATTGATGACTGTCTTAGTTGTTGATATCTCGGAAGTATAAAACGTTCGCTTTTTTATAAAAATATGGCGCAAAAAGAACACCAATTAGATCAGTAATAGGCACTTATGAACTTCGATTCAAGATACTAATAATTTCATGGGACTTAAACATAACTAGCGAAATGTGGATATACTTAGGTTACTTCTGCATTAATGGTGCTAATACATGCGTCATGTTCGTGAACGGGCGCCGTCAGTAGGGACTGGTCATCTCTTTGCTGCCATGTCTTATTTTATTTTAATTTAATATTTGAATTGTTGTTTTTTCTCATCTTTTCATTATGGACGCTTTTAACGTTCTGCATCGTTCTCACATGTATAATTTTTAAGATGTTTTTGATGATGTAACCAAGACTTTGTAACCATATTATTTTGATTTAAAAGAGTGTCCATGGAGTTTCTTGCCCGTTCTTCTACATAGGTACCTACGCTTTGGAATGGGCAACTAACTTCATCTTTCTGACTGACCGCCCCTTGACAGTTCAAAAGTGCCTGTAATTGGTTTAATTGAAATAAATGCTTTGAGTTTGAGTTTGATTACCCTTTTGTTAAAACAGGAGTATGTTATGTTATTCAATGTCCTAATAATAGTATATTTATCAAAATTCAAACTAAAATTGTTATCCAACGTCTTTCGAGTAACACAGAACAGCCTAGACGCTTAGACTTCGAATTTCTTAAAGAAACATAATTCTTGTCCAGAAGGCCAGCATCTGAATCCATGACCATACTCTCTATGGATTCCTTGGTCCGAAATAAAAAATATTATTATCTATACAAATAAAATTCAAAGTACTGACTGACTGACTGATATATCAACGCACAGCTTCAACCGCTGGTCAAAGAGACATGAAATTTGGAGGGTGTGTTCTTTGTGAAGAGTTTTTCGAAATTCCACCCCTAAGATAGATAGATAGATAGATAGATAGATAGATAAACCATTTATTTGGCGCACACAAAAGACAGCACAACACACAAAAGTACAACATTAGATGAAACCAATTACCCACATGAACAATATAAAAACAAGGTGCCAATACAAAAACAAATAAAAAAAAGGAAAAACATACATATCTAAATGAAAGTGACACTATGAGTCTATGACGAATATTTAAAATAAAATTAGCAACGAAACACAGTGCGGTGTGCGTCTCAAGGTTGCACCAAATGGGAGTCCAGCTCAGCATGTGCCAGGCAAATGTACCTGACGCTGATATTCTGCTGGATCCCTACAGTGACGTACGGACGTTGAGCAGACGAGATAAATTGGTGTTGTGACAGGTGTTAAGTGCAGACTGAAGTTTTGTAAGTATACCCGACACTCATGTAATCTACAGTAAGTTTTGCATTGGGAAACGTTCTTGTTCGCAGGTGTGTTTGAATTGTGTTTTGATTACCTGAATCTTACATTATATATAAAGTTATATTATGCAGTATAATGTGTAAATGAGTAATACTATAATTAAAGTTGCGTAGGTGCGAATAAAATAAAACAATTTGACTAGAATAAAATTAAAATTAAATGCGCTTACAAAAAATAAATATAGGTAAGTAACATGTGTAAGAATTATAACTATTATCCAACAACACTGACCAAAAGATCCACAAACTACTCAATTACTATACCTTTGTTCACAGGTTGTAACCACGTGATACGCTACACAGACAGATTGGTTCGGGAACGACACGTAAGCCAGTTATATAATGGACGTGTTCGAAGCAGTCATCCCTAGACTCTTCTGCGAGGCAATAAGAAACTGCCGTAGTCGAACTCTGAAGGTACCAAGAGATTTAAGATTCCTTATCGGCGGGGGAATATTGTTCCAGCATTTAGATGCGGCATACCTAAAGCTTCCCCTGAAAGCAGCTGTCTTGTGTGAATGAGTGGAGAGTTGCTGCGAGCACTGTCTAGTTGCGCATTCTCTTCTACTAGCGATCCAGCTCAGTTTATTGTACAGGTATGACGGCTGCTTGTACTTTATTACTCCAAAAAGTAGGCATGCCAAGTGCAACTTACGACGCGATTTCATCTTGAGGATTGAGTGGTTATTTAAAAATGGCGTTACGTGACTTCTTGGCGGGATTGAGAAGCAGAATCGAGCGCAGGCGTTCTGCACCCTCTGGATCAGTCGATCAGTTCTTGCCAGCAGTCGAGGGCCAATAACTACGTCCGCATAGTTTAGATTAGACAGCACGAGAGACTCAGCTAGCTGGATACGCAGTTCCTCTGATAGATAAGGCCTTATTTTATAGAGGACCTTAAGCCGGTAAAAACAAATGCGCACTGACTCTGCCACGTGTGCTTCGTATCTCAACCCAGTGTCCATGTTGAGACCCAGATTACGTGCCTCACTGACTCGGAGGTGTCTGACTAAGAGGGTGAATGGGGGGAGGGTGAAATGTTACGCGGACGAAGTCGCGGGCAGAAGCTAGTTAATTTATAAAGAGTTTACTTAACCGATTCAGTGCGATGGTAGTTTTTTCAAACTATAGCGCCTGGCGGCGAACAAAGGTTTTCGTGGCGAAAAAATTTTTTTCATGCAATATCCCGAAGCTAACACTGGAATCGTAATCTGCGTGACAAATAAAGACACTTTCATTTACGGATAACCACTGAAAAATGGTGTTTTATCCGAGATTGTGGCTCCTCTCGGGCGCCACACGCCATTCACAGAAGATACCTATGGCGCCTCTACGGCGCCATCCGCACGGAATCGGTTAAACTATTACTAGTAGTCTTTTAATTAAAACTGTGCCCCACAAAACCTGTTTTTCACGAATTATTTATATTTCTTGTTATTACAATATGTTCAGTCTCTGTAAAAACATTAAAATCCCCCTACTAACCTCTTAAAGTAATATGATCCTTATACTCCCCGCCCTCCTCTTTCGGCAAGGCTTTCTTGGAGATTAGCTTTTCGAGCGACTCAGCCCCGATCTGGTGCGTATGGATCATGTCCATCAACTCCTTCTTGAGGTAGGGTCTGATCAGCGTCAGCACCTTGTCCATGAAGTACGGCGCATTCATGAAGTGCACGCCTTTTAGCTTGCAGAACATGCATTCCTGGAATTTGTAATGGTTTTATTATTATTTATCAATACAGGGTGAAATTGAAAACATGTGACAAATCGAAATGGGAGATTGTACTCATCATTATGAACAACTTTTAGTATAGGACCAAACCTGAAATTGCGAAAAAAAATCAGCTGTTCCCTACATTTATGTTCGCATAACTTGTCAAAATGTAGGGAACAGCTGATTTTTTTTTTGCGATTTCTGGTTTGGTCCCATAGTAAAATTTGTTCAATTTTTCAATTCAGTTTTTCAATTTCAACCTGTATAAAGCTGCGTCTACGATAGACGAGCCGAGCACGAGTGGAGCACAAGCCGAGCACGAATTCATATGGCGAGGCGTGCTCTTTAGAGGCTCGTAAGTCGGTCCACACTACACGAATTTGTGCTCGGCTCGGCCTTTCTCGTCAACATGGATTGAAAGGTGTCTCAACATAATATTATTTTTACCCCATCTGTTTTATGGAAGTTTAATTACTTTTCCTAACCTTTAAAAATTTATTTATTTACTAATCACAAAATCCACAGCTCTTTGAAATTTTCTCTTAAGATATTACCTGTACCTGTTCTAAGACGGATTGGAGTGTAACTAGATCGAAAATATACCAACCTGTAGGAAATACAAGACCTTCTTCACGACCATGAGATCCAGCCTTAAGACGTGAGACAGAGTTGATGTATCCATGTCGATAAGAATTACAAACCTGTCAACAAATGAACAATTTTTTAGTTTAGGAACATTTATTTCTTTTTTGGATGAATATTTTCCTTGCTCTTCCTATGGACATCTTTGAAGATGACCAAAGCATTTGGTAGATAGAAGCAGTCTGTATTTTTACTTCATGAGGGGCTTGTGGCTAAGTAATAAAAGCCGCACGGGTCAATCGATCAGGTCCGTGGATGGGTGACCATCTTCACATACCAAGACCCCTCCGTGCCTCGCAAGCATGTTAAGCCGTTAGCCCCAGCTGTCACAGCTGTGACATTAAAAAATGCATACTGATGAAGACAACTTTTTTGAAGTCGGTTAAAAAAATACTTAAATGTATCGCACGATTCTTAACATTGAGATATTTTCTAACCTACACGTGGACGACCATCAGAATCTTTAATAGGCACAACCGTCATCATCTGCCTGCCTTTTCCCAACTATGTTGGGGTCGGCTTCCAGTCTAACCGGATGCAACTGAATACCGATATTTTACATGGAGCGACTGTCTATCTGACCTCCACAACCCAGTTATTGGGTAAAAGGATACTCCGTGGTAAGACTGGTTGCAAGACTTTCGGACTGTCCAAGCATCAAGAATGACAACCATTACCAACGGCTTTACGTTCTTTCCGAGGCACGGAGGGGTCTTGGTATGTAGAAAAGGTCACCCATCCACGGACCAACCGCGGCAAGCGTAGCTTAACCTGATCGATCGAACCGTGCGGCTGATATTTCTTAGCCACAATTTAACTTTATAACTCGTATTAGTTTACTTTTTTTTAATTATTATTATCCCTTCGTAATGTGGATCCACGCGAGACAATGGCTTTTTAATTGTGTCTTTAATTACGGCATTCAGCGGGTTAAACAAGTTTTGTAAGACAAGTAGGTATTTATCATAACCAGTGATCGGAATAGGCTGAGTATATTTACCTAAAGTTTAAAGAACAGAGACGGAAATCGGAGACTTCCTTATGACTTAATTTTTTTTACCGGTATACCGGAACTTTAATTATGTAAATTTTAATTTCTTATTTTATCATTAACAGTATAAATGCTTTAATAAATCGTAATCAATGTTTTGATAAATAAAATAACAAATATTTTTTTTTTTATGTTAACCAACACAAAAAAAAAATATTTTTTAAAAATTTAGTCATAAGGAAGTCTCCAATTTCCGTCTCTGTTCTTTAAACTTTAGGTAAATATACTCAGCCTATTCCGATCACTGATCATAACGAAGCATGCCTGTTAACAGTGCAATAATCGTGTGTCTAAGAAATTACACACATTGCGATTCCGGGTTAAAGATTGCAGCAATTCAAATTAATTAGCATCTTATAGCCTTGTGTCACAGTTATAAATACCTTTCCGGTCATTGTCTACTGTTTACTACATGGAGCGAGGACCTGCGAGGGAATTGCGTAACACACTATCAACAGCAATGGATTTCATTTTGACAGTTCAACAACATTCATTGCGTTATCTACGTCGTTGAGCAGACGCATTTTTCGAACATATGAAGCAATGGATTAGCAATATCCTTCAAAATTATTCAGATGGAGATTGATAGGGAGCGGTTAATGCTCATGCGAATTCCGCACCTCCGGCTATAGGTAGAGGTGGAACACCGCGGTGGTTTTAGGCCCCCTGTCACCCCCACGATAGAGGAAGTCCATAAAGATTTCCACCGCGAAAAAATCTAGTGGTCGCAAGCGCTACTGCTGAATATGAGGTCCTGGGTTCGAATCTCGGGTCGGGCAAAGTATTATTGGATTTTCCTTCTAGAACTTCTCAGTAGCAGCCCGGAGTCTGGATTCGTGTCCGGTTGATGGCAATATATATATTTTTTTAACAATTTATTACCTTAAGTAATACCTACTGTTGACGGGTGTTCTACAAGTTCAACTTACCCTTCGAGGCGTGATGTTGTATGTATGTAATAATGCGTCTTTTCTTCACATTGTATATAGTGCTGGGGAGTTTGTTCCGCCACTTCTTCTTCCCAGCGAAAGCACTAGGAAGTGGTGAAGGGCGGGCGTTTTGGGGGACTGTCTTTTGTAATGTTGACGTTTGAAAAGTGCTGATTCTCAGCCTAATTTGAATAAATGACTTGCTTTTGAATGGACATTTTTTGTAGTAGTAGCTATGCTAGATCTCGCCGGTTGAAAGGGTACAGGTGCCGAGTAACATTGTGGCCACATGACACCAGATGGGCCGTTGTTGGAAACTTACCCAGGCCAGGTCCCTTCTTCATACTGCCACAAATCGTAGACCATCATGAGAGTTCTGACGGCTTCCATAAGGTTGAAGTTGCGAGGCTCTGGGTCTAGGAGACGAAGGTACAACACCCGGTAGCCTTCCACTGTCGGCGTCGCCAGTGGAGCAAATAATCTGGAAATATGAAACGAAAGTTTTCTCATTAGGAGGGAATCGCCAGGGTAGGCCGCGAAAACCAAATTTTTTACGGTTTTTGCAATTTGCGAGTCAGTGTCATGTTGAATGTTGATTAAAATATGATTCGCGAGCATAACAAATAAAACTCTATAACATCATAATTATTGAATGACTATATTATGAAATCAATAGGATTATATGAACTTAGAGGGTTGACTTGATGATTTTATCGATTATAAAAAAAAAAAACAAGAAAAAAGTTACCAAGTTGGTTGGACTGCTCACTTTGCCTTTAGTTCCCCGTATACAGGGTGTTAGATTAAACGAGGGACGTACTAAAGAACAACTTTTACTAACGAACCAACTCTGAAACTCGAAAAAAATCAGCCTTTCCCTATATTTTGATCGCGAGGTTGCACTTTGTAGAGAACAACTGATTCTTTTTCACATTTCAGGGTGCCATTGTAAAAATTGTTCGAGATGATGAGTAGGTACAATGACCTCTTTTCATGTTTCAGTTATTTCAATTACACTTTGTATAATATGGTTTAAAACAGCAGGGCAAATGTCTAACCATGTATCGAGCCTGATGATTGTGGCAGGTTCAAAGTATGCTTCGGAAGATTCGGAAAATTTAAAGGCTAATTTAATTATTAACAACTTCCCGTATACAAAATATATTGAGTAAAGCACCTAACAATGAGTCCACCGTTGTCAAAAATAAGTGATAAGGGTGAAAATAATAAAAATAAAAGTAACGAGTTTTGAATTTATGTAAGTATGGTAAAATAATTATGTAGCAGAAGCAGGGGGAAAAGTGATGGCCCAGTGGTAACGGCCGCGATGTACGAGTTGTAGGTCGTAGGTTCGAACCCAGACAGGTACTTTACTTTTATTTCATCACCACTGCTCTGAAAACGTTGAAGGAAAATACCGTGAGGAAACCGGTATGTCCTAGAACGAAAATTTTGAAGTCATGTGACATCCACCAACCCACACTGGGCCCGCGTGGTGGGTGACAGCCCACTCCGTCTCACTGAGAGGAGGCCTGTGTCCCAGCAGTGGGAACATTATAGACTGATTATGATGATGATAATGTAGTACTTAGTTACTCACACTGTATTACTGCTGAACTCAGCTCTCTTGTCAAAGGCCCGATTATTGAAGAAGGGCTGGAAGAGTGTCCTCAGCGTGAAGTGCAGGTCCAGGACTTGCTTCGACACCTCGATGCTCTTCTGACAGCAGTGGTACACGATTACAAGGTCCACGTCTGAAACATTATTATTTATTTATTTAGGCAGCCCGATACAAAAAGTATGTTAATGAGTATGTACTGACGACAACACATCAAGGTACTACAATCTGTTAAATTTCTTTAATAGATTTTCAACTTTATCGCTAAATTATAAGGTTCAAAGT
Organism: Amphipoea oculea; assembly: GCA_945859645.1. NCBI lineage: Eukaryota > Metazoa > Arthropoda > Insecta > Lepidoptera > Noctuidae > Amphipoea > Amphipoea oculea. The sequence goes on from OX243884.1 coordinate 952,521, forward strand.
TCATTGGGAAAATTTTACAGTTTCGGGTAGCATGATGTGTTGGCGTCTGTACAGTGCTCGCCAATAGTTAGCTGACAAAAAAAATCTGCTGTTCCCTACATGTTTGTTCACATAACTCGTCAAAATTTACGGCACAGCTAATTTTTTTTTCGCGATATTAGATTTCGTCCCATAGTAAAAGTTGTTCATAATGATGAGTACAATCTCCCATTTCGATTTGTCGCATGTTTTCAATTTCAATCTGTATAAATAATTGTTTACCTATATGTGTGTGACATTGTCATTGTTTCCTTAACATTGTTCAATCACAGCTAAATTAACTTCAAACAATACACAAAAGCCCTAGATAAGTACCCATTCTTAGCTTCTATGCCAAGACATTGTTAAACTGCATGAAACGGATATCAAACATCATTGATCAGCCAATCATCGTACTTAAACGTTTCTTAATAATCGATACAATGTAAGCTATTATTGTAACAGACGTATCTGATATCTGATGAAATGCACTTAGGCACTATACAAGGTCAAATTAAATTAGCTAGGGAAACTCTGTAGACGTGATGGATATCGATGATAAAAAAGAAATTATTTTGATGTTTTTTTTTTTTGTGGAGTCATCTGCCTGTTGTTGTGTTATTCACATGAAATATCAGTTTCAATTTTTTTTTATACTTCACAGGCGTACCTAATTGGTATCGTAACCTCAACACAATAAAACATATTTTCTCACTCATACTTGTGAGTCATACTTAAGTACGGTACTAACAATACGCAAAGAATTACGAATAGAAAAATATAGTTGTCCTAACTCAAATCAGCTAAAAAATGAGGTAGGACTTTTAAGCCTGATTTACATAACGAAACTAGATGCGCAAACTTAGTAGTTCATTGATAGTTTCACGTGTAAATAGATTATTATCTACGAGTACACGTAAAACGATTAATGAATAACTAAGTTTGTGCAACTAGTTTCGTAATGTAAATTCAGCTTTAGTCATGCGAGCGACGATATGTAGGTATACTAGGTATCCCTTGACGACCTTTAACGACATTTCAAGCATTTGTGTAAATTATACAGTAAGAAACTATTATTTGCCTCATAAACAATGGAATAGGATGGTCCGAGCGATTACTATCAGGCTGTAAAAGGTTAGTAAAATCTCACGTTTGAACTGAACGTGATGGATAATATCTAGCCAAGATACAATGGGTTATTTATAAATATACTTAATTCTATAAAACACCTGAAAAACTAAGTGAACGAAAAAAAAACCGAGTGTGCTTATGACCACACGACTGAAGTGAAACTTCGCTATGAAAGAAAGAGAGAAAGAAAATGTGCGCGCGCAATGCTTTCTCTTGCTTATATCCCCCACTCAACGCCCGTTCGCCTCGCCCGATCACACTTTTCGTAACGCTTACGTCACGCGTTCGCCAGCTTACTCCCCAAGTGAAACGTGCGTAAAGAAGTTTCAGTTCAAAAAAATTACTCATCATCATCTGCCTGCCTTTTCCCAACTTTGTTGGGGTCGGCTTCCAGTCTCACCGGACGAAGCAGAATACCAATATTTTACATAAAGCGACTGCCTATCCTCCACGACCCAGTTACTGGGTAATACGATACCCCTTGGTAAGACTGGTTGTCAGACTTCCGGGCTTCTGACGACCCGTAACGACTGTCAACCATCCACGAATGACAGCCGGGACCAATGGTTTAACATGATTTCCGAGGCACGGAGAAGTCTTGATATGTAAAGATCGTCGTCTATCCACGGACCAATAGCGGCAAACGTTGCTTAACCTGATCGATCGACCCGTGCGGCTGGTATTACTTAGCCACAAGCCCAACAATAACTTAGTATTAATAAAAAAATCAATTTTGGCTGCACATAAGCATATCATATTCCATTACACCTTAGATACAACATTACATCTAAGATATTATCGCACTTTACTGTAAACGGTTTGTTTACTGTCTCATGAGCCTGCAATCACATGATTGCAGGCCCATGAGACATTTCAGCTTTATGTCTAGGAAGGCAGCGCATCAGTCATCAGAACTCTGATATTGCATTGCAGATGTCCATAGACGACTCTGGAGTCTCTGAAAGCCGTCGGCTAGTTTAATGCCCAATAACAAAAACCTATTAAAAAACACGTGTAGGGCCCCCGACCCTACACGTTCTTTTTTATTGTTTTTTCACGGCAGGAACGAAGTTGAAAATGAAAATCCAAGATGGCGGCTGGGAAAATTTCTATGTGTAAGTACAGATAATATTATTATAATACTAGCTGCGCCCCGCGGTTTCACCCGCATATGTTTCGATCCCGTGGGAATCTCGGGATAAAAATTATCCTATGAAACTATCTGTGTGCCAAACGTCCAAATCCGTTCAGTAGTTTTCGCGTTAAAGAGTAACAAACATCCATCCATCCATCCTCACAAACTGTCGCGTTTATAATATTATAGTAGGATTACTAGGATAAGTAGGATAGGATACCTGTGAGATATTTCTCAGGCAGATGTGGTTGCGTCTTGAGCCAGTCGCGTAACTTCTTGATCTCCTCTGGTTTGATGTCCGGGTTCTTCTCATACTCCTTCTCTATCGTTATCGGCTTCACTACACCCGCCATTTTGTTTCTAAAATATAACAGAGTCGACTCTTTAATAATAAAATATTTTTGATCAAATAGGTATTTACCGCAACATTAGAATAAACAGGGTAGCAGGGAATTGGTAGTATTCTGAACCTGGGTTGAAATATTTCGTCAGTTAATTAAAAAAAAAATAGCTGTTCCATACATTTTGGCCACGTAGGTATCGTAACTTTTATAAACAGCAGATTTTTTATTTAATAACCGACGAAAAATTTCTAGGCTATGGGGTCTAGAATCGTGTGCTGAATGCATGGTTACAGGTTGTACCCCTACCACCTTCTACACAATACTCGACAAGAACCATTGGGCAGTAGCCCACCAGACTCAACACCCGTCTGGACAGAGGATCTTCCCTTTTCTAAGGAGGATGAGGAGCTTAACACCCTGTTTCTCATACCAGTCAGCTTGGGTCACCGAAACACTTCAATAAATCCTCAAAAGTTTTCTCTACCTATATGTATTAAGTACTGCTTTTCAACAATCAACCCTATCTTTTTTTTATGGAATTAACCATAAACAAGATCTATACTATTACTATATGTAATACCTTAATCAAAAATGTGTCAACTCTGACCTCGGAAATATATAAAATGCAGCAAATAAATAAATGAGATTACAAAACTAAAATTCCTTTTTTGGCCAAAGAATCAGCATTGCCATAAAACGTGGCAATGCTGCCAGCCTTTTGGGCACGTTTCCTGTTGACAGCGATGCGGACGAATTTTTTGATGCCCTTTGGTGACCTCTGCAGTACCGTCCCAGAGACAAAAATGATAAATGATTTTATTTCTGTAAGTGGGTTTATACAAACACTTTATACGTCAATCATATTTTAAAAACTAGATAAGGTCGGTGTTTCCTATCTGACTACTCTAAGAAGAAAGGCTGAATCAAACTCGGAGGTCACAGACTCTTTTAAAAGTCCATCTTGGTCAGATCATGTGAGACCATGTAGATTGGTGTCTGAAATGGTCTTTTGAGGAAAGAACCACACAGATTGAGTGGACCTGTTTAGTAAGTGCACGCATTTGTCAGTAAACGTGCAGCTCAACTTGTCCAAAATGAAGAAAAATCAATTTATTACCAAAAGCTTCGACAATTAATTAATATGGGTCACCCAATAACCACTCAGTCAGTGGCACACTGACACCATTTTTTAAAACAGGTTGGTGGCCACAATCAATGCTAAAATGGTAGCGAAGCTGTGAAGGAACGCGATTTACCTAAATACAACTTTAAGTAAAAAAACAGAACTGTCTGATATTATTCTAAAACACTTTCACCTAGCCTTGTTGTTATAATGCCAGTTATAATTACATATGAATAAAAATGCAGATAATAGGCTAGTTTCCTAAAAAATTCTAATTAGTCCGTCAGTTAGATTATCGAAAAATAATGGACCCATATTTTTTCTTTTGTCAATCAAACAAAAAATGACAAAGATAAAGCGCGTCAAAATTTGGGAGTTGGGGGTCGTGACGTCACGCCGTGCGACAATTTTTAGCACGGCGTGACGTCACGACCCCCCACTCCCAAATTTTGACGCGCTTTATCTTTGTCATTTCTTGTTTGATTGACAAAAGAAAAAATATGGGTCCATTATTTTTCGATAATCTAACTGACGGACTAATTAGAATTATTATTTTTTTACCCAGGAAACTACCCTATTAACTGCATAACAGATTATGCAATAAATTGTCTGCATTTTAATAGATATCAGAATATCTATTTCCATGGGATAGAATATTAACATATAAATTATGTATTTGTATATCTATGAAACGGTATACTTGTATGCACATCATGAAGTAATCAGTATAATCATTCCGGTTGAGTAGAAATAATGAACTATTGCGATTTTCTTTAAAGATAAAGTTAAAACGCTTCATACACTAATGATTTCATTTAAAAATGTTTATGTCTGTAGTACCTACTTACACACCTCTGCTTCCCTGGATGAACATTTTTATTAATAGCCATACTTATAAAAAAGTTAACAGTAGGTTTAAAAGCCTTATTACACTACGCAATACACAGGGGCCGTTGCCTAAATCTGAATAGTAGTAATAAGAAATATGGATAAAATCAGGAATGAAGTTATCCGGAAAGCAACCAGAGTAAGAAAACTGATGTGGCAGTGGCTAGCCATGTTTGTCGAAGGACCGATGGCCGGCGGAGCAGACGAGTCTTAGAGTGGAGACCGCGTGTCGGTAAGCGTAGTGTGGGACGCCCCCAGCTAGATGGACCGACGACCTTAAGAAGGTGGAGGCGGAGGACAGGGTGTTGTGATGCAGTCTGGAAGAGGCCATGGACTGCGATAGGCTGAGTTGATTGAATAAGAAAAAGGGAAGATATTTAGGGTCCGATATTTAGGTGATGTGTTTTTAATAGGGTCTCTTATTAAAAAACACATCACCTAAATATCTTGTAGTGTAATATGGGTTTCACTCAGAACAAGGAAATAAAAACAATATCAGTGTTTCGCAACGATTAATCCTGACACGTTTAGCAATCGCGAGTTATTCTAAAAACTAGATTCACCAGATAATCCATATAATTAAAAATTCAATTATTCAGATACATCTGTTATTATAATATTCTACAGAGTGTTACAGAAAGGGTATATCAATACAAACGGGTTGAAGAGTGTATCTGGTCTAGAATCTCTGTACAAAATTTCAGCTCAAAAGCATTAACGTTGAAAATGCCTAATATTTTTTTATTTCGACATCACGGCGCTGCACTGGCGCGCGGCGGCGTGATGTGCGTGTACTAGGTGCACAGACACACTACAGATAATGGATAATGACCCTCGTAGTGCGGTGACACGTTTGTTATGATTTCAATTTAATAAACTATCGAAATAAAAAACTATTAAGCATTTTCAAAGTTACTGCTTTTGATCTGAAATTTTGTACAGCGATTCTAGACCAGATACACTCTTCAACCCGTTTGTATTGATATACCCTTTTCGTAACATCCTGTATAATTAAAATTAAATACTTTGCATCTTCTTGATTTTTTCCTACAGTTGTTATTACATGTTCTCCTGTAAGACATTACAATTAAATCGCGTAGCTATTTACCTATACATAAAACTACTTTAATTTTAATTTTAATCAATGCAAAAAACTGTACCCGCTTATTCATAAAACTTATCAAACCTATTTAAGTTAAAATGGGGTTTGTCTCTTTCTTACACACAGAAATGACAACGTGACAGATAAAGACAAACGTTCTATAAACCTATTTTAGCTAAAATAGAGATAAAATAGGATTATGAATAAGGGGGGTAATCTTTAATGTGATCTTTATTTTTAATGAAAAGAACAGCAAACAGTTACGTAATAAGAACTTACAACTACGAGTATAATAGTTTAACAAAATCAAGTTTTGGTAATAAGTACCCATCCCACAACGCTGCCCATAGGTACCTATAAAAAAGTAAATAAAAAATAAATGTATTCGCTAGGAGTTTTAGTTGCAGCACGTGTAATGTGTGATTAAATTAACATAGTATAATGAACATTAAAAATAAAATTTAAATAAAGATTCATGATATGCCTAAATATGACCTTAGTAAGTCTGATGATGATTTTCAGAAAGGGTACACACATAGCATTAATTTTAATAAAGAACTGCAGATCAGCGAACAGCGGAGCGGATGCGGCTTTTGAATATACTCACAGAATAATTGAAGATATCAATATTTTGAAAAGTACAATTATAAGAGTCAACCAGGTTATATTAAAACGTTAACAATCTAAGCTTGTGAAATTAAAATGAATGCATAATAATGACCTAAAGATAGAACCTTGGAGGACCCCTTTCAAAAATACAATAAGGATACAAGAAACTTCCCATGTTGGCATATCGTTTTTTATGTATGTCTTAATGTCTGATAATAATCTTCAAAACGTGCAAATTACTCTTGTCGCAATTCTAAAGCGTCTACTTTAAATATGTATATGTTTAGAACAACACTATCAAAGGCCGAGGTCAAATCTTCCCATATGTAGAACATTATCATTTATTAGCATACCTAATTTAAATTAAGGTTTCAAAATATGTATAAATATGTGAGAAACAGTATAAATATAGTTCGCATCTATACAATGAATTCCTGCATTCATTCGTTTAGTCCACTCTCGTCCCCTCGACCCCTAAAAAAATATTTGTTCATTTGTTTCCTCTCACCCCCTAAACATAGTTCACACTCGACCCCTAGGGGGCGAGATTGAATTTTCATACAAAGGACAGGCATACCCTGTCCACTTTCAACCCCTAGTTCGGTAAGTACCTAAAATTTATATTTTGGTACAGTAAGGTACAGAAAGATAAATAAACGAGCAATATTAGAGAATACTTATAGTAGAATTCTTCATTACCCGACTGCGCCAGAAGGAAGGTATGTTTTTCGAGTGTATGTTCTTTGGCACGCTCTGTAGCCTAAACGGCTTGATCGATTTCAGCTTGAGAGGTGCCGTTAGATTCTTCTTAATTGTGAAAGTGACACTGGGTATATCAAAATTGAAAAAAAAATGGTCGATTTTCAGCGCCATATTAGGTCTTATATAATATTTTTTTTTCTTATTACCTATCGAATGGGTTATCAAAATAAAGAGTTTCATAAATAGCTTGCAAGAATTTATGCAACTTTAATGTTTACATGTAATTTGGAATGAAAAATGCAAAAATAAAAAATATTCAACGTTATAAAAATAAACTAAAAGGCTGGAAATACAAAAAGTAATCAAAAAAAATAAAAAACCCGACTGCGGTTAAAAATTTAAACTAAAAAGCAAAAAATAAAATAGTTTTTTTAATTACTTTTTTATGATCTGCAATAAGTCTTTACTTTTACCATACAAGTATACAATCTTAATAAATATACGGACTTAATTTTTCTAAACAAAGACTAACTGGTATTTCTTTATTAACAAACTTATTTAGAATATAACTGATGCGTTTGTCGTTGTCAATATCGTCTGATCTTCGTTTAGATTGTGTTGAAGATATCATCTTAACAACTTTTTGATAATTGGAATCATCTTCTATGATTTTCAAAAATTGTATAATGTTGGTGGTTTTTGCTAAATTTCTATTTAGCATAGCATGCCAACCTTCCAGTTTATTAGTGGTGCGATGTCGTTCACCACAACAACACCATTTATTTTTCATAAGTCGGTTTTCAAACCACTGTTGTACGAAATAATCATTAAAGTCTTTCACACACACACATCTGGGCTGTCTTCCATGATATAAAGAAATCCATTATCTATTTCTTCTTGAGGAAGATGTGCCAAAACTGTACATAAAGCTACATGTTTCCGAGTATTTTTTTTTTTTTTTTGTTAAATTTAAAACATTCGCTTTTCTCCAAACAGCCCTGTTGAAATGATAAAAACAACCACTAATCACTTGATAACTACTGAAAAGTATTATAAAAGGGTATTTTAGTTAAATAGTATGCAACTATAGGGTACACTGATGATTTATCATCGTAACTGTACTTTGGGGGTCGAGAGAAAACTAAAACTTGGCTGGAAAATAAAATCCACTCTCGACCCTTGGGGGTCGAGAGTAAACTATAGTTAGGGGTCCAGTGGACACATTAATTATTAGGGGGCGAGGGGTCGAGAGTGGACTAAACGCATTCATTGTACAGATTCGAAAATGAGGAAAACAAGAAAAATATACATGAAGGTATGTTTATTTAAATTTATGTACATAAATATGTTTATGTAAAATATAATTTTCAAAAAACAAAGAATTCTCGTAGTTAATGGCTATACCTACTTAAGATAAGAATGGGATTCTAATAACAAAGAAACTCATACTAAGGAAATAAATTTATTTTATAATTGAGCATTCAGAAATATTTAATAAGAAGAAACAACTAAATGATTGAGTGATAAAAATATTCGAGATACTCACCACTCATTAAGACAATATACATAATGTTAGAATAAAGGAATAAAAGCACCCGTAACTTACTGGAATGTTGTAATATTATATATTATTAAGTAATTGTTCCCAGATTCAATCCAGGAAAGCTGTACTCGAGACTAAATAAGACAATCTCATAAAATCCATAACCAACGAGCGTGCTACCTAAGTGTGTACATTAGCTGTTTTATATATTTGCCCGTTTCCAAGTCAAGGTAAAGAGTAATAAGCACCCTCAAGTTAAAATGCGGCTATTACAAGTAGGTACTTGATAATTTGCCAGCTCAATTCACATGGATTATTTTGTAAATAGTAAATCATGTTTAAGTCAACTTCTTATACAAAATACTCTGTGTGCGAAGTACTTGCGACCTAACAAGTTTTTGATATAAAATTACGATTTCATTTACTTTGTGATTAAGTGGGAATTTAAAAAATGTTAACATATATTTTATCCGTCATTCAATGACAAGGTTTTTTTAAACCTTTGAATAAAATCGTTACGATTTTATTAAATAATTAATTTAGATAAACGAGTCTTTCGTAATAGAATATATTCTCTACCAAGGCTGCATTCAAATAGGTACCAAATTAATGTTTTATTCTTAATTAATAAACTATAGTGCATATGCTATAGGAATAGTATTTTTGTTACAGAATCTTTTACAATTCATAAACATGGCCAGTCCAATTAGCATTTTCTCTGTTAGATTATCTATACAAATAAGTAAAATTGAAGTGTCTGTTTCTTCTGTAAATAGTTACATAATATAAGCTAACATATAAACTATAATAATATGTTCATTTATATGAAAAAATATTGATTAAAAATATAAAACAAGTAATCTCCTTACTTGTTTTACCAACGTATGTATATAAATAGAACAACCGATCGACTACACTACAAGGCAACCTTGCACTTGACTGGCTTTATATCGCATTAAATAACAAGAAACGCGTTACAAAAAAATATTTTGCAGAGAATCTACACTACTTACTGCATTTTAAAGACAACAATCTCCTTAGCTTTAACCCTGGAGCTCGTAATGTTGATAGGTTTTGGAAGGAGCCGTTGGAACGACATTTCCTACTTTGGCTCAGAGTGTAAACAATGCACTAGCGCATTTCTGTGGTTCCAGCACGTATAGAATGACCACTTCAATCTCTTCTCTACGAAGAATAAGCATATTATATCTTCTTTCCACACAAAGTGAAAAGAAGATATATGATATGAAGATATATACTTCTTTTGTTTCGTTTTGATATGACGCCGTAGAAATCTTTTTACAATCACAATCTATATTTTTATCTTTCTTCCGTTTCTACGATGGTCATGCTACGTGCGCTCTCACCTCTTAATGAATCCATTAATTCGATTGATTTACGATCCTATTTGATCGAAATTATTGCTACACAGTCTCACCTAATTTGTATCATCATCAGTGCTGTATATTTTCCTCTCCAATTATAAACCACTATTCTATCATCTGCCTCTCTTCCATCTATTACCAAACATCCTGTAAAAATCATTTCTTCAGCTAGCCTAAAGGCGTCGTAGGCAGGGATCTCCGATTACTCAATAATAATTAGTAGTACATATCTACAAAGGTAAGTACTTCAATTTGTCAAGTTCCGTCACCAAGGAAATCCCCCATTAAGGCCAGGTATTCCCAATTTTACATCACTTTGATTTAACAATAAACAAAGAAATCGTGATTTTTTAAATCGAAAAAAAAAACTTGTTCTAGTTTACTTTATGTATTTTGACAATTTGTGGTTCAAAACACGATATCGAAAACTTCACTCGATCAAAAAAAAATCCGAAAAACAGGCTTAATCGATATTTTTTTTATGTTTTTCTTGTTTTACTCATAGTTTATAAATGTTTTACTACTAAAAAATCATATCTAAAAAAAGGCAATAACGTAGAGAAAAGTAATTTGTGGTTGCATTTTACAAAATAGCTTAATTCTTTTAATAATAAATTATTATATAACACAGCGGCTCGCGTTCGTCAATATCCAGCTTTATACTTGAACCGCTCTGCCGCCCGGCCCCCGACAGGACCCCGATTCAGTATTTGTCAGTACCGCTTCGGCTATCAGACGGGGAACCCGTGTCACTTTGCTTGCGCTCAAAAGACCCGATTGACAACGTTTTATGTTCTGAAGAAATTATGTAATAAAGTAAAATGAAATATAGATGTAAAATATAAGGCCTCGTATTTTTATTTTTTCCAAATTTTGTAGTTTTCATTCATAAAATAATTTTTGAAATGGTTTAAAATCGTAATCTCATGTCAATGTCAAAACATTGTCAGAAATTTAGGGAGGTAAACGTACCTATTTTAGACAGTTCCCAATGTGTAATGGTGTTTTCAATATATTCAGCAAAACTATTTTTATAAATATTTTATCTATTTATTGATACAGGGTGTAAAAAGACTTATAGCCGTCGTACATCAAACTAAGTAACATTGCACAAAAGATCTGTGACAAAAGTAATTGCTGGAAATCGACTTTAATTTTTGGTGTGAAAATTTGCTGTATGCGCACTACCACAAACAGCAAATTTTGCACCCGCATGTAACTGTACAGGGGTCCTGGAGTTGTTTTCGTAAAAAATATCGTTTATGCTCACTAGTTCCTTCGCGTAGTTCCTTTGAAGGAACTACTGAGAATTTTTGGATCAGTAGTTCCTTTGCAATAGCTGAAGGAACTACTGAGACTAGATATTTCCTTTAGCAGTTCCTTTGAAGGAACTACTGAGAACTTTTTGATCAGTAGTCCCTTTGCAAAAGCTGAAGGAACTACTGAGACTAAATAGTTCCTTTGAAGGAAATAAACATATATAATGCTGCCCGCTGCTGCCGCATGCAGGACCGTAGGTTCGGTAGGAAAAGAAAGAGAAGCGCGATGACACAACGGTGGTAATTTATTGCAAATATGAAGCTATTATCTATTTACAAAAACTATTTAATAAAAAATAATCCATCACTGAATGCATTTTGGCATCAGAAATTTAATGGTATATTTTTAATTATAATTAAAAATAAAATACTTTTACAAAGCATTAAAGTAAAAATACTTGCATACGAAATTGTTCCATAGACTCTTACCACACCTCGGACACTCCATACAACGCTCGCAAAATAATTACCTATTACTACTACATAAACAAATGAAAATGCGAAATCTTACAAACAGTTTATGTAAATACGAATTCGGAAAAGCATCACAATATCCAACCATCGTGATTAAAACTCAAATAAAACTTTTAAATCGCATAATTGTGTGTTCGTATCAGCAATACAGCGCTGCGGTTCGCGAGTGCCCTTGCTAAAGAGTCGGCGACGAATACCTCGAAGTGCGGGGTGAGGTGCGGTATAATACCCGCCACGTAAGTTGGCAAGATATTTTGTAGTGGGGGAAGTTCGCGCATGCACAATTTCATACATTTTTACATGCGCGAACTTCCCCCACTACGAAAAATCTTGCCAACTTACGTGCCGGTAACTGTATCTGATATGAGGTCGAGGAAGGGAGTGTCCTTTCTGTACGTAGTACTATTAAGTATTCTGTGCTCTTACTGATAAGGAGCATGATTGCATTTGCGAAAACAAACGCGGTTGTTGAACTATTTGAGTACCTACGTACTTGTGTCCGTACTTGGAAGCAAATACCTGGTGTAAAAACCCGGTCGCATAAATACGTACCTTCCCTACTCGCCCGATCACACGTTTCCGTAACGCGTTCGCCAGTTTACTCCCCAAGTCAAGCGCGCCTAAAGAAGTTTCACTTCAAAAAATTTTTGACAAAAAATACCGACTCCCAGAAATACTACAAAGTGAAAAATAACATTAATTTCGGATTTTTTGGATTTCTTTGGATTTGTATATTACTTTTTTGCCACCGACTTCCGAAATTAAAGTTATTTTTAGTTAAAAATCTTATATATCCAAAAAATGTATGTAATGTGCCGTCCATAAAACATGGAATAGAAAGTGAAACAACTACCATGGAACAACTAGCATCACAATTTAATATTAAAAAAATAGAGCCTTGTGGTCTTTTTATTGATAATGAGTTACCTTTTCTAGGTGCAACTCCGGACGGAGTTGTGCAGGGAGAAGACACAATAGTAGAAATAAAGTGTCCAATTTCTGCATTCAGGACTTCGTTGGACGATGCAATAGATTAAAAAAAATAAGGTTTTGGAGGAAAACGAAAGATGGACTTTCCATAAATTTGAAACATCTTTGGTACATTCAGGTGCAGGGACAACTACACATAACTGGTAGAAAAACATGTATTTTTGGCGTATGATCGGGATGTAAAAATCATATCAAAACTGAAATTATACAGAAAGACGATCATTATTGGGCAAAATTCATGAGACCTAAATTAACAAATTTTTACTCATCCATCATACCTACATGTTGCCAGAGTTATGTGATACCAGACATACACGGAATGTGGAAATTAGGGATTTAAGGGAATTCACATAAATGTTCTTGCTTTCGTCATTCTCCTCCTCTTGATTCTTTTTTTTTTAATTTAAATGTTTTCATTGAAAATTAAAAATTTAAAAAACCCCCGACTCAAACAAAAACCTCTAAAAAGTAAAATAATAATATATATTAGCCCTTTAAGTTTAATATAAGTTGCACGAAATATTTTGATCCAAGCGTCCTCACGTCGGGGGACGGCTAATGAAAATTGGAAGTTAACAGCAGTTATGTTTCTACTAGATGTAGGCGCCGCCTTAAAAATTCTCGGCGGCGGCGCGCTGACCAATTTCAATCGGCGGCGGCGTAGCGCCGGCGGCGTAGTTTTCTACTACCTCACAACTAAAACTCGCAATCTACTCCCTATGTTCTTTAAGCCGGCCGTATCGTTTTAGGCGGACGACAGGAAAATGTCAGTCCTATACAGTACAGTAAATACCTTGTCCAGATCAGGTCATCAGGTGCAAAAAAAAAACAGTTTTCTAAAGGGACACTTTAATAGCCTAGTAAACAATTTTTTAATATAAACACAGATAATAATAATTATAAATTATGTAAGATTGATAATCAATCTTACATCTTACATATTTTATAATTATCATGAATAAATATGATTTTAATACCCCGAATCGAGCTCAAGCGAGATCTTTTGGCCGTAACTGTTAGCCCAGCTACCGAGAATACCCTCTTACTCGGAGTGCTAGTGGCAGGTATACAGAGTAAAGCTCTAGCAAGAGCAGCAAGATGACTTGCTGCTCTTGCTAGAGCCTTACTCTATAAAAAAGAAGCATTTCCTGATGGAAATGCTTCTTTTTTATTATTCCAATAGGATAGTAAATCACCATTTTATGGTTCTGTAGGATCAGCACCAGCAATGTAACGCCAACATTCTTGCTCTATTGGATCACCTTGAATGCCTTGGTATGAACTCTTACTATGTTTCCTTGACAGTTTGTGCAATAATGATGTGTCAATCACATTGCTGGTGCTTGTACTTGCTGCGTTTTCGGCTAAAGCTTCTGGCTCGTTATTAATATTAATGATTTCCCTGATGTACGAGGAAAGGAATGACGTTCTGGTCATATTCCGGTTTTCAAGATATAAATCTATTTCTGATAGACTCATGACACACACACACACACACACACAGATACGTCAAACTTATAACACCCCGTCGTTTTTGCGTCGGGGGTTAAAAACAACTTATTTTAAAATTCGTTCTATTCCAAACCTCCGTTAAAGCCAAAATGTATGAAACTTTATAATTGACATCAGTCATTCCGATGACGTATTATTATGCGTTATAACCATTGCGTGCTCTTGACAGTGCTGGGTTGCCAGCTGTTTTAGAACCCAATGGCTCGCGACGATTGGAAAAGACCAGACAGATTGACCATAATGCCTTAGAAGTTAGGTCGGCCTTTGGTGTGTGATGCAACATGTATCGACTACCTTGCGCCACCCCATCTTCCTATTACGGTTGGCTGTGCTAGTGCGATTACTGCGGGTGCAGAAAACCTCAAACAGCGCAAATAGATACTCTAATCTTATTCCGACTTATATGTACCAGCCGTTTGGGGCTGATACACTAGGGCCATAAGGTCCGAGTGCCTACTTAATTTTTCGAGAAATCGCCAAGCGATTGGTCGACTCTTCACGTGACCAGAGGACTAGCCTATTTTTTGGCCAAAGATTCAGCAAAAAGAAAGTAATTTTAAGGCTTTGTCATGGCAAAGGATTTTATTACTAATCAAGTTATTTTGAATCTTATTTCAATGAGTTTAGAATTCATGTTACTTTATTTCGATACCACGATGCCGGGAAATGACGCGACGTGCCGCGGGACGCTGCGGCATGACGCAACGCGCCAGGGATGCTGCGGCATGACGTGTCATGCCGTTTCATTCCACGTAATGCCGCGGCGCGCCATTGCATCCCGCGGGACGTGTGGGTCACGTTGTGTCGAGGAATTATGATTGCTAAGCTAGTTGAAATAAGATTGAAACTTGTGCTGCGGTCATTTCGGTTAATGGGACGCAGTCCGGTCTGTGCGGGCTTTTAGCAGGATGCCACGGAACGCCGCGGGATGCCGCAGCACAACCTGCCGTGGCACGCTGTCAGTGAGCTGAGCGCCGGCTCTATTTGGCTGTCGATGTCTTATGGTGACAAATATATGGCGATAGAGCAATGGTCTTTGGTCGGTCATAGAACACTAATGAAGTAGGTACTTATATTGCGGATTTCGATGTAAACTGTATTTGCTATGCGAATGATGAGTGTCTCATGTTTGTTTTGTTATACCTACTTATTATTTACCTGCCCATTTAAAAGAATTTTATATATACTGTACATAAAATGTGAATGTAATAAATTAATGTTAAGTTTAATCATTTTATTTCTTGACATCCTTCCAACAATAGTTCAGTTCACCCTAACTGAATCAGTATGTCAGTGCGAGTGGGATAGAATGATACATAGCGCGGGGAAGTGGGGACAAAATCTGAATTTTAGCTGAACTATTACCAGCCCTTAATGATTTCCGATGTTAATCATATGTTAAGCTTATAAGAAGATATAATGGGTTTGTGAGTTGATCACACACTTGAGTACATAATCACTGGTTGTAGGTCTGTCATCAATAAGCTGCTAATTTAGCTTAGGTGTCGTAAAAGTAGTGGATTATGTGAAGTTGGAACAATTATTCCTATGGAGAGGCATTGGTTTTGTAGTCAGCCATGGTTTTATTTCCTAATTGGCTTTGAATTGATTTTAGTCGTCATTATCTTTCTCCTTATCATCTGCTTAGCCTTCTCATCTCCCAGTCATATTGGGGTCTGCTTCCAGTTTAAATACTAGTATTTCATAAGGAGCGGCCCTACCTGTCCTTCACAAGCCAGTTACTGGTCACGATTATCTTGCCCTTCTTTACTAATTAATTTGCGTTGCGCGGCACAGCTCGTTGTCTATATCAGCCGTCATCACAGAACTCCTTTCTAGCCTGGTTTTTATTTGACTCTAGATCGATTTTTTTTTATTTTATTTTTTTTATTAAAATCGTTTACTTGTACCATGTTTGTAAATATGTGAGCACCATGTATCTATCAGATAATTAATTTATATGTCATGGTTTCGTTTTAATTCTTTTACCTATTGTGGTATAGTAATTTTATTTTAGGTGCATCGTCCTCACATAATGCAAAATATTGTAAAACATTTTAAAAAGTAACGTTGGAGTTTCTTGCCCATTCTTCTCCATACGGAAACTACCTTATAGAAGGAGCGACTAGAATCTATTCTATTTTAAGGTAATTTTTGACGTTCAAAAGTGCCTTTTATGTGCCTATTTGAAATAAATGCTTTGGCTTTGACATTTCAGATAATTTATTACTGACCATAATTATCATTGATAATTATCTGTTGTCTAGATATTAATATACGACTGTATATTTACTTTATAGAATTGCATTCATATTACAATAGTAGTTATCTTGGAATTCTTGATTACCCATATCAGAATCTGTTATCGTAAAGCATACCATTAGAAGGAGATGAAGCTAGTACAAAAACTTTTCTTCAATAGGCTTGCTTCTGCTTAGTAATATCGGTTTACCCATATTACAATAAGGAAATATCTTCCTAGATACAACCTCAAATTAGATACGGTACCTCTAGTAACCACAGTGTTCAAATGTCTCCTTTCTAACTTACTTATTCTAAACAGGTGGTTTCCTTTTCATTTTACGTTATACTAAATCTGCATTTATATTATTATTCTTGTCCCCCGACCGTCGCATCGCATATCCTGCCCACACAATTACTTCATTTGCACTAAATATTCTTTCTGAGTTTTTTTTTTCTTTTTGCTCGGCTCCTTTGGGTCCTAGCGTGATGTTATAATAATATAGCCTTCCTCTTGAATTAGGCTATCAAATGCAAAACGATTTTTTCAAGTCATACGAACGAATCTATTACGGCTAAGTTAATACATCTTTCTAGCGTTCAGCAATAGGTAGATGGTTGACCATTCTTGCTCCTAGTTAACAAAGAACCGGCCAAGTGCGCGTAGACCACGCACAGTAAAGGGTTCCGTTGTTAGAATGAATATTTACGCATGCACAGTATTGATTTGAGCGTCTCGTATTTATCGAATAAAAAAGTGTGGTGCCCCAGTGGTAATGGCTGCGACTTACGAGTTGTAGGTCATCGGTTCGAACCCGTCAAGCGCTTTACTTTGTGTAAATTATTTCATCACCGCTACTCTTAAAACGGTGAATGAAAACATCGTGAGAAAACCGGCATGTCCTACAACCAAACATTTGAAGACATGTGACATCTACCAACCCACACTGGACGCGCGTGGTGGATTACGGCCCACTTCTTCTCACCGAGAGGAGGCCTCTGTTTCAACAGTGGGAACATGATTATGGTTATATAGTATGGTTATCGAATAAACTACCTATGAAAAGCAAAGTTATTTATGCAATTGTAACCGAAAACATCCCATATCTCGAATACTTTTTAATTATGGGCTCCCATTATACCCCAGTACCCCACACGCTTTAGTGAATTTTTTCATTCCTCGGTTTTGTAAACGAGTTGTACCACGCCATACATGTCTGGGTGTATGGGGTGGCACAATTTTAACGTAATTTCAATTCACCTTTGTTTAGCGGTGTACAGAAAACACCGTCTTTCCAATGTTCATAGATACAGAGCCATTTGATTACGGAACCCTAAAAACTGGTAATAGTACCTAGGTATGGAAAATAGGGCTAGTCTGAATGCCGAAGTTTAGTCAGTTAACCGGTATTCCCTGTAATACTGGATAGGTAGCCAATTTATGTGAAATACAGATAATTCAACAGCAAAGGCTGTGCGCAGCCGCAACATTACTTGGGCAAAAAGCATAAGTAAAAAAATTATTTTTGTCGAACCGCCGAGATTTATTTTTGTGATTTTTTTAAGCTTTATAAGTTTTCTGAAGACACAGTAGTGGTAAGATGCCAAGAGATAAATGAATGAAAATGTCGCGCTGATTTTCCTGTTCATAAATTGAACAGGAAAATCATACTTTTGATAGTTGCCAAGAAAACGGTGGTTCTTTGCGAATTCTTAACAAAGTTAGTAACTAACGAAGAAGCAGGGGAACGTTATTTGAGTTTTTAGCAACCGAAATCATAAATGCGTTTTATTAGTGCAAAATAAAACTATTCTTCTTTCTCTCTGCGTTTTGGCGCAAAAATATTGTGGTATGTTTGAATTTTTTTTGTGGACGTAAAATAAAACAAGCTTTAGTTCTATATCCTAATGAAAACAAAATACTCACCAATTAAAAACAATCCAGGAAAATCCGAAACTAACAATAATTATTTAGTAAAACCGCAAAAATCCTTCGTCAACCACTTACAAACATAATTAAAAAAAAAATATGTTAAGACACAGCCACCAAATTAATTTTTATTTCTTTTATATTAAGGTCAGAGCGTGATTAAGATAATATTTGGAATAAATCTGGAAGTCTACGTAGACGCGGTATCTCGCGGGAGGTTTCTTCGCGAATGAATACTGTGCAAGTGTGCATGTCGTCGAACTACATTACCTGTGTCTATTATTACCGCTACGAAGTAAACGAGAGGGATGGGACTTGAGTTTGAAAAAGAATCGTAAAATTATCGTAGATAAAAATCTGACATCTGACGCTTCACTTTCTGTTCTTTTAGTGAACGTGTTTCGTTCGCCATCTTTCATTCAAAGTGAATCGTCTGATCACAAAATTAATCAAAATGAAAACTTAATTCATTAGTCATCTTTAACTAGGTATTAGGCATGTTTCACTCGCTCTCCGAATGGATGAAAAGAAATGAGAAAACGTTCATATATTTGTAATTTTATTGGTGTCGTGTGAACATGGAATTAAACCAAAATTAATTGATATTATCATTTTCTGATGTCAGCTTTATACATATGAATCGTGGCAGAAGTATCGATGCACGTACAGTCTGTTATACCAATTAGCTGACCCCCCTAAAAATTACTCGATTTTGCACCCTCCTCTCATAACATTAAAGGTTATTCAATATGTATGAGTTAATCGGACTAACACTACTCGATGAACAGAAACAATAAATAATTTTGATACGCAAATTTGAGCTTTAAGATGTTGGTGTTAGGTCATTTACTATGTATGGGTATTTGTTACGCAATTTTCATTTTTAATCAGCAAGACTTAAAGGTTAGGTTAATGTTGTGATAATTTATGTCATTGCTACTAATACCTTATTTCATCTATCTTACTCAAGTTAATCTGGTGTCGTGGTTCATGCGTAAGGCTGAGACGTGCAAGATGCGAGTTCAAATCTAGTCTCATGTTTAATTTTGTTTTCAATATATAAATTGTTCGTAAGTATTTCTTGCATTATTGTAAAGAACAAGCATATCAATTAAGTTGATAAACGATAGACGTTTCACCTTTTTCAATAAGTGGGTAGTTCGACGTCAATATGAGTATTCAACAAAAACTGCTATTGAAATGATTTTAGGAATATGGGGTAGAAGAATAAATTGAACAAGACATTCTATGCACAAATAGCAGTGAATACGCACGAACATTTTTATATTGCCTTACTAAGTTGCGAAAATCCACGCCTTTTTATTAATTATTGTTATCGGTTTTGATAGTTTAATCGTCATGTCTCAGTTGAGTGATTATTTAAAATACAAAATATTGTATTTGCATAAGGAGAATGTTGGTATTAAAGCGATTGCTAGGAAACTTAATATAGCGGTAAGTGTATTCTTTTTTATACTTCCTTAATTCGTTAGTTGGCTTAAAAACGTGAGTATAGAATAATAGAAAATTAACTGTTTCATTATGAGATCATTTATAGGTCTAATGTGGTTTATCTAAAGGTATTTTTGCAAACTTATTCGAAAAAATATGATTACCGGGTTATTAAAATTATGCTTATTGTGTTGTTTCAGAGAAATACAGTCAGACTGTGGCTAAGACGTTTTGAAGAGACAGGGAATATTCAAAAGGATCGTCCTGAACCAAAACCTGCAATGTTACTCCTGTGTCAAAACATCATCAAGCAATTGTTAGAAGGCATACTGAACACCCATTTTTGCCTACTCAATGCAGTATAATGTTTCTGTTCAGACGGTCAGAAAACATTTGCATGTTGCTGGACTGAAACAATACAAGCCAGCACGTAAAATTTAACTGACTGCTGCACATCGCCAAGCAAGGGTCCGCTTTGCCCAAGAATATCTCAATTTTAATTGGGAAGATTATGTTGTCATATTTACCGACGAGAAGTCTTTGTCAAAACCTTATTTATAACTAAACATAACTACATACTTACAAAACAAATTGATATATAGTATACCTAGTAGGTAAAACATCAACGTATAATGCTATTTTATTTAGTTCAACGATATTTAATGTGGTGATGTTATTGTTATGAAATAGAAATACATACCTATATATTTCTAAATATTATAACATGTTGATTCACTACATTAAACTCTGTGAAGTATGTAACAACGTTATTAGTAACTGTTATATCATTTACGTTATTCTTATAATAATTTTTTTTATAAAATAAAATCGTTTTTACCATCATTATCGTTTTTTTATTTTCGTTCAGCTTTTTTTTTGTTGCTAAAGTTATAATTTATTATTTATAACTTAAAAAAAAATATTATAAAACAAAATGCGCAGCAGAAAACATGTTGGTTTCGAACTCGCAACCACGCTCTTGTCAGCTCACTGCAGCTACCACTAGACCACACGAACATGGTGATTGTCGTTGAAATTAGCAATAATATATTACAAGCCAAGATCATACCTACCTTAACACTGCGTGTTAAATATCAAATTCGAATAACTGTTTTATTAATCGTAGACGTTGAACTGTTCTAGTTCGATAAGCTTACTGCTAACAAGCAGAAGGTTCAAATTCGTTTAATTTTTAAGGGGTCAGCTAATTGCTATAACAGACTGTACTATCATCGGAATCATAGGTAAAATCAAACATAACGTTTTAGTAAACACCCAATCGATTCCTACCTAGGTTAAGACTAACTACAAATATAGACACAGATGTACTCTGGGCATTTGTTTGTGAAACCTAAGAACAACAGTTTAACTATTGATCAATGTCGTCATCGTTACTAACACATGAATAAAATGTCGTCAAATTGCGAAGAAACCTAGTTTCCCTGAAGGCACTTGCCAGTTTTCTTCAGAAATTAGCAGTGTATTCGATAAAGCAGTGTCGATACTATGGGAGAAGCGTTTGAAAAGAATCAAACTCAAACTCAAAGCATTTATTTCAATTAAACCATTACAGGCGCTTTTGAATTGTCAAAATTAAGTAGTCGGTCAGTTGGTCAGAAAGTTGAAGCTAGGTGCCCATTCCAAAACGTAGATCTCTATGGAGAAGAACGGGCAAGAAACTCCATGGACACTCTCTTTAAATCAAGATATTACAAAATCCTGGGTACATTATTCTTGTTGCTTCTATATGTGAGAACAATGTAAAACACACAAATGAAGAAACAATACAAGAAATAAGATTAAAAACAAGCCTTGGCAGTTAAGAGATGACCAGTCTCAATCGAGTACAAAATATACAAAGCATCGATACATTTTCGAATCCCTGCCTGTCTCTATTATTGCCGCTACGAGGTAAGTAGGGGTGTAAGCGGTACAGTAATACGCTTGAATTACTATCTAAATGTTGAATCGTAATACACAACAGAACAAACAAGAGAACTATGTGAAGTACTTACTTTGATACCTAACCCCACATGGTCATAGCATCTAAGATCCACCATTGTGATTTTTTCATTTCATTACCATTACAGATCAGCGATCCAATGCGATAGAGTGGCCTTACATGCTAAATCTTTAATCTACATCCTTTAAAATTACATACAATATCCTAAATCTTAACCTACATCTAAATAACATATTATATAATACATATATAATGTAACTTTTGCGAATTCACTCAAGTTGCACCACAATACATCAACGCTCTCGTGAACCTCGTTACCCAAAAACAAAACCGACTTAGACGAGTCGATGAACACAAGCATTAAAATCCATCCAGCCGCTAGGCTGCTCGGAGAGTACAAATAACACATACAAGATAGATACGCGTAAAAAAAATAACCCTGTCTTTAATGTCGCGTAATCGGGTTAAAAAACCTAGTTTATACCAATTTCCCACGGATAAAAAAACGGTCCGACTTCTATTGTCTCTTAAATACCTACTACACTACACTTTAATTTAAAACTAATTAGGTACAAAAAATATACTTCATCTAACGAGCGAAAAATTACTTACATATTCTGCTAACTATTTATGTAATAATAATAATAAGTTTATTCATCAAAAAGTAAAATACAATGTGATGGATTCGGTGAGCCCTCATGGCTGTAACTTGTACAAAAGTATGGAAGTAGCATGCACGCCGATGTAGGTACCATAACAACTCCAGCATAAAGAAGCCTCCTCGTGTAGCCTAATTTGTTCCTCCAGTTACTCAACTGAACCGAGCGCTCAGCGCGTCCTGAACAGCCAACACCTTATTTGACTGGCCAATTCTTCCCTTGCGGTGGTAGGGCTAACGCCAGCCTGGTTTGCGACCACCCTCCCACCGGCGTCCGGCGTCAAGCAGCCTGATGTGTTTCGTCAATGCGTGGGAGTTTCAGTGCCTTAGGCATCTTCTGGGCACGCGAGTTCCATCATAAACCTCATCTATTTCCATCAGGCGTGATCGAGGTCAAGAGCGGGCCCATTCAGCAATAAAAAAAACCCTCTTCTTCTTGTCGTATCGATAGTACTCTTACTCGTTTTTTTTAATATTATTTGTGGCCCAGTAGGTGACCACGTTGATTACGGCCTCAGTGGCATTATTTAGGACATCCAAGGTGCAGGGGTACTTAGGACACTCCAGCAAGTGAAGCATGGTCTGGTCAGAAGCACCGCACTCGCATCGGTGTTAGATAGGTCTGTAATCCCCACTTCGACAAATTCCGCACCCTAATCAGTAATCACACACACACAACACACATTGTCAATCTCAACCTGAATCATTTTGAAGGATATAGCTAATCCAATGCTTCATATTTTCGAAAAATGTATCTGCTCAGCAACGTAAATAACGCAACGATTGTTGTAGAACTGTCAAAATGAAAGCCATTGCTACTGATAGTATGTAACGCTATTACCCCGCTGATTGGTGTTACGGATATGAGATTAGTTTGGGGCCCGAACTAAGAATGAATGACAGCACGATTTGATAGTTGTCCCTAAACCCGATTCCCGAAGTGGTTTTGTCCATCCGAAAAAATCAATTTGTTCCTTGTTTTGACGGAACAACACATTCTTTCGGACTGGCCCGTATCTTCGTTGACGGACTTAGATAGTAGACCCCCTCATCATCAGCTTATAGCAGTCCACTGCTGGACATAGGCCACTCTTATTGCACGCCATTCAACTCGATTAGAAACAATTATTCTAATTTTGGTAACATTGTATTAGATATTATTAAGAGATTTGATACGGTTATAATTAATTTAATTTTGATCATTTTCAATTTTGCTGACATTGTATTTTTTTCATGACGTTTTACTATTTAAATTAATTTAAGTTTGATAATTGTAATATTGCTGACACTTTAGTTTACTTTCTTTTCCGTCCGATTTCTGCGTTTATGCTCATACTATTTCATTTAATTTTTGACAAACATTTGCTGACATTGTATTTTTTGAGATTTTGTACTTTGACTTTCGCGACACTTCAGCGTCACTATTTTGTATGCCTTTCGGCGGAACATAGGATGGACCAAACATTTTTGTAAAACATCATTGTACCCTGTGTTCCCAAAATTAATAAATGAATTCATTTAATTAATATAAATACCAAATTTTTGAAACAACAATATTATACAGGTGGTGTTAAAAACGTGTAACTCAAAAGTTACGTTTGATAAAATCTACATGGGACCTTGCAATGACGCAAAACATTAACGTATTATATTCTTTGTGTTTCGCGGAAATGGGAAATGTAAAACCAGCTCTATAAAGCCACAACGTACCCATTACTACTTAATACCACTATTCAGTACGTGATTCTGAGCCCCACTTTTTTTCTATGATTTTTTTATTGTTGAAGATGTCGGAAAAATCATGCCGACTGGAATTGGCTGTGGTTGGCTATTTAGCACACATAAGTTTATACACATGTACTTAATACTTTTTATGTCGATATTCCCACGGGATCGAGACTTACGCGGGTGAAACCTCGGGGCGCTTCTAGTTTATGATATGTATACCTCATCATCTGCCTAGCCTTTTCCCAACTATGTTGGGGTCGGCTGTCAGTCTAACCGGATGCAGCTGAATACCATTATTTTACATGGAGCGACTGCCTACCTGACCTCCACAACCTAGTTACTGGGTAATACGATACCCTTGGTAAGACTCATGGTTGTCAGACTTTCGGGCTTCTGACGACCCGTAAAGACTGTCAAAGATCCAAGAATGACAGCTGGGACCAACGGCTTAATTAAATATGCTTTCCGAGGCACGAAGGGGTCTTGGTATAAGAAGATGGTCACCCATCCACGGAACAACCGCGGCAAGCGTAGCTTAACCTGATCGATCGACCCGTGCGGCTGTTATGACAGCCATAAGCCCCTCATATAATATGTATACCTATGAATAATAATAGCACGGATATTTTGATGTTGTTATAAGTAGTCAAGTTCCAGTGCAACTGAAACTGACCGGCAAACTGCAAAAAAACTATAGAAAATTTGAATTTTGCCTGCCTTCCGAGGTAAGGAGGGGTCTCGATAAGTCATGGATGGTCACACATCCACGAACGACTCCATTTTCGAGCACAAGAATTATAGAAACGGCAGGCGTTAGCGCCTATTAGAAAAAAAACAATGCCTCTATAACGCATTGCGGCTTGCTTTATAAAAGGCGTATTTTTCTCCACAACAACCAATCTACAACAACTCCTAAAGTAAATGTGCAGTATTCAGATAATTCTATTTTGCTAATGTAAAAATGAAAAAAAAAAAGCAAAAAGAAACTGTTTCCGCCCGGGATCGAACCGGGGGCCTTGTGCGTGTGAAGCACACGTGATAACCGCTACACTACGGAAACTTGAAGTAATGAGTCAAAATTATAGAGCAATATCTAAAACTTAGATACTTTGGCATCATTACGTCACTAGTTGTGTGTTATTGATTTTTTGAAGTCTATTAATTAGAAGAAGTTTAGAACATAATTAAGTTACTAATAATTACATTTGCTAATAAAAAGTTGACAGAATGAGCTCTCTAGTCTAGAACGTAGCTAAAACTAATAGAATGAAACAGGTCGAATACCTAATTGATTTATTTTATGCCTATGTCGACAACCATAAAAAAATTATGGTACGACTTAGCAATAAATAATCTTAATGAAACATAATTAAAATTCAATCTCATTTATAGGATGAATTAATTAGTATATACCTAGTGCTGCTATCTGTTGTCCATGTTTAGAAACTTAATCAAATGTGATGTGTTTACACACTAAGAGATGTCGCTGTAATACCAACCTTAGCAGTGCCTAAGCACCCATTAACACTTCTTATGTATTTCTCATGCCTCACATGCCTGTAATAATAATAATTTCATCAGGTAGGATCAGCAAGTCATAGTTACATCACGCCTTTATATCCCGAAGGGGTAGGCGGAGTAGGACAACTAGGTAATACTTACATAGATCCACATTTTGATAATTTATGTTTCCATGTTATTGTAGGTATGTAGGTACCACAAACCAGGCACAAATCCAAAATCCGGGCTGGTGCTGGCACATTCGTGTTGGAAAAATCAATCACACACTGCACTAGGTACTGCAAAATAAACGCAACTGTGTACCGTGGGAACCTGCAATCGATTCCCCGATAGGACTAAGTGATCGTTAATGACCACATCAGGGCTGTAGCTAGAGTCGAATTTGAGGTAGGGCAGCATTGGTTACAGGTAGGGCGAAAGTAAAAAAAATATCATAATTGATCTGCCCTCGAAGCACGGGCTCCTAAATCAATTACCATGTATATCATTGACCTCTAGGTCAGTGATGTACAGTAAGGGTTCAAAACTGCATTCACACCTTACGAGTCGTATTGCTGTGACACGCGCGACGCGGTACAGCGTATATCTGTATGTGTAAACAACACGGTAACACACACCACCTACTTACTTTACACACTCATATCGTCGTGTACTCGTCGCATCACAAGAAACGAAAAAAAATATATTTCCGTCCCTTTTGTTAGACACGGTCAAGCGCATAGCGGTGCTAAAATTCAAACCACTATAATATGAGTTCGTAGCAGTAATCGTTGAGCGTTGGACTTTGATGCAACTGGCTTAGGTTCGAATCTCACGAAGCGCAGTGTGGTTTTTTGGCAATATTTATTTTTGTTTGCAATATTGATAATATTCACAAAATTGCTGCCTTTTTAACCGACTTTAATTTACTAATGTTGTTATTGTAATAAAGGGTTTAGAAAAAAAATGCGTGTTAAGTCATAACAAAAATTAAAAAAAAAAATTTATTCGATTTATTTCATAAAGTTAACAAACCGCTACATTTATTTATTGTAACTAGATGTGAAATCAATCTTAAGAAACTTATAAGCAATTTGTATTATTTTGACATAATTATGAAATGTTTTAAATTTAAATGGATTTATTTCACCATAAACATTAAGCTTCGTCCATGATCGAAGTAAGCTATAAATAAGAATATTAAATTAGATTCTACTACCTACTTACAAAATGAGATATTTTAAGGTTAACTATGGGCAGTTCATTAAGTATTTCACATTTTATTTGGCTTTATTAAACATAAATAAGTTATTGAGGTTATAGCTTAAGTATTCATTTTCTTTACGAAAAGAAGATTGAAACTAAACCTCAAATTAAGGCATAATATAGAGGATGAGTATAATAATATTACCTACTAAAGTAATGTAAACATTTTCGGTCTATCTAAAAGAAAAGAGACGAACACCATGTTGAATACGTGCTTAAAAAATACATAACGAAAAATTCGTGCAACAACGAATCTGTTGTTTATTACGGTTACCTAATATTTTGTATAACTGCCGTTATTCTCGATACAGTCAAGTAGACGTTGACGCATGGAGCCTACTAGATTAGAACATATTTCTGTTCCCTTTCTATTTTCCCATATCTCCATACAATGCGACTTCAACTGCTCAAGACATCTCTCATTCCGGGCTTCCCACTTTTGCACCATCAAACCCCATAGATTTTCTATGGGGTTGAGGTCAGGAGATCGCGCTGGCCATGGAACGACTGCTATCTCCGGGTGTCTGGTAAACCACTCACGCATGTGCTCGCCCTGTGAATTGATAATCTAAATAAATTATCTTTAAAATGATTTGTATTTTTCTTTTCTTTTATTTAAACCTCATAATGAATTTAAAACTTTATTTAATAAGGCATCTTCTGAGTAAAACGATTAACAATGCTTAAGATTTATGTAGATTTATGTTTAGTAAACTAGGAAATATTTAAATGATACACTCACACTTAGTCCGGTTTCATTCGCTATTTGGGTTTTGTTATACCTATCCAATTTTATGCAGCGCAATTATATCTGCCCTCGCTTCAATATTTATATTAGACTGCATTTTGAATATAATAACTACTTAAACACCGCTAATAGAAACACCTTGTCACTAACCAACAATATCCACGAACCAACAACGTTCTAGGTGATTAGTCGCTCGTAACGAAGAGCATTAATCTGCCTACCTCACAGAAATCGAAATAAATTAGTTGGTTTTCTGTGGTTACCTACTAACTTCATTATTTGTGTGAACAAGACGAACGAGACAAAAAAATAATGATTATTTATCAAACTACCTACTACTAGTAATTATAAAAATTTATCACATCGATGTAATTATCGAACTACTACTAGAAAAAATAACAAAATAAATAAATAGTAATTATTAAAAAGTAACAAATTATATTATAGTTATTACCTAATAATTATTTATAGTATCTAATAAAAACCAAATGTGAGATTCGAACCCTCCGCTCGAGATAAAATTGCACAATTCAGCGCGTTAACCATTACGCTAGGATAACACATAGTAAGACAGTTGAAATTATGAACTAGTATCAGTTCCAGATAAAGTGAGTGTGTGTGCGTGTCTATAGTATAGAAACAACTTATAGAATAAGGTCGTAAGTCAAACCGAAGCGTCAATCTATTGCTTTGTGAGATCGGTAATCGACTTATGAACGCCACTGTACATTCAATAGCTATTCGTAGACAAATGATTTCTGGGACAGGCATGAGCATGGATCTAAGAACTATTAAATCCTCAATGATGACAACAAGCGAACAAGATGGTTGAAGTTCCAGATTTGGATGTGGAGATCCACGTCTGAGTGAGAGTGAGGTAATAATTTATTGTTGGATGGGGTGATACGAGTAAATAGATACGACCAAAAATACCAATTTAGATCATAATTATTGTTTCTGCAATCTTATTATAATAATTAACATAATAATAAAAAATATTTAAAACAGCTGAATTCTACGATTCGCCATGGTATTAAAAATGCAAAGAACTTCGTTCAGATCAGCAGATTTTGTTATTTTATTTTTCAAAGGCCAGAAATACCATACCAGCCATTCTCTCGTGACCCATTGACAGCCTTTGAGGCCTTTGATTGCAGTTAAAGTTGAAAACATAGATTCGCACACTGCACTATCCTATCCTATACCTATCGCTACAATTTTTTTCATCTCTAACTATGAACAAACAATTTAATTATAATAATTCATCTTACTTTTTGGTATTTTTAAGGTAGGGCATTGTGATTTCAAGGTAGGGCATTGCCCCACAATGCCCCCCCCTAGCTACGGCCGTGGACCACATTCTGATGAATCTGCCTAATCTTTTCCCCACTATGTTGGAGTAGGATTCTAGTCAAACCGGATGCACCTAAATCATGCTACTGACCATGTCATTATCAGATGGGAGGCTTAAAAGGCATTTCCTCTTTAACTCTCTTCATTTATATTGCGATCCTAATACCTAGATAGACAAAATAATATTGAAATCAACTGTCCTAAAAGATGCTAAACTTATTCGTACCTAACTAATATTGGCTATGTCTAGGTAGAGTCGTGAACTCGGCGATCTATCAATGGAATCACGATGCTAGTGTTGTGACCAGACCACTACGTCCACTACATCGATATTGTTTGTAAACATTATTGTTTATTGAATATCATCATCATCATTTCAGCCGAAAGACGTCCACTGCTGGACATAGGCCGCCCCCCCCCCCTTGAATATATTATAACTATTTATTTAACATTATTATTTCAAGTCTGTTAACTTATTTTATGTAAATATTATCTTGATTACTTAGATATTATGATAAAGAGAGTTCGATATTTGTAAAAAAAAAAAGAATGTAATAGAATACTCTCTATTATGTACACCGGTGCGAGTCTCCGCTATTAGGTGATGTTGTTCGAAGATGTATTTCGAACAACAGCCTTGTTTCTAAATAGACTAGTTTACTAACATAGGTATAAGTTATCTTTTTGTTTTTTACTAACCCATATGGATGCTGCTTATCCGAATTAAAGATTATTTTATTTTTATTTTAATATCCAAGAGAATCATCTAGTCACCTTTATAGTAAAAGCTTTTAAATTACACGTCTTAAGCACGATCAAACGCTAAAACATTTTCGCTCACGGCGCATAAACAGATTTAAAAAAGAGACAGCCAAAACAAACCTCTCAGTTTAATCAATAGGATTTAAGTTTTGAAGCTATCGACCCGTGAAAACAGAACTATCGATATAATAAAGTAAAATTATTAAACAATCGACACTTAGTTAAGATGACGCCACATAACTACATCACTAGAGGTCGTGAATGTAACGTCTGGCTGAAACCGAAAGTGATGCGTCGTGGGAACAGGGTCAGAGAAGCACACGGACGAGCTCTTAACTGTTTCTATAGCAATAAGTAATACTTAGGAGGTTTATTTATATCGAAATGGAATGTTTATTTCTGTAAGTAGATCTTTTAAGACACATTTACACTTCAATATTTTGAAACTAGATGGCGCCGGCATTTCCTAGCTGACTGATTCCTGAGAAGAAACGCAGAGGTCATGGCCTCTTTTAAAGTCCAAAAATTATAATTACGATGTGAGTGGAACAATGCAGGGCTCTGTCTGAAGGGCCTTTTGTAGAAAGAGCCGTTGCAGCTTTGGGTTGACCTGTCCGAACAGACGGCATGCATGTATCAGCCGTCGTGTAGCTCCTATTGTAGGGTAGCTAAAAATAATGATGATTATAACATAACAACATCTCGCCCCTAATCACCGAAGGGTTGGGCAGAGGTGCACCTAAAGTACACCCACAATTTCACCAGTTATGCTTGGCTGCTTTTCACCACGGCGACGCATCTTCGAACATGATTCATTCATCATCTGGCTTAGCATTAGTGGAAACGGTCGCAAAGTTTCGTAGCTTAGCTTTCACATCGTCGCGGCATAGCTAACGTCCAGCCGCGCTAAATTTTCCAAAGATGTAAACAACAATGGCCGCTAAGAACTGTTTTGTTTCTCCGAGCTAGCTAGACAAAAACAAACATTACTTAAAATAAATGTTGTTGTATATCGATTTTATTCGATTTCGAGCGGCCATTGTTGTTTACATCTTTGGTAAATTTAGCGCGGCCGGACCTTACATAGCACATCTCTAGTGGAAAAGTAGCCTAAGTCCCATGTAACAGGGGGCGAGCCTATTGCCGTCAACCGGGAACAAATCCTGACTCTGGAGTCTGGACTGCTACTGAGAAATTTCAGATGCGAAAACCCAATAATACTTTGCTGGACCCAGGAATCGAACCAAGGAACTCAAGCTTAGCAATAGCGCTTGCGACCACTAGACACGCCGCGAGGCAGTTCGTGCGTTAATTTTAAGACACAAAACTTACCACCTCGTTATGTTGTGATGTCTGAGCTTTTTCAACTATGTCTATCTAGGTATACCTATCCGTGTCTTTTAATCTTTGAGTCACAACTTGGGATCTGTATAGTGCAACAAGAGACATTTGCAGTCACAAATGCCTCTTGTTGATTACATTTGACATTACCACCAGATGACATTATCAAAAAAAAAAATATTTTTTACCTTTTTTCTTGATGAATACAGAAAGAAAGAAGAAATACGCACACATACTAAGTCCAACTTTTATGTAGTCTTTGAGAATGGTGTAGGTCCCTAAGGCTTGATCGCTGCGCCCCAATTCAAACTCAAACTCAAAGCATAAACCAATTACAAGCACTTTTGAATTGTCAAGGAGTCGGTCAGTCAGAAAGTTATAGCTTATAGTTTCTAATTACAAAACGTATTAGATACCTATGGAGAAGAACTGGAAAGAAACTCCCTCAAGTTAAAATTATACATGATTGTGAAAACGATGTAGAAAATACCTCAAAACGCAAAGCACCGCGTTTGATAGAGGCAGGTGTCTAGAAAACAAAAGACAGTTTGATATCAATGTAACCTATCATACATTGTAGCACGAAGTACACGGCTGTGAACGGAAGCGCGCATTATGTAAAACGTCACTTTTATCCAACCTTTACATCGCTCCACATCGTATGTAACAACAGCATCACATAATGAGAAGGTGGAAAAACGATTCTGCACGACATCTACATGATCTTCAGTTGTTTTTACCCGACTGCGCCAGAAGGAGGGTTATGTTTTTCGAGAGTACGGTATGTATGTATGTTTGTATAATTGTTTGGCACGCTCTGTGGCCTGAACGGCTCGATGGATTTTAGCTTGAGAGGTGTCGTTAGATTCGTATTGACTGTGAAAGTGACACTGGGTATATCAAAATAAAAAAAAACCAAAATGGCGGATTTTTGGCGCCATAAAAAAAATTTTTTTTCTCAAAACCTATCGAGTGGGGTATCAAAATAAAGGGTTTTAAAAGGTGATTACAAAAATATATACAACTTAAATATGGTTAAAAGTAATTATAAGTGACAAATCGTAAAAAACACGTATCAAGAACTAAATCGTCTGCGAAATCTTTAACATTTGTAAACTAAAAAGCTGGAAATAAAAAAAAGTAATTAAAAAACCCGACTGCAACCTTATACTAAAACTAACTAAAAAACTAAAAACAAGCCCATTCTAAATTAAATAAAAGTTGGAAGCAGGCGGGACCCATTTGAGTTTGAAACTATAATAATGGTATGGGCCCCGCCTGCTTCCAACTTTTATTTAATTTAAAATGGGCTTGTGTTTAGCTTTTTAGTTAGTTTTAGTATAAGGTTGCAGTCGGGTTTTTTAATTTTTTTTAATTACCTACTTTTTTGTAAAATAAGTAGCATCAGCCCGCGACGTCGTCGTCCGCGTGTTTCTGGGTACCTATTCCTCGAAACGCACCAACTTTGAAACGCACCAAAAGTATTCCTCGAATAAAAAAATTAATCAAAATAAAAATATTATAATTTTATCCCTCGAAATGCATCAACGTTGAAACAGCGGGGCAATTCCGTAACACATTATCAATCGGAATCGGTTTCATTTTGACAGTTCAACAACATTCATTGCGTTATTTACGCTGTTGAGCAGACAAATTTTTCGAACTTATGAAGCAATGGATTAGCAATTTGCTTCAAAATGATTCAGATTCCGATCGATAGTATGTTACGCAATTAGGGTACTGGTCTGTGGAGTTTCGCTAGCTATTTTAATTTGAGCCTGTTTTTGTCAAAGAAATGTTACTTCTGCCAATCAATCTTAAAAAGAGTTATTCTCTTTTTACATCAGAGGTATTGTAGTAATTTTAAGATCGTTCACAGTCCAAAAATCTGTCAAAAATAACTATAATTTCCCTACATTTTGACAAGTTTTTGACATTCGTTAGTCGCCGAGATGAGACTGCGACTAGACTTTGAACGTTTTAAATTACGAGAATTGGCCTTCAGATTGTACCATACGTTTATATTTTTATAAATTATACAAACTACTTAGCCGATCCTCTACTGTTAAAACAAATTTTAATGTCAATGTGGGCGAAAGGATCGCAAATGTCACGGCGATCATTGAACATTATCGCATCGCTCCAAATCGTATGAAGGTGCATTAAAGATCAAATCAAAGGATGTTTGTTCCAAATTGGTAAGGTTATTCAATCATCAATAACGTGATCAATGACTACGAGTCGGATTCGATGGATTATGCTGTTCAATCGATTTTGACGGGACTTTCACTGGCTGATAGCTGATGTAATAAGAAGTAACTTCGGCTACTTTTATTTTAGAAAAAAAAAGGATTTCACGCGGACGAAGTCGCGGGCAGTACTTAGCTAGTTTGAAATAAATGCTTTGACTTTTTCTTAGTTAGATTATCCAAAAACTACCCTCATTTCGTTTGCCTTGTTCAACTGCAGTCTTAATCCACTTCTACTGATAGAAGTTCAGTTCATCAGAGCCCTGATTCACAACCATACGACAGGCTATCGCATCGAAAACTTGACATTTTGATAACCTGATTTGACTTCCCCTCAGCAGCAAATAGCTGTTGGAAGAATAGCGGGCGTCTATTTGATTTAAACTGACAAAATTTTTGGACTTGTAAACATCGTTGAGAAGACTCCTACGATAACAATGATTAATGTTCGATACGATACGGAAGCATATCGAGTGTTTGTGAATAAGGGGGCAGGTCATGTCTTTCTCCTTCCAGATCTAATGTAGTAATTTGATGCTTTTGATTATGTGATATCTTCACTTATAGCTCACTCATGGCCTCATGGGGCAGACTTTACAAGCCCAGTTCTATTTATGCTCGGCAGCTGTAATGGCTTATATCAGCAATTTTTTTGTTCTGAAAAGCTGTATCAAGTTCCCAATATTTTCTCAGGTAATTAAGTTTTCTCCTTATGGGCAGTAAAAATGTAAGTTTTAGAAACAATAAAAGTATATGATCGACTACAGTAAATAAAATCTGAAAAATATATGATATTCTTCAGGATATATGCTAGGTAGATAGTGTGTTGAAAACATAATACAACTAATTTGATACGATAAACAATCATGAAGATACCTCTAAAAACTTTCTTTTTACAATAACAACCATCCATACTATAATATTATAAATTCGAAAGGAACTCTGTCTGTATGTTACCTTTTCACGCCTAAACCGCTGAACCGATTTAGATGAAATTTGGTATAGAGACAGCTTGAGTCCCGGAAAAGGACATAGGATAATTTTTATCCCGATGTACCCACGGGATCGAGAGTTATGCGGGTGAAACCGCGGGGCGCAGCTAGTACTAATATACATACAATCATTCAGATTTTTTGTCAGATTATTCTATAAGCAACATACTAAAGCACTAGCGTTTTAATTTTTTAATCCAAACAATAGATTTTTTGTAAATAGATAATTGCTTCATATTTTGCAATAAATTACCAGGGTTGTGTCATCGCGCTTCTCTTTCTTTTCTATGCAGTCCGACAGTGACCGCGCTTTAGGTCATGCTTGTACCTAGTTCCCTTAAACAGTATGACAAAATGTGCAGTCAATTCTGACACAATCTTCTAGTCTTTATCATATCTTTCTCAGAAACCCAAACCGGTTGACAACCCGGTAAATCAACGTCCAATCTTGGACAATTTCTATTGCGAACCTAATCAACTGCATAATAACCTGTATTACAAGTGCCTAAGGTTGATAATTGTTCATTTAAGTCGGGGATTGTGTTAAAAAGTGCAACTATATTAATCAAATGCACATACGCGATACGATTCCGTTTATCTGTATTAGATTTGGTACAGTCGGGAAATTGATTTTATTCGAAAAATAATCTAAATGTTCGGGTTATGTAATCGCAATCTAGTCTAGCATCACTTCACAAGACCATCCCGTGGCTTAGGTACCTACATAGTCGGATTAATTTGTCGTATACAATTCCGGTACATGGTCCTCCGATGTTTGGCTAATTGACAACCGATATCAAAATAATTGAAACGAGGCACAAGTCTTATCAGTGTAAGTAGTTGTTGTTGATCTAATATAATCGTTCGACTCTCGGCCTCACCACATCATGAATAAGTGCTTCGCTCGACAGTAAGATCCAAATCTATCCCAAAAACGTCATCACCTCCTAACGCAGGCGTCATCGTTAGGCGCGGGCCACACAGTAAAGACGTTAGACGAGGACAAGAAGCAGACGTGGAAAAAAGTCATATGCAGATGCAAAAGCGACGCGCCTGCGTCTTGTCCTTTCTGTATTTATTGTGCCAGATCGCGTACATTTTGTATGAAGAATAATAAAGATACGTGAAAAAGACGCCGCTTGTTACATTTCTTCTGTGTGGCCCGCTCATTAGGCTTCTCCCAATTTACACCACAACATCCAGTTTTCTATTCTCCGTACCCAGTCTGTCCCAGCCAACAGCCTTTTTAACATCGTCTTCGGGCTAATTAGCTGGGGACTAGTCTTCTCCAACGGCCATCAGTCTTTCGACAGACGTGGTTGGCCGGCCCACTGTCAATTCAGCTTTACGAAACATAACATAAGACCTAAATCTGTAAAAAAACAACTTTAAACTTACAAAACCAAACGTTATCAGTGTATCACTGCTGACCGTACCTGGGTCACATATGACGCAACGTGGAAAGTTGCATCGAATCACACCTGCGCGTGCGCAGCGCTTATCAGCCGCGCAGTAATTAGATAGAAAGGACCAGTTTATGGAGGCAGAACTGGAGCATGGGGTCCAGGGAGTGCCTGGTGGTGATAATGTGATATCATAATAAGTTACACCTAGTGTAACATATAATATTTTGTTTGGTTGGTCGCGTAATATGTTTATTTGATACTTTTTGTAACCATCCATACTAATACTTACTAATATTATAAATTCGAAAGTAACTCTGTCTGTCTGTCTTATGTTACCTTTTCACGTATAAACCACTGAACCGATTTAGACAAAATTTGGTATAGAGATAGTTTGAGTCCCGGGAAAGGACATAGGATAGTTTTTATCCCGATATTCCCACGGAATCGAAACTTATGCGGGTTAAACCGCGGGGCGCAGGTAGTGTTATAATAAGCCCAGGTTGAGCAAAGTCAGGAGTTTCCCAGTAACAGCCCAGAGTCTGCATTTGTTTCCAGTTAATGGCAATAGGTTCGCCACCTATTACATGAAAGGAAAAAAATCTTGGATAACTAGGTACGTGGTGTTAGCTCCTTAAAGAAAAAACGATTCAGAACGTTACGTAACCTGAAATCGTGGCATTTGGTCCTTAGTCTTCCCCTGGCCTTCCTTGAACAGTCATTAGAAGTCATCAAAGAACTTCAAAATATTTCGATAATTATTCTGACAAGTTCTTCAGTCTAAACCAAACCTACTTAAAAATAAATTGGTCCTTTGTTACATAGAATAGTGTTTCTTCACTGAAAGAAATAAACAGTAAATAAAAATGAAAAAACATTGATCTGAACTGCTTTAAACGGTACCATATGAGCCCAACGGTCAAAACAGTATCTTTTACTGATCCGAAAACAGTTAAAGCTTGAGGCAAAATGTTACCGTCATGACAGTAAACTTTTATTCATTTGGTGACATCGTTCAAACCTTTGAAATTTACTTACACTGCAGTAATAGTGGTTTTCCCTTTTTTTTGTTTTTTTTTTTCAGTAAATAGTATGTTCAATCATTAAAAGTTAGGTACTGTTTTGTTTTTTACTGTTTAACTAACATTTCTTCTTATTGTACAAAGTCAATAAGTCTTAATAAAGTAAGAAATTATGTTTTTCAGTGTTACATCATACAAAAAAAAGATTTCAAAAGGACCAATAAAATAAGTCTTGGAAATTGTAACAAAAACACCAATTAATAAAATGTTATTTATGAGTCTCACAACCGAGGTCGTTGCAGTAAAACCAATATGTTTTAAGTTACACATGCATATTTATGACTTGACAGGATAAGTAGGTATTTACTAATTTCCTTCGAATGTGTAAAATATACACGATTCGCAAGCGCGGTGGGTTAATTTGTCTAAACCCCTACTCTCTCATGAGAGAGTAGGGAGGCCTTTGCCCTGCAGTGGGACGTCACAGGCTAATAATAATAAATTAGAATTTACTGTTACTTTGGTTTCCGCAACAGTTATGTAAGTTATTTGAGACAGGATTGTATGAGTCAAATTAATTCGGAAGTGGTTAAAAAGTTTTCCGGTTTGGTTTGAACTTGCAGACAAAAATGACACGTGTGACAATTACTGAAGGAGTGAAGGCTAGACCCCGTGTCGCGTCGCCTATTCGCGCTATTATTTCGTTTTCGCTTAGCGTTCTTTCTAACTTTTTTGTTTTTGCTTGCCTCCTAAATGTCCTCACGTGATGTTAGGTAGCCTATAGCCTTCCTCAAGAATGGAGCCACCAAATGCAAAAAAGATTTTTCCAAATCCGACTGAAGTACACAACAAGCTATACATAACCAGTATAAGCTGACTTCATCAGCACATCAACCTACCCGAAACTGTCACATTTTCCCAATCAACTTTGAACCTTATGCTTTTGTGATAAAGTTGAAAATCTATTAAAGAAATTTGACAGATTGTAGTAGGTTGATGTGCTGGCGTCTGTACATAAAACCTATACAATGCAAGGTCAGCTAAGACTGGAAATGCATAGCTTGATGTGTCGCCGTGTGTACAAACAAATTCCTCAGCTTTATTATTAGTATATAGATGACGTGCCAAATTCAATCAAATGCATAATATCCAATGAGTATCTAACTATTTAGATTATTTGAAGAAAAAAAAAAACGACCAAAGAAGAAGGGTCACGTCCCATAGAAAATTTACCCAGGCCCGACACAAAAGAAACGCATCTCAGTTATTTTGTTATAATAAATATAACAGAATTAAATTAACACTATTCTGAATATCAGTGGCTATCACCCATATATTGCCATTTGATTTTGGTAAGGCAAAATATTTTAAAATATTCTTTTTAATGAATAGCAATTAATATCCATTTAAAATGACGCCAATTTAGATAAAAATACAAAAATAGACAGCTGGAGGCCTTAATTTATTGAGGCATCCACAGGCAAGCCCGGTTAAGCAGACGATAACCTCAAAGTTAAACTGCGAGATGTCATTAAGAAAATATAAAATAAAATTGGCTTTCTGTGTTGAGATCTGTGCGTTTTTTAACCGACTTCAAAAAAGGAGGTTCTGTATTCGACCCGTATGTATGTATGTATGTTTGTATGTCCGCGATTTTCTCAAAAACTAATGAATCAATTTTGATAATTCTTTGTAACTTTTGTTGTTTGTACTAATGTAATCTACTTACTAATGTAATGTACTTTCAGGAAGGTTTCAGTATATTAATGCATTAGTTAATTATTCTTATGTTCGGAGTTATATGCATAAATGTACTGCATCTCCGGCATTTCGACGATTCTTCTAGTCAGTGTCTTTAATTCTTCAATGCACTAGCGTTAATTGGGTTTGTGTGGTGTGGGGTAGGTGCAACTAAAAAATAAAAACGTTTTTACAAAAAAAAAAACAACCAACTTGAAAAAAAAAAACACTACGGTGATACATAAATTTAATTTCGGAAGTCGGTGTTTAAAAACGAAAATGCGGAACCAACGACACCGACTTCCGAAATTAATGTTATTTATCACTTTGTAGTGTTTTTTTTTTTTGAAGTCGGTTGTTTTTTTCTAAATTGTTGTATCGTCATTGAATAACATACAATTACGAATTTTGAAGGTAAATAGGTATTAAAAGAAAATTGTATATCGCCTGAACAAAAACACAAGGCAATATTTTGGTGTTAGCCATTGATTTGGAATATAAAAAATATATATTTTAGCTATATTTAAAATGACAAAAAAACTGAGATATGTCTCTTTCGTGTCGGGTCTGAGTCACAAATGACCGTTCTTCTTTGTTTTGTTGGTCAAATCGCGATTATGATACTCGTCATCAGCAATTTGATAAACAAATAATACACAAAGATAGATAGATAGATCGTTTACTTGGTGCACACAGAAGACATAGCACAACATACAAACCCGTGCGTTATACAAC
Organism: Amphipoea oculea; assembly: GCA_945859645.1. Taxonomy (NCBI): domain Eukaryota; kingdom Metazoa; phylum Arthropoda; class Insecta; order Lepidoptera; family Noctuidae; genus Amphipoea; species Amphipoea oculea. The sequence goes on from OX243884.1 coordinate 991,879, forward strand.
AAATAATAACTTTCATGAATATTAAGAAATTACAGGTGCCGATATAAAAAAGACATAAAGACGAAAGTCTGACATAATAAGACATAACTTTTAAATAAAAATTTGTACCTATTATATTTTATGTATTAAACAGATCATACAAGATAAAAGCATAAATATAAAAGTCTTAGGAGATGATTCGTGATGTTACCTAAACGGTTTAATAAAAGAAGCTTTAGAAGGACTTTCTACGGGCGGTTATTGGCTAGTTGTAGTTATATAAACAAGTGAAGTTTTTAAATGTCACGATGACTGATTTGCTTATCTCGAGTCACGTATGTAAGTCGACTTACAGACAGACAGCTCAAGTTAAACCAACTGGAACAACCGAGAAATGTCTCAGACATAATGAATACAAATGTCACTTGTGTGCATTTACTTTTGCAAATGCTCTTTTAAACGTACATTTAGTGGCATTTAAGACATTAAAAAAATCAATTCTCTCTGTTTTATGGTCCTTGGGTGTGTGAACCTAAGGACTATTTTTCCACTATATTAAATTAATTACATATTTTTCTTTCAGAATCCTCATTTTAGGAGTGGTCTACTGAGCCGTCGAGAAAAGTGTTCTAGGGTTTTTCAATTACGAATTTTCTCAAAAGAAAAAGCCCGGAGTTTGGAAGCTGGCGGTGTGATTGAAACCCCCGTACCTCGGAAAGCACGTTAAGCCGTTGGTCCTGCGCCTGATCTCTCTCCGGTCGTGTCTGATTGCCGTGCTATCGGACTAAAGTGAGAGGAGAAGGAGTGCACCTGTGTCTGCGAACACACTTGTGCACTACAATATCTCCCGCGCCAAAGGCTATAGTCCGCCCGGAACTAATTGGCCGCGCCTTAGGTATGTGAGTGGTGGGACGGAGGGGCGGGCGGGGGTGCTTGCTGTCATTACTCAGTACGTGCGTTGCGAACACTAGGCAATCCGCCGCCTTACCCCCGTTCCCACCTAAGGTGCGGCCAACTAGTTCCGCGCGGACTATACAGGATGAAATTAAACACATGCGACAAATCGAAATGGGAGATTGTACTCATCATTATGAACAACTTTTACTATGGGACCGAACCTGAAATCGCGAAAAAAAAAATCAGCTGTTCCCTACATTTATGTTCGCATAACTCGTCAAAATGTAGGGAGCAGCTGATTCTTTTTTCGCGATTTCAGGTTTGGTCCCATAGTAAAAGTTGTTCATAATGATGAGTACAATCTCCCATTTCGATTTGTCGCATGTGTTCAATTTCACCCTGTAGTCTCCGTTGAGATTGGCCGCCGTGGCCAAAATACAGTCTGGAGGACTATTTTAGGAGTGGCTAGACCTATGAGATATATAGAGTACTCTTTATTTTGTACAATACCTATAATATACATGACATGAGCATAACGAATAAAAAAATCTAAGTTCATTCACACTAAAACGTTTAGTATTTCCGAGTTTGGATTCAACTGTATAACAATCGTTCAAAAGTGAATGGATCTAATGTTCCTCCATAAAATAACATTATACGAAAGAGAAATGATTCCTTAATAGGGCCATATCGTGGTATCGCTACTAAGTATGTAATTCATTTAACATCTATATTAAAATTTATTATTTCCGTGCAATTATTAGCAGCAATGGCTGACGTAGCTCTTCGGTCGACTGAATACTAGCGAACTACTACTCTATAAGGTGCATTAATTGATGCACTTTAAATAATTATTGTATTCACTCAATTAATCATATTAGTAGCTATCTTCATAAAATCGAATTAATTGATAATTAATCATTTGAAAGATAGAAAGTACATTTATTTAGCTCACGATATAATATAAGTACCTACTGCAGATAAAAAAAATATAAATAAAGCATGTAAGTGCGATGTAAGAAAGGCATTTGATTTATTTATTTATTTATACTTCAAGCACATAAATATGTACAACAGAGGCGGACTTAATGCCCTACCCTACCCGCCTTATTTTTTGTGTTTATGCTCTATAATGCGTCATGTTTACCGCAAATAAACGTGTTTTCTTTCTTTCTTCTTTCCATAGGCATTTTCGACCAGTCAACCTTTAGGTGATGCAGAGAAAAACAATGGTAATTGATATCACACTAATATTATAAAGGCGAAAGTTTGTGTGTGTGTGTGTGTGTTTATATCTTTGTTACTTCTTCACGCTCAAACGGCTGGACCAATTTTGATAAAATTTTGTATGAAGGTAGCTGACACCCTGGATTAACATGTAGGCTACTTTTTATCCCGACGTTCCCACGATATCGACATTTACGCGGGTAAAACCGCGGGTCGCAGCTAGTTATACATAAATTGGAAAGTGAAACGAGCCGTTTAGTGGTTTAAAAAGATTTTCCAGAAGCTTCTCGTCGAGGGCCCTCCGAAATACCCAATGTAAGTATGTTCCCAGCCATTATTTATAGTTTAGGAATAAACTTAGCTCAAAGAACACTGGGATACACCAACCATCCTTGAAGTATATCCAACGGACTAAGTTATTTTGAAACATCATAAAAGATTCTTAAAAAGTTAAAAACCAATCTGTTTATAGAGCAATTGCAAAATGTTAGTCAAGTTTTCTATCGAAGCGACATTATTACATGAACTCTCTGCGAGCTCACGGTACCAGAATTAAACCAAAATTTTGTTGAATAACTTTGATAATTATAGGCCGACCGCTAACTGAGACGTTGCCTGAGGTAGCTGCGCGGTGCGGGAGGGGTGATAGTTGTCACAAGTTGACGAATCACTGAGCTCTCGCATCACGTCACCACACCCCTCCCGCACCGCGCTGCTACCTCAGGCAACGTCTCACTTAAGCGGTCGGCCTATAGTTCACTAAACGGTTTTATAATTATTATAATTTTATATTTTTTTATAATATTACCTACACTTGTTAACTTATCTGACTCATACTGTTATTTCCGCCTTCTAAATATAAATCAACTAGCTGCGCCCTGCGGTTTCACCCGCATAAGTTCCCATGGAAATACCGGGATAAAAAAGTAGCCTATATGTTAATCCAGGGTGTCACCGAATAATTGTTATTCGGAGGGTTCCGTGGTACCGTCAAACGAAATGGTGTGTTAATAAGCGTTTCTAAGTTTACATCTCAGTAATAAGACACACACGAGTACATGTACAGTATGTCTCACGTTTCAAGATTTATCACCGACATGTAATTCACGTCAGCAGATTGTAACAAGTTTACTTCAGTGCAGGACTCCTGAATCTACTGCACGACATTAATTGGCATGCAGGTGACATAAAATCACGCCTTTTTCCCATGTATGGGGATAGGTAGATATACATTTCCATAAACGAAAAGATTACCAGGTAGGTAAAGGTTTTGCTTCTTGAACTTTTTGTATTGGTAGTTCCAGAATATAATTAGTTGCAATCCAAGGTTATCGAAGCTTTTAAATGTTTTAAACTTGATTAGCAGAGCGTTGAGTACTTAATGAGGTATGGCGATGGTGAGTGACGCTGCTCGACCTTTTTTTTTCGAGGAGAAATCCACATGGATACCCTCCGTCTGGGAAAAACGGAGGGTTATGTCGGACTCTTACCGACTGAAACCCCATGGTTCCCTCCAGTACCATGAGTCGGGAGGCCGACAGATACTGGTACATTCGCCGCATCCCCGACTGGTATCAGCCCGCCATGCGTAGCGGGCCCCATCACCAAGTGAAGCCGATCCCACGACCACACATCCTAAAAGTAGAAAAAAATGTTATTGGTTTTTGTCGGGTCATGGATTCAGTACTCCAACGTTCTTTATAAGGACATACTTAGGCTATAAATACTCATCAGATATTCATAAGGACCAATTGCGCACCGAAGGACCAAATTATCAGGCTTTCCTCGGAAGCACCAATAAGAGACTTGTTTCAGAGATTTCGAAACAAAAAAAAAGACAAGTCTTACCGACTAAGAGTTAAGTTAAAGAACATTCCCTGCTGATCTATTCTGTAAAAATCTCACCGTGAAGGCTTGGGCGGTTTCGCACTACGTCCGATCCGAATCCGAGAAATGCCGGTCTGAAGTGACCGTAGTCCTATTTGTATGAGGGTCCTATTTGTATGAGGATCCTCCGACCAGACGGGTATTGTGTCTGGCGGGCAACTGCCCGATGATTCATGTCGGGCTAGTTGCGCGGTAAACTCTGATTGCGTGACGTCAGTATGACGCGTTGTTCGCATGTGGCGTTGTAAATACCGCTACAAGGGGTTGCGCACTACATACGAACTCTATCCGTCAGAATTTAGAACAATTTCCAATTCGGATTGATTTCTCGGTTTCGGATCGGACGTAGTGCGAAACCGCTCTTAAGTGAAGTGAGCTCGAAGTGAGCTATCATTAAATCCCACCTGATGCTAGGGATTGACTCCATTGACAGCTCATTCACCTATGTTTTCACGGTGGGAGTTTTTATTACAGAATAGGTTGGCAGAACTGCCCAGAAGTGAAAAAGGTCGGAAAGAAGGTGAAAGAAAGATGAAGGTGAAGGTGGTGAAGGTGTACGTAAAGAGGGTCTGAATATCTCCAACTATAAAGAATGTAAAAAAAAAAAAATTCTCACAAACTTAACAAAATATTATCAGTGCAACCCTTAGGCGCGTCGCCCACACGAGCTAGAGTCGAGGCGGCGTCGAGGCGCGGGCGCACTTTTTCTATAGGAATAAATATAGGTAAATATAGGTAAGTATTTATTCCTATAGAAAAGTGCGCCCGCGCCTCGACGCCGCCTCGACTCTAGCTCGTGTAGGCGACGCGCCTTAGGAAAAGCTTGAGGTGCGATAATACGCACAGTTACAATAAGTTTACCTTTAAACTTTTTGCACATAAAAAAGTAATTAAAACTGATCTTCAAGTTGAAGGCAAAGAGTTTTAGAGTTTTTGGAGACAACCTTCGCCTTGAGTCGAGTTGATTGATGGACGGTGAATTACTCTAGCGGGACAATTTTTTTGTATTTTTTTTACACCCGCGATCTTTGGTAAGGTCTTTTAGTAGGTAGTTTCCTAAAGGTAATAAAACAAGTACCTACCTGTAATAGACTGTTATGAGAGTGAAATTAAACGAAAGTTCGGATGTTCCTTAAATAGGTACCTACGTAAATTTTGCTGCTGAGTGGTTTTTTTTTGGAAATAATAAGTAAAGAATGTAACGGTGCTATGGCTTGGGGTCATAGAAAGAAAGAAAGAAATAATAGCTACGTTTATTTGCGGTAAGCATGACGCAGAGAAAAAAAGAACAAAAACATAATATTAACAAGTCGGGGCATTATGTACCTATATGCGTCGAATCCATGACACATAAGTATCTTTTTATTCGGAGAGAGATAGGAGATTTTGCTAGATATGCACGCATTATATTCTAAAAGACAATTAACTTTTGTTTTGTAAGCAATTAGAACTTTAAACTATATTTGATAGCCAACGAAAACAAAGAAAATAACTTGATACGTCAGTCTACAATACCCAATGTTGGGTTATTGTAAATTCGCCACAAAGTAAATTCGTCACATTTTTGTGCACTCCATACATTGAAAGCGTATTCGCCACTTGCATTAAAAATATGTGTAAGTTCGTCACATGTCATCATTATAGGTACATCATACTGAAGAACTGTGATTTTTATGTCGATGTAAGGTTAACTTCTTAAAATTTGTGATTATGAAAAATAAATAAATAACGTTTTTATTCTAATTATACTTTGATTTTTCTGCTGTCTGTACTTCACGAAAATAGAGCTGTGGCAAAACACATACTTTTTTCCGTGACGAACTTACTATGTGGCGAATGTATGTACAATAACACCCAATTTTCAACTTTTCCCAAAGTAGTACAGGCTATACAGGGTGAAATTGAATTCATGGGCATCCTTTTAAGGGGTCATTGTACTCATCAACAACTTTTACTATGGGACCAAACCTGAAGTCGCGAAAAAAAATCAGCTCTTCCCTACATTTTGACGAGTTATGTGAACATAAATGCAAGGAACAGCTGATTTTTTTTTGGCGATTTTAGGTTTAGTCCCATAGTAAAAGTTGTTCATAATGATGAGTACAATGACCCCTTAAATGGATGCCCATGAATTTAATTTCACCCTGTATACTGAATCATTAACAAGATACTTATTTAACGGTAAAACAAAATCTATTAATAGTCCTACTATCTTAGATTACCTACTGCACATTATTTATAGAACTGCTACAAGATCTTCAGTTGTTAGGCGCAAGCGCATCTGACATCTCGAACAAGCGCAGTAAGCACGCGACCGGCGCGAAATATAGACGCGCGGAAACTTTAAACGAGTGCAGTGACTGTTGCAACTGCAACGCGAATTTATTTTCGTAAATTAATTTGTGGTTTTTGGTGTGAACTGGGGAGTTTGTGAAGGTGAGTGTTTTTAAAATATTTAGGTAGTAGGTACTAAGTTTTTGGCGAGGATAACTGCATTTTTGGCGAAGTTATTTTATGTTGACAAAAAATATAGAGCAATTTTTCGCGGCGGTTTTATTAAAAATAAATTACCTAATATTATGCAGCTTTTTTTAAATTTTTAAACTTGCAAAAACTATAAATAAGATAATGTGAATGCATCGACAATTTGAGTTAATTAAGAGTTCATTAAACTTATTAATAATTGTCTGCATATTTTATTGAATTCTCAATTATTTCCTTGAGTGATATATAAACATAATAATTACATAACCTTACCGTACTTTAAAACGACTGTATTTTTACAAAATATCAAATCGATTTTATTCGTGTATTTAAGTATCCACGAAAAGATCCGTGCGTATCGTTTTCTAAATGTTACCGAAGTATTTCTGCTAACCTGACATTTGAACTATGATCCCTACATAGAGAGAGGTCTTATGCAAACGATCTAAATTTCAGTAGATCAAAAAATACCTACCGTATTTTGTTAAGCATTATGTAAGAAAGCTATTTTTTATAAATCTTTATATTATGAACTTACAATAAATAAAATGACGATACTTTTTTTAAATCTTAAGTTTTAAATGTTGCAATTAGGTACATAAATAGCCACCTTACAAATATCTTCCGAAAGAACGCATGGACACTGAATTTGGTCCTCCGATCATTTAAAACTTTTCATATGTACCTACTCTCAAACTTAGCGAATGCATCTTTATGTTGTCGCGTGTGTAATCTTGAACAATGGCGAAGACGCATACCTACGTTCCTTGTGTCGTAAAAAGCAAGAAGGAAATGCTAAGATGCGTGAAAACTTCCCTTTATCTATACTACATAATAATATAAATAAATAAATAAAATAAATAAAATAAATAAATAAATATCTAAGTATAACCGAAACGTTTTTTTGTTTGCTTGAACGCGCTAATATCTGGAACAACCAGTCAGATTTGATTTGCAAAAACTCGTTTTGCATTTGATTGACCAATATTCTTGAGGAAAGCTATGGGCTATTAAGCTATTTAACATCTCGACCCGACAAATATGTAGATAAAAATTCAGAAAGAACGCTAAGCAAAAACCAAAAGTAAGCACGGGCAGGCGATGTGATGGGACAGGATAGGTCGGGGGAACAAGAATTTCACGCGGGCGAAGTCGCGGGTAGAAGTTAGTCTGTACGTAAAGAAAAATATTATTTACTAGCTGCGCCAAGCGGTTTCACCCGCGTAAATCTCGATCCCGTGGGAATATCGGGATAAAAAGTAGCCTATATGTTAATCCAGGATGTCGGCTACCTCCATACAAAATTTTATCAAAATTGGTCCAGCCGTTTGAGCGTGAAGAAGTAACAAACATATAAACAACACATACACAAGAAATTGGCAGATTCGTCTCAGAACTAAGTTGTTGTAGGGTTTCTTATTTATGTCTCACTAGCTGCGCCCCGCGGTTTCACCCGCATAAGTCTCGATCCCGTGGGAATATCGGGATAAAAAGTAGCCTATATGTTAATCCAGGGTGTCAGGTACCTCCAAACAATCCTATGTCCTTTCCCGGGACTCAAGCTATCTCTATACCAAATTTCATCAAAACTGGTACAGCCGTTTGAGCGTGAAGAAGTAACAAACATATAAACACACACACACACACACACACTCACAAACTTTCGCCTTTATAATATTAGTGAGATTTATTTGATGTGCACTACAAAAAGATCAAGGGCAGTTATAGTGTTCATGTATGCTGCAAAAAAATACCCTCCATGTCCACCAACTACGTCTCAAAGATATTTTGTAACAATACACAACGCAACATTAACAATTGCGGAATTAATTTTCGGACCTTTTACCGAGGACAGCTTTAAACGTAAAACATTAAAATTTTAATAAAATAATTCGTTCCATAACATTAGGAAGAGCACAGACAAATGTACTGACCTTGCAACTTGTTGGTGAACCTTTCGTTTTGCTACAGCAGTATGAATGGAGGGCCAAGTGCTGAGGTATAACACTAAGTAATTACTTACAGAAGGGCCAATACATAAGAAAAATAACTCGTATTTTTTAAATTAATTGGGGAGCCGCGCGCGATAGATTGAACAGCGTAAGCTGTGATTGGCGTGAAGTTGTGAACATTGTAAAAGCTAAAAGCCAATTATTAAAAAAACCGAGTGTGCTTATGACCACACGACAGAAGTGAAACTTCAAACGTATTTGGCTATGAGAGGAAGAGAGAAAGAAAATGTGCGCGCGCATTGCTTTCTCTTGTTTATATCCCCCACTCAACACCCGTTCGTCTCACCCGATCACACTTTTCGTAACGCTTACGTCACGCGTTCGCCAGCTTACTCCCCAAGTCAAGCATGCGTAAAGAAATTTCACTTTAAAAGTAACCATGAAGTTTGTTGCCGGTTCTTGTCATAGGGAACCCATTGCAACTGTAGTGCACCTAGCTTCTGACGTTTTCATAAGTACCCATTGAAAAAAAAAATTAATTTGTGAAGAAGATCGTGTGCGGGGTGAAATTTAAAATGCTTCGTCAAAACCAAGAGAAGATTTTTTTTGGTCCTAACGGTCACATATTCGGGCATCATCCGAATTTAAACTTCTCAACTTATCTGTTTAGTATTATTATGTAGTTTGTACCGTGATAAATAATTGAGCAATTTAAACTTGAACAGCTTGTAATGATAACATTTGGTATCGACCTTATAATGAGTTCTGTAAAAAAAATTCTTTGCTAAATAAAAGAGACTTAGATTTACGCAGGTCTCGTGCGATGAATCGTAGCAAATTATGTTTTATTTAGAAAATAGCTTTTGCCTTCGTGGAGGTCGGAAATTATCCCCGGGAATTTACTACCGATATAAAAAGTATCCTATGTCCTAACCTAGGTCATGGTCTGTCCGTGTGACAACGTTTATGAGTCATTCAGATAGATATTCACTACAACATCAAATAGATAGATAAAACGTTTATCTAGTGCAACGAAAGACACAATACAGGCATTAAAAAAACATCAAAGAAAGGTGTGAAAAAAAAACAAAGATTAAAAAGTTAAATTGACCCATAGACACCTCATATGACATTTATAACGGTCGATCATTACTGGTCGGTGTGTGTCTCATGGTTGCACCAAATATAAGTCCAGCTCAGCATATGCCAGGAAATCACAAAAAAAAAATCTGCTGTTTCCCACATTGCACATTTATGTTTGCATAACTCGCCCCAAAATGTAGGAAACAGCTGATTCCTTTTTCGCGATTTCAGGTTTGGTCCCATAGTAATAGTTGTTCATAATGATAAGTACAACGATCCCTTAAGAGGTTATCCATTAATTACGGGACACCCTGTATAGAGATCAGCGGGGTAATTTCGTAACACACTACCAATAGCAATGGCTTTCATTTTGACAGTTCATCAACATTCATTGCGTCATTTACGTTGCTGAGCAGACATATTTTTCGAACACATAAAGTATTGGATTAGCAATATCCATCAAAATGATTCAGATTGTGATGAATAGTGTGTTACGCAATAACGGTGTAGGAGTTCCTAGATCCTGCAAAATTACACACAAAGCAATCCTTGGGTACGCATAGACTTTCCAAAACAATTCTGGACTTCCGAACACAATTACATCTACCTCTTGCATCAACACCGCATCTAATTCTGCCCACACACCACCGTAAGAGCACCGTGAAGGATGCCCCATTGATGATGGCTTACGGCAACCGCGTAACCGTCCTTCATACCAATGGTACCGCTGGGTTCCACCATATCTATACGATCAACATTATCTCGATGTGGTAGATCCGTCTATTGTTTGTTTAACTGTTAAGCCAGAAATCCGGTTTAACGCGAGGTTTGTATCTACTTATGTCTACTGTTGACTTGTAGACAATAGGTACCTGTGCAAGTGTACAGGCCTCAGGTAAGGCATTAGCTGGTCTACTCTGTAAAAACCTCACCTTAAAAACTTAAGTGAAGTGAGCTGTTGTATTTTTGGGATGCATGAAGAAGCCTCCTCGTGTAGCGCAGTTTGTTCCGCCAGTTACTCAACTGAACCGAGCGCTCGGTGCATCCTGGACAGTCACACCCAATACATTATTTGACTGGCCAATTCTTCCCTTGCGGTGGTAGGGCTAACGCCCGCCTGGTTTGCGACCACCCTCCCACTGGGGTCCGGCGTCAAGCAGCCTGTTGTGTTTCCTCGATGCATGGGAGTTCCAGTGCCTTAGGCATCTTCTGGGCACGCTCGTTCCATCATAGACCACATTCGACGCTTTCCATCAGGCGTGATCGAAGTCAAAAGCGGGCCCATTTAGCAATAAAAAAAAACTGTATCCCCACTTGATGCTAGGGATAGACAGCTCATTTCAAGCTCACTTCAACTAAGTTTTCACGGCAAGATTTCCACAGAATCTATCGACAGGCGGCATTACAGCTCGCTTCAAGTTCGCCTAAGTTTTTACAGTGACATTTTTGCAGAACAGCTCGGCAGGGGTCGAACTTTTTAATCTTAGTGCCTTATTTAGTGTAGCTAAGAAAAGAAACCCTACGGATCAGAAGGATGATTAGCATTCCTTTTTTGCAACAAAAAGATAATAATTTTAACAATAAACTAAGTTTCTTGATTCACAGGTAGTCAGATATTGGTTAAATAGCACCTCGCTTCGTGTAGCTGAATTTTGGGCCAATATCTTTTTTTATTTGCTGATAATAAATTTATTAATTTTCAGGTATTTATATAATTTAAAAAGCTAACAATCTTAAAATAATAATATGTACAAGTATATAAATAGGGAGGGGAAATAATCAAAGGGCATCAAAAAATTCGTCCGCATCGCTGTAAAATGAATGAAATGAAATAAATGAACTTTTTGAAATCGATACGCTAAGAAGACAGGGAAGTCTTCTTGGCGTATCGGTCATTTTAATTAAGACACTGACTTAATAAAACCTGTCACAACAAGCAGATATCACGCGTTTCAAAGTTTTTTGTTTCATTGCGCACCAAGCTAGCGATATCCATTGTCTTCGCACAATATAACCATTAATGTATATCGTGTGGGTAAATCTGCACAGTTGGGTAAGAGGCTCTATTTGAACTCTTCGAGGTTATTGATGAGAAATATCCTTTGAGATGAGATTAGAAAATATACATAGAACTGTTTTTAATACATTTATTTTGCTACAATATACGGCTAGCTTGCAGTATTCTAGCAGAACATTTAGATACTAATGTTGCCGTTAACAGGCATTCTAAAAAGAGTCAACAGAGCGGTGCTAACGCGGTTTTACGTATAATTGACGCTAACCAACTTACAGCTAAATAATGAATATGTTTATTTTTTTATTTAAGGGAACAGCAAACAGTTACATTATAAGAACTTACAATTAATTTTAAAAAATCAAATCTAGTGATAATATAACCCACAACGCAGTCCACAGGTAAGTAATCATAATAGTCCAGAAGAGAAAAAAATGTGTAATCGCTAGGAGTTTTATTTGCAGTACGTGCATTAATTAATTGTATAATGAGCAATAATAAAGTTAAAATTTAGACAAAGATTACAAAATATAAAATATTTATTTATTTATTTATATATACTTTATTGTACACCACAAAAATACATAACATGAAATAAATACATCAAACACTACAAAATATACAATTGGCGGCCTTATCGCTTTCTGCGATCTCTTCCAGGCAACCTTGGAATGGACAGTGATTTCCCTGGACATAAAATGGAGCTGTCGTTGGTGCAAATATTATGTATACAATACAATAAAATAGATACACAGATAAATACATATCCAAAATTATAGATACTTAAATATATACACACTAAATAATTATAAGCACCGAAAATAAAATAAGACAGTAGATGATAGCAGTTAGGACAAAATCACAACGACAAGTAGTGTAAAATAAGACCTTAATTAGTTTGAAGATTTTCAGAGAGATACACACACACATGAGTTTTATTTGTCAGCCGCGACTTACAAGTTGTAGGTCGTAGGTTCGAACCCCGACAGGCGCTTTACTTTGTGTAAATTATTTCATCACCACTGCTCTCAAAACGGTGAAGGAAAACGTCGTGAGGAAACCGGCATGTCCTAGAACCAAAAATTCGAAGACATGTGACATCCACCAACCCGCACTGGGCCCGCGTGGTGGATTACGGCCCACTCCCTCTCACAGAGAGGAGGCCTGTGTCCCAGCAGTGGGAACGTTATAGGCTGATTATGTATGTATGTTATGTAAGAGGAGCGGATGAAGCTTTTGATGTTAGGCACCTTAAGATTAATTTTTACTTCTAACTTATTATTTTTCCGACTATGGATGGTCAACACTTTGAATGAACATGATAGTTACCTGCGCCGGTGTAAACTAATTTGTTCGATAATTGCTTAATATTTTCACTCTTTGGCCTCATCATCTGCCCCAACTACGATATGTTGAGGTCGGCTTCCAGTCTAACCAGATGCAGCTGAATACCAGTATTTTATATGGAACGACTGCCTAGCTGACCTCCACAATCCAGTTACTGAATAATACAATACCCCTTGGTTGGTTGCTTGCCCTTTGGCCTATTAATGTCAAATAACTACTTCTTTATAATGTGACTAGCTTCAGCCTGCGACTTCGTTCGCGTGAAACTTCTTGTTTCCCCCGAGCCACCCCGTCGTATCGCATCACCCGCCCGCGCTATCACTTCACGTTCTTTTTTACTTTTTTTCTTTTTGTTCGGCTCCTAAGGGTCATAGCGTGATGTTAAAAAGCCTATAGCCTTCCTCAAGAATTGGGCTATCAAATGCAAGAAGAATTTTTCAAATCCGACTGGTAGTTCCAGAGATTACCCCCTACATACAAACTTACAAACATACAAACTTACAAATTTTACCTCTTTATAATATTAGTATAGATTAGTCTCATCTGATTCATTAGCTGTTGTGTGCTGATTCACCATCCTATTGATACATTATTTGTCTTATTTAATGTATGTACATGAATTAACTGAAAACCCTACATAGGTACACACACCTATGCTGTAATTTTACCTCTCTCAAAATATATCAAACTGTGATTGTACCAAAAACTGCATCACATCTACATAATGCTTACATAACAATGAACAAAACCCTTAAACTTTCACCAACATAAAACATCTTCTACCCACCAATTTGCTTCAATAAAGCCTGTCTTAGCGTAAATAATATTACACTAAACGTAAATAAAATCTGAATTAAACTTTATCTGACATCTTTATATTCGTTCAATGATAGACGTTCGTGCATCAGACGCCTTTGGTTTATTTTGCTGGACAATGGAATAGATAGGATAAGAAATGAGCATATAGAAGAAAGTCTGAATGAGGCACCGGTGACTGAAAAATTGTGTGGAAATGGCAATACCATTTCCACACAATTATTAGAAATGGTATTGACTTGTGACGCGTAGGAATGAGGAAAGTTTTGAGTATGGATGTGGATGACTACATTATAAGAGTGGGGGAAGACTAAAGTAATCATGGACGAAATGTGATCACACTAGAAAGGGGGTGCCTACCGAAATGACGACTCAAACTCAAAGCATTTATTTCAATTAAACCGTGTACAGGCACTTTTGAATTGCCAAAATTAAATGGTCGGTCAGTTAGTCAGAAAGTTGAAGCTAGTTGCCCATTCCAAAACGTAGATCTCCATGGAGAAAAACGGGCAAGAAGCTCCATGGACACTCTTTTAAATCAAGATATTACAAAATCCTGGGTACATTATTCTTGTAATCTTGTTGCTTCTATATGTGAGAAAAATGTTTAAATAAAAACACAAATGAAGAAACAATCCAAAATATAAGATTAAAAATAAGGCAGTTAAGAGATGACCAGTCTCGACCGACGGCGCCCGTTCACGAACATGACGCGTAGATCAGCACCATTCAGCTCAACCATTTTGTAAGGACTAATAGAGAAGTACCTATGGAAGAAGACGACATGCTGGGCCGACCCCAAATGAATTGGAATAAGGGAGAACGATGAGAGTCATATTCACATGAGGTACTAGTGGCGAAGGTACCATACAACTCGATTCCCACCGGCTTCCCTTCGAAAATTCAGAACATAACCACACTATAGTCAATTCATAATTGAAATTTGTTTTTGCTCCGGCTTCCCTCTGTCATAAATTCACCCTTCGCCACTGTGAGGTACTGTCGTCTCGGAGCAGGTACAGTCAACAGCAAAAGTAGATGATGAAAATCAGAAATTCAATACTAATGAACGGAGTTCGTGCCAGAACTGTGTGGCGTCGAAGTGATTCAAAAGTATGTGATTGTAAATTATACCAAACATTTACTACTAGTACAGCTGCCATGTATTCGTGATCAGTTTTGACTCCAAAAGTTATAAACTCAATCATCATCTACTTTTGCTGTTGACTGCACTTAGTCTATGTAATCTTATTTTTCTTAACAATGTCCTCTTCCGAATTCTTGACCTTTTATAGTCGACTTTCTATCAAATCAACTTTAATAGTCAAATAAATAACATTATCGGATCTGTTCACATCAAATCATGAACATGACAACATAATTCTGTCATAAATCCCTCTAAATGTTACGGCATCTACTATATATTATATTGCTTTAATAATAATATATTACACCAACTACGTAACGCTCTCTTGCCACGGCATTAGCAACTCTATTTTAATAGAGAAAAAGTTCAGTATTTAATACCGGGAAGCCTGAATTTGTAGACTATGAATGTATATACGTTATAATATTTCTAAATATTTTGAGAAAGTATGAAATGCAGTTACCGTTTTGTTTTTGTTTTGGTGTTAATCTACTTTCGCCATTAAAGTATTATTACGTTTTTTATGACTTAACTGTAGCTCTCGCATAATATTATTGACACTAAAACACTTTTCAACTATCATCCAACAAAAGCAAGCAACTATTAATTAAATTAAATATTGTTCAAACGTCCTGAAATATGAAGCAAAACGTAATTGAACCACGAACCATTTATCACAATAATGATTGGTAACCCACCTAACCACGTGTGTTTCGAACTAATGAACCACGCATACTCGCATATAGAAATATAATTTCTTATATCTATGGAACCACGCCACATGTACGGTCACCAGAGGAGATAAGGTATTAAGAGCAATAAAGATTTGAATTGAATTTAATTTAATTAAGTAACCAGGTTCGTCGGATATACCTAGTTGAAGTTTAGTAAGAAACTGATGGATGTTTTTGAATAAAATGTAATTTATTTGAAAACAAACAGTTCATTTATCAAATAAAATACTAGCTTAAGCCCGCGACTTCGTCCGCGTGAAGTTTCACCCTCCCCCAATCACCCTCTTAGGGGTGGAATTTTAAAAAACCCTTTCTTAGTGGATACCTATTCTTCACAAAGAACACACCCTCCAAATTTCATGTCTCTAGGACCAGTGGTTTAGGCTGTGCGTTGATATATCAGTCAGTCAGTCAGGAGTTTGAATTTCATAGATATACAGGGTGCCAGGGAAACGCTTCCGAAAACGAAGACAGGTGATAGGGCTAGTGATTCTCGATACAATACCATCAAAAAATCAGGAAAAAAAATGAACAATTTTACCAATTTTTTTTTAGCATTTTTCGTACACTATGCTGTGAGAACAGTTAAATACAACCAATATTTGCGATTAAACAGATTTTTTTTCTTTACAACTGTAACAAGCAATGTATTCGTAAATAAATGTCAGCTGACGATAAATGATATCCGACGACCCTGGTTACTCATCTCTTTTGGTGACTGTACCTGATACATAATTATTTCGATGTCAAAGGGTAAAACTACAATTGGTAACGACCTTTGTTTTAGTTCGCCTCTCAGATAGAGCCGTGGTGGCACAGAGGTAACGGCCGAAGAGTTTGTAGGTCGTAGGTTCTAACCGAGTTAGCTGCTATATTTTTAACCGACTTCTAAAAAAGGAGGAGGTTCTCAATTCGAATGTTTGTATTTTTTTTTTTTTTTTTTTTTTTTTTTTTTATGTTTGTTCGCGCATAACTCCGTCGTTTGCCAACCGATTTGAAAAATTCTTTTTTTGTTAGAAAGGGTATACTTTCCAAATGGTCCCATGAAAATTTTATCGAAATCGGACAAGCGGTTTTTGAAAAATCAACAAAAACCTAAAAATTTATATACATTGTCTACATTAACGATCTTTTTGTTTACTTTTTTGTGGGGTAGGTACAACTAAAAAGTGAAAAATAAAAACTTTTTTACAAAAAAAACAACCGACTTCAAAAAAAACACTACAAAGTGATAAATAACATTAATTTCGGAAGTCGGTGTCAAAAAACGAAAATGCGGAATCAACGACACCGACTTCCGAAATTAAAGTTATTTATCACTTTGTAGTGTTTTTTTTGAAGTCGGTTGTTTTTTTTTTTAACCGACTTCTAAAAAAGGAGGAGGTTCTCAATTCGAATGTTTGTATTTTTTTTTTTTTTTTTTTTTTTTTTTTTTTTTTTTATGTTTGTTCGCGCATAACTCCGTCGTTTGCCAACCGATTTGAAAAATTCTTTTTTTGTTAGAAAGGGTATACTTTCCAAATGGTCCCATGAAAATTTTATCGAAATCGGACAAGCGGTTTTTGAAAAATCAACAAAAACCTAAAAATTTATATACATTGTCTACATTAACGATCTTTTTGTTTACTTTTTTGTGGGGTAGGTACAACTAAAAAGTGAAAAATAAAAACTTTTTTACAAAAAAAACAACCGACTTCAAAAAAAACACTACAAAGTGATAAATAACATTAATTTCGGAAGTCGGTGTCAAAAAACGAAAATGCGGAATCAACGACACCGACTTCCGAAATTAAAGTTATTTATCACTTTGTAGTGTTTTTTTTGAAGTCGGTTGTTTTTTTTTGTAAAAAAGTTTTGTGTAAATGGTTTCATCACTACTACTAAACGGTGATGGAAAAAAAAAACATCGTGAGGAATTCGGAATGTGTTAGAAACAAAAATTTGCAGACCTGTGACCTCCACCATCCTGCACTGGGGCTGCTTGGTAAATTACGACCCACCCCCGCTCACTGAAAGCAGGCCTGTGTCCCAGCAGTGGGCATGATTTAGGCTGATTATGCATTAGGCTCTCAGTCTCAGACAAGTTTGATTTCCCTGTCTTTGCCTTCGCGCAGTCGGGTAAAAAGTCTAAGATTCCATTTTTCCGTTGGCTTCATTACAATTATGTGGAAATCAAAAATTAAAGCAACCTTCCCTCGTCTTCTTTAATTGCGTTACAAATGAGGAAACTACAAATATTCCCTGAAACACTTTCATAGTTTAAAATGGAGATGATGTGACAAGATTCCCACACTAATATAAAACTTACGAAACAAAAAAAAATATCAACAATTAGATTTTAGAACACAAAACGAAGGTCACAACTCCACGGTTATTCGTAACCATTTCGCGCCGGTTACGTGGTTGCGTGGCTGCGTGGTTCTGGTTGGCGCAACCACCGTGACCGCTCCCGCCCGGGTTGATTCTGATTCTTATTGACTTGTAGAACTGTATTTAATCACTTTACAATGGCGGTTACTCGAGCGTAGAATTGTAACATTTGGATCAGATTCGAAGATTTGTTTTTTTTAATAAAGATGTTCTAGAAAATTCTTGAATGGATTTTGGATTTGATGTTACGTTAAATTGGTTGAATATGAACTTTTTTCGGCTTATTAGGAGAGGGAGAGATTTTGTTGCAGGTAAGATAACAGGTCTGTTAGACCTACGTTCTGGAATGGACCTTACTTCCAACCAGCTTCAACTTTCTGACTAACTGAGCGACTCTTTGACAATTCAAAAGTCTGTAAACGGTTTAACTGAAATAATTTCTTTGACTTCTTTTTTTTAAGTATTCTTTTCTTTGGTCCTCTTTTTGCTTTTTTTTTTCTTTCTTTGATTCATTCTTTGAGGTTGACCATTGAGGCGTTTTATAATAATTAATTGCTGGTTATAGGCAGATAAAATAGAGAAATAATGACATAACATGGAATGGATTTGAATCAAGTTTCCGTTTGAATAAACAGTTATACATTTATGTTACTACAAAACTAGTACAACTGTTTTTTACAATATTACACATACACAATTTATCTTATGAAACACCTACATTTAATTTCATTAAGCTGTAGGCGTCTAGTGCTGCGTATGTCGCTCGGAGCTAAGTACGCGTAACATATGCCGTTTACACGCACTGCAGTACAAGCCCGTAGGAGTAGACTGTCACTTAGGTACATGTTACTATAACTTGAATATTTCTAAATACATAAGACTAACGCTAAACAAGCTTATTGAGCAATAAAATGATTAAAAGTAGCAGAATATATAGCTAACATTTGATACCTGAGAGCAGTGGTGGCCCAGTGGTAACGGCCGCGACTTACGATTAGTAAGTCGGTAGGTTCGAACCCAGACAGGGATTTTACTATAATGTTGTTACCATCTTGCATGCATGTAATTTCTTGTATGTATCACACATGTTTAAGCAAATAAATATTATCTATCTATCTATCTACTTTGTGTAAATTATGTCATCACCACTGCTTTCAAAACGGTGAAAGAAAACATCGTGAGGAACCAGCATGTCCTAGAACCAAAAATTCGAAGACATGTGACATCTACCAACCCGTATTAGGCCCGCGTGGTAGATTACGGCTCACTCCCTCTCTCAGAGAGAAGGCACAGGCCTACATATTGTTTTGTCTGTCTGTTTGTTCAGGCTAATCTCCGAAACGGCTGGACCGATTTTTTGACAGGATTTTCACTGGCAGATAGCTGATGTTAGGAGTACCTTAGGCGATATTTTAGAAAAATGATTAGGGTTCCGCGCAAAAAAATAAAGTCTATGAAATCCAATATGCACGCGGACGAATTCGCGGGCACAGATAGTTCTTAGTAAAGAACACACAACAAAGCCACCCAACCTTAAGACCACCCAATTATCTTTAATTAACAATTTTGCACACTACCATTCTTCAGAATCATAACACTGATCCGATCAACAATAGGTGTCCTAAAATTTTAAAACAAACATTCTCACAGCCGTGGGACGCTTTGTCTTAGATCTAATTAGAATAGCTTTGATTAAGTAACGCAAATTATACGTACGTTTACTAATTTGTAACGAAACTGCCGTTTTTAGGACATCTTTTGTGAGGTACTAGCGTTACTTGAGGCTGTAACCCGCCGCTACATAAAAGGTTTCCTAAGAGCTCTCGATATCCATACTAATATTATAAATTCGAAAGTAACTCTGTCTGTTTGTCTGTCTGTATATGTTACTTTTTCACGCCTAAACTACTGAACCGATTTAAATGAAATTTGGTATAGACATAGTTTGAGTCCCAAGAAAGGACATAGGGTAATTTTTATCCCAATATTCTCACGGGATCGAAACTTATGCGGGTGAAACCGCGGGGCGCAGCTAGTCATAAATAAAATTGACGATATAGTGACAGAATACTAGGAAGACATGTCATGCATAGGTAACCGCAATTGTATGAATATCGTTTTAGCAAAAGAATATAGTTACGTTTATTTGCGGTAAACATGACGCAGAGAACGAACACAACCACAAAAAAAAAAACAAGTTGGGGGAAAATATACGTCACATCCACACAAAACAGCCATCACTCAACATAAATGCTAAGATCCTCTGCGAGACAGTGCCTCAGCGCTGGTTTTCAGCGACAGCCGGCGTTGACGTGAATACGTCAACCGGTGCAGCATAAGATAAGACAAAAAACAATAATCAAAATAAGAAATAAAATAAATATACAATACCAAGTCCTAGTGCCCTAGTTTTGAAGTCATTGCCTTAAAGAGTACTTCTTAATAACACCTACGGAATACGAGGCGATAACTTAGCGAGCCCAATGCTTAATTCTTGGCACAATATACAAGACACTGAAAAATTGTGTCCAACTTAACCGAATCTGCATAGCTGTTCACAAACACTCGATACGCTTCCGTGTTGTTATCGTAGGAGTCTTCTAAACGCTGTTCACAAGTCCAAAACCCGAAAATTTTGTGAATTTAAATCAAATAGACGCCCGCTATTCTTCCAACAGCTATTTGCTGTTGAGGGCGAGTCAAATCAGGTTATTGAAATGTCAGGTTTTCGATACGATAGCCTGTCGTATGGTTCTGAATCAGGGCTCTGGACCCCAGAACTATATTTAAGAACTTATATTTGTACTGCAATCTACAGATCAAAGCTATGCAATGAAGCAACGTAGATCACAATCACACTTCGCTTTTAAACTCACGACTCTAAAATCCATCACTCCCACGAAAGCTACGCATCTATAATATTTAGCACGCATTGCCAAACCTTTCCCTCATACCGACGGCAATCTTTATTGCGACAGGCTGCATTCACACGAACGACAAAAAGTGGTGCGACATCGCGCACGAGCGACTCCGACAAAAACTAATCCGGTTAGCGTCTGATCTGTCCTTATTTCTCAACTCAGAACTAAGTGTTTTAGGAGATTACGTTGGGGCATTGGCTTAGACGAGATCTGTCAACTGTTACGTCGTTTGAAAACTGGTGATGAAGTTATCTAAGGCACAGAGGACTTGGTGAAGAAAACGACGACAAGCTATAGATTGGAATTTGAATTGACTAATAGACTGAAGTAATGACCTAGAAAGAACAATATCATTGCATTGTAACATGAAGAAGACTGCTCTAAAAAGCTGCTACATGTGAAATTAGCTTCTCTAGAATAGATACTATACTCCATCTGTATACGTAATCTTCTTCTTCTTAGCGTGTCGATAGCAATCTAAATGTACTCGGCACAGAATTCGGCTACTTGTTTGGCGCCATCACTAGCGTCCATCAGTTCCTGTAACGTGCAGCTGACAGGACACGCAGGGCACGATATTAAGTGTCCCATCGTTGATGTTGGTAACTGCACCATCACTTCCGTTTACGTAATTAAATAAAGGTAAACAAAAAAACCACGTGACGTGGTTAACCGACTAAACGTAATACCAGTCTATTCAGTTGTCATGCTACATCACAGTTGTACTCTTCAATTTAGTAACATTATAATCCGTTAATATTTAATTACCTAAACAAATGGAGTATGTTCTTCTTCTACGTCGGCGACGCTTCAAAAAATGTATGCCCTCATAAAAGGCTAGTAGTGCCATAGTGTATACAGCTGGTGTTATTGCACATAGAGCAGGAGAAGGGTTGGGGCATCGTTTGAGATCATCCAGTTATAAGTAAATTCGTCGGAAATGGTTTAAAGCGACCTTGTCCATTCTCTGCATAAAAAGCCTTTTGTATTAGCATGTTGACTTATCCTGAACTGGACAAAGACAACATCAACCTCGGTATGGACAAAGACAACATCTAAAAGATCTTTCTAGTGTTTTACCCGGTCAAAATGTACCAGCAATTTCGATGCGATCTTTCTGGACGGCAATTTTTCTGCTATAAAAGGCATTGGCTTGCTTAGAACGTGTCGAAAGAATGCCAAAGGGATATGACGAAACGTTACCAATTTAAGTAGAATGTCGAGAGACCTATCACGACCCACGAAAAGGAAACACTTAAAATCAATTCAGGAACTGCGTTTTTGCATGAAGTGGCATTTAAGAATAAAAAAGAAAAATGTAATGAAATCAGACACGCGGTGATAGACATATAACTAGACAGATGTAAAACTTTATATTAAGCAGCCAATCAGCCAGATAAATAGACAAATTGGTGAAGGTTACGCGAAGCCGGTTGATCTATGCAGAACCAATTTGCTTTAAACATTTTCAAATATTAAAAATTAAAAAATCCCGAGGGGCAATTGCGTAACACATTATCAATCGGAATCGGTTTCATTTTGACAGTTCAACAACATTCATTGCGTTATTTACGTGTCGAGCAGACAAATTTTTCGAACTTATTATGCAATGGATTAGCAATTTGCTTCAAAATGATTCAGATTCCGATCGATAGTGTGTTACGCAATTAGGGTGCTGGTCAGTAATACCTTGTCGTCAACACTGTTGACGATCGGGAATAAAAAAATTCATTCGTCCACAGTGTGGACGAGCGGTTTTGATTATTCCCGATCAGTAATACTCCTGTAGTTCACAGTGTTGACGAACGGGACTTTTTTTCCTGATCGTTCATACCTATGACACAAAATAGAAAGTGCTTAGGTATTTGGCATTTTCTTAATTAATTGTAAATATAAAAATATTACGACAAGGTGTTATTGATCGGGGATATTCGAACATTTAGAAGGTTTTAATACAGATGATTGAGATAGATGCATTCTTTGAGTGTAATGATGACGATAACGTAACCCCAAACGACAGGTATGGCAGTGCTGTAATAGCACGTACATTACTAAATTACTGAAGCGAATCGCTTTTTACTTACACATTTACTGATTATCAAGGCCGCTAGTCACTCCTATAAACATGTTATATGTAACTATAGAAAAAGAGCACTAAGGCTTTAGACTTTTCAAATGATCAATATGTTTTCTTGAATAATTTACAAGTAATACAAACGATCACAAAACTAATTTAGCACTTTCCAGGTGAGGAAGCAAAGTGTTGTTCGGTTTTTCTATCAGGAGTTTCTTAGGAGCCTGGAGTCTGGATTTGTGCACGGTTGATGGCAATAGGCTCGCCCCCATAACATATGGCGGAATGTGGGTGTACTATAGGTACTTACACCTCTGCCAAACTCTCCTGGGAAAACAGGCGTGATGTTATATGTTCTTAATATAACCGGGCCATTCCGCTCAATTAGGCCGACTTTTATTTGCAAATGGTGATGATGACATTTGGTGCGTGTTGATTGCAATAATAAATTAAATAAAGGTGTTATACTTTTTTAGATAGCGGCGCCATACGTAAAAACATGTAAGAAATGTCATATAAAGTAAAAAAAGAATGCAGCTATGATATTTAATTTATTATTAGCATATATTCGCCGTTAGTGGATTTCCGCGGATTGACCCAACCGCAGATATAACCTTAATTGGAACTAAATTGAGAGTACCTACTACTCCAATTTGGTTATAACCTTCAGTGTCGTTCATGATTATAGACGTTGCCTGAGGTAGCTGCTCGGTGCGGGAGGGGTGATAGTTGTCCCAAGTTGATGAATCACTGCACACCTCTTGCATCACGTCACCACACCCCTCCCGCACCGCGCTGCAACGTCTCAGTTAAGCGAACGGCCTATAGTTCCTTGATTAATTGATATTATTTGATTAGATTAACAGAAGTGACTTTTACCGTCAGTCAATATTGAACTGAGTAAACTTTAAATGACAGTAGTTTCTACCTTGACCATGGTTATCGTGATCAAACTGCAATATGTAGATATTAACGTAGTGGTTGACCCCTCGTTTTAGTTATTGTGACCTAGTTAGATAATCAGTACGCGTAGCTTGATCACCATAGAAACGGGTTTTGTCGACGGAAGAAATAGACAAAATGACAGATTGTAGAAAGATTTCGCAAAAGCATAATCATCAAATCAAGAGCATTATAAATTGTATAGTTTGAAAGAAATAAGTTGTCATACAGTCAGACAAGAAAACGACTTTTTTTTATATACTAGCCCCCTTATTCATAAAACTTATCAAACCTATTTTAGTTAAAATGGGGTTTGTCTCTTTCTTACACACAGAAATGACAACGTGACAGATAAAGACAAACGTTCTATAAACCTATTTTAGCTAAAATAGAGATAAAATAGGATTATGAATAACGGCCTAATTAGTATTTATAGATCACCAATTTATGTTTCGTATAAAGTACCGATGATATCTTTTTACTTTCTATAAACTTGCTTAGTAATAGAGGCTTGTTTGCAATTAATGTTTTATTTCCTAGTGTCAGTGGTTTCCCTAATTAAACTAATTACGTGTGTGTCGCATTGTTGGCAGTTCATTCTATAGCTAATGTTACATTCACACATACCGACAGTGTTTTGGTTTTAGAAGACTATGTTTGCTTTCTGTGAAAACACTGTTTACATTATTTTTTGTAAGTATATACATACAGGTCCTATTAAAATAGGTGGACAAATTTTAACACAGCACTCAGTACGTCTAACCAAAGATATCCAACAAAAAAAAAAACACTGATTAAAGTGATTTTATTTTGACCTAAAATAATAAATTGCCGACACATTAGTGTATTTTCGTTAGCTGATTATTTTTCTTGTAAAGTATCTAATGCGTTTTTCTTATATATTTTTTTACCATCGTCCTTATTTTGGTCGTCTGAATGATTTCTAAAAGTTTGTCCACCTATTTCAATGGGACCTTATATATGCGTTCTTATTACATTGTAGTATTTTTTTTTTATTTAGCATACACTGTCCCACTGCTGGCCAACGGCCTCCCCCAAATCCTTCCAGGCATCCTTTTCTAGCGCCACCCCGATCCAACCCTTGCGGTACGCGTCTAGATCGTCATGCCACCTGTTCCTGGGACGGCCTCGGCGACGCCGTCCTTCCTCAGGCACCCACCGTGTGGAGACTGTCGCCCAGCGGTCACTAAGCATGCGGCCAACGACCGCTGACGTGACCCGCCCAATCTGAATCCAATTGTAGTATTAACTCCTTTTAAACACTTTCATATTTGTCAAATCAAATTCTGCTCTATCAATGTAACGGAACGTTGTATTAAGGAA
Source organism: Amphipoea oculea (assembly GCA_945859645.1). Classification (NCBI taxonomy): domain Eukaryota; kingdom Metazoa; phylum Arthropoda; class Insecta; order Lepidoptera; family Noctuidae; genus Amphipoea; species Amphipoea oculea. Next base: position 1,017,097 of record OX243884.1, read on the forward strand.
TTTGAAATTTTTCGTCTTTCCCTCTGACTCGACCGCAATCAAATCAGCCTGGATCTGTTTCACTACAGCACTACGGTGGTAAGGTCGTTTGTCCAACATGCCAAAACATTTTATTTGAATTTGTAGACCTTCACATCCTCATCACCTGCACGATTTTTGACAAATGCGTGCACTGACTGGATAGGTCCGCTCAATCTGTGTGGTGCTTTCCTCAAAAGACCATTTCAGACACCAATCTACATGGTCTTCACACATGATCTGACCAAGATTTTGTCTGGACTATAAAAGAGACCTTTGAGTTTGTTTCGGCCTTTCTTCTCAGAGTAGTCAGATAGGAAACGCCGACCTCATCTAGCTTTAAAAAAATATAATGACGTGTATCGTAAAAGTGTTTGTACAAACCTACTTACAGAAATAAATCATTTATCATCAAAATTACCATAAAGCTACACATACAGGGTGTTACAGAAAGGGTATATCAATACAAACGGGTTGAAGAGTGTATCTGGTCTAGAATCTCTGTACAAAATTTTAGCTCAAAAGCAGTAACTTTGAAAATGCTTAATATTTTTTTATTTCGATAGTTTATTAAATTGAAATCATAACAAACGTGTCACCGCACTACGAGGGTCATTATCCATTATCTGTAGTGTGTCTGTGCGCCTAGTACACGCACATCACGCCGCCGCGCGCCAGTGCAGCGCCGTGATGTCGAAATAAAAAAATATTAAGCATTTTCAAAGTTAATGCTTTTGAGCTGAAATTTTGTACAGAGGTTCTAGACCAGATACACTCTTCAACCCGTTTCTATTGATATACCCTTTCCATAACAGCCTGTATAACTTTACACAGACACTAAAATTTTAATAAACGCTAGTCTCCAGGAGTTTTCCTTGACATAACGCTAATAGTTATCGAAAGTACTCGTCGTGTAGTGTTCGTCTGCCATTTCAGGCTAGTTGTAACGATCTCAGTGAGGGCACGAGAAACATTTATATACTCACGATTCACTACAAGGTTATGTAGTTAAAAATATATTGTTAAAACTTAAACGTTTTTTCGTGTTGCATATTTTTCTTGTTGGTTCTGGTTTGTTAGTTTCGATTCGATTATGGTTATTCTGATGAGGCATCTGTGCGCAGTGCATGTATTGTGGCCGGGTGTCTCCAGAAAATGTCTTAATAGGTAAAGAGTCAGACGCCAGCACATCAAGCTACGAGGATTTCTCAAACTTTAATAGATTTTAACTTTAATGCTAAAGGTTGAAGGTTGATTGGGAAAATTTTACAGTTTCGGGTAGCCTGATGTGCTGGCGTCAATACCTGTAACTAGTATTTCTTAAGTTTTATTGATTGTTCTTATTGTTCCTTATTTGTTTATGTGTATGTCTTATATAATTATACTAACATACCTAGCTTAAGAAATACTAAAAAAAATATGGGTGCCTGAATTAAAGATAAATAAATAAATTAATCGGTATTTTTTTAGCGGTAAATTTTTAATTCAGAAGTTTTTTGGCTGAATAACTGACGCATTCGGATTTGTCACTAAGGGCTGATTTTTGCAACGCCCGATAACTCCATCGGAGGAATAATTTCGAATTTTTGACAGTTGTTCCATAAAAAAACTGTTAGACGTTTTTATATTGGAACAACTGTACAATCTTATTCCACGAATAAATATTGTCGGTCGATTGAAAAATTAGCCGGAAATGATAAATGATTAAGTTTAGCATATCTTAGCACGTGTCGACTCGTAAATGCGAAAGTAACTATGTCTGTATGTCTGTCTGTTACCTTTCCATGCCTTAACGGCTGAACAGATTTTGATGTGGCACACTGGTATACCATGACCTGCATAAGGATATAGGATAGCTTTTCTCCCGGATTAAACTGACAGCATTCCTGCTAGTAAATTAAAGATATTGTTTTAAAAAAATTAAGTGACATCTCTGAGTGAGGCAGTAAAAGCTTTTTCTTTTTGAATAATAATCTGGCTTCCAAAGCCTAGGAGAATTAACAATTTCGTATTTCCTTAAATTAATTAACTAAAAATAACTTCGTATGTGGGGGCATCGTTTTACCCTGTAATTGGGTTGTGGAGGTCAGATAGGCAATCGCACCGTGTAAAATTCTGGTATTCAGCTGCATCAGGTTAGACTGGAAGCCGCCCAAAACATGGTTGAGAAAAGGCTAGGCTCATTCTTCGTATGTTCACAGTCGTGCCACTCTTTTTAATATAGTTTATTTTTGTTACTTACTAAATTTTTTTAATGTGCACGACATTATTAAAGTTCAGCTATCATTATAATATAGGTACTTTTATCGTTCGATATGTAAGGTTATGCATTAACAGCAGTAAAAAACTCACGCTTGAAACAGGAAGAGAGAAATATGTTATGTCCTTGATTATAGAAACTAGAATATGGACAACATTCACAGACCGCACTTTGACTTAGTTTTTTATATGTCAGCGATTCATACGAATATGAACCTCATCTATCTATATACTTTGATATTATTTATTGCTTCATAATAACAAACTAACTATATACACTAGATACTAAAATAAATGGCTAACTAACTTACAATACAAATATATCAAAATAAAAAACAAAGGACACTCTACAGGGTGTTACGGAAAGGGTATATCAATACAAACGGGTTGAAGAGTGTATCTGGTCTAGAATCTATGGACAAAATTTCAGCTCGAAAGCAGTAACTTTGAAAACGCTTTATATTTTTTTATTTCGATAGTTTATTATTAAATTGAAATCATAACAAACAAAACAACTACGAGGGTCATTATCCATTATCTGTAGTGTGTCTGTGCGCCTAGTACTCGCACATCACGCCGCCGCGCCCAGTGCAGCGCCACGCCCGCGCCGTGATGTCGAAATAAAAAAATATTAAACATTTTCAAAGTCAATGCTTTTGAGCTGAAATTTTGTACAGGATTCTAGACCAGATACACTCTTCATTACCCGTTTGTATTGATATACCTTTTCCGTAACACCCTGTATATACTAATAATAAAGCTGAAGAGTTTGTTTGAACGCGCTAATCTGTGGAACTACCAGCCGGATTTAAAAAAAATATTGTTGCCTTTGATAGCCCAATTCTTGATGAAGGCTATAGGCTATTTGACATCACACGCTATGACCCTCAGGAGCCGAGCAAAATCAGAAAGAACGCTAAACGAAATGTTACGAGTTGCGACCGACGATGGGGTGGCACAGACGAAGTCGCGGGCAGACACTAGTTCTTATTATACAGGGTACGTATCTGAAAGGTGTCATACTTAAGGGTGGTACAGATCATCATGTTACAAGCTGTATAATGTTCATATAAGCAAATGTGTGCAAGCGTTTCATAAGATAATGAATATTATCGTAATAAAACTAAAGTTCATTTTCGGATGAGACGAAAGCAAAGTAAAGTCAAAGAGCGGTCTATGAATCTTGCGTTTAGATTTATGACTGCACAGTACGTGCGCTTAAAAGTTAATAGAAATAGAATTGGTTCCGGTCCGACATTTTGTCGCGGTCTGGCCATTAACCGCAGTTCAGTTCAGATGTTGCTGGTAACATCATCACATGGGGAAAGAGTGTCTGGCAGCCTATCCGGATGCATCTGAAATTCTGAATACCACTAGGTATGTTACCTGGAGCGACTGCCTAGCTGACCTCCACAACCCAGTTTTTGGGTAACACGATACGACTTGGTAGGATTGGTTGGTCAGATTTTCGATATTGTTGGTATCAAACCATAATTTTATTCCAAAAAATAATTCCACCTAGGTACTTTTTTTTTTAAACAATGAATATTTCAGCTGGTATGTTCTGTAAAAATCACACCGCGAAAAAGTATCTGAAGTTTAATTTGCACCTACTTTCCCGCCCGGACCTTACCTCTAGCTCATTCCACAACCTGTCAAAAAGATAATTAATATCACTACGATAGGTCTATAGGGTTGTCACTGCAAAATAAAGCAACGATAATTAATTATGATTACGCTACCAAATCACATTCAATCTTAATTAAATCGATTTTACTGTCATCGAATCGAATGAAATACAGTAACGTTTGGGATTCGTAGGTAGACCTTTTGATGGCCCTGTCGATAACTAACATCATGCATATTTTCCCATAAGGGATAGACACGGGTGTACAGTGACGAGCATTTCTTACAGCTCTGCAATTATATCAGAGGGGCAATTCTCGTAATGTTAAGAACGTTCACATTCTGCGGGGTAATTACGTAACGCACTATCAGTAACAATGGGTTTCATTTTGACAGTTCAACAACATTCATTGCGTTATGTTGTTGGGCAGACATATATTTCGAACATATGAATCAATGGATCAGCAATATCCTTCAAAATGATTCAGATTGAGATCGGTAGTGTGTTACGGAATTATAGGGTGCTGATTTCAGTCTCTATCTGTCAAAAATATCTCTAATTTAGGTACCTACATTTCTGACAAGTTTTTGACATTGATTGTTCTGATATTGATCGCTGAGATTAAATTGCGAGTAGATTTAGAACGTCTTTAACTACGGGAACTTGCCTTCTGGTTGCATGATTCATCCATTATTATATGACGGCAAATATATGTGACAATTTGTGGAAGGCATATACAAATGGCAGCACAAATATGTGGCATCGAAGTAACACCAAAACTACACGTCGACGGCTGCAGTTTCCTCTACTGCTGGCGCGTGCCACTCGTGTATATGAGCACTAATAAAAAACCCAATAATATTTTGCTTGACTTGGGAATCGAACTCATGCTCAGCAGTAGCGTTTGCCACTAGAACAATAAAGCAGTCTACTCATATAAAAACAGTAGGTTCCTTCTACCGTCGTCACTCGTATCACTTTGCCTCCGAATGACTACTAAAATAAACAAGAAGGTTTAATTTAATTTTTACTAAGTAAATGGGCGCGCTCTTGACCTCGATCACGCCTGATGGAACGCCATTGATGAGGTCTATGATGGAACGAGCGTGCCCAGAAGATGCCTGTTCACTCTTGCTTTGAAGGCAGACGGGTTAAATGTGGAATTGAACACAGATACCGGCAGAGAGTTCCACACTTAGGCTGTGCGCATAATAAACGTGGAGGAGAAGCGCTGAGTACGACTCGTCGGGATATCAACCAAGTGTGGATTGTGGAACAATTCGCTAAAACTAGCAATTGCTGCTGTATTTATTTTGAAGTGAAACTTCTTTACGCACGCTTGACTTGGGGAGTAAGCTGGCGACGTGACGTAAGCGTTACGAAAAGTGTGATTGGGCGAGTTGAACTGGAGTTGAGTGGGGGATATAAGCAAGAGAAAGCAGTGCGCGCGCACATTTTCTTTCTCTCTTCCTCTCATACAAAATACGTTTGAAGTTTCACTTCAGTCGTGTGGTCATAAGCAAACTCGGTTTTTTTTAAATATCGCAGCAATGTGTTGAGATAGGAACCTATTTGGCCTCGCATAGGTCTTTTATATTGTTTTCATGGTTTTGTTAGTTTTAATGTTCTTTTTTACTGTTTGTATTTCCTGTGCTTGGCCCAAATGAAATATTTTTCTTTCATTTTTTCTCTGACATAAAACATTTCTATCATCAATATCCCATGACAGTTATTCGATAAGATCAACACCGTTGTCATCTAATAGCGACACTAGAAAGTGATGTAACCCCAATCATTAATCATGTTATCGATACTTTGTTGAAACATGTACTTAATACTCTATGGGGTTATAATTTAGAACGGCTTGGTACAACGAAGATCAATCGATCTATAAGGTTAAGCAATATTGATGCGGTCAAGGATTGGAAAGAAGTGATCTTTATTAAACTTCACGACCGACACACGACAGCACGTCAATTTGTAAGCTAATATTTTAGTGTTCAAGATCCTCAAAAAGACTGACTCCAAAAATCTAGGCCAAGTCAGTGGTTGACAATGCAACTCGTAGGTAAGTCATACTCCATTCATACACATCCCGTTGCAATTTCAGAATCTAACGTTAATCTTATTGGTCGTTCGATAAACGACGACGGGCAGATAACAATTTGGTACGCGCACCACGAACGCCTTGAAGTTGACGTTGCGGTGCGACTCCAGTAACTGCACCAACTACACAACTACTACAACACCACTAGCTTCAACTATCTGACTAACTGACCGACTATTTAATTTTGTCAATTCAAAAGTGCCTGTACATGGTTTAATTGAAATAAATGCTTTGAGTTTGAGTTTGCACCCTCGGTGTATACCTCGTCTTCTCGGGCACGTACTCCACGATGTCCTCCGCCTTAGTGGTGTAGTGTAGGCGGGAGATGTACACCGGTGTGTTCGGCTTTGCGGCACGCAAGCTGGCAATGAAATCTAAGGCGAGATCAAGGTAGAGCCGGACCATTTAGCAAAAAATAAATAATAATTTGTTGCATTTCAAATCAGTAGTAATTTTACAAAAGTGGAGCTTAATAATATGCATTTATCTCAAGTAGGTATTTATTCTCACAATACAAAATAATTGTACCACTTTCCTATCATTACCATCTTCCCAGTAACAATATCGTGACTATCGATATAAACTAACAAAACTATTGTCATCTCCATGACTAGAAAGTTAGTGATGCAACCTCCACTGTCGATGGTATTGTCGATATTTCTGAGATGTCATTAATCGCCGCGGTTAGATCAATTTGTTTGAATTGGGTCAGACCATTTAATGGTGTATTAGTGTTACTTATTTGATAGTGGTGTCACTTATTAAACTGCCTCTTTGGTCTAGTGGTCGCAAGAGCTATTGCACAGCATGAGATCCTGGGTACGATTCTCGGGTCGAGCTTAGTGTTATTGGTTTTTCATCTGGAATTTATCAGTAGCAGCCCGGAGTCTGGTTTTGTGCCCGGTTGATGAGAACAGGCCCGCCCCCTATTACATGGGACTCAAACATAACTGGTGAAAAGGGGGTGTACTATAGGTACACTTCTGCCTTACCCTTCGGAGTATACACGCATAGTGCTATGTTATGTTATTTGATATTTGTTTTCTTTCATCGTGTATGTAATAAATATATAATTGACGCAAAATCTGTTTACAGTTTCCAAGATTGCTCCAATATTCTGATTGTAAACTACTAAAAACTATAATCAAATGTTTTCCCCATTCAGTCTCTATCAATTCCAATTAAATAATAAAATAATTTCCGTCTCAGAAACGTAATTAGGTATTTTACTTCACCAGAAATATTACAGACGCATTTAATATTGTACCTAACTATTTTATAAACGCAGCAAAGTTTTAAAACCGTTGCAAAACTGTAATTGCTTTAGTCTTTGACTGTTACACATACCTCTATGGGAATGGTCGGCCTTGAGTCAGAAATATATCGATATACTCTGGGTAACATCACTAGATAGTCAAATATTAATCGTGATTCCAATTTACATCCTTGGAACGGTTCGATTAGGTAGATCTTTAATTAAATAAATATATATAATCGTAAAGTTTTGCATATAAAATGTCTGACTATGTATATTATAATTATCGATTCTTTATAATAATATTAATAAAGCTGAATAGTTTTTTTGTTTGTTTGAACGCGCTAATCTCTGGAACCACCTGTCGGATTTGATAAAACCTTCTTGCATTTGATAGCCCAATTCTTAAGGAAGGCTATAGCCTAACACTACGCTACGTTAGGTGCTGAGCAAAAAGGTAAAAGGTCGGAAATAAGGCTATGGGAAAACGAAGTAATAGTGCGGGAAGGCCGATGCGATGCGACGCGACGTGGTGGAAGAAATTACACGTGGAAGAAGTCGCGGGCAGAGGCTAGTTGTTATCACATCACACTAATATTATAAAGGCGAAAGTTTGTGAGTGTGTGTGTGTGTTTATATGTTTGTTACTTCTTCACGCTCAAACGGCTGGACCAATTTTGATAAAATTTTGTATGGAGATAGCTGACACCCTGGATTAACATATAGGCTACTTTTTGCCCGATATTCCCACGGGATTGATACTTATGAGGGTGAAACCGTGGGGGGCAGCTAGTAAATTCACACTAATATTATAAAGGCGAAAGTTTGTGAGTGTGTGTGTGTGTGTTTACATGTTTGTTACTTCTTCACGCTCAAACGGCTGGACCAATTTTGATAAAATTTTGTATGGAGATAGCTGACACCCTGGATTAACATATAGGCTACTTTTTGCCCGATATTCCCACGGGATTGATACTTATGCGGGTGAAACCGCGGGGGACAGCTAGTAAATAATAATTTCAGTTTTAGTTGATAACTTCTGAAAGTGCACCCGACCCGACCCGAGTTATTGTCAAGGAAACTCAGCTTCTAAACCATAATTTTTAAAAGAAACCAATGTTTTTACTTAATAACACACACCCTCGAATTGCGAATAAAGCTGCGACTAAACACTGACAAAAATATTTAAGTATTCAAAAAATCCTTCAGCCCACCTCCCACGGTTCTATTACAAAATCTAACGACAGAATAATGTTCCCAATCACAAGCAACATAACCAAAAACACCATAATATGACTATGACGTCGACGAAGTATATTATTAAACGTTGCGACAGAATGTAATACAGGCTGCCGTGGTATTTTCTCCGCTGTCAGATTACCCCACGCTCGGGAGTGATACATCGAACCAACTTAATGTCAGGTGGAAGAATGTCAGATCATTTTAAGAGCTTTTTACAATACGATCAAAATATATGTGGCAGCAATCAAAATATCTTTGTAAAGATCGACCTTTTGCTGAAATGAGAACTGTAGCTGTGGAACCAACTGTGCATTAGGAAAGATTTATATTGGACTTACAGACGCGTAGACGCCAGCACATCAAGCTACCCGAAACTGTCAAATTATCCCAATCAACTTTGAACCTTATGTTGTAGCGATAAAGTTGAAAATCTATTAAAGAAATTTGACAGATTTTTGTAACTTGATGTGCTGGCGTCTGTACATATGGACTTAACATAACGCCTGTTTTGGCTGAAGGGTTAAGCAGAGGTGTACATATAGTACACACACATTTCGCCAGTTATGTTTAAGTCCCATGTAATAGCGGGCGAGCCTATTGCCATCAACCGGCCACAAATCCAGACTCCGGGCTGCTACTGACAAATTCTTGATGGAATAACCAAACAACACTTTGCCCGACCTGAGAATCGAAGCCAGGACCTCTCAGCAGTAGCGCTTCTGACCACTGTACCAACAAGGCAGTCGCTTTCCAAAACCTCCTCATGTAGGTTTTAAAATCAATAAAGAAGTGTTACGTACGAGCGCCTTCCTATAAGTCAACAAGAAAATCAAGTTATCACCGGCACAATACGGAAATTAAAAACCTTGTAAAGAATTTAATAACTTTTATTATTTAAGTATTATGGACAGGGCTTTTTATGTTATGTAACTACATGCTACATAGGCTTCCTTGCTATTTGAAACTTAGGCTCTTATCTATATCTTTAACCGAATACAAAAAAGGAGGGAGGACTATCGAATAAGAGGATCAAACGTAGCAAATTAGCACAATTTTTAAAATGGCTACCTTATCAATTTAATAATGCTTTTAGAATGCTGTTGGAACTGCCATGGCGCAGATGGTTTCCATGCCATCATGCGAAAGAAAGCGGTCGAGCTCCATACTACAACGCCAACCTTAGCAAAACAGCAAAATACTAACACACTATGGACCTTAGTTTTAAATAAAGTTCTATTTTTAATATAATTTACTTTATCTTTTTATTAAGAAAAAGCTCCAAGAACATTCGTAGCATTTATGCATTTTGCTTGTGGCTTTTACATTTCGTAATAAAAATATAATTTTCCGCTACTCAAATTTCATCATCAAAAATGTCAATGAGTCAATCAACTTCTAAAGTAAAATGCCTTTGGGCCTACTATTTCTATGTCTAAATAATTGTATGTGAAGTTGTGTCTACATATTATATAGTTATATAATATGTATATTACATAGCTCGGGGCACATATATCTCGCTTGTGCCGATTAAAATTCATAAAACCACCGTCTTAAATGAACTTGTTTTTAATTTTTGCGGACAGACGACATCGCAATTACTTACGTACGTTTCTGAATTACGAAATTAATTACGTACAGTTTCTTGCTTGTTCAAAACAAATCCTAATTCTTGTAAACAACCCATTGTAGGCCTTATTATGTAAGTTTTTTTAATCTATTTTTGAATGTTGACAATACAGGGCGGTAGGGACACCGATGTGCTACCTGTTATATGATTCTGGACCCCACTGGATTCAAATTATTCGTCGGCTATATATTTTTTACTGTCCCACTGCTGGGCAAAAATGCCTCCTCCAAATCCTTCCAGGAAGTCTTTGCAGGACAATTATTTAAAAAAAAAACTGTAGATGTCCCGTCCCTGCCATCCTGTATATTGGAGAAGTCGCAGAAAAGACAATTCTTTAAAAAATTGGTTGCTGATAAACTACTTTTAATTCTGATTCTAACAAGTAATAACAACCCTATACTGTGTAGGTATTGTATGTATGACATAATCCTTACATTTCATAATGCCACCACAGCCTATCCAAGGCAGTTAATCCGTGGACACACTGCGACAGCCACCTTGACCCACTACCCTGTGGTCATTGAGACACAATGTCCGACATTGACCATGCCGCAACATCCATGATTGGCTGTCATCTGTCAATTTGACAGCAATCGTTTGATAGATGATGCTGTGTGACTGATTTGAATTGTTGTGTAACAGTGTAAATGAACCATTGTAGGTGCTACAATAGAATAGAATAGAGTATTGAATAGAAAAGGTTCATAATCAGCCGTTAATGTTCCCACTGCTGGGACACAGTCCTCCTCTTTGTGAGAGATTAATGATATTATAAGGAGTCACTTAGCCTTATTTTATATCAGACTAGCTGTTACCCGCGACTTCTTCCGCGTGGAATTTTTCGTAGGACCCTATTTTTTTTCTCAAATAAAAGTACCCTAAGTTACTCCTTATTACATCAGCTATCTGACAGTGAAAGTCCCGTCAAAATTGATCCAGCCGTTTCCGAGATTAGCCGGAACAAACAGACAGACATACAAAAATTTTCAAAAATGTTATTTTGTTATATGTGCCGTACATCCATATGCATTTAGTAAAAAGCGGTTATTTTAATATTACGAACAGACACTCAAAGGACATGGCTAAAAGTTCATAGACAAAAAACCCAGAATCGCCAGCAACGAAATGTATAAAAATGGGTTCACTATAGTAAACCCAGTCCGGTTTCAAAAAATCAGCCTCCTAACCCATATAGTATAAAAGTTATTATACTTTGTGTGTTTATGTTATTCATACTTAGGTATATTGATTACTCGACTTTTATTTTATCACAATCTCTTTAGTATAATTATGATAATATATTAAAATAATGTAAAAAATATACCCTTCATCTTTTAATACGTTTTATTATTAATAATCTTTATACAGGGTGTTTTTTTTTTTTTTACTTTGTTATAAAAGAGCTCTTTGTTTTAGTTTGACGTATGTCATTACTTCCCAGAATTCGATCCTTATTAGCGACACTATCGAATGGTGTAATACAGTGTTTTTTTTTTTCAAAATCAACAGGTTCGATTCCTGGCTAGAAATATTGATTTTTCAAAAATCCAATGATGCAGTTTTAGTTTTCATCAAAATCGAGCCCGCGACTCCTTTGAGTACTTTTCGCTAGTCGTCATAGTTTCGGATTTGGCCATCCACGCCGACTTGAAAAATTCACCCTGTATATCTAGTATACCACGTCGTTTTTGCAGTATATTATTATATATTTTTGTTGTACATATTATGCCTATAAAAATGGCATATATGAAGTTTCTGGCGATTCTGGGTTTTTTTTTAGCCATCTCTTTTTATTTATTTGTATACAGGGTGTTACGGAAAGGGTATATCCATACAAACGGGTTGAAGAGTGTATCTGGTCTAGAATCTCTGTACAAAATTTCAGCTCAAAGCAGTAACTTTGAAAATGCTTAATATTTTTTTATTTCGATAGTTTATTAAATAGAACTCATAACAAACATGTCACTGCACTACGAGGGTCATTATCCATTATCTGTAGTGTGTCTGTGCGCCTAGTACACGCACATCACGCCGCCGCGCGCCAGTGCAGCGCCGTGATGTGCGAAATAAAAAAATATTAAGTATTTCCAAAGTTACTGCTTTTGAGCTGAAATTTTGTACAGAGATTCTAGACCAGATACACTCTTCAACCCGTTTGTATGGATATACCCTTTCCGTAACATCCTGTAGAATGTTTAGAAAAAGAATTAGATGTCCGCGCAAAATTAAAACCTATGAAATCCAATTTGCTTTCCGATATATACTGTGCCGATATGCACGCGAATAAAGGTCCCGGGTACCGCTAGTACCTAATTACTATAAACGGTATTATTCGTTGACAACGCTTGTCCTTGCAAACAAACAAAGGCAAAGACGCCTTCTCTTTCTGCCTCAAGATCGAGTGAACGGCTTCGTACTGGCAGGAAGGCATCTTCGAATATGTCAAGGAACGAACGAAGAGAGAATTTAAATTAAGAACGGAAGAGTGGTGAAGAAAAGTTATGTAGAATGATTAAAATAACGTGTGTGTCACTTGTAAGACGCTATACGATTTTAATTAAGTACATTCCGAAAAATCACACTAATTCATAAACCTTTTTTTTTTAACAGTACTCCATACAAGTATAGTCGTGATTAAAAACTTGCCCACTAAAATTACGTCAATTTACGCCAGGCGCTGATTAATTTGACAGGACTAAACTAAAATTTATCTTCTCACCTTTTCTTAATGAAATTAAAAGGAAACGATGCACTGAACTTAAATTTAGTTTATTTGGTGAACAAGGAATCAGCACCAGTGATTATCAAAAATTAGAGCAGATTGCGTTACGTCAGCACAACATGTATTAGTCCATAAAACATGCACAGTTGTCGTACAACGATCTCCTGCTAAATATAGATTTTATATCAAAATCTTATATTAAAAAATATAAGACCCTCTAAAGGTCAGAACAACAAAAGGTGCATTCTTGCCCGGAGCAATACCTTCAGTTCGTAATATTTATTAATAGCCCCAGATTGGTTGAACGCCTTCCACTATAATAATACAATTTATGCAGCAATCGGCTGCAACGGTAACTGTTTTATTAGTTTGTAATCACACTTGTAGTTTGTAAGATGTTTTCTGCTATAACAACAGATACAAGATTGTTGGTCACAGCAGCACACAAATTGCTTAAAGGTGCATCCACACTGTGTAACATAACATGTTATTAAACATAGTTATATAACATGTTTCTATAGAGAGGTTAGCAATGTTAAATAATTTGGACGTGTTGTATAACATAAGTTTATGTGTTATACAGGGTGTCCCTGGAAGTATGGATCAAATCGAATAGGGGCGTGGGCAAGGTCATTTCCAAACTTTTTAACCCTGAGAATGTCAGTTAATTTTTTTACGGTTCAAAAGTTATGACCGATTTTAATTTTTTTTTTCAATCACTTCGCTTAGTGCTCAAAGAAAATAATCATAAAAAATACTATCAGGGCTATCTAAAAAAATAAATTGATAGCCCTGATAGTTTTCACGAATTCGATCTTTCTTCTCTTTTTTTTTAGTTTTTTTTTTTTTAGTTTTTTTTTTTGCTAAAACGTTTGGAAATGACCTTGCCCACGTCCCTATTCGATTTGATCCATACTTCCAGGGACACACTGTATAACATAATCTAGACGCACCCTAACACACTATCAACCACAATCTGAATCATTTTGCAGGATATTACGTATCCATTGCTTCATACGCTCGAAAAATTTGTCCGCTCAACAACGTAAATAATGCAATAAATGTCGTTGAACTGTCAAAATGAAACTATTGCTACTGATAGTGTGTTACACGATTACCCCGCCGGTTACTCTGGGTTCAATAGGGCTTAAATTCTTTGTATTTTTATGACCTTAAACATGGCAATTACGTGTTTGATAAACACGATTACCTGCAATTCTCGAAAAAACAGCCTTTTGAAGGAAAATACACCAAAACAAGTAAGTAAGACACACCCAGGACTTAACAAGACATCTAAAAACCATGCAGTCATCTACTAAAGTAAATATATTTTTGAACAAAGATATACCTAGCCTATCAACTAGTAGGTATCGTTGCTTAAAAATCTCCGAAATTCTGCCTTCCTATTTATTGGAATATGAACATAAACCGACCTCGTTGTTTCCGAACGATTCGCGCGCCTGCTATAATAGTGTGTTTCTTAACGAATTTGTCTCTGTTAGCGGTTAACCCCACGTCTTTTGTGTTTTCTCAATTTCCATTGTTGTAACCGTTTCCAATAAACTAGCTGTAAATACTTTTATATTTTTTAATCAACCTCAGAAATAAAGGACAAACCAATATTGTATACAATGTGTTTATTGTAAGTATAACAATAATTGCACCAAAACTATTAGCAACCAAACTTATTGACGAGACAATCATCCAATTTCAAAACTTATTGTAGCCTTTAAAACTAAACTTATTGTAGCAATTAAAACTAAACTTATTGCGAACCAAAACGTATCTTTGTTCCCCGTTTGCTTCCCGCCCTTTTTTCTCCTTCCAAAAACCAAAAGCCCCGCTTACGTCATCCGTTTGGTCAGTGTAGCCACAGATAATATAATACTCTAGGTAGTGTAGCCAACCTTTTAATTCCTTTTTATTATTTACGTTATTAAAACCTTACAGTTTTTAGTTTCATTATATTACTATTATCAACCACTAAACCAGCTACCTCTTCCCAACTCAGCCAGAAGGCCACCAAACTCTCAGCCTTAACTGCACGTATCTACAGTTCAATTGAAACTGCATAATAGCACAGTAACCACAAACAGTTTCTCATTGTCTATTGCCACTGCAGTACCATAAGTGGCAATTGTCGCACCGTTATCAATATAATTGTTGCCACTATTAAAACTACGTACTTGGTAGAAAATTACTATGATTGTAGGAGTTCTGAGATGTTCTACCTGGGGTTAAGTGTGGTCTGTGTGACCGACTTCATTCATATAACCTTCAGTTTTGCACGCTTTGCATGTATTTGATAGTTTGATCTTACTGTCTTCAATTTTTTTTTTTGTTGTTTCCGTTCCTACGGCTCGACCCTGTCGATTTTTAATGTCCCGTAGCACCTCTTCCATCTACAACAAAGAACTGTCAATATGAAATGGTCATCACTGGTTTGCTTGACTGCACTCACGTGTGATCCCCGTCAAAGCAGTGGCGTAACTATAGGGTGGCATTGGGGCAAATGCCGCGGGCCCCCGGCTAGAAGAGGTCCCCAGCTAAAGGAGGCCCGGCCCCCGGCCCGAGAGGGCCATGAGCACAGGAGAATCCTAACATAAGAACAGAAGCGGTCAGGTGTTAAAGTTTTTGTAGGGGAAAACATGAAATGTACGCGGAAGAAGTCGCAGGAGAAGTGCTAATAAAAAAAAAAACTAACGTTGGTTGAGCTTCTTTACATTGAGAGAGGGCCCCATCCCTTGAATTTGCCACGGGCCCCAAACGGTATAGTTACGCCACTGCGTCAAAGTAATGTATGCCAGAATCTTGGTAACGTATACACAAGAAAAAATACTCCGAGGAAGTGTTGTATACAGGGTCAAATTAAATTAATTAGCGAAACTCCACAGACGTGATGGGTATCGATCTCCAAACATGATCAAACAAATAAAAGATTTGATATATTTGTTCGGAAGGTCAACGAACGCTGGGAGTGTTGTTGTTTGAAGTATAAGATGAGAAAATCTGTTTTCTATTGTTTTATTGTGTTGAGATATCCATACCATCAATCTGTGAAGTTTACACAAATAAATGTGTTTTTTAAACTGATATTACAAGTGTCTATACTAACTGCGGTCGTTGACCCCTACAAAAAAAGTCATCAAATTAATTAATTTTTCGTTTGATAGTGTTTAGATATCGATATCCATCGAATCTGCGGAGTTTCGTTAGCTAATTTAATTTGACTCTGTATATATAAGTTTCTCACAGGGCGATCATCCTTTTCACTCAGCCGTGGTATCTTAAGATCATACCAAATACTATAGAAATAACCAAAATTCACTGGAAACAAACGAATTATCACTTCAACAGACAACTAGAAACCAACTTCATCAAAATTCTTTTTACGTAAAACGCAAAATTTTCTCTTTTGCCGCCATCTAAGCTCAAAATATGTTATGAATTCGCAAGCTATGCATAATAGCAGGTTCTATTCCCGCGGCACGGTTCCCACCGGCCACAGTGTGATAACATCATAACACCTACGGCGCCATTGTTAAATACAGAACTGAACTCTTTTCAAGGTGGTTAAAATTGTATTACACGCTCAGTTACGTCACTAGTGGTCAAGCGTGATCCGGTATTTTAGGGACTAGAGTTAGATCCTGCTGGTCCAAGTCAGTTATGCGGGATTGTCCGAAAGGGTTACCGCTGCCCCGGAACATAAAGGGCTAAGGAAGGAACACGGATGGGTCTTAGTCAGTAAGAGTCTGACACTCCCTTCCGCCCCACCCAGAGCGGGAGGAGTCATTTGGTGATATCCCATACAAAAAAAAAGAAGTTTGTTAAGCAAACTTAACAACTTTGAAGGCTTTCTTCATATCTTTATCACTATCAGATTTATATCCAAGACACGAAGAGAAATGGAAGTCAGGATTTCAGAGTCGTGTAAGGTTTTATAGTTGAGATATAATCTCTTAAATTACTTATCAGGAGATTAATGAAGCTGCGTCACGTAGGAAAGGAACAAAATATAGCTAAAGTAGATAGCGTTTGCCAAGTTCTCATACATAAAAAAAATCTGACTGCCACGTTCTGCACCCGATAGGAAAAAAGACGCATCTTACATTTTTTCCAGGTTTGAGTTACATACATTGCCGGAATCAGAAAAAAAAGCGCATCTGCCTGTATTTTTAATATTTTCTAACTTCCTCCAGTACTTAATTTCCCAATCATCAGCAATTAATTTCCCGTTTCATTCATTCAGAGGGGACAGCCAAATCCTGAGGCATTGGTCGCTCATGCATGTCCAAAATAATAATAATTTTATATTTTACTAACATAGCCATAAGTATCTATACTAATGTTGATTACAGGCGTGTTGTTATTTAAATCAAATCTGAAACTTTGTACATTCATCGCTAGCTTTTGGTGACTGTACTTGGCTTGTTTGTAATTGCAACAAAAGTCGACACCTACGTTAGTTAGTCGTAAAAGTTAAAACCAGAATAACCACATTATTATACACTGCAGTATTTGCATAAGTTACTGATTAAAAGATAACAATTACCTGTCGCTTTGAGACAGAAAAACCCATATCGTGAACGAAGAATAAATCAAAATAATTTTATTTACAAGGTCCACTTTGACATGAAGTAAAAATTTGACTTTAAAGGGTCAAATTAAATTAGCTAGCAAAACTCTGCAGAAGTGATGGGTGTCGATATCTAAACACTATTAAATAAACCCGAAATTCTTATTTTAATCGCGCAAGTGTCTTTTGTGCAAGAGTCTTTCGCGAAAATGACCATTCGCGCAAAAGTCTATTAGCACAAAAGTCTTTTCGCGCAAGTGTCCCTTTTCGCGCAAGTGTCGCTTCGCGCAAAAGTCCGTTCGCGCAAAAGGCCCTTCGCGGAAGTGTCTTTTCGCGCAAGTGTCCCTTCGCGCAAAAGTCCGTTCACGCAAAAGGCCCTTCGCGGAAGTGTCTTTTCGCGCAAGTGTCCCTTTTCGCGCAAGTGTCCCTTTTCGCACAAGTGTCCCTTCGCGCAAAAGTCCATTCGCGGAAATGTCATTTCGCAAAAATGGTTCGCGCAAGTGTCTTTCGCGCAAGTGTCCTGCCACCATATTTATGTTGTAGAGTGTTGGTCCATCAGGTCCCTGAAAGCCCGAAGAGGTCCACTTCTATGTATTGAAAATCCGGTAAGCATATTATACAATTAATGACAAAGAATCCTAACTCATATTATACCTAAATACGAAAGTGAGTTTGTTTGTTTGTTACACTTTCACGCAAAAACAACTTAACGGATTTAGATAAAATTTGGCACACAGGTAGACCATGATCTGGATAAGGACATAGGCTACTTTTCATCCTGGATCTCAGACAAAGTCACGGGTAAAGGCTAGTTCTGAAACAAATCTCATAAAGTTACAAGAAATCAAAGTCACTCGCCTTAGAAATAATTTTGAAAGAACTAAAAATATTGTGAAAGATGATAAACCACGAAGCAATGTATTATCGTGTCAAACTGTCAGCTGTGGTCTGACTGACAGGATGTAGTCGCCACTTACTGTCACTTACGAGCCTTGACATTTCCAGTTTAGCAAATTTTTTATCTAGCAACAATCAACCGTATGATGATATGATCTGACCGTGTAGTGTAAAACATAGTGGCGATTTAGTCGCCTGCATCCGCGAGGGGGGTAATTCTACCCATTATATACATATAGGGTCATACATAATAGCTAGCGAAACTCCGCAAACGTAATTAATTAGCTCAACTGTAGCTAATGATAAGTTAAATAATAAAAAAATAGAATTTCTATTGTTATAAATCTTTAGATTTTCCAACAGTTGAGCAGTAAAACGCGTCATCATTTATACACGATTAGGTACCTATACAGGCTTATTTTTTTTTTCACCATCCAAATTTTTACTGGGTGTTCTACCCATGAATATGAACAACTTTCACTATGGGACCAACTCTGAAATCACGAAAAAAAAAAATTTGCTGTTTCATACAAAAGTTCAATACCTACTTGACCAAAATGTATGAAACAGCAGATTTTTTTTTTCGTGATTTCAGAGTTGGTCCCATAGTGAAAGTTGTTCATATTCATGGGTAGAACACCCTGTAAAAATTTGGATGGTGATAAAAAAATAAGCCTGTATATCGATATATAAAAATCGAATATTTTGATATGTATTTATAAATATCTGATTTTTACGAACTCTGATTTAAAGACTTCTCGGGTCGGTCAAAGTGTTATTGGGTTTTCCCATCAGGAATTCCTCAGTAGCCCGGGGTCTGGAGTTGTTCCCGATTGATGGCAAATAGGTTAGCCCCCTATTACATCGGACTTAAACATATCTGGCGAAATGTATGTGTCCTCTGCCTATTCCTTCGTAGGATACAGGCATGATGTTACGTATCTAAAGACGTCCACATGTTATGCAGTTGAACTGTAACCTTTCGACCAAATATGAAACGATCCTGCTCAAGTAACATCTGATGCAACTGAGTTCATTTGACACTTTAATTACAACCGAAATGCCAATGAAACGGAATCCTACATTCCAATCATCATTATTGAGCAAGGGATACCTATTAAAATATTAAAGGTACAGTCAGGAAAATTATTTGTTAATTAATACGATATATTTACGATTTAATTAGGGAAGAGCGGAGCCTTCAACTACAGGCATTTTCTATGCGTAATTAATGGAGACTCCTCGTCATGCAAATGTATAATAAGCCAAAATGATATGAAATAAACTTACTTTATTTTATTTTTTATTTTTAATACACTAAACTTCATCACGACATGTGATGGATAAATTGTGCGCTCGTCAGTCTTGTAGGTTTGAAACTCAATATTAGTAAAAACAAAAATTATGACTAACGACAGAGAAAGTCCCATCAAAGTGTCCCATCATTAAAATACGTACAAGAATAAATTTCCCTCGGCAAACAAAATATCTTTTATGAAATCCAGACAGATGAATTAACTAGACGCACGAAATCTAACGTGGAATTTTAGGAGCTACAAATAAATATTAAAATCCAGTTTACCCCTCAGGCTGAAAAACACAGTTTACTCTCGCGTCTTGCCTTGCCTCACGTATGCATGTCAAACATCGATATATGTATATGTGTGTGTTTGACTTTGAAACTATTATCTACGTAGATATATAATCTATCTATATTCACGTACATATTATAAATTGTGTGTAAAAGAGATCATTGTACTCATCATTATGAACAACTTTTACAATGGGACCAAACCAGAAATCGCGAAAAAAAATCAGCGGTTCCCTACATTTATGTTCGCATAACTCGTCAAAATGTAGGAAACAGCTGATTTTTTTTTTTCGCTATTTCGGGTTTGGTCTCATAGTAAAAGTTTTTCATAATGATGAGTACAATGACCCCTTAAGAGGATGTTGATGTTTTTCCAATAGCATTGTCTAAATAAATGTATATAATGAGTTAAGAGAGAAAACGACGTGGTATGAATATGAATGAATGCGCTATGAAAGTGGTACTGATTTACTGAATGCATAGTCACGAATATAAACTTAAGAAAACATTAATTAACTACGTAAGCTTGTGCAGACAGGAAAACTGTTGTAGAAAGTTCCCTTACAACGCATTTTACCATGAAAACGATGCACATGTATTAGATGAATGATCAGATAGCCCAGTAACGGGTCGCGTAAAACACTAGTATTCAGCTGCATTCGTTTAGACTGGCATTTGTCTCCAACAGAATTGGGAAAAGGCTAGACAGATGATGATGAAGTAGAGAAAGCAAACGCTTTAGAAGTTTTTGAGCGACTTTTCGTCATTGTCAGAAGGCATGTCACAAAATTATGCGTGCTTTTGGGCAGGTCCGTCCTGTGGGCTGTCCTGTGAGTCATAGGTAACGTTGCGATGCGGGGTGCGGCGTATACTTACGGACTAAGCGTTCCAATGTACGCGTAGTCGGTTACGCGTACACAGGAACGATAGTACGTACGTACCTGCAGTACGCGTATTCAACATATCTAGATTACGCGTACATTAGATCGCATAGTCCGTACAAGGCTTTAGATTGTTTTTCTTCGAATGTCATTCACATTTAGTGTGAGTTGGACAGATAATGATAAGTTTTTGCCTTCCACTTCCTCCAGTAGTGTTCAGTCTGCGTGGCAGTAGATGATGCTATGATCACACAGGTCCTTCCTGTGCGTCATGGGTGCGATGCGGGGGCTCGGCGCATTCTCTTTGATTGTTTGCCTTCGATAGTGATCACCCAATTGCCCTTAATGAAGGTTATGTTTCAGGTGTCTGTGTGTAAATATCTAAACTAATTTTATAAAGAGAATAGATTAGATAGTTTATATGTTTGTTTGTTACGTTTTCACGGTTAAACGGCTGAACGGATTTGGATGAACCATGACTAGGATTAGGACATTGGATTCTATCCCGATATTCCGCGGGGTGCAGCTAGTGTGATATTAATTGAGCCTGTAGCCTAAATAAAATTATTGGTTTTCTTACAATTTAAATATTAGATGACAAATCATTATCATCGATTTTATTGTCTTCAGATATCGATACCCATCACGTGAGCAGAGTTTTGCGAGCTAAATTTATTTGACCCTGTATCTCTGTGGCTCTTCTCATGCCGCTATTATCAAATGCAGAGACAAAAGACTTAGCATTAGTATGGTTTTATTGGTTCCGTAACTACGGAACCCTCAAAATGCTCTCGGTGAGACTGACCACCTATCTCGTTTATACATATGAGGCAATGCTCGCAGGTGAATTTTCCTGATTGCGCGACCGTACCTTAATTGACGCTAAGTGTGTTGCGCCATGTCTGATGAGGTTGCTTTTCGCTGATTTTTGCTGGCAAGCTCAGCTGGCGTTACGACATCATTCTACTAAGACTTATTCTGTGTATAGATCTGGTTTGTTTGTCAATTTGGAACTGGATTCGTGATGTGGTTATGGTCAAGGATTGATGAGAAACTGATTATTTTAGTTAATGAACAATAGTTCATCTCTAGTAATTAATTTGGTCCTTTGATAATGCGAACAGAGATTGTGCACAGTAAACTAGCACTCCTTTTCTAAACAAAAAAACCTAATAGAATATTTGACACCCCGCTCTAAACAAAAAAACCTAATAGAATATTTGACACCCCGCTCTAAACAAAAAAACCTAATAGAATATTTGACACCCCGCTCTAAACAAAAAAACCTAATAGAATAATTGACACCCCGCTCTAAACAAAAAAAACCTAATAGAATAATTGACACCCCGCTCTAAACAAAAAAACCTAATAGAATAATTGACACCCCGCTCTAAACAAAAAAACCTAATAGAATAATTGACACCCCGCTCTAAACAAAAAAACCTAATAGAATAATTGACACCCCGCTCTAAACAAAAAAACCTAATAGAATAATTGACACCCCGCTCTAAACTTGCTTGAATGTTCGAATCATAGATATCCGAGAGGTATGCCTTCACTGATTTTGTTCAAGTGTCGCCACATTTTCCCCACTCCGGAAACTATAAACCTCTGTCTTTATGTTTAATAAATCGGTCATGGTGATTTATCTCGGTAGCTAGCAACGCCGATACACAAATATCACACTTCAACTTCTTGACAGGCGCATGTGCCACAAACCCAGCCATATATGCTATCACCAGTAGATTTGTTTCTGTGATGTCTCGTGTGAGCACATCTGTCTCCTCGTCAAACAAAACTTGTTCATAAAGCTCATTAAGGTCATCATCAGGATCAGGATATTCCCACAGTTTATTTTGTGTCGAGGTTCTATTTATTTTATCTACCGCAGACTCACAACACCAAATTGAAATCTCGTCAAGTGATTGGCAAAATCACGTAGTTCCGATTTGATTATCAGTTTTTTTTTTTATAAATTGCCATAAATTGACGAGTTGTAGGATTTGTGTTACAACCACCGTGAGCTCGTATGTGGCCAAACATCAATTCAAGGTGGTCTTGAGACAACTTGTATGCTGGGAAAAATGTTAGCTTTTTTTCTTTTTCTACAAGCCTGATGTAAAAATTTTGTAGACTTCTTATACAAATTAGAAAGCCTAAAAATTCCGTTATTCTTCCAGAGCTTATTAAGTTAGCGCCATTAAGTAGCATCAAGCACTTAATGTACTGTTCAGCCTGTGATAAAAAAATATCCTCTTTGTTGTCCTCATTCAATGGTTTTTTGTATCCCAGCTGATTTATATTGCGTGAATTAAGAATATCAAAGAAATTGTTAATTAATTTAATGAAACAAATTGTACCTGCAGCTTCTTTAAAATCTTGTACATTTTCTTTTGCACAAAAACTTAGAGCATCAGCAACGCTGTTGCTAAAAAGTTGTGATGCCAACCGAACTTTCATATTTTTATTCTTCAAATGAATATGGGAATGTACCCCGTTGACAAAAAAATAACCAACAGGTACTTTGAAGGCACCGTTAATTGTGGTTACTAAAAAAACCAATACTAATACATAGAATATACATACACAAAAAACTAATACATGGCAGCTAAGGAAGATTCCATTAAGTAATCACCTTCTTATTTATTAATTTATTAAAACTTTATGCACAAGTAAAAAAAAATACTGTACAGTCACGTGCGCCAATATGTCAACACTTGGCAATTTTCAATTGCGATTTTTTCGTGAAATAACGAATGCAACGTTGAAATACGACACTTCACATAAACCTATGGGTTCGAAAATACTATTTTCATAATAACATAAAATTTCATTCAAAAATAAAGGAGAAAATCGGCTTTGAATAAAGCCCAGTGTATACATACTTATAGACGTGACTGTACAAAGGCGGACTTAATGCCTGAGGCATTTTCTATCAGTCAACCTTAGGGTGATGCAGAGACAAAATGGCAGGTGCAACATACAGGATAACTAGCTAGGAAATGACTATAAAATACAAGAATATATACATAGATACATACATACATACATATAAACTAAATGAACTCTCAGGGGAAAAATGATTGGTAGAGGAGAAACCGAATCAAGCAAATCAGCGCTGGGATGTTATGACCAACTTCTGCCGAATATGTTCACGTGCCTTTACCACCTTTACTTTAAAAGACCTTCTTCTGTGTTACCAATATCTACAAAGCCATTCATTTGATGACCATCCCATTCAACTTGTTGTCTTATAGCCATTTCGTCGAGTACTAAATTGCAAACAATCTTCTGTTCAGACGACTTTGCTTTTATTTGTAAAGCCTTCAATGATTCTGCGTAAATCCCGGTTTTGCATCGATGGATTAATACCATTTTATAATAGTTCGGACATGTGGTAAGCATGTTGCAAACTTCTGTCTAATGTTTTAGGGGAATAAAAGTGCAATGTCATAGCAAATTATTTCAAGCCAGCAGTGTACTTAGCTTTTCCGACATCTCCCGCTGCTAGACCGGTATCGTGCCTGATAATCAGTTCTCCAGAACTAACGTTCATATTGTCTACGTGTAAAGCTTGATCTTCGTTGATAAATCTTTTCTCCTTCAATGCATCTAAAATTTCCTTCATATCTTCTACTTTCTTTTTGTATCGCCTTACTGTCGTTTGCAGACGTTTGATGTGCATTCTTTGTGATTTAATAACAGTATCCTTTTTTATTATCAATTGTTGCAATTTTTTATATTGTGGTGTATCTGGCAGTTGTAAAACGTTATTGTCTGTAGAGGTAGGGTGAACGTACCAATCCCAAACCAGTTAAGAAGATATTTTGACTTTAATTAACTGTCATTTTAACAGATTTTGACGGAAGTCTTTAGTTCTATGTTATTTTTAAAGTTTGCTTAAAGACAAAATGAGGATTAAAAATCATTGCTGCATAAGTATTTAGGAATTGCTGTAATTTTGAGTTAAATCCTAAAAGTTGGACTGTTCCTTAGTTGGACCAACATATACCCGGTTATTGACCAAGATTGAGCCAGTAATTGACCAACGTATTGACTTATACATGAATAAAATAAAAGGCCATTTATTAAATTTCAAAATCAACGTTTATTGAGATCTAACTTTTGTACAGACGCCAGCACATCAAGCTACCCGAAAGTGTCAAATTTTCCCAATCAACTTTGAACCTTATGCTTTAGCAATAAAGTTGAAAATCTATTAAAGAAATTTGGTCAGTTAGAATCCAACAGGTTTGCCTAATTTTTCCAGCCACTTGAATTTCTTCCATTGCTTTTTTACATCTTCTTGGTTATAGGTACTTAATTTTTTTTTTTCTTGGGTGACATTTCGTGGCTTAAACAAAGTAATCATTATTTGAAGCTAAGTAAGTATTCTAAAATAAAATCGTCCATAGAAAAGGTAAACATGAAAGGTTCACTCTTTACACCCTGAATAAGTATATTGAAAACAAAAATCAAGTCAATTTTAGCAGGACGCCTAAAACATACAATATCTGGTCAACTCCACGAACACTATGAATGTACCTATCCCAAACCACTGGTCAACTACTGGAATATGTTAATTAAAATGGTCAATTTTGTATTGTTCATCAATATAATCAAAGGGAATTGTTGAAAGATCAATAATAATGACAAAAAACGCAAGTTTAAGAAATAACCAGTAGTAAACCATATGGTCAACTATAGGCAACCTATACAACATGCGTTCCAGTAGTTATCCAGTCTCAGAAACCTATTAAAAACAAAAAATTTGTTCAAATTTATATCTGCAATCATTACACTGATAAATATATTAACTATATTTCACAAAACATTTACAATTTACTTAAAAAATACTACATTTTAAATAGATTGAACTTTACCTTTCATTGAGCGCTCCTTATAGCAATGGCGGCCGAACGGCGAGTGAACAAGACACGTAGCGACAAAAAGTAAAAAGAAAGCTATATTTTTTTATTAATTCACCTGAAATTCACAGTAGTAGATTCTCAAAGATGTAATAAAGTAACCCAGATTTTAAAAACCTATAGATATTGGCGCGTATTCTTAAAATGTTGACTTTTTTACGCAAATGGTCAACTACAGGCGACTGGTTTGGGACTGGTACGTCCACCCTACATGGTATAGGAGTGATTCTGTCAGGTATGGATTCTTGTTGTGATGAAGGCTGTAAGTAATGAACAATAATGATAGATACAAATTTAAAACTAGAAAATATACCTACAGAATATCAATTTTGAAACTAACTTCAAAGGGCTTTGAAGATAATGGCAGCCACGCGTGAAACCTATATAAATCGATATATATAGGATACATATATCGATTTACATAGGATATATAGACAGGCCATTGGACAATATACAAATAGGCTCCATACAAAAAACTTCAATGCCGTTTAAAAAAAATAAAAAAGTACGAAAGTACGAGTTCTACCATAAATAAAAAAATATCTTGGAATTCCTATCTTTTGTTTTTATTATGAAGTAATCATGCATAATACGTGCTCGTGCACGTGGCTGTACTAATAATAGTAAACTTACGGTTTCATATATTATGTGTCTTAATTTGAGTGTAGGTACAGCCCACTCAAAAAGCAAGTTTCTTTTCGCGGGCAACTTAAAACAATCCTCTTTAAAGTGTACAGAACAAATTACAGATTGGTTTGAGGGAAACCAATTATTTTTCCTGCCTGTTGCTTCTATCCATTTATCTTTCATTTCTGGATCTTTCGGGAAACTGAAATAAAATTTAATTCTTGTAAAATAGGTTCTTAATATAATTTCGTATTTAAAAAGAGTAACAATTTATCGATAGCCATATCTCAGAGCTACGCATCACTAATACATTATTTGACAAACAACAATTGCCTAGCAACGGACCCACCGTTGCTAGGCAATTTTCTCATATAATCACAATATTTCACAACGAGATATTTGTAAAATCCTTAAATAATATAATTAGTGCAGTGATTTAATACTTACCGGTGGTAGGACACGCCACTTGTCTTAAGGTTAGTTGTGACTGCTCTATTTTTGCAAATAAGGACGGAACAATTCGGCATTTTGTCAAAATACGAAATTACACTACACGTTTCGATACAAACATATGACTACGGCGCTTGCCGCCGTCGCGCGTACCAACAAATGGTCAGATTGCTATTATAGATTTTCGAATCGAATGGAACCGGCGCTAAATTATAGCCAGCCTGCACTACATAAGGTTGACTATAGTGAACAACCTTTACAGTACCTACTACCGCACTTTAGATCTAAAGGTTCACCTATAGATATATGAAAGAATTCTATGGGTTTACCTCAAGGTCAAACGCACAAAGATAACTTACGTTTTAGATCTTATCTGCTAATTAACTTTATGTGTGGAAGGTTAACCTACAAATTTGAACTATTGTCATTATGATTAGATTAAGGGCTGATAGATAAAAATAAGTTTTACTTCAAAAAGAACACGTCTACCGCGGTCATCGGTTCTACGGCTAATATGGCCAGCCCATTTTTGAAGTGAAACTTCTTTACGCACGCTTGACTTGGGGAGTAAGCTGGCGAACGCGTTACGAAAAGTGTGATCGGGCGAGGCGAACGGGAGTTGAGTGGGGGATATAAGCAACAGAAAGCAGTGCGCGCGCACATTTTCTTTCTATCTTCCTCTCATAGCCAAATACGTTTGAAGTTTCACTTCAGTCGTGTGGTCATAAGCACACTCGGTTTTTTTTTAAATGGTATCTCGCATTTGAACCTAGGAGGTTGTCGTCTGATTAACCGGACTTGCCTGTGGATGCCTCAGTAAATTAATGCCTCCAGGCAGAACTTAAAAACTACGCGACTACACGCTAAGGGCACCCCATGTGGGGTACGGACCTCGGCTTAACCTCCTCGGTTCGCTGGCAGAGGGCAGCAAGGGACAGGGCTGGATCGGAATTATTTAGGGACGAATTTAAAGCTAAATGCTCAGCGGCGCTAGCTGGCTCGAGCAAGGGTCGGGGCGAACATGGAACGGAACGTCGCGGCAAGCCTCGGCGGCGAGGACGAAAGGACGGCTGTCAGGACTTGTGCCCGACCCTAATATAAAGTATCCAGAAACATAAATAATGTCTTATAGTATCTAGATAACAAAATAATATATAACATTTGCAATAAATGACTGGGTCAATACTCACTACGTTTTATGTAAGATCAATTTATCGAAGAAATATGACTATTAGGCGATTGCTCACTGACGGAACATTTGCATGACCGAGACTAATCCGGTAACTGGACTTGTGCACTCAGTGTTTTATGAAACTATCTGTTTTATAATTCGATCCAATTGATTCTACATGAGATACAGAGAGCAGTGGTGGCCCATGCAGTAGTATCGGCACTAATTTACGAGTGAGTTCGAACCCAGGCAGGCACTTTACTTTGTGTAAGTACTCATTTAATTTTATCACCACTGCTCTCAAAACGGTGAAGGAAAACATCGTGCGCTATCCTAGAACCAAAAATCCAAAGACATGTCATCCGCCAACTCGCACTGGGACCGCGTGGTAGATTATGGCCCACTCTCTGCCACAGCGAGGAGGCCTATGTCCCAGCAGTGGACTGCGATAGGCTGATTATGATTCCTTAAATAAGAATGAACATAATTATTCTGGATTCATGAAAATGCTACAAAAGGTGTTAGAAATTGAATAATAATTACAACAATAAAAATCGAGACATGTAGATGCATTATGTAGAAGGCATGTAGATGCATTATGTAGCTTCACATGCCATAATAAGGCTAAATAGAATATAAGACCAAATAATGTAAAATGTAGAACAACCAATTGTATTTACTCTATTTAAATGTGAATAAATGAATTTGATTTTGAAGAAGGTAAATTATACCAATATATGTAGAAAAGAAGAAGATGAAGATGGCGGCTTTGTTCCGATTCTGAAATTGAATAGGTGCGCCACATTAAAATTAGGTAAATGATCGCTAGTTCAACCCGTTGCCAACTTGCTTCATGTTGTGAATTCTGCGATGAACGGACTGCTTATCGGGCACGCGCTAAAATTGATACCTTAGTTTTCTTATTTGTTTTTTTTTACTGTTTTGAAATTACTGGAAAGCAATAACTTAGTTTGGACTAGGCGATAATTAATTAGGTACACGATTTTTTTCAAGAATTTAGATTTGGGAAATAACAATAATTTATAATGATTATAATATAACAGTTACTGAAACTCCTATTTCGGGTTGGCGCAAGTTTTCAATTTCACCTATAGATAAATTCTGACACCTCGTACACTTTTTTACCCGACTGCGCGACGCAAAGGAGTGGTAATGTGTTTACCAGCCTATGTATGTATGTATGTTCCTTTGAAGCACTATACAGACCAAACGCCTGGGCCGATTTTTATGATTCACACGTCAATCGATTCCTCTTAGTCCGGCGAGTGTCACTGGCTACATAAAAATCAAAAACAAAATAAAATGGCGGATTTGGGGTGCCATATTGTGGAGTTCGAAATATTTTTTTTTCTTCCAATACCATCGAGTGGGATATAAAAGTAAAGGGTTTTAAAAGGTGATTTCAAAAATATATACAACTTATATGGTTAAAAGTAATTCAAAGTGACAAAACGTAAAAAACGAAATAAAAAATAAATTTATTTCATATTTGTAAACTAAAAAGCCGGAAATAAAAAAAGTTATTTAAAAAACCCATACCATTTTTATATTTTCAAACTTAAATGGGTCCCGCCTGCTTCCAACTTTTATTTAATTTAAAATGGGCTTGTTTTTAGTTTTTCAGTTTTTTTTAACTAAGTAAGTAAGTTTTTTTACCGCAGTCGGGGTTTTTAGTTTTTTAAATAACTTTTTTAATTCGAGTATCTACGTACTTTTGCGGCTAGTTCAAAGCTATATAAATCGCCTGCCTATATCCTGAGCAATATATAACATTTGACTAATTTATGTGATTACATTGATTACTTGACTAATTACATTGATTTACTTACCATGTAGCGGATGTGGGCGTAATTTTAAACTTAATTTGTTACAACTTAATTAACAAAAATAACAAGATTAAAAACTAACTTAACTAAAACTATACAAAAACTAAAATATAGCGTCGAAAAATTCATCCGCATCGCTGTCGACTGGTAATGTACCCAAGAGACTGGCGGCATTGCCACGTTGTATGGCAATGCTTAGCCTTTGGCCAAGGTAAAAGCCAGCCCTTGGGTCACGGGAATTGTCAACCAGCCGTTTTGAAATTTCTGTAAAAAGACCATGAGCACTCGGACCCCACGGCCCGAGGGTTTCAACCCCAAACGGCTCGAAAATATAATTTCCGATAAGGTTATTATATTTTCGCCGCTTGAGGTTTTCCGCAGCCGCAGCAGCAGCGCCAGCACAGCATGCCGATCCAGGAAGGTGGGATGGCGCAAGAGTATCGACACAAGTTGCGTCCCACACTAAAGGCCTACCCACCTTCCAAGGAAATAGAGACATACCGTCCGGTCTCTTGCCGTCGTCGCGTACCAAGCCATTGGGTTCTAATACAGCTGGAACGCCGACGGTAACAAGAGCTCGTCGGATGATGTCATTAATGTTCGCGTGGCGCGCTAAGCGACCCGCACTTCGGCTGCAAGACAGGCCGTGGTGTCCGAGGCTGTTGACATCTTCGCCACAGTGACAGCGATGAGGGGAACAGCAAGGAGTGCCTAGTCGCAGGGAAGCAGCGAGGCGAAAAGTAGTGTCGTCGAACAAAGTGCCTATGTTCGACGAAGGTAGTGCATGAAGCCAAAGTCCCGACTCCCATCTACCCATTTGTTACATATTTCTTTGGTAATCTTAGTTAGATTTATTATATTGGTAAATGCAGGCTTTTCCACTTATTTTAATGTGCCGTACGAAAATAGTGATTCGTAAGAAAATCGCTATACCTTTTGGTCAACTAAAGACAAAGACATTTATTCGTCGGATAGGGTAGGAACAAAGTTGGTTAGTATATAAAATTATGATCAGGACACATCCGCCGCTAAAAGCGGTACAGATAGCGGCATCCACGAAGACGCGCCCCACTCTTCTTCCTAATCGCTTACAGCACGCCGCTAGTGTTTTAGTTTTGTCGATACACAGTAATTACTTTATATTTACGACTTAATAGTGTGTATCAAAAAACTAAAAAAAACAGTAGCGGAATCAACTAGCGATAACCAATAGCGATTAGTAAGAAAAGTGGGGCGCGTCTTCGTAGATGAGACTATCTATATACGAATATTTATAATATTAGGCACATGCCTATGTTATATACCTACCACTACAAGTAATATAATATTGCTTTTAGCGATAAGACCGCCCATTGTGTCACCTTATGTAACATATATACATTTATATCTGTACACACATTACATACACCAGTACGTTTATCTATGTGTGTAAGTAGGTACATAATAAGGAGTATTCAATTCTATTGATTGTTACGCCTGTTGGTCTAAGTCAAAGTTCTGGAGGCACCTACCCTACCAGCGCCACGCCAATAATTGAAAACATGATTATGAAAAAAAAATAGTCAGGCATTAATAAGTTAATTTCTCACATTTTCATTTCATTTCAACACTGGCATTGACACAACACAACACGAGTATGTCTTGTGTTAACCACTAATTATTTCGTCTCACAATAATAAGTAGCTGTGTATGATAAGGCCGCGACACACAGACCTACAAACGCAGCGACCCGAGAGAGATGTTATATCAATCACAATACATATTATAATGACTGAAGGCTCAATGTCAATCAGTGTGTGTTAGACTTGCAAGCGAGGGCAATGAACTGGCTACTATGGGTGGTACCTACTTTGTTTTTTAGTTGTCATTGCTCAGTTTGTCGGGTCCAGTCTAACCGGATGCAGCTGAATACCAGTATTTTACATGGAGCGACTGCCTATCTGATCTCCACAACCCTATTTATTGAACGGTGAAGGAAAACATCGTGAGGAAACCGGCATGTCCAAGAACAAAAAATTCGAAGACATGTGACATCTGCCAACCCGCACTGGGCCCGCGTGGTGGATTACGGCCCACTCCCTCTCACTGAGAGGAGGCCTGTGTCCCAGCAGTGGGAACATTATAGGCTGATTATGTAACCCAGTTATTGGGTAGTACGATATCCCTTGGCTTACCAAGTCTGACAAACAGTCGTCAACTGACTTTCGAGCTTCTGAGGACCCGTAACGACTGTCAAAGATCCATGATTGACAGCCGGGACCAACAGCCGAGGCACGGAGGGGTCTTGGTTTGAAAAGATGGTCACCTATCTATGGACCAACCGCGGCAAACGTAGCTTAACTTGATCGATCGAACCGTGCGGCTGTTATTTCTTAGCCACAAGCCCCTCCCATGTGTTACCTACTCTAAACTGTAATGTCACCAGGCCATCGACAAATATGTACAGTAGACCACACGTCAGAGGTAACGTATAAGCTGGCCTCGCATTCTTTCAAAACTTCATACTATGCTAGGTCAGCTCAAGTCAAGGTGTTACCACCCTGACGTGCGGTCTCCTGTACAAGATGACACAGCGCCATGTGAGCGTTTGTGGAACTTAATAAAAGCATCACGAAAATGAAACTACATCATTATAAAAATTTGTAGATATCAAAAATCTTGTTACTTTAATGTTAATTTGATCCATAACAGTTCATACGAGAGATAGAGATAGATAGAGTATTCTATTCTATTCATACGGGGTATTGTAAAGGTCCGCAGATTGTGTCGTGCCGCAACGCAACGCATTGCGAAGTTCCTCCCATATCATTTTCGTACATTTTCTATGAACCAACGCACACTACAGGCGGCCCGCACGCACCGCACTTTTTGTGTGAAAATGCTTTGCGCTGCGGCCCATACAAAAAAGTTACTTTTTCAAAAAGTCGATATGCTATCTATATTATGCGCATGTACTTATTGTACCTGAGTCAGTGAGTGTGTACCTGACATTACCTTCGAAAATATTGCGTGTGACCCTGCTCGAGTGCGCTTTGACCGGTGCACGCGCACTCGGTGACGCGCGATTAGCGAGGATCGTTGCGAAACTTTTAATGAAAGGTTAACAAGTAATAACGATATGCTGTGTTTTTTATGAAGATGGTGACCTTTGATTGGCCTCTCCCTCCGGGCAAGATATGTCCCTCGTCATGTCTTGGCGGGAGAGAGGCAAATCTATCATCATCGGCGAGCTGACTGAAGGAACTTTGTCTCTGGTGCTTTAGTTGGTAAGGGCGGTCACAACCCAGTACGTTAACATTCGATTACTGCATTCCTGCCAGTGCGACAATTCTAGTAACTAAGAAAGATCAAATTCGCAAAGCAAACATTCGTTTGTAAGTTTACATGTAAATAAACAGATTTTTAAAACTTGCATTTCCAACAGCATCCCGGGAGTTATGGCTGTTAGGCTGGACTGCTGTATTGTAAGTCGTTGCTCCAGTATCTCAGCTGGAATACGGAAGCAGTGATTTTTTTATTGTGTGTGTTTGTGTAACTGTTGTTGAAATTTTATCACTAACATAGTTGTGAGTTTATTTTATTGTTACTACATGAGTCTCATGGTTACTCCCAATAAAGAATTTAATTAATTATTTCAAGTGACTACACTAGTGCGCTCGATGACCATGCAAAAAAAAACATCAATTAGGTAATTTATTTTTTACTTTATCATATTTTGATATCGATACCATCACGTCTTTGGGTGATTATAGCTTCGCTAATCGCTTTGATTGTATTTCTTTTAAATGGAATCATTCTTAGGAATATGTCGGTTGCCTCAACTATTTAAAATATCACCCATAGGCATTGATATATATGTTACACTAGATCAGTAATTACCGCGCCAAGGCGTTGCCACTTGTCATAAGGCCACAGCCGTATGCGTAGCTAATGTCACTTCAGTGCTCTGTGTGGCGCCCACCGAAGTGAACCAAGTGACACACGACAAAAATATCGCCAAAATGGGTAAATTCGTAGTGAAAGAGTGCGACTCAAGATCACAAAAACATAATAAATAAATTAACCAGAATTACTTTCCACACGTAATTTTATTGTTTCTGTGTTTATATCAACGTAAAATAAATAAAATGCAGAATTTTGTAAATTAGGTTCAGTGTTACCACTAAAAACTTAGTTTTAGTTTCCCACATTTACGGGAGTTTTTAATTTATTGGAATAAGTGATTTTAAATATTTTTTAAATAATAACAACGTTGCTGGGTGCCTAAAGATGCAGCACGCCGTGATAAATGGGTGGAAATAATCAGATTGCTGAGAAAAGAGACTAACTGAATAAATAAAAAATATTTAAAAAGAAAATGTCTTAATTATTGTCATTAGTTATAAACTTCTAATACACATCGAATAAGAAATACATAATTCAAATATTTTATAAATAATTTGGCCTAACGTTTTTTTTGAACGTCATTTATGGTTTAAAAAGTTGGGTAAAATTTTGCATGGGTAGGCAACCCCATCCCGCCATTGCATGTTTATATTGCGGTCTTTGTCTAATCCAAGTGACGGTATTATTCTTGCGACTTGTGTAAGTGAGACAGATATATGTTTACTTTTAAATGTTTAGTGGTTTCAAAGCTACGTCGTCACGTTTGAATAGTGGTTACACTTTTTTGACACATTTTATTGAGGTTTGCTTCTCTAGTTATTTAACTCAATGCCCATAGGTAAGTCAAATCCGAATAGCCTTTAACCAGTAGGTAGATAAATTATCACGAACAAATTCCTAAGAATCCTAACCGAATAGAATCGTGGCTAAGAACGACTTCCAACTATTCACTTGCTTTGCATTGCATATTTAAACAGTCATTCGTTACTCGATGTCAATATTGTCAATGCGCCGCATTGCGATTATTAGAAAATAAATAAGAAAAAATGATAAAATTTCAAAAAGCTATGAATTTTGTGAATAATAACAATTTATTTACCACTTAAACATTTATAAAAAAATCATTTCTCAAAACGGTGAAGGAAAACATCATGAGAAAACCGGTATGTCCTAGAACCAAAAATTTTAAGACAATGTGACATCCACCAACCCGCACTGGGCCCACTTGGTGGATTATGGGCAGCTCCCTCTCACAGAGAGGAGGCCTGTGTCCCAACAGTGGAAACATTACCTATAGGCTGATTATGTTAGGGAAAACAAACAGTGACATGTTATGTAATCACAAGAAAAACTTTTTAAGAAAAAAAAAACCGACTTCCAAAAAACACTACAAAGTGAAAAATAACTTTATTTCGGAAGTCGGTGTCTTTGGATCTGTATTTTAGTTTTTTGCCACCGACTTCCGAAATAAAGTTATTTTTCACTTTGTAGTGTTTTTTGGAACTCGGTTTTTTTTTTTCTTAAAAAGTTTTTATTTCACGCTTTTTAGTGGGTCTGCTTATAATTTATCTGTTACAATAGCCTAGTGAATAACGCCTTTTACAAACAACATATTGCTTTTCCCGATGCAGGGAAGTTAATTGTTGAGGAGTTCTCCAGGTCCACCATCAGCTCCATATGCTTAGCAACCATATTAAAGTAATCGAATCGCAACCCGTGAAATACTTAGATATTATTGAGTACTTCCGATGGCCATCTGTGGTCTTCATCATCAGTTCCACTTCACCAAATAGTGCTTTTCGAGAGCAAATGCACGAGTTACTATAAAAAATACCCAAATCGCTATAGGTGTGCCTATAATATTTGAAGAGTTCCTTCGATTTCTCCAGGATCCCATCATCAAATCTTAACCTGATGCTTTTAGACTAGATGCTGATAATCCTGGCTGCAGCATCAGGCCAGACTTATGTCAACATTACATTGAACTTAAAATTTAGTCCTGTTTAAAATGAGCCCAAACACGACTACGGTGCTGTAATTTCAAGGTTGGTACTTTTTCTGATGCTCCTGGCTTCAGCATCAGGTCTTTATGTACTTCGGTGTTCCTCATTAACAGTACGTTTATCCACACATCGAGCCCTTTTCAATGAGCCTAAACACGATATATCTGCTGTTAGTTGTCGAGGAGTTAGGTACTCTGCAGACTATCCTGACTGCAGCATCAGATCATGACTTGATGATCATGAGACCAAATGTGGCAAATGCCCTATCAAACATCAAAACAATTTACTAAAACAGTCCTTTCCTGTTCGAGTAACTTCTTACTGTTAAGGAGTTGTACCTTCCATCATCAGCCCAGCTACCTGAGATGGTGACAACCATACGCAAATACACAAGATACTTCATAAAACATGCGAAAAACAATAAGTGAGCCTATAAAATTTGATTGTTGCCCTCGATTTCTCTAAGATCCCATCATCAGATATTGGAATGGTGACAATGGGACCACACGGGAAGCACCAGCTTTCAAATAAAAAAGAATCATGAAAATCGGTTCACCCAGTCGCAAGTTATGAGGTAACAAAAAAAAAAAAAAAAAATACATTCGAATTGATAACCTCCTCCTTTTTTTGAAGTCTGTTAAAAAGAATATAATAGCGGTTGTATTAGGATTTGCTCAATCATGCGCACACAGAAATAAACAATAAAACAATTTAGGTGTTGAATCGGTTAAGTTTCCGCATTTCCCAAGTACCTACAAGCTAGCTTTTGTGTTTTCTTTTAGATTTTCTTTTTGAGTTAAAAATGGTAAACAGATAGATACTAAGATTACTACTACACCTTTTGTTAAGCAACGGTTTAACACCAAACATCTATTTACCTTGATTCTACATACAATGAGCTTTTCATTATAACAAAAGAATAACGAAAAAGATTATAGTAATGTAGGGGTATAGGTACCTATTTAATAATATAGGAATCTACAAAAATAAACTGCTGAATGCTAGAACCACAGTCGATGTGGCGGTGGTTGAGCGAGGCCAATGACTATACAATTAAAAAAAAAAAATTCTCAAGCCTTATATTAATAAGCTTTGTGTCTTGCCCACCAGATGGCGATTACGTGCGACTGCCCGATGACGCAGCCGGGCCCGACCCTCGCGGCTACCTGCGGCGGGGGCGCCTTTATGCTGTTCATGGGGTTGCTGGAGGTGTTCCTCAGGAGCCAGTGTGACCTGGAAGACCCATGTGGGAGGGCACAGGTAAGTCGACCGATCACTGCTACGTCTGCTACAGCCCGATTCAAACTATGGCGGCTCGGAACATCAGGCGGGTCGCTGCGCAGTAACAAATTCAGGTGTCAGCGGGGGTGAGGGATGAGGTACTGCGCAGCAACTTAGCAGCAAGTAGCGCAGTTTAGAGCCGCCGTAAAGTTTGTATCGGATCGGGCTGTACGTAGGATGTGCAATTGTGCACGGAGAGGTTGTGTGCTACCGCCTTGCATGTTTGGGTCGGCATGACTCAACATACCCGAGAACCAAAGACACAACGAAATTGTTTGTGAAAAACTGTTCGTGATCAGTTTATTATAAATTAAGTACCTACAGATAATTATAATCTTTACATAGACGAAAGTCTGAGAGAAACTAACATGATTGACATGAGAAAAATATAATATGGCAAACGTTATAAAAACTTTACGTGTTCAATTCAGTTTTCGCGTTTACTCTCAGTAACAGCATTATAATCGAATAGGGTTTTTTTTTTAATATTTGTTGCTGCTGTTCTCATAAATTACGTACAAAACATTTAGAGGGCCAAAAAACCACGCCTTTCTCATCTCTAACGAAAGATACACAAAGCAAGAGGCAAAAAATGATTGACTGCATAATGGCACGTGCTGGCACATGCCTGGCTACACTTCGTTATGTTTGACACGTGTCTGACAGTATCTATCTATCGCTTTTTCCGCGATCCACGGATAGAGGCTGATGAACCTTATCTTCTAATCATCTTGGGGAAAGAAGAAATGGACCGGGGTGAGGAAAGAAGTATCAAGCGGTAGTACCAAATATAATAATATAGGGGTTTATGTACTCGTATAAACGTTCCTTAGTAGGTAATGATTAGCGACCGTTTAACCATACATTTTTGACGTTTAAAAACTTCTCTACACTTTAAGCTACGGTTATAAATAAAGGGTTTAATGCTAAGATTATACTATTATTGTCAGATCCATGATAGTTTTGGACACCGAATAGAATATACACGATGGACGGACACCGTGACTCGTGACACAAACTTTTACTATAGATTCATTACCTACCTGACTCTAGTCTCAACAAAAAGGTATGTTTTCAGTGCTTAGTAAAAGAAAACAGAGCTGTTTGATACATTTTTAATGGGTAGGGTAGGTAATAGGTAATACGGGCTGGTGTCCGCAACTCCACGTCAATGCGCGTATTTTGCGTACGGGTGGGAAAATCGATTATTGGATCCACCCCAGCTCCTCAAGGAAAGCCAGCCAGCAATGCCTTGAGGGTACCTGGGTTACCGAAGTACTTTGCCCTGTACGTGGCGACCACCGGGCAGCTTAGAAGCACATATGTAGGGTAGCTATTGTACTTGGTATTGTATAGAACAACTGTGTTTTGTTTTTATTTTTTTAAATGCGATATATTTGAAACTTAAAAGTTTTTGTGCTAATGAAAATATATTTTGCTAAAGGCGATATAATTTCAAAGTTAAAAGTTTTTGTGCTAATGAAAATGTATTTTGTTAAAGGTACTTTATGTCCTCAAAACATTCGCACGTATTTCAAATCACTTTGTATATTATCTAATATCTTGCAAAGCGTTCAATCGATCTCTTTCCCAACTATGGGAATTAGTTTTCTTGTCATAATCGGCATTTAATTCAGAAGATTGTTAGATGATGGTTCGTCACGAGATCACGAAGTAACGATTGCTTTCTAGATTCTTGGTATTTTCTATTACACTATGGCACATTATAAAATTAATGTCGCTTTTCGTGTGTGTCTGTGTGACTTCGTTGATTTTGATGACAACCAGTGGCGTGCATTGCATATAGGCATATAAGCAGTTCCTACCTTGATATATCAACATAAGCCTGTCAATCACATTTTAGTGTGTGTGCCCCACATTGGTACACTCCCTCTCACAGAGAGAAAGCCTGTGTTCCAGCAGTGGGAACATTATAGGCTGATTATGTTGCATTAGGATCTTATCTTCGATTTGATGTAGACTTTTCAGGTTCTGTGAGTTTAGGATACCGCGGCATTGTTGCCGTGTATGCGTTGCATGTAGTGATGCTGGAAGATCCCCTGCCGTGCCGTGCCGTCAGTGGGCGCAGACCCTAAGCACTTTGTCTTCACCGCAGTCGTTACGACCGCAAGTCGCCACCGAAATGAAATCACTTCCCCATCAAATTTGCGGTCCGTTTCGGCATCGTACTACATTACCTAATCGGAGCATTTGCAATAAAAATTGTGATACAAATCGCTACGGAAATGTTGATACAATAATGATAATTTGTGACAGATTTTCGTAAAGGGGGGTTGTTTTGGAGAAAGGTTTTTAATACTACTTCACAGTTGAAGGTTGCCCTGTCCGTCCATCTGTCCGGCACAGGGCTGTATCTTTTGAACCATTAATAGGTAGATATTTGAAATTTTCTCAAACTCAAAACTCAAACTCAAAGCATTTATTTCAATCAAACCATTTACAGGCACTTTTGAACTGTCAAGAAGTCAGTCAGTCAGAAAATATGAAGCTAGTTGCCCATTCCAAAGCGTAGGTACCTATGGAGAAGAACGGGCAAGAAACTCCATGGACACTCTTTTAAATCAAAATAATGTGGTTACAAAGTCTTGGTTACATCATCTATGTTAAAAATTATACATGTGAGAACGATGCAGAACGTTAATAAGCGTCCATAATGAAAAGACACAGAGAGTTTTTTACTACTATGACCGCTATAACAACACAGAAATAAACTTAAGTTAAAAAATATATGTAAGTAGTGGTATTGTACGGTGGTACGGAACTGTTCGTGTGCGAATCAGACTCGCACTTGGCCGGTTTTGTTTTTTCTGAAAAACAATATTTTACCTATTCTCGGAAAAAGTATGGGTTAAAATTTTTCTTCTTTTTTTGAGTCGTATTGCTTTTCCAATTCACTTTAGACATTGGCAGAATGAAAGACTACGGCTTTGCTTGCCATATACAAAGAAATAGAGTAGAACTGTAATGTCAGGGAAATTAATTGTTTACCAAATTGATCAACCAACTTAATTTGTCTGTGTATTCGAATCACAACTGTTATTTTTTGGCAGTTGTATTAAATGGCTATAACCCGGCAAAATTGACGTAGTGTGTCAATTCGATGGACAATTAATTTCCCTGGCAGAAGATAAGTGATTAATGTTTTCAATTACGAATTGAACATAAATTAAGAATATCTTTCATCTTCTTCCGCAGTACCGTCGCCACATGGACTCTGTTTACGACTTCATCGTGGTGGGAGGAGGATCAGCAGGGTCCGTGGTGGCCGCGCGACTGTCGGAGGTGCCCGACTGGAGGGTCCTACTCTTGGAAGCAGGTATGACTCCATCCTAACATTTTACCTGTAATTAACATAACAGCATGACATCACGCCGGTTTTTCCCAAAGAATTAGGCAGAGGTGTTACCTAGATAGTAACTACACCCTCATTTCGCCACTTATGTTTAAATCCCATGGAGATGGGCCTATTGCCATCAACCGGACACTAATCCAGACTCCGGGCTGCTGCTGACAATTTCCTGATGGAAAAACCCAATAAAAACTGGCCCGTTTTGAGAATTGAACTCAGCAGAAGCGCTTGCGACCACTAGAGACTAAACATACAAGGCCTTTTAAGGGGTCATTGTACCTA
Organism: Amphipoea oculea; assembly: GCA_945859645.1. Taxonomy (NCBI): domain Eukaryota; kingdom Metazoa; phylum Arthropoda; class Insecta; order Lepidoptera; family Noctuidae; genus Amphipoea; species Amphipoea oculea. The sequence continues at coordinate 1,057,746 of OX243884.1, forward strand.
CTCATCGTTATGAACAACTTTTACTATGGGACTAAGCCTAAAATCAGCTGTTCCTTGCATTTATGTTCACATAACTCGTCAAAATGTATGGAAGAGCTGATTTTTTTTTCGCGATTTCAGTCTTGGTCCCATAGTAAAAGTTGTTCATAATGATGATTACAATGACCCCTTAAAAGGATGCCCATGAATTTAATTTCACCCTGTATAGATAATAAATACATTTAAAATTACAATACAATGTAAATATGTAGTTAGTTGTATGATTATTCCCTGTTGCATAAACTTGCGATGAAAAATACATATTATTTTAGTACAAGGTTGAAGGTTATAGCCGCATCGGGGCGCAGTGCAACACATTTCATACCAAAAAGTGCGGTGTAGTGTGGTCTTTATGATCCATAATCACCGGAAACTTTAGATTTGATCCTTAATATTCCAGGTTTCGATGAGCCGACAGGTGCTCAAGTGCCGTCCATGTTCCTGAACTTCATCGGCTCCAGCATAGACTGGGGCTACCAGACCGAGTCGGAGCCTGCTGCCTGTCTCGGGGAGACCGATCGGAAGTGCTACTGGCCTAGAGGGAAGGTAGGCTAACGGAACGAAGCATCTCTACGCTTTATTATTTGAAAGAAAAGAAAGAAAGAAAATACATTTATTTAGCACAGACTAAAAGACACAATATATCAGATACATCTATCAGATAAAAATCAAATAAAGAGTGAAAAGTCCGATGTAAGAAATGGCGATGAGGTGCGTCTGGCTCTTGCTGTGCAGGCAAAGGCCTTCCACAATCTCTTCCAGATCTGTCACTGTTGTACTACTTCTCGCAAATTCTTGAGGAGGCCTTTCAAAAGAAGGCAAAAAAGAAAATGTATTTATTAGGACTCGCACAGGAAGATAACTTAATAGTCAAGGCGTCCATCGACCATCTTCTTCGCGGACTGCTACAACATGCCGTCCAGCTATTTCCATCCCATTTAAGTCTAGCAGGTTACGTAGAATCTGTGTCGACTAATTTCGTCAGAAACGTAAGAAACTAAGTACCTATAGTGGAACTCAACAAATTAGTTTTAATTTTTAAAAAGTTACCATAAAACCTAACACCTCATCTCCAGGTCCTCGGCGGAACCTCAGTGATGAACGGCATGATGTACATGCGAGGCGCCCGCAAAGACTACGACAGCTGGGCCGCCGCCGGCAACGAGGGCTGGTCGTACGAGGACGTGCTGCCGTACTTCCTCAAGTCTGAGGACAACAAGCAGTTGAAGGAGATGGACCAGGGCTACCACGCGACCGGCGGGCCGCTCACCGTCGCGCAGTTCCCCTACCATCCGCCGCTCAGCTACAGTTTGGTGAAGGCTGGAGAGGAATTGGGTCAGTTCCATATTTTGTGCTTAGTTTTACCGTGTGTTTTTGTAAGTTTATTACAGCAGGTTACGGGCACACGTTGCAACTGGTGGCCCAGCTGTCTACTTAGCGCCCGCTCGATAGTCCACTTCTTCTTTCTAGCCATGATCCTCGAATGTGACACTAACAACAACTAAGAGGATTTCATTTAACAGAAAATTTTAAATTTCCAAGGCGACATTTACTTTAAAATTTATCTAGATATTTTAGAAGAACAAATTCTTCTCATGTGATTCCCACCACCCACTAACAAATCTCCCTCACTTTCCAGGCTACAAACAACGAGATCTCAACGGCGTCCACCACACCGGCTTCTCGATAGCCCAGACCACCAACCGCAACGGTTCCCGCCTGTCCGTCGCGCGCGCCTTCCTGCGCCCCGCCAAGCACCGCCCCAACCTGCACGTCATGCTGAACGCGACCGTCACCAAGATCCTCATCAACCAGACCACCCGCCAGGCGTATGCTGTGGAAGTCAGGAACAGCTTCGGCGGCACTGAAGTTATTTTCGCTAATAATGAGATTATTTTGAGGTGAGTTTTTTTAACGTAACGGGAAAGCTATGGATATAATTTAAAAGAGATTTTAAATCGCTTGATACTACATTTTATTTCAGTAAGAATTTTAAAATTACATGGGTGTTACGTTACCTACTTAGTGATATGGATGAACAATGTAGTGTCAAGTGATTTTATACCATAAGTAGTGCAACAAAAGAAATAAAAGAAAGAAAGAAAGAAAATACGTTTATAGGAAACTGTCATCTTGTTTTGCATATCAACTGCACTGCATTAAATGACTGTGGGGCTCTAACCCTGATCGTATAAAAGTATGTAAGTGACAGTTTAATTTAATTTCTGCTCACTTTCCCATGATAATGTTTAATTACTTGGAGATCCCATCAAAATATTGTACCCAGACCCATATTAACCACTAACTTGAACTCCGCAGTGCCGGCGCAGTAGCGTCTCCCCAGCTCCTGCAGCTGAGCGGTGTGGGCGAGCCGCGCGTGCTGGCCGCCGCGGGCGTGAAGCTGGTGCACAACCTGCCCGGCGTGGGCCGCAACCTGCACAACCACGTGGCGCACTTCCTGAACTTCCAGGTCAACGACAACAACACCACCCCCCTCAACTGGGCCACAGCTATGGAGTACCTGCTGTTCAGAGATGGACTTATGTCAGGGACTGGTAAGTGACGATAGGTGATTTAAAGCCATAGACACCATTGTGTATTTTTAACTGACTTCGGAAAAAATTACAAAAGGCAAGAGTTAGACCTACGTGATGATGAATAAACACATTTAATATCCTGCTTAGTTTTGTTTATCAAATACTTGAATATTTTTATACTTAATAATGACGTTAACATGGTGTTTGCCTCCTAAAGATACCATCTCAATTTACCTTCCTTGGTTTTAAATTAAAGCATCGTTCACACCAAACGTATTGTCCGCCGCCGACTGTGAGTATAGTGTAGTGACAACGCACTACGTAATAGCGTACCTATAGTCGGTTCGGTGTGAACGAGAAGTTGAATATAATGGAAAAGCGATAAACTGCGTAACGCGCGCTCACAGTCAGCGGCCGAGAATACGTTTGGTCTAAACAATGCCTAATGGTATACGGATATAAACTATTCGTTTACCCTTAATTTAAAACCAAAAAGCGATCTCTGCCTCTTTGCACGACAACTCACCTTGCAAAAGAAGAAAACCTGCATAATCGAGAATATATTATATGAAATTATCAAATAACCATCTGAATATTTACTTCCCCAGGCATATCCGAGGTGACCGCCTTCATAAACACAAAGTACTCGAACCCAGCGGAGGACAATCCTGACATCCAGCTGTTCTTCGGCGGCTTCCTGGCAGACTGCGCGAAGACCGGCATGGTGGGCGAGCGGCTGGATAACGGCTCCCGGAGCATACAGATCATACCGACTGTGCTGCATCCCAAGAGCAGGGGGAGGCTGGAGATCGCGTCTGCTGACCCGTTTGCATACCCTAAGATATATGCCAAGTGAGTATTGTAGTGAGTGAGTCCTAGAGTGGAGACCGCGTACCGGCAAGCGTAGTGTGGGACGCCCCCAGCTAGATGGACGGACGACCTAAAGATGACGGCTGGATAGGTGGCTGGGGTAGCCTGGATGCAAAAGGCGGAGGACAGGGTGCTGTGGCGCAGTCTGAGAGAGGCCTATGTCCAGCAGTGGACTGCGATAGGCTGAGTTGATTGGAGTATTGTATGGTAATAGCGCCATCTTGTGACAATAATTGGAAACACAATCGCACCTCCACAGCAGTTCACAGATAAGCAACCCACGTTTACCTACTTAGCTTCGCTTTGTATGAAAATGTAGGCGGGTTCGTCCATTGCGACGGCCGTAAAAAAACCTGTGTGTGTGTGTATGTTTTAAATAAGTAAATAACCATGGCAAACCTTTTCGTGCACATCCTGCGAAGCAGTGCAGGACAGTCGACTTTACCACGATCGAATAGGCAGAATAACTCGCACTAACGACTCAGTTATGTAAATTGTTTGGCGTTAGTCGACCAGCAAAATACTTAGCACCTAAATATCGAAATAGGTATGAAAAGGGAAGGGTGCACTAGTATTCTAACCTTGACGAACTTGTTCTGGATCGCAGTTGTGATATTATGCGAATATTAAGGTACCTATAAAAACCTAAGTGCCTGTGTAAATTACTTGTTGGATACGTCACCAATCTACTGCTATTAGGAGAGTGCCTACTCGTATTGACCACTTTAACGAAATAACTTGCAAACTTCCTTGATTCTGGAGGACTGGAATAGTATGGGCAGACCTTTGCCCAGCAGTGGGACAACATATGTTAAATTAAGGAAAAAACCTTTAATTAAAATAATAAAACAAGTTTTTAATTCCACTGAGTTACGTTAGTTAATTTATCAACCTCCTCTGTTTTTTTCTTTTGCAACCACTCCTATGTCTCGTCTTGCCAAAGTCAGCCGTGTCTTGAAATTATTTATATTTAATTTTTTTTTTTTTTAAACTATAACACCAATTTCAGCTACCTAACCCACCCTGACGACGTCAAAACCTTAGTGGAAGGCATCAAGTTCTCTCTCAAGTTAGCTGAAACCAAAGCCCTGAAGCGCTACGGAGTGAAGCTGGACAAGACCCCAGTGAAGGGTTGTGAGAAGATCAAGTTCGGCTGCGACGCGTATTGGGAGTGCGCCGTTAGAATGCAGACTGCTCCCGAGAACCACCAGGCGGGATCCTGCAAGATGGGGCCGAGAGGAGACGATAGTGCTGTCGTTGATAACTTGCTGCAGGTAAGATTGTAGATGACATTGTTGCCATCGCAGGTAAAATCTGGATAAGGCTGGCAGAGGAGCGCGAGGATTGGCACAAATTCAAACTCAAACTCAAAGCATTTATTTCAATTAAACCATTACAGGCACTTTTGAATTGTCAAAATTAAGTAGTCGGTCAGTTAGTCAGAAAGTTGAAGCTAGTTGCCCATTCCAAAGCGTAGATCTCTATGGAGAAGAACGGGCAAGAAACTCCATGGACACTCTTTTAAATCAAGATATTACAAAATCCTGGGTACATTATTCTTGTTGCTTCTATATGTGAGAACAATGTAAAAAAACACACAAATGAAGAAACAATACAAGAAATAAGATTAAAAATAAGCCTTGGCAGTTAAGAGATGACCAGTCTCAACCGACGGCGTCCGTTCACGAACATGACGCATAGACATGCAAAGTAATGCCTATAAGCAGTGAATGAAGTCGAGCTGTGGATGGTGATTATGGTGAAGTAGTAGCTGTCGTAGCCCCGACTTCGACTAAGAATGATTGGGCTAAAATAGGGTATGTTCCACAGATATAGATACACCTAGATAATGCAAGAGCAACTACTTCGCGTGCCAAAAATCGCACCAGCTAAGTAAGCCGCCACTTTCGCGCTCAGTCCTGCGTACAGCTGGCTGGGTGAGCGTGAGCGAGAGAGCGCGAGCTTGTGACGTCATAATAGGTAGTCAAAAAGCGGCACGCTTAGTTTTCATACAGTTCGTGATACTTGCGTTATTAAGGTCTATCTATGTATATCTGTGGTTTGTGCAATAGGTAATGCAACAATGCAGGTTCGGAGTTCGGACTCACATCCTCGTCACTCGTCTTTTAGGGTTATTCTTACTTGTAGTCAAAAAGATATTCTATAGACTTGAACGATTAACAATAAGTAGGAAACCACGTATATTTTGCCGTATTATCACGATTCGATGCAGTTCCTAGGCCAAAGAGGCTCTGTCCTACTTAAAAGGTGATTACAAGGCAGCAGCGACGCAAGTATAACAGTTACGCCTAGCAAGAATCATGATTTGACCGTATTATGTAAATATGATCCGGTTTATGAAGACCAGTGATGACCTTCTATGGACAGGTCTAGTTATTTAACCTTTTAACCGCTCGACTTCATATATCTACTTAAGCTGTCGTGCCACCAGCGCCCGAAAAAAAATACCTAAGTACCTGGTAGAATACGAGTACAGCGTAATTAAATAAAAAAGCAGATTAAACGAGCTGTGGTAGGTATGTGGTCGTACTCCAGCCGGCGGGAGGAAGCTAGTTCCTCCCAAAACCGCGGCTGTCGTGGTGACCATCACCTCGGAGGCCGTGGAGCGAGGCGAGACGTATGAGTCCGTCCTACGACGGGCTCGTACCAATGCTGATCCCTCCCAGCTGGGGATCGGCAATATCACGTGCCGTCGAACCGTAACCGGGGCTCGAATTTTCGAGTTCTCGGGGGAACAGCGCGGCACAAATGCGGACCTCTTCGCAACAAAGTTGCAAGAGGTCATTGCGGATGCGGCAACGGTCGTCAGACCTGTTAAGACCGCAGCCTTGGAGGTGGCCGATCTGGATGATTCGGTCACCAAGGAGGATGTGGTGGCGGCGGTCGCGGCGGCTGGAGGCTGTGACGCTGGCGCGGTAAAAGGTGGAGCCATCAGGCTCGGCCGCCGTGGCATGGGCATCATCCGCGTCGAGTGCCCAGTCGCCGCGGCTGGGGCTGCCCTTGCTACGACCAAGGGACGGCTGCTTGTGGGACTTAGCTCGGCAGTGGTCCGGCCACTTGAAGACCAGCCTATGCGCTGCTTCAAGTGCCTCGCGTTCGGCCACGCCCGAGCCACGTGTCCCTCCAAATTCGACTGGGGAGACACGTGCTACAAATGCGGGCAAGAGGGACACAAGAGTGCCACCTGCCGCGCCACCACGCCACACTGCACGGCGTGTGCCGCCAGTGGCCGCCCCGCGGCCCACAGGATGACGGGCAGGAGCTGTAAGCCCCCCGTGAGGAAGGGCATAGTGCCAGCGCAGGTTCGCCCTGTTGCAACCGCCGCCGTTGTAGCGGTAGCTGAGGAGGGGGGTGCGATGTCGGAATAATGGTTTCCGACTACCGCATCCTCCAGGCGAACATCAACCACTGCAGAGCGGCCCAGAACCTGGTAGTGCAGGTCATGGCCGAGTGGTTGGTGAACGTAGCGGTGGTCGCCGAGCCCTACTCGATCCCCGGCAGCTGGCTGGGCGACGAGGACGACTTGGTGGCACTTGCGGCGCGGTCTTCCACAGACTCCCCTCCCCTCTCGCTATTAGAGAGGGGACGTGGATACGTGGCCGCCGCGTGGGGAGACTTAGCCCTTGTGGGCGTATATTTCTCCCCAAACCGCCCTCTTCAGGACTTTGAGAACTATCTCGGAGTCCTGGCCGCCGTGGTCGGCAGGGCGGCGCCGCGTCAGGTCTCCGTACTGGGAGACCTGAATGCCAAGTCGGTGACCTGGGGCAACCCGGCCACCGACGCACGCGGGCGGGCGGTTGAGATGTGGGCAGCCTCCTCTGGACTCTCCCTCTTGAACAGAGGAAGCGTCCAGACATGCGTGCGGCGACGGGGCGGCTCAATAGTGGACGTCACTTTCGCCACCCCTGCGTTAGCCGCGCGGGTGTTGAACTGGCGGGTGGACCTGGTGGAGACTATGTCGGACCACCGCTACGTGCGGTTCGACATCTCCAACAGTGGCCCCGGAGAGATGCGGCCCCCCTCCGGGCGACCACCGTTCCCGAGGTGGGCTCTTACCCGCCTGGACAGGGAGGCAGCGAGCGAGGCGGCGTTCATCCAGGACTGGCTTTCGCCGCCTGCCGCCGGCCTGGATGTGGACACCATGGCGAAGCAACTGAGGGAGTCTCTGACCGAGGTATGCAACTCTAGCATGCCTCGGTCTCGCCGACCGCTACCCAAACGCGCCGTGTACTGGTGGTCGGGGGAGCTGGCGGGGCTTCGAGCAGCGTGTGTGGAGGCAAAGAGGGAATACACGCGGAGCCGGCGGCGGCGTCGACGGGACTTGGACGACGAGGACCACCTCTATGAGGTTTACATGGAGGCAAAAATGGTCCTCGATCGGGCCATCGCCACCGCCAGAGACACGGCGAGAGCCGAGCTGCTGGAGGGTCTCGACAACGACCCCTACGGAAGACCATATAAGGTGGCGCGCAACAAATTGCGCCCCTATGGTCCCCCGGTTGCCGAGACCCTGGAGCCCTCATTTCTCGATGGGGTGGTTCAGTCCCTGTTCCCGTGCAGGGACAACTTCACCCCGCCAGTGATGGACCCACCGCGGGGGATAGCTGCTCAGCTAGACGAGGAACAAGAGGAGGCCCCTCCTGTCACGGAGTCGGAACTTAGCGCGGCAATTTCCCATATCCGCGCCAAGAAGACAGCTCCAGGCCCCGACGGGGTTCCCGCAAGAGTGGTGGCGATCGCTGCCACTCAAATGGAGGAGAGGTTTCGGGACCTCTTCAGCGCATGCCTTGCGTCAGGGAGGTTCCCGAAACCATGGAAGGAGGGGCAGTTGTGCCTTCTTCGCAAGGAGGGCCGCCCGGCAGACTCCCCCTCGGCGTACCGGCCCATCGTTCTGCTCGATGAGGTCGGCAAAATGTTCGAGGGGATAATCGCTGCTCGCCTAAAGGGCCATCTGCGGGATATCGGGCCGGACTTGTCGGACGCTCAGTTCGGTTTTCGGGCTGAGCGTTCCACCGTGGACGCGCTGGCCTGCCTTAAGGGCCAGGTGAAGGAGGCGATGGAAGCGGGGGATGGATTGTTGGCTGTGTCATTCGACATAGCCAATGCCTTCAACTCCGTTCCCCACTCCACCATCCTAGAGGCGCTCCGATTTCACGGAGTGCCTCGATACATGCGCGGTCTGCTGGCCAGCTACCTGGAGGATCGGGCGATCCTTCTGGTAAATAGGACTGGCCAAGTCCGGCGGTACGCCGTCGAAGCCGGCGTTCCACAGGGGTCAGTCATAGGACCTCTCCTCTGGAACGTCGGCTATGATTGGCTCCTGCGGGGAACTCTCCTCCGAGACACGAGTGTCGTGTGCTACGCGGATGACACTCTCCTCACCGCCCGGGGGGAGAGTTTCAGGGAGGCGGCCAACTTGGCCTCGGCGGGCGGATCCTTGGTCGCAGGGAGGATCCGCCGCCTAGGTTTAACGGTGGCGTTGCACAAAACCGAGGCCGTGTTCTTCCACGGACCTCGGCAGCGCGCCCCCCCACCTGACGCCCATATCTTCGTGGACGGCGTCAAAATTGAGGTCAAGGCCCAGATGAAGTACCTGGGTCTTGTGATTGACAGCAGGTGGCGCTTCGGTCCGCATTTTAGCGGGCTGTCGACGCGCCTGTTGAAGACCGCGGGCGCGCTGTCGTGGCTGCTTCCCAACTTGGGGGGGCCCAGCGCACGATGCCGGCAACTTTACGCCGGCATCCTGAAGAGTATGGCCCTCTACGGAGCCCCTATCTGGGAGGACTCCCTCCATAGGAGGGAGAACGCTGCCGCCTTGCGGGCACCCCAAAGGGCCATAGCCCAGCGGGTGGCGCGGGCCTACCGCACGGTGGGCTTCGCGGCAGCATGTGCTCTGGCGGGCACCCCTCCTTGGGAACTCGAGGCGTGGGTGCTCGCCAGAGTATATGAATGGACGGCGGGGCGGAGGGCGAGAGGAGAACGCCCAGCCCAGGAAGAGCGGGAGGCCGTCCGGCGGGAGGCGAGGGACGCCATCGTCGTCCATTGGACGGGGGACCTCGCCACCGCAGCCTTCGGCCGCCGAACCCTCGACGCGATTGGGCCAGTACTGCGAGACTGGCTCGAGCGGTCGCATGGATTCCTCTCCTTCCGGCTGGTGCAGGTGCTGTCCGGACACGGTTGTTTCGGATCGTACCTGCACCGAATTGGACGGGAGGAGACGCCGTCGTGCCACGACTGTGGCGCGGCGGGGGACACGGCGCAGCACACCCTCGAGGTGTGCCCGTCGTGGTCCGAGCCGCGCCGCAGTCTCATCGCGGTGATCGGACCGGACCTATCACTCCCCGGCTTGGTTAACGCCATGCTGAGGGATGAGAGGTCCTGGGCGGCAGTCGCCTCGTTCTGCGAACACGTCATGTCCCAGAAGGAGGCGGCGGAGCGCGCGCGGGAGGAAGATCCTCACGCGGCGTTGCTCCGAAGGCGGAGGAGGGGTCGAAGAAGACGTCAGTTTGACAGTCATCTCCGACTCCTCCCAGATGGAGGCCAGCAGGCAACAGGTGCGGGGGCACCTTTGCCTGTATTGCACAGGCCCCCATCAGTGTTGGACGGGAATGGCCAGGTGCTCCCGGCTATTCCCGTAGCCCCCCAGCCTGGGGGGCATGCGGGGCCCGCCAGCTAGGCGGGCATGCGCCGGGAGGGTTGTGGAAGTAAAGGCTGAGCCGGTTTCCCATGGCCCTCCCACCACGGCGATGTGGGGACACCGCTGAGTTTTAGTGGGTATACTGTCGGTGTGTAATTCCAACAGGAGTCCCACATACCCCGTCTCGTCCCCCACGAGCGGGGATGCGTAACGCATTTCTCAGCAAAAAAAAAAAAAAAAAAAAAAAAAAAAAAAAAAAAAAAAAAAAAAAAAAAAAAAAAAAAGGTATGTGGTCGTAAATATATGGACCCTGGCGAAATGGACTTGAAAATATTTGTCGGATTAACGGTTAAACGTTCTAATTCCACTATCTTCTGTGCAGGTGCAAGGTATAGACCGGCTGCGCGTGGCGGATGCGAGCGTGATGCCGTCGGTGACGTCAGGCAACACCAACGCGCCCGTTGTCATGATCGGCGAGAGGGTCGCCGACTTCATCAAGCAACGCTGGTTGGGGACTGTTCATGTGAGTCGATGCATATTATACATAACTACTTGTTCTAGTTTTTTTTTTTTTGTTCTTATATTGCGTGCTTTTTTTCTAATTTCTTTTGTAATAAAGTAAGTAACTTTTCTTTTTTGTAAGAATAACATCTGAACTGTAATTCTTTCGATACCTTATTTTCTTTCTTTCTCGAGCTAAGGAAGATGTAAATTGTATAATGCTTACTTTCTTTTTCTTCCAGGCTCCCTACCCAGTGCCGCACGGCGGTCTGTCCAACGTGCTGCAAGCGAGCGACTCGACGCAGCAAGCCACGTGGCAGCGATGGCTGTGACGTCAGCGCCACAGCCACGCGAGCTCCGCACTGCCCTAAATATACATGTAGCGCTTCAACGTTCTTTTGGCGCGTGGCCGGAATCGGAACTGTATAGTTACTATACTCTTTGATCGGAACTAACGCCGCCATCTTGTTTTTTAAATACGTTTTACAAAACAATTGCACCGACTAGAGCCGTGGTGGCCCAGTGGTATCGGCCCTGACTCGAGTTGTAGGTTGTGAGTTCGAACCTAGGCAGCAGGCACTTTATGTAGGTATTTAATTTCATCACCACTGTTCTGAAAGCGGTGATGAAAAACATCTTGAGGATACCGGCATGTCCTAAAACCAAAAATTCGAAGACATGTGACATCTACCAACCCGCACTGGGCCCGCGTGGTGGCTTATGGCCCATTCCCTCTCACCAAGAGGAGGCCTGTTTCCCAGCAGTGGGAACATTATAGGCTGATTAAAATTGCACCGATGTTTACCAGCGCCCCCTTGTCTACTTCATTCGAGCGCCAAAAGATCCTTGAAGCAGTGTAGTGTAAATATTTAGCTTTAGGTTTTAGACGATGTCACAGAATGTGTTTTCAATGGATGAAGGTTGATCCTTGTCAAAGGATTTTGTTTTTCCTACATTGTTGGTTGTTTGTTCATTTTAGTAAAAGACTGTAAGGTGTATTATTCACAAATTAGGCCAGAAGGCCTACCTGCTAACTCGACTTAATTGATTAACTATGTTTAAAATAAAAATCAGTTTCTCGAGCTTTAATAAACGACTGCATTTTTTCTGAGATGGACTTTGAATGGGCCTATTCTGTAAAACTGTAAAGTTCTTTGGCATCACTTAGGTATTATTATTTTATTGTAACTTGTGAACGCATGGCGTTGTTGTACAAATTAGTATTTATTTGTATTTTAATTCCGTCCATTGGTGTAAGTCTACACTTGAAGACAAAATAATTGCACCAGTGAGATATTGATTAATATTTTATTAGTGCAATATTTTTGGAAGCAAGTGTATAATTTATAATTATCTACTAGTTAAGTCAAATTTTATATAATAAATGTTTTATATGAGTTTATGTGTATTTATTTAAAAAATACGCCTAAAAATATTGTATTGTTCCTATGTCTAAGTACGACAGTTAACTACCCCAATATTTCTTTTTTCTTCCATTATAGTGAAACATAAACTACACTCATAAATAAAAAAAAAAACAAACAACACTACCCCAATATTTCTTTTTTCTTCCATTATAGTGAAACATAAACTACACTCATAAATAAAAAAAAAAACAAACAACTCAGTTTCTCGAGCTTTAATAAACGACTGCATTTTTTCTGAGATGGACTTTGAATGGGCCTATTCTGTAAAACTGTAAAGTTCTTTGGCATCACTTAGGTATTATTATTTTATTGTAACTTGTGAACGCATGGCGTTGTTGTACAAATTAGTATTTATTTGTATTTTAATTCCGTCCATTGGTGTAAGTCTACACTTGAAGACAAAATAATTGCACCAGTGAGATATTGATTAATATTTTATTAGTGCAATATTTTTGGAAGCAAGTGTATAATTTATAATTATCTACTAGTTAAGTCAAATTTTATATAATAAATGTTTTATATGAGTTTATGTGTATTTATTTAAAAAATACGCCTAAAAATATTGTATTGTTCCTATGTCTAAGTACGACAGTTAACTACCCCAATATTTCTTTTTTCTTCCATTATAGTGAAACATAAACTACACTCATAAATAAAAAAAAAAACAAACAACCCTACGTAAATAACTACAAACGGCGCGAGAGCCCTGGCGCGACTACGAAACTAATACTTGAACGATTTGTGGTGCGACCATCTCGGATAGGTCAAATGACGTCACCGGCGAATCAGAGACCACACAGACGTTCCGTGCTAAAATACGTTAACTTCAATAATCTATTTCTATGTCATTTATTGACAGATTTCGGCAATTTGTTAGTTTTGATCTATATTTTGATACCAAAACGAAAACAAAATTAAGTTTGCGTGAAATGTCGTTAAAATAACCCACGGCTTGAATGTTGTTATTAATAATTATTTTATTTGTGCATATACAGGGTGTTACGGAAAGGGTATATCAATACAAACGGGTTGAAGAGTGTATCTGGTCTAGAATCTCTTTACAAAATGTCAGCTCAAAAGCAGTAGCTTTCAAAATGCTTAATATTTTTTTATGTCGATAGTTTATTAAATTGAAATCATAACAAACGTGTCACCGCACTAAGAGGGTCATTATCCATTATCTGTAGTGTGTCTGTGCGCCTAGTACACGCACATCACGCCGCCGCGCGCCAGTGCAGCGCCGTGATGTCGAATTAAAAAAATATTAAGCATTTTCAAAGTTAATGCTTTTGAGCTGAAATTTTGTACAGATATTCTAGACCAGATACACTCTTCAACCCGTTTGTATTGATATACCCTTTCCGTAACATCCTGTATAAAATACGTAATGTAGAATACGTAGTTTCAATTAATGCGATAACCTAATCGCCACACTGTATTATAACTGCAGGGTAATTGCAAAAAACAATGCCTTTCATTTTGAAAACAACGTTCATTGCTTTATTTAAGTTGTCAAGCAGACGAATTTTCCAAACATATGAAGCAATGGATTAGGATTTACCTTCAAAACCCTTCAGATAAAAAGAAAGTCTCAGTAAGAAGTAGTCTCTTCGGATTGAAAGTACATTGCGCAATTGGGTTACAGGTAACAAAAAAAAAAAACAAAAGCATACATACAAAAGAAATTCTTTATTGCACAGGGATATTCAAAATACTTAATTGGATAACAATTTGATATTACACTCAAAGCAAACCGTGTTATTGGTACAGTAATACCAGTTAAATTCTGCGCCATACAATACTACAAGCGAATCATTAGACTGTAGGCTTGCCACGGCAGGTGTGTGAGACATCGTTGTATGTTTGTAAAGCTTGAACAAAGTGAGATAGAAGAGTGCTTTGGTATAGAAGTGGAAAGCAAATCGATCGATGGCACGGTTCACGCGCGGCGGCTTCAACGACACGTTAACAATAGGTATACACAGTATGTAACTTTCCCTGCGTGCGCACTTACTGGTGCTCCGGTCAATCTGTACTCTTGTGGCCACAGATACATCTTATGGCTATTCCGCCATAATATCATAAGAGCATAATAAATTTAATGTATTCTGACATAACTGTGACACAATGGTACGAATTCACAAAAATAACGAATAATTTGGTGCACACGACCGAATAAATAAAAATATCGACTAAATCAGCGAGGACCACACTACTAGTCCTCAGCTTACAATAATGTTCAACTACCCTCAACGGTAGCCAACATCGCTAACTTATAATGTCGCGTTATAAAAGCTACTTTCATTAAATTATTTCGAATAAAATGTATACAAATTATAATAATAGAAGATTAACTAGGATCGTGCACACCGGCTCATAATATCAATAATAATAATATATTACTTAATCATGTGTCTAATACTTATATATCGTATCTCACTAGAATTTATTAAGCATCACGACATTGTGCCCTAAGCCGTACGATTATTATAATAATTATAAAAAAAATAATAATTATAGTGAGCTGTTTGGATGCTGAAGCTCGCGTTACTCCTCTTCAAACGCATATACACAAAGTACGTATGCTTGCGCAAACCATTGCAAATGTTGTCTAAAATATGCATTCTCATTTGCAAAGTCACGTACACATGCAATATTTGTGCATATGTGAATGACAGGGCAATATCGACCGTTTTTAGTTAAGAACTAATCGCTGTTAACATAAAACGCCAATAACACGTTATTGTAACACTAAATAGTTTCCGCGCTAGAAGAATATATTATTTTATTTTAACGTTTATCTTGTTTTGTACCAGCGTAACAAAGTAAAGCTGGGGAGGCTGCAAATGGAATATAAATAAAAGCTGATTTCTTTTTCGTGTGAGATATTGAAAACTTCCTCAAAAACAGTAAACTTTTTATACAGCTATACAGGGATATTTTTTTATCACCACCCAATTTTTTACAGGGTGTTCTACCCATGAATATGAACAACTTTCACTATGGGACCAACTCTGAAATCACGAAAAAAAAATCAGCTGTTTAATACAAAAGTTCAATACCTACTTGACCAAAATGTATGAAACAGCTGATTTTTTTTTTTCGTGATTTCAGAGTTGGTCCCATAGTGAAAGTTGTTCATATTCATGGGTAGAACAGCCTGTGAAAATTTGGATGGTGATAAAAAAATCTTCCTATGTGTAAAAAATATCATGAAAAGGCCTAAGTCCCGTTCGAGGCGAGAACCTCGTTCCATGTAGACTTTTCAGAAGAACATTTACATGCCGTTTTCAAACCAGGAGCTCTAAAAGTAATCTGGTACAAAACACTATGAACGCAGACTATCTACAATAATTATTAATTAAATACAAAATATTCCAATGAGTAAAATATAGCACATCACGTTTATATATTACATCACTTCAGTCTCCATATAACGCAACAGGCGACACCGACGCTTGCTTTGTTCGCCGGCTAAGTAGGTTCCAACATAACTTGGGGTTTGACAACGCGTTGCCGTAGCAACCGGTGGAAATATCATCCCTATGGTCTTGTATGAAGCTGAGAGATATTTAAACGCTATTCAGCTTATAACCGCGCGCTCGGACCAACCAGGGAGACGCGCGCACTCCGCACGCTCACCCTCATAGCGAGTGGGACGGACTTATTCTGTTGTTCTCTGAGTGAATTCACAAGGAATGCATTATTTATAATAAGTTATAAATTTTAGTATAATTTAAGTTAGGATAAGCGCATTTACCGCATTGGTTTATATCCTGTAATGGTCCTTATGAGCCAACGTTGGGACATACTGAACCATGTTTTTTTAGGCCATTGTGACGCCACAGGGAATTCAATATGGCGGCTGCTGGACAACTTCATACATATCAGTTGGCACTGTGATCATTAGAGATGATATTTACAGTTACATGCTACTGTACACCCATAAACACTTAATAGGCAAAGACACCAATAAAACTAATAAATTTTAATAACAGAAAACAATATCACACTTGCCCTGACTTACTGATTAAACACTAGATTCGTTTATGAAATGTCAGCACTGGTTTGTCTCATCAACGATTTTTTATTTACAGAAGGACGCGTTGCCAACCTTTTAATAATAAAAACATAATGTATAAGGATGGAGGAACACTTCTCAGCATTGACAGCTCAAGTATCTTAACTCTAAATGTAAATTTTGATTTCCGAAACATTATCCATGACACAGATAATATAGTCCATGAATACCGATCGACCGACTGTTTGGATTTGTGCCCGGTTGACGCCAGTAGGCTCCCCTCTATTACATGGGACTTAAACATAACGGGCGAAAAGCGGGTGTAGTATAGGTACACCTCCGTCTAGCCCTGCGGGGAATACACGCATGATATTATGTTATGCAATTCATGAAAACTTCTTTATTTATTTACTATTCTTTCAGTCAACGTAAGTAAGTGCAGTGAAAGCATTTTTACTCATTGAAGACCTGAGGGACAATTCTCATAATTTTAAGAACGCTCACAGTCTGATCTCAGTCTCAATCCGTCAAAAATACCTCTAATTTCCCTACATTTTGACAAGCTTTTGACATTTGTTTGTCGCCGAGACGAGACTGCGACTAGATTTTGAACGTTTTAAATTACGAGAATTGGCCTTCAGATCAGACTTTTGGAAAGCGAACACAAACGGAAGAACCAACCTACGCAAAACTTGTATTATTTAAAAAAAATATCGTTCTGTTTCGTACGACGTGACCGCGAACGCTGACAAGTGTCCCCCCACATTAGCTGTAAAGCTTCGAACCATGTACAGACCCGCATGTTGCTCCAGCACTTAAAATGAACCAACAATAGGAATGCATTACAACTACGCAATCATAATAACTAACAAAACACTATAACATTACCCTGAGCTGGGGACACAGATTATGGAAGGATACAGATACTTCACTCCCTATATTCTTTTACAAATTATTAAAAAAAACCACGCAAATTTTACTTGGAGATAAATGAATAGAAATGCGCCTAAAGAATCCGTTCTAATCACAGATATAGATATACCTAGATAACGCAAGAGCACGTACTTCGCGTACCAAAAATCGCACCAGTTTACGATCGAAAATCATAAGCCGCCAGTTTCGCGCTCAGTCCTGCGTAGTCCTGGCTGGGTGAGCATGAGCGAGAGAGCGCGAGCTTGTGACGTCATAGTAGGTAGTCAAAAATTGGCACGCTTAGTTTTCATACAGTTCGTGATACTTGCGTTATCTAGGTATATCTATATCTGTGGTTCTAATAATATGTAAGTATTAGAAAACTGTGTGGTATTGTTAAAAATAAGCAGTTTTGCAACACCAAACAGTTTTTGAACAAAATCGCGACGCATCTAATACCAATTCGTATAGCGACGATCGGCAGACGACATAAGCAATGTACCAAACGCAAAGTTAGCACTCCATTGCCTATTAATTTGTGGTACAATACGCAAAGAACATAGGTAGCTAAGTATTCGCATCTAAAATCTGTACTTTCAGTAAACTTTCCTGCGATATCATAGCAAATACTCCTCATAATAAAATCATATCTTTTTTTTATAATAAAGTATTACAAAGAGAATCTGTATTAGTTCCATAGTTCTCGATTATTTTCAATATTACAATTATTTTAATTTGTGTATAAAAGTTTTGGTATTAGGTTATAACCGTCTATGATAAGATGTATAGATATTATTTGACGATGGCACTGAAATGTTGGCTCTCTTTCTAACGCTGCGCTGTTTACATATAGCGCTATCTCTCTCTTTCATTCCAAATAGATTTTAGAGTGTCATCTCTGTGTAGAATTAATAATAAAGAATCCTTGGTTCAATTGAAACAACCTTTCATTACTATAATTATATCAATGAAAAAAATTTGAAATGAATGATTACCGAGTAATTCTTAATCAGCCAGAGCTAATAAAATAATGAAATTAATTAAAATTTGAGCGTTTCTCTGTGGTCCCACTGCGGTTGTATTGTCTGTAATACACATTTTGAGTTAGACCACATATATTTCATAATAATTGTAGTATTTTCTTTATCATAATAATTTAGATTTGCAAAATTACTATACACCGAACCTTCGGGCCATAATATCCATAACTGCATTTCATCTTATAAAGCGTACTTACGATCGGCACAGATTGGCGACGCGACTTGTTTCGAAAAACAATAGAATATGGACCCTAATGACTTCAATTTAAGCCCATATTCTCCTGAGCGAAAGCTCAAACAATGCCACAAAGTAATATCTTCAAGCGCGTTTTACACACATTTTTTTGGGCTAAATACAAAACATTCTAAATGCAAGCTCATCAACACTGGACGTATTACATCGAAATACAGTCAACCGAACATCCATTATTAACAATTTGACAGCGCCTTTATGTCGTTGCAGTAAAGACGTTTATCGTAGTTCAGTGTTTCTTCTGACGTACAATTGACCATACATAGAAACACAGAGCACGGAGACGCCGAGACGGCTGCTGCTATAGTAAAAGTGCTGCACACCTATTTCAAGTTAAACAAATATCAACTTTATTTCAATGACAATTAAGTTGATTTTAGAGTGACTAGCACTATTGAAAAAGTCATAAAAATGTTTGAAGTTGTAACGTAAACTGAACTTTATTGTGTAGGAATTAAAGTTATTTTTCCATTAATTCATATTTGTTTACATTTTTGGCAAATAAATCACGACCGCAGAACACTTTCTATACAAACCAAGCGTTTCACAGTTGACTCTTGCTACACCACAAATGACGCATAGAAATTGACAGCTTTGAATGGAGTCCGTTACAGAAGTTCTGAGCTCAATGCACTTTTTTTTAGTATTGCCATCTCTAGACAGATTCCGTGTTCTGTGTATAGTATTATGTCGATTCTTCTTTGCGTCACCAATTTGAGCCGACTCTCGCCGCGATTTCCGACTAACACACAACTCGTCTCCCCGCCACAGTTGGGTAGAGCCCTGTACTGCCAGCTTGGTGTGAGCCTCCGCCGCTAGTTTATCACAATGTTCTACATGACAGAGCACATCTTTTTGAGGTCGTTTTCGTCTGGGTCTAACACTTCTGCATCTTTTACTACGGGGTCTTTGCCCGCTATGTCAGGGAGGTACCTGGACAGAGAATATATGTTATTATAGACAACATCTTTTAATAATTTTTCTTTCTTAAGTAAAACTGTTGAGGAAAAAGCAGGGGATATTTAATCTGTCGAGTTCTGCTAATGAGACACAATTGATTTTTTATTGTTTCGTCGCCAATAGGCGACGCGCGGTGCTTGACCGGTTAAATGCAATGATGACATTTAAAATATGTATTGTTTATCTAATTGATTTGCACATTATGTGTTCTTGTGTATTTTTTTTTGGGTTTTCTGAATATGTTGTATCGGGAATATTATCTACCTAGCGACAGACGGCGCTCATATTTGCGAATGTAAGTTAGTCAAGTGTTTATGTGGTGTTTGTAATTTGTTGGCCGTAGTTTTCTTGATCGTAGAGTATGTTACCTCTCATAGTCGAGTCCCTGCCGCTCGTAGAACAGCAGGTAGGCGGCGGCGGGGTCGATGGGCGGCGCGGGCTTGGCACTGAGCTCGCGGCACGAGCTGTCGTTGTAGCACAACCACGCGCCCGACGGGTTGCGGCAGTACGCCACGTAGTGTCCGCCCGACATCTGCCCCGAGTGCGACTGCGCGAGGGAATTGCTAGTTTAGTGATTGGAATCCAAAAATGTACAGATGCAACTAGACAGCAGTCAATCATCGTCACCAAGCCCCGCCCGCCGGCCGCGCGCGCACTATTAGCGAGTGTAACGTACGCGCACAACACAGCGAAACCATTTTGTTTATCTAGTCCAGCCAAATGTATGGGCGATGAACCACTGTACGAGTAAACAGTTACACTTTGGCTATACTTACTAATAAAAATAATAAGAAATATACTCTACAAAAAATACATCTTTCTCCTTACAATCACCCAATGTAGGAGTTATTGCAAAAGATTAATACAATGAAAATCGAAAATAAACGTCAAAGCTATCCTAGACTCAACAGTAACACCATTTTTCAATATAACAACAAAATACTGATATCCAATAAAAATATATTAATAAAATGTCTGTATAAACTCACCACAACAGCATACAATCTATACTTCAAATCGAAGGGATCTTGATCCTTCAATAGATGATGTTGATGATAGTCTACCAGGTTGTCATCCGTCACCGGCGTCGTCACCAAACTCGTTGACTCTAACCTCTGTCTCCCTCGCACCTAATGAAAAAAAATATTTTTAGGAACGTCTAGAAGTGACTCATACACGACATATTATTTTATGAGAACTATACTAAAATTTTATAAAAAAATGTTTTTTTTTTTTCTAAAAGATTATCTCAAAATACTGATCCGATTACTAAACTTCTTACAATAATAGAAAATTTACACTATTCCCGATTAATACACGGTGATATAGGATTATTTTATGTCAGAAAATATATAATACGGTAACTATGGGATCTCAGTGCGGCTCAAAACCGCGGGACGCTGCCAATGAATAGAATAAATAAGTAAATTAAGGTATGAAAATAAAAAAATTAAAAACAAAAAAAAAGTCACCTCTACTGAGCCTTTCCGTTTCCTCTCAACTTTCGGCCTCGTCTGAACTTTCGGCTGTGCATTCTCGTCGTCTTCACTGTCCGACTCCGAGATAGTGTCGTCGACGAAAACGGACGATCTTCGCTTAAAGTTGAGTATCTCTGTATGTCGTAGGCTGGTCTCTTGTGGTACTGACGCTAAGTAGGCTGTGGGGTCGAAGTCTTGGAACGGGAAGTTCACCACCTTCTGTGACTTTATCCATTTGTTGTTCACGTATTGGAACCGTTTTAGGTGGACTATCTGTGAGAGAAAAGTGAGAAGTAAATTATGTTTGAATGGAGTACTTGACGGTTTTTAAACATGACGTTACTTGTTCTATATATTTTTTTTTTTTTGGAAAAGCGATTTTTCTCGATGAGATACTATCTATCTTTATACTATGCTATTTCCAGCTGTTAACTGCCACAACACATACCAGTATAGGCGGCAGCCTCCAAATCTGCAACTTCTTGGTAGCAGGCTGCGCGCTGCGGCAATGCGCGCAGTGGTAGCGTTGTTCTAATCGTTCGCAGCTCGTGAAGGCGCGCAGGCAGCTGGCCAGGTCTATGGCACGGGCAGCTTCCTGGCGACACGCTGCTACCGACCAGTGTTCTACCCACGCCTGAAAGAAATAACAATAAAAATAAAAGATCCTGTAGAAAAAATACAAAGAAAATAAGAACACAACGTAATATCCTCATTAGAAAGACTATCACACCGCGCAAAAGCAGCGACGGCAGCAGAAGCATCATGCTATTCAATTGACGGGCGATACGGCTGCCCCCGCAGACGCTTCACCGCCGCTGCCAGGTGTCGTGTCCGCAACCCTTTCAACTTGGTATTGATCGTAATACGTAACCATTGAGAGTTCACTGTTAACGTCGTAAAAACTTGTCTATTCCTATCTACTTTAAAGATAAGAGAAGTATCATCTGCAAACAGTACAACGTCACAGATATCCTTTAAATATAATGGTAATTCATTGGTATACATCAAGAATAAGAATGGACCCAGTATGGAGCATTGAGGAACACCTAACTAAACTGGTAGTCCGGATAATTTCACACCATTAACATCTACGCATTGGAGCCTATTATGCAAATAAGATTTTATTATGAAGGGAGCATGGTTTTGAACACCGTAATCAAGTAGCTTACACAAAAGCGTGGCATAGTGCATGCAATCAAAGGCTTTGGAGAGGTCACAGAAAACTCCCAATAGCATTTTGCAAGTTCTCCAAAGCGTTAAATATATGTTTCAGCAGAGAAACACCCGCATCTGTAGTTGAACGACGTTTTGTAAAGCCATATTGTTCATCATGAAGGAGGCAATTTACATTAAAATGTCTTAGCGACTGCTTGAGTGTTAACTTTTTAAATATCTTACTAAACACAGGTGAGATAGAAATAGCTGTGTTTCTGGGGAGTTTGTTGCGCCACTAGAAAGTGGTGAAGGGCGGGCGTTTTGGGAGACTGTCTTAGGTAATTTTGACGTTCACAAAGTGCTGATTCTCGGCCTAGTTTAAATAAATGATTTTAAATTTTAGTAGGCCTTATGACTTTGCCAATGTCATTTTTATTGCCTGATTTAAATATCCTTATCGCTAAGCAGATATTATCGTGTTTTCTTTGTAACTTTCTAACCGCTTTCCCAGTATGACCACTCACAGTTGCCCGACCGAAATGAAACCCTTGTCAGCTATCTATTATGTACAATTATCTTTCTCTGTCTAGAGAAGTAAATAAAGGGTGTAAAGTAAAAAGCCGTTATCTACGAATTCTGTACATCAAACTAAGTAACATTGAGTGAAAACGATTGTGTCTCTCGGCTTCGTTACACCTGTTATAGTGTGTGCGTACCTTCTCCCTGGTGGACTGGTACCGCAGATGCAGCGCGGTGGGGTCCCAGTCGATGGCCAGCATGACGCCGCCGCGCCGCGCGCCCGCCAGTAGCGCGCCCAGCTCCTGCGCGCGAACCTCGCCGCACTCTGTCTCGCCCTGGACAACATAACTTTCGATATACCTTGCTAAGATTTAAAGTCATACGCACAAAAAATAAACTAAGACCAACAATCGCCTCATTGCGATAGACTGAATGGATGTTATAATTGAATTAAAACTACAACTACTGGATAAACTAGATTAAAATGGATTGAGTTCATGAGCACTGACAGCTCTTAAAACTTAATTTACAATTATCAAATTAATTAATAATTAATTATATTTATTTAGGCATTATTTTCGAAACTGTTTCATCTCTATAGTAATGTCAGTAGGAACACAGTTCATGTTAATTTTATTTTATTCTGTTCGGGTAACATACAGCTAACTTATTACATTGTTCTTAAAAATATGAAATTAAAGGCGGAAACCGCTAAGAAATACTAATATAAAAACGAAAAAGGGCAAAACAAGACACCTAGCAAGACCTATAATACAAATTTAAAAAAAAAAAGTAGTACACAAACTGTGATGGGCTATGAATATAGACTATAGAATAGAAATACATAGATGTGAATTACGTCGAAAAGTTCCGTCGCGGCTGAAAGGGGTTTGAAGGTTTTGGCCCTAAAATCAGCCGCCATTTTGATTTTTTTTCAGAATCGCGGTGCACAACAAAAGTTATATATTTAGATAGAGGACACTTATACAAACAAAAAATATCACATAACATAATATCCTAAAGCGTCAGGTTTCGGAGTTATTCACCGAAATATAAGTCGAAAACAACAAGGATTTTTTTGTTTTTTTTTCCTCCAGGTAAGCATATTGAACTATTGAGGTAATAGAAACGTTATAAAACCTTTATGGAGAAGAAACAAATGAAGAATAGACATTTTTTAAATAAATAATTAAGCACGGCAATTTATAGTTCGTTTTTTAATCCCAGAGACTAATCTGACAAGTGTAATGTCATACTTGTATACTAAAAAAAAACGAAAACACAAAAGACTTAAATGTCAGATTAGTCTCTGGGATAAAAAAACGAACTATAAATTGCCGTGCTTAATTATTTATTTAAAAATGTCTATTCTTCATTTGTTTCTTCTCCATAAAGGTTTTATAACGTTTCTATTACCTCAATAGTTCAATATGCTTACCTGGAGGGAAAAAAACAAATAAATCCTTGTTGTTTTCGAATTATATTTCGGTGAATAACTCCGAAACCTGACGCTTTAGGATATTATGTTATTTAACATTTTTTGTTTGTATAAGCGTCCTCTATCTAAATATTAGGTCCTTACATATGAAATTGGCGTTTTGTATGGAAGGAACAAAAAGTCGAATATTTTTTAATATAATATATTTAATTAATCAAAGTATGAACCATTGTTTTCAATGCACTTTTGCCATCTTATAGGTAGTTCATTGATCCCTTTACTAAAAAAACCAGTCGGACGGGAATCAATAAAATCTTTGAAGGCGATTTGGACTGCCCCATCGGAGTTGAATTTTTTCCCTTGCAAAAAGTTATCCAAATTGCGAAAAAAATGGTAATCTGTTGGAGCAAGGTCCGGGGAGTACGGAGGATGTCTAAGACATTCCAATTCAAGCTCTTCTAATTTGGTAGCCGTCTGTTGCGCAGTGTGTGGTCTGGCGTTGTCGTGAAGCAGCAGTGGCGTGGAGCTTTTTAATCTTCCCAATTTGCTTCAAGTGAATTAAAACAGTTTTATCACTAACATCGAAGCCTGCAGCTAACTCGGACGTGGTTTGCGATGGGTCCGCTTCCACAATAGCCTTCAATTCTCCATTATCAACTTGGGTCTCAGGCCGTCCACGGGGCTTGTTCTGCAGGTCGAAATTTCCAGAACGAAAACGTTGGAACCAAAAACGAACTGTGTTTTCTTTTGCAACATGACCGCCATACACATCATTCACCCTTCGAGTCGTTTCCGCAGCACTAGTGCCACGGCGGAACTCGTACTCGTAAATAATGCGATATTTTAAATTTTCCATTTTGTAAAATGAGTGACGCAAACAGAAAAAACAGAAGAAAAAAAACAAATGAATGACGGTCATCGAAGCACAAATACATGAGTAAATAGCTGTACAAATTTGAATTTGGAATTCCTTACCAAAGAGGAGAAATTCGTGATTAAAGTGGCCAGTACGAAAAACGCCAATTTCATATGTAAGGACCTAATATATAACTTTTGTTGTGCACCGCGATTCTGAAAAAAAAAAACAAAATGGCGACCGACCTTAGGGCCACCCTCCATACAAAAATCTTCTAACCCCTTTAATACAATCCTCGCAAAACATAAAGGACAATCCCAGTGACGCGAATTATTCTCGATAGACAAGAATATTTAACAATGAAATTGTCAGTACTCAAAGAGGTTTGAAGGTTTTGGCCCTAAAATCAGCCGCCATTTTGATTTTTTTTCAGAATCGCGGTGCACAACAAAAGTTATATATTTAGATAGAGGACACTTATACAAACAAAAAATATTACATAACATAATATCCTAAAGCGTCAGGTTTCGGAGTTATTCACCGAAATATAAGTCGAAAACAACAAGGATTTTTTTTGTATTTTTTTTCCTCCAGGTAAGCATATTGAACTATTGAGGTAATAGAAACGTTATAAAACCTTTATGGAGAAGAAACAAATGAAGAATAGACATTTTTTAAATAAATAATTAAGCACGGCAATTTATAGTTCGTTTTTTAATCCCAGAGACTAATCTGACAAGTGTAATGTCATACTTGTATACTAAAAAAAAACGAAAACACAAAAGACTTAAATGTCAGATTAGTCTCTGGGATAAAAAAACGAACTATAAATTGCCGTGCTTAATTATTTATTTAAAAAATGTCTATTCTTCATTTGTTTCTTCTCCATAAAGGTTTTATAACGTTTCTATTACCTCAATAGTTCAGTATGCTTACCTGGAGGGAAAAAAAAAACAAAAAAATCCTTGTTGTTTTCGAATTATATTTCGGTGAATAACTCCGAAACCTGACGCTTTAGGATATTATGTTACATAATATTTTTTGTTTGTATAAGCGTCCTCTATCTAAATATGTAACTTTTGTTGTGCACCGCGATTCTGAAAAAAAATCAAAATGGCGACCGACCTTAGGGCCACCCTCCATACAAAAATCTTCTAACCCCTTTAAGATTTTATGTAAGTTTCGTAGGTACGATTATAAAATTCGCAGAAATATAGCGAATAAAGAGTGAACTAAAGTGGTTGCATGGAGTTACGTTGGGTTGTTGAAAATGCTATACTTACAGAGATATCAGAGGAGAGTCTTGTGGAGGCGTGTCGGTTGAGCTTGTTCTTAGCTATCGGTGAGTTGGTGTAGGGGATGTCGCCGTCCAGCGACGTCGGCGCCACGCTCGAGCGCTTGCTGCGCCGGCGACGTTTACCTAATACAGTATCGTGTGGTTTGTATAATAGGGTTTTAAATAGAACAGGTTTTATATGAGAAGAGATAATAAATCACATCATAACTGTTTTGCCCGACTTTGAAAGTTTTGATGTGAAACATCTAATGCGCAGTCAGGCCGGTTGTTGGCGTGGCGACGGCGACGCGTCATCACGCGCTCGTAACTCTGGGACTCGCAGAGTGACGAAATTACTTTAGGTATTCAATTAACATGTAATTATTAAACATTTTTTTGTTTATAACCATTTTGTTTTGTTTTTGATTATGTCAATTTGTTTCCTTGATTAAACCATCTTTTCACGCATATTTTCTATACAAAATGGTTTCGATGTTTTACATCTACCAGGCGTCCCACAACGCCTCTTTCTTTTTTGGAATTGCATAGAGTTGTTCACTTATAATTTATCGTTATACAAAATAGGCAAGTTCTTCTATGGTAGTAACAGCTCTATATTAGATCTCATTTCACGATCATAGACGATGATTCCCGAACCGCATACTTTTGTTGTGACATCTGTCGCTAGTGCTAGTGTATAGTGCGGCAGTACTCACAGCTGTCGGGCAGCAGCGGCGTGTCGTCGGACGGGAGCGCGCAGCCGCGGCACAGCGCCGGCCACGCGCAGGTCGCTAGTGCTAGTGTATAGTGCGGCAGTACTCACAGCTGTCGGGCAGCAGCGGCGTGTCGTCGGACGGGAGCGCGCAGCCGCGGCACAGCGCCGGCCGCTAGTGCTAGTGTATAGTGCGGCAGTACTCACAGCTGTCGGGCAGCAGCGGCGTGTCGTCGGACGGGAGCGCGCAGCCGCGGCACAGCGCCGGCCACGCGCAGGTCGCTAGTGCTAGTGTATAGTGCGGCAGTACTCACAGCTGTCGGGCAGCAGCGGCGTGTCGTCGGACGGGAGCGCGCAGCCGCGGCACAGCGCCGGCCGCTAGTGCTAGTGTATAGTGCGGCAGTACTCACAGCTGTCGGGCAGCAGCGGCGTGTCGTCGGACGGGAGCGCGCAGCCGCGGCACAGCGCCGGCCACGCACAGCGCGCGCACCAGGCGCCGCCCGCGCGCACGACGCGCACGCGGAACGGGAACTCGTAGCCGAGGCTGTCGTCGCTGGACCGACACACATTCATTATAACACACCTTCATAATAAAGTCTGGCGTATATTAAAATCATCGGGCTACTACGCATTGCATCGCTAAAAAACAGACAAGTGCGAGTTAGCCTCACAATCCCCGTTATTTTGGAGAGGATTTGTTCTCCATCTCTGTATAACCTGTGTTCATAGAATTAATTAATTGAATTGAATCTAACGTGTTACGCAAGTAGGCCAGTTACTGACAAAATGCAGATAGATGTAGCCTATTTTGATTTCCAGAAGGCTTTTGACCGGGTCGACAACGACATACTTCTAAATAAACTAGCATTGGCAGGTTTCTCGGTGTCATCACTAAAATTCTTCGCGAACTATCTGCACGACCGCAAGCAATTTGTAACATACAAAAATGCCAATTCGAAGCACTACTCGGTTACTTCTGGCATAGGGCAGGGCATTAACCTCGGTCCCCTTCTTTTTCTAATAGTAGTTAATGATCTTCCCACATTATGTACACAGAAAACACTCCACAGTCTTAATGTATGCTGATGATGTCAAAGTTGCTCTACCAGTAGTCAACGCCAGTGATACGGCTGCACTTCAACTCGACATAGACAACATTCACACATGGAGCACTATCAACAACCTCAACCTAAACATTAGTAAATGCGTGGTCATGACCTACTCAAAAGCCACACACCTATACACAACATCTACACCATGAATAATACGCCCCTGAAACGCGTCTTAACCGTACGTGATCTGGGTGCTCACTTCGACCCACATCTTACATTTAACCCGCACATAATACAGACCTGCAAAAAATCCCGCAAAAACTTGGGTTTTGTCTTGCGTCAGGCCAAAATTTTTAATAATCGTCAGGCCATAACCATACTGTACAATTCCTACATTCGCAGTTTGCTACAGACTAACAGCGCAATCTGGAACCCTCACGAAAAAGTGTATACCCTGGTCATTGAAAAGATTCAGAAGTCTTTTGCCCGATACTTGTACTTAAAACTTTATGGTTATTACCCGTACATGTACCCAACACCATTTGTGCTAGGTAATGGTGGGGTACCAAAGTTTAGAATTAAGGAGAAATCTTAGTCTGGTAAAATATTTCATCCGCCTAATTCGTGGTACCCATTTCAATTCCTCCTTACTTCAGTACATATCCTTTAACATCCCACTAGCCATTAGACACACACTTCGCCCTCGCCGACGTCCTCTATTCAAAATACCTCAAACCGATACCATATCCCTTAAGACCAGTCCATTATACCTAGCCCTCACCCATTTCAACAACATTCTGTTATATGACGAGTCCTCAGATGTCTTCGCGAGTACTGAACTGAGTTTCCTGAACACTGCCACTCGATACCTGCATAGCTATTCACAATCATACGACAGGCTATCGTATCGAAAACCTGACATTTCGATAACCTGATTTGACTTGCCCTCAACAGCAAATAGCTGTTGGAAAAATAGCGGGCGTCTATTTGATTTAAACTGACAAAATTTTCGGGTTATGGACTTGTGAACAGCGTTTAGAAGACTCCTACAATAACAATGATTAATGTTCGATACGATACGGAAGCGTATCGAGTGTTTGTGAATAGCTATGCTGGAGTCCATTGCCACTCCTAGTACAATCTCCTTGGAGTAAATAAATAAATTAATTTTATATTAATTTATTTATATTAATTAAATTTATATAAAATAGTTATACAGTATGTTAAATAACAGAGGGCGTTCCCTTAAACTCGTTAATCTATATCATTAATAGATTAAAATAAAAATATCAGCATAGAAAAATAAGCATAAAATAATCCGAATTCAAAAAAATTATTAATTGACAATAAATTCGAAACCTCCTGTTTAAAATCAAAACAGTAGCGCGGAATAGTACCTAGCGGATAGTGCATTGCCCAAACCGGCAACGTCGCAATGCGCGCACACGATGCCGAGCGTCTCACAGATACTCACGAATAACAAGAGTACAGAAGGTCCACCAACGGAACAAGTACGCGAATTTGTTTTACCTAGCCACTCAGACCGGTGGTACGACAGGCTTACAGTGTTAATTATGAAAAATGTATTTTACCTAAAAAATAATGTACCGCTAAGTGTGCGGTTAAGTTTGGAGAAAGTTTCATTTATTTAAACCACAGTTTAGGCTAGGGTTTAAATGATAAATGACGGTATTACACGTTAGCAAGTGCATGTTTTCTTCAATAACAGAAATTTAAAAACTTTTACTTTTTGCAGTTGCCTTCGTAATACCTAAGTACTTGCGTTTATTCATAGCAATCGTGTAACGTCACAGTAGTAACACGTTCGTTAAACGGGTACCCCGTTCCATCCCTGAGTATAAAAGCAGTTTTAGGAAAGAGTGGGCCTTCTAAACTTATTAATTTTGTGGCACAGTCGTTTAGTGTTATTTTTTATTTCAATGTTTTAGGTATTATGATACATTTACTCGTAAATAACGTTAAAAACTTACCTAGATTTTGAACTGCTCAATATGCTGACCTCCTCTGTCTACACATTGTTGCATTGTTTAAAATTTTAAAAACTGCGACGTGACTCATGTTTAACAGGCGGCCGGCTCTTCTAATGCTTGAACCGGGCTTTTCTTCAAAATACCTTAGCACGTACTCTTCCTGCCGCACAGAGATCACGGGTCGGGGGCCACCAGAACGACGCGGCACTACCGGTTCATTGTTACGAATATGCACCAGGGCACTCACAATAACACGAGAATTCCGCGGTTGATGTGCATTGGGGTACCTCTCAACATACATCCTCAGAGCACGTGCACCATCATAATTACACTCAGCATAAATGAGCACCATGTTCACATACTCCTGAGCACTGAACTGATAACGTGGCATTTTCCACAACAAGAATGACGCAAGTTGTTGCAATGCGAAAATAATGCGCGTCCGGTCAGCGCGTGAGATAAATTTCGACTAAAATTAGGAGGAAAAACCCCGAATGTCCTGTACATTCGGGGTTTTTCCGCACACGCCCGTCATTCATAAAGAAATTGCGACGTTGCCGTCCTTCAAGTACGCGTGTACAGTATTGTGTACAGTGTGTTTCTTTTACGTATCAATTTTACATTTTTAGTGAATATTTTAATATTAAAAAAAAATAAAAACATTTTGTTTTCGAATGGTAATATTTTTTTTAGCATGTATGGATGCTATACTATTGCGGGTTAACGGGAACGCCCTCTGTTAGTTAACATACTGTATGTTATTATTAATTCTATTCCAATTTATCCTAATTTCTATCTATTTTTTATCTCGTTTTGACCAATTTTGTTTCACTTTATATCATTTCATCTTTTTATTATTGTGATTTAACCTAATTTTATGATTGTATGACATGTGTAATTACTAATATTGACCAATAACTTGTATGTGTGGTGCAAACTGTCAATATAAGTTGGTTATTAATAAATAAACGTGAGGATCTATACGTGAGGATTTGTAATTGGCTTTCTGGTGACCATGGTTTTCTTTTTTGTTTGTTTTTATTAGCTGTACTGTGTTAAGTCCTCTATGTACTAAAATAAATAAAAAATAAATAAAAAACTGTTTCACTACCTCATAATAAGTACCCAGTTAACAATTTTTTTTTTTAATGTATGTTTTGCCTTTCCGGACATGCACTAAAATAAAGTTAGCTATTTAACGCAAAAGGTGTCCCACAAGGCACGACACTCAGTCCCTCAGATACTACTAACATAACAATCGTACTCACCAGTCAGTAGCATGGTTGTGTTGGTCATGTTGCGGCGGCCTGGCACTCAGTAGCCGCGCCACCTGCTGCCACACGCGCGCGTACAGCTGCCGCCCCGACAGCGCGTCGCGCACGCCCACCAGCACGGGCACGCCGAACACTGAGGATCTGCTGCGCTGCCACGGGAGGAAGTACGCGTCTGAGCGACACTGCTTTCTGGTAACAAAGAATTTTGGCGTGTAAAGACAGATTCAAGTCGTGTGAATAACAGTAATATCTTCAGTAATATAAAAAGCCCATCTTGTGTAAATCCACCTAGACTGCGGTTGATCGAAGTATATAGTCGATATTGATCGGCTCAAAACACGCCTGCAAAAACATTCTCTAAAATAAAAATATGCCACGATGTCATCGATCGACTGCAGTCTATAAAGTTGCACCTTAACTCGTACACTAGAGCATTTTATTTATTTATTTATTAGGGACAAAAAACAGTTACATGCCAAACAATACAGAAAGATACTTAAACCAAAATTTAACAAGCACGTAACCCACACCATTGTCCACGATTTAACTACAGGTTAGAAGTGCTAAAGACATAAAAAAGAAAAGTACAAAACAATAGTCGCTGCCACAATAATATTGCTGTGTTATTTAGCTTAGCTTAATTTAACTTAAAATACTCGCTAAACAAAGTATCCAGAGCCATTTTTTTAATGTTAGCTTAGATAGACAAAATATGTCCAATTCAACAAAATGTGTGTTGTAAGAATCGACAAGGCGACGAAGAGGTGCACGTTCCCCAGCGTTAGTCCTGCATATGTCTGTATGGATTAGTTGAGGGACGCGCACCCCCCTTCGAATAACACTTCTGGGTACCTTGTAACACAATTTGTTTGTTAGGTCAATACAATCAAATTTGTTACTGCATATGCCGTGCAGTGTCATGACATTAAGTAACAGCCGCCTAGATCCCTAATCCAGTAAGCCATACCGTTTCAATAGCTGCACGTAAGGAACCATTGGTCGGAAGCACTTATAGTTCATAGATCGTAAGAACTTCTTCTGTACCCTTTCAATTCTAGTACCATATTTGTCGTAGAAAGGGTTCCAGATCGGGACGGCATATTCTAACTGGGACCTTACCAAAGTCATATAAAGCAGTAAGAACGTAGAGGGCCGCACAAAGTCACGTGATGATCTCATGACGAAACCATACATCTGATACGCCTTGTTTACTATGTTGTCAACGTGTTTGTAAAAGTGCAAACTGGCATCCAGTGTGACACCTAAGTCACGAACAAAACTAACTACATTTAAGAGAGTGTTATTGATAGAATAATTAAAATTTATTTTAATTCTCTGTTTGGTAAATGAGATGGCATGACATTTGGGTAGACTGAGAAAGAGCTTATTGCTGTTACAGTATGTATATAATCGATCTAGGTCCATTTGAAGAAGTAGACAGTCTTGTATATTCTTGCAAGATCTGTAAATTTTTATATCATCTGCATACATTAAAAATTTTGATTTGATAAAGCATTGTTTAATGTCGTTAATAAATATGATGAAGAGCAGAGGGCCTAAAATTGATCCCTGAGGTACGCCAGATGTAACAACTATAGGGTCTGACTCGTAACCATTAACAACTATTTTTTGGGACCTATTGTAAATATATGACACAAACCATCTAAGCAAATTACCACGTATTCCGTTGAAAGCTATTTTTTCTAAAAGCAGTGTATGGTCCACCTTGTCAAAAGCCTTCTGAAAGTCTGTGTACACAGCGTCCACACATACACATAACCAGCCTATAACGTTCCCACTGCTGGGACACAGGCCTCCTCTCTGTGAGAGGGCAGCGTCCACTTGAACATTTTGACCCAGTTTTTCAAACATGTAGTTGGTAAATACTAACAGATTAGTTGCGGTTGGACGACGCTTGACAAAACCATGTTGCTCGGGTAAAATAAGTTGATGAATGTGGGGGTACACGGCGCCATGCACAAGACGCTCAAAATCCTTAGACAGAGTAGAGAGGATGGAGATGGGGCGATAATTCTCTACATTGTTCTTGTCACCACTCTTATAAACAGGGGTTATAAACAGGGGTTATAAACGCACGTTTCCAAATTGCAGGAACAACACTCTCACGTAGACATTTATTAAAAATTATATATAACGCAGTACACAGGTTAACACGTGTTCTTATAAAAAAGCTAGGTGATTGCTTAATCAGGTCCAGCCTCTTTAGAGGAATCTAAAGATTTTAAAGCGGCGCGTACAACTTCCATGGATAAACATATTTCGGCAATGCAAGACGAGCCATTTGCGTAGTGATCAGGTGGTTGCCATTTAACGGGGTCAAAGTAGAGGGTTCGTAGACAGAAGAAAAGAAAGATGAAAATATATTGCAAATATGTGTGGGGTCGTCTGAAGAAACATTTCTGAAATACATACTAGCAGGATAGTTAGCTTTTCCTTTTCTAGATGAGATATAGGACCAGAAATGTTTTATGTTCTTAGGAATACTGTCTTCGACTGAATTAATATACTTCCGATAACATTTAAGTAATTCTCTTCTTCTCATTTTCTCGAGCATTTCCTTGTAATGTAACGTTCTTACGAATGGTACAATACAGGCAAAGCTCAGTTTCCAAAAGCATTTCCATGTAATGTAACGTTTCTGCGAATGCTCGACGCTGCATTCGACGTAATGCTCACGGCGAGTGAGCATTTGAGCGTTAAAGTGCGGTTCGATAAAATTTAAAAACGGCGAATGCTCGATGTTCTGTTACAAGTAAATGATCCAGTCTATACTCACCTTTACACGCCATCAGTAGGCATGCATGAGGCGTACATTCACACAAAAACAAAAAATACACGAATGCCAAATACCACGATGCATAGGGCAGACGCATCGTCACCGAAGCGTCTGCCCTATTTGGGAAAAACGTATTCAGTAGAAGTAGAACACAGAAGGACAAGTAGAATTTAAACACTAATATTAAAACCGCTACACTATCATGTCAAAAAAAATGCCACCAATAATTTTCTGGAAATATGTGAGCATTTTCCAAAAATGTACACAAAAACTACAAATCCACAATAAACTCACCTATGAACTGCCACCAAATACTGTATCTTGCCCACAGGCACATCTTTACTCTCATCCATCTTGCACATATTGGAGGGCGATGACCCGAACTTGACCTTGGGCAGACGCGGGCTCGACGGCTTCAGGTTCAACGACCGCACGCTGAGTGTCGGCGAACTGGTCCCGTTCTCTTTCCCGATATCTTTCGGGAGCGTGTTGCTTCGGTACTCGCCGTCGGTGAACACCGCGTGGTTGTAGAAGGTGGTTGGTGGACTCTGGGACATAAGAATTTCCGATCTCGAGCGCTGAAACCGTTGTTCGATTATAATGTAGATTTTTGAGTGTGTTTTCCTAGCCTTGGGAACGTCGGAACCAACCTCAGCAGGTGAATAAAAG
The DNA here is from genome assembly GCA_945859645.1 of Amphipoea oculea. Classification (NCBI taxonomy): domain Eukaryota; kingdom Metazoa; phylum Arthropoda; class Insecta; order Lepidoptera; family Noctuidae; genus Amphipoea; species Amphipoea oculea. The sequence continues at coordinate 1,092,181 of OX243884.1, forward strand.
TGGTTTACCAATTTCAATTACGTCCTTCCTTAGCTATAAAATATTATTTTATTGACATGTAGCTAATGCTAAACACAAAATATTGCAACCAGGGCTTGGAACTGGTTCCAAAAGGTCTGTACCGGTATTTATCAGTTCTTGCTATTTCAGTACCTGAGTACCGGTTCCAGACGGGTACCAGTACTTCACCTAATAATTACCAGTACCACAAGTTCAGGTGCCCGGCGCGTACCACAAATCTCATATTTGTACGAGGAACCTCGTACGCTTAGCAACCTTGAAGTTGTTTTTCTAATGCCTATTAACAATCCTTTTTAATTACAATAACTGTTTTCCCATTCTGACTTACGGAAATATTTGTTTGGTAGAGATAAACGATTTTAAAAATGAACGCCCCTCCACTGCTTGTTGCATACACATTTCAAATGTTTGTATAGAAATTTTAGTAGAGGGGCTTTAATTTTTAGAATGGTTTATCTCTATAGGTACAGTACCGATACTGATTAGAAATACCAATAGTGCAGTGATCTGGTACCGGTATCAGACCAAGACTAATGGTATCGGTTCCCAAAAATGCCCGTATTTCAAGCCCTGGTTGCAACATTAAATATTGTTACTTGAGCAGGACATATTGGAACTTTAATTTATCGTTAAGACCTGTAACTAACATATGCCCACAATAAAAATATTTTGAATTTGAGCCCAAACTATTGCGATAAAAATGCAAAAAAAAACCTGAGGTCAAACAACATTTATCTTTGAAACTATTGACCATAGACCTATTTTGTAAAATCATTGAAGGACATGTTTTTAGTTAACTTTTCGAAAGATTGTGATGTGATTCAATAAACCAATAAAGAGATATTTTTAACCTTTGTTCTCCTTAACAGTACGATCTGTTCATCTATTATTTGCTTTTTCACCTCACAAAAGAAATTTTGTCAAAATTGGTAAACCATTTTTAGCCCACCATATTTATTCTGGACTTCAAAATCTGATCTGAAATGTTAAAATCTGCACTTTGGACTAAAAGCAAAGGGTAATTTTGACAGGAGTGCCAGCACAACTAAAAAATATTTATAAACAATTTGGAAAAAACTAAAATAGAAGCGAATTTGTACAAAAGTGACCTCTACCAAACAGTTTATATACATATACACAATCTACAACACAGAGCCTTTAGCTAGTGTGGTGCCTAACTGACAGACGGATTCTGAAAGAAGATTCTGTGTAATTTCGACTAACCAATCATAGCCGTTAAACATGAGACTTGATTCGACTTTCAGAAACCGGGGGTGATTTTTTTTAAAACATTACAAATGGATAACACGAACACGATGAATGATAATCGTTTCTGTGAAACCTTTTGGTTGACAACCTTTTTCGAACATGTGTGTTGTTTTTTGATTATGACTTATGTCTTGTGAAAAACAGTTGTAAAATAAAAATCTCTGTGCAAACAACGTTTTTACCTCGATATCCTATAGTTATCTAGTTTATTTCATCAAAAGGTTATGGGCCCAGTAACTAAATATTCCATCAAGAACCTCAGCGGCCTAGATGACTACTCTACGTGGAAATTCGCAATGAAAATGATTCTCATACGAGAAAAGTTGTTCACATATACTTCAAAGTACCCGGATTCCAAAGACTCCACCGCCATTGAGAAGGACCAAGATGCACTAGCTTTAATTTGTCTTCTTGTGGAACCTACACTTTATGCGTATGTACAAGATTCAAAGCATGCCAAAGATGCTTGGGATAGCTTAGCGAAAGCATTTGAGGACAAAGGCGTAAATCGCAGGATCACCCTTATCAACGCATTGATGGATGAAAAGCTAGAGAGACACTCGTCGATGCATGAATATGTTGCTGCGGTAATGTCCCTTTCTCAAAAGTTGAAGGATATTGCCACCGGATTTGACGACGATCTTGTAGCTGTCGTGTTACTTACTGAGAGGACTACCTGAAGAGTACCGGCCTATGCGAATGGCACTGGAACACTCTGGGATGAAGTTGACTTCAGATAACGTACGACAGAAGTTACTACAGGAGGATTCACGTCAAGGTTGTAGTACATTTTCTTCAGCGGACTCAGCATTGGCTGTGAGTAAGAGTAAGAAGCGGAATGGGAACAAAGATTTGAATATGACCAAAGTTAAATGCTTTAAATGTGGAAAAAGTGGACATAAGAAGCCGGACTGTCCTGAAGGAAGGAAAGCGGGTTCGTTCTCAAAACTGAGTGACGTTGCGGTCATGAGCCTGTCTTCATTCAACACCGGGGACTCCTTCAATCCGACGGAGTGGTACATCGACAGCGGGGCATCTTCACATATGTCTTTCCAGAAACATTGGTTTAAAGATTTGGTTATGAATATAGGTATGAGTAATGTGACATGTGCGAACAATGATAAGATTGAATGCAAAGGTAAAGGTGATATCATGGTGAGTTTGAAAGGCCGAACACTTGCTGTGAGGGATGTCATGTATGTACCTGGTTTGCGTGTTAATCTGTTATCAGTGTCTAAATTAGTAGAGAAAGGATGGAAGGTAAGTTTTGACAGAGATGGCTGCAAGTTAATTCACCATTTGGTTCCAGGCCATTTCAAGGGAAAGCTTCTGGCTACCGCAAGTGAAGTCTCAGGAATCTACAAGCTTGAAGGTTGTCAGGCGGTTGTAGATGGGACTGCGTTGGCATCAGTGAAGGCAGGTAATCCTTTGATGTTATGGCACCGGCGGCTTGGACACGTAAATGAGAGAGATTTACGTAAGCTTCCGATTATGGAATTTGGAAAGAGCGTAATGGAGCCTTGTGTCGCCTGTATTAAGGGTAAGGCACATCGTTTACCTTTTCCAGTTGGTGAGGCTGAGAGGGCAGTCGAGAGACTACAACTGATTCACATGGATATCTGTGGTCCAATGTCTGAACTCACGTATGGTGGATCTCGGTATATGCTAGTTATTTTAGACGATTTGACACGAAAATCCTTTGTATTTTTTCTTAAATCAAAAGATCAGGTTTTAGATCATTTTAAACTTTTTCTAGCTAGTGTAGAGGTTGAAACCGGACTGAAGGTAAAGTGCATACGCACGGACAATGGAACAGAATTTGTGAACAGGAAGTTTGATGGGTTTCTACGCCAAAAGGGTATAAAACATCAATTGACTGTTCCCTACACTCCAGAACAGAACGGCGTAGTGGAGCGAGCAAACCGCACGATTGTGGAGATGGCTCGTGCTATGTTAGCCGAAAAGGGTCTGAGTGTGAAACTGTGGGGAGAGGCATGTAATACGGCTGTTTATACGAAAAATAGGCTGCCCCACAGTGGCAATAATGGCAAGATTCCTGAGGAATTGTGGACAGGGAAGGCTCAGTCGTTCGATCATTTCAGAGTTTTTGGAACTAAGGCGTTTGTGCATGTGCCCAAGGAAACTCGGAAGAAATGGAGCCCTAAAGCGGTAGAACATATCTTTGTTGGTTACTGTGAAGAAACCAAGGGATATCGTTTCATAAATCCCAGTAATCCTCGCGTCATAGTTAGAGCAAGGGATGTAGTTTTCTTGGAGGACTCTACAGCAGCAGTTTCAGAGGATCCTAGTCAGCTCGTAGGTAGCGGTGACAAAGGTGCTGAAGTAATCTGGGAACTTGCAAAGGAAGAAGGCCAGTCAGGTTCGTCACCTGGTAGTGCAGAAGCTTCTCAAGGGCCGAGTTCCTCAGATGAGGCTGAAGTATATGAAGACGCGGAAGTAGAGGTGGGAGAAACGGGTGATAGCGGAGAAGAAAACGTCGTGGTGGAAAACGACGAACAGAGTATAAATAGAGGACAGTCAAACGCAGGTGAATGTCGTTATCCTCTACGTAGTAGAATCCGAGAAGGAAATCATAATGGACTTGCATGCTGTACAGAAGAGCAGGAGCCTTTGACAGTTAAGGAAGCCTTAAGTCGGGACGATAAGGATAACTGGAAGGAAGCCATGATGAAAGAGATGGATTCGATGTACGAGAACCAAGTCTGGAAGCTCGTCGATAAGCCACGTGGAGCTAAAGTCGTGGGAAACAAGTGGATCTTCAAGTACAAGTTTGATGCAGATGGTAACAAGACCTATAAAGCTCGACTTGTGGCGAAGGGTTTCACTCAATCCTACGGGATCGACTACTTCGAAACTTATTCACCGGTCGTGAGAAGATCGACGATTAGACTGCTGTTATCGTTAGCTGTTGAAAAGGATTTGTTCATCAGCCACTTTGATGTGAACACCGCCTTTCTGAACGGTGATTTGCATGAAAGAGTTTATATGCGACAACCGGAGGGTTGCATAGACGAAAACTCGAAGGAAAAAGTTTGCTTACTAGAAAAAGCGATATACGGCCTCAAACAAGCTTCACGGTCTTGGAATGATAAAGTAAATGAAGTGTTATTGTCTTTGAACTTCAAACGCTGTGACTTTGATAGCTGTCTTTACAAAAATAATAATTTTTATATCGCTTTATACGTTGACGATTTCTTATTATTTTACAAAGACAAACGGCAGAAAGAAGTTTTATTAGACAATCTTTGTAAACATTTCAAGATAAAGGATTTAGGGGAAGCGAGACAAGTTTTAGGTATGTCTTTGCTTAAGACGGATACCGGAATATATTTGAATCAAGAGAGACTTATTTCGAAGATCTTGGATGAATATGGTATGTCCGACTGCAAACCAGTGAAAACTCCGACGGAAGTCAATTTCCATAAAGCCTTGGCGGAAGGGGAAGGAGGTAAGCTATCCTGCCAAGACTCTCGTAGTTATCAAGCGCTCATAGGATCATTGAACTATTTGGCCTGTAACACACGCCCGGATATTGCGGCTGCGGTCAATTTTTTGGCACAGTACAACTCATGTTGTGAGGAACGTCATTGGAAAGCTGCTAAACATATCTTGAGATACCTTAAGGGTACAAGGGATCTATGTTTGATATTTCTCAAGTCACTAGTGCAGGACATCACGGGATTCGTAGATGCTGACTGGGGAGGGAACGTCAAAGATAGAAAATCTTATTCTGGATTTATTTTTAGATGCGGAAACTCGTTGATTAACTGGGAATGCCGGAAACAAGCTTGTGTGGCACTGTCGTCAACGGAAGCCGAGTATATTGCACTTTCGGAGGCAACTAAGGAGGCAGTTCATTTGCGACAGCTGAATGCATTTATAAGAGGTGAATATCTTGGGTCTATTTGCATTTCCGTGGATAATCAGAGTGCTATTAAACTTGCATACAATCCAGTAGCGCATAGAAGGACGAAACATATAGACATAAGGGCGCACTATGTCAGAGATTGCATTGCCAACAATGTTGTACGTCTGGACTATGTGTGTACGGAAGATAACCCAGCAGATGTGCTGACAAAACCATTAGGTCGTGTGGCATTTAATAAATGTGTGCGCGATTTGAGTTTGGGTGTGTCTGGTGTGGTGTGATGTGAGGATATCTGATGATGGATGTTGTTTGAGGGGAAGTGTGAAACCTTTTGGTTGACAACCTTTTTCGAACATGTGTGTTGTTTTTTGATTATGACTTATGTCTTGTGAAAAACAGTTGTAAAATAAAAATCTCTGTGCAAACAACGTTTTTACCTCGATATCCTATAGTTATCTAGTTTATTTCATCAAAAGTTTCTGTCTTGTAATGTTTATTAGACAGAGTTTACTGCAGATAACAGTACAGTCAATGTAAGGTTAACGCTAGTCAAAAACGTCATTTAACCGTCTAGTAAAATCTTACTAAAGTTAATCAATATTGTCTTTTTGTAATAGCATCAAAATCACAGAAAAAAGGATACAGCTTTACAAGACTATATATTTATTGTTTATTAAAACTTTCACAAAACTATGGTAAAACATCACTTTCTACGTAAAACAACACAAAAATAGATGATAAAAGAACTAAAAATGGCTTTACAGTGCAGTATCTAGTGTCATCTGTTACCTGATTCGTCAACACTCCGCCACGACTTGCTTTTCTCAACACAAACAAACGAACAACGGCCCAATTCTATTAGGTACCAACTAAAGTAACACTATTGCTATCTCTTACATCCAGATGATGACAAAAAGAGACGGAACTGTTCAAAATGAACTTAATATATCGCTGTAATTTCAAAATACGCCACAGATAAAACATAGTTCGCATACAAGTGACACTCCTGCTTAGAACACGATATCGCGTTTTTAGACTTAGTGCTTCCCTTCCATTAAAACCTTGATTTCTTTCTCCATGACCTAAGTTAGTTTGATAGGTCTAAACGCTACCGTCCCATTCTTTCTCTACCTGTTAGTAAGTGATAGCAATACTCTAATTTGAGCTTAGTTGGTACACAACAGAATCTGCACCAAAATATGTACACAGTTAAGTTAGTCAGCACTTTACATTATGACGTCATAGTACGCGAGATGTGATATTATACAGTATGTTCGTATTTACATGTGTTTTGTTATGTAAGGTAGTTGAATATTTCACTTACACTTACATGCCATCACCAAACGTAGGAATAAAAACGTTTTCACTGCATTGCTATATTTTTTTAATGAGTTCATTTAATCCCAACTGTACTTTATAGTTAGTGCCACGAAAAATGAGACTTGACCCCCCCCCCCCCCCCCCTCCCGCGCTCTTTCCGCCGCCCCTATGACGCCCGGTCCCGTCCCGCGCTCAGACCTCATACCGCTAAAGAGACCTAAAATCGTGTACTGCGCATATCAATCCACGTGTTGTGTCAAATCTCATCTTTCGTGGCATGCATTATACCACCATCACGTCAACGCCGTCTCTTATACGGTCGCAGCATTATGCTCAGCGATGGCCGTTTAGCGTGGATGTGACACATATTTGCCCCCAACTTTTTCTCTTTTGTTTTTGTTCTTTCTTTGCGTCGTGTTTACCGCAAATAAACGTGTTTTCTTTTTTTTTTCTTTATGGAAACATGCAAGAAACCTTGCCAAAATAATATAAATGTTCCAAGAAAATATTCAATTTAACCATTTGATTCTTCTAGATCGAAAATAATTCCTACGAATTTAATAAAGCAAACCCAAAAAAATCATTAAATTGTATTATTTTTTTTTTGTTTCTACTAGGTACTTTTTATTTGTGACCCAAAACCCACGTTAGACTATGTTGAAAAAAATCTTACCAATTGCAGATAAAAACGTTTTTATATAAAGACAGACAATTTTAATGAATCGCTACGGCAGTGTAATTTTTGTTTCTGTTCATTTGCGACTTTCTGATGCTCACGTCAATTCTACTAAAACTTTTCAGAACATCTCTGAAAACGTCGCATAGGACAAACCGGATTATGAAGTAGTAATGCCATAATTTTTCGAGTGCGATACAGAGACGGGGCTATACATGACCGATAGCACCATCCCTTTTTTCGCAACAGAAACATCATGGCATTTATACTTCATAATACGGCCCCCGAGCTACATGACTTTGTTAATTTTGGTTGTAATTGTATCTTGTTGATTATAACTGCGCAAATGTAAAATAATATTAAAATTTCTCAGATTAATTCAAGATATTTTGTGTTTAGAACGCTAAAATAAAAATAAAAGTACTCTTTTTTAAATAGATTTTGCTGCCAAGTTTGTTTTTCTTTTTACCCGACTGCGCGACAGCAAAGACAAGGTTATCGATACTAATATTATAAATTCGAAAGTAACTCTGTCTGTCTGTATGTTACCTTTTCACGCCTAAACCACAGAACCGATTTAGATGAAATTTGGTATAGAGATAGTTCAAGTCCCGGGGAAGGACATGGGAGAGTTTTTATCCCGATATTCCCACGGGATCGACACTTATGCAGGTGAAACCGCGGGGCGTAGCTAGTATCTTATATATTTTCAATTAATTCTTTCGTTTCTCTTTTTTTATTATTTTCTTTGTACGCTGCATCAGAAAGCCAAACGCGCATATCGTCAGTGTATCCTGTATGTGTGTAGGTGTGCATGTGTGTGCGATGCGCGTAGCTAACCTTGAAGCAGAAGAGTGCTGGCATGCAGAGTGAGGAAGTATTGCCGCCGCCCACACTCACCTCCGCCCATTGCTGCGACTCCGTGCACCAGCCTGCGGGGACATGTGCTGATGAACAACTGACTTAATACATCCTATCCTGCTATTCTATGTTATTACATGTTATAAATAAACGGTGGAGTTTCTTGCTCATTCTTCTCCATACGAAAACTACCTTTTGGAAGGGGCGACTAGAATCAATTCTATTTTAATGTAATTTTTGTTACGTTCAAAAGTGCCTTTTATGTGCCTATTTGAAATAAATGCTTTGACTTTGAAATGTGAAAGTCTGTATGTTTGGTGTGTCTGTTAATCAGTCACACACGCCTCAATGGCTGAACTGATTTGGATGAGATTTGGCATTTAAGACCATAATTATCCTGGATTAGGATACTTTATCCCGGTAGTAAGTTCGAGTGGGATTATTTCAGATTTCCGCGGGGGTAAAGCCGCTGGCAAAGGATAATCAAAATATACATTAAAAGATGAAGGTATTTGTTCGGTAGTTCTAAAAGCAAGATGAAGCGTCGACTTTTGCGTCGTTTCACATTTTTGCTTGTTAACTGCAACCGTGCCACCCGAAAAAATCGTTCTCTCTCATCAAACGTTCGGGTGGCATTCGATATAAAGATACGCGTAATTTCCGGTTGTTCTTTTCAAAGCACTCAACCAAAAAATAAACAAAGGTAGAATGGGCGCAAGTGGATGCTGAGCGCACATCGTGCAGCCAGCACAGAGGTGCTCAGACATTCTTCTAATACACGAGAATATGTACGGTCGATGACTCGAGATAATCATTTGATGAAAAATTATTACATTTGATCATAGAAGGTGGCGTTCTGAGCTATGATTCTGCCTACCCTATGGGAAGAAGGCCTGGGTTTATGTATTATTACATTTTAATTAAAAAATCATCGACGAAAATTGACCTCCTTACTAATTAACGTTATATAGCGTCTGTATAGTTACACAACGCCTTGTCTTCTTCTTTTGAATGTCAAATTAATGACGACTGAAAGACCGAAATCGGTGTGTAACTATTCATCTGATATAATACGTTTATTAGTAAGGGGTGAGGATATAAAATTAACCTTAATTACAAATGAAAACAATTTTTAAGGTGATTATAAATTAGAACGTCGGGTTCAAGTAATCAAATCAAAGCAATTAAGTGCAGTGATGTCAATTAATTAATTAATTGACGTTCACAGGTACGTTTTCTGATCCATTTGTTTTCATTTCCATCAAACACTTTTGGGACAGACCACATTTATCTCGGATCACCGACCTACTACCGCTGTCAAGTGTACTCACCGTTTGTTTCGTGAGGGTACTCCTCGCAGTCGCTGGTGTCGGTGTCGCACTCGTCGTGCGGTAACTCGTACGCGTACAGTTCCGTGGCGGTGACGGCCGATATCTTGGCGTTGTCGTCGAACACTCGTCCGATTGTCGCGCCCGAGAGCTCAACGATCAACATCCTGGAAAACAAAAAAAAAATAATTTATTTACTGTTCAATAAAAATTCTCGGTACAGACACTATTATTTGTTTCTACTTACAAATTGTTGTGAGAAAAATTATCGATACGGTTTCTAAATATTGACCGACGTGAATATTAATAAAAAATTGCACAAAAATGGATTAAAGAGACATTTTCGCAACCATAGGCCTAACCCGATATTGAACTCTACAGGGTGAAATTGAATTCATGGGCATCCTTTTAAGGGGTCATTGTACTCATCAATATGAACAACTTTTACTATGAGACTAAACCTAAAATCGCGAAAAAAAATCAGCTGTTCCTCGCATTTATGTTCACATAACTCGTCAAAATGTAGGGAACAGCTGAGTTTTTTTTCGCGATTTCAGGTTTGGTCCCATAGTAAAAGTTGTTCATAATGATGAGTACAATGACCCCTTAAAAGGATACCCATGAATTTAATTTCACCCTGTATAACCATAATAAAATTACTAACATTGGGTCAGAGAATTGTAATCATTTACACAGAAGAATGTAATAACGGCCCGAGACAGTTTTCTTATAATAAGTGACACTTACGACTCAGGCGCTAGTCCACACAGTTCTGACAACTTCTTCTTAAGATCTAGATATGTTCCTTCCGAGTTCACTCTCACTCCATACTTGATAGGCACCGAGCCGTCTAACAGCATCACTGTAAAAATGAATCAGTATGCTATATTTATTTGACACAATAGGGTAGTTTCCTGGGTAAAAAATAATAATTCTAATTAGTCCGTCAGTTAGATTATCGAAAAATAATGGACCCATATTTTTTCTTTTGTCAATCAAACAAAAAATGACAATGATAAAGCGCGTCAAAATTTGGGAGTGGGGGGGTCGTGACGTCACGCCGCGCTAAAAATTGTCGCACGGCGTGACGTCACGACCCCCAACTACCAAATTTTGACGCGCTTTATCTTTGTCATTTTTTGTTTGATTGACAAAAGAAAAAATATGGGTCCATTATTTTTCGATAATCTAACTGACGGACTAATTAGAATTTTTTAGGAAACTAGCCTATTACAAGTCATGACATCTTTCATTCTTTTAAAATTCAATTTGAAGTGACAAAGACAGCATGACACTAAAGTCGTTTATTCACTAAGAGACAAAATAGTGTACCGCGTCACGTAACGTTTTCGGTGACGCCAGCCATGTCGCTCTATGTCCAGGGACGTCGCACGATATCTCTGGAGACACGTGTCGCGGAACATTCGGGCGCGGTTCAAAGCTGACTCCAGGCCACATGATTAGACAAACGGAACAGATACAAAGCTTCAAACAACCGCGCGAATCGGTTGCACTACTACAAGCACGCGGGGCATGTGTGCGTGACCACTGGCCGCTTGTCACGTACGCGGCGAGACTGGAAAAAACCGGTTTACGCTGGCACAGCTAGTTGACAATCTCAGGGTCAGTGCGACGCACGTTGTTTGTTTTGTTAGTTCCAAGTTTGAATATTTTAATGTAAGAACGCGGTATATTATTATTGTTAATAATGGTGGTTTATTGTACTGTGTGTATGAATAATACTAGAAAAAATAAAGATATATCATACTGCAACTATCCCAAGGAGTACAATAGGTAAGTAAATATTTGATTACTTCTTTTTCAAGTAAGTACCTTTTTGATAAGAAGACAGTTGTACACGGTGTGTTTTTACCTTTTTATTATTATTACAAGTTTTTACTATATATTTGTAGGTACGTGGATGGGTTGGTATGTAGTAGGTATGTGTGTTAAGTTTAAATATTGCAAGTAAGGTTTGAACCACTTCCCGATGTCTGATTGAGCTGAAATTTTGTATACCTGCGTAACTTCGGTGATAATGCAATAATAAGATATAACCTGACGCTGCACCCAGGATTATCTCCTCACTAGGGAACTCTTCAACGGTTAGTAGCACGATCACGAAATTTTTATGATAAATGAATTTTGATAATCAACGGCCATAATAGCATGATCATGAAAGTTTGAATACGAGTTTAAAAAGCATTTTAATCGAAACTTATTATTAATACCTACATCGTACTTATTTCTCGCTACTAGTAGGTCTTGAAATTAAATAAATATTTAAAAAATAGGTATATAATCTTTAAAATATAGGTCTACCTATGTCGTTTGTATAATAGTGTTCGGTTCGCATTTTCATTTTATTTTTGTTTCAGCTCAAAGCATTTACCACACCATTAAAAGAAACAATAAATGATTAAAAAACAAAAATTATAAAAAGAAAATTATTAGAGTAAGTAATTTGTAAATCATACTGAATAATAAAACTATTTAACAAATGTTTTGTTTGTCTTAACCTATTGTGACAACCCTACGAAAATAGGTAACAATTTTGCACGTTCTTAAGAAGCTTTGCCTCTGTTCCGTTTGTCTACTCATGTGCTCCAGGCCGGTCGGATGATCGAACGTGGTCCGTAGTGTAAAATATTATGTTACTTTTCTATACACCACAGTTTATGGGCCTCCGTTTTGTTACTATCTTCTTGTGTACGTACCCCTGAGCTCGCAGCACACATAGGACTCCATGGGCAGCGGCAGGCTGAGCATGTTGAAGGCGTCAAAGCGCACCGACTCGCGCGCGCACGTGTCGCACACTACTTTAGACTTCAGCTGTCCGTAGAACAGTTCTGTCATTATGGACGCGTTGCGTGAGGTGTGCTGTTCCCACGCTTCCGCTGCTACTACCTGAGGATTGTAAGGATTTATGTTAAGAGCATCGAACCTCGTCGGCATACCTATTGTTAAGACCGCTGCTCTCAACATCGCCGCGCGCTGGCGGCAGTGAACGAGGGGTGCGGGGACAGCGGGAGTCAGCCAAACAAACCCAGATACACAATTAATTTACTCAGTTTAGCCTAGGCCAAACTAGATTGTCCTGGTCTATACTAGTATATCCTGATAAACTAAACCTGATAAACTGTACCTTTGTCTTCTATTTATTGTGTTTGTAGTCTGGATTTGTACCTGGTCGATGACAAGAGGCTCAGCTCCTCGCGTGATGTGCTTGTGTGTGCAGTGTAGTCACTGACCTGGTCGGGTCGGCCATCCGAGTCGTCAGTATGCGTGAGGGCGGGCGCGCAGTGCGGCCGGGCCCTGTTGAGGTCCTCGTGCAGCGCGTCCAGCAGCCACGCCAGCAGCTCCTGCGCGTCGTGCTGCCGCTGGCGTGAGGTACTTGTGTGTGCAGTGTAGTCACTGACCTGGTCGGGTCGGCCATCCGAGTCGTCAGTATGCGTGAGGGCGGGCGCGCAGTGCGGCCGGGCCCTGTTGAGGTCCTCGTGCAGCGCGTCCAGCAGCCACGCCAGCAGCTCCTGCGCGTCGTGCTGCCGCTGGCGTGAGGTACTTGTGTGTGCAGTGTAGTCACTGACCTGGTCGGGTCGGCCATCCGAGTCGTCAGTATGCGTGAGGGCGGGCGCGCAGTGCGGCCGGGCCCTGTTGAGGTCCTCGTGCAGCGCGTCCAGCAGCCACGCCAGCAGCTCCTGCGCGTCGTGCTGCCGCTGGCGTGAGGTACTTGTGTGTGCAGTGTAGTCACTGACCTGGTCGGGTCGGCCATCCGAGTCGTCAGTATGCGTGAGGGCGGGCGCGCAGTGCGGCCGGGCCCTGTTGAGGTCCTCGTGCAGCGCGTCCAGCAGCCACGCCAGCAGCTCCTGCGCGTCGTGCTGCCGCTGGCGTGAGGTACTTGTGTGTGCAGTGTAGTCACTGACCTGGTCGGGTCGGCCATCCGAGTCGTCAGTATGCGTGAGGGCGGGCGCGCAGTGCGGCCGGGCCCTGTTGAGGTCCTCGTGCAGCGCGTCCAGCAGCCACGCCAGCAGCTCCTGCGCGTCGTGCTGCCGCTGGCGTGAGGTACTTGTGTGTGCAGTGTAGTCACTGACCTGGTCGGGTCGGCCATCCGAGTCGTCAGTATGCGTGAGGGCGGGCGCGCAGTGCGGCCGGGCCCTGTTGAGGTCCTCGTGCAGCGCGTCCAGCAGCCACGCCAGCAGCTCCTGCGCGTCGTGCTGCCGCTGGCGTGAGGTACTTGTGTGTGCAGTGTAGTCACTGACCTGGTCGGGTCGGCCATCCGAGTCGTCAGTATGCGTGAGGGCGGGCGCGCAGTGCGGCCGGGCCCTGTTGAGGTCCTCGTGCAGCGCGTCCAGCAGCCACGCCAGCAGCTCCTGCGCGTCGTGCTGCCGCTGGCGTGAGGTACTTGTGTGTGCAGTGTAGTCACTGACCTGGTCGGGTCGGCCATCCGAGTCGTCAGTATGCGTGAGGGCGGGCGCGCAGTGCGGCCGGGCCCTGTTGAGGTCCTCGTGCAGCGCGTCCAGCAGCCACGCCAGCAGCTCCTGCGCGTCGTGCTGCCGCTGGCGTGAGGTACTTGTGTGTGCAGTGTAGTCACTGACCTGGTCGGGTCGGCCATCCGAGTCGTCAGTATGCGTGAGGGCGGGCGCGCAGTGCGGCCGGGCCCTGTTGAGGTCCTCGTGCAGCGCGTCCAGCAGCCACGCCAGCAGCTCCTGCGCGTCGTGCTGCCGCTGGCGTGAGGTACTTGTGTGTGCAGTGTAGTCACTGACCTGGTCGGGTCGGCCATCCGAGTCGTCAGTATGCGTGAGGGCGGGCGCGCAGTGCGGCCGGGCCCTGTTGAGGTCCTCGTGCAGCGCGTCCAGCAGCCACGCCAGCAGCTCCTGCGCGTCGTGCTGCCGCTGGCGTGAGGTACTTGTGTGTGCAGTGTAGTCACTGACCTGGTCGGGTCGGCCATCCGAGTCGTCAGTATGCGTGAGGGCGGGCGCGCAGTGCGGCCGGGCCCTGTTGAGGTCCTCGTGCAGCGCGTCCAGCAGCCACGCCAGCAGCTCCTGCGCGTCGTGCTGCCGCTGGCGTGAGGTACTTGTGTGTGCAGTGTAGTCACTGACCTGGTCGGGTCGGCCATCCGAGTCGTCAGTATGCGTGAGGGCGGGCGCGCAGTGCGGCCGGGCCCTGTTGAGGTCCTCGTGCAGCGCGTCCAGCAGCCACGCCAGCAGCTCCTGCGCGTCGTGCTGCCGCTGGCGTGAGGTACTTGTGTGTGCAGTGTAGTCACTGACCTGGTCGGGTCGGCCATCCGAGTCGTCAGTATGCGTGAGGGCGGGCGCGCAGTGCGGCCGGGCCCTGTTGAGGTCCTCGTGCAGCGCGTCCAGCAGCCACGCCAGCAGCTCCTGCGCGTCGTGCTGCCGCTGGCGTGAGGTACTTGTGTGTGCAGTGTAGTCACTGACCTGGTCGGGTCGGCCATCCGAGTCGTCAGTATGCGTGAGGGCGGGCGCGCAGTGCGGCCGGGCCCTGTTGAGGTCCTCGTGCAGCGCGTCCAGCAGCCACGCCAGCAGCTCCTGCGCGTCGTGCTGCCGCTGGCGTGAGGTACTTGTGTGTGCAGTGTAGTCACTGACCTGGTCGGGTCGGCCATCCGAGTCGTCAGTATGCGTGAGGGCGGGCGCGCAGTGCGGCCGGGCCCTGTTGAGGTCCTCGTGCAGCGCGTCCAGCAGCCACGCCAGCAGCTCCTGCGCGTCGTGCTGCCGCTGGCGTGAGGTACTTGTGTGTGCAGTGTAGTCACTGACCTGGTCGGGTCGGCCATCCGAGTCGTCAGTATGCGTGAGGGCGGGCGCGCAGTGCGGCCGGGCCCTGTTGAGGTCCTCGTGCAGCGCGTCCAGCAGCCACGCCAGCAGCTCCTGCGCGTCGTGCTGCCGCTGGCGTGAGGTACTTGTGTGTGCAGTGTAGTCACTGACCTGGTCGGGTCGGCCATCCGAGTCGTCAGTATGCGTGAGGGCGGGCGCGCAGTGCGGCCGGGCCCTGTTGAGGTCCTCGTGCAGCGCGTCCAGCAGCCACGCCAGCAGCTCCTGCGCGTCGTGCTGCCGCTGGCGTGAGGTACTTGTGTGTGCAGTGTAGTCACTGACCTGGTCGGGTCGGCCATCCGAGTCGTCAGTATGCGTGAGGGCGGGCGCGCAGTGCGGCCGGGCCCTGTTGAGGTCCTCGTGCAGCGCGTCCAGCAGCCACGCCAGCAGCTCCTGCGCGTCGTGCTGCCGCTGGCGTGAGGTACTTGTGTGTGCAGTGTAGTCACTGACCTGGTCGGGTCGGCCATCCGAGTCGTCAGTATGCGTGAGGGCGGGCGCGCAGTGCGGCCGGGCCCTGTTGAGGTCCTCGTGCAGCGCGTCCAGCAGCCACGCCAGCAGCTCCTGCGCGTCGTGCTGCCGCTGGCGTGAGGTACTTGTGTGTGCAGTGTAGTCACTGACCTGGTCGGGTCGGCCATCCGAGTCGTCAGTATGCGTGAGGGCGGGCGCGCAGTGCGGCCGGGCCCTGTTGAGGTCCTCGTGCAGCGCGTCCAGCAGCCACGCCAGCAGCTCCTGCGCGTCGTGCTGCCGCTGGCGTGAGGTACTTGTGTGTGCAGTGTAGTCACTGACCTGGTCGGGTCGGCCATCCGAGTCGTCAGTATGCGTGAGGGCGGGCGCGCAGTGCGGCCGGGCCCTGTTGAGGTCCTCGTGCAGCGCGTCCAGCAGCCACGCCAGCAGCTCCTGCGCGTCGTGCTGCCGCTGGCGTGAGGTACTTGTGTGTGCAGTGTAGTCACTGACCTGGTCGGGTCGGCCATCCGAGTCGTCAGTATGCGTGAGGGCGGGCGCGCAGTGCGGCCGGGCCCTGTTGAGGTCCTCGTGCAGCGCGTCCAGCAGCCACGCCAGCAGCTCCTGCGCGTCGTGCTGCCGCTGGCGTGAGGTACTTGTGTGTGCAGTGTAGTCACTGACCTGGTCGGGTCGGCCATCCGAGTCGTCAGTATGCGTGAGGGCGGGCGCGCAGTGCGGCCGGGCCCTGTTGAGGTCCTCGTGCAGCGCGTCCAGCAGCCACGCCAGCAGCTCCTGCGCGTCGTGCTGCCGCTGGCGTGAGGTACTTGTGTGTGCAGTGTAGTCACTGACCTGGTCGGGTCGGCCATCCGAGTCGTCAGTATGCGTGAGGGCGGGCGCGCAGTGCGGCCGGGCCCTGTTGAGGTCCTCGTGCAGCGCGTCCAGCAGCCACGCCAGCAGCTCCTGCGCGTCGTGCTGCCGCTGGCGTGAGGTACTTGTGTGTGCAGTGTAGTCACTGACCTGGTCGGGTCGGCCATCCGAGTCGTCAGTATGCGTGAGGGCGGGCGCGCAGTGCGGCCGGGCCCTGTTGAGGTCCTCGTGCAGCGCGTCCAGCAGCCACGCCAGCAGCTCCTGCGCGTCGTGCTGCCGCTGGCGTGAGGTACTTGTGTGTGCAGTGTAGTCACTGACCTGGTCGGGTCGGCCATCCGAGTCGTCAGTATGCGTGAGGGCGGGCGCGCAGTGCGGCCGGGCCCTGTTGAGGTCCTCGTGCAGCGCGTCCAGCAGCCACGCCAGCAGCTCCTGCGCGTCGTGCTGCCGCTGGCGTGAGGTACTTGTGTGTGCAGTGTAGTCACTGACCTGGTCGGGTCGGCCATCCGAGTCGTCAGTATGCGTGAGGGCGGGCGCGCAGTGCGGCCGGGCCCTGTTGAGGTCCTCGTGCAGCGCGTCCAGCAGCCACGCCAGCAGCTCCTGCGCGTCGTGCTGCCGCTGGCGTGAGGTACTTGTGTGTGCAGTGTAGTCACTGACCTGGTCGGGTCGGCCATCCGAGTCGTCAGTATGCGTGAGGGCGGGCGCGCAGTGCGGCCGGGCCCTTGTAGTGTGTAAGGTATATGTATGTGTGTAAAGATAAGTATCACCTACATAAACAATTGTACGGGATAATTGTGGGACTAATAAACGGGATTGCAATGAAGGCGCTTGTTTAATTGATCTCCCCGGACTCACAACCTTACATGGCGACCCTGCCATCTGAGACGGGTGCCGAGTTCGGTCGCGTAACTTAATTTTATTGAGAGACATTATTGGACTATGTATAAGTGAGTTTTTTTTAATGCAAAAATGTGCCGATCAAATATACAAAAAGAGGACGTTTTTATATCACAAAGTGCATCGGGAGGTTCAAATTCGGCTTCTACGCAAGAGTACCATTTGTCGAACATTAGTATCGTGATGTTTGTTATTTGCACCTTACTCGGAATCGCTGGACTTTACGCAGTGTATACACTATACCGAAAGTGTCATTATTCGTGGATAAGGAATGAGGTT
Organism: Amphipoea oculea; assembly: GCA_945859645.1. Lineage (NCBI taxonomy): Eukaryota > Metazoa > Arthropoda > Insecta > Lepidoptera > Noctuidae > Amphipoea > Amphipoea oculea. The sequence goes on from OX243884.1 coordinate 1,109,851, forward strand.
TTCGCACAAAACCTAACACGTTCCTTTCGTCGATCGCACCCGGAGACTCGTGTCTGTTACGAGTGCCGCCAGCAGCGCCAGGGGGCACGCCAGGAAGCACGCCAGGAAGCTGATACCAGAGGCCAGAAACCGCAGTAAGTGGCTAAAAATATAGTGAGTGATGATGATGAGTGTAGTGAGTGTCGTGTTCTACGTTAAGTGAAACATGAAAAGTTACGGAACGGTTATTGAACGAAATTATAGTTTCTTTAGCTATTAGTATATTTTTTTTTAACTTTTTTTTTTTATGCAGTTTCATATAGTATAGAGTAACTATGTGGATATTTAATACGCATGATATCTTGTTTGGTAATGGCGAATAAACTTAGCTTGTTATATGACCAATTAAGGAATATAGCACAAAATTTGACAAAACTAAGTTATCCTAAAAGAACAGAAACTGTATTAAAACAAAAGTTACAGGAAGCAACGTTGTTGAAATATCAATTTGATGAATGTATTAAAACCTTATCAACACAGATTGAAGAAAGACAATTTAGTACAAGTGTATTACAGGAAATAAAGTCATACTGTGATTTATTTGAGAAGTCATATACCCACATAGAATCTTTTTGCTCCAAAACATACAGTTCTCAACCTAGTGCCGAGTGTACGGTCGAGACTGGAACCAAAGTAGACAATATGGAGGCTTTTAATTATAGAACTGCTGTGGCTTTATTACCGGTTATGAATGGTGATGAAAATGTCACGAAAAGTTTAATAGATACCATAGAGTTATACAGCTCTTCACTCACCGAGGAAGGAAATAAAATGCTAGTTAAATTTATATTAAAAACCAGATTGAACGAGAACGCAAAATTAAGGTTGTCTGCCGCTTATGACAGTTGTGAGTCGCTAATTATTGAAATGCGTCAACACCTTCTTACAAAGAAGTCAAGTACAGCAATACACAAGGAGTTGACACAAATTCACCAAAACGGTTCTATTGTAGAAAAATATGGATCCAAGGTCGAACAGCTTTTTGTGGATTTGACGGTCGCGCAAGCTGGTGAGGATCAAGCTGCATACAAAATATTACGCCCTCAAAACGAGAAGATAGCGATAAAAAGTTTCATTGACGGCTTACGTAACCGTGAAATCCGCACTATTTTGGCAGCGCGTAGTTATGATACTTTGAAAGATACTATAAGAGCAGCTAAGGATGAGGAGTTGTCATACAGACCAAATTCTGACGCTACTATGTATGTCGGATACCAAGGCAGTTCATTTAATAATCGCGGGTATGGTTACAATAATAATAGACGCCCAAATCGATCGAGCAACAATCAATTTATACAGAGAGGGAATAGTAGAGGTTATTTTCATAATCATAGGCACAACCAAAACCAAAGAACCCAACAACAGTTTGGCAATAATCGTGGTCACATGCGGGGTTCATCTCGCGGTAGGTCTAGACGGATTTTTACGCGTAGTGGTAATCTGCATGTTATAGAAAATGGCATAAACAGTATCAATTTAACTGACCGGAATCGAACTCCCCAACCTATAGAAAGACAAACCACTGAACCATTGCAGTTTTTTCGATAAGCATTTTATATTTGCTTGTAACAATAACAGCTCGGTGGAATTCTTAATACAGGGTGCCAAATATGGATTGCTTATAGATACCGGGGCATCACTATCGGTATTGAAATACGACACTGTGGCACGTTGGAATATTCCAGTACAAACGGAATACCTTTACATAAATGGCATTGGAGGCAAAGTACTAACTTCAGGATATGTTTATGTTACCATGATCGCAAATGGACAGGAATTCGAACACAAATTCTACATTATGCGCACCATACCTGGTTTACAACACGGTATAATCGGCAGAGATTTTATGAGCAAATATAACGCTATTTTGAATTATGAAAATAATACAATAACTTTAAAGAGAAATAACAATAATATGACCCTGCCAATGCTTAATAGTTCGCTAAATAAAACCTGCTTTTAAGTATTCCACCAAGATGTGAGAAAATATTTATGATAGACAGTAGTTTTAACGAGGATTGCGTAATTTTACCGTATCAATTATGCGAAGGAGTTTTTATAGCCGGAAGTATTTGTAAACCAAAAAATGGACAAATAAGTATACAAATATTAAATACACGCGAAACGCAAGTGGATGTTAATTATTTCAGACCGGAAATACATTTATTATCAGACTATGACATTTGTAACTTTGAAAGAGATACTAAAATAGATGGAGAAAGAGTACGCACGATGTTTTCTCTACTAAAATTAAGTCATCTAAACCAAGAGGAAAGGTCATCAATCGAAAACATATGCGCAAAATTTTCGGATGTTTTTCATCTGCCAAATGATAAATTATCAACCACTAACCTTTACGAACAAGGTATCCAGCTAAAACCAAATGCTGATCCAGTTTACACTAGACAGTACAGGTTGCCATTTTCACAGCGTAGGGAAGTTGAAAAACAAGTTGAGAAAATGCTTTCAGAAAATATTATAGAACCCGCTAAAAGTGAGTGGTCCAGCCCTATTTTGTTGGTACCCAAAAAATCGGATGACACTTCTAAGAAATGGAGGCTGGTTATTGACTTTAGAAAATTAAATAACAGAATTTCAGACGATAGATTTCCACTACCGAACATAACCGACATTTTAGATTCTTTATCCGGTTCTATGTATTTTTCACAATTAGATTTATCACAAGCATATTATCAGGAAAAATTAAAGCCAGAAAGCAGAAAGTACACAGCATTCACCACGCCTTCAGGCCAATATCAAATGACACGGTTACCTATGGGGTTAAAAATTAGCCCAAGTGCATTCTCCCGTCTAATGACAATTGCCATGTCGGGACTAACATACGTTAAATTATTTGTCTATTTGGACAATTTAATCTGTTTTGGACGAAATTTACAAATTCATAATAAAAATCTTATAGATATTTTAACTAGACTGCGCAAAGTTAACTTGAAACTTAATCCAATAAAATGCGATTTCCTAAGAAAAGAAATGCAGTTATTAGGGCATGTGGTTTCATCTGAAGGAATTAAACCAGATTTAGAGAAAGTAAACATAGTAAAAAACTATCCCGTGCCCAAAAATGCAGACGAAACAAAAAGATTCATAGCGTTCGTTAACTTCTACAGAAAGTTTATACCAAATTTTGCCGAAAAGTCTTTACCGCTTAACAAACTATGTCGAAAAAATGTTAACTTTGAATGGACGTATGAGTGTCAAAAATCCTTCGAAACTCTAAAAGAGTCACTAATATCTCCACCAATATTACAATATCCCAACTTCGATGAAAACAATACCTTTATTTTACAAACGGATGCGTCCGGCTATGCAATCGGGTCCGTGCTATGCAATAGTGATAACAGACCAATTGCTTATGCAAGTCGTAGCCTTAATAAAGCAGAAATTAGGTACCCCACGATAGAAAAAGAGTTACTCGCTATCGTATGGTCTGTAAAGTACTTCCGACCATATCTATACGGTAGAAAATTCGTTATCAAAACCGACCACAAACCATTAGTTTACTTATTTAACCAAACAAATCCATCTAGTCGTTTGACAAAATTCAGATTAATAATAGAGGAATATGATTACATTATAGAATATGTTCGGGGTGCTGACAATGTAGCTGCAGATGCCTTGTCACGTATCCGAATAACAAGCGATGAATTAAAAGAAATTAATCAGCACGTTGTGTCAGTATTAACCAGAGCTCAGAAAAAGCGAAAGTGTGAACGAAGTGAACAAGATGTGTGTGACAACCCTATGGATATTAAGCAATCTTCAAACAACTGGTCTGATCACCCAAGAGTTATGGAATTGCTTAAAAAACCAAAGGATTGCATTGAGTTAAGGTTTGAGAATAAAAAAGAATGGACTAACCATTCAAATACATTATTTAATTATGATGCATCAAATTGCATAATAAGAGTAAACCCATCTTACCGATTACAATGCGCACGAGATGCCTTTGTACGAGAGTTGGCTAATTACTGTTACCAACTGAAACTTGATAGTGTGTACATTATACAAAGTAATGAAAACAATGAGATAATAAGAGATTTAATCAAAATCATAAATGCTACACCTAATTGGTCCGGACCACACTTATATATTATAAAAGGTGTAAAAGTTATAAATGATCGCGATACAAAACGTATAATTTTGAATGACTACCACTTATTACCGAGTAGCGGCCACGCCGGTATACGAAGAATGATAAATAATATAAAACGCCGTTACTTTTGGCCAAAATTAGAAAATGACGTCACGGAGTTTGTAAATCGCTGCGATAAATGCCAGCGACAGAAACATTTTAGGTATATAAGACAGCCAATGGTCCTGACTGATACAGGTCATTCGGCGTTTGATAGAGTATTTTTAGATTTAGTCGGGCCCTTAAGTAAGGATAGTGATAATTATAAATATATACTCACACTACAGTGTGATCTGAGCAAGTATGTAGAAGCTTATCCGCTTAGAAATAAGGATACAATTTCAGTAGCGACGGCTTTCATTAATAGTTTTGTATTACGCTATGGTATTCCGAGAAATATAATATCAGATCGCGGTACAGAGTTCGTTTCGAAAGTAATGAATGAAGTATGCAAACTACTAAAAATAACGCAGCTAACATCAACTGCATATCATCACCAATCAATAGGAGGCTTAGAAAATACACACAAGAATTTACTTTCATTCCTTCGCATACAAACAGAAAACCAACCCGAGAATTGGAGTTTATGGCTTCCATATTGGTGCTTCGCTTTTAATACGACTATACATACAGAAACTAAATACACTCCATATGAGCTCGTATTTGGCAAACTGTGCAATTTACCAAGTAATTTAACTTCAGACATTGAACCGCTATATAACTATGACGATTATCCACAACAACTGAGATACAGACTACAAAAATCACAGTATGACGCAAGACAAAATTTAATTATTAGTAAACAGGTCAGAAAAAGAAAATATGATTTGTATACCAACCCTATTACGTACAGTACTGGTGACATGATACTACTTAAGAATGAACAACCTGTAAACAAATTTGATCCGCTTTATACAGGACCGTATGAAGTGATAGAAGAGTGTAACCCTAATTTAAAAATACTGTATAAAGGTAAAGAAGTAATAGTACATAAGAATAGAACCAGACCATATATTCAATGATTTTATTTTTAAAGTAATACACATGTATTGTTCATGTAATCATTATTTTAAATTGTACTTTTGTAGTAATAACCTAAGAATTAATGTGTAACCAATGCTATAATCCATAATTATTTTAATTTTAAATAGTCAACATTAAATTGACCACATAATTATTACATTTAAGAAACATATTAATAGGTGGCTATATACATTATAACCAAAAAAAAAAAAAAATAAATGTAACCAATATTTTTATTTTATTTTGCCGGTGGGCGTGTAGTGTGTAAGGTATATGTATGTGTGTAAAGATAAGTATCACCTACATAAACAATTGTACGGGATAATTGTGGGACTAATAAACGGGATTGCAATGAAGGCGCTTGTTTAATTGATCTCCCCGGACTCACAACCTTACACCCTGTTGAGGTCCTCGTGCAGCGCGTCCAGCAGCCACGCCAGCAGCTCCTGCGCGTCGTGCTGCCGCTGGCGTGAGGTACTTGTGTGTGCAGTGTAGTCACTGACCTGGTCGGGTCGGCCATCCGAGTCGTCAGTATGCGTGAGGGCGGGCGCACAGTGCGGCCGGGCCCTGTTGAGGTCCTCGTGCAGCGCGTCCAGCAGCCACGCCAGCAGCTCCTGCGCGTCGTGCTGCCGCTGGCGTGAGGTACTTGTGTGTGCAGTGTAGTCACTGACCTGGTCGGGTCGGCCATCCGAGTCGTCAGTATGCGTGAGGGCGGGCGCACAGTGCGGCCGGGCCCTGTTGAGGTCCTCGTGCAGCGCGTCCAGCAGCCACGCCAGCAGCTCCTGCGCGTCGTGCTGGCCGCCGCCCGCCAGCGCGCGCGCCCAGCGCGACACGCACCAGCGCACGCGCAGTGGAGCTACCGAGCGCGCCGAGCACGACCACACCTGCCGACCACACACATATCGTACGATGCGGAGCCACAACTCGATCGCCCCGGATCAGCTTGTTTGATGGTTAAAAAACCTGTGCGATCGGGGGACTCCCGTCTGGAACGAAGTTCCTTACTTGCGATACTCGCACGCACACACACTCGTATATAATAGAAAGAGACAGAGAGAGACAAAAAGCCGCAAAGAGGGGTAACGCTTTTTCCTCACGTGACGATTTCTACCAGTCAGCTCCTACCGCAAGCCGCGTTTCCAAAATATCTTAATATTGTTACGTATAGCTCGGAAATTCCATAGCCGATAGATTACCCAAAACCAATCAGGGCCGGTCGAGTTAAGGGCTTGTAATAGTTCAGCTCAAATTCAGATTTTGCCCCCACTTCCCCGCGCTATGTATCATTCTATCCCACTCGCACTGACATACTGATTCAGTTAGGGTGAACCGAACTATTGTTGGAAGGATGTCAAGAAATAAAATGATAATTTATTACATTCACATTGTATGTTCAGTATATATAAAATTCTTTTAAATGGGCAGGTAAATAATAAGTAGGTATAACAAAACAAACATGAGACACTCATCATTCGCATAGCAAATACAGTTTACATCGAAATCCGCAATATACCTACTGCATTAGTGTTCTATGACCGACCAAAGACCATTGCTCTACCGCCATATATTTGTCACCATAAGACATCGACAGGCAAATACGAGCCGACGCTTAGCTCACTGACAGCGTGCCACGGCAGGTTGTGCTGCGGCATCCCGCGGCGTTCCGTGGCATCCTGCTGAAAGCCCGCACAGACCGGACTGCATCCCATTAACCGAAATGACCGCAGCACAAGTTTCAATCTTATTTCAACTAGCTTAGCAATCATAATTCCTCGACACAACGTGACCCACACGTCCCGCGGGATGCAATGGCGCGCCGCGGCATTACGTGGAATGAAACGGCATGACACGTCATGCCGCAGCATCCCTCGGCGCGTCGCGTCATGCCGCAGCGTCCCGCGGCACGTCGCGTCATTTCCCGGCATCGTGGTATCGAAATAAAGTAACATGAATTCTAAACTCATTGAAATAAGATTCAAAATAACTTGATTAGTAATAAAATCCTTTGCCATGACAAAGCCTTAAAATTACTTTCTTTTTGCTGAATCTTTGGCCAAAAAATAGGCTAGTCTTCTGGTCACGTGAAGAGTCGACCAATCGCTTGGCGATTTCTCGAAAAATTAAGTAGGCACTCGGACCTTATGGCCCTAGTGTATCAGCCCCAAACGGCTGGTACATATAAGTCGGAATAAGATAAGAGTATCTATTTGCGCTGTTTGAGGTTTTCTGCACCCGCAGTAATCGCACTAGCACAGCCAACCGTAATAGGAAGATGGGGTGGCGCAAGGTAGTCGATACGTGTTGCATCACACACCAAAGGCCGACCTAACTTCTAAGGCATTATGGTCAATCTGTCTGGTCTTTTCCAATCGTCGCGAGCCATTGGGTTCTAAAACAGCTGGCAACCCAGCACTGTCAAGAGCACGCAATGGTTATAACGCATAATAATACGTCATCGGAATGACTGATGTCAATTATAAAGTTTCATACATTTTGGCTTTAACGGAGGTTTAGAATAGAACGAATTTTAAAATAAGTTGTTATTAATGAAAACATTTAAATTAAAAAAAAGGAATCAAGAGAATGACGAAAGCAAGAACATTTATGTGAATTCCCTTAAATCCCTAATTTTCACATTCCGTGTATGTCTGGGATCACATAACTCTGGCAACATGTATGATGGATGAGTAAAAATTTGTTAATTTAGGTCTCATGAATTTTGCCCAATAATGATCGTCTTTCTGTATAATTTCAGTTTTGATATGATTTTTACATCCCGACCATACGGCAAAAATACATGTTTTTCTACCAGTTATGTGTAGTTGTCCCTGCACCTGAATGTACCAAGGATGTTTCAAATTTATGGAAAGTCCATCTTTCGTTTTCCTCCAAAACCTTATTTTTTTTTAATCTATTGCATCGTCCAACGAAGTCCTGAATGCAGAAATTGGACACTTTATTTCTACTATTGTGTCTTCTCCCTGCACAACTCCGTCCGGAGTTGCACCTAGAAAAGGTAACTCTTTTTCAATAAAAAGACCACAAGGCTCTATTTTTTTAATATTAAATTTGATGCTAGTTGTTCCATGGCAGTTGTTTCACTTTCTATTCCATGTTTTATGGACGGCACATTACATACATTTTTTGGATATATAAGATTTTTAACTAAAAATAACTTTAATTTCGGAAGTCGGTGGCAAAAAAGTAATATACAATTTAAATCCAAAGACACCGACATCCGAAATTAATGTTATTATTCACTTTGTAGTATTTTTGGGAGTCGTTTTTTTTTTGTTAAAAATTTTTTGAAGTGAAACTTCTTTAGGCGCGCTTGACTTGGGGAGTAAACTGGCGAACGCGTTACGGAAACGTGTGATCGGGCGAGTAGGGAAGGTACGTATTTATGCGACCGGGTTTTTAAACCAGGTATTTGCTTCCAAGTACGCACACAAGTACGTAGGTACTCAAATAGTTCAACAACCGCGTTTGCAATCATGCTCCTTATCAGTAAGAGCACAGAATACTTGATAGTACTACGTACAGAAAGGACACTCCCTTCCTCGACCTCATATCAGATACCGCACCTCACCCCGCACTTCGAGGTATTCGTTGCCGACTCTTTAGCAAGGGCGCTCGCGAACCGCAGCGCTGTATTGCTGATACGAACACACAATTATGCGATTTAAAAGTTTTATTTGAGTTTTAATCACGATGGTTGGATATTGTGATGCTTTACCGAATTCGTATTTACATAAACTGTTTGTAAGATTTCGCATTTTTAATAACATGCGATTTAATAACCGATTATTTACAGATAAGTCATTTAAACTAAACTATTTTAATGTTTTTATTTCATTACGAACCCGACTATATAAATAAACAATTGAACTACATGGTCACTTCATAATAATGCACACGTTCGGGCAGCGCCACCGCCGTCGTCGTTCGGTTCCCCGACACAAATAGCTTTCCGCGCCAATTTTTTTTACGCTACTAGATTTCAAGCACACATTTGCACGTATAAAAACGTCATTTGTTTATGTAGTAGTAATAGGTAATTATTTTGCGAGCGTTGTATGGAGTGTCCGAGGTGTGGTAAGAGTCTATGGAACAATTTCGTATGCAAGTATTTTTACTTTAATGGTTTGTAAAAGTATTTTATTTTTAATTATAATTAAAAATATACCATTAAATTTCTGATGCCAATCTGCATTCAGTGATGGATTAATTTTTATTAAATAGTTTTTGTAAATAGATAATAGCTTCATATTTGCAATAAATTACCACCGTTGTGTCATCGCGCTTCTCTTTCTTTTCCTACCGAACCTACGGTCCTGCATGCGGCAGCAGGGGGCAGCATTATATATGTTTATTTCCTTCAAAGGAACTATCTAGTCTCAGTAGTTCCTTCAGCTTTTGCAAAGGAACTACTGATCAAAAAGTTCTCAGTAGTTCCTTCAAAGGAACTGCTAAAGGAACTATCTAGTCTCAGTAGTTCCTTCAGCTTTTACAAAGGGACTACTGATCAAAAAGTTCTCAGTAGTTCTTTCAAAGGAACTGCTAAAGGAAATATCTAGTCTCAGTAGTTCCTTCAGCTTTTGCAAAGGAACTACTGAGCCAAAAATTCTCAGTAGTTCCTTCAAAGGAACTACGCGAAGGAACTAGTGAGCATAAACGATATTTTTTTACGAAAACAAGTTTTGATATTATAACACAACTTTAAATACCTCCAGGACCCCTGTACAGTTACATGCGGGTGCAAAATTTGCTGTTTGTGGTAGTGCGCATACAGCAAATTTTCACACCAAAAATTAAAGTCGATTTCCAGCAATTACTTTTGTCACAGATCTTTTGTGCAATGTTACTTAGTTTGATGTACGACGGCTATAAGTCTTTTTACACCCTGTATCAATAAATAGATAAAATTATTTATAAAAATAGTTTTGCTGAATATATGTATTGAAAACACCATTACACATTGGGAACTGTCTAAAATAGGTACGTTTACCTCCCTAAATTTCTGACAATGTTTTGACATTGACATGAGATTACGATTTTAAACCATTTCAAAAATTATTTTATGAATGAAAACTACAAAATTTGGAAAAAATAAAAATACGAGGCCTTATATTTTACATCTATATTTCATTTTACTTTATTACATAATTTCTTCAGAACATAAAACGTTGTCAATCGGGTCTTTTGAGCGCAAGCAAAGTGACACGGGTTCCCCGTCTGATAGCCGAAGCGGTACTGACAAATACTAAATCGGGGTCCTGTCGGGGGCCGGGCGGCAGAGCGGTTCAAGGTATGAGTGGTTATAAAGCTGGATATTTCGGATCTCATCTTTTTACGTTAAATTTAACGATTAAAAAAATAAAAACGAACCTATGACACCTGCTTTATGCATAGTTCGATTAGCTTGCAAATTTTCATGGCCTAATTTGAAAATTTTCATTGAATATTCTCCTTTTATTTTGCGGTTTAGAGGTAACTTTGAGACTTCTTTGTATCGAGAAAATTGTATGCAATCGTGTTTTCGCAACCGATGACACCTCGCAGTAGTCCTCATCATTATCGTATATTAATTTCAAAGTGAAAACTGCAGAACTGTTGGAACTACAGCCGTTAATGCTAAGGCAATTTTCGCAATCTGAGGTAGTACCGGTCCTTAACGGAAAAGCACCTTTACCCTCCTACCGCTGCACCCATATCACACGCTTTGTTCATTCAAACCCGCTCAAACTGTCGGTCGTAGATTAAACAATCCTTTTACAACAACTTGATTTCTGGAACGAAGTTCTTTAACGGAGCTTACGGTAGGAATAAACTGGGAGAAATCGTCACCTAACGAAAAAGCATTGGTTTACCAGGTGACTTTTTTTTTATATATAATAGAAAGAGACAGAGAGAGTGACAGAGATAGAGATTGATTCGAAGGTGCTAAAGCCTGTGAGATTAAAATAAAAATCCAAGATGGCGGCTGCGAAAATTATCAAATTTTTCGTCATGGGCGTCGTTTTCATGGTTTTCGAGGGTACTGAAGCCGATAATGAGGTCAAAATGAAAATCCAAGATGGCGGTTGTAAAAATATTCACATTTTTCGTCATGGGTGTCGTTTTCATGGTTTTTGAGGGTGCTAAAGTCAAAAGTGAGGTCAAAATGAAAATCCAAGATGGCGGATGCAAAAATTTTCAAATTTATCATCATGGGTGACGTTTTCATGGTTTTCGAGGGTGCTGAAGCCAATAGTGAGGTCAAAATGAAAATCCAAGATGGCGGCGGCAAAAGTTTTAAAATTTTTCATCATGGGTGTCGTTTTCATGATTTTCGAGAGAGCTGAAGCCGATAATACTGTCAAAATAAAAATCTAAGATGGCGGCTGCGTATTTTTGAAAGTTTTCGTCATTTTGAAATTTTCGCAGCCGCCATCTTGGATTTTTATTTTGAACTTCGTTCCTGCCGGGGGTCCCCCGACCCCAAACGTTTTTTCTGCTATCTCATGGGGTGTCCGATTCATGAGCATGTATTTATCATACATAAAACACGTAATATCCATTTAAATTAGACACAACTATTTTAATAAAAGTAAACCTTACTGCAAGTTTGCGACGTATATTTACATAGTGCAAGTCAGTTGAAAATATCAATTTGCTTCACCAACATACAAATTAGTAAAATTCTCATACAAAACACCTACAAAAAATGAACTAAAGTAAATACCTCTTTGCATAGTTCTCCGTATCTTAACGCTAACACTCCTTTGGTACCGAGCGGGTTGGTTGTGTTCACTTCGTACAGATGCATACCCGAGTTGAAGTACCTCGTGAGAGGACCGGTGTTCCATACCTAGAACATACAATAATACGTTATGGCATCTAATGAAGGTTTATTTTTCATTTCTTTGGGTAAAAGTAAAAACACAATAAGAAATAAATACTTTTTCCATAAAAAGCTTTGATTGCTTAGTACCCTGTATTTAATTGGGCAGTCCATTTAATGTAAAAGTTATTTTGACCACCACAGCGGCATTAAGTCGCGAAAAACCGAACCGATTTTCTTTGACCTTGGTTGACAGTATTTTATATCTGAGAAAGCGACGCGCGCTTTACTTGTGTGTGTACAAACACGCTGTGAATGTGTGCGTGAAGACGAGTAGCATCAATATACAGGCTTATTTTTTTATCACCATCCAAATTTTTACAGGGTGTTCTACCCATGAATATGAACAACTTTCACTATGGGACCAACTCTGAAATCACGAAAAAAAAATCAGCTGTTTCATACATTTTGGTCAAGTAGGTATTGAACTTTTGTATGAAACAGCAGATTTTTTTTTCGTGATTTCAGAGTTGGTCCCATAGTTCATATTCATGGGTAGTACACCCTGTAAAAATTTGGATGGTGATAATAAAATAAGCCTGTATAATATACACAAGCACTTCCAACTTAGCCCGAAAGCGCGCGTCGCTTCGTGAAATAAAAAAAAAATAAAAAAAAAACCACTACAAAGTGAAAAAAAATAACTTTAATTTCGGAAGTCGGTGTCGTTGCTTCAGCATTTTCGTTTTTTGACACCGACTTTAAAGTCGGTTGTTTTTTTTGTAAAAAAGTTTTTATTTTTCACTTTTTAGTTGTACCTACCCCAAACAAATTCAATTAACACTAGTGCATTGAAGACACGACTCGAAGAATCATCAAAATTCACAAAAAATGCCGGAGATGCAGTACATTTATGCATATAACTTCGTACATAAGAATAATTACCTAATGCATTATATACTAAAACCTTCCTGAAAGTATGTAGATCACACTAATGAAAGAATTATCAAAATCGGTTCAGAAGTTTTTGAGATAATCGCGGACATACAAACATACATACATACATACATACGGGTCGAATACAGAACCTCCTTTTTTAAAGTCGGTTAAAAATAAAGGTACTCACAGACTGTAAGGCCGCATTCATGAAGCAGGTGTTCCCCAGGTTGTGCAGGCCGGTGGCGCCGGGCAGGTTGGGCGCGATCAACGTCTCGCGACGCTCCGTGGCGCGACATGATCCACTGCTCATACTGGGGCAAAACAAACATCGTCAGACATACTATTATAGTCCTTGAGACTGTATTTCAGCCACGGCGACCAATCTCAACGGAGACTAGCCTTCGGCGCGGGAGACATTATAGTGCAGGCGCGTGTGCGCAGACACAGGCGCACTCTGTCTTCCCTCACTCTCACAGTCCGGCGGGACGGCAAGCCGACACGAGAGATCAGGCGCAGCGCCAACGGCTTCGGCGGCAACACTAGTAACAGTTCAATGAAACAAACAAACAAACTCCCTAATCTAGTGAAGCTGATGTCAAAAGTCATGTTAGCTCTTGTGATGGTTGAACGAAATACCAACAACCATAATCAGCATATAATGTTCCCACTGCTGGGACACAGGCCTCCTCTCAGTGTTTAAAGTGTCAGTGATTAAAAGAATTGCAAACACAAACCTAGACAATTATTCTACAATGGTTTTGCTACTAGGTAAAAGTACTGGTATTACCAGAGAGGACATAGTGGATGGTGTGAACACCTTATTAAAGTTAAACATAGGTAAGCTAATGTTGTGTGCTTTACCTTACTCTGATACTCTATCAGAAGATGAGAATAAATATATATATAAGTTGAATAACACTATTCACATGCTGACATGTTATCATAGTGACAAATTATTGTTTTTTGACACTAATAAGTTTGTTAGTGGTTTTAAGTTAACTCAGAGAACTTTATCTCTGTCTTGGGAATGTAGACATATGATTGCTATGTTGATAGCATATAATATTAACGGTGTTATAGCTAATATAACAAATTCTAGTATTAGGGACGAGTCTGTGTTGTCTAGTCATACTAACAACATAGTGATGACTAATTATGAATCTTCATGTTGTACGAAGGAGGGTCCACCTACAATACCAACATCTTTGGAGGCCACTACCAGTCAGATAGGGTATTCTCTTCCTGCTGGAACTCATACGGGCTTCCTAGACACTTCAGTCGTAGTTGTGGAGGTCTCTCCGAATAACTCTTTAAACTAGTCAGTAAGACAACAGAAGTTACCCCTTCAAATAACCTATTACTATTAGAGAATAATAAAAAGGTATCTTCTGGCAATATTACTCAGAATAATAAAAAACCAAAGGGAGGGCAACATGTTTTAAAATTATTTAACCAAAATATTCAAGGTTGCTCTTCTAAATTACTGGAAATAGAATTGTTTTTAGAAAAAACCAAGTTTGATGTCATTTGTTTAACAGAACATTGGTTAAAAGCTCATCAAGTAATGTCAATTAACTATGAAAATTATTGTGTAGTTAGCCATTTCAGCCGAACATGTATGATACATGGTGGATCATTAATATTAGTTAAAAATTCTGTTAAATCAAAGGAACGAAAAGACATCGTCGGGCTGTCTGTTGAACACACCATTGAATTGTCCTGTGTTGAGCTCGATAAGCATGTAATAGTATGCGTATACAGACCTCCAAATTACCAGAATCTATCTGTGTTTGATTCTGTAATGGAAGATGTGCTAAAGAAACTTTCTGCTAGTAGTAAGTCAATAATCATATGTGGCGATTTTAATATTAATTTATTAGAAAATAACTCAAATACTATGAGATTATTAAGTCTTTTTAGGTCATTTGACTTGTCAAATGTTTTTATTGAACCCACCCGAGTGACAGCTTCCTCTGCCACTTGTATAGATAATATTTTCTGTAACTGTGATTATTTACACAAACAAATTGTAAATAAGTTGCCATCTGATCACAGCGGACAAACAATAACATTTTGCTCCTACATGCCTTTACAAAAAACTCTAATAAGGTTTAGGCCAATTACATCTAAAAATTTAGAGAAATTAAATAATTCTTTAGCAAGTAAATTATGTGTTCAGAGTTTTAATAATTTATGTGACCCCTACGCCGAGTTCTTTTCACTATTAAACACGCAATTTAATGACACTTTCCCAATAAAGACTAAAAGTATTTACACAAAGTTCTTATTTAGTGATTGGGCGACTCCAGGTATTCGTAAAAGCAGGGACAACCTTTTTGAACTTTATGGCCTAAAGCAACATATGAATAACACAAGCTTTCATCAGTATGTTGCTACATATTCTAAGACTTTTAAAAGTGTATGCAAAATAGCTAAAGCTCTTTATATTAGCAATAAAATAAAATCAGCCGATGATAAAATAAAAACTACCTGGCAAATAATAAATAATGAAACAGGTAGGAAAAAACAGCGTAATACTGAATTTAATTTAGAAACTGCACATGGCCCCATAAACTCAGATGTAGAAATTGCTCAGGAATTTGAAAACTTTTTTGCTAATATTCCCATTAAAACTACTGAAGCTTTAAATTCCTCACCCGCGCGTTCTGCTGATTTACTTAGAAAGAATGTTAAGGCATGCCCCTCGGAGTTTAGTTTTCAACATACGAACCCCCAGGCTGTTATAAAAGCTTTTAAAGATCTTAAAATTAAATCAACAGAAGATCTCTGGGGAATGTCTGTAAAAGTTTGTAGATCTATCATTGAAACGATTGCGCCCTATTTAGCTTTCATATTTAACATCAGTATAGACCAAAGAGTCTTTCCGGATCTCATGAAACACAGTAAAGTAGTTCCTTTATTCAAAGCCGGTGATAGTAAAGAACCCAACAATTATAGGCCTGTGTCAATTCTGCCAGTTCTCAGTAAAGTGTTTGAAAAGTTGATGCTCAATCAAATGTTACGCCACTTTAATAAAAATTCCATCTTTCATGAACAACAGTACGGTTTCACCAAAGGGCGTTGTACCACTGACGCCGGTGTCACCCTAATAAAGAACATTTTTAACGCCTGGGAAGAAGCACAAGATGCCATTGGAATCTTTTGCGACCTCTCAAAGGCGTTCGATTGCGTCAACCATGAGACACTTCTGCTGAAACTTGAGCACTATGGGATTAGGAATTTAGCTCTTGATTTACTAAAGTCGTATCTAAAAGATAGAAAGCTTAAAGTTCAAGTAAACGGCGTAAACTCATTGGGGTCTGAAATGGCAATGGGCGTTCCTCAAGGTTCGATATTGGGTCCATTCCTCTTTTTAGTTTACATTAATGATTTACCACAATTACTTCAAAATCAACCGAAGATGGTGTTATTTGCAGATGACACATCATTGATCTTTAAGATAGACAGACGGGCACAAAATCTTGACGACGTGAATAACTCTATTCTTCAGGTCCAAGATTGGTTTACGGTAAATAATTTGGTACTAAATGAAAAGAAAACCAAATGCATTAGATTTAAATTACCAAATGTTAGAAGTAGCGAATGTGACATCATACTGAATGGAGAAAAACTAGAATTTGTTGATCAAACGGTTTTCCTGGGAATCACGCTAGACGAGAAATTACAATGGGGACCTCACATAACATCTCTTGCGGGGCGGCTTAGCTCCGCCGCTTATGCTGTTAGGAAGATAAGACAGTTAACAGATGTAGAAACCGCGCGTTTAGTCTATTTTAGCTACTTTCACAGCATTATGTCGTACGGCATTTTACTATGGGGTCGAGCTGCTGACATTGAATCCATCTTTATTTTGCAAAAGAGAGCTGTCAGAGCCATTTATAATCTACGTCGCCGCGAATCTCTCAGGGAACTATTTAAAAGGATTAATATTATGACGGTACCTTGCCAATTCATTTATGAAAATATTATGTATGTAAGAAAAAATCTACATCTTTTTAATAAAATAAGCGATAGACATAACTTTAATACAAGAAATAAAGATAAAATACATCAACCATTTTTCAGATTAGCCAAAGTACATACATCTTTTATGGGGTACTGTGTTAAATGTTACAATAAAATACCTTGTGATATATTGCAATTAAATGAAAGAAAATTTAAAACTCACATTAAACGTACACTTTGTAAACAAGCATACTATAAATTAGAAGATTATATCCAAGATAAGAACGCTTGGAAACATGCTGGTCCTGCTCCATAGGACAATCTAGAGTCAAGACAAAATCAAACTGGTTGCTAATTTAATTGTAAATTTTTTTATTCTTTTTTTTTTACATTTATTACTCACACCCTGACTTATTACTTGTATTTTGTTTTTTAATTAAAATCGTTTTGCTTGTACCATGTTTGTAAATATGTGAGCACCATGTATCTATCAGATAATTAATTTATATGTCATGGTTTCGTTTTTAATTCTTTTACCTATTGTGGTATAGTAATTTTATTGTAGGTGCATCGTCCTCACATGTTATTATATAATTAATGTACCCATGCAAAATATTGTACCTAAACATTTTAAAAGAGTAACGGTGGAGTTTCTTGCCCGTTCTTCTCCATACGAAAACTACCTTTTGGAATGGGCGACTAGAATCAATTCTATTTTAAGATAATTTTTGACGTTCAAAAGTGCCTTTTATGTGCCTATTTGAAATAAATGCTTTGACTTTGACTTTGAGTGAGAGGGAGTGGGCCATAATCCGCCACGCGGGCCCAGTGCGGTTTGGTAGATGTCACATGTCTTCGATTTTTTTGGGTCTAGGACACGCCGGTTTCCTCACGACGTTTTCCTTCACCGTTTTGAAAGCAGTGGTGACGAAATTAAATACACGAAGTAGAGTGCCCGTCTGGGTCCGAACTCAAGACTCACTCTCGTAAGAGCCGATACAACTGGGCCATTACTGCTCAACCAGAACCAACAAGCGTTAACACGGCATCATACAAGCTAAAGCCACTAGGGATCTGTGATATGAAATAATCGAACAATCATCTTAGCGGCTAGTTAGTTTTTTTTTTTTTTTTTTTGCTAAATTGACCCGCTCTTGACCACGAACACGCCTGATGGAAAGCGATGGATGAGGTCTATGATGGAACGAGCGTGCCCAGAAGACGCCTAAGGCACTGGAATTCTCACGCATCGACGAAACACAGCAGGCTGCTTGACGCCGGACTCCGGTGGGACCACCCGGTCGCAAACCAGGCAAACGTTAGCCCTACCACCGCAAAACTACTCTAGTTAGTGTTTGATAGACTAAGATATAGGGCCAGTTTCTTCACACTCTGCTGGTTATTTAAAGCCCTGTTAAATGACCGTCTCACTTTGAAAAATGCTTAGCATGACATATCGAAGGTTCCCCGGCTATTTGATCTAAGCGACATTTTTTGCGAAATTGAGTCATATACATAATTGCTGATTACTGTTACATTGAGGTATACAATGTGTAACCGAATTAAAGTGGAAACAAACCCCGTCCTGGTTTAATAATAATTATAATGCAATCATTCACTAATCTGTATTAAGAGGGAACACCCAAATACTCCGAAATATTAGGTCCTTACATATGAAATTGGCGTTTTTCGTACTGGCCACTTTAATCACGAATTTCTCCTCTTTGGTAAGGAATTCCAAATTCAAATTTGTACAGCTATTTACTCATGTATTTGTGCTTCGATGACCGTCATTCATTTGTTTTTTTTCTTCTGTTTTTTCTGTTTGCGTCACTCATTTTACAAAATGGAAAATTTAAAATATCGCATTATTTACGAGTACGAGTTCCGCCGTGGCACTAGTGCTGCGGAAACGACTCGAAGGGTGAATGATGTGTATGGCGGTCATGTTGCAAAAGAAAACACAGTTCGTTTTTGGTTCCAACGTTTTCGTTCTGGAAATTTCGACCTGCAGAACAAGCCCCGTGGACGGCCTGAGACCCAAGTTGATAATGGAGAATTGAAGGCTATTGTGGAAGCGGACCCATCGCAAACCACGTCCGAGTTAGCTGCAGGCTTCGATGTTAGTGATAAAACTGTTTTAATTCACTTGAAGCAAATTGGGAAGATTAAAAAGCTTGAAAGCACGACAACGCCAGACCACACACTGCGCAACAGACGGCTACCAAATTAGAAGAGCTTGAATTGGAATGTCTTAGACATCCTCCGTACTCCCCGGACCTTGCTCCAACAGATTACCATTTTTTTCGCAATTTGGATAACTTTTTGCAAGGGAAAAAATTCAACTCCGATGGGGCAGTCCAAATCGCCTTCAAAGATTTTATTGATTCCCGTCCGACTGGTTTTTTTAGTAAAGGGATCAATGAACTACCTATAAGATGGCAAAAGTGCATTGAAAACAATGGTTCATACTTTGATTAATTAAATATATTATATTAAAAAATATTCGACTTTTTGTTCCTTCCATACAAAACGCCAATTTCATATGTAAGGACCTAATATTTTACTCCGAATTTCGATGTTCCGATTTTCAAAAGTCCGAATTTCATAATACCTAAGAATCATAATGTCTATTATTAAAAATCACGAAATTTATTTTACCGAAAGTCATAAATGCGACTTGTTTGTTTTCCGATTTTCATATATTTGAAGAATCAAATGCTCGATGGGTACTCCATCCGAAAAACGACATTCCGATTTTCAATACTCCGAATTATTTCCGTTACCGTTACCGCACCCGAACTCAACGAACGTAATAGACGACGTAGGATGCAAGAGCGAGCAAAGGGCACCCCGAGGTTCGGTTTGGTTAGGTTAGGTTACTTTAAACCCTTTATACAGAAATAGGGGCCCCGCGAAGCGGGGCTCCGTCGACATAGGATGCAAGAACGAGCGAAGGGCACTTCGAGGTTCGGTTTCGTTAGGTTATTTTAAACCCTTTACACAGAAATAGGGGCCCCGCGAAACGGGGCTCCGTCGACATAGGATGCAAGAACGAGCGAAGGGCACCCCGAGGTTCGGTTTCGTTAGGTTACTTTAAACCCTTTACACAGAAATAGGGGCTCTATTGTTGGTTTTGTGCCATCTATATTCTTCTAATTGGAAATATGTGTTTATATTTCTTGCTATTCAATTTTACAAAGCGTTATTATTTCGGAATTCTAATTAATCGGTATTTTAATAATCGGAATTCGTATTTTTGATGTTTCGAATTATCATTAAGTCGGACTTTTTGTTATTCGATCTATTGAAACTCGGTATTTTGAGAATAGTAATTATAAACGTTAGGGATATTGAAATTTCGGAATTATTAACCCTTTTACCGATGACGGCAATATACGTGCCACCATCTAATAGGCTTATTAATTAATGCTTAATTTTGGTAAACCAAACCCCAAATTTTATTTTGCTGCTACACTTGGATCCTTCTGCTGGTAAAAGGGTTAAAATAGGATGAATGATAAATCGGAGTTGTTATAAAAGGAATTTTGAACCATTCGAAATTATGAAAATCGGTATTTTGAAATTCGTATTTGTGACTTTCGGAATAAAGTTTTTCGTATTATTGTAGTGTACCCGTATTAAGAAGGTTTCAACTTTATATTTTACCACTTATTCCAACAATTATTTGTTGAATAATATTATAAAATTGTACTTGAAAAATGACTAACAAAAATTTAGGTTATAAAATTAACCTCATTGTCAATTTTTTTTTAATGTGATTTAAAATTAGAATTTCAGGTTTTAGTATTCAAATAATCGAATCAAAGCACTTAATTTGTAAATTGCACTATAAATAGGCACCCATAAGTACAGACGCCAGCACATCAAGTTACTACAATCTGTCAAATTTCTTTAATAGATTTTCAACTTTATCGTTAAAGTATAAGGTTCAAAGTTGATTGGGAAAATTTGACAGTTTCGGGTAGCTTGATGTGCTGGCGTCTGTACGTTTTCTGATCGATTTGTTTATATTTTTGTCAGATAGTTTTGGAATAGAGCATACCTGAGAGCTCCTATCTCTTCAGGCCAGGTGAGGTCCGAGTTCCGCACCTCCAGCAGGAGCCTGGCTCGCTCGTCCAGCCCCAGCTCGTGTAGAGTGGGTCGCTCGTCGTCCAGCAGCACGGCTGTGTTTCCTAACGACCATACTCGCATGTCCTCACGAGCTAAGCCTAAAGCCGCGCAGAGGAATTCGCACACCTAAGGAGAGAGTAAAAAAATAGATATAGTCAGTTCAATCTAGAATAGAATATCATTTATTTCTGAGTGGCATCATCTGCCTAGCCTTTTCCCTATGTTGAGGTCGGCTTCCAGTCTAACCGAATGCAGCTGAATGCCAATATTTTATATGAAGCGACTGCCTACGTGGCCTCCACAGCCTAGTTACTGGGTAACACGATACCCTTTGGTAAGACTGGTTGCCAGAATTTCTGATAGACTGTCAAAGATCCACGAATGACAGCCGGGACCAACGGCTTAATGTGTTTTTGGAGGCACGGAGGGATCTCAGTATGTATAGATGGTTACCCATCGACGGACCGCCTGTGGCAAGCGCAGCTTAACCTGGGATGTTATTATTTAGCCACGAACCTTTCTCCATTTACTTTTGAGTGTCATGGTACATTAGGATCTTTATATTAAATAGCTTCACATATTATACTGTTGTTGCCGGTGTAGAAACATTTAAATTAAAGGCGTATAATTTAGGAACCCTTCACATAAGCGTTACTCTAGTGTAACTGTTAGATAAGCGTAGGTACAGCGTACAGTCAACAGCAAAAGTAGATGATGAAAATCAGAAATTCAATACTAATGAATGGAGTTCGCGTCAGAACTGTGTGGCGTCGAAATGATTCAAAAGTATGTGATTGTAAATTATACCAAACATTTACTACTACTACAGCTGCCATATACATATGATGCGAACTCCGTCCATTAGTATTGAATTTCTGATTTTCATCATCTACTTTTGCTGTTGACTGTACTAGTGTCCGGTGGTGTGGGTGACGTAGTGAGGAGAGGTGGGTACAGCCACGAATGTACATGACGTTGAGCTAGCGCTATGTGTGTGGCATCACGGGTGTTTCGCTGGACGCGGCCTGCCGGCGCCATGTTGGAGGCGCTGCAGGCCGCGCCAGCTGGCACGGACTTGCTCCGGCGGCGACTGCCCGCTCAATTTATCTTACAAGTTTGACTACGTTTTTGAGTGTTACATCGTCCAATGTTATTACACTTGCATTTAACAACTTTAGACACTTATCATTTTATACACATCCTCTGAGCAAGAGAAGTGCTAGTAGGAAGGAGGTCTAACCTAACCTTGGTTTTCAGATACGGTGCCTATTTTTTTCGTTGAAACTGGGAACGACGTGAAGCAATAGCTGGATGAGTACACACCTGCCTCACAGTGGCGAGCCTGGAGAAGGCCGCCGTGTAGGCGAGCTGCCGGTCGGGCGGCGCGGGCGCGTGCGGCACGCTGCTGTACAGCGACAGGGGCGCTAGTCCTGCGGGATCACTACACACCTGCCTCACAGTGGCGAGCCTGGAGAAGGCCGCCGTGTAGGCGAGCTGCCGGTCGGGCGGCGCGGGCGCGTGCGGCACGCTGCTGTACAGCGACAGGGGCGCTAGTCCTGCGGGATCACTACACACCTGCCTCACAGTGGCGAGCCTGGAGAAGGCCGCCGTGTAGGCGAGCTGCCGGTCGGGCGGCGCGGGCGCGTGCGGCACGCTGCTGTACAGCGACAGGGGCGCTAGTCCTGCGGGATCACTACACACCTGCCTCACAGTGGCGAGCCTGGAGAAGGCCGCCGTGTAGGCGAGCTGCCGGTCGGGCGGCGCGGGCGCGTGCGGCACAGCGCTGTACAACGCCGCGCCGCCGCCTGCCGACAGGGGCGCCAGTCCTGCAAGAGAGAAGCGTTACTTTATTATTATCTACACCCATGCTTTAAATCCTCTATAAAAGTTTCTGAAACAGTTAGCTTATTGCCAACATTAAAACAACCAGTGTCATATTAACCATAATATCATCCAAACGAGTGTTATAATGTTGTACTAAATTTCATTATGCAACTAATTATCAAAAAAAGAACATTGTCGCGCGTTTCACTACCACAGCGCCATGATTTAAAAAAAGAACTTATAGGTTATTCAAATTCACGTCGTATCCCGCCGGCCGCTATTTTTGTTCGATATTAGTATTGCAAAAAACTGTTTCAGAACCTTTTATAGAGAATTCATATCGTGGGTGCAGATAGTTTTGTATGCAATTGCACATAATTAGGTATTAAAACACTCGGCTTTTAATACCCCTTATTATACAACAGTTGCATAATCAAATCAAATTGTATTTATGATGAGTAAGTTAGATGTATGTGTATCTTTGTAGTAGTAACATTGCATTGGCGTTATAGCTGTTAAGGTGTTATTTACGAAATTTTAAATAAATAAATAATAAATAAATAAATAATTAAATATTAATGTTTTTTTTTTGCAATTTTCCTTGATATAAAATAACTATATAAAAGAAATTGTCGTACGTACTCTGTGTGCTCTGAACATGTCGTAAGAGCTTGAGATGTAGAGGATACAATTCCAACTCGACGTCTGAATTTGGGGGTCGTATCACCTAGAACAAAAATAATAGACAGTTAACTGATGAAATAAAAACCGGTCAAGAGTGAGTCGGACTCGCGCACCGATGGTTCCGTATCATCATATGTTTTTAAATCATCGGCGAGGCCTATATTCATCAGAGAATATTAACACTGCGGTGTAGGATATTGCAGTTTTAGGTCAGCGCCATCTCTTGACCGATAGTGGAACTAATGTAACTTTTGTTGATGATTTCTGAAAAAGTGTGCTATTTAGACATCGTGCCCTCCCTCGCCGGCCAGTGTGCGGACCTGCCAAGTAGACAACTGACCTGTCTCGGCAAGGGGTCCGGGCCGCCGTACCACAGCGCGAGCGCCCGCCACAGCGCGTCGGGCAGCAGCTCGAAGTCGCGGTGCTGCGCCAGCGTCACGTCGCGCCGCAGGTGCCCGCCCTCGCCCGTCAGTGTGCGGACCTGCCAAGTAGACAACTGACCTGTCTCGGCAAGGGGTCCGGGCCGCCGTACCACAGCGCGAGCGCCCGCCACAGCGCGTCGGGCAGCAGCTCGAAGTCGCGGTGCTGCGCCAGCGTCACGTCGCGCCGCAGGTGCCCGCCCTCGCCCGTCAGTGTGCGGACCTGCCAAAGAAAAGTTTCACGTATGATAAATCCGACAACGGAAAACTTTAGAAGTATAAAGATTGAGTTTCCTATGCAACCGTTGCCGCTACATGCAAGGCCGGAATCATGGCAATAATGAAATAGTACATTGTTCACCGAGGGAAGAAAGTGACCAATTACTAACGAAGGTATAGTTTGAAGCCCGAGCAGGCCTTCTTCACTCGGCCGTACCTACAGCAATAAATGCCTACACTTTCGCGTGGCGTCGCGACCACGCTGCCAGTCGGTTGTCACCGCTCGTGCGCATTGAATTAGACCCAGTTTAATATAAATTTTACATTTAATAAGATACGTTTTTAAAAGAATTTTTACGTGTTTCATGCATGTTGGATAATTACGAGAGCAACTTGAAAATGTGTTTTTTTTTTTTTTGTTGTTGAGATATCTTAACGATTTTGTGTCAAATGAAAGGTCTAGGTCTAAAACCATTTTATCCGTTTGATTCGTGTAAATCGGTCTACACGTTTAGGAGATAATTAAGATTTAGTATACCTAGTGAAAATGTAAACAACCAGAAATATTGATGTTTTTGTTCTACAAAATTTTTAATTAATGCAAAATGTGAAAATATTATTATTGTAAGTTAATAAGGAATATTAAACAAAGAGGTATCTAGGTAGCCTAAAGATTAAAGGTTTGTTTTCATTTGTTAATTACAAATGACGGACTTTAATATATCTACCTAATTGACCGTGTAATCATACGCATCAAACATAAGATAGATTACGCGGTCAAGTAGGTAGATAGACGATGAATTATTATAGTAGCAGCGGCATAAGCCGACATCTCTAGCGCCACAGTTAGCGCGTCACTCCGCGCCAGACAGCGACAGAGTTACGCGTTACAAGAGAGCGGCAACGTTTAGGTGTATATCGCGTTAGGCACTAAGCACTTATGCGAGCTGAATTGCACTTTGTTGCTTAGTAGCAAGAGTCGCTATTTCTACTAATTGTTATGCGAAGTGCCTCTTCTGTACTTGTACTATTTATTCTGTGGCCCGAGGCTCAGCCGAGGGCCTTAGTGCACACGAGTTGGGAATCGCACTTTCGACTGATACATAGGGCTTTATACTTAGTCGGTGGCAAAAAAACTTTTTTACAAAAAAAAACAACCGACTTCAAAAAAAACACTACAAAGTGATAAATAACTTTAATTTCGGAAGTCGGTGTCGTTGATTCCGCATTTTCGTTTTTTGACACCGACTTCCGAAATTAAAGTTATTTATCACTTTGTAGTGTTTTTTTTGAAGTCGGTTGTTTTTTTTTGTAAAAAAGTTTTTATTTTTCACTTTTTAGTTGTACCTACCCCACAAAAAAGTAAACAAAAAGATCGTTAATGTAGACAATGTAGATAAATTTTTAGATTTTTGTTGATTTTTCAAAAACCGCTTATCCGATTTCGATAAAATTTTCATGGGACCATTTTGGAAGTATACCCTTTCCAACAAAAAAAGAATTTTTCAAATCGGTTGGCAAACGACGGAGTTATGCGCGAACAAACATAAAAAAAAAAAAAAAAAAAAATACAAACATTCGAATTGAGAACCTCCTCCTTTTTTAGAAGTCGGTTAAAAACTAAAACTAAAAAAATACAGATCCTAAAACACCGACTTCCGAAATTAAAGTTATTTCATAATTTTGAGTTAATTTCTTTTTGAAGTCGATTTAATTATTTTAAGTTACTTTTTTATAAAAGTAATAAGGTACTTTTCGAGCAATTATATATTTATTTAAGTCCGCCGCAATGCCAAGAGTCATAAAAAACTTTAGGCAAAAATATGACAAATATAAAAAAAGATTGACACAAAAGCCCTAATTTTGTCAGAAATTCAGTTAATAATATTAAATTATTAGTATTCTTTGCTACCTTCAGTAAGTTCGGCGCCAACAGTCTCTTATTATCCACGGGGCCCGGGTGTCTATGACCGCGTGCAGCTGCGGCACTGCTGACCCCGCTACTGCTGCCCGCACTGCCGACTGATGCGGTTTCAGCACGCCATAGGAGAGAGCCCATGGATTCTGGAATAACGTGACAGATAGTTAGAAAGTAATGTAGAATGATGATGTCGCTTATAGCCGCAGAAGAATATCTGGTATTGTGTGTGATTCTGCAAGGGGCTAGAAGATCACAGACAAGCAAAGAATAGTAAGTAGTTGACGTACACCTGCAGGGCAATTGCGTAACACATTATCAATCGGAATCGGTTTCATTTTGACAGTTCAACAACATTCATTGCGTTATTTACGGGTTGAGCAGACAAATTTTTCGAACTTATGAAGCAATGGATTAGCAATTTGCTTCAAAATTATTCTGATTCCGATTGATAGCATGTTACGCAATTAGGGTGAGGGTCCAAGGTAGATGATAATCGTAAACAGATTGCCACATTTTCTTTCAAAGCCATGATCTACAATTAAAAAAAAAAACCTTTTTTTTTCATTGCAGCCAAATTATTTCTTCATCTATTGAATGTTCACCTTGTAGACGCCCACCATCTTTGGGCCCAAAATCCATCAAGCACAAGTCTTGACTTTTAACGGCAACTTCCTTATCTTATACAGAAGGATTTTTTTATCACCATCCAAATTTTTACAGGCTGTTCTACCCATGATTATGAACAACTTTCACTATGGGACCAAAACTGAAATCACGAAAAAAAAAAACAGCTGTTTCATACATTTTGGTCAAGTAGGTATTGAACTTTTGTATTAAACAGCTGATTTCTTTTTTTCGTGATTTCAGAGTTGGTCCCATAGTGAAAGTTGTTCATATTCATGGGTAGAACAGCCAGCAAAATTTTGGAAGGTGAAAAAAAAATCTTCCTGTATATTCACCTGTAGAGTTACTAGTGAAGCTCTCATCGCACACGATGGCCTCGTCGATGTGCCTCTGCGGCGCGCGGCAACAGTTGTCCGTGCTGGTGCCCGAAGTGTACGCCAGCCAACTGCCCCACCACTCGGCCGCTACCAGGTACCAGAACTGACCCACTGAGTACCCGCGCTGCACGGAGCGACGGAGCCAGCCCAGAACTGGAGAAGAGAACAAAATATAGTTAAGAATTAGTTATTAGTCGCTTTTGCCTGCGGCTTCGTCCCAGTGGATGTCGGAAAATATTCCACGGGAACGTACTACCAAGATTCAAAGTAGGTACCCTTTGTGTTAATCCAGGTTATAAACTATCTGTATGCCGGATTTCATCCAATGTTTACGCGGCATTATTTTTTCCGACATCTTCAACAATAATCGTAATATTTCGGCCAATTTACATAAAACCCTAATTAATTATGCCTTTGATCAGTAAATCAGCCTTGAATTAATGAAATTTTTACGGCGTAAAACGGCATCAGCTTTATTCAGACTGAAGTAGAGTGGGTAAGCCATCAAGCATTTTTCTAATTTCTAACTCTATTCCGTCAAACCCGTGTCTAAGTTGTCAATTTAATATTAAGAACTTTACCGAGCTCTGAATAAAGTTCAAAATACAATAACTAGCTCGAAGATTTGCGTTCGAACTAAAGTTAGAACTCATTCGAAATAGAAAACTTTACGCGGACGAAATCGCAGACAGAAGCTAGTTAATTGTTATTAGTCGAGCAATTAAACGGTCATCGCGTGTGCTTCCTCACTCTTTTATTTTATAAGTAATTATAACCTTTGGTCCGTTAAATACATTTATTTTATCTTAAACGCAGCATTATCATTGACTATCTTCCAATCACGAAGATTTTGAGCATAGCTTGCAGATGCGATGATGTAATTTAACAAATGATTTCATATTAAGTACATGTTGGTCGCTTATATTCCAAAACTGCAGTTAATTCTTAAAATAAAAACCGGCCAAGAGCGTGTCGGGCCACGCTCAGTGTAGGGTTCCGTAGTTTCCCGTCCGTCACAATAAGTTTTCCCACGTACAATTCGATAATACCCGACCCAATGTAATAAGTACCTACAGCGCCATCTCTCGGGGAATTAGGTTACTAATTAATACATAGACGTGCCAGAAGTTTTCGGTGGTAATTTTAGATTGCGAGAACCGATTTTAAAAATTCTTTTTTTGTTTGAAAAAAGATACGTTCAGGATAATAAAATATGTAAACGAAGTTAAAAAAAAATGCTTGCATATACGATTATACTACGAACATAGTCCAGAAATGATTTTGTACAACTTTTTGTCTTTTTTGTACAAAAACTGTTGTTTCTATCAAGTTCAAAATAATTTTCCTAGAAAGTCCTTATAAAGTTCTACTTTTCAGATTTTTTTCATATTTTCTAAACTTATGGTTCAAAAGTTAGAGGGGGGGGACACCTTGCTTTTTACTTTTGGAGCGATTATTTCCGAAATTATTGACATTATCAAAAAATGATTGTAGTAAACCCCTATTCATTTTTAAATACCTTTCCAACAATATATCACACGTTAAGGTTGAAATTTAAAAAAAAATCACTTCCCACTTTACATATAGGGGGGCTACCCTAATAAAACATTTTTTTCCAATTTTTATTTTACCACTTTGTCGGCGTGATTGATATACATATTGGTACCAAATTTCAGCTTTCTAGTGCTAACGGTCACAGAGATTAAGCGAGGACGGACAGACGGACGGACGGACGGACGGACGGACAGACAGACATGGCGAAACTATAAGGGTTCCTAGTTGACTACGGAACCCTAAAAAAATAAACTTCGAATTATTCTTAGGTAAACATATCTTGTGTTACAAAAACAACAAAGAAACACGTCAAATTACATAAAAAGAAAACATTTCCCGTATTACAAAAGGAAACAGTTTCATTAAGTAAATGATCGATATTATATCGAGGTGCATCAACCGATTAATTGTTCGCGCCATTCACAAGCGCCAAGCAATCGAATGCGACGGAAATTGACCACGTATTGTATGCTTGCGATAACATGTTTTAATTGATTGCGGGACAATTATCCAGTTCTGCTTTGTTTAACTTACTTTTTTATAGATTAATGATGGCTGGTTTTTTGGATTTCTGTGGCTGTATTAAATAGTATAGTGACCCCTTTTATTGAGCAAAATACATGTTTTTACTGGTATTGGGTTCACGTCGTTAATTATACAACGGAGAGCAGTGATGGCCCAGTGGTAACGGCCGCGACTTGTTGTAGGTCATAGGTTCGACCCCAGACAGGCGCTTTACTTTGTGAAAATTATTTCATCACCACTGCTCTCAAAACGGTGAAGGAAAACATCGTGAGGAAATCGCCATGTCTATAACCAAAAATTAGAAGATATGTGACATCTACCAACCAGCACTGGGCTCGCGTGGTGGATTACGGCCCACTCCCTCTCACAGAGAGGAGGCCGGTTTCCCAGCAGTGGGAATATTATAGGCTGATTATGCTTTGCTTATGCCATTCAACGGGTGGGAGTGGGACTTGAACCCATGATGACTATTAACCGTTCCTGTATTTTAAACTAAGAACCGACGTATATGTATACGTACGATATTTTTTGAAGAAGCTTAAATGAAAATATTGAAAGTCAATTGAAAAGCGTACCTATCCATACTAATATTATAAACGCGAAAGTGTGACTATAGAGATAGTTTGAGTCCCGGGAAAGGACATAGGCTACTTTTTATACAGATATTCCCACGGGATCGACACTTATGCGGGTGAAACCGCGGGGCACTGCTAGTGTTTAACAGTAAACAATGATAAAGCTGACTGACTTCTTAAACAAGTTTAAACTGGCTTAACTGACACTGTTGTCATTAATTACAAATTCCAAGATTAATGTAATTATAATATATTATGCTGTTAATTAATAAATAACTCAACATTCGCTACATACTAAAATCATTTCGGAACACAATGTTCCATAAATGACCGAAACATGTAGCCGCCTCGATAGCACGGAATATAAACTGATCAATCAGCTTCATAAAATAATGGGGACAAATATTTGCACGGCCTACAGCTGGTAATTTGCTACGACTCTGCGTATTTGCGTTCGTTATTGGGCAATAGAACATTTTACTATACAATGCTACGCTTGATTCTTTGTTCAACAACCAACTAAAATAAACTAATGTTATACAACGTGTTTTTTTTTATATCCCATAACTCTAGGGGGTCATTGTACTCATCATTATGAATAACTTTTACTATGGGACCAAATCAGAAATCGCGAAAAAAAATTCAGCTGTTCCCTACATTTTGACGAGTTATGCGAACATAAATGTAGGGAACAGCTGATTTTTTTTTCGCGATTTCAGGTTTGACCCCATAGTAAAAGTTGTTCATAATGATGAGTACAATGACCCCCCTAGAGTTATGGGATATCAAAAAAAACACCTTGTATAGTCTTTGCAGATAATTCAAGAAAGAGTTCGAAGTAAGGCTGGGCGCAAACGTCCGGTTTCCTGATTCGGAATTCAGTTTCGGAATTCAGATTCGGAAACCTGAATGCAAGCATTTCATACAAAATGTTCTCACTAGCGCACACGTGCTTAAATTTTCCGTTCCGAAACCCGGACGGAAAATTTAAGTACGTGTGCGCTGGAGAGAACATTTTGTATGAAATGCGTGCATTCGGGGTCTCCGAATCTGAATTCCGAAACTGAATTCCGAATCAGGAAACCGGACGTATGCGGCCTGCCTAAGAGCCATCGAATTAGGTTGAACTTGAAAAGGGCTTTGAAGGTCCGTGCCATACCTAGCTGTCCGCCATTTTGTTTTCTTTTTTTTTTTTCAAAACGGCGGCAACGCCTAAATCCTGTATAAATCGATAGCTGACATCAATGCAAACGGAAAATATAAGGTGTAAAAAAATTAACCTTAAAAAATTTAAGAGGTGCTTTAGACCATCGAACTGAACAACTTTCACTATGGGACCAACTCTGAAATCACGAAAAAAAAAATGAGCTGTTTCATACATTTTGGCCGAGTAGGTATTGAACTTTTGTATGAAACAGCTGATTTTTTTTTCGTGATTTCGGAGTTGGTCCCATAGTGAAAGTTGTTCAGTTCGATGGTCTAAAGCACCTCTTAAAGCTTTTAAGGTTATTTTCATTTACACTTTGTATAATAGGACCAAAGTCTTCTACAACGTTTTAAGCAAAATGGCGCGACAGTAGGTATGCCAGGCTCCATATAAAAATCTTCAATCCACTTTAATTGTTTATCCAAAACGACAAACAAAATGTTCTAACCCGAAATAGATCCTTATAGCTTTGTAATATTAACTAAAATATAGAAATTTTCTTTTGATGTAAGTTCAATAATGGTGATCAAGAAAATTAGAAACATAAGCGCTGGTTCTATCTCCCTTATTTATGAGCTCAACTGTCACTAATGAGACACAATTGCCTTTTCTATTGTTACCGAACTTAATGAACATGCCTAACAGACGAGGGGCTATAAACGATGCTTAAAGTTAAGTAATGATTAAACGTCGGTGTTAACCATACATTTTTACCCGACTACGGCGAAGCAAAAGCAAAAGGAGGGTTATGATTTTGACCGGTAAGTATGTATGTTTGTATGTATGTTCATCTGTTCCCTCATACCTTCTAAACTCCTTGTCATAATTGGACAAATGATGTATCGTTGGAAGCGTCTTGATCGTCCGCTAGTTATAGACTATGTGACGTCACATTAAATTGCATATGTCGCCCTCTAGCGGACATAAAGTCATGATCTTTTTTTAATTATCCGTGTTGGGTATCAAATGAAAGGGCTTAATTTAAAAAATTACACATTTAAAAAATTTAAATATTTTGACGATAAGATTGTCGTTAACTTTAAGCAAAGATTATAAATAAAGGCGTATATTTCAACATTTATTTATTGATTTATTTATACCAGACATGACATTTGTGACGTTGACTATCTTCGAGGAAAAGATACGACGACAGGCGAAGTTAATTAGAGCCCCAATAGAATCAGCGCAATGTCATCTATCACATGAAAACAAATGAATGTGTCACAATTAGTGCATGGTACGCGTACGACCCACTTACGCACCTATCTCGACAATTAATGTAATTACGTTCCAACAACATGTGTTATCATCTGTGAAGGAGGGGTCCTGACATGCGAATTATTACATGATGGAGATAGAAATGTTTACTTTGAAGTAACGAGAATGTAGTTTATGGTTCTTAGTCTAAACTAATATTATAAAGAGAAAAGATTTGATTTGTTGTATGTTTGTTTGTTACGCTTTCACGCTAAAACGGGTGAACAGATTTGGATGAAATTTAGCGCATGGGTGGACCATGACCTGGAAAATGACATAGGCTACTTTTCATCCTAGATCGCAGATCAAGTCGCAGGCAACAGCTAGTATAAAATATATGGTAGACTAGCTGCGAACCGCGGTTTCACCCGCATAAGTTTCGATCCCGTGGGAATATCGGGATAAAAAACAATCCTATGTCCTTTCCCGGGACTCAAACTATCTCTATACCAAATTTCATCTAAATCGGCTCAGTGGTTTAGGCGTGAAAAGGTAACATACAGAGTCTGTAGACAGAGTTACTTTCGAATTTATAATATTAGTATGGATTTCCCTTGTAAACTAATCATTACAACAGGAACGTGAGTTTAACAAAAGCATAATCATAGTGAAGTCATCAGTAGCAAGTTGCACTACACGTAATCAACATGTACTCATGTAAGTACTTATGTTTTAGTACCTAATACTTGGTACAGCTTGTTATCACACAAAACATACCGTGCTAAGTATTTAACACTAAAACACATGTAGTTGTAAGTGTTTCACGTGAATTGGCAGGTGGAGAGAATTACTTAGTATTTTTGAGAGTTAGGGCGGTTTCGCACTACGTCCGATCCGAATCCGAGAAATGCCGGTCCGAAGTGACCATAGTCCTATTTATATGAGGGGTTGCGCACTAGATCTGAACTCTATCCGTCAGAATTTAGAACTTTCCCAATTCGGATTGAAGTCGGATTCGGATCGGATGTAGTGCGAAACCGCCCTTAGGTTGTTGATTTGCATTAAATGTGATAATACTGTCTCGTTGGTTTTGTGGTTACAAGCGCTACTGGAGAGCACGAGGTCCTGGGTTCGATTCCCGGATTGGATAGTGTTATTCCAATTTGGAATTTCTCAGTAGCAGCCCTGAGTCTAAATTTGTGCCCGGTTGATGGCGTTTGCCGTTAAGGCGCACTCCCTCTCACAGACGGGAGGCCTGTGTCCCAGCAGTGGGTACATTATAGGCTAATTGGGGCCATCCAAGTATTACGTAAGCACTACAGGGGGCCGGGGGAGTCATTGCTTTGCTTATTTTTGATGACATGGGGGGTGGGGGTCTGGATGGTGATTACGTCACCAGTATATTTTTTTTTCACTTTTTCGGATTTTCTACAAAATTTACTCCATTTTGGTTTGAACACACATGGCAACCCTACTTGTCTATGCTTGAAAACGAAACGCATATAATTGCTGCTCATTAATCAATAAATAAAAAGAACACATTGGAAAATGCACGTAAAAATGTTTACGTAAGCATGGGAGGTAAAAGCATTGCTTACTTTTGCTGACGAGGGGGACGGGGGGGTTAATAATTGCGAAAAATCTGCTTACGTCATACCACAGACTATAATAATATTATAGTTTGTGGTATGACGTAACATGCCACAAAGTATGTGGTAATATTTGAACGGCCCCATTATGCTTGATGGCAATAGGTTCCCCCCGTATTACACGAGACGAAAAGTGGGTGTACTATAGGTGCACCCCTGTCTAACATCGTTATATTATCTCAGCCGAAAGACGTTCACTGTTGGGAAAAGGCTTTCCCCAAATAACGGCGTAGTAGCTCAACTGTGGCTAGTCACACTAATATTATAATGGCGAAAGTTTATGAGTGTGAGTGTGTGTTTATATGTTTGTTACTTCTTCACGCTCAAACGGCTGTACCAATTTTGATAAAATTTTGTATGGAGGTAGCTGACGCCCTGGATTAACATATAGGCTACTTTTTAACCCGATATTCCCCCGGGATCGACACTCATGCGGGTGAAACCGCGGGGCGCAGCTAGTGAGATACAATAAAATTGAATTTGTATTGTTATTTATTTTGTTGTTAAACATTTTAAACGAATAACGGTGGAGTTTCTTGCCCATTCTTCTCCACACGAAAACTACCTTTTGGAATGGGCGACTAGAATCAATTCTATTTTAATTTAATTTTTGATGTTCAAAAGTGCCTTTTATGTGCCTATTTGAAATAAATGCTTTGACTTTGATTTTCAACAGTTGAGCGGATAACGGCTGGTTATGTACTCCGCCATATATAGCAAATAATAAGAAAGATCCTCTATAGTGTTTTTTAACAAAAAAAAAAACTTATTATGTAAACTTTCATATCACAATGTCATTTTGGCGCTTAACCGTATTTAAATATCACAATTCTAGTTGACATGTCCGATAGCGGTTGATAAGTGCTCGTCCATCGTCTGCTGTAAGTCAAGTGTATCGCGACACTGATATACATAGATAACAATGTTTACAAGCATTTTTTTACTTGCAGTAGCGACTACGCAATGGATACAAAACCATTTTAATTGAGCATAAAAGTGCTTTTGGATTTTGTACTTTATTCCGATGACATAGAGTTAAATTTCTATTGCAATTGTTCCGAAATCTTTTTGATCGTTTTCTGTTATTCTAAAATTAACTTTACTACAATGTGGTTAAAGTTTATATTTGTGTAAATTGTTTATGTTAATTGGAATTGTATAACAATATGTAGTGTAACTTTATGTGTGCAGACGCAACTCCACAATGTATGAAGAACTTGCTAATTATAGCGGTATATTTGTGATTGTAAGCACTTGAATGAAGATGGAATTAATTATAGTTCTGTTATGTAACCATCTGATTGTTGTATTACGTTTTATTATTCCTGCGGACATTTTGTCTTCATTCGGAGATATTTTTATTAGCAGCAGTGTAGAGAAAGTAAGTTTCTAGAATGTACAGTTGCATATGACGCATGGAATTAATTTACTATCTTTTGATAATATGACAAGCCTACTTGAGGTTTGAAGTGTGCTCAAAAGTATAAGTTTCGTAAGTGATCAGAGAAAGAACTGGATAAAACTGGGAATTGTACTACAACCTGGGGATATCTAGGATAAAAAGTTATACCGCGAGTACGCAGCGAGCGCGCAGCGAACTCGCACTCGCCTCGCTTTGGACTCGCTTGCAAATCGCCAGTGTGATAAGGTTCTGAGCCGCTGGGTCTAGATTCTAGACCATAATTCCATAAGTCTAGAAGTATATAGAGAACGTAAGCACTGAAGAAGTATTTATAAAAATTATGGAAGTTCGTAATTTTTGCCCCATGGGAAATCTCATCGGGCACACGGCTTGTTAGCGATAAAGATGATGAAAAAGTCTGAAGTGTAGTGGATTGACATAAGCTTAAAACTTATACAGCCAAACGGAGTGAATAGGGATGCAGGGATGAATCGGGACAAAACTTTAAAAGGGATTTTAACATTAAAATAATATAGTTTGTGGCCAAAAAGGATCCTAATGTGTTTACTGTAACGTAATTACCGATTACTGTAGCGATTAAAAAGTAGTTTACAATTATTACGTGCCCTTATTAACAACAAACTACATTATTTCAATGTTAAAATCCATTTTAAAGTTTTGTCCCGATTCACCCCTGCATCCCTATTCACCCCGTTTGACTATCAATCTTGTTGAAAGTCGTTTTAATAATACGAAACGCTTTGAAAGTGATTGCTACTTGTCTAGGGCTCTATGCCCTTAGCTTCTTATTCGATGACGACATAGCTCACAAAGTACGTCGACTATTTTGTCTATGTCAAGTACAGTTCACTCACCGATGTCCCTCTCCTGGTGCTTGCACTGGGGCCGCAGCCCCAGCACGATGTGGCACACCTCGAACACCAGCTCCAGGAAGGGCGTCACTAGCGTGTCTGCGCTCTCCACGCTCCATATAAGGAAATCCTCCAGAGTGAGCGCCATGTCGTTGGCTATTAGACCTTCGTTCTCTTGTTGTTGTTCTTCTTCTTCCTGCTGTTGCTGCTGTTGTTGTTGCTGGAAAGGGAAAATAGACTGAAGATTAACTTCATTAAGGCCATTGCACAAGTTAACGACTAGACATCAACTCTAGTTAAGGTGGATAGAATAGAATACTCTTTATTATGTTCACCATATAAATTACAGACATAAATAAAGAAACTTTACAATGGGTGACACAATGGGCGGTCTTATCGCTAAGCGCGATCTTTTAAAGACAACCTTTGGATGGATTAAAAAGGGGAAGGACAGACAAATACTGTAGGTAGTCTGTGGTGTTCCATTTACACAATACAATAAATACATACATAAATTATATTATACTAATCTAAATAAATATATAAGTACATATAAACATATAATAGTAAACATGAAACAGGAGCAAAGAAAATATAATTATGGATGATGTTTAAGGAGAGAGGTAGTGCTTTTTTATCATAATGCGATAAAAAAATTAAAAATGAATGAATGGTGAATGAATGGGATGCGCTAGGTAGAACGCGAAATTCAAATTTTCTTATGTTTTTGTAATTTGTATGTCAGTGTCCGGTTTTCTGTTGATTAAAATAAGATTCACGAGCGTAAAAAATACGACTTTACAGAATTATAATGATTAAAATCATCAATACAACCCTCTAAGTTCATCCTCCCTCCCCGAGCGCTTCCCCCTTAAAGTAAAGCATCTAAATATAAGGTTTTACTGCGTCACACAGACGCCAGCACATCAAGCTACCCGAAACTGTCAAATTCTCTCAATCAACTTTGAACCTTACGCTTTAGAGATAAAGTTGAAAATCTATTAAAGAAATTTTACAGATTGTAGTAACTTGATGTGCTGGCGTCTGTAAAACAGAATTTTCGAAAAAACGTGAAAGTAGTTTGCAAAGTAAGTAAAGTCTTTAACAATACTACTATACTCAACTGCGTCAGCCTTACTACCAAAATACTAACTGGATAATCTTTTATTCAGCATCTGTTCTGTCAAATCGCTCATCCCGACCAAGCGAAGAAGCTTTCGAAAGGATGCCGGTAGACGTCATCAGAATAGACAGGAGAATAATGTAAGTAAACGTGAGACTGCTGCACATTCAAAACAAAACTAGACTGGAGGAGAAATTCTCGTAATTTTAAGAACATTCACAGTCTGCGGGGCAATTGCGTAACACGTTATCAATTGGAATCGGTTTCATTTTGACAGTTCAACAACATTCATTGCGTTATTTACGTGTTGAGCAGAAATATTTTTCGAACTTATGAAGCAATGGATTAGCAATTTGCTTCAAAATGATTCTGATTCCGATTGATAATGTATTACGCAATTAGGGTGCTGGTCTCAGTCTCCATCTGTCAAAAATACCTCTATTTTCCCTACATTTGACGAGAAATGGCCTTTGGATCTAAAACAGTATTATAATTTTAAAAACTTAGAAACGCCGAAACCAGCACTTTTATTTCTTTTACTACTAAATAAAAGCCTCCGCATGATCAAAATCATTCCCAAAACACGCGAGGCAGAAATCTCACCAATTTTTATCATAATACAAAAAACTCACCTCCTTCAAAACGCTAATCTCCTCCTTATTATCTCCATTAGGTCCCAATTGGAACACTGGCTTCCTTCCATTCTTGGGCACCGTCACCAGTTTATCCCTCAGATTCACAAGGATCACTTCAGGGTCGAACCCTTTCTCCAGGCCTTCCGAATCGTTGCTGTCCGAGGGCGTGGAGGCCCGGGAGCTTTGGTTCTTCAGGTTCTCGTTGGCAACCGTGCAGAGGATGCCCACCATGTCGATGAGTTCCTTCTTGTTGAGGACCCCATCGCTGTCCAGGTCGAAGATCTTGAAGCAGACTGGAAAAAGATGGTGAAATTAGTTTATAGACACTTTGATTTTTGGTAGTTGTGATGTCTTATATACAAATATGTAGGTAGGTATATCTCGAATTTTAAGTCCGCAGTGTTTATAGACATTTCTTGACTAGTTTACTGTAGCGACTTAGGGGCCATTCAAGTATTACGTAAGCACTACAGGGGGGCGAGAGGGTCTTTGCTTTACTTATTTTTGATGACATGGGGGATGGGGGGTCTGGATGGTGATTACGTCAACAGTATTCATTTTACTTTTTCTGATTTTCTACAAAATTTAATCGATTTTTGTGTGTTGTGCTGTCTCTTGTGTGCGCCAAATAAATGGTTTATCTATTTATCTAAAATTGAAAAATGCATGTACCATTGTTTACGTAAGCATGAGGGGGGGGGGGGGGTAAGAGCTTTGCTTACTTTTGCTGACGAGGGGGACGGGGGGGTTAATAATTGCACAAAATCTGCTTACGTAATACTTGAACGGCCCCTTAATAAAAAATTTAAAAAAAACATTTATTTCAGACAAAAAGTCCATAGGCAAGGCAAGGTTGTTAGTAACAAGAATTAAATAGAAGAAAGAATAATAAAAATAAAGAAAAGTACTAGAAAGAATAATATTTAATAGAAGATCCATTTTCCGTAAGAGGGATTCCAAAATAATTTCAAAGGTTAATTCCAGATCCATAATTTTTACAAATTTGTACACACCAATAATGGTTTGTTTGCCACTACATAGATTAAAACGTGATTGAAGGTTTAAATTCACTGAAAAAGTTGTATGAAGATGCTTAATTGTGATTGCAAACGATTGCAGTCATAATGAGTCAATCTATCAATATTAATAAATCACTATCAACCGCCCACTGGTTTCCCCGATAGGATCATATTATCATAATAATATAAACAGGTCGTTTCTTGTATACTGTTAATCAAAAAGCATGTTTTACTCTTTTTATAAGCAAGAGATCTAGAAAAAGTGTTCTGCCAAAGGAGAAAAATAAAGTAACAAATAGGTACAGGAAAAACCGACCTGAAAATTGGAATATTCATGACGTCATCTACCTCATTTTCGATTTTTTTAGAACTCACAGTTGTAATAATAAGAACATACTATCTCAAACGGAGGTGGCCCAGTGGTAACAGTAGACTTACGTGTTGTAAGTCATGGGTTCGAACACTTCGAACCCAGACGCTTCACTTTGTTAATTGTTTTTATCACCACTGCTCTCAAAACGGTAAAGGAAAACATCGTGAGGAAACCGACATGTCCTAGAATAAAAAAATCGAAGACTGGGCCCGCGTGGTGGATTACAGCCCACACCCTCGCACAGAGAGGAGGCCTGTGTCTTAACAGTCGGAACTTTATAGACTGATTATGCTAATGTTATCTCAAAAACAAACATGACTTGTGGGATTAGTGAAGATTACTTTAGAATTTACTGCTTTCGGAATAAGATGACACAGATACCATTAAGACTAGTCAGAATCATCACAATAATTCAGTTCTCCACTGTAATCTTCTCTCTAGATAAAGTTATTTCTGTACTTCCCTATGTATTAATAGTATCGAGAGATAAGGCGCGAGTCGCACATGTAGATATGCATGTAGCGCCTCTTTGAAGGACGGAAGGAGTGCAAATTAAGTGCATGGCCAGAACTTTCTATGAAAATGCGCCGTCAGTTGAAACTGTAATCTCTTAACTGCCAAGGCTTATTTTAATCTTATTTTTTTTTAATTGTTTCTTCATTTGTTTGTTTTTTTTTAACATTGTTATTACATATAGAAGCAACGAGAATAATGTGCCCAGGTTTTGTAACATCTTGATTTAAAAGAGTGTCCATGGAGTTTCTTGCCCGTTCTTCTCCATAGAGATTTACGTTTTAGAATGGGCAACTAGCTTCAACTTTCTGACTAACTGACCGACTATTTAATTTTGACAATTCAAAAGTGCCTGTACATGGTTTAATTGAAATAAATGCTTTGAGTTTGAGAAAACATTTCTTTGAGATAAGTTTTTCAAGATATGGCTGGACTTTTGAGTACTTAAAAAAAAATTCATTAGTTATCAAATCCCAGGCGTAGATGGCGGGAAGAGCTAGACTGGATAGGCAGGAGTGGTCCACGTCAGCGCGGGAGCGAATTGAATGGAAAATGAAAAGGGAGGCCTGCCCTGCAGTGGGACAACACAAATACTGTCGACAATTTTCCGTGTTATTGTATAGCCATCTCGTACAACTGTCAAAAATTGACAGGTGTGATTCGAATATACGGACAATTCAAGTTGGAAGTCAATTTGATAAACAGATAACGGATAAGGAATTTCCTTCAAATTTTTCTGATTGTGATTGAATGTGATTGAAAGTGGTGGCCCAGTGGTATCAGCCGCGACTTACAAGTTGTAGGTCGTAGGTTCGAACCCCGACAGGCGCTTTACTTTGTGTAAATTATTTCATCACCACTGCTCTCAAAACGGTGAAGGAAAACATCGTGAGGAAACCGGCATGTCCTAGAACCAAAAATTCGAAGACATGTGACATCCACCAACCCGCACTGGGCCCGCGTGGTGGATTACGGCCCACTCCCTTTCACAGAGAGGAGGCCTGTGTCCCAGCAGTGGGAACGTTATAGGCTGATTATGTATGTATGTGATTGAAAGTGCATTATGCAATTAGGGTTCCGGTCGTTCTGGCGATGCTTGGGGGAGGTCTATGTCCAGCAGTGGACGTCTTTCGACTGAATGACGATGATGACGTCATTGTGCTAAGATGGCATTCATCCCAAGAGCCTCGAATCTATAATATGAACAGTCATATACGTATCTCATTACTGTCCTAATAACCTTTTTAAAAGATTTAAAACCAAGGTCCTAGGGGTTAATTATATGCGATATATTCGCAATGATACCGGCTCGGACCTGATAGTGGCGATAATCATTATCTGTGCTGAATTATATAAATAATAAATTATCTAATGAAAGAAAACATCGTGAGTAAACCCCAGAACCGAAAATTCGATGATGTGTAACAACCACCAACCCGCACTGTGACCGCGTGGTCGATTACGGCCCACTCCCTCTCACCGAGAGGAGGCCTGTGTCCTAGCAGTGGGAACATTATACAGGGTTATTGGAAAAACACCAACAACCTTCTTTTTAAGAGCTCATTGTACTCATCATTATGAACAACTTTTACTATGGGACCAAACAAGAAATCGCGAAAAAAAAATCAGCTGTTCCCTACATTTATGTTCGTATAACTCGTCAAAATGTAGGGAACAGCAGATTTTTTTTTGCGATGTCAGGTTTAGTCCCATTGTAAAAGTTGTTCATAATGATGAGTACAATGACCTCTTAAGAGGTTATTGGTGTTTTTCCAATAACCCTGTATAGGCTGACTAGCTTTTTCCCGCGGTTTCGCCCGTGTGGAGGTCGGAAATTATTCACAGAAAATTCAACCCCACCATTTCACATTCTTAGGGGTTGAATTTCGAAAAACCCTTTCTTAGTGGATACCTACTCTTCACAAAGAATAAACCCTCCAAATTTCATGTCTCTAGGACCAGCGATTTTGGCTGTGCGTTGATATATCAGTCAAGTCAGGGCTTTGAATTTTATATACACCGTGAAAGGGGTTTGAAGGTTTTGGCCCTAAAATCAGCCGCCATTTTGATTTTTTTTCAGAATCGCGGTGCACAACAAAAGTTATATATTTAGATAGAGGACACTTATACATACAAACAATGTTATATAACATAATATCCTAAAGCGTCAGGTTTCGGAGTTATTCACCGAAATATAAGTCGAAAACAACAAGGATTTTTTTGTCTTTTTTCCCTCCAGGTAAGCATATTGAACTATTGAGGTAATAGAAACGTTATGAAACCTTTATGGAGAAGAAACAAATGAAGAATAGACATTTTTTAAATAAATAATTAAACACGGCAATTTATAGTTCGTTGTTTTAATCCCAGAGACTGATCTGACAAGTGTATCAAACTTCTATACTAAAAAAAACGAAAACACAAAAGACTTAAATGTCAGATTAGTCTCTGGGATTAAAAAACGAACTATAAATACATACATAATACATAATTAGCCTATAATGTTCCCACTGCTGGGACACAGCTCAGGCCTCCTCGGTGAGAGGGAGTGGGCCGTAATCCACCATGCGGGCCCAGTGCGGGTTGGCAGATGTCACATGTCTTCGAATTTTTGGTTCTAGGACATGCCGGTTTCCTCACGATGTTTTCCTTCACCGTTTTGAGAGCAGTGGTGATGAAATAATTTACACAAAGTAAAGCGCCTGTCTGGGTTCGGAACCTACGACCTACAACTCGTAAGTCGCGGCTGTTACCACTTGGCCACCACTGTTAGCCGTTTTTAATTATTTATTTTAAAAATGTCTATTCTTCATTTGTTTCTTCTCCATAAAGGTTTCATAACGTTTCTATTACCTCAATAGTTCAATATGCTTACCTGGAGGGAAAAAAGCCAAAAAAGTACTTGTTGTTTTCGAATTATATTTCGGTGAATAACTCCGAAACCTGACGCTTTAGGATATTATGTTATATTATATTTTTTGTTTGTATAAGTGTCCTTTATCTAAATATATAACTCTTGTTGTGCACCGCGATTCTGAAAAAAAATCAAAATGGCGACCGACCTTAGGGCCACCCTCCATACAAAAATCTTCTAACCCCTTTAATCACCGTTTTCCTCTTAAATTGTACTCATTATCATGAACAACTTTTACTATAGGACCAAACAAGAAATCGCGAAAAAAAAAATCAGCTGTTCCCTGCATTTTGACAAGTTATGCGAACATAAATGTAGGGAACAACTGATATTTTTTTCACGATTTCAGGTTTGGTCCCATAGTAAAAGTTGTTCATAATGATGAGTACAATGACCCCTTAAGAGGAAAACGGTGATTAAAATTTCACGGTGTATATAGATTATGCTTATCTAATTAAATAGCTAGGAATGTTGTCAGTTGAAACATCAGTTTACGAGTTGTTATCTTCATTATCTATGGCATTAAAGCATAGATACTGTGTGATTTTTAGAATAGAATAGGCAATTAAACTTCTGCGCATACTTTAATTCATGTTAGTTGTTTCTTGAAGATGTCCTTGACACGATAAAACTGCGTCCGAGGGTTTTGTTGTAGGAAGGTTGTTCCGAGGTTGAAAACGTTTTCAAGAACTACTATAATTATGGGATCATAAACATGAAGACACTGCACACTGGGAATGAAGCGATAACAGTCTAAAATTCTAAATATTAGGTCCTTACATATGAAATTGGCGTTTTGTATGGAAGGAACAAAAAGTCGAATATTTTTTAATATAATATATTTAATTAATCAAAGTATGAACCATTGTTTTAAATGCACTTTTGCCATCTTATAGGTAGTTCATTGATCCCTTTACTAAAAAAACCAGTCGGACGGGAATCAATAAAATCTTTGAAGGCGATTTGGACTGCCCCATCGGAGTTGAATTTTTTCCCTTGCAAAAAGTTATCCAAATTGCGAAAAAAATGGTAATCTGTTGGAGCAAGGTCCGGGGAGTACGGAGGATGTCTAAGACATTCCAATTCAAGCTCTTCTAATTTGGTAGCCGTCTGTTGCGCAGTGTGTGGTCTGGCGTTGTCGTGCTTTCAAGCTTTTTAATCTTCCCAATTTGCTTCAAGTGAATTAAAACAGTTTTATCACTAACATCGAAGCCTGCAGCTAACTCGGACGTGGTTTGCGATGGGTCCGCTTCCACAATAGCCTTCAATTCTCCATTATCAACTTGGGTCTCAGGCCGTCCACGGGGCTTGTTCTGCAGGTCGAAATTTCCAGAACGAAAACGTTGGAACCAAAAACGAACTGTGTTTTCTTTTGCAACATGACCGCCATACACATCATTCACCCTTCGAGTCGTTTCCGCAGCACTAGTGCCACGGCGGAACTCGTACTCGTAAATAATGCGATATTTTAAATTTTCCATTTTGTAAAATGAGTGACGCAAACAGAAAAAACAGAAGAAAAAAAACAAATGAA
Organism: Amphipoea oculea; assembly: GCA_945859645.1. Classification (NCBI taxonomy): domain Eukaryota; kingdom Metazoa; phylum Arthropoda; class Insecta; order Lepidoptera; family Noctuidae; genus Amphipoea; species Amphipoea oculea. The sequence goes on from OX243884.1 coordinate 1,154,088, forward strand.
TGACGGTCATCGAAGCACAAATACATGAGTAAATAGCTGTACAAATTTGAATTTGGAATTCCTTACCAAAGAGGAGAAATTCGTGATTAAAGTGGCCAGTACGAAAAACGCCAATTTCATATGTAAGGACCTAATAGTAACGTCAATAAAAAAAATTTGATTCCTCATATATCCGAAAATACCACATGTATGTTCCGCGATTTTTGATAGTTTAGGAGGTATGAATATTTTTTTTAATTTTTGGGGAAATTCTTCACTCAGGACATGATTCGAAACCGATTCTGATTGATTCTAGTAGACATTTTTCGTCGGGAATAAAAAAAAACTTGTTTCATAGAAAAGTGACCCACGCGGTCAAAATGTATGGAAGAGCATTTTTTTTTTTAATAACCCCCGAATAATTTCAGCGCAGAGGGGTTCAGAATCATGATCTGAATCCATGGTCCCTGTCACCGCCAATATACAGACTTCCAAACTACGAGATGATTTGACCATCAGAATTTTAAAAGTTTGTTCCATCAATTTATACAAATATGGCCTTTTTTTGTTTATGGGAAATCATCAAATGACTCCTCCCACTCTGGGTGGAGCGGAAGGAAGTGTCAGACTCTTACTGACTAAAACCCACCCGTGTTCCTTCCCTAGCACTTTATGTTCCGGGGTAGCGGTAACCCTTTCGGACAATCCCGCTAACCATACAAACATGGCCTGACTCCAAGATCCTCCCAACCTGAGTCATTAATTGCTCACTAAAGCATTACCCTAACGAATGACTTAATGACGACAATACAAAAATACCTTTCCTCTTTGTATGACACACATGTATTGTGTAGTTCACTACCGACGTACGACGACGATAAATATTTATGTTCGTCAGCAACAGGTTATGTCACCTGCACGTCATATGCCGTTTAATTACTGGCGCAGGCGCAATGTACACTTAAATGCCAAGAGTTCAATTAAGTGCCCTAGCTGCATTGGCGACGGCGACAATGAAGTCGAAGATTCTAGGGGCCACTTGCTCATTCAAAAAGGTAACATCGTCATTCTCCTGCCGATAGCATAATCATCCTATAATGTTCCTACTGCTGGGACACAGGCCTCCTCTGTGTGAGAGGGAGTGGGTTACAATCTACCACGCGGGCCCAGTGCGGGTTGGTAGGTGTCACATGTCTTCGATTTCGTTTTTGTTCTAGGATATGCCGGTTTCCTCACGAATGGTTTCCTTCATCGTTTTGAGTAGGTACAGTGATGAAATTGAATACACAAAGTGCCTGCCTGGGTTCGAACTCACGACCTCTACACTCGTAAGTCGGGGCGGATACCACTTGGCCAGAACTGATTATTATCCTAATTTAGGGTCGGTTCACATCTGACGGAAAATGCGTCGGGCGTAACTTCGATTGCGTCTATTTATTCGCTCGACGCACAAACGCATCATCGGTTGCGTGTGAAAGGTTGAATGTTTTATCATACAGGGTGAAATTGAACAAATGCGACAAATCGAAATGGGAGATTGTACTCGTCATTATTAACAACTTTTACTATGGGACCAAACCTGAAATCGCGAAAAAAAAATCAGCTGTTCCCTACATTTATGTTCGCATAACTCGCCAAAATGTAGGGAACAGCTGATTTTTTTTTTCGCGATTTCAGATTTGGTCCCATAGTAAAAGTTGTTCATAATGATGAGTATAATCTCCTATTTCGATTTGTCGCATGTGTTCAATTTCACCCTGTATAATTGTCTGTTCTGGCGTTACGCGACGCATCTTCCGTCAGATGTGAACCGACCCTTATTTGGGGTCGGCGCAAAATGTCTTTTTCTTCCATACTTCTCTATTAGTCGTCATCTCGGTAGCCACTTGTCCCCCTGTTTTAACCATATAATCTTTCACACAGTCCATCCATCGTTTCAATGGTCTTTCGTCTTCCCTTTTAGACATCCACATTCGTACTCAAAACATTCCTCACGACATTTTCCTCTTTCAAATAAGATAACATCAACTGGGTTTATTCCCCGGAACGTGTAAGCAGAGAAGTTGGTGGGTAGGTATACTAGGTATAAAACATTCACATTAATTAGTCGGTTATATTATGGTCCTACCTACTATGTAATACGGTAAACTTATTGCGAAAAATTTCCAAAATAGCATAACATTATCAGCCTATAATGTTCCCATTGCTGGGACACAAGCAACAGTGGCTGTAATCCACCACGCGGGCCCCGCCCAGTGCGGGTTGGTAGATGTCACATGTCTTCGAATTTTCGGTTCTAGGACATGCCGGTTTCACGATGTTTTTCTTCACCGTTTTGAAAGCAGTGGAGATGAAATTATGTACACGAAATAAAGCTCCTGTCTGGGTTCGAAGCTACTACTCGTAAGTCGGAGCCGTTACCTGCAGCCACAACCTAGCAGCCTAGCAGTGACAACTACCATTAACTACAGGGTTTTTCAGCAAGAACTTTGTTTTTCAATTGGGGCAACACCAACAACATGACAGTTTTGACATTTAGTTTTTTGATATATTCGTAGTAGATGCTTTGGCAATTGTTAGAATGAATTCAATTTTGCTCGAAAATGGAATTAAAGTAATTAAAATCCACTATGAAAATGGTGGTTCTGTTAAAGTTAATTTCGTAAAATTCGTGATATTTTCGGACAACATAATCGTCTGTCACTGGATTATTTTTTGTAGGGTTATGTTACGGACAGAGTCTATACGGAGCCAATAGAATCGATTGCAGCCTTAAAACTCAAAATCCGTGATGTGATTAACGAAATAACTAGACCCGCCATTTTGGCAAAAAGTGATTAAAAACTTTGATGAAAGAATTGACATCTGTCAGCGTGGTCGTGGTGGACTTTTGCCAGATATCATTTTTAATTCATAATTGCCAAACTTTTCTCTTCGTAATACAATAAAAATTTGAGTCATCTTCATCTAAATTGTTTGTTTTATTTTGTTTTAGAAAACAAAGTTCTTGTTGAAAAACCCTTTATAAACCTATGATCCACAATAAATTATTTGAATTTGAATTTAAAATATTTATTTGCAGCTCATTTCACGATTCACGACACATCGATTTAAAAGCTGTCTTAACAGCATAAAAGAAGTTAACATAAAACATTGAGATTATGGTCCAGAACATCATGATTTATTATGTCTAGAACGAAATCGGACAAGGATTTAGTGTATGACGTCATATGAATGAAAATCAGATAACAGTCTGGAATTCATAATGAAATTATTCTGAATACTTATTCGGGTCGGCTTAATAATATCATGATTGAACTATAAGACCGTCTCATCCGCCCTGACTCGGATACTTTATTGTCTTAGGGGCCGTCTCCACGAGCGAGAGAATCGCGGCGCTAGTCTCGCCGTGCCATCAAATTTTCGCCGCGATGATATCGCCGTGTGGAGGCACGTTCTAAGAGAGTGTATAGAAATACGTGGCACGACGCTAATATCGCCGCGATTCTGTCGCTCGTGGAGACGGCCCCTTAGAGGGTTTATTTTGCTCTTTAAGGTCTAGCCACTTCGAATTTGATAAACAGTCTAGCATAATCACCCTAATACATTTCCACTGCTGGAACACAGCCCTCCTCTCTGTGAGAGGGAGTGGGCCATAATCCACCACGCGGGCCCAGTGCGGGTTAGTAGATGTCACATGTGTTCGAATTTTGGTTTCTAAGACATGCCGGTTTCCTTACAAAGTTTTCCTTCACGGTTTTGAGGTCAGTGGTGATGAAATAATTTACACAAAGTAAAGCGCCTGTCTGGGTTCGAACTCACGACCTACAACTCGTAAGTCGGGGCAGTTACTACTGGACCACCACTGCTCAAACAGTCTACCTAATGTAATACAGTCTTTTACCTATCCAAAGGAAAGTACCAAGTTACCAGAAACATCAAGAATTTGCAGTGTCTCATGCCTGAAATAACTCATGACCCGCTCTACCACTATGTACGTACTTAGTCGTATATCATCTGCCTAGCCTTTTCCCAACTACGTTGGGGCCGGCTTCCAGTCTAACCGGATGCAGCTGAATACCAGTATTTTACATGGAGCGACTGCCCATCTGACGTCCACAACCCAGTTATTGGGTAATACGATACCCTTTGGTAAGACTGGTTGTCAGACTTTCGGACTTCTTACGACCCGTAACGACTGTCAAAGATCCACAAATGACAACCGAGACCAACGGCTTAGCGAGCTTTCCGAGGCACGGAGGGGTCTCGGTATGTTATGGATGGTCACCCATCCACGTACAAACCGCGGCAAGCATAGCTTAACGTGATCGATCGAACCGTGCGGCTGTTATTAGGTACAAGCCCCTCACTCAATCTTAATCGAATAATTAACACCTACATAAATAAACCTGTCACCACGACCCGCACAAAGACGAATCAACTGACAATAAGTCGGAAGTGCATAAACGAACAAGTGAAGGTTTGACGAGGTAGGTAGGACATTGACAGCGCCTTTATTCCGTAGCAGTAAGGGCGGTTTTTTCATAGTTCAAGTGTTACTGGTTGATGGTACAGTCGCGTCGCACGTGCTTCGCAAGCGACTCATTTAAAACGCAATTAGTCGCGGCGTGAGAGATGAACAATGCTGAGACGACCTTCGCTTCGTCGCCCGGACATTTCACTTCAATTGTGTGCACAGCAGTACTGTGGCCCTTATGACGCAGGCTATTTTATTCGATGACTTATAAATGAGAGGCAATAGGCTAATTGTTAACTTTATTCGCGTAGATGCTGCGTTAGGGTTGCGATTAAGCAGCCTATACGTTCGACAAACGCCTACGCCAAACGTGACGAGTGCTTAATATAGTCTAGACAAAAATTACTTGTTTAATTTGCCGAAAGAATGATAACAGTTTGACATTGACCGTTGACCTTGACAAGAAGTAGAAGGAAACGTCTCATCAAGTAAGGTCTGAGACAAATCTTAATTAACTTGACCCCGAAATCGAGTTAAATTGTCTCCACGGTAATAATCTGTGTCGAGCCAAATTACGCCGAAATTCTTTCCCTAATTCCGCCAGACCGAATGTCGTTGACCGACTCCGAATCATAATATTATCTACTAACTTCTGCCCGCGACTTCGTCCGTGTGAAATTTCTTGCTCCCCGACCCACCCCGTCGCATCACATCGCATCGCCTGCCCGCGCTATTACTTCGTTTTCGCTTGGCGTTCTTTCTGACTTGTTTTTGTATTCTTGCTAGGCTTCTAAGGGTCCTAGCGTGATTTTAAATGGCATACAGCCTTCCTCAAGGATTAGGCTATCAAATGCAAAATTAATTTTTCAAATCTGACTGGTAGTTCTAGAGATTAGCGTGATCAAACAAACAAACTCTTCAGCTTTATTATTAGTATACAGGGTGAAATTGAAAACATGCGACAAATCGAAATGGGAGATCGTACTCATCATTACGAACAACTTTTACTATGGGACCAAACCTGAAATCGCGAAAAAAAAAAACAGCTGTTCCCTACATTTTGACGAGTTATGCGAACATAAATGTAGGGAACAGCTGATTTTATTTTTCGCGATTTCAGTTTTGGTCCCATAGTAAAAGTTGTTCGTAATGATGAGTACAATCTCCCATTTCGATTTGTCGCATGTTTTCAATTTCACCCTGTATAGACATAGATCCGTAATAAGAAAGATAAAGATACTAAACATGTGGCGAAGATAATTGGATTCCATACCCTAGTCAGACGGAATAGAGAAATTAAATTATTCTGTCAGCAGGATAATCCAGGACAAGAACAGAGTGGATGCCATTAGACTTGTGTGTTAATATTTTACGCCGACGATGATACGATAAACTCGCACCATGCGAGGTAGTTTTTTTTTAGCCTATATTGTGTCCCACTGCTGGGCAAAGGCCTCCCCGTATTCCTTTTAAACCTCCCTGTCTTGTGCGATCTCTGGCCACGTTGGTCCTACAAACGTTCAAGACATGTCCAAAAAATTACTTTTTATGTGAAAAAGTCAACTCAACGGCTGTATTACAAAATAAGATTTATCTAGAAAGTTAGAAACCCAGGTTTAATCCATCGAACCTTTTTCAAATTTCGAACTTTATTCCGATAACGATAAAGTTCTAAATACAACACCAGATTTTAAGCCCTAGTCTATGCCTTGTCTATGTCGACGTATTGTCAATTTTGTATTAAGAACTTTATCTTAGTCTGAATAAAGTTCTAAATACAATTACTGGCTGAAAGGTTTAAGGTTGGACCAAAGTTGAAATTCATTTTGTAATGAGACGAAAAATGTTTAGAATAACTTGATTAAAACCTTACCTTACATTGTTTGGACTTATAATATTAAGCAAAACGAATAAATAAAGAAGTTAACGAAGGCTGTGCCAACACGGAAGTGTAGCCTGGGCCAATGACTATGAGGACAGCCGCCGGGAAGTCCGCTGACAACTCTGCATCGTCAACAGTTTTTAGTTATACCGCTGACTGTTGTTGACACACTCATCCTGAGAGGAAGTCGGAAGTACATTTGTATGCTCGTCGTGTAAGGGGTGGGAGTCATTGGTCTAAGGAATACAAGCAGAGCTATGAATCCATACTAATATTATAAATGCGAAAGGATGTCTGTCTGTCTGTTACCTCTTCACGCTTAAACCGCTGAACCGATTTAGATGTTTAGTGTAGAGATAAGTAGTTTGAGTCCCGGGAAAGGACATAGGATACTTTTTATCCCGACATTCCCATGGGATCGAAACTTATGCGGGTGAAACCGTGTGGCGCTGCTAGTATAATATTTTATTGTTAAACAACCCTTTAGCTAACTCATGTTATCCACACGTGTAAGCTGAATAATGGCTCTAAGCACTATTGTATTAACTTTCCTTTAATTTAAAGGAAAGTTAATACAATAGTGCTTAGAGCATTGTAAGGGATAATTGTAAGCTGAATTACGGCCGAACCCAATTACCTACGTATCTATCACCAGTTTTGGCATAGTAGCGGTAGAAAACCAATCTCCGTATACCGTCCCAATAATCTTATATCAGTAGCGATCTGTATGATCATATTATACTGACAGTTATAATTATACTGGCTACCATCAGTAGCTATCTGTCAATAGGTTATTGGGTTCGGCCGTTATAGGCCGACCGCTTAACTGAGACGTTGCCTGAGGTAGCTGAGCGGTGCGGGAGTGATGATATTTGTCACAAGTTGACGAATCACTGAGCTCTCGCATCATGTCACCACACCCCTCCCGCACCGCGCTGCTACCTCAGGCAACGTCTCAGTTAAGCGGTCGGCCTATAGTGTGAATGAGTAGCTCCACCCACCGAATAAACTGTGGTAAGGACTGAGTTTAGGCAGATATTTAACAACCTTCCATAGATAATAATCTATGGAAGGTTGTTAAATATCTGCCTAAACTGTATATGCAAAGTTAGAGTCTAGCTTTCTTCTTCTGTCTAAAGCACGGTGTTTAAAACTAGTTTTTTTTTTTTGTACAACTTTTTAATGCTTGCGGAGTTTGCCTGTAAGTGATTGTTGCACTGTTTAGCATAAAATCAGTGTAAACAATTATTGTTAGTGAACCAAAAAAAAAAAAAATGTTTACAAGCTTTTTTTACCCAACTGCCAAGAAGGAGGGGTCGCTTATCTTTGTTGTAAGCTGTATTTTACAAGTTGCTTATGTTAGTAAACCTTGCTGCAAGTCGACTTTAAACAGTACAAGACGCCAACATGCAAATTATACCTTGTAATTGAACATTTAGCATTAAGCATGCATGTATGCAAAACATATTATATCTCGCTAGCATCAGTTTTAACCGAATGTAAAACCTAGTGACGTATGTAAATCGCCTTGATCTAATGACCCGTTGGGGGGCAGGCGGTAGGTACAACGAAGTAAACTACGCTTTTTTATGTATCTTTTGTCTATCAAGTCAGCTGTGTCAAGGACCCTTCTTGTTTTAAACTTTACTTCCGTCCGTGCTGGTTTAGAATTGAAATAACTGCTTGGAATATTATTAGCGCTTCTTTCTTTACTCAGTTTTTGACATTGAGAAGTAACTGTGATTCTAGCCGAATGTTCAACGTACCTAGCAGTGTATTTTTAACCGACTTCAATAAAAGGAGGAGGTTGTTTATTCGGTTGTATTTGTTATCTCAGAACTCCGTCGTTTATAAACCGATTTGAAAATGTCTTCTTTTGTTTGAAAGGGTATATTTATAGGGTGGTCAAATTCTGAAGAGTGGTTTTTGAGTTAGCTTCAATAATACTTACGTATTTTTTCCACTTAGTGTATGTGTTACTGTTATTTACTTAGCAAGTGAAGATATACGATTTGTGTGCGGTAGGTAGGCACCACGGCGAAAAACGTGCAAAATCAAAACTTTATTACAAAACCAAACAACCGACTTCCAAAAAAAGCACTACAGACTGAAAAATAACTTGAATTTCGGAAGTCGTTGGCAAAAACAAAAATAAAAAACCAAAGACACCGACTTCCGAAATTAAAGTTATCTTTCACTCTGGTTCATGTTCAGCTGTAGCCGTTTGTAAAATGATAGTCTGATATAGTCTGTGTGCTGAATACATGAATGTCCTTGGCCCAACACATGTTATGTTTGGCCTTTGGCCGTATCTCCAGCACAGTCCTATATTTGGGATACGCAGTATTGTCATCTTGGACTATCAATCTCTATTTAAATTGCTGTTATGACAAATGTATGCACAATTAAAAGGAATTCGCTTTTAAGCGTCTTGTTCAGAATCGAGTCTGGGACTCAGCAGTCCCAGACTCGATTCTGAACAAGACGATTCGATCTCGATTGTGTTAGTGGGTAATTTCATGACCTTTCATTTCTACATAGTACAGACGCCAGCACATCAACCTACTACAATCTGTCAAATTTCTTCAATAGATTTTCAACTTTATCACTAAAGTATAAGGTTCAAAGTTGATTAGGAAAATTTGACAGTTTCGGGTAGGTTGATGTGCTGGCGTCTGTACATACAGTGTTTGCCGCACAGGCTGATCGATCAGGTTAAGCTACGCTTGCCGCGGTTGGTCTGTAGATGGACCAAGGCATGGAGGGCCATGCCTCGGAAAGCACGTTAAGCCATTGGTCCCGGCTGTCATTCGTGGATCTTTGACAGTCGTTACGGGTAGTCAGAAGCCCGAAAGTCTGACTACCACTCTTACCAACCAAGGGGTATCGTATTACCCAGTAACTGGGTTGTGGAGGTCAGATAGGCAGTCGCTCCATGTAAAATACTGGTATTCAGCTGCATCCGGTTAGACTGGAAGCCGACCCCAACACAGTTGGAAAAAGGCTAGGCAGATGATGACATATAGTTTTTATGTCTTTTTTTGCCATAACTGTATTAAACGTCATCGCTGTAGTCAGCCCCTTCCTCGGCATATCATCTATCACACAGTCCATCTATCGTTTCTTTGGTCTTGGTAGGTTTATTTAGATATTACTCTCGTGATCAAAAGTATATATTCATGCTAAGTCAGCACTATTGCGTATAAACCTACTTGGGACAAGTCCCAATTGTGGAATAAACTCTTACCTACAAGTACGTCATTCAGTGTTTTTGTTTTCCTTCCTTCCCGCTTTTTAGGCGTTTTATTGCAGGCTAAGCGTCAAAGTTATGACAAGACGAAATTTCCAAACACAAATGGTTTCTTGTATGTGTTACGATTACGATATTCTGATTTCAATAATAACTTTTTTACAAAAATTATTTTTCAATTTGTAGTGTCTTTTTTGGAAGTCGGTTGTTTTTTTTTTTGTAAATAAGTTTTTATTTTTCACTTTGAAGTTGTATTTACCCCACAAAAATTCGTATAACGCTACTTGCTATGTAAATATCAGTGACAGGAAGTCATTATAACATCGTCAAAATTTTACCTTTTTATAATCATAATAATATTAGTACAGATGAAAGGTACAAAAATAATCGCTAAAGTAATTCACGTACATGTGACAGATGCCATAATAACGTGACCTGGGAATCCGCTGTATATTTAATGTAGCTCAAACTGTAGCTGGCTATTGATTTTCCATCGAATGAATAAATCATTACCCCGTTCTAACGATCGTTATATGAGGCAAACGAACACTTGGCTTTCATTTCATGACGACACAACGTAAACAAGAGATAGCCATTTAGTGTCAATTAAATATTATCGTCAGTAACATTGAACTTCAAAGATATGGTTCATTATGAAAGCCAGTAGGTATGATGTTTATTTTGATCGTACAGTACGGCTGCTATCATTTCCATATACACCATAAAGGTCAATTTAACTTGATTGATGATGTGTGATCGCAAAAACGGTGAAGGAAAACATCGTGAGGAAACCGGCATCTCCTAGAACCAAAAATTCGAAGACATGTGACATCTACGAACCCGCACTGGGCCCGCGTGGTGGAATACGTCCAATCCCTCTCACAGAGAGGAGGCCTGTGTCCCAGGAATGGGAACATTATAGGCTGATTGTAATGATGTGAGTGAATGGTATGGAAATTATGGTCATCATCATTCTGTGATAATCTACTGCTATTTTTCTTCTTCTTCGTGTCGCTGGCACGACAGCCCACCAATGCTTCGCCAATTCCACGGCGTTTTAGGTCAATTTGGTTGCATGTTTCAGGGCACAGAGGCCAGGATTATAGTCAGGAGCATAGTTTGTGACACAGCTCCACATCCACACCCTGCTGCCGTTCCGTCAAGGTAGCCTCACTTTGCGAGGTTCGACTTACTTCCCACTTGGGTACGGAGACGGTTCAGGGACTTCTAAGTGGACCACGGAAGGCTACACCCTGCAAGAAGATGCTGGTTTGGTGGGGGAAAGATATCCTGCCATAGTTTGCATCTGGCAACGGGTAGAGACACTGCCGATTCTAAGAAACTGTGCCGGCTTTTTAGCCGTTGCGTTGGTAGTTGAGCGCCAAATAGAGGGTGTCTAGTGTCAGACTCCTGTTTGTGTTTCTCCACTGCGCTTCCAACTTCTCTACGGGCTTGTAGTGGACCAATTGTGGGATCTACTGGCTAGGTCATTAGTAGATTGAAGTTTTACGTAGATAACATCAAATCATTTTCCATTAGGATGACAGGTGGAGTATACAGATGTGATATAGAGCTCCTCCATAAAGAACTCTGCTATCTACTGCTGAAACTGGGTTGGTGATATTGAAGCGATCGTAGGAAAAATCTGGGTAGGCATGATCAATGCAGAAAATTCTAGAATCCATACTAATATTATAAATTCGAAAGTAACTCTGTCTGTCTGTATGTTACCTTTTCACGCCTAAACTGCTGAACCGATTTACATGAAATTTGGTATAGAGATAGTTTGAGTCCCGGGAAAAGACATAGGATATTTTTTATCCCGATATTCCCACGGGATCGAGACTTATGCGGGTGAAACCGCGGGGCGCAGCTAGTAATTAAGAATGGATCTTCCAGGCAAGACTGATCTATACCTAACATTGTTTTATTATTACCCGACTGCCCCAGAAGTAGGGTAATGTTTAATTAATACGTGTTTGTTTGGGTTTTGTTACTAGTTTGGGAAATTCCGAAACCAACTCTGGCTTACTGATGAACAGAATCTGTCTCCTGAAAAAATAAATCTGTAAAACCCAACAACAGTTTCTTCTAACCAAGAATAACACGTTTATGCTCACTAGTTCCTTCGCGTAGTTCCTTTGAAGGAACTACTGAGAATTTTTGTATCAGTAGTTCCTTTGAAAAAGTTGAAGGAACTACTGAGACTAAATATTTCCGTTAGCAGTTCCTTTGAAGGAACTACTGAGAACTTTTTGATCAGTAGTTCCTTTGCAAAAGCTGAAGGAACTACTGAGACTAGATAGTTCCTTTAGCAGTTCTTTTGAAGGAAAGAACGGATTTAACCAAAATCAATAACGAACTCAAACTCAAAGCATTTATTTCAATTAAAAGAACTGCTAAAGGAACTATCTAGTCTCAGTAGTTCCTTCAGCTTTTGCAAAGGAACTACTGATCAAAAAGTTCTCAGTAGTTCCTTCAAAGGAACTGCTAACGGAAATATTTAGTCTCAGTAGTTCCTTCAACTTTTTCAAAGGAACTACTGATACAAAAATTCTCAGTAGTTCCTTCAAAGGAACTACGCGAAGGAACTAGTGAGCATAAACGGAATAACATACGTTATCGCGACCCGTTTTCTACATTGTATAATATACATATACTATTTTGTATTATTTACTTTGACGTTACTTTTTATCGTAAACCGGCGCAGGCGCAAAACTTTCGTGGCGCGAGATAAGGAAAGAGGCACGCGAACAAACAGGTTTCGTACCGAGATGTTATGCCTTCGCTTACTTTAGGTAAAAAATATCGTTAACATACTTAATACATTAAAAGGGTTACCATTAAGAGAGCTATGTATGCATGAGGACCGGAATGTTGGAAGAATTTTTGTTTTATAGGACCAAAAAGATTTGTCGATGCTGGCTGATCAAAAGTTTTGGGAGCCTGAAATAGCATGCATTAATCTGATGATAATTCGATTGAAAAGGTATCATGGGCATATTTGAGCTGCCGAGCATCATTTCTAAATCCATTTTCTTTTATTTAGAAGAGATAATATCATTTATTTATTTATGTATATTTATTTAATACTTACTGATGAAACGTAATGTTACGTTGTCGTGTTTATGTCTCGGCAATGTTAATTAATTATTGTATGGGTGGCTAAGTAATATCAGCCGCACGGGTCGATCGATCAGGTTAAGCTGGGCTTGCCGCGGTTGGTCCGTGGATGGGTGACCATCTTTACATACCACGATCCCTCCGTGCCTCGGAAAGCACGTTAAGCCGTTGGTCCCGGCTGTCATTCGTAGACCTTTGACAGTCGTTACGGGTCGTCAGAAGCCCGAAAATCTGACAACCAGTCTTACCAAGGGGTATCGTATTACCCTGTAACTGGGTTGTCGAGGTCTGATAAACAGTCGCTTTATGTAAAATACTGGTATTCAGCTGCATCCTGTTAGACTGGAAGCCGACCCCAACATAGTTGGGAAAAGGCAGGCAGATGATGATGATGGAAACAAGTTTTTCTAACTGAACAGACACCGATGCTGCTGGGCAGTTTGTTCCGCCACTTCTTCTTCCCAGCTAAAGCACTAGGAAGATGGTGAAGGGCGGGCGTTTTAGGGACTGTCTTACCACAGAATACTTAAAGTACTACGTACAGAAAGGACACTCCGTTCCCCGCACTAACATCAGTTACCGCACTTCACCCCGCACTTCGGCGTATTCGTCGCAGTTCTTTAACAAGAGCGCTCGCAAGCACAAGTACCTCACGCACGCATTCATACGTCTACAAACGTCATTTTTTAATGTAGTAGTAGTAGGTAATTATTTTGCAAGCGTTGTATGGAGTGTCCGGGGTGTGGTCTTACACAGGAAGATTTTTTTATAACCATCCAAATTTTTACAGGGTGTTCTACCCATGAATATGAACAACTTTCACTATGGGACCAACTCTAAAATCACGAAAAGAAATCAGCTGTTTCACACATTTTGGTCAAGTAGGTATTGAACTTTTGTATTAAACAGCTGATTTTTTTTTTCGTGATTTCAGATTTGGTCCCATAGTGAAAGTTGTTCATATTCATGGGTAGAACACCCTGTAAAAATTCGGATGGTGATAAAAAAAAATCCTGTATAATGTGCTGATTCTCGGTCTAATTTGTATGATTTTGAAAACACTGGTAAAATCACAAGCACATGACAATGGCACTTGTCAACTTTGTCTCTGGCAGAAAAACGTTAAATGACATAAAGGGCAGAGTCCTAAGTGTACGTAGGCTACGAACTATTGCCGTTTTATTATGCAGACCTTGTCCTTTAATAGAAGAACAGACATCTACCAGCTCTGATTTTAAACGAACTTTTCGGCAACCTAGGCACGAAAGCTGTATCTTTGGCTTTTTTTTTTACTCTGTAGTCACTAAAGTCGGACTTTTAATTAGCTGCAGTAATATCACAGCTTATGCGTTACCAAGTTTAAGGAAATTTAAATAGTGATGTGACAAAATAATCGATTCATTCAATTAGCATTCAGTTCAAAATCGATCAAAGTTAAATTGATTTTATAAAACAGACATATTTTTATCAGATCAATACAAAGATTACTTGATTGTTTACGGTTAAATCAAAATTGGTAAATTTCAAATGTCTAAATTTAAAACAATGTTTCATTAATGACATCACTAGTAGAGATAGTGTGGCAACATTTTTTAACGAAATAACAGTAAGAAGTGTCATTTAACTACGGCTAATTAAAAGTCGAACCATAGGTCTACCTAGTGATTAGTGTTTCAGGTTGCAGATTCAGTAACATGCGCGGTCCGAGGGGGGGGGTCGTGGGGGTCATGACCCCCCCCAAAATCATTCAAGCTGCAAGAGTCTGAATGATTTACTTGCCTTACTAACTTAAAACTGTACTTGAGCCACGAAAACCACGATTGGCATATTCAAAAACATTAAGACCATCGGCCGACTGCCGACTGAAGTAAAAATGAAATGACAGTGGGTTTTTTAACGCGCCTAAAAATATTTTCCTTTAAAAAGCCTGTTACAAAAATATAGAATCCATAGGATTCAAGAGCGAGCGAAGCAAACTCGGGATATTGGGCACCCCGCTCGTACGTAAGGTTGAAAGGCTTAGGTAAGCCCAGATTCCAAAACCTAAACTGCTGTAAAACGAGTTTAAGCTTTTCGTCGTAATTCTATAAAGTAAGTTCTCTTTTTGTGTGATGGGTAAAAGAAAACAGAGACTATTCAAGGTGGGGTGCTAAAATTTTCAGGCTCGCTACGCTCGGTCTTGGAAGTTCTTGAGCTTTTCTTCAAAAGTTGACAAAGCAAGTAATTCCTAGTCCTTTTGGAATGATCGAAAGAAAATTGAACCTATCAAAAGTGCAAAATGCATGCTATCAAATGTGAAAAATTTTCGAGTTTGCTTCGCTCGCTCTTGCATTTTAGATTCTGATAGTTGCTTGAGCTTGCCTGCATAAGTCGACAATGTAACTCCTATTTCTACTTGAAAATATAAAACAAAACCTAATCAAACAGAGGGTTGTAAAAATTTTCGAGCTCGCTTCGCTCGCTCTCCCCACCCTACCCAATCTACCGTTCTAATACATACGACTAATTTGGCAGCATTTAAATAACACACTCCCTATGTAAAGACTGAATAGCATAAGTAATGTTGAGCTGGATGTGTACATGAACCTTAACGTATCATCACGCCTTTAATCCCCAAAGGGTTGGGCAGGGGTGTACCTTCATATAGTACTACACCAACATTTCGCCAGTTGTCATAGAGGGCGAGCCTACTGCCGCCAACCGGGCACAAATCCAGACTCCAGGCTGCTTCTGAGAAATTTCTGATAGAAAAACCCTTTAACACTTTACCCGACCTAGGAATCGAACCCAGCTAGGACCTCATGCTCAGTAGTAACGCTTGCGACCACTAGACCAACGAGGAGACGTACCTCCCTTAAAATATTCCTCGGCACCCATGATGACCCCCCCCAAAATCTTGGGCTGCGACCGCGCCTGTTCAGTAACCGAAACTATGGTATTTGAGAAAGGCGCAAGCAATTTTGACGTTTAAAGTCCCCTACACCCTTTAATCCCCAATGCATTTTTGTATAAAGAACAAGTCACTGAATCAGGATGTTTTGTTGTACTGTTTAGTCTATGTCTCAATGACTACAACAAAATTAACAATGGCGGGAAGGCAATGCCGATAAATTGAGCGCACTTTAATGTTACGAGAGTACACAATGGAACAATTAAATACAAAGGTTCAAAATGTTCAAATAATTGGTAAGTACAGGTGTCGCAAGCGTGACGGCTTAACAGGGATTGGAATTTCCAACACCCAGGGTCGGTTTCCTATACAGGTGAGAAGCTAGGTACACAAAAAAAGGGTGGACTTTTAGGCCGTTTTCAGTGCTCTCCTGGCGGTCAGGACTGACGGTCAGTGCGTACGCATGCACTATGCGTCCGTATGCGGACGCGGTCAGTGCTGCTCAGAATGCACGCATGGTTTCTATGGCGATAGCTACGGCAGACCGACGTCAGTCCTGACCGTCAGGAGAGCACTGAATACGGCCTAAAGTGGGTGATCGACGGGCGAGCCGTATACCGCGGTTTTGGAGACGACGGTTTTTACTCGCGAAATTGTGGCTCGTAGGTGCTGATCGACTAGCGAGCAAAACAGTCGAGTGTGAACCGCAAATGAGGCAATATGTCTTGTTCGAAGATTGAAGTTTTTTGTTACCTCGGTATAGCATACCACGAAATGAATAAAAAAAGCGAAGACGCCCTAAAGTTTGGGTTAAAAGTTGGATCCAAAGAAGACAACAGTTGTCGCATACCCATTTGATCCGCGAATTGCTAGCGCTGTCGCGGAAAATTGTCGGCTTGGCTCGTCAGTGGTGATCGACACGCGGTCTTGCGCAGCGTGCCGAGCAAAAAATTAAACATAACAAACGAGCCGCGAGCCGGGCTCGTTGGTTTTTAATACCGCGGTATTGCAATGATCCACGGCCGAGCTTTACCGACGAGCCATAAAACGGCGGTTTTACTCGCCCGTCGATCATGGCCTTTAAAGGCATTTTTCCGGAAAGTGAAAACAAAACACCATAAAAATGTACTCACACTTCAGCCTCTCAGTCCTAGGCCCCCTGCAAGCCGCACTGAGTCCACAGCACAGCTCCTTGAAGTCCACATGTCCGTCCCTGTTCTCATCAAAGGCTAGGAAGGCCCCGGCAACCGCGGCAGCTGGGAGTGGTGGTGATAATAGTGGTGATAAGCTCTCGGCGTCTAACTGGCCGGTGGGGGCTGCGTTGCGGAGTGTCCAGAAACATTTTTCTAGCTCTATTATATCCTGGAAAGGGGTTAACAGTTAATCTGCGTTCGCGATTTACTTACCAAACATGTAAACAAATATGTTTTTGGGAAAATAACATTAATTCCTACATCATAAAGTTCAGTTTACTTTACAACTTCAAACATTTTTATAACTTTTTCAATAGTGCTAGTCACTCTGAAATAAACTTAATTTGCACTAAAACAATGTTGATATTTGTTTAAACGGACTCAACATCAATTGGAAACAACAATTTGAACAGACCTTATGTCTAAGGCTCCAACAGGACAAAAATGTGTTTTCTTTATACAAGAATAAAATTATGCACCAATCATTTTTCATATCATCATAACAGTCGGTCTATTCTGTAAAAATCTCACCGTAAGACTTAGGTGAAGTGAGCTGTCATTCCACCGGATTGACCCTACATTCACTTTATTGACTTCAAACTCACTTCACCTGAGTTTTTTACAGAACAGAGCGACAAGTATTCAGAGGAAAAAAGCAATGTAGTGAGTTCCTGTCACAACATTTCGCATGACACTTGGTCAAATATTTTCTACCCCAGAAGTAAAGGCAATCTCAACATTTGAAAGCAACCATCATTGATGCACAACATGGATGGAAAGCAGCAGATGAAGTGATTTTTTACTCCGTTGGTGAAATTACCGTATGGCGTTCCAGTGTGAGGATAAATAAATAACTAAATAAATAAATTGTAGTATTCACAGAATTCGTTTTCCCGTAGGTATCATTATTGCGTATATTTTTTTTGGTCTACATACCAATTCCATAAAAGGAAACATAAATATGCTATGTAGGTATGTAATGTTATCAAATGCGGTAAAGGTTTCATTTCAAATCAATCCGGCAAGGCGAGCTATTCAAACAATTTCAGAAGGCCAATTCCCGTAATTAAAAATGTTCAAAATCTAGTCTCAGACCGCAGTCTCATCTCGGCGACAAACGAATGTCAAAATGTAGGGAATTAGAGTTATTTTTGACAGATTGAGACTGAGATCAGACTGTGAACGTTCTTAAAAGAATTCCCAATCTGGTATTACACCGAATGTTTTTTTTTTTTTTTTCTAGCGAGTATGGTTAAGTTTAAAACTAAATTCGTTAATCCACCACGGACCTCGGACCTCTGTTATTTAATTTATACATAAATGACGTATTCAATATATTTAAACATTCTAAATTTATTCTTTATGCAGATGATAAGAAAATTTATAAAATTATTACTAAACCAGAAGATTGCCTGGAACTACAAAATGATATCAACAGCCTGTGTGATTACTGTAAAAAAAATAGTCTGTTCCTTAACGTAAAAAAGTGCAATATTATAACATTTTCTAGAAAGACGAACTCGATAAAATATAACTATAAGATCAATAATGACCATATTAATAGCACTCGCACCTCGGTCACTACCGAGGTGCGGGACCTTGGGGTCCAACTTGATAGTAAGCTTATCTTTGACTCTCACATTTCCACTATGACCAACAAGGCATTTCGCATGTTGGGATTCGTACTAAGAGTTGGCAAGGATTTCAAACATAAGTCAACATTGATACTTCTTTATAAAACACTTGTAAGGTCGATTCTCGAATATGCTTCAGCGGCGTGGAATCCCCAGTATGCAGTTTATATAGAACAAATCCAAAAAGTGCAAAATAAATTTACTAAGCACTTGAATTGGCGATTTAACTTTGGAACTGATCATTTACCTAGGCTTCAGAAACTGGAGGAACGTCGTGCAGAGCGAGATCTAGTTTATCTATATAAAATTATTAGAGGCCAATTGGACTCCCCTTATCTTCTCAGCAAAATAAGTTTTGGATGTCCACGCTTAAATGCACGCAAAAGAAGTCTTTTCCAAATTGGTTTCTCCCGAACCAATTATGGCAAGAATACTTTTATTAAAAGAGCGTGTCGTCTGTACAACGACACGATTTCATTAAAAGCAAATCAAGATTTAGATATTTTTCACCTTTCTCTACCCAAATTCAAATTTTGTATTAGAAATATTTTGGCATCGAAATTTAAATAATAATAATGTTATATGTTAATATTAAATTGTAAATTTTGTAAATTTTAACGGTGTGAATATCTGGTTGTTGTTACATTTAGTCACATATAATTTACTTGTATAATAATCTGTGGAAACTGTTTCTGGATTGTGTTGAGCTAATTGTATATTTACTTATGTTTGTTATTGCATCTGTTTGTTTCCCAAATAAAATAAAATAAAAAATAAAATAATTTTCTTAAAAACTTTGCTCATTTTCCTGTAAACATTTTCCTTTAGGCCCAGTGCAGAATATAGTCCATCCAACAAAGAGATTGTAGAGTGCGTGAGCAAGGCCCTAAGCAATTACTTCAGAAAATTGTTCAGGGTGCTTAGAGAGTTAACATACTAAAAGTCCTGACATCTAGGGGGTGAGGCGGAGTGGGGGGAGGGGGTTAAAGTTCCCATTTTTCAGTTTTTCGCTAAAATCTTTTAAACGGTGCGTTATGGAGATAAAAAGTCTTCTACGCAATGAAAGCTTATAAAATTATGTACAACTTTTATCTTATACACTTTTTCACATTCCTACCTATTTTCGAACTACACATTCCGGAAAAGTGAAAATTGAAAAACTACTTGAATTGAACACTACCTTTTGTATACTACTTCCTTCACGTTATTTAGGGATAAAAAGTATCTTATATCTTAAATCAACTCCTACTATATCAATTGACAAAATTTTATCCAAATCTGTACAGCCGTTGGGATATCAAAACTTTTATCTACACTTGTCTTATACACTTTTTCCAAATTTTCACCAGTGTTCGAGTATCGTGCTCCGAAGAATGTGAAAATGGAGTTCATTTAGTGTGATGTGACAAGCATTACCGAATGTTAAATATGAGCTAGTATATATAAATGGTATAAATACTCTCCAAGCCACTGATGATGCCGACGTTCTTATCGTGAAGACTGTTGTGGAACTATCGACTTATAGTTCTGTCGCTGTCGTTGGTGAGGATGTGGACCTTGCTGTCCTTTTGATAGCTTTAACTCCTCCCACCCAAGACATTATTCTGCTGAAACCCGGCTGAGGAAAAACCAAAACAGTTGCACTGTCCACCCAAGAGATGCAGCAACATGGATTTGAGCACATCCTTTTCCTTCATTCATTTACAGGTTGTGACACAACATCTGCAACTTTCAGAAGAAGCAAAGTGGGTTTCTTAAAACTGTACTTGAAGTCAGATATTATCAAGGAAGCGGCTGCGATCTTTTACAAGCCCACCTCCACGCACAGTGAGGTTGAAGAGGCTGGGAAGATGTGCTTCCTCAAATGGTATGGCGCACCAGCAAGACTGATCTCCCTCAATGAGTACCGATACCAGTCATTCGTGAGATCAGTGGCAAATATTAAGCCTGATTTCAGCTCCCTCCCACCAACTGAAAACGCAGCTAAACAGCATTCGCGGCGCACTTACCACCAAGTGCAGCTGTGGCTCGGAAATGAGCTGCCTCCTCAAGAGTGGGGATGGAAACATGAAGGGGACAGCCTGGTGCCAATAACAACCGGAGATTTGCCAGCACCAGAGATACTAATAAAAACAATATTTTGCCGCTGCACGAAGGATTGTGGTAGTAGAAAATGTGGATGTCGGAAAGCAATGTTGAACTGTTCCGCGGCGTGCCTCCACTGCCAAGGGAATTGCCTCAACGGCGTGTCTGTTGACGTTGACGATGATGAAGACGACGTAGAGCCTCTTCAGCAAGTACCATCTACTGAGGATGAGGGAGCCTTGGAAAAAGAACCATTGTCAGGACCCTCACAGCCTAAACGAATTAAAAGATAATATGTATCAAAGATACAAGTTTTGATTACTCAAAGGCTGAACCGATTTGGATGAAATTCGTTATGATTAAAGGCTACTTTTATTCCGAAATAACGGAAACAAAGTAGCAGGCAACAGGTAGAGATTCATAAAAGTAGTTTTTTCGAAAATTTTCAATATTTTAGAATGTATAATGTATATGTAAAAAATGGGTAGTAATTCGAAAAAGTGTATAAGACTAAAGTTGTAGGAAATTTTATAAGCTTTCATTCCGCAGAAAACTTCTTTTCTCTAAAACATACCGTTTTAAAGATATTAGCGAAAAACTGAAAAATGGGAACTTTAACCCCCTCCCCCCACTCCGCCTCACCCCCTAGATGTCAGGACTTTTAGTATGTTAACTCTCTAAGCACCCTGAACAATTTTCTGAAGTAATTGCTTAGGGCCCTGCTCACGCACTCTACAACTCCTTATGGGTGATTTATTGAATGGACTAATATACCCACGCCGTATATCTAATTTCTAGGCCCATTGACTGTAACAAATTATCTGAATATTCTCATAATATTATCTAACAAGTTTTCCTTTGCCATGCAAATAGTTGAGGAAATGTCGTAGTCTTGCGTTTATGTAACAAGTTTTGTAGATAATTTGCAGATGTCTGAAGTTTCCTTATTCATGTCACCCTGACACGGAAAATTATACTTTCCACAATGTTAGCTGTATTCGTGAGTGACCTTGGGTAACTTATAACGAGCAAAGTTGGAATAGAAGTAGAAGTATGTTACCAGCGGGCTTGAATAGTATTGTAATGATGTAAAGAAAAAAGTACACCTTCTATAATATTTAAGGGATTACATCACCTAAAGCGCGGTCACTGTCGGACTGCATAGAAAAGAAAGAGAAGCGCGATGACACAACGCTTGTAATTTATTGCAAAATATGCAGCAATAATCTATTTACAAAAAATCTATCGTTTGGACTAAACAATTAAAATACTACTGCTTTAGTATGTTGTAAAAATCTGACAGAAAATCAGAATGATTGTATATTAGTTTGGTTTTTTAACCGACATTAAAAAAGGAGGTTCTGTATTCGACCCGTATGTATGTATGTATGTCCGCGATTTTCTCAAAAAGTAATGAACCGATTTCGATAATTCTTTCACTAATGTGATCGACATACTTTCAGGAAGGTTTTAGTATATAATACATTAGGTAATTATTCTTATGTACAAAGTTATATGCATAAATGTACTGCATCTCCGGCATTTCTATGCGAATTTTTATGATTCTTCTAGTCGGTGTCTTCAATTCTTCAATGCACTAATGTTAATTGAATTTGTGTGGGGTAGGTACAACTAAAAAGTGAAAAATAAAAACTTTTTTACAAAAAAAACCAACCGACTTCAAAAAAAAAACAATACAAAATGAAAAATAACTTTAATTTCGGAAGTCGGTGTCATAAAACGAAAATGCGGAATCAACGACACCGACTTCCGAAATTAAAGTTATTTTTCATTTTGTAGTGTTTTTTTTTTTTTGAAGTCGGTTGTTTTTTTTTTTTGTAAAAAAGTTTTATTGTAAAAATAAAGTTTTTAGAGGTATCTTCATGATTTTTTTCTATAGTATCAAATTAGTTGTATTATGTTTTCAACACACTATCTGCCTAGCATATATCCTGAAGAATATCATATATTTTTCTGATTTTGTTTACTGTAGGCGATCATATACTTTTAGGCATTATAAAACTTGCGTTTTTTTGCATTTAGGTCCTATAGTCCCCTTAACTCTTTTCATATCTATATCTGCTTGTGTCCTTTTTTAACCGACTTTAAAAAAGGAGGTTCTGTATTCGACCCGTATGTATGTATGTATGTATGTATGTATGTATGTATGTATGTATGTTTGTATGTCCGCGATTATCTCAAAAACTACTGAACCGATTTTGATAATTCTTTCATTAGTGTAATCTGCATACTTTCAGGAAGGTTTTAGTATATAATACATTAGGTAATTATTCTTATGTACGAAGTTATATGCATAAATGTACTGCCTCTCCGGCATTTCTATGTGAATTTTGATGATTCTTCGAGTCGTGTCTTCAATTCTTCAATGCACTAGTGTTAATTGAATTTGTGTGGGGTAGGTACAACTAAAAAGTGAAAAATAAAAACTTTTTTACAAAAAAAAACAACCGACTTCAAAAAAAAAACACAACAAAGTGAAAAATAACTTTAATTTCGGAAGTCGGTGTCAAAAAACGAAAATACTGAACCAACGACACCGACTTCCGAAATTAAAGTTATTTTTCACTTTGTTGTGTTTTTTTTTTGAAGTCGGTTGTTTTTTTTTGTAAAAAAGTTTTTTCTATACTTTATTGCATAAAATTCAAAATGTTCCATTTAGTGCGAGTCGCTTAGAGAAAATAGTAGATTGTACAACTAAGGCATAAAAGAAGCTATTTTACCCCGAGACGTATATATCCACCCGAGCCGCAGGCGAGAGTGGATAGTTAAGTCGAGGGGTAAAATGGCTCGTTTATGCCTGAGTTATACACTCTGCTTTTCACTTCGATTGCGAGAAAATGAAACAGGCATAAAGTATACAGTACATAATTAATCAAAAATGTTGCATCCATAGCTAATTCCCGCCACCACAGATAATACCGCCACGAAACTTTTTAAAAGTTTTTTTTTTAATTTTCAACATTTGTCATTCGACTTGGGTACTTCATACTGCCAAAAAATTAAAACGTTTCTTTGCCTTTTTAAATAATAAATGACAACTATTTTACCTGATTTTATTAAATTAACGATAGAAAACACAGAAGTGGTATTTAAAGAAAATGAAATAAATCACAACTTTAGTCTGCGAAGTTTTATTGTGCGTGTGGCTGTTGGGCCTGATTACTTTAGTCTTAGAAAAAAATTTTACTTTATGCACTAGAACATAAAAAGCGATTTTATGTCGCCTAAGCACAACATAAACACGGACTTTTAGAGCATGAGAAGTGAAAAATAATATTATTTAAAAGTGACGCAAGTAAAGTGAATTGACTAATGAGCCAAAAATCGAATAATTTCCCATTACAACACTAGTTTAGATATCATCAATAATGTAAAAAAAAAACATTATCGTTTTCTGGTTGAAAGACCGACACTGAACGCTAAGCGCCACAGATAGCATATCACAATTATTGTGTAATACTCAGTTAAACTAGTGTCGAATTAACACTCACTTTCAAGTGCGCACACATTTTTATCAGTCAACTACACTCCATGGATAATAATGATGGTAATACTAATTGGAATTGATAACATTCTTAAGTTTTTCGATTTTTTTTGCCCCCTATTATTATGGAGTTAGAGATAATTTATTATTTATTTTTAATATAAAACGGCCCAGGCCAATTACATTAGTTAAAGACACAAACACATCAGTTAAGTACAATAACGAAAAGTATACAACTACTCGACAGTCATACGCTCATCTCACAATACTCCAGACATACTGGCAAGATCTTCCATTCATCCACAAACACATCACATAACAGTCAAACTTAGCGTCCAAGAGAGCTGAAAACCGCATCAAAATTGGACTAGTAGTTTTGAAGATAAATGGCAACATTGGTTTGCACAAACAAACAAACAAACGCACATCCTCTCACCCCAAACGCATATACCGTCTCCGTACCGTCGCGGGTAAAAATAGCCATCAAGTAGAGATAAACATTCGTAGATTTAAAAAAAAGAGTGATGATAAATAACATAATAATTATAAGTAAATAACATATTATAAATAAAATAAAATAATCATTAAATACAATATTATTTTCAGAATTTGCGAAAAATAACAAATCAAAATATTAATAAAAATCCTCTTAAAAACACATTCAGTTGCTAAGTCATTACATTCTTGCACTCTACTTTAATTCCCAATACTAGTTGCATAACATGTTATTTAAATTATCAAGTAACATGTAATTGCAGTCGTAATTTCGATTCGGCCATATAATTTGTTAGTTACCTAAATTTGCAATTACAAAATATTGCTAATCAAAGGGAAGTGGAGGCCCAAATACTGATAAATGTCATTGACAAACCTAAGCTCGGCTCTAAGAATATCTAAATGGACATAAACCTGCACTGCCTAATCCCAAAATGGAAAAGCTCTAGCCCAGCACCCTAATTGCGTAACAAACTATAAATCACAATCTGAATCGTTTTGAAGGAGTAATCCATTGCTGTCCATACAAATATGGAATATTTTTTGATTCTGAAATAAATGAATAATAATAAAATATTATAAATTCGAAAGTAAGTCTGTCTGTCTGTATGTTACCTTTTCACACCTAAACCACTGAACCGATTTAGATGAAATTTGGTATAGATATAGTTTGAGTCCCGGGAAAGGACATAGGATAGTTTTTATCCCGATACCCCCACGGGATCGAAACTTATGCATGCGGGTGAAACCGCGGGGCGCAGCTAGTGTATTATATGTTCGAAAAATTTGTCTGCTCAAAAACGTAAATAACGTAGTAAATATTGTTGAACTGTCAAAATGAAAGCCATTGCTACTGTTAGAGCGGTTTCGCACTACATCCGATCCGAATGAAAGATCAGACTCCAATCCGAATTGGGAACGTTCTAAATTCTGACGGATAGAGTTCGGATCTAGTGCGCAACCCCTCATACAAATAGGACTATGGTCACTTCGGACCAGCATTTCTCGGATTTGGATCGGACGTAGTGCGAAACCGCCCTTAGTGTGTTACGCAATTTCCCCTCAGTTCCGAACTAAAATGTATCTTTGAAATGGATTCCGTAAAGGATTGTTCCATTCAGCAAGACCAAGCACTTTTCATCGTATTTGGAGCACACTTCAGTGTCCATTACAACTCGTAAAGGAAATTGTAAAAGTAATTGAATTTCCGATCGTGACTTCACTACAAACGAACTTCGAGAGCACTGTAAAACTAATTTCAGTAGCAACAAAAAACGATAGAAAAACACGCAGCATCATCCACTGCGGTGAAAAACCACTTAAAAAGATTTCCAGTCCCGCTAAAAGCTTCAAATGAAAAAAAGCGCTTAACTTTCACGTCATACGCCGTTGAACTCGCTTTGAAAGCGCTAAAAGCTATGTTGAACTACAACCCCGATACATACATACACACGATAGAAATTGTTCGCGATAAAGCGGGTCACACATGTTGAAATTAATCTTTTATTCGAATCTTACGATTAAAATCAGATTATGTCCGATAATTAAAGATTAAATTGCCCCCTGGCTTGTATCACCTGGTTCTTGATACCGCCATTGATAAGCTGAGTGCAATTGTACCACTGGCGCTAACTGTGGGAGACCTCAGTGGACTGCGATAGGCTAAATTCAAAATTGGGTACGAAATCTTGCAATGATTCTATCCCCAGTAGGGGGTTTGAAGATCTGTGGGATGGGTTTAGTTCACTTGGTACGTAAATTAGGACAGTCTGGGTCGTGGGAGGTTAGAGAATAGAATTCTCATGCATAATATTTATATTGGTCCTTAGTAGCTCTGGACAGAGACAGGTGTAAAGAGATTTGCCCAGCTGTGGGACATAAACTTCTAATGGAAAAAAAAAATATTACTGCTTTTTAATTTTTTATTGATAAATGATTTTATTTTTGTAAGTAGGTCTGCACAAACACTTTTACACGTCAATCATATTTTTAATTAAAAACATAACCCTCCTTCTGGCGCAGTCGGGTAAAAACTAGATGTGGTCGGCGTTTCCTATATTATGACTACTCTGAGAAGGAAGGCCGAAACAAACTCAGAGGTCACTCAGAGGTATCTTTATTAAAGTCCAGACATAATCTTGGTCTGGATATTTAGCAGCTTTAGGTTAGATTGAAGCCGACTGAAGGCGAAGCATAACTCAATTAGGAAAAGACTTGTTGGATGGATGACGATTTAAGCCTAGGGAAAATCTGTAGCGTACACTGGTGAACATACAGGGCGATAATTCCGTAACACACTATCAGTAACAATGGGTTTCATTTTGACAGTTCAACAACATTCATTGCGTTATTTACGTTGTTGAGCAGACACATTTTTCAAACATATGATGCAATGGATTAGCAATATCCTTCAAGATGATTCAGATTAAGATTGATAGTGTGTAACGCAACTAGTGTGCTGGTCTTTGTAGACCGATACAGTGAAATCACGGGGAAATATTGCACCATTTGTGTGAAAGACCAATAAATTTCAATGGCTGTTTCTTACTATTATATATGGAAATGTTCTGAGAGCGTTCCTTAGATTGCTACCGGGTTCAAAGATTAGATTCAACGACTCATAAGTAGCAACAGGTTCCAATCCTATTGTCCATCAACACGGTAATAGGCCACTTCCTTTAGTTGGTCCTTTAACTATTGCGTAGATACGTGGGTTTCATTAGTGTCAACTTTTTTCCTACTGTTTAAGGCGAATGGTTACGCCAAACTTCAAAGTAGACCTCTCTTTGAAGGCCTACTTCTCCCAAATGGATAGCCCAAATATATTAAAAAAAATATATGATATGTGACATATGTTTACAAATATAATTTAAGTTTGATTTTTTTAATATTACTGTTAGTTTTAACAATAAAAAATCATATCCATCCTCTTATTTTAGGCAAGAATTTTCTTTCTACTTCCAAACGCCTGAAGCGATTTTGATGATTCTTTCACCAAATTATAGCAAATTTAATGGTTTATAAAAATTAAGTTTGTTTTTTTTAATAATTATTATTTAAGTGGGAAAAAATCAGTAACACCATGGTTTTACCTATACGGGCGCGGGCAGCAGCCGCCCGGTCAGTCTCGCTGTAGCGTTCGCACGGGGAGGTTGTGTCGCATGTCGGCTCGCTCCGATCTGCATTTTTGTAGCAAAGACTAAATAGCGCAGATAGTACACTCGGACTGTTCGTTTACGCTTGGACGTTGATAGTATTAGTAGTAGTGATAGTTTGTTTGCGAGTGGACGATATATTATTGTCTATTGAATACTAATATAATAATAATATCAATAAAACACGTTTATTCAGTATACAGATCGTTTATTCACGTATACAAACTATAAAAAATACAATTACAAAAAAAAAAATTAAAACTAACTTATGACTAATACCGCTCTTAACAGTGGTAGTTTTTAGGGTTCCGTACCCAAAGGGTAAAAACGGGACCTTATTACTAAGAGTCCTCTCTCCGTCTGTCTGTCTGTCACCAGGCTGTATCTCACGAACCGTGATAGCCAGAAGAAGGGTTATGTTTTTCGAGAGTATAAAATATAATATACAGGGTGAATTTTTCAAGTGGGCGTGGATGGCCAAATTCTATACTATGAGGAATAGCGAAAAATACTCAAAGGAGTCGCGGGCTCGATTTTGATGAAAACTAAAACTGAATCATTGGATTTTTGAAAAATCAATATTTCTAGCCAGGAATCGAACCTGTTGATTTTGAAAAAAAAAACACACACTGTATTATTACACCATTCGATAGTGTCCCTAATAAGGATCAAATTTTGGGAAGTAATGACATACGGCAAACTTAAGGAAAATGTTGAATCTTAATAAACTGCTTCTTATTTTAAAGTATTCATACCTCGATTACGTACCTTGTTCGAAATGATGCTCAATATTTTTATTTTACTAACACACCCGCAGCGCAGTCACCTTCACAACATTATGTTCCAAATTCAAATTTCTTTTACGATCTTTGGAAAATATTCTAATGGAATCACTAATATTGTAATGCTGAATGGCAGTACAATCCTTGAGACGTCGAATCCAGCTATGTATTGAAAACAATGGTCGCGTCAGGACACGTGACCGTCAGGAGAGATTTCACAGGGGAGAACTACTACTCCTAACTACTAAGTATCCCCCTCTCTTTCTACGGCGGCGCCAACCGAAGTGAACCAAGTGACACACGACAATGGATGGATGGATGGATGGATGGATGGATGGATGGGTGTGGGTGTGGGTGTGGATGTGGGTATGGGTGTGGGTGTGGGGTGTGTGTGTGGATGTGGGTGTGAGTATGGGTGTGGGTATGGGTGTGGGTGTGGGTGTGGGTGTGTGTGTGGCTGTGGGTGTGGGTGTGGGTGTGTGGGTGTGGGTGTGGGCGTGTGTGTGGGTGTGGGTGTGGGGGTGTGTGTGGGTGTGTGTGTGGGTGTGGATGTACGGATGGATGGATGGACAGCTGATGGCTCGACCGTCTGTATAGTACCTACACTGCTGTGTATTCGTAAAATTCGTGTATACTCGTATAGTGTTTAAAATATGGAAATTGAACAAAGTGCATCTATTAATGAAAAAAGTGACGCAGAAATAGTGAAAAAAATTAGTTATATTAATTCGATTAATAATATAATTGATTTATTTCAACGTTAATATTCAAGTTTTCACTTCTGCCGGCACTCCCGGAGTGCAACCCGTCTTTTTTTTTAACCGACTTCAAAAAAAGGAGGAGGTTATCAATTCGCCTGTATTTTTTTTTTTTTTTTTTATGTTTGTTACCTCATAACTTGCGACTGGGTGAACTGATTTTCATGATTCTTTTTTTATTTGAAAGCTGGTGCTTCCCGTGTGGTCCCATTGTCACCATTTCAATATCTGATGATGGGATCTTAGAGAAATCGAGGGCAACCCTCAAATTTTATAGGCTCACTTATTGTTTTTTGCATATTTTATGAAGTATCTTGTGTATTTGCGTATGGTTGTCACCATCTCAGGTAGCTGGGCTGATGATGGAAGGTACAACTCCTTAACAGTAAGAAGTTACTCGAACAGGCAAGGGCTGTTTTTAGTAAATTGTTTTGATGTTTGATAGGGCATTTGTCACATTTGGTCTCATGATCATCAAGTCATGACCTGATGCTGCAGTCAGGATAGTCTGCAGAGTACCTAACTCCTCGACAACTAACAGCAGATATATTGTGTTTAGGCTCATTGAAAAGGGCTCGATGTGTGGATAAACGTACTGTTAATAAGGAACACCGAAGTACATAGAGACCTGATGCTGAAGCCAGGAGCATCAGAAAAAGTACAAACCTTGAAATTACAGCACAGTAGTCGTGTTTGGGCTCATTTTAAACAGGACTAAATTTTAAGTTCAATGCAATGTTGACATAAGTCTGGCCTGATGCTGCAGCCAGGATTATCAGCATCTAGTCTAAAAACATCAGGTCAGGATTTGATGATGGGATCCTGGAGAAATCGAAGGAACTCTTCAAATATTATAGGCACACCTCTAGCGATTTGGGTATTTTTTATAGTAACTCGTGCACTTGCTCTCGGAAAGCACCATTTGGTGAAGTGGAACTGATGATGAAGACCACAGATGGCCTCCGGAACTACTCAATAATATATAAGTATTTCACGGGTTGCTATTCGATTACTTTAATATGGTTGCTAAGCAATTTATGCTCGTCACAATGTGAATGGTGATATGGAGCTGATGGTGGACCTGGAGAACTCCTCAACAATTAACTTCCATGCATCGGGAAAAGCAATAATTTGTTTGTAAAAGGCGATGAGCACTAAGCTATTGTAACTTAGATAAATTATAAGCAGACCCACTAAAAAGCGTGAAATAAAAACTTTTTAAGAAAAAAAAAACCGACTTCCAAAAAAACACTACAAAGTGAAAAATAACTTTAATTTCGGAAGTCGGTGGCAAAAAACTAAAATACAGCTCCAAAGACACCGACTTCCGAAATTAAAGTTATTTTTCACTTTGTAGTGTTTTTTTGGAAGTCGGTTTTTTTTTTCTTAAAAAGTTTTTCTCATAACCTATCGAGTGGGGTATCAAAATAAAAGGTTTTAAAAGGTGATTACAAAAATATATACAATTTATAATATGGTAAAAACTAATTCAAAGTGACAAATCGTAAAAAACACCTACCAAGAACTAAATCGTCAGCGAAATCTTTCACATTTGTAAACTAAAAAGCAGGAAATAAAAAAATTACAAAACCCGACTGCAACCTTATACTAAAACTAACTGAAAAGCTAAAAACAAGCCCATTTTAAATTAAATAAAAGTTGGAAGCAGGCGGGACCCATTTGAGTTTGTAACTATAATAATGGTATTCTTCTGGCAATCACGGTTCGTGAGATACAGCCCGGTGACAGACAGACAGACGGACAGAGGAGTCTTAGTAATAAGGTCCCGTTTTTACCCTTTGGGTAGGGAACCCTAAAAACTACCACTGTTAAAAGCGGTATTAGTCATAAGTAAGTTTTTTTTTTTCATAATTGTATTTTTTTATTATCTGTATACGTGAAAAAACGAACTGTATACTGAATAAACGTTTTTTATTGATATTATTATTATTTTTTATTTGTCTCTAAGAAAGCAGTATTTTTACTGTAAGTACAATAGCATTCATACTCACAACATAAATATTGTACGTATTCTCGATCCATCTACACTCAGTAAGTAGGTAGCATCATAAAACTGCCTAAGACAAAATGCATCCCACGCCGCATCTGCATGCGCTACGTACGAGTACGACACTCTTTGACATTGGGGAGGTAAGCGGGCGCGCGGGGTGAGACACTGGGTTCGCCTATGCTCCGCCCAAACGCTCAAGGACATTCGAGGCTATAATCGCCTTAATAGCGTTATGTTCTTTGTACATCCAGACTTCGCTGTTAGCGTTATTATGTTCCGAATCTATGGAATAACCCGTATTTAAACGTTTGGGCTACAGTCCTGCAGCGAACCAAACTAAACGTTTGTGAATCAGATTGTAAATCATAATAGCTAACACGATTCTTATCCTGTATACAGGTTGAAATTGAAAACATGCGACAAATCGAAATGGGAGATTGCACTCATCGTTATGAACAACTTTTACTATGGGACCAATCCTGAAATCGCGAAAAAAAATCAGCTGTTCCCTACATTTTGACGAGTTTTGCGAACATAAATGTAAGGAACAGCTGATTTTATTTTCGCAATTTCAGGTTTGGTCCCAGAGTAAAGGTTGTTCATAATGATGAGTACAATCTCCCATTTCGATTTTTCGCATGTTTTCAATTTCACCCTGTATTTGTCGCTTGGATACAAAATTCACACCTATTACAACTGGACCGAGTTTCATCAAGAAAACAGGTCTCCATCCTGCGCCTAAAGTTCCCATAAAGTACGGGCTCTTATTGTCAATTTTATTCAAAATCAAAATATTTTATTTCACATAAACCTACATGGGCACTTATGAAACGTCAGGAGCTAGGTGCACGGTTTCAACTGGCCGTTTCCTATGGAAAAGAGCCCGCAAAAAAACTCCATGGTTACCGGGTTACTCTTTTATTGCAAGAAAACCCTTGTGATGATACCGTATCCCATGTTATTTTTTGCATCTATCTATGGCAGTGGTGGCCCCGTGGTAAACTGGTAACTGCCCCGACTTACGAGTTGTAGGTCGTGAGTTCGAACCCAGACAGGCGCTTTACTTTGTGTAAATAATATCATCACCACTGCTCTCAAAACTGTGAAAGAAAACATCGTGAGGAAACCGGCTTATCCTAGAACCAAAAGTTCGAAGACATGTGACATCTATCAACACGCACTGGGCCAGAGTGGTGGACTACGGCCCACTCCCTCTCACAGAGAGGAGGCCTGTGTCCCAGCAGTGGGAACATTATAGGCTGATTATGCACTTTCATTAGCGAACCATTATCACGTCATGTTATCACGTATTACAGATTATCAGGTTTATACTATCTGTACTTTTATTAACTCCGAAACACTTTAAATTCCATTAACATTACCGATGTAATTAGATTGTAATCATATAAAATAAACGCTTGACCTGAATGAAAACAAACAAACCACAAATTAGTTTATTATTGTTTGTGCAACCGCTAGAGATACTGCTATACAAATACATTACATGTATTAATCAACTCGATTACTGTATTGTCGATTTTAATTGTATTCACCAACAATGTAAACAAGAAGCTCTATGGAATTGTTCGATAGTCACTTTCTGTTGACATTAGGAAAGCGATCAAATACTGTCCAGTTGGAGTAATATTTACTCAAATAATATTAACTGGATCGTGCTGGATCTGAACCATATCTGACAAGTTCAATGCTCAGCTTTGTTTGCATTACTAGAAAGTTAATTTATCATCGACATGAATGAAATTCCTATAGGAGCACACATACACAGGGAGGAAGGCCTATGCCCAGCAGTGGACGTCTTTCGGCTGAAATGATGATGATGGATGACACACATACACATAATCTGCATTCGCGACTTCTTTTCCAAAAATGTAAACAAATATGAGTTTATGGAAAAGTAACTTTAATTCCTACACAATAAAGTGCAGTTTACGCTACAACTTCAAACATTTTTATAACTTTTTCAATAGTGCTAGTCACTCTGAAATCAACTTAATTACCATAACAATAAAGTTGATATTTGTTTGATATGGACTTTACATAAACTCACGTCTTTTTCCCATGTGGGTAGGCAGAAACAACAGAACGCCACATGCTACGACTACGATCATTAAAAATTTGGAATATCCAAAAGTGCACGACTCATTTGCTCATTTGATCGTATAAAAACCATAGATATTATATTATTAGTTAGTTTTTTTATTAATTATACTCGTAATTAAACTATTTTGAATAAATGAGCCATTTTCAATAGGGATCCTCCTATGGGTAAAACGAATCTTTTTTAAAAAAAATTGACTCAATTAATTGATTTCTTCGCAAGCAACAATGTTTTCAGGTTTCAAACTTGATTGACGGGAATTTTTTAGAAGTAATTTTGATGTTTTTTTCGTTTCAACTGCATTAAAACAATTTTTGAAAAGTACAGAATTGATCTCCATTAAATGATCTATACAATGGTTTATAAATTAAGTAGGTTCTGTGTACTAGCAGTAAGTATAACAATAGAAACAGTTGCAAAAAGGAGGCAAAAAAAAAAATTTCGATCGTAAAGCACTCTCTAATGCTTCGCATTATGTATGACTCGTGCAATAAGTACTCCTTTTGCATCGTTCACGTTCATAAATCTTGTCACACGCACGCACGCTGGTTGCGAGCACGATGCACCTAACCTTTCTGAAGAACATCATCATCTCTAGGCTAGGACAGTAAATGTAGAGATAAATCTAGAGATATCGCTATCTATATCGGTTTTTTCCTACAAGTATCGTAAGGAACGCCAAACACAGCGTGGTACGATCGAAGGGCATGCCCTAAGTGGCGACCTGTGGAAGGTCGCGGGGAGCCGTTGTATTGAAACGACTTGGAGCTAATCAATAGTGCCACCTGCTGAGGAGGGCTATGTAAACCATTACTGGTAACACAATATTGCTGATAGCAACTTAATTCTACATATAAAATCAACCTGCCTAACATTTTTCCAACTATGTTGGGATCGGCTTCCAGTCTAACCGGATGCAGCTGAATAGGTACCAGTATTTTGCATGGAGTGACTGCCTAGCCTAACTGACCACCACAAGCCAGTTAGGGTAACACGATCCCCTTGGTAAGACTGGATGTCAGACATGGGTTTCTGACTACCACGCGTGGCCATTGTTGTTTACATCTTTGGCAAATTGAGAAAGGCCGGACCAGTTATAATAAAATAACCACAGAGGAAAACATTCTTTAAACAGTCATGTCTATTGCGGTCTCACAACTACCAATTAAATATTACTCAATAGTGCCACCTGCTGAGGAGGGCTATGTAAACCATTACTGGTAACACAATATTGCTGATAGCAACTTAATTCTACATATAAAATCAACCTGCCTAACATTTTTCCAACTATGTTGGGATCGGCTTCCAGTCTAACCGGATGCAGCTGAATAGGTACCAGTATTTTGCATGGAGTGACTGCCTAGCCTAACTGACCACCACAAGCCAGTTAGGGTAACACGATCCCCTTGGTAAGACTGGATGTCAGACATGGGTTTCTGACTACCACGCGTGGCCATTGTTGTTTACATCTTTGGCAAATTGAGAAAGGCCGGACCAGTTATAATAAAATAACCACAGAGGAAAACATTCTTTAAACAGTCATGTCTATTGCGGTCTCACAACTACGTCGCAATCGCAATCCGAATATACGAGACCAAAATACACGCATTTAAGTACAATATTATATGCAAGATATCAAGTTAAATGTACTAGTATGGCCAAGATAACGCACTCAAACAGATAGTAAATAAGTGACAGACTCTGTAAAAACATTGGCAGTAAACAGCGAATATTTTGATAGCAGGTACTGAGGTTGCTATCACGAATAAATACTTTTTAACGGATGTCAACATGAGATAGTTTCTTGGCATTGAACACTGAAGTTCAGAAGAAAATATAGCCTACAGATTTCATATTATACTATCGTATGTGTTACTCTAAGGAGCCATCTCCACGAGCGAGAGAATCGCGGCCATAGTCTCGCCGTGCCATCAAATTTTAGCGGCCATGATATCGCCGTGTGGAGACACGTTCTAAGAGAGTGTATAGAAATACGTGCCACGACGATAATATCGCCGCGATTCTCTCGCTCGTGGAGACGGCCGCTAAGGGTATTGCCATCATGTTGTCAGCAACCGAAAAAGAGCTTGGGCCTACTCTAATAAGTCCGTGAACGAAGACACAATCCCGTCCAAAAGAAGTTCGATACTTTGGAATGAACCCTACTCCCGATGAATTAACTTTTTCGGACAAGCAAAAACACATCGGGAGTAAAGACAACTGTCAAATCGTGTTGTCATTCAATCTTAGTTCGGGTTCCGAACAAATCTTAGTATTTCCGTAGGTGATGCGCAGTACGAAACGCCCGTAACATCGGCCAAAACTACGGATTTTGTGCTTAGCGAGTAATTACATAATCAGCCTATAATGTTCCCACTGCTGGGACACAGGCCTCCTCTCTGTGAGAGGGAATGGGCCGTAATCCACCACGCGGGCCCAGTGCGGGTTAGTAGATGTCACATGTCTTCGAATTTTTGGTTCTAGGACATGCCGGTTTCCTCACGATGTTTTCCTTCACCGTTTTGAGAGCAGTGGTGATGAAATAATTTACACAAAGTAAAGCGCCCCTCAGGGTTCGAACCTGCGACCTATATCTCGTAAGTCGCGGTCGTTACCGCTGGGCCACCAATGCTCTCCTTAACGAGCTTTCCTTAGCGAGTAATTATCAGGTTTTTAAAGCTGTCAAAGTTGTCAAACTATTTTTTTATCATCAATCAGCGTATGGCCTCGTCACTGTCACTTAGGCACAACTTGCGACACATTTTTCGCGATATTGACCAGTGGCACTATAGCCTGGACTGGCTGAGAAACAACTACATTGTACAGTAAACCTAGGAAATCTAACGAAACGTCAACAAGTGACTAATCCTCAGTACCTCATATCAATACTAGAGCACCTACTGGTTAGAAATAATAGAGCAAGTTGATCTTTGCGGTTGCGCATTTAATCTGACTAGTTTCGATACTGAGGATGATATAATAACTGCGCTCGGGGTTTCCCTAAGAGGGGCTTGGAAGATTTCCTTAAGATATGTAACAAGGGAAATGGAAAATACTTGTTTAGGGGGACATCCGTCGTAGTCAGGTGACCAGGGTTTTGCATTGAGAGGTTTGGTAAGCACTCATATGACAACCACCTTTTTTTATGGATGGGAAATCATCAATTGACCCCTCCCGCTCTGGGTGGAGCGGAAGGGAGTGTCAGACTCTTACTGACTAAAACCCATCCGTGTTCCATCCTTGGCCCTTTATGTTCCAAAGTAGCGGTAACCCTTTCCGACAATCCCGCACCCCCGGACAATCGCGCACCCCCGGATGACAACCACCTGCGATCACCATTCCGTGTTATTCCAATTTTATTGTGGTAGCAGTTCCCCTTTTCTTAGATGACTTATGCTGCATTAATTCCTTTGAAAATTAGACACTGCGCAGTTGTTACTTTGAAACGTACTTAGTTAGGAAGAGGAATTCGCTATTCGAGAAGTAGACATTTCATGCCGAAAGGATCTGTATGTTGATACGTAAATGGGGAAGCCAAAAATTACGAGTAGGTATGATCATTCCCTTTATTGACTATATTCCCTTTATTTATAAACCCAAATTGCGTAACATACGATCAAACACAATCTGAATCATTCTGATATTGATAATTCATTGCTTCATATGTTCGAAAAATTTGTCTGCTCAACAACGTAAATAATGCAATGAATGTTGTTAAACTGCCAAAATGCCATTGCCATAGTTAGTGTCTTACGCAATGACCCCGCTGAACTCATGTTAAAATAGATACATCTACATACAAGCTGTCGCTACCCGATCCTCAGAGATTTCTTTACAATCTTGAACATAAATACCACAAACATGTCTCATTTACATGGACAGGTGTATACAAACATTCAAGTACTTAATGAGGTAATTATGACTCAGCGCGAAGTGCGCAAAATGCATTTGTTGTTACATAGTTAGTCATATTCTTTCTTGCACCTAAGATTAACACTATTGTGTCTTTTGGGAATATCTATCTGAGAGATCTTTAGATCAATCAATCAACTCAGCCTATCGCAGTCCACTGCTGGACATAGGCCTCTCCCAGACTGCGCCACAGCACCCTGTCCTCCGCCTTCCGCATCCAGTGTACCCCAGCCACCTTCTTTAGGTCGTCCGTCCATCTAGCTGGGGGGAGTCCCACACTACGCTTGCCGGTACGCGGTCTCCACTCCAAGATTCGTCTGCTCCACCGGCCATCACTCCTTCGACAGACATGGCCAGCCTACTGCCACTTCAGTTTGCTTACTCTGCAAGCTATGTCGGTAACTCCGGTTCTGTAGATACTAACATAATAAAGCTGAAGAGCTTGTTTTTTTGTTTGAACGCGCTAATATCTGGAACTACCAGTCGG
Organism: Amphipoea oculea; assembly: GCA_945859645.1. Lineage (NCBI taxonomy): Eukaryota > Metazoa > Arthropoda > Insecta > Lepidoptera > Noctuidae > Amphipoea > Amphipoea oculea. The sequence continues at coordinate 1,191,825 of OX243884.1, forward strand.
ATTGGAAAGAAATCTATTTGCATTTGATAGCCTAATTCAAAAGGAAAACATTATATTTAAAATCATGCTACGACCCTTTGTTAGAAAGAACGCTAAGCGAAAACAAAGTAAAAGCGCGGAAGGGCGATGCGACGGGGTGGTTCGGGGGAACAAGAAATTTCACGCGGACGAAGTCGCGGGCAGAAGCTAGTTCTGTGATAAAAAGGATGATAAAACAAACAAACTAGAAATCACACAGCACAAAGAGACAAGACTGCAATGGCGCAAACGATTTGGTTCACATCGTTTTGAATTTGATTCGGTCCCTGTCTAGACTTATCTTCACTTCACTAACTAAACAAAAACGAATCGTTATGCTTACCAATGATGGTAGCATTTTTTTATTGCCAAACTGGGCATACAAATAGATTCGTAAGCAAATTTTTCCATAGGGAGGGTCTACTATGCAAAGCTACGAGGTCTTTGCTTTATTATTGGTAAAAATACAAGAGTATTAATTTTAACCAATAACGGTCCGTAAATTATAGGAGTCGGCCATAAATATATCCAGAGACATTCAATTTAATCATCCTATTCCTTCCAAGAAATAACAACCTCACTGAATGTTCGAGACCGAAAATCATGTTTCAATGAAGGATTTATTCGTAAAGGGATCCATTCAAGTGATTAAACTTCAATCGTTTTATTTGGGCTCAGGCATTCAGAACAGCACTCATTAGTAGCATCGAGTCATGCGTGCCTACTTCAAAGGTCGATTAAACAAATTAAATTGTGCACATTGATTTACGTAATCAGAGCGTAAAATAAGATAAAACTACTTAAGCAAATTCCAAATGGTTTTGTTTTGCCAGGTGTAATTTCGATATTGAACAGAAAGCCAATCTAAGATAGGTAACATGACAAGAACTTTTTATTATCTGTGAAGAGTAACTGTGGGAGCTAGAGAAAATTAGGAAAAAATCGACTTTTGAATATGGAAGGCGCATGAAAGATATTGATGAAGATTACTAGATGGTGCTTCATCCTGCCATTTCATTTATTATGCGTCGATTTTCATGCAAATATATCCCTAACAAATGCTGTTCCTTTTGGTCTGATCCTGTCATTGCTAAATACATTCGGCTTTAGACCTAGTCCGACCCATTCCGACCGTCTTTCATCTTTCCTTTACCTATCAGTTTCGCCCAGTTCCCAAAGTCATTTCTAGTCCATTTGACGTCACAACCAGATGTCTTGATAACAATCTCTACATCAATGAACTAGATGAATCGACAAATTGTTCAGTGTTATCGATAGCACAGAATACTTAAAGTACTGTCGATAGTCTGTCGACAATCGAGTCCAGAATCGATCCCGGCTACTATCATGCGATTTAGGACAAGCTTATCATTCGCGGCTCATGATCATGATAGCAAAAGATTTTTGTGATGACTTTTGAAATTGTTTTGGACATCTATAGTGATGCAGTATCGAGTAATAATTATGTACTTGGAATATTGTTACAAAGAATGCTTTGTTTTGAAACTAGTTCGTGGCGTCTGTCGCGGTTGATTGATATGAAACCTTTATTATCGCATAGCGCAAGTGTTTCGTTTGTCATAGTTTGTCATAGTGGTAGGGAGCGAATGTTAGGCCATAAACAGACGTTCGCGATTATAATTCTGGTAAAAACCTTAAACTGAACCCTCCGAATACACTTACTACTAAATACAGTTATACTTATTATTACAAAAATAAAGCATAAATCCACTCACCCTCTCCTCCAAATGTGTAACACCAGCCAGACTTTGATAGAACGTCGGCGTCTCCAGATCCTGAGCCACATTCACCTCCGAGAGCAGCCATTTGGACAGAACCGTCGCATCTTTGTGAATCAGCAGCCAGGACCTGAATTGGTCGAAGGTGACCTTGTCCGCCGGTCCGAAGAGGCTGAGGAGGATTTCAGCGTTCCTCTGTGACCCAGTGAGGGGGAGGGATGTGTACTCCAGATGGAGATTCCGCGCGAAATCCCTCTTGTATATGTACGTGCCATTGTCGCCTTGATTGTTAACGTAGAGCGTCCAGAGAAATCTAAAATTGAATGGGTTGGTTATATCTTACTAATAACTGTAGTTACGTGAAAATCAGTTCTCATGGTATGGGCATGGGCACGTGATAGGGAGGAATAAGGAAGATGTCGTGAGGAAAATATTGAGTATGAATGTGGATGGCTATAAGAACAGGGAAAGAGAGGAAAGAAACTATGGATGGACTGTGTGAAAGATGATGTGGTGTACAAATCAGATACCAGCTGAAGGTTCTAATAACGAAAGGATTTTGGGGTTTAGATTTAGTTGTTTATTGCAAATGGATTATCATTTACTGTATGATGCAGTTAATGCCAAAAAGACTATACCAGTTTTTCTTGAAAGAACCCCATTGTGCTTTTTACGAACTTCTAGGGGTGTAGTAAAAAGTGACAACAGGATCCTTCTAAGCTAGAAAAATCAAACCCAGTGAAACTCATAGGTGAAATATATATTTTTACTATCATTGTACACTGAGATATTAATAATGTAATTGATATTATTGATACTAATATACAATTACAAATCATCATATCCAATTGAATACTATTTCCAGTGCCCTTTGAATAAGCATATACATTATACACCTAATAAATATCTCACTGTCTACACAGCCTAAAGAGAAAAAAGTTCTGCTCACTTACACAGATTTTAGAAAAAAAAAGCTTAAACTAATAATTTTGATAGAGCACACACATGAATTATCCAATACCTTGCACAATCATGAAGTTCAATAAATTAATCAATATCTTATTACTTGCGAAACATCACAATATTGACATTTAAACTCTACACCAAAATTAAACAAGCAACACTAAACAAATCAACAATACCATAACTAGAAAGTATTTTTTAACAAAACAATGAGATACAGAATGAGAGTATGGTTCAACAATAGTCTGGGAAAATTATGCGAAGCAAGCCAAATTGATGATGTCATGAGTATATAATCAGGAGATATGCAAAATTCTGTGATTAATGCCTGGTTTCTGAAGAACTCTTAAATGGAGTTTATACTTTCAATAGCTGTTGATTCGACATAATTATCAATTTAAGTAAATTCCTTCCATATTCTCCGTTTTTGAGGTTCTCAGATAAACCCTCGATAATAATTCATTCGACATTTAAGCTAAATTCTTCCTCAATGACGTGTTCAGAAACGCGATATCGAACCAATAATCACTATGGTATGGATAAACTCTGTTTAAAAACCTCAGAAACCAGGCATAAATGAACTAACAGGAAGTCAGAGACCGATTAAAATTAATACTTCACAATAGGACCCAAATTATCATGATTAACTTTGCCAATAAATAGAGGAAAATTGTACTTAATTTGGTCATATCAATGTTTCAGTTGTTATTTTTATGAAGGTTGTAATTCGTTTTTTTTTATTTCATTCATATTTTACTTTTGGCTATTTCTTTTTTTGATTTATGGGCTGGCCAATTCTTGTGCGAAGTATGATTATTACAGAAATATTTAATACAACTGAAAAGAATCAGATGCTGATGGTGAAAAACTATACTTTGATAATGTATTTATTACCATGAATGGTGGTGGTGTTGTGTGATATACACTCGGCGTCACATAAATCGCACCTCTTCGAAAATAAGTTTAAAGCATATCCCGCCAGCAACGAATACATTAAACCCAATTAATATTGGTATCAATTGAAAGTATGTTTAACGACCTTTAAATTAACAACAGTTAGAATTCCTAAACACAACAGATCTCATTAGCACGTAACGTTAAAAAAAATGTTGTCAAAATACGCATTACAACGGCCACTAATTGAACCTCCCTACAAGGGTATAAAACGGGCGACCCGGGTTAAATGTGGGTCATTCGCTATTCAACCTTTGAAGTGAACACACGTGAACAGCTACAGCAAGAAAAATACCCCAGAAGATGGATACCACTGCAGATGAAGCCGCTCAAGTCATTGCACTACTGCAATCAGGGATGCGGCAATGTGATGTAGCTCGGCAACTGAACTTGAGTCGTTTTGCCGTTCGACGAGTATTCCAACGCTTCCAAGAGACTGGTGGCTATATCCGAAGACGTGGATCTGGAAGACAACGGTGCGCATACGAAAGAGACGATCGCTTCATTGTTTCGACGTCTTTACGTAATCGGTTCTCCAATGCTGTTGAGCTGCAACAACAACTGCGATCAGCTCGCAGAACTTCTGTAAGCGTCTCCACGATTAGAAGAAGACTGCAGGAGAAGAAAATTGCAGCTCATAGGGCTGCTACAGGGCCAAAATTGACTGCACAGCATAGGAGAGACCGGTTGCAATTTGAGAGGGCTGTGCTCTTCTCGGATGAGACGAGGGTGTGTCTTTTCTGCAACGATAGGCGTCGAAAAGTGTATAGGAGGCAAGGGGAACGATTCGCACAAGCCTGTATTCAAGAGACAGTGGAATACGGGGGTGGCTCGTGCATGTTCTGGGGTGGCATGTCAATCGACGGCAAAACGAACCTTGTGTGTGTTTCTCGGACTGGAAGTGCTCGCGGGCAAGGGTCGCTGACTGCTGCTCGGTACATAACAGAGATCTTAGAGGAGCAGGTTGTCCCTTATGCGGGTTTTATTGGCAGTGGGTTCACGTTAATGCACGATAACGCCCGCTGTCACACCGCTTTAATTGTAAGAGACTACCTGCAAGAAGTTGGAATCCCTGTTATGCGCTGGCCGGCGCGAAGTCCAGACCTAAACCCTATTGAGCACCTTTGGGATGAACTGAAACGGCGAGTACGGGCACGTGATCCTGCCCCTACCACTCTCCAAGGCCTCCAAGATGCCGTCGTTGCAGAATGGGACAACATTCCGCAAGAGACTGTTGTCACATTAATTAGGTCCATGAGAGAACGCATGGATGCAGTCATCAGGGCTAGGGGGGTAACACTAGGTTTTAAGTTGTTTTTAAGGACTTTGATGTAATTTTTGCTGATAAAATAAAATTTCAACTTTTTAATCATTTGCATTAGCTTGCTTTTTTTTATTCCCTGGTAAACAAAAAACCAAATCCATTGATTTATTCTGAAATTTAAATAAATTGCCTTTCCAATGATACCTTATAGTCATATGTCTACCATTAATTAATAGGGTTAAAATGACTTTGAAGGGAATTTTTAAAGAGGTGCGATTTTTGTGACGCCGAGTGTATGTATGTATGTATGTGTGTGTTTATTCAAATGTGAACTTGTAAGTTGTCAATCAATGTCATGTTAACTAAAGTGATTGTATCACATCATGATTATAATTAACTAGCTGCGCCCCGCGGTTTCACCCGCGTAAATGTCGATGCCGTGGGAATATCGGGATAAAAACTATCCTATGTCCTTTCCCGGGACTCAAACTATCTCTATACCAAATTTCATCGAAATCGGTCCAGCCGTTTTCATGTTATGTCGTGACAACGGAAAACGGGTTTCATTTTTATATATATAGATGATTTTTTTCTCTATGTATTCTTGGTAATAAAAAAAATACTGTGTGCATAAGAAAATAGCCAACTGAATGAAGAAACCATTTCGTGAAGAATACAATGAGATACATTGTTAAATTCATGCAGTATACAGGGTGTTACGGAAAGGGTATATCAATACAAACGGGTTGAAGAGTGTATCTGGTCTAGAATCTCTATACAAAATTTCAGCTCAAAAGCATTAACTTTGAAAATGCTTAATATTTTTTTATTTTGACATCACGGCGCTGCACTGGCGCATGGCAGCGTGATGTGCGTGACTAGGCGCACAGACACACTACAGATAATGGATAATGACCCTCGTAGTGCGGTGACACGTTTGTTATGATTTCAATTTAATAAACTCTCGAAATAAAAAATAAAAAACAAAAAATATACGCGTCGAATTGATAACCTCCTCCGTTTTTTCGTCGGTTAAAAATATTAAGCATTTTCAAAGTTACTGCTTTTGAGCTGAAATTTTGTACAGAGATTCTAGACCAGATACACTCTTCAGCCCGTTTGTATTGATATACCCTTTCCGTAACACCCTGTATAATGTATTGAATAATAACATTATTTCAAATTTGAGTTCTCTTAAATGTACAAATTCTTCAAAATATGTAGTTAACAGAGTATGGAGATATATCTATCTAGAGAGGATAGCCCTTTTAAAAACACTTTGTATAATGTCCATAAATAAAAGTATGTGTTATATTAATAAGTATTTGTTATACTAAATCTATGAATACATTAGGATTACAAGGACATAAAATATATTAACCTGCATGAGTGGAAAAAGAGGTATTTGCCCTGCAGGGAGACAAAACAGGTTCAGTTTTATTTATTTACTTATATAGGTATTATATGAGAGTGAGAATGTTAGCAGGTATTGCAACATCAGTAATTATAGGAGTACTCTGTTATAATAAAATTAGTTCTTAGACTGGTTTATTTAAGGGGACTTTAAAGTGTGTAGAAATATACTTAATTACAACTTTGCATCAAATCAATGTGTGATTTGAATGCAACACACTGTGAGACAAACATATCTTCACATCTACAAAGTAAACAATGCATACTGATCTTAAATTACTAACAAGCTAAACCACAAAATAATATCCCCTGTGGTCAGTTCTAGTTACCAATTCAATTGTATCATGATGAATACAATCTTGGAAAACTACCGCAACAAACTGACAACTCATTGTATGTATTTAAATCTTTGTTCAAGCATATCATTTGAACCAATAGCAGCCACTAAACAACATAAATTAAACCCATTATTTACTTAATTACTAATAAAAAAAATACCTACCTGTTATCTCCACTAATTAAGTAAAAAGTTGGTTCATATCACTGTGAATCTTACGCTCCGGAATATTTAGCGAGTGAATACTTTGGCGCTAACAACACATAATATACATCATCTGATAACTGCCGTGATGTAATTGTTTACTACTAACAATGGATACATAGCATGCTGCTACTCACTTTATTTTCTCCTCGATGTTGCCCTTCGTGAGCACCACGATCCCGCACAGCAGCTCCCGGAAGGCGATACCTCGCTTGGTGCCTCCGCAGGCCTGGTATAGCCACTCCGCCACCTCGTAGGGCACTCCATCACACAGCACTTCGTGGACGAACGCCTCCAAGCTCAAGGCCGTCCCGTTCGCACCGGCACATCTCTTGAACGCTTCGCGTATACGTCTCAACTCACTATCAGACACTGCAAATAAAATAAACCGATATTCATCACATTTCTACAACGCACTTAGATCAACTTTATGCACTCGTCGTACCTCGCTTCACTGCATCCTCGTAGGATATAAACGATGGTTTTGAGTCTTTCGCACCCATATTCGCGAGTACGTAACGATCATAACATTTTTAAAGGCGTAATAAACACAAAGAAACAAAAATTATTACAGCTGACAGCTCACGTCGTATGATCTGTAGCCATATTGAATATTTTTTTCTTCTACTTCTACTTCACATCCAATAAGAACGACTTTTGTAACTATTTGATACAAATTGCGTATTTCGTATCAATTATTGTGTCTTTACTATCTTATAAATACGCAATGTACAATGAAATAAATAGGAAAATACATTCTGTTTTTTTTTTCTGTCGGAATCTATTCGGATACACGTTCAGAAAACCTTCTGTTCTGTTTGACATTTGTACAACTACAACAACATTGAATAAATAATGTAATTATATTAATTTTTTACTTGTATGAGTTCATAATTTTTTAAGACGCATATACCCCGGATTTGTATAGTGAATACGTTTCTGTTTAGGATATTTTAAAAATCTTTGTAGTTATTTTTCCAATGTTTTGTGTACTCTGTCAGGCTGTCAAATCAACATAACCAATGTCAATGTTAGACAAGTTCTGTCAATGTCAAACGTAGCTGCTGTTCGTTTTTGGCTGACTTATTTATTGCAATGTTCATGTATCTTTAGCACATTTGCTTCTGCATCTCTTTCTTTCACATGGGTGTTTGCTTACGCTATCCCATATTTTATTTCCCCCAAATCAACCAAATTGATTATTTTTTTATTTGTCCAAGCAATAGTCATCTGATTTTGCTGCGATTCTAAAAAAATCTAGAGTTTAATGCTTTGTTTGCATTATCATGCTAATTTCGCAATAGATAGTAGTATTTTGATAAAAACAAGTGATGTGTAAAGGCTGTATGAAGCCGTTTCTTCCTTTTTGTTTTGAATAAATAATTGGATTGTAAATGTCCGTCTCTTTGTGTGTCCTACGTATTGAAATTGACGAAGATTTGCCTGAAATGGGCGATAGCCCTTCTGAAATGGGTAAGAAATATTTAAATGACCGCTTTACATCAAAGTTGATTGACTCATAATGTTGCCAAAAGTCGGAACAAACAATGCAACAGCTGTATCGATGTTGGACTAGTTATTAACTAGTCCAACATCGATACAGTAGTAGTTAAGAAAACATCGACGTGGTGTTCACAATAAACGGACATCTTTTAGGGTGATCACTATGATAGAATATTCTGATACAGTTAAAATGTTGGATATAACTTGGGTTAAATATTATTAAAATTAAAGTAGTATGGTTTTGTTTTGATATTTTATAGGTTTCCTATAAACTTAATTTTGTGTAAACCTATGGAATAATAAACACTAATAAGATAGGTTGGCAAGTCAAATGCTAATTAGAAAATCTATCGATTTGGTTGCTCACTGTTTTTATCTCAACGTCCAGTGCCAACCCTGTGTTAGGACAACATGGGCTCAACATGTACCATGTCTATGCTTCTGACCAACTTACATTTCCTAGAAGCTGCTAAAGAACAGAAAAGAAAAGATCGTGGAGCTCGGGAGTCTAAGATCATAACTGTGGAGACATATGCCAGTGTCCTCACAGGCCCTAACACGGACACTGGGATCCTTCCAACAAGCTCCAGGCGTTCTCCTCCAGAAACCAGTGTTTCAGAGGATGAGGATACCATCAGCTTCTTTTGTGGAAACCCTCTGGTTGAGGTCACTAAGGGAGTGCTGCATCTTTATAAGGAGAAGTAAGTTTTGATATGATAAGTTTTACTAGGTAATAGGTAATACGGGCTGGTGTCCGCAACTCCAGGTCAATGCACGTATTTTGCGTACGGGTGGGAAAGATAAGTTTTACTATCTCCGCTATGTATAATTATTATTAATGTCATGTTATATTTTTAATTTGATGTACAGATACCTGCCAAATAGTCGTCTTGAATCTGAAATACTCTTTAGGTGTGAGGCTTTTCAGTAAAATTTCATCATTGGTTGGCTTTGACACAATTTCTCAAAATATTATTAGGAAAATGTGTCATTCCTTTTCATTGTGCTCTGATTGCAACATATTTGTTAGAATTTCCAATAAATGTTACTCATCACTACTTGTTTTAAACCTTCCAATAACTTATCTCATCATTACCTTCTACGTATTTCAGTGAAATGAAGGAAGCTGAAGAAGCCAAGACTCTGTGCTTGCTGTCCGTACCTGGGGCCCTCGGAGCTCCTGATCTTCTAGCATTTGCAGCTGCCTGCCAACAGGACATTGCTCATGTGAGAGTACTGAGAGATGGCTCACCAGATCATTACATGGCTTTGTTTACGTGAGTCAATCTAATTACTATATTATGCATCAGGATTTGCTCACAAGTAGACATACAAAAGTCTTTGTTAAGAAAACCAACAGAAACTTATTTCACTGTTTTCATTGTTGATAAAGCAGTATTGTGCATAAAGCTACAAATTCAATCACAATTGAAATTCAACTTTATAAAAGACTCATTCACCATCTTTAATTGTCTGCAGCAGAACCCCTTGCATACTTAGAGTAGTTTCTATAACTTCAACAATAGTCAATAGCATTATTAGATAGGATCTTCTCTTTCTAATCATATCATCCTTATCATCATATAATATACCTTCTCTTTTCTATTTTGTCAGATTCCGCAACAGCCACGCAGCACGGGAGTTCCACGAGACCTTCGACGGCGTTCCTTATAGTAGCCTTGAACCTAACGCTCTGTGCCACATGGCGTGGGTGTCGCGCGTCGAGTGGGCACGGGACGGCACACCTCCACCCTCGCACACTGAGCTGCCAACTTGCCCCGTGTGTCTAGGTAATTTGATGTGAAATAGCCTAAATAAGCTAGACAATTTTGTGCTCTAGGTGATATGAAGACACTAACAAAGAAGGGTGAAAATATGTCTGCAACCTGACGTAACATGATTAAAATAAGAAAAGCTTTATTCGCTCCATTTGTTTTAGATTAATTGGCAACACATTTAATTTGTCCTACTAAGATTTTAGATTGACATTGAGGCTAAATTCTGTTTTTCTCCACAGAGCGCATGGACGAGAGCGTGGCAGGCGTGCTGAGCGTGCAGTGCGCGCACGCGTTCCACGCGGAGTGCCTCGTGCGCTGGCGTGACGCGCGCTGTCCTGTGTGTCGCTGTGCGCAGACTCCTGAACCACGCGGACAGGCCACCTGCTTCCAGTGTGAAAGGGCTGCACTAGCAGGTATGTAAACGAACTTCTTTATTTTAAAAGAGCACATCTACTTAATAAAAATCTTAAATTCACTGACAGACAACACACAGCCAAAACTGCTGGCTCTAGAAGCATGAACTTTTGCGCAAGAATTATCGAGAACCGCACCTAGCTTCTGACGTTTCATAAGTGCCCATGTATGTTTATGTGAAATAAAATATTTTGATTTTGCTTATCTAACTAAAGCGTTTGACTATGTAAAACACATAATAATTGTTCGTAAACGAAATGATTATTAAGTCGATTTATCATTGTACTTGATCTATAAACTTGTTGACTTAGCAGCAAAACAAAACGTGTAGTTGAAAAAGCATCACTTCAAATCTACTAATCAGTGGCTAACGGCATTCCTCAGGGTTCAATGCTAGGCCCAGTTCTCTTCTAAGTTTTTAGAGAATGTTTATAACTACGTCATAATTTTTTAAAAGCCTATCATGATTTCAATGCCTGTTTAAAATAGAGTGAAACCTTTTTTTCGAATTTTTCTTGGTGTTCTGTATTGATAAATGATAATGTTTTCTTATTAAGAATGATTCTGATTCTTTATTGGCCTCTTTTTCACCTAAAACAGAAGAAGACGGAGACGAGACGCGGGAGAACATAAGCGGTGTAGCTGAAGGTTTACTGGAGGGCTTGGAAGCTGGCGCCCTGTGGATCTGTCTCATATGCGGCAACGTGGGGTGCGGCAGGTCGGATGCTCCCTTTAGCTTATGCTATTTCCCGAATAAGTTTCTAAAACTAGACTAGACAAAATAATACCTTATTTTCGAGATAGTTCGCTATAAGTCAAATTAATTATGATGAAACAAATCATGATGTTTTTGTTAATGTTTATGTACTTACACTAAATAACTGTTAAATTCCAACACTAGGTACGAAGGTGGTCATGCAGCGAAACATTTCTTAGCGTCAAATCATACATACGCTCTACAGTTGGGATCAAACAGAGTCTGGGATTATGCGGGTGAGTGTTTTTTGGATCAATTCATAAGCCGTAGTGCAACCACTGGACTTTCATTGAAGCAGGCTAGATATTATTAACTTTATACATATAACTATTATTAGATTTTCGTGGGAAATATTAATACCTATTTATTATTTATCTCGCTTAGATCATTTTAGGTTCGTTTACTTAAGTTTTAAGAATACAATAAAATCTATCTCTACTGTAATCAGCATAGTCTCGAGTCGATTCGTCCAACAAACTTTCCTTCAGAGACATACAAAGAGGAAAATTATTTTTTAAGCAAATTAAATTTATTAAAAATTAACACCCTACGTCATCGTCAATCTGCCATTTCATAAAACTGTCATTGAATGACAGTTGTGATTTGAATATACGGACAATTTAAGTTGCAACGTGACGCAGGCAGAATAGTCGACAGCGACTCAATTGCCAAGGAGAATAAAAAAAAAAAACAGTTTTCCTCACTTTACATAATCTCATCTTGTCCAGGTGACAACTTCGTCCACCGCCTGGTCCAAAACAAAGCTGACGGGAAACTAGTGGCCGCAGAAGGGGGCTTGACTTCTGAGGACTCGGCCTGTGGAGGGGAGAAGTTGGACTCGGCCCAGCTGGAGTTCACGTACATACTGACGCAGCAGCTGGACAGTCAGAGGATGTTCTACGAGGAGAGGATGAACAAGTAAGTTGCAACAGTATACTGAGGGTTATAAGTCTTTCGACAGGGACCGCAGCCAAATACCCATCTAAGGTAATAATGGTGCTGGGCATTTTGAATGGCCTTAATAAAAGATTTACCCTCAAAATCTATTAACCTTTCCTTTCTTTTATCATAGACTACCATGTTAATTATCTATTATTCCACAGACTAGAAGCAGAACATATCAACGAAGTGGAAAAGCTTCGGTTCCGAGCGTCAGAGGCGGAGGCCAGTTCCTCCAAGCTGAGTGAACAAATGACTGCCCTGACTAAAGAGAACAAGACCCTCGAGAGGAAGCTGCATCATGTTACCAACAAGTCAGTAACACAGTATACCGTCAGACTACAGCGTCCTGATTCATGTTAAAGATTCGTAGTAACCAAAAGTTGGCAACATTGTCGAAGCAATATATGTTGCTGTAAACATTTTGCACATATTATGCTGTATGCAATCCTTCTCTGCCTAACCAGCCCCTCCTGCCTGTCATGTCTCTTTGCCAGTCTAACCGGATGCAGCTGAATACCAGTGTTTTACATGGAGCAACTGCATGTCTGACCTCCACGACCCAGTTACTGGGTAATACCATACCCCTTGGTAAGACTGGTTGTCAAGACTTTCGGGCTACTGACGACCCGTAACGGCTGTCAAAAATCTACGAATGACAGCCGGGACAACTGCTTAACGTGCTTTCCGAAGCACGGAGGGGTCTCGGTATGTTATGGAGGGTCACCCATCCTCGGACCGACCTCGGCAAGCGATGCTTAACCTTGAAAATCGACTCGTGCGGCTGTTATTATGTAGGCACGAGCCCCTTACACATACTGTATGCGATGTTGCCAGCAATTAAAGTTTCTAGTAACACAAAACACGGATTTACTGTCGACCCTTGATAGCTGCTTCATAAATAGATGATGTTTTTGTATGAATACTTATGTGTTTCGTTCCCCATCACCGTCTTGGATAAATACAATCTCCACGCCTTTTACATGTAACCTCTTGCAACACGCAGAATAGTGTACTAGTTTTTTTTTTTTTTTTTTTGCAGACTATCAATACTGCAAAACGAGTTGTCTGAAGAAAGGGGTTTGGCAGCGGCTCTAGCAAACAGCCAAGCTGAGTGGCAAACCAGGGCTAAGATACGGGAAGAGAGTTTCGTCAAGGAGGTATGATTTAACAGTAGTTTCCTTTTCTTTCCAAGGTTTTTTTTTTGGGCCACACAGCACTACCTCTTCAGAACTGTTTGAAGTAACTTGTACACGATTTAAATTCACATGATAGGCAAGTTGTCAAATGTAGACGTATTAGCGTCTACCGTTTTTAACCGACTTCAAAAACGGAGGAGGTTCTTAATTCGGATGTTTTTTTTTTATTAATATTTTTTCCAATTTGAAGTATGGCAGTTCGAGTCTGTCCAGTATTCAGATCTTGTACAAATATGCCACCCATTTATCTACGTAGAAGGACGTACAAGTTGATGTGGTAACCTAGAACCTATTCACCAATGAGTTGAAAGTCGTCTTAAATCGCTAGACCGGGAATCAACAAGAACGCCTAGTACATCTTCGCTTTGCCGATGATATCGTCTTTAAACATTTACCCCTTACTAATAAACGTTGTATAGCGTCTTTATAGTTACACAACGCATTGTCTTCTTCTTTCGAAAGTCAAATTACTGACAACTGAAAGAGAGAAATGGATGTGTAACTATTCATCTGATATAGTACGTTTATTAATAAGGGGGTTGGAAACGTAACACATCTTGAATGAAGCTTCGTAACTACAGCGAGCTTCAAACTTTATGGTGGTTCTGAAGTGAGTTACCAACTGCGCAGTACCGCACCCGTCCCCCCCGCTGTCACATGAATTTGTGACTGCGCAGCTACTCGCCTCGAGTTCAGAGCCGCCATGAAGTTTGCATCGGGCTGTACATTCTATGAGACATGCATCTAACCTTAGAACCTTTCCGTTTTAATTACATATTTTATTTATTTATTACATTTGGGAAAACAAACAGTACCTAGTATATTAAGTATAAACAGTGTTGTCTTAAAATTAAGCCTTATTTTTGTGTTCAATACGAAAAATAGGTGTAATAATAATAACTGTCCCCCAGGTAACCGAACTAAAAGAACAACTCCGAGACGTGATGTTCTTTGTAGAAGCGCGCGGCCAGCTGGAGCAACAAGCGGGCGCGTCGCAGGACGAGCTGGCAACAGCGCAAGTCACTGTGGCGCCGCCGCCCAAACCCAGGCGGAAGAGGCGGTAGGTGACTGATACGTGACGCTACGCTTATGTGAGGTTATGTGATAAGGCTGGATATGTGTGGGAGAGAGAAAGAAGAAGCTTCCTCTTTCTCTTTGTTTATTCTATTATCTGTATCTATCAGTGGCGAAGACCCTAAAATAAGATTCCTTCAGCTTCCCTAACTAAGCAAGGCATTTACATTTTACTGTTCCCGGCGCCCGACTACTGATAATTATGGCACATAGAGCTTTAGGAAGAAACTGTCACACGTCTATGAGTTATAGAGATGACGTTCTACAAAACCGTGACTTTTTCTATAACTTGATGTGTCATTTAAGTGGCCGTGCACCTAGTGAGTACAGCCCACAGATATAGATACACCTAGATAACGCAAGAGCAACTACTTCGCGTGCCAAAAATCGCACTACCTTACGTTCAAAAATCGTAAGCCGCCACTTTTGCGCTCAGTCCTGTGTACTGCTGGCTGGGTGAGCGTGAGCGAGAGCGCGAGCTTGTGACGTCATAGTAGGTAGTCAAAAAATGGCACGCTTGGTTTTCATACAGTTCGCAATACTTGCGTTATCTAGGTATATCTATATCTGTGGTACAGCCCTTTCACAGTTATTTAACCGCTCAAGGACCGCGGGACACCGATCGGTGACCAAACAATAGAAAATCAATTGTGTCTCATTAGCGGAGCTTGACAGATTAAACTCTGACAGCTGCAACACAACACCAACCTTATTACAACAACAATAAAGATCACTGTGGTTTAGACAGACTTCACAGTTGCAGCAACCCAACAGCAACCATATTGTCATGAGATTAAAGATCATTGTAATATTGATGTTATAAAAAGCGTTATCATCTAATACCTTGATGTATTTCCTTGTAACATAGCTATTTACAACCTTTCGACACGTTGAAGAATCGAAAACGACATATTTTTATAATCACTAATTTGCCTTGCCCCTGGCAGTAAATAGCTGTCGGAAGAATGGCGGCCGTCTATTTAATTTAAACTTAAAAAAATTTCGGGTTATGGATTTGTGAACAGCTTCTAGCCAAAGAACTCTTATGGTATCATTGATTCGCACGGCAGCGTATAGAAGAAAGAAAATATGTTTATTTGCGGTAAACGCGACTCAGAGAAAGAACACAAACAAACACACACCCTCTCACCCCAAACGCATATACCGTCTCCGTACCGTCGCACACTGGTTCACTTTGGCAAAACTATAGACTTAGGAATCGATGTGAGTCAGTGTGTATATTTTGAGTTGGTTTTTTTTTTTACGTATTCCTCTTTTGATTACAAACAACTTTTTCTAGTCGCGTTTTTTTAAAAAAACGTACTATTTCCGAAAAAAAAAATATTTTGTGTTTTTTTTTGTATGGGAGGGTATGTAATGCGTGCGTGGGTCAAAATCAAACTTAGTAGGTATTCAAGAACACGTCATTCTCAAACAGAAATGATAAAGAAATGTTATTGTACCCCTGCCGCTTTTCGAGCTACGGGCGCTCAAAGATTAGAAAAAAATAAAATATTTTGTTTCCATTTTAAAAGACCTACTGACAATGAAATCTGAAAATGCCGTTCAAGATTTAATTTTAAACATCGCAGCACCCAACAACACTCATAAAAACAGCTGTACGTTGTCAGTAGGTCTTTTAAAATGGAAACAAAATATTTTATTTTTTTCTAATCTTTGAGCGCCCGTAGCTCGAAAAGCGGCAGGGATACAATAACATTTCTTTGTTATTTCTGTTTGAGAATGACGTGTTCTTGAATACCTACTAAGTTTGATTTTGACCCACGCACGCATTACATACCCTCCCATACAAAAAAAACACAAAATATTTTTTTTCTCGGAAATAGTACGTTTTTTTAAAAAAACGCGACTAGAAAAAGTTGTTTGTAATCAAAAGAGGAATACGTAAAAAAAAAAACCAACTCAAAATATACACACTGACTCACATCGATTCCTAAGTCTATAGTTTTGCCAAAGTGAACCAGTGTGCGTCGTGGGTAAATAACAAGTTGGGGGAAAATATGCGTATCGAACGGTTGTGAATAGCTATGCTGGTGTGGTTCGCCCACAATCTTATATATATAAAAATGAAACCCGTTTTCCGTTGTCACGACATAACATGAAAACGGCTGGACCGATTTCGATGAAATTTGGTATAGAGATAGTTTGAGTCCCAGGAAAGGACATAGGATAGTTTTTATCCCGATATTCCCACGGGATCGACATTTACGCGGGTGAAACCGCGGGGCGCAGCTAGTAGTAAAATAGATTTATCGAGCTTACACTGCCACTCTACAAGAAACTATCGCTAAATCATCTCTCTTGGGTCAATGGTCACCAAATTAAATTAGCATATTATTTGTGATAAATGTATTAATTTTTGAGTGTCTATGTATGTTCTCTAGCCTTCATAAGCGTAGTGTTTTTAATAATTAATGTAATAAAAATGTGGCTATAATCTTAATTTCGAACCCCTACTTGTTACTGTCTTTAAAAACCATAACAAATATGTGTAGAAAAAATGTAAAACAAGACCACAGAATAGTGAAGGAATGGAGTGCAAATGCTTATATTTTATAGTCGGTAAGCATCATCTACAAACGTCAAATTACATAGAGACGTTTCATCCACTAAATTATATTCGAAAACTTTACGGACGTAACGATATGGAAACCTAAGGTGATAAGGATAAGAGGATACCGTACGATCTCCTAGGAAGCAGCAAGTCTGCTGGTCGGATCAACGCCAGTGATAGTGGAAGGAACCATGGGGTCGAGTTCGACATAATCCCTACGTTAACGCCAGACGTAACAAAAAAGTGTGCGGGGGTCAAGAACGTAGTTCTTTATGCGATACTCGCACGCACTCCCATGAGAGAAAGTGTGAATGTACGCTTTTTTATACAGAGCCATGTAGTATAAGTTTTTAGTAGCTCCTTATGTTGTCTGTTGACGCCATCTTGGTTTTACATTTTGACCTCATTATCGGCTTTAGCACCCTTGAAAACCATGATGAAAAATTTGAAAATTTTCGCAGCCGTCATCTTGGATTTCTATTTTGACCTCACTATCGGCTTTAACACCCTCGAAAACCATGAAAACTATTTCTATCCAGAAAAAGTTGCACGGAGGAGGCATTATTCTTTTCGTTACGTGACGATTTCTACCAGTCAACTCCTACCACAAGCCGCGTTAAAGAACTTGATCTGTCAAGCTCAGCTAATGAGACACAATTGATTTTCTATTGTTTCGTCGCCGATCGTCGAACCGCGCCGCTTGACCGGTTAATTGAGTTTATTTCACAACACTATTGAAATCGTAATATAAATATTAAAATAAAATTTATATGTAGGCTTTATTCAAAATTAGGAACGTTAAGTACTCCATTTGCTTACTATTCTGTGTTACAAAAATAATTAAGGTTGTCACATTTTTTTAAGAAATGAGGGTTAATAAAAATGCATGCAGCTTTCTTCGAATGTCTCGACTGCTGCAAACCACTGTGATAATGTGCGTAGATTATAAGTGAAAATATTATTTCGATGTATTTTGTTCGTGTCTAAATCTCTGTGCTTACAGGTAAAAAAAAATTTAAGGACTTG
This sequence comes from Amphipoea oculea, assembly GCA_945859645.1. Taxonomy (NCBI): domain Eukaryota; kingdom Metazoa; phylum Arthropoda; class Insecta; order Lepidoptera; family Noctuidae; genus Amphipoea; species Amphipoea oculea. The sequence continues at coordinate 1,209,982 of OX243884.1, forward strand.
TGTTGTGTAGTAATCGGTAAAGTGTAGATCTAAAACATTTTAATTACTCTATGGAAAATAAATGGATTTATAAATTAATATGGCAATTTCATTTTTGGAGGATTCCATCGCCATCGCCATTCATTCTTTTACTCAGACGTCAGTTTTGGTCAGTTTCACCTACAACAACAAAAAGAGAATCATCGCCTGCCTAGCGTTCCTAATTCCTTCTCCCAACTATTAAAAGGTTACATGCTCCGTGCCAACTATCTTGGAGTCGGCTTTCGTTCTAAATACCGTTTTTTAGATTAGAAGTGCCGTATTATTATAGTACTCTGTGATTAGAAGCCAACTCCAACATCGCAGTCGTAACCCATCTAACACAGAATACTTAAAGTACTACGTACAGAAAGGCCACTCCCTTCCCCGCACTAACATCAGTTACCGCACCTCACCCCGCACTTCGAGGTTACCGTCGCAGTTCTTTAACAAAGAGCGCTCGCAAACACAAGTACCTCACGCACACATTCATACGTATACAAACGTCATTTTTTAATGTAGTAGTAGTAGGTAATTATTTTGCGAGCGTTGTATGGAGTGTCCGGGGTGTGCATCTAATCTCCACAACCTAAGTACAGGGTAACACTAGTAAGTACTTAAAAAAAAACTGTTGAAACGTGTTGGATTGGAACTGCTTCTATGTACAGACGCAAGCACATCAACCTACTAAAATCTGTCAAATTTCTTTAACAGATTTTCAACTTTATTACTAAAGAATAAGGTTCAAAGTTGATTGGGAAAATTTGACGCTTTCGGGTAGGTTGATGTGCTGGCGTCTGTACGTAACAGGCGGTGGTAGATCACGCTATTTCAAAAAGCTCATCTATCCTTTCTCTTTAGGTACCAACACACCTTTCTCCCGTGTGCACCCCACCAGACTACGATCTATCAAATGAATAGACTATCACTATGACTATGATCCCTCCTTGCATTCGCCTTTCCACTTCATAAATCATTTGATGAAGCGGTAGGTATGCAATCCCTTTGCTAAGAGATAACTGAAAGAAAGCATCAGAAGGCCAACTCCCGTAGGTAATTAAAGCGAGACAGCGATAGCTGCCATTATGCTTAGTACACGTTTCATAGTTTCTTTTTTTATTAGACAGTTGCGTCAGACTGATCATCATGAAGACATAAATAAAAAAATTCATGGTCATCATGTTTGTATTAGGCCGGCCGCATACGTCCGGTTTCCCGATTCGGTTTCAAAATCAGGAATTCAGATTCGGAGACCCTGAATGCACGCATTTCATACAAAATCTCTTTAGAGCACACGTTCTTATATTTTCCGTCAGGGTTTCCGAACGGAAAATATAAAAGCGTGTGTCTCCGAATCAGGAAACCGAACGTATGCGGCCAGCCTTATAAGTCCATATAACCAACCACAGATGATGTATGTACAGACGCCAGCACATCAACCTACTACAATCTGTCAAATTTCTATCACTAAAACATAAGGTTCAAAGTTGATTGGGAAAATGTGACAGTTTCGGGTAGGTTGATGTGCTGGCGTCTGTACAAATGAAAGTTGAAACCGCCGCCGCACGAGTTGAATATTGAAAACCTTTAACTTCTGAATTAGAAGTTCCAATGGTTTGTTTACCTAATGAATCAGCTGGAAAAAGGTACTCTGTCTATGCTCGTGCGGAAACACTATATTCTGCACAGAGTACTATTTTATATTCCGAACGCTTCCGAATTCCGATTCTACTTGTAGTTACGTTTCATTTCACAGCACTACTCAGTCACTACAGAGTTTGATATAAGTTTAATTTTTTTCGCCTTGAATCTACAACTGAATTTATTATAATCGTGCCTACTTACATAGCTTATTGTTTATTTAATAAAAATCACGTTTTCATGAAATTGATGAATAAGATTTTGTTTTCTGTGAAGTAACAAGAGTGGATAGGTAAAGTGAGGTAAAGTAACATCGCTAACGGAACGTAAATCAGTATCAGTCACTGACCTCTATTATTAATAGAGGTCAGTGGTATCAGTCTATCAAAAAGTACTCTGTCTCTGTCTGCTGTGGTGCCATCTGTGGTCAAGTCAAATCGTCGTCAAACAACAAGGCGAGAGTATTATGTTCTGTGAACAAGGCTGTGGTGTAAATTTTTATTAAAACATTGTTAAAATATTTCATATTGTATTCATATATTCGAAGCTCTATACCGTAAATTGTTAAACTAGGTTTAAAGTTAAGCAATCGCAGAATTGGCGAAAACATACATAAAGGAAATCATTTTTATACCTATTTTCATTATTTTGAGTGCATGAGTGGTCACGTAAGTAAAACAATTTATTGCAAACTTGCAAAACGGTCAGGTTTCAGTAATATTCTATTAATTACCTACTTAGTTATATCTTGTATTTGAGTGGCTTGCAGTGCTTAGCCCCTGAAAATGACAGATGATATTGGATTTGACCGATTTGCAAGACAGAAGTCTCAAGTTGTCTTTGCAGAGAACACAGGAATGCATTAGCAGCGCTGCCCGCGGTGCTATCCTGCGGGTGTTTAAAGCGGTTTTGCTACAAACTAGACTCTGTATGAACGTTCAGAGCCCCTAGTCGGTCGCAACTCTGCCACATCTTCGCGCCGTAGCGCTCGCCTTACACGCGGTCACAGAATTGACGAAAGTTTACATCGAGCGATGGTTGAAATCCAACTGTTGTTGCACATTGGATTTTAATTGCCATCGCTAGTTGTGGACGATCTTACAACAACTTTTGGGCTTAGTTTTATGTGAATAACCTCAAAGGTAAAAGCCTTCTGGTGTCAGTTGGCATTATTATTGCAGAAATACTGTTATGAATTTAATTTTTACTTTGCCATAATAATTTATGCAATTCCTTTTGAAGTATCCCAAGTATCCACTGTATGATGTACCTGTTATAAGGATGTGTCCTCATTCTCAACAGTAGAATAATATTTAATCAATACTTTCTGTTTGACATGAAAGGTAATAAATTTACATAGCAGTTTTTGTTTTGCCGTCACAGTCCTCCACAGTACTTGCAGCAAGAAGTTGTTTGATAGATGACTACTTATTGAATATTTACACTTACTTATAGTTTATTGGTGTCACAATTTATGTATCAGTATTTGACTATTGTTGTATATGGATGATATTGTTATTTATGTTGAGTTAAGCCAGGAGCCACTAATATCTGATTTAATAAGTTTTATCCTTTTTCACTTTTAAGAGTCTCATTATAAATTTTAATAACAATTTGCATTACTTGATAATAATATTGAATGCAGGTGTATGTTTATGAGAATTATCTATCTATATTCTATACACGTATTATAAAGCTGGTTGGAGGAGAAAGAAATTCCACACAGACGAAGTTGCAGGTGCTAGTCAGAATATAAGTGTCAACATGTACTAACATTAAAATATTATAAGTCATTCAATATTAACATACTTAGGAAGCATCCTGGCTTCACTCATCCATACCCTATAAGCATTTTAAACTTACAATAATATTTTTAGACAGAATAACATGAGTGAAGTCCAACTGGAGATGCCAGCTGCTAAAAAGCAAAGGCTTAACAATGGCGAAGTGTCATGTCGTCCCGCTAAAAATAATGGAAAAGCGGCATGTAGTCCTGCCATAAACAATGCTGAAGCCTCAAGTAGTCTAGCCTTGACCATAGACAACGATGTCAACAATGGAGACGATAAGTTTAGTAGTGAAGATAGTTACGGTAACTTCGTAAATCCTGATGAGCTGGAGAGGCTGAAAGAGTTCAAGGTACTGGACGAGGTCAAGTCCAACGATGAAGACAGCAATGAAGAAGAATCGGACAGCTCTGACGGTAGTTGTGTCTTTGAGTTTATTCCTTCTTGCATGGTATGACTGTCTTATTGTGTCTGTTCAATTTATCTTGTTATTATGTATGTAATCAATCAAGACAGTTAAAGAATGGGAATACAATATTGATTTGATATACTTTAATGTTGGAAGCCACCTTGGTGAGTCATTATGTGAAACAAATACCTTTAATCTGTCAGTGATAAATTAGCATCAATCAGAAAAGATAATACTGCCTGTTTGTAGAAGCTAGGCTTACGGGTCACTTGGTTGCTGGGCGCAAAGGAACTGTGTCCTGGCTATAACTAGATTTTTTTAAATAAATCATATGCTGTGTCAAAATCAAATCATTTATTTCAACAGGCTTATAAAAGGCACTTTTGAACATCAAAAGTTTGTGTTTAACCGAAATAAAGTTATAAACTGAGTTATATTACTGATTAAAATGTGACTGCCATTTAATGTCCCATTCTCTTCCATTTATAATTTTTAATCACTGTTTCTTTTTGAATACTTACATGCTATCGTGTGCTTAAACATCAGGGAGTATAATATTTTACAATTGTCTTATGATAAAAATACCGTAAAGATCTAATCCTTCTAAATACGACACACAGGATCGATGTCAATAAAATTTTCTGCCCTTCACTTTTATTTTAAAGCTTCCGACTCTTCTGATTCTTGGATGATCAAAGCGGCTTTCAATTTCAAAACATGTTTTCTTTTTATTTACAAAATACTGTTGTATCTCATTTGAATTATTATGATATGCTAGTAAAACTCATAGATGTATCCAAAGGTCTCCCAGAAGAGGAACTCGAGAAAATGCTGGATGAGGATCTCCCGGACGACTTCAAAGGAGCTCCCAAACTGAAAGAGAAGGCTTACATCACTAGACAGAAGACTGTTCTAGAAGGTAAGCATTTTCTTCTTAAAAGAGGTGTTGGTATACATGACTAAAAGCAAAATTGCCCCTTGTTACGACTTCAGAGAGAACTAGAAGGTGCAATCCGTGTATGCCGAAGTACTGGCGTACATTTCGTGGGATAACGAGGGTGGTTGATCTTTACAGCGATGTTGCCGACCGCGACAGTATCACATTGAACATATTTTATAGCATAAAAATTACATAATTTTACCATCAGTTTACTATATTTATCGTATTACGAATACGAACCGATTCGCCGATGGCTGCGTCGAAACGCAGCCATGCTGTACATTTATTAGCAACTAGTTACTAGCTGACCCGACAGACGTCCTGTCTTAATTTCAATTTTCATTTCAAAATCCCATATAGTTTCAGTTTTTCCCGAATGTTCAACATTTTCCAAATTTCTTTCCGTGATAACCTTATTTGGACGTTAACCCTTTGAACGCCAGAGTATAAACGTATCGCCCGCCGTACCCCTGACGCCAGGCAACTTTAATGTAGTTTTAAATAATAGGAAAAAGAAACACAGAAAACTTAATTTAGTATATTTTTTTTTTTTTTTTAATTGTCGTTTTCTTGTCGTCTATAGACGACGGTGGCGTGTTGGGCACGTTTTCATTTGTCGGCTATACACGACCGTGGCGTTCAAAAAAAAAACTAATCAGTCGAGTCCTTAAGAAGTTCGTTTGTTTACCATCAAACAGCGTTTAATTTTTAACCGACTTCAAAAAAGGAGGTTCTGTATTTATTTATATAGGTTAGGTAGATAGACTATGTATGGTTTGTCTATTTTACCTTCCCGCTCTACAGAGAAAGGCGTAAACCACTTCGAAGTCCTGCCCTTGGACTGGATCATGGTGCGCCACATCAGCGGCATGCCCATCTACATGCACCGCGCGTCCAGGGTCTGCACGCTCTCCAAGCCTTACTTCCTCGGCAAGGGCAATACGAGGGTAAGTACGCATGGAAAAGCCAAAAAAATTGTGTTGTTGAAATATATGTGGATGAAGTCCAAGGACGATAAACGTTAGATAAGTCGCATATTTACAAAACACATTACGGAAACTTAAGTAAAATAAATATTAAAGCCCGGACTCCACTAAAGCGGAGCTGTGCGGAGCGGAGCGGAGACGTGCAGGAATCGTCCAATCACAGACGAGACGTGTGACGCGATGAGGATTTCAACCATTGTAATTGGTCGATTTCTGCACGTCTCCGCTCCGCTCCGCCCAGCTCCGCTTCAGTGGAGTCCGGGCCTGACAAAGGTACCTGATGCTCGAAGGACCAAAAATGGCATCCGCCTTTACAGATTTTTTAGTAAACCTTTACTGTCCTAGGACTCACAGCTCGCAATAAATTACATAGTTTATTTTCTCGCTCACGGGATGTATCCAAAAGCACTAAATCGGAAAAACCAATCATATGATAAGAAAGTCAGTTAATTCGATCCGACTGAAACGATAATTTATTTTCAGCGTCATGAAATACCAATAAGCGCCATACCATGTTACGCGTACCGCCGCGCGCTTGAAGAGGAGGACAAGCAAAAAGAGATCGACAAGCGAATAGCCGAGCAGATCCGTACCGGCAACTGGGTCATCAACTCAGACGTGAAATCCGAGAACAATGAGAACAGCCAGGATTGTAATGACGTCACTCGTGCGATTACAGAGTCTAACTATGAAGATACGTCGATTAAAGAAGAAGTTGCAGAGGATAAAATGTCGTGTCCATTTTCTAACGGCAAAGCTGGAGGAAGAGAGGTAGAAACGAAAGTTAATGGAAATGAAGAATCAGCTATTGAGAGGCCTGAGGCATCATTTGAAAACAAATCAGAAGTGGCTGGTGATAACGAAACGGCTAGCACGAGTGAGGCCGTGGTTATCAAAGAAGCTAATGGAGAGGAAGTCTCGCTAGCTCGGCAGCCAGTGGTCTTGCCAGGGGGCATCGTGATGCCTCCCCCGAGGGTCGAAACCATCAACACCAGCTGGAAAACGCAGCACCTTACCGCTGAGCAGATCAATGAGTACTGCAGGCGGCTATTCAAGTTCAAGACTGTAAATATCATGCATTTCAAGTGAGTGTTACTGGTTTGGAACTTACGTAGAGACAGTTCATGGCTCGTTTTTCCATCAAAATGTACAGTTGTACACAACAGTTGTTTGTGTTGTAGAATGGCAATAGCGGGCATTGACCCACCTACATTTACTTGACATATCTTAACATCTTTCATCTCTCATTATCCTCAACATTTTTACTCATGGAAAACGTGCTATTATTGATCGAAGTGGACAACTATACATAGTTTTGTTCGGGTTCCTACGATGAGATAGGAAAAGGACAATGACCGCTATTACCATGCTAAAACGCAACAACTATACTATTGTAGTTACAGACGCCATCACATCAACCTACTTACAATCTGTCAAATTTCTTTAATAGATTTTCAACTTTATCACTAAACCATAAGGTTCAAAGTCGATTGGGAAAATGTGACAGTTTCGGGTTGGTTGATGTGCTGGCGTCTGTACATAATGCAAGATGACAATGAAATAGACACAAAAGCCTGTACTCTGTCGCTGTGTAGACTTTGTATCTATGTAATAGTCCGTATAAAAAAAACCGAGCAAATGCGAGTTGAACTCGCGTGGAGAGGGTTCCGTACGATGAATATTTTATCTACCATGTTTTTTTAAAGCTGACCCAAAATTGTTTGTGGTAACTAAAAAAAGTATGTATATGGTACTTGATTGTAGAGGGTAATTGATGAATATATTTTCTATTGTTGAATTCTGTCTTGTCGTATATTCTTGAATACGTAGACTAAGGCCGATTGATAGAAGGTATTCGATATTTCATTTTTTGATTTGTCCTTACAATTAATATTGAAGTCTCCTGCTAAGATCATTTTTTCGTTTGCACTGATAGAATTACTAATTAAATAAAGAGTAAAAGTAAGTACTTTAAATGATAATAAGAAACTTTAAGTGTACTCTCCAATAATTTATTAGTAGTGTAGGATGTAAGCATCGTAACAGGTGGCGTTCTGTTGTGCCTACCCCCATGGGATAAAGGCGTCAGTTGGTTTGTATTAGTACAGAAAATATATTTATTTCAAAATTCATGCATAATAGGTATAAAAACCCTATTAATATATAAGGTGTAAAAAAATTAACCTTAAAAACTTTAAAAGGTGCTTTAGACCATCGAACTGAACAACTTTCACTATGGGACCAACTCTGAAATCACGAAAAAAGAATGAGCTGTTTCATACATTTTGGCCGAGTAGGTATTGAACGTTTGTATGAAACAGCTGATTTTTTTTTTCGTGATTTCGGAGTTGGTCCCATAGTGAAAGTTGTTCAGTTCGATGGTCTAAAGCACCTCTTACAGTTCTTAAGGTTATTTTTTTTACACTTTGTATAGTTAAGAATAGATGTTAGTTTTACAGTGTCCATAATGATCTCATTAAACTTTAAGTTATACCTAAGTACAGATTGTAGAATGAAATAAATTATTCGAGTATTGAGTATTGTTTGTGTAACCTTTTCAGTTGGACCCTTTATTTTAGTTATAAATTTTCTTAGGCGCTGGGCTGATCGCCGTAAATACACCAAGGCAAGGAAGACTCTTCAGTACCCCACATTACCTGAGGGTACCAAACTGATCACCATTCCTGCTCAACCGACTGCGCCGGGAGAAGATAATGCTGGTAAGTTCTTTACATTACTGAGGAGCGGAGTATGAATCTTTTATAGATGTATTTATTCTGTCTTGCCAAATTCAGTCGTATTTATTTATTTACACACGTATAAGGGTCAGCGTAAGGACAAGGTATAAAAAATAATTTCAAATACCCTTACGACTCAACTGATTTCTAAAGTCCTCAATAATGATTAATCAATGCGGAGGACTGGAGGCCTTTGCCCAGCAGTGGCACAGAAAAAAGGCTCAGAAAAGAAAAAAAATTAAGCTCTTTTTTATCGATTTCAGTAACAGAATGTCCTAAGAATACAATATGTCGAATCAATAGTACATACTTTCAAATGTGTATACTTGATAAAAAAGTACCTCTGTAATAGGACATTGGACAATCTAAATGAGTTGTGTATTATTGCAGCGGGCAAGACGAACAAACGCGACTGGGTGATGAACATGAACGGGCGCAGCTACCTCTCTGTCTTCCACGAGTACGTGCGCCGCGCGCTGCAGAAACAACCCGTCTACGAGTTCAGGCAGCTCGGTGAGTAAGCCTTGCACACTCTAGAACCCTAGTTTGTAAGCTTGTATGAGCTTTATCTTCATCATCATTCAGACAAAGCACATTGCCACAACCATCGGTTATGTGCGCAACGTTCATCAGGTCGTCGATCCACCCACGCTGCTCTATGGCATAAAAAAGAAAGAATAGTTCTTCGAGGGCATGATAGGAATATTCATTACCTTTTTACTCCCGCCATATAAAAAACTCGTTCTTATGATACCAGTAGTGCCAACTTCAAAAGCATTCTTCTAACACGTCTTATACGTATTTTATCAATCCCTATATCCGTTACACAGACGGCGTCCTGAAGGCCAATTCCCGTAACTAAAAACGTTAAAAATCTAGTCGCAATCTCATCTCAGCGAAGTATATCCACTGTTGGGTATAGGCCTCCTCTAAGCGTCACCATAACGACCGGTCCTGCGGTTTTCGCATGATAAATTGAAATGTCATGCCACACAGAGAACGCCTCAACCCCCTACCAAGCGACCGTGTTCATCGGCGGCATGCAGTACGGCGTGGGCCACGGCTCCAGCAAGCGGCAGGCCAAGTCCGCCGCCGCACGCAACTCCATCCACATCCTCATCCCCGAGATGAAGGACGAACTCGACGCGCATGCGCCGCACCACGCGCCCTCCAGCGACCAGAATGAACCTGACTTCAATGTAACTACCAGTTTTATCTAGTGATAGTAAATTCCCGAAAATGTTCTCCTCCTAGCGAGAACTTTGCTATTAAGTTCTCGAAAATATTCTTTCGGAAGATTTTTAAGAGAGTAAAGAAATTGGAGGACTATTGTGTCGATCTATTTTTGAATTCATCTGAACGCTTTACGAAGTTGACATCAAAATAATCTCCCCCACAACGTAAAATCTCATAACTTCTCTTCATCATCGTCATCATAATTCAGCCGAAAGTACGCAAGTAAGTACTTGCGTTGCTGAATTATGATGACAATGCCTTTTCGATAAAACACATTATAGAAAAGGCAAATAATTAATAACTATCATGATTGATAGTTCTTATTGTTTTTTGATGATACATTTTTTGTTTACATTCCTGGGTGACTTCAAAAACAGCTTTGGTATATTTTTTTACTGTGAGGGGGTGGGGGAGGTCGCTGAGCTGAGCCGAGGTCCTGCGTTAGATCCCCAGATTGAGAGTCAGTCTGGATTTGTGTCACAAATACGGCGGATTGTATGGGATTTTAACAGATCTGGCGAAATGTTGTTGTATTATAATTACTCTAATACAGTGTATTAACGAAAAGTGTTCCCGTAATACTATAAGGTCCTTACATCATCATCTGCCTAGCCTTTTCCCAACTATGTTGGGGTCGGCTTCCAGTCTAACCGCATGCAGCTGAATACCAGTATTTTTCGTGGAATGACTGCCTATCTGACTTCGACAACATACCATTATATTCGACCTTCAAAAAAATACAAAAGTTTATATAAGTATGACAAAATTCTAAGATTAAGGTTTTCGTAAATCAACCGTGCGTTCCGTGTTCGTCCCCTGGATCGGCACCCTATTGACGAGAATTGCAGTTGTGTTGTCAGTTCTTCGACTTCGTGGGCATCGAAGACCCGCGCATCACGGAGTTCTGCGCCGCCACCTGCGAGCCCTCGCCGCACGCCATACTGCGCACCTGTCTGCTGAGGAACTTCGGAGCCGGTGACCGGCACATACATACTGAGGTGAGGTTTGACACATTGTAGAATGAATAGATAGGTGTAAGGTGGTTGAGCAGTGGTGGCCCAGTGGTATCGGCCGCGACTTACGAGTTGTAGGTCGTAGGTTCGAACCCAGACAGGCGCTTTACTTTGTGTAAATTATTTCATCACCACTGCTCTCAAAACGGTGAAGGAAAACATCGTGAGGAAACCGGCATGTCCTAGAACCAAAAATTCAAAGACATGTGACATCTACCAACCCGCACTGGGCCCGCGTGGTGGATTACGGCCCACTCCCTCTCACAGAGAGGAGGCCTGTGTCCCAGCAGTGGGAACATTATAGGCTGATGATGATGATGAAGGTGGTTGTACAGTTGGGGAAAAGTTTAATTGATGAGCAAATTGTCTATCAACATAAAATACCAGTATAATTCAACAAAACACTGTATTTTTTTATGAATCGTATGAATAGGCTATAACAAGTATAATTTACGGCAATATGTCAATCTGCTAAAGAATACATTTCTCTGACATGATTTGAGTAATTGCGCAATCTTTTGCGCATCGTAGACCTGTTTAATCATTTATTGGAAATCGACTGCTCAAAAAGCATTTACAAAAAAAAACGGTGTCGTCATGAATGTGCTTTGGCTATTATTATGATGCCACCCACCTTCTCAATGGAGTTAGCAGCCCCAAGAACAGCAGAGTTCCTAGATATGACCATGTTAAAAGCACCATTTGTAATTGAGTAAAATAATAATTAACACATTCGCAGCCGTGTAGGTCACCGGTGACCGCGAACAATAGATTTTCCATTGTGTCTGTTGTCTGGCAGTCAAGGTGTTAATAACTTGAATGTACAGATGAAGAAGCTGGAGTACCAGAAGATCGAGCTGACCATGAAGGTGGGCAAGCACACCGCCACCGTCGTCAGCAAGAACAAGAAGACCGCCAAGCAGCGCGCCTCGCAGGCCATACTTCAGGTAACGCGCATCCTACAGGTTTTACTCTCCAGTCCTTAGCCTACGTTCACACTCCGTTAAACTGTACGATATTTTACTGTATAAGGCCCGTTGTACACGGCACGGTTTTTTTAGGGTACAGCGCGCTAGCCGCACCGCAGAATAATCGTGTGAGCTTGTATATGATACGGCAAACCACCGGTTCTATGGTATACGGCGACAATTGCGTTCCATATAAAGGTATGATTCCGATCTCGGCAGCACGCAACAGTGAGATTACATTCCGAGCACGGCAGCAATGTGACGCAGCAATGTCGCGCAGCATTGCTGCCGTGCTCGGAATGTAATCTCATATGAACCCATAGAAAATGTATGAGGACCAGTAGTGCTGCGACCGCACTGCCGCGACAGCACTGCTGCGTGCTGCCAGGATCGGAATCGTACCTTAATGCTGCCGTGTCGTCAACAAACTTTCATATTGATCCATACAACACTGACGACCGTGCCTACACACGGCGAGACAAGCGTAGTTTTTCACGACAAAAAAAACGGTGTACAATGGCTCTTACGTTGGGAACAATCGGCAGTTTTGTGTGAAAAGAAAAAAAAAATGTTCGACCTCTTCCTTTCACTCATTGTTTTTTTGGCAATTTACTTTTTCGTACGTGTCAATGTTTCGCCGCTAACTAGATGATGCACTGAATTGACTGATGATCTTTTAACCGAACATTCGGCCGATTATTCGTATTCGCTAAAACCCGTATTCGGCCCATCACTACTAAGAATCATAAATGAATAATAGCAAGAGTTTAGACTACTTTGGTGTCAATAATATTTTTATAATAAGAAGATAATAATAGTTTTATAATAAGAAGATATTCCTATATGGCTAGGGGACAACAGATTTTGCATAAAACAGGATTGAGGTAATCACAGCCCTCCCTTTCCCTCAGGCTCTGCATCCTCACGTACGGTCGTGGGGCTCGTTACTCCGGCTGTACGGCTCCCGCTCGGTGAAGAGCTGCAAGGAGAAGAAACTAGAAGAACAGCAGATCACCCTTTTACAAGACCAGGCGCGCCACAACGAACCCAACTACGCCGTCTTGGACAAACTGCGCAACGAGATGAGGAAGCTGCGCGAGAGAGATGAGGCTGTGGTACCTATTGGAACTTTGTTGGTACATGAAGATCTGCCTACGCATTCTGGGTCTAATTTGAACAACGTTGATCTGTAAGGAGTTGGGTGTTTTATGCTTCGGCTGCTTTGGCAAGGTTCGTAATAGTTTTTATTGTTTAGAAAACAAATAGTAAGGGACCTCGTGCACTACGTGGTACGACCACGGCCAGTGGCCGCAGACCAAAAGGCCAGCTCTCGTATTCAAAATTATTAAAATCTTGTTGCAATCTCATCTCAGCTACAAAGAATTCAGTTCAATTCTTTATTGCATTCACATTTGATTTATCAGATTTTCTAAAAATTACAAGTTAACATAGAACGTCGGGCACAAAAATTTAATATAAGTATATGAATAGTAGCATATTTTAAAGTTCTTTTTTCTTTCTTCTCAAATAGGTACTTGTCAAAAATGTAGGTAAATTAAAACTATTTTGGCAGCTTGAGACTGAGATGGGAAAGCGAACGTTTTTAAAAATGCGGGAATTGCTTCTCTGGTTAAACTAAAGAAACTAAATGCGCATCAGGCACATGCCTGCCTGACCGGTCGCTTGCAGCCATACTTTATTATAAACGTTCACATCTTGTTTACAGAATTAATGTCGCGAGGTCCCTAAAAAGACAAGGTTTGTGTTCAAGTAACAAGTAATAGATGTAGAAGTAAGCAGGGTAGCAGCTGGTTGTTGTCGCTGCTTCCCCCTGTGGGGCGAGGCGTGATGTGTATGTTTGTCTTCGGAGGAGCAGGGGGTGAGCTTGTAAAGATATGCTGAACAGATATACATACAGTACTGCTGTAGTTTTAGTTTAAATTATAAAGCTTACCTCTCACTTCTATGTCGGCATTATTATAATAGAGTAGAATATTTGAGGAATATCTAGTTTATTTACACATAAAAGAGACCACTTCTAGTAAACAAGTTTCGCACTAAATTTTAAGGAGATAAATATTTAACCCATATCAACAATCATACGTTTAAACTTATTTAAATATTTTTGAATTTTTCAAACGATATATGAAAGAAATGCCGTTTTTTTTTTCGCTTTATAAGACACAAATACAGTTAGAACACGTTCGTATGTTTAAGAACGACACAAACCTAGCATTATTGCTGTAACTGCAATAACTATACACTTCACTATCGCTTCGAGACATGAATATTTTTAATACCATCCATTATTATATCTACTAGGATTATATTCCAATTGAAATTTATATTTGTACTTAAGTATTTTAAATATTAAGTAGGTACTGATGGCGGTCAAAATTAAATATTAATGTAGAACTATCAATTAATTATAATAACATTGTAAAAAGGTATAAAAACAGAATAGAATACTCTTTATTATGTACACCATAACAACAACAACAGAATTATCTTTAGACTAGGTTTAGTTCAGAAACTGACTAGAATTGGATCTCAGTTGTCAGTAGGTATTGTATTGACGGAAAATGTATTTATAGACTCCGACTAAAGAAAACTTTAGTCGGAATCTACAGGGTGAAATTGAACACATGCGACAAATCGAAATGGGAGATTATACTCATCATTATGAACAACTTTTACTATGAGACCAAACCTGAAAACGCGAAAAAAAAATCAGCTGTTCCCTACATTTTGGCGAGTTATGCGAACATAAATGTAGGGAACAGCTGATTTTTTTTTCGCGATTTCAGGTTTGGTCCCATAGTAAAAGTTGTTCATAATGACGAGTACAATCTCCCATTTCGATTTGTCGCATGTGTTCAATTTCACCCTGTATAAGTAAATAAATTTTTCGTTGGTTATCAAAAAAAATCTGTCGTTTCATAGAAAAATGCAATCGAAATGTACTGAACAGCTATATATTTTTTTATCTACACCCATGCTATAAATCCTCTATAAAAGTTTCCGAAACAGTTAGCTTATTGCCAACATTAAAACAACCAGTTTCATAGTAACCATAATATCATCCAAACGAGTGTTATAATGTTGTACTAAATTTCATTATGCAACTCCCTTTCAAAAAAAAAAGAACTTATAGGTTATTCGAATTCACGTCGTATCCCGCCGGCCGCCATTTTTGTTCGATATTAGTATTGCAAAAAACTGTTTCAGAACCTTTTATAGAGGATTCATATCATGGGTGTAGATAAAGTCTTGTACATAATTAGGTATTAAAACACTCATGTGATACTTACCCCTCATTATACAACATTTGCATAAAACTATTAATAACCGTCGAAAATTTTCAATGCAGGGTGATTCAGAATCATGTACTGAATCCATGGATTCAGCATGGATGTTACCATGGTAACACGTTGTGTGTCGGTGTCCCAGCCATCCTGTACATATGTCGCAGCCGACCAGCTCAATTAGCCTTTCAGTTAACTGCCTAGCTTTTTAACTAAACAGCGCCATTCAAGTAACGTTCTGAATGATATTCAGCCATTCAATCGAACAGCTAGGCAAATGACTTGAATCGCTAACGTATAACTACTTGCTTAGCATTAACTGATGATTGATTTAAAGCGGCAGTTGTTTATTGGTTGGTGGTTGTTTGTTGGTTGTATTTTTTATTAATATTGTAGTTTTGGTAAATAAAAAAGTTACAAATTGCATGTCTATTAACAAGTTCGGCAGTAATGTGCAGTAGGTAAACTAAATAACAATAAGTCATAAAGAATATTTAAATGCGATAGTAAATAAATATTCAGCAGTAAAAGGAATTAGTCAATGAGAAATCTGACTTGCACCGCACTTGGCACCGCTCGCTGCGTTCGCTCGTCTTTTTCACCCTATTATATCAACGTTCTAAGCATCATCCAGCCAGTTCATTAAATGTTGTATTAGAACGCATTGGCTGAATATTGTATATCATTCAGGCCGCTAGTTGAAACCCCGTTTAGTTAAAAGGCTAGGCAGTTAACTGAAAGGCTAATTAAGCTAGTTGGCGGCGACATATCGCTCATTTGGAGAAACATCGACGTAACTGCTACTTTTTTACTTTTTTTTACATATTGTTTCTCGTAACGTAAATACGCTTTTTAAGTGCTTTGTCATATTTAACTCATTTTTGGGAAAAAATACATTTACGTCGATGTTTCTCCAAATGACCGATATATTATAATCTGGGGTCTAAATAACTACAAAAACTGTGTTTACTAATGTTAGAACTCAATGTAATGAGGAAAGTCGGTTATTTATTAGTCATACCGTCTATATTGGACCACTCGTTTTTTCACAGGTAATTAGATTAATTCTTTAGTGATCTAAGATTTTGTTTTCGGGAGTACAAGAGTCTATATAAGCTTAAGATTTGTAATAGATGTTTTTAAGTGTGCTATATTCATCCTAGTCTTACCTACTACCTGATCTGGGCTGTCTGACGAATACTGCCTAAACTTGAATGCAGAATCTTAGTATAATCATGTTTTTCAACCGAACTCAAGTCTCTAAAGTAGGAATGAGTATAAATTATTTAAGATTCTGAACTCAAGTACTTTAGTGTAATTTTAAGTATGTAATTTATTTTGTGCCTTATTTTTACTTCTTGATGTATTCGCATTCGAGCAGCGATGTTCAACCGCATCTGACGGTCAAACATCGTGGAAATGTCACCAGACAGTAGTTACAAGTATTCCTAGGAACGATAATTGAAGTGGGGCTTCAAAGGCTTGTGTTTTGCAACGTTTGTCCACCTCCACCGTCAACAAGAAACGCGATTACTCGAACCGGATGTGACGTGCGGTGGACACGCGGTCATAGTAAATGTATCGCTACTTCGGCGCGTAATCTACTGTGTGAACAATGTCTTCCTCTGGCATGAGAATTCCTTGTTAAGGCTTTGTCTGAACTTCAAAAAACTTACATGAATCATTAAGCTTTGAACGTGCTCCAATTACGTAATTGCAATAATTAAATATTAGTTGGCATTTAAGTACCTATATTTTTACAGATTTTGTGTGACATTTATGTTACAAAATTAGGATTAGCATCACACTTTGTGAGTGGTGTATACTTGTTAGATTAGTGGGGCCTATCAGAATAGGGACCTGGTGGGCCATAACGTGACAATTGTGATGAATCAAAGATGCCTAATTCATGACTGTGCGAACAGTGCTTGATGACGAGTAATCGGATAATCGGGCGCTTGTATACCTAAACTCCACTTATTATTCCCACGAAAGAATAATACGGACATGCCTTTCAGAATCCCGGATCCCGGAATCGAATTATATAAGCGCCCGATTATCCGATCACTGTTGATGACTGTTCAAGAGTTAAATACAATACAAACCAGAATTTTACCCTCATTACTGTATTAGTCTTAAATTAGTGTAAGTTCCTCTTGTGCAATGTTCTAATAGTCTAACGACTAGCTTTAAAAAATGTATCAAAATAAAAGAAAAAAAAAGGGTTTTATAGTGAAGTTATAATATCATAGGTAGGTTATATTCCCAAGTCCATCGCATACATATTTATATCGGTCTAAAAATTAAATGAATAGACGCAAAATAAATCTTCCAACCCAATACGAAATAATTTAAGGGCGGGAATGTGATACAAAGTTATTGAATATTTTTAATCTACTTACCTTTATTAAATTTGCTCAAATGTAGTTTTATTCACTGGTTTTCTTTTAATGTGGATGAATTAGCGAAGCCCGACTATCAATCTCAGATTCAAAACTGACTAAAGGCCGACGGACAGCGGAGCAGAGTATTTTAAATTTACCAACGCAAATTCGTACGTATATAATGGTAACAAGATATATATTCTAGAGCTCCGAGACCGACCACGGAGCGGGGACCAAAGGGGATTTCTCTCTGCGGTATTGAATAGCGCGCTGGATGTTACCGCTGCGGGATGCGGCGGTATACCCCGGAGTCCGTCAGCATACGCGCGCGGGGTGTCGCGGGATGCTCCTCGGAAAATACTCCTCGATGCCGATGCCGCCCCCGCGCCCCGCCGTGCGTTGGCCTTTATTTTTTTTTATATTTTAAAATGGGATTCTTACTTTGCCTGAGGATCGTTCGAGAATAGACATAGAAGCTTTAACCTTTCAACGCCAACGTACACAGGTCGCAATGACTCGCCCGGCGCCAAACTACAAATGTATAGGTAAGTGATAAGTTATGGGGACATTAAAAATGTTAGGAGTTTTTGTTTTTGCGGATTTTAAGACAAATAAGGTCTTCTTTGTGTAGGAAAAAATAGGGCGTTAGTAGTCAGTGCTATATAAAATATTAACAGGAAACGAAGCCTTTAAATAAACATAAAAATTTGTTTTTATAAGATATAAACTATAATAATATGTACAATTATATTTTATAAGATAGTTAAAATGAAGAGCTAATGAAGTCGTGGCGCTGCACGCTGAGGACACGAAAATCTGAAACTTCTATACATGTCCGTCGTTAAAAAGGGTAACGAAGAAATTAAGTTAAAGGACAAAATAAAAACTGCAAGCATCCTTAACTAGTCCAAACTGCTAGGGCTACGATCTTTCTACACACAAAAACAGGACGCCCTTAGTCATGTGTCCTGCTCACTGCGTATCGACAATTTTAGACTATTAATTCCAGGTCAAGTGAATGCCTTTAATTCAGAAATGAGTTATATTTTGTAGAGGTTTTATGTACGATAGGCTGCAAAAGTGCATGGGTAGTACAGAAACAAAATCGTATGAAGCGAGAAATGACGCCATCTAGCGTAAAACCAGTTAACGACTAACAAAATTTAATTATGCTGTTATTAGATGGCGTTGCTTTGCTTTATATGATAAAATATTTTTGTAGTTTCTTTTTGTCTCTTTAAACATTCAAACAATTTATAATTAATAGTTTCTTTTAATGTTTACTGCGATGAATCTGCTCTTTTTTCCTGTTGCTAAGTAAGTACCAATTCGAATATTAAATTAATTATTAAAATACCCACTCGTTAGGTTAATAAATATATTCCTATCGGTTTCTTTTATTATTTTTATCATTTAAGCTACGTATGCTGGTAAATGTAATGTAATAATTAGATAAATGTTTTAGCTTTGTAACTCCTTGCTCAATCCTACTTAATACGTTTCTTCCTAACTCCTTACTTACGTTTCGTAAATTAGTCATAGTTGTGAAGAAACCAACGCCATCTAGTTTATTTTCGAAAACTTGAATTCAAACGTTCACGGGAAAATAGACACTAGGGTACCCATGCAATTTTGCTGGCTACTGTACCTACCTATTAGCTTTGTAATTTTAGGAGGTCATCTATCTCCTTGTATAACTAAAAAATTAACCCAACTGCAATTTTGGTTGGATATAAAAAATACATTTTAAAAATGCAGAAAAAAGAAAAATAACAAATAACGATTATGATAAAAAAAATGTGTTCTTTACATTGTTTATTTACTATAATCTATTTGCAAAAGAACGCTTAGACCTAGGCTGGTAAAACGTTTTGTTATTTAGTAGTTAAGTCAATCTTATTTCCCAACATAAGTAGATACTTACAAGAACATTTGTGATCATAGATTTTGAACTATTTGTGGTCGTATATTGAACTATTCGTGGTCGTATATTGAACTATTTTATAAGTGTAATGTTAGTGAATTATGTCTAAAAAATGTTAGCTAACATATTTTAAGGGCAATATATATATAGAATTATGAAGGAATGATCTTTCCCTATTTACACAAAGAGAATTTGACAGAGTGGAGATATAATGTACACACGGCTACACGTCAAGCTATTACATTTCCAGTTTTAACTGACCTCGCATTGTATAGGTTTTTCGTACAATTAGAAGTCAGCTTATACAGGTTATGTACAGTTTGATGTGTTGCCGTGCGTACCTACATGACCGTTTGGTCTAAACCCATCTTGACTCGTTGACTGTGTATTTCTAAACCCGCATACAGACGTGTGTAATTTTACGGGAATTGTGCGTTTGGAAGGCACTATAAGTATTAATTTCATGTACTAAACGCTCGTACCGCAGTTCGCGCTGGTTCATCGGGGGTCTAGTGTCTATGTCCTTCAAAGAAGATACGGGCCCGTCCGAAAGTAATTGATTACAATAGTCAAATTAAATTTTACGGACTGGAAAATACATATCGGGAGTAAGCACAACACCAGCTGTCTAATCATATTGTCATTCATTCTTAATAAGTGACACGGGGTAGGAAAAATCCGTAACAGCAGCCGAAACTACGGATTTTGTGCTTAGAAAGCTGACCCCTTTGGTATGGAGATCACAGAGCGCTCAATGCCCGTTGAAAACATGTGCCTTCCACACGATTCTCATTACGTTACATTGCAGGCGTCTGGATGCGCTGATTGAGCTTAAAAATAATTTTCACATCACCTGCACGCTAACATCAAATTATATGTCATGCAAACCTAACCTAAAGCAAGTCATGTAAGCCCTAGGCTCTAGTCGGGCATTAATATTGTACTGAATTTCATTGTGACCCGTAGGTCATTCATGTGATTTGAATTTGGAACGTAAACTGAGAAAATCGTATGGAATTACTAACAAAAAAAAAAAAACTTTTTATCACATCTATTCAAAAAGAGCTAGTATTCTTCGTAAACAGGGACTAAAATAGCTCTTTAATCTCTAGGGACTAAAAGTGATTTGAATTTGTAATGTGGATATTGTTAGTAAAAGTTCCAATCACCAAAGATCAATCACCTTAGGCGAGCTTGAATCCCTCGCACCCGCGATATTAAAACACTGCTTTATCCCCTTAGTGAATTATTCTATTAATGCATTTACAAATGACATGAATAATTAGGTATAAAAAATATCATAGTGTGACAGAACAAATCGTGATCATCTGAAACGGGATACGAAACTTCTCTATTTATAATATTATAATTATAGTGAAATACTGGACGTTATCAGTGAATTATTGGGGAAATGGTGTTATCTCCTATATATATAATTAATTGCTTCCTAATAAATATTTTCGACTTCCATCGATTTGTTTTATTTTTAAGCCTCGTCTTCACTAGGTTAGAGTACTAATGCTCGCCTGAGCCCGCGAGCCTGCAGTCGGTTTTTTTTTGGGTAGTTTGAAATAGCCTTTTGGTTATTTTAACTGACCATATTTTGAGCTAGAATAGCTATTTGCTACGTAGCCGATAGTTTATTACTTATAGTCTATAAAAATCAGCGCTTGGTAATTGGTTATTCTTTTATAAAATCTTTCCAGGCCAGGTAAGGTACATTTTTGGATTAATCAGAGATTCTCTAAAAAAACGTTTTGAATTAATATTTATAAAAGACTGTTCATAATGCGCGTCAATTTTGACCCGACTGCGCCAGGAGGGTTGTTTTTCGAGAGTATGTACCTATTGTATGTACAATTAGAGGTGTCGTTAGATTCGTATTTACTGTGAGAGTGATAACGGGTATAGTAGGTATATAAAAAAACAAAATGCCGGATTCTTGGCGCGTCTTCAAAAAATTTTTTTTTTTCTCAGAACTTATCGGGTGGTTGTGGTGTTGGGTGTGTGTAAGGGTTTTAAAAGGTGATTACAAAAATATATACAATTCATATGGTTAAAAGTAATTCTAAGTGACAAATCGTAAAAAACACGTAGGGTACCTACATACCAAGAACTAAATCCCCTACGAAATCTTTCACATTAATTGTAAGCTAAAAAGCTGGAAATAAAAAAACCTGACTGCGGTAAAAAACTTAAGTTAAAAAAAACAAGCCCATCTTAAATAAATGTTGCAAGCAGGCGGTTCACATTTCGTTTTCGTAAAAATTGTATGGGTCCCGCCTGCTTCCAACATTTATTTAATTTAAGATGGGCTTGTTTTTAGCTTTCAGTTTTTTTACCGCAGTCGGTTTTTTAATTTTTTTTTATTACTTTTTTCTACCCATTGTAAAGTTTTAAGACAAGATGTTGATTTATTTATAAAATCGCTTTCCAGGTGATCATTAGTAGGTAATAGGAATGTTGGAAGTGACATTCGGGGTGCGCTTTACCCAGGACCGGTTGCGCCGGACCTTCTACTTACTTCCAAATTAGTCACTCTCCATAGGGGCCATCTCCACGAGCGAGAGAATCGCGACGGATCCGCGCTTCTATCGTCGGGTCGTCTCCACGAACGAGCGATTATTCCGCCAGCGTATCGTCGCAACTGGTAACGGAATCGCGGCATGCCCGCGACGACTCGTAACGGAATCGCTGTGTTTCCGCAACGAGGCGTTGTGCAATAGTTTTGTTGAAAGAGTTCAGTTAGGTGCCAGACGAGAGCGAAATATGTAGTGTCTCAGTCAATAAATTAATTATTTATTATGGATGTAGTGTTCTGGGGTGCTTGTGCAAGTACGCTAGTGAATATGCAGTTATTGTTATTAAAAAAAGAAAAAACGCGCCGTTGGTGGACACATCCTATGTTACTACGTCTTGAAAGTCATGGACATTTCCATGTGAATTATGAAGAATATCGAAATCATGCAGATTGGTTTGAAGATGAATATTTAATGCCAATTCCTGTTTTCGATGAACTGTTAAGTTTACTTTCAAGAAACTTTAACAGCGCGCCGTCCGCGCGCTCGCTGCGAGAGCGCCACGTTCTGCGGCGAGCGCGCGGCGTGCGCGCCACCAGTAGCGACGATACCGCGGCGATACGACGACGTTACGCGCGCACATTGCCACTCGTCGCATCGCCGCGTGGAGACGCCTTCATAGAGAGTGTATAGAAATACGTGGCACGACGATATTATCGCCGCGATTCTCTCGCTCGTGGAGACAGCCCCATAGACTCGTCCCAAGTGACATGCTCACTCTCACTGCATCGGATCCTGAGTCACAAAGTCAACGGATTGTTCTTCTAGTCCGTTATCAGTGGTCGGTCGGCCTTAGTGCTTAGACCATAACGGGGGGGGGGGGGGGGGGGGGTTAAGTAAAAAGCAAAATTTGGACTTTTGAATTTTTATTATTAGATTTACACTGTCATTTACAATAAATTTCCATGTAGTTGGAGGACATAAAATCAATATTGCATAACACTAAGGCTAATTGCATTAGTATTTTTGTGGATAAATTAACAAAATATATGCAATATTACAAATTCAAATAAAAATAACGCTAATATCTTACTCGGGCACGCACTTGCTCCACGCCGCTATGCCACACTACAATTTGGAGTTCAGCGAACATCGGCCAGATATTTAGTTAACAGGTATCGTGAAGATGGAATGTCTTCGAGTAGGCATTACTGTCGCGGTCGCGGCCGTCCGCGACGCGCATCAAATAAATAATTTCCCCAAGTGCATTACCTTAACCTAGCACAACTTTTAGAACTACTGTTTGTCCTGTAAAATCGTAAGAGATGTAGCGCTACAGCAATTTTCGAGAACTTGCGAAATTAAAAAAAATAAATTAAAATATACAAAATCTCTATCACAATACTCGTAAGTAATTAAAGCAATTCAAATGTGAATACTCCAAATGTTGTAATACGAACGAAGCGCGGGTACATCGACATGTCTTTAATTCTATTTAAGCTCAGCCACGGTCCGCCGAGGCGACGGACGACGACTTGCGGCGCGAGCGGTGTTGTGACGACTCGCGAGCGCGTGTACTACACAGTAGTCACAAGTTACACCAACTTATCCGTTTGCAATAAATACATACATGTACGATACATAGGAGATAGATACACAAAGACCAACAGGGTGACGCCGCTATCACTTAGCTAAATATTGCAAGTACTACATCATTACCACCCTAATAATGTTACGTTTATCGTTTAAAATATAAATGATTCAAATGTATACAAATGCAGCGAGGGCGCGGAAGACTCGCTCGCAGAGACCGGCCGGCAGCCGGGCTCGCCCGCGCCGGCCGACTGCACGAACTAGCAACAGTCTCAAAACAACAACCTAGCCACGAGATTAAACGTCCATTGTATAAAACTACTATTTGTGCAGACCGAATCAACACGGAGATGCGATTACAAAGTAAACACTATATCGACATACGTGACGATACGCAACTCGCTAATGTATCCAACTATTATATCGTTATCATATTTGTTTGTATATCTCATTAAACATCCTCGACGCTACGGTGCTTGTTTCAAGTATCAATCAACAGAGTTTTTAAATACATTAATTTTACACACGGTATAAAATACTTAGAAAATTTACAATTCCCACGTTAAGAAGTAGCCGCACGGAAGTCGGAAGTGTGAGTGACATGCTAGGCGCAGCGGAGCGCGCTAGGCGATGGCGAGAGATCCATCGACTGGTACAGTTATGAAAATACATCATACAACATACAGTTAAAATGCAATACCAAAGTACGTTTTTCTTAAACATTATTTTTTTTTTAATTGAAAACAAATATATCAAAAGAAGTACATATGAATGTATATAACTCGTAGATAATTTGACACGATACATAAACGAAACGTTACCATGTATACATATGCGTGTTGTGTTACAACAGGGCTGGGACTGACAAGTTACGTCGGGGGCGAGCTGTGTGGAGGAGTTCCATACAACCGGTTGTCATTAGGGGCTGGGTCTTACGTGATACTATAGTTATTTTTTTTATTATATTTAAATAGAATGTTAAAAAGTATTACGACACATCCTGATCTTCCACATCCTGCGGTTGTTCTTTTTGTTCCGTTTCACCTGAAATGCGACAAACATAAAAGTTAGATGGATGTAAACACTGCATGCACCTACTATTGATTAAGCAAATCTGGTTGCTGGAAACAACAGGCCTCCCAATTAGGTGTGCTTCAAAAAGCTAGGTGACAAAATTATCACATTAGATAGCAAATCACACACAGATTATGATCCCATATAGCTACACTATCTAACTAAAGAGCGATAAGATCTCTATCTAGCGGACAAGCGAAATAAAATACACAACAATCCATGCCAGAAACTTGCGTATATCACTGTAATCCGAGCAAGGAGAAAATTAATAAAATGACAGTCTAAACAGAGTAAACATTCACTTATGTTCATTGTTCACTCTGTTTATAACTATAGTGCTATTCTGTAAAAAAAGACACTGAAAACTTAGGTGGAGTTGAGTGCTTGACGTGAACTGTGAATCCCATCAGACGGGGTGACAGTCCACTTACTAAGTTTTGCACTTAAGTTTTCGTGGTGTGTATTTTAACAGAATAGACTGACTAATCTGTTTCTTCATAAGAGACTGAATAGTGGAGCTAACACCCAGTAGAAGAGTTACCAAAGTACTGTCATATTTCCAAATATATTATATCCATTTTGACTGTATTCTGCTTCATAAGATTTTAGGAGGAAAGGAGGTCATGCAGATGAAAAAAGGATGATGGTGGTATTCAGAACAGGATAGGCGAGGCATGGTGTGCCGACTACTGACCGGACTCTCCGTCGCCCTGCATGTCGGAGGTCCACAGCGTGAGGTTGTCCCGCAGCAGCTGCATGATGAGCGTGGAGTCCTTGTAGCTCTCCTCCGACAGCGTGTCCAGCTCGGCGATCGCGTCGTCAAACGCGGCCTTCGCGAGCCGACACGCGCGGTCCGGACTGTTCAGGATTTCGTAATAGAATACCTGCACAGAGAATGTGTTATTAATATTGTGTACAGAATGCAGACCAGCAGAACGTTGGCAAGACGAGATAGAGAAATTGGTTGATGAATCACGGCTGGTGAAAGCAAAACACAGAAAAAGCAGGAAATTACTGGAGGAAATCTGTACCAGTCGAGGGGTACTTAAATTAAGTAAGTGGCGTTACTCAGTAGAATTAAAACTTTTTTTTTTATAAGCTTTTTTTATTTAAAGGCTTTTTTTTTAATTTATTTTTAGATTACTTAAGAAATATTTTAATTGATAAATATTAGGGCATGATTATTTGATACTGTTCCTATCGCCAAGTGTTGGCCGACTAAAACACAAATAATGTGTAATAACCGGTTAAGTTGATTTAAACTAAATTTTTAGGGTCAAAAGACAATCTCATTATAATTGGAAAATAATATTCATTCACAATAATAATACGTAGTCAATACGTTACATTTGAATTTACTCATGAATATCATAAGCCTAACTGACATCTAAATATAAATGTGATAATACGACTTTATTGAAACAGTCCAATCTGGATATTGTGACGTTATCGAAAATCACGCATTGATTCTAGCTAGAATCGTACCATTGTAACGAATAAAAAACTAATTTCCAATTCGGAATGTTTGACGACCTTGAACTCGAGCAGTTGGCTAGATAAATACGAGAGATAAGTTATCGCATGACGCGCCAACGGATTATAGATATCACCAGCGACGCCGGATAAATCGCTCTCAAATAGTTTACTAAATTATTTAATAAGAATCGGTTAATTGTAAGCTTATCCAGTTTTAATATTAAATGGGTCATGTCTTGATTAAATCGATAACTTCACTGGAGCACGCTTGTACGACGCACAAATGCAAATAGAACTTGGGGTACGATATAATTGATTACAGGCTTACTACGAACAGTACGAACCCGTGAACTAGAGGTTGTCTTTTTAGCTGTTTTATTTTTTTGATAAGTATAATCTTTACAATCTTTAACGAGAAGCTCTTTTATCTTTTGGTCGTTACGGCATTGCATACTATTGCGTTCAATTTAAAGGAAAACACTGTAAAATCAGATCCTAAATAAAATAGTCACAATATCCTTTATCTCGCATGATTACAATTCAATTACGTCAGCCTATACAAAGCGGCGAGTTGATAGCTTAGTTTCACAGTTCGGAGAAAACCGCGTATGATACATAAATACATATATTATTTGAAGGTCGTCAATATATTGAGTGGCTCATTAATTCAGCCGGGCGATACATTAGCATACAGTATACTAATGTGAAGTGTCCAACTGTCCACGAGTCCCTAGCCTTTGGGAAGGACTTCGCAAAAATTGTATTAAATTTCTTAGGAAGGGCAAGAAGAAATTGATAATGACACTGCAATGCAAGATGTCTGCACGTAACTAGCGCGTGGCGTTTTGTGTCCTTGTATAGCCCGTTATTGAGTTGCATTTTGAACGCTACCGGCAGCAGTTTCCTACTACTACGCTTTGATAACGCTGGATAGATCTCAAACAATCATTCGTTAACTGTCAAATATCTGACTACCGCATACATTAGTCAGACGGCGGCGGGCACTAACAATGTTATGGGGAATAAATTACAGGACATAAAACACAGATGACAAAGCTCGTACACGGCATGTCCTCTATATTTATATTTCATTATTTCTTATAATTACACAATCATGTGTGCACACAATATTTTATGTCATGTGTACATGCAGCCACACGTATTTAGGTTAGAACTTTTCTAATATCTTGCATACTACGCAGATGAGGTAAAATGGTTCCATGTCGCCAAATCAATAAAGGTAAGCATACCGGTGTTCAAGCAAGTAGACTGTGCCATAATAATCCCATAAAGTCGTGGTCGTTGCGTCTTTATTACGTATTTACGAGCAATTCTAACTCGGGCAATAGAATATGTCTGAAGGGCAAATAATTGTGGAAGATTTATGACAGACATGCAAATTTTATTCTATCTATTCACATGGCAACATAGTTTTTTTTTTTTTTTCGATCAATGTAGGTTAGGTACGCATTTTATCTTGTAAAATGTTATTATGCCGGCACCGACGGCGGATAAGTCGAGTTGAGCCAGGGTGTTACGGAGTCGCAGGGATAAAAACAACCTTTTTTTGCCTATTTTACTACTGATACCGGTTTACTTTGTTGTCTAGCCTTCCTGGATTGAAAAAAATCAAGACTACACGTCAGGGTTCAATTAGGAAGCACAAAGCACGATCAGCTTGTTTTTTCATCAATAAAAAACGAGTCTTAACATTACAGGAAGTCTGTGACGCCTAAAACCAGTTCTGTAGTTTCCAGAGTCTACATTGAGTACAATTAGATGATGCAGCTTATCTCCTCCGCTAGGCTATAAAGTATGACCTATATCTTCTTAGCCTAGAACTTTCAGTATGTCATTTGTATATTAATCATAATTTCTTCGTTTAATCTATCCACATAAAATCCCTACTAGTCTGTTGTCATATTACTCTGTACAGCGTGACATCACGATGACGTGTTGCCGTGATTAACTCGGTAAATATGTTTATGCACACAAATAGCGCGTCACTCAAGAGCTATGCGTCGTAACTCCTTACAATGTCGTACAATGTATTGCCTTGGTCAGGATCGGAAATGTTACAGCTATTTCTTCATAGTTAAGTGTTTTATCGATTTGTAAGCAATTGAAAAGGGGGCTCATACTTCTAAGTATACCTGATGTGATAAGACGTTGATAACATTTATAAATATAATTACTTATTCATATAGTAACACCAATTCCGTCTTTTGTGCGTCTTTCGTAATTAATCAAGTTGCTGAATCTTATGATTGTTTTTAATACTATGCTTGTTGTTATTTTTACTGTTCAACAAATTATTCACAAGCACTTTATACTAAGAAAGACCTAGTCATTGAGCTCGAGGGTTTTTCCCGTCGGTTACGTCAAATATGTTTAAGCTGATAGCTTAAACATTTTTGTCGCTAAATCATATTACAAGCAACAGCAATTCGAAAATTCTTGGCAACAACATGTTCATGTGTCAAAAACCGCCTCCTAAACACCTGGATCTTATAATCTAGTATTATTAATAAATATTGTACTTACTGAGAAGTTAAGCGCGAGGCCGAGACGTATGGGGTGGGTGGGGGGCAGTTCCGTCATGGCGATGTCGGAGGCGGCCTTGTACGCGACCAGCGAGTTTTCGGCCGCCTCCTTGCGGTCGTTGCCGGTCGCGAACTCGGCTAGGTACCGGTGGTAGTCGCCCTGGAGTACACAACACACACATCAGCACACAACATAACAAACAGTTATAGCAATTGGTTTATTCTGTAGGAATCTCACCATTAAAACTTGGTGAAGTGAGCCGTCATGCCACCTGATGCTAGGGATTCGCACTATTAAGTAAGCTGACTTCACCTAAGTTTTCACAGTGATTAGAGAACAATCCGGCAGGCCTTTGATATGGCACGTCGAGTCATGAGTGGTGCTTTAGAAAAAGCCAATTTTTTTTTTCTAAACCTCGACGCGCCATATTAAAGTCCGCGTAGTGTACAAAGTTGACAGTGTCTAATAAATGTAATGCACGTCACAAAGATCATAATAGGTCTCTTCACAGTGCGCTGCAATGACCTATCGTAATATCAAATTGCGTTGGTCACCTCGCTTGGTGATCGCACCATGTTGTTTTGTCCATGTGGTTGTTGTCGATTTTGTTTTGCCAAAATCGACTAAATTTTGTAGAAAAAGTAAAAAATAAATACTGCTGACGTAATCATGCAGACACCTCATCCCCCAAGTCATCAAAAATCAGCAAAGACCCTCACTGTAGTGCTTACTTAATACTTGAATGGTTATCCTATTTGTATATTTAGAACTATGACGTTTTGCAGGACTATCGATGATGTGGATGCTATCAATACAGAATTCATTCCCGTCTATATTTATTACACTATACATGTCGACACAAACAGGAAATTGTCACGTATAATCATAGCTGAAACCACAAAACCCTTTCTTTACCTTAAAGTGCGTCATTGCTGAATTCTTAAAAGCCCATTACAAATTGTTTTGAAGTTATTACGAAAATTGTCGCATTTACGTCATCGGGACACAAATAAGTTTAAAGGCGTAATCTTTAGGAAGTGTTGGTACTTGGTCAGTAAGACAAACATCGGGGTAGACTTGACTTTTGTAATACCCGTAATTAGCAACAACTGTGCAGCCTGATGACTTATAAGCTGGCGTATAAATGCCTCGAGGTTAATTAGTGATTCTCATGATTTATATCTACTTCATTTATTCCGTTATTATCATCGGAAGAGATTTGTTTCCATGCTATAATTGCTTAATTAAGCGGTAGATAAAACCGTTTTCCTTTTGTATAAGTAATGTTATTTTCAAATTATCTGAATCATGTGAAAGATCAGTGCAAATTATAACTACTGTGAACTTTATACAGGCACAAGCCTAAACAGGATCAGATGGTGTACAAATGGAAAGACTGGGATGATGACAAATTAGATACGCGGCAACTGAGAGATGTAGTAAGCACGTAATTTCAATATTGGAGATATGTTTAGGTAAAGAGGTCCAATTGTCATGGTGACTATAGTGTTGTTCTTACCTTCATTTTGTAATAGAAGACTTTGGACTCTCCGGTTTGTGAGCTGGGTATGAGGTGTTTGTCCAGAACGCTGAGGATGTCTGAGCAGATGTCACGGAGCTCCTTCTCCACCTGGCTGCGGTACGCCCTAATCATGTTAAGTTTATCTTCCGCCCCCTGAAACAAACATGACCTCATTGTAACACGAATCAATAAAATTGTAGAAAGTATAGAAAGCCCCTTTTGTATATAAGGATGTAGAACTTGCATTTTCGGACTTTCATTGAACTGTGTAACAAATTCTTCTTTAAAAATATTCTTATTCATAACTGACCCTATAAAATAACACGAGGGCTACCACCATCGTTCCTAATGTAAATTCTCTATTTGAAACTATTTGGAAACAGAAACACCATCGCCATCATTATAACCCCTACGTTTGGGATGACGAATGAGAGTGAACCTGCAGATTAATCAATAATCACGGTTGCGTAGCCTCACGTGTCCAAAACGTTGTGGATGTTTATCTCTAAATACTTCTGCATGTCCCGTCAGGGGATTACCGTGAATGTACGTTAAATGCCGTGTCCACGAAGAATTCAATAGGATTTTGACTGATAAGCGTCTACGTCACAATTATCAGAATAGACTGATTTCGTACGCATTTTAATTCCTAACACGTTTGATGAGGGCATTTTCATTTTAAATGGCGCAGGTTTTAAAAAACAACCTCAAGTGTCCTAAAACAACGATAATTTAAAAATTATTGTTGTTTTAGGACACTGAATTTTGAATTATTGTAAAAAATATATTTTTGTTATGATTAAATGTAATAATTAAGTGCAGAAATGTGTATTTTATTTTCTAAAATTATTTTTTTAAAGTAAGTCAGGCTAAAAATGTCTTTTTAGTAACAAAAATCGAATCGCGATAACAAATAAACTGCTGGAAATTAAATGAGAAAAACGCTCAGTATAAGTTTATGATATCAATTAATGAAATTAAATATTAATACTTAGTCAATAGATATTTATCTTTATTTAAAATTTCAACAATTTGGTCTGTATCGTAACATTTTGACCAAATGCAAGTTTTAATTTTCGTGTAACTTATTTGATCAGTCAAGGAATAATAAACTTGGAATATAGTGTTTATGTACTTTTTTTTTCTTTATTTATAATATTTTAATAATAAAATTCCACATAATATTTAAAAAAATAAAAATAAAAAACGACAAAAACCACCTGCGCCATTTAAAATGAAAACGCCCATGAACGTGATTTCAATACTCAGTCCGGTTTAACTTATTATAGGAGATGGTAGCCTACAATTTTT
Source organism: Amphipoea oculea (assembly GCA_945859645.1). Lineage (NCBI taxonomy): Eukaryota > Metazoa > Arthropoda > Insecta > Lepidoptera > Noctuidae > Amphipoea > Amphipoea oculea. Next base: position 1,241,370 of record OX243884.1, read on the forward strand.
TTTTCGAAACCAGTTACTTAATGACTTGCTAGTGATAAGCTCGTGAATTATTTATGTCCTACAAGTAGATTCGCCTAAAGAAACATGAATATACATTTCATTGTGTTATTCCTTTGTGCCTCGACTCCTTAGATTTAAATTGACGAGTGCACGAACGAGTGTAACTCGGAAAGCAAAGCTGAATCGATTATATTTGACGGTTTTACGTCACATGAAATGATATCGTATCGATTACCATGATTAGTTTTTCGACCCGCTGTTATAGTTCACGTACCTGCTCGATTCATGCTTTAATTTAGACTTTTTCGTATTAGTCAGTATTTAACGTAATGGGATTAGTTTTTGATAGGCTTGTCCGATTTCACGTGGGACCTAACCTAGCTATGCGAAGTGTGGGTATACAACGCATGTACTACGACATTGTCTATAGGGATGATAGACATGACGCGTGTTTTGTAACGTTCGTGAATAAGTTATTATTAACTTTAATTATTATTAATATCTGCTTATTAGTTCACATCCAAACGAGGCCGGTTGATTTTGATGCCGCCGTTAAGACAAAAACGTGGTTATTTAGACGCATGTGTTGTGCCACGCCCTTTCGTTACACAATAAATCCTTTTATCCGAGTTTACCCAACCTACACCCACAAGTAACGCTGACAAGACACGATTTAGGGAAACCACTTGCTGATGCAACTACCTTTGTATATTTTATACTGTAAACCAAAAAACAAAACCTTGACGAATGATCCAATTTCACTTGCGGAATCCTATACCGTTACTGAAAGCTACGCTTAGTCTACGACATGCTACGGTAAATCTGTCTGTAGTTTAACTAAACTAAAAGCTAGCGAGTCTATCACAGACAATTTTGTAGACAATTAATCTTCACTTGTCACACTTTATATTTATTGCAAAGTACTGAAAACTAAAGATCTTTATTAAATTTATATCTTAGAAATTGCAACTCAATTTTATTTCATTTAAGTTCTTGTGAGAGTGTCAAAGAGAAAGTTCTCGAAAGACGCGCATGATGCATCTTTCTCAAAGACCGCTGCGATGCATTTGACGTATTTGATCAATAAGCTTGAAAAATCGCGGCGTCTATGAAATTTATTTATGTAACATATTGGATCGAGCTTGGAACCAGGTGCTCTCAAGAAATGCATCGAAACTTGTAAATTAAAAAGTTTAAACAGGTTTCTTTGCAGCATTCGTAAATAATGCAATTAAAGCAAAAATGCATAGCGCAAGGGATAGCAAACCTTGTCACTTATTTAAAATGATTACCGAGTTTTGTGCCAAAAGGACAGTTATTCCGTTTATTAGCATTTCAATGATGTAACTTGAACAAATGGGCACCAATCGATTTAATATGACGTTGACATTCAAACGTATGCCACTTTGTACCCAGTAGTTTGCAGGTTACGTGATTCCGTGTCAGTATATAATAATGGAAAGTTTATAGTACAGATATGAATACAAAATGACGTTTTACTATACTGTGATACGATTTTACAGTTACGGTCGTATTTGATATAGCTGCTAGTTCTGTAAAGGAATGCGACCATTTTTTCTGTCTGACAAAAAGTTAACGATGCAGGTTTCGACGCCTTTTTGCCAGTACAGATTTCTCATTTGTTCAAGACGGCCAACCAAGAAAAAACTTTATTGTAGAAAACTGCTGGGTTTCTTTCAGGCAGCTTCAATGCAATAACAAGTTTAATGAACTATTCAGCATGCCATAAACGGTATTCAATAAAGATTCCCATAACTTTTTAAGGCTCGGTCGATACGTAAATGAACGGGCGTGACCTTATTGGCAACATTTACACGGGGTTATAATTTTGGGCTGAAAAGTACAGTAGGTACACCACATACAATATTTTCGCATTCGCGACAGTATGCAGTTACAGAAACTGACCTTCTGCGCCGTCATTGACAGTGTAAAATGACAAATGTATTGCAACAATTAGCGTGGAGGTCATTGCTGTTTGACTGACTTCTGTCCGACACTTTCAATATGTTTAAATCATTGTAATTGACCTCTGCTCATGAAGGAAAATGCACAGATACTTCTTGAACAGTTAACTTTAGTGCCAGTAAGAGAAAATTTATCTATCCAAATATCCCAGCATGAAGCGCACACAAAACAAGACCCCTACAGCTACACGAATCGAAAATTGCCAACAATAGCAATTTCTGCCGATCATGCGGTGATGATCTTCAACTACACTGGTCATCAAAAAAATCGGCCCACCCACTTTTTGTTCAATAACGATCGATTGTTTCATAGATAAGCTGTTTCACATATTTGTTTATTATTTTGAGGGTCGATATTATGATGATTGACGTCTTGTTTGTCATAAATCTTATTGCACTTGAAGGTAAATAATTTTTTATACAGAAATACTGTTGAGTGCCGATTTGACGGTTATACATCGGAGCAAACCGACCCGTTCTTTCAGTCAGAAACAGAGTTTTTCTAGGGATTTAAAGTTAATATCGTTAAGTTTAATTGCTGAGGCTGTAGTTTCGAATAATTCTGTCTAAAAATAATGGACACTACTGAAGCTGAAGCGGCCCAAGTTGTGGCTTTGCTGCAACAAGGCTTAAGTCAACGTGTCGTGGCCAGGAGGTTAAATCTCAGCCGTTCTGCAGTTCGGCGAGTTTACCAAAGATTTCTGGAGACTGGGCAGTATCGAAGAAGATCTGGATCTGGAAGACATAGGGTGACAACTCAAAGGGATGACCGCTTTATAGTGGTATCAGCTTTACGAAATCGACACCTTTCTGGCGTTGATCTCCAGCGACGCTTACGTGAAGATCGGGGTGTGGCTATAAGTGACAGTACTGTAAGGAGGAGACTACGTGAGCAGAATTTAAGGCCACACAAGCCAGCAACAGGGCCACAATTGACCACAGCTCATCGACAAGCCAGAATTCAATTTGCGCAGAATCACGTCAACTGGACTATCGGCCAATGGGAGTCAGTTCTTTTTAGCGATGAGAGTCGGATGGCTTTATACGGTTCTGATGGACGCCGTAATGTCATGCGACGGCCAGGTGAACGTTATGCCCAGTGTTGCATAAGAGAAACAGTCAGTTATGGTGGGGGCTCTGTAATGTTTTGGGCAGGGATATCTTTAACTGGACGCACGGAGCTGGTTTTCATAAGAAGTGGTGCTTTAACTGCGGTACGCTACATCACAGAGATCTTGGAAGACCATGTGGTGCCATATGCCGGCTATATTGGCGAAAATTTTGAATTAATGCATGATAATGCACGGCCACACGTAGCGCGTATTGTCACCGATTATCTTGAAGAGGTCGGCATTCGGGTTATGTCGTGGCCAGCAAGAAGCCCTGATCTTAACCCTATAGAGCACATATGGGACACCCTAAAACAAAAGGTTAGAGCCCGTAATCCAGCCCCTACATCCTTAGGAGACCTAGAAATTGCTATCAGGGAAGAATGGAACCGAATCCCTCAAGAGACCATCAAAACCTTGATTAGGTCACTAAAAAGGCGAATGCAGGCCGTCATTCGAGCAAGAGGGGGGAATACTCAATATTAAACTGCAAAAAATGTGTTCATAACACCTAAGACTGAAAAATTAGAGCGTGTTTAAGATAAATCAAAAACAGTGTAAAATTATTCTTTTTAGTTTTTATAATCAAATTTCTTTTTTTTTATAATTTTTATGTTTATATTGTGCTAAAATTGGTGTAAATAAACAAGTCCAATTAAACATATCAGTACTAAACCATTATGTTTTGTTTCGCTGAAGAAAAAACGTGATTTGCGGTAAAACTGCAGGTGGGCCGATTTTTTTGATGACCAGTGTATTTGCGAACCAAGTTTCCGGACATAGAAAATGATTAAAATCCAATTTGCATTCTTGGCCTGTCAATGACCATTTTAACCTTCTAAAAAATGTATTGCATTTTAAATTTAGCTTCTATTTATTAACTAAATAAACTAGTAATGGGAAAGTCCCTAAATGCGATTTAACTAAATGAGTAACGATGTTCTTATATTCGAGTTTCGACACAAAAGTAGAACAGAGATGACGCCGAAATACGGTGTAATGAGGAAAATGACTCACTTGTACAGGGTTGAATATAGCGCTGTTTTCCCTAGATAACACGTCATGCCGGTGACCTTTTTGCTAACTATTCATATGTTGCCTTGAATTCAGGTTTTGAAATCAATAATGTCGACCGCATAAAGAAAAAAATTGGAACACGAAGTCTGGGCTATTGTATTCCTAGTTTTTCCGCAATAATAGAGTGGTCAGACAGGCAGTTAGTTATCCTACTATCTCATTATCGCAGAGCTGGACGATTTTGGTCGAGCTCCAACAAGGTTACTATGAAAGTTATCATTGGTCGTTGAACCTTTAATTGCATGAGTAAGACATCGTAAATTACGTCATTCAGAACATGGCGACGGCGCACGTGAAAGGGCACAGAGAGCCATCATTTGTACAAATATTTGTTCGATGTGGGAGGCAGGTTGCTAATTTTATTTGATACAAATATTCATACAGCTCATCGATCGGTCATTAAGGCAGTGCTAAAAGCGAGAGTGCGGCCACTTCGATAGCAATCAGTCATTTATGCAAGCACACGTATGCCCCCTCACTGTTTCGGTAGAAAATGTAGGGGGAAAGTGCCCATAAAGTTGGCCATGACAGAGAAACGCCGCGTGTGGACTGTACATTAGTTTTACGATCTGCTATTTCTATACATATAGTTGGCATAGATTGCCTGTCGCGCCGTAGGTCTAGTTTGGCACGTGGGACACAATCAAATACTCGATCACCTATAGTAGTAAAATGAATGTCCACTGTTACCGCATTAAATATTTCCTGAAATATTGATTAAAATGGCCTTTTTGGAAAAACCGTAATTAAATTCCATGCATCCGCACGTTCTTCCAGCAAGAGCATTGCGTCTTGCGTCCCAGGCTGTAAACAGTCTTTCATCAAAACTCTTTCGACAAAGACTCCGTTCTTTAATCATAAGTTCCTTTGAACAATCCTATAAAAACAATTTCTTTAAAATTATTATAACATACTGGAATTATAAATCACAAACGGAACAATAACTTAAGGCTATTCAAAAATTGTTCAAGCACGTGTCCCAGCTCTTGCCCACTACGCTAAATGGGGTCGCGGATAGCCTGCTGGGCGCAGGCTAGACTATAACCCCAAAGTATGTCGGCATGGGACAATAGAAGCTCGTGCCCCACAAAAAAAAAGCGGTGAATCAGGCTAGCGGCTCGTGCGGAACCAGCCAACTGCACCGTGTATCTCTATTATTGATTGCACCCAAGTGAAAGTACTTTATGTGTACCTATATTACTGTTAGCAATTTTATAGCTGCAGAACGTGAAAAGCTCTCCTTGATGCTATAATGTCATCAATTACTCAGAGCCTTCGCACAGAGGCTGAATCACTAACACCTAATGAAAGCTCACAGGATTGGTATTGATTTTGTTAGTAGTACTTTATTACTGAGCTCTGGGCGCTTCTGCGTCGCAATATTGTGCTATATATTTTTTTTTTACAAAGCAGAGTTGAATATCTTTTCTATTGATACGTTGAATGAAAGATAGATCACTTTTCTCTGTATCATAGAAATGGGGCCAATTTACAAGAGATTGTCATAATAATGGGTGCCTATTCATTAGAAAAACTAACTCGCGGCACCCATCCCGACCACAGACTAGTAATACACGCGCGTCACTTATACCAATCGATAGACTCCAGACGTTATAAAGGGACGGTCACATTGATGCGTAAATACGCTCAAATACACGATCGGTACTTTACGGTTGCGGTCTCCAATATTGCTTTTTAAACTTATCTGAGGTCTTGTCGCAGAAGTAATTGAATATAGCGTGGTGAAAAAAATGGCGACTCGGTGAGACTAGTAGTGAAGCTGTATTGAACGTATTTTCTCTTGCTTTGAAACTTTTTAATCTTTATCCTATTGAAAAGAGGTATTAATATGCAGTTTGCAATCTTACCTTGGATAGACTCCAGACGTTCTAAAGGGACGGTCACATTGACGAGTAAATACGCTCGAATACACGATCAGTACTTTACTGTTGCGTAAACGGCTCAGGTCTCCTATATTGCTTTTTAAACTCATCTGAGGTCGTGTCGCAGAAGTAATTGAATATAGCGTGGTGAAAAAAATGGCCCCTCGGTGAGACTAGTAGTGAAGCTGTATTGAACGTATTTTGTCTTGCTTTGAAACTTTTTAATCTTCATCCTATTGAAAAGAGTATTAATATGCAGTTTGCAGTCTTACCTTGGTTTCCTCCTTCTGTTCGATGGAGGATATGATCCGCCACGAGGCGCGGCGAGCACCTATCACGTTTTTGTAGGCAACGGAGAGCAGGTTCCTCTCCTCCACTGTAAGTTCATTGTCGGATACGTTTCGTGAGGCTACATTCTTCATCGCCTCAACCATTTCTGGAATATAGAACGAAATTATGTAAGTATTGATTTTTTTGGCGTGGGTACTACTGGAAGCGGCCGGAAAGTTTCTGGATAAACTATTATGTTTCATATTTTTCAGTAGATTCTATCAATGCACACGTAAGTATGTAGATAGTACGAGCCCAGTTCCCTTTCCGAAATGACTGTTGAGTAAAATCAATTAGGGATTGGTACCGGAAAGCAATTAACATTTTTGAGAGATGAATAACGATAACGTGCTCGGTGATTCTAATAAAGGTAGCTTCTTTGTAACGGGCATTAACGATACGATTCTAGTGAAACCGTTATCTTTTAACCAACAAATTAGGATAACAATGACGTCATGTCACCAGGGCTTGATAATCAGGGTTTCATTATGTACAGTTCATTAAAATGTCCAAAGTTGTGAAAGACTGAAAGGTGAAAGTATTTATGTGTATAAGCAGCTCGTCCCCAAAGAACGAAAAGATTGCAAAAATATCCACGACGAGGGGTTAGTCATAGCGGGATCGATAAAGTATTAGCGCAAGTACGCCTCATTTAGAAGTTTCAAACTGTTGAGCCATTCGGAAGAAACAAGTTGATGGCAAAACGACAGTGAGACTAAATACTTAAATGTTGATTCTTTACAAACTTCAGCGCTATCTCGGAATGTCGGACTTAGATAAAATTATTCTTTTATCGATGGGAACTTAGTCTGTGCTTTAGGTTAGGGGAGGGGAATAGGCGTCGCACAGACGGAGTAGCGAGCCAAACTAATGTTTCACCATGTGCTTTAATTTTGACGTTTACGATCGTCCTGTAATATAGCTGGCGCATTAGAACATGCAATGCAGACGTAATCCCGGAAACATACGCATAGGGCTCATTTTTCATTCAGGAGGCAATTCCTGAAAGAAAACCGAAGCTTATTCTGTTTTAGCGCTAGTACAACGTTGCAGAGTTCATTGTAATCGATTTTAGCGATCGCGGCAAGGCCTGCGATGTAACAGGTGCTACACAGCGTCGCCTCGCGGCCCATGCGGTTTTCCTCAAGTCGACGACACAGCTGATACATCGCGTTTTCCTTTCACTTCCAAAATATCTTTGAATTATAAAACAGGGTTACTGAAATAAAATAACACCCTAGATTTTGTTGAGGCTTATTCAAACAAAAAACCGAGTTGGGACACTTGTATTATTCAGGCGGCACTGAGTTATCGTAAAACAAGGGAGGTCTCAAGTTATGAAATTATTTAGGGATATGTTTGCGGCCGTGCAGACGCCATCTTAAGAATCTGACCACGCCAGCTGCGCCCCGTCCATTTGGCACCCCTATTTAGGACAGTATCCTTTTAATTCGTTACGTTTTTCAGGCCCTTTGCGCAATGGCGTACTCTATGCGAAAATTGCAATTAGTATGCGTGTGCAAAAATATTGACACTCGAGTAAATGGAACGCGCCACGGAACTAAACCATTTCCATTTTGTAGATACGAGTTTTCGATTAACAGAGGTGACCTGGGTCGTATTGACTGGGCCTTGCGTAAGTTTTGAAGGCCTTCACTTGGTACTAGCTGTAAATGCGCTTAATGTGCGATTGTACGACTATCCGGATTACAGCGAATCAGACAGGAAGTAATGATAAAAACTCACTTGACAGTGGTCAAATGTTACATAGGGACTCTCAACAAAGAGTTTCAAAGGAACTGGTTTGTTGCATGTAACAAAACAGCCTGCCCTTGTATTTCTGCTTCCCCTGCTTTAAATAAAATGTGTGTGCATACAATTAAAGGCAGGTGCACAACCTGCCAGGATGAGTTTATCATCACACTTATCCACACAGCAATTATTTTATGTGTAATTGGGTATTTTGCAAAATTGTAGTCATTTTATCCAATCATGAAAAGATAACTAATATTTCACTTAAAATCATGAAAGGAGAATGGGTGATCTTGTACAGGCCCTATGACCAAAAAAACATTTTTTTTTTCATGCCCTCAGGGAGTAGTTTAATTAATCCTAGGCAAGCATGTCTGAATTAAATTGGAGAACAAAGATATATGAGGAAGTAAGATTGATTTAAGAAAGGGAAATTATTAAGTTATTCTCTAAAAACTTATTGACCTGCTGATGATGGACCCTTTTTGAAATTAATGAACCTCCAAAATCTTTTTGTGCTTCTAATGATGCACTTTTTTTTAATAATTGAGCCCCTTTTTAACTTTCTGGCCTTTTATAACATTTGGTGTTAGTGACTAAGCGAGGGTACCCCAACCTAATGGGTTAGGTTGGAACTGTCTGGGCGGCAACGAAGACTCCTGGGACGCGGTGGTTTCCTTCTGCGAAACGGTCGTCTCGCAGGAGGCTGCGCAAAGGGAGAGGAAGATCTCGTGCACTCACCCGGCCCGCAGCAGGCGCACCGGGCGGCCTATAACGCTCTCTTCCAGCCCTCCTAAATGGGTCCAGGGGCGACGGACTCGGGGACGTCCGTCGCCCCCCACACATCGGACCCGAGGTGGCGGCGCGTAGTGTTCCACGCGCGCCCCTCTTAGACGTCGCGGTCGTCAACGTCAGTCAAACACCTCACCGACCCCCAGTCAGGGGTTGCGGAAGGATCGTACGTTCCCGCGACCCCCGGCGTAGGTGTGAGATGGAAAACCGGGGTTGTTTTTAGTCAGTAAGAGACTGACAGACTATAGTTGCAAAACTTCTGAAAAATTCTGAATAATTCCGGAATACTTCTGGGAAAGTTTCTTTAAATCAGAATTATTCAAAATGAATTTTATTGAATTTTTTTTTTTTTGCTGAAATATCGTATTTTGCATCGATACTAGCATACAGATGCCTCATCCCATACAAAGAAATGTCCCGACGTAAAGAGCAGATTTCATCTGGCAATTCTAGCTATTTTTGTACATCAATCGCGTTCGTTCCCAATAGATGGTGTTAGTAGCGACTTTGCAAGAAGGGTTACATTATACTTTTATTCCGAATAGATGACGTTAACAGCACACTGTACTTTTGTACTGCTGCTACGTACTCCTATTATCAGTGATATTATTAAACAAAACAAAATTTAAAAAATCGAGATGTTAACCTTTGAAATTCAATACTTACAGCGTCATCTACTGGTATAAATATTAATTGTGCATTCCAATCATCTTTGAAATTTGAAATAAGAGCTTATTGTTACATAATTTGGTGTGTATAAGAGTTGATTATGTATGAATAAACCTTATAAAAGTCAATAAAAACTTGAAAATTACACTTCAACCATTAATCAATAAATGTCGTGCCATCTAGTGACATTTATTTGAAACTCTTTGTTAGCGGGGTGATGCAGGCGATGGCGGTGCGGGGTGCGGTAAGAGGGGAGATGCTCCCCGGAGAAGTTGTCGCCCGAGAAAGATTCATACCCCGCAATCGAATGTTTCCGCGGAATATTTCGCCCGAATTATTCAGGAATGTTTATTTGTTGTGTGGTGGGTGAATTTATTTTTCAGTGGCACCTGTTGTTTATTAAAACGATCTTTGTTTATTGCAGATCTGTGTTTATTCGTAATAAGTATTTAACAAATAATTTTGTAATCACTTTTAGTTTTGTTATTAAAGTTACAATCACTAATTTGTGTTTTCATTAATCAGTTCAATTAAAGGCAGAATCTTACAACTATATCTTAAATTAAAACATAACATATGCACATATAATATACTCAAAAACTACTGTGCCGATTTCAAAAATTCTTTCACCACTGAAAAGCTACATTCACACTGAGTAACATAGGCTACATTAATTGTAATTTCTTATATCCACCCGTGCGAAGCCGGGACGGGCCGCTGGTCAAGAATATTCAGAGGTAACTGTACTCAATTGAGTACAGCCTTATCCCGAAGTGTAAATTACAGATCTTGTAAATTTTAAGTGATACACCTTATTATTTTACTTTGTTACGCTGTACTCAATCGAGTACAGTGACTTTTAATAGGTCAATACAATTTTCCCGGTTTTTTTTTGACAATTGAAATATTCCCAAAGTTTCAGAATATTTCGGAATACTTCCGAAGTATTCGACGGGAATGATTCGGAATTTTTCCCGCCAGCATCTATATGACAGACCCCGCAGCCCGCCCCAGGGCGGCGGAAATCCACGAGGATTTTCCACCCCGGAAACAAAAAAAAGGTGGGAACTGTGACTAAATGAGCAAGCCGAGCGGCCGAAGCGAGTGGTCGAGCCAGCGTCTGGCGAGCGCTGCAACCAAGTTGGTTGCAGTTAATTGGCCATTTAGTATTTTTAGGACCCCGAAATAAGTTTGGTTCACAAAAGCAGGCGCAATCATTATATTAGAATGTTCAATAATATTTTTAGCAGCGCATAATGAGAATTATTAATGGTTCGATTAAATACTTGCTTTCTTTTGTGCACCTCATAAAATTGCAGAAAGATAAAAAGAGGCTCAATTATTAAAAAAAGTGGATCATTAAAACGCAGAAAGTTTTTCGAGGTTCATTCATTCATTACAAATCAATCAATCAAGTCTTTATTTGTAAACATAGCAAAATGGTACAATTATTACATTATATCTCTGTGTTTTGCCATTTGGTGTACAAATATACATTTATGGGAGGTAAAAAGTGTCCATCATTAGCAGGTCAATAAGTTTTGAGAAGATAAGTTAAATATTTCCCTTTATTAAATCAATTTAATTTCCTCGCATATCTTTTTCCTCCAAATGAGTTCAGATATGCTGTCTAAGGATTAATTAAACTACTCCATGAGGGCAACAAAAAACAACAAGTTCATAATGCTACAATTAACTTTGTGTCTAGGTATGGCCTTACCCATTCTCCTTTATGTGTGTGTAAAGTGTGGCATTAGTAATAATTTAAATAACTTAGAAATGTGTTTCATAGGGCTCCATGAGGCTTATTATTCAATTCTCTTAATATTCAAGCTCGATTCATACCACCATGAGTAATAGAAAGTGGTAATTAAAACTCAAGCTCACTTAGCAACATTATGAAAATGTGCTGAGAATGGGAGCCACTCATTATTATAACAGTTCTCTAAGATCATAAAATTATAATTTCTAATTACCTTGAAACCAAATACATAGGTATTTCATCCTTATTTAAAACACAAAATCTTTTGTATGTCTTGAATTTTAGAAAAAAAAAAAATTACCTGTTCTATGGTGTACCTACTCAGGACTAGTGTGGCTGGCAGATAATCAATATTTGCTTTCCATGACTACATTGCATGAGTAACCTCTTCATAAGTGTCCTGCTTGCTCTGAATTACTAATTTGGTTTTATAATAGCTACATTATTCATGTTCAGAATTAAAATGTGTCAATTGTTAGCCTGATGACTTATTGATTAATTTACCCACTGCATTAGGTGGTGTTTTAAAATAATCTTTACTCCACCTGACAAAAGGGTGTGGTCTTATAACCTTTAAGTTAATTATACATCATAATGTTACATTTCTATGTCATAAAAGTAGAGATCTATGCTACAGAAGCCTCTGGAACAGACAAAAATGCAAGTCAAGCAATGGATTGAGTACAACTCAATTTATTAATCATGACAGCATGTGTCATTTTCTGACTTATTGATAATTTATGAATGACACTCATTTAATGATGTATTAATTACTATCAAGGTAAAGAAAAAGGTTAATTCAATATATTACAGAATTATTTTTTTCAATTTTATTGATTAATTGGGTCAAATAACCTTCCTGCATTGAGTAGCAGGCATGATAAGATAGCATTTGGTATATTTCAATGATAATTCTAATAAAGGTCATTGAACTGCACATCTTAGATAAATGGGAAAAAGGTGTGAAATAATGAGCAGGGACTCAAAGAAAGCAGTGATAACCTTTACAATGACCGCGTCGATTCAAAAAAGATGAACGCGATAACGTAAAGAGCTCTCAGGTAAGATTCCCGTGCACCTAAATCGTGAACAATAGGTGAAATCGGAGGCGACATAAAATTACGCCGCTTAATAAAACTAGAACATTCCGCTAAGTCTAATCAAGAGATTTGCCTAAGGTACGACATGCATGACCGAATTCAATGACATCGATCGCATTTTACTTCCCCTGGACGGGAAAAATAGGAGACAATTTTTTCTTCGCACATCTACAAGTATCGATTGTAACTCCCAATGACATCAGTTTTCACGAATGAAAAATGGGACATTACTCCACAACGTAGGTTTCTACAGTGGTTACATAGCTTTTCATGGATTTATTAGCGTAAAAGAACCTAAGGACATCCCACCGGCGGATGACGCATCGATCGCTGACCAAGCCTAACGAATGCCATTGATTTGTTAGTACGCCGATAAAGTAATATAATTGAATGTATTGTGCGGGTTTCCCCGCGAAAATCTACGAAACGAAGGCTTATCCGCTACTTTGATCTAGAAATTTCCTCAACTATCACCAAATCGTCTTTCAACTGTCGGCGAAAATACGATAGATTTTTCATCCTATTACAGAACATACAACGAAAATATGTACTTACCGTCATAGCGCTCAGCCTGCTCGGCTAACTTAGCTTTATACACATTATCTTCCCTTTCCGACATTGTGGATGACAAATGATTTTTCACTAACTAAAACCGAATCGCCAGGTCACTAATTCACCAAGATGGCCGCGCCCGCCAACCGAATCCGAATTCGATCTTCAACTAAACTCCGCCCATGACGTCATGGAAATGGCAACTTCCGCTAGATGGTTATTGCCATATACGTAAGATGGTTTACTCCCATTTCACTGATTATTCTTTGAAAATATTAAATACAAGACAAATTAAATGCATATTCAATCAAAATAAAATATTTATTTTGTTAATAGTTCTACAATTAAAACATTTCACTTATCCCATGGGTTATCATCTAAAGCGATTACATCAAAAATCATCAAATAATTTAATATCAAGTTTATTATTACCCTTACGTCGAATAATACTATAAGGTCCTCCTAAATAAATGCCCTGCTTTTGATTTAAAAATATTTTTTTTAGTTATAAAAAAATACTGCTGTTGTACTAATTTAGAAGTTTTCTGACAGTTTCGTCAAATGTCAAAATCTTAGCTTAAAAAAAGTAAAAAAACGGTATGAGACGGTTTTTTTTACTTTTTCACGGTGATGTTCTATTCCAAGGCTACTCCGACTCCACGATGGTGCAAGTCTGCATCCATGCAATCGAGATATTCGAATTAACAGGCAACATAATTATATTTTTTCTGTGCTTAAATCAGCATACTATCCGCACATACAGTCTACACAGAAGCGTATCTGTCCAATGGCACAGTATAATATACAGTAAGTTATCTAAGGCCGCCCGCCGAGTTATTAGCCTACTCTTGCGTTGATCCCCAGGGTTGTCACTTTTACTTTTAGTTAATATTTTCGAACAAGCAGCACTTGATCTAAATTTATGAAATAAAAAGCATATTATGATTGAATATTTTACCAATTTATAAATTTAGTAAAAATAAAAAGCCTTTATTCACATAACATTTATTATACTAAGTTACAAATTTGATACCGAGAAAATTTTTCTCCTGTTTCTGCACGTCCGAAACGCTTTATTATTATTTGTTAATGTAAAGTAAATTCTCATTCTTATGTAAAGTTTTTGTAAAGCTTTTGGGAAAGCATGGACAGGGCATCTTAAATTCTATATCATTCAATTGATTGTAAATTGACCGGCCAATTTTAATGTTGATGTGGTCCTTTTCGAACGCTTTGCGAAACACCTGCTCCATCCTTTCTACATTATCGACAAAATCATCAGGTGGGATCATGAGTAAATTTCGATCTTTGCCGTAATTCCTGTAATGGGTGTATCTTGATTTTACACTTAAATTACACGCTCTTTGATTAACGTCGACGTAAAGCAACCCTAAGCGTTAGTCGGTCACATGTTACTGTAATTTTGTTAAGTTAATATTATGATTAAGACACCATATTTGGATTGAACAACACATCAGACAATAGAAAAAATAATAATTTCAATAGTAATTAATTTGCAATATTAATTATTGTGAAATTGCCCTTATTACAACTATACGCGACAAATACGTTTATCTAAACGATGTTTCGTACTCAATCCTCTGTTTTATAATATAAAAACTTTTTTACAAAAAAAAACAACCGACTTCAAAAAAAAAACACTACAAAGTGATAAATAACTTTAATTTCGGAAGTCGGTGTCAAAAAACGAAAATGCGGAACCAACGACACCGACTTCCGAAATTAAAGTTATTTATCACTTTGTAGTGTTTTTTTTTTGAAGTCGGTTGTTTTTTTTTTGTAAAAAAGTTTTTATTTTTCAATTTTTAGTTGTACCTACCCCACAAAAAAGTAAACAAAAAGATCGTTAATGTAGACAATGTAGATAAATTTTAAGATTGTTGTTGATTTTTCAAAAACCGCTTGTCCGATTTCGATAAAATTTTCATGGGACCATTTGGGAAGTAGGCCTTTCCAACAAAAAAAGAATTTTTCAAATCGGTTGGCAAGCAACGGAGTTATGCGGGAACAAACATAAAAAAAAAAATACAAACATTCGAATTGAGAACCTCCTCCTTTTTTAGAAGTCGGTTAAAAACTAGACTTCTTAAAATAAACTTTAGCTCTAAACATAGTATTCAGAAAGTAAATTTGGGAATACATTTATATGGAAAAATGCGACTCGGCTACGCTCTTAATAAAGCAAATAAACTGTGAAATAAACAATACAATACCACATTTTCTAATAATATTTAAGTATAAGTAGGTACTTACATTTCTGGTTGAGTAGGAACTATGAAGAATGATAAGTCCGGGTTTGCGAAATCATTATTGAGGCACCCGAAAACACTACAATATTTTTTTCCCCTTTTTGAAGTCATGATACTCGGTAATTTAAGTGGCCGCCGCCGGCGAGAGTTGACGAACGCAAGCGGTCATGTAGCGTACGCGCGTGCTCGCAGTCGCGCTGCACAGCCCGCACTGCCGCCACCTTATTCCCTCATATATTATGCTAGCGTGTGCGTGAAATCGCGTGCCGACATGGCGCGCGGCGCGCACGCACACATTCAAACCGAGAGCGGCACGTTTGTATGAAGATGTTCTACTGTATATTATACTGTGCCAATGGCGGCGATTTTATGGACCAGAGCCCTGATTCACAACCATACGACAGGCTATCGTATCGAAAACCTGACATTTCGATGACCTGATTTGACTTCCCCTCAACAGCAAATAGCTGTTGGAAGAATAGCGGGCGTCTATTTGATTTAAACTGACAAAATTTTCGGGTTTTGGACTTGTGAATAGTATTGAGAAAACTCCTACGATAACGATAATTAATGTTCGATACGATACGGAAGCATATCGAGTGTTTGTGAATAAGGGGGCTGCATAGCTATTCACAAACACTCGATACGCTTCCGTATCGTATCAAACATTAAACATTGTTATTGTAGGAGTCTTCTAAACGCTGTTCACAAGGCCAAAACCCGAAAATGTTGTCAGTTTAAATCAAATAGACGCCCGCTATTCTTCCAACAGCTATTTGCTGTTGAGGGCAAGTCAAATCAGGTTATTCAAATGTCAGGTTTTCGATACGATCGATAGCCTGTCGTATGGTTGTGAATCAGGGCTCTGGACTGAAACAAACAAAAAGATAAAATTACATATTATATTAAAATTGTTAGAACATTATATTAAAATTGTTAAAATATACATATACCCATCCAGACGTATAGAATATTTGAGGAAACAAATTATAATTTTATATTATTGTGGCGGATGAATATCATCAGTGCCTCAAGCAATTCTGGTGAGGGAAATGTTAAAAGGGAGGGGAAATTAATCGGAAGAGGGATCTAAATTTGGGGAGACGGCTATACAAATCTAGAGGTGGGATGTTATTAGAGCATTCGAAAAATATGTGATCCAGGGTGCCCTCCGAGGTGAGGCATCGTTTTGTGATGTTGTATGTACCACATTCGCACTGTGGTTCATCGGAGTACCCCCACCTGACTACGATTTTATTTGAATACGCGGCAAGTCTGCGAGGCTGAAGTGGGACTGGGTGGGTCACACCACACTTATAGGATGCATACAGATAGATCATAGATGGGCCAAAGTCGTGATACAGTGGGTGCCTGAAGATGAGCGTCGTCACCAAGAAAGCCCTAAGAAACGCTCCGATTGGACGGAGAAGGCACAGGACAAGGAAATTTGGAAGAATATGAGAGAGGCCTTTACCCAGCAGTGAGACAGTACAGGCTAAAAGAAAAAAAATGGTGATAGGTTTCTACCATTAGTGCCAAGACACAGAAGAGACTCCATAAAATAGTTATTCTCACCGCTGATCAAACTGTTTTGGACAGTCTTGATAGACCTTCTTCCATTTCTGATTAATCTATATTCATAAATAAGTTATGGTGAAAATATCGCCATTTTGGGCCCATTGGATACGAGGATTAGTCGTGGGCAGTGTGCGAGGTGAGATGCTGCATCTCGCCTTGCTCGATCTTTGGTTGCCTTTATAATTCATCAAATTATCATTACCCACCACGACAATTTATCATCAACACGTATTGTATAGTTGTTTTTTTATTAAGTCGACGCCCGTGGGCTGATACTCTGGTCACTAAAGAAATGGAAAAAAAAGAAAAAAGCACTCGGACTACCCGAAAGGTGGACCTCATCATCACGGAACTCATGGCCCTAATCTTTTACCCCAAATGGCCCGAAGATATATTTTGACACTTCCAATAAATAAGGTTGAAATATTTTTACCATTCCAGGTCTCTGCACTTGCAGCAGTCACTCCAACACAGCCCACCATGACGTTCCATGAATAGAATTTCAACTATACAATAATCTTGAAACTTATAGTACGTTTAGTTACTAACAAAATTAAACGTTCTTTTCCAAAATACAAATTCACCTCTAGTGTCAATTGTCAAAACGCACGCTTTGGTTGCGTTCCATTTTACAAACGTTATATTGTTCTCATATATTTTACGCTATTTCTTTCTCACAACTGTGAAAATCCATAGATTTAGACTAACCAGTAGTGTGTCATGCTACAGATGTATAGTTAACCAATTATGGAAAATGACCTATCGGCCATTTTTGTAGACGGTCGTCGGTGTTCTTTGCTTTCTGAATATCGTATTTCTTTAGAAAATAACTCTATTTTTCTTTATTTAGTCTCCAAATTCATACATTTTCTGCATCCAATACAGTTTTAATGAAAATGCAACCCTAAAACCCAATTTCGTGTGGTTATACTGAGAATTTATTTAATTTCAGTGGACTCTTTTGCAAATACATATTTTGTCTTTATTGTTAGATATAAATAACAATTGAAGATACAGTGAGGTGTAACAATGTCTAACGTTGGCTACGACCTCGATACTTCGGGCGGGCTTATGCCGGTTTGTTGTCTAAAGTTGTTTTCTAAAAAGTTTGAATGCTACTTGATCTTGGTAACTGGCGCCATTTTAAGCTAACTGAGTTTGTATGAGCCAGCCGTGGTATAGAAAAAGGGATACTTATGAAGGTTTTGGGATGTCTTTTAGCTCATACGCGCGCTGATAAAGCCGCCCGACGAGGATTTGAACGTGCAGAAACCGAAGAAACCCCAGCATCCATACTATAAGAGGCCTGGTAAAGGTCACAACCACGATTCTTGCGACGCGTGTGGGGAAGGTGGCGATCTCATATGCTGTGATCGCTGCCCCGCTAGCTTCCACCTCGGGTGCTAGTAAGTAACTTGGTGGATGCATGAATACTAAGTATAAAAAGAAAATGACTGTGTATGTACATTTAAAACATAATCTACGTATAGCCTAAGAAAGGTATAAGTATAAAAAAACGGATTAAAAAAAGTAAGAGCAATGAACATATTACAGCCCACTACAAACAACAATAGAACCCCAATATTGTTTCCATACAAAAGTATCTGAATACTAAATAATAAAAACTTAATATTAATTTTATTTTGGGTTTTACCAGTAATAAAAGATGGTCAAACTGAGACCTTATTTTTACGTAACCTCAGGGAACATGCATACAAATTACAAAGTATGCTCTTACAAAAAAGGGAATTCACAGAGATCTGTAAAGTTGTAAATAGAAAATGAATAACCGAGAATAACAAATAATTCTGTGAGCTGATCTTCTATCTATTTCTAATGAAAACCAAAAACCCCATGGCTTGGTAACTAAAATACTAAAGTCCCTAACAACAGAAACTCAGAAACTCCTAGATACCCCTCCTCCTTAATATTATAGTACGAATGTAAGGTGATAATCAGAGAAAATATTATTCACAATATTTCCCAAAATAGTGAAGGAAAACATCGTGAGGAAATCGGCATGTCCTAGAACCAAAAATTCGGAGACATGTGACATCTGCCAACCCGCACTGAGCCCGCGTGGTGGATTACTGCCCACTCCTCACCGAGAGGAGGCCTGTGTCCCAGCAGTGGGAACATTATAGGTTGATAATGATTCATTCACCAACTCGAGCATTGAACAAATTGGAAATCTAAGGCCCGTATTACAGAACCTCACTAAAATACTCAAGCATTACTTAAAACTGGTTTAGAGCCATTTGATTGATTGAAACTAGTTTTAAGTAATGCTTGGGTCTCGAGACTCAACCATATGGCACATAAGGAACTAAGAGTTAGAAGGGTTTCATTAAGTTGGTAGTTTAAATAAGGGTACAAGTTGTATCCAACATCACGTGACATACAGGATGGCAGGTACAGTCACCAAAAGAGATAAGTAACCAGAGTTTTTGGATATAGTTAAGGAACTGATAGATGTTTTCGAATGAAATTTAATTTAAATAATAGAAAGCAAACAGTTAATTTATCAAATCAAATTACAGTTGAAAAAATCCATTGTTTCTTACAAAATTTCAACTATGTCCGACGACCCTGGTTACTTAACTCCTTTGGTGACCGTACATCAACACGCAAACTGTGTAATCATGGATTTAGCACATGATTCTTGACCCCAGCATAGAAATTTGGGTCAGTTATCAAAATGAATGCAACAGCAATTTTTTTTTAATGACTAAATACCATTTCATGGCAGGTGGTTTCAGAACCATGTGCTGAATCCATGGTAACAGGTTCCGCATCAATGCCTCTGCCAGCCTGTATAAACATGCTTGAAGAAATGTTGTACATAAATGTGGTTAAGGCTCCTTCAGTCTAATAAAGATATATTATATAAAAAAAAGTCTTATATAAGTCGTATATAAAAAGGTCTTGAGCACACAATATTTCATCCTGTCTACATATTATCCAAAAATTTTTTTTTCAACACTTTCAAAACAATTGTTCTGTGAGATAAAATAAAAAAGACATATTTGCCTTACAGTGATCCTCCCCTTGATGAGAACGACATCCCGGCAGGGTTATGGCTGTGCAAGGAATGCAGGGCCTCCGATGAGAACAAGCCAGCCAGTTCACGTAGCAGCCGAGCTCAGTCACCGGCTGACAGCAAGTCAGATACTGAGAAGAAGTCTAGGTAACTGAATTCTCTCTGATCAGTATGGGTTATTACACGAAAATAGTTCTGCCAAGGTGGAATTAGCCAGGCTGCAAGATTATTACTTCATTATTTTAATGAGCCATTAAATATAACATAAATATTCTAATATTATTATTTAATTATGGATTGATTTATGTATTGAATCATACTTTTACATAATTGACAACGAAAATAAATGATAACAAAATAATGCATGGCTTCTACTCAGCGAGAAAGCGTCGTTCTTACAACACAATGTTAAGGCACACATAAACGACATAACCATAATATGTTGCAACAAAACACACAAAAAAAAAACAATACATTTCAACCACAATACCTATTTTCCCAGCCTTCGCAACAACCGCTCAAACTCGGCCAAGAAGAGGAGCAAAGAAGAAGAAGATGAGATCAAGAAAGAGGTGGAGAAAGAGCTGACTCCCATGGAGATCCTCGTGAAGGCTGCCAAGATCATGAACCCCAAGCAGTTTGAGCTGCCCCGGGAGATGAGAATACCTTGCATCTTTCCAGGGACTGATAAAGGTCCACCCATACTTAATATTATAAATGAAAAAGTACCTGTCTGTCACCTTTTCACGCCTTAATGGCTGAACAGATTTCGAAATTTCGCACAAAGCTAGGTTAGGACATAGATTCCTTTTATCCCAGTAGTACGATTTTTTGGAGTAGCTACCAACCTCCATGTAGGCGAAGAGCCAATGGTGGCCCAGTGGTAACAGCCGCAATGTTGTTGGTCGTGGGTTCGAACCCAAGCGTCTGTTTGGGTTGAAGTAATTTACACAAAGTGTCTACTTTGTGTAAATTACTTCATCACCACTACTCTTAAAATGTTGAAGGGGAACCAAAAATACGAAGACATGTGACATTTACCACAACGCGCATTGGGCCCGCGTGGTGGATTACGGCCCGCTCCCTCTCACCTAGAGGAGGCTGGTGTCCCTGCAGTGGGAACATTATGGGTTGATTATGCATGCGGACGAAACCGCGGAACAAAGCTAGTAGTAGTAGGAGTAGTTGTATAATTCTTCTAGTAATGATTTTCTGTGCTGCACAATATTGATTTGCCTAAGAAAATCTATTCCCTGCCGATAGCTTGTTTTCTCTGTCTCTCGATTCGTTTGCATGCAATTTTCTGCATTTGCTAACAACATTATAATATAATGTTATTTCAAAGAGGCAATTTTTTCTAATTTTTCTGCATCTTATTCTGTCAGTACTAGCCAAAAATCATTATAAAAAAAATAAAAATAAATTGTTTATTGTCACAAATCAGCAAATAGTTACAAATTTGTATTCGAAGTCTCCTTTTAGGTAGATAATGCCTGTGTTAGAAGGCTCCGCTCTTCCATAACAATGGTATAGGTAACTAATTTAAGCGTGACGTGTAGGGTGATGTGAGGTTCATGAAATTCTATCAAAAAAAAAAATACTCAATCCCAGTTTCTGTCATCAGATCATGGTAAGAATGGCAACGGTTCCTTAGTGACGGTGGACGCGTGGGGATGCGTGCCAATACCTGCCAAGAGCTGCTTCGTGTGCCAGGGCACCTGCAAGCAGGCCCCGCTGCTGCAGTGCGACTACTGTCCGCTGCTGTTCCATCAGGTACTACCATATCATGAAATACTCATCAAAGACGTTTGTCTTGATTATTTCATTAAATAGATGGGGATCAAATTGATTCATGTCCATATAATGAAATATCAATTTGAAAAGTTGCTTGATTCAATCTCTCTAAAGTCTATTAAAACTTATGTTTCAAATTAACATTATTTCAAGCTAAACAAATATCAACTTTATTTTAATGTTAATTAAGTTGATTTTAGAGTGACGCTTGAAACATAAGTTTGAATAGAAACAAATTACTATTGAAAAAGTTATAAAAATGTTTGAAGTTGTAGCGTAAACTGAACTTTATTGTGTAGGATTTAAAGTTGTTTTTCCATATACTCATATTCGTTTACATTTTTGGCAAATAAATCTTGAATGCAGTGTAGAGGACGTCGTTTTACATGGCATTGCAGAAAATATATAAAAAAAAACAAGATGAAATAAGAAGTTTTTTTTTTCTGAAGGAATCACTTAGGTCGGGGCTACGCACTCTACCTTACTCCTTTTCGGCCATTCGTTGACTGAACTTGTAGGACAAAACAAATAAACATTTATAGGATCACCATATTATAATTAAGGGAACTAACGCGTAAGATATTACGTTGAGAATTTATCATGCGATGGATTAGTTTCCTTCACAATCCTCGGACTCCAACCCTACCAACTACATACATTATGATACGCAATAAAGAATTGAGAATTGAATTGATTGTGATTAAAGTGTATTGTGCAATTGTTATATGTTTTTGTTACAGGACTGCCTCGACCCACCCTTGACTGCTCTGCCGACCGGACGCTGGATGTGTCCCAATCACGTCGAACAATACATTGTGAGTGTAATATCAACACATTTTCAAATTCTTCAACTAACAGTCTTCACTTTTTCAATGTCCATTTATTTTTGTAACATACACTTTTCTCCTAAAAAAAAAACCGAGTGTGCTTATGACCACATGACTGAATTGAAACATCAAACGTATTTGGCTATGAGAGGAAGAGAGAAAGAAAATGTGCGCGCGTACTGCTTTCTCTTGCTTATATCCCCCACTCAACTTCCGTTCGCCTCGCCCGATCACACTTATCGTAACGCGTACGTCACGCGTTCGCCAGCTTACTCCCCAAGTCAAGCGTGCGTAAAGAAGTTTCACTTCAAAAATCAGTGTGGTTCAGTATTTATAGAAAATCCCCACATTAGCCGTCTCTGGGGCTCTGTCTCGTATAGGGTCGTAGCATTATGCTGAGCGATGGCCGTTTTACGTGGATGTGGCGCATATTTTAGGCGCTCCACACACTGGCCGCGGTGAGCAGATAACGCGCCCCGCGCGTGATTTTTTACATACAAAAAATCACGCGCTCACGCGCGGGTGTTGAATTTGTATGTAAAAAATCACGCGCGGGGGCGCGTTATCTGCTCACCGCGGCCAGTGTGTGGTGCAGTGTGTGGAGCACCTTACCCTAACTTATTCTTTTAATTGTGTTTGCGTTCTTTCTCTGCGTTTTTTTACCGCTAATTAACGTATTTTCTTTCCTTTCTTCTATTTAGGGAATGAACATTATAAGACATTACATAAACATCGCTGGACACGTATGCGAACGGAAACTGGCTATGATATTATGTCCCAACCAACATTTTTCGAAAGTTTCGACCAAATTCAATGACGCGAATTAGGGTCAGTTCATACCGCGACGCGACGCGGCGCGCAGTTTTCAAGATAGCAATACAATTATAGACCTTATCCACTACACAAAAAAGTATACATCAGTAAGGAGGGCCGCGCGGCGTAGCTCGACGTAGTAGGTGCACAGAATTGTGTACCTTTTTGTGTAGAAGGTAAGGTCTATAATTGTATTGCTATCTTGAAACGTGCGCGCCGCGTCGCGTCGCGGTGTGAACTGACCCTTAATTTTAACCCGCCGTCTCCTAACTTACATTTATCACAGGACAGAAAAACTTTAATGAAACACTTTAATATCGGTTGAGGATTAGATATTATTTTATTCTTTAATGAATTTTAATGTTCCTCAGGACTGGAAGCTAGTGAACTCGGTATCGGCGACGGAGCGCGTGGCCCTGTGGGAGAAGTTTTCGGGCCCTGTGGACCAGCAGGCCGTCAAGGTAGACTTCATTAGACGGGCGAGGAAGGCCCGGCCTGCATTCCGGTGAGTTTTCAAACAACACCTCCGTTTCACAACACATCGCAACTACTTGCAACCCTGAGAAATTAGACCACACTTTTTATTCCCATGTCGTTGTACGAATTCGTAATTTCAAAAGTATGAGTACGGTCAACAACGAAAGTCCATTAACCAGGGGCGTAGCTACCGCCGTATCTGCCGTATCAATCAATTATACGGGGCCCCCGAGCCACGGGGGCCCCCAACGTGCGTAAGCAAAAATTAATAAAAACTTCCCAAATTTTTTTTTATTTCACAAATGACAAAAGTCAAAAAAAGCAAATCAGCTATAAATGATTTAATAAATCAGTTTGCCGAAAAAAAGGCAAGGAGAGTGTATATTTAATTTGAATTGTTTGTAAACATTTTGGAAAAAGTACAGATAGATAAAGTAACCGGCATGAGTCGTGAGCACAAACTGACACCTGCGCAGTAGTGAATTTTTCGGTCTCTTTGGCGGAATGAAGAAGGCAGGGGGCGCCGAGGTTGCACGCGATTGGTTCGTCAGTCGATGCTCGTCGTCTATTGGTCTCTCGCGTGTCATTCGGCTACTATACACTTTCGTGCAATTTTAGTGACTAACTTTTGAGATTTTGAAATAGTTTATTTTTGTTATTTCGTATCTGTTATGTGTTTTTATTTTAATATACTTAGTTTATTTTTGTTATTTCGTTTTATAAAATTGTTGTTTTTAATTTTTTGGTTTTAAAATCGTAGTCACACGAACTCTTAAAATATGCCGAGGAGAAAAAAAAGCAAAAGCGGTACTAAATAAATTTGGCCAAAAGTGTACATGCGCGAGCTTGCCCCCACTACTGCCCATCTGTGCTCACGACTCGTGCCGGTCATTATACCTACTTTATTATGATTAATAAATATTTATTTTATTTTATGCAAATATTTTTTTTTTTGTGAGAAATCTTTACCCTTCCTAAAGGCCCCCAAATAAATTTTTATACGGGGCCCCGCCAAGGCACGCTACGCCACTGTCATTAACCCTACAGTTTTTAGGCGGGTATCGCATTTCCGCCGCGAAACCATAGTAGCGAAACCGCAGTAGTTACTAGTTCCGCCATGACTTGTCCGTTGTACGACAGGCGAAGCTGTGCGTTAGGACAGACAGTTTTGCTTATTAAGCAAAACTGTCTGTCCTAACGCACAGATTTGATTATGATTCTATTTCTTTCCCGTGTGATTTCGCTAATCTGTTCGGAAGTCAAGTATAAAGTATAACATAGATATAACATAGAAATGCCGGAGATGCAGTACATTTATGCATATAACTTCGTACAGTCTGTTATAGCAATTAGCTGACCCCTTAAAAATTAAACGAATTTGAACCTTCTGCTTGTTAGCAGTAAGCTTATCGAACTAGAACAGTTCAACGTCTACGATTAATAAAACAGATATTCGAATTTGATATTTAACACGCAGTGTTAAGGTAGGTATGATCTTGAATATTGTTCTGACTTGTAATATATTATTGCTAATTTCAACGACAATCACCATGTTCGTGTGGTCTAGTGGTAGCTGCAGTGAGCTGACAAGAGCGTGGTTGCGAGTTCGAAACCAATATATTTTCTGCTGCGCATTTTGTTTTATAATATTTTTTTTTAAGTTATAAATAATAAATTATAACTTTAGCAACAAAAAAAAAGCTGAACGAAAATAAAAAAACGATAATGATGGTAAAAACGATTTTATTTTATAAAAAAAATTATTATAAGAATAACGTAAATGATATAACAGTTACTAATAACGTTGTTACATACTTCACAGAGTTTAATGTAGTGAATCAACATGTTATAATATTTAGAAATATATAGGTAGGTATGTATTTCTATTTCATAACAATAACATCACCACATTAAATATCGTTGAACTAAATAAAATAGCATTATACGTTGATGTTTTACCTACTAGGTATACTATATATCAATTTGTTTTGTAAGTATGTAGTTATGTTTAGTTATAAATAAGGTTTTGACAAAGACTTCTCGTCGGTAAATATGACAACATAATCTTCCCAATTAAAATTGAGATATTCTTGGGCAAAGCGGACCCTTGCTTGGCGATGTGCAGCAGTCAGTTAAATTTTACGTGCTGACTTGTATTGTTTCAGTCCAGCAACATGCAAATGTTTTCTGACCGTCTGAACAGAAACATTATACTGCATTGAGTAGGCAAAAATGGGTGTTCAGTATGCCTTCTAACAATTGCTTGATGATGTTCTGACACAGGAGTAACATTGCAGGTTTTGGTTCAGGACGATCCTTTTGAATATTCCCTGTCTCTTCAAAACGTCTTAGCCACATTCTGACTGTATTTCTCTGAAACAACACAATAAGCATAATTTTAATAACCCGGTAATCATAATTTTTCAAATAAGTTTGCAAAAATACCTTTAGATAAACCACATTAGACCTATAAATGATCTCATAATGAAACAGTTAATTTTCTATTATTCTATACTCACGTTTTTAAGCCAACTAACGAATTAAGGAAGTATAAAAAAGAATACACTTACCGCTATATTAAGTTTCCTAGCAATCGCTTTAATACCAACATTCTCCTTATGCAAATACAACATTTTGTATTTTAAATAATCACTCAACTGAGACATGACGATTAAACTATCAAAACCGATAGTAATAATTAATAAAAAGGCGTGGATTTTCGCAACTTAGTAAGACAATATAAAAATGTTCGTGCGTATTCACTGCTATTTGTGCATAGAATGTCTTGTTCAATTTATTCTTCTACCCCATATTCCTAAAATCATATCAATAGCAGTTTTTGTTGAATACGCATATTGACGTCGAACTACCCACTTATTGAAAAAGGTGAAACGTTTATCGTTTATCAACTTAATTGATATGGTTGTTCTTTACAATAATGCAAGAAATACTTAACGAACAATTTATATATTGAAAACAAAATTAAACATGAGACTAGATTTGAACTCGCATCTTGCACGTCTCAGCCTTACGCATGAACCACGACACCAGATTAACTTGAGTAATGTGGTGTTCACTGTAATCTACCATTAGGGGCTTAGGGTTTAGGAATAAAACGGCCGAATTATCAGTAAGTATACACAACCACCCAAAGGGAACGTCCTCTCGCCAACGGCTAAAGTAAGTGACCGCCCCAGTGTTACCAGTGAGTTGAGTGCTACATTTAATAGTACATCACATCTCTTCCTTTTTATATAAGTTAATTAAGTGATTTAGATGTTAACTTATGAAACGTCAGAAGCTAGGTGCACGGTTCCAAATGGTCGTTTCCTATGGAGAAGAACCGGCAAGAAACTCCATGGTTACTCTTTTGAAAATAATTGGCTTTTACAATGTTTTCAAATTACAATAGGTATGAGGACAGCGTAGGCCTATCAACAAGTAGGTACGAGGTACTTGATGAAGTAAAATGTCTACCGATCTAAAGTCTACCAGGCCTACCAAGTCCTCACATTTACATTTTTAAGTACAATATAGTAATAGCATTTATACTAAACTCCCATATCTGAATTTTCGTTATCTTTAACTTTCCATTTACCTTCCTTCCTTTCCTTCCTTCTTTATTTCCTTTTCCTTATTTTTTGTTGAATTGTGTTGTCACTAAATTTTGAATTTCGTAGCTATTTTTGAGATCTGTTAATCCATTTGTGTCTTGCGTACAGGTAGATTCCATGATTTCAATCTCTTTGGATCGATTACAATAATATTATTAATGATCACGGAAAGATTTCGCCGTCATTGATTATTTTCGGCCACCAGACCTTAGTGCGTAACCTATCCTTCATGTTGACAGTGCTTGGTTGGCGTTGCCCTTCATGAGCTGCTTCTGATAGGTACCTGTTTTCTTAAATGAGTTAAATGACTTTTTAACCGGTCAAGCTCCGCGCGTCGCCTATCGCCGACGAAACAATAGAAAATCAGTTGTGTCTCATTAACAGGAGCTTGACAGATTAATTATATGTTTGTAATCTAAGGATTCATCACTTGATTTGCGTGCGAAACCGTGATTTCGTGTCAAATATAACGTCTAGAGTCCGTCATTGTCTATTATGGAAATGGCAATATTTGTTAAAACAAATGCGAACTTATTTACCAAGGTCTCGGACACCAGAAAAAGCCCCGTGAGAAACCAATATAAAAACTTTTTAATGTCGGTGGCTACAAAACTGCACGATTAAGAAAAAGTGTCATTTGTATGGGACCAATCATGTTTAATAAATTACCGAAATATTTAAAAATGACACATTTCAATATTTCAAACACAAACTTAAGGCTTTTCTAGGGGAAAAATGGTATTACTCCATTAATTATTTTCTAAATGACCGATTATTATAGACCATGAAATTTGTTTAATTAAATCAATTGAATTTTGAATATTTTCAAGATTTAAATATTGTACTTGACATTTTAGGTGTATTTTGACATTTTGGTCTTATTTTGACTATTATGTATTTATTGATTGTATTGAACTGTTATTTTATTTTTATCTGATAATTGTGTTTAAAATATTCTTATCTATTATTAATTAAAGCATCGTATTCATTCATTTAAATTTTGCATGTCGCATCTTAGGCAGAATGTATGGCTCAACTTTAATTCTTCACGACCTTATTTGTATGCTAACCTGCATTCTAGCAAATAAATAATTTGATTTGATTTGTCTTTTTCCTTTTTTTTTTTTTTTTTTTTTTTTGAATTTATTCGATGGTTTCCGGTAGTCTACATGTCTCAATTGCTTTGATGTAT
This sequence comes from Amphipoea oculea, assembly GCA_945859645.1. Taxonomy (NCBI): domain Eukaryota; kingdom Metazoa; phylum Arthropoda; class Insecta; order Lepidoptera; family Noctuidae; genus Amphipoea; species Amphipoea oculea. The sequence goes on from OX243884.1 coordinate 1,269,986, forward strand.
TTGTCAAGTGGTTTAATGCTTGATGATGAAAGCTAGTAACCCAGAAAATAAATAGCTTTTAGATAAACATTTTTTTTTTTTTTTTTTGTTTAGTAAACCATGTTGCCTTCGAGCTCTGTTAATAATACGTTTTTTTTTTAAGCACCTGGCATCATGTCCTTTTTATCACATCCAACACAATTAAGACGTCATCTACTATTGTCATGCGAACGCAGAGTGAGCATGACAATAACCATAACGGAAAATGATCAGCTCACTGAGATCTTTTGATTGATATTATCTCAGGTAATAATGCTTTATTGGCAGTACGTATATCTAATTATACCAACAAGTACGAATATCATCATCAGGCTTTAGAACCGGTACCATCGGAGAAATCGTCGGTGTTATTAGTTAAGTACTAAATAGGTTAAGACTATTGTTACTAACCCAATGGATCTCTGTTATCTGAATAACTAATAACAATAATAAAATCCAAGAAGATGGTTTATTTACAGGTTCAGTTATGTATAAGTCCGCCTAATTTCTTATTTAGCTTTGGTTCCAAAGGCTTGCTATTAGGCTGACTAACTGAAAGAGTCATTTTATCAATTGTGGTATCTTATTGAACATCATTAAACTTGGCAAACTTTGTTGTGAATAATAAATATATTTGCGAGACGTTAGAGGTATTATTTTATTTGCCCTTCATCTGCAGTGTTTTAGGCAGGGACTTGAAACGATTTATCACGCGAACTTGTTTTATCACGCCATCTTATTTTATCACGCTGCTAAATATTAGCATATTTTTGGCATCATTTTGATAATTCACACTTGATGTCAGCACTAACTGCTGACTATTTGTGCCTCACCACACACAAATATATATATATTTTTTAACGTTTTTTTTTTAGTATCATTACAAATTTTTTGAACTATAACATTAGTGGTAACGGAACGAAATTCATTTCGTTTTCAAGTCTGTACACACACACGTTTCACACGTTGTTAGATACTATTTTGGATATTAATAAAATTATGTACTTGTATGTGTTTGCGTATTACAAGTAACTCTGCATCTAAGCAAACTAAAAGTATAGGATCGGGACTAACCCTGATTTATTTTGTTACATTGCATATACTGGTCGGTTATACATACAGTATTTGATGAGTTTTCACCCATTGATTGCATATACTAGTCGGTTATCCAATGTATGTACTTGATGAGTTTTCACCCATTGATTGCATATACTGGTCGGTTACACCAATGTATGTACTTGATGAGTTTTCACCCATTGATTGCATATACTGGTCGGTTACACCAATGTATGTACTTGATGAGTTTTCACCCATTGATTGCATAACTAGTATAGTTTTATACCAATGTATGTACTTGATGAGTTTTCACTCATTGATTGCATAACTAGTATAGTTTTATACCAATGTATGTACTTGATGAGTTTTCACCCATTGATTGCATAACTAGTATAGTTTTATACCAATGTATGTGCTTGATGAGTTTTCACTCATTGATTGCATAACTAGTATAGTTTTATACCAATGTATGTACTTGATGAGTTTTCACCCATTGATTGCATAACTAGTATAGTTTTATACCAATGTATGTACTTGATGAGTTTTCACCCATTGATTGCATACACTGGTCGGTTATCCAATGTATGTACTTGATGAGTTTTCACCCATTGATTGCATACACTGTGATTCGTTCCCGACTTGGCTAACGCTTACAGGCAGTATTTTTTGTTGTTGTGTAGTTGGTAATTCACATTCAATTCTGACTCGTTTCGAAGAGTTTCTTTATTTGCGAAGTTCTATCAAGCGGCCATCTCACTTATTTATTTATCAGTATTTTTTGTTTATTTTTGCAATGTTACTCAATATCATACTATTTATACCTATTCGTATTTTATTTTTTATTTAAGTATGCATACACACTTCACGTTGCAGTATAAAACTGATTTACATCCGTCACCTCACACACCAGGTCCAGTTGAAAACTAGCGTCAGGCACTAGTTGTCTGGCATTTTTGCTGAACTGAGCTGTGAGGCGCACTTTCCTGCTTATTTTTTTTTTTATTTTTACATCGGACTTTATACCTACTGTTTATTTGACCTATATTTTTTATTTTTGTTTTTATCTTATGTATGTATCTGGTGTATTGTGTGTCTTTTAGTTTGTGCTAAATAAATGTATTTTCTTTCTTTTGTCTTTCAACATTATAATAGCAGAAAGCCGTAGAAAAATCCAATCAAGCTGTATTATATTAAGCAGAATAATTAAGTCAAGTCGCAATGATAAATTTAAAGAAGCATACATACTATGAAATTATTTTACATAAACAGTTGGTATTTACCATTTACTCATAAAATGTTCATATTTAAATCCATCAGCTGGTTTACGATCGCTTACTCTGAGTGTGCGGTATTAGTAGAACATTATGTAGGTATTTTTATTACAATCGACCAACTACACAACAATGGAACATTTGTATTGGTAAGCGTTAACTGGCACTGTTTTTAAAGACTAATCTAACCGAAGGTATCAGCCTGCTTACTTGAATTAGATTCAATAATTTATCGAATATATCAAATATTATAACATTGTTTTCGTTTTCAACTTGTTTCACTTGTGCTCTGGCTATTGTTGAACTTGTTCGAATGCCGTTCTGCAGATCTTTGGAAGTTTGCTTCTGCTACGATTTATTTTTTACTCTTGCTGTTGAAAATATTATTTCTTAAGTTTAGTCAAGCTGTAATGAATTCTATGAATTCTTTTGTTGATTGCAATTGCCAGTGCAAAATGCATTTGATTTCACTAAAATTAGTTCAATCATTAACCTTTTCAGATTTTATGACACTAGTTACTTTACTTCGATTTTATCGAAGTGAAACTTTTGTTAAAACTGATATATTACGAAATTTCCGTTGGAACATTTTTTATAACACTAGTTTTAATAGTAAGATAATAATTGTTCCCTTTACTTCGATTTTACCGAAGTGGAACTTTTGTTAAAACTGGTACTTATATAGACGATATTTGTAGTTAGAAAATCTTTATTTACTCAAATGAAATTTACTACAAATTCCACTTAATGAGAAATATTTTCACTACGTGTAATGGTGACATTCAAGAGCAGAGCTAGTATGGACCCACACAAATATTAAAAGAAGACAGCAATAATTTGAAGTACATAACAAGACATTGAAGGTAATAAGTAGCATAAGATGCATACGAAACAAAAGTAAAATTTTGTGGGTAAATTATTATTTTCGTTGGAACATTTCATTATTTGATTGAATAATATTTTCCGAAGGTATTATACTATTTACATACGGATTCAGTCAACAATACATATTTGATGTGGGTATTTAGGTATATATTAATTAAGATATCGTAACCAGTTGATTTACGAGTTGATTGATGTATTTAGTGACTCATTTCATCGATCTATGCAGCACATTCTCGTCTCAGCTGGTTACCAACGCAGCTTGTGCATAGATAGGTAGGTAAGTAAATACACACATGAATGTAAATCGAAATTAAGTATAGCAAACACGTTTAGTGATTTTCGCTTAGATCATGGTCACTAATTTCGTCTTTTTTTTTTTTTCGTAATTTGAGCGATTACTTTACTTACTGCGCTTTTACTCGTCGCCAATGTGGTGTTCACTGTAATCTACCATTAGGGGCTTAGGGTTTAGGAATAAAACGGCCGAATTATCAGTAAGTATACACAACCACCCAAAGGGAACGTCCTCTCGCCAACGGCTAAAGTAAGTGACCGCCCCAGTGTTACCAGTGAGTTGAGTGCTACATTTAATAGTACATCACAAGTAAGATAGATGAAATAAGGTATTAGTAGCAATGACACAAATTATCACAACATTAACCTAACCTTTAAGTCTTGCTGATTAAAAATGAAAATTGCGTAACAAATACCCATACATAGTAAATGACCTAACACCAACATCTTAAAGCTCAAATTTGCGTATCAAAATTATTTATTGTTTCTGTTCATCGACTAGTGTTAGTCCGATTAACTCATACATATTGAATAACCTTTAATGTTATGAGAGGAGGGTGCAAAATCGAGTAATTTTTAGGGGGGTCAGCTAATTGCTATAACCCGCTGTACATAAGAAAATTACCTAATGTATTATATACTTAAACCTTCCTGAAAGTATGTAGATCACATTAATAAAAGAATTATCAAAATCGGTTCATTAGTTTTTGAGAAAATCGCGGACATACAAACATGCACCTCCTTGTTTACTAAGTCGAAAGCGACAACATTTTGCTCCGGTTGCTTCAATTCAACTGACTCATGATATCATTACTACAATATGCCGCGAATAATAAACAAATGTAATAATGTTTCTTAGCGGAATTCGTTAAGTGGTTCTCCGTCATTATTTTCCTGGCGGAGGTAAGGAAAGGTCTAACTTACCTTATTCAAAACACAAATATAAAATTTAAATAACACAACTTAATAACTCTTATATGAAATGCTGAAAAGCAGGGTCCAATAATTTTGTTTTAAGTTAAAAGATTTGGAAAAGTATCAGTGTGAACTGCAGACCGTAACTTTGCGTATAATTTGAAAATACATCGTAAAAAAACCGACTTCCAAAAAAACACTACAAAGTGAAAAATAACTTTAATTTCGGAAGTCGGTGTCTTTGGATCTGTATTTTAGTTTTTTGCCACCGACTTCCGAAATTAAAGTTATTTTTTACTTTGTAGTGTTTTTTTGGAAGTCGGTTTTTTTTTTCTTAACACGTTGAACGCCAACGCGGGCAGTGCTGACCGACAGTGAACTTTCCCTTTAAGCCAAGCAAAAATCACAGTTCTATCCAATTTTAGACCAAATGTTTTTTTAATTAGATACTTATATCTAATGTCCAAATGTATGTTTTTATTGACAAAAGTCAACTTGAGATATTATTTATGGAGATATTAAACGTCGGGCAGCACTGACCGACGCGGCTCCTAGAAACGAAAAATCGACTTTCCGTTAAAGGGGGCCGCGCGGGTCGCGGTGTCAGGTCTCCTCCCGCGGTTCCCGAGTTTGTAATCTCACCCGCGCTTACGCAGTTGACGCCCATATCTTGAGCTGAGACGCCGTTACATAGAACAACTGTTTTAATAGCGTATTTATTTTTTAAACAAAGTATTGTTTACTGTAATTATGGATGACTTCGAAGATTTTGAGATTACTCAAAATATCAGAGAGAGATCGAAAACATAGAAATCAATCGTCTCGACAAAACTTTAACCTAAGTTCTGATGATGATGAAGAAAAGATTCAAACCCCCCCCCCCCGATCGAGTTACAGGTGCCTGCGGATTCCGTCATCAAGTGAAGGTATTGATGCTGAAATTGGACGCGCTATCAAAGATTTAGAAAGAAGTTCATCATCTACCTACGTAGACAAACCCCAAAGTTTTTTGTTTATGGGTAGTTTTCGCTAGTTTTCTCTAAATATTTTACAAACACAAACACTCACCCCTACACACACGCACGGCACACGCAAACACACACAAAACTAATAAATCTACAAGATTTATAATATTAGTATTAGCACTCATCGATAACGTAGCTTTCCATTACTGAAATAATTTTTGAAATCCGATGAGTAGTTTTACAAGGTGGGCCAAAAGAAGTCATCCGATGTTGTTTGGCTCTCTTTTTATTCCTAAATGAAAAACTTCGATTCTGTTTTTTGATTATGTTTACTTGAACCTTTAGAATTTTATTGGTCAAGTCGAGAAGATTATATCGGCCAAATGGGCGCCGTCACAATTGATTGCCATACGGGCTCGTTTTATGGCATTTTTCATCACTTCGGCGAGAACTTCGGGCGACAGATTCTCGCACTCGTATCGAATGTTGTCCTTGAGGGCTTCCAGAGCCTCGGGCTTGTTCACGTAAACACGGGACTTCAAAAAACCCCACAAAAAAAAGTCTGGAACGCTTAAATCGGGCGATCTTGCGGGCCAGTGCAAATCGCCAAAACGAGAGATGAGGCGACCTCGAGATTGAGGATGGCTTGGGCGTAGGTTACGCGCGTTTGGCGGTCGGCAGGCAGCAGCTGATGCACGGACTGGACTTTGTACGGGAACATGCGCAGGTCTTTGACCAAAATTCGCCTTAGGGTCGTCTGGCTGATGGCTAATTGCGTGGCACGGCGTCTGGTCGATGTTTCCGGCGACAGCTCGACATCCTCGGCAACAGCGGCGATATTCTCAGCAGAACGGGCGCTCCGGGGCCGGCCACTCTGGGCAACGTCTCCGGCCGGGGAATCGGCGACGGAATTCGCGCTGCGCCAACACGACAGACTAATTGTTACGCAAAAAAATAGACACGATTATTCCGCGTTCTTGGGGAGTGTATCGCTCCATGGCTTGTTCACTTGTATTCTGCATCTGTCTAGTCCACAAATGTCAAAACAGATTTGACATTGGCGGTCATTTGCAAAAATGAGGGCATCTTCCAATAGGGTGATTTCTTTTGGCCCACCCATTAGATATTACTTTCTACATCCAAACTCACAATCCTACAAAAATTACACCTTTATCATCATCATCAGCCCGGAGAAATCCACTGAGACAAAGGCCTTTCCAATTACGCGCCACACAAATTTTCACTCTTTGGTAATTGTTGTTTTTTTTCTAAGTCCTTTACGTTTTTCAAAAACCATCTTAGTTTGGAGTAACTAGAGGGCCACGCGGGTCAATGAATATGGGATTTAGTTTGAAAACACTGTCCTACGGCCTGTATGAATGAATCGAAAACACTCGTTAAACGCGGTCAGCACTGACCGACGCGGCCCGAACGGAAAGTCTAGTTGTCGACCATCAGTGACCGACGCGGCCTGAACGGGCAGATGTACTTTTTTCCTTGGCGTTCAACGTGTTAAAAAGTTTTTATTTCACGCTTTTTAGTGGGTCTGCTTATAATTTATCTAAGTTGCAATAGCCTAGTGATCATCGCCTTTTACAAACAAAATATTGCTTTTCCCGATGCAGGGAAGTTAATTGTTGAGGAGTTCTCCAGGTCCACCATCAGCTCCATATCACCATTCACATTGTGACGAGCATGAATTGCTTAGCAACCATATTAAAGTAATCGAATCGCAACCCGTGAAATACTTAGATATTATTGAGTAGTTCCGGTGGCCATCTGTGGTCTTCATCATCAGTTCCACTTCACCAAATGGTGCTTTCCGAGAGCAAGTGCACGAGTTACTATAAAAAATACCCAAATCGCTATAGGTGTGCCTATAATATTTGAAGAGTTCCTTCGATTTCTCCAGGACCCCATCATCAAATCCTGACCTGATGTTTTTAGACTAGAAGCTGATAATCCTGGCTGCAGCATCAGGCCAGACTTATGTCAACATTGCATTGAACTTAAAATTTAGTCCTGTTTAAAATGAGCCCAAACACGACTACGGTGCTGTTATTTCAAGGTTTGTACTTTTTCTGATGCTCCTGGCTTCAGCATCAGGTCTCTATGTACTTCGGTGTTCCTCATTAACAGTACGTTTATCCACACATCGAGCCCTTTTCAATGAGCCTAAACACGATATATCTGCTGTTAGTTGTCGAGGAGTTAGGTACTCTGCAGACTATCCTGACTGCAGCATCAGGTCATGACTAGATGATCATGAGACCAAATGTGACAAATGCCCTATCAAACATCAAAACAATTTACTAAAACAGTCCTTGCCTGTTTGAGTAACTTCTTACTGTTAAGGAGTTGTACCTTCCATCATCAGCCCAGCTACCTGAGATGGTGACAACCATACGCAAATAAACAAGATACTTCATAAAATATGCGAAAAACAATAAGTGAGCCTATAAAATTTGAGGGTTGCCCTCGATTTCTCTAAGATCCCATCATCAGATCCTAACTTGGTGACAATGGGACCACCTCAGAACTATCTACTTTCGAACAAAAAAAGAATTTTGAAAATCCATCGACAATTGGCGGAGTATTCGATGAACAAACATACAAAATAATAATAAAAAACATACAAACAGCCGAACATAGTACCTCCTCCTTTTTGTGAAGTCGGTAAAAAAAATTGAAGTTTGATGCAACCTGCGTAATTATTGTTACTTGTGGAAGCAACACAGCCAAATGTACTGCATTAAATTCCTGCCGTAACCTTGCACCTATACAGGACCGTTTTAACCATATCGGGCGCCGGGGTGCGAAAATCAGCCTGCGCCCCCCTTGCCAACAAAAGAAAAAACTTAATAATATAAGACTGTGAGCTGCTATACCGACTATCACGCGTGAACAAAAAGCTATTCCCTCACCGGTGGCGTGCAAGCAGCGAGCGGTCGCCTTGCTGACGGCGCGTTGGTGACAAACGGGTGGATTTTTTCCGATGCGGTGCCGGGCCGTTACTGCGCTGGAGCGGTGCAGTTATAATGAGTGATGCCTTAATAGGCTTGCGCGCCATAAGACCCTGCGCCAGAGTGCCACGCACCCCTTGCACCCCCGGGTAAAGACGGCCCTGCACCTATAGATTTAACTCCTTGCTTCAGTATCAAAGTACCGGTGGCCATCCGCGGACGCGTGATAGTGCCGGACATGGTGCGGCATCACTACCAACACCCGCCGCCACTGATGCCGAGTCGGAGAGAGTACGTGCGCTGTAGAAATGGTGAGAATTATACAATAACTAGCTTCTGCCCGCGACTTCGTCCGCGTGAAATTTCACCCTCCCCCCATTCACCCTCTTAGGGGTGAAATTTCGAAACACCCTTAAATGCACCCTCTAAATTCTAGGACCAGCGGTTTAGGCTATGCGTTGATATATCAGTCAGTCAGGACTTTGAATTTTTTATATACAGAAGAAGACTAGTGACCTGCCTCTGCTTCGCATGGTTTTGACAAAACATCAATTCTCAATTATACAGGGTGGCAGGGACGCACACTGACCATACAGCACGTGATTCTAGACACTAGAGTCTAGCGTAAAATGTTATGTAGGTTATCAAAAAAAATATCGACTGTTTCATAGAAAAATGCAATACCTAATCCTATGCGGTTATAATGTATCGAATGGCAATTTTTTTTTTTTATAACCGGTGAACAATTTCATCGCAGGATTTTAGAATCATTTACTGGATCCATGTCGTTAAATCGTCTATACTCCATTTGTTTAGGTAATTAACTAAAGGTAAACAAAAAAAAGTTAACCAACTAAACGTAATACCAGTCTATTCAGTTGTCATGCTACGTCACAGTTGTACTCTTCAATTTAGCAACTTTATAATTCGTTAATAATGTTGCTAAATTGAAGAGTACAACTGTGACATAGCATGACAAGTGAAGTGAGTGATATTACGTTTAGTTGGTTAACTTTTTTTTGTTTACCTTTATTTAATTACCTAAACAAATGGAGTATAGCATGTACAAGTTTTAACTAAAACAAAACCAACCACCTTAAAAAAAACCCTTTGTAATTTTTTTTTAATTTTTCACTTTTTCTCATCTCTCATTCTTGGAAAAATGAGAGCCATCTACATCTAAAAACCACCCTTTATCCGGTTGAATGCCGTAATTACAGAAAAATTAAAAAATCCATTGTGTCTCGCGTAGATCCGCGTTCCCGGCTTACGAAGGATTAAGAAACTTGCTCTCCCCACAGTCCTCAACAATCAGAAAGCCAGCGGCTGCTACGACGGCAGCGACGATGATGAAGAGGCTCCGAAGCACAAGATCTGCATGAACCTGACCTGTCCCCAGTACAGCAGTGGGAACTGTGACGAGGCGCTGAGGGGTGTGACCGAGGCAGACGCGGCCGACGACCTGCACGCCATCAGCTCAGAGCCCAGTCTTAAGGTAGCGTGTGCTAGATACAGTGGCGTCCATTGCATATAGGCATATAAGCAGTGCCAACCTCGATATATCAACATAAGCCTGTCAATTACATTTTAGTGTGTGTGCCCCACAATTAAGAAACTCACTAAATTATATATCATACCTAACAAAAAACAAAATCTTCATACAAATAGACAGGCCTGATGGTCTAGTGGTTAGTGACCCTGACTGCTATGCCGGAGGTCGTGGGTTCGATTCCCACCCAGGACAAATGTTTGTGTGATGAGCACGATCATTTGTTCTGTGTCTGGGTGTAATTTATCTATAATATGTATGTATTTAGAAATATATAAGTATGTTTATCAGTTGTCTAGTACCCATAACACAAGCTCTGCTTAGCTTGGGACTAGATGGCGTTGTGTGATAGTTGTGGAATATTATATTATAAAAAAAAATACGCGCGGTAGTAGGCAGTCGCCGGACGGCCTACTCGGCTCCCGTACTATTCGCACATTGTCATTGGTACTTTACTCGTTCAAGTTAATACGACAAAATTAAAAATACGTACGTCTCCCGCGTAATACCATGACGTTCGACCTTCGCAATTTATCACCCTTAAGTAGGCATGCCTACCCAAATAACCACAGTTTTGACCTCACTTTTTTTCTGATTAGTGACCGCGTTTGCGTGTTTGCGTTTGCGTATGCACGCCACTGGCTAGATAGTTCAGCTATTACAAAACTATAATTTGGTATCTTGGAGGTGATCTGATGATGGAGTCAGGAGGTGGATAGTGGAACTCTTCAGTGGCTACTAGAGGGGCCACTGAAGCGTGGCCCAGTGACTCTCGAGTTTGGGGTCTTATGATTCGTTTTGACGAGTTCAATAGAACGCATTTGGCGTCGAGGGTCTGATGATGGAGCCAGGAGATGGATAGTGGAACTTTTCAGTGGCTACTAGTAAACCCCTCGAGTTTGGAGTCTTATGATTCGTTTTGACGTGTTCAATATATTGCACCTGGCGTCGAGGGTCTGATGATGGAGCCAGGAGGTGAATAGTGGAACTCTTTCTTGTCATAATTTCGTTGACTTTATACTTATTAACTTAATGTTCGCCGCGTGAGCGTGGGAGCGCGGGAGTTGAATTTGTATGTAAAAAATCACGCGCGGGGGCGCGTTATCTGCTCACCGCGACGGAGCGCGGTGCAGTGTGTGGAGCGCCTAAAACATACATTTCGAGCCAATGGATTTGTGCGTGTGCACCGCGTGATGATCACATTCAAGAGTGCTCGCCACCACCGCCATGACACTCACTCACAACTCCATTCGGTGTTACCCACTCTAAATAAAAATACCACCAAAGAAATAAATTCTAAACCACAGAGTAAAAATCATCATCATCATCATCAGCCTATAATGTTCCCACTGCTGGGACACATAGGGTTGCCAACTCTCGAAAGGACCAACCCGGGAGAATTTTAAAAAATCGAGTAGGGGGGAGTTAAAAGAAAATCTCAGTCGTTTATTAGTTTTTAAATTTATATTTACTTTGCTTTCGAGCAGCATCTAATAATTGACGGATTTTTACCACACAATCATAAACGTTTTTACATGAAAAAATCGAGTGAGTGTTGAAGTAAATCTCAATTATTAATTAATTTATATTTACCCTGCTTTCGAGCAGCATCTAATATTTGACGGTTTTTTACTACAAAATCATAAAAGTTTTTACAAGAAAAATTGAAGTTTGTTAGTATTTGTAACTCTGCTTTTACTAAAGAAATGTTCAATCGGTTCCTTTCCTTGCTCCATAAGTCCCATACATGATCTATCATGCTGACTACGCGCTCGCAAGAAGCGTTAGAGACAGGAATGGAAAGAACAAACATGACGAGTAGCGACGTGCGAGCGACGGATGCACATAATTTTTTAAAACCGGAGAAATTATTGTAAACCGGGAGATCGGGAGGTTAACTATTATTACCGGTATCTCCCGGGCAATCCGGGAGGGTTGGGAACCCTAGACACAGGCCTCCTCTCAGTGAGAGGGAGTGGGCCGTAATCCACCACGCGGGCCCAGTGCGGGTTGGTAGATGTCACATGTCTTTGAATTTTTGGTTCTAGGACATGCCGGTTTCCTCACGATGTTTTCCTTCACCGTTTTGAGAGCACAAAAAAAATAATCAATTACAACGTTTGAAAAGTGTTAATAAATCGACTAAATCATCACGCACCGTCATATATAAATCCCGTATTAACAAACTACTTCTTATCAACGAAGAATCTATCCATTCTTCCATGAACCACATCTTTTTAACCTGTACAATCTCTTTTACAGCCCGATCGCCACACAGACTCCTCAAGCGAACTTTCAGACTCAGACTTCGAATACCTCACAGCCACTGTGAAGAAACGTAAAGTCTCCCAATCCGAAGACAAGAGCCCCAACAAACGAGGAAAGAACGAGCGCCTCGAGCTGAGACCTGAAGGGAATGTCGAGGAGTTACTAGCGGTCGTGGATGAACAGCTCAAGAAGCTGGACGAGAGGCTCGTGAAGCTGCTGGCGTGGCAGAGGCTCCAGCAGGTAATATAATAATACAGTGAATGTGGAGAAGTTCAAATTTTAGAATTCTCCATTTAAGAGCTTCTCGAAACATCCTCATGTATGTTCAGCGATTATTTAGTTTAGGTGTAAGACTTATTTTTTAAAGTTTTGGTAGATTCTTACCTGATTTGAGTATTTATTCTGTGTCAAATTTTTTGAAAATATTATTATTGATATAAAATCCACACTAATATTAAAAAGTAACCCTGCGAAAGTAACCCTGTCTGTCTGTCTGTATGTTACCTTTTCACGCCTAAACCACTGAACTGATTTAGATGAAATTTGGTTTAGAGATAGTTTGAGTCCCGGTGAAGAACATAGGATAGTTTTTATCCAGATATTCCCACGGGATCGACACTTATGCGGGTGAAACCACGGGGCGCAGCTAGTCTTTTATATATGGTCTAAGATCGATAAAAACGTTGTTTATCCAATTATCTAACAAAGTGACTAAAACTTAATTCAAACGGAAGATTTTGTTTATCATTTGTTGCAAAAATTTTAGTTATTCTAAAATAAATGAATGGTGGTAATGACCAAAATATAATTTTATAAATTTCAACAGATATTCAGTTATTTAAAACAAAACAAGTAATAATAATATGTCCTTTTCGAGACATTATATTTTGGTGCAATTGAGTTCAATCATAGTAGGTAAGACAAAAGACAATATTTGTTAACTATCATATTATATCGTATTGTAAAACATTATTTATGATTGTTTATATGTTATTATGTATGGAAGGAATATAGGATACGTTCTGTAGAATGAAGAAATGATTAGTATCTCATTTTCTGGTGTCGAGTTATACCCCTCGTGTCCTACGGCAGGTGCTGGCGGGCGAGCAGGCGTGCGGCCCGTGGCGCGGGGCCGGCGTGTCGGGGGCCGCGCGGGCCGCTGTGGCGCGCTCGCTGGGCCGCGCGCGGCTGGCGCGGCTGGGCCTGCTGCGCCACGCGCTGCCCTCCGAGCTGCTGTCGCGGGCCGACCGCGCGCGCATCGCCCGCGCCGTGTGGGGGGCCCCGCCCGCCCCGGCCCCGGCGCCGGCCCCGCCGCGCTCGCCCGGACACTCGCTCAGCGACGCCACCGTGCGCGCCACGCTGTGCGGCCTCACCCGGCCCGACAGGTACGTCACCCGCGCCGTGTGGGCCCCCGCCCGCCCCGGCCCCGGCGCCGGCCCCGCCGTGTGGGCCCCCGCCGGCCCCGCCGTGTGGGCCCCCGCTGGCCCCGCCGTGTGGGCCCCCGCCGGCCCCGCCGTGTGGGCCCCCGCCCGCCTCGGCCCCGGCGCCGGCCCCGCCTTGTGGGCCCCCGCCCGCCCCGGCCCCGGCGCCGCCGTATGAAATCTAAACATAAGAGACGTCTCATTTTTCGTAGCGCTAACTATACCTAAAGGTGTTAAATTGAGAAGGTCGAACATCGTGGTACTACGCGCAACATGAAACGTACGTATTTTCCATTTCGTCGTATTATTTGAACGAGTAAAGACCAATGACAATGTACGATTCTAGTACGCCCAAGTAGGCCGTCTAACGACTGCCTACTGCCGCGCGTGTTTGTATGAATGAAGATTTTGTTTTTTGTTAGGTATTATAATTTAGTGAGTTTCTTAATTGTGGGACAAACACACTAAAATGTAACTGACATTATGGTGATTTATCGAGGTAGGCACTGCTTATATGCCTTTATGCAATACACGCCAATGCATGACAGCATAGCGTCATGCCGTTTGCCGTCACGGCAACAACGCATACGCGTCGGCCTTACCGCCATGGCGCGCTAATAGATGCTTCACATCAATAACACCAGCCCCTTTTTGTTCCACTGCAGAGTGTTTTTCTCATACAAAGAAGGCGCGATCATTGACGCTTGCTCAAGGCGGATTGGCGATTTCAGATTTACCAGTCCAAGTTTCCTCACGATATTTTCCTTCACCAATGTCAGCGATGTTCTAGCCTAACCACAAACACTTATATTTTCCAGGAACGGAGTAGGCGATGGTCTAGGCCGACCTATCCCTATGCGCCTGTCGTCGCTAACGATCGGCACCGACAGCGGCTGCGACGTGCGACTGGACGGCGCCGCCTGCAGGCACGTGTCGCGCAACCACGCCGTTATATTCATGGACGAGGTGAGGCTAATATAGAGCTAGTAATAAAACAATGACCATGTATCAAAGAGAAACGGCTAGTGATAAATTATATTTTATTTCTGAAAATTGGTTTAAATAAAATAAAATATCTTCAATTCAGACCTAAATCGCTAAACATGTGTATGTATACTTAAATATGAAATAATAACCCCCTTATTCATAATCCTATTTTAGCTAAAATAGGTTTATAGAACGTTTGTCTTTATCTGTCACGTTGTCATTTATGTAAGAAAGAGACAAACCCCATTTTAACTAAAATAGGTTTGATAAGTATGAATAAGGGGGTTAGTGTTTAGTTTCTAATTTTATTTTATGTATGAGGTTGTTTTTTGTTTAAAAAATTTATGTTACTCCGTTTTTTATTGTATTTATTTTATTTTAATAGTCTAAGACAAAGACATTAAAATTTTATATGTACAATAGACGGGACATTGCGAACAAAATCGTGATCCGATACTTTGCACCTAGTGGTCTCAAGTCTCTCAGTCTAGTGACGTACGCCTGCGCGTCAAGTCGCATCGACGCAATCGTGTCCACCAAAAAAAATTTATTTAAAAAGAAATATGCCGAGTTGCGCATTGCGTTATTGCAAGTCTCGCTATGGTAGAACGACTGGATCTAGCTTCAGTTTATTTTCGTATGCATTATTTATATTTACTGAGTAATTTGAATCAAATAATTTTCATAATAGATCTAGAAAAATTCCTAATTTTGTAATAAACGCCATCTATTGCTGAATAGCCTTATTATTGCTGCAGTAAAATGAAAGTATAAGTGTTACCACTTTTCAACGAAATTTTTAACCAAATAATCGATTAATTTTAGTAACATTCAGTTCAAAATCGATCATGATTGTTAAATTGATTTTATAAAAGAGGATAATTATTATTAGAAAATGATATTTATAATGAAATACAGGATAATATAAGTTTACAACAAAAACATTGAGCAATGACTAATTACTGTTTTGTCATCACATCAGTGATCGGGTTAGATTTATAAAAAGCGTTCATTCTAATCACAAACATATCTTCTAAATATTCTTATTTTTGAGGTTTTTGGTGTTTTGTAAATAATCCTATAAAGTTAGTAATCCTTTAATTTATTTAAAAAATTGATTTCTTAGATCGGAGTTTTAGAGCAAAAATTGAAACAAAATTATCTTTGGTAGACTATGTATTTACGCTGATTTGAAACTACAACATATATTTTATCCGATCAATACAAAGAATATTTTTTTGTTTACGGTTAAATCAACACTGCTCAATTTCGAATGCCTGTCTAAATTAAAACGATGTTTCATTGCATTTTAATATCATCACTAGTAGAGAGAGTCGGGACACATTGATCGACGGCGTTCGACGGTTTGTCCATACAAAAAGAGAGCATGTGTGCTCCTTTTCAAGCGGCAAAGTGCGAAAGGCCGTCGAACAATGTGTCCAGATCCTTAGTGTGGCAAATTTTTTTAACAAAATTATAGTAAGAAGTGTCATTTTACTGCAGCTATTTAAAAGTCGGACTATACTGCCTTACAGAGATGTGATTCTGTTATCGATAATATTTATTGGTAAATAATAAATAACTTGTAAACAAAAGAGTAATAAAAATAATTTTGCTAAAAACGAAACGCAACCGACAATTGCAAACAACTATGCCCATTGTGACATAATAGGTCTACTTACACAAAAAGCAAATATAAAACACAAAAAACATAATAATTCGGCGGCAAAGCAGGCAAATTTAAATTTATTTTATTTTAACATGTACATTATCTACTTACATAAAAACACACACTGAAACTGATACCCTATCATAGATGGTGACACGGACAATGAATAGTAGCGAATAAAATATTTTTTGTTTTCTGAGACAAGTTTTCGATATTTTTTTATTTACCTTAATCCATGGATTGAAAATCGGATCTGGCAACACTAGCCACACTGGCCACCTACCGAGCGATAGCTGAATATATTTTGACAAATTTAATTCATGTTTGCTATTTTTGTTTGCATTATGCCGCTCAAATTCTGCTATATTATGCTAGATGGCGTCAGTGAGACATGGGATCACAGTTTTTGTATGACATTTCTTTGCATAGCCTCTCTATTGTACCTATCTTAAATCTCTTTGGTCTAAGAAGTTTTAATTAAAAAAATTTAAAGTAATTTTGTAGAATTAGCATGGATATAAGCGATTTGGTGTAAATTGTTAGCTTATATCTGATGAATAAGTAAATTGAATTGAATTGAAATAAGTCCATAAGAAAAACACTATGTGTTAAAAAAACACTGTTACACATTAAAAAGAAATAATAATATTTTAAAAAGATGAGGTCGGTGTTTTCTAACCGACTACTCTTAGAAGAAACCAAAGAGGCATTCGAGCAACTAAGTACTTCCACATTGCTGTACTTTGTATAAATATAACACACTAGCTTCAGCCCGCGACTTCGTTCGCGTGAAACTTCTTGTTTCCCCCGAGCCACCCCGTCGTATCGCATCACCCGCCCGCGCTATCACTTAACGTTCTTTTTGACTTTTTTTCTTTTTGACTTTTTTTCTTTTTGCTCGGCTGCTAAGGGTCATAGCGTGATGTTAAATAGCCTATAGCCTTCCTCAAGAATTGGGCTATCAAATGCAAGAAGAATTTTTCAAATCCGACTGGTAGTTCTAGAGATTACCTCCTACATACAAACTTACAAACAAATATTACCTCTTTATAATATTAGTATAGATATTCCAGTTTATTAAATATACTTTTTATAAATATAGATTCTCTTTCCCTTCTCCCCAGGTGAGCCGCCACTTCGAGCTGATCAACTACTCGGAGTGGGGCTCCTGTGTGAACGGCGTGCTGTACGCCTGCGACGTGCAGCCGCGGGTCGCGCGGGCCCACCCGGACCCGAGCGCGCACCCGGACCCGTCCGCCAACCAGGACCCGCCCGCCCATCCGGACCCCTCCACTGCTGACGTCAGAGCCGCCGCGCTCAGGGACATCGTGAGGCATCGCGTGAGGGAACCTCTTAGGTGAGGACAAATTTACAGACAAATTTACAGAGGATATAGGATGGAGATACCTTTCAGACTGCAGGGCGACAGTTATGTTATAAACGGGTAGGCCTCATGTAAATGGAGTCAATCAGTACGAGATGGCAGCAGAATGTCCCTCCGGTAGATGGACCGACGACCTCAAAAGGTGACTCTGGCTCGTGGAGATCTGTATGGTGCAACTTGAGAGGCCTATGTCCAGCAGTGGATTACGATATGCTGAATTTGCTGTTGAGTATTTTCAAGCCTAAAACGCAGAGGAAAACTCGGATCGTTCTCGAAAACATTGTCTAGCGACTACTAGACTAACTCGTCTATTTCATCTCAGAATAAACGGCAACCTAACAAGCGGCCTGCCGGACGAGCCGCCATGCCGCTGCCCGCGCGGCCGGGCCGCGAGCGCGGGCGCGTGGGAGGGCTCGGCGCTGGTGCCGCACGGCGCGCTGCTGCAGTTCGGCTGCGAGGCCTTCGTGTTCAGCATCACGGACGCGCTCGCGCTGGCCTGCGACGTCGCCGACGACACGCTATAGCCCAGAGAAACCAGGCCTGATGGAGTTTGTTTGTCTGTTTGAGTTGGGGCTTAAGTGTAGACCGGCTTCTACTGGCAGATATTTCTGAACCTAAAGTTATGATATTGGGACACCTATGTTGTGTGAGATTTGAATAACATTTGTTTTATTCAAAACAATAGTTATGACACTTCAGTATGCAAGCCTTCCTGTCTTGTTGAATGGCTAATATTTTTTGCTACGGCATTAGCTAAATACCGACACAAATATAAACAATTTTAATTGACTTAAACCCGCTTTTTCAACAATGAATGAAATTAATGATAAAAGATAGTCACCAAATCACCCAATGTCGCCATTTTAAAGCTTTGGCGAAGCATTCTTCCCATTAAATGTCTTTACATGTTGACGACACACGAAAAAGAAAAAAAAAGTAAAATCAACAACATAACTTTAATAAGGTGTTGCCATCCTAAATATTCATAAAATAGTATTAAATAAGCATTGATTGGTAGAATGTACGGTCTACACATACCTTAGCTCTTATACATTGGTTATATCAATGCATTATGTTAACTCCAACATATTATTATGTTTACTCCTTAGTGTAATTGTACTATGGTTAAAATACAATGTTTTAAGTATACACACACCATTTATGTTATTATGTTGTATATTTTACACACGTTCATTCATTTGAGGTTTTTTAACTACTGAATTATACACTGGTTTCACGATTTTAATGCCAATTATACAATTAATTATAGGTCAGTTCTCGAATGAAGCTGAATAAAATGATTGATCACTCACCCAAATCCCCTGGCTGTTAAATTGTTGGACAGCAGAGAATCTGTCAATCGACTATTTATCGATTATTTATCCATTTATTTCAGGCATCAAGGCCCATATAAAATACATAAAATAAAATATTAATAAAACTTAAAAATACTATAAATACATACAATATTATAATCACACTAAGACAACTAAACTAAACACGAAGTGTCGTCGTCGTGTTTCGCTGACTGGTGTCATGTAGCCGGCCACGAAACCGGCGGTACGCAACACCCTTCGGCCAGAACTCTTCTTTGAGGAACTTCTCGAGATGGTGTGTCGGAACATGTACCACGAACGACTTGAAGTTCGTGTTGTGACGCGACTCCAACTTCTCGACCCTCAAAGTCCAGTTGGTCTTCACACGCAAGTACTCCACGATCTTCTCAACGTTCGTGGAGTGGTGCAGTCTGGACACGTACAGCTGCGTCGTCGGGATTGCTGGACGCAGCAGCATGTTGGGTCCTGCCAGCGCGGTGCCGCACTGGTTCCGACGAGGAGGTTTCTTCTTCTTCTTCTTTTCCACTTTGATGAAACCATCCTTGTCGCACGTGTCCTTCTAAAGAGGTAGCAGTGGGCAACGGCCCCTGTAACTGAAACGCCACTTTATTGACTCAACGAAACTGATAATAGTCCAGAAAAGACTGACGGCAGTTATTGAAAGGAGAAAAAAAAAATGTCGATAGTGATTGCCACTTATAATATAGGACTTACTGGCTAACTCGAGAACTGACCTAGTTATACCGAATGTGATTTCGCTGATACTGTAGTGAAATCACATGGAGCTGATGGAGCGCAAGCGCCGCATGTTTTATCTCGTTCTTTGTTAACTCTCTGTTGTTCTGGCAACACTAGCGCGGTTTGCGCACTGTACGCCTTCTGTACTCAATGTCAATACTTGTATACTTGTGTACTTTGCAGGTGTTTTGTGACGTGACAAACGATATTTCGGCACCAAATATTGTTTCAATTAATCGCAGTTTGGACGGAAGTAATAAGTATTTTCTTTGTGACGTTGTTCCGAGATTTACATATAATTATGTGTTTACCAGTTATTTCTACATACATACATAAAGTCACGTCCTTTTTTCGGAGAGGGAGGGATGGGGGGGGGGAGAAACAACGTACCGCTACCTTACCATTCTTGCCCACTGCTCACTGAGTTTTTTTTTGAAGTGAAACGCGCACGCGTGACGTAAGCGTTACGAAAAGTGTGATCGGGCGAGGCGAACGAGAGTTGAGTGGGGGATATAAGCAAGAGAAAGCAGTGCGCGCGCACATTTTCTTTCTCTCTTCCTATCATAGCCAAATACGTTTGAAGTTTCACTTCAGTCGTGTGGTCATAAGCAGACTCGTTTTTTTTTCTAGAGCCCTCCATTTTTTTTTTTACTTGCCATCTGCCGCGAATCCCATGAAAGTCTCAAACGTCCACGAGGTGGCGTCATCGCCAGCGTTGAGAACGTATGTTATAGGGCGTCCGCTCCCAGCGTTTCCGCTCACATCTGCAGTTATTTAATTTTATGTTGATTGATAAACCAAGTCCTACATACTACCGTCACAAAAACTCATGTAGCAACACAAGTATATCATCATAGTAGGTAATTCTTTTATCATTGTATTCTATCATACATGTTATTCTAATATACGCTTTGCATGGCGGTAAGGGGTGTGCGGTGATTGTAAATGTTTAGATAATTCATTAATAAATGGGCGTATTTCAATATGTATGAAGAATACATTATGTACTTTTCATTTTAATGGTTTTATGAACAGGGAATGCTTTTAATTAAAACATTTGCAAAATATTCTTTTAGAGAGGCGTTAGCTAAAAGCTTGTATCTTCCAGTGACTCGACCCGTGTAAACGACATCACGATTTACTAAAACGTGTCCTGTTTACACGACTTCCACTAAATAAATAGGTGTTTAGTTAACGCCATTTGTTAATCGGTTGTGATTTTAAATTTTAATCCAATTGCCTATTTTATACCAGCTTTTTTAGCGGGAATAGTAATTATAATTATAATGCCCACGTATTATAAAGTAATACTTCTATGACTTAAAAATATACCCGTATTTTTAATTAAAAGAATACCCAGATAGTAAGACAATAAAATATTTTTGGAATAACCAAGTCTGGTTCGATATTTGAGATGATTTGATTCATTTATTTATGTAACATTGTGTGAAAGGTAATTAATAATTAAGAATATTTGGCCAAAACGGACCACATACAGATTTTGGCCGATTTTTATAACCACATATTATTGTAGAATATTATGTGTATTATGATACCTATTGTAAAGGTATACTGGTAAATGGTTGATTTACAGTAAGGAAATAAATGATTTATTTTCTGTAAGTAGGTTTGTACAAACACTTACGCGTCAATCATATTTTTTTTTAAGCTAGATGAGGTCGGCGTTTCCTATCTGACTACTCTGAGAAGAAAGACCGAAATAAAATTAAAGGTCACAGTCTCGGTGAATGGTAGCGGTAGTGGGACTGTGGGACCCCGCCGCGCGCCGCCGCCGTGCCGCGGTATTAAACTCAGGGAGTAAGTAAGTCCAGACAAAATCTTGGTCAGATCATGTGAAGACCATGTAGATTGGTGTCTGAAATGGTCTTTTGAGGAAAGAACCACAGATTGAGCGGACCTGTCCAGTCAGTGCACGTATTTGTCAAAAATCGTTCAGGTCAACTCAAAACTTGAGGTTGATAAGACGTTTAACAGGTATAACAATACTAAATTATGGTAATAGACCCCTGTCTATAGAGCAGTATATCTCCTTAATTTAGTCGTAGTAATATTGCCTTATAAGCTCCCCTGTACCGAGTTTGTTGCGCCCACAGATATAGACATACCTAGATAACGCAAGTATCACGAACTGTATGAAAACTAAGCGTGCCACTTTTTGACTACCTACTATGACGTCACAAGCTCGCGCTCTCTCGTTCACGCTCACCCAGCCAGCAGTACGCAGGACTGAGCGCGAAAGTGGCGGCTTATGATTTTCGATCGTAAACTGGTGCGATTTTTGGCACGCGAAGTAGGTGCTCTTGCGTTATCTAGGTATATTTATATCTGTGGTTTCGCCCTTAATTCTCAGGGTTATTCAGATAGGAAAGGTCGACTCCATCTAGCTCAATTTTTAAACGACGAGTAAAAGTGATTTCGATATGCTATTTACAGAATAAACAATTTTATTCAATTACTAAGGCAACGTAATTATTTATTTAATGTAATTTTATTGTAAATCAGCCATATATCACTAACTTTTGTGTTCTGGTTTACAATTAAAAAATCCTAATTGAATATAACTCACAAAAAAAAAAATCATGGTAATTGTTTAAGAATACAAAGTACTCGGTTGTTGGTTTAAGTGTGCCTTGGCAAGTTGGCGTCTGGCGTAAATCAATCGTAGCCATTCGAACACGTATACGCTACGTCAATGCTGAGTAAACACAACCTTGTTTCAATACAATAACGTTAATACAGTAGCGTTGATATGACGTTATTGATGCAGTACTTTACGCGTGTGCGTTACTCCAGCGGAATGTTGTCGCTTTTCAGGATTTCGGCTTTACAGAAATTAGTACCCCATCTCGTGTAATTGTGCCCGAAATTAATAATTTGTGCGTCCAACCGATCCAAAGATATTCACGAAAAACAGATTCCGCTGGAGTAACGTTACTGCAGCGGCATGTTTTTTTACCAGTGGTCGTAGCTGAATACAAACTAGCTACTTAGATAGATATAATTTGTGCCTAATTGTGCCCAAAAAATATAATTTGTGCGTCTTGAGGTTTCAGAGTTATTCAAGATGCCGCTGGGGTAAATTTTAGCAAATTGCTGTATCTCTTAAACGGCATGACATACAACTACGATTTTTTTTACTACGGTGAGTAGTAATTTGTGCTTAATTTGTGCAATTTTATTTTTTCTATAATGTACACCTTTGGAAAATTAGAATTTTTTGTTCAAAAACCCTAAAATCGATCCTCGCGCTTCAATGAGAAACCCTAGAAACTTACCAATTATGGTGGTTTGTACCTTTCATGAACTCAAAGCATCATGTGAAATTCGATGTTTCTATTCCAACTCCTTAGAGAGTTATTCCATTTTAATTAAAATCTGGCTACTATATAATGTAACGCTCCAATACATGAGTTATTATTAAGTGACTGTAATTATGATCATACTAATAATTAGTACCTTTATTAAATTGTTTATCCTTAAAGTTTCAGCAGAAAAAACCTTCTAATTACTTAGATATGAGAAAAAAACGATAGGAAAAGAAATCACACGATTAACCGAACAAATTCGAATGACTACATAAAAGCGGGCTCACAGTACATTATGCCCACCTTCTTAAATTGGTAGTATTATAATTGAATTTTGATGGGTACAGGTGCGTACAAATGGTTTAATTAGGTAACTATTTATTTACTTTTACATAAATATGTAACGTAGAGAGTTATCAGGTAGGAAGTGACGTTATTGCCGAGTTTATTACAAACAATGTTTCGAAAGTTTGATACTTAGTAGATTTAAAAAATATTAATAACTCCATACCGATATTGGTTCGTATGGCCTGATGACGTCACTTGCCTTAAATGATTAGGTACCTATGTATGAATATGCACTTTTACCACGATAATGAACCAAATAAACCAAAGATAATGCGCACACGCTCTTCACACACGAGATTGACGGCCAATTACTCGTGTCAAACAAAGTTAACACCGAACCGAACTAAAAGTGCGTTTCACGTAAAAATTCCAGTAATGTTGGTACCATTGTTTTTCATTGAAGAATGTTTACAAAAAACCATTCCGTACGGCAACTTCGAATGAAGCAACGACAAGCTTTGGGGATTCCCCCCACGTAATGTTTTATTATCCCGGTCGTTCTGACGTCATAGCACAGGATAGATGTATTTTATATGTGTGTGTAATAGTTCCGATTGACGAATTGGCTGAGATAGACAATTAGACATCCACTTGCCTCAATTTGATCAATTTGTGAATATTTCTATTAAGTAGGTACCTAAATAATAAAACAAAATTTTACAGAGGCATCAATCATGCTATTTTATTTAAATTCAAAACTAAATCTATACTTAAAGGGTATTTTTTCTTTTATTTTTTTGGCAATAAAATACAAGTTCTCGTCAAATAAACCTTTGGTCTTTATTAGATTGTTGTACTTACTAACATTTGACTGAGAGTTTAAAGGTTTGCAAATCCTCAATATCATTAATTTATGGCTTACACACTGTGTGTACGTAATACCCATTGAGTTATAATGTACTACGTACGTAATACGTGTTTTACAAAACAATAAATTATAAGTAACACTTTTGTGAGAGACTGTTTCAAAAAACGAACTGTTGTACTACATATTTAAGAAGGTTGGCACAATGTACTGTGAGCCCGCTTTTATGTAGTCATTCGAATTTGTTCGGTTAATCGTGTGATTTCTTTTCCTATCGTTTTTTTCTCATATCTAAGTAATTAGAAGGTTTTTTCAGCTGAAATTTTAAGGATAAACAATTTAATAAAGGTACTAATTATTAGTATAATCATAATTACAGTCACTTAATAATAACTCATGTATTGGAGCGTTACATTAAGTCGTAGCCAGATTTTAATTAAAATGGAATAACTCTCTAAGGAGTTGGAATAGAAACATCGAATTTCACATGATGCTTTGAGTTCATGAAAGGTACAAACCACCATAATTGGTAAGTTTCTAGGGTTTCTCATTGAAGCGCGAGGATCGATTTTAGGGTTTTTGAACAAAAAATTCTAATTTTCCAAAGGTGTAGATTATAGAAAAAATAAAATTGCACAAATTAAGCACAAATTACGAACCACCGTAGTAAAAAAAATCGTAGTTGTATGTCATGCCGTTTAAGAGATACAGCAATTTGCTAAAATTTACCCCAGCGGCATCTTGAATAACTCTGAAACCTCAAGACGCACAAATTATATTTTTTGGGCACAATTAGGCACAAATTATATCTATCTAAGTAGCTAGTTTGTATTCAGCTACGACCACTGGTAGAAAAACATGCCGCTGCAGTAACGTTACTCCAGCGGAATCTGTTTTTCGTGAATATCTTTGGATCGGTTGGACGCACAAATTATTAATTTCGGGCACAATTACACGAGATGGGGTACTAATTTCTGTAAAGCCGAAATCCTGAAAAGCGACAACATTCCGCTGGAGTAACGCACACCTTTACGCAGTGTCTACGCAATGACTAAGCTTTTGCTTGACATACGCCCAGTACGAATACAGGCAGTTCATTCATACACCGATTAATTTCTTACTTTGCAACGTAATTTTCAGCCGAATCCTCAACATATATTAAGCTTTAATATTCTCATGATAGTATCAAGAAACCAGAATGCAGGAGTGTTTCACTGCCACAGAATGAACGAGCATACTGTGTTTTTAAGTTTACCTACCACTTGTTTTTATTGCAACTTTTAGCTGTACCTTGTTATTATACCATTAGATAGTAAGAGCAATCGGCCTATAATGTTCTCAAGCTGGGACCACAGAGCAAGTAGTCGCCGCCCCGGGGTCGTCTAGAGTCGCCAGTATTAATAAAATTCGTGGCGCCGAATGTGCGTTGAGCATTTCTATCACGGATCGTCATTCAAAACCGTTTTTATACGCTACTAGCTTCTGCCCGCGACTTTGTCCGCGTGAAATGGTGGCCGCTCTCGGCCCCTGATCCACCGCGTCGCATCGCATCGCCCGCCCTCGCTGTTACACAGATAGTTTATGACCTGGATTAAAACTTAGGGTACTTTAAATCCCGGTAGTACGTTTCCGTGCGATATTTTCCGACATCTACACGAGCAAAAGCTAGTTTATTGATAATTTTATTCAAGTTTACTGTTAAAGTATGCATCATACAGATTTGAAATAGTTCAGTACAGGAATACGCCGCGGTCCATTTTCAATTTGTCAAAAACTATCTTTTAGTCGTAGTTCAAATAAGATTGAATCTTTTTTTATTTAGTTGCCTCTATCCTTCCAATTTACCCACGAGGCCCTTAAGAATATTACATACCTACTATTTAGGATAATTTACATTAAAATTTGCATGTATTGCCATTCCTCATTTACCTGTTATACCGGTAGTTTCAAAATAATACTTTATGTAAATCTTATGAAAAGTAATGCTCGTTCGTTCTCAGACCTCTTATAGAGGCGCTTAGTTAATGAATATAGACTAATAATGCATATTACATAGTGTAGTATTATGCGTGTATCAATAATGTAGCGTAATGTAGGATAATGATGTTTATGTTTGTCAAATAAAGGTTAATTAAGAAATGTTGACTTTTTATTTTCTATAGGTACACCTCTGCCTAGCCCTTTGGGGATAGGCGTGATATTTAAAGCATAAGAATAATTCTGTAACGTTCCTACTGCTGGGACACAGGCCTCTCGGTGCGAGGGAGTGGGACGTAATCTACCACGCGGGCCCAGTGCGGGTTGGTAGATTACATCTTCGAATTTTTGGTTCTACGACATCCTGGTTTCCTTCACCGATATTTATGTGTATTCGTTAATCATGGATGTGAAAGAAAAAGGGGCGCTCTGAAGCGCTTAGTTAGTTTTTAATTTTATAAGTAGGTATAGTTCTTACCTTAGTAGACTACATATCAAAACGTTTGGACTTCCGAAAAGCTTTTCATAGGGTCAATAATAATATTCTGCTGGTAAAACTATGTGCCATCGTATTTCCGCCAGGTCTCTTACGGCTCTTCGCTGATTACCTCCGCGATCGTCAGCAGTTTGTAATACTGGGCCTTTATGAATCCCAGCCCTAACATACGCGTTCTGGAGTCAGTCAAGGATCAATCCTGAGACCGCTTCTTTTCTTTCAACGACCTTCCTTCCATCGCCAGAAGTGTATTGTATGCGGATGATTTCAAACTCTCCGAAGTTCACTCTGAAGCCAATTCCCTGGCGCTGCAGCGTGATTTTGGTGTGATATTGAAGATTTAATTCTTCCAGATGGTTCGTCATGAGTTTACTCGAGCATGAAATGTGCCCTTAAAAATCACCTTTGCTTATAAAATTAATGACAACACTGTTACTATAACAACTGCAATGACGGATTTGGGTGTCACATTTGACCACAAGCTAAAAGATCCTTCACGAAAAAACAAATGCTCCTGAACTGCACGACGAACTGTCCCATCTTTTTGCTCCGATAAACTATAGCTGCTCCGATAAAACGATCCCAACAAGGAACATGATTAATTAAAAAACCATAAAATAAAAACTAAAACATTTAATCACAGTTATCATCTTCAGGCTCCTCTTCATCAAAGTCTTTGATCTTCACATCAGCATCTTCTCCGTACTGAATAATATTGTCTATGGTTATCAGGATATTCTCCACACTTTCCTCATCTTTTATATTGAGCGGGTAAAACCGAACTAGGCTAAAGTTCTCTATGACTTCTCCAATAGCTTCTGTCAATTTGGCGTATTTTTCATGCCATTTTGATTTCGCGTTTCGCATGTCTGCTAGTAAGACGTGTGGGTCTGGATCGAGGTAACTGGAAAAGAATGAAAATGACATTTTAATAATTAAATAAAATTGCCAGAACGCCTAGAAGTACAGTCATGAGCATATTATGTATCACTATGAACAAGCTCGGCAATAATTGATCTGATTTCATGATTCATCCATAAATATCTGTCATCAAGATGACGGCAAATATATGTGATCATTTGTGGATGGCAATACAAGTGGCAGCACAAATAAATATGTGACATCGAAGGTACACCAAAACTATAGTATGATGAGACAAGCACCGCCAAAATATAGGATGCTACACCGGCGTCAAAAAGTTGTGTCACCTCTAGATTATTATGGTAGTTGCATTTATCACTGCAATTAATACCTTTCTAGCTTTTGCCCGCGGGGCTATCGGGATAAAAATCCCATGTCCTAACCCAGGTTAGGGTCTACTTGTTTGCCAAATTTCATTGAAATCCGTTAAACCTTTAAGACGTGTAAAAGTAACAGACAAGTTACTTTCACATTTATAATATCGTCGAATCATCATCATCATCATTTCAGCCGAAAGACGTCTACTGCTGGATATAGGCCTGCCCCAAGCATCGTCACTTCGACCGGTTACTTCTTGCCTCCAACGGATTTCTGCGGCCTTCACCAGGTCATAGGTGCACCTTGTGCGAGGCCTTCCAACGCCACGTCTTCCAGTACCGTCGATATCGTCGAACGAAGTACACTTATTATTTATTTTGTTTTATAATATAAGTTAATAAAAATAAATAAATAAAATCTTCACACAATGGGTGCTTGAAGATAGACGGCGCCGCCGAGGCCGACCCAGAAAGACATGGCGAGATGACCTGGACGCGTACCACGAGGGCTGGTTCGAGGTGGCCGGAAAAAGAGTTCCTGGAAAGATTTGGGGGAGGCCTTTGCCCAGCAGTGGGACAGTCTCACAGTATGGGCTAATAAAAAAAAAGTTAAATATTATTGTTAACTTACTCATCTATCTGTCTTCTTGCACTTTTACTGAGCAGATCCATTTTAGTGAGAATATTCACGTGTGAGAGTTCCAGATTCACCATTACACTGAGTGCTGCCATCGTGCCTGGAAATTTATATAAAAGTAGGTAATATAATAAACTAGTAGCGCCCCGCAGTTTCACGGTGGTTTAGGCGTGAAAAGGTAACATACAGACAGACAGAGTTACTTTCGAATTTATAATATTAGTATGGATGGAGCAATTACTGCACCTCCTATCTCGATTTGGCGCAAGTTTTTAATTTCATCCTGTATATTTTTTTAATACATGATATCCAGGATTAAAAGTAGCCTATGTCCTTCTCCAGGTCCAAGCCTACCTAAAGTCCGAAACGCCATTTTTGCCAAAGATGTAAACAACTGTAAACAACAGTATTTATTTAAAGTAATGTTTGTTTTCGTCTGATTCTCCAAGCTAACGAGACGAAAACAAGTGAGTAATGTTTGTATTCGTGTAGTTAGCTCGGAGATTTAAACGACAACAAACATTACTTATTTGTTTTCGTCGTTCATAACAATTGGTTCAGTAGTTTAGGCATGAAAAGGTAAGATAGACATCACCATCATTCATAATATTAATAAATATGGATTTATTTGCCCCTTTTACTTTTATTAATATATATTGTCCCTACCTGATAAAAACTTGGCCCCATCAATCATAAACTGGGAATCCACCATGAAGACCACACATATCCTGAAGTTCCATTTCTGCAGTACATCTACCAGTTTCCTCATGACCGGCAGGTGTGTGTACAGCTCTATCTGGCCGGGACAGTCGAACAGAAGGTAGTCGTCATCCACGTCGCCTAGCTGTTCTTCTAACCAGTCGCAGTTTTCTAAGAGGGTTCTGGAAAATATGAGTTTTAGAATTAGTCTTTATTAGTCTCACTGTTCTGATAATATGGGTAAGATTTTATTAGCCCAGCGGGGTAACTCCGTAACACACTAAAACTATCCCCAATAGTTAAAAAGACGAATCTGACAAAAAGTTAAATCGGAGAAATAAATGTTTTAATGAATGAAACGGGAAATTAATTGCTGTTGATTGGGAAATTAATTACTGGAGGTAGTTAGAAAAATATTAAAAATACAGGCAGATGCGCCTCTTTTTTCTGATTCCGGCAATGTATGTAACTCAAATCTGGAAAAAAATGTTAGATGCGTCTTTTTTCCTATCGGGGGCAGAACAGTAGCAATGGTTTTCATTTTAACAGTTCCACAACATTCATTGCATTATTTACATTGTTTAGCAGACAAATTTTTTGAACATATGGAGCAACGGGTTAGCAATATCCTTCAAAATGATTCTGATTGTGAATGAAAGTGTGTTATGCTGTCTATGCAATTCGGGTGCAGCACTGAAATTATTTTAAGTTCGGTATCTTTTTAGGCAATCAAATCTCTTTGTCATAGGAGTAACAGACAGTCCGCTGTGCAGGGCCTGCATGGAGGACGACGAGACAGCGGCCCATGTGTTTCTAAGCTGCCCAGTGGTCGCCACTTACAGGGCAAAGTACTTCACTAACACAGGTACCCTACGAGAGACGGTCAGTAACATCAAGGCGTTGCTGGCCTTCCTCGAGGAGCTGGGGTAGATCGAATAATCGATTTTCCCACCCGTACGCAAAATACGCGTATTGACGTGGAGTTGCGGACACCAGCCCATATTACCTATTGCCTAGGCAGTCAAATTCTAAAGGGCACTGTTAACTAAGTAGAAATATTTAATCCTCAATTTCGTTATCGTACCTACCACTGTTTGTCCCTCTGAATCATCCAAAGGTTGGCTGGTAGAAAACACCTATGGTATTAAGTCTGCCTTTGTACATTTGTGTGCTAGAAGTACTAAATAAATATGTGCATAATCAGCCTATAATGTTTCCACTGCTGGGACACAGGTCTCCTCTCTGAGAGAGGGAGTGGGCTGTAATCCACCATGCAGGCCCAGTGCGGTTTGGTAGATGTCACATGTCTTCGAATTTTTGGTTCTATGGGACATGCTGGTGTCCTCACAATGTTTTCCTTCACCGTTTTTAGAGCAGTGCAGTGGTGACCAAGTGGTAACGACAGAAACTTACGAGTAGGTCATAGATTTGAACCCAGACAGGCATATTGTGTAAAATATTTCATCACCACTAAATAAATACTATGAGCAACTGGCTGTGGGTTTTTTAGACAATAGCACTGTTATTTGTTAGGCGACTTCACTTCCCAACATAGTCAGGAAAAGGCTAGACAGATTGATAGTGAGGTACCTTCATGTAAAGAGACGGAGACTTGAGGTCACCAAAAAAAAAAAATGGTTTTAGAACAACAGAATAATTAAGGCTTTTTTTTATAAAATGTCCTGATACTAAGCAACGGTGACGGTCAACGGCAAGTGACGGTCAGGCTGGTCCACAAATATGGAGCGAGCTATGCTCGGAGTTTCTTTGAAGGATAAAATCAGGAATAAAATTATCCGGAAAAGAACCAGAGTTACCGACATAGCTTGCAGAGTAAGCAAACTGAAGTGGCAGTGGGCTGGCCATGTCTGTCGAAGGACCGCTGGCCAGTGGAGCAGACAGTCCTGGAGTGGAGACTGCGTACCGGCAAGCGTAGTGTGGGTCATCCCCCAGCTAGATGGACAGGCGGCCTAAAGAAGGTGGCTAGGGTAGACTGGATGCGGAAGGTCCAGTAGTGGACTGCGATAGGCTGAGTTGATTGACTGATGCAAAAACATACTCTATACAAAACACCAGTCCTCCATTGGGTCCAAACTGCAACTCCTCATCTTCCATGGCATCATCCAGATGTATCAGCTCCCGGATGTCAACGAGTGGCTCATAGTCAAAGTGTTCTGCAGCTGGGTCCAGGTTTACTACCTCAATTATACGCTTTGCATCACTTGCATGTTTTACAATTGTTGAACAGTATGTGGACTGAAATACAATGCAATTATTGTTATTTATAAGTAATATAACATTAAAAGTTTGCAGCTAGTATGTATGTTTGAGCTGGAGTAAAAGTACAATCTTGTTGCACAAAAGCTTAAGACATATTTGAATAGCTTTTCACTAAATCCTGTGGTATTCAAGTAGAATTTAAAAAACCATGTTATTTATTCGTTTTACTGAAAGAATTCGCTTCTATGAAGGAGAACTGGAACTCACAACTAATAAACAATACACCTACTAAGTATTATATTGAAATTACAGATAAACAGAGTTGTTTACGGAGCCAAGGTTATTATCAAATCCTTACCTTTCCACTCCCAGCTGGGCCCACTACTAATTGTGCGTAACGCATTGCGTTTTATTAAAATAAACAAGTACGCTTATAGGTTAAGTGACAATAACATGCAATATTTAGTTTTAAATATGTAGTATTGATATTACAGGGAATTCTAGCAACAAATTTATGTAGAAAAAGATAAGGGAAAGTCTATAAACATACTCATTTGCAATTGAAACTAAAGAAATGTTTAATTAACAATGCGCCTCGAAAATGTTTAGCTTTTTGGTTTGACAAATTCTTTGACATTGACACCACTGACCACAGAATACTTTTTGAGTGATGCTGACAGTGACACTTCTGGGTGCGTTCCGTTCATAACCGTTTAGTGAAGTGAAACCTTTCTGAAATATAGAATACTGACTGAAACAAAAAAAAAAAAAAAACGCCAACAATCAATTCGAATTTTGTAAACTGACATCATAATATTTGTCACAATATATAATAAACTGAAACCACAAAAAATCGACGGAATCATCTAAAATAAATACAAATTTATAATGGCTGCTGTTGGAATTGATTTGGGAACAACCTATTCATGCGTTGGCGTCTGGCAGCATGGTAACGTGGATATCATAGCTAATGACCAAGGGAATCGTACAACTCCCTCATATGTCGCTTTTACAGACAACGAGCGACTCATAGGAGACGGTGCGAAAAATCAAGTGGCTCTGAATCCGCGTAATACAATTTTTGACGCTAAACGACTCATTGGACGAAAATATGACGATCCTAAGATACAGCAAGACCTCAAACATTGGCCATTTAAAGTTGTCAATGATGGTGGAAAACCAAAAATACAGGTTGAATATAAAGGCAAGAATAAACGTTTTGCCCCCGAAGAAATCAGTAGCATGGTACTCATCAAGATGAAGGATATAGCTGAAGCCTATTTGGGTAAGCCAGTAAAGAAAGCGGTTATAACAGTGCCAGCTTACTTTAATGATTCTCAAAGACAGGCCACTAAAGACGCTGGAGCCATTGCTGGATTGAACGTCCTTCGGATTATAAATGAACCAACGGCTGCTGCGTTAGCTTATGGATTAGATAAAGATCTCAAGGGCGAGCGAAACGTATTAATTTTTGATCTTGGCGGAGGAACTTTCGATGTATCTATACTTACGATTGATGAAGGCTCTCTCTTTGAAGTCAAAGCAACTGCCGGGGACACACATCTCGGTGGCGAAGATTTTGACAGTAGGCTTGTCAATTTCCTCGCTGATGAATTTAAGAGGAAGCATAAGAAAGATTTGAAATCTAATCCAAAGTCACTTCGACGTCTTCGAACAGCGGCCGAGAGAGCAAAACGAACGTTATCCTCTAGTACTGAAGCGAGCATTGAGATTGATGCTCTTTATGAAGGCATAGATTTCTTCTCACGAGTTTCTAGAGCACGATTTGAAGAATTAAACTCGGATTTATTCCGTACTACTTTAGAGCCCGTTGAGAAAGCTTTGACTGATGCCAAGCTGGGTAAGAGCTCCATACACGACATCGTCTTAGTCGGAGGTTCTACTCGTATTCCTAAAATACAAAGCTTACTGCAGAATTTCTTTAATGGAAAGAAGTTGAATTTATCTATTAATCCTGATGAGGCAGTTGCTTACGGAGCAGCAGTGCAAGCTGCTATACTGAGTGGAGATCGTCATTCTAAGATCCAAGATGTTCTATTAGTTGACGTGGCTCCGTTATCGTTAGGTATCGAAACAGCCGGTGGTGTCATGACAGCTATAGTTGAACGCAACGCAAAGATACCTTGCAAACATTCCCAAACGTTTACCACTTATTCAGACAATCAGCAAGCGGTCACTATTCAAGTTTACGAAGGTGAAAGAGCAATGACAAAAGACAACAACTTGTTGGGAACATTCGATCTGACCGGTATTCCTCCAGCACCACGTGGGGTGCCACAAATAGACGTGGCGTTTGATTTAGACGCTAATGGCATTCTTAACGTTTCTGCTAAAGAAAACAGCACTGGGAAAAGCAAGAACATAGTCATAAAGAATGATAAAGGCCGCTTATCTCAATCAGAGATTGACAAAATGCTATCGGATGCTGATAAATATAAGGGTGATGACGAAAGGCAGAGGAACCGTGTAGCAGCCAGAAATAAGGTAGAATCTTACGTGTTTAGTGTGAAGCAGGCGGTTGAGGAAGCTGGACGCAAACTGGGAGAGGTAGAATGTGCGAAGATTCGTAGAAAATGCGACGATACTCTGCGCTGGTTGGAGAGTAACCCTT
The DNA here is from genome assembly GCA_945859645.1 of Amphipoea oculea. NCBI lineage: Eukaryota > Metazoa > Arthropoda > Insecta > Lepidoptera > Noctuidae > Amphipoea > Amphipoea oculea. The sequence goes on from OX243884.1 coordinate 1,304,084, forward strand.
TGGCCGAAACAGATGAGTACGACAGCAAATTTATGGAGCTGAACAAAGAGTTCGCCCCTCTTATGAAGAAAATTCATGCTACTGGCTTCAAGAGTGGACAAGGTGGTAGCGATGGACCAGTCATTGAAGAAGTTGAATAGATCTTTTGAGAAACAATGTTAAAGTTTTCTTTGTTGTTAATAAATGATTTTACTTTGACGTCTTTCTTGTTTTTTAAGGTTCCTTAGATAGATAGAAGTGAAACCGTCGCGACGGGAACGCAAGATGTAGATGTCATAACTTGACGAAAAATAGAAATAAATCTGTTATTGCAAAGGACATGAAGATTGAACTCATAATCCATGACCTAAAAGAAAGTTTAATTATTAGAAGAATGTTTCAAAATGCCAGATAATGTTTTTCGTCGATAGATTGCCATTGGGTTTGCATGTAATTTGTCGTTTTAGTTTTCACTAGCGTCATACAATCAATATACTCATGTGTCTTTTATTTTGTACGTAGCTGTACGTTGGAGATAAGAAATTGACACGCTGTCGAAACAAAAATCTGCCGAAACGAAAATCTGTCTAAACGAAAACGACTCAAAAAAAACAAACAAACTCTTCAGTTTTATTATTATTATAGATATAGGTATATAAACTCACGCAATCTATTTACTTATCATATTATAACGCATGTGTTCCCCAAAGGGCTAGACAGAGGTGTACCTATGTAGGTACAGACGCCAGCACATCAAGCTACCCGAAACTGTCAAATTTTCCCAATCAACTTAACCTTATGCTTTAATGATAAAGTTGAAAATCTATTAAAGAAATTTGACAGATTGTAGTAGCTTGATGTGCTGGCGTCTGTACATACCCCCGTCTGGTTTCCGTCTGATCACTTAAATTTTTTTTCACCTAAATCACACCCCGGACACTCCATACAACGCTCGCAAAATAATTACCTACTACTACTACATAAAAAAATGACGTTTGTATACGTATGAATGTGTGCGTGAGGTACTTGTGTTTGCGAGCGCTCTTGTTAAAGAGCCGGCGACGAACACGCCGAAGTGCGGGGTGAGGTGCGGTAACTGATGTTAGTGCGGGGAAGGGAGTGTCCTTTCTGTACGTAGTACTTTAAGTATTCTGTGCCTAAATCCTGCGGCGGCGCCAAGGCACGCCCTTCGCCTATTAGGAAAGCGATAATGCAATTGTTGCAACCTGCACGGCGCAGCTTAATGACGCATCACGAGTACTCCTTTTGTGAATTTTAAGGACGAACTATAATATTTGACCCTGGCGCAGGGCTGGAGAGCGCTTCAAATTTTTGAGTGCAAGCAATAATGAATTTAGTGTTGGTCAGGCGGGAATGTCCGCGATAGTACAACAACATTTTACAAATTATATTTAAGTCCCATGTAGCAGGGGCAAGTCTATTGCTATTAACTGAGCACAAATCCAGCCAGTTATTCAGAAATTCCAGATGGAAATATCCAATAATACTTTGCCCGACCCGTGAATCGAACCCAGGAGCTCATTCTCAGCAATAGCTCTTGCGACCACTGAGTTTACTAGACCAAAGAGGTAATTGAATCACATCACATCACACTAATATTATGCAGGCGAAAGTTTGTGAGTGTGTGTGTGTCTGTTTATATGTTTGTTACTTCTTCACGCTCAAACGGCTGGACCAATTTTGATAAAATTTTGTATGGAGGTAGCTGACACCCTGGATTAACATATAGGCTACTTTTATCCCGATATTCCCATCACGGGATCGACATTTATGCGGGTGACACCGCGAGGCGCAGCTAGTGTACTTATATTCCTCTGCTAACCTTACCAATTTTACACCAACATTTACGGCTCTTTTGATTTGACTGCTTAGTTGGTCTAGTGACTAGCTTTAACAGCTGCGGATTATGAAGTCCCGTGTTTGATGCCCGAATCAGGCCAAAAAGAGCCATTGAGTTTGTCTGTCAAGAAAGTCTCAGTGGCTCATAGGTCTAGTGCTATTGCAGCTGCACATGGTTCTGGGTTCGATCCCATCTCAGTTCATCATCGTTCATTTCATCTACTTACTACTTATCCACCAGTTCGAAAATAGCCCGCATCATCACTTGTGTCAAGTTTTCGTATGATATAGATCCTAATATTCCTAACTAGCGGCGCCCCGCCGCACGCCGTGGTTTTACCCGCATAAGTCTCGATCCCCTGGGAATCCCCGGGATAAAATTAAAAGTATCCTTTGTCAAGTCCTAATCCAGGTCACGGTCTACCTACGTGCCAATTTTTTCCGAATCCGTTCAGCCACACCGCGCAGCACATCCGTGCATCCACATTTCGCCATTTATGTTTACGTCCCATGTTATAGGGGGCGAGCCTATTGGATGCGTGGTTTTTCATTTCTTTCTAAAATTTCTAATGATAAAATCTAGAGATAAAATTTTACTGGGGTTGAAAGCTCTGTCCCTTTATGGCAAAACGTTGTACAAATACCCCCCACATGTAAAAGCTATAGTTACGCCCCTGAATAATAGCTATGGTGACCTACACTCAAAATTTTGGGCTGCGAGCCTGTGTCGCGACTTGATGTACAGAGGTGTCCGCCATATTTGATGCTGTGTAGTGTTGCACTAAGTGTGCATACACACGAGTCGACGTCAGAGGCAGCCGCAACTGTCGACGCGTGTCGGTAACAGCCGTCAACGCGTGTGGAAGTACCATGCTCAAATATAGGAGCGGCATGTTGTGACGGCTGCCGCCGACACGCGTCGACGGTTGTAGTTGCCTCTAGGTATAGGCACAGGTATAGGTGTTGTTGGAGACATAGCCTTAGTTTTCTTCTTCTTCTTTTGCATCGATGGTACTGGTCTTGGGTCTTGTCAATTACTTGGGCCCAGTAAGTACCCCACGTTAATTACAACGTCTGTGGCGTTTTTTTATGTCCTTCAAAGTGCAGGGACATTTTGGATACTCCAGCATGTGAGCCATAGGTCGGGAGCACCGCATTCACACTGATTGGGAGGGATCTTTAATCCCCCATCCCCCACTTTGCCAAATTATGATTGCAGCGGCCTCTATAAGAATCACAATAAAACAAAATCTGATTAGCAATTTCTTTATTTTTAATTTTAATAACTTTAGAAATTGTTCGGAAAGAAGACAATGGTTTTCAGCATCATTATTAATTAATATTATGATATGAACAATAATAATTATCGCTATAATTTTTAATACTATTCATTATTATAATGGATATAACGCATAATAATAATCTATTCACTACCGGATTACTATTTACATTCTAACCTGGCAACACTCAACGTAACAATATAAAATACAAGATGGCGTATCTTAATAGATAGGTGCTTCTAATATTTTGATTCTAACAGTACCCACTATTATCTATAGCCTCTATGATTCACAGCTGTGTATAAAGACACAGGCAAGCTTTATTGGGATCAGCCTATGTCCAGCGGGATTAGAGTGTAGGCCTCCTTAATTTGATTTGCATATCAGTTATTCTTATCAAAACAGTTGGTGTACAGTACAAACCATCCATACAAAACATTTTACACTATAATCAGTTTCTGTAAACCCTAAATAATTACTATGTAGAAAGTCTGGTAATGTATTCCTTCATTAAACATCACGTAAAGTGTAAAATAGGGTGCCCTGTCAGTTCACCAAAAATTAATTTACAAATTTTTACTTGACAAACAACGATTGGCAAAAACATGATTTGTCATTTCATCATTATACAACAACAAGTTTGCCAAATAATTCACTTTACAAAATTATCACTAGATAAACTTTTGATTAATAACGTGTTATTTAACAAGCAATTCTTTTTTTATTCATTTTATTTCATAAAACAACGTTTGAAATAAAAACGTTTTACATATCTTGACTTATCATTACGCAATTTCCTAAAAATGAAACTCATTCTTTCATCGACTTGCGCTAATAGAAAAAAAAGAGATTATTTTTAGTAGGCTACCCGGAACCGAACTAGTTAATTTGGTTAATTATTAAAAAAACAATGGTTCGGTTAGGTTAGGTTAAAACTGTGACCTCCTACGCACGAGCCGAGCGAGCGAAGCGAGCGGTGCCGCGGTAGCGGCCGGCGAGTGCCAGAAACGACTAGATTATATAGAAAAAAATAATAGCCTGAAAATTTTTTGACCCAAATGGAGAATACCGTCATGATCACTTTGCGACAGGTTTAGAAAATTTTTACATAGTATAAAACAAAGTCATTCCCCTGTCTGTAAGCTTAGACCTTTTAAACTACGCAACGGATTTTAATGCAGTTCTTAATGCAGTCGCTAATGTATTATAAAATGATATTTTGAATAAACGTTATTTTTCCAAAAGAATCTAAATATTAAATGAAAAATGTATAAATGATTAAATATCATCCGTAACATTTGTAAAGAGAAGCATTTGCCAAATAAATTTTTGCAAAGCGAGTGTTTATAAAATAAAACATTTGCGGAATGAGTTGTTTGTGAAATAAATAGCATACGAAACGTTGGTTGTAAACTAAAAATTTGTCAATGGAGTTTTGGTGAAACATTAGTGAACCGTAAAATAGGACTTGTGTGTTAGTTAATTGTTCTGTGGTTTCTGCATACCCAAAGAAAAGCCATGACTAACTAGTAATCGATAAAACTAAACAAAATTAATTTCCGTTTCTAATTATTATCTATATAATGTTATAAAATGATAAAAATATACTGAACTGAGTTGATCCTTAGTTTTTTTTAAATTATATAAGCGAATTGTATCGATAATTAATTATAAAAAAATCTGATAATTTTATGCGATAAGAGTTAGATTTATTTTTCATATGTGGCAATCTTTGACGGACTTCACCAATATTAATCAGTCTGGCCAACATGAAAAATGTTAAAAATGCGTGGACAGAGGCATTTTGGTAAGTACCTGTCATATCAAAAATATTCGAAGCATCTATATCGAATAACAATAATATTCATAATATACGTATATATTATTCTTTTAAAGCAAAAAGCTATGAAATGATCCTAAAATCAATCTTTTAATAAGTTAAAAAATTTCCTTCACTTCTTACAACGGAGTTGGAGAGTTAAAATAAGTAACTGTTTTTGTAACTGTTAAACAGCCTAAGTTTTTTTTTATATTGACTATTACTCGCTATTTCTTAACTAACTTACTGTTTATATATAACATCGATATGTATGTTGGTATTTCTAAAAATGGATGTATTTTTTTTATAAAGAATGTATATTCTCCATGTAAAATTGAAATATTCCAAACTGTTCATTTTTTGAAACCTGAAGGCCTAAATCTATTCTGACACAATTTCGTTACAATTTCGATACACTTTTAGAATGACAATAATTTCGATTATTTATGATTTACCCTTTTACGAAGTTTAAATTTTTTGGGTTAAACTATTTTCCTACTTAACTATTTTTACTCTAACGTGGCATTTCAATTAGATATTTACACTTTAACTGAATATAACTATGTACAACGTGATGCAAGGAGTATGGTTCCTTTAAAATTTACATTTTCTTTTACTTATATCCTAAGAAAAAAAAAAGGATAAAAATAAGGAGGTAAAATAAAATAAAGAAAATAAGATTAAAAGCAAATTTATTGCTAAAATAAAATAAAACTATAAACCATAAGCAGTACATTACTTGCTTAATCGTATTATTTTGTGTCTTGATTTGTACATTTTCTAAAAAATATATAAAAATGAAAAGAAACAAACAATATAGCTATTGTACGGAATTAGAATTGACAGTTTATGATAACTAAACGTTATAAAATGACAGCTAAAATCACAAAGTTGAGCGGTCCCGCGGCGTTTTATAAAATAATGCAATAGAAAAAACATACAATAGTATAAAATAAACATTAATAATTTAAATGTTAAACTTATATAACCCGATTATAATATTTTAAACCTCGCCGGTTCTAATAAACATAATAATACTTTTCAACTGGGGCTCTTTAAACCATAGCTTAAATTTACATCTGATTGCACTTTAAAATTTTTCATTAACAATTAAATGAACCTTCCCTATCCCTAAATTTATCAGCAACTGAGTTATCTTACACGAATAGTTTCTATCCTACTTATATACAGGGTCTGGTTCACAGGCAATATTCGACACATATTTGGTATATTTATTTACAATCGAATTAAAAAGCCGTAACTTAAAAATACTCAGATATTTGTACCTAATCAGGGTACGTGTTTACATTAAAAAATTAAAGCAAAAATGCATCTTTTTGTATCGCAAGTTTACCTCGTCCCGGTCGGGACGCGCCTGGCGTATCACGAGAAGCTACGAGGGTATTATTTACAAAGTCTTTGGCCTTACAATCGAATTACAACAAACACTAGCTACACAGTAACATTTGCACTGAACGTCGCCACCGGACCGACGCCCCGACGGACACTTGTCACACAATAAATAATCGTTCGAACGTGATATGGTACAGTCAACACCTCACAGTTCGGGACCCGTTTTATCACACTCGGCTAGAGTACGAGCAAGTAAAGTCTTAGTACTCCCAGCCGTCGTCGGTCTCGGATTTGATTTTGTCTTCGGGGATCACATCGTCGGGCGTGTGTGGCGGGCGCGGCGTCTGTGGCGTGTGCGGCGTGTGCGGCGTGAGCGGCGTGTGCGGCGTGCGCGGCGCGGGCGACGCCGCTGGCGAGCCCTCGCGGGCCACCGGCGACGGCTCCACACGCACCGTCTCCTCCGCCTCTCTCCGGAAGTCATCACTTCGCATCACACATACTCCATTAATTATCACTTCGTCAGGGTTGCGCGGCTTCTCATCCTGCCAGTCAGGGTTGACCCATTGCGGCGCTGCAGGCTTTCGTCTGCTGGATCGACCTGCGGCGTGCGGCGTCGACGCCGCCTTCGGCTCAGTCTTAGATTCCTCGTCCAACGAGTCCTCGGAGCCGAGGTTGCTCTCGACGTCATCGTCCTCAAAGTCATCACCATCGGGTTCTCGTTTCAGCGGCATCGAAAGGTCGAGGCCGCCAGACTGGTCCTTGACCTGGTCTTCGGGGGGTATTAGTCCGCGGCCAATTAGCGCCGCTAAGTTGGAGTTGGCTGCGAAGTACGGCGGGTACGGTAGGGGTACGCCAGCGAGACCCATCCTCTCCTTCTGAAGTTCCAGTAATCTCTGATTGAGGAGAAGACGGAACTGGACTGGGTCGAAAGGCGCTGAGGATTGATCCCGCGCGGGAGGTTCGGCCGGCAACCCATGAGGCGCTTGTTGTTTTAGCCGCATGCGGTGGTTGTGGAACCAGTTGGTGATGGTTCGCGATGACAGACCCAATTCTGCGGCGAGGAATTCGATCGTTGGCATGTTTGGGTAGGGGTCGAGTGCGAATGCTAATCTGAGTGCCTCCTTCTGCTCTTCGGAGAACAGCACCCGTTGTTTCTTGGCACACGGCGCTCCCGCGGTGGGTCCCGGCGAGCTCGAGTGGTAGAACTCTGACGTATCATTCGACGATGTGTCAGACGAGTTATCTTGCCCGGGGCCACTTGACCGTCGTCGTTTACTCGCTTCTCGTCGCTCATTCTTCAAAGCCTGCAGGCGGTCAATATTGTGGGCATCGCTTAACCACAGCTGCATGCGAATGAATGGTTCCCTACCCTTGATGCTGAGCATATGCCAGGGTTTCGGTTTTGATAGTAATTCACTGACTGATCCCTGTGATAGACCTAGAACAGCTTCGCCGAAGATTTTCTGGCCAATGTTATTTGCCAGTAGTGCTTCCTTTATTTTGGTCGTAATGGTTTGCGTGTCTAGGTCTTGGGTGAGCGCGGCCATCTCGTAGACGCTCGGCGATATGTGTTGGTGCAGGCTACGCATGACGGGCGGCTGGTGGTGCGGCTGCGGCGGCGGCGGCGGCTTGCGCTCCTTGTTGTTGTTGTCGTGGTGCTGCGGCGGCAGCGTCACGGCGTGGTGCGGCGGGAAGCCGGGCGGCGTCAGCAGCAGCGGCGTGGGCTGCCCCAGGTGGCCCAGGTGACCCGCACCCAGGAGCTGCTCATGCTGCATCTTGCTCAGCAGGGAGGTCGCGTCGGAAATCATCTTCTGTGTTGGCGGCATGGGTTTGTTCATATTTGGCGGACATGCTGTAAGAACAGAAGAAGAAAAATACAATTAATCTACTATTCTCATGAAACATTAAATACTTTCATATAGAGATGATACTTACGAGGTGCTCCGCTGTAGTTTCCAGTCCTCATTAGTTTTTCCGGCGCGATTTTGTACTGTGATGCTACCAGCTTGTGGACAGCATTGTCATCCTCCAAGAACATCTTCATGCGGATGAAAGGTTCTCGTCCCTTCTGTGTAAGCATGTGCCAGGGCTTCGGCCTCGCTAGCAAGTCACTCACGGATCCTTGCGATAGACCAAGGACGGATTCTCCGAACAGTCTTTGGCTAATGGAGTATTGGCTCAGAGCCTCTTTTACTCTCCTCACGATATCTTCTGTATTCAAGTTGTTAAAGAGATCAAATTGTTGCTGAGTGATTGGTGGAAGAACTGCTTTCATCGACCTCTGTACAGGTGGATGATGAGGAGGATTTGACGGCTGGGAGATGAGACTGTTCGTGATCGAAGCCATCCTCTGTAGTGGGCTTGCCGCCGCTGAGTTACTGAAGTCCTCATTCGGAGTAATTGCGGGTGGTAGAATCGCGTTCCCCAGTGGACTGGACGCCGACGATCCCGTTGATTGCTGTCCCGGCTCTAGTTTTGGCCTTACTAACGAGAACGCGCTCCCCGCGTGCCTAATAGCCTCTTCGGCATCCATTGACCTATCCTTATCACTATCAGTCATTCCATTCATTTTGGCGTTTTTATCTTTAGGCAAAGAGAGATCTTGGACCGCACCTGAGCCGTTCATCTGTTGGTTCTGTGCTTGTTGCATCGCTTGCTGCTGCAACGCGAGGAGGTTCGGAAAGGGCGGCATGGCGGGCAGGTTGTGGAGGTTGGGAATGTTGCCACCTGGCTGGATCTTGGCAAGTTCTCTGTGGTAGGCTTCCAGGGCCATGCGGATGTCTTCCGGTGGCCTCTCCATGTGTGGCGGCATGCCGCCGCTGAAAAAAGGAGGAAACATGCTATTCGTTAGTTTTAGATATGCTGTTCTCGTTACAATTTTTAGCCACTATAAGGTTTTATAACATTTAGGTCTTATTAATGGGATAAAAATGAAGACATACCCAGGGAAACCATCGCGGCGAATATCCTCTACTCTCCTGGTCATGATTTTGGCAAGCTCCTCCTGGTATATACGCGCCACCTTTTCTTGAGGAATGTCGTCGTTCTCGTACTTCTTGAGTCTTCGGTTTTGACTCCCGTCCTGAAGAGATGACAAAAATAGTAATGAGACATTTTTTTTTTTATGCGGTTTGCTTAACTTCATATAATTTTAATGTGTGTGTATTTTGTCGCAATTCTAGTAATAGATGTAATACTAATGTCCTACCTTATTAGAGAAAGGTGAGGGACACTGAGTCCTCGGCGAGCTAGAGTCCTCATTGCTTCTGGAGTCATCGTTGTGGGGAGGTCCGCTGGGCGTCTTCATCAGATGCGCTTCACTCAGGATCGCGTGCGTGAGCCTGTCGTCACCCTCACCCTCCGGCCGACCAAACACTGCGCCGGTGCCATCCTTCGTCCCAACTAGAAATAAAAACAAAATATTGTTACCCTCAAATCAATTAGGGTTCTACCTAACTAGCTATTTCACCTAAAATTAGGTTGAGTAAATATTCACGATGATTGCTTGTGAGTTGCGAGTCGTCCGAGATTTCCACGAATTTTTTATGACTGCGAATTACAAAATTAGTTTTATTGGTTTTTTCGTTATGATAGCTTGTTTGTGTACCGTGAAATCGGAGCAGAAACAATAGCGTGGTTCGTGGCGCATATGGTACAAAAGTTGTGATGTTGTTAATTATACAATGTAAACAACTATATTTCTACAAAATATATTGCAATCGTTTTGCATTCGAATCCGCACACGAACAATTTTAATTGCCGCTAAATTGTTCCCGCACACATACGTAGGGCTGCGTACATCCGTGTTAGTAGCTTTAACTGTTGCCAAGTAATAAATACGCGAGTTATATTTGGTACAATTGAAATTAGGCGCTTCATTTAAACTCTACCGCGATGCATAGCGCTTTAGAGATAATCGTTGAATGGGAACGTGCACTCATCGCCTAAGCCCAGTAATCCTAAAACTGCGCCCGCGCACTCATAAACAAGTGAAGTTACGCGTGAATCCCGCCCGCCATACTGTGGTCATTCATCCTGTCAACATATTGTCTCCGCTCTCACAATGAAACGACACTATTTAGATGGTGATTTACGCGCAGAATTAGTTTAATTAAGTCGCGTAATTAGTTTTAGACGTTCGCCGAGATGATTATAGAATTAAAGTGCGCGCATAATGTTCGGATACTCGGATCTCTTGCGGGTAATATTTGTTACAGTATATTTCGAGTTCAAAGAATTTTTGGTGTTAAATCCGAGCGGTGTTAGCGCGGCGCCCTCATTTATTTTATCTTATGAACATGATAATAATTGGACGCCATCTCTTTAGATAACTATAGGTACTCTTATTATGTCTGTACGTAGGTACATATTGTATGCCAATGTACGTTAAAAATCGGCCACATCCGTCAAGTGTTTAAAGAAAAACGATAATGTTATTTGCTTTGCGGTATTTTAACGACTCCGAAAACGGATCGTTTGTGAGTTGACGTATTAATTTTCAAGGATCACAAAGACTTAATTGCGTCCTTAAATTTTATTTTAAAACCGACAATATGTACGCTAATTTCCTCACAAGTATTTCCACTTGGTTTATTTTGGATTTGTCTGTTGTTGCGCCGAGTTGGTCTCTAATTATTTGACAATAAAAAGCATAATGGTGTGCGTTGCAATTGTTTTTCTTCGAAAACTCACAACGGGCTTTTATTGGAACGTAAAGTGTATTTTATTTATTGAGAGTTAAAAATGAATTAAGATAACGCGCAGTGGCATTGTTTATACGTTTTGTTGAAATTAATTAAACTTATGTCTACCTAAGTTTAAAATTAGTGTCGCAGTTACATACCATGGGGCCGGTTGCAGACCAAGAGCTAAGCTAAGTTAGTCTGGCTTAGCTCGCATAGCTGAGGTAATTTTTCATACTTCTGTTCATAGTTTGCGGTCTGTACACAAGTATGAAAAACTACATCAGCTATCGAGCTAAGCTAGACTAACTTAGCTTAGCTCTTGGTCTGCAACCCGCTTAGACTGCCTCGTTTAGAAAGGGTTACCAGTGTCAAATACTAAATTGCTAGATTTCTTAATATAATAGAGCAATATCTGAGTATTTTGGCAGTCGGAATGCTTTTTAAACTTTCACCAGATTTATGTGGCTTTTTTTGTGTCTCAAGTAAAATGTTATTGTTTTCACTTTCGAAAATTTCATTGGCAATGTTGTCACTTTCTGGTGATTCTCACGTTCTAAATCATACAATAAACGCTGTTATGTCCTTCTATAGACAATATTTTTTGTGAAACCAACCGTTCACGAACTTAACGACTTATGACTGAGCGAACGTGATACAAATATTTTAAAACATATTCCAGATTATGATCTTGTGTGACCATAATTTTAGACAATAACTCTATATACGTGATTCGTTTATAAATTAATTATATTCTAATGGTTGCGTAAATTGCTGCTTATAGTTTATGGTCTGCAGAGACAAAATCTGCGTAGGTATTTACTCTTTGGTGAAAAGGAGTAATATTGAATCACGGTGACGTTCCAATTTTAAATTGAAACGCATGATCTGTCACATTTTTATTTTGAACAAATGAGCAGCGACATCTTTTCAAACAGCGATATAAATGTATTTAGTCATCTGTAGTTCGCGCGAGGACCGTATATAAATGCGAGTGAGGTAATTTCTGTATTTATACGACAGTGATGGAGTAGGCCTCCTTCAAAATTCAATTTTAGTATCAAAAAGACACCCGTTATGTCAATAAGAACCGATCAAAACATAATTAGAATGTCACCCGTGTCTCGTCCGCCGTCGACTAGCTGATTATTTAGTTTATTTCAAAGTCGCGGCTCGCCTCGGGGCGGTCTTCGCGGTTTTTCTTTTATAACTTCAAAACCGCTTGACATATCGTAGCGAATCAAAATGTGAAGCACGTAGTTATCTCTTATGAACCGAGTAATTTAATGTACAGTGAAAACGGACGGACGTAAATACAAAACTATAAAAGTACTCTATAAATAAACGTCTCGCAAATATAGAAGATAATTTTGAAATCACAGACAAACGGCTCGACGCGATTTGTATGTATATATTCATCCTTCGACATACGGGCCGTCGATAAATTTCAACACACGTCTATTAATGCCTTTGATCTTGTTGCAGACATTTTGTTATTCTGTAAACGGCACGCGGGCAATTACTGCGACGTGCTTCGAAATATTGTCAAAAAACTGAGGTTATTTCCACAGGCGTGTGACGCAACGCAGGTCGCGCCATCTTGTGCACACGTCAAACTCGTCAACATGGCCGGCCCACGGGAGTTTACGGGACGCCGCTACTCTAAATATTACATTTTTATTGATATAGTTTCATTCGCATTTCTTATCTGGTAGACTATAAAGTATGTAACGATATCGGTTTTTATTGTTGGCCATTAAGATGTGCATTTTTGATGGATATTTTTAAAAAACGCGCTCAATTAACGTCGTCCAGTCACGGAAGTTTAAAATTTATCGGACGCCGTTTGATCGCTTCTGACCGATGGCGGGAAAGGCGCCGTGTAAATTCGAGTGGCAATAACATAATTCAAGGATAACAATAAAAACGAAGAAATTATTTGTTTATGCGACATTATATCGCGTGCGTGCACGCGAAAACTATTTTCTTTGTGGCCGTTATTGATTGCTATAGTCGTATGAATATTCAAAGGCTTTGGAAAGTAAAGGGGCGGTGCCCTAAATTATAGTGTCACTGTGACATAGTGAAAAAAGTAACGTTCGTAATTTAACCGTATAGGTTGGATTCGAACGGGGAACTCGTATCCGGGATTGTAAATCAAGTTGGCGGGTAGTCGCAAGAAAGGGGTGAGAAGTGCGCGCTCTATACGTCACACAGGCGATCGATGCTCATTTGCATTCGAGTCGTCGACGGCAGCGGACGTCAGGGCCGCTCGAAAGTGTTGCAGAGCACGGAAAAAATACCGCATTTGAATTGTTAATTATATGCAAAAGAAATAGTTGCATAAACGGGCATCTGAGTTAAAATTAGGTGCTAAGTGCTGCAACAATGAAATGGTACAAATACTATTGCATGTGTCGGAAGTATTTCAATGGGGAGCCCCTAAAACTTCCAAATGCTGTTCGATGACGAACGACACAACATAAATCTTTCGTTGCGTTAAACACGATAACGTCGAAAATGAAGAGGTAAAGTCTGGAATTATATAATTTTCGATTGGTAAGTTTCTTTTGTTCGACGTCGCGTGCGTAGGGTCGGGTGATCGGGATCGCGTGCTAGATGGCAATCTGCCGCGACGGGGGCACCGACCACAATTGATTCCACACGAGAGAGAAACAGAATGGTCCTGTGCATGTGACGAGCGCCACATACATCTACTCGCGCTACGTGCGCCGGAGGAAGCGAGCTCATGAAATTAAGATAAGGACGAGTAAGACAATTCTAGGAATGATTTGTTTGTGCGCTCCGCACACCGGAGAAATCTAACAGTAGATATTTAAGTGGCTCTGTTATGTACCTTCGTCGAATCTATGTTATGTAAACATGCGATCCGCCTATATGTCGGTGATCACGCAGTTTTACATAATGGACAATCACGTTCGTTGATTGAGCCGAAAATTACCGAATTTCAAATTGCGTGCATTTGATTGTCTGATGGCTAAACTGTGTGGACGTCACGAGCGCGAAAATGACACGATTTCTTTAGAACTATAATATTGAGGGTGAGTTTTTTTATTATTCAGTAATAAAAACGTATTAGAATGTGTCGCGTTATAATAGTGAAATAATTTTAAAGATTTACGGCAGAGTTGTAAAGTTTAAATATTATTAGTTTAGGAAGAGATTACATCATAGGTTGAGTTTGGTATTTAAATCATTTTTATGGATCAATTTATTTGAATGCGCCCTGTGTTTTGTCATCAGACTATAATAATTTCAGCGACTTAGGTAATATCTACCTACATAATTTTGAGTTGTGTGTATATTGTATAAAGCTTAGTTCTGGCAATTTTCTTTGTCTTCGATATGATTAATCTATGAAACAATCTTCGTGTCATAATATAAATTCCACAGTTTATTTATTACATATTCCCATTACATTCTCTGTTTGAACTAGACGGCGAATATTAGCTTTGGTCCTTCATGAAACTGCGAAATATTTAATATACGTGGGACAAAATAAAAAGTCTTTGCTTCTACTCCCTCGCGAGTTAAAATCTCGGTACCGCTAGTTTGTAACTAGATTCGATAATCAATTTTGCCAGCCCCGCTCAGGGACTCGTCCATATAGATTAAACGGAGTGAGTGCTATCACTACGGGTTGGAATATAGATGAAATTCATTAACTACCGGCACAAACTTGGTTCATGGTTCTTTTCCTTCATTAGTTGGTGTTAAAGAGGTCATTCAGGTTCAACTTTTTTTTCTTACCTCAAGAAAAACTGTCTGATCCATACCTGAAAAGATTTTCTCTTCGAACTGCCATTGTCTACAGTTCAGTAGTTTTCAGACCAACCTACACAGACGTTCGTACCTACTTCATCGTATTTGCTGTGTAGGTACAGTGAGATGACAGCACAAAAACTGCAGACTACACCCTGGCGATGGCGTCTCCCCGGAGCTTATCTGTATAACTTTTAACGATAGCGCAGCGAAGTTTTTTAACGAAATAACCGAATTCCCGTTAACTACAGGCGGAGTAACGCGGTTAGTGCCGATCGCGTCTGCCGCTTCATGTGCTGTTTTTAATTGATTTTAAGGTCTGTGCCATGTCTTTGTTTACAGTTATTACTTTACAAACAACCTCTAATTTCAGCGAATTTTGTCTCCATAGTTTAAAGTTCTACGCAAATGCTGTTTACGATAGTTTAGCTGTTGAATTTACTTAGTTTTGGTTTAACCGCCAAACGTGCAATTTATGATTAAACAATGGCGTCGAATTTGAATACTTTGCCGCCATCTTCGAAATGTCAAACAGTTTTTTTTTCCACAGATAAAATATATCAAACGTGCCGTGACAACGTAGCGATTTTTCACGTGTACCGCATTAATAGCAGGTATTAATGCATTGATTTCGCACAGTTGCTTTATTGATTGTGGCGGCCATTGATTGCGGCGCGGCACGCGAGCACGCGCTAACGCGAGAGGGCTTTTGTTGCGTGAAAATTGAAAAAAAAATGATGGCAAGTCCCCATAACTGTATGAAAGATTAGGTACTTTTACTTCTCACAGACTAATTTTTTACTTTTCACAGACTAATTAGGTGTGGCTAACAATAAAAACTGATGATAGAACAGAACATTAATGTCAAAATCATTGTCAAACATTCCCAAGATCAAAGAATTAGATAGAATTAATCGCTTCATTGATATCGTGTTGAAAAAATAAAGCACGTTTACGAAATGAAATTGAGATGTATCAACATTTGACATGAACGACCTTAGTCGTAAAAAAATCCAGGAATAGGTTTACCTCAAAGAGCATCGTAGTTTTTGCAGTGTAAACGTTCTTTTGGCATCGTAAGTGAGGAAACGTGGTGCATTAAAAATATGTAAGTGACGAAAGGTCAAAATGTGATCTTGGCAGTCATTACAAACATTTTTTCGCTACTAGAGCGCGTTGCTTTGACGTGGAGTATCTGTCAAAACGCCATTTTGAAAATGCGGTCACATTTTTTAATAACTGGAAATATTTCCAACATGCTGCACAATAATTCTTAGTCATAAATTCTGCGACTTTTATAGATAAATCTAGAGCTTGATTTAATTTGCGAGTGTGTTGGATTAAAACTATTTCGCGGCACAATGACGAGTCATTCATAGCTACACATTAATCCTTACTAATTATGCAAGACGGGGAGCAAAGATGTAAAATGGTCGGTCACAAATCGCGTCCGAACTGACAGTTTAAACAACCCATCTTGTGAGACAGATCCCTGATATATAACTCGGGGTTTGCTAAGGAAACGTGTGTAATTAATTACGACGAATAATACGTCAGGATGCACTTAATTTCCTATTAAACTGTTGTGAAAACGGTTCGCAAAATGGCGCCCCCGATCTGGCGCGAGACAATTTTGATCTTTTCTCTGAAATGCTTGTGTAGTTTCTGTTGAAGTTTGGTCAAGACTGTTTTTATAGCAGGGGGTTTAGCTGTGCAATATATAGCGTTTAGTTAGTCTAAACTAAATTGTCACGCGGAAGAGGCATGACCAAGGCGCCAGTAAAACTCGGCGATCACTAACAGCTAAGTGCTAAACACTATTCTAAACATAGATGCCAATTAAGGATCGCAACGCGCAATTAATAGCACCCAACATTCTCCAGATCAATCAAACATTCAACAAAGACCCAGGCGCTCAACGTCTCAAGTCGAGCTTCATCATCAATCCAGACAAACCACATCATTATTTTGGCCAGAACAGCGACAGTCCGGGTGCATTCTCAATCACATTTGCGCGAAAATCGAAACGTTTGAAAGTGAACGGTGGGCGTTGACGTAGCGACGCGACGGTCGCGCGACGTGTTTACGACCGTCGGTGCAACTGCGGCTTTATTAAAATAATTACCCGCGCTTCGGTCGCTTGCTTGACGAACGAGAATGCCCTTCTTTTATTTTTTTTTCTACGTATTGTTGACGAATTAAGACCTTTTTTGGATAATCTCTGCAGATTTTGTACGCGTTCGATTTTGTTTTTAACACATATTTTGAGTGCAACTTATGGGCTTATGAATAGAGTACTTAGGTTTAGAATATCTATTCAATCAGGTTGCAAGTCTATCGTAAATAAACGCTAAACTTGCCAGCATTAATAAAGCCACAAGCTTGAATGAAACCTATCAATTAATTTCCTCAAGACAAAATGACGAGCAATATAATAAGCTAGCTCGTAAAATGTCTTTGTAACATCGTAGATGAAAATAGCTAACCCCGATATTTCTCTGAAGTTAATTCACGTATGTCAACTGATATACATTAAAATATATTTGTCTGTTCAAATGTAAGACGCTACAAAATTATTGCAACGGAACGCTATACAACAAGAGCTTCTTGATTGCAATAATTTAGCACCATCTTATTTTAGTTTGGCTATTAAAAGCTAATTGTGTTAAGGACTATGAAGTGAGTCCACATTATATGAATAAATTAAGTGCACTTTGAATGTAATGTCATCGCCTTGGAGTTTAATAGTTTTGACACTTTCTCCAATACGCAGCTTAGAATGACAGCTATTTGGCATTACTGGCTGTATAATATTTTCCATAGACAGATTTTTAATCTATACGTTATTATCTAACCAAAAACAAAGACTTTTTGGAAAATATAAAAAAGTTGAATTAATGTCAGAATATTAAAGATCGTTCTCCTATTAAGATTTCAAGAATGTTTATTTGGTAATTAAAATTTCTTATTACCACAATTACGAAGGCATAATTAGACAATTAACTAACGAAATAATATTTGCTCGCTTGTAAAAAACAATTTTATTGTGGTTCTATTATAACATTATTAATTACGATAAAAGAACATCGCAACTATAAACTATTAGTCACTAAGAACAGTCCACTCTATTATGAAAATTCTCTACAATTTTATTGGCTTGGATTACTATTAGTTAGACAAAGACAAAAGACAGTTGCCCGCTTGTCAAGACGTTTACGCGTTCGGCCGTAACAATTACTTAGGTATTATTATCTTGGACAGTCGTTTAGGTATAAAATCATAAAGTATATAATGAGACACGGTATTATAATCATAAATATGCCCGTAAAGAGGTCTGATTGCTTCGTCGGAAGCCATCAAAGCGGCCGCGGGACGACGAACATTCTTCGCAAAATAATTTCTTGACCTCTACACTAGCTTTACGCTACTCGGCGACAGATGGCGTTACGTACACATTGTTGCGTGCATACCACACTTTTTTCCAAGTTATTTCTGCTTAAACGTTCTTAAGCGAGCATTTAGTTTTTCAAAGGTGCTTTCTAAGTGGCCGTCGCGAAACTTTTTGCTGGAAATGTCCTTTGTAATAATACTTTAGCGATAATTGCGTCGTAAATTAAATGTTTGTCTCAGTCATCGTAATTTCATAAGTGTTCGTAAGATACATCCAGTTTATGTCACTTACTGCTAAAGCCTGTCGTTTTCTAGTAAATATTTATTTTTTAGTTTCACCGCTGGCCACAAGATGGCGCTACGCTGCAATGGCTTCTCTCAAATTGTTCTTTGTTTGGATTCACGTCAATGAACCTATTTATCAAAAACTTTATACGTTTAAATCACAATTGGTATTAATGAACAAATATGTTGCCAATTTTATTCTCATTACGAGCTAATCCCTTTCGATCCCTTCGATCCCGGCGGGTATTATCGGGTCGGTAATTATTATGTGATTATCAACACGAATTTTCGTGTTTCAAAGTTTATGATTTATGTGTTATGGTCTCGTTTGGTAGTTACTTTTAGCTGATACACCCTCGTTTGGGTATTTATAATATAGAGGAATCGATTTACCCTCCCTGATAGTTTTGTAAAGTTTTGTAAACATGATATACAAAATTCAGTTTCAGTTTGAACAGCATACCTACTTAATCATTGGCTAATTTGTCTAATTGTCAAATAATTGTTCAAGGTTACGTCTGATAATATATTTAAAGTTTTATAGCAATTCCAGTCACATTAATTTTATAGATTTCTTCTTTCGTACAGGAAAACACTTATTATTGTGGCATTTTAACTAATGTATTTTGTTATTTGTGAATGAATTTAAGAATTACCATCGTATCAAACATTAAATATATTAAAGAATTTCCAAAAAAAACTTGGCATGATGACAAATAACGATAAAAAGCATTAAATATTCAATTTCTTAATAAACGCGTAATTTACACGTTATTGTAAAATTCCGTTCCAAAAAGTCTCAAACTTTTAAAACGAATAAAAAATATCAGTAAGTAAATTTAATTGAAAATAGAACGCATTCAAATGAATCGTGCAGACTGTTCGGTTTAAAGACTGAAGTTAGTGAGTGAAGATGGCGAGTTGTGTCCGTTTGCGCTCGATGCGCTGCCTGTCCGCGCGCATTAGCCGGCCGGCTAATACACTTGCGGAGTTCCCAACTCCGTTCAGTTTTAAACGCCTTTGACAGTCCCCCGTGCGGGCTGCCTTACGTGACCGCCGCATCGATAACTTATTAGCGATGCCTTTATGTGAAAGGAAAGTTTACATTTGAACTTTAATGGTTATTGGAGAAGATGTGTGGCGACTTTACTTGTGAATAATTGGCTTTAAAACGAACAGGGACGGCCTAGACAAGAATATTGCCCAGAGATAATAATTGGCTCATTAAAGATAATCATGCTTTAATTGCTTATGGTGTTAGGGAAAACAATAAATTAAACACGCTTCATGCTTGATACGAACCGCAACTTACATTTATATCAGACGTAAGTATCGGACAAATATTTAGTTACCCACTACAGTTTCAAAACTTCGTGTATGAAGCACCTATTGTAAAACAAATCCCAAACATGGAAAGCACAATTGAATATTAAAATTTGCTTAGCGTTAAACTAAGAGCTCTACAAGGGGAGTTTACAGTATAGGAGCATCGAGGACGCTTAACTTTGGGCATAAAGCCTTTGGCGGGTGTCCTGTGCCGGCCGATAGTGGCCCATTGAAAATAGATTTTCACGCTACGCTTGAAATGCTTTTGAGAGCCGAACTTCGTTCAAATATTGGGTTCTCCAAATTCTCTGCGTGTATCCGAACACTAGGTCGCACTCTATTTATAAACGACTTTTTGGAATGTTGGTGCCATTGATTATGACATTTCGATTTAGAGTGGCTCTAATAGGCTAGTTTCCTAAAAAATTCTAATTAGTCCGTCAGTTAGATTATCGAAAAATAATGGACCCGTATTTTTTCTTTTGTCAATCAAACAAAAAATGACAAAGATAAAGCGCGTCAAAATTTGGGAGTGGGGGGTCGTGACGTCACGCCGTGCGACACTTTTTAACACGGCGTGACGTCACGACCCCCCACTCCCAAATTTTGACGCGCTTTATCTTTGTCATTTTTTGTTTGATTGACAAAAGAAAAAATACGGGTCCATTATTTTTCGATAATCTAACTGACGGACTAATTACAATTATTATTTTTTTACCCAGGAAACTACCCTATTATGATAACGATATCGGTTTTTTGAATTTAGGTTTTTATTTAACACCAAAGATTAGATTAGACGAGATTACTTGGAAATCTTTGCATATTTTTGACCTTTTGAATTCTTTTAAAGCATTCATTTTAGAAGTGTTGAAATTAAATGTTTTTGAGATAAGTTATTAGATTTTTTAATATAAACAAAAAGTAAAATAGCTTGCTTTGATTTAATCAGGTGAAAAAGAGCGTGCTAAAGATTTATTGCAGCACATATGAAACACGATAGTTATCTCGACCAATAAGCTTTTAAATCGATTTTAGTGATCATAAACAACAAGACGTCTACGTTATAGCATTTCGTCACTGAACCGTACCAGTAATAAGAGCAATAATTACGACCACCATTATTAAACTTAATTGGAATGAAGGATTATATGAATAAAGAACGTAGCCAACTTACATCGAAGTTTAGTGCCCGTGAAAAATAATATAATATTATTGTCTTGTGTACACTCGATGTACGACGATAGTTTACCAATTTATTTGTTGTGTGCACGTTTGGAAATTGAATCCAGTCACGACAACAGGTATCGGTTTAATACCGTAAAATTTGTACATCACTATTTACCTGTAATTAGACCGTGTAATCGTGAGCTTGGAACATAGAATATCAAAAGTTTTGTTGTAAATTAGTTTGTTTTTCACTATTAATTGATTAAGAGAAACGTTGTTGGATTTGCAAATAATTATTAGATATAAAACTATAAATATGGGCGTTTGATTAACGTTATGTTATATAAAATATGCATTTATTCAGAATTTATTACTGATAAATAATATAGAAAGTAAAAAATTAATAGTTAATTACGGTTCGACTACCTTTATGTAAACTAACAATAAATTTTAATAATATATAAATAATAATTATCAGAATTCATCCTTAATGTTATTGCGTCATAAACCGTACACAAAATGCAAAAACTATCGATGATAGAACATAGAGTAGAGTATTCATAAATACTTTTTACAGTTTTTGCGCTCTGTATTTCGAAGGGCGGGAAGTTAGTGTAGCTAGTTTTAATTGATCCGCCATTGTTACGGCGCGTGCGACGTTTATCCAATTATTTTTATGTTGTGTCGACTTGGGAGTACGTGGATGTAAAGCAACGTTTACTAGCTAGATAAACAATAGATAACTAATAGATACGTTTTTAGAATGGCGCGGGTGTTACACGTAGGTAAACGTACCTACGATTTTTTCCCATCTTTTTTCTAAAGTTTCTTACTTTCTACTACATTTATTTGCTTAGTATTGGCAACTTAAAGAATAGAACTGTCAGTGGCTAAATTGAGTCGTCTAACTCCATCTTAACGATCACATTGACAAAAACTTGTCCAACGCGACTCAACTAAAGTTTGACAGCCAAACGTCACAAAATGGCGGTAAGGTTCTATTCTTATTTTGAACGCAAGCCACAGCCTACCATTGCCACAACGCTGTCGCGTGTGAACGTCGAACAACAATCGTTTCGCAACGGACGGACGAACGGACATTATGCATGTGTATCGTGGGAACTGGGAAATAGCCGACACCCATAACGTTGCAGCGAAATGATACGTTGCTGCTTAGTAGTTATGTAACAGTATTGACGTTATTGTACGTTATTTGAAGTACGCTTTCTAAGATCGGAATTCGGAAGCAACAGTTAGGTTTGTAAAGGACTTTAAACAGCTACCTGCTTTGAAAACACTCTTCAGGGGATCAATTGTACCTAATCATTGAAATACTATAGATATACTATAATTGGACCACTTATCATGACGTTATTATACTTAACTAAGTAGTTACATATTGCTGCTTGTATCAATTTTCCAGTGTCCACTTCGAGACAGGGGCCAATCCTACCGATTTCTTTCCAGGTATGTTGAAAATATAAGTAAGACAAAAAAAGTATTTGACAGCAAACATGAAGACATCCCAAAAGACGAACTACAAGGTTATCAGGTCTAATTGTGGTTGTACTGATTGAAACTTGTAAAGGTATCCATCCGCAATCGGAAGAAATTGCTTCCCACGATTACTGGCTAGATTGATTACGTATGTAGCGTGACGGATGAGCTGTCATTACTACCTATTACTAGCCTCGGATGTACCCAATGTCTTATAAAATCTAATCCATCGATAAAATACCCATGCTAGGAACAGAATGAAATGAAATAATGCTCAAAGCTATTGTTTTCGTTTCGACGAATTACAGCGATTAACATTTTCGCGAACAAACGAAATCCGCTAAAAAGGGAAAATGCATCCATCTTCCTTGCATAATAACCCCATAAACGTGGCCAAAACACCAATCAGCAATAACCAGAATAGAAAAAACGAAAACCGCATAACATCGCAGCGAAATAAGAAAACCGTAACCCTTCCGGGAATTATCTGAAATTCAATCTATTTGAGCTCATCCCTATCGATGGGGACAAAGGCTAATACACAAGAGTCCATTGTATTCGCAGATTTATACTTTGTCGTGCATTGTCGTTAATGTGTACACAGCCTTACAATGAGTACGTTCTTTTTAATTCCACCGAATTTCTGTTCCTATTGTGGTCGCATTACGTGTTGGTTTTAAAATGATCAGGTTTTTATTGAAAGCAATTGATAGGAATAGCGATTTTCAATAAAAAAAGGTAAAGTTCAATGAACGTAATAAATATCGGTCTAAAACTAAACTCTATCCATATAGAAATAGGTTTGAATACGTAAAATATATTGAATGCCTCATATCATACGCATGTAAGCAATGTTAGTTCGTATATGTTAAACTTTAGCTTTAGTGTACATATACTTGTTAAAGTTGTGCCATGCACTATACAAAGCAGCACGAGTGACAGTTGCAGTTGCTATGCTATGTAACTGAACGTGAACGCTATCGCTTTGCGGCAAGTTCGTAGTTAGCGCCGAGTGCGTGTCCGCTCCGCTTTTCCATTTCCACATACATTTATGTAACAAATGGACTCGTATTTTCAGAAAAGTTGCTTCGAATTATTTGGCAAACAGAGAACCTTGTAAAGAGACTAGGGAATCTCGTATAAAATTTTGAAAAGATGCCTCCCTGCTATCGACGATCGCGAGCTTCAATACAACCTATAAGAAATTATTCAAAAAAATACACTAAAATTTGGAAAATGGTACACAAAAGATTGTCAATAGGAGAAAAATGAAAATCAAAATTTTGCAATCGAACTAGGTATTGGAAATGTTTACTTGCCCTTGCTTTCTCCAATTGGGCATTTTCAGATATTTCCGCACGCGATAGGATAGAGGGACAAAGGAAAAGGATTGAGGAACAGGTCTAAAAGGAACAAAACAAAAAATAAAATAATAGTGTTAAAAAAACAAAAAAGAGTGCGGAACTATATGAAGAAGCTTCGAGTGCGTTCTAAACCGTTAATTTAAAATTCGAACTATAATTTCCTAACATACGCGTTGATTGACCATAAACGTAATGATTGATCAATATTCGCGTATCGCAAATTGACGCGGAAAATGTAAACATCTTCTGTATTCGTAGGCGAGTGCTGCCGTGATTGATGAGTTGTATTGTCAGGTAGACTTGACAAGCTAAGATAACCGACGCGTCAAACGGATCAGATGATTCGTGTAAAAGGAATTGATGATCATGGCCCGACGTACCAAACATGATTAGGTAGGTAATTTTGTCGCAACGATATAAGTATCTCGGAAGATTCATATCATTTTTGGTAAGTTCAGGGCTAGAACACGCGAAACTGCGAATACCAGTGAATCAGTTTCAAGAAAACAAATGGTCAAATAGAAATAGTCTCTTTGATTAGTGCGTAGCTCAAAAAGTATAAAAGCTCATCATGAATGCAGTGGTATTCGCATCAAGCCAGACCAGGGAAATTCTCACGACGACAGTAACTCAATGTCTCACGCATATAGGACGCAAATCCCGCAATAAAATCTTATCAGACGTGAATGTGTTTGGAAAAGTACCTTTTTTAGGGATCAGTGACTTGAGCAGCATGATGGCGGCCTCGTCGCAGGCCCACGCGTGCATCTTCCTGTACGAGTCCCGCCCTTTCTCCGTCAGCTTGTCCCAGGGCTTCGGCTTCGACAGCAGCTCCGACACCGTCCCTTGAGACAGCCCCAGCACGTACTTAGCGAACAGTCTCTGTCCGATGTTATGGACCGACAGCAGCTCTCGCACTCTCCGGCTTATGTGCAACGTGTCCAGGTTAGTATTCGCATATTTGTCGATGTTGTATCTTAGCATCTCCTGCAGTCGCGCCTCCATGGGGTCGCCTTTGGGGATGAGGGAGTCGCCGAGGCGTCCAACCAGCGCGCCAGGCGGCAGGGGCCCCATGTCCTCCGCGAACCTGTAGGTGCGGTGCTCCTCGAAGCGGAAAGGGCTCGGCGGCGGCAGCGGCAGCAGCGGCGTGGGGCCGTTGTTGTTGTGGTGCGTGGTGTTGTTGTTGAGCGGCGGCGGCGTGCTGGGCCACTCCTCCACACCTGCGGTGAGAGCACGGTTACGCGGGAACACGAGGAGGGGACGGCGGGGCCGGGGGCGGGGGTCAGGGGACGGGGGGACAGGGAGGGCTAGCACGCACGCTCGTAAGCGTCGCAATCATTCGGCAACGGCGTACGAATCTTTAATGCGCGCGCGGCGTCTCTCATGTCAGCATCATGGCATGCTCCGAATTCTAAAGCCTAAGTTTGAAACGATTACGCACGTCCGTGAGCGGCATGGCTGAGGTGGTGGGAACTGGATATTCCTCGTACTCCGCGCGTTTTTTGCGAATTGTTGTTTTTTGCGGACAGAAAAGTGAAGCGAACACGAACTAGCTACGGACATACACAAGGTTTGAAACATCGAACGTGCATAGCTGATGGCCGCCATCGATTTCCAATGTTCACTTGACGACGATGACACCGAGCATCCGGCACGAAGACACGTCACTGTTTAGAGACTCCTGCACGTTTTAGAACATGACGTCATCATTCGGGCCGAATGCAAGGATTGCTACTACCAACACGACTAACCTGAGTGGAACCCAACTCTATTCATTCCTTCCAATTTCAAGTTGACCGTCCACTCAAGATACTCGTGGTTCCACACTAGTGACGTACCTGTATCTCGCCGCTCGGCGCTTCGTTCTCGCTCGGCCGAATGGTCTCGGAGCGAAGGTGCGGTGCTCGGCGAACGGATTTCAGGCTTGCGCTCTAAAGATCGCTCCCCACCGCCCAGGTCGAGTGCTCGGAGCATGCTGAAACAATGAAAATAAGCTGTTAGTTAAGTTGGTTGAAAGTGAACATAATAAGGAAGACCGGAGGACCGTTGTAGGTAGGCGAAAATCTGATTATGATGGAAAACAAAAATGTAGGATCTAACTAAAACATTGTTGAGATACAACAGAGTTAGTCTAAAAACATGAGAGAGAGTTATGGTAATGGACAGTTGGTACAAACAAATTCGCAAAGCGAACGCCGGAAAAACGTTTAAATAAGGAGCCTATATGAGGGCCCCATTCCCACCTCACCCAAATTCCCGTCCACCGTAATCATAATTAAAACACAATCCCATAGATTACCTGATTGTAATATAAAGCTTTTAATTATCACAAGACGTCGGGTCGCAGACTCACAGTTCGATCTACCTCAATAAATTGGGTCAAAAGTGAATTGATTAAACAATTTCCAGGTGAATTAATTAAGTATTTTAATTAATAGGATGTGCTGGG
Organism: Amphipoea oculea; assembly: GCA_945859645.1. Lineage (NCBI taxonomy): Eukaryota > Metazoa > Arthropoda > Insecta > Lepidoptera > Noctuidae > Amphipoea > Amphipoea oculea. The sequence goes on from OX243884.1 coordinate 1,330,318, forward strand.
TCTCTATTGGCAATATTCCTTTAATAAATTTATTGAGATTGGGCCGCTTTGAACGGTATCTTATGGCTGTTAGAGAGATAAGACCCTCCGTACCTGAGCCCGCTCATTTATTGGTATTATTTTATGTGTATTTAAGGGTGCTGGCGGTTGGTTCCTTAAGGGGTAGTTAATGGGTCGCTAGGATTAGAATTTATTAATAATATATTGGATGAAGATGAGATATCGCTACTAAAATCAATGGCAGAAATATTCGTCACGTCATTAACAAAGATTGTATGTGTATAGGATATATTATATGATTTGAGTACCTACATCATTGTTTCTATTTTTAATATCATTGTTTTTCCCAATTTAATCGCATCTTAAAAAAAAATTACTCAGGTTTTTATTAATTTAACGTCAAATGCAGATTTAGCATTAAAAATAGTTATTTTAGTACCTATCGCTATATGTATGACGTCTATTCTTAATTATATCGCTATTTATTTAAGAAAAATATGAACAATAAAATTAATTATGATCATTATAATACATTAATTGACGGTATTCAAATATCCTTTATAATTATCTAACTTTAACATATACGTGCTGTAATTACTTTCGAAGGATTATTAACTGGGAAGACGGAAATAAATAAATATAACGGTGTGGATGCTAATTTTAAACCATTTTTGGCCTTGCTTACACGTGTAATCGTTTAATCGCAAAATTCTCAATTTGACATAGGTATTTACTCAATGCCACGATTCGACAAATCTTAAAACAATGAGAAAATGCTTGGAGAATTACAAGACCAAAAAAGTAGCAGACTTCTTTTCTTACTTCCACAAGGGACCGAAACTGAGGTACCAATAAAACTATCAACAACATATTGTTAGGTAACTTACGACATACGATCTAACTTTCGACAAATCGTTCAACTACTCTAAACTTTTGATCAGGAACTCCCGACTGGTCGTGGGACTTCACCTTAAGACATCGCGTTTTCGATCGGTTGGTAGACTAGTGGTGCGACACATCGGTATCACCTCCAGCACAATAGGGTTGCACCTTAATTACAATTTAATATATCGCCAATTAAATCGTTGATCGGTAGTGCCGAATCTCGGAGGTGTTGCCAACTTCATTCTCTAATTGGAAGGTGTATTATACGACTTTGGTTAGAAATTATTTTAGTGATGTCTGAATTTACAGCGATGTTTTTTTTTTTACTACGATTGATATAAGAGGTGTGTGTGTGTGACTGCTTCGTTGGTCTACTGAGCATGAGGTCCTGAGATCGATGCACGGGTCAGGCAAGGTGTTATTCCGTTTTTTCATCTGGAATTTGTCAGTAGCAGCCCGGAGTCTGGATTTGTGCCCGGTTGATGGCAATAGGCTTACCCCCTATTACATGGGACTTAAACATAACTGGCGAAATGTGGGTGGACCTACTATACATACACATCTGCCTAACCCTGCGGGGATTACTGGCGTGATGTTCTGTTATGCACAGTCAAACCTGGATAAGTGAGAACTCGATAAGTGAGAAAACTCTATAAGTGAGAGTAATAGCCAGGACCCGTCATTTTAAGCTCCCAAAACCTTTATTAGCGAGAAATAGAAACCTCTGTAAGAGAGAGTCGTTTTTCCCTCATAGACCTCCGTAAGTGAGACTGCTACTTATCTATACCTCTATAAGCGACAGTCGAGCTTTATTTACAAAAACATCTGCTATTTTATGACTCATTCTTAACTTCGTGTTTTCGTGGAACTTCCTACCATTGTTTTTGTATTAATAATTTTATATTACATATTTACTACATTCGTACTTGCTGTGACTTGTTATTGCTGCGTACCCCTATAAGAGAGAAACGCTACCCATATACCTGCATTAGCGAGAAACTCGGGCTAGTGAGAAACCTCTATAAGCGAGAATGAGATTGTGCTCCCTTGAACTCTCGCTTATCCAGGTTTGACTGTATATATAAGATGTGTTTCAAAGCGTGACTGCGATGCACCTGCAAGTAATCGAAGCTTTGAAGTTTTTTACAAACATGGCGTCATAGCCTGTAATGATACAGTTTTTGCGGCAATAAACACTGAATTTAAGGGAACCTAACATGCATAGGTAATAAGCGAAAGGGGCCATTACTTACTTTTGTTATTGGTACATTTCTTTCCTTGTAGTTTTTACTAGGTATTTGTAAAGGGAAGTAAGCTGACAGCCATTCGTTTTTTCATCTCTTTACGAGAATTGTTATTCGGATCCAATTAGTTTTTTTTTCAATTGGATTTTTTTCATTTGAGTAGACTTTCAACTAAGTTCTTATTATTATGATGATTATGATCAGTTTTCAATTAACTACCTATAGCTACCTACATTTCGGATATTTTTGAGTTCGCCCGAAATAAAGATTTTTATTTATTTATTTCTATTTGCTTATCCACTGTGGCTTTTTCGCAAAACCATGCTTACCTACACACGTACCTATCGCAAAATATTCTATGTTTTATATTGAATGGATTCCATGGGATATGGAATACATACTAAAAACAATTTACGTAAATGCTAGTATCAAAATGGTTCATATAATCGCACGGTGGGTACTGGCATTGTTCAAAGCTTAGTCGCGTTCGTCGAAGCGGCGGTCTCACAGGGAATACAGATAACTAGCGTTGACTCCCTTCGCCGTTCAGCTGTGTTTAAACGATTTAATATTGGATATTTCTGTTTAAAATGAAACAATACGAAACTATTGCCATATTTCTTAAAACGGAATCATGGGGCTTCAGCGTCAATTTTGGTATCAGTTAAAAAAAGCATATCGAAAATTATGAAATGAGAATGCAATCGTAATTCAAAATCGGAATTGTATGTGATGCGCTCGTTGACAATATAGGCTGTATGGTTTTGTAACTTTGCCAACATTTTTTTTTACTCTAAATTTGATAGCCAAAGGTACCTATAAAAGCTCATAGAGGTAAGTGAGCAGAATATACGTGAAAAGTTCTGAAACTCCCACAAAATGTAACTACCTCCACAAGGAAGACCGTCGGCTAATGTTTACGAGGGTTTTAAAACTGATACATTATAAACAGCGATGACACAGTTGGGAAGTGACGACATCCTAGCTTAGTTTAGTGGCGTGGAGTGGCGTCGGGTGTGAAGGTTTTTATCTTTTTATGTCTATGGTTTGATGATGCAGCTCTAGTTTGAATATGGAAGTAGTCGCGTCGGCCATATTTTGTAATATTTTTTTTTGGAGTAAAGAATTCTTTTTTCAATTTCTTAACGTGAGATTGGGCTAGTTATAGATTGTTGGGAATAAACCTACTGATGATACTTTTTGATAAGATGTAAGTCATATTTTATTTAAAACCTTAATTGAACACACAAGACTAGCTTTCAACAATGTTATGAGCTCAAAATTCTTCTAGTGCTTACGCTACTCAACAACTTTCCCCTGTCCTAAACGAAAGCTTAAAAGCATCTTTGTCTTCGGCCAAAAGCCTTCAGTGTAAGGCGTGTACACACTGAATATTTGATGCGTCGAATGAAACCGATGTACGCTTACCTAACTTTGAATTAATTAGTGGGTTAACTTTTAAAACATTGTGTATTTAGGCTTTAAATATTCTGCTATCGGTGTCGTTAGGGTTAACTTTGATTTTAGAACTAGTCTGTTTATTTATTGAAGGTAAACTTTACCGGACTATCTTGCCGGATATTAGTTGATTCTGCTGAAGAAATGACAAGTTTACTAAAAGTTTATGGAACTGTCTTTCTCGGGCTTCCCTTTGCATATCTCTTTTACAACTAGAAGATGTTATGTTGGTGTTAAAACAGCCATTGACTAGAACTTTAATCAAAGAGGAAAATCCATAGATATTCTTCAAGAAAATTTCCCGCTTTTCCATAGACAAATAACCCGCGAATGACGATCATATTTCAAAATCTGTGACAAAATGTCGATTGATCGCCCCTACCGCGTGCAACCCTTTAAAGGGAATATTTCAAAGACATATTTCCAAAAGGGTTGTTCAGTAAAGGGATGTTTCAATATTGATTAGCGAATTAGGAATTCCTGTCGAGTTCTTTACCTTGTTTTATTGTACTGTGTCATTGGGGAGCTCAGCGGTTTGATTACCAATAGACTTTAGGAGATCATCTTGTAGTTAACAAGACTTCACGATATTAGATACAGCTTCGGCGATTCTCTCAGTTTTTGTGTCTAGCTTATCATAAAAAAATATCTTTTGTTACCGGTGTGAATTTATTCAAGACTTTATTATTTATAAGTAGTGATTTCAACAAATATGGCGACATTGAAATCTCGCGCTTATTCACAATCAGTCTCCACGTGTAACGAATTCAATTGTATTCAAATATCGAACACGCACTTATTATGTGCTCCCATCAAAGAGAATTCTTTGGCTCCCATCAATGTCTCTGACAATAAACGTGACGTCACTGCATAGTATCAACTCGATCGCCGATAACATCGCCCCGCCCCCGCCGCGCTGACCAATCACTGATCGATCGGTCACTAACGCCTATACACACCGACCAAATACTTGAAAATCTCAGAAACGTTCATTGGCTAAATCTAAACAAACCATTATTGACACAAACTTTCCCGCTGTAAGATATTTAGACTAAGCAACACACGTATGTTCGACAAACACAGTAAAAAGCTTAGAACCCGTCGGGCATTCTTTATGGCATCAAAAATCGTCGGGCAACGTAAATTAGTTGATAATTTGTGTGCGACAGTGTTAGGCTAAACTTGCGTTAAATGTAAGACAAACATCGCCTAAGCAAATGAGAACAGGTGTCTACGATAGGCTCTCATATTGATATATAGGGACAAACAAACCACACATAATATAAGAGAATGTTTCTTTGAAATTATGTAAATCTTGTGTGCTTAGATGTTAATTAAACATGAGATAACCAGCTTCACTCTTTATTTGACTTTCTTTAAATTTCATCTTTGATGTGTCAACACTTTGCCCTGCCCTTTGTATTTGGGCTTTAGTGAATTTTATTTATAACGAAACCCCCAACAAGCTCACGATCTTGTGTGATCATGATTAGAATTTATTAAACGTTATAAGTTTTTTGAGCTTTTTAAAAATTCGTCTAGAATTTTACCAAAGACTTTCACCAACTCCAACTGGGCGCGCGTGGTGGATTACGGTACACTTCCTCTCATAGAGAGGAGGCCTGTGTCCCAGCAGTGGGAACATTACCTATAGGCTAATTATATTATATAATACCAAAATATTGTTTTCAGAACCAAAAATCAATCTGCCCAGCCTTTTCCCAATTATTTTGGGGTCGACTTCCAGTCTAACTGTATGCAGATGAATATCATTACGTATTTTAGTATTTCTATATTGTTTTCCAGAACCATGGTCCGAATCCTATTTTCGAATATCTAAGAATTTAATTTAAAATCAACCACAGCTTAACCAAAATCCTCAAAGAAGCACAGACAACAAATAAATCGAACGTAATGACGCCCAAGCCAAGTTAAGCGGAGATTTGGCGGGAACCGCGTTCAGAAATCAATCCATTGCTCCCTCCATTAAGCTTTAATCTTCGGGGGCTGGCTATAACTTAATCCTTGCTTGAGAACCGGAATAAATAAGCAATAAACCAGTGCAGGTGCCTTCTATGTTTATATCGGGAATTATAGATCTTATAGGATTAGAACTTATCTTTTGTTGGCGAAGGAAAGCGATCATGGGAAAGACACCAAATGGCGGCCATTCGCGTGCTGGCAACAATAATTGAAATGGGTGTTTTCCGTTTATTTTTCTATCATATTGTGTCGTGTGGACAGATAATGTGTCAGTTATGTGTGCTTTATTATTGGGATGTCGGCGGATTTTTGTTTCTTAGTATTGTTGGGGTTCGATTGTGTTTCAAATATTTTTTCTCTTTTATTGTAGCTTGCTTATTGCACTCTTCTGTGCAATAGAAGGGACGAGTTTAAGAAGATTACATGACCTAAAGCGCGGTCACTGTCGGACTGTATAGAAAAGAAAGAGATGCGCGATGACACAACGCTGGTAATTTATTGCAAAATATGAAGCAATCATCTATTTACGAAAAATCTATTGTTTGGACAAAAAAATTAAAATACTAGAGTTTTAGTATGTCGCTCGTAGAATAATCTGACACAAAATCATAATGATTGTATGTGAATTAGTATGGTTTTTATTGTAAAAAGAAATTTTTTAGAGGTATCTTCATGATTTTTTTCTGTAGTACCAAATAAGTTGCATTATGTTTTCAACACACTATCTACCTAGCATATATCCTGATCGATCATATACTTTTATTGTTTCTAAAACTTGCGTTTAGGCCCTGTAAGCCCCTTAAAACTATGACGCGTTTTTCTTAAATCTAGCATATATTCTCGCTCAAACTAGCTGCGCTTTAAGATATTTTCTAAGTTTAGTTGTTAGTTCATCTATGACCTTTAGATCTAAGAGTGAAACATCTATAAATACCTCCAACATTAAATAACAAACAACAAATTATCCCGTGCAAGTCAGCTGATGTAAAATGTATATTAAACTCGTTCCAATTTCCGATTTCCTGTCGTAAACTGTAATCGATCGACATTTTATTAAAGTTAAAAACACTTTTTATCGTGTTTGCACAGTCTTGATTTTATGTCGCGATGTCGGCGCCTGTGATCTGATCTTTGACGGTGGATCAAAGGCGCCGACGGTATGACACCGTATTGGTGGGGCAGCACATTAAACTGCTTAAAACATCGGTTTTGGGATGTTGTTGCGATGTATTTATAGACTGAGTGGGCCTTTGTGATGTGGCTTGCCATTGTATTGGACGAGATGCATCTATATTTTCATACCAGAGTTGTTTTAAGTAGTAAGGGACTGTGTGAAAGCAATCATCGTGAAATTAGCTACGGTTTGGGTCTTTCGCGAATGAGCGAGATTTTGAATTTAAGAGCAAGCCGATGGTCCTAGTTCGATCTGATGCCAGAATTAGAAACTATATTTTTTTCTGTCTGAGTGTGCATATACTTCTTGAACGCCACATTTTCATTCAAATCATATTTCAGCTTATCCTAATCATCTACCAACATTCGATGCTAAACTAAATCCCATACTAAGCACTAAGTGCAGACGTCAATCTATCCACATCCTGTGTCTAAGATGACGAAAGCACCTGGTGTGAAACTTTGTAGATATGTAGGTACTGCTAATTAACGTTATCAGTTATCAGCGGCGCAGGTGATAGATTGTTCTCGAGGATGTTGACTGATCGCCTGATTACTTAACTACGTGGGAACGGAGGCCATCGAAGTAAGGATTATGGATTGGAGAATGATGGAGGAAGGTGGAACGATAAACAAAAAGATTTTGGAGAGGTAATAATGGCCGGGGTTACTTTGAAAAGTCTAAGAAGCTAGTACGGTAAGGGAGATGATTTCATGACGAGATGATCAGAAAGGACAACGGCTTGACCTAGCAACAGGATAATATCATTTCAAGTTGATGTCATAATAATTAAAGAGACAGATAGCAGTGATGTTAGCAGTGCACAGGTGTATGCTAGATTTCACAAATATGGGTGATGAAAAACAAATATGTGGAGCGGATTGTCACAAGAACCCATGCGAAACTTCGTAATAATACGAAATATAAAGAAATTACTGGAATTAACACCCCAATATAACATCATAAGAACTTCCACCCGCGACTATTGTTTCCAAACCAAAATAATTTCCCATTCATCCCACTATCGCGTCAAAATATTAACATCCCTCGATAATTCTATTTATATTTCCCACTGATGCGACAGGAAAAATAAAAAAGGCACCTTTTAAAGTTCTCAGGGAGCGATTTTTGTATCAATATATAGTGTAAACTTAGGGGAGGCCGCTAAATTCCTTATCTCGAACGTTTAGCGTAGGAGTGCGAGGTGGGACACAACTTCGGCGTACAAGTGGTTTCGATTTGGTAGAAGAAAAAAAAACTGTGTTCGGACCTCCTCGGTGACTTTCTGGGAGCCGATGGGTGTATTCTGTTTACTGTCGAATGCATCGTTTACCAATGCGTACGTTTTTATATTTGGAAGTTTGTTCGGTTTATGGTTATATTTGTTAGTAGTAGGTACTTTATGTGTCGAGAAGTGCTCAAATACTTAAGGGATGTAAATCTCAGCTAAGTGCTTTAGATTTTTTCTTAAAACGTAAATTTTAAGAGACATGACAATGACATAAGTGGTACATGTTTACGTAAACTTACAAAGTAAGTACCAAAAGAGGAAGTATCTCAAATATCACAAACGGCACCAAAACCACGGGCGTCAGATCTCAAAGTGAAGACTCAATCCTTGTTTGAAAAACAACATTAAATACTCGGAACTCCATAAAAGATCCTTTAAGATGGCTGGTGGTAATTAACTGGTACTTGTTGGAGCAGGCTGTCTAAACAACAGGGTGACAGCAGCTAAAGGGTGTGTCGTGCTGTGTGGCAAGGTTTTATTAGAAGAGTTGGGAACTCTATGGTCAAGATTGATGCAGTTTATACTATAAGAGGATGGTTCTTTTTTTTTGTAGGATTGTGCCAAATTTGATGCTAAAAAAATTAGGCAACGATTGTACAAATCGTGATTATAGCAACATTTTTAAAAATGACGTTGTGTCTCTTTTTACCCGACTGCGCGACGCAAAGGAGTGGTAATGTGTTTATCAGCTTATGTATGTATGTTTGTTATTTAGCGTCTGTAGCGCCATTGAAAATTGGTAAAAAATTCATGATAAGTAATTTAATAACGATAGATGTGACGGAATTACCTACTTGTTTCACTGCCTATATACGAGTAGCTTTTAGAAGTAGTACTAATGTATAACTTCTAAAAGCTATATCTTTCAACATCATAATCGACTAACGAACTAGTCAAACAAAGACAGGGTGTGCTGGAAGGCGCCTGCTTATCAGTCAAAGGTACGTTCAACAAACAAATGCGCTCAAAGCACACAATGATACATTGAACGTATGTACTCAAGTGACATTTACTAACTTGGATTATCATACCGTTTCTAGCTTTAATGTTTGTTCTATGGCGAAAGAGTTAATCCCTGCTGTCTTGATAAGACAACGAACTTTCGTATTATACCTTTGGGCCTATAAATGTCTAGGCTATAAGACATCACGCCTTGTTATCCCGAAGGGTTGGTTAGAGGTGTACCTATAGTACACCCAAATTTCGCTAGTTATGTTAAGTCCCATGTAATAGGGTGCTAGCCTATTGCCACCAACCGGGCTCAAATCCAGACTCCGAGAAATTTTAGATAGAAAAACCCGATAATACTTTGCCCGACCTAAGAATCGAACCCAGGATCTCATGATCAGCAGTAGTGTTTGCGAACACTAGGCCAAGGAGGCAGCCTTTATGATACGACATTATTAGTTCAATTTAAAAGGTGGTATTTTAGCGACCATTTCGATTTGATTGGGGATAAACAACTGACGCTCAATGACCATTTGGATTGTTTTGTCAAATAACTTTGAAGACTTCAAAGACATTATAGTAAAAGAAAAGTGATGGATGTGATGTGTTCACGTGTCAATGGTTTTTCCCGGAAATGAAAAGTTGAAAAGCGAACAAAAATTGTACTGTCACTTTTGACGTTTGATATGTCAAATAAACTTTCATTATGTAACATTTTGCCTTTTCTCACTTGCTGCTTCATCAAATATCATAACATTATCATTCTTTACTCGTATTTATTTACAACTGCATTATAAGCCCGTTTTATTTCTTCTAAATCAAATCAAATAAGGAAATGCAGCAAAGTTACCTAGGAGCGTCGCGCCAAGATCATTCGCGCCAGTACCTCGACCATAGTCAAGGCTTGTTCTACAAACAATATATAATCTGTGCGCAGGTGAATGACCGAGATACGAGTCTTATCAAGTTTATTAACACGTGCTGTATTGTAGACTTTTTAATTTGTATGCAGCCTGTACTTGTAGGGATGTAGATATAGATGTTTGAAATTTTTTTTTGTCGATTTTCTGGGACCGATTTTGATTTGGATTTTAGTTGATAGATTTTGCAGGCTGGTCTCTCAGTTTAATACATTGCATTTCTATTAACTGAGATATAATGGCTAGGTTTTATGATTACTTTCTTTCTTTCAACCGTCATTTAGTCACTCTTTTCATTTTCAAGGTTTCTGTCGCCTGTATCGGGACGTGTCTTTAAAATATTGTAAAACTTAAAATTAACCAGTAGTCGTCCCAATTATTCCATCAGAACGACGGATACTCACCTGATTTCTCTTTTGATATCATCATAGTCTCTCTGCGTGTCGAGCCTCGCTTCAAGCCTGGCGATGTGCTGCTTCTTCTCATCCAGCCTCTCTTCTAGCCGCTGCAGCTGCTGCGCGTGCGCTTCCTGCAGCGCTGTAAGCGATGCTTGGAGACGACGCACGTCGTCCACTAGTTGGGCGATCTGGGGAAGAAAGGGTTGGGTTATTGAGGATGTTTTGAATTAAAAAGGTATTTATTTTCATGGTATGGGAATATTTAATGCTCTAGCGGGTTTTCGATAGTCTGCTCAATCTTAACTAATTGTGCAATCAGTCGCATCACTATGCAAAGATGCGTTCAAATTTCGAATAAATAATCAAAAGAAGGTCAGAACATGAAACAAAACATTCGTGATTCCTGAGACGGAACTACCAACATTAAAATAATAACATTACGACATTAAAAGTGTCGCCAGAAAAATATTTTCTAAAGAATTTAATTGCCATATAATTATCTTATGTTATCTGTGGGCACAATAAAAGCATCTAAGTCTGTAATTATATAGATCAATCTTTAACGATAAAGATGGGTGACGCTATCAGACATTTTAATAATAAAATAAATATTTAAAATTGTGCCTTGTTATTATGGTATGGTTAAGGGAGGGCCTTGCTTGTAATAATACGAATGTTATTTAGTAACAATTGATAGTTTCTTATATAAATTTGCTCCGTCATTGAAAAAAACTAATTATTATTATTTCTATTAAGCTCTGAAAAAAAAAACACGTGTAAATCTAATTTTTTGGCACATTCGCTTAGCAACACAACAATTAATTACGTACCTATTGCTTAACAAAGAAGTATTTCGGGTTTTCCCGTACCTAGCTATCAAATTAATAACAGCGTTCAAAATAAATCAACAATTAAACTGTAGCAATTGAGTAAATCAAAGAAGTTCCAATCGTATTATTTAGAAACAGAACTCTAAAAACTAATTTTAGTCCGCGTTTCCGTTCGACAATTGACGATCTATTCATAAAATCAGCACCCGACAAGACAAGGCTATATTTGTCACACCCAACGCCATTTTTTTTTCAAAAGTCGACTTTATTGCTTTGTAATAAAAGCTACGTGTGTTATAATGGGTGTTGGAGTGTGTTGGTCGGATAACTCTCAGCATGTTATTACCCGACCTTCGGAAGATATCAATTGTTGGCGCAGCCGTCAGGTGGGGTGTCGCCGGCGCTCGAGCGTGAAGATGCGTATCGTCTAGATAGATGCGACGGAAATCACCGACGGCACATGACCCTGGATACGTCTTGAGACGGCCGTTTTTCCAATTCAAGTTTTATGGAGCCATTTTCTGATTGTTATTGTAGATGATTGGGATTTTGCTTGCTCTCGTTGGTCATTATAGGAACAGAATTAAATCCCCTAGATCATAGTTATTTTTGTTATTAAATTTTTTTCCAATTTCCATAGACCATCTGAATCATAGAGTTTTATCAATCCGGCTGCATTTCGTGAAGATCTGGTTTAGAGATTAGTTTTGCTGATTGTTCTTATAGAATACTATGATTATTCAGTTTTTCTTTGAATCCACATTTAGAAATTAAAGTCTAGTTATAGTACAGACGCCAGCACATCAACCTACCCGAAACTGTCAAATTTTCCCAATCAACTTTAAACCTTGTCCTTTAGTGATAAAGTTGAAAATCTATTAAAGAAATCTGGCAGATTGTAGTAGGTTGATGTGCTGGCGTCTATACATTCGACAACTTCTTTTTTTGTCTAGTAGTTATTGAAGACTGTTAGCGGCGAACTAGACGTTTCTCGTGACTTCAGTTTCATGAGAATTTTCCATCGCCATTATCCGTTTTGTTTATTTATTTTAAGTGTTTTATGATAGTTAATACTTCATGATACTTGTAGATAAGCAGACAGGAAATAATAATATTAAAAATTAAACACTTAGTTAGGTTCTTACGTAAATATTAAGTGGGTAGTTGCTAGGGTAATTAAATAATTTAATTACATTTTTTTTAAATAAAATGTTTCGATCTGTTTTTTCTTGCCTAGACTACAATGGCACATAATATACATTACGTAATATTAGTTTATTGCATTTAAACAAAAAACGGCTTATTTATAAAATAATTATCATTAGTGATGGTGATGATACAATGCACGGTTATAAGAAAATATGTATAAAAAAAAAACCTTTAAATCAGGATATTCAAGAGTTGTCGTCTTACCTAATATTATTTATTATCGCCTTCAAAATAGTTTAAAAATCACTTTAATTAATATCACACCTTGACATCGATATCTTAATACATATCATCATTATAATACTTCAGTAAATATTGTCAGTTTTGTTTGACGCACCTTGAAGAACTGTCGTAAATAATCTTTCATTACAACTCGGCCTCTTTACAGAATGTTGTAAAAAACTGAAAAATAACCTTCAGACATCGTTATGATTATAATAATGTATAGAATAACTAATGAGAACAAATGAAATATTTTGACATAGAGAACGTGCTTATAAAACATGGATGCCAGTATACGTCAACTCGATTTTTCGCGGTATTTTTTCGCTACTTGATTGACATTGCGGTTTTTATTTTTCAATTAAGTAATAATTATATTGTATTAATGTAAATGTTTATGTTACTATTTCTTTTTAATAGAAAATAACATAAGAACTGTTATATTTTTCTTTTTCAACTTTTACTTTTTCATCTTTTAAAAAGATGGGATTTTTTCTAAACTGTCAATTTTCTAATCCTTCACGTCCCCATAAATGCTATGTAAACACGCGTCCCAACGTTCAGAATAGTACAGTCACCATAAAAAGTATTAGCCGAAACGAAAATTTGGGCAGACGGCACCGCGAGTAATTATTGTCTTAATTCGGACCTGCACTGACCGCTATTAACTTAGTTGTATGTTATAGGCGGTAGCGGGTTAACGAGGAAGATGTCCGACGATTAAGTCTGCTTTTTGTCGAAAATCAACAGCCTTTATCGCATTTGCCCTCATAAGTAAGGTGTTGTTTCAGATTTGAGATTGAAAATCAATGATAACTAATAATTTTTATTAAAATAAAAATCATGAAAACTGCCGAAAAACACTTAGTTCTGTTGTCCAATCCGTTCTGGTTTTCGCAACAATTTTTTTGTATTTTTTTTAATTCTTTGAGCGAACGCTGTCCGCCCGTATCTTACCCAGCATCCAAGGGTTGTTCCTTCAGCGAAGGGTTAAGGGTAACCCTCGCACAATTACCTACAATCATTACTATGGACGATTATGTTTTCGACCGCCGCCCGTCACAGTTTCAGCTTTTTATTGAAGTCTACCACATTTTTAGTATAATTACAGCGTGGCCGCCTGGGTCTGTGATCACCCCACTGTGACGCCGATTAACTCGAATACCTCTCTCGTGCGGATCGTTTAAAAAAGACCTTTTGCACAATTTGGTGAGATTTACATGTGTTAGCAACTTTGTTTTGAGTTCCAGATGGGATTTTTTGGGACTTCATTTGCAGTAGTTGGTAGTTTATTCGGTGATGTAAAGTTGTCAGTTGTTAATTTGGCTTACTGTACTTTCTTTGATGACAGATCCCAATGAGACAATTTATTTTAGCGCTGAGGATCGTTGTTGAAGCTTTAGCTTTAAACTTAGCAGTATCATCGTCATTCGTGCATTAACACTTTAAAGAAAAAACACCGTCAAGGCAATTCATTTTTCAGGCTAAAGTTGTCAAGCCACACACACAGGGCCTGCGTGCGTCGACTCGCATTCTTAGCCGTGTTCCTTCCGATGCAAATGGTCGAGTCTTGGGCCATAAATCCGCCACCGTCCCCGGCGGTTTATCAGACGTGCTCGATTCTACCTTACACCTACTTTTATATGGTGATAATATGCTTACACTTATTTATGGCGCTGATGATACTTTGAGAGTGTTAGAATAAAGTGGAATGCATAGTGAACCTTTTTCAGGAAACATATTTATAGCATACTTCAGGAATGCCTATTTTTAAGTACTAGCCAGAAAACTCAATGTCCGCTTCGATACATACGGAACGAGCCGAAGAAGGATCAAATGAGAATAGCAAGCCAAAAGCCAATCCACAAAATTGAGCTACAAAGGACGATCGTTTTTTACTCTATTTCTCAAAACCATAACCTCTTTTATCTGTCCAAGATCGATGAAAAAGCAACAAAGACGTAGACCACGTCGATTGTCTAAAGCTCAATAAAGTAACAAAACAGAATCAATTTGGAGCACAATGCATCAATGCAGTGCTCAATCACAAAGGAAGTGATGACAGACAACTGAGTAAAAAAACCTAATACGCCATTTTGACGTCAGAAAGAGTTCATGTTGGCGATCTGTCAAAGTGGTCAAACAGTTTAAGGGAAGTATCTGTCGGAGTTTCGTGGGATTCGTCCCGGTTTCAAGGAGAGGACGATTTAGGAAGAATTCAGTTTTTATTGTATTGCTTTTTTGCGTTGGAAGGACTCCCACAACGTGGACTGGCGACCTTGTGAAGGCCGTAGGAACCCGTTGGATGCGAGAAGCATAGACTCGGTCGAAGTAGAGGTGCTTGGGGGAGGCCTATGACCAGCAGTGGACGTCTTTCGGCCGAAATGATGATGATGTATTTCTAATATTTCTATTCTGCCTGAAAAACCATTTGCTTAACCTGAACTAAAGTTAGGTTTCTTAGACAACGTCTATTTAAAGAAAAGGTTTATGCTAATCAGGCCATTAAAACATCCGTTTTTCTGTTATATTTACCCGCAGTGCCCCTCAATGTCAGTAATTTTGTTATAGTATACCGCACTGAACTTCCGCAATAGAGCATAAGGCTAAAATGATAAATTCAACCTATTAATTAAACGTTTAAATCATGTCCAAAGTCTTCGGTTGTAGGTGGTGACCCTACGAAAATCGCGAATCGTCGGGAAACATTTATTAGGCCGACGTTTAAGCGGGAAAATTCAAATTTCGTATTCGAACGCGCGAGCAATACCAACTGAACGAACAAAAAGACGTTCGGAAAGCTTCTACGGCGGGACGGCGGTTTTTCTTTTTACGTCATCTATAGTCTGTCTAGTTTGACGCGACGAGTTTCGTTTCGTTTCGAAAAAAGATGATAAACGACGCGAATGATTGAACAGTTGGACGCGAGTTTCAAAAAGATTCCTACTATCCGTTTATTACGTGCTCTTCAGCTGTCATCGCATCTATCGGAATTAAAACGGCCAAATGAAAATTATTATTTTAACGTATTGCACGGGACAAACATTTGTGATTCATAAATATTCACATTTCGGCAAATGCTTTTACAGTAACAGTTTGATTGACAATGAACGTCGCGATCATCAATCTCGTGTCATATCGAACGCGCGGCGTGAAAATGGTAAAAATTAATAAGCGCGGACAAACGCGGAATGTACAACTTTATATTTCTATTATTGTGTAGGTGTTAGGGTTGAGTTTGGCTTGGTAATTTGTTTTAGGAGTATATTTTAACGGCAAACACTGACATGGAACTTGTCCATGCACTTTTGACGTGATACGTCGGTGGCGTTCGGATAAACATAGCGATGAATCGTGATCATTTCGATTATTACTTTTTCGTCGCTGTCAGTTCGTGTTTGGGAACTTTACGCGCGGAGATTCTGTCAGTATTAAATAGTAGATAGTTTTTAATGAACCGTGTAACAGACGTGATTAACGTTGAATGAAGGATATTTGTGGTACGCCGGCGTCGGGCGAATTTAAGACTCGGGATTGACGGTGCGATATCAGTTTTTTGTTCTCTTTTCATCACAGGACTAGGTTTAATGAAAAGCTTTTAGAATTTTCTTTTCGAGTTAAAAATGGTACGCTACTTCTTTATGTCACTGTCTGTCCACGAGACAGACTTTGTTATCTCTTATTGAAAATTTTAAGCTTTCAACCAAATCATAATTAGCAACCTGTCATGCAATTTCAGCGATACTTTTTATTGACAAATCCAATTATCGTTTCGAAACACGACACAGACAAGCCGAATGCAAACTGCATAGTTCTCGGTTTGAGTCGACAACGAAATGAAGCAATTATAAGTTGTGGGAGCTCATTTATTGCCTGTCTATCGTTCGCGTTATAAAACCGAATGGAAAACTAAGTTTCGCCTGTTGTGGTCTCGACTCCGTGTTATTGGGGTGTCGCTGTTTTGATTTCGATGATAAGTTCGCTCTGTACGTGGGGAAGGTATTGGATACCGATTGTTGAAGGTTGATTGGGTTCGGGTATAGCACGTGAGGGTTTACTGAAGCGGGACTTTTGATTGGAGTTTAGTGTCAGTTGTGTGGTTTAAAACTTTATGGTTTTGATAGATGATGTCAAAGTATTTGAAAATAGTAAATTATCTTGAAATTGGGCTCCTCTCGAAAGATTCCGAGCAGTAAAAATGCACTAATAATTTTGTTAGATACCTTTTCGCCAAATAATTTCAAATAACGAACGGTCCCACTACTACCAACATAACATCGCATGCTACCAACCTCACGCGACTTGAAAATAACCCGCCAATTACGTACAGACGTCATTCGGGATTAAAAGAAAAATATCAAGTGAAACGTGTTTCTTCCGTGGCAGAGGCAGTAGATCACGTGGGGTGTGCGATATCTAGCCTAGATTATTTTGAGTAACGGCCCGCCGTCGGGGTGGTCGGAAAAAATGCATACCATGGATAAAATATCGCTTCGTGTTGCAATTAAAATTGTTTGTTTCAAGAACGTTGGTAAGGGAGTGTTTTCTTTTTATAGGTATATGTCTGCATTGAAACTATTTTTGAATGAAAAGGTAGGTATTATAAAATGATTTAATTTCTATTACATTTTTAGATTACCGATGTCGTGAGAAAATCAAGAACTATATAAGAAATAAAAATGTTTTATAATAAAGCTAAATATAATCCAGAAAAACGTATTTTTTATCTAAAAATAAAACCAACAGTTATTTTTGACAGTTTTTCCCAGTTCTAGTTGCTAAAGCAGGCACTAGTTTCCAGAAACAGACACAAATCTTATGTCTGTCTGAAAAAAGTGGGTTGTATAAAAAAAACTAAAACAAATCACTACAATCAGTACAAAACAGAATTTACCGCCTTCGTGCAGTATGCGGTGAACAGCTGATCGCGAAGGCTCTGCATTCTACCCCCGAAGAGGCGATAATTATTTTAATTTATAGTTACATATCGCTCGCTTCTATCACATTTATTTTTCAAGAATTTCTACCTTTTCGTGCGATAAGGTGTTGGGTTTAAATTGGGGGTAGAAATAGAAATAAAGAGAAATGCTAACTCATCGCGGATACATTTTCAACCCCTTTTCTGTGTTGACTTTTAGATTGCAAGTTTATTAGAAGCTGATATCTGCTGGACGAATACTTTACCGACAGATCAGTTACTTTTTGAATTTATTTGAGTTTGTTTTCTATTTCTAGCATTAAAATTATTGATGGAAATCAATCCATAAAGAATTTTACAATAAAAAAATGAGATGGCTACATCGATACTATTTAAATCTAAAAACAAACAATTTTCCCAACAAGACTTTTCTTCGCAAATCTATTCTAGTCTTAATCGAACAAAGTCGGAAGCTGGTGCAATTCAAGCATGTTCCGATGTCTTCCTTAAGTGTTCCGTCTCTGAATCACGTCTTACTTAATCGGAACACGTTCCGATTCGCCGGAACGAGCCGGAGATTGACGAAATTGTGTCTGTCACAATGATCCTATGGTACCTCGATACGTCAAACTTCTAGAACTGAGCTTCGGAAAAATCTAAGGCGGGAAATCTGTTTGACAGATTTTTTTCTGAGTGTTGGCAGTTCTTACTTTGAACTGTCAAAGTGATGCGATAGACTGAATACGATCAAGTTAAAATTTCGTAGTTGAAAATCGACGTTAATTACTAAAAGCTCCTTTTTTTTAATTGACTTCACAGTATGAACTCGTATGGGCTGTCTAAAGAACATAATTTGATAATACGAAGACATAGAAAAACAAAAAGGAGCTAAAATTCGATATTAGCCATTAGTAGATTCGGAGTTTTCTAATTAGACTAAGCACACAAACGAAATAAAGCATTAAGGAGTTGTGCAAATAGAATGGAAGAAGGGGGAATGAGTGCAGATGTAATGTTACTGGAAACGGGCACTGTATGACGATAAAACTTAACGCGAAGGTTTGCTAATAGAGGCTTTAAGAGTTTCCTTTTGTTTTTAAGTTTTGTAAAATTTTATTAGAAAAATAAAGAATATTTCATTAAAAAATGGTTGAATCCTTATTAACGGCATTTCACCCGAAAACCGTATGTCCATTCACAAAATCTTTCACAACACTATTTGCCACAAAAATCACAATTCAACTTTTAAACCTCGAACAATGCGATCCAAAATTCAAACTGCGCTCCCTCTCTATTTTCAATCGCGCTTACAATAAGCCCCGAACATCCAGTGTTGCCATACCTCGCTGTCCGCCCGTATGCAGGCTTCGTAAGCAAATAATATGACAAGATAAAGAGAATGGAAAACGATATTTTGTTTTGTACTCGACAAATATCGTTAATTCTCTTGTCTATTAGGGGCAGACTATAACTATACTGAATTAGTAGTTCATAAAAAGAAACTAGATCGAAGTGAAAATGCGTCTAAGCCCGATTTTTATCTGAGATTTATTTAGATGAGTCTTTTATTTTGTCGAAGAATATTCTTAGCATAACATAGCAAGATCAGCCTATAATGTTTCCTCTGCTGAGACACAGGCCTCCTCTCTGTAAGAGGGAGGGGGCCAGGCCATAATCCACCACGCAGGCCCAGTGCGGGTTGGTGGATCAGAAGAAGATTCTTGAACAGAGATAGAGATGTTTTATTTTTAGCAATTCTATGATGTATTTCAGCTACATATTTCTCACTGCTATCAATTTAAGCCAGTAACGAGAATTTTATTGAAAAGGGAAGACCTAACCATTTCGACGAAACCATTACATATAATTACGGCTTACAACTGATACAAGACAATATAAACCTTGCCAGTCAACCTGCGGCCATTACAGTAATCAAGGAAGTTAACTTAACCTATTTATATCGTAAGATCGTCACCTGCACCATTGTGCGCGCAAGGACGGCCGACAATGCACAGAATCGTTACCATTGTTGTAATAATGCAGCTAATTGTGCTGAATTGTTGCTCATATCACTACATACGACAGTTAGACACTGATGGCAAGAAATTACAGCCGTAAAACGACGACGTATTGATTGTGTACATCAGTAGATACGGCTTTTTGAATTGCGGAGACATGACGTTAGTAGTCCAAGACCACCGAGTGGATTAGAGAAAAATGTCGTAAATAATATTGTACTTTTTTAAGATGGCAACATAAAGTTTTTACCAATTAAGGTGTCGGAGTTTTTGGCGGGATTTCTTCGAGTGAAGTTCAGTGGCTGTTTTAATTATTCGCAAATTGATTCCTAGTGGATATTGTGATGTAAAATTGGTGTAGTTTTGTATCTCAAGTGTCTGCGCAACTGGACAATATGTGGAATCATTGAAACAGGCGCAATCTCGGTAAAACGGAGCTGAGAATTTTATTGTGGTTTTGGCCGCCTCAGCGAAGTTTACTGAGAAGGCTGACTCGATACATTTGCTGCCAAATACTTCAAAGTCGTTAGAATGGGTTGCACCCGCATTCTAATGACAATTACGTAAGAAAACAAAAATGTTTAGTGACTACGACTGAAGGACATGTATCCATGGTCATGAATAAATTAAAAAAAAAAAAAAAAAAAAAAAAAAACCAATTAAGGACAAGAAAAATGATTCCATATTAGTACGAAGAATAAAGAATGCGGTCATAGATTAAAATAATAAAATTGTAGCACAGATACTAAAGTCTAATATTGTAAGAAATATTTATATTATCGCATAGCTCATGGGCCGGTCTCGTTTTTACGCAAATACCGCCATCTGGCGGCGCTCGACGCGTAATTATAAATAAAATTGACATTAATTACGAGTCTCCATGTTTTTTCAAAGTGGGTTAGTAATTTCTAGAAAATAATTCCTTTTAATATGAGAAGAGGTAAACGCGTGTAATGAAACGCAGTTATTAAATGTTGATGCAATTATTATAATTTAACAAGATAGAGATTAATGTCGGAGAGTAGCGAGCTATGCAGTGCAGACACTTGAAGCATTCGAACACGAATAGCCCGGAGTTAAAGATCTGTTCAGGGTTTTTTTTTATCTTAAACAAATATTGACGATTCCACCACGTGACTGGTTTTTTATAGTAATATCTACTTGGGAAAATCCTTTTATGCAATCTTATAAATCTTATCTTAACTTAAAGGAAATACCTTATTATGTGCGGAAAAATGCATGTAGGTAATGCGAGCGTTCGGATACATTGACAACAAAAACATAAATCACAAACAATGAAACGTCATTCATTTAATTTGTTTCGCGCGCTTTATTTTTAGTTCCAAGTTTAAATGCCCGTCTACATCTTAGTCTATGGTTGGGAAGGAATTATAGACAGGTTTGCTAAAGAGCGGCGTCTTTGGTACTATTTTGTGCCATAATTATGTACTTTGAGCGTTTTAACGAACTACCAATGAGCGTGTTTTGTTTAATCTTTGTTTATATGAATTACACTTTTTTGTGATAATTACTGAAGTCTGAGGTGTAGTTTAACCAAGTAAGGTAATAACCTAGAAGGCAGTTTAGGCCTTATGAATTATAAAGAACGCGTTCAATGCACCAATGTTTGCTTCTCATTTTGAAACGTAACAAAGATCAAACACTCAAACATGGAGGACAGAGGGAGTCCTCCAAACAATACATCCATACTTTATAACTAAATGAATGTACGAAAACGTACTTAGGAGGCCCCCATCCCATCATACGTAGAGACACATTAAAAAATCAATAGCAAAACTGCACGCTCACAATTAAGAAGTCCTCTGAGTCGAAACATCCCTCAAACGTCATGACACCCTTACACTACAAACAAAACATTGGCACACATGCAAAAATTACGATACATTCTTTTTAAAAGGAAATAAGGTGGAATATTGAGTGGCAGATGCTAAAAAAACGGCAAACTAAAGAGTTATCCGGCCAGCAAAAATGTACGCTTAGCGGCGAAGCTAAGGGAGGTAGGGGCAATTTGGGCAATATGCAAAAGTTGGGCGGTGGGTGGTGGGGAGTGTCGTGATTAGGCCGTGTGTGTCGATGCGCATCTTATGCCCGCATTACCCTTTCGTTTTCCTTCCGATAGCTGCCTTTGTGGGCCCCTTCAGCTATCTGTGCAGTCGAGATCATACGATACCAATTTTCTTTTGACGATTTTTTTCGAGAGCCATCGATTAAGAGCGGATTTTTTTCGTAAAGACTTTGTGATATTGAATTTTTGATTTATTTTAATGGATAGGCGGCGGTGGTTTGTTTGTTGAGATGGCTGGACGGTTTTATGAGTACTTTTGGCTTCACTCAAGTGCCCATATTACTTTGAGTTAAAAGTTATTCTGATCTCTCTTCACTTGACGTCACAACAACTGACTAATTTATTGGAACAATGATAATAATATATATTCCATGTAGCTATTATTTAGGCATGTCCCCGGAACTGTCATTTGCTATTAACACTTAATCAATGCGATACGAATGGGTGAAGTTTTCCCTCATAACGTGTCAGTGAATGTAACCGATCTGTAGCGACAAATGCTCGCAGGTTCCTTTCGATACCCGAATCAAGCCATTAGTGCAGTGAGCCGTCACCACTACTTACTTAACTTACATCAAAAGTTAGTTCAAAACTGACACAATCGACTAAAATGTTACACCCATTAGGAAAATCGACTACACTCGCTGGGGTGAACTCGTTAACACACTTTCCAAGTTTCTCATCGAAAACTACCCCCGTTTAGACTACCAAATACGTTGAGGACAAACTAATAAACGTGAATGTTTAATATTCCGAATCTTCCCCCCGCCGGTTTCAATACGAGTTTAAGTAATATCGAATTCTGCCATCGCATTTTCACGTACAACGCAGTAAAGGGATCCTTGTGTTACGCCATTCTTCGCGGCTGTACGCCAACAGACGTTATGGACTATTCCGAAGAGTGATTTCCCTTGAAACCAATGTAGCATATAAATACCATTATTCTGAAACAATTCACGCTTTGGACCCGTTCCGTTGTTTTGGATTGAATGAGGGTATTCAATAAGACGCTTGTGTACGTACAGACAACTTTTGAGATTTCTCATATTTTGAAGTGAAACTTATTTAGGGAACTGATGTATTCAGAAAGTTGAAGGGGTTTCGATTTTTGGTTATGTGTCGATGCTAGGGTACTGTTTCATATGTGGAAAATCCTTTACATATGTCTGAATCGTTACGTGTCAAAAAATTCCATTACACATTACTATTTGTAACTACGGCTGCAACGACATCAAAAGTATCTTCACATTTAACCCTTCAACAAAAACCAAACGACCCACAACAGAAAAAAATCAAAACAAACCGAACCACGAAACCAATATCGCCAAAAATTTCACTGCAAAACTTTCAAGAGCATCCATCAGTTCGGATACTTACTACCCCTCCCCCCTCTCCGCTCACACACACAACCGTCTAATGAAATCAGACATGCCAACGCAATTGTAGATTCAATTAGTACAGAGCAGTTACCATTCTTATCGGAACGAGACGATTTCACGAACGAATTAATCCGAAAACATACGATTTCTATCTTCCCCAGTCTCCCCCGTCTTCGGTACCTATCTGTCTATCTATCGATATGACGTCATTGTATTTGCCAAGTGTAATTAAGTACATGTGGACTGAGAGAGTGATAAGTAATGGAGTTTAAAATGTACCAAGTTTTGCCAAGATGTGTATTTATTGAAGATTGTCAAGTTACGACTGTTTTTGAGCTTTTGAAACGTCTGTGTGTGAGGCTGTAACATTTGAAGATGAAAGAAGATTAAAGAGAGTTCGCGTTGTATTGAAGTTATTTTAATATTGTTTTGTAAAAGTTCTGCCTCTGATTGATTCGATATCAGAATTGTTAAGACTGAATGAAAATCTAGTATCAACTAAAAGTTAGAAACGATATAATTCAATAGAACCATAGACATTTAATCAATTCGCTACATCAAATTCACTTGATTAAAACTAAAGTGACAAGCCATTGACAATTGTAGAGACACCCAGACACATTCGATTATCAAAAATTAAGCTATAACCGTAAACAATTACCGAAATCGAATTATTCAATCGGAATAAATTAAACTGAATCGGAATAAATCACATTGAGGAATTAAAATGCGATACTCGATAATTCAATAGACAACGCTGTAGAGGGTCCAATCACAACAGACGATACGAATCATCGATAAAATAGTAATAGAGAGGGGACGAAAAAATAGGGTATTTTTTTATTATCGTTTATTGATCACTCACGCCTCTGTATTGAGAGCTATTGATAGATTGATATTAATGCCCGGGTTCCGTGGGGTGGCGTTTTTTTATTACAGACCTCGTTGACGGAACCACAATTGGATATTGTGTGTAATTCTTTTGCACACAATGGTTTTATTTTTTTATCGTTTTGTGTCGGTTGATTATTGGCGTTTTTATTTTTATGTTTGCGTTTTTTTTTTCATTGATTGTTTGTTTACAAACGTTGGTAACGGGCGGATATTGTGTTTGCACGGATTTGTGTGGTGAGTGATCTAATTGGGTCAGGTTGTGTTTGACTTTAAAAATAACAGCTCCTTTGTGAGTCAACCCCTCGAGAACTGCTGTTACTATCCACTTCATATTTCAACAAAGAAAATGTCTTGCATTTTAAAATACTCTTCAAGCCGTTCCAATTTCAACGAAGCCTCAGGATCCAATTTACCAGATCAGACACAAGACACAAGCAAGTTCATAGACAATATAGATTCAAACAATGGCGTTCCATATTCGTGCTCACACTTCAATATGCGAAATTGACACCGCAATATTACAAACAGAAATAAGATTGCCTGAAGGCAACCCCGCACCCCCGTGTGGGGGGACACTTTATTATACGAAATGTCTTCGCGATTGAAACCAATTGTTAATTGAGCTATATCTATGAAAATTGCGTCTGTGCGTCGCCGATTCTTATCGGAATTTGTCGTTAAATTTATTATACAACGGCTTTTCGGTTTTCTATGTGAAATGGAACGTTTATTGAGGCTTCGGATTTAAGTATTAATAAGACGTCGATTTTACGGCTGAGAAATTAATTACAAGTAATATTTAATTCAAAAGCGACAGACTAAGGCCGAATAAAAATAAATCATTGTCACACTAAAAATAAACACAAGATATTTCCTGAACTCTATGGTTAATCCAACACTGGCACGAATGACAAAACACATACGCAAATTCACTAGTTTGAATTTAGAACATCGAAATGTTGGCGGCAAAACAATTATTTTAATATACAAAATAGGAAAGCCCGACAATAGTTAGACAAATGAATAAATCCAAATGGAAATTTCCCTATTCGTGAACAATAGTTAGATTTGGAGGCTGTATCTCGTACAGACAGATTGATTGGGCCCTTCCTACAGATGCGGAGGTGAGGATGTGGTTACATTGTTTTATGATATATAAAATACTTAGTTCTGAGAAGTCTTGCTCGCTGTTATTGTCTGGCGCGGGTCTAAATAGTGTTGTCTCGAATGATGTTTTTAGAAGGGGTGGCACAGTACCTACCTATATTCAGAACAGTATTGGAGCAGAATGATCGTGGAAAGTAGCAATTTGTTATTTATGTTTATTGTCCAATACAGCGATAACACGAAGTAGCCCAACATGAAACCAGTATATCATCGAAATCTCGCGTCTGTCACCCAGGCGGCCATACATCCAACCTGCCGACAATATCTCTAGCAAAATCTCAAGTTTCGACATAAATAATCACATTGCGTTCACATAAATTTTGGATCTCTCTCCATATTTTGTTACCTGCGCCGTTTGTTACGATTTTATTATGAAAATGAATGGCAGGCGAGAGCGGGCGACGGGCGTCCGTGGTGGAGGGTGGGATACGATCAAAAGGGTTCCTAATTCGTACATTCGGCAACGGTGCACACTATAGCAACTATGAGTTTTATGGCCCGAATCTTTTATGGGATAATCAAATTTTGTATTATTAATGCTTTTAATTCGCAGACGGGAATTGATTCTGTGGCGTTTAGTTTCTGCGGCTGCTCTTGTTTTGTTTTCAATTTAAAATATTAAGCACTTGTTATGATTTCGGGTGATTCATACATGCATCAAATCAAGTGTCTACTTCAGTTTTGAGAGATTTAAATTGGCACTCTCGAAGTTTTTTGGACCAAATTCATTTTCAACAGTGCAGAACCAAAAACAAACTTAATTCTCATACAGACTAAACATTTATGCATATCAATCTCATATTCGTTGTAGTTAGTTCAGAATTCTCGTGTAAGTTCGCCAAAGTTCGGGCTTCCTCAAACATCGTTTAAGCGAAGAATAACACGCGAATAAAATACTTAGTATGTAGGTAGGTATGATGGAAGGTGTTGCTCTTACACAAGACGTTTCCTTTTCCCCCCAAAAATAAGCAAACCAACACACAAACCGCCATTATTATTTACGTAACAAACACATCCCTATCATTATTTTAATTGAATATGCTTTGACGTTAACTTATTTTTGACATTCTCCTTCTTCGGAATTAATTTGCGTGTTCTATGGTCCTCCGTACAGACGTCATACGTCTAAACCTTTGTTTTCATTATTTAGTATTCGCAAGAATTAATTGGAATTTACATTGTATAAAATACACGTGTAATTAGAAAACACGTTAAGTTTGACAAAGAAAATTCATGACGGAGTAGCACGTGCCAATGTTTTTTTTTTTTGTTTAGGTATGGCTTTTGTGCGCCAAGGAAGAATGAGCGTTCTATTATTTGAATTTCGTAAGTTGAACATTTGAATTTGGAAAATATGAGAGCTGTCTAATATAATTTTAATATCCGCCATCATATAAATTACGCGAAGGAAACTATCCCAACAGCCAGGCAATCTAACAGCATGTGAGCTCGAAAACAGGAAAGTATCTTTAACGCTCACGGTTCCGCATACATATCTAACATTAAATGTAATCGTGGAAACCTGTGAAAATATGTAAATTGATCCTTGGAGATGCCGGACCGACGGACTGAGTGAAATTTGAATATAAACTTTCCACCAGTACCGTATAAGCGTCATTTATTTTGGCCGCCCATAAAATATAATGATTTTTGACGTAGCTCTCGGCTATATTAATTTTGTGGGTTTATAGGGGTGGGTCTGATATATCGACAGGTATTTGTGTGTGTGTGTGTGGGGGCGCCTTAATTACGTCATTGACCTCTTCATTAGAATATAAGATACTGTGTCTATCCTGTAGGTATCTGTTTGTATAGGAATAGCTCCATTTTAATATCGTTATTTTGATGTAGCTTGTCTAATGGCGCCTGTACACTCTCGTCGAGGCACCGCGAGGAATGACGAGTGCGAGAGTGTACAGGGTCTCGACACTCGACCACTCGCGCGAGCGCTCTCGGCGTGACATGGCGAGAGTACTCGCGGAAGAGTGTACAGGGTACAGGCGCCATAAAATAATAGAGTCACCAAAGTGAGTTGAATCTCCCTTAGCGTGCATTTATGAACAGACCAAGGAGCTAGGTACTTAGACTCAATCAGTCTTGAAATACATGAAAAGAATACCGTCCTGAACAAAATATATCAATCTGTTTTCTGTGCACCTCTCATTCAACAACTTGGAAGTGATTGTGAAATAAAAAGACGTCGGCCACGACGGAGCAAACTTCATGACAGCACAATAATAGACAGAACGAATTAGAATTTTCCAAATAAGTTATGCCAATATGCAAACACAAAAACCCATCATATTAAAATATTCCAACGTCTAAATATGTGAAAAGGGAAAAAATCCGCAAAATGGACGCCACTCGTCTGAATAAGAGATCGAGAATATTTACATAAAAAACAAATAATACACGCCGAGACGGGATGCGCGCATAAAATTAAAATCGATGAGAAATTCTACCCTTCGAATTAAATATCATTGCCCTGTCTCACACACACAATACACACACACATCCGCACGCGTTAAGATCTAGATTAATGTTGAAGGGGCTTGTGAAGCGCCATCATTTAAAACCATAGTTGAATTCGCATTTAGAATCACTATTCCAAATTCAGAATCACTTTGCAATTCTAAACTTTATAACAAGCGGGTACTCGTACTAGATCTGTTTATGATTCCAATTTCAAATGTTAAAAACAAGCACATTCTTCCGTACCATAAAGAACAGATATTTAAAAAAAAATGCGCTATTTCAATGGGGTGTAGGTTAAAATATCGGTCCGCGCTTATTTGCATACTAACTAAAATAATTTATTATTTTTTCTCGGAGGGTCGCGGTCTACGTGGGGTGAGATTGTATACAATGAGAATAACTAGAAACTGAGTGTTATTGGCCCGATCACAGCGCGTCGGAACATTTTAAATAACGTTCATCGGAATCGCCGTTTGAAGTTGAATTTCAAATAAAGATGATATACGGGCGGTGTAGTTCCAAACAAATATCAAATTAAACACACACGGAAATGCAATATTCGACGTCAAAACACGGGATGCTTAAAAGTTTGAATCAAAGCGGTTCGGAAATCAAAGTACTGTTGGCAAAAGGATGAGTGGAGATCGCGGTTCGCAACGCATCCTTACAACGTAGCGTATGATTGCGCGAAACAAAGGCCCGAACAACTTTCAGAGCGAGCTCGTTGCGTCGGGAAAAAGTTTGCCGACTACGCCGTGTGTCACGTGCTGGCCGTGCCATCGAACCATTTGATTTTAGAATGTTTGTTTCCAAATTCAAAACCCTAATGATGGCTACTTTTGCTTTTGATACTCGAGGTTTAAATTCAGAAAACTTTCATATTTAAAGTCATTTTAAAGTCTTCCAATTTTTCGATTTTTTTTTGTTTCAAAGATGCGTTTCCGTGTATTTAGAAATAAATAGTTACAGAATAACAAGTTACTAACTAGTCGGAGTGTAATTTATATAATCACAATCTAAACAAAATTTGTAGAGCCTCCTACATACTTTAGTATACTAAACTGGATTTTTTCCTTGAAGTCTGATCTGAGAGTAATAACTGAAGCCACGTCAAAACTTTTCCAGCCGAGTTCATATTTTCTAAGTTTTCTTTCGATCAAGCATTGCCAACTACAAATCAATTCAAAAAGTTTATATTAGGAACATTTTAATACTTGTTTCTGTTGACGCTGCAAGTCTGCGAATCAAATTATCCGTATCAAAGGGAATAATTTTAAATATCTACACACAGGCATGGCTAGTCCTGCCAGACGGCCACCCCGAAAGATTTATACATTTTATACACCCCGTTCCACGATACTGTTCAAATTCTACGATTCACTGATGCATTATATGTTTCCCCGTTTTTTTGGCGTCTACCCACGCTTTTGTTTTGGACGACTCGTTATTAATTGTAAATTTCTGATACGCAATTGGTGTTCCTAATATCTTATTGGGATGGAGAGTTTTTCTTGCGTGAAGCAATGGAGTTTTGTTCCTGTTTCATTGAAATGGACATTACTTTTAGACAGGGGGACTTTTTGCATGAAAACGCGAAGGTGTTTGAGAAAAATGAGTAAATCGTCCAGGTAAAATAAATTGTTCTTTGTAAAGACGTTTCGTTACTGTTGCTTTTCGGAGATCGGAAATTAGGGGACTTCGTATTTGAACCTTGATTAGTTATCGCAGTTTTTTTCTCAGTTGTGCGACAAAAGGTGGAGGTATTCATATGCAAATGTTATACAAAATATGGAGGTAACCCGACGTTAGATCGACAGGAATCTTTACAAATATTAATGGCAGGGAAGTTTTTAAATTACACGGTGCTTAGTTATAACTTTAATGGGTTACTGTATTGTGTTTCTTTAGTCACTGTGACACTAAGAAACACAATTCTTAGCCTACTACCGCCTAGCACAAGAAGGGTTATGTTATGTGGAATTGTTTTACGTATGGGTTTCTTTTAAAATAGTTAATTAATGAATTTCAATCATAGTTTCTATCTTCGGTAAATGAATGTGTTGAACTTCTTTTGGAGGTCTATGTCGACTTTTACTAACATAATAATATGATGAACAACATTACCAATTGTCAACATAAGCATACATAGTACTACCAAAACAAAACCGACAAGGGGAGATGCACAGTGCAAAGATATCGGACAGGAAAAGGGGTTGATTTTGATTGAATATCTGTTATTAAGACCCTCCGTACCCACACAGACGCAGATATAAAATAATATACACATTAAGTTTATAAATATGCATGAGTTTCGTTAAAACTTGTGAGTGTGCGCCGAATTTATAATTGTCTATGTGTGAGTGTATTGATTGTAATAAATTGTGCTCATTGTATGAATGCTAAGCTTGGCACGAAGTTTTAATTTTTTGAATATAGAATTAGAGTATTGGAAATAGACAATTTAGGAGTGTTCTATTTTTGAAATCGGTTTTGAAGAAAAAGTTGTTCTATTCTAAAACATAGATTTCTTTTTAGGGTTGTCACCTGAAATCGATTAAGGCCTGATTTTTCAATAGTCACTAAATTTATCAAAGGAATACATATTGTGGTTTGACAGCTTTTGTGTAGAAAATATGTCAAACAGTAATTTATTCTGCAAATAAAAGTTATCTTACTATTGAAAAATCTGTCCTAAGACAGTTAAAAAAGTTCCGACACTGCTAACGAAAATGCTTCACGATTCTCGAATATTCTCAAGACAAGTATTCCTTACATATATTATGTATAATACAAAATACGAGTTTATTATGAGCGTTGATATCCGTCGTTGGATGATGACACTGAATAATTAATGGCGGTCGAATTGTGCGGTTTCCTCCGAAATCTTATTGTTTTGCAGTTTTTTTGTTCCACTTCCAGAATTAATTTACTTTTCAGTTGCCAGCGATCGTACGCAGATATTTAATGATGTAGGTACGTTTTGTTTTGATTACACAGAGTTTGTAAGGTTTTGGGCCACGGTTTTGAGATTTTGGCACTGATCGGATGGTGATGTTATCATAATTACTTCTGCGAAAATGTGATAGGATATTTCAAATTTAATTTTTATCATCTCGGTTTTCATGGATTATTAACATCCTTAAATAAGATTCTTTGAATTCCAATTCAGCATATTCACGTCCCTAACAACTGTAGGTACAGATAATTAAACATATTTTAATATACCAAGTTGACATCGAGACGTGTTCAAGAACGTACAACAAAATTGGCAAGATGGCCGTCAGAGGGCGCCTCTTGTCAGCCATCATTAAGGAGCTGTCAATGTCAACTGTCAGCTGAAGCGAAGACGTCGCGGCGATCGGACGTCTAATGACAAGAATTATATTAATTCTTGGTGATGCATCGACTTGGGGTGCGGTATTTTTAGTTCTGTTCTATCTTGGGATGATTTGTTTGAGATTTTCGGCGCTCAATCTCTTTCACTCTTATCGAATCATTAGGAGGGCGCATTTGTATCCATATTTATTTTAGCTTTTTAATAGGGTAGATACAGAAAAATAAATCCTTTCTTTTATTAAACATTTGAAAAGGTAATAAAACCACCACATATCAATATTACAACAATTAAAATAAAAGCTTTTGATCTAGAAATTAATAACGAAGCGGACATTTTGGACGCGTTCCAGATTATTTCTAAATGAACGGTCCTTTTTTTAAGTTCGATATGAATATTCGTTTGCATGCGTGTCGCCCTGCGGATAAAATACGAGGACATTGGACAAGTTAGGAGAGCAAGCGGGGTTGACTGATAGATCAATGATTGACGTGAATGATTCACATTATTTTCATTTCCCGTTTTTCTTAGTAGCAGCCCGGAGTCTGGGTTTATGCCCGGTTGATGGCAACAGGCTCGCCCCCATAACATGGGACTTCAACATAACTGGCGAAATGTGGGTGTACTATAGGTACACTTCTGCCTAACCCTGCGGGGATTACAGGCGTGATGTCATGTTATGTGCAATTTTAATTGGAAAAGTAGGTTTCAATTTAGGAAGTAAAGGAAAGGAATCTCTTGTAACCAATTGAAATTATTTATCAATAAAAAAGCATGGTAAAAAGAATTAATAATGACGAGGTTTGAACTCGAGCCCTAGAAACACATATTATCATTACACTTTTTAAATAAGATAGAGATTCATTGTCATAATAGGTAATTTTCTGTATCACGAACTCGGACACATCAAATCACTACCTATTCCAAATTCGAAAACTGTCATCAAAAACCGCCATCGCTCATCACTCAACACGGCATAAGAAAGTCCCGTTTTTAACTGGGTTGTTCACCTTTCTGTATCGAAAGGGTTAATTCTATGCGAGAGGGTTCCGCATGTCCGTCTGAGGTGCGTACTATATGTTTTTATTGTTTTTTGAGGGTTGGATGCTACTGTCGTCTGCTTTTGTTTTTATTTGCAATATTATGAATCATTTTGGGATATTCTGTTGATCGTTTCGGGTTTTTGTGGTAAGTGGGGTAGTGAGGTTGGAGAAAAAAGGTTTTTGGAGTTGCGCGAAAGGGTTACTGGTTCTGTTTTTTTTTTTGTAATCGGGCCTTAAGTATATTCGTTATATAGGTAATTTTGGGGCATAGATAAGGTATTGGCATGTTTCGGGTTTAGTTTTCTTAATGTTGGCTGTAATACCGACGCCATCTTTGAAATTACGCGCCAAAAATTAGCACCATAATGTCTTTCAACCGTATTGCGAGTTTGCGACTTTTAGTCAAATGGGACTGCCCCAATAGTAACACCCCAGGGCGCAGTTTTAATTTGTATGTATGCAACTATAATGTATAATCCTTGTATATAGTGGGATCGAAAAGGGTGGGTTCTCTCGGGACCAAATTTGAGATGGGGATCAAAAATCGCGATTGAACCCTATCGAAAACTTACGTGTCTTGGTGTATATGTGAGTGTGTGTGTGTGTGTCAGGGGTGACAGATTAGGGGGTGATTCTTTGGACATCGTTCTGATGGTATTGGATTCTGATCGGTTATCGTGTACTTTTAGTAATTATTGTGAATCCTAGGGTTTTTCACAGTTCGCTTATTTTGAGAGGCAAAAGGAGTATGTAAGGATCGTGGCAGGTGGCGTTCTGTACCTACTGCCTACCTCCAGGGAAAGAAGGCGTGCGTTTATGTAAACTGCATTCGCGATTCATTTGCCAAAAATGTAAACAAATATGAGTTTATGGAAAAATAACTTTAAATCCTACACAATAAAGTTCAGTGTAATACGCTACAACTTTAAACATTTTTATAACTTTTTCAATGGTGCTAGTCACTCTGAAATCAAATTAATTACCATAGAAATAAAGTTGATATTTGTTTAACTTGAAATAATATTTATTTGAAACATAATTTTGAAAAGACTTCATGTAAGTATGTATATATTTTTACGATGATCTCAAGTACCTAAGTATCAAGTTTTGTCGAAGAGCTTTTTCCTTATAAATAATATAATCGTCAAAATGATTGTTTCCCAGAAATTAATAGCTTTGTACGTAGTTATGTGTACTTTTAGATAATTTCCTTAAATTGTATGCTAATTATATGTGTTCATAACCTTACAATAACTCTTCAGTATATACGCCTATGTCTTAAGAAAAATATTACTGAATATTGAACTTGAAAAATAGAAATACAGCTTCTATGCGTGACGATATGTACCAACACAAATTATCAACCAAAGAAATATACTTATACGCAGTATTATCCAAATTGGTACAGCAATTTCCGAGAATATTATCTTCCACAGACGTATCTATTAAATTTTCGCAATTTTTATACATGGCGTATCTAAAGGGTTTCTTTTTGTAAGGCAATCAAACTGTCTATATCTAATTATAATCAGATATGTAGTGTGATTTTATATATTAAAGCTATCGGTAAATAATAAGGGGTGGTCAGGACCCAATCGATTGATCGCAAAGTCGCAATCAAAGGGTTGAAACGAAGGGTTAGTTTAAAATATTGCTGGGGGTTCGACTGATACTGTGTGTGTGTCTGTTTGTCTGTCTTTATTTGTGTAGAGATTTGGACTTAGAGAACGAAATTAAAAATTGGTATTTGTTATGTGAATGGCAGTGTTCAGTTTAGGGAATGAGCTACGTTGAATGGAAGCTCTTTATTTTTAGTTATTGGGATAAGTGTAATGTTTAATATATATTATTCATGATCTACTGACTCGGATTATAATTTAGTAAGTAAGTTAAAACTAGTTCCTACAAAACAATTATCTCCAAAAACAGGGCTTCCTCTCTCCTACCCTTTTTGCTGTGCCCTACAGGGTCCATAATGATCTTAATTACATATTAGTTACCACCTAAGTACACATTATGGTAAAGCAATAAAGAATTGAGTATTTAGTGGAGATAATTATGATCAGATTGGGAAGCTGAGTAACAATGTGACAGTAATACAAGAGAGTTTCTTTAAATTCTAGGTCTTGCGTTTGATCAGAGGGGCTTATCTCGTAATTTTAAGAACGTTCACAGTCTGATCTCAGTCTCAATCTGTCAAAAATACATCTAATTTCCCTAGACTTTTGACAAGTCTTTGACATTGATTGTCGCCGAGATGAGATTGCGACTAGGTTTTGAACGTTTTTAATTACGAGAATTGGCCTTCAGGATATTTGGCAGTGATTATACAAGCTTGCTTATATAGAAGATTGAATTATTAGATTAACTTTACAATATGTATTGGAAGAAAAGGGATGTGGCTCGAAAAGACTGAACATCAAAAAAAAAAAAAAAAAAAATTAAAAAATGTACTAAAGTTTCTATATTTATGTCTGTAATTTATTATGGTGTACATAATAAAGAGTATTCTATTCGATCACGTCCCAAATGCTCCTGCGGGATAATTGCGTCACACTAAAACCAGCAATGGCTTTCATTTTGACAGTTCAACAACATTCATTGCGTTATTTACGTTGTTGACAAATTTTTCGAACATATGAAGCAATGGATTAGCAATATCTCTCAAAATCATTCAGATTTTGATTGATAGTGGGTTATGCAATTAGGGCGCTCGTCTGAAGGCTCACTACCCGTAATTATGTTTCCTATAAGCCTCTCAATAACCTTTATACCTAGGGAAAACGAAGCTCTATCTACACACACAATGAGTGACTGCTAATTCCACATTATTACGTAGCTAAGCGTATTTGTGCAAAAACTTTTATATAATGTTTTGCGAAATGCACTTTTATTGTGCGGCGACATGCGATACTCAGGATCCAGGCGAACTATGATAACATTTTGAGCTCACCCCACTTACACACAGCAGTGACACCGTGTGTTAACTGGTAGAATTAAAGTTCGGGTTTTAGACACTGTGTTGGGTAGTTGGAAGACGGTTAGCGATCGTCGCGTGACGACCCCCATAGTATTTGACACGGCATCGCCCGTACTTTTCACACTCAAATTTTCGCGTTTAAAGGCTTGCTTTTTGGTGTGCAATTAGTGATTGTTATCTTGTTTTGTATTGTTACTTTTGTTCGTAACTAGGCACCGAGGTTTTAAGTGGCAATTTTTAAATATATTGCTGTAGTAATTGTGGCTTTGTAAGTAGGTAAGCGATTTAGGTGTCTG
Organism: Amphipoea oculea; assembly: GCA_945859645.1. Lineage (NCBI taxonomy): Eukaryota > Metazoa > Arthropoda > Insecta > Lepidoptera > Noctuidae > Amphipoea > Amphipoea oculea. Next base: position 1,365,470 of record OX243884.1, read on the forward strand.
TCTCAATTGTTAGCACTGTTCGATTTCTGGTTAAACAATTTGAGTTTTTATTTTCATTGAAATAAATCTATAATTTCTTTCGTTTTTGATAAAACTAGCTAATGTTCCTTTGAAATCTACATCAGCAACAATAATTACTATTACAGTACAACTAGTCATTAATAATAAAAAAAATGCACGAACAAAAAGTATGAATCATTTTACTAACCAAATCAATCAAAATGGCGAATTCTCGGCGCTTAGCAATCAATCCTTGGTATAACTTATGCATACGAAATAAATATTAATAGCACACAACCCTTTCTTACACCCCTCCACTACGTAGAATGTACCTACCCTCAGTTTTGCTAATAAATGTGTATAATTAATCATATAAATATGGGTTGGTTTGTGTTGTAAAAACTGTGAATAGAAAATTAGAAGCAGTAATAGGAATTTAACATGTTATTTCTAGGAAAGTTAGTTTTTCCATACATGTGTAAGGACGTTTCCAATAAACATAGGCCGATCCCAAGCCATAAAAGCCCATGTCATCATAATCGACAGCAAAATACTAAGAAAACTTAAACAGCAGTCGCTTCTAGTAATTAAAACCTTTTTTAAACTTCTACGTCGAAAAACCTCTTTTCTCAAGTTGACCTATAACTGGCAACCTAAACAACCCTTAAAAAAATATTTGACAGTTGAATGACAAGCAGCTTTTCTTTTCGTTTTTCAAACAATTTGGCGGGAGCTTAACCCGTTCACCGCATACTTAATTCCCTCATAATTGTAACTCGAGAATATTGATTTTCCATTATTATGCGCTGTCATTAATAATTTTAATTAATTACGTGTGTGTGGGTGGAGGGTGGCTCGTAAGGGGGGTGTGTTTATAGATTCTGTCCATTGTCGTAACATCGTGTGAGATGATTAATGCGCTCATCTTTTGGTGAGAAGACGCCTCATTGATTTTTGATGACTTTGTATATTTCTAGCCGGTGAAGGGTTAAACTTGCACGTACGAATATAAGGTTTGAATAATGAATTATTTGCAGAGCTGTTATGAATAGCTGGTAATGAAATACAATAAAAACCATTATTCAATTCGCAAGGAGGTTGTAACTCACTCTCAGACGCTCCATTTTCCAAAATGGCGTTTCGCGTGCAGTCGTTAAACGTCCGAGCATCGGATCATATCTAAGTCATTTTCAGTTTCCGAACCATAAAGTGTCAATAAAAATAATCGTTAAAAGCCCCATTTGAATATTTGCGCAGTTAAAAAAAATTAAATACGAAAGAAAAATTAATAACCCGTTCAAAGCTATTTATATTTGTTCCGTTTGTTCCACTTGAGATTATCGATTCTACGTTATTTTGTGACTTTATTACTCGCCTGTAGTTTTATTACGCAATTACTTTAAAAAGGGCAAACGTTTTTTTCATAAAATTCTACCGGATCGTAAATGGGTGTTACACACACCTACACTTTCTAAGTGTTTGCTTAGTCCTTTTATTATTTTAGTTAGTTTAACACTTTAATCTAGCTTGACATTTGATGGACTCATGTATAGTACATATTTTCACGTCAAATCATTTACCAAGAAATGACTAATTAACTGTGGTATAATACAGGTATACATACGTCACATTTGAATAAGTTATTTTGCAAAAGTAATTTTATTAGCAATAGCAAGGTACCTACCAACTTTGAATTTGTATTCAAAACTTTCGTGACCGTTCATGACACAATAGAATTTCTTTTCGAATTTCGAATCAAATGATTACGTCTGGAGACAACTATCTATTATACAGCCAATGACTGGTTAGTAACACGACCACGCGATTAGGTTTTATATATCTGTAGCAGACTAAACGCGACGCGATACGGCTCGCTCTACCTTCGTTCAATGTAGAAAGCTCTTTAGTAACGGCTACTCAAACGTTATCGTTAACAAGTGACAGTCGATAAGTCGCGTTTAAAAATGGTGCCTTTTTATAGTCACGCGACTTTTTAATCGTTTGACGTTCAAAGATTAACGCTATTAATGGTTGCTCGGTTCGAATATTGACAAATTTCTACTGGTAATCGAGTGGGTTTAATGGCAATTGTTTTGATATCTGTTGAATTGTTTCACTTTGATGTGTAACTGACAGTTGGCGCCAACGGATGACGTTCGTTTTTTTTTTAAATGTCAATAGCCAAAGAAATCGTTTGTTTTTTTTTGTAATTTATTTGTGTTATGAATGTTGGTAGTTCCGTTTCTTCTTACCCATTTTACTTGGAAATCATCAGGATTTATCTAAATTTAATTTTGTGTCTAGACAGGTCGTGTTGTTCTTACCTGAAACAAAAAAGGAGAATATTAATTTACGAGTTCAAAAACCGCTGGCAACACACAGATTAAATAAGCAATCAATCAGTTGCTATGTTAACTTTTATACCTAAAAAAACGAATTTATTATTAATACCTATTCTAAAGATCAAATTCTTTCTGTTTCTCTCATTATCTATAAAACAAAGTAATAAAATAGGTATCATCTATATCTGTATTTGAACATTAAGCCGCCATATTTAAATGTACAGAGTCGTGCCGGGCAAATCGGCAAACCATCTGGAAATGGGGAGGTTGGGGAGAATCGCACAATTTGTTACTAAATCATCGATAGTAGTTGAAAGGTTTCATAATGAGTCAGACATGCTTTTGGAGAATTTACAAGCTTTTTGTGCATTTGGGAAGTTTTACCCATTACAATTAAAAAGGCATGTATTTAGTCGAAACTAATAATTTCCAGTTTGCGCTACTAAAAATATCATTGAACACTAATATAATGACTGCGCCACCTTTTGTGAACGTCAAAAATCATTTTTTTTCTGCTGACCAACTATAAAAGTTCAGAGTTTTTAGAAAAAACAAAAATTAAATAGAAGCACAATAATTAAAAAAGATCCTCTTCGTTTGAAGTTCAAAAATTAGTTTGGGGCGTAGTTAAATATTTTTAAAAAACCTCGTGAATACTTGTTATGATGAAAATATTGCTAAACTCAAATAGGTACAGTAGGCATATCAGAAACGACAATATAAAATCCGTTTTTCAAATCAATTGCATTATTATTAGCTTTATCGCTCTGACTCACAGTTATTTGTTCAGTTAGATAATATTTGTGATTGGTAAGGTCATCGGGTCAGGATATAGGTCGCATGTTTCATTTTTATTGGCCGTTAAAATCAGCAAAGACTCCATTTTACAAAAAAAGAACGCAGAACTGATTGATACTTATAACCAAGAAAATGTACGGTCACAAAAGGAGATAAGTAACCACGTCGGATATATTTGAAGTTTAGTAAGAAACCGAAAGATATTTTCGAATGAAATTTATTTCAATTAATAGAAAACATACAGTTCATTTACCAAATTAAATTTCGTTCGAAAACGTCCACCGGTTGCTTACTAAACTTAGACTATATCCGCCGACCCTGGTTACTTATCTCTTTTGGTGACTCTACGTACAGACGCCAGCACATCAACCTACTACAATCTGTCAAATTTCTTTTATAGATTTTCAACTTTATCACTAAAACATAAGGTTCAAAGTTGATTGGGAAAATCTGACAGTTTCGGGTAGGTTGATGTGCTGGCGTCTGTACATCAACTGATCTGTTCTGTCAAAAATTACATCGTGACAACTTAGGTAAAGGGAGCTTGAAGTAAGCTGTCAAATCCCTGCATCAGCGGGGTGATTGAGACGAACTAGAGCGCAACCCCTCATACAAATAGGACTATGATCACTTCGGACCGACATTTCTCGGATTCGGATCGGACGTAGTGCAGAACCGCACTAACAGTAGCAAGGGCTTTCATTTTGACAGCGTAACGACATTCATTGCGATATTTACGTTGTTGAGCAGACAAATTTTTCGAACATATGAAGCAATGGATCAGCAATATCTTTCAAAATGATGCAGATTGTAATTGAAAGTGTTTTACGCAATTAAGGTACAGGTAGAATGACAGAACTTTACCAAAGATTTCACGGTAAGCTTTTTACTGAACAGACAATTCTATACATATAAAATTCAAAGTCCTGACTGACTGACTGATATATCAACGCACAGCCTAAACCGCTGGTCCTAGAGACATGAAATTTGGAGGGTGTGTTCTTAGTGAAGAGTAGGTATCCACTAAGAAAGGGTTTTTCGAAATTCCACCCCTAAGAGGGTGAATGGGGGGAAGGTGAAATTTCATGCGGACAAAGTCGCGGGTAGAAGCTAGTCTAAAATAATAAGAAAACGGAACATCCTCCTTACAGCTACTTAAGCCAAAATGAGTTCAGAAAGGGGTAAAACCAATACACGCGCACAGAAACGCTTCAAATAACTAAATAAGTCGCGTCACGAATACATCGCGGTATTATAAATATGTTTTTGTGTTGTCTTGTGTAGCGGATCACAAAAGATGCGCTCTTCGGATCGGGGAAGCAATTACTGGCGAGTCTCCGGTGTCTGAACTGAAGGGTGAACACGACACATACAGGACTGGCTTAAGGAGGTGGTACACTTGACGGGGACTTGGAATCAGCGAGTTCGGGAAGAGAGAATTTTGAGGAAGATGTTTGTTTTTTTTTGTTAATTGGGAATTGAGCTGATCTTTCTAATACAACTACACGGGGACTTACAAATCAGCGAGCAAGATAGAGAGATCAGAGAAGAAAGTCTGTTTTTTTTTTAAAATGATTTTAGAAGAATAACATTGACAAATAGCTCATTTTGAATTGATACTTCAGATGTACCAAGTACAGTAAGTCTAGCTGGTGAATTTTGAGGGGACACGGAGAATTTAACGAAGAAAAAGTGCATCGACAAAAATGGAGATAGGACTCTCTTGGTGACTATCTAAAAGAAAAAACTGAAAATCAGATAAATTACATTATATGATTACTAGCTTCTGCCCGCGACTTCGTCCTTGTGAAATTTCACCCTCCCCAATTAACCTGCTTAGGGGTGGAATTTCGAAAAACCCTTTCTTAGTGGATACCTACTCTTCACAAAGAACACACCCTCCAAATTTCATGTCTCTAGGACCAGCGGTTTAGGCTGTGCGTTGATATATCAGTCAGGACTTTGAATTTTATATATATAGATTGAATTAGAGTTTTGGAGCCTTCGATATTTCTCTTCACTCGTTCATACATTAAAATTTTCAATAAGTACTATATCATCAAAATATGATTCCAATACGACACAACCACATGATAAACTAGAAGATCATCCCAATATCCAATGTGAACGGTCCCCAATAAGGGTTGTGCGGAAGAAATTTATAAGTAGGTCTCGGCATAAGGGAATTAATTGTATTATTGTAGGAGCTCCGATGAGGGATCGCGCAAGAATTATCAATTAGAGAAAGAAAATGCCGAATTCGGCGAGCCGTAGGGCTGTGCTGTAGCCGAAAAACGATTTCTTGTGTGTCAGTTGCAAAACCGATACTTTTGAGTTGTGAATCTGGTTTTGATATGTACGTATTTAAAGACAAGAACTTCGTATAAAAACAACTATAGATAATTTCTAATGAAGTAATTAATATGCCTATTAGTAACGTAAAACTTATTGTTAGTTTTCAGAAATCTGAGTTTGGTAATAAAAATATTATTTTAAATTTTTATATAAAATAACTAATTATATTTCAGCATAAACAATACAATTAGTTTCACAAAAAAAAAAAACTAGAAGGTTAAGATTTCCCAAGCCAGTGTTCTTAGTCATTAAACCAAGCAACATAAAAATCTTAAATATTTATAAAAAATTACAAAAAACAAAACCCCATTCTCCTCTAGATATCGTAAATCAGGCGTCCCTACGGCCATGGGGAGGCTGGGGGAAGGGGAGACGCGTCGATTTTACGCAACATTCGTCTTAGCATTAGTACTTACAAGTATTCTTGTTTTCCTCTTTAATTGTGTATCGGTTTGGCCCGACCGCCTCTTTGTATATAACTTGACGTATGTATTGATGTAGCTGTGTATGTCTTTTGAGTTGTGATTTGGATTACAAATACGTATGTGCTTGGAGGTACTTTGTACGTCTTTGAGAAATATTTATGGCCTAACATATTGAATAGCATAATCAGCCTATAATGTTCCCACGGCTGGGACACAGGCCATCACTCTGTGAGAGGGAGTGGGTTACAATCTACCACGCGGGCCCAGTGCTGGTTGGTAGATGTCACATGTCTTTGAATTTTTGGCTCTAGGACATGCCGGTTTCCTCACAATGTTTTCCTTCACCGTTTTGAGAGAAGTGGTGATGAAATAATTTTACACAAAGTAAAACACCTATTTGGGTTTGAACCCATGACCTAAAACTCGTAAGTTGGGGCCGTTACCACTGAGCCACCACTGCTCTTCATCATAGTGAATGAGGTTGTTAAAATAAAGCTCTTTTTTATAAAAGAATTATATTTAACTACTAAAAGAAAAAAATGAGTAGAAATGTTGAATATAACACAAAGTGCATCAAAAGGTTTGTCTAAAAATCTTTAATTACACACACAAACGAAGTTGCGGAGAAAAATAATGTAAGCCACAGCTTACTCCCCGATTCAAATCCTTTACTAACTTTGGCAAACAATTCTGAACCCAACCAAGACAACAATAAAGCTGAAATTGAATTTTAAACTGCAGGAAATATAAAATAATTAGAAGGAGTTTTTTTGTCAGTCGCCAAAGCCTCAGGTGGCGAAACTCTTAAATAAATAATCGAAGGTTATTAAGAAGCCCCTCTCAATTATCGAGAGCTCCCTCGCGCACCAATAGCTATTGTCTTTGGAGACAAATACCCTCTTTTGTAAAATAAATAAACAGTGGCTGGTTCTGAACAATTTGTCGATCGTTTTGGTCAAACTTCTGGAGTGTTCGACACCAAAATTGACCTTTGTAAAGGATTTTTCTTGATTAGACTTGACGGCTGGGAGACGGGAAACGCGTGTCGATTTTTGAAGTGAAAACTTCTTTAAGCGCGTTGGCATTTTTTGAGATGGGAAAAAAGCCATTGAACTCGCGACACTGTTACCGACACCATGCCACATTCGGATGTGTTCGGCTGTTATGTTATTGAGTGATGGCAAAGTATTCTGTTTGTGTTTTGTTTATGTGACGATTCAAAAAAATACACACGTATTGTTCAAGTTTTCACTTGTGTCGGCACTCCGGGAGTGCCTTTTTTTTTCAAGAATTTTGCATAACGTCACGCCTGTGTTCCTCGAAGGGTTGGGCAGAGGTGTACCTACCTATACCCACCTACCCACCCCCCCACCTCCCTACCTACACCTCTGCCTCTGTCCTATAGCAGCATCACCCACATTTCGAGGCGAGCCTATTGCTATCACCCGGGCACAAATCCAGACTCCAGGATGCTACTGAGAAATTCCTGATGGAAAAACCCAGTAATACTTTGTTCGACCCAGGAATCGAACCTAGAACCCCACTTTCAGCGGTAGCGCTTGCGATTGCTAGACCAATGAGTCAGTCCAGTCCAGTTAGATGATAAATAGACGAGTCTGAATGTAGATATCAATAATACCTAAGTATAAGGTTTAAAAGGGAAATATAAACGTACAACGATAGATAAAACTGACGATATTCGCGTAAGAGACGAAGGCGCTTTAGATAAAAATTAACAATCAACTGCGAAATTTTGTACTAACCTGACCAAACATTTGTCTAAACTTGCCAATAACTTATTCAAACAACATGTTGGTGATAACAAAAGCATTTTATTTTCCGAAACAGTTAGCTAGAATCAAATATTTGCGACAAATGAAGAACTTGATCAAACGTTTGGCAAACACCACTTGTGATAAACATTCGCAGCAATTGTCAACAGTAGTCAAGCAGTCACACAAATCATTGTTCCAAGACGATCATAAAATAAAAATCGGCGTATTATAGAAGAAAATTGCTTCCCGCGGAATCGAACCTCATTATCCACGGCAGGCTGTTACTGCATGGTGGATTTGTTCAACCATGCCGCGGTTCTGAAAATTATTGCAAATTGAGTAACTCGAATCGTTGACATTTTTATATTAGCCTGTGATGGATCGGCGCGGCGACAAGCAATGGCCATTGGTCATGGGAGCCTAGTTGTTGCTAATTATGATAACATGCTCACCTGTATGAGATTTCTTTTTGTTTATGGATTTATAAATCGAATATTTGCAGTCGTTATCGGTGGCAATTTGTTCTTAAATTGTAATATATGCAAGACTAGCTTCTGCCCGGGTGAATTTCAGAAATTAGCCCAAAGAAACGTGCTACTGAGACAAAAAGTAGCCTATGTCCTTCCCCAAGATGCCATCTATATCCTTGCCAAATTTTATCGAAATCCGTCCAGTGGTTAAGGCGTGAAAAGGTAACGTATAGACAGAGTTACTTTAGAATTCATAATATTAGTATGGATTTCACATTCAATAACATTTACCTCCTTATTCTGATAGATTACAAAATTATTCGCAAGTCCATCAACATTATAAATGACTATCAAACAATTTTCTATAACAGCCAAAACGCACACTATTCTCAAATGAGTAAACACCAGAATCGCTCGTACATCACCCGCCGCGGATAATGTCACAGTTATTTGTATTCAAATACATTCATCAATAAAACTAAACAGTGATCCATTGCTGGCCCTCGTTTGGGGCTAATTCCGACTGTCATAAATCGTGGCATTAATTTAACGACAATGCATTAGACCTCCATCCTAAGAGAACTATTCCGATAGATTGGTAACAATCCTCTTCGGAGTGACGTAACTTAGAAGACGGAATCGACTCACTGTCGACCGAGGCGTGTCGATATAGAGTTGATTGTACTTTGAGAATAGTATCCTTCGCGTGGCGCGTTTAGATCGGATGTTTTCAAGGACGGTTGGATCCCCAATCGAATGTCAATCTTATTGATTGGTACTTTAAGTTTGTTATTGATTGCCGGTGATAAGACATTAAGTAAATCGCTTAATGTGTTCTAAACGGATGGTGGAAACGTTTTGTTTCTCCGTAACTATTGCCGTGTTTGTTGTTGCTCGTGTTTGTATATTATTAAGCCGTCTATTGAGGCAGTGATGGAAACTATCTACGTATCTCTAGGGTTCTTGGATATTTTCCCATTTACGAGTAATGGTTCTTAGTATTTTGTAAGTAACTTATTACAAGTAATAATTTTAACGTTCATGTTTGATACCTTCAGAAATTCAAATTATCTTGCTAGAATTAGAGCTTTAAGCGTGATTACAAATATGATGGAATACATTAATACCTATCCTTAACACAGGTTTTCTAAGAACACATACATACTTAACACAACCTATTAGGAAAAGGAACCACCAAACCAATTTCAGCAATTCCACAACATCATGTATAATTATATCACTTCATCTTTTACTATCAAAGATATATCAAAGCTAAAATATAAAATATCAATAAACGAATATATAAAACCGACCTCATCACCAAATATTCCTGATAGACATCAGGAGTAGGGTATCAGCACGGCCACTATCACTCGCGGACGGATGCAAGTCTCAGCCACCACTGTCGACTAACATATACTGATATGTGTTAAACAAAAATATATTATATAAACATCGCTTTATCAACACTAGTATCGGGAACATTGTTTTTGTCAAAATGCGTGTATCGATCTGTTGGTAGTGGTTGTCAAAGTTCTGGAAATTCATCCTCTGTAGGCTTAGAAGCTTTCTCTGACAATATGTCTTTTGTAGCGGCGATATGTAGGAGGTGGTGTAAGATGGTATGATTCCTTCTAGTCCGTCTTCTATTTCTGTGGTTATTTAAAAAAACATTCTGAAACTTGAAACTTTATAGTACCCACATTTTATAATTTGATGTCTCAATAACTCTACCTACCTACGATTCATGTTAAATATAGAAATCATTCCAATTTGGTAACAATCTTAACATTATTAATAGAATCATCAGAATTTGAATCTATAAACGTATCTACGGAAAACGACATTTTATGTTCCGAAACTTTGAGATCCATATCTCAGCGCAAGAGTTCAGATAATCGTGAGTTCGCTCAACTAAACTATACTGAATTATTGACCCCCGATAAGCAGGTCGTTGACTTACCGACCGTCTAAATTGTCGCCATTATCGATTGTTTTACGATCAATTTCTGCTTACACGTGATTCGTATTGCGTGAATATAGCTCTTATCCATCGGAAGCTATCTCTCTTACTTTTTGTTTATCACTAGCTTTTATTATTATACAGCCTTCACTGCAGTATATGTAGTCAGTATTCAATGTAGTCTTATCTTTGCTTTCATTCGATTTGCGTTCAACCTTACCTTGCTCATTCATGGCGTCTATCTCTAGAATATTGTCTATTGAATCTTTCAATGCAGAGTCTATTTCAAACACAACTCCAGTCATTTGTTTTAATTATTTGTTAAAACAGAATTCCAACCCCAAATCGCCCGATGAATTGCAATGAAACCAGATAGAAAACTTCTTTGACGAAGCTATAGATAGCAAAGGGAATATCGGCAGCTATTAAAATAACAAAGGGCTGTATCACGAATATTAAAGCCTGGTGTTTCCGTGTCAAAAAATTAATATTAACGATATCTTCACAATGAAGTGTTGAAAAAAAGAGAAAAAATAATTTATGCGAAATATTCCTTTTGACGCCTTTGTTTCGATGGGAGCAGAAAACGTTCAATTAAAGTGTCCCCTGGAAGATAGGGATGACATGCTAATCATTTTAGTGTTTTGTTGAGCGGAAACTGTGTTTTATTTATATGTAGTAGACTTATGTAGGTACTTATTGAGAACTTCATGTTTATCACATTTGAAGCTTTTAAGAGCATATTTTGGGAACAAATATTCGTATCTATTGAGTTAGGTTTGCGACCCTACCGCGTGATTACGAAAAAAATTGGCAATACCGAAACATGCCAATGTGTGTAAAATCGTAAGCAATCATAAACGGAAAACAATTCTTGATGAAGTCTAAATATAGAGAAAAGTTTCTGAAGATATCATAATATAAACAAAAATCTGAATGAATTTGCATACTAGTAACAGTCCGGAATATCGTTTGCAATGTTCAAATATACCAAGCACTTAACCTGACATTTTAGAAATCACGATATCGTGACGATAGGTTTCGAAGGTTTACACAAAGTGTCTGAAATAAACACAGTAATAGAATCCTCCATGGCAAACGCCCTGGGCTCCGGGCTCCGAATTACATTGAAATCGTCACGCGATGCTATTCAGACTTGACCATTAATACAACAATAAAAAACCGTATCAATAGATCTCGTTCGATTAAATATGACCAGCTGGACATCTGCGTAGATTCAAATCTGGCGACTGAATGGGCGATCAAAATGTACCAATCACTACCCTGATTCAACTAGATTTTTTTACAACATGCTCGCCCTTATTTTGCATGAATAAAGGTCAGAATACCGTGACCTGCTATTGTCGAGTTTCTTTACATTAGTGGTGGATTGTACGAAATTCGATTGAATGGTGTTTTATTAAGAACCGGTTGCGACCGGTTTTGACCCCTGCCACGTGGTCATGGCGTTTTGTCATTCAAAGTATTATTAAAATTATCGGCTGTTTTGTGTTGTATTGTGTTCTGTTAAAATCTGTGATTTATAGCCAAAATTTTATGTTTATTATTAATACTTTTGCGACTGGATGGACCACTTATTTTTCTATCCAAATCATGCTATTGGTTTTCATTCCAAGTTGGCGGCATATCAAATAACATCATAGGCACGCTTGTAATATAAAGTTCATAATATTCTGTAGGTACTCACAATTCGACACATCCCAACTGATATAAAATTAAATTTCAATTTGTACTAAAACCAAATGTATCAAAGGAAGCCAATATCATTGTGAATCTGCCACCCTTCTCCCACGAGGCGGGACACCCCATGAATCCTTAATGAGTAAATTAACAACACCTATTGTTTAGCACCACTGTTTTTTTACAAGGAATATTAATAACCATTTTCTATTGTCTGCGAGAGGGGGGAACGAGAAAAATGGTCCGAACAACAGGGGACGACAAGAAAGTTCTGAATTGATTGATTTTCAGAATTAATTTTAATAAAAACAATAGTAGAATGTTTTCGACGGGCTGTAATTGCATTTGGACGAAGTTGCAGGTAGGGAGGACGAAAAAGTTTTATAAATTTTGATGAGCCCGAAATGAACGGAATAAGAAAGCTTTTTTCATTTCTTGAATTAATTTTCGATTAGAACGACGAATATAAAACAATCTTTTGTAACTTAAAAATACATACAACAAATGACCCTTTTAACTCACTAAACTTCTAAGCATTGTACGAATCACACAAATCTTCCCATTCATCCCAAACCGAAACTTTCTCAACGATAACGTAACTAGAATCGATAATACGAACAATAAACAGACAGAAACTAATTAAACACATAATGACAGGCACACACCGACAAATTTCGTCAATTACTCAGAATTTGGCGGTATCTACACACGAAACAATAAGTCCTTAATGGATGCATGTACTAACAGATACCGCATTATTCTATAATATGTCACAAATCATCTTCTATACGACACAAAGTTTATAATGAATTGACATATTCCGCACACGTGTTCACTTCGAACTAACACGTCCCTACATATGGAGGCACATGACTAACAAACAACATTAGACTCTACAAGGCTCTATCTTAGGTACAATTTTGAAATTCGGCGGATTACGGTAGCCGCGGAACAAATTGGTTCTTATTGAAACCCAATAAGGTTTTAGTTAAGGTAATATGGCGGTAGTTTCGATAAGTGTAATACTGCTTGATCGTTAGTAGCGACGATAATTGCCTATGTATTTGTATTGGAGCTATTTTCATTTATAATTACTGCTTTTTATTAAACGCAATTGAGATTAGAAGATTGGTTTTTTATTGGAATTATGGATTAATGTAACGCGTGATTATCTTTTTCATTGTTTCTTTCACGTTCGATCATATCGTGTGTGGCGTGGTTATCAGTATGGTCTACCTTGTTGCTGTTTCTTGTCCATTCAAGTGTAGATGTATTAGTGTCTAACATGCCATCAAACTATAATAATTTAACTTCACTAGACCAGAAATGACTGCCGCATCCGAAGCTTAATCAAATAATTAAGATTAATTATCACCAGACGCCCATAAACCATAATTTATTAACAAGAGCAAAAAATTTAATCCCCCATAAAAATGGCCTCCTTATAAAAACTTGAATGATCAAACATTCAATATTGAACAAAAACACAGCTAGTAAATAAATCATGAATTAACAAAACGTATTAATGCTTAATGAAACTGGAATGAACCTAATCGTGTACAGAGGCGTGATATTGTAATTGCAAATTAATATTGATGATCAGGAGATCGAACTAATTACAACGACATACATAAAACATTAGGTGATCAAACGAATTATGAAGTGATGTGTGTTGAGGAATAGTTGGGATCTCTTGGCTGATATAGAGTAACGTGTTACATACATATAGTGGAATATCCGTCCAATCTGTAGCTATCTTATACTGTACTGATTAATGATCAATAAATTAATTTTAAATCAGCATGTTATGGAAGATAAGTGAAAACAGTGTCTTTCAGCTAGCTGATCCAATAATTGGCATATGATATGATCTTTGTCATATATATTTGATTTTTAGCCCATCTAACATAATCTTTGTATTCAGTGACTGAAGTCAACGCTCTAATTCCAAAACAAATATAGTTCGTTAAAACGATTCGGAGAGACACCTTATGAATAAGCCGTTAAAAATATTGATATCTCTTCCCGTTGATTTACTCATCTTGTCGCGTCTCGATGAGCCATCGAAAATTCTCAGCTCCCACAAAAAGAAATCGAAATACATCAAAGGTGTAAATCTGAAAATATTTCTCGAAACCACAATCCTTATTAGAGGGGTGTAAGGTTTAAAATCGGTGACAAAAAGCTCCTGTAACTCAATATCTACGCTGTTGGCTATATGACGTTTGAAGACGATGTCCCCAAAATATAGTAGTAACAGATGTATCTTATTTTACGTGAGGCAGTCTGAGACAAAGAGAGCTTTTAAATATAAAAAGTCAACGGAGAGTTGTATAGCAAACAGATTCCGCGGCCTTCTTGTAACATGAAGGGCTGAATCATAACATGAAAGGCTGAACAAAGGTAACGGTGGTAGTACCATTTGACTTGGGTCACGAAGCCGAATGAAGTGAGAATCATAATCCAATTGGGGTTGACGATTTTTTTGTGACAATATATGCTAACTGTGAAGATTGAATTAAAGCCGTTGTTCTTTGAATCATTCCTGTTGAACTAACTCATAATGTGACTATAGTCATGTAATGTTTTAATTCAAAATCATTGTTAAGAATGTATGAGGGTGCGTCAGTGTTTCACAGATTTTTAGAATGAGTCAATTATTGAACTACTGACTAATTCGTGTCAGCATCTACCTATGTACACAGTGACATCACGACACGACCCATCCTCTTCGAGTCCTGCCAAACTGTTATCATACCATACGCTATCTTTGTATTATCCGTTCTTAATACATCAAATCTATGATAAAAGAATACTGGCGTTTACTTAATAATGCCAGTGACGTCGGTTGTAAAGCCAGGAATTACCGCGCTAAAGAAACAAAAGTTTCAAAATAAGCAAGTCTTTGATGATAAATAATTTATCGCTCCACTAAAACCTGCATAAGAAAGAAATGTTGATAAACATCGAACATTAAATATGTAACTGTTGACGATCGTAAAAGATGGAAGCCAGACGTAGTACATACATAAATATCACTTCGTAGGAAGTATAACTTTTATTAGTTTGGCGCAGTTGAGGCGCACTTACACCGGTTGTAATTTAAAAAACGAAACGAAACGCACGATTTGCTCCGAGAGCCATCGTGCGGCTCCATCGACGCCGACGATCCACAGATGTGACCGACGCTGATTTTTCTCAACGCATCGCATATTATGATGTACGACAGTACGACACATCAGCGCTGTGCCGGCGACGAGTTTGATAGTATCTGGTGCGGGCCGCGCACACGTTAATAGATTCAACAGGTGTACCGCAGGGTGGTCCGATCGGCCCGCTACACTTTTTTATTTACGTTTTCACGAATTTATTGCACATAGTCGACGTCTCGAGGCGCACGTTTGATTCATATGCTTACGTTGTCGCTTTTTAATACTGATTTACAATAAAAACAGAAATGTTTCACCGGCGATTGATGTGAGTTATGATTAATGTACGCTCTTTGATGTTCGCTGCTATGAATCTATCAAGTTGGCTTCTGAATATCGACGCGGGACCGTGTATAAATAAACCGGGACGAATTCGACGAGCCGTCTTCGTTTTAGTTAATTACGAGGTTATTAAAGTAACATTGCTGACTGACTAACAAAGTTTCCACTCGGTTGAGATGTACCGAACACTTTCCGGTCATTATTGTGCCCCGAGTCACGCCAAGCGTTGTCACGGTACACACAAATTACATATTTGTGATGTTTTTTTGTCGGATAAAATTAGACTAATCAGCATCGAGTACAAAGAAGCAGATCGCTTTCATCATCGACACGATGATGTTTACATCGGATCTTCCGAGAAGCGAGCGCAGCATTCAATACTAAGAAATAAATATGTGAGTTTGACATTTGCTTTCAAGTTGCGCTCGCGTGTTTGGAGCGTAATTACGGGCGTCGCCGACGAGCGAGCGAGAGAACCCACGCGCACACTACTTACCATTTATTTTTGTCCTTTTTTCTAATGCAACTCTAGGCTTTTTTTGTTATTAAATTAACGTGCGTGCCGATTTCTGACAAGATGATAGGTTGCGTTTGATGGGGCATCTGATTGCTTCTCTTGTCGACATCCCTCGATGCTTTCTCTTTGATTTGCTTGGAAATCAGAACGTAAAGGTCACTTGTGTTTGTATGTGCTCGCATATCTATAATCAAACACGGATTTACATTGGCGAAAACATTATTATTTATTTTCTTTAGTGTTGTTAGAGTCGATTCATTTGCAATTGAGAGCTCAACGTTGAATGTCAAGCAAAGGCTTATTTATGTTGATGATCTTTTGAAAGTGTATTGCGTGTGTAATTTCTATTTCAAATATGTTATTTTAACAAGCTTGAGGTTAGTCATGTTTATCGGGTCTCGTATATCTATCGATACGAATCTATCGGTCGATATATTGTCATAGCCCACGGTGTCAGACGGCCGCGTTTTGGCATCGTCTTCGTTACATAAATTATCAGTGAATAGACCACTTGCAAATTAATGTCGATAGATCGCTCCCAGTTGTTAACAAAATTTATCATTAGCTTTATACTGCGATGGATAACAATAAATTAGTGACCAGACGTAAACGACAACACTGTTACTGTACACGCAAAAATGGATGTAGTGAGTGAGACGGAATTATTTAGAGGACTAGTAGGGAGAGAGACTAGTGTTAAAAACTTTGCCGAATAAGATCGTGATAAAGCAGATTTAAATGAAGTATCAAGTAATTAGAGCATCACTAAATGTTGTCGACAGAAATGAAGGAAAGCAGGAAATTTGTCAAAACTAAATGAGTCTTGCAAATATAGAAAAGAAAAAAATTCCCAGCGTTGGTGCCAAGCAGATATATTTTGAAATAAGAAAACAAAAAAAAAAATGTAAGGGACGATGGAATGTGTTACTTCAAAATTGTAGTCTGGTTTCCGGCGCAAGAGTGGCCGATCATCGATAAATGTCAATAAAGTCTAAATTAGAAATACTGCCGCCATCATTAGTCAAGTCAGGCGGGAGATAATTCAGTGTCGAACTACAGCAGTTTACGACGACCGACACATAATAAGAGCACGGGCCCCGAAAATAACAAAATTAAAATAAATCGAACTACAGACAAACGTCATAAACTAATTTCGAGTGTTTTCGTTTTGGTGTGTACAAAAATAGCATCGTCACTCTTTCATGTCTCGCCGTGACATTAAACTATAATTTACAGTTGGATTTTAGTACAGCGCCATCTATGAGCTCCGAGATGAAAGTAACGTTTTTACTACCTAAAAAGAGAGGTGTTTATGATTTATGTAAGACTATTATTGCTTTCTCAAATTAAATAGTAGCATCGTAATGTGTACGTATTGTGATGTTTACCTAGTTTTCATGTCATGTGTCTGGCTGTATACATTTAATGACAGGTGCCTGTACGCATGAGATTTAGGGAAGGTATTTCTTTAATAAGGTTTTATTACAAAAGAGCGCTATCTGTCGGCGTAATTATGTTACTAGTTGCTTGTTTATGATTCAATAAGTTTATGTTAAAGAATAAAGCAAGTTGTCTGTATTGTGAAAGAAAAACATGTCGAGATCTCCTTATCTTTTGTCGCAATGTGTAAGTCAATACAGTTAAAGCCTTGATTCTTATGTTGCCAATGAGTAATCCGTAGCGGTGGGCAAAGTTAATAATTCTTTACAATAAATATAAGTATTTATTCTTATTCATCATCATCATTTTGAAAGACGTCTACTGCTGGAGGAGATATAGGTTCTATGCTTCTCGCAACTATTCTTGTTACATTATCTATTTATCTCAATTAGTCATCAACTCTCGCGGAACTTAGTATCTACGGGAATATTAAATAAAGTATTAAACATAATTAATTATGCCACAACACAACAATAGATACATTTAACTATTGTGAAAATCGTTTTTTGAAATACAAAAGAGATAACTGTCTTTTGCATTTAAACAAGAAAATTCTCATATGACATCAAAAATCTTGTTACAACTCATTGGAACGGAAACATGAGTTATTGTTATAATAGGCAATTTATAAAAAAAGAAATATCATCGCCCATCATTTGTCATAATAAGGCTGCGACACACGTTAAATCTTATTTCGTTAATTCTAACAAGCCAATTGATAGGAATGGTCACATTGTTGAACCAGAATTGAGAAATATTATTTATTTCGATGGCAATATTAAAGAGTTGAAGGCTGAAACCTAACGTGGCTGCGGCGAACTTAGGAAAAAAGCCACGAAGCGAAAACATTACACAATGAAAATTTTATTTTCCTTTGTACAGAACTGCGAAAACGAGGACTATATTGATTGTTGAGAAACTGACGCACTTCACTTTTTAAAAGACTATTTCCTTACAAGTTTACCTACCTATTACAAATTGAAATATTCGCGCGTTAAAATTTTCCTAACATAAACAAAAACAGTTCGTAATAAAGCATTTTCCCAAAACACAAATAATACAAAAAGGGTTTGAACGTCAAGAAATCGTGACAATGGACCCCTAGGCATGTGTTCTTTGATACCCTTCGATTGTTCGACAAATTTCGAAGTAAAGAAACAATTTTTCAGTCCACAGAGCCACAGTTTTTAACTTATTAACCTTATTCAAGGGACAAAGTTTTTCCTTCGAGGATTTTTTGCAAAGATTTTAATTAAGTTGCCGAAAGGGTGACGCTATGTTATTCCATTTTAATGACATTCCGATAATAGGTCTTCTTTTTCGTTTGATAACTTTCCTTTGAATTTGATTGCACGAGTTTTTGATTTAAGAAAGTTTTTAAGATGTTATTGATTGGTCTGTGGTTTAAGTTTTTGTTTCATGAATTTCTTTTCTTCGAAGAATTCTCGGTGGTTTATGTGCTAGTACCTACAATTTATGACGGTACAGCTTACAAAGCAAATACATTCCCCTCCCACCCTTAACTTAAAACTACAATAGAAGAAATTGAAAGCTGAACAACACAAATAAATCCGGAAGACAACACTGAAGCTCGCTGAACACATCGATATTTCGCAACGCCATACGAATTTGCATAAAAAGCGGCATACTATCAAAAGTTGTTCGTTGGGTACCTTTATCGGATTGTTTATGGCTAGTTTGTGCGCGGAACTATTGCAGGGATTGTTTGCATTGCCGCGTCGTAGTACTTTGTGCCTGCAGCGGCCGGAGCTCGCGCAGCGTTGTACGGTAATTCGTCTTTAAGATAGTGCTTCTAAAGGCATTCCGCTGCACAAAGGCGTTCGTTACGGCAAATAACAGCTTTTATATCGCGAACTCATTGAGTTTCGACACTGTGCAAGTATTCTGGAGGGCTGCGTTCAACACCATTGATGTTTTCGTGTTTTGCATTTTTGTGTCTTTTTGTCGCTTTAATTGCTGCTGCAGTTATATTAATATCGTTTTCTTTATGTTTTGACTCGTTAAAATCTTTTTTGAACACATTATACATATCATGTATATTCAACATGTAAACTCCATTTCCATTGGCTTTAGACATAACATCGTACATTTTTCACCAATAAACCCAAACATACTTGTAATTATATAGAGCTATTGAATCCCCAACAAAGAGATGAAAATCCGTTTCAAATCCGCGTTTTTGCTTGCTTTAAATTCGGTGATTCAATGGACTAATGATTCTGAAGCATGAATGGGTGCATTCTGAAAGGCCTCGCTTGCAACTAGGCTTCTTTGAAATTCGGCCGCATTGGCAATGAGCACCACTTCAAATGGAAAGGGGGTCCGTTTTTGACTCATGAATTGTCTGTGTAGTTTCTTTCATGTAAATGTTGTTTGTGTTGATACTGTGTATAGAATCTTCAGTAGGCTTAGCTTGTATAAAATTGTATACATCGTTGTGTACTGCAACTTTTTTATACTCTTTCATCTATCATTCTTTCTATACATATCTATATTTAAAATGATTTTCTGAACAAAACATTCTGTCTCATATTTTGCTATCTCTGTGTCAATTGGAATAAATGCTTTTTACAACTGTAATGAAAGAACAGCCATCAATAATATCTAAGATAGAATACTTTCTACACACATAGTAGACAGCTGGCTATATCGGCATCAGCAGACATTGTAATTTGTTTCTCAGCATGCGAAGATGCGTGACTGTTATAACTGCAACCTTCAACACATTTACTATTACACATTCTTCCATATTTATGTCAATAATTAATGCTTCTGAAAGTTCACACGCGTCTACATTTACTTTATGAACGTTATCATATGCTACAAAATCTTCATGACTGAAGATTTTGAAGAGATAAAGTCTAGTTAAATTAAGATGCCAACCATCAGCAGCATTTTTCTTTACCACCTGCTTTAGGGTATTGTTTCAGCCTATAAGCCATTTTTGCATGACTCAATTATTGGGAGATTTAGATAAAGATGTTATAATCCAGGTGATCACAGCGGAGGAACTTCCTTAATCCTTTCATATATCCATTGCCTATATGTCAGCATTTCTTATCATCCAGATGGCCTTAAAACCCAATAGTCAAACGCGACCGTCCCCTAGCGTCCACATGACTTATGCGATCGAGGTCAGCCGGTCAACTGGTTAGAAATTGTGAGTAAAGGATGCAGCGCGAGCGCAGCTCATCTTGTATCGAATGTAACGTACGATCAATAAATCAATTACGTGCGCGGGGGCAATGCTGAATTGGGTTTGACAGTCGGTTAGATCTAGGGATGTGTTTGGCGATCTGTGGGTGGGATTTTATCGATGAAATGTGAAAAGAACAGTAGATAAATCCGAGCTTAAGAATTGTTGTAAATTGTAAATGAATACGCTTGTTAGTACGGCTCAATTAATAAGAACAGTAACTAGTTAAAACGGCGGAAGACACAAAAGACTAAGGTTGAACAGTATAGAAGTAACCACTGAGGTTACTTAGCACAATAATAATGAGGAAGTTATTTTATTAACTAAAACAGGAAGCTCGTAACTAGCCATTAGGAACGTCGTCGACCATTCATGGTTATAAACGTAGAGGTTATGATGAAATAAAATAGTCCATGAAGGATTTAATGGAAGGAAACTATTTCATTCACTTACAGCAAGATAAAGTTTTTTTTTATCGATATCAATTTTTCCGAGCTATCGATGCCCAATCGGCTTGCACATCCCTAGGCAAAGGAAACAGGATACGTTCAATGGAATGATTGATCGGTACCGAACGAACGTAATCCTTGCACTAAATAAATATCACCGTTTATGAACCACGCTCTAAGACACGCGACACGACTGTTATTTATAGGATACCGCCTAATTGGGACTGCATTGATACGTTTGGTATTTGGGATAATTTTAGTAGAAGAGATCTCTTTTTGGTTTCTTATGCAACTGTAGCATAATCAGCCTATAATGTTTCCACTGTTGGGACACAGGCCACCTCTCTGTGAGAGGGACTGGGCTGTAAGCCACCCCGCGGGCCCAGTAAGGGTTGGTGGATGTCACATGTCTTTGAATTTTTAGTTATAGGACATGCCGGTTTCCTTACAAAGTTTTCCTTCACGGTTTTGAGGTCAGTGGTGATGAAATACTTTACACAAAGTAAAGCGTCTGGTGTCGCGGCTATTACCGTTGGGTCATCAATCCTCTCGCTACTATGATTTGGTTAAAAGAAGAGCTTTATTGCGTACTTCTTCATTCTTCTTACTAGCATTTAGCATTACCATCATTTAATTTTTGTTTACCTGTAAATTACTAGAATGATTAGGTCATTGATTTTTATGATTTTCTACCAGGAACCTGCAATCTAATAAGAGATTGTACACATAAAGGATGCAGCGATAAGATTATGAATTATTAAATATTTTTACGTAAGATATTTTCGTTCATTATCACGGATCCTACTCTGTATTCATTAACCTAATTCGCAACCAGATTACCAACTGATATGAATTTCTTTTCACACGCCGGAAATCCTAAAATTAGATCTAAATCTACCATTGAACATATGTCACGCAGAGCTATAGTTATCTAATACGACATTATCTTTTCTGTCTTAATTGGCATTGGCAAGCGATCAGAGCGCGTTGCTAATTTCAATTAGTGTTGTGCCAACACCGATGTCGAAATGTCGACAAGACATGATAAGTTTTTTCCGCACCTCTTAAGAGTGTTCATGTCACATGAACCACTTCTAAATTGAGTTTCCATGTCCAACACGTGAATGTGTTCGCAAATTTTGGTGATTTCGATTATTTTTAGACATTTAACTGGCCCCGTTGCGTTTCCTAACTGTTTTATTGTTGTGTAACTGTAAACAAGCTCTTTTAAAAGCTTTTGTTGAGAAAGTTAAATGAAAAAGTTACGTAGGTATGTACCACCTAGTTACGCTGGCATCACGTTTCTTTGGTCAACTCCCCGGTTGATAGTACTTATTTATTGTTACTTATTGTAAACTGAACGGACCCGTATTTTTCTAATATTCCTGAGTCACTTAATTCCCGAAAAACACAATCACCTATTCATTTAAGCGTCGAGAACAAATGTTGGCCGCCCACCAATCGATCAATCAATATTATCGATACAGTCAATTAACGCAACTCGGCTGGGCGCAACTCTAATTGAGAGCAATAGAGCGGTGATGCAGCGTTTGAGTCAATCGGTTGTGTTGTCATAACTGGTAGATGGCCGCCCACATGCTCCCATGATCGTGGATAATGGCAGTGATATATGGAAAGATTCATGTACATTAATAGGACATGTAATGTGCCTGTAGGACATAGGTATATGACATGATTTGATTAGAATTTATAGGATGAATGATATATATAGCTGTGTAGCTACATCCATTACCAACTAACATAGGATCTAACGATTCATCAATATTAGACTCCGTAACTGCACTTAGGTACACTATGTCTCCTAGTAATAAATCATCCAAAAGCGAACCTACCTCTTTCTCTTTAGCAGCAAGCTCGCCCTCCAGATGGGGCTGATGCACCACGGGACTACTCCTTGAAGAGTTGCTATTACTTCTCCCGGTCGCTGCCATCTCCATCTTCTGTTCTACGTCGTCATCAACGTCGTGCTTCTCTTCCTTGATGTCAGGACTGAACCTGTCGATCCTCGTTTCCGTGGCTTGGTCCCTCGTGGGTTCTATGTGGGAGCCATTGGTCTTAGGGACTGTGGCCTGGAGAGGAGTCGGGCTGGTGGTGGCCAGTTGTTCTTTCAACGTGGTCACTTCTTTTTCAGCCAGTGTGGCCCGCTGTAACAAAGGAGAAAAGTTCATGAGCATTTTGAAATTTTATGTTTTCGAATTTGGGAGTCGGATTTGTCATTATGACTTTAATCTAGGTTATGATACCTAGAAGTTTAGTACAAAATTTGACTATTATTTAAGTAATTAGGTATGATCATTTCTTTATGTCGAAATAGTTTTAAAGCAAACTAGAGATGCAAGTTTCGAGCGCACTTTAATCTTTGAAACCTCAATGATAAAATACTAATATAATGATGCTAGTTTTTCAATGAAGGTTTATCCCGAGACAGATAAAGGGTTATACACAATAGAATTGAAAAATGTAGATATATCAAATAATTTGAAGTCCATCAATATCCTCAATTAAAACCACAACAATAAAATTCTAGAGGAAGTAAATTTTTCACAAGCGCGAGCGCAAATGAATTAATGTAATCTAATTACCAGTTCCCATAGTGACGTACTTCCGGTAACATCATCATTGGGGCTATCAGCGATCGCCGGAAGTACGTAGCTATTGGCGGTTGGATCGGTGAAATAATGAAAAGGTGTTGTTTGCTTGTATTGTTTTTAAAAGGCCATCAATGTATTGTTGAATATGTTATAAATCATTTGACGATTGTGTTTTGTTTTTGGGTTCAACTTTGATAAAGAATTTAGGTGCTATAGCAAAAATATGAAATGAATAGATACCTAATTTTCATTGATTAATCAAAATTTGGAGTTCATTTTCAAATAGCGTATGTAACTTCAAAATAATAACGTAATAAAAATGTAGATATCATAAATAAAATTAAGAACAATTCCACTTTAAACGGTACCTACCACCAAAAATATCTATTTACGAAATTACTTAAACTAAAATAATGAGTCATTAGTTGAAGAAAGCTAAAGTATAAAACTGAGTGAACACACGCGTGACTGCACGGCCCCTGCACAGATGCTATCAGCGTGATGATATGGACTCCGATTAGAAGGGTGGTGCCAGACCAACGGCGGTTTCACTGCGGTTTTCGGTTATACAGACACACCTCTCGAAGACGGTGACTAGTACACAGAACAGTTGCACACGTTTTTTATTAAGAACATTTTGGGAATGATCGTGGAAACTTCCAAATTGAATTTTTTCGCGATGACGTGGCAGAAGTATTAAACTGTCAAGCTCCGCTAATGAGACACAATTGATTTTCTATTGTTTCGTCGCCGATCGGCGAACCGCGCCGTTTGACCGGTTAAAAAAGCTGGCAAAGATTTCGATAGTTCTGAAAGTTGGATTGACCAGAAGGCCAATTCTCATAATTTTAAGAAAGTTCACAGTCTCAATGTGAATCTGTCAAAAATACCTCTAGTTTTTGATAGTTGTTTGTTGCAGAGATGAGACTAGATTTTGAACGTTTTCCTTCAGATGTATGAACGTAAACAAGACAAAAGGAGTATGTCAGGATCGTAGGAGGTGGCGTACTGCAGTTTCTGCCCCATGGGAAGACGGCATGATTTTATGTATGAGACTTGGATTTTTTATTGGTAGTTTTTGCATGATGAAAATGATTATTATATAGTAATAATCACATGTTTCGTTCAGTAGATATAGCGTTAACGTAGCGTATATATCTCATCTGAAACGTCTCACAAACACGCACAGTTTACGCACTGGACGCATGTTACTGATGAAACCGAAGATCACTGGATTATACGCCATACTTGTCTAATTATATTAACCAGTCGACTTTCTTTTGTATCAGCTTAGTCTTAACTTGTATTTGAAAGTCATTGTACGCTCTCCTTGTGTTCATTAATGAATTTCATGTGAAGTTCGTTAATTAGTTATATAGAATCTACACTTAACATCTTAGAATATATGAGAATAATAGAGAATCAGTTAGACCTAAATTCATCCATATATGCTAATAGAATCATGGATTCTTCTCTGAATCGTTGCTTATCTCTCGTAGACATAACGAATTAACACAAAATGAGTAATCTCCGATTTCAGGTGACCCTTATATCCAGTAGCTAGGCTAAGAACATATCTAGACATGCTATATGAAACATAAACAGGAGACACTAATGGCGTAGTAACTGGAACATGCCACGACATCTCATAACGATCAGGGTTCCAGGAAAGTCTTCCAATTCCAATACAGCGATAGGTAAATATTTGCATGTGCCTCTATGTCTTAATGTTTTACTACAGAATTAGTTATTGCTTCAAATATCATGTTAAATCCTACAGATATTATGTAGGATTCTTGGGATCACGCTGATGTTTCAAGAGATAAATTATAGATTTAATTATCACTGATTGCGATTGAAATTTTGTGTCTTGTTTTTTGAACGTCTTAAGTGTGAATTGAAGATATTTCAGATTCATTTTCCAGTGTGAATTCAGATTAATTTCTTCATCAGAAATCTTAAATACAGTTCCAGATTTACTTGTAACCAAATATCCGATAATTCCTATCACCTAGTACCAAATTGCCGGTGTCCCGATTACGTAACGTCTCTCAATTGAACAAGATTGATCACTCAGCCTCGTTGACTGACTCAGTGCAGTGTTTTAAGAATAAACGCCCTTGGAAACTGTCGTCATCGAGACCTTAGTGTGATGACATTGTGCACAGGAGGTGAAGAATGAAGGTCTAGTAGGTAGAAAAGGAGGAGCAAAAAAGATTAAGGGAAAATAAGTATCAAATGTTGTAGAAGCTTTTAGATTATTTTTGGTAACGTGTTTGAGAGATATAATGTTTTAAACAAGAGCCAAGAAAATTTGGTTTTTCGAAAGCATACATTCGAATAAATAAATCATTTACGATATTATCCTACGTATCTATTTTCCAGCAATATATTGGACTTGAAACATAGTTGCAGGCATAATATGTACATTTATCGTGTCATCTCTGTGCAGCCAGCCACGAAGCCGACTATTACTAGTTATCTATTCCGACTATAGAAAACCGCCATCGTAAAGTGCGTAATTCAAATTAAACTTTAAACAGAAACGATGTACTTCGACCGAATAATTTTATGTTTACAACTAGAAAGTTAAAACACACGAAAGTATGAAAGTAGTCATTAAAGAGGAAGTAGCACATTCAATTAAAATAGAAGAAGAATTATCAGCATTGTGTGAAGTGTAATGAGAATGTAATAATTAAAAACAGTCGATGTCGTCAAAAATGTTCTTGTAATAGCCCAAAAGACATTTCAGTTGCGTATAATGTGAGAAAGTTGATTTTTTTAGATTGTGTGGACAAGAAAGGTGAGTCGCACTCGACATTGATGAATTATAGCTTTGAACATGAAAGAGATAGGAACTTTGATGACTGTGAAACTGGGACGAATTGACGCGACGAATTATAGATATCATTGTTCTAAAAATATTCGCGAAAACGTAAAAGATGTTAATGATAATCTTCCGAATGTCGGCCAGAAAATCTTTTTGTACAT
The DNA here is from genome assembly GCA_945859645.1 of Amphipoea oculea. NCBI lineage: Eukaryota > Metazoa > Arthropoda > Insecta > Lepidoptera > Noctuidae > Amphipoea > Amphipoea oculea. Next base: position 1,392,019 of record OX243884.1, read on the forward strand.
TCATTATTTTGACATTGATCTTAAAATTGATATTGAAGAAAAAACTGTAGCTGCAAATTAGCATATTGGTTCTGAACAAAAGGTAATTAATTCTTAAGATTAAATCCTAGCATAAAGCTGTCTACCCGAACTTACATTACCAGAGATAGCAATCAATGACGATCCGTTATTCAAAAAGAACCTAGTCGAAGTGCACGGTTCCAAACCAACAATTAAAGCGATGGCGACTAACCAACAAAGAATAGTTATCTATTCAAGGCATCGGATTCTAAATTTTAGTATGTTTGTGCAATAGATTAAGTCGGTGTAATTTTAGTAATTGAACTCTCACGGCTAACAATTACAGTAACGGTTGTAAGCTTAATGATTCAATGAGTTATTGCGCTGTTAGATTTGGAAAATAACGTGGTTCAATCAGATCTTCTTCATCAATGTGGTTAATTGCTGGAAATTCTGGCGATGGGTTAGTCACCTGTTAATGTACAGTCATCGTTGTTTTAACTGTTTGTTTCAGAACTGTAGTTTTACATATTTTTATCATGAATTTTTTCCACTGTTTAACTGTTAATCAACCATTTTGTTTTACAAATTCATAACAAAAGCTTTCGCGTCTTTTGTTAATACTTTAAGATTGTTTTCTTCAAAACAGTAAAATCAATCAAACTTATCCATTTCAGTGTCGTAACCGTAACCAATCAATAAAATCGAGAGGCCAGATATTGTATTGAAACCTCATTGTCCTGAAACTCTTTTGTTTTCAATTAAATGATTTGTTTTTGAATTGGAATTTGATTTCTATAGAGGTTACGGTCGTTGTTATTGTTGTGACTTTCAGGGGTTGCGAGTTTTTCTCTCCTTTAGAATACTTTCGCAATATTTGCAAAGCTTTAATTTATTCGCCTACATCATTAAAGGGGAAATTCTTAGACGTAACGTGAAAGAGCAAATGGCTGCTGCAGATAGTCTTGACACGTTTAAAGAAATTATATTAAGAGTACCTACGTCTGAAAATGAAGCAAAGAAAAGTATCGCAATTACACGACGCTGACGATTTCAACATGTAGGTACCGAAGGCGAAATATTAGTAGATCTTTAAATGTTGGTTAGTTATTAGAATGTTTTGCGAAAATAGTCTTTAGAATGGTCTGCACCTAAAACAAAATCGAATCGCTTAAGAAAGGTACCTGCCCTGTATTGTTGCTGATCACAATCCACCCGAAAGGATTCTCCAGTTATCTTTCGAGATCATATAATTCTTATACTTTTCTTATCTCCCTGGATCATCGCATGTGGAAATCAAAAAACCCAAAAACAATTTAAAAATACATAATTTACATTTCAAAAAGATTGTCAAGTGTCATATTTATAATATAGAACAAGAATTTGTGCAATATTATTAAAACACGACTAGACGTTGTATATTGGCACAGTCTTGTATCTCTATGAGTCAAAGTATACAAGTCCGTCCGTTTGTAACTACATCGGCATTTCGTGTTTCCTAATGACTGATAATGACTACAAAAGAAAAGAAATAATGACTAAAAGTATGACAATTCGTATGTTTACGATAGCTGAATTGCTAAACTGACTTTTATGACTGTTTGTCGTATAGATATGTCTACAGTTAATATTCTTTACAAAGGTTGGAATACATTAGATGAGCTTTGGTGTCAGATAGTTAACGAAAGACTGGCTAAGAATAATAAGAATATATTTTGAAATTGTTCAACATGTTAATATTGATATTAAAGTATTTGAAGAAACACATAAAATTCAAACAAACATGTTAGTTTGAGCTACGAAACTAAAACAGTACAAGCTTTCTTCTTACAATCTATATGATAATATATAAAATTTAAAGTCCTGACTGACCGATATATCAACGCACAGCATAAACCGCTGGTCCTATAGACATGAAATTTGGAGAGTGTGTTCTTTGTGAAGAGTAAGTATCCACTAAGAAAGTTTTTTTTGAAATTCCACCCCTAAGAATGGGGGGAGGATGAAATTTCACGCAGACGAAGTCGCGGGCAGAAGCTAGTTTCCCGATAAGGAGCAAACTGAACACGAGATAACAAAGAACATTGCCACCGATCAGATCCACGTGTAACCAACCCAGCTAAAACAATAAAATTATAAAACCTAACAGTAAAAACGTATTAACAAAAAACATGGAGCCGAAAAATTAAGATTTAATTACAATGAACATGAAACGACCAATTAATATGATACATGGTACGTTAGATCTGATAACAGAAAGGTGAATCTCAATGAGTAACGCATCCGTTTTCTAGAGCATTATAAAATTTGAAGATAATGAAGGAAAACATATATGTGTTTCGGTGAGAGCTGTTACAGTCCAGCGGTTATATTAAAATGCTTATAAATTTTTTACGTTTTGAAAGTACAGACGCCAGCACATCAAGCTACCCGAAACTGTCAAGTTTTCCCAATCAACTTTGAACCTTATAGTTTAGAGATAAAGTTGAAAATCTATTAAAGAAATTTGATAGATTGTGGTAGCTTCATGTGTCACCCTTTAGAAGTAAGTGGGGAGATATCTTTTTGTTCAAGTAGAGTTTAGGAATGTTATAGGTTCTGTTAAGAATCAGATTGCTTCATTTCTTTGGCGTAATGTCGACCGTCCGTTAAACTAGCTGCTACGTAGGATGTACAGTCAACAAAAGAGATAAGTATGCAGGATCGTTGGATATAGTTGAAGTTTAGTAAGAAACCGATGGATGTTGTCGACTGAAATTTAATTTGATAAATGAGCTGTTTGTTTTTTTTTTATTAAAATAAAATTTTAATCGAGAACTTCCATCGGTTTCTTACTAAACTTCAACTATATCCGACGATCCCGCATACTTATCTCTTTTGTTGACTCTACACGGAGAGGTTACCAATGAAGGTTATGGCTATGGATTTTTATATCATAGGTATTGTAGACCAAGTGGACCAATGGTCCACATAAACTCTTGATCGAAAAAGCGCAAAGTCATGGGGGTCTTTACCCAACAGTGGGATGATTTAAGCTATCGGTAACAGTATTTGGGTATTGCAGATCTTGACATCCTCTGGCTCCCGGAAAAAGTGGATATGATTAAACAAAATGTCGATCGCTTATGACTTACCCCACTCCCCAACCCTGCGGCAGCCGCCAAGAAAAATTAACGCATGCTCGCGAGGGGTCGGTCAGACCCCGCATTATACGGGGAGCGGTCACTAATTAATGGAAAAGGATTAAATTCGGACCGAATTGAAATAAAATAAATATGATAAAGGACGCCCTTCTTGCCTCGGTCGAAGGGCTTCGGGGTTTGTTTTTTTTTCGGTACCCTGTAGCTGAAGGATTAGGACGTCAATACGACGCAGACAATTGTTTGTTTTGGCTCATATCGATTCATTTTTTACTTGAAAAGAGAACTTAATTACAAAGAAATACTGTTGTATGATGGATTAGGTATCTGTGTGATATGCAGACAAAAAATGCGTTCTTACATGATAATCGTCTAGTTAGACATAATTATGATACGAAAGACATGTGATACTAAGAATCCATACTAATATTATAAAGGCGAAAGTTTGTGTGTGTGTGTTTATATGTTTGTTACTTCTTCACGCTCAAACGGCTGGACCAATTTTGATAAAATTTTGTATGGAGGTAGCTGACACCCTGGATTAACATATAGGCTACTTTTTACCCCGATATTCCCACGGGATCGACATTTGCGCGGGTGAAACCGCGGGGCGCAGCTAGTATTCTATAATTGGACTCTAGTGGAAGAGTAATAAACATTGATACTTAGTTTTTTGAAAGATATGAAGTAAAAATGTCAGTACAACTATTAAAGTGAAGGCATTAAAGAAATGGGTTACAGGATAATTATTTCGGTCTGTTAAATAATGATTGTGGTTTAGAGTGTTTAGTAAAAATCAAGTGGGCGGCCTAAAGTACCTCCTAACTCTGTCTGTCTTTACGTTACCTTTTCACGCCTAAACCACTGAACCGATTTAGATGAAATTCGGTATAGAGATAGTTTGAGTCCCGGGGAAGGACATAGTATAGTTTTTATCCCGATATTCCCACGGGATCGACACTTATGTGGGTGAAACCGCGGGGCGCAGCTTGTTTTTAATAATTTTTAGATAAACACTAGAATATTTTTTCCTCTATTTTTTTTTCCCACCAAGTCAAACTAATGAAAACGTATGATTATTCTACAAATAACTCAAGTAAAATATTCGTCAGTTCTACGAATGTATGTGTTTTATATTTTTTGGACTTTATTAACCCTTGGGCGTCCCTCACAACCCTCCGTCTTCGCCCGCCTGACCATTGTCAGATAATTTGCCTATTAATTTGTACATGTCAACCGATGTATTGTGGCTTTTATAATAGGTACTTAGATATATTTTGTAAATGTATTACAAACAAAGACGAAAATCTTGTAGTTTTTTTTTTAAGAAGTCAACCAAACACTTATCAACAGTCAATGTATTATAAAGAAAAAAACAAAAAAAAAATCTGTCAAAAACAAAAACTGCGTTCGATTTCTCATTTCATCACGAGCGCAACATTTTCCACGTAGGCTGTCGAAACGCGTTTCCTTGTCTTACTTCTGAAAATAAAACTGTTGGGAGGTAACGCGATGCTTCCAAATTAAAACCGACATTGAGATATTAAGCGCCGTTCAATAGATTTCACGAAAAAAAAAACCGTGTTTTTAATAACGTCTTCATAGTAATTTGATTAGGCTCTTAGATTTCCAATTTTGTTCTGCTGTTTTTTTAAGGGTCTGATGTACCTTGGACGGTAATTTGGTAGTTTATTATAGCTACTGCGGGGGAGGGTTGATTGAGATTAGACGTCAAATGTGATTACCATAGAGAATTTAAAAAAAAAGGTACGGCACTAGATATTCTAAAAACAAAATCACGAATTTCACGGGTTTACCTAAGTAATTAATTTGAGTGAGCTCCCGAACAAAATCCACGTGACTGACCGACTTATTTTTACACATCCAAAAAGGTCGGTATTGATGAAATCGCTCGACAAAACAAAACCCACCGAGCATGAACACCTCAGATAGACAAACACAGAACCCAGAGTCGAATCTCAAACTAAATAATTCAATTCTGAACAAAGTCAGATTGACAAATTCAAATAGAAACGTTCGAAAGGCGAAATTTTCGTTCGAAACACCCTTCTATCGACTATAGGCAGGTAAGAGTTGATCATTATTAGATATTGAATTTTCGTAACTTTGGACTCATCCGCTTTCTAATTTACTAATGAATCCGAGTGGTACTGCCATTAGCTACACCCTTCCCCCCTCCCAACCCCCCTTCTCCTCGCGTCCTCGTGGGGTGTCGGGCAAAGGGGTAAGAACGGGAATTTTCGTCTTTTATACATGTAGAACGATAATCCGATTGGTGATTCCGGCGTTCCACATTTGAATTTTCGTGTGTTCCCGTTAATTCAGGAACGCGATTAGAATTTCTGTAGATCTTGTTGTTTTGGTTATAAGTACGTTCTGTGATTACTACTTCATGTACTCTTGTGGCCAGGGATGCATTACACTGTTTTAGGAAAAATATATCAATGTTAGCGATAGGTTAAGTATATGCACAGGGGCTATACAGGGTGAAATTGAAAACATGCGACAAATCGAAATGGGAGATTATACTCATCATTATGAACAACTTTTACTATGGGACCAAACCTGAAATCGCGAAAAAAAAAATCAGCTGTTCCCTACATTTATGTTCGCATAACTCGTCAAAATGTAGGGAACAGCCGATTTTCTTTTCGCGATTTCAGTTTTGGTCCCATAGTAAATGTTGTTCATAATGATGAGCACAATCTCCCATTTCGATTTGTCGCATGTTTTCAATTTCAACCCGTATAAAAAGTTTGAAGTTTGTTGGTCTGTACACCCCTTTAAATATGGCCACATATTTCTGGTATATGCTGCATTTTGACAATTGTTTCGAAAATGATTATGCTCTTAAGATTTTAAATGAAGTAACTTATAGGCACAAACTGAATACAAAACCTAACAAATTGACTAGAATGCAGTAGTATAGTAGTAGTTGTCTTCATTAAAAAAACCTCAAAATACATATTTCCAAGATGTCAGACAATCATATTACTAGATTGAAAGCGACAACTTGGCACTGAGACCGAGTATGAAATATCTTCAAATAACCTATTTTTTTTTCAAGAAAACTGATTACTTTTTGATTTAGAATGTCGTATTGCTTGATGTAAGGAATGCTGGACTGATTGGGGGAGTTACAGCAATCTGTGGAACATTTGGCGCTGTCTTAGATTTATCATCATCATCATCATCACCTAGAATGTCATAAACTGTTGATTTGGCTGATATATTATCATAAGTTATGTCAATATTTCTTTCTTCTTTCCTTTCTTGGTTCCATGACTGAACGTAGGCCCCATCATCATCATTTCAACTCGCCCACTGTTGGGTATAGCCCTATCTATTTTTCTAGCATACCTTCGGTTCCGTGCGTCCCTTAAGCTCTGTAGGTCTACGGGAAACACCTGGGGTTGTTTGTTGTCGAAAAGTTTCTTAAGCTATCTAAGACCTATTTCGATATCAGTCATCCTCACTGTTTTATCATCTGGTCCATCTATTCTTAAGACAGAACAGTTTTGATAGGCAGCATAACGTACCACTGTCGGCTGTCCATCTAGATTCTAGTGCTCTATACATATACTTAGGAACCAATAAAACCATACCTAAAATACACGTACGTAATCCTCCTTACCAAAGGACTATATGTTTTTTAAATATATTTAGTTTTTGATGTAGTTGTTAGCAAACTAAATCAAAAACTTCTGCTTACCTACCCAGTCGGGCGGGCGCCAATAAAACTCAATATTCGCACCTGTAACTTTCGTAGAGAGCAGCTATTGGAGACAGAAGAGACATATTTAGGAGTATAATGTACCTATCTTTGTTGTTCTTCTGTGAGACTTCTTTTCGAGTCGATCGTGCTTTTTAGATAAGTTGGGCTCAGTAGGCGGCCACGTTAATAGCAGCATCAGAAGCGTTTATTAGATCAGAAAGACTAGAGTAGGTTTATCTAGTGTCATTGATTTGCACAATATGGTACAATTGCCAAGTAGATATATAATTTTTTAAGTTTTGTATTATTTCATTTTAAAATCAACTGTGATGTTATAGTTCTCTTCGGTTGCATCATCATTATTATTTTGTCTATCTTCTTAGTATTTATGATCATCGACTGTTCCTCTTCCCAGTAATTTATCCTTTGGAACTACTTCTTTAAGTGGCTTTTCCTCTATGTAGGTATAAAGCTTTCCCTTATCTGCCTCCTATTCTATGACCAATGTTCGAAGTTCACAAATCAAGTATGGGTGTACAGCGGCGCACACAAGTTGTGCCGTAGCGGGACGTTTATTCGCTTGCTGTGCGAACTTTACGTGCGGACGCACTTGTGGGGCGCATTGTTCGCTTATTGACTGTTTGTTTGGTTACACGCGAATTCTAATGTGTATCGTTAGTTATTTGTATTTTGAGGTGAGTTTTTGGAACTTTTTATTTATGTTTTCTATTTTCCATCCAGATAGTTTGTGGAAAACTAAGATCTAGCATAGTATTGCATATAAAAATATTTAGTCTTACAATGTTACAAGTCTTGTGAGTTAGGTACTTGTAAAAATTTATACTAGGAAACTCTCGCACAAACAAATATTGTAACATATCGCGAAAATCTGTCACGCTTTCATTCCTACTTGCGTACGTAACCAGGCAATTAGAATCATCGAGGAAGCCCCGGTCTACACAAAGTCAACGTTCTCACCTATCTATGATCACCTGGTACCCACTCGAGCCTATGATTAAGCCAAAAGAGCGCATTTAAACAATATTTAACTCGACTCATTTAGATCTGTATCGTCGGCATTGTTCGGAGCCGTTCGGAAGCGTTCGGGCGAGATCGTACGCTGCAATGATTTACATTGTCTTGTTATTGGTCCGGTCAACTGGGAATGGTGTTAATGGCGGAATTAACTGTAACAGGTTGGTGCTTGTTAAATGTGTATTAAGGCTTGATTTTGGTTTAGATAGATGAATTTATATGTGGTTTTGTTTAGTTTTCTAGTACTTAGGAGCAATTAAACTTTCTAAAATTGCATTTTTTTCATCAAGCAATAAAGTGCTAGAACGCATATTTGCATTTTCATCAAAAACATCCAATAAATCAGTAAGTAATAACGTCTAATAAAATGTTTTAATTAATTACCCCCTACACGGGCTCCCCCCTCGAAAGTACATTAAAAACTGAACGTGCGTTATTAAATTCGGCGACGTTCGGCTAACATCGGTAATTTCCGTCGCCTCTTAATTCTGTTCGGCTCAATAAAGGCTTTATTGGCGCGTTATTAGCTAGGCTTTTATCTTCAATCGTGTTCACAATGAGGTACTTGTTAGGGATGCTGCATACTCAGTGATGATGTCAGATGCGACACTTTTGAGCAGATAATTTTGCCTGTAGACGCCACTAAGCTTATAAGCGTGTTATAAAGATTAAGTAGCAAATTACTATTTCAATTTAATGACAATTGTGTGTATTCTGTGACTCTAAATAGGATATTACTTATTTATAATGAGACAAACGCTATCAAATATTTTTAATGACTTTTTAGTCTGTCGAAAAAACATCACTTAATTAGAAAACAATTTCAAGATCGACAATGTTGTGGGCATGAGTAATTTACTCAGTACTGTAATAATTATAAATACACTTAACAACTTATATAAATCATAAAACTCCTTTGGCTTTGTAAAGTCGGGTAAAAATTAAAATGACAGTCAAATGACCGACCTCATCTAGTTTTTATTAAAAATATGATTGACATGTGAAAGTGTTTGTACAAACGTACTTACAATCTAAATAAAATCATTTATCATTTATAATGATTAAATAAAAATCTTATTACTATTCAAACAAAATGATATAGGGTGTTTGGTAGCTGGATGCAAAGCCTTAAGGGGGTGATAGTTGACACCATTTAGAGCATTTTGAGACATATATGTCTCAGACGAAGTATGTTTTTTTTTAACTGCAAACATTTAGTCAAAAAAAAAGACACTTCGTCTTAGACATGTATGGCTTAAAATGCTGTAAATGGTGTCAATGGTGTGTGTCCCTTAAAGCTTTGCACTCAGCTTCCAAATACCCTGTACAATAAAATCACATTATCAAGTGTCTCTTCTCCTCTCTTATTAGAACTTAATCTTTGAAGCATGTGCCTCAGAAGGGAGATGTTTATTGGTGACTGCCGATGCTCGCGAGGCGCGAAACAAACTGACGCCCAATATTACACCTCACATATAATAAACATCACGTTATGGGGAAATCTTTTGAAAGTTTGCAAGGCGAAAAGTTATTGGGAATATCTCGTGTCGTTTTTCCTCGATAACTTGGTGAAATATTTGTGCGGGGAAGACGTGTTTTTTATAGTGTAAGTTTGTGGATTAAGTTGAGTATTTGGGGAGACTTGAAGTTGAAGATGTTGGTAACAGTGAATTTTGGGATGTAACTTTTGAAAGGACAATGCCCACTACGTACTATGCTGTGTGCATAGTGGGCTATGATGTATTTGATTAAAGTAAGGACAATCATGCTCAGCGCCCTAATATACAGAAGATTTGAGTTGCGGTGTTAGTTTTGAGTCAATAACTCATCTCTTAAAGTAATGGCGATTAGAATTATGTACAGACGCCAGCACATCAACCTATTACAATCTGTCAAATTTCTTTAATAGATTTTCAACTTTATCACTAAAGCATAAGGTTGAAAGTTGATTGGGAAAATGTGACAGTTTCGGGTAAGTTGATGTGCTGGCGTCTGTACCTATATTAAAACAGAAATAATTATAATGTTCTTGTAATTTAATTTTAAATTGTGGTTTAGTGTTGTAAATGTAACGGTTTTTGTATCGTAATATTTAGGTAGCAACAACCGGTACAGTGCTACTCTAGGAAGGTGGAACCTACTTTGATTTTGACGTAAACACAAAAATTAGAGATGATTTGGAATTCTTGATTGCTCTGTAACCCATTCATACTTAGATACTTTTATGGTACTGCAGGGTAATTGCGTAACACACTATTAATCTCAATCAGAATCATTTTGAAGGATATTACAAATCCATTGCTTCATATGTTCGAAAAAAATGACTGCTCAACAACGTAAATAACGCAATGGATGTTGTTGAACTGTCAAAATGAACGCCATTGTTACCGATAGTGTGTTACGGAATTACCCCGCTGGCAAGTCAGCGGTTAGGTCATTTAGGAAGAAATGCTTTCAGGATCCAACTACTTAAGCAGACATTAGTCACAATTGCGTGAACTTTCAAAAGCAATCCTCTCTAATGAAATAAGAACTGCACAGCATCCTTTTTAAGTCAATAAACATGACTTATGTCCGATCGACATATTTTCTTAAGACCTGACATTAATCACAGAAAAAAGGTCAAAAACCTGACGTTTCCGCGATCAAACGACTATATTAAGTGCAGACATAAAAATCAAACATCATACTATCTTGATTTATGCGCAGTCGGGTAAGATGGCGTAGATCTATAGATCGGCGAGAGATCCCCGTAATGATCCATGCGCGCTGATTGATCGCTGACGAGTGAATGAGAGGGAGGGGGGTTCATTGAATCGAAGCAGGCGCATCTTTTGGAACCATGCCATTTTTTGGAAGGTTGGATTTTTAATTGGATTGATAAGTATTTTAATTAGTCTAATTGAGAATTGCTATAAGTTGATTTGTTTGTAGATATTTTTGTTTTTTTTTATCTACGGGCGGTTTTTTTCTTAATCTTTCTGTCAACATTGACACTTTTAACCCCATTACAAAACAATCAGTCACCCTTACCCCAAAGGTTAAAAACTCCAACCCTTTTTCTGAGGTTTAACTTTATTTAAAAAAAAACGTCATTTTTAAAACAAATTCGGGGAAAACTCTCAGTACAAACGTAATTACAATTTATAAGTGCTTATCAGTCAATTCGCGAGAAAATCAAGAGGCTGAAAGGGGCCGATCAAAGTACCTGAAGGGGTACCAAGAAATAATTAAAAGGCGTACAGAAAACCGACAGAAACTTAATTCCGATGCCTATTTGTAGCTCATCGAGTTCCGACCAAGTTGTTCAACTCTGCCAAGTTGGGCCAAGTTGTCCCAAGTTGCGCCAAGTTTGCGACGCCCCGGCCCGTCTGCCGCTTCGGTAATATTTGCAATCCACGACTTTTATCGTCCTCGTTACGTTAATTTATAATTACTGTTAATTGGTTATTATGTGTGTTCTTACATATGTCTTTTAGACAGATGTTTCGGTGATAAAATAGCAATAAAAACTAGCGGTGTGCCCTTGACGTAAATACATACAGTCATACATCTTTTAACGATCCAAAAATGCTGATAAAAGGCTTTCAACTGCAATCCTTTAGACATCCCGGGGACAAATGAAAGTAGATACCTATGGCATAAAACTACACTAGAAAATTGAAGACAAAAGTCAAACTTAAACTCAAAGCATTTCTTTCAAACAAACCATTTATAGGCACTTTTGAATTGTCAAGGAGTCGGTCAGAAAGATGCAGCTAGTTACCCATTCCAAAGCGAAGTAGCTTCCTATGGAGAAGAACGGGCAAGAAACTCCACGAACACTATTGTAATCAATGCAGATTTAATAGTCAAACTTCCACAGTCCATCACAGTCCTAATTGAATGACTTCACTGTAACATTAAACCCTCAATCAATCAGAAACGAATCTTCGAATTGATTCCTATTAGACTGATTGCTTCATCTATCATTCGATCAGAACGAATTAGTCGCATCGTTTAACTCGAGTGCAACACTAACAATCGATTCGCACTTCATTTATAATCGATTCAAATCGATGGCAATATGTATCGAATGCTGTGAGTCGTGACGGGGGAGTGAGTGATGCCTTCATTGGGCTATTGTATACCCAGTGTTGTATATCTTAGTGCATAGTCCGTTTTTCAATAGAAATCATGAAATAGGGTTTTTATTTTTCAAGGCAGATTTAAAATACAATACCAAATATAATGTGGACATCTCTGCCTATACCTTCAAGGATAACAGTCGTTAAGTTATTTGTAAAATACAATGTTAAGCTTGAATGGAAGGCTCATTATAATTGTGAGCTTAGAATCTTCTTATGAGCTTCAGAGTCTAAAAAAAAACTTAAATATATTTTTATAGCGTCCACTTGTACAGTCACGAGCACCAATATGTCAACACTTGGCAATTTTCAATTGCGATTTTTTCGTGAAATAGCGAATGCAACGTTGAAATACGACAATTAACATAAACCTATGGGTTCGAAAATACTATTTTCGTAATAACATAAAATTTCATTCAAAAATAAAGGAGAAAATCGCCTTTGAATAAAGCCAAGTGTATACATACTTATAGACGTGACTGTACTACTATCATAGGACACTCAAAATGGCCGCCTGCGTAGTCTTTGGACATAAAACTAATGTTTTTTTAGACCAATAACCTACATAGGAGTAACTAAAACACAGAATCAGTACAATGTGCTCGTATTGAGTAATTAATTGATTAAAAAGGGTTCGGAGCCATTCGTTAGAAGTTTTTCTAAGCCCCTCTGGCCCTCACACGATTTTAAAACAGCCCTTAATTGATTTAACTCGAAGGGATGTAGGAGTGTGTAACTTTTACTTTGCCGATGGTTGCCGAAAATGGGAAATTTTTGAGCAACACTTGAAATTTTATTTGGGAAAAAAGTTACATTAGGTACTACGTGCTGTTTCTGAGGCTCTAGGGAGGGAAATTTAATTGCATTTGCCTTTTTAAATATGATGAAATATTGGTAGTTTTAATAATATTTCATACTAGCTGTTCCCCGCGGCTTCACCCGCATAAGTCTCGATCCCGTGGGAATATCTGGATAAAAGTATCCTATGTCCTTTCCCGGGACTCAAACTATCTCTATACCAAATTTCATCTAAATCGGTTCAGCGGTTTAGGCGTGAAAAGGTAACATACAGACAGAGTTACTTTCGAATTTATAATATTAGTATGGATTAATCACCTGAAATTGGTAATCTTATAAGAATGCGCGTAGGCTTTAAAAACGTGCAGTTGGAATAAGAAATGTGGTAAATGTATTTTCTTTACACGCAGGAGAGGGTTTTCCTAATAGTGCCAAGTAATCATTCGCCTAAAATTTAGATAAGTACTGAAAAGAACATTAAAAAAAAAAATATATTTTCCTGAACAACCCTTTCGCCCCGAACTACCCAAAAATGCCCCACCAAACCCTATTTACCGTCAATAATTATTTAGAACCGAAATCCTTTCTAACCAGATCAATACCTTATAACGGAATCATCATTTGTTTACACCCCCGACGAACTCAAAGGGATCGATAGGATTAAAAGTGAACTTTTAATAGAATACAATTAATATCTGAACGGATTTCAGCGCCCGACGTCTGTCGATATTCCAACTTTGTCCAACTTTTAAATGGTTTAAAAGTTTAAATGTATTTTGTAAATAGATACTGTAATTATGTTAAAGATGAGACGTGTGTATGGCGCTAATTTTACGTAGACATTGCCTTTAATTTTGATTTAATTTTAAGAGGAGCCGGAGTGCTGTATTCTTTGTCACCAAATGTGCCTATATGTACTCCATCGTACCTACAATACTTGTGGTCCTTTTATAATAAGTAAGTAAAGCCTGATTTACATCGTACAAATAAATTATCACCGTTGTTGGAGCAACAATAAAAGTTGCTCCGACTAAATAGTATTTAAGCGATGCAAGTCATTTGTTGCTTCTTTCTTATATGACATAAACTTGCATCATCTAAAAGGGGTTCTAAATCGAATTCTATCCAGTTTTCTCCCACCATAAACCCAACTGGAATCGCAAAACCATACAATTCTATTTTAAGGCAATTTTTGACGTTCAAAAGTGCCTTTTATGTGCCTATTTGAAATAAATGCTTTGACTTTGACATACGATAGTATTGTATTCAATTGGATTTTATTAGACAAGAAGAGTGATCAAAAGGCATAAGCATCAACTTCGCCCAAAAAAATCGCGTCCCAATAAAACCGTCCACTCCAACTTCCACGTACAAGCTATCTAACATCTCTCCAACAAGAACCTATTAACAATATCACCTTTTAAAAAGTTAATTAATATCACAGCCTTGCCTTTGATGGTAATTTTTTAAACTGTATCGCCAGACATCGGGCTTTTTGCGGACCGTACAAAGAGGAGAGGTTCCGTACATAAAAACCCTTTAACTTATGATGAATTAGCGATCTCCTACGCTTTATGTCTCCTGTTATCTACCCTTGCCTCCCTGGCTACCCTCCCCGTCGATATTAAGGAATTAATATGAGTGGAAAAATTATAAAGCCCCGAGTGTCCGATGGGTAAGGTTGCTATAATTTTGGCTTAGAAAGTGATGGTCGGGTCGTTTGTGTTTAGAAAATGTCTATGTATTTTGATGTGTGGGGTGCTGTGGTGGGGTGCTTTGGGCTGATTATTAGCTTTTAAAGGGTTGTATTGATCAACGACATGCATTTGGTATGTTGCAAATTGGAACTTGTAAATTGTTTGTGGTTTTAAAACTTAAAACTTGTAAACGAACGTTTTGGTGACGTTTTCTATTTTTTTTTATTGCTGAATGGGCGTGCTCTTGACCTCGATCACGCCTGATGGAAAGCGATAGATGAGGTCTATGATGGAACGAGCGTGCCCAGAAGATGCCTGTTCACTCTTGCTTTGAAGGCAGACGGGTTAAATGTGGGAGGGAACACAGATGCCGGCAGAGAGTTCCACACTTTGGCTGTGCGTATAATAAACGTGGAGGAGAAGCGCTGAGTACGACTCATCGGGATATCAACCAAGTGCATATGGTACGCTGCAGTACGTCTGGTTGTCCGGTGGTAAAAGGGCGATGGTGGGATCAGGTCGTGGAGCTCCTGCGCACACTCTCCGAAGTACAGTCTGTAGAAGACCGTCAGGCAAGCAACATTACGCCGATGAGCCAGGCTGTGAAGCGTAACTACCAACGTCTCGTCGCCTATAAGCCTTTTAGCTCTGCGTTCCACTTTACTTCGTTTAAGTACTTATCTGTTCGAATTATGTTTGAAAGATAGATCATGAACTATATCTATATATATATAATATATGTGGTATCATCCATTTTCTACTTTATTATTCTTAACACCTCACATACATATAGGTACTAAATATCCTTAAATTCTTAACGACACATTCCGACACAATCGCTACGAAACGTCAAGTCACGCAAAATTGATCCCGCACTCCCGATTAAAACCTTCTCGTCATGTATTACCTAATCCTTTTCCCTAAAAACTGTACCCTTGGTCCTCTGATAAGGGAGATGTTTTGATAGCCCCCATCATTCACTTATTCGTATACTTATACGGTCCCTCCATGTTTCTATAGAAAAACATTGACGTAAAAAGTGGGTTGAAAAGGGGAAAACGGGGCGAAAAGGGGGGTGTTGGGGCAAGGTTGGCCGCTGTCGAAGTGACCGCTGAGTCGGGTCGTATTATATGGATAACGTCGTTATGTGTTGATCAATTTTAATGTGTAGCGTCAGCGCGGGCAAAGATGAGTAAGATGGATGTTTTTTTTTTTTGCAGAAATTGTATAATATGTGTCAGTAAATATATTTGCTTGATAAGACACGAGTATCTAATTGCATGGCTTGATACTTGTAAGATATTTAAAAATGTCAAATATCAAGACGCCTGAATCCTTATCTCTATTTTTAGAGCGTAGAATTTAGTAGAAATAGTTAAATTTTTGACTTGATATAGGTTTCTTTTCAAATCCATTCACTATCATTGAGTCAGTAGGTGTAACAGATAATATTACTATAATAATATTTGTACATATCATGTTTGATTTAATCATAGAATTGAACGAAAATATGCAACACTTCGAAACGCATTCACTTACGAGCGCTCGATCAACGTTCCGTCTGCTCCAAGCCACCATTTATTTGTACAACATGCGAAAGTTTACCCGAACTAAACATGATTATAATTAACTAGCTTCTGCCCGCGACTTCGTCCGCGGAAAATTTCTTGTTTTAACATAAGATAACACTCGATTGATATTACTGTATTTAATTTTATTAGTAAAATATTGTTTGGAATCAGATCAGTAACTTCAAAGATTACCTAAGTTCTCTTTTCTGCTCGAGGTAACTTAACCCTTGGTCGCCTTTTACTTATTTTATTTATTTAAGTTAGGTATCTATTTAATTTAAAGCTTCTCTATATACAATGTTTGAGGTTGTTTTATTTTCCGGTAACAGAATAATCTGCTTTTCGGATGATCCCACTCTTGATAGACCAACATATAATTGCCCATGGGAAAAACATTCTTTTCGTAGCCAACCAAAGAGAATGTTTGTCCCTGGGACTTGTTAATAGTCAGGGCAAATGATGTTTTTATTGGAAACTCAGATAGACGCTGTGCACGTTCATCGCTGGATTCTCGAGCGCGGGCCTGCGATGTTATGGCATTTTGCCTAGCGAGCCGCTGCGAGCGCTCAGCGCTAGTCTCCCTATCCCTTGTTTCAGAGACATGCTGCCTTAAAACAGATAGACGCTGTGCACGTTCATCGCTGGATTCTCGAGCGCGGGCCTGCGATGTTATGGCATTTTGCCTAGCGAGCCGCTGCGAGCGCTCAGCGCTAGTCTCTCTATCCCTTGTTTCAGAGACATGCTGCCTTAAAACAGATAGACGCTGTGCACGTTCATCGCTGGATTCTCGAGCGCGGGCCTGTGATGTTATGGCATTTTGCCTAGCGAGCCGCTGCGAGCGCTCAGCGCTAGTCTCCCTATCCCTTGTCTCAGAGACATGCTGCCTTAACTCAGATAGACGCTGCGCACGTTCAGCGCTAGATTCTCGAGCACGGGCCCGCGACGTCCTCACATTTTGGCTAGCGAGGCCCTGTGAGCGCTCGGAGCTAGATTCTCTAGCGCGTGCTTGCGAAATATTTTCTCTATTTCTCGAGAGGCGCTGCTCATTTTCAGGGGCAGATTCTTCCGTACGGCGTACTCGAGCGGCTCCTGTCTGTGATGTCTGCCGGGACAGTTGAGATTTCCTTTTAGGCATGCTCTCGACAAACTACGCACAGACTTGAAAACAATTACGAACAAAGGGAGAGCGACTCGAACACCGTCCGCCTTTACAAAACAAAACAATCGTAATATCGAATAACTCGTATCGATTATTACGATAGAACGAAGTACGAAACTACGAACATACAAAACAATGACAACAATCGTACAACGAAATTACGATATTTTCGAATATGAGGTCCTCATAATCTCCGTGCTCATAATCGAATCGTCGTTCGTATGGAACTCCAATCCAACTAACGACAACGTGGGCATAAAAAAAAATCGAGAGGGTCATCAATCCACGGAAAGTCTTAACACCGCGATTCAGAAAAATGACGTAATTGCAGAACGCCATCTATGGGCAAATAGGTAAAACGTCTGCACAATGAAAGTTATGCTAGGGGCATTTTGCGTTTTAGTAATTTTATATTATCTCCGAAACTGTATGACCAATTGATATACTGTAAATGGCAAATCTTATCTGTATGATGTTCTTGTGATACTGAAATAATTTATTGTCATAAGAATTAATATTTTGTTGCTCAAATAATCAACCAAACGTAAGTATACCGAAAAAAATTTTTTTAATGCAATAAAAGAAGTATAAAAGATAAAATATAAAAGATAGAGATATGGTATCGCGGACTTTTTTGTAGAAATAATGAAGACGAACCAGGTAGCCATACATTGTTTTTAATTTTAAGCAACTGTTTAGGCAGCGCACGCAAATAATTCTGTTTTATGTGGTATTTTTTTCCGACTTGCTAGACAAAAGTTGTGATAGCTCGGTTAATATACATGCTATAGAAACAATTTATAGCCTATAGCACTCAGGAATAATGTAGCTTTCTGCCAGTTAAAAAATTGTTAGAATTGGATTATGAGTTCCAGAGATTACCCATTACATACAAACTTACAAACTTACAAACTTACAAACTTACAAATTTTACCTCTTTATAATATTAGTATAGACTAACAATAAAACATGACGATAGCAATGATTCACAGGAAACCGCGACTTTTATCAACAAATCCAATTAAAATATCGCAGAAAAAGGAGTAATTAATCAAACCGACCAAAAAAAGGTTGTAATTAGAATCGTATTCCACAAAAACCATTGGTAAAGAGACAAACAAATGTTAGGCAGGCTACAAACGCGTCGTGTGAACCTGTGCAACCTCAGGGCACGTAGGATGGCCGCATACGGGCGGATAAAAGAAAAACACTCGTCTTTCGTTCGCGTTGCTAATTTTCGCCTCTTAATTACCAGAGACGGGACGTGTGGCGCTAGGAACGTACCGTTTGATGCGGTACCTATTCCACATTTGAATTTGAGTTTTTTTTTTCTTTCGAGCATACGGGTTTTATTGTTCGTAATTTGAGTTTTTCTTTTTCGTAGATTGTGTGGTTCGAATAAATAGTTGAGATTTTTGTTGATTATTCGAAAAAGAAATGTTATTTTTACTGTCTATTAGTTAAGTTCTGTTTTTTTTATGATTATCACACTAATCACACTAATATTATAAAGGCGAAAGTTTGTGAGTGTGTGTGTGTGTGTGTGTGTTTATATGTTTGTTACTTCTTCACGCCTAAACCACTGAACCGATTTAGATGAAATTTGGATAGTTTGAGTCCCGGAAAAGGACATAGGATAGTTTTTATCCCGATATTCCCACGGGATCGACATTTACGCGGGTGGAACCGCGGGGCGCAGCTAGTTATTTATATAATTAATTATCATAATTTACATCAATAGATATTGTAGTCGTAATAAGCTATTATTAACCTTTATAGCATTTTAATTGATAACACACCACATGATATCTTCAAGGAATGATAATAACATCTTGAAATAATGACTCAATTTTATCTCGTGACAACCGATATCAATTATAAGATGCTGGGATTCTAGATCAGCATGACATCATATGGAAAACAATGTGATAAGTTCTACAGAGGAAGTCTGCGTCATTTGATGAAGGAACCAAATTATAGACCATTATCTACAGGCGAACGATTAAATTGTTCATTGTAATATGATGGTTATTTTGAATTTTGACTATTTTGGGTTGAAGCTCACCATTCAGTTTTAATTTGATTCATTATCATCACCAAAACAAAAACATTTTAAGAAGAAAATTCTGTCTACAAATTGTTTTAAGACAACACAAACATAAGGTGAAGCAAAAAATCAAGAAAAAGCACTGAGTTACTGCAAACTCGCAGTAAGAAGTTAGGTACTGTTTACTACGTCACGGTATTACGCCCTAAAGTGAGATAATTACAGGCCTAATTAAAACAATTGAATGCCTTATTATATGCCGCATCCTTCAACCCCTAGGTCCGTGATTGAGGTTGACCTCCTCAATTATAGATTCTCTTTTCATTTGCTTCTGCTCAAGTTTGAGCCGGGATACTAAAGTACTAACTACTGATCGGCCCCTGCTTTGCTTTATTTGTCGCGCTAACTAGCAGGGTATTAGGGTTAACTGTTAATTAGCAATTACTGTGTGGTTAGTCGTTGTTTTTAATTGAAAACTGATTTGTGTTAGCTGTTTTTGTTTTTACAGAAATCAAGGTCTTTTTCAAAGAGCATATTAAATAATTATCACAGTAAAACAGTTTTATTTAAATCACGTCTCAGAATAACAACAACAAAAAAAAAACACTTCCATAATCACAGAATAATTGAAAAAAAAAAAAAACTCGCTTACCTCATGATAATAATTCCGAATTTTCATAATTTCGAAAAATGTTATCTTGAGTCTGTCACAGTAAAATTCATTCATGTGCACCGTTTTATTTTATGACAATTCTTGAAAAATTTATATTTGATCATTAATTTAATTACACTTCAACTGAATCCCTGAAAATATTCAAAATAGATGACGTTCCGTTTGAAAGAAACTTATAATTATTGTTCGATCAATTAAAAAGAAAAATCTATTCAATTAAACGACCCTAAAATGTTAACGAAAAAAAATATATAAAAAATTGCATAGATTTTTCCGAATCGAACAATAATTATAAGTAAAAATCTTTCAAACATTCTTCGTTTACGCTTCAATTCTAAACACTGCGTTATTCCGCGCGTGACGTTTACAGATCCGAAGCGCGCGACCAACTAACTGACTAAGTTAGATAAAGCGCCCATCTCGCCGCGTTATCGCCTCATTTACATACGCACCCGAACATCACAGTTTCCCATACTATTGGCTCCTTGTAAAAATCGTATCAAATCATTTGCATATACAAAGAAGATGTATGCAAATCGTTGCGAGCATGCATCTTACGCTATTGTTGTTCGACATTTTATATCGGAATCGGGCTATCAATCGGTAAAACAGGTTTAAATATATGTGATGGGCCTTTGTTCGTCCTGAGATAGGATTAGGGTTAAGACTTTTTAACCCTTCGGCCCAGATGTCAGTGTCGCATTCGAAGTATTGATATTTAGTTCATTGTTCAGCCCAAGAAATTCGGAAATGGGTTTTTTATAATGCGATGCGATCGCTTGTGTGCATTAATGTCTCAGTATTCAGCATTGACGATTTATGTCGTTGACAATAATCAGTGTGGAGAAAAATGATGTTTTGAATACAAACTTTCTTTTTTTGATCTGTTAAGTCGTGAGATAGGTGCGCGGAGAAGCTTGGGTACGGTTTTTTTTGGCAAGCTTTCCTAGTTTGTGAGTAAGTTTTGTTGAATATAGATAAATATATCAGGCAAGCTAGTTTTTATAGAAAAATAATAAAATTGATCCTAAATTAGAATAACTTATATTTTCTTCAAGTTTCAGTTTGATTATTCGAAAATTTCAAGTAGCCTCATTAATTATTCCAAAAACAGGACAGATTTAAATAAAACGGCCACCCCGATAACAAAATACGAGTATCCGATCAATCAACCCTATTCGTGAGAAAGTGACTCAAGAAAAATAAGGAAACACTAATTGCTATTCGCATATTAAGTAGTTTCGACCTCCGTAATAATTATTCGAATTACCATATGCAGATCGATCGGTATAAATCATAGAACAATTGAGGGGGTTACGATCGGTAAGAACCGGTTTACTGAATTATTTTTTTATTCTTTTTTTTAATTTATTGACCTACATGTGTCGGGTTAAGGGTTGAGCGATACTCTGGTTAATTATTTGCATATTAAGAATCCCCGAATGTCTTCAACTGGTTTCTTTTTTGTGAGAATCTTTGACTCACACCGTGGGTTCGATCTTGATTTATTATTTTTACGGATGATCGAATTTCGTTATGTATTTTTTAATTCATAATTTGAATTCGTTGCATGATGAGATTTTATTTTTATTATTGACGAATGTCGGATTTGGAAACTTATTTCATACTTTTCCTTTTTAATTAATCCTTTATGGAATTTAAAAAAAATGTTTTTTTTGAACTTATTAATTTTATATATAATAATAATTTATTTTATAAGCCCTACATTATTTTTTATCTTAACACTTACAACGACACTCATAAAGCTATACTCCCTTAATAGTAGTACTTTTTAATTATCCACGATCCCTATTTCCGCAATTTCTAATAAACGTACACACAGGAAGAGCATATTTAGCGATTTCCGTTGCGAAAAAAAAGAGTAAAATTAAAAACAAATTAGTCGATGATTCAGTCGCTCTAATTGTAATAACTTTTGACACGTTTCAATGGAGGACATTGTAATTAAGCGCTCGTCCTAGTTTGAGAGATATTATTGGCAAATATTATGTTTTGTAGATGTCAGATAAGCAGTCGCTCCATGTAAAATACTGGTATTCAGGTGTGTCTGGTAAGATTGGAAGCCGACTCCAACATAGTTGGGAAAAGGCTGGACAGATGATGAGATGTCTAAATAGTTTTGTCATGGCTCGTTTGATTATTCGAAATTCAAGTAGGTAAGTACTAATTGCCTTGCAAATATCTTTGTTTTCGTCAAAGATTTACTAAATTAAAGCAGAAAGTCTAGTGACAAAATTAAGACTAGTTAAAAAACCTACGTTTACTAATGGTTCTAAAATTATTTATTTAGGTAATACGGGCTGGTGTCCGCAACTCCACGTCAATGCGCGTATTTTGCGTTTATCTAGTACATAATCAAATTCTCGAATAATTATTCGAATGGAAATAAAATCATTATTTTTCCAAAAAAAAAAAACAAAATTCGAAAACCGAAACTTAAAGTAGCTTTAACGGTCATCAATAAGCTAATTGTAAAAGTATCTCGTGGTAACGGTCCGAATAATAAAAATTAAACAATAGCTGTAAGTGCCGGTCTCACGTCCAACGATCCGTTGACTCCGAAAGAATTTGGAAATGTTTTAGTAGATATATAATCTTTTTAATTAATTATCACTATTAAAAATATAACCTGCCACAGGAAAATCACCTGTATTACCAAAGTTGTAAAGTCCAAAAGTTTTGACGTTATGATCTACTTTGTATGAGAAAATATTATTGTTTTGTCCAATGAATGAACGTTGGATTAGTGCAATTTGAATTTATTTAGTAATTGTGCGCCGTAAACAATAATTCATATTAATTCGTTCGAATTATTATTTTCGGTAGCGCAATTGACCTCTTTGCTAGTTGGTGGAGTTTAGATTTTTTACCGGTTTTGATAAGTATGGAATTAATGAACTTTAATTAAGAATAACTTAAGTTAGGTCCTACGCATATTTTATTACGGAAGTAAAAGGTTGTTAAACTTGAATTAGAAATTGTATTGAGGATAGTAGAATAGAAAAGTGAGAATTCTATCTATTATCAGAACACAAAACATTCGATTGTTAATATCGAATCGACTGAATTGAAGTTACGGTCAAAATGAAATTACAGTTATAAAATTCGTTATCTGGAATAATCAAATTCGATTATTCGAGTTTCGAATAACATGGCAGTTTGTGACATCACTAAAAAAGAATAGAGCCATTAAATATGTTTAAAAAAAACCTTTTTACATAAGAAAAAAAAAACAAATGAGTAAATTTTGAATAGCCAATTACGGCAAATACTTCCTACTTATAGCCATTAGGTATCCAATATCGGGCGGTAGTTTCAACGAAAACGTGCGTTAACCCCGCCACGGTACACTTGGCGTATGTTTAATTAATATAAATAAAAATTATGAATAAAAGAGTTTTTATGAACCGCTCTCATTATCAGATTTCAAATGTAGCGGTTTAGTTGCTAAATTTTTTAATTTATCTACCGTGTCCAGTGTTTGAACACGTAAATGTTGTATTACGCTCCGTTTGGCGAACGTTAGCATTGGATTGTGCTTTTTGGTTTTATTTGGTTATCAATTAATCGGATTTTTTTGGAGATTTTATGGTATTTAATGTTAATTGCTTCAGACTTTGGAACAGGTATTTCGAATTTATTTGTTTCTTCTTTTGAGATTAATCATCATATATCTTTTTTTCAGTCTGTACTTACTAGAGTAAAGCAAATTTCATTTGTCATTTTTCAAAGTTTGGGTCAATTTTGATTTTAAGAGAACACTTGTAACTCTCTTTCAATCACATTCTGAATCATTTTGAAGGATATTGCTAATCCATTGCTTCATATGTCAGAAAAAATTGTCTGCTCAACAACGTAAATAACGCAATGAATGTTGATGATGTCAGAATGAAACCCATTGCTACTTAATAAGTGTGTAACGCAATTGCCCCGCTAGTACTTATTTCGAATTCATTTGTTTCTTATTTTGAAATGAATCATCATCAACAGCAGTTTTTTTAGGTTACCTAACTTACTACAGGGTAAAGCTTCCCATCTTGAATGCCATATTTCATGGTTTCAACCAATTTCGTTCAGGTTTTTCAGACAACGTTAGAAATTAATTTAGCATCGAAATTTATTCTCAGTTCTTGAAAATTCCCTTTTTTTCTGCACTTAATCTTTCCCGCCAATTTTCTCAATTTTCCGCGGATAATTTACGCGTTTTACGCATTTCTTTTAAAGCCACAATTTGATCGGGGCCACGCGTGATCGCTCGCGAGTTACTTACGCGGGGAAAGCGACCGATGCGCCCCCTAACGACTCAATCTACGCACATTTAAATTGCCCTTTCCGAACGAAACCTCATTACTTCCCGAAATATAACCTCTATGGAGCCCATAAATAACCTAACGGCGTACATATTTCAAAACAAGAAAAAAAAATAACACATAAAAATTTCTTTGCCCCACGCGTCTAATGTTTGTGCGCGATTGCATTGTCCTAGAATATTCTCGTGCCGGATGATCTGCATAGCTATTCACAATCATTAGATAGGCTTCAGAGTCGAAAATGACACATTTTCGGTTGCCTGATATTGCTTAGTCCCCAAAAGCATGGTTGTCGGAAATATAGCGGTCGTCTATTTGGTTTCGAATTTGTGGACAGCGTTTAGAGAGCTCCTTCGATAACATTGATTGATGTTCGATTCAGCACGGAAGCGTATCGAATGGTTGTGAATAGCTAACGGTAGGTGCTAAGGCATTGGTGAAACAGAATCTTATTAAGTCTTATTAAGTTCGTTTATCAGCCTTAATGTTTCTAACCAGAGGAACATGTCTGTGAAGTTGCCAGGTGTGGTAGAACGTGAATCTATATACTACAATAATTTGTAGCTAACAATAGACAATTTTTTTTACCATATATTACAGGAAAGAAAATTCTAATTAGATTTTCCAAATAAGAATACTCGTAGAACGATATTCACAAATTCACATAGCGCAACGGTTAAAACTCCCCTCTTAATAGACAGCACGAGATAAAATTATCGTGTGCAAACGCAAACGCGCCCCAAGTGCGTTCCGCGCATAGATTTTTGCATTATTTTAGTATGCAAATGTTTGAAGCGATAGCGAGTCACTGTAAGAGCAATTTAAATTATTTTTTATAGCGCCCGAGTGTATTGAGAGTTCGCCAACTGACGGCATCGAGGAATTGCCTCCGTTCTTCGTAAATTTTATATGAACCGACACATTTGATATGAAAGACGCCATATTTGAATAGATTTTGTCTCCACTCGTGGGTATAGAGACGCGTTCCAAATTTAAATTGTATGTGTGATAGATTTAATGCGTGTGTTCGAGATTATGGTTGGAATAAAAAAAAAGTAATGGATGCGAATATGGATTCTTTTAAGGGGGTGATCTTATTTGAATATTTTATAATTCTGTTTTTCGATACGTGTTTTTAGAAGACTTATAACTTTATTAGAATGTCGTAGACGTTTTCTCAAAACACTTCCAATATTTAAACTTACTGGGGTGTGTAAAACGATAAACGATGGATCCAACAAAAACACAATAAGTATTCGCATAAAGAAGAAATCTTGCAACGAAACTACTAAATTATCCTCGTCTGAACGTACCCTATTTAATCCCCGAAACATTTTACCAAATGTACGGAGCAAGGAAAAATCTGATTAGCTTCGATGATATATCGCTGAGAATTCCTCGCCTTAGTGCCTCTAATTTGAATATTAGACGCGTTATTGAAAAGAAAACTTTCGGAACGGCCCTCCGCAAGCTTTTAATGGTTATTGCCTCTTCCCTTGCTATCTGTTACCGAACGAACGAATGAACGAAACACTCCAAACGGTTCAGGTGTCTCAAAAAAATTAAATTCCTCAAATCGTTCCCGATCCAAACAGTCGCATTCTCCATTTGAATTATATCGACGGTTATCATTTATTTAGAACGACGTTCTTAATTCATACGCGCGAGTTCAAATATTGAACGGAAGCGGAAACGGTACTGATTCTAATTTCAAACGAAATATCGCAACGTTTCTATTGATAAAATTTTGTTGCGCGACACAACGCATGTTATTATATTGAACGGAAATTTACGATAATGACTTATAATATAATAGTCCGTTCTATGCAAATGCGGTAGGTGGATGTACCGAGCGCTGTTCGTACAGTTTCCAGTTAAAGAGCAACATGTTATTTCGCCTCGGTACGCCGATAATTTGAGCGTTTATTGCTATGAATGCCAATAATAAGTACGCGAGCGTAATATTACGTAATTTTAACTTTTTACAAGTATACGTGTCACTGATGGGGGCGGCATATTGTGCGTCTATTTCGGCGGGGGAAACTCATAAAACATGATTACCGGTAATGTCGCGAGGATTCGTTCATTTTTGACGTTATTCCTTTTCATATTTGGGGTTCCGTTACCGCCAAATGCCATTCGAATCGGATGGAAAATGGCAGAACAATGGCATATCAAAAATGCTTTTTACCAACGTCGCTACTGATATACTTTTAAAATTTTATTTAATAGTTTAAGGATCAAACTAAACTATAATGTCAAAAAATTATATAATTATGTTATATAATATGTTTTTTTTTTACAATATCATAATCTTTAAAGTTTTGATAGACGTCCATGTCAAGGCTGTTCACTTCATCTTACAATATTATGTTAACGTTTACGTTAAAATACTTAATTGCAAAATAAAATAAGGAGAAAACAAGTTTTTTTTTTTTGACAGTTACCTACGTTTACTCTCGCTTTACATTTAATGTTGACTTGTAGCCTAGCTATTCAAAAAAATGATCAAATAAAAATCAACTGCGGATATTTGCGATTTTCGAAGTAGGTAAGTAATTGGTAAAAATGTGATAAAAGTCAGAAAACGGAAAACCGCTATCTATTGCGGTTTCAAATATAGATTATTTATATCAATATTTGGCGGTATGTTTTGTAATATATTATTAAAAATTCATTGATATTAGGGCGTTGATCTTGTTTGCACTCATGTTGCGTATGAAAAATTTAATCAATAATATGCACACTACTTTAATATTTCAAATAATACTTATATAAACAGTTGTAATTCTGTATAAAAAATAGTGGTAAATAAACAGACATTTTATTGTTACGAACACAATTATTTACTTACGTGTTTGAAAATGTCTACTTTCAAGTGCTTTAAACGTGAAATAATACTTTCCTATGTCGAAGGAGGAAAAATATTTGAGGCATTATCAACAGTTTTGAAAGAAAATTGTTATGTGTGTAAATACATTCCATTTGAAGCCCTAATACACTACTCTAGATTTGTGAAAAAATTTACAAAATAATGTTTAGAAATAAAAAGGTTATCGATTTTCAATCCGAAACAGACCTCGATTTTCTATAGTGCGGCGCCTAATAAAAATAACATAATATCCCTGATTTGTTGACAGGAAAACTTTGTTTACGATGACTTCGATATTCAAATCCACGAAGGTAGGTACACACGTCACAGCTGTTTTGTGTTCGGAGTTTGAAACTGTAGGCGCGTCAAGTTCCTGAGTGACGCGACATCTCAAAACTATAATCGAGAATCATTGCCCGCATTCATAATCGATCGATTATACCGAGAGACAAGGTGACGCGGCGCAGGGAGGTCCGACGGAAGGATTACAAGATACATTAGCATACGTAATTTGTGAGCACATCTGTCCCAAGCTCACACGTGGGCGACTCTCGCTTTCTTATTGTTCAAATATATCATTTCGCTCCTTTGTATACGTTCGAATCGCATTTTGATTTGAGATAACGCGCGCGAGTAATACGGAAGTTGTAACTGTCAATTTGACATTTCGTGATTTTTTATTTAGATAACGTTTTGTCGTTGGATTTGAAATAATGAGTTGTTATAGCAACAATGAGCGGTTTGATTTGAATTCCTTTAACATTAATCTTTTTTAGATTAACAAAGTATCAACGGGTTTTTCTATGAAATTTCTTATTCGTACAAGACCCACAATCAATTACGTTCGATTCGAAAATCAAAAATTCAAATCGTTCGAGACAAAGCGACACGTTGCCTAATGAGCCAATAACTTGCGAGACAATGGGACGGCGTGGGCGTTCCGAATTCGAAATTATCACAAAAGAATATTAATGTAACACTTATTCAAATATACCACGATACATATTCAAAAATTATCTTGTCGTTTAATTTGAATGGTGACGGTGACACACTTTTTTTAAATATCGTATGCATTGTGATCGATTTTTTTTTCGGAACTATGAAAGAGTCCCCCTGCACGGAGCCTGTCGAGTCGCATTCAAATATGGATGCTTTATTTAAATTATTTATTCTTGTTTATGATTTTTGTGCGGCGTACACGCTTTATTACTATTTCCTGTGCTGTCAACACTAATGAATGTGACGCCGGTGACGTAGGACATGTGCACGCGCACATGCAAACGTTACGTCTGTAAACGTCACAATACACATCTAACACAAGGACATTATCAACCAATGATACCGAAACATCAAATATTAAGGATGATGGTATTAAAATTCTTTGATGGCATTTAATAACACAAAAAAGGGGAACGGTAATCACGACTGAAATTCGTCTCGATCGAGAAACTCAAATTAGACGAATAGCGGTCGGAAGATTTCTTTGTCTTCGGCCTAATGAGTTTTTAAGTCGATTATAGCAATTTTTCATAGAAAAACGCGTTTAGTGATGTATCGGTCGTATCAATCAGTGTTGGGGCTAAATTGTTGTTTGTGGCGGGTTGGCTATCGGATCGTAGGCGCGGCGGACAAATGGGCCGATAGCGCGCCCGACAAGAAACCGGCCACCTTTGATTACAGCTTTTTGTTTGCTCTGACGTCGGGGAACAGATGTCTGTTGTGTACAAATAGCTTGGATTATTTAGAACAATGTGGATTGCCCAATCGCTTTTTGATATTGTTTTTTTTTTGTCATCTAATGGATGGACATAACCTTGATAGCTAACCTTTTTGAATGAGAATTGGACTCAGAAAAAATAAGACGTCGAAACGTCATAACTATTCCCGCCAATTTTGCTGTCAAAAAGCAAATACAACCGAAACGGCATCGAATCCAAAATTGGAATTAAGTAGAATCCGCCAGTTTGCAGCGGCATCACTTAAAACGTCATATTGATAGACATTTTACCGGCGATCCGTGTCAATCAATTCGTAAAAAATAATGAAATCCTTGACACAGGTAGCGAAATTGAACGCACCCGAAATAAACAGTTAAAAAGGAACCCGTGGATCTGTCCATCACGTTCCATATTCAAACGGGCCAATGCATGGCTGAATGGCGTATTGTTTTAAAATCCTAACGCATAATGAACGCGTTCGTTTTTTTAAAATCGTTAATCGAGCTCTTTCACTTCATTTGTTTCGATCGCTTTTTAATCGCATTGTGACTGCTGCGGCGGTATCGCGTTCAGCCTTATTCGATTTGTTCACCTATAGGAGCTCTAATTGTTGTTCAAATTGGGATTGTTCTAGAACACTAGCGTGAAACTCAATACGAATTAACGGTACGCGCCATTTTTGACTGCAATTCGAATTGAGTTCCATATTTAAATTCGCTTTAAGCACTCGTTGTGTGTTCTAATTATGTCCGTTATCTTTCCAATTTGAATTAAGTACTTATCTTCTCACTAATTGTCACCATCTTCACGTACCTATTCTTATAAACGCCAATAAAAATCTCGACGTTATTCCAACAAAGGGATTACTCTTTCCTTATAGACAGTGTTAGTACATTTAGGTTATCTATATTTACCTGATAGAGACACAGCATCTTAACGTACCTGGAAAAATCAAAGCAGAATAAGATAAAGAAAACATTATCAACAATGAAATAAAATAATATACGTCTTATCTCGATATATTGCGGGTACGATCGAGGGAAATAAAAAAAGTCACTCCTCATTTTTCCATATAAGACTTGGGCGTGTCCCAATACGGGAACGCCTTGTCGACTAAAACCTTTACGCTTGCTCTATAGAGGTGTTTTTCCAATAACGTTATATCGGCGTTCGATCGGTTCCGAACGCCCAGACTATCTTACAAGATATCGAGTACGCCTTCCAAGAAAACCACGAAAAGTCCAAACTCAACCTTATTTGTACCTCACTAAAATATGGATTCGTTTGCAGAATGGCGCAGTAAAACATATTGATGTCGTATCGGTTTTCCATTAACTCAAATAAGCGATATTCGACTCTATTCTGTGGGGCTAGGGACGCTTCTCGTGTGTGGATGCTGTAAGGAATGTATTGACGTGTTATCGGAGGTGGTGGTGTCTCGTTCGCTCCCGAGTTTTTTCCATATATGCGTCCTTTTCAGCGGCGCAGGTCGTCCTGAGATGAGGACCGGCTCTTTCTCTGCGCATTCTTTCTTATCAAGCGAGCAATAATGGGCAAATAAAATGTATTAAAATGCTAGCCGTTTATGAATGCCTGGTACTTAGTTTAATTGAAATATTCTTGTTTGTTTTACATTTTATGTAAATTAAGTGTCGTGGGGGTTTAGATGTTGATACGTTTTAGTTTTACAAAACAGTAAATTTACTAAATAATGATTGAAGTAAAATTCAACCTGATTTTGGGGAAATTTGAAAGGAGTTAGTGACGTCAAACTGTCTTAGAGCTGTCAAAATGTTCGTAATATCCGACTTTGAGCATGGTCGGTAATTCGAAGGCTTTTGTCCCTATTTATAAACAGAATGACACAATATCCTTTAATTCGCGGGACTCTATAAATATGTACCCGTGTGGGATAAGTACCTACATTAATTGTTAATCCCGCTGGTTTATTATTAGAAGTATTTTTCAATACGATTTGGTGTTTAGATTATGTTCATACATAGGTAGGTATATTATGTTCATAGGTAGGTTGGTACATAGATACATACACGACTTTACTCTGGAATATGCCGTGCTTCTCATCTCCGTCATGTATGTCATTGCGATTCCTATTTCTTACCTTTTTGGATTACAAAAGTTTACAGGGTTTCTAAATGGCTTACTGCCTGTCCTAGTTCAAGCGTTAGCGTCATTTACAATAGGCAGGAGTAAATATTGTAAATAAATGTCTATCAATCAGTATCAAATAGATAGACAGCAATCATCGCTTGGTTGATAACATCAATCATTCCTTGAAAAACATTTACAAAGGCTTTAAGACAATCTAAATCAAGGCGGGGCGGGGCGATCTTGGCATATCGTAGATTTTTTAATTAAAACAAAAGAGTTTTGTAATAAACTCTCAAAAGCCAATGTCTCCAAACATGACATTTAAAATTATTTGAAATTTAAGTCATAGAACTGTCAGCTCTGTCATCTGACTACTAAACCGCACCTAAGTTAAAAATCACAGAAAAATAAAACATAAATAATACCAACCGTCAAATGTTTAGAATAATTTTTATTATGTTGTCTTAGTTTAGTAAGGATATTTGTATAAGCCAGTTAACTGGTTATTTAGATTCAACTAGAAATAACTTTTCAAAACATAAATATGATACATGTGGCGTCTCAATCGCGTAGAGTTTTGTTTGATTTTGTTCATAGAGATGTATTTATGTTATGATTATTTATGTATATCTATAATCCTGGTGTTTTCTCATGTCGGTAATTAGTCAGAAAGATATTAATGGGGCTTTGTTTATTTAGAAAATACATTTTGTATCTGGGTGTCGTTAAAAAATTGTTTTTTATCTTTTGTCGTATTTTATGACGGTTATAAATTCGAATATAGAGTTTTTTGGTGTGGCATTGAAAATTTGAGTTCAATCACATCAAATGGCGTGTGTTTGATTATGTGTGAGTCAGAACAATGAACTAACTGTACACTGTACGTATACGAACTCATAATATTTATTTTGATGTCTGATGTTCAAAGCTGCGAAAAACCTAAACAAATTCTAATAATTGCTTGCTGAATTACTACTTCACTCGTCAGTGAGCTTAAATCGTTTCTATTGAGGCGTCTGTACAAATTCTTGAGTACAGACTATACAGGGTGTTACGGAAAGAGTATATCAATACAAACGGGTTGAAGAGTGTATCTGGTCTAGAATCTCTCTACAAAATTTCAGCTCAAAAGCAGTAACTTTGAAAATGCTTAATATTTTTTATTTCGATAGTTTATTAAATTGAAATCATAACAAACGTGTCACCGCACTACGAGGGTCATTATCCATTATCTGTAGTGTGTCTGTGCGCCTAGTACACGCACATCACGCCGCCGCGCGCCAGTGCAGCGCCGTGATGTCGAAATAAAAAAATATTAAGCATTTTCAAAGTTAATGCTTTTGAGCTGAAATTTTTTACAGAGATTCTAGACCAGATACACTCTTCAACCCGTTTGTATTGATATACCCTTTCCGTAACACCCTGTATAACGTTGTTTTTCTAAAGTGTGTTAAACTAGTCCTTAGCATAGTAACATGTGAGTATCATAACAATAACAATTCCTACGCAACCGTACCTTTAGCCGACTCAATCATCTTTATTGCCAATAGTCTGATTCAGTCATAACATTAATAAGCAATATCCGCTAACCTTTCGTAAACAGATTGCACGTGTTGGGAAAAACACACTCAAATCTGAACGCTACCACTTCTACAATAGAGTGCTTTTTTGGTGATGAGATCATGGAGTTTTTTATCGTTTTAGAATTGGTGGTTCTTTGTATCTCGATCGATCAATAGATGAAAGAGATCAATGGTTGGAATTCGTCACAGGGATTAGGTTTTTGTTCGTCTGTCCTGACTTAAGCAGGTGATGTCAAGGTGATCAAATTCGTAATGACATAATCTTCTTTATTAGTTATTGCATTAGTCCATTGAAGAGTACAATACACTTCAATTTCAATGTCTTACTTATTTTAGGGGATTATACTAAGTAGCTTTTGACAGCTAAAAAGTAATTCTTTTTGTGGTTTCACTCCTACATCTTTATTCTTTACCATACAGTAGCTAACGAAACATCAGTTAATACCTACAATTTACGGTGACAATAAAGTCAAAACTTTCAATCGTGGTTCAATCAATGGGTTGTTTATGTCTGCTCCTAACCCAATAAACTATTCGATAACTTATAAACCAATAGGGGTGTTATTTAAAGTAACCGACAGTTTACACTGAACTGGGAACTATTGACCATAATTAAGGCGATGGCCCGTGACAGGATACAATGGTAATCCGGGATTATCCCAATAAAACACCTCTTGACCGAGTCCACTAACATCTTTGCTGTTAACTTCTTTAGGATGACCCCTGTCAATTTTGCAATAACTTGAAAGAACAACCCCAAATTATCAAAAAGTAACAAAACAAAAATAACTTAAATTGTTATTTATTGGTTGGATTCAATTCGACCATAAATAGAGGGGAAATACCAATAAATTTCCCAAGAAAATTATCAGAAGATAGTTAGCAGAGCTCAAGTTATATTGGCAAATAACTGGATCAAACTGCTTCGCGTCGGTTCGGACCGGACTTTTCTCGCCGACGGAACCCCTTCTCTTCTATTATTTAAAGCGATCTTTGCCCTCTAGTCCTGAATTATGTGATGTTACATGGTGATATTTTAACTTTGGATTTCGTAAGTTAATTTAAATTAATTTTGTAATAATCTTCTGTTAAACAAATGGATTTTGGTGTAGACTTGAATAAATGGAGGTTGTTTAAAAAACTCGTGGATGTTTGGAAAACACATTGCAATAACAAAAAAAAAAAACGAGCAAAGGTCTTGGTCTTACTGTATGTTTGCTTTATAATAATTGGCAAATATTATAATTAGTTTGATTCGAAGCACAAAACTCCAAAAACATTGTTTATCAAATCTCGCAGAATAAACAAACAACCAGATAGCTATTTCAGCCGAGACACCCAAATTAACTAACATTTATAAACCAAAAGCCGCATGAAATGCCTCTGCCATAAAATTTCCCACTACAAATAACTAAAATACATTCAAAGCATGTAAACCTTTACCCTCTTACCCTCCCGGAGGGCAAAAGATCGAAGGCCGGACATCCGGTCAAGTCGCCCTCAAACCGATACTATGAAGTATTTATTGAGTTGCGGCTCACCAAAAGTATTTTATTGTTGAGATATACCCTTTTGCCTAGCACCCTTTGTGTCTTGCTTTACACACAT
The DNA here is from genome assembly GCA_945859645.1 of Amphipoea oculea. Lineage (NCBI taxonomy): Eukaryota > Metazoa > Arthropoda > Insecta > Lepidoptera > Noctuidae > Amphipoea > Amphipoea oculea. The sequence goes on from OX243884.1 coordinate 1,426,223, forward strand.
GCAATTTTCAACTCTGTCTTTATTAAGTTACAGTATGATTTCAATTGTGTTAGTAAGGGTCAGAGCGTCAGTTGCAAGGTGTTATATTTGTATTAATTGGACTTTGAAACGTTTTCGTTTGTTAGTTTGTGTTAATTCGTCGTATTGTTGTTGTAAGTTTTTGTTTATTGTAATTTTCTTATGGTGATTAGTTTATGACTGGAGGGGTGTGGGTGAAATTCACCTGCTGCTCCATGATCGAGGCGAGGAACGGTGAACGGAGAATCTTTGAGTGTGGCGAAAAAGTTTTTTAAACGGAATATTTCGGGAACTTTTTAAGCTCTTTAAATCATGTAGCTATATGAAAAATCTGCATAATAAAAATATCATTTAATAATATTTATACAACCTCGTCTTCATATATTTTTTTCTGTCACAAAAATAGGTCGTCAGATAAGTGAGATGTACGATCAGTAAATAAAGCAAATGTAAAACATTTTCCCCGAAGTATATTAAAAAAGAAATTAGAAAATTATATTTAGCCAAATCCCGCTGGAGTTATCCCGATAGTTGAGCAGATGCTTGTCGTAACTGTCAGTCGGTTTGATTCCCGGCACCTGTTGTTTTCAAACTCTTCGATTACGACCCATTAGCGAAGACTGGCTCGATATTTAATACTATTGGGTTTTATGTTCTGTACTCTGAATAGTTGGGAAAGGTCGTTGACATGGAGAAAGTGGTTGAGACAGTAGTAACTCAAATTCGAACGGAAAAGCTAAGTTTAGATCTTTGGAGTACATTGACAGGTTATCAACTGAAAATAACGACGTTTTCTTATGCCTTTTATCAACAAAGGCATAAGAAAACCTGGTTATTTTCAGTTGCGTGCGCTTGCGTTCACTAGATCACAAGTAAACGCAAGCGCTCCTGCTGAGCATGAGGTCTTGGGTTCGATTCCCTGATCAGGCAAAGTGTTATTGGATTTTTCCATCAGGAATTTCTCAGTAGTAGCCCGGAGTCCGGATTTGTACCCTGACAATTTAATTACATAGGACTTAAACATAACTGGGGCGAAATGTAGATGTACTATCTATAGCGCTATAGCGCTGAAGTTAAACATCCTGACAATATTTCAAGTGACAGTAAACGCTATTGGCTTATTAAAAAATCTTGTCACCTTATATTTGTCGAAGCCTTAGCTATCTATTAAGTATTTTAGATAGTGTCGTTATCATCAACTTATGTGACATTTACGACGTATTTTTTTGTCGTTTTATAATACCTATTGAGTTTAATCATACTGCAGTATTTTAATGACCTGATAAATGGTATCTGTATACCTGCAAACAAGACATACATTCCAAGTATTTATATGGAATTAATGATGTTTTATTATTTACCACATATATATAAATAGAACAGTATCTCTCAGATATCAAATAGATAGATTTATTGATATCACAGAACCTCTATTAGAAACTCGAGGTACAGGATAGGTCCCCCATTAAATTCTGTAACCGTATCTTCGGTGCGGTATCGCTTACTCTGCCATCGATGGCGGCTGACAATCGTCGGCCGATTTGCGGTCACCGATACCCAACCCACGGGACCACGATAAGGATCACCAGTTATGTGGTCTGAACTGAACACCATCGGCCGTTTCACTTTATAGCCGATAGGAAGCCAATTGGCGGCGACTGTTAAACTTAATTGAGGGTTTTAACTAATGAAGAGGCGGTTTAAATGCTTTCTATTGTAACAGCAGTGAAAATTCAATACGAAAATTGAACAGAGAATGTGTTCATCTAATAAAAATTATTCCAATTTTGAAAGCTGCGAATTCGGGCACAATAGAATCATTGAAAGTCAATAAAAATATGAAATAGAAAAAACTTTTTTACAAAAAAAACAACCGACTTCAAAAAAAACACTACAAAGTAAAAAATAACTTTAATTTCGGAAGTCGGTGTCGTTGCTTCAGCATTTTCGTTTTTTGACACCGACTTCCGAAATTAAAGTTATTTTTTACTTTGTAGTGTTTTTTTTGAAGTCGGTTGTTTTTTTTGTAAAAAAGTTTTTATTTTTCACTTTTTAGTTGTACCTACCCCACACAAATTCAATTAACACTAGTGCATTGAAGACACGACTCGAAGAATCATCAAAATTCACATAAAAATGCCGGAGATGCAGTACATTTATGCATATAACTTTGTATATAAGAATAATTACCTAATGTATTATATACTAAAACCTTCCTGAAAGTATGTAGATCACACTCATGAAAGAATTATCAAAATCGGTTCAGTAGTTTTTGAGATAATCGCGGACATACAAACATACATACATACATACATACATACATACATACATAAATACATACGGGTCGAATACAGAACCTCCTTTTTTAAAGTCGGTTAAAAATATGACCACTTTACACAGAATCAATGGGGCGAGGGTTGAGAATAGACGTATCTTTGTCGGTGAAACTCATCCGATTTCCGAACGAGCACCGATAGCGGAAGCGGCGCCCCCTGCCGGATGTGCGTTGAGCGGGAAAATAGGCGGAAGTTTCGCGCCGGGGAGAAAAAATTCGGAAAAGAATCCCTCTGACAAATTTGCATTCGAAAAGGGCACTTTTGTGTGTTTTGCTCAGCGATCGGTTGTAAATTTGTCAGATTGTCAATTCACAACAAACGCTCCTCTTCGTCACTTTTGTTATGTTAATCATTGTTTTCTTACACCGTTTTTATTTTTTTGCGGTTGCACCACTTTCGTTATCGGATTGAAAATTCTAATTTTGAACGGTGGTAGTTGAGGGAGAAAGAATTCGAGATCCCAAATTCAAAGTTGGATTTGTGCGTAATTAGACAGGTGATTCGCTAATTCGTAAAAAGAATTCGTCTTAATTCCACCGCGGGGCCTATTCCGGCGATCGCTCGGGAGCGCTGTGGGAACGTCACGTCGAATAATCGGTATCCGCGCAAAAAGTGGCCCGTGGATGTTTTGAGATCAACCTTTTTATAATTGCGGACGTCTAAATTGATTGACAGTTAATTTTGAGCTTTCTTCCTTTGCGAGAAGCGTCACATTTAAACCCTTCCAATAATAATAATAGTGTAATTAAAATTGCAATATTTTGAGTGCCATTTTCCTTTGATTATCGCCATTAGGTATTGCACTGAATTTCAGACGGAGACTTGTAATAGGAATGTTCGAGAATCCTAAAATGTCCTTTTACGTTAAACGTATTAGGACCGCAGTATTAATTAAGTTTCAGGTGAAGTTTAGTAACTCCTTGAAATGCATTTCATTGTCTGTCCTGTGTAAATAGGTCACAGAACTTAAAGTTATTAATAATGAATTGTACAGTTTGTTTACGTCATCGCTGTATGTATGGCTTCAGCGTAGGTATAACAAAGAAGAACACTTTATTCATTCAACAGAACAACCTTCAAATGAATTTAATATAGAATCCTTACAGTCAAGGCTCTTAATTCATTGTGACAAGCAAGATTTTACATAATAGCACCCCTGATCAAAAGCTGCCCATAATCAGTACCTAGCTGTAAAGCTTTAATCAATGTTCACCTATTTCCTGCACCTTAATCATCATTTTGAAGCATATTGCTCATCCATTGCTTCATATGTTCGAAAAATTTGTCTGCTCAACAACGTAAATAACGCAATGAATGTTGTTGAACTGTTAAAATAAAAGCCATTCTTACTGTTAATGTGTTACGCAATTACCTCGCTGTAATGCAAAAGAGTATAAATAATTCGTACTTATGAATAGTAAAGACAATACAATATTGACATGAAGCTGTTCTGATAGTAGCACAAGATGAAATCAAAATCTTCTTTCAAACCGAGCAGCTAGAGAGCCCAGGATGTTAAAAACTAACCGTTCATGAGTATTAACACAGTTTTCGTTGCACAAGTGCGTATGCGCATCGTATCCCCTTCGCTGACGCGTTCCCGTCGGCGATGCGCTGGGGTCAGGGCCGAGCGCCGCGTGCGCAGTGTTGAGTGCGAAGTGTGCTTATATTGACGTCGGATTTGTGTGGAGATTTTGATGTGACAGTCGCAGTTTGTGTGGAATTTTATCTTCTTCTGTAGTCGGTTAGGTTAGGTTGGGTGTGGCTGACAATTTCAGTTATGAATACTTAGGTAATCTGTTTTATTTACAACAACAATTATCACTGTTTATTTCAGTATATGCTAGCTTAAGAGCATTAGAAACCATGCAATAGGTTGAGTGGTCAAAATTAATGATGTTGCGATTGGAATTGTGTTACGCAATGAGGACACAGATCATCAAAGGGTACCAACCAGACCTTCCAAAAAGAGCAAAATTCCTTTCTTTAACCTTTTGAACGCCATTGTCACATAATGTGACAAACGAAATCTTATCCTGAACGCCAACGTCACAAATATAAGTATGACAAAATACACGTCGCACGGGTCGCACCATATTATGAAATAAACAATTTAATCATTACGTTAGTGTGTTTTTATTTATATAATTTAAAAGTTTAAGCTTCCGTCTATATTGTATTGCATGAAACTAATATAAATAAACCGCCAATATCGAGAAATTTGTTGTTTTAAGTGTGTGTGTGTGTTGTTTTGTTAAAGTGGCCTGGCGTCAGGGGTACGGCGATACGTTTATAGGTACTCTGACGTTCAAAAGGTTAATCTCCATCAATATTTATGAAACAAAGCAGCACAGAAGCACATCTGCACTTCATTAGCAAATATGACTCTGTTCGATAATTGCTCGTATGTTAAGGAATCCGCAAGTCTCACAGCGGGGGCTTGTCGGCGACATCAAAAGCGACCCGAGCGCAATTTTGACAATTAAAGCGCTGGGCATCGTGCGCATCGCCCGCTACCAGTCGCGTGTCCTTGCCAAGAATCCACGACGCAAAACCCACTTTTTTTACAGAATAGGGAACCGACGGAAACCGGTCTCATTTGTACGCACTTACAACCTTTTATATCTTTTAATTTCCACACAAATGGGATGCGTAACACCGAGACTCATCATCTCTAGATCTTTTAATTTGGAGGAAACACGTTTCGGTCAATATTTCACATTACAAAATGTCATTTTACGATCATCTGATTCTGAATTACGTGCGCAATCAACCTCCCATAACGATACTGTAAAATTTTACGACTGGTGTTTTCATCAAATCGTAGGTATATACGTAATAAAAATCATCAATTTGTTGTGTATCTATATATTAGAAAAAGCCCTATCGTTTAGTTTTAAACCATCGTAAATTAGAACTTTCGGTCGTAATATCGAATTTTTAATGTGTAGTTTTTTTTTTTGTGGAGGTACCTACGTGGTGAGTGAGGTCTCGAATAAGTCAAGTTTTTATTGGTCGTAAAAATTTAGGACCTCTGGTAGGTGACTCTATTCTTCAAATCGATTTTACGAATCGAATATTGGATGATAACGGACCAAAAATGTTTTTAATTAAAAGATTATAATCTTCTTAAATCGTAAATTGAGTGAGCGAGATACTATAAATATTTGTCAAAAAACTCATTTCAGCTTTTTAATAAATATGTGATTTGTGATTTCGTCGAACTTTGTGTTCTAATGGAAATATATGAATACTAGCTGCGCCCCGCGGTCTCACCCGCATAAGTCTTGATCCCGTGGGAATATCGGGATAAAAGTATCCTATGTCCTTTCACGGGACTCAAACTATCTCTGTACCAAATTTCATCTAAATCGGTTCAGCGGTTTAGGCGTGAAAAGGTAACATACAGACAGACAGACAGACAGAGTTACTTTCGAATTTATAATATTAGTATGGATTGTTCCACGACATTTATATTGCTCATGTTATGTGACAGCGGCTTCGTATCATAAGGTATGTTATTATCATAACAAAACCTCTTGAAAATGCTAGTTACCTATGACATTGCACGTATGAATTTATGTTACACGTATTTCTGTGACAAATAAACGAATTTTTCTTTCTTTTCTTCTATGATAGCAATAGCTACCTATGCAATTAAACGCTCCTGAAATTCCACCATCTATATAACTACCAATATCTACAAACTCAGTTTTCTATAATCATTCAAAGACATCTATCTCACTCCCAATTCTCAGCGAATCTATGCCACGCTCACAACAGAACATCTCGAACGAACTAAATCGAGTTCAATTGACTAACGATTGATTATTCAATCAAAACAGATTGATCGGCATTATCGGATAATAGGCGGACAATTGCCGACCAGTGCAGTTAGAACGGTCATGATGGAGCAACGTGCGCAGAAACTAAACGTGGCTTAGGGATATTTTTACCTTTATGTCGAGTGATGAGACTGTTCATGTAGCTTTATTTCATACTATAATAGGAAAAAAGTACGATCTAAGAGCAATTCTTCAGTTAACTTTGTCTTTAAAATTATAGATTTCAATAAAATCCTCAAAACTAAAAATCATACTAACTTTCCGTGTCGAAAATAAAATGACATGCTAATAAGCCCCCAATTCCCGAATCCTTTATCCAAATTAAAAAATCAAACAAACTTTTAAACTTGGAACTCTCCGTGCGAGAATCAATAAAGCGCGTTCGATTTAGAGCTGCACGTTCAAATCGTTTCGGAGGGGAAACAAAGATGTCTCACTTAAGGACATCGAACGTGATCTGTTTGCAAAAAAATACCTTTAAGCACCTCTTTACCTGTGTCCCGGACCCTTCGAGGGGAACGCCGGGAGTTTTCTTTTGAACTTGTAAACATCGGCTGAAAGATGTCGGGAAATCTTTGCGGTTAAACTTCGATTGCCTTTATTTGTTTCACTTTGTTACTTTTGGTGTTTGTAAGAAATCGAACGTGCTTTGTTTACTTTTTAAATTTTTGGGTTGAGATGTTGCTATGGTGGGTAGGTAGATATTGGAATTTGGATTAAGATTTGATTAAAACCTCAGCAGCAATGAAATGAGTCAACGTCAGCAAAAAGGCTTGATACTTAAGTTTTAAGACACTGAAATTACATTGTGCAGGTCACATTTTTATGTTTTCTTTCTTCAAAACCATCAAACCTCACAATCTGCTCCAAGATTTGTTTCGCAAACTGCTCAACTCAAGTGTCCAAAAACTTAAATTCGCGAAAGCACCGCGACGGCAACGTTTATGGTCCAAAAGTAATTCGTTAATTTCATAATACGCTGAGACATGGCAAGATCATTGTCTTTAAGTTTTTGCGGATCATTTTCAAAACTACCTTTCGATGCATTTACACGCAACTTACAAAATTACGCGTTTTTAGCTCTTATTTTAAACAATACATGGTCGAAATTATCATAAATGTATAATTAATTTACTGAATTTGGTCACGGACAAAGAAAAGTCGCGTTATGTGCAGAATTTTTTCCGCCATTTTGAATTATAATTCGCAGCGACTCACGCGCAAATGTTGAAAATTTCGCCACGAAAGGGATTTTGAAAAAACCTGTCATAATATACAATTTATGTGTAATAAATAATTGTAATGTGAATTAAAAGCGAGTTTAACATTTTCTATGAATTTTTATAATGTTACTTTTGTACTAGAAAGTTATTAATTAGTGCCGCTGTTCTATAAGGTTATTTATGAGGTTTCTTGCGGTGTACATACCTTGATAAGATCGAGGTTATGGAAAATTACAGCTATTACTTAGTATTTTTTTAAATAATATAAAACAGTTATGCAATACATAATGAGTTTTTGTATTGTTTCAGTTTCCCAAAACCAATTAAATATTTTCGATAAAACATTTACCTATCATTTAAAACAAATTTTCAGGAATGCTCATAAAAATCCGAAAAAGTAAGCTTACTTTATATTTTATAAGTAAACTTTTTTAGCATTGTCCACAAAAATATAAATGCATCGATATCAAAACTAAATTTTCGTTTCTAACACATTTTTTTTTCGTCTACCCTCAAAATTCTTGTAAAGTGCTACTATGGTGCATCAGTTTACGACGCGAGGGTGTTACCTACGTGTTTGAACTGTCGATGCTAATCAATTTTATAACTCCATCCACCGTACAGGACTGGGGCTGACTGATACATTGATAGAAAATTGATATTACAATATTTGTTTAGACATTTTGAAGTGTTCTTGATTGTGATGCAAAAGAAGATTGCTGTAAAAATAGTTCTTGTAACAAATTTAGTTAAGAATTAAGGATAAAAGTGTTTATTACTAAATAAAGCTTTGTCTTTTTTTTTGGAACTAAAATCGATTAAATAATACTTTTTCATAAATTATCAAAATGTCGAGTGATGACATAATACTATCCCAGTCGTCACTCGACTTAATCAAAACGTGTCGAAAATATTCTGTATACATCTCAACTCTTCCTAATTGACCGATTTCAAATCTCTACAATGCGTCGTACGTAGTCGAATGAACTTTGCACTTCGAACACGACGCACTGTCAATTTGATATGCTATTTGTCAGTTTATAACATCGACCCGTTTATTGGCGTGTTTTCAAATGTAATGTAATGGCGTTTCTTTTCCTCGAAGTATCTTTTTCTTTTGTTTTTTGTTTGATTGTAAAATATACAGTCTCTATCAAGAATTTCATTCTTTGTTCTGTCTCCTCATAGTTATTTTTACAGTCTTGGCTACATTTCAACATTACGTATCGATGCATTTATTTGCAATACATTCTGCTTCTACTTACTTTGTCTATGGACAGTAGGTAATCTGTCTATGGTCGTTAATTTGTTGTCTTTATAACTTTTACATTGCCAGCATTTTATATTTCCTATTTCTGTTTCCAAGCGTTTAGAATTTATTTGCTTTGTAATTCCTAATTTTTTATTTTCTTCCATTACTTGCACAGTCAATTATTTACACATACACCATCGATTTATATTTATTTTTCTTATTGAAAGAGAATCCCTCCTGAATTTATTTAGAAAAAGAGTATTGCATTTGATACAAATTACTTTTGCCATCATTGAGGCGTTAAACAAATAAACATAAGAAGAAAATGCGAATACAGAAAGCAAAGTGAGGGTTCTGTATGAAAGACTTTTAAAATAAATTAAAAAATTGTGGCACTAAGGGAGTGCCGACAGAAGTGAAAACTTGGACAATTACGTGTGTATTTTTTGAATCGTCATATAAACAAAACACAAACATAATACTTTGCCATCACTCACTGACATATCGGAAATACGTTAAAACCGAGTACATCCCAAAGACCGCCGAACACATCCGAAGCGGTGTCGGTTACGGTAACAGTGTCGCGAGTTCAATGGTTTTTTCCCATCTCAAAAAATGCTATTCATTTCGCTCATAATGGAGATTTGAGTAGATATTGTTACTGTTAGCCTGTATTATCCCACTGCTGGGCAAAGGCCTCTGCCCATGACTTCCAGCTCTTTCGATCCAGGGCTTAAGTGGACCACTGGTCGTTTGTTTACAGGTACAGTATTCTATTATTATTATTTTGATTTCAAACTGCCACAAACAAAAATACGTATGATACGATAACTACACCCGTTACGCCTATTCAGTATTCTGTGTGCTAATATGAATCACGACACGTTTAGACATAGATCTCCGACTAATCATAACAGTGTACAAACACTGTTTCAAGCCAGACACTACACATAATACCTATTAAGGCTCTTGTTCACAATGACACATGTTATCCACATATCACTGTCCATCGTTGCATTTGTACGCGCAATGTTCGTCAAAGTAGTTAGTAATCTATCAGTGTACGTCAAAATTGTGCCATACAAACAGACAATAATTTACGGAACGCTAAAATGCACACGATGTAACGGTGGCCAATGGTAACAAATTAATAATTAATTTGCAGTAGGGGGCGCTCTTTTTGTTCCAAATACAAAATTCATTGGTGTTCTAAATTTAGAAAACGTGTTCCTTTTTTTTAAATCAATTGTTTTGTGAGCTTTCGAGATCGATCGAAATTGGAATTGTTTTTGAATAACTGTCATTTGTCATCTCGACTACGAGATTTTTTTTTACATTTTTATCAAAACCATGATAAGTAATGGAAATCATAAAATAATTTATAGGTACTCACTGTAGCTTTTCATACGGGAACTTAATTTACCTGAAAATACAAACGGTCTCATTAGCAGAAACAATTAAGTTGGAAAAACCATAGGCAATACAATAATTCTTGTCGAAAGAGTTTTAATGAAAATTGGATCATAGTATCATTACGCTTCATCAAAGGGTGGGGTTAATGTATTATTTTAAATAAAGGATTATTAGCATCAAGTAGACCATGCGGGCGTCGCCATAAAATTACACACAAACACATTATACGATATTTCTTTACGAGCATAGAATTATTTTTACAGCCAACATTAAAACTTGTATTGAATTATAATAATAGGGTTATCTTCTTTTGATTTTTCGGCACTAAATTATAGAAATTATACTCATTTAGAATATTAATGTCGAATCGAGATAAAATGAAAAATAATTTTCCGAATTTAATTTTTGAAGATAAAGCAGCGTTGGCAGACCAATAGCCGGTGGACGACCTACTTGAAGATCGTAGGGAGGACCTGGATGAGACTCACACGTACCAGTGGGGTAATTGCGTAATACACTAATAGTAAGGAATGGCTTTCATTTTGACAGGTCAAAAATTAATTGCGTTATTTACGTTGTTGAGCCGACAAAATTTTTCGAAAATAGGAAGCAATGGATTAGCCAGGTTTATTTGGATTGGATTAGCAATGGATTGGGTCGGTCTATGGATGGGTGACCATCTTTACATGCCGGGTCCCCTACGTGTCTCGGAAAGCACGTTAAGCCGTTGGTCCCGGTTGGCATTCTTGGATCTTTGACAGTAGCCCGAAAGTCTGACAACCAGTCTTAGCAAGGGGTATCGTATTATCTAGTAACTGCGCTGTGGAGGTCAGATAGGCAGACGCTCAATGTAAAATACTGGTATTCAGCAGCATCTGGTTAAACTGGAAGCCGACCCCAACATAGTTGTGAAAGGCGAGGATGATGATGATGAGGAAACAATGGATTAACAATATGCTTCAAAATTATTCAGATTGTGATTAACATTGTGTTACACAATTATTAGGGTGCGGGATAGTGTGGCGCAAAAGGGAGGAGGCCTATTCTTAGCAGTACCTAGGTGGTACAAGGCTGCTGATGATGACGATGATGATGATGAAATTCTAGAATCGTTTTTTTTATTGCTAAATGGGCAGTTATTGACCGCGATTACGCCTGATGAAAAGCGATGGATGACGTCTATGATGTAACGAGCGTACCCAGAAGATACTAAGGCACTGTAACTCCCACGCATCGACGAAACACAGCAGGCTGCTTGACGCCGGACTCCGATGGAAGGGTGGTCGCAAACCAGGCGGGCGTTAGCCCTGCTACCGCAAGGGAAGAATTGGCCAGTCAAATAAGGTGTTGGGTGTGACTGTCCAGGATGCGCCGAGCGCTCGGTTCAGTTGAGTAACTGGCGGAACAAACTGCGCTACACGAGGAGGCTTCTTCATGCATCCCAACAATCTTTCAGTTAAAGAAAATCAACGTCTATTTCAAACGTTAGTAGGTACGAGTTTTTCTTTTTAGTTTATTCTTAAGGTTTTATCGTATATCGCGTATCGTTAATACATAATTATAGCCGATTAATATCAATATCAGAACCAGTTACATAAAAACATATAAACTCGATATAGAGATAGCTAAATGTCTATCGCGATTGCCGACCATAGATAAGTAGACTGCGGCTTGTCCTTGACCGTGGAAATGTCGTTTGATTTGTAGAATTAGATACCATAGATTTAGAATTTTGATTTCCATTTCAAAATTTTAATCTAGAAAAAACACTAGAGAAGTGGAATTTTTTAAGCTTGTGATTTAGCAAACTTTTAACTAATCAAACAGTTTAATATTTGTACATAAATACATACATAATCAGCCTATCATGTTCCCATTGCTGGGACACAGGCCTCCGCTCTGTGAGAGGGAGTGGATCGTAATCCACACGCGGGCCCAGTGCGGGTTGGTAGATGTCACATGTCTTCGAATTTTTGGTTCTAGGACATGTCGGTTTTCTCACGTTAGTTAGTTTTTGTACTCTCAACAAAATAAACAAATCATACCGCTTGTTTCGGTGTGCCTTGTTTAATTGTTTACTTTGAATCTCAAGAATATTTTTCGAAGATCGTAATAACATTTTTAACATCCAATCCGTTGGACCCTAAAATCCGTCTTTGAAGGGACCTACCTGCTCGTAACCAAATAAACTTTAATTATCGATACATTAATAGTTCCACCGCCCTCAGGAACCGATGACATTCATAAAACGATTTTATACCACTATAAATAACAATAAAAACAACATAAAATAGTTTTCTCGGTCGCGATCAATACTAACAATTTTACTACCATTTTTATGAGCCGATGGGAAGCCGAAAATGCCTAATTTGACTTCATTAAGTGCTCGAAAAACAATAAAAGTATATTTAACAGGTTGAAAAATATCCACCTTGGATATAATCTGTGTAATGAATCGATATATTTACATATAAAGAGCTTATTTTCTGGTCAAAGTTTTACTGCTAACTGTGTACGGATTCGTGTTTACTAATAAAGCTACAATTGTGATAAATTGAACACTTATGTGTGAATTAAATGGAGACTCGTGTTGACTTTATTGCATTCATGAAAATCTCATTTTTGTGCGTAAGAAAAGATGTGAAAAATACTAGTGCAATTTAAAACAAAACGCGTCGAAACCCGAGTAATTTATGCGCGTTTTCGAAACGCAAATGTCAGACCTTAAGACAATGGCTTTTTTTCAAAAAAACAACACGCAACATGTCAATAAGAGCTGGCTGGAAAAAATAACCCCTTTTTAAATTTCGAATCGATCCTTTCACACTTGGAACAAGCGGCCGCGACGGTTGATTTCCGTTCTTAATTCAAACAGAAGCTTCTTTTAAATAGATTTTTATTTCTTTTCGAATTCTGAATGAGCATAGAGTGCGGAACTCAATCGGTAATTTGAATACCGAATGAGATTCGAATTTCGATTATAGATTCATTCGATAAGTGACCTCGTTTAAAGGATATTGCTTATTTTATCGATCTGGCTATTGAATGATCTAATCAAAGGGACTTTTTATTTAAATTAAACTAATTTTAAACCGGAGTCTTGGTGAATTTAATAACATAATAACCACGGTTCGTCGGGTTTGCGTATCACTGTTTAATTATCTAAGATCTGTCGATATCTTCGCGTATTTATTGCAAAACATGTGGTCAGGGGGGTTTAGGATATTAACACCGCGTGTACTGGCAATAACGTTAGTTAATTTAATTGGCTGTTTGCTCTTATCTAAATAATAACGACCGTTTCTTGTTAGTAGCTAGCGAGCATTACTTTTCGAGTTTCAATACTCAGAAAAAGTGTCATTCGTTAAACTCTTCAATAAATAACGTGCGAACAGGTCTCCGTCGTAAATTTCCTAACGTTCAGAATGTATCCGATCACGAACCCGGTGTGACTTTCATTGGATTAGAAAAATAAAATCTATAAAAACTCATAAAGTGCTCATAAACACGAAGGAGGTAATAAAAAACAGTCCGATGTCGTCTCTCAGCTGTCGCGCGCTATTTCCGAACGAAACGGCATTCAAAAATCGAACTCCATCGAACCACGAGGGGGATATCGTTACGATTTTAAAATTAGAACGTTCTTTTATTTCTTTTAACATTTTCATTTCGTGTTATTGCTTATGTCCTGTTCGTATTGAGCGAAGTGTCTCTGTGACGTCATTTGACATGCTTTTCACATTCGGAAAAGCAATAAAGAGCAAAGACCGATATTGCGAGACATCGCTGTTTGGTATTGGATGGATCATTTTCATTTTTAATTAAGATTATTAAGAACGAATTATTTTTAATGTTTATTCGTTGAGTAAATATGCCTATTAATTGGAATCGCTCCGTGGGAGTTGTTATTAGTAATTAACAAAGTGCGGTGAAATACGTTTATTAATTATTGACTAAGCTAAATTGATACACAAGTTACTTTTCGTGTTAAGTTAATAATGCCTCTATTATAAAAGGTTCGGAGGTTAATTTGCTGTATGAAATGTTCCCTTTTTGTATCTTTTTAAAAAGTTTAATCATAATTTGTAACGTTTATAGTCGTTTTACAATACCATCTGATAATTTGAATATAGATTTTAGCAAATTTTCAAATTGACGATTTTTCTTTGCAATAAGAAAAGCTGCATTTTGCATTTAAATACCGCGCAACGTTAACAGTTATACATGATCAGTAAATAAATACATCACAGAAAATATGAAAAACTCCAATGTTTTCGTAAGTAAAAGCGTCATTATCCCAAAAACACGTGCCAAGTGGGTGAGTGTCAATGAAACAAAACACAATGTGCCATTATTTTTAGATTATTTTAATTTAAATATTACTTTGTTAAAGAAATTAATGTCATAAAACCGAATTTATTTTAGTGACCGTTACAAAATCGGTTACAACACCGCTCCATTTTATGGAATGTTGGAGATTTTTTTTATAGCGTCACACGTGTTCACACTATCGCGGAGACGTTATTGTCGCGATTAAAGATGAGTGAAACGCAATGTTCTGTATGAAATTCTTGTGTAACACTAGATGAATGGCGATGAGTCAGCAGACATAAGAAATTCTCATCGCTGTCTGGAATTTGATTGAATTTATTCGTAATTTAATTATTGTTTTAATAATAATACACTGGACAAGAGCGGTTTCGCACTAAATCCGATCCGAATCCGAATTAAAGATCCGACTTCAATCCGAATTGAAAAAATTCTAAATTCGGTCGGATAGAGTTCGGATCTAGTGCGCAACCCCTCATACAAATAGAACTATGCTCACTTCGGACCGACATTTCTCGGATTCGGATCGGATGTAGTGCGAAACCGCTCTAAGACTACCTCGTTGGTCTTTTGGTCGCAAGCGCTACTGTTGAATAAGAGGTTCTGGGTTCGATTCCCAGGGCTGGCAAATTGTTAATGGATTTTTCCATTAGGAATTTCTCAATAGCAGCCCGGAATCTGGACCTGTGCCCGGTTGATAGCAATAGGCTCGCCCACAATTACATGGGACTTAAAGATAATTGGCGGAATGTGGGTGTGCCTAACTCTACGGGGATTATAGTCGTGATGTTATACTGTATTATGTTATTTTAAACCGTTCTGTCATTGTAGTATTTTATGTTTATTGGAAACTATCTCTATACCAAATCTCATCTAAATTGGTTCAGTGTTTTAGGCGTGAAAAGGTAACATACAGACAGAGTTACTTTCGAATTTATAATACATATTAGTAAATATGGATGCGCAGGTATGAGATAATTTCGTAAGATACCAGTCTTACGCATCTACCTTAAAAAAACACATTTTGAATAATTAAGAAAGCTATAAAAATATGATTCTAACATACTTAATCAGTAGTAAATAAAACCGGATTTTAACATGATTAATAAAATTTATGTCTTATCGATTTTTATGGCTTTATAAATTAAATATACGCTAATAATTTAATGTGCCTACTATAATAGACTACTTATTTTTTCGTACTAAGAATTTTTAATATTGAATAATAATGAGATTGTTTAATCCATACTAATATTATAAATTCGAAAGTAATTTCGTCTGTCTATCTGTCTGTCTGTCTGTCTGTATGTTATCTACCTTTTCACGCCTAAATCGCTGAACCGATTTAGATGAAATTTGGCAGAGAGGTAGATTGAAATTTGGTATATAGATAGTTTGAGTCCCGGGAAAGGACATAGGATACTTTTTATCCCGATATTCCCAAGGGATCGAGACTTATGCGGGTGAAACCGCGGAGCGCAGCTAGTATATCAATACATTGAGGAAGGAGGGCTGAGTAAGTAGTGGAGGTATTTGTAACAGTAAAATTTTATTGGCATTTTTGGTCGCAATCTATATGAAGTCATGATAACGATCATGATGTGTTGTTCATTGTTGAAACGGCCATGTTTCGGCTTGGTTAGTTTTATTTTACTTAAGAAGACCGTTACCGGTAGTTGGTTGGTTTTAAACCAACCAATATTTTGTAACCATATTTTGATTTAAAAGAGTGTCCGTGGAGTTTCTTGCCCGTTCTTCTCCATAGGTACCTACTACGCTTCGGAATGGGCAACTAGCTTCATATTTTTGATTGACCGATCCCTTCACAATTCAAAGGTGCCTGTAATTGGTTTATTTGAAATAAATGTTTTTATAATTTTGATGTTCATGTGGGTAATTGGTTATCATCTAATGTTGTACTTTTGTGTGTTGTGCTGTCTTTTGTGTGCGCCAAATAACTAGTTTATCTATCTATCTATCTATCTGAATGCTTTGATTTCTTTTGATTCTTAAAAATATTGGCACATCATTTTCTAATCACTTCATCGGGAAAAACTGGAAAATCTTTGTCTTCGTATTAGATATATATATAAAATCTTTAGTTAACTTGTAAATCAAGTAATTTTGGTGAAATACTGACCATAGGTATTGACATTGAGGAGGTTAGCTGTAAACATTCCTTTAACAATTGGTAGTCAGAACATAAATGCCAAACGAATACCTACCAAAACCATAAACAAACATCTAATACAAATAACAATTAATTTCCCTATTCTAATATCCTCAATCTTCGGCCCAATCGTCCCTTGGGCCCGGCTGTGATCACAGACAGTACAAATCCTAGGGTCCGAGATGTCAAAGTGACGTCTACGTCCGTTACAGATGACAGACGGAGGAAGACGACTCGGATTTGTAAAGGACTTATTGATTAGGCTGTGTTTTGGTAAATTGGAGATGGAATAGAATGAGCTGCAGGAGTTATAAACGTATTTTTGTATAATGGACTTTTAATTGTGTAACTTACTATCAGTAGCGCAATGGCTTTCATTTTGACAGTTCAATAACATGCATTGCGTTATTTACGTTGTTGAGAAGACAAATTTTTCTAACAAATGAAGTAATGGATTGGCAATATCTTTCAAAATTATTCACATTGAGATCGGTACCTAGTGTGTTATGCAGTTAGGGTGCTGTAATGATAAGGAAGAGCTGATGTTGTTCTAGTGAGAAAGATGACAGTTTGCAATGTAGAAATTGCGATTGATTTAAAAGTATTGTACATTTTTAGGTTTAGTTTAAGCACAGAATAACTAATAGTAATTAGGTTTAAGGCCTAAAAGCTGTTGTCAAGTGCACGTCAAAATTCTTCTCAATTTAATTGTGGAACGTATAAATGTAGTGAGCTCTGGTCGATCATTAAAAGTTTAATTATTATAACATAACATCTTAGTTACGATAATCACCCATCACTAACGTAGAATATATTAAAATAAACCCCGCCCACGGGCATAAAAACAAAAAGAAAAATTGTTAAAAGCGCAAATAAATTTAATATTACCAATCTCGAAATGTTTCGTAACGAAAATCATTAAACTGACAAACATCGTAAAGTGGCGACGAAATAGAACGCGTTCGTCGGTTTATATTTAAAATTAAGAATACGACATATTTTTAAAGTTCGAACGGCGACATTTAAAACTAATCGCTGTTTTCGATTCCCGCGCGTATTTTGAAAGAGTTCGAACACGGGCGGGGGTGTTCTAAATTTGAAATGTTTTCGATTTTCGAACGGCTGCCGGAACGCGTCAATGGCGGCGCCGTGAAAAATTGCGCGGGAGTTAGGTATGAAATGCGTTTGTTTCTTATTTTTATTGTTTGCGGTGACGTGTTGGTCGATTTTCCTCGTTTTTCGTTTGGGATGCATGTTTCTGTTACAATGAAATGGGGCACGTCATGTAAGAATCCGAAGCTTGCGCAAGATTGCTTGATTAAGAGGGGAATTAAATAATGAAAAATACTCTCAGAACTCTTTTACGAAATCTGAAAAATTGTGAATAATTTTCACAAGATTACAAAAGACAAACTTTAAATATTCCACAATCATTGTACCCAAATGTTTCTTCAAACAATATCTTTTTTTTTTGTTGTCATCGCATTTATCATCAAAGCCAGCCAAATCATGGTATCCGGGAAAACCCCCACACAAACTCTATGTTGCAAATAAAACAATTCTTCGTTACGTGTCTTGAATACAAGTTATTTGCTATTTAGGTAATTGTACGGGAAAACTTATCACGTCACCTGTCTAATAATAAGACTTTCTGTTTATCTTTTGCTAGCAATAGTTCTATGTAAATTGTATCGCCCGTGCTTGACCTACACTCGGGCTTTTGCCAAGTTTCACTTTACTTAAAAGTACGATTGTCTTCAATAATTTCATTTGTAAGTCAATCGACTTGTTTTCTTCTCTTTTTTTTGGTATAGATATTCTTTAACTGTTGCGTTTTCTTCCAACAGTTTAAGCAAGCTCTTATCTGCTTCTATTTCGGTTGAGTTGGTTGTTATAGACGATGTTTTCATCTTTGATGATCATGTTGTTTGGTTTATCTTCTTCATTCGAGAAAGTTCAAAATGTAACCATAGTCAGCTTGCATCGTTACCACTGCTGGGACACAAGCCTTCTTTTGTGAGAGGGACTGGGCCTCCACCATGCGGGCCCAGTGCGGGTTGATATCACATGTCTCTGAATTTGTTGGTTCTAGGTTATAAGATTCTTCCGTCTTAGGACCAATTTCACCAATGAAACCGACACCAATCAGCACTTCTAAACCGCGTTTAAGATCTGTCAGCGTCAATATTCCATTACCTACAATAATAATGAAACTGACATCTTGATCGCGGTTAAGATTGAGCTGATCGCGTTAAGTTACATTGGTGAAATTCGCCCTTAGTAGCTTATTACTACTAAACTGTACTTTACCTAAAGGTCTACTCTTAAAGATATATTTCAAGCATCAGGTCCAGCTTTATGAAGTCATTTCTCACAGGCAGCGCGTGAGCAATTCTAACTGCGATGCGTATCGCCGCAAACAATGGGCAGCCTTGCTTGTACCGTCAGCAGACGAGGAAAGTTTGGCAAAAACTGCTCGTTTGTGGTTTTATTGAGGCGCTGCTGATGGATATCGATTTGGGTTGCGAAAGAATGTTATTTTACCTCTTTGATTCGACGTGTGAAGAATTTTAAGTTTATGTAGCGGGATAGACGGTGAAATTGTCAAGAGATCTCAATGACAATGAGCATACTTTTGAAACATGTATAGTGTCAAAAAGCTACAGCCTTCAGCGGGGTAATTGCGTAACACACTATCAGTAGCAATGGATTTCATTTTGACAGTTCAACAACATTCATTGCGTTATTTACGTTTTTAGCAGACACATTTTTCGAACACATGAAGCAATGGATTAGCGATATCGTTCAAAATGATTCAGATTGAGATTGATAGTGTGTTACTCAATTAGGGTGTTGGTTATAGGCAGTAAGAAAAGAAAGAATAGTAGCAGCACCTGCAGAACTTCAGATACGTACAGAATACAGACTAATGAATACCAAATCTGTTGAACAACTAATCTCGATATTAGATTAGAAGTCACAATTGAAACATCTATCTCCCAAAGCGTGCTTAGAAAATCTGGCAAACATTCAAATAGTTACTTTAATTTTGAGAATCAACCTCACTGTTTCAAATTTTATGTACCGACGATGCACGAGGCAATGCTTGCCTCTATTTATTGACATTATTGTGCAATAAACTGTATTACAAGAAACGTTTACTATCTCCTGGTTGGATCTCCTTCCAAACAATAAACCTTTGTTGCAGTCATGCGATTTTTTTGCTATCCGTACACGGCAACATTTTGCAGTTCGATAGCAATCAGTCAAACATGAATGACATTTCAGTTGGACTTTTACAAATTTTTCTTTTGCACACACTTTGGATATTTTTGCGTCTTGTGTTCATGAAGTACAGTCTAAAGTCATTTGGCAAGCTGTTTGGGAACTGCGTTTTTAAGATTGCACGTTTTACCCAACGACGTATAAATTGTTCTCGCTTAGGTAACTAGGAGGTATTTGCTAAATGCTAGGATTTCTAATGGAAAGGTTTGGGTAGTTATGTGTTTTATGGAAAACTCTTTCTTCATCTTCGTTGTTCCAATTTTATCGTCAATCGCTCCCAAATCTCGATCCATAGTCATCATTTCCTGTCCGTGATATACGTTCTGACATTAATACGATTTCTAATGAAATCCTCTAAATTATAATGCATTAGCTTCATATTTATCACCGCTCGATATCTGAGCACTCTACATAAAACTTTACGATTGGTTATTTTAGGCGTAAAGAGTACCCAATTAACCTTTTAAGTTTGTGCGACATCGCTTAGCTGTCGCTTACTATAATGGTATCGTAAATCACTAACACAAGCTATTTGTATCTGTAACTCGATGCGTTATCGATACATAATTAATCGGTTAAACCATCGATTTAACGTAATCAATTAATTAAGTGCCGATACAACACTCGCACGGTTAAGAATTCCAAATTCGAATGTGTTCGTCAAAATTAATCTTTGATTCGTGTCGTGTTTGTTTTGTATTTGGAATGCAGACGCATTCTATATTCAAATTTTTGTGTTCCACGTTTGGATGTGGTAATGATGTTATTAAAGTTTGTTGTCTTTTACTGTTCATTATTCTTTGTTTTTATTGTTAATTGTTGAGACGTTATTCATTTAAATTGTGAATAGCAATAATCTATTAAGGAAAGGTCGTCTTGTGGTTATGAACCTTCAAAATATTCTTCATTTAAATCTTTGTTTATTTGCCAATACTATTAGGAAAAATCATCTTTTTTTTTTCTTTCAAAGGCTCACAAAAGAGCTGGCAAATGGTTCAAGGTTGCCAGCCCACTTATTACTTCGCTCAATAGGCCGCCGAGCTCATTACCAGCTGTGTTAGTACTGACACAGCCATAAACGGATATACCTCCGTATTACAGCAATTATCGACTGCTAACATTACTAACTGCTTTATGAGCGGTTTAAAACTTAAGTTTGTTTGATAATACATGTTGTTTCTAACATTTAATGATTGTTTTGTTGTTATAGACTCCCCATTATCAATTTCAGAGACTGCCCTTTGACGTGCGCAACTTGGTGGAAGATTTTGTCAACTATTTGCAGTAATTCGTCTATGGATTTCATGATTGTGATTCAGTTACTGTGTAATAGATGTAGTTTAATAGAGGTCAGAAAACTATAATTATTTTGATATAAAAGAGTGTCCGTGGAGTTTCTTGCCCGTTCTTCTCCACATGACGCGTTGGAATGGGCAACTAGCTTCGTCTTTCTAATTTACCAACCCCATGACAGTTCAAAAGTGCCTGTAATTGATTTACCACACTAATGTTATAAAGGCGGAAGTTTGTGTGTGTGTTTATATGTTTGTTACTTCTTCACGCACAAACGGCTTAACGGATTTGGATGAAATTTGGCACACAGATAGTTTATAACCAGGATTAACACATAGGCTACTTTTTATCCCGATATTCCCACGGGATCGACACTTACGCGTGTGAAACCGCAGGGCGCAGCTAGTTTGAAATAAATTATTTGAGTTTGAGTCGCTCCATGTAAAATACTAATTCAGCTGCATCCTATTTGACTGAAAACCGACCCCAACATACTTGTAATAAGGCAGATTACTTAAATGTAGTTTATACTTAAAGTTTTCATTGCTTTATCTTACTCCCGTTATATTCCAAACAATAACTATTCAATAAACTGCTGATTAATATTCAAAGATTTTATTGTGTATTCGTCCATAACGATGCAGCGATTAAATCATAATTTCTTGTTTTATATTCGTTACAGGTGTCATGGTGTCATTGAATCCTGTTCCAAACATAACATCTGCTCTATTAACGGCTTTTGAAAGAAAACTGTTTTTTAATTTTAATTCTATGTAGGTAAGTGAAAAGTAATAGCAGCCATATAATTGAATATTAAAATAATTAATAATACTAAGTATAAACATTTCACGGGAAATAGCGTGTAAAGTATTCATTTTTATTTTAATTCTTGCTCATGAAAAAATAGACAACGTTGTACAGTCAGCATCAAAAGTCGATTAACACTATCATTTTTACATGTTATTAAATTGACATGAACTTTTTTTTTCTTCTGCTGCAATTTTGAACAAATATTTTGCTCAATAACTAAGATTAAAAAAAACTGAAGTGTTAATCAACTTTTGATGCTGACCGTACTTAAGTATAGGAAAGAGAAATAGTAGTAGTGTAATTTCTCTTTTTTTTTTTTGAAGTGATAACTTCTTTAGGCGCGTTGGGCATTTTTTAAGATGGGAAAAAACTATTGAACTCGCGCCACTGTTACCGTAACCGACATCGCTTCGGAAGTGTTCGGCTGTCTTCGGGATGTACTCGATTTTAATGTTTTCCGATATGTCAGTGAGTGATGGCAAAGTATTCCGTTTGTGTTTTGTTTTCACTTCTGTCAGCACACCCGGAGTGCCACGATTTTTTTTATTTTTATTATAATTCATGCTCATGAAAAAGTAGACAACATTGTACAGTCACGTCTAAAAGTATGTATACACTTGGCTTTATTAAAAGGCGATTTTCTCCTGTATTTTTAATGAAATTTTGGTATTACGAAAATAGTATTTTCGAACCCATAGGTTTATGTAAAGTGTCGTATTTCAACGTTGCATTCGTTATTTCACGAAAAAACCGCAATTGAAAATTGCCAAGTGTATTGTTACAATTAAGATTTTTTATCTGTAGTGACAAACTAGTGGGTATGGTAATATGAAACAACAACTATCTCAAACACTGTTTATTAAAAAAAAACTGGTTAAGTAACATTACTAATGAATAAGTTTACTAAAAAATAACAAAATTGTTGCCAGCCAGCTAATAAGGAAATATAGAGAGCGAAGGTCGTGGGGGGTTGGAGATAAACCCTGTACTGTTCCGTTTGAAATGAGTATAAGTTAAAAGTTAATAATTATTATAAAACTAAGGAGAAAGTAACCTTCCAGTTATTGTTTAATTTAAATCTATTAAATGGGCGCCAGGGACTTTGAGAGTCCCGGATCCCGGAGCCGACGAAGGTGTCCAATACTATTCTGGACGGGGTAGGATGTCGAACCCGAGATCCACAAATTAAATTGTGATGCAGGCCGGTTTCCAGTATCGAAAACCGGACCCAGACAATCAACTGGTTCCTACGGGAACCGTAATAAGGTATAATAAAAAGTTAAAGTAGGTAAAAGAAAAAACCGTCCCGCCTGAGCGCTAACGCTAGACGGACTATGCCGGCCGCAGTCGTCTCCACACGAGGCTTCGCTGTGCTCGAGGAACGGGTCTCGCGTCCAGGCCCCAGACGATCCTCTAGGTCCTGGCGGCGAGACGAATCGCTCGAG
This sequence comes from Amphipoea oculea, assembly GCA_945859645.1. Classification (NCBI taxonomy): domain Eukaryota; kingdom Metazoa; phylum Arthropoda; class Insecta; order Lepidoptera; family Noctuidae; genus Amphipoea; species Amphipoea oculea. The sequence goes on from OX243884.1 coordinate 1,449,642, forward strand.
GTGCCTCTCCTGGAATCGACAATACGGAGGCCTAATAATATAAAGAGAAACTAATTCACCTTCCTGGAGGTGACTGAGCTTGGAAATCTAAAAGGCTAAAACATTAGCCGGTTAACGAGGCCTTTTTACAATGACACCATAAAGAGCTACGACTTCGGTTTGCCTAATCTTGAGTGGTCGGACAATAGGGATGAGTTGCAAATAGTCAGCGGGTGAAATACTCACGGTTGTCGTAGGGAGAAAGCACTTGACTGCAAGATTCTTCACCGGCTGGAAAGCTGCCTGCGTATGCGCAATTTGGAATCCTGCAATAAATATCCATGGATCACGACAATACCCTTTCTAACAACCAGGGAAGGGCTCACAGACCACTTCCAAAGACTATTACAACCAAATCCTTACCTTTTAGAACGTGTAACAAGTTTAGTGGAATCACTCAACGTGTCGTAGGGCTTCAAGATGCTAAGTGAGTCCCATGATGCTGTCACTGGCTCACAAACCGGAATTAGTCGGAGCATTTCAAAAATCTCCCCGATTACGGGTAAAATAATATTAAATCACTGAAGATAAATAATACACCGAGATACTTAAATTCTTGAAAATCACTAACAACTGCACAACATGACGTTTATTCGCTGAAACAATAAGAATCTTCATGATCCAGACCAACAAACAAATTATTTGTTATTTCCAATACTGAAACTCGTCATGATCGTGGAAAATCTCCTCGAAACTTAATTTGGCAAATTAAGAAAGTATTAGCTTGTCACATTACGTCGAAGACAATTCACAGATAAAAAATATATTAACTTGACACGAAGTTTCTAGAAAGAAGTCTATATTGAAAAAATGAATGATTTCCGTTTACGGTTATTTAGTTTATTATGACTTTTTTTTTGACTAAAAGCTGAAAATAATTGAGGATTGCTCCATACGATATTATTTCGATGGTTAGCAATCAATATGTTAAAATATCGATTTAAACTACAACTGTGAATCGGCGACCACCAGATGTCGCCTTTGACAGATAGAAACTGACGTTTGACTGAATGACATTTGGAATGTAAACAAACGCAACTAATTACAATTCAATATGTTCTAGGATTAAGAAAAGTGATTTATTGTGAGGAAGCCGATTGTAAAACTACAATGAAATGTGTTACTCGGAAACCTCGTAATGTACTACTTATGTTTTCAGGTAAATGCTACTTTACTAAACCAACCCGTTGTAGGTGCAAAAAAACAACGTAACAGTACCTCCCCAACCACCAGAGATTTGACCCACTAGGGCAAATCTCGACGCTGGCCCTCCAGCGTCAAAGCAGACTCCGAAGGACCAAGCACAATTACAAAAATCTACAACGTTCATGCCTGAAAACAAGAACAGAGAAAGAAAATAAAAATAAATGGAGATGAGCGAGTCTAATCCATTTACAAACATGTAAAAGACAAGCTCCAAAAAGAGTAAAAATATTTAAATAACTACCGATAATAGTGCTGAGCTGGTACACCAACAATACACTAAAAGAAATTAAGAGCGAGTCTAATCCATTTACAAACATGTAAAAGACAAGCTCCAAAAAGAGTAAAAATATTTAAATAACTACCGATAATAGTGCTGAGCTGGTACACCAACAATACACTAAAAGAAATTAAATTCTACAAACTAATGAACATTGACTAACCGTCTTCCATAATAAAAATGGGACGGTTAATCTGCCTTAAAAAAAAACCATCTGAAACGTTTTCCATCAATGCAGCCTACACGCCCGCCATTTTGGCCACCTATCTCAGGACTATCATTTTGCTGCCTTACCAGCAATCCGGAGGTTTACACTTCCCTGGGGTGTCAATCCTGCAACAACCACAGACCACCAACAACTTCTAAATATAGTTTACAAATGTGGACACAGTAGAAACCTGTGTACCACTACAAACTGTTTCTTAATAAAAATAAACAACCACAAGGCATATACAGCCCTCAATGGTCACTGCGACCAACTACTATTAGTGAATTTTAGTTTAAATTCAAATAAAATATTTAAAAAAAATTATTCCTCGCCACATGGTGATTTAAAATCCTTGATATGCCATGTGCCAAGGTTTTTACCGGAACTACAGCCTTCCAATTCATACACTAAGGGTGAAAGTTTTTTCCTAATTATACATCTCTCGTATTTAGGGGCTAATTTGGCCATAAAGAATTTGGAGGCGTCACTCTGGGGATACGTTTTCTTCCACACAGTGTCGCCTACCTCAAACTCCGCGTGCCTCCTACTACTATTATAATAACGTGCACTACGTTTATGTGATTTGACGAGCGCGTCCTTTACTTTATTGAAGATACCACCCAATGCCTCTAGCTGATTTGCATATGAACTGCGGGAAGCGCAAGCTAGAGTGGGCTGATCAACGGTATCATTGCCGAAGACATCACCACTACTAACTGCCTCTCTGCCATGTACTAGGAAGAACGGGGTGAAACGAGTAACTTCATTTGTGGAGGTGTTCATAGCGAATTGGATCTTTGAGATGTTAACATCCCAGGATCGATGATCATCCTCCACGAGAATTGATACCGCGGTCATTATGGTACGATTATAGCGTTCCACGGTATTCACGCTTGGGCAATAACGAGGTGTGAAGTGAACTTGAGGTATTTTATACCTCTCCAGTAGTGAACGAATCTCATTACCCGTGAATTGCGTCCCGTTGTCTGCTATAACCGTACGGGGTATACCGTGTACGAGGAAAACGCCGTCTTCTAGTTTCTGTGCTATAGCCTTACCAACAGCTCTACGTAAAGGAAACAGTAAACAGTACTTCGTAAAACAGCACACGACAACTAAGAGATATGTGAATCCCGCTCTAGACCGTGGCAACGGACCTACCAAGTCAATGCTTATGGTTTCAAATGGCTTGGAACATTCTTTCGCGTCACCTAAGAGACCGGGAGGAGGTAACTGTGAGTGTTTATAAGCGGCACACGTATCACATTTACCAACGTAGCTAATCACATCCTTATACATGTTAGGCCAGTAGTATCGGAGTGCAAGTCGTTTATAAGTTTTAAACACCCCGAAATGTGGAGATAATTCGCCACTATGGTGATTCTTTAATAATTCTTGCCGATTGCCCTCCGGTACTACCTGCTTCCAATCATATTCACTAGCCACCCCGAATTTATTTTTCGAATAACGGTAAAGTTTATCCTCCTTAATAATAAAATTTGGACACGATCTGGGCGTGCTGACACATTTATCCCACAACCCTTTAAACCAAGTGTCAGTGTCAGACACTTTAATTTCCAGCACCGGAACGCCACGAGATAAGGCATCTGGAACCACATTGTCCCTACCCTTGCGGTGTTCAATGGTAAAGTTATAAGGTGATAACCGACAACCCCAACGGGCCAATCGACCAGAGGGATTGGTTAAATTAAAAAACCATTTTAAACTCGAGTGGTCGGTTATCACTTTAAACGCAGGGCCACCTTCCACGTAAGGACGATAGTGTTCCACGGCGAAGACTACAGCGAGAGCCTCACGCTCCGTTGCTGAATAATTGCGTTCGGCCGGATTAAGCGAACGACTGCAGTAGGCTATTGGGTGCTCCTCTCCATTTATGACCTGAGTCAGAGTGCCCGCTATCCCAAAACTAGATGCGTCACAATGAATCTCGAAAGGTTGAGAGAAATCTGGACAAGCCAATACTGGAGCAGACACCAATGCCTCCTTCAAGGTTGTGAACGCGGTTTCTGTCTCAGCCGTCCACTTAAAAGGCGGCGCTTTTTTGCTAGTACTCGTTAGTGCGTTTAAAGGGGCCGCTATCGAGCTAAAGTTTTTAATAAAACGTCTATAGTATGAGGCCGTTCCAAGAAACATTTTCACTTCTTTACGGGTTGTAGGGGTTGGAAAGTCGATAATTGACTGAACTTTCGACGGATCAGTGTGTAAGCCATGCTCGTCCACTCTGTAACCTAGATATTTTAGTTCTCGTCGAAAGAAACAGGACTTAGGTAAATTAATTGTCAAATTAGCCTGCCTTAATTTGTCTAAAACCCGTTTAAGAAGTGAAATGTGCTCCTCGAAGGTTGATGAGCAAATAATGATGTCATCTAAATATACGAACACCTTATTACCAAACTCCGGGCCGAAAAGTCTGTCCATTAATCGCTGTTGGGTGGCTGGGGCTCCAGTCAACCCAAAACACATAACTTTAAATTGGAACAAACCTCGACCGGGAACCGTGAACGCGGTTTTCTCTTTGGATGAAGCGGAGTCCAACTCGATTTGCCAAAATGCAGATTTCAAATCAATCGATGAAAGGTATCGCGCGTCCCGTAACTGGTCTAAGATGTGAGAGACGTAGGGCAGTGGATACGCATCTTGCTTGCTGACCGCATTCAGCTTTCGGCTGTCCAGGCAAAAACGCCATTCCCCATTTGGTTTTGGAGTCAGTAAAACCGGGTTGTTCCACGCGCTACTGCTAGGTTCCACCACTCCCATCTCCAACATCTCATCCAACTGACGATTAAGTTCCTTGAGGCGTTCAGGTGATAAAGGATAATAACGCTGTTTAATAGGAGGAACGTCTCCTGTGTCTATTTTATGACGCAACAGATGGGTACGACCCAATCCTTTAGCCTCGAAGGAAACCTTTTCGAAATCTTTAATTAATAACTCCGCTTCATTCTTTTGATCCGATGTTAATTCTTCAAACGGTTGAAGGTGCCTAACCTCCGAGACGCATTTATGACCTCTATTGGTTTTTAAATATTGAAATGGCAATTTATTAAAAATTTTTGGTGCCAAATTAAAGGTCTTCCAAAAATCCACGCCGAAAATCAACGGTGTAGTAATGTCTGGAATAACATAGAATTTAATAACCTTAGTCACTCCCATAAGAGTCACTGGTAAAAATAAATAACCCTCCACGGATGCCCGCGAGTCATTGGCAGTTACGATGTTGCCCAACTGTCTATCGGCGTGTAAAGTTGCACCAGCCCTTATGAATTGTTGGCCAACATCGGAACCCAACACCGAAATGCAAGAACCCGAGTCGAGTAAACCGTAATACTGCTCATCGTATATAGAAACGGTTAAATGTGGACGACTATCGTCCGTATTCTTATAGTGTACTGTATCAACCCTTAGTGAATTAAAAAATAATTTTAAAGATTTTAAATAATTTTCCCAATCGGACTTATCAAAATTTTGGCTGTAGTTCCGTAAATTTAGTTTTTTGAAATGCAGGTTGGACAGGACTGCGCCTCCTTCTGCTTTTTACTGCACGTAGGGCACGATGGTGCACGTACACCCTTCTTGCCGCAACGGAAACACACAATTTCCTTTGATTTGCATTGTGATAACGAGTGCCCTTTAACCCTACAGCGAACACAGAACGACGAACTAGAATCTGTTTGCACGGCTTCAATCCTTTGAGAACCTTTCGGGGCTTGGTATGCTAAGTCTGGTGCAACAAACGAAGAGGTTGGTTTGGGCGGCTCATGGAACTGTGCCCTGCTATGAAAACCTAGCTCCAGTTGTCTACACTTCTCTTTTAACTCGTCCAGCGTGTTGATAATCAAAATTGACAACCCCGACGTATATTCCGGTCTCATGTTGAATTTGATCCGTGCTAAACGATCGCGTTCTGGAACCCTATAAGAAAGTCTATTGTAAAGATTCTCCATGACTGCTATATATATACAAGACAGCTCAGTCGACCCCTGCGTTCTGTTAGTTATTTCAGAAATGAGACGCATATCGTAATCAGGCGGAGCGAAATCTGTGAGTAACTGCTTCTTCAGTTCCGCCCAATCACCAACCGACGCTTTTATTCCCCGGTACCATAATAAGGCTCCGTCCGAGAAAAGATCCAGAGCAGATTGATGTAAGGAAGCTTCGCTAATACCCCTGGCCTCGCAAAGCTCCTCAAGACGCTCAATAAATGCTTTCACGCAACCTGTACCGTTAAATTTATGATCTAGGGATTTAACAGATTCCTTCTTGCAGGAAATGATGACGTCCTTCGTCTGTAAACTTGACGGTACATTTGGTGTCTCCTCGGCGGAAGTAAACGACTGATGGAAGCTCGCGTTAACCGAATCAATTTTTAATAAATAACCGCTAAGTTGCTTGTCAACGTCTTCGTAAACGGCACTAAGATTAGTTGGTGGAGTAACCCTACTCAAACGATGAAATAGGTGGAATGCTAAAGCCTTAGCGCGGTTAAATTTTTTAAAACTGGAAGGGTACTTATCTAATACTTCACCAATTTCTGGCAACTTGGCCTTAATTGTTTGTAATTCGGTTTTCGGATCTATATTTGTCTCCACTATATCGTCAGAACGTACCAATTTACTAAGTTCCCTAATTTGGACACGTAGTTCCTCTACGGTTGAAGCAGGTTTCGCGTCTCGGACCAGTACTTCATATATGAGCTCGTCTTTGCGAAGTAAATTAAATGTAATGGGTCGTTCCATTTTGTAAAAATAAAAAAAATAATTTAAAAAAAAAATGAAACCGAACTAAAGTTATAACTGGCTGTCACAATGTACAATATCGAGCAAAGTGTAAGTATTATCAATAGTAAACACAGTTACATAAATAGCAGTCTTATAGAGTAAGTTTAAATTTTAATACCAGGCTTTTAATTTCAAGTACAATAGTCCTGGTGTAATGTTTTGGGACACAAGTAAAATAAAATTGTAAATTGTATATAGCAGCAAGAAGTGTTAAAAATTGTAAAAAGTAAATAAAAGTGTATAAAACAGTACAACATAAACATGAACACGTTAACAAAGGATTCCACGCGACGGTTTCTTCTTAAAATTAGAATAACTGGAAGGCCCACAGAACAGCACTCTGGCTTGTAAGGTACAGCAATAGACGTAACCTCTATCTCCAACCAATACACACGTTGGTCGCCACTGTTACAATTAAGATTTTTTATCTGTAGTGACAAACTAGTGGGTATGGTAATATGAAACAACAACTATCTCAAACACTGTTTATTAAAAAAAAACTGGTTAAGTAACATTACTAATGAATAAGTTTACTAAAAAATAACAAAATTGTTGCCAGCCAGCTAATAAGGAAATATAGAGAGCGAAGGTCGTGGGGGGTTGGAGATAAACCCTGTACTGTTCCGTTTGAAATGAGTATAAGTTAAAAGTTAATAATTATTATAAAACTAAGGAGAAAGTAACCTTCCAGTTATTGTTTAATTTAAATCTATTAAATGGGCGCCAGGGACTTTGAGAGTCCCGGATCCCGGAGCCGACGAAGGTGTCCAATACTATTCTGGACGGGGTAGGATGTCGAACCCGAGATCCACAAATTAAATTGTGATGCAGGCCGGTTTCCAGTATCGAAAACCGGACCCAGACAATCAACTGGTTCCTACGGGAACCGTAATAAGGTATAATAAAAAGTTAAAGTAGGTAAAAGAAAAAACCGTCCCGCCTGAGCGCTAACGCTAGACGGACTATGCCGGCCGCAGTCGTCTCCACACGAGGCTTCGCTGTGCTCGAGGAACGGGTCTCGCGTCCAGGCCCCAGACGATCCTCTAGGTCCTGGCGGCGAGACGAATCGCTCGAGGTGCCTCTCCTGGAATCGACAATACGGAGGCCTAATAATATAAAGAGAAACTAATTCACCTTCCTGGAGGTGACTGAGCTTGGAAATCTAAAAGGCTAAAACATTAGCCGGTTAACGAGGCCTTTTTACAATGACACCATAAAGAGCTACGACTTCGGTTTGCCTAATCTTGAGTGGTCGGACAATAGGGATGAGTTGCAAATAGTCAGCGGGTGAAATACTCACGGTTGTCGTAGGGAGAAAGCACTTGACTGCAAGATTCTTCACCGGCTGGAAAGCTGCCTGCGTATGCGCAATTTGGAATCCTGCAATAAATATCCATGGATCACGACAATACCCTTTCTAACAACCAGGGAAGGGCTCACAGACCACTTCCAAAGACTATTACAACCAAATCCTTACCTTTTAGAACGTGTAACAAGTTTAGTGGAATCACTCAACGTGTCGTAGGGCTTCAAGATGCTAAGTGAGTCCCATGATGCTGTCACTGGCTCACAAACCGGAATTAGTCGGAGCATTTCAAAAATCTCCCCGATTACGGGTAAAATAATATTAAATCACTGAAGATAAATAATACACCGAGATACTTAAATTCTTGAAAATCACTAACAACTGCACAACATGACGTTTATTCGCTGAAACAATAAGAATCTTCATGATCCAGACCAACAAACAAATTATTTGTTATTTCCAATACTGAAACTCGTCATGATCGTGGAAAATCTCCTCGAAACTTAATTTGGCAAATTAAGAAAGTATTAGCTTGTCACATTACGTCGAAGACAATTCACAGATAAAAAATATATTAACTTGACACGAAGTTTCTAGAAAGAAGTCTATATTGAAAAAATGAATGATTTCCGTTTACGGTTATTTAGTTTATTATGACTTTTTTTTTGACTAAAAGCTGAAAATAATTGAGGATTGCTCCATACGATATTATTTCGATGGTTAGCAATCAATATGTTAAAATATCGATTTAAACTACAACTGTGAATCGGCGACCACCAGATGTCGCCTTTGACAGATAGAAACTGACGTTTGACTGAATGACATTTGGAATGTAAACAAACGCAACTAATTACAATTCAATATGTTCTAGGATTAAGAAAAGTGATTTATTGTGAGGAAGCCGATTGTAAAACTACAATGAAATGTGTTACTCGGAAACCTCGTAATGTACTACTTATGTTTTCAGGTAAATGCTACTTTACTAAACCAACCCGTTGTAGGTGCAAAAAAACAACGTAACAGTATACATACTTTTAGACGTGACTGTACTTAAGTACAGAAAAGAGAAATACCTAGTGTTTAGTGTAATTTCATTATTTTTTTTTATATTTATGGTGTACTTATTAAAGAATATTCTATTCTATTATATTCTAGTAGTCCTCCTCTGTGTGCTTAAAGTATTACCTACTATTACAGTTAGCCTGCAACATCCCACTGCTGGGCAACGGCGCAAATAAACACAGTTTGTATATTTTTAACATATTTAGGTATTATCTCACTTTGATGTTCTACTCATTACATTAGTAAACCTACATAGGTTCTTAACACTATTTTTAAACGTAGGTATTATTTCACCACACATTCTAATGTTATGGTAATCTTGGATTTTTTACATTGATGATTCAACGATCATTTATTACCTCCTAAGCATTAGGTAGGTACTTACAAAAAACAAACGCACGTCAAAAAGAACTTCCTTCTTTTTGGTTTCTGAATTTTGTATCTCGTGTCATATATGACTTCCAGCTCTTTCGATCCAGGGCTAAAGTGGACCACTGGTCGTTAAAGTATTAAATAAACAAATCAATTGTAGTTACCTAAGTCATTCAAAGCTTTCGTGTCTACGGGCAAAAACATCTGCCAGCCGAAAAAAAACATCAAGTTTTAGTCAATATCATTCGTGTCAATATTCTACAAATACCAAATTCAATTTTCATCTCCATTTCTAAATCCTTTCGTAAGAATTCTACCCATTCATCATATGTTATATCTAATCATTCACTCACTCCATCAATAGTGACGTGCACCCAATCAAACATCGATACATTCATTCATAAAGGTATGTTTATAAACATTTAGTGCGGTGCATTAGCGACTCGGCTAAACACGCGAGCGGCGAGCGGGAAATTAGTCGAAACCAGTTGAAAGCGGTTAAGATTATGATAATGAGCACTCGACTCCCGCCGCCGCGCCCGTTGGGATGCTACCCGTGTTCGCTATGGTTCGTTAGTTTAGTAGATTTTAAATGCTGTATCGATTTCGTGTTCGAAATATCGAATAGTGATGGTGCAAGATGAAAAGCTGAGTGAAAAACGAGTTGCTTTGAATATGATGCCACAAAAGAATGCCAAATGGATTCGGACGTTTTATCGACCGAATTATTTAAGAATTCGGAGCGGATTAAAAAAAATCAAATAGCTGAAAGATATTGTTTAGATTGTCTATAAATATCACAGTTGTCTAGCTGCACTAAAGTGTTGATTTTTATTTCAATCCAATGTAAAAACGAAAGACAAATAACAGCCGACAGAGCACGCTATAAGTTTTCTATTTTGTACGACATTCACAATTCTTATAATTTTTGTATGACGCATCACGCCTTTGGAGACGTTCCCACCACAGCTGAACTATACGGCCACATGGAAACACCACTAATAGCTGATGATTTATACAGGATTTTGCCCTTTATCTAGTGGCATTAAAGATCAGATTAGCGCAAGTAACATTCATAAGGCGGTGTTAACTGTGTCGAAGTCTTAACATTCATGTCTCGGGGCACTCGCCTATACCTAATAACCATCAATGATCGGGCCGATTGTGAAAAATATCATTAAAAAACCATCAGCGCTTGATGATTTGAATGTTCCACAGATGATTCGTGCGGCCGGCCATCAACCACAATCGATTCTTTATTTTTTTTCTTAGTATTTTTATTAAATTATTGAGCTACGTCGTGAGGAGCGCTCGTTTATGGTTCGCGGTTTTTAACGTTTGATTTTGCGCTACCGAAAATTATGTCCAACGTTAATGAGAAATAGACTTTTATGTTTCGATCACAAAAAATATATCGAGGCTTGCAGTGATCGTGGGATTGCAGTTAGAAGAAGTTGATGAGTCTATGGTAATGATCGAGCTAGAGGATCGATAGGTCACGCCCACTTATAGATGCAGGGGGAGGGGCACAAATCGAATTAGTGAGCCCGATGCATCGATTAGCCTCGAACGTATCGGCAAAAAACACGATTAGCCCCGAAAATCATTGACAGCCGAAAAAAGGTAACAACCGTCGGTTAATGGCGGTTTTTGTTCGAAATTCGAAGATTTGAATTCGTAATTTCAACCGCAAGCCGTTCGAATCATTTGTCAGTGACAATTTTTTGGTTGCAATCGATTTTTAAATACAGGTTACAGTTTTTGTTCGGGCTGCATTCATGCCACAAGATTCCACGTTTTAGGAGACTTGAAACTTTCGGTTTTTGCACGATAATAAGATAATTGGAGTAAAAAAGTTTCTAAAAATAAACTTCGAACACTTAGATCTCATTTGCTTAAAAGAAAAGGAGGCATCAGCGTTCCGTTTATTTTTATTGTGTCTACGTCCTTGCTGGCGTCACTATTCGACCCAGAACTGACATAGGCATGGGAAAGCACGCGATTTTTTGCGCTAAACGGGACACGGGACAAATTCTTCAGGGCATCAAGGCTGTGGGAACCGATTGCATTCCGCGTGCGACTCGTAGGGAAATGCTCTTTTTACGATCCAAACCGATACGATCGGCCGATGAATCGAGTCGATTAATTACGGCGTCGAAATTCGAATGTTTGCGGTGACGTTCCTCGGCCAACACTAATTAACGTTCGGGACGCGCCGTTCGAAGTTTAATTTTTAAATTTAAACTTATTTTGGAAACGGCGAACGTGTATAGTTTTTGCATGAGAACTTTATTATTTCTACTAATGAGTTACCAAGCATTTTTGAACAATGATTGAAATAAAAAATAAATCGAATAAAGACAGTAATGCAAATAATTATAATGATGAAGAACTTTGATGAATTAAACTAATGATCGTTCGTGCCAAAACTCAACGATGCATTAACAACTGTATTCCTAACGCGTAGATGATCAACGAATTATGACTGTCAATGCAAGTTTTTGTAACCTAAAGTCTCAGACAGTATAGTCTAGACTATAGAAGGCTTTTTAGAAGAACTTGCTGTCCTCAACATCCTTATTTTTTGCCACTCACGCCGCTAAACGATATAAAAACGATTGAATCGAAGCTCGCTCGACCTTATTCAATTATAGTGACAATAAAATGATGCGAAGCTATAGGCCGCCAGGATTTTATTGATGTTAATTGTTAGTTTTATTAACAACCTCCTTTGAGTACCTCCTTTGAGTAGCGCGACGGCCAGGCCGTCGCGCGTCGTGAAAAGTTTAAAAAAGATAAATTATGAAAAAGGTTGCAGTTGCCGCGAAAAATGACAGTTGACAAGCGAATCTGACATGACTGGATCTGTGGTCGACCCCTTCGTTCGGTCTTTCGTTCAATCAAGATGGGTGGCTAATCTTCCATTTATTACTATTGGTTTTGATAGCGATTATACGAGTTTTATGACTGCAAATGACGTCTTTGCGATTGAATAGTGATGTGATAGAAACTTTAATTGAAAATTTAATTGACTGTGCACTTGATTACTTGTGGTATTATATTTGATTAGTGATGTAGAAAACGAGACTAGTTTTATTGTAAACTCAATCTGAATACCGCATCTCAGTTATTATTAAAGCTGCAGAAGAAAATGCTGTTATTATACGAAAGTATACTCTATTTTCAGTAAGTAAAGTTGATTTTTTAGTCGTAACGTGTTTTTGCAAAAAGGTATGAACTTTACTTCCCAACACTACCCTACAAGTAATAAAACGATTAAAAGAAATGCAGTTTTATGATCGTATTAATTACTGTTTTAATTAGAAATCTATTTACTTTCGCTATTTTACGATTATTTTAATGTAACTTTACGGAAACATTGGCAGTTTTGCTTATGCAAGTGACTACCATAAATTGGCATGTTTTATTATACTTAAATAGACTTTTTTGACCGTTTTTTTATGCAATTACTTTCAATATATTGTGGTGTTCAATAATACGTTGGTAGTTTAACATTTTGTAAGAATTTTCAGATATTTTTCCAAACTTTAAGTTCTAAAATCTTAATAAAAATTATCCTAATCATATTTTTGTTGTGTGAGTTCTTGTATCATAAAAAGGAAGAGTTGTTAATGAATGACGATTAACTTCGAGTAGCTGTATAATGTATGAGGTCAGCTGACAATTTCGTCCTTCACTTCCAGACGCAGCTTGTAATTCCTCCAAGTACACAGAAATCCATATTAATGAAGCCCAAAGTCCCGCAATATATAGTGACATATTACGCAAACACGCGAACACAGCTTTAAAATGCATATTTATATGCAAAATAGTAGAGAAACATCATAAAATTAACTATGAAATTAAAACAAAACGTCCTTGCAAGCTTCTAATCGATAAGTGCAATTCGAGGCACGGAGTATGCAAATTTTGTATGTAAATATGCTTTTTAATCAAAGTTAAGGCTTAGTATACTAACAATACTATCGGAAGGCAGCATTCAAATGTGTTCAGTATCAGTGGGACGAATCGGTAGCCGTTCCTTGAACGCGAATGAATATTTATTTCGCATAGCAGTTTATATGATACTATTGTTCGTAATTTGTCGTTTAATGTCGTATCGGAATCTAGAATAGGGATTCGGAATTGAACTTGGAATTGTTTTTATTGGTCTGGATTTAAATCGAGTGCTGGCTGGTTTTAATTTTGAAGTAGCTATGGTTTGAAAAAAAAAAAAAAAAAGGGTTTGAACTTTGAATATGAAAGTTCCGATCAAGTTTGAATTTGGAATTTAATTTGACTTCCAATATTCTTTTTTATATAGTTGTTAATTCAAAAAATTGTTCTCATCACAGTCTTTTGTTAAAAAGTTGAAGATTGACATCTATATTATTTAGGACAGTATCACTGTAAGTTATTGTGTAGTTACCTATCTTCATGTTACGTATGTATGTTATGAGTCTTAAATAAGTCTACCTACAAACACAGCTAATTACTAATCACAAAATACCCACCCAGCAAATCATTTAGCATTCTTCAAGAAGCCATTTTGACCCTCCATCGCCGCCATTTTACATGTTAATTTATACGTGTCTCCCATTCAGGATCGATGTTATTATTCAATATTACACACATTAGACGATAATGCGACGTGTAATAATTGAATGGCGTTTGACATAGCCAATGCCGTGTCACAGATCAGAACTCATTATCTATGATATTCACTTGAAGATTTATAGGATATTTCTGTTTGGATTTCGCATTCGAATTTAGATTCGATTTTTTTTTTTGAAAATGGAATGCAGGGAAATAGTGGCGAGTTTTGAGTTAACCCTCAAAAGGTGACACATGATGACACGTGTTCTTTTTTTAACCTTTTTAATTCATATACGTTTTTTTCTAATAATACAGTTTGCTAAACTTTATAAACGATTCCTATGAGCATAAAATCTTTAAAGTTCATAGCTAAAGAGCACATTTAAATAACCTATAATTACTAGCCATTACAGACTGTTAATCTTTCAATATATGTATATACTTTTTATAGCTATACCTACGTAATGATTTGGACTCATCAACGCGTTTCCTTTGTGGCGTAACATCCTGCGACCTTACTATTGACGATATAGATCTAAATATCGCAATAGATCGGATCAGAAGAATACTTAGAACTATTGTATTGTTTTGTTATAATTGTTTATTTGATACGGCTTTAGGGGTGTGTAATATTTCTTGTTTTTTTTTTTGTTTCTAAGATTTGCTAGGAATGTCTTCTATACTTAAAGGGACGGAAACCGTTTTTACGCTTGTAAAAATAACAAATGATTGAAAACCTAATTATTTGGTAGACTTTAAATTTATCGAATCCTAGGCAACTGTCGAAGTCATTGACGTATAAAAAAACTTTTTTTATACGTCTATGGTCAAATGGGCTTATGTCACTTCTTCTCCAATATGTACAATTTTTTTTAAAGACATTGTTCTTTCCTTTACAGTAGCTAACTATTCAGCATTCACGACAATCCTTTCAGAATCACCCTCTATCAACAAGGTACACTAACCTCAACGTCTACACAGAAATTGCTAATACACCAATCACAATTACCATACGAGACAATACAATAATCACGTCTCGATGGTCGGCCCGACCTGTGGGTTCTGCAGGTTAATTGTGCCTCTAATGCTCAACCATTAATTGATTTTGTTGCTACATTGTCTAATAACTATCGGTATTCAATTGTTTCGAATAGTTCGGGGTTGGGGTATGAAGACCCCGTGTCGCATTTGTAGGGTTAGGTAATTATGTTCGTAATTTGAAAAGGTGTTGTTTTGTTCGCAGTTGTGTGTGTGTGTGTTTTGATTGGTACTTAAGTAATTATGGCTTGTTTTTCTAGAAACGACGGTTTTTTTTTTTAAACGTGTGATACTATGACCCATTTTTTTGCTGTTTGGAGAAGCTTCTTAGTGTCTATAATCTCACCTGTTGCCAGAACTGCGCGAGTAGATATATTCTCTCTTTCTTGAAGAGCCAGTCCATCGAGTGCATAGCTTGCACCTCCGCCTCTGGTGCGGCGGGCAGGCTTGCCGCGCCCGTGGGGTGCATCCGTCCAAGTCTCACGCACGGCTCATACTGACCTCGTCAACATCGCGCGAGACATTTGAACATCATTCGAACACCGCCACACATTCTATTTTCAAAAATTATAGAACTCCACCATCGATTCTTGACTCAACGAAATCGATTGTTCTTTCCTTTGCCTCGCGTGTCAAATGTTTTTTTTTTTCTTCTACTTTCTTATTGTTGCGCTGTTCAGCCTGAAACAGAAAAAGGCGATTGAAAGGGGAAGGTTTTACATCGATTCTATTGTCTGTAGACAATCGGCCACTCGGTTTTCGTGTCGAAACTAATTTGGTTGCGAAGTTTGATCAAAGCGATAGCTTACGAAAAAGTAAATTGACAGGTTTGTGGATCGAAAAGAACAATCGGGACGTAGACGATTGTGGAATACAAAGGAAAAGTATGAAAAATGGGAGTGGGTTTGCCAATGACGTAGCTCGTTTATATTGGTCATAGGACAAAGATTACTTCTGTGGCGGTTTAGTTTTGACGATAATTATAGCCTGTATTAACTATTTGCTAATCTACTTGAGTTGTAATTGTCAGATCAGGAAAATAGGTTAAAGTGTGTAGGCGAATGTCTAGCAACTTGTCGCCACCATTGTGAAACTTAGACTAAGCTAAACATCTTACTTCTACGACCATAGTAGGTACTGACTACTGAATGACTTTATTGATATTGCCAAAAAATCTGAAGGCCAATTCCCGTAATTAATAACCTTCAAAATCTAGTCGCAATCTCATCTCAGCGACAATCAATGTCAAAAACTTGTCAAAAATGTAGGGAAATTAGAGGTATTTTTGACAGATTGAGACTGAGATCAGACTGTGCACATTCTTAAAACAAGAACAAATTAAATAAGCAAAAACTATTTGTAAATTTGACATTGCGTGAAAATGGTACATGACACTCGAATATTGAACACCAACAGCAAGCGATCCTGGAAACGCATTCCATATTTAAATAAAGAAAGTCGTTATTTTAGCGGGAAAACGGTTTTTACCTCCTTACACGAGGTCGTTTGTTTCTTTATTTAGTTCATGTTATAGTAAATACTAAATAGTATAATAAAACATGTAAAAACTTATCGCCACCCAAACAAAGAGCCGTAAAATGCTACCTGTGAATTTGTGAGGCCGGCCCAAGAAATAGACTGTGGCGACATGTAGCTGTTTTTATTTTCTAGTTACTGAGAATTTCTTTAGGAGCACATATTGAATTTTGATTATTGGTTTGGGAATAATAGTCAAAATATGTTTTATAAAAACTTGTGGAATAAAAGATACCTTTAGGAAGAAAGCTGTTCTGATTTTGTAGATTAATAAATTCATTAAAATAATAATTTATTAAAATTATAGTAGTTCAGTCAAATATATTGTGAATACGTATTATTTGATTTTGTTATTTTTGTTAATTAAGGATACAAGTAAATAAATAAATACGTATTTGAACTTTTCTTCTCGCTTTTTTTTTAGTCTTTTCCCGCCACCAACTCCCAAATTGCACGGCAACCCGTAAGTTGGCCGGTGGGGTTGGTACGTTGAATTACTGCCGTGTCAATCAATAAACATGATAAGTGCGGGACTTTCGTGCTACCCGATATGCAAACAGGATTACACGCCCGCACGAACTCTACACGCGTTGAATCGATTAGGCGATTGTACGAATCGATTGCTGATGTTAATTAGTTGAAACTAAATGCGACAACACTATAGGCTGTGTGATTAGATGTCTGTGCCTCTGTTATGGAAAGCAGAGACAATGATGTCACTGATGTCAATTGATTATGGAGTTAATTTGCTGGGTGATGTCAATTCGCAGAGCTATCGAGTATGGACTTCCAAAGCAACGCGAAGTGTGGGTAACGAGTTGTCAAAAACAGTTTATAGAATTCTAGGTCAAGTCCATAAACTTTTTCAAACGCAACAGTTTAGCCAGTTTAAAACTGCAGGAATCTAAATAAGAAAATTATATTATTAAACTGATTTCCCTATTTTAAAGTGAGTCACCGAGTCTGACAAAATATATAGCTGTAACCATCCACTTTGCAGCAGTTCGTATTAGTTAATATTCATTAGCGAGAGAGGTCAGATGTTACAGATAAGCTGCAGTCGTTATTAGTAACGCTTTACCCCACGTATTGTTAAATTTGTGTTACATATTACACAAAACAAATTAATATAAACTGGCTTACGAGTTACGACAGCAAAACTGTAGAAGAATAGCCGTTAAATTTTTTTTTCTAAAAATAAGTTTGACAGCTAGTGTAATTGACATGATTTTGACAGTCAAATGTTTGACAGTTAAACGACACTGACACTTTTACACTAAATGTTAATAGTGGAATACGTTATTTTTAATTGGCAGTAAAAAAAATGTTAGTCGAGACAATCATTTTTCCTAGAAACTATCATAAAAACGGAAGCAACCTTCGAATTCTACTGCCATCTTAATAAAAAAAAAGAAATTGGCCCTTTGAATTAATTAACGGAGACAACAAAAAAATTGAAACCTCAATTTAAAAAATCGAACGTCAACATTCGGTGTTTCCATTTGACAGCTGAACTTTTTTTTCCCTCGAACCTAAAGGCAAAGGTATAAGGATTACTTTGTAAGAATTTTTGATTATTCAATAGATATCGGTAACTTGGTTTAGTTTGTCATCGATAGTAATCTTTGGTCGCGTGCTGGTCGCCCGTTCGCTGCGTCCCCCACTACAATGGCTTCTAACAACTTTATTTTTCGACAAAATCTTAAAATATGTCTACGTTGGAATATAATATAAATTAACTGTGAATTAGAATTGTAAATTTGTCGTGTCGCTAAGTGGTTTGTGTCGTGTACTTGACTTGTTGGTTCAAAATTGGCGGGTAATTGAAAACTGTTGAAGGAATCGTTGACTAGTGCCGTGCCATAGTTTTGTAATGAATTGGGACTAAACGAAAAGGGGTCTCCTCTAGGAATTATAACAGGAAATTGACATTTCATACACATTAAAATTATGTCAAATTGTTAGTAAGTATCAACCAACTTGCCCATTGTGTCACCCCTTGTAAAATTTCTACATTAAAAAAATCTAAATTTTTTCAATATCTGTAATTTTTATGGTATATGTACATAATATAGAGTATTCTATCTCACTTTTTTAATAGACAATTAAGTGTTTTTTTTTTTAAGATTTTTCTAGATCAAGGCATTTTAAAAATTACGATAGCCAGGAAACACGGAAAGTGTACTGTCTCAATGATAAAACACTAACATAAAAGATTTTAATATCTATTAAAGAAAATATCGTTCTATAATACTTTCTTCCTTCATAGTAAACCTTAGGAGCATCATTATAATGATTTAGTAAACCATTAAAAACTATTTTACGACTATCCAAAGACTACTCAACAAAAACGAACGAATACACGGCCGCAAACATTTTTATCACTGTTGTAAATAAAAAATACCCTCAAATTCTAAAATACATCGAAGAAATCTAATACAATACACACAAATCATTCCTTTACATACTTTAATGTTCTCTATTTTCACGGGGTAAGGTGTATTTTCGTGTAATTTTTAGTTTTTGGGATGTAAGTTAAGTTTTGGCGCGCGAACAGTCGATAGTGAACCTGGCTTTAGTAAAATCTATCGTGCATCGAAATCGTTGGGTTCGTGACGGAAAAGTTTGCTAGTACCATTCAATCGATGCCTTTTAGTTCGGCGTTTTTTCACTAACTTTCTAATCTAATTATTTATTCACATGCAACTTTTCAGAAGAAAAAAAATTAGGGTTAAGTTCTAGAAGCTTTGTTTTATCCTATTATTAAAATTTGCAGTGATAATAGAATATTGTGTTTAAATATCTTGCATTTGACTATCTATAACACCTACCATAGACCAAAGAGATCAATCATATTGAAAACTTTTTCAAAAGTTGCTAAAACGCAATCGAAATGAGAATTTAATAAAACGGTTGTCATTCCATAAAAAAGCTAGACCAAACAATGAAATCCAGCAAAATGACTTCGAATTTCAAAAAGAATCAATTCCCAGTGCTCTCTGAACGTTCCATTTCTAAATACCTTCCCCTTCCGTTTCCTTTTGTTCATATCGACACCGAACTTTGTACCAGATATTAGTCATGTTCGGCCATTTTAGTTTTTTATTTTCTTTTT
This sequence comes from Amphipoea oculea, assembly GCA_945859645.1. Taxonomy (NCBI): domain Eukaryota; kingdom Metazoa; phylum Arthropoda; class Insecta; order Lepidoptera; family Noctuidae; genus Amphipoea; species Amphipoea oculea. The sequence continues at coordinate 1,469,196 of OX243884.1, forward strand.
TTTAAATCTGTTGCGGTCTTCGCTTGTGCTCTTTGAACTACGCTCGACGTTCTGAAATTCGATTATTTCATTTCTGTTCTTTGATTGATGCGTTTTTGTTTTCTCTTTTCCGACCGGTGCGGTTTTTGAACGTGTGTTAAGTGCCCTTTTGTCGTATTGGTTTAAAACGAGTGTTCTTTTATTGAATGGAGTTACGTTTTTTAGGATTTTGTGTTTGATTCGGTGCAGTGAGCTGTGTGTGATAGTTTTTAGTGAAGTGAACTTGCTGTGAACATCGTGTACAGACGCCAGCACATCAAGCTGCTACAATCTGTCAAATTTCTTTAATAGATTTTCAACTTTATTACTAAAGTATAAGGTTCAAAATTGATTAGGAAAATTTGACAGTTTAGGGTAGCTTGATGTGCTGGCGTCTGTACCTACTACACATCTGTATTTTAATTACTGTAGTATCAAAGTCTCATGTTAAACACACTTAATTACATCTTCGTGTTTATAGCTACTCAAACCTTTCTTAACCTCATAATGCTAATCAATACGCTCATTAAAAATATTAATTTACGTCTATTATAAACAGACATAAAACGGCGCCCTAACCCCTAACACTGAAACGTGGACATCAGCGACTAAAAAAAATATATTTTAAACCAATTACTTGACCGTACGACAAATAACGGTTATCACTCCAATAAACATTAATTCTACGAAATGATCAATTTCAATTTCACTTGCGATAAGGTACATCACTTTTTAACGTCCGACTATCACGATAGTGACGCGCCATTCGATTATTAAATGGTCGATTATCGATACAGTTGTATCGAGTCGCGTGTGTGTTTATCACTGGCAGGTGCGGCAGTGAATTTCTTTTTTTTTTTGACCACCATTATGTTATTGTCATAGTTTTCTTTATTAAAATTGTATAATAGTATAAATATTGTGTGTCACTTTGGAAAGGTCTTGTGATCGTAATATGTCGAACGTTTTGATGGTACGGTTACTTGTTATAGGTCAAAAGGAGTTGTTTGTAATGTCAAGGTGTATTCTAACAATTGAAATGACTTCGTTAATTGCTTCAACTATGTAAAGTCGTATTTTTAACGACCATAAACAATAGCAGAAATTCTAGCAGTACAAACCATATGGCATGGGCAAGGATCATCACTAACTCGACGCCTGAGGAAGGACATCGGCGTTGAGGTAGACCACGGCAAAAGTGGTGTGACGATCTAGTCATATTTGTGAGGTCAATATGGCCAGATATCGAAAAAAAGGAGAGGCATGGAAAAGAAAAGCCTAGCCTATACAAAAAAAAAAAAAAAAAACATAGAGTAGAAAATCTTTGAAAAAGGTTTTATCCGGCAAGGCTTAATTAAACATTTCCAGATGATAATTTTAAAAAGTTACCTACTCTATTAAAACTAATTTTATTTTAATAACCTCAAATTCGAAAATCAAGGTCGTACAGGAGAGTTACAGACAAAACGGACGACATGCACAAATAGGTGTAATCTATCGGAATTAATAATTAGCAACAATTACTGTGGCTTGTTGAATGGACGAGAAAAAAAAGCAATGTCATGAATGAGTCAAGTACAAAAAATGTATCGTTACGTGAACAAGTGGCTGAGAAGAAAATATTGAAAAATGATACATATATTTGGGCACTTTTTATTTCGAATTTTAGTTAATTTTGTGTAAAAAAAGGTTTTTGAATTTGACTCAAACGAGCAATCTCCACCATAAGCAAGAAGTCCGAAGTTTCGGCCGTAGTTACGGGTCCATTCCGTATCTCTTACGGGTGTAGATTAGTTTGGGGCCCGAACTAAAAATGAATGATAACACAATTTAACAGTGGACCCCTAATCCCGATGAGTTTTGCCCGTCGGAAAAATTCCTATCTGACCTCCACAACCCAGTTACTGGGTAACACGATACCCCTTCGTAAGACTGGTATTGTAATTCAACATACCACCATAAACAAAAAAATCTATAATGTTACATGTCTTTGTAGCAAGAAACTGTCATCAAGTAACATTAATTACAAAAAGTATCGCGTATTTGAACAGGTAATTAATTAAATATGAGTAATGTTCAGTGCATTATTGCATTTCCAATGGCTGTTTATAACACATTTGTATGCAAAACGACTACTAGTAGGCGAGAGTGTTAAAATTTAATATGGCCGCGGCTAAATCGCGAATATAGAACTTTTTACTTAACTTTCGGCTACTTAAAGTTCTATATCCAAAATATGGCTAAGTGCGAGTCGAAGTCGCACACGAAAGGTTCCGTTCCACCGTTCAATGTTTCCATTTATTAAGATCGAGCAAAAAAATCCAAAAACACGTTTCTTGTATGATTATAATTTATAACATTACCTATTTATTATTTTTACTAACAGCGCCCCGCGATTACACCCGCATAAGTTTCCCGTGGATTCCCGATATTCATCGGGATAAAAACTATCCTATGTCCCTTCCCGGGACTCAAACTATCTTTATACCAAATTTCATCTAAATCGGTTCAGCGGTTTAAGCGTGAAGACGTAACAGACAGACACACTTTCGCATTTAAAATGTTAGTATGGATAGTATGGATTTGTTGTTATAGCTCTACTACATACTCTGTGAAAATTTCAAGTGTCTACCTGTGACAGTTCAAAAGATACAGCCTTGTGACAGACAGACGGACGGACGGACGGACAGCGGAGCCTTAGGGTCCCGTTGGCACCCCTTGGCTACGGAACCCTAAAAGCTTTAGTTTCAAGTTAAAATCTAGTAGACAATGCTAAAATCTGCATAGTGACTACAATTTATTGGTTTGCAAACTTCTGCTTTGCAAATCTATTTTGTGCAATAAATCCTTCAAGTCGACATTGAAGCATGTCAAACTGTGCTTGAAACATTGCAGTGTACTGCTTAACATAATTCATTCCAGAGATCTATTAAAGCGACTAGAAATAAAACAATAAATTTGAAGAGAAAAAAAAAGCAAGTGACGTCACTTTATAAATATTTTTTTAGTAATTTCACGTCACTTATCCACACACTGTATCAATTAGAGAAAAAAAAAAAACAAAAAAAAAGCTTTTTTTTCTTGTATAATAACACTTGTCTCCCCGACTGCACCCATAGGCTTCTCACGCGACTCGCGACCGACTATCGCATTACTTATGCCGTCGCTCAAACGTTCATTATGATCGATTGCGCGTTATCTAAGCGATGGAAACTATGACCTACAGAATTAGGGCTTGTGGAGTCGAGACAGTTTTGGACTAGCTTTTTAATCAAGACTTACCCTTTTATTCATAAACGATGCTAACAGTTATGTAGTGATTAACGACTGTGTAACCACAGAATACATTATAGCACTCCATACATTTTTGACGTTTAAACGTCAGTTACATTTAATCATCGATTTTATATAAACCCCTAATTATATATTTCATAGCTCTCATTTTCGTTAGAGCTGCAATTGAAAACATAAAAATGACTGGATGGTTTTTCATTAGTAAAATTTTCCCCTCCATAAGCTTTATAAAGCATAAAGTATAATCAGCCTATAACGTTCCCACTGCTGAGACACAGGCCTCCTCTCTGTAAGAGGGAGTGGGCCGTAATCCACCACGTGGGCACTGTGCGTGATAATGTGATGGTAGATGAAAAAAAAAACAAAGACGGGTTGCACTCCGGGAGTGCCGGCAGAAGTGAAAACTTGAATATTAACGCTGATATAAATCAATTATTAATTGAATTAATATGACTAAGTTTTTTTCATTATTTCTGCGTCACATTTTTCATTAATCGATGCACTTTGTTAAATTTCCATTTTTTGAAACACTATATACACGAATTTTACGAATACACAGCAGTGTGGCTACTACACAGACGGTCGAGCCATCAGCTGTCCATCTGCGTCCGCGTCCACCATCACCATCACATCACATCACCATCACCATCGCCATCGCCATCACCATCGCCATCACCATCACCATCGCCATCGCCATCACCATCGCCATCACCATCACCATCACCATCCATCCATCCATCCATTATCGTGTCTCACTTGGTTCACTTCGGTTGGCGCCGCCGTAGAAAGAGATGGGGGGGGGGAATCTCTCCTGACGGTCACGTGTCCTGGCGCGATGTCCTGACGCGAGTTTAACGTTTTTTCCCCATTACAAAAAGTGTTCAACGCCGCTAAAGAAGTTTTCACTTCAAAAATATTATTTTTATTATTTTAACAAGTAAACCTTAAAAACTAGTGATTGGAGCCTCCATTTAAGCAGATAAGCCTAAAAGCTAGGTAACTAGCTTAAGCTTTTAGGTAGATGTCTTCGAATTTTTGGTTCTAGGCCCCAAGATTTATACAGGCTGAAATATTTTATTTAACCACGTTTTTGGTAAAAAAAAAAAGGTACTAACTTTCCATAAAACCTAATACATTTTTTTCTATGCCACTTAACTTTTACATTTGTAACAACACTGCCCGTTTAGAGTCACAGTGTTGCCCCGCAAAATAAATTACGCTTCCCTAAATTAACAAAAAAGTAAAATAATTATGATACTAAATATACACTTGGGCACAGTTATTAGTTAATTTAAAATTCATTTGGGATTTAACGCGGTGTGAGTTGACATAATAGTGTGCTTAAAAACTCAATCGAAGGGGAGATGACTATAAAAAATTAGTTTATGGCTAAAACAAAATATGTTCATGTGTTAATGAACTTTCGACGTGAGGATGAGAAAAAATGGAGGAGGGGTCTTTAATAATACTTAGTATGATTTAGCGTGTGATTGACGAAGACTTAAAAATAGATGATCTAAATATTGTAGAACTACAGTTTGCTGGTCGCTCACAATGGGCCTTATTAGAAGGCTGAAAGTCACCCAAAGGGCAATGGAGAGGGCTATGCTTGGAATTTCTCTGCGGGATCGAATCAGAAATGAAGAGATCCGCAGGAGAACCAAGGTAACCGACATAGCCCGAAGAATTGTCAAACTTAAGTGGCAGTGGGCAGGGCACATTGCTCGCAGAACAGATGGCCGATGGGGCCGAAAGGTTCTCGAGTGGCGACCGCGTACCGGAAGGCGTAGCGTTGGAAGGCCTCCCACAAGGTGGACCGACGACCTTGTGAAGGCCGCAGGAACTCGTTGGATGCGAGAAGCACAAAACCGGTCGAAGTGGAGGTGCTTGGGGGAGGCCTATGTCCAGCAGTGGACGTCTTTCGGCTGAGGTGGTGGTGGTGGTGGTGGTGACAGTTTGCTGAGTTTGATGAGCTTTTTGTAAGTTATCAGGTACAGACGCCAGCACATCAACCTACTACAATCTGTCAAATTTCTTTATTAGATTTTCAACTTTGAGGCTAAAGGATTAGGTTCAAGGTTGACTGGGAAAATTTGACAATTTCGGGTAGCTGGATGTGCTGGCGTCTGTACAATACTAATCCAAACCTTTTTTTTAAGAAAAAAGCCTATTATAACACGAGGGAGATAACATAAGATTTGCCAGAGATGACACATAAATACTTCCACTATGTGGAAGGTTATAGGTAGATTCTCTCCATGCTCAGCAGAGGTAAAATAAGAGGTTTAACCGAAATCCCATTGAAACCACCTAATACATGAGTATTGAAAACGAAAAAGATTGTGAAGATAAAAATTAACAATGCAGGTCCATCACGCAAAATATTTGTAAGTGTCACAAATATTTTAAATTCCATAAGATTCTGTGACACACCTCTTAAGTCTAGCCAAGGTAGACCTGATTGATTTCCTCCCAATAGATGGGCACAACACACGATTGACTGGGATAATAGTATGTTCAATTATCTATACACACATCTCACATAACTTCACGCTATCTCATAGAGACGAGGAGGCAAAAAATTACATCCGAATGTGTAATATTGTACTACTGTTTTTTGTTACCCTGTTCTGTAGGGTGACTGTGGACTATGTAGCACCAGTCTTACCAAGGGGTATCGTGTTACCCAATAACTGGGTTGTGGAGGTCAGATAGGCAGTCGTTCCATGTAAAATACTGGTAGTCAGCGGCGTCTGGTCAGACTGGAAGCCGACCCCAATATAGTTGGGAAAAGACTTGGCAGATGATGATGATTTGAACTCTGTAGCATGAGTTCCTTGTAGGCAAGGATATACAAGGAGAGCAGTGGTGGACCAGTGCGACTTACGAGTTGTAGGTCGTAGGTTCGAACCCAGGCAGGCGCTATACTTTGTGTAAATTATTTCATCACCACTGCTCTCAAAACGGTGAAGGAAAACATCGTGAGGAAACCGGCATGTCCTAGAACTAAAAATTCGAAGACATGTGACGTCTACCAACTCGTACTGGGCGCGCGTGGTAGATTACGGCCCACTCCTAGTCACAGAGAGGAGGCCTGTGTCCCAGCAGTGGGAACATTATAGGCTGATTATGATGTGAAGGATATACTTACTATAATAGCGTCTTCACCTATAGGTTGTCTTGTCTTAATAGATGACAAATGGTCAAAAACTTGCTGTTTCTCTTCTTTAAAACCCATATCTACCAAATGCTGTAGGTCTTCTCAGCCCTGCACAGAATGGTTTTACCCAATAGATATTATGATCATCCGATGTATGAAAATCAATTGTTTTGTTAACTGGAAGGCCCTCGTTTAGTCTTGCATGATAGCCTCCTGATAGTAGATAGTACTTGATCCATCCCAATCAACTTTCCCTCAACAATATTAATGCTAAATACCGTTCTTATGCAAATTGTAATTTATTTCAAAGTATTTGCTTAAGCACTAATTGGTTATTTGCATATTAACCTGTTAAAGGTCATAAGGGCTTTTATGTAAGCAAGTAAGTATAGGTCTTTTTAGAAAGTAGGCACATTACAATTTACTGGAAAACGAGTAGCGGAACAATTTCATAAATTAAATCGACTTGGCCCATCCCAGGACACAAAAGTTTAACGATTAATCTTAACGATTATGAGTTCCTTAAGACAAGTCTCCTTGCATAGCAGTAGAACTGTTTAAAGCTGAAGACTCCATTCAATAAACTCCCAAAACGTATAAAAGAACTGTCCTGTTGTATCCTATGGTGTGTCCACCCCATAGATTCGACGCATTATGTCATTACACCCTCGCGTGGGACGGGATATTTCGGGAGAGCTGTCAATTTCGTGTATTACGGTCTCCATCAATAAGATGGGACTATGGGAGGAAGATATTGATGGTAAAAGTCTTTTAAATAATACTTAAATAGTAATTGATGTTAAAGAAAGAGAAGATAATGTATTTTATATCTATAAAGGAATGGAACGATACATAGAATTACTGTAGAATCAGACGTCAATGTACCATGAATATTTCTTTCTAGTATGATGAATACAGGAATAGGTTTGACAAAAACTGGGCAAGGAAACGCCTGTATATATAATACATTGTATAACAAAGATCTGGAATTTTCGTACTGGCGATAAAAATGAACACAAGGTTACAACCTACCAAAGATGAACTAACACTAATCCTAATCAGTATAGTCTTAACACTCCAAATCATGAAGCTGTTTCTAATCACAAACCCGACCAATCAAATGCTACATCACATAATCTACGCAGATAGTCTTCATAACTCCAATGACATTAATATCGACAATGCTGGCTAGTCGCGCGACAATGACAAACTGACTGCGTACCATGCATACATACACACAGTCATACAGACACACAAGATGATAGTACATGACGTAATGAAGAACAGGTGACTGAAGGGGATATATTTAGGCCTGATTTAGGGATGTACGCGTTAATGGATGAGGTTGTTGCTGAATCAATTTATGATTGGATGCTTTTGTTAGCTGAGTAGTTCAAAGAGATGCTTCTGCTGTTTGATTGGTTTTGAGATTTGCTTAGCTGCATTGCATTGGTTTTTGCTTCTTGATTACAACATTCGAGTTTTTGAACTATAATATCCATCAGCCTATAATGGTCCATCTGCTGGGACACGGGCGTCCTCTCGGTAAGAGGGAGTAGGCCGTAATCCACCACGCGGGCCAAGTGCGGGTTGGTAAACATCACATGTCTTCGAATTCTTGCTTCTAGGATATGCCGGTTTCCTCACGACGTTTTCCTTCAACCTTTTGAGAGCAGTGATGATGAAATAATTTACAAAAAGTAAATTACCTGTCTGGGTTAGAACCTACGATCTACAACTTGTACCTGTGGCACCACTGGGCCACCACTGCTCGGAGTTATGTTACATATCCATCTGCTAGCTCTCATCAACCTATATATACTATATTGGCGAGTCTTCCTATAAAACCCTGGTCTCAGAGGAAACCCCTTACCGTAATCCACTGAATAAGTTTAACCAGATCAAATATAATTAGAAACAGACACACAGTCAGATCTTTGTCATCATTATATTGTGTTTCTCTCTTTCCCTACCCATCAATAACTTTTATGTCTATAATAATAATCATATTTAATATCTCAGCCTGACATTTTGTCATCTGGCAACGGATCAAGACTATTGAGTATTGGCAGGTCACTGAGAATTGCACAACTGTTCTTATGACTAACTTGTATAGTTAGATTAGAACGGCAAGTTATTTTAACCGTGGTAACATTGTAGTTGTCATAAGGCGTGGTTAAATAATTAGGTTATTTTTGACGGTGAGTTATAGTAGTGTCAAAAGATATTGATTTAGATCCTATGATTTTATCTGCCGTGGGAGGGTTACATGTAGTTTTAGCGAAGATTGAATTATTGATGGCACTTACAACTGCGAAATGGGCAGTCAATCGTGGATGTCGTAAAAAGGACAGCAGATAAGCGTTAAGACATTAAGAGGATTTACAGCAGAGCTCTCCAATCTGATATCTTCAAAAATTGATCACTAATCCGTCTGCAGCGTTGGGAATTGAAGAAGTATATGAAAGATAAGTCCCTTAAACAGAATCAGTTTGGTCTATTCTGTAAAAATCACACCGTGAAAACTTACGTCAATTGAGATTGACGTAAGCTGTCATTACATGTGATGCTAGTTATTGACACTATTGACAGTCCACTTCACCTAAATTTCCACGGTGATATGTTTATTGAATACATCGGCAGAACTTCAAAAGCGACAAAAAAAGCAGAAATTCCTGCGTAAAAACTCCCACATATCCTCAATTGATCCCGCACAGGCGGTTACAAAAATGTTGGTGTAAAAATTGTCGCCCAAACTTCATCACGGTCGTTTCAGAGTCCATCCAAAGCCGATGTTACTCCCAATCCTTTATTTGTACAAAGCCCAACTAACCAATTTTATTACCATCGAAGCTTCGAACATATGGCGAAATCGGTGCCTCCGATGGCTGAAAAAAAAAAGAAAAATTGTTCTCTGTCCCTCTTTGGCGTATAGCGTTATCCCTCTCATCCTCCACATGTGTTTCCAGTCTGGGATCAATGGATATTGTCCTTTTTTTCAAATAGTTTTATTAACGGGTTGATACTAAGAAGTTATTGGTGTGATTATTATTTGTTTATCTTGAGTTTGTTTGATATTGTTGTATTAGATTTGAGAGTCGAGGACTTAAGACGAATCAGGTCTTTAGATTATTTTAAAGACTTCGTATTACGTATGTGTTTAATACAATACAATGGTCCTTTTCATCAGCTTGGTACTGGGAATACTCAGCGAGTAGCTCACGAAAGAACTACCGGTCTATTCTGTAAAAACTCACCGTCATATCTGAGGTGAAGTGAGCTGTCAATATTGAAAATCCCCAGCATCAGGTGAAATGACAGCTCATTTCACCTAAGTTTTCGCGGTGTTAGTTTTACAGAATAGACCTGCTAAAAGTCTGACCAACATAGGCCGATCCTTACATTGGTTAACTGAAGACCGTCAACCAGGGCTCGCAGGCTAATGAAATGATAAACCAACCAACAAGCATCATGCTGTTCTAGCATAGGGTACGTATACCTTGTTTTACCTCTGCATACTTTCCTACCACCTCTAGACTATAGTCTACGCCGTAGAACATAGGCTCTATAGTCTATGCCATAGACCATAGCCTCTATTGTCTATGCCATAGCCTATGGCTATGGACTCTATAATCTATACCATATACCATAGACTCTACACTCTTCGCCATAGACCATAGGCTCTACAGTCTATGCCATAGACTATAGCCTAGAGGCTATAGTCTATGCTATAGCCTATGGCTATAGTCTATGCCATAGCTTATGGCTATGGACTCTATAATCTGTACCATATACCATAGACTCTACACTCTTCGCCATAGACCATAGGCTCTACAGTCTATGCCATAGACTATAGCCTAGAGACAATAGTCTATGCCATAGCCTATGGCTATATACTCTATAATCTATACCATAGACTCTACACTCTTCGCCATAGACCATAGGCTCTACAGTCTATTATGCCATAGACTCTATAGTTTAGAAATACTATGGCATAGACCCATTGTTCTAAATACCTATCCTTGCATCCTCTTCCCACCTCATCCCATTGACAAAAACCGTTGATTCGTATAGTATCGTATGTTCCGAGACGACCGATAGTCATTCACGAGACGGTTACGGTAATAATACACCATTAATTGATCCATACGCCCCGTGACTGCGTTTGTTAGTGATATGTTACACCGCGGGGTGTGAGATACAGGCGGGAGCGGGAGCGGGTTGATTAGTAGCGGTTAAACGCTCCCTTGCAATGCAAAAGCGACATCTAGCGAACTTAATCAAGAGTTCAGGAAGAAGAAGCCAAATTTTTGAATTGTTTATTCAAATTAGGCTGATATTTAGCCCTTTTTAACGTCAAAATTAAATTAGACCGTCCCCCAAAACCCTTCCTAGTGCTTTTGCTGGGAAGATGAATTGGCGCAATAAACTCTTCAGCAGATAATATAGTGATTCGCTCACGATTGCATAAGTTTTATACTTTATAATGTTTGTGTTCTGAAATGGCTCGTTAATGATATCACAAGAAAGAACCCACTTAGGTGAAAATAAGCGACAGTTTCTTTTCAAAGGTTTTTAAAACAACATAAGTTGTTTTTTTTTTCAGTTTTCCGCAAAAGAAGTACCTGCTTAATTACAAAAATGCTAATAATACTTTATTACATAAAATACCTAATGAACAAACCAATATTACTTCTATGTTTTTATCTAACGATACATTTTTAAATCGCTTCCGCTCACACCATACACCAAGCCTACTTCCTCAAACAAAACACCCAATCGATAACCCACCTTACTACTAAACAATAAAGCTCAAATTCCCCTATCACAACCGTGAGAAAATATGTCAATACATCACACGATAAGGTGATGATTAGCGAAATGTGATACCAAAGAGTTTTTAATTCGTAAACATTTTAATTTCCTTAAGACTAGGTAGGTAGCTTTTTTTTTATATTACCTGTTATTGATACTTTGTTTTTACTAGGAGAATTCCAATAATCGAGAACTTGCAATAACAAATTGTTATTTGTTTAATTGGCTGTTTTTGTTTCGATTTTTTATTTGACGTTTCATCAAATCAAAAATCTAACAAATTTTGTTTTATTATAACATCAGCCATCATCTTTGCAATCTTTGCAAGATTTGCAAGACAAATCCATAATTATGTTTGTTGCATCTTATAATAATTGTGATTGTTATCAAATACAAAGCATACATATGACATAAACCAATTACAGGCACTTTTGAATTGTCAAGGGGTCGGTCAGTCAGAAAGATGAAGCTAGCCCATTCTTTGGAATGGGAACACTAGATAGTGCTTGTGACGTCATAACGTCACAAGCACTATCTAGTGTTGAGAAAATCAAATCGATTCAAAGACGCCGCCGCGTGTGGCACCCGTCTTGCCCCACCCCCGGGGCCTGGCGCCAGGGCTCACCAAACCCAATAACATTTTGTCCCGGGAGTTGAACCCAGGACCCCATGCTCAACAGTAGCGCTTGTGACCACTAGACCAACGTGGTAGTACCTTCTATATAGGTAATAAACCTTCATCTGATACTCGACTGTCTGCATGCCTGGTTGTCAGACTTTCAGGCTTCTGACGACCCGTAATGACTGTCAAAGATCCACGAATGACAGCCGGGACTAACGGCTTAACGTGCTTTCCGAGGCACGGAGGGGTCTTTTTATGTAAAGATGGTCACCCATCCACGGACCAACCGCGGTAAGCGTAGCTTAACCTGATCGATCGACCCGTGCGGCTGTTATTACTTAGCCACAAACCCCTAATACTAGATTATAATCTAGTACAAAACTATTAAGGATAGTTAAAAACATCTTAATCTTCTCAACACCGATCTTAAGATATTTTATTAACGAAATAACTTCACAACAATAGCCGATTAAATAAACCAATAAAAACGTCGATCTCTTCTTTCTTCCCACAGACATCCTGTGTTAGATCTATAGATCTCTTGTATTTATCGATTCTGCGCAGGAGTAGAGTGGCGGCTCAGTTTACCATCCTGCAGATAAACTTAAAGTAAACAATATTGGACGCTGGGTGTGTACAGGGTGTTTGAAAAAAAATTTCGCCAGAAGAAAACATTTTATTATAATGTTTTTTTTTTTTTTGATAAATTAACCATTTTATATAAATCATAAAAAAAAAATATAGTTTTAACCCGATTTTTGCCTGAACTGCATGCATGCTAACGATTACAATTTTGTTTATTCTGATCTTCGCACAGATCTGTAGTCAACATTATAAATAAAAAGAAATAATATTTTAACTACTATTTATAAATATTTACTTAAATGCGTATCGGAATCCGTAATAAGCGTATCTTCGTATCTACTAATAAACGTATTTGATTGCGCATTTACGTTCAGAACCCGCCTGAAACGTTCAAATATTTGTTTATTTAAACGATTACGTATATCTTGGGGATCATTTTGATAGTTTTATTACTTGAAATTCCCGTAAAACGTTTGTTTTTTAAGTAATTGATGGAGAATATTTCCGTGGCCATTTTGATGGCCGATCCGTTTTATTTTTGGAACCGACATTAGGAAATTTCATTTAATCACAGAGACGTTTTTATTTTAGTTGTGACTAAGTTCTGCCTGCGACTTGGTCCGAATGTTTTAACAAAAAAAAAAGTTTTGATATATCGGCAAGCGTAGTTTTCTATGAGTGTTTTTAATTTTTCCAATCTGGTGAGTAGTTTAGGAGATGATCTCCTATTTACAAACTTGACCTCTTTGTAATATTAGTGTACCTAGTTGTAGATATTGTTAGGTTAGGTTAGTAGTTTGTATATAGAATATCCTTTGTATTTTGGCACTTCTTGAAAGTTAAAACAAGGAGTTCCTTGTTGTAATGTCATCAATACGTCAAAACTGATGACACTCATTTTTTTTTTTCGCTATATTATGCAGCGCTACAATCAAAGAACCAAATTATGCTGGTCATTACAAAATTTTGCAGACTAAGTGTTTATAAATTATGAACAGCAGTTCTAAAGTTGATTGAGTCTTCTAATTATAAGTTATATTAATTAATAGCGAAGCACTAATCGATTTTCTTCCTATAATAAATGACTAGTTACTCCCCCTGTCTCATTACATTTATTCTATCCTCATTATTCATTTTAATTTCTACTCTATTACATTGAAGATAACTATCATTATTATTATTGGCTTTACCATTTCTAAATGACACGACAAAACCTACCCTATTAATTTTTTTGGTTATTATTTTTATTTGGTCTAATACATATTAATCTGTCAAGCTCCGTTAATGAGACACAATTGATTTTCTATTGTTTCGTCGCCAATGGGCGACGCGCGCTGCTTGACCGGTTAAAGCTATTTATTTATTTATTCGTTTTTTCAATAAAAATGTTATCTACCATATATTTTGTTTCTTAGATTAGTTTTTTTTTTTTAAATAAAATCAAAGCAAATAAACAGTTTTTTATTTAAAAATGTAATAAGCTATTCTTTCGAACCACCTGAACGAATACAATTGCTTGTCTATAAATACTCGTTCACAAATTATCATATCAGTCACACCCTGTATAAGTAACACTAATAATGACGTCAGAAATCGAACAATATGGGAGCACCTCGGCAGAGTGTGTCCCACGCCGTATAGCAACAACCGCTATTTGCTATCTGTACCTATGATCAGCAAATAAGTAGTACTAGGAACTTATTTGATTGGCATTCGAAAATAAATTGGTGTACCCATTGCCTTTGTTTTGTACCTGTGATCATTGAGGTAAGTGATACAGTTACAGTATCATGATTTAAATAGATAGAAATTCTGTAGTACTTACCTATATTTTGCATTTTACACCATCAAGAAATGACTGAACTTGAAAATATTTTGATTTGCCGTCGTCGGGTAAAAACTAATCGGACAATCAAGAGAAACAATTAACAGTCTGAATAGTTTAAAATAAACATAGACTGTTAAAAAAAACATAACCCTTCTTATTGTTCAGTTTGCAAAACTTTTTTTATTTTACTTAGTTACAAGTGACCAGTCAAGTTAACAAATGCGAAAATTATAAATTAGCGAGATTATACTGCCCGTTTGTTGACATAAGCCCTGAATGACAGCTGTCAATATCAATGGGATAATTCTAATCAAAGTTCCGTGACTGATTGATTGACCGACTGACAACTCACCGTACATAGACCGTACCTACCTATTACGAAAGATATATGGAAGTTTGAAAGGCGTAAGTAGACCAGATCCTAAGGAAGGATTTTTTTTAACTCAACCCCTTATAGACGGTCAAACAGAGATCAAAGTCGCAGTCTAACTAGTACCTACTTATTCTTAGTATGTTTGTATCTATGTCCCCTACATCAATAAATTTCTTCACAACGTTCGAAACAGTGTTTAAGCGATTACAACACATGGTTGGAGTATCATCGTTATTGAGATCAAAGTTTATGCTACATTGTGGTACAAAGTATTCTGTATTAACAAACTGTGTTATTGATATTTCCTTGCTTGGATATTAATTTCAAAGGACAGACGATATTAGGAGTATTCACCTTAATAAAATGGCTGACTTCTTTGACGTTTAATACCTAGTTTAAAAATAAATGTTGTGATTGTATATGGCCCTTTTTTTTGACAAATAATTATGGATGGATACAAAAAAGGTGGAGACAAATCCTAAGTAGTTTTTTTTTTATTAAAAAAAATATAGGTTTTGATTTCTAATTTAAATAAAAAATTATTTAACAAAAGTTGATGTCGATTAAAACGGAATGATATCGGCACAAATTATCTGTAGGTAGTTTACTTTGTCCTTGTTATCTAAGTTACTTTACAGGTGAAAGCAACGAATTTACATGAATTAATGATTATTTATGTAAGTAAATCTTCTAAGACACTTTTACATATCAGATTCTTGGTCAATATTTTGAAACTAGATGGCGCCGCGTGCTAATATTTTCACGTTTAAATAAACACAGTGTAAATCATAAAAGTAGACATTTTTAAGATGGTTTATTTTAAAAATGAACGTCACTCCACTGCTTGTTGCATAGGTACACATTTCAAATGTTTGTATAGAAATTTTAGTGGAGGCCCCTCCACTAAAAGTGCAGTATTAAAATGGTTTATCTCTACATCATTCATTACTATAGCCAGTAGGTAACCATTATAGGTTTAGGTAGGTATTGCTGAACATAGGCCTCAGATAAATCAGTGATCTTAGTAACATTGTTATACCTACTTACTAAGTATGTTAAAAGAAGATGTTGGTCACATAAAGGGGGTGACTACTGAGAAATAGAGCATGGAAGAAAAAGAAATGTTGCGTCGACTCAATAAATTGGGATGAAGGCATGAGAATGCTGTCGAAGATGGTGGTTAAAATCTTAGAACAATTAAAGACACGGAAAGAACACAGATAAAGAAATGCCTATTAGAATATCTAATGCAAACTATGACGGGTTATAAGATAGTGCAGGGAAGTGCGATTTTTTATAGCCTTAATTTATGATAGTAGGTAATGATTTTAATAATTATGATAGAATAGAATAGAATACTCTTTATTATGTACACCATATAATTAAAATGCCATCACTAGAAAAAAACTGCCCGTCCCGTTTAAAATATATATTTAGGTAAATACCTAAATTTTATATATGTATATTTTAAACGGTACCGCCAGTTTTTTTTTCTATTTCAAAAGTAACCTGTACCCTACAGCTTATTTCTATAAAAATTGAAGGTAAAATTATAGCTTTCTTAATACTAAATAACCAAACTTAATTAAAAGCGTAAAATATTCCTTGCATTTCCGTTCTGGCGTTAAGTGATCTGTTATCTCCATAAGTAGGTAAGTGCTTAGGTATCAGTGCTTATTAAGCTGTTACCCCTTACTTACAAATCTGTTAAGATATCCCTATAGTAAGTAGGAGTTTAGTATATTCCTACTTAATTTGATCAGCAATTTACAAAAAAAAAAAACATTTTTTTATCTAAATGAAACTAAGTAAGTATCTACCTACTTATCTCACCGTCGATTTAAAAAATTAAATTCCCATCTATTAATAGTAGGTATTATCGCAAAAATATAAAAAATGTGTCGTCTCATCGATAACGTTCTAATTGTTATTTTTATATTTCAATAATAACAACTCGACATTTATCACTAAATTAATGTGTTTAAATTAACACCTAATTAACTAAGGCAATATAAAATTTAGTATCAAACTATCAATTCAACTTTTTGCACATAAAAATCCAAAATTTTAATAAAACAATTGGAATTTAAACAATCATATCCATTAAATAGTTGAACTTACCGTTAATTAAAAATGCTTGCTTATAATAATTGAAATAGTAGTCTGTTCGCAATACATTGAAACGTATGCAATAAAAATTATTCTCTCACAAGGGAAAAAAACAAGACATTTCACGACAACAATGGAAAATCTCACATTATCACTTATTCGTGTTATTCGATTCACTGTTAATCGATACTGTTCAGAATCGATTAGGTTTTTGTCGGCATTCTAATTAGTATTAACTGTAATTGATATCGTTAGAAAAACACTTGTATGCGAATTTATTCAATATTCATTATTCGTTTATTATACGAAGGGCTATTTGAATATTGCGTTTTTTGCATTTTAACACCATGCATAATATTTCCTGATGTAATCGAACCGGAATAGGTAGTCTTATCTTTCAATTCAAGCCAATATTAAAATTTCTTTATAAAATATTTTTTATACTCTGTATAAAAAAGTGGTCACCTCATTACTTGTCACAAAAATAATATAGTCCTATAATGTTAATAATTATGATATCGCTATTATAATAATATATTACTAATTAAAGGTCGGAAACAGTTCTGTTTAACTCAACAGTAGGCAAAACTCATGGGGTCAACGACCGCGGACGCCATCTGTGCCAGAATCATTTAACATTACCTACCCGCTTAATTTTGTAGATTCTCTATTTTTTTAATTATTTTTACTAATTAAACTATGATAGTTATTTTTTTCGTGAATTTCTGAAAATTATCTTTGTCCAATGAAAATTTTTTGAGTAGGAATAAGTCTTGAGGTTAAATATAAAATAAAAATACGTACTTAGGTAACTTGTTACTTTTTTCTGAGTTTTGTTTTCTTATTTATCAGGCGTTTCTACCGTAGATACTTAGATATTATTTAAGCCAACTGAACTTTGGTAAATAATAAAATAGTCAAGACGCACAATCTTTTTTCTATGATTTAATTTCTACATCTTTACGATGTGAATAATTTACAGGCTATGAAATCATAAATTTAGCTAGAGCGCAATAATTATATTTTTCCTATTCCAACGGAAAGCTTTTCCAAAAATCCTTACTTTTGCTAAAAAATACTTTTACTAAAATAGATCAACAAAGTAACATTTTTATAATATTATCTTCATTCAAATACCATAGTCAACCACAAAATCTAACCAACACTTAGGCACTTCTCAAACCCGCTTTTCCAAACCATTGCTTAACTTGACCACTCAATTAAAATCAACTCTACACAAAACAGGAGTACAATTTAAGCCCTAAAGCCTCTTCAATTTGAACCCACAAAATCTACGAAAGAAGATTGTAAGGTGAGAGCACCAACAATCGTCCAATCAATCACGGAATCATCCGAATCGTCGCTCGCCGGCAAGATACCGTCGCGTCGCCACAGATAATTAAACTTTCGATTGCAATTGATCATTTGATTTACCGATCGACTCCACTCTTTGCTCTATTTCCAACTTTTTATTTTTTAATGAGAAATGCATTCTTCGACGATGTGTTGAGCAATTTTTATTATTCGTTTTAGCTAATTTATTGTTCAGAGTTTTAGTTTTAATTTAATGTGTAGCTGCATGATCATTAAAGTTTTGCCAGGTCTGGGTAAAAATGTTTTTTTTTTCCGCTAGTTGGATTTGACTGGCTACTTTAATGTTTTGTTCGTATTGTCGTAAATTATTGTGGTGTCCAGTTGGCCTAAATCTTGTTGGAACTTAGAAACAATGTTGTGACAGTGAGACGACTTTGTCAGTCTTATAAGATTTATATCTTATTTGACACTTCGGATTTTTCTGAATTACATTTCAAGTCACCATAAAAAATCACACTTCCCCTAATTAGAACAAGCAAGAACAACTAATTTACTAAAACTTACGTGTGTTCTCAGACGAAACTTGTAAAATCACAATTATTTTCAATGTACGTCCACATAACACTTCTAAGTCAAAATAATTCACAAGAACTGTTTTTCAAAATTGTGGTCCAGTATCACACGCACTAGTAACAATATTGTTACTAAATTATAAAAGCGAAACACAGTCAGCTACGCCCAAAAATAATCTTAAGTCCGAGCGAAAACAAAACAAAAACATGACACAGTGTACACAAAACTCAAGTTCACAAACAGCCGGTACGGAAGAAAAAAATAATTAAATTAATTAGAAATCAGTGCGAGATTATCGACAGTTTACAATCACAATCGATTATCGGACAAACGGTTTCGATCCGATTAGTTATTATTACGTAAGGTGATCCTGATCGCGGAGCGCGGCGTGGCGGCGGGCGCGCGTCGTTGGCGCGACACACGACTGCAGTGCGATCCTTCGGACGAAGCCCCACCAACTCTACGCGCATCTGAGGCTCACTCCTTGGCGCGGCCCCGCCCAGTGGGACGCCACTCGGTAGCTAAGATGACCGTCTCCCTCTTTATCACTCGCGCTCTGTTCCACGCTTCTCGTCCCTTTCCCCCGCGGCGACAGTGGGGCGCGCCAATAGGATCGGTTCGGCGGATCGAGTCGAGACGATGAATCGAGATGTGTACTTAGGTATCACTGCACAAGTCCTTTTGTTGTAGTCGATAATAGGATGCGCTTTTTTGCGGCGCGATCGACTGCCCGCTTCTTGGACCGCTCGGCGGCTGTTTGTGTTGCCATTCATTTGTTTACATTTACTCTACTGCTTCCACTTGTGACCACAACAAACACGCCTACCTGATTTTTTCTGTCTGTTAAAAATGTATTGATCAAAGCTCCACGCCTTGGGTGCTACTTAGGTGCTTGTACATTATCATGCATGCTCTCTACAGTATATCAATATTTTTCTGCACTTTTTAGGTAATCTCTGGCGATTAAAAAAACATGACGATTGATTTTTATTGCACTGTCAATATTGGCGGTTGAATATAATAAGAAAGGGGGATCCTGTATCGGGCATCACCTTGAAATAATCGAAAGTGCATGAACACAACTGTAAGGGCAAGACGCGTAGGGTGATCGTCTCATCGTCGGCAGGGGTGGGTGAACTCCGTAGGGCGCCGATGTAGGTCAGTTTTTGTTTCGCGCCACCCGAAATTCGGTTACTAGGTTCATTCGTGTTTCGTTTGGGTATTAATCTTTAACGGGGCCAATAATTGGTGCTTTTACCTCACTTTTTGGCGATGACAGAAAAAGGTTAAGCTGTCAAATATTATGAATAATGAAAAACTGCATAGGTAATTAAGGTTTACGTTGATAACATTATTAAATTATACCTTTTTCTTTTCTGCATCTAACGTTACCAACCAACATTAATTTTTTTTTGCGATAATTAATTTTCGTAATTTTACAACTTGACACAGAAAAAAGGAATTTTGAGGAAGCCAATGTATTTAGGTAGGTATATTTATCAAGGTAAAGTTAGAAAATGAAAGCCATTCTTCAATTTAAAAAATCATTCTGTTAATTTTTAAAACAAAAATATACTTACCTACACAGTTCCGTGCGAAGAAAATAGAAATAAGTGAGTTGCGTTCCCCTCGCCGCTAGATGGCGTTGAGCGGCGCTTTTCCTAATTTTCCTTACATTTTCCGAAGGTTCCGACCAAGAAGATGGACGAAACCTTTAGTAGAAGTTGTATGGTTCTTAAGATGGATGAATTTACTTAATTTTGAAAGTTAGACGTAAGTTTTCGGGTAAAAAAATACATTTACCTAAGTCGTGTTTTATTTTGGTCGTACACGTTTTGAAAAACTTGTGTTTTTTTTAGATTTTTTGTGTTTTAAAAGGATTTTGTGGGTTTTGTGATTGAAAATGCTTTACTGGCGTCAAATAAACGCTTCATTTTATTTTCTGATAATAATATTATTATGTGAAATTAAGGCTGGTAACGTTTACTAAACATTATATTTTTTTATGGAGAAGAACATTTTTCTGAATAGAGAAGTAGTTCTTGTATAGTTAAGCAATTAATTAGTACCTACATTTTTATGACTTATGTAGCGGTGCCAAAGAAATGTTTATTCAGTACTTTAGACAAGCCCGACGGACCGCCTGATAGAAAGTGGTTGCGCTGCCTAT
The DNA here is from genome assembly GCA_945859645.1 of Amphipoea oculea. Classification (NCBI taxonomy): domain Eukaryota; kingdom Metazoa; phylum Arthropoda; class Insecta; order Lepidoptera; family Noctuidae; genus Amphipoea; species Amphipoea oculea. Next base: position 1,490,057 of record OX243884.1, read on the forward strand.
AGCAAGGGGTTGGCGATGCCTTTTCCTACGCTATGAGGCAAAGATGAAAATGCTATAGGTATCCATAAGGCGCTGGTTCAGATCTGGCTCGAAGGACCACAATTATTTCTGGGTTCGCAAGGTGTCGATGTTTTTGAGGTGAAACAAATGTTTATGTTGAACACTATTTATAAACTCGCTTTCAAACTGTTCTTACTGCTACAATGTTAATGAGATGTTGGTGAAATGTTTGAATATACCAGGCTAACGCGTTATACAAAAGTGCAATGAATCTAATATGAATTATATTCTATGGAATAAAATTAAAGAACATCTTGTGTACTTGTTTTTCACCATACCTACCATCAAGTTTTATTGTTTCAGACTATGTAGTAGGTACTTGTTTTTTTAATTCATTAATTGTGTTACTATCTGCGCATAATGTTATAGGTACATACTGCGCTATTCTATAAGCAATGAGGTGTAATGTAGGTACAACAAATTGTAAAGTAACAGTAAAAAAAAACGTTTATTTCAATTACAAAGGGCATTTTGATACATGTTATTGAAGACCACTTTTTAGGTAAGCAAGGAATTGCTTGTGTTAAGAGACTCTGCGCTTCCACTTTTCAGTAGGTAGGTACTTAGGTATCTTATGCAATTGAAGTGTAGACAATGTACACATGAAAAACTAGAAATAAAAGGGTGACTTAAAATTATACAAACAGTACTGTAAATGAATGAGCGATGATGTTTTATTTGTTTTAATAGCTGTGCCCGCGACTTTGTTCGCGTGCATGACGGAAAAGGTTTTAATTTTTTTGCGCGGAACCCTAATCTTTTTCTAAAATAAAAGTAGCTTAAGTTACTCCTTATTACATCAGCTATCTGCCAATGAAAGTCCCGTCAAAATCGATCAAGGCGTTACAGAGATTAGCCGGAACAAACTGACAGACAGACAAAAATTGAAAAAAAATGGTATTTTGGTATATGTACCTACCGTGTATACATTAATATGCATTGAGTAAAAAGCGGTTATTTTAATATTACAAACAGACACTCCAATTTTATTTATTTGTATAGATGTATAGATTTAGCATAGAAAAGGGCCAAATCGCGCATACCTATGCGTGTGATATGTGTGAGTATGGTTGAGAGTGTGAAGAGTGAGGGTGTGTAGTGTGTGAGTTATAAATTTGCCTAATAATAATTGTCTGTGTGGTGCCGGACTTGAGGAATAGCACCACCCCACCACTTTAAAAGAGACTGTGACCTCTGAGTTTGTTTCGGCCTTTCTTCTCAGAGTAGTCAGATAGGAAACGCCGACCTCATCTAGCTTTAAAAAAATATGATTGACGTGTAAAAGTGTTTGTACAAACCTACTTACAGAAACTAAATCTCTTATCATTTACCCCATATTTCTCATGGGTGTCGTAAAAGGCGACTAAGGGTCGTACCGGAGAATGGGCAGCAGCGTTCTCTATGCATTTTACCTAATAATAAATTAGTTATAAAACATTGGTCAGTTCAGGAGGTCCTTCCATAGTCTTCGATAACCATTTTCGGTAGCAAAGCCCATAATCTAATATCTCTGTTTCCATATCCTGCAATAGTCCTACACCAACCGGGGTTGTCCGTCCGTGGGTGCACTTGCATAGTGCGAACGAGGATAATCGTTGGTCGGTAACCCATTTTTTTATTTTTTATTTTATTTGAAATGGGTTTGCTCTTGACTCTAGCCTAGGTCAAAGGTGACAGAGACAAAGTCGACGATGGAGCGAGCTTACCTCACCACCCATTTAATTAAAAAAGTCTAACAATGACGACTAATAGAGAAGTCATCATCATCATCATTTCAGCCGAAAGACGTCCACTGCTGGACATAGGCCTCCCCCAAGCACCTCCACTTCGACCGGTCCTGTGCTTCTCGCATCCAACGAGTTCCTGCGGCCTTCACAAGGTCGTTGGTCCACCTTGTGGGAGGCCTTCCAACGCTACGCCTTCCGGTACGCGGTCGCCACTCCAGAACCTTTCGGCCCCATCGGCCATCTGTCAATAGAGAAGTATGGAAGAAAAATACGTATTGCGTCGACCGCAAATGAATTGGGAAAAGGGCGGGAGAATGATTATATGTAGTTGAGTAGCATCTTTGTCTACTGCACCCTAATTACGTAACACTATATGTAGATCATAATCGGAATCATATTGAAGCATATTGCTAATCCATTGCTTCATCATTCGAACTGCTCTACAACGTAAAAAACGTAATTACTTAATGTTGTTGAACTGTCAAAAAAATCTGTCAAGCCATTGTTACTGTTAGTGTGTTTCGCTTTTATCTCGCTGGTATCGATATATTGGGGCCTACGTCATCATAATAGCTGGTGGCGGTTTCCTCATTTAGGTAGATAATGAAAGTAGTATCGTTTCAAAAAAATGTCTTACTTACATAAACAAATCTTTTCATCTCAATCTATTCAAAATTACATCGAAAACAAAAGAAGAAATTAAGATTCACGAAAATTGTGACAAAATAATTGCGCCTGAGTCGATCGTGCGAACGCAATTATTATAGCTCGACGCTCACGAAAGCAATGTGGCGACATCCGAATACCGCAGATAGAGCGGATAGCGGAAAATACTATTAAAAACTTCAATGGAATAGGAAAATAATTGGAAGATGTAATTTATTGTAGCCTGTATATATAACTTTAATTCCTACATGCTATCTAGATATATACACTAGATACTAAAATAAATTACTAACTAACTTACAATACAATATATAAAAATAAAAAAAATAAAACAAAGGACACTTAGGCGTCGAAGTATTCGTCCGCATCGCTGTCATCCGGAAACGTGCCCAGAAGACTGGCAGCATTGCCACGTTGAATGGCAATGCTAATTCTTTGGCCAAAGAATGACCCAGCCCTCTGGTCACGTGAAGTATCGACCAGCCGGCGAGAAATTTCCTTAAAAAGTAGATGCGCGCTCGGGTTCCATGACCCAAGCGTTTCGACCCCAAACGGCTCAAAGCTGTAGTTGCCCATAAGGTTACAGTATTGAGAAAGAATAATCCCAACGTTCCACTCCCCATGACATCCAGCTCTTTCGATCGAGGGCTAAAGAGGACCACTGGTCATTTGTTTTCTCCAGCCCATTCCGCCATCATCTACGGGGTCTGCCGCAATGCCTTCGCGTGTTGAACGTATGATTTCAAATATTAAGTCCTTATTCATTCTTTAACGTAGTCTTTCAGGTTCTCGTTGAATGTTCGATCCTTTAAAATCATCTTGCTGCGCTAAATTATCTTTGACTAACAGCGCCCCGCGGTTTCACCCGCATAAGTTTCGATCCTGTAGAAATATCGGAATAAAAGTATGCTATGTGTTAATCCTGGCTATAAACTATCTGTATGCCAAATTTCATTCAAATCCGTTCAGCCGTTTGTGCGTGAAGACTACAAACACACTCGCAAACTTTCGCCTTTATAATATTAGTGTGATTAATTAATTACTAGTAGGAAGTAGGATGTTTGACTCTTTTTTTTTATCATGGCGGGTTTGGGAATAGGGTAAAGCTTTACATACTCTGCGTTACTAAGATTTAAAGGAAAAGTAGCATCGTGTCAAAGAAAACTATGACCCATCGAAATGAGTTTTCTGGGAGTAACTCTCGGTCCAACTCTTTCTAGGAACTATGCTTTAAATACCGCTAACGCTTGCTCCCATGGTTTGCACCCCATATAATTGCAGGGCGGTTAGCAAATTGTATTATTTGAACATCATTGTTATTGTCATTGGGCAAGTTTAGTCTAGATTAATGGAGTTTTCTTAATTTCGTTCTGAACCGTAATTGTAACTTACTTTTGGTAATAACTGGATTTTTGCTTTGCTAACTTTTAGATCTGCCTCAGTGTAGCTAGATATTGCTGATTTTTGGCTGATATTTAGCACATTGCAGTCCACTGTTGGAGATAAGGTTTTTCTAAAAGAATGTTAGGTTTTGACTCCCATTATGACCTGTCTAGGTCGGGCAGTTTTGTTGGGTTTTTTTTTATTTTGAAACTCAGGCGTAGCAGCCTAGAGTTTGCAAAAGGCTCGCCCTCGACTTAACTATCCAGTCAAATAAGGGGCCCTGACTTAAACAGAACATTACATGGTGAAATATGGGAGATCTATACATACCTACCTCATGCCTACCTCTTCGTCAGATCGCCATGTTATGCTATGATCTGTCCACTCTTAAACGCCTTCTTGTTTTAAAATAAGCTTAAATTGGAGGGCAATTATATAGTTCCATGTAGATTTAATGGGTTGATTGTAGAGATATCTACTGTCTTCCTTAGTTCAAAAATATGTACGCAGAGTTAGCATATGGTGCGGGATTGTCCGAAAGGGTTACCGCTACCCCGGAACATAAAGGGCTAAGGAAGGAACACGGATGGGTTTTAGTCAGTAAGAGTCTGACACTCTCTTCTGCTCCACCCAGAGCGGGAGGAGTCATTTGATGATTTCCCATCCAAAAAAAAAAAAGAGTCAGCATACCTATACATTCTGATATAAATGCATTTATCCTCTTTCCATTCCACCTTATTACTAGGACTTATTTACCTACATAGCCAGCATCTCCCAACGCATCTGGATCTACCTGACTTGCACAAACATTTCTTAAACAAACGCATTGCTTATACAATAAAACCTTTGAATATCGGAGTTAAGACGGCGCTACAATGGCTGAATGTAAACAGTGGCTAGGGGGTGTCTCTCCGATATTAAAAACATCTGTTCCGATCCCTCCGATACCCTCCAACGAGGAAGGGTTGAAGCGAATTGTTGTGGACATTCTTTTGGTTTTAAAAATATTGAGGAATTTAATTTTTTGAGGAGTAAATAAATATTGGGTATCGCGGCAGGCCCAGACGGAGATGGCGGGATGACCTGGACTCCTTTCATAAAGATTGGTCCTTGGCAGTTCTGGACAAAGAGGGGTAGAAAGAGCGTAGGGAGGCCTTTGCAAAGCAGTGGGATATTTACGGCTAGTAAAATAAAATAAAATAAAAAAGTCTGCTTGCTTAGCTGTAAAATGTAGATGTAGATTTTGACAATTCATATTTTTTCTTATAGGTATAAACGAAAAAAGATTAGCCACTCTGCAAGTTTGGTAATGGGACTAACTGCCCAGGGTGCGACACAGGGTGTTATGTTTTGTTGGTTTGGTAAAAGTTATCAATTGATACCTACTTAAATAAAAAAATAAACCATTTATTTTCAGGTTACATGACCCATAGATACATATCTTAACCTAAGTAAACATAATAATTATAATAACAATTTTGTTAGTAAATAAAACTTAATTACTATGTTAGTATTACTTAGTTGCACGAAGTTGTGCGTTCGGGTGGCACTTGTCCGCGAAAGCGGCGGAATACCACATCCATCTACTGAGGTAGTAAGTTCTTACCTAATAGGTATGTTAGTATCATGTATCCTATCAAGTTTATGCAAAACTCCTTAGCCTTAAATCGCTAATAAATACGTATTAAGTTTCTCTGGCAAAACTTTTTGAACTTACCCCAACCATATCCCCACTAATCGTACTCCGGAAATCGGAAAGTGAACGCTAAAAAGCAGAAAAAAACGGTAACGGAAAAAATCCCTTCTTATGCAAATAACTCCTCAGAATTTACGTTTGATTTTAGCGGCCCGTCGCGTCCGAGTGTTGCTTTATTAATTATTAATTTCCAAGTGATTTATTAGCATTTTTTTTGTTCGAAGCGATTTATGAAAAATTCGGAATTCCGAATGGCACCTATTTTTTCTGACGCGCCATTCAAAGGGTTACGAATATTCCTCGACTTTTTCGTTCAATAGAATTAATTAGCGCGAAAGAAAATCGAGGTTTTTTGAAGTGTAAATTGTCCTTTTGTTTTTATATTTCTGTAATTAGAATTCCGGATTGGGTTCGTTTGGAGTTGATAGAAGGATTTCTGAATTTTTACTTTGTGTTATTGTACGGGTTATTATTATTATTTCAATATTTTTATTACTTAGAATCATTATTCATAGTTGGCATTACAAGCTAATTAATTTAGCAACTTTTTTAAGTGTAGTAGGTACCTATTTGTTATATCTGCCATGTTATTCTGTTAACCTACATGGTCTTCATATGGCCTGACCATGATTATGTCTGGACTAAAAGAGACAGTGGGACCTCTGAGTTTGTTTTGGTCTTTCTTCTAAGAGTAGTCAGAAAACACAGAACTCATCTAGTCTTAAAAACATAATTTAATGTGCTTTTTTTAAACGAATTTATAGAAATAAATATCGACTTCATAACACGCGATTGAATGTTATTGTTTTTTTTTTTCATTCACTAATAGAGGTAAGTAGTTCAAATGTTTAGCATCGATCCTTCCAATTAACCAGTACAGAAGTTCCGTCTTATTTTTTCTGATTCGTATATCATCTAGAATCGACTCGCTCAGTAGTTTTGAACAAACTTTTTCCTCAATATTGAACAAAGCACCAGCAGACAATACAAAGATCATTCAATCTGCCCAAACCAGCTCGGTTCGTAACCAGTTCTGATACATCGTCACCCTTGTTCTCCAGACAATGTCGGCCACGTGTTGGGTGACAATAGTCACCCACTACTGGCTGCGCATAGGTGGACAGTGTGGGATGGGGGATGAGAGACTAGCGGACAAAGGCTTTACATCCTTCGAAGGTTGTTTGGTTTTGAAGTGAAACTTCTTTACGCACGCTTGACTTGGGGAGTAAGCTGGCGAACGCGTTACGAAAAGTGTGATCGGGCGAGGCGAACGGGAGTTGAGTGGGGTATATAAGCAAGAGAAAGCAGTGCACGCGCACATTTTCTTTCTCTCTTCCTCTCATAGCCAAATACGTTTGAAGTTTCACTTCAGTCGTGTGGTCATAAGCACACTCGGTTTTTTTTTGTCTCACTTTTGTCACCTGAAGGCCTCCTTATTTCTTTAACTTCTGATCAAGTTGTTCCATTTTTGGAAAGCTAAAGGCATTATTGGTCAAAAAGTGTGAGTTATTAGGTAATAGATTTTCAGTTTACGATAATCATTGAATTCCAAGTTAGTTTCGATCGAAAGTTTTTGTAATGAAAAGTTGATGGGATGAAACCAAAATTTTTGTGGGTGCAGTGACGAATCATATACCTAGGTGAATTTCGACTTAAATGTAGTTTATTTGGCATTAGCAAAACAAAAGTGCATCGTGGTGATCAACACTTTTCGAAAAAAACTCTCGCTTTACATTGGGACAGATGTTTAGGTACTTTCCTTAGGTTTTAAATCAACAAAGAGGTGTAAATAACTAATCGGGTTTCTCCTTCAATTGATATTCCCAGTTTATATTCCATAGTTGGAAAGGCGCCATGGATTAGATTACCATTATTGGTGAGCTACCTTCGTCCATTTATTCGGGGAAGTGAAGGTGCTATGGATATCAATGTGCGATTGCCAAAGCTAGAGAGAAATGTGTACATTGGTTCTTGAGTTACTGTTATGTGTCTTCTGCATTTAAGTAGCTGAATAATGGAAGTATTCCTTGTTGAGGAGATGTGAACTTCATAGACCATAGGTCATCGTTCTGATACCATCAGTCATTAACATTTTTGCCATCACTCACTGACATATCGGAAATACATTGAAACCGAGTACATCCCGAGGACAGCCGAACACATCCGAAGCGGTGTCGGTTACGGTAACAGTGGCGCGAATTCAATAGTTTTTTCCCATCTCAAAAAATGCCCAACGCGCCTAAAGAAGTTTTCGCTTCAAAAAACCTTTCCCAATAAAAGCATGGTGTGAGATTTTCGCTGGAAAATTATTAGAGCATATTAATGATAGGATCTAAATAAATCATCATCAAAATGATATCCAGTCTTTCTGTCTCCAATTCTCCATGTCGTCTAGAACACATGGGATTATCCAGAGGGGCAATTCTCGTAATTTTAAGAACGTTCACAGTCTGATCTCAGTCTCAATCTGTCAAAAATATCTCTAATTTCCCTACTTTTTGACAAGTTTTTGACATTTGTTTGTCGCTGAGATGAGGCTGCGACTAGATTTTGAACGTTTTAAATTACGAGAATTGGCCTTCAGAAATATGGCTCCTCTTTTGCTCATCATCTGCTTAGCCTTTACTCAACTATATTGGAATCGGCTTCCAGTCTAACCTGATGCCTCTAAAAACCAAAATTTTAGATGGAGCGACTGAATATCTGACCTCCACAAACCAGTTACCGCTCCTCTTTTGTCCATCATCCATCTTACAACACTGTGATCGTCAATTGTTTCAACCGTTGCGTCTTACGACATTACACAAGTCATTGTGACGTAGCGAGACTTGCTTAAAAATCGCTTCAGCTTATCTCTCAGGCCGCAGCCTAACATCAAAGCAGCTACCGTCTTCTGTTATAAGAATTCTGTTCTTACATTAATTATTTATGAGTCGTGAAGTCTTTATTACTGACGTCCATCGTCGTATGCTAATACTCGCTGCTAGATCAGAATTATTGTGCTTCTGTATCGGTCCGTTACCTATTTCTAGACAAATATATTTTTGGAAGAGAGCAGTGGTGGCCCAGTCGTAACGGCTGCGACTTACGAGTGATAGGTCTTAGGTTTGAACCCCGACAAGTGCTTCACTTTGCGTAAATTTTATTATTGCATCACCACTGCTCCCAAGACGGTGAAGGAAAACATCGTTAGGAAACCTTTATGTCCTAGAACCAAAATTCGAAGACATGTGACATCTACCAACCAGCACACAGCCCACTCCCTCTCATAAGAGAAGAGGTCTGTGTCCCAGCAGTGGGAACATTATATGCTGATTATGCAATGCTTCTGCTTATATTTATGAATATGTGGTTGTGAAAGGTGGCCATGACCTTAAAAGGGAAAGGATTGAAATATCGCTGATAATGGAAATGAAGTCGTAAATATAATGTATTGGATTTCATCTATTAATATTAATCCTTTCTGAAAAATAAATCAGTAAAATGAATGGGAACAGGGATTTGAAAGAGCAAGCATACTAGTACATTGGTGACCGCCACACACATGACACTTTGGGCAGTAAAGCCCTCGGGGAAACTTGCAGATTGCCTAAACATTCCACCACATCATCACATAGCTCGTACTGGCACGAGATACGAATGTCTTCCAGTACAGGAGGTCTACTCTTTAAGCACGCAATCCGCAGTTCGGCCGTAGATACGGGCGATTCCTACATAGTATCACCTACCAACATAAGATTAGTTTGGGGCCCGACCTAAGAATGAGTGAAACATCGATAGATAATTAGGCCCCAGATTAAAAAACCAAAATGTTTTATTTAGCTTTCCTTTTTTTAACCGGTCAAACGGCGCGCGTAGCCCATTGGCAACGAAGCAATAGAAAATCAATTGTGTCTCATAAGCGGACCTTGACAAATTAATCTTATTTTTTTTTATCTAAATCTGCAAACAATATTTTTTTTCCCTGAAACTTTAATTTATTGTATCTAACCATAACATCTTATATTACCAATAACCTTAAAAAAATATCTACACAACAAAAATCTAAGAAATACAATTCAATAATCCATGTCTCTGAATCTTTGATAGCCACCATGTTTGTCACAGAGTAGTGCCAGATCTAGAGGCTACATGTAATGTTTTGTGTACTGTGGTCGGACCATTGTGTGCTGTGGTCAGACCACACAGGTGGTCAAATGTTAGTGTTTACTTATATCTGATGGGCGTTACTTGTGATGTGATGATTACTGGAATTAAGTGGTTTCTTAACAGGTGTTAGGATTTGAGTTTTTTGTTTGGAAATTACGATGGACACATACATGTACATGGCTTGTGTATGTGCCAATGTATACAGTGTTTCTTCACTGAATTTATGGTACAGTTTTTTTTTTGTTTTTTAACGGAATTAATTATGCTTTTATTTCTCTGAGTAAGATTGGACAAACACTTTTACACATCCATACTTAATATTATAAATTCGAAAATAACTCTGTCTGTCTGTCTGTATGTTACCTTTTCACGCCTAAACCACTGAACCGATGTAGATGAAATTTGGTATAGAGATAGTTTGAGTCCCAAGAAAGGACATAGGATAGTTTTTATTCCGATATTCCCACGAGATCGAAACTTATGCGGGTGAAACCGCGGGGCGCAGCTAGTTAATGATATTTTTAAAACTAGATGAGTTCGGAGTTTCCTATCTGACAACTCTGAGAAGAAAGGCCGAAACAAACTCAGAGATCATACAGTCACAGTCGCTTTTAGGGTCCAGACATAATCTTGGTCAGATCATGTGAAGACCATGTTATGAGTCGGTAATGAAGTTCTGTCTCTATTTTCTGTTATCCTTACTAAAAACAAATGAAAATTTACAAACGAGGTTGTAGATTTTTATATGGAGCCTACTGTCGCGCCATTTTGTTTTTTTTTTTAAATGGCGGCCACATATGAAACTTGTATGAAAAAAATCAAAATGGACAGGGGCAGCGGACAGTTATGCGACGAACCTTCAAAGCTATTTTTTGGGGTACCTACTAAATAATTAATACATAATTTTATGTTATTCTTGCTATCACCAATCTATATACAATAAAATTCAAAGTCCTGACTGATATATCAACGCACAGCCTAAACCGCTGGTCCCAGAGTCATGAAATCCGTAGGGTGTGTTCTTTGTGAAGATTAGGTATCCACTAAGAATGGGTTTTTAGAAATTCCACCCTTAAGAAGGTGAATGGGGAGAAGGTGAAATTTCACGCGGACGAAGTCGCGGGCAGAAGCTAGTTATGTATATGATAGCAGAAATATTGGAATCGAGCTATCTAGTACTAAAAATGTATAAAAAAAATGTCTATTTGTTTTCTCTGTACCCACAATACCCTGTTACCTATTATCGAAATGCACATCTCGGTTTCGTAAGGGTTGAATATTTCTGTACCGCAATTACAATCATAACCCTTCGTATGACTTACACCTTATATCAAACGACGTAAAGATCATATTTGTTTGTCGTGAGTGTATGTTTAATTTGGTTGTTCAATATTTACTGTTAGACAAAGTACTTACCGAAATTGTACTCGCTCACAATAGCTCGATATCTTTGGAGTATACAGTATGTATTGAGTATTCTTACGACATCTGTTTTTATGTTTTTAGCTTCGCATAAGCGTCTTCGGATAAGCGTTGGATGCGAGAAGCACAAAACCGGTCGAAGTGGAGGTGCTTGGGGGAGGCCTATGTCCAGCATTGGACGTCTTTCGGCTGAAATGATGATGATGAAGCGTCTTCATGTCTTCTTATGAATGTAGATTATACATGGTTATTGGAAAAACACCAACAACCTCTTAAGAGGTCATTGTACTCATCATTATGAACAACTTTTACTATAGGACCAAACCCGAAATCGCGAAAAAAAATCAGCTGTTCCCTACATCTTGTGGGTCCATGGCTTAGGCCCCCAGTGGTCGAGGCACCTGTGGCCAACGCCCCCGATTCGATTAATTTAATATCTTCTTTTTTTTGTGCTTTTCGCTTAGTACACTAAATGAGAAAAGTGTTTCACCATAATAATAAAGTATTTTTCCTTGCTAAACAAAATTTATCTATCAAATAGCAGAGAGAATAGATCGCCACTTAACTTTATCCTTACACACCTTTTACCCCATTAAAAGCATATTTATTATGTACAAACATCAAAAAAAAAAAAGACTTCTATAAAATTTTGTTAATATACATTTATAATAAATACCATATGGAAATTTTATTTTTCAATTTCAAACAACTCGTCAACTAACTGAGCCAAATCTAACAATAAAAAACCCGCATTTTTGTCCACAAAAATGTCTATCTCTTTCATACCAGATTCAAGTTATTGAATATTGCAATATGCAACAGATAAGAAAGTTTAGGTGTCATCTCACAATGACGAGCGAAGGTCCTTCGCAAGGGCTCTTGCGAAATAATTACAATATAGTTAAAAATAGACTTGGTGAAAAAATGTTTGTGCCTGACAGTACATTTGATCAAAAATTGCTTTGAATTAAATTAATCGAATCGGGGGCGTCGGCCACAGGTGCCTCGACCACTGGGGGCCTAAGCCACGGAGCCCATTTTGTTGGCGAGATATAGTAGGTCTACCTATGAATGTAAGAAACAGCAGATTTTTTTTTCGCGATTTCAAGTTTGGTCCCATAGTAAAAGGTGTTCATAATGATGAGTACAATGACCTCTTAGAGGTTGTTGGTGTTTTTCCAATAATCCTGTATATGGTGGATTAGTATGATCAAAAATTTAATCAAATCCTAGGGTAAGTACCTACTTATATTAAACAAAGAAATTTATCTATGAAATGAAGAATGAGAATATAAACATACCTATTTTGTCTCTTTCTTTTTCATTTAGCGAGAGATAACAAGTGGTTCAGAAAAAACTATAAAAGTCTCAGACGAAGAATTATGGAATGTCAACCTTCACCTTTGAGTTTGACATATTCCTATTTCGTTTCTGATATTATATGTATTTATTGATGTAATAATTAATTCATTAACTAGTTATTAAAATACTAGCTAAGTACTATGGGATGGTCTCATGATGATTGTTGGCTGATGCCGCTGAGTGTAGTAGTTGTGGTTGTAGAATCTATGGTTTTGTGGGTAATTATTATACTCTGTATTCAGATACGGAATCTTGGCCTACGGTTTTAGTCTTAGTCTTAACTTAGATTTAATTTTAGTATTTAGTCAAGCAGAAAGTCGTGCAAAATCCACGAGGACCTACTGCCGACAAATTGCTTTGCAGTTTGGCAGGTCTTATGTTAAAACAAAACTGTAATATTATGGATTAAATAAATAAAATTAAAAAAAAAACGAAGAAGTTATATGTAAATTATTGTCTTTCTAATTCTTCACTCACGCGTAGACTTAAATTTCGACAATCAACTGATTTCTCAAAACAGTGAATTCACGATAAATTATTCAATGGTCGTAGATACCGTTGATCGTACCCATAACCATAGTCAATAATCATTAACGTTCCTAAAACACCATTGAACGAGTCCCCTGCTCAGCCCCCATGCTTTATGAGGAGTCGTTCACCGCTGACGCATTGTTTTACCACAATCACCATAATTAATTAATCAACATTATTATATTCTTCAAAAAATTGCCCTCGAATTGACGGATACATGTGAAATGAGTTTGGCATAGAGTTAGGTTATGTATAGAGGTACCAGCAATTGAAAAATACATGCATGACTCTCGATTTAATTGCGGCATCATCGCCTAATCTGTTCAGAAAAAAAAAAGAAAAAGATTTTTGATAAATTTTATAAAGCATATTACAGTGTATCTGAATATTTATAGGATAAACTATAGGATTTATTTTTATAGGTAGGTACTTTATTTTTAAACTAGTTCTATTGACCTCATTCTTAAAATTTTGGTTAGTTTTATTTGTTTTGTGTTTTATTTTTCTTTTTGTCTTTGCATGGCGAAAGGTAAAATATGGTGATACCAAGACTGTGATATACAATTATTACATGAATGTAAAAAATCTGCATATTGTAAACCCATAAATGCAAATAAATGATTTTGAATTTGAATTCAATTTAGCTTTTCGTTTTTGTTGTTGGAAATTAGAGTAAATACTACCGAACAAACAGAGCTCCTCCAACAAGGTTGTAGGTGTTTTGTGTTTCCGAGCGCATACAACCCGAATCTCTTCAAAGTGAGAGTGATCAGGCTTCTTCTGGGTAAGCTCACTCCATCGTCGACTTTGTCTCTGTCACCTCTGACCTAGACTAGAGTCGAGAGCAAACCCATTTCAAATAAAAAAAAAACATCAATGCAATGGCCACATCTACCCACACCTAACTCTACAAAAGTAATGGCGTCATTGTAACAATTAAAATTTGATGATGCGGGCGCTCTGTTCTCTCCAATACGAACTGCACCCGCCCCGCGACGTCGCCTGCATTGGTACGTATACTGACCTGTTGCCACTTGTACTGCTTTCACTTTTAAAGGGGCTTGAGGTACTTGTTTGGTGAAATTTTGGCAAGGGGGTTGATGGCTATGGGGTGTACGACGTCTCCTTCTTAGGTGGTCGGTGATATATTAAAAAAACTGGCAGTAGTATGGACCTTTGCGCGATATCGTCAATGTTACCACACTGCGAATACAAATCCCAAGTTTGTATTATTTTTATGTCTTTTACATACGGGAATCGTGGACATAGAGGGGCTTATTTCTAAGTAATAACAGCCACACAGGTCGATCAATCAGTTTAACCGGTCAAGCGGCGCGCGTCGCCCATTGGCGACGAAACAATAGAAAATCAATTGTGTCTCATTAGCGGAGCTTGACAGATCAAGCTACACTTGCCTCGGTTGGCCCGCGGGTGGGTGACCATGTTTACATACCAAGACCCCCCGTGCCTCGGAAAGCATGTTAAGCTGTTGTTCCTGGCTGTCATTCGAAGATCTTTGGCAGTCGTTTCAGGTCGTCGGAAGCCCGAAAGTGTGACAACCAGTCTTACCAAGGTGTATCGTATTAGGTACCCAGTGACTGGGTTGTGGAGGTCAGATAGGCAGTCGCTCCATGTAAAATATTCAGCTGCTTCCAGTTAGACTGGAAGCCGAACCTAACATAGTTGGGAAAAGGCTAGGCAGATGATTACTCGTGTACATAGTGAAGGGTGCGCTATTTTATTCTTTAATGGGCTGAAATTTCCTGTGACGGACTTAAAGATGCAGGGAAAATGTGTTGGTATATTCAAAAAAGTTCTATTTAAACATGGCAGTTATTAACACTAAGAAAAAAAAAACAATAGCTGCAGTCTGCACCTATGAAAGTGATGAAACTATTATTTCAATGAGGTATACAAACTTTTTTATGAATACAACACCACAAGACGGTGGCATACGATACAGTTTCTTGATTCCTCTTTGTGATTGTAAAAAAGGGTTGATCTAAATATAATAATACAAAGATTTGTGTATGAATGGATGACATCTGTCGCAGAGGAAGTGACGATGTTGAACAAAAAATATTAAGCGAGGGTGTTTGATTTATCATTCCAATGTTAATTAATGTGGATTAGGAGGCTTGAGTATTTTGAATTATAGTTTTAATATGGCTTGAAAAATATGTAGGTATCGTTGTAAGTATCTAATCTAAAAGGGAAAGTTTAATATATCTATGATCTATCTAACTAGCCTGCATTGTCCTACTGCGGGGCAAAGACCTCTCTCACCCTTGATCCACACAATGCTGTCCTTTGCTAGTACCGGCCAGTACTTTTGGAATGGTGTAAGTCCCAATAGCTTTCTTCAACGACAAGTTTACTTGCAGGACCGATCTGGGAACCAAATGGTTATCTTATTTGATCACAGTTGAATATCACAGGAGGCATTGCTGCCTTTAGTCAGATAGACAGTCCCGTTTAACATCAGACAAGCAGAGCTTTTGAACAGCAAACAGTCCAAGACCCCTACTGCCTTATTTGGTTGGTGAATTCACCAACCAAGTATTATTGAACCTCCTATTATTAAAGGTCTGCTGATCTAATTGTGAAGTGTGGTGGTCTGCCGATGTACCAGCTTACGTCCAAGACATGGTCTTTATAGAAGTTTTAATGTGTTCCTGATTAAGTAGCATGGAAATTTATTTTACATATGGCTTGCTTGTGCTTTTGTTGAGTTCGAGACACCTCGAACTTCCCTCAAGAATATGCATGTAATAAAATAAAGAAAGTACAAACTTACAAAAAGCTCTCCCCCTCATGTAATTCCGGCGCATCCGATATTTATCGATACCGTAGATCGGATGACATATTCAAATATTTCCTGCCGTCACGTCAAGGTGCGGGGTTTTTGTGACGACTCACTTTCTATGGGGTAAAAATGAAAGTTTTATTTTATGGTAAAAACAAGGAATATATTTGCAGTTTTTATGACGATTTAGTTGATTGTAGCGTCAGTAGAACTTGTAGCCAACCTCGCCCGAAAGTTACCGTCGAGGACTCTGAAAAAAAAACATTTGATTTATTTTTGGTTGCTCATTCAAATAATTAATTGGATCACGATAATCTCTTCACCACCCTTGATTATCTGGTAGAGAATGCCTAAAGCATTGAGTGGACTACAGGATCTAAACGCAAGTTTTATAACGCCTAAAAGTTTATGATCGACTACAGTAAACAAAATCAGAAACATATATGACATTCTTCAGGATAGATAGAGGAGTAAGATAGTGTAAAAACATAATACAACTAATTTGATACGATAGAACAAAAAGAAGATACCTCTAAAAGTTCCTTTTATCGATTAAAAACCATACTAATAAACATGCAATCATTCTGATTTTTTGTCAGATTATTCGTTTTCATTTTTTTGTCTAATCAATAGATTTTTTGTAAATAGATAATTGCTTTATATTTTGCAATAAATTAGAGGCCGCGGTTGGTCTGTGGATGGGTGACCATCTTAACATACCGAGACTCCTCTGTGCCTCGGAAAGCATGTTAAGCCGTTGGTCCCGGCTGTCATTCGTGGATCTTTGACAGTCGTTACGGGTAATCAGAAGCCTGAAAGTCTGACAACCAGTCTTACCAAGGGGTATCGTATTACACAGTAACTGGGTTGTGGAAGTCAGATAGGCAGTCGCTCCATGTAAAATACTGGTATTCAGCTGCATCCGGTTAGACTGGAAGCCGACCTCAACATAGTTGGGAAAAGGCTAGGCAGATGATTTTGTAATAAATTACCAGCGTTGTGTCATCGCGCTTCACTTTCTTTTCAATGCAGTCCGACAGTGACCGCGTCATGTAGTCCGCTTAAGTCCGCCCTTTTACTATTTTTGTGTGTGAAAAGTTTAAATAAATAAACGACGATGCGGTGGTCTAAGATGCTCGCTTCCCAAGCAGTATCTAGACTCCCACAGATTATAGCTATCAGGAAAAACAGACCCTGGAACCCGTTACTCTTTTATAGCGGGTGCACCAATAACAGTGAAGCTTTGATTTTATAAGAAAACGGTGAACGGTCACTCAATAACGGCTGTCCAAATACAAAACGTTTTTTATCAACATAACGTCAAATACTGGTAAAAAAGAAAGAGTTTCATTATAAAAAAAAAGTGGCACTCCGGGAGTGCCGACAGAAGTGATGAACAATTATTACGTATGTATTTTTTGAATCGTCATATAAACAAAACAAAAACAGAATACTTTGCCATCACTCACTGACATATCGGAAATACATTAAAACCGAGTACATCCCGAGGACAGCCAAACACATCCGAACTGGTGTCGGTTACGGTAACAGTGGCGCGAATTCAATGGTTTTTTCCCATCTCAAAAATGCACAACGCGCCTAAAGAAGTTTTCACTTCAAAAATTACTCGTATTGTCCCACAGCTGGGCATAGGCTTCCCTTTCCTTTTTTCAATCAAGCCGATCCTGAGCCGATATGGACCTATCTCTCATAAGGCGTCAAGTTCATCCCGCCATCTATGCCTGGGATTGGTCTGGTTATGGCCGTTATAATATTACGGAACCGCTTTGCTAGGATAGCCAAGCTTCAGTTGCAAGAGATTTTAGTTAAAGCCACAATGCATACGCTAAAGTTGCTTATGAAGATTCGTCACTCGTAAATGAAACGAGTCGTCATTGATAACTTCTATTCAATTACACACTGGCCACATAAATATTCAGAAAAATGTAAAATCAAAATGGCGATTCATTTCCGAACACCATAACACCCCAACAGACAAGTCGATGTCAAAAATAATTTATTATCTATCAAAAAATAATTGTTCTAATTACTTATGCAAGGCTGAGTTTCGCCCCTTTGGTTCAAAACTTTTTTTTTATTATTCAAATCTAGTAATGACTGGGCCTTTTGTTAGAGGATGTTTGATCGGATACCTTTGCCATTATTTAAAAAAAAATAGAGCACAGATAATAGATTTGGTATGAGCTATTGTGAAATATAGCCTGTGTTTGTTTTTCTCTTTTGATGTTTAGGATTTTTTATTTCGTACTATCTCTTTTTCGGATCTACTTCTATCTTGGTATAATTGTTTTCTGCTGTCTTGTACTTTGTTAGTGAAAAACGAATAACTTCTTTTCTTTAGCCTTTTTTATATTAAGACTAGCGTCAACCCGCGACTTCGTCCGCGTGAATTTTCACCCTCCCCCCATTCATCCTCTTAGGGGTGGAATTTCGAAAAACCCTTTCTTAGTGGACACCTACTCTTCACAAAGAACGCACCCTTCAAATTGCATGTCTCTAAGACCAGCGGTTTAGGCTGTGCGGAGATAATTATATCAGTCAGTCAGTCAGGAATTTGTATTTTATATACATAGATTTGTATTTTTTTTTAATCAATCGTGGATTTTAAACAAGGGGTTCAATAACGAAGATGTTCGCACAGCAAAACACAGCCGACAATTGAATTGAAAACCTTCTAAATTAACTAAAAAAGCTCCAAAAGGCTACTATTTATATTAGGGTGCTAATTAAGGCAGCTTCTTTAAAATGTCATTCTCGTCTGCAAATATATTTAGTTGTCTAATGAATTAATAGGTCAGCGACGAACTTTTAGCGTCTAATAAATGGTTTATAAGCGACCATATATTGTAAAACAAGCTACTGTAAATATGACGCAACATGGTGATAATTCTTAAGCAACTAAATTTGTGATATGTCTACTCATTGCCAGCTTCTAATAAGTGTATCAACTTCATCTATAAAATAATATCAACGTACTCTAATTTCATACAGTCACCTTTATTTTTATACTTTAGCATAAGTAATTGATGAGTGAATCTACTATATTTGAACATAAAATTTCCTTATTATTGTCATCAAATAATGGTCAATGAAAGCTCTAATTTCATGTATTCGCCTATCTATTTATAATGTTACCACAAGTAATTGACTATTATACCTACCCAAATGAACATTCTTCGCGGGGCCCCTATTTCTGTGTAAAGGGTTTAAAGTAACCTAACCAAACCGAACCTCGGGGTGCCCATCGCTCGCTCTTGCATCCTATGCCGACGGAGCCCCGCTTCGCGGGGCCCCTATTTCTGTGTAAAGGGTTTAAAGTAACCTAACCAAACCGAACCTCGGAGTGCCCTTCGCTCGCTCTTGCATCCTACGTCGTCTATCGGTCGCGCCCCTCTGATTCCCAACGAGCGTCAGGTACACTCCCGCGCTTGTGTTGCAAACTTTCACGAAAAAAGAATATGATTTATTAATTTAGTTGTTGAATGAAAAACTTTGATTGCTAATTTTGAGGCTGGAACTTGATTTTATTAGCAGACAGATGTTGAATCTCTAAAATATATAAAGTAGCTCACTTACAACATTAGTCGCTGAGTTATCAAATCAGAAGTAAATATATTTATCGGTAGCTCGGAGTCATATTAATTTACGCTCGTAAATTGACGCTGGTTTTTTGATATTCTGTTGGAATAGTAAAGATGATGAATTAATATAATTGAAGCTGTTCTATTAACTCGTCGCCCACATATAAAAAAAGACGCTAGGTTGCAGGTGCTAAAGAAAACTTTTGTTGCCGCACATATAATTTCCCTTTATATTATAACAAAACATTTGCTTTTGAAAACTTTAGGCGTAAAACATTTAGTGACAGTTTATCCGTAACGCTGTCTATTTCGATTTCTTGTAATAATGCCAGGAAAATATGTGTGTGTGTGTGATTTGGTAGTATTGGGTTCCGTAGTCTAATTATATTATTTATTTTGTTATATAATATGCAGGCTCCATGAGGGTAACTGGTTAGTACTTTAGGTAATACCTGAGTTCTATAATTAAACAAAATCATTATTTTAATTTTGATTCTTCACTTCTACCAGGAATTTTGGAATTCATGTCAAGAATTGCATTACATCAAATAGGCCAGCGGTCGCCTGATACCTACGAATAACTTTGAAGGTATTGCTGTTAATCGTAGGTACTATAAAGACCAATAAATCTAAGCAGTATTGTATGACAGAATATTAATATATTTATGCAAAGAATATTCATAAAACACCAACAACCAGCGGATAATCCTTGTAATAGCTTGAAAGATTAAACCAGTGTTAAAAAAGTCATGCGAAAGAGTTTTAAAGAAAGCTCCACGGGACCCTAAAATCCTTAAAACCAAACCAACAATGCAGGGCAAAAATTCTGTTGATATGCAAAACAGGGTTTATATTTTTGACATATCCATAAAAGATGGATCGTGTTATAATAGAGGACTATTGAAATCATAGACAAAGAGATATCTCTGGTGTTAGTATCATCGAACTGTTTGATAATGGTCTGGTTATTATTATTGTAGAAATATTGAAATAGCTGGCGGCTCTAATTTATTTAAAAATGTGAATTTCGGAAACACCCAATAGAATTATTGGTTTAGTAAAATTAAATATAAACAATTTTACTAGCTAAAGCTATTTTGACCTGGACGCTTACCACGAGGGCTGGTTCGAGGTGGCGCGGGAAAGGAGTTCCTGGAAGGACTTGGGGGAGACCTTTGCCCAGCAGTGGAACAGTATAGACTAAAAAAAAAGTATTTTAAAGCCAGTTTCCTATTAGGATTTTGAAAAAATTGAATAATTTCAGAACATCCTGTGAGAATCTTCTATTTTAAAAGTTAATTATCTTATGTTACCTTACTAACGGATACCGAGAGAGGAAGTGGGTAAGGAACTAACAATTTTGAAAATGTAGCAAGATGCTGTTCCGATTTCCAAAAGCCCATCATAAACCAGTGTAATCTAGAGAACGATTTTCATAAGGACCCTAAAAACTATGCTCCAATAGCTGCAATTGAAGAACCAAAACACATACAGGATGAAATTGAACACATGCGACAAATCGAAATAGGAGATTGTAGGTACCTACTCATCATTATGAACAACTTTTACTATGGGACCAAACCTGAAATCGCGAAAAAAAAATCAGTTGTTCCCTACATTTTGATGAGTTATGCGAACATAAATGTAGGGAACAGCTGATTTTTTTTTTCGCGATTTCAGGTTTGGTCCCATAGTAAAAGTTGTTCATAATGATGAGTACAATCTCCCATTTCGATTTGTCGCATGTGTTCAATTTCACCCTGTAGACACCAAAAAACAAACCCATAAACAACTAACCGCTAACTCCTCACCAGATGACAAGATATCCAAAGGCACACGTACTCAAGTAAATTCAGAATTAACTCGCCAAATCGAAAAATTACGCACAAAGGGGAATATGTTATAAAAAACACACAATACAAATCACAGTATCGTCTGTTAATGATCTTGATGTCTCGCGATGATTGTAGAAAGAGAAAGAGGATACAAACATCCCAAGTCCGAAAGAGACGCAAGATGTGATATCTCACCGGAAACGGCGTAATATATGGTGCATTGTTAGTAACGAGATCGGTTTGTGTGTCTGTTCGTCCGTGGGCGGACTTGCGCACGCGTTCTTTAAATAGTGTACGTGAATTAAATTATTTTTTGATATGAAATTCTACGGTTCTCGGTGCGTTTAAATTTAGATTTGATATTTTGTACCTGGATTTTTTAAATATAATGTGTCTGGGAATACAGTAAATTGAAGCTGAAAGCAGAAATCTTGTATGTTTCTTGTAAACTTTTTTCTATAGTTTTCTTTCCATAGTCATCGCAAATGCCTATGATCGTAGTGCTAGTATAAGCTAGAACCATATGTTAAACCTATTCATCGTTTTAATTACTTTTGAAAATATTAATAATGTCCAATGAGTAGATTCAAAACCCTCATCAGCTCCTCTTTATTAAATAAAACCCATGTGTGTACTGTCCCCTCCCTCTTTCCCACCCCTCTCTGAAAATCTTCAAACTTACTAAGTACTTATTTTACATATCATGTCATCTTTGTCTAAATTTTAACTCTATTATTGCTCATTATAAAATTAATTAATATACGTACTGCTACTAAAACTCCTAGCGATTACACTTTTTTTTTCTTCTATACTATTATGTCTACCTGTGGACAGAGTTGTGGGTTATATTATCACTAAAATTGTTTATGTTAAATTAATTGTAAGTTTTTATAATGTAACTGTATGCTGTTGATCCTAAAAATAAAAATAAGTGCATGATATACTACGTAAGCCTGATTTTTTAGTCACAAAGATTGAGTGAAGTATCTAGCAATTGCTCTGCATAGCTCTGATACAAACAAAACAGTTAGGGCTTGCAAAGAACCACTATCAACACCGAGCCATTTTGTTTGTGTCTTGATCTATGTTACCTCATCATTCTCTTGTCCTATCCAAATTTATTTGGGGTCGGCGGAACTTGTCTCTTTCTTCCATACTTCGTCATCTCGGTAGTCGTTATGTCACCTATGTATCATTATATGGCATTAACAGAAAGTTTCATTTCAATATGCCCCATTCGTGTGACGTCACTTTTAAAACATCCACCGAAAGCTTTACAGCACTCTATCTATACTCCGAAATCACACACAACCTTGGTCTACCTTCCCCTAAACATTTCAAAGGGGTGTTACACGCATCTCAAAATGGTACCAAATCATTAGTGAGTGACAAATGGTTTCTAGACGCGTGGCGAATACACAGATTTATCTGGTTGCAGAGATTTGGTTAACGCAACGCAACCAGGCGGAGAGGATATTATACTTGTTAAGTATTTGATAGTTATCGGAGTTGTAAATGGTGGAAATCAAAGTCTGACAGTTGGGGGATTGTTGACATCTCTGAACGATTTGAAGCATATGTGCTTTTTTGGTTTGAACTTGTAGGGACGTGGAGTGTCGCTATTCTATCTAAAGAAGTACATAATTATATTTGCTTTTTATTTATTTCCTTGAGACCTATAAATTGGTTAATACAATAGTTAGGATGTTTTTGGAGAAGTGATTACAAGCCATTCGATTAATTTGCATTTTCGATTCGCTAAACTTTAAAAGCCTTTGTTGGACCTGCTATATCAGGCCGGTTTCCTTAGTTCCAACACAAATGTTCCAAGACTAGTTTACCATTGTGAGAACAGTGGTGATGACATTAAATACACAAAGTAAAGCCTCTCTGGGTTCGAACTCACGACTTACATCAACTCGTAAGTTGGGGCTGATACAGCTGGGTCGCCATTGCCGACAGGAAGCATTCCACACAAAATCGCCACAAAAAGTCTCACAGACAATAACCGATCTGTAACCACCACTCATCGCAGGCGTCAAGCATTAAGCCTTCGTCATAACATCCTCATTAATTAATCACCATCGTGTAATATCGCCAATTACGTCCATGGATGTAAGTAGACATTATAGGCGACGCAAAAAGTGCGGCCGTCACGGAGTCTGCTCAAAGTAAGACTGACGCAGTGTCGGGGTGTCCGGCTGTCGATGGTATAATTTTTGAATCAGGTACGTTGATTTTCTTTTTTAAAGGATGCATAGACTAGAAGTGTTGTTGTCTTCAACGTATCTCTGGATTCATACAAAGCAGATGACTCTTTACAGCTTAATCAACCTATACTGTATACACTGCTGGGACAGGCCTCCTCTCTGTGAGAGGGAGTGACTACGTGGGCCCAGTGCGGATGGTGGATTTCACACGTCTTTGAATTTTTGGTTCTAGGACATGCCGGTTTCTTCACGATGTTTTACTTCACCTGCCTGGGTTTGCATTCATGAACTATAACTCACAAGTCACCGGGTCACCATTGCTCTGCTACTAGATAACTCCTTAAGAAGGTATAAATTAGCTCATACGATGCAAAATATTGGTAATTTTTCAGACATAGTTGCTCATATTTTGCCTTGATTTAAATTTTTTTGTAAAACCATAAATTTATATATGCTCTTAGAACTACACGTTATGTTCCCTTATCGCTTTAAATATACGATATGGATGACACGAATTTCTGTTCCATTCTCATCTAACCATTTAACCTTTGTGCAATCTGCCAATATTGAGTGCAATGTTCAAAAGTATGATTGATTCACATTTCGAACACGCAACCGATAGTTCGTCCGGGCCGATACGGAATCACCCGAGGACGCCCGACAGATCCTTCCGATCCCATTTGTATTTGAAATTCAAATTTGGAAATCCATTAGTGCGACTCGTCATTTTAATGTGACAGAGTATTGAGTTACTCTAATTGATCGGTGCTCTCCGTTCGTTTTTTTTTGGTTCGGTTCGGTTCGTTCGAATTTCAAATTTGAATATGAAAGTTCGTTGTGAAGTTCTTTTTTTAAATGTAATACGTTCGATATTATTGTTTGGGCTTCCGGATTTTGGTTAGGGCCTGTCATTGTGCCGCTGGTGGGCCGGATGGAGTTGAGTTTATCAGGAGTACTTAATTATATTAGTGGTATAAATTATAAGTTGGCATTCAATGGTCAAAATAATTTACATTTAGATATTGGTTATGATAAGTAAACATGACGACACGAACGGTTACAATTTTAGCTGTAACATCCCAATTTCCTTAAGGGAAAATATAAGCTTTTGTGAACTCTTTTGCAGATGTTACATATCTTCAGTACGGTATAAATTACTTCCATGACCGGGTATCTCAGTAATTGCACCGTATAATTCATATTGATGATCGAATCGATTCACAAATGTATCGATTTGCTTGTCAAACCTAATGTGCGCATGATCATTAATCTATATTTTTCGGAACCCGTTCTTATAAATGTGACAACGGCAGTTGCAGATAATTGATGCAAAAATAATCCGTGTTTTACGATTCGTACAAAAGACGATTGTATATTTGTTATTTTCGTATTGTGAATATTTTAGGGTTAAGTTAAGGGAGGTGTCATTAGTACTTGAAATAAGAGCTGTGTAGTTGCTCGTCACTGTTGTATTTTTGATCATCTAATTTCCATATACAGAGTGGCAGATACTTTGACACTCAAACTAACCAGGAATTCTGCACGTGGATCCTAGACACCCCTAGGGTAAGAATTTGCCGGTTAACAAAAAAAAACTACTGTTTCATAGAAAAGTGCAATACCTAACCGGTCAAATTGTACCTATGGAACAGCAATTTTTTTTTTAAATATCCTAAGAAAAATTTAAACGCAGAGGGTTTTAGAATCATGTACTGAATCCATGGTGACAGGTTGCGCATCGATGTACCTGCCACCTTGTATAATTAATACACTATATTATTTATATCGATAAAGATTTCTACAGTAAAAAAAAATGCCCTGGTAACGTAAGTGCATCGGACGACTCATTCAACGCGCAAACTCATCCGCATTCTAAACCCAGAGTCGCGTGTTCGATTCCTACTGCCTGTTATGGTACACCGAATAAATATAATAATACTAATAAATCTCCCGACCATAATTAAGATCCACACATAAAATTTATAACAAAAACCGAAAATATTGACAAGGAAGCAACATAAAAGGAAATGGTAGACTCATCAATAATGCATTCAATCAAAATCGATACTAAAGAGAAAAAACTTAGTATTTCGGAGGCAAAACAAGTGGTAAGCGAGTTTTTGTCAATTAAAACAGCAAATAGGGTATAAAATGCTGACGGCGATAGACGGAGAGGCTTTTATCTTGCTCCGTCGTGCGTGGTGGGCGATGAAGCGCGGCGACACCTGCGAACATCTCGCGATACCTGGGTGCGCAGGAGACGGCTTCTGTTTGGGTAGAGTTTAAGGTGAAAGCTTTGTGTGTCAGGTCACGCGATTCTTTTTCTATGGAATCAATTTGTGTTTTAGCTTCATTTATCAGTCTGGCAATTTCCTTGTGTAGTCTTACTTGAACTAGTTTTAAAATTGGAAGTGATCAAGCGAAAGAAGTGTGATCCGAGAAATAACAGCTTTGGCGTAAACGTGGCAACTTTTAAAATAAATAGCTCAAAATGACGGTTTACAACAAGAATGAGCAACACAATTACAGAAAGGTGGTGAGCTGATTAAAAATGTCAATCAAAATAAATAAATTCTAGTCAGTAGATTTGTGAAAAATGACGACTTTAAGCTTTTTAATTACTTATGAATATATAAATAAACCCAAAACTAATTGAAAGTCTCAATTGAAAATATTTTATAACCGCTGCTTTCAAAACGGTGAAGGAAAACATCGTGAGAAAACCGGCATGTCCTAGAACCAAAAATTCGAGGACATGTGACATTCGCCAACCCGCAGAGAGGAGGCCTGTGTCCTGTGTGCAATTGCATGTGGATTTTCAAATAATAACAAAAGAGCCTCCTCCACACTATCCTACCAACAAAACGAAGAAAGTAAAACGTCGGTTAATAATTACAGTGTAATAACTCGATTACTCCCCGCTCGTTTAGATCACCACTATCGATATTATTACTTATCGATTGTCCGTCCGTCTGTAGTAACCGCAACTTTTTTGCGTTCAAGCGAATCCGATGGGGAAGTGTTCAATGGCGTTTTTATATCAATTTGTGTGAAGAATTGTGAGAAATTGAACAAAAATTTGATATATTTAATCTTACTGAAGATATTTTCAGTTTTTCTGAAGACTTTCAAGATGAACCAAGGTTTATCGACGATCTAATCCAATAAAAAATCTGCCAACAACGGTTTGAAGTCTGATGAAATAGGAACAGCTCAAACGATGCATGAAGATGACGAATGATAGCAAAATGGTTTCGATTTAAAAATCGTGATGGAGCATAAATGTGATATTGAAGATGGTCATAGACCAGAACTAGGTGCCTATGGAAACTGAGGATTTTAAACGTTAATGGGTATACTTTGGTTGGTTGGAGACCGTGCAATGAGCCTATAACTTAGGTGATATATTCTGTGCTCAGGTATAGAAAGAAGGTTTAGTTAATATCGATACGACATTTATGCTCGGGAAAGCAGACCACGTTGGAGATGGCAGGATGAGCTGGAAACCGCCCGTTTCCATGAAACCTGGAAGGAAGACGCGCAGGCTCGCGAAAGATGGAAGGAGTGGAGGGAGGCCTTTGTCCAGGAGCGGGACAGCGTAGGCTAGTAAAAAAAATATGTATTAGAGAATAAACCATTACAATATTAACAATCAATTAGGATTATTGGTATCAAGGCGTGAGAAATTCAAACCATTATTAAACTATACAACCAATAACATTAGAAAAGGACCATCGAAAATACAATCCCAGATTCGCTCTGCTCCTCAAAAATGGAGTAACTCGATACGATGTTTGTGTCCCGACTTCGCATCTGTCATCGCATATTGAGTTAACCCTCGAACGCTCCTCAATCCTTGCATACGCATCCGATTGACAATGCGGAAATTTGCATACGCCATTTAAGGGTTAGAAAAAATTATCATATGATTACTTTGACGTTCCGTGTCGTTTGATTTTGATCTCTATTTATATCGGTTTAAAGTTGAATATATTGAGAAGGGTGATGCGTAAGATTCGAATGCTCTTTTGAAAGATTTTTCTTTTACATGCTAAACCATTTTGAACTCTGCTTTAACAAGCTAAGTTACATTTTCGTTTGTAGTCACAGTCCATGGGAACACTCAACCCTCAAATGGCTTATGATAATTTTTCCTTGAATTATTTTTGCTATCATTTTTCAATAGCTCATTAGTGTGTAGCTATCGGTCCGTAAGTGGCATCGGGCAAAGCCGATATTGTTCGGCATCCATGGATCTCCTCGCCATATTGTGTCGCGACCGATTTTATGGGCATCATTTGAATTTTTGAACCTGATTTGCATGATTGTGATTTAGTGTTTATTTTTGTGTGAGATATGATGTGGATTTATGGTTTACGTTCAAATGCACTTAATCTATGAATGGGCCGTTTTGGTTTGCATAATGTGGTAAGAGGTTAAACTGGTATGGAAATTGGCGATGATAATGCTAAATGCTCGTGACGTGTCTACTTAGAAAGAATTTTGTTTGTAGTGCCACTTCTAAATGGTACTTTGTTAAGTAACTTACATGATGTTGATTTAAAATGTATAGTTACACACATAGAAGATACTGCTAATGAGGTAGTTAGTATAGTAGTTAAACTTATCGTACCAAAAACAGTAAACTTTTTAAGGGTCTTCAGAAACCTTGTGAAGCATGTCCAAGTTTACGATCATGATAGATCTATAAGTATCTAATGATAAGTCGACTTTTTGCTATTATCGAGACTTTAACGCCTATAAATTAACGAGTGATTGAATGATGAGAGAAAAAATGTAGAAAAGAACTAGAGTTACTGATACAGCTCGCAGAACTGGAAAACTGGAAAGGCAACTACCCATGGCCATTGGAGCAGAAAACTTGTTCATGGGTAAATGAGACACGGATGGGGACCCGTAGATAGTTTAACGAATATAGAAGATCTAGAAAGACCAGATATAGAAATTAATGAAATTCCACCAACATACGAAATTATCATAGAATTAATTCCAGTTTTTTTCCCTTTACAATAACAAGCAATGAAACAACATACTCATGTTTCTGTTTACATCCAACGCGTACTCTATTATTAGCCAAAACAACAAAAACAATTCCACACACAGTTCTATTTACCTTTTTAATTCAATCCACTACATTCCACAAAAAACTAACAATGGTTGTCCGATCGCTGGCCACTGAACAATTTCATTATGATCAGCGCTCACGCACATAACCTCAAAAACACA
Source organism: Amphipoea oculea (assembly GCA_945859645.1). Lineage (NCBI taxonomy): Eukaryota > Metazoa > Arthropoda > Insecta > Lepidoptera > Noctuidae > Amphipoea > Amphipoea oculea. The sequence goes on from OX243884.1 coordinate 1,518,753, forward strand.
AAAGCTAAATAAATCGACCGGGATACCATTTATCAAACTGCCGCCTGCATTTTTAATTAGTAAAAAACATATTCGGACAGTGCGCAGTGGTGCGTTCCAATCTGCTTCCGATCTTGGCCTTTCTGACCTTTCGCTCCCACTTACAAGTTATATATAGCTCCATCTCTTTCACCCTTGCTTTAGTAATTAGTTTCTCATGTATAGAGCTTTTGTTTAGAATGACATGTGGCGTCTGTTACCAACAGTTAATTATGGGCAGTTTTTTTAACGATTCGATGGTATCGATACTGTATCGATGTATTGCAATCGTAATGAGCACATCCCTTGTACCGACTATGTTAATTAATGGTGGTTGGAATATCGTAGAAAGTGAAATAGTGTAAGTATTAATGGCGTTGTCTGACATAGATTTGTTAGGTTTAACGGTTTTTCAAATTGCGTTGAACATGTCATTGTTCAATGTATATTGCTATTTTATATTGTATCCACTATGAAAATGTATAGTTGCAGCTTTTAGTGAGTTATTTTGAATATGTGTTAGATCATTTGGAATTTTACTCATATCTATATGCTTTATAGTTACCGAGTAAACATTTTTTTCTGAATATGTTTATCTAGCCATGGAATAAGGGCATGATGAGTTTGTGAGTATATGAACTATGATAATGATTTTACAATTTTTAATTAAGAGGACTACATAACCTAAAGCGCAGTCACTGTCGGACTGCATAGAAAAGAACGAGATGCGCGATGACACAACGCTGGTAATTTATTGCAAAATATGAAGCAATTATCTATTTACGAAAAATCTGTTGTTTGGACTAAAAAATTAAAACACTAGAGTTTTAGTATGTTGCTTGTAGAATAATCTGCCAAAAAATCATAATGATTGTATGTATATTAGTACCTATGGTTTTTATTGTAAAAAGAAAGTTTTTAGTGGTATCTTCATGATTTTTTCTATCGTACCAAATAAGTTGTATTATATTTTCAACACACTACCTAGCATATATCCTGAAGAATATCATATTCTTTTTGATTTTGTTTACTGTAGTCGATCATATACTTTTATTGTTTCTAAAACTTGCGTTTTTTGCGTTTAGGTCCTGTAAGCCCTTTAACTAGAGGAGAGGACACCTGGACTTATAGCTAAGTGTTTGAAATCCCCAACTCGTCTAGAGCATACGTGGTGATAAGTGCCTGTGCCTTCTATGTATGAGACGAGGTGTGTGCCCTGCAGTGGGACAATAATAGATTGGTATTATTATTAATGTACTCGTATAAAAAGTGATTCCAGATTTTGTTTTTTACTTCTTTATTCAATCAGAACGACATATTAAAGCCAATTACACTGATGAAATATAAAACTGCATTCTACTTTGTACATACACCATAGACGGTTATAATCCATCAGACCAAAGATTAGCTTAACCTTGTACAATCGAATAACTTGCAAAAACTACAACAGTTTTAAAATGTATTACAATAGCTGTTACTTTCTTTTCTTTATACCTTATAAGACCTAACGGCCTACAGCAAACAGTTATAAATAACTCCATTGTCAGTATGGATACAATGACAGATTATGTTAAATTCAACTTTGACACGCGAAGTTCAGCAAGGCGCATTCTTAGGACCAATAGTATTCTTATTAGAAAGTAGTAATTTATATAAGTAGTGACGTTTTTATGGCCACCATAACCGTTGGTAGTATTCTATATTCATTATTTTTACATAATTGTGGGTAGCAAAAACAAAAAAAAGAGCAAATGATAGATGGATTGGAAGTAAAAGTAAATTTTTTGCGTACGATGTATAGCTAAGTGAAATTCTTTTTCCTGGTCTATAAGACTTCGATAGAATGTACTGGGCTTGTTGAGTAGTTGAAGTGTAACATATTAGACTTTTTTGAAATGATTCATGCTGATCTAAAAAGGGAAGAAAAAATAGGACATGTTTATAAGCTAGTTGGCATCTCGTGCGAGCAGTTAAAGTCAAATGTACGATTTATTATTCTGCTTCTTGTAATTGAATACTGGAGCTACAAAGTTCTTGTTTTACAACATAACAGTTCTTTCAAACTTGCAATAATTTGCTTCATGTATGACGTTTGACACGAACACAAATGGACCTTGAATAACATAATTTAATGTGACAAAAACTGTTGTGGTCGAGTAACGTACTTATAAAGTTTCCAACAGAATACACGCTATTACCTATTAATCAAATGATTTAGGAATGAATCCATACAAGTGAAAAGGCTAAAAGCTAGATTAAAGTTGATCAATTTGTTGCAGGATTACCCGGTATATCTGTTCCACTCTTTAATGCACTCTATAAAAATCAGCTATATATGTATGATGGTAGGGACATAGTGTCACAAACTGTAACCACAAGTTCAACATATGATTCTAGACAGATTGTGCGTAAATGTCCATGCCACCCTCTACAACATTATAGAAACATTTTTAGTCCAGCCATTTTAGTTAGCGTTCTTACTTAAATGGAATAGTTTGATAACGGTAATCCTACAATATTTATAATAGGACCCTCTAATCCAAAAATTGTAAATTATGGTACACCAGGTTCCACATGGAAGCGCTATCGGCACCATCGACTACTTCCCCGTCCATCAAATTCAAATTACGATCGACAACCACCTTTTACTAATAAAAAATCATTCGACCATCGGTCAGTAATTAACGATACCGAATTCGACCATGCTATTGACCTTACGCAAAGCCAGTATCATTGTTACCGAATTTATACTCACATTCAATAATAACCTCTATTACTTTCTTAATACGAATCATACATCGATCTTCAATCGTATCTTCATCCTTGAACATTCTCCAATCTGTTTTAAACTCTGATTCTTTTGCCTTATGGTCGTTTCTAGCTTGTTTCTTCGCTTGACTGATGCCCGTTACGGCTGGCTGTGCACCTGCAAGACGGTCACCAATATGAATGTAATTAGGGGCACCACACATGTAAAAGTGTGTGGTTGCGTTAAGGAAGTCCCTTTGTAACGATGCGGAACCTTAGCCTAAGAATTGAATGGCTAAAATAACTGGTCTTTTGTTGTTTCGTTCAATCAAATGATTGAGAATAAGATGTTATTTCCATGAAAATGTTTTTAGAAGCAGCTCATGTGTAAAACATAATATTATATTTATTCTAGATTTTTCCATAATTATGAATGAGTCACTTTTGATTGTTCGTTTCCACTATTTAATTGCGTTGAATTAATTCAAACAATTGTAAAACAAAGATCATTTTTTTAAAGACAGTAGTTGCTTCTGCAACGTGGTCAACATTTTGTTTTAGACTTACTAACTGAATTTCGACAAACCGTAATACGACAAGATTTTATGTGTTTTTTTTTTTAATCTAAAAGGATATACTTTCAGATTGGTCCCATTGTCATCAGGTCAGGATCTGATGATGGAATTCTTCAAAGGAACTCTTGAAATATTTCACATTGCTAATAATTCAAAGAATGGTGAATATTGGTGCGGGTTCTTTCGACAATATGAAACTCCGACACGTCTTTTCGACAATATGGAACTCCGACACGTCTTCCATTTCGAGAATACTTTAGTTCGAAATACCTTAAGTCCGACACTACTGTACTCCGACAAAGCGTTTCTTCGACATGACTTAACTAGGAAACGATGCGACTTCGACGACATGCTTCTTCGACAACAATGGTATTCCGATGTTCTTCAGTGCACCTTTGCTGTTAAGTTTTTATGGGTATACTGTTCCATTTTACTGTCGATGCAGGTAATTCCTGTATGTCCACAGTAATTTGAACGCTACTCTACATTTATCCACCACCATCCTCAGTTTAAATAGACATTATATTATTATGCTGCTTTTTTTCTCCATTTTGGTCTATGTAACCTATTTCCACAAGCCCGTCAATATCTGTTCCCAGTCGCCATCAAACAATACTAGTATCATCTTCATCTGCTTCATTACTAACAGTCTCGAAAGCGCCCCTCTGATCAGCGTTGAATCAATTAACGAAAGACGTAATTTATTTCAATCTGATTGCAATGAGTTGTAGTCTTTCTGGGGAGGTTCTCGATACTCTTGCTGTCTTATAGCTTGTATTGATAGATAATGTAGTGCCTGAGGGTGTGTTGTATACTGATTAGCTATGGGGTTGGAAATGTGACTCATATGGGCTTTTATACCAAACACTTGGGTTATGGATTAAGGCTTACATTGTTTCAATAAGGTGGGTAACGTAATATTATTATGATTGGTAATAAAAGGTGATAGTAGTAGTAGTAGTTTCTTTCAAGAAAATACTTTTTGGAAGGGGCAACTAGAATCAATACTATTATTTGTAAATGTTGACGTTCAATAGTGCCTAACACAAATTAAATAGTTAGACTTAGACTTTGATACTTCGGTAAGAACAGTGTGTGATGTTTATTTGTTTATTCAGCTAACTTATACAGTGTTCTTAAACATTATGTTCTAGTCATCAACCACGTATGTTTAAGATAGATACAAAATTTATTGCGGCTATATGTATATCGAATGTACTCTTAGAAGATACTCGTAAAAAAATGTTTTTCATGTAAGTAAAGTACTCTACATCAATGAATAACGATGAATGAACTTCTGAATAAACATCTTGCGCTGGCTGAACCCATTAAATTATTAAGTTTGTGTAGTGTTTGGGTCACCAAGATACCGGCTTTGCCTAGGAACTTTGGACCCGCTTTTTAATCTGTCCAAGTCTTCTGTTAGTACAAATTTCATACCATGCTACTTGTATATTGAAGAACTATGTGTAAGCTGAATAGATGAATTTCAAATGAACTTGAATATGTCTACGATTGACACCTTTTACAAAGAGCAAAAGATTTTCACCGCGTTTTGGTGATTTCTGACCTCAGTTCAACTTTAATTGTGGCTACTGGTATCATCAGATATTATCAACCGAGACAAAAATTTAACACAGACATTTTAAAGTAGCTTTCAAACAAAAGTTGACAACAAAATTCACCAGAAAAAAGGCATAATTATCGTTGAAAAGGGACCCTTTTACACTCATTTAACTAACGCAGTGTATCGGCCGGTGGGAGTGTAATCGGTTCCTATCGGGCAGTCGATCGCGGTTCGATTCCCGCGGGTTGTAATTAGATTGTTAGTCGCATGCGATATTAACGTGTTATGTTGTTAGGTGAGCCGTCTTGGTACTTGGTGGGCGGTTTGATATTTTTGTATTGCTTGGTTTCAAAATCATTTTGGCCGTTTTCATCATCTACCCACCCTAGCTATGTTGGAGTCGGCTCCCAGTGTAAGCGACTCAATTATCTGACCACCACAACCCAGCTACTGGATAACATGATCCCACCTCTGGTAAGTTTTCTGACTATCCGTAATAACTGTCAAAGATCTACGAATGACATCTTGTCCTTACAAGTTTTCATTAGCTAAGGAATTTATACTTATAGGTAGATCAATCGGGACCATAGTATTTTGCTAACGTATTAAATTATGTGGCTTAACGTTGCGTTTAATTCAGCCATTTTTGTATTTCAAGATTTAAGTATTTTAGCGTTGTATCAGAATTTTTCCACAACTTTCAGTTGTCGTATGTTGTCTTGTTTATATGGTTTACATAATAAAGAGTATTCTATTCTATTCTTACATCACCTTACTAAGTAGAGACACGCTTTTATTGAAGAACATTTTTTTCTACTAGTTATATCCATCGACGAACATACGGACTTCACTGGCTATTTGCGTTTGGCTGACTATCGATCCCAGTAAGCTTTTTTACCCGACTGCGCGACGCAAAGGAGTGGTACCTAATGTGTTTATCAGCCTATGTATGTATGTTCCTTTGAAGCACTATACAGACCAAACGCTTGGGCTGATTTTTATGATTCACAAGTCAATCGATTACTCTTAGTCCAGCGAGTGTCACTAAAGACATGACGTTAGTGAAAATTCAATATGGCGACTACTGGACGCCATATTGTGAAAATGAAAAAAATGAAAGTCAACAAACTGTGTCAAGTTGGGTATCGTTGTTGAATAGGTATTTAATAAAAATCATTTTTTACTCAACTGCCACTCACATTACACCCTTTAAAAAGGCTCATTACAAGCTAAATATCACCCAGTTCCAATACCCCAGGCAAATGCAATTAAAAAATTCAAATTACTTATTACCAAGTATCAAGACTGTTATCTCCCCTCAGCCGATACATTTTGATGTCGATAAGAAAGTCTGTTGAGAATTTAATATACATAATTTCTTTTAACGTATGGTCACTATTTTTACGTCCACCACATTTTACTGTAGACATCGATTGAAATGGTTGTTTTTTTTCGTAATGAAGTGATGGGCAGCGGGTAATGATTGAAAGGTTAGGAGTTCAAATTGTGGTTAACTTGGTAATTGTTGGTATATAAAGTTATAGATAAATTAACGAGATTTCTTTATTATATGTTAGTTTAATACTAATGTATAATATAAAATACATAAGGGGCCCGTGGTTAAATAATAACAGCCGCACAGGTCAATCGATCAGGTTAAGCTACGCTTGCCGCGGTTGGTCTGTGGATGGGTGACCACATTTACATACCGAAACCCCCCGTGTCTCGGAAAGCGTTAGCGTCGTTAAGTCGTTGGTTCCGGCTTTCATTCATGGATCTTTGACAGTCGTTACGGGTAGTCAGAAGCCCGAAAGTCTGACAACCAGTCTTACCAAGGGGTATCGTATTACCCAGTAACTGGGTTGTGGCGATCAGATAGGCAGTCGCTCCATGTAAAATACTGGTATTTAGCTGCATCGGTTAGACTGGAAGCCGACCCCAACATAGTTGGGAAAAAGTTAGGCAGATGATGATGTTAGTTTAATACTAATAAACCTTTTGGAATAAATTCTATAGATGATGGTGAAAACCTCTTAACCCGTTGCCTAGTTTAGGAGAACAGACAAACACGAAAAGCAACTTTGTGTTACCTATATCATTTAGGTACAGATTTTGAAGACTTTTTTAATATTATGTCGTAGACAAGGTGGATTAATATACAATATGTAACATAATTAACGCAAGACCTCATACACCCCAATTAGACTAGGTATTGAGTTAAAAGCATAATACAATGATCAAAACTTATTTTTTTTTTAAGCTAACTGATGTTACAAAGAAAATCGTGTTGATTCCAGCATTACTTTATGCATTTAAAATTGAGTCTTATTGCCTTGATATAAGATTTAATTTTCTTTGACTCAATCAGCGGTCAGTATTGCAAAATACATAATTTTTGAAAAAAATACCTACATCAAAAGTAACTGAAATCGATTCAGTAGTCAATTACGAACAAAGTACTTTCAGGACTTGCGTTAATTCTGTTACACCTTGTATACGAGTATGTTTGTCTAAGAAACTATGCCCTAATCTTAGGGTATTTATTTCCCAACTCTTATTATTTGATTCCGATTCTAATTCTACTGTCATTGGTTACACAATGATTCGTGTGAATTTGCCAATATAGAACCCATACATATCTATAATTAAAGTTGATAAGATTTTCAGGGGCATTACTAAGGGATAAAACATTGACTTTTGTTCCACATGATGAATAACGACGTCACTTGAGTTTATTACATGGACGAAGAATCATTCATTCTTCAAGCTTTGAGCTGTAACTTGGTTTTTAGGTACTTTTTTTTTCTAAACAAACTAATATTATAAAGAAAAATATTAGATTTTTTGTATATTTGTTTGTTACTCTTTAACGCTAAAACGGCTGAACAGATTTGGATGAAAGACACAAGGGTAGATCATGACCTGGATTAGAACATAAGATACTTTGTAATCCGATTTTCGCACGGGATCGAGACTCATGCAGGTGAAACCGCGGGGCGCAGCTAGTTCTATACAGGGTGAAATTTAATTCATGGGCATCCTTTTAAGGGGTAATTGTAACCATCATTATGAACAACTTTTACTATGGGACGAAACCTCAAATCGCGAAAAAAAAATCAGCTCTTCCCTACATTTTGACGAGTTAGGTATGTGAACATAAATGCAAGGAACAGCTGATATTTTTTTTTCGCGATTTCAGGTTTAGTCCCATAATAAAAGTTGTTCATAATGATGAGTACAATGACCCTTTAAAAGGATGCCCATGAATTTAATTTCAACCTGTATAATTCCAGATACATTCAACAGCTTTTGAGATCTGACTCTAGATTTAGTTCAAGACATTAAAAAAAATGTGGCCCAGCACTCAAACGCGCAATGTTCCTACAAAGCTCAGCTACATCGAAAGGGGCAGAGACACCGGGCTGCACTGTACGATTTACAGCTTTTACGCTATTTTCAATTAAAGTCCTAATGGCTCATGGGCCACCGATGCGCCGCGCCGATTGTCTAATTGTTGATCCATATAGAGCGGTGCGACTGTGATTTTTGACGGTTTTTGTGTGACAGGACAGCTTTTATTGCATGGTGAATGTTATGTGTTAAAAGGTAAAAATGTAGGTCGCACAGTTTTGCAACTTCGGGCTAAAATTATGTGGAGAAACCTAGATAAAATGTTGATCATTGTAAATTCCATGGGAAACCTTAACTATAGTATAACAGTAAGTTATTAGCGAATATAAGCTTGTTTAGATTAATATAAACCTATAGAAGTACGTCAATTCACTGAGAAAATGTTGACAGCTCTTGCTTTTTCTCTCGCCCCTTCAGCGGGGCAATTGCGTAACACATTATCAATCGGAATCGGTTTCATTTTGACAGTCCAACAACATTCATTGCGTTATATACGTGTTGAGTAGACAATTGTTTCGAACTTATGAAGCAATGGATTAGCAATTTGCTTTAAAATGATTCTGATTTCGATTGATAGTGTGTTATGCAATTAGGGTGCCGTCCTGTTCGACAGCTTACCAAGTCATTTTCGCATCTTCTCTTCACCTTTGATTTCACCATCACGATTCAGCTTCTTTAAGAATCCTGTATGAACCGATTAGGCACTAATTTTGAAGTCAAATCTAAAGTGTTAACAACTCTATGAACTTCCTTCCCGTCCCCAAGCCGCACCCTTTTGTAAAAACTTTCCTCTTAATCGGCGCGCGTTACAATCATAATGTGCTAAGTTTTCGCCCCGGACTGGACCAGATCGAACGCAGCCGAATATTGGACTTACCCTAAAGATTATTGGCCTCACCCCTTTAAGAATATTGAAGGGGGTAACTAATATTGCAGCTAATTGTGATTGTAAATGCGTTTTGTTTTGAAGTATTTTGGAGCTGTTTTCTTGCTTAAAGCTGTTGTAAGAAACATCATGTTTGGAATGGTGTTTTGTTGCGTAGAGTTTATGGTGGTGATTTGGTAGAATAAACACGATAGTAGGTTTCTCAATGATTGCTAAAATGGACGGTAAAAAATTGGTATTATCACAATGCTAGTAGATAAAGTGTTATTTGTGTAAACAGTTTACAGGGTGTTACAAATTATAAAGGTACCTATTTCTGTGTCCGGGCCACAGTACGCTGCGTACAAGTATTATACAGTGACATATAAAAAAAAAAAAATCAAGAATTAAAAAAAAATGATATAAGTTATGATCAGTGATCGGAATTGGCTGAGTATATTTACCTTAAGTTTAAAGAACAGAGACTCAAATCGGAGACTTCCTTACGATAAAATTAAAAAAACAAAAAATATATACATATACAGGGTGTTACAGAAAGGGTATATCAATACAAACGGGTTGAAGAGTGTATCTGGTCTAGAACCTCTGTACAAAATTTCATCTCAAAAGCAGTAACTTTGAAAATGCTTAAAATTTTTTTATTTCGATTGTTTATTAAATTGAAATCATAACAAACGTGTCACCGCACTACGAGGGTCATTATCCATTATCTGTAGTGTGTCTGGGCGTCTAGTACACGCACATCTCGCCGCCGCGCGCCAGTGCAGCGCCGTGATGTCGAAATAAAAAAATATTAAGCATTTTCAAAGTTAATGCTTTTGAGCTGAAATTTTGTACAGAGATTCTAGACCAGATACACTCTTTAACCCGTTTGTATTGATATACCCTTTCTGTAACACCCTGTATGTTGGTTCAATCACTCATTAATATAATTCATGTTACGAGTATATTGAAATGTTCAACCAACATAAAAAAAATAATAATATTGGTTATTTTATTTTTCAAAATATTGATTACGATTCATTAAAGCATTTATTAATGATAAAATAAGATATTGAAAGTTACATAATTAAAGTTCCGGTAAATTTCCCGGTAAAAAAAAATTTAGTTATAAGGAAGTCTCCGATTTCCGTCTCTGTTCTTTAAACTTTAGGTAAATATACGCAGCCTAGTCCGATCACTGGTTATTATACATGCAAAAAAACATGATAATGTAAGTAACAGATAAGAAGACGCTTTCTCTTCTTGAATGAATAAATTGATATGTCTGTTATGGAGGTCGATGGTGGTCTATTTTTAGAGTAATTTCAATGTATTTTTTCAAACATTTGTTTTGTCTGTTTGTTTATTAGTTTTTCTTAATGTATAAGTTGTAGCACCTTGTGACAATTAGACAAAGACTAAAGAGCATTAGCGCTAAGATCGGCGAGACATTTCGTCGCCTACTTACGTTTGACATATTTTACAGAAATCCTACCGGCACGCTATAATGAGTGTCATATTCGGTGTACGGTCTACAGAAAAGTAACTTGTAATAAAATTCTAAGAACTGACTTTCCATTTCATCACTTTCCTAAGTTTTTCTAAACCTATGTTGGGGATGGCTTCCAGTCTTTCACCTGAATACCAGTATATTTGAGGCATATAGAATCAAAGGTAGGTAAGTGCCTCCATGTCAAATTTTCAGGAACCGAAAAGAACATTTTTCTAATTTAAGAGTCAGGGGTTTTCATACTCTCTGAGTTCATTCTCCATCTTAGTTATTTTTTTTAAAGTATGGTGCCATACCTGCCTTTGATTCTATATGCCTCATTTATAACATTCAGCGACTGCCTATCGGACCTCCACAACCCAGATACTAGCTGGACTTTCTAGCTGTGACAAACAATAAATGATTTCGACTTTATAATATTTGTTACATGAAAAACATAGTAATAATAATTACCTACGTGAAATGGATTGACATTTCTGCAGCAACCGTTTGGTAGGTATGTTGCGATTTCAATTATTTTTCAAGTAATATTGCATACAGTATGGCGCACCCTGGTAGTTTGTCCATTACTTCCTGTCTATTATTTTTATAACTATATTATGAGCTTATTTATTATACACATATTATGACTATTACTAATTTTATACACAACAGACGTAGTTTTAAAATTAATCATAACTAAAGTACATTTTGCAACAAGCAACGGGTCTTGTCAATAAACAATTTTCCTTTGATAAGAAGACAAAAGCTTTCTTCGCGTGTCCACCAACAACACAACAAGTTGACTTTATAATAATCTAATATCTAGTTTTTATAATACCGTTCCTTTTAATGCAATGTCTCATAAATCCAACGCAACGCTGTGTATTGTATAAAAATGTACTAGATACGTATCTGTCACGCAACGTCTACCTGAATTACATGTTGCAATGTCTTGTCATATAATAGACAAGAAGTATATGGATATAATTGTAAAGTTTATACAGGAAAATAATCAATATTAACTGCATCGCTGCCGCGCTGGTCTAGTGGTTGCAAGTGCTATTGCTGAGTTTGAGGTTCGATTCCCAGGTCGGGACAAAGGGTTATTGGACTTAAACATAACTGGCGAAATGTGGGTACCGTACTACAGATACACCGCCTAACCTTTCAGGCAAACAAGGTGTGATGTTATGTCATATGAATCAATATGGTTGAATAAATGAAATTGCGAGCTTCGGTTCACATTTTGTTTGGTAACTACAAAAATGTCTGAAAGGTATGCTTAAAAATTCTGTAGGAGTAGGATTGGTCCTTATCCTATCGCGTTGAACCTTCATTCCTCTAATATACTCATCCAAATTGTCAACAGTAGTCATCAAATTTGATTTAAATTCTAGTTTCAATGAAGTATCTTCAGTCTACGGTAGAATCTTATTAACAACTGACCAATATAAAAATACGTGTGGCACTCGGGGACTGCCGCGGTAAAGCTATTGCATAGCATTTTTTATCAACTTATGCAATTATAATATTTATGCACTTAATCATTCAATTATTTTATTTTTTTAGTCTACACGCATACGTCTAGTCGCACGCACACAAACACCGTGCCGAAGTCTGCCGAACTGAAACGACGTTAGACGATGCACATCTTCCAACGCCGCACCGCTGTGCCGGTCGGAGTGGGGGGTGTTAGGTTTATTTTCGTTACGGAATTTCTTGATTCGGTCGCCGCGCTCAATGCTCGCGATAAAAGCTATGCAATAGCTTAAAAAAGCCAAATCATTTATTTAAAGTAAGTCATTAGAAGGCACTTTAAAATGCTAAAATTTAAAAGAAAAAAAAATTAAACTCATCTCTTTTTGACAGAAGAATAAATTCAAAAATAATTTCCACTCGCGCCACATTTGCTGACGCTACGCAACAGTCTACGCGATACATCCGACACACCCAAAGAGTAGCGACGTGTAAAATCTGCATTTCTTTGAGATGCACTTGTCCTCCCCCCACCTCCCCCCCCTAGACGGCTCTTAGATAAAGAGGGCTCTACTTTCGCGCGCTTTGAGTAGACTCCCAGGGTTTTGTTAGGAGTGCTACGTCCTACGTATAGAGGAGTTAGTTGTTAGGTGTTGTTTTGTACACCGTACGATAGAACGGAGCCAGGTTAGGATTTCTATTGTCTTCGAAAGTATGAGGATATAAATCTGTGTTTCGTTTAGATTTGTGTGTGCTGCCGTTGGTGTTCGGATTTTGTTTTTGGTTCTGCATTATGCTGCCAGCGGTACTTCGATAGTATACAATACTTGACTCACGCTATGGGACAGTTTCAAAGGAAATAATAGAATTACAACGAAATAATGATCGGCTGCTGAATATGGGGATCTTATTCATCACTGAATAATAATAAAATAAATAATTTCTTTATATCAAAAAACTGACAACACTTTTACAGATATTGCATTTACAACATTGTCTCAAACGTAGGTCGTCTGGCTCTCAAACTAGGTTTAAACCTGTAACCTGGGAGTTAGTGTTCGTCCATTATATGTATAAGTCATCCACTTAGTTGAGTTGTTTATCCATACTAATAATATTATAAATTCGAAAGTAACTCTGTCTGTCTGTCTGTATGTTACCTTTTCACGCAAATTTGGTATAAAGATAGTTTGAGTCCCGGGAAAGGACATAGGATACATTTTATCCCAATATTCCCACGGGGTCGAGACTTATGCGGGTGAAATTGCGGGGCACAGCTAGTTTCCTATAAGTGCATTTTATCCTTGATGTCGATATTTCATCATTCATTCTGTCTTTTCGTTTTTCAAAATAGCTGCATGTTACGGTGTGTATTCTAAGTATTGTTCAATATCTTCTTGCAAGCTTTTGGCTACCTGTCCATTGCAGTATAAAGGAAGAATCGAAGAATTGCAGAGCTTGGGAAACATTAATTTCTTTTGTTATTGTTCGATCTTCTTGAGGGGCTTGTGGCTAAGTAATAACAGCCGCACGGGTCGATCGATCAGGTTAAGCTACGCTTACCGTGGTTGGTCCGTAGATGGGTGACCATCTTTACATACCAAGACCCCTCCTTGCCTCGGAAAGCACGTTAAGCCGTTGGTCCCGGCTATCATTCATAGATCTTTGAACGTCGTTATGGGTAGTCAGAAGCCTGAAAGTCTGACAACTAGTCTTACCAAGGGGTATCGTATTACCCAATAACTGGGTTGTGGAGGTCAGATAGGCAGTCGCTCCATGTAAAATACTGGTATTCAGCTGCATCCGGTTAGACTGGAAGCCGACCCCAACGTAGTTGGGAAAAGGCTAGGCAGATGATGATGATGATTGTTCGATCTTCTTTGCTTCTCTCCGCTATATTGCACAGGCAGCCTTAGATATTAACTCTGCAAACTCTTGGACATGTACAATGTCCGAAGTTGCAATAACACCATGTACTACTCAATTAACAAAAAGGTTGCATATAAAATTTCCCATACATGTAAGAAATGATTGCGTTGCGCAAACGACACACAAATGTAATGAGCGGTCTCCATGTGTCGCATAGTACAATTGTTACGTGTAACAATAGAAATATTAATTGTGTAAGATGTTATGTAAAAATATGTAGACTTTTTGATAGAACATTAATCTTGGAACGAGTTTTCATGCTGTTTGTTTTTCAATGGGAGCTTCACATCACACTATCACACTATATTATTATTAATCACACTATCACACTAATATTATAAATGCGAAAGTTTGTGAGTGAGTGTGTGCGTGTGTTTATATGTTTGTTACTTCGTCACGCTCAAACGGCTGGACCAATTTTGATAAAATTTTGTATGGAGGTAGCTGACACCCTAGATTAACGTATAGGCTACTATTTATCCCGATATTCCCACGGGATCGACAGTTATGCGGATAAAACCGCGGGGCGCAGCTAGTTTAAAATAAACAGCCCGAAAGTCTGACAACCAGTCTTACCAAGGGGTATCGTGTTGCCCAGTAAATGGGTCGTGGAGGTCAGATAGGTAGTCGCTTCGTGTAAAATATTGGTAGGTATTATTCTGCGTCTGGTTGGACTGGAAGCTGACCCCAAAATAGTTGGGAAAAGGCTAGACAGATGGTGATGATAATAAAGTAAACGGATTAATCATGTCGTGTAGGTCACAAAATTAACTGTTTAATTCATTTGGTGATATCGCTCAAACCATTGAAATACACTTCAATCAATCAATCAACTCAGCCTATCGCAGTCCACTGCTGGACATAGACCTCTCCCAGACTGCGCCACAGCACCCTGTCCTCCGCCTTCCGCATCCAGTCTACCCCAGCCACCTTCTTTAGGTCGTCCGACCATCTAGCTGGGGGGCGTCCCACACTACGCTTGCCGGTACGCGGTCTCCACTACAAGACTTGCCTGCTCCACCGGCCATCAGTCCTTCGACAGACGTTGCCAGCCCACTGCCACTTCAGTTTGCTTACTCTGCAAGCTATGTCGGTAACTCCGGTTCTTTTCCGGATAATTTCATTCCTGATTACATTACAGTAATGGTGGTTTTTCTTTTTTTTGTTGTTTTTTTCAGTGAATAGTATGTTCAATCATTAAAGTTACTGTTTTGTTTTTTACTGCTTTACAAACATTTCTTCTTACTGTATAAAGTCAGTAAGTCTTAATGAAATCGCTTTAAGGGGCTGACAGGACCTAAACGCAAAAAACGCAAGTTTTAGAAACAATAAAAGTATATAAGAAAGAAAAAGAAAGAAAGAAAGAAAATACATTTATTTAGCACAGACTTAAGGACACACAATACACCAGGTACATCAGATAAAAAAACAAAACAATGATCAAATAAAAAGCGTAAAGTCCGATGTATATGATCGACTACAGTAAACAAAATCAAAAAAATATATGATATTCTTCAGGATATATGCTAGGTAGATAGTGTGTTGAAAACATAATACAACTTATTTGGTACAATAGAAAAAAAATAATGAAGATACCTCTAAAAACTTTATTTTTACAATAAAAACCATACTAATATACATACAATCATCATGATCTTTTGTCAAATTATTCTACAAGCAACATACTAAAACTCTAGTGTTTTAATTTTTTAGTCCAAACAATAGAATTTTCGTAAATAGATAATAATTTCTTCATATTTTGTAATAAATTACCAGGGTTGTGTCATCGCGCTTGTCTTTCTTTTCTATGCAGTCCGACAGTGACCGTGCTTTAGATCATGTAGTTCTCGTAATGTGGTGTAGTAATAAATTATTTTTTTCACTCTTGAACGCTTCATTCACATTCCCGATCAGAAACTGCATCAAAACCACAAGAAAAATGCAAGAAACCCCACTATACCTACATAAAATGGAGTGTCTGTCTGTGCAAGAGCCATTGAGCTTACGCTGGCACGGCGAGGCTCTTGAACGGCACAGTACGGCACGGAACGGCAAGATACGGCCCTTGAACGGCACAGACGTAGATATTGCTGTTTTTTGTCACCACTTGCATCTTGTAATCTTGGATGCGTTGTGGCGTGACTTAATATGTGTTAAAAAAGGGTAGTTTGATGGCTCATTTGGATGCTGTTTTGAGAGGCACTCGTGTTGAAATAAAATTACCTAGGTATGTATTTTTTTTTGTCGTCATTAAACACCGTTATTAGCAAATATTGTTTATGTTATGCTAAGCAGACTAAGGGGGTCTATTTGTTAGCCTAATAATATTTAAACGAGGTATTCATCATGTAGGTATTACTTGTAATCGACTGTTAACATTGCATTTCATTATCTGTTGTAAACTGACATGGCGTGACAGTTGACAATTTTCTATTTTT
This sequence comes from Amphipoea oculea, assembly GCA_945859645.1. NCBI lineage: Eukaryota > Metazoa > Arthropoda > Insecta > Lepidoptera > Noctuidae > Amphipoea > Amphipoea oculea. The sequence continues at coordinate 1,535,275 of OX243884.1, forward strand.
TTTCATTTTTGATTAACTTCACTTGATATTCAGCCATCAAACAGAATGAATTAAATCTTTACATTTCTTCGTAATCTGTATTTTATTCGTGAAAACCTTTACTGGTCCTTCATATTAGAATCAGGCGAATATTGCATAATTATCCTCATAATATGTGTCGGCCCTCTAAAAGCGCTTTGGGTTGATAATATCGTCAAAGTCGCGGGAAATACCTGATTGAGGACGCATGGAACCGGGAAGTATGACCAAAAAAAGTGGAGGCCTATTAGCCAGCAGTGGGTAATTTCGGTCTGAAATCATGATCATCATCATCTGCCTGCCTTTTCCAATTATATTGGGGTCGGCTACCAGTCTAACCAGATGCAGCTGAATACCAGTAATTTAAATGGAACGACTGCTTATCTTACCTCCATGACCCAGTTACTTGGAAAACAATAACCTTCGTAAGACTTCTGAAGTCATGATGATAATGAATATTTGATGAAAATAGATATCTATTTTTCTATCTACTACCTACCGTCCCAGAATTCGATCCTTAATTAGCGATACTATCGAATGGTGTAATAATACAGTGTGTATTTTTTTTTTCAAAATCAATGGGTTCGATTCTGGCTAGAAATATTGATTTTTCAAAAATCCAATGATGCAGTTTTAGTTTTCATCAAAATCGAGCCCGCGACTCCTTTGAGTACTTTTCGCTATTCCTCATAGTTTCGGATTCGGCCATCCACGCCCACTTGGAAAATTCACCCTGTATACTAGGATAGTATCTACCTTAATTATATTTGTAGTGACATTTATCATAGTCATAATCTTGAAAAAATAAAAGAACATTGATAAATATTGTTTCTCTTTTCCATATTATCTTCTTGTATGCCACAATTTACGACTCCCACAGGTATCAGAGGAGACCCATTTGTTCCCAGAACCACAAAGTAATACCGACCCACTTACATACATTGAACGGAAAAATCACAAATCCTACCCACTCCCCCTTTCACCCCCCACCCAGACCCTACCCATCACTCATACCCACCCACAACTAGGAAATCAATAAGATTTTTACAATTTAATAAATGCTACTCCACCATTACTATATTACAAGGATAAGTGGGTCGCGTCCCCCATTGCCCCCCCTTTTGGAGGGAGGGGGAGGTCACGTCATACATCTCGATTCCAGAACTTTGTTCACAGTTCATGATAATTGAGGGATTCACATGCTCATTACATTTTAGTTTGAGGAAGCTTCCTTTGTAAGCTGGTGTGAGCAGGTTTGTAGGTTTTGCGGGGTGTGATGCCTTTAGTATCCATACTCCATACTATACTTAATATTATAAATGCGAAAGTAACTCTGTCTGTCTGTATGTTACCTTTTAACGACTAAACTGCTGAACCGATTTAGATGAAATTTGGTACAGACATAGTTTGAGTCCCGGGAAAGGACATAGGATACTTTTTATCCCGATATTCCCACGGGATCGAGACTTATACGGGTGGAACCGCGGGGCGCAGCTAGTAATGATATAAGACTAATAGAGAAATAATTGCTCAGTGGTAATGGCCGTGATTAATGACTTGTAGGTCGTAGGTTCGAACCTAGACAGGCGCTTTACTTTGTGTAAATTATTTCATCACCACTGCTCTCAAAACGGTGAAGGAAAACGTCGTGAGGAAATTGGCATGTCCTAGAACCAAACATTCGAAGACATGTGTCATCCACCAACTCGCACTGGGCCCGCGTGGTGTATTATGGCCCAATCCCTCTCACAGAGAGGAGGCCTTTGTCCCAGCAGTTGGAACATTATAGGCTGATTATGTATGTACCTATGTGTAAGAAAAATGGTTCATGTGCCTTTCTTATATGGATAAAATTGATTTGTATTGAATAAAGACACAATTCTATAGGTACAGGCGCCAGCACATCAAGCTACTACAATCTGTCAAATTTATTTAATAGATTTTTGACTTTATTGCTAAAGCATAAGGTTCAAAGTTGATTGGGAAAATTTAACAGTTTCGGGTAGCTTGATGTGCTGGCGTCTGTACACACAGTCCTTTTAGGAACGTCAAAAAGTTGAAAATCTAACCCTTTTATGTAAATAAAGAAATAATATTAGAGTGGACATAGTTATTTTGGTTATTAACATGCAACAATTTTCTCATCAACTGTAAAATACCTCTGTCAATTTAGTAGCTGTAAAAAAAAGCACTTCCTCATTCATCAGAATCAGAAAAAAAGTCACAAACATACATGAACCCTGAAAACATAACACTCCTTTTTTGAAGTCGGTTAATAATTCATCATCAAATGCAATCTTGGCTATTAAAAACTTAAGTACATGTAAAACCTTTAATAACAACTTACCTTGGTAGGCAAGAAATGTATGCATAGGTAATTATAGTCTGAGTAATACATAATTATTTACTAATTATTCAATAAAACGCACCTCTTGACAACGTGTTGACAGACAACACGCTCATTTCTAAGGCAACATCTAACTCTTCATTATCCATTAAACCCTAGTACCTACCTATTACCGCTCCATAATCAGCTGGAGCCAGTTTTTATCCAATATGTTAATAAAGCTTTTTATTCTAATTAATTCTTAGTACATTATGATCTTCAATAAACATAAGGACGTCCTTTTTTATGTATATTTCTTACCCTCTTACCAAGTGTATAACTTTTATACAGTTTTTTTCTCCTTTAAGAGTATGGACATAAGGTGGTTTTTCGCTTGTTTTTGTATGGAAAAATTATAGTAATTTGTATGGTAATATCTTGTCATCAGTTAGGGATGTAAGTATGAATAATTTTCTGCACAATTCATTCTTAGTTGTTATTGCAGAGCAGCAAAAAGTTCTCGATTATAATCATCGATGAATTGTTATAACTCCATTGAATATAAGCGCCACTTTGCATTATTGAATACTTAGGTTTTTTAATTTCATGTCTTCATTGGTTATAGATCAATGGGTTTCTGAAGAACAGTTATTGCTTTGAATAATTGTTTTATTGAAATTAGGTTTTTGTGTGATGTTATTATTACAGATGAAGAGAAAAACATTATCAATGGGGTAGTTTATTATGTCGCTTGTCGGTAGTTTATTGTTGTCGAAGAAGCATGTCGTCGAAGTCGCATCGTTTCCTAGTTAAGTCATGTCGAAGAAACGCTTTGTCAGAGTACAGTAGTGTCGGACTTAAGGTATTTCGAACTAAATTATTGTCGAAATGAAGACGTGTCGGAGTTCCATAGTGTCGGAATAAAATCTTGTCGTATCACGGTTTGTCGAAATTCAGTTGGGAAGTCGCCAATGACAGCTTCTAGAAATTATATGATTTTAATATTATTTTTCTATTTAAGATGAATGCGCAGTGGTAGACCGCGAAATTCAAATTTTCTTACGTTTTTTTGCAATTTGCAGGTCGGTGTCAGGTTGTAGGTATCTTGATCAAAATATGATTCGCAACTTTAATAGATATGTATTTACAGTATTATAGTCATTAGAATCATTAATATATCTCTTTAAGTTAGATTTGTTCCCTAAGAGATTTGTTCTTATGGAACATTAACCGTAACTGTAATGGTAAGATTGTTACAAAATAGTCCGTCAAGTATGTTAGTATTCCTTTCCAGGACGATCCTTTCGATAAAAACCTCCTACTAGACAAAAACGTCATCGTAGAAAAAAATCAGCCTATAATGTTCCCACTGCTGGGACACAGGCCTCCTCTGTGAGAGGGAGTAGGCCGTAATCCACCACGCGGGCCCAGTGCGGATTGGCAGATGTCACATGTCTTCGAATTTTTGGTTCTAGGACATGCCGGTTTCCTCACGATGTTTTCCTTAACAATTTTTGAGACTAGTGGTGATGAAATAATTTACACCAAGTAAAGCGCCTGTCTGGGTTCGAACCACACCTAAGTCGCGGCCGTTACCACTTGGCCACCACTGCTCTCACTGACAAAAACATCAGTACAGCCCAATTTCCCATAACTACACCCAATAACAAAACGCTAATTCACAACAAAACACGTCATTCTCTCCAGAAAACGGGTCAAGACGCAACAGAATAGAACAAAGTCGTAATTTTCTAGTCGCACGACTTTCAAAGATGCTACATAGACTCCCGACGTGCTGGATGGTAAGGAAATAAAAATATAAGACACACACGTACCTCAGGGATGCAGGCGGACGTCGGGACATACAATGTAAATATGTGATAGCTATGTACTAGTAGAAGAACATTGCAAGAGGTTGCTTTGAAACTTGACCATATTTTGAACCTTGTTGTTTTAGGGGCTTACAGGACCTAAACCCAAAAAACGCAAGTTTTAGAAACAATAAAAGTATATGATACTATTCAGGATATATGCTAGGTAGATAGTGTGTTGAAAACATAATACAACTTATTTGGTACGATGGAAAAAAATCATGAAGATACCTCTAAAAAGTTTCTTTTTACAATAAAAACCATACTAATTTACATACAATCATTATGATTTTTTGTCAGATTATTCTACAAGCAACATACTAAAACTCTAGTGTTTTATTTTTTTTGTCCAAACAATAGATTTTTCGTAAATAGATAATTGCTTCATATTTTGCAATAAATTACCAGTGTTGTGTCATCGCGCATCTCTTTCTTTTCTATGCACTCCGACAGTGACCGCGCTTTAGGTCATGTAGTCTTCTTAATAAGATGCAAGTGATGACGTCATAAATGAAGCGTCAAGCACGCAAGGCACTACGTAATGAAGACCACATCATTATTGATATGAGTAAGCAAGCGTGATTATTGATAACACCTCTTGTTTGTTATGATAAAAAAAAAACAAGAGATATTTGATCTGAGAAATACAGATGGAGGAATTGCTAGTCTTCTTTTTAGTAGTCTTGTAAACGTCTACATCAGAAAACAGGCCCCAAGATTTCGGGCTCAAAGCGATCTCGCACAAATCATCGCATTTGCCAAAGTGTTCGGTGATCATTGTATTTTATGCTAAACAACAATACCTTCCCAAAAAAAATCATTGGAAAGATAATTTCCATAATCACCAAACTTGGCAGACAGAACGGTTATCGACCCTTCCTTTTTCTGGTCCGTAAAATACTTAATAATAAATTATGTGTTTACATCTATCACACTAGGTAGATCACCATTATATTTGACTAAATTCTATGCTAGATTGATCTCCGAATTATCCACATCTACAGGGTGAAATTGAATTCACGGGCATCCTTGTAAGGGGTCATTGTAATCATCATTACGAATAACTTTTACTATGCGACCAAAATTGAAATCGCGAAAAAAAATCAGATCTTCCCTACATTTTGACGAGTTATGTGAACATAATATCGTCGACCGTAGCTTCAATTGAGGTAAGGGACAAAATACCCAAAATGAGTTGAGTATACAGTTTTGTTCAGAATTTTTCGCTCTATCGAATGGTGAATATGAAAAAATTCTAGCTTAAGAAAATGTCGCTTACCCTAATGATTTTTGGGTCCAAATTTCGAATCAACCACATAATAACGTCCGAAAAAAAACTTTGTCGGCCTCTCCTGAAAAATCGTATTTTGTACCTCAATTGAACCTACGGTCGACGATATGCAACGAACAGCTGATTTTTTTTGGCGATTTTAGGTTTAGTCCCATAGTAAAAGTTGTTCATAAAGATCATCCTGTATGAGTATCATAGAAAACTCCAAAATGCATGGCTTGGAATGGAGTGAGCTTTTACTACGGAGCCAAGATAACGAGAGACCATACAAAATATTCCATACTCAATTAACTGTTCTCTATATTTTTGAAGTCCATTTTAATACGGCGGAGGAAAATTCTCTGTGTACGTGTTTGTAAAACCCAGTCTGTGAAACAACGCGTGTATGTGTGAGTGTCGATTCGTATTAACTATGTAAATTTTGGTCGGGCGAACCAGTGGTCGCTTTTTTGGTTAGTTTGCCTTCTTTTTGGGTTGGCATCATTTTTTGGTGGTCACTTTTGATGTTGTTTTAAGAAGGTGGGTGGGATAAATAAAGGGGATTTTGATCCTGACACTGTTTTGTTATGAGAAATGATTTAAAACAATGAACATTTTTACACGTCAATCTTGTTTTAAAAACTAGATGAGGTCGGCGTTTCCTATCTGACTACTCTGCAAAGAAAGACCGAAACAAACTCACACAGAACACAGCCTCTTTTAAAGTCCAGACGTAATCTTGGTCAGATCAAGTAAAAACCATGTAGATAGGTGTCTGAAATGTTTTGAGGAAAGAATCACACAGATTGGGTGGATCTATCCAGTGTGAAATACAAACCTAAATACATTTGGAGTACTCCCCATGAGGAAATCAGGTGGAAGCATAGTAACGCTCATCATATCTTTGATAACGGTTTTGCTTCTAACCTTAAGTTATGTAGATAACGTTAACTAATACTAAGTTACTTGTTTTCTGAGCTCGAAAATAGGTCTTCTATTTTTTGTCACCATGGGAATCGAACGCAAGACCACACAAGTCATCCGTTCTTGAGACTTTTAAATCAATGTGGCAGTAAACATAAAACAGGCGTTGAGAATGCTGTAGTTTTATTCCAAAAGATTGCAACATACAGAATTATGAACGGTTAAAAAGTATGCTTGCATTACAAAAGTATCATAAAACGTTTTCATCTCATTGTAACATTAAAAACAAATTGAAAAGTTGCAAACATGTCGTAATATCAGCATAGAAAATAGCGGACGACAATACAATTTCATTGGAACCCACCACCAACACACATTTATTAAACACAAAGTATTTTGCGAAATCAAATCCCCCATGACACAGCAAATAGTTCAGACCGTCGAACGAAATCCTCCAGTTTCAGCGAATCCTGAATATTCCTCACGGAAACCAACCGAACAGTTTCATCTGAAACGAATTAATTACACCCATTCAGTATTCTACGAACATCGAAAGCGACCGCAAATAATTCACACACACACACCCAACACACGGAGCTTATATACAAAAACATCTAAATCGTGCACATAAAATTTCATGTATAAAAATGTCAATAAAACACTCACACAGCGACACGGTAATACGAAACAGCGTTGACACAGAACTCACACAGCTGGAAAACCTTTCGCTCGACGAATATGTATTGCTACTACATAGGAGTAATCTTTCATTGACGCACACAGCCACCTTCTCCGTACATTGGTGAGGTTTTTTCCGTGTCGCTGTGTGGGTTTTTGCTTGAGCGGTGGGGGTGGGGGGGTAGCATACATTTTCAGGAAGGCTTCGGCGTCACAGGGCGTCTTTCAGCGTTCCGATGCCGCACACATCCCAGGCTATCGGCGAGACGAAGAAGCAAAGAGTGGCTGTAGGTTAGTTTGAGATTTAGAGGGGACGGTTTTTCAGGAAGGTTTTTGATGCTGTTTTTCAGTAGGTGATTACTTTATAGATGAGAAAATTATAGTGATTGATTATCATTAGTCAGGATTGATTGTAGATTTGTTAACCATTAATATTTGCTCACGAAACGTTTAAAATGCTAACACAAATACATAGAAGATTATTTGGGACAATTAATTGAAATCGCAAATCGAAATGTCCATAGTTTTGTTTAATATATAACTTGCAGATCATTTTCTTCATTTATTCAGTGCCTTAAAAGGCACAACAGGTTCACCTATGAATTTATACGACAATGTTGAAGATGTAGCCCCAATATCAAGAAGGTACCTACTTTGGATATTATACCATTGCAACTTTCATTCACATCTATCTGATAGATAACCAAACATTTTAAAAGTCTTCCAAAAAAGTCTCTGCAGAAAATTCTCAGGCTACTCTACGGTATCGGGCGCAGATCACCGGGGGTGGGGGGCGCAAAGGAGGGGGGTAGTGGTTCGTGTGTGTTCGGAAAAATGCCTTATGATCCCGCCCGCCCGTTGTAAGCTTTAAGTTTTTTATCCTCTCGTACATTGTCGGCCTTAGGGACAAATAGATTATCGTCCGCATATTGTATTTGTTATTTTTGGGATAGATTTTTTGAGGCTGGTTCAAATATAGATTTCTTTAGGGTTTAGTTTGTTTCTAAGTAGGTTGTATGTAGTTATTACCTACCCTGTGCTGGACATTTCTAGAAGGTACTGCACGGGTTTTGGTTAGGAAGACAGGAAGAGGTGTCTTCTTCTTTGCTCTTAGTGATCACCACTTCATCAGTCATTTTTGTGTTGAGGGTATCGTTCAGAGGCACTTTGAGGATGACTAGGCCAGCATACATAAAAAAGATTATGATTTCCTCGTTTCCTTTTAAGTTGCAAAGATCTGAGGACTTAGATGCTTGCCAAGTAAAGTTTCATCACAATTTGGATGTAAGAACTTTGATTTGAAGGTTTAGAAATAGCTCTTGGGTCAATCACTGCCTGATGACAAGCAGGTTTCTGGGACTGAGGACTGTTTAAGGTTAGATGAACTTGAGTGCACTTAAAACCTCTCCATGAGACTCTAAAATGCGTTCGGTGCACCCTGAGCAGTCAACCATTCTAACTGCCTCATACTTTTACCATGAAAGACCGACAGCTGTGCTGCTGGGGAGTTTGTTCCGCCACTTCTTCTCCCCAGCGAAAGCACTAGGAAGTGGTGAAGGGCGGGCGTTTTCGGGGACTGTCTTTTGTAATTTTGACGTTCGAAAAGTACTGATTCTCAGCCTAGTTTGAATAAATGACTTTTGATTTTGATTTTGAAAGAAGAACAATGGACAACGATCTTACAACCAGAGACTACTTCCTCAAGACCCTGCAACCCACTGCTGGACATAAGACCCACAGCTCCATCTCATTCGCCAAGACACTAAAAACACATAAAATTCTCAATACCTCCCGGTTCCCACAGTTCAATATAATATAATACATATAAAAAAACCGGTTTCACACGTACAACGATCTCCCTCCCCCCTTTGGGGGTGGCAGGGGGGGGTGGTGCGCCCCGGGGTGACAAGAGCCCAGCGCTACTACGGGCAGGTGCAATGTATTGGTGCAATCTGGTCCGCTGTTGCATTATTAGTTTTAACGTTTCTGTGCCGGCTTACTTATTAATTTTAGGGTTAAATTCTGGTCTTTGGGCTGGGGGTGAGGATGTTGCGAATCGATGATGTTAATTTATTTTAGCCTGAGATAAAACTTTATTAATAATATTTTGTTAAAAACATTTTTAAAGAATTGGGTCACTGTGGAGTTTCTTGCCCATACGAAACTACCGTTTAGAAGGGGAAACTAGAATCAATTTTCTTGTAAATTTTGACATTCAAAAGTGCCTTTTTTATATGCCTTTTTGACATAAATTATTTGACTTTGATTTTTTCTTAATATTTATGCAGAAGTAACAATGTTAGATTTACGATGTGGCTTATTAGTCCAAGGTTATGTTATAGGTTCAATAATAGTCTCGTAGATAGGTAATATGTTAAGCGATAAGAAATCCAGTGAACCCTTAGTTAAAATAGCATTTCATTTGTGCTGGTTTGATCCTGGTCAAAGTGCACACATATAGAAGCAACAAGAATAATGTACCCAGGATTTTGTAATATTCTTGATTTAAAAGAGTGTCCATGGAGATTCTTGCTCGTTCTTCTCCATAGAGATCTACGCTTTGGAATGGGCAACTAGCTTCAACTTTCTGACTAACTGACCGACTATATAATTTTGAAAATTCAAAAGTGCCTGTACATGGTTTAATTGAAATGAATGCTTTGAGTTTGAGTGCTGAATGTATAAAGCGTGTCCCATCTATCTACGATCATTTACTCCTTTCTCTTCTTCTAAATTATTTACCTCTAATACTAGCTGCGTTAACGCATCCCAACTTAAAAGAGGTAGGCAGCAATGCTGATTAGTCCACAATGAAATTATTTAGTCTCAACGAAAATGGACAGCCTACCCCCTTTTACGAGCGGTGATAAGGGACATCGTTAGAGCCATTTATTGGAACAGTTTGGGCACTATTCCAAATCCAAAGAAAAAGGATCGAAATCTTGGATTTCTTTTTCCTTTCGCAGTCTAGATTTGATGCAGTAGTGAAGCGATGAAAATGTTATATAGTGTTACGACATTAAACTGCTGTCTGGAAAAATGTTATCGAAAAAATGTTGAAGAAATGTTGTGTTGTTGTTGATGTTATGTTGTTGTTATAGTAATTTTGACTGAATTATCAACTGGAGGATGAAAATATATAAATAAAAACATTAAATGAGGATCTTTAAGTAAGCTCTAGCTTTCAAGAAAATTAAAGTTCTATGTTTAATATTGTAAAATTTATACAAAAAAAGTTACAGTGAAGAATTTTTTTTTTTGCTAAATTTTCGACACAACTTTTCATATAGAAAACTACACAAACTGATAATAATACTTCACTTTATTAAGGCCAACAAATTCTTAAGATTCCATATAGGTACTAAAGAAGATTCACAAATACCGAAAGCTCAAAAATTCACGTTCAAAAGAAAACAAAAGCAGACGCTGCAAGATATGCTCAAACGAAATCATATCTTCTATAACATATTCTTCGGTAAGGAAGCTGTAACATTCGCTCCGCTGCTCCCGAACTACAGATGTTACTCTTTAGATTCCGTACGAATACGAATATTGCTCTCAAAAATTCGAACGAAAATCATGACTTATCGTGTAATTATTCGGCTGTGAGTAATTGTTGAGTTGCGATTGCTGCGAAAAGTTTTGTTTACCTAAACAGAGAAAGTTAAAAGAGTAACCGTGGAGTTTCTTGCCGGCTCTTCTCCACAGGAAACGACCAATTAAAACCGTGTACCTAGCTTCTGACGTTTTATAAGTGCCCATGTGGAATAACATATTTTTATTTTGAGTATGCGGCCATTAATTTGGCATATCAAATTTTAGAAAAAGGTCAGCTTAGTTAGACTTTATTGTCTGTAACTTATACCTGTGTAACAGCCTTGTTCTAAAACTTGATGTGCTGTAACTAACGTTCTGTCAAATTCAAACTCAAAGCATTTATTTCAAATACACCAATGACAGGCACTTTTGAATGTTAAGGGGTCGTTCAATCAGAAGGCACAAGAAACCGATGGATGTTCTCGAATAAAATTTTATTTTATTAATAGAAAACAAGTAAACAGCTCTTTTATCAAATTAAATTTTAGTCGACAACATCCATCGGTTTCTTACTAAACTTCAACTATATCCGACGATCCTGCATACTTATCTCTTTTGTTGACTGTACCTATGGAGAAGAACAGGCCTGAAACTGTAAAGGAAAGGACGCCCTTCTCAAAGAAGTTTGTAAAAGTTGTTTTTAGCCAAGTAAGGTGTGGTTACCGTTCAACTACTTGACACAACTTGACTTGGACAACTTAATTGCCTTCAAAATTGGTGGCAACGAATTAAATTAGAAAAAAAAAACACAGACTTACTTAAATATTTCACCATTTTTAAAACCAGGTTACCCCAAAATAGTTAGCAAATACTTTTGCTTTTAATTTTGTCAGGTCAAACGCAAAAGCAACTGCTACAACAACCAGTTGCAAACTACACAATACAGTTGCCGAACATTTAAGTTTCGTGTGTCCGTTATAAATTCCGAGCGGGCGTTCTATATTCAAATTGGCCGCCGCTATTGGCTGCCGCTGGGTGGTATTTTACATCCGCGAAACTATGAAATACTGGATAAGGTTTTGGTTCACTTCTTATCTTTACTTCTTTCCATTACTTGCTTTTGTTTTAGAATACTTTCTTTTCTTGGGATTGAGGAATTTAAGGAGTGGTTGAAGATTGACTGAACCCTTTAATTTTTTATATCATATTATTCATGTTCGACAAAAACAAAAATAATACGGATGTTCATACGCATACTATGCATGGCTCCGAAAATTTTTAATAAGCTACCAAATGAAATAAAAGATTTAAACTTGACTCAATTTAAACACAGCCTAAATATTTTTTTAATAGACAATTGCTACTATACAATTGACGAATTCCTTTCTGACAAAATTTCTTGTGACTGATCCTGTATTTATGATGTACCTAATTATTCCTACCAGACTTTTAATTTATTAGAATTGTATTTAATTGGACTTATAATTATAATGTTTTATTTAATTTCTAATATTGTTAAATAAATAGTGTATAAAGGGTAGATTTTTGAGTTTCTGTAAAATATCTGTAAGACCTGTTTTATCACCATAAATCGCACTAATAAATACTTTGACTTTGACTTTGTTCCTTGCATGATATTGTGATGACTTCCTAATTATATTCATGAGGCAGCATCAAGATATTTAAATACTCATCAGCATCCTCATGCCCTAATCTCGATTTATTTGGGTCGGTGCCCCGTTCTTTCATATTTCTTTATTAGTCGTTATCTCGGTAGTCACCTCCTTTCTAGACATATCCTCTTCCACACAGTCTATCCATCGTTTCTATGCAACCCGGGCTTGGTCCGGACAATGACGTCATTAAAATCACCTCTCTTGGATCTTTTTGATTTTACGCCACAGACCCGAAAGAGGTTGCCTCACCATAACCCACACCATAATAATAAAAAGAGGGTGTGTGCTTATCGCTGACCACGCGATAGAAGTGAAACCTTACGACTGGAGGCGAGTACATCTGATTTCAAACTCAAACTCAAAGTATTTATTTCAATTAAACCAATTACAGGCACTTTTGAATTGTCAAAGTGTCGGTCAGTCAGAAAGATGAAGCTAGTTGCCCATTCCAAAGCGTAGGTACTTATGCAGAAGAACGGGCAAGAAACTCCATGGACACACTTTTAAATCAAAATAATATGGCTTGGTTAAATCATTCATGTTAAAAATTATACATGTGAGAACGATGCAGAAAAGACGAGAAAAAGAAAAGCAATTCAAATATTAAATTAAAATAAGCCATGGCAGCAAAGAGATGACCAGTCTCTAGACGGCGCCCGTTCACGACCATGACGATTTAGCGTCAACGACCCATGCGTGAAGGTTCAGTTTCGTTCATCATCATCATCATCGTTATTTCAGCCCGGAATCACCCACTACTGGGTATACGGGTCCCCTTTTTTGCCATACTCCCCGGTTTCGTGCGTCTCTAATCCCGACTTTGACAGAGTTGTTTGAGTTTCGTTCCCGTTGTACCGTATGCACCATTGACCTGCACCATCAAACTCAAACTCAAAGCATTTATTTCAATTAAACCATTACAGGCACTTTTGAATTGTCAAAATTAAGTAGTCGGTCAGTTGGTCAAAAAGTTGAAGCTAGATCAATGGTGCAGAGGAGACTAATTAGTTTTGTTTGCACCATGAATATTAATACAACTACTTCACCATACTTTTGTCGTATGCACCATTGACCTGCACCATCAATGGTGCAGAGGAGACCATGATTATTAATATTAAACTAGGATGGTATGGTGAAGTAGGCAGGTGTGCCTACTTCACCATACTATCATAGTCATAGGTAAAATAAAAACCAATAATAGGTCGTGTGCAGAAATTCACTGTTTAGAAAATGCACAAAGTACACCTGAAGAACTTTTCACATCAAAAACTACTGATCATTAGAAATCCAGTCCCTAGAAGGTCATAAACCTGCAAACGCCACTATATTTCCTTATCCACCTCCACCAGTTCTTCGCAGCATCGAGTGAAATTTCTACCGTACAGAAAGCTTGCCGTAATGTCCATGCATAAAGTATTTTAAACTGGTTAAAATGCAACGTTCTGAGCGCGCTGAGGTATCAAAGGGTGTTACTTGCTTACCTTTGAAGAAGTTTCTAAGTTTTGAATTTTGGGTGAGTAGAAGAACAGGTGTGTTGTAGGAAGAATCGCGTTTGAACACATTTTTGGGAAGATACGATCGTTTTTTGTTTGTGTAAATGGGTAATAGATCGATCTATGCATAGTTTATTTCTGCTGCTTTCTTATAGTTGTTGACGGGCCTACCGCATACCTATTAATACTGCAATTTAGAAATATTGTAAAAGCCAATTATTTTTAAAAGAGTTCTTACTGGCTCATCTCCATAGGAAATGACCAATTGGAACCGCGCACCTAGCTTCTGACGTTTTATAAGTGTCCATGTAGGTTTACGAGACATAAAATATTTTGATTTTTGATTTATAAAAAAAATTTGCCTATTTTAGGAGTTTGCTGTATTTGGACCCTGGGGTCGAAAACGTAGACCTTAGTACCTTTACCACAATAATAAAGAACTTGGTTAGTTATTAATTTGTGCGTAAAATTATAATTTTTTGGACTTGTCAAATTAACAACTGATAATCCATACTAATATTATAAATTAGAAAGTAACTCTGTCTGTCTGTCACCTTTTTACGCCTAAACCGCTGAACCGATTTAGATTACTTTTTATCACGATATTCCCACGGGATCGAGACTTATGCGGGTGTAACCGCGGGGCGCGGATAGTTATGTATAAATATTAAGTAGGTATTATCTTTCCTCTTTCGAAAGCAATTTTTGTATTTTTTTAAAGGTTTTTATGTAAAACATAATACAATATTTTCATTCCTAGAACTGCATTCTGTTTTCATAATAATATAAACTTACTTCTTTATTATATGTGACCACTAGTGATGCGCCGAGTACTCCTTTATTACTCGGCCATATTCGGCCATTTTGACAGTACTTGGTATCGGCCGAATAACTCGGTTTGACTGCTAAAGTACTCGAAAAGTACTCATAAATTATACCCTGACCTCTTTACGATCTTAATGTAGATTAGTCATTATCAGAATCACGTGAAAAATACGAACACAGATATTTATCTAAACAGTTTATTACCACGTGAGACTTATTCAGTCTCACGTGGTAATAAACTGTTTAGATATTGGTCTATCTCTATAGCGATGGCATATTTCGGATCTTTGCGCTGTTACGGCGCTGACGTAGATGTTAATGCCTCGTAGAAATGCCAAAAACTTGCATGGCATTCTTCTATAATATTTGAAGCGGTTCATACGTTCTCAATACCAGCGTCAACTAAACCGAGTTACTCTGCAGAGTATTCGGTTCGATAAACATAATACCAAGCAATACTTGGTACTCAGATACTCGGTAAAACTTGTACTCGGCGCATCTCTAGTGACCACGAGTATATTTCCAGTTCAGGGTTAAAATAGAGTACAGTACATTATCTAGCAAGTTAATACGTCACGCGTATGATGTGTAGAAAGGGAGACAAGGTTAGGTTAGACAATAATAACATTTTATTTATTTAAACAGATAAAGTCCACAATATAATGAAATAATAGAACCTTCGTACGTAGTAAACCTACGTTGAAATACAGGATCCCATTAAAATAGATAGACAGATTTTAACACAGCGCTCAGTACGTCTAACCAAAGATATCCAAGCAAAAAATAATAAACACTGATTAAAGTGATTTTATTTTATTTTATCGTGTTTACATATCGATACTCGTCACATCTGTAAGGTTCCGCTAGCTAATTTAATTTGACCCTGTCTTAACCGGTCAAGCGGCGCGCGTCGCTCATTGGCGACGAAACAATAGAAAATCAATTTTGTCTCATTAGCGGAGCTTGACGGATTAAGTCATTAAAATAATAGTAAACATTGGGTATCATTTAAGCTATCACCAATTTAATTAGTTTTGTGTTTCTTAAATAATAGGGTTTGTCCTCCAAATAGTAGATCTGTCACCAAAATGTAGTCACCAAACAATGCAAGTGACCTAACCAAACCGAACCTCGGGGTGCCCTTCGCTCGCTCTTGCATCCTATGTCGACGGAGCCCCGCTTCGCGGGGCCCCTATTTCTGTGTAAAGGCTTTAAAGTAACCTAACCAAACCGAACCTCGGGGTGCCCTTCGCTCGTTCTTGCATCCTATGTCGACGGAGCCCCGCTATCTGAGAACGAAAATATTTCGTGGCGATAGATCTATTTATTAGGTGATACAAATATTTCGTGGCGATAGATCTATTTATTAGGTGATACAACTTGATGACAAATATAAATTTTGGTGATAGAAAATATAGTTCCCGTAAACATTCTTTTGAAAGAGTCGGTTCAGGGTAGTACTGCCACTGTCTAAAATTAGACCCATTTATGCCACCAATCAGCACTGCTGTGTTTCATCTTGAAGCGTTCTTCGATCAAGAAACTCAGGGCTTTCATCAAGCAAATTAATGACCGACTTTACCTTCATTACTTTAGACTTTATAAAAATAATTTGACCATATTTCGTTTTAAAATATAGACATTTCTTTCACAATATTTCTCACACATAGTCACTATCTTTTCACCTACAAATGTCACTTGCGGGGTAATTGCGTAGCACACTAACAATGGCTTGCATTTGACAGTTCAATAACATTCATTGCGTTATTTACATTGACGAGCAGACAAATTTTTCGAACATATGAAGCAATGGATTAGCAATATCCGTCAAATTGATTCAGATTGTGATTGACAGCATGTTACGCAATTAGGGTGCTGGATATTACCCATACTGAACACTGATTGTATACGTTTTTTGCTGAATAGACCTTGACAGTCGCCAGCACATCAAGCTACCCAAAAATTGTAAGACTTTCCCTATCAGCTTTGAACCTTATGCTTTGGCAATAAAGTAGAAAATCTATTAAAGAAATTTGACAGATTGTAGTAGCTTGATGTGCTGGCGTCTGTACTTTTGTATGTTCTGTATCTTCTGTATTGCCCTTTGTTTTCATTAGATATACGCAGTTTAATTTATTGTCGTCTCCATCTTGTATATTTGTATACTTGCCTTAGTAGAGTTTCTTAGTCCACGAGTCTTAAATCGAGAGCTCCTAGTAGAGGCTCCGTTCTTCGCCAGTAAATACGACCATTTTTATGAAGTTCATAAAGAACAAGCCGGGAACTAGCAGCCAACGTACACTTTGATTTTATTTAAAACAAGGTGAGTATAACTTTCAGTTAGCTTACCTTGGGGGAATATTGAAAAATTTTCAAAATTCTGGTGTAATAAATATATTTTTGTAGTGTGTTCGGACACAGTTTTGGGGTTTATGGGTAAGGGAATTTTGAGCAAACCAACGGTATAAAATTGGACTCTGGTATTTTTATATGATCAGTTTTAGTGATTAATATCACTATCATCATCATCATTTCAATCGAAAGACGTCCACTGTTGAACATAGGCCTCCCCCAAGCACCGCCACTAGGACCGGTTCTATGCTTCCAAAAATCCGCTGAATGCATCAGCGGATTTTTGCGGCCTTCACAAGCTCGTAGGTCCACCTTGTGGGAGGCCTTCCAACGCTACGCCTTCCGCAAAAATCTGAAGACTTATAAGTACATTATTTAGTTAAGGTCGCCAGAATTCTCGATCACATACCGATCTTTGCTAATATAAGAATGGATTATTATTATTCCAAAAATGCAAACAGCAGCCTAATTGCGGAACGCCAAATCGTCAAATGATTCTGATCAGTTGGCTTCATTTCTATCACAATTGGCTTCATTTTACGATTTTCGAATTGCGAAACTCTAGTTTCTGCGCAGGGCCTTAACGTTCATAATTGGTTTCATAATAAACTAGAGTTTCGCAATTCGAAAATCGTAAAATGAAGCCAATTGTGATAGAAATGAAGCCAACTGATCAGAATCATTTGACGATTTGGCGTTCCACAATTAGGCTGCTGGTTAAAATAGGTATCTCCCTACATAATAATTGGGTATGTTTGGAATCTACAAAAATATACCCAAGAAATAGTTCGTACAAAATATAATACACGTCTGTGAATTCAATATGTGCGCAATAATATCCAATTTATGTAAAATATAAACTGAGAGTCATCTGCGAAGGATTTTTCGTGGTGCATCACTATTAAATATGAAATATTATATCGGAAGTGCTGTTAGAGATGGGGGAAGGTGTTATCGATAGTAAGGAATAGTTATTTCTTTTCTTGAATAAGCGAAGTTTTAGTGTAGTCTTCATTAACGCATTACTAATTTTATAGATCTGATTGGATACACCTATCGTTCATGACATGACAACTTTTTCCGATTGTGAATCTTATTCTTGAGGTATTATTATAGCGTTTTGTATTATTTGTTACGGTTTACAAGACTGCATTTCATTTCTTTCTAGACGCAACTGTCAGTAACCTCGTAAACTGTCTGTCTAATAGTCTTTCTTTTTAATAGTTTTTCTTCTTTGTTCTTTCTTTTTTCTTTGTAATAGTTTTTTTTTTTTTTTTTAGGCCAATGGGGCCGAAAGGTTCTGGACAGGCGACCGCGTACCGGAAGACGTAGCGTTGGAAGGCCTCCCACAAGGTGGACCGACGACCTTGTGAAGGCCGCAGGAACTCGTTGGATGCGAGAAGCACAAAACCGGTCGAAGTGGAGGTGCTTGGGGGAGGCCTATGTCCAGCTGTGGACGTCTTTCGGCTGAAATAATGATGATGATGAATAGTCTTTCTATAAAATAATATGCATGTATTGCATATTAAATGCAACCTGCATTTAACACATGAAGTAGGCATATTAAATGCAACCTAAATTTTACTACATTTACAGGCCAAACTTCTATATTTATCGATATATCGCCGCACAGCACATCACTAACTAGAGCAATGTTTCACCGGGATCGAGTGGAGGCGACGTGCTCTATATCGAGCATATTCCGAGCGCACTGCCACCAACTATGTACCGTATATGATAAACTTATTGCACACATGGAGCACAACTTATTTTTATGTCGATAAAACTTATATGAAAAATGTTTCTCTAGAATATTCCAATGCTATCCTTAACAACCATGAGGATGAACGGTTTTGCAAGATAAAGCTGTGCTTGCCACAATCAGACCCTGGACAGATGACATGCAAGATGAAGATCAGTTTATTTCTAATACGCAGATTTTAGTCAGGTTAACAAACTGGAAGAATATAGATGATCTACTATTCCACTACCGAAGTAATAATGAAATATGTGTTGTGTGGTAAAAGATACAGATTCGGAAAATTAAATGGTTATAGGTACATGCGTAATATTATGATGATCTTTGAATGCCTTTGATAGCACGTCAAATCTCTTGTCTTGGTTGTCATATCGTGAAGAAATTCACTAGTCAGTGGAATTAGCACCGAGGCTCACTGTTCACGATGCAGTGAATTTTCTAAGTAGGTATTGTCATTTATAGGGGATAAATGGGGGGACTCTGTCTATGTACTGAGATCTAAGATCACGCTTGTTTAAAAGGTAGGATCTTTTATCAAAGGGGCAATTCTCGTAATTTTAAGAACGTTCACTGTCTGATCTGCCTCAATGAAACTGTCAAAAATACCTCATAATTCCCTAAATTTTTGACTAGTTTTTGACATTGGTTGTCGCTGAGATGAGATTGGGCTAGATTTTGAAGGTTTTTACTAACGGGATATTTTCTAAATGAAAATATTAGTATTTTCTCTCCCAGTGTACCCCATATGAGTGAACGTGCGACGCCTCCGCCGGCCGAATGGCGGATATCTCGCTATGGCGATACTCGATTTTGTAGTAATTCCACTCCTCCAGCGTGGGCGCTACTGAGAATTTTATATATCACCAGCATGAGGAATATTTCAGTGATCATTTGTGAAGGTTTTGAGAAGAACTAGCGAGTCGTGGATAGTGAAAGGAAATATAGTGAAGGGAAACAAAAATTCATTTTAGTGAGTAGACTGCAAATGTATGGGACGGCTGATAATTTTTTTACGATTACGATGTTGGTACCATGGTAAAAGTTGTTCAGTTTGATGGTATGTATCACACCTTTCTGATAAGTACAGACGCCAGCACATCAAGCTACACGAAACTGTCAAATTTTCCCAATCAACCTTGAACCTAATGCTTATAGCGGTAAAGTTGAAAATCTATTAAAGAAATTTGACAGATTGTAGTACTTTGATCTGCTGGCGTCTGTACATTCTGAATAAATTTTACAAATCTTTTGCTAAGCAATGATCAATTCTCTTCATTGACATTTTCAGGCATGATGTTTTCATGAGCTTTGTTGATTGTGAGTTGAGCCAGAAAAGTTAATAGCTTAAGACTAATAATTTGTTTTTTTTTTTGAAGTGAAACTTCTTTACGCACGCTTGACTTGGGGAGTAAGCTGGCGAACGCGTGACGTAAGCGTTACGAAAAGTGTGATCGGGCGAGGCGAACGGGAGTTAAGTGGGGTATATAAGCAAGAGAAAGCAGTGCGCGCGCACATTTTCTTTCTCTTTTCCTCTCATAGCCAAATACGTTTGAAGTTTCACTTCAGTCGTGTGGTCATAAGCACACTCGGTTTTTTTAATAATTTATTAATTATAATAAAGTATTGATTGTTGTATTAAGTATTATTTCATCACCACTGCGCTCAAAACGGTGAAGGAAAACATCGTGAGGAAACCGGCATGTCCTAGAACCAAAAATTCGAAGACATGTGACATCTACCAACCCGCACTGGGCCTGCGTGGTGGATTACGGCCCACACCTTCTCACAGAGAGGAAGGCTGTGTCCCAGCAGTGGGAAATTTATAGGCTGATTATGTGATTGATTCTCCGAGAATTTATTTGAGAATCTTAAATCTGAACTTAGTTTGTTCTGCGTCAATCCTACCTCATCATCATCATCATCATCAGCCTATAATGTTCCCACTGCTGGGACACAGGCCTCCTCTCTGTGAGAGGGAGTGGGCCGTAATCTACCACGCGGGCCCAGTGCGGGTTGGTAGATGTCACATGTCATTGAATTTTTGGTTCTAGGACATGCCGGTTTCCTCACGATGTTTTCCTTCACCGTTTTGAGAGCAGTGGTGATGAAATAATTTACACAAAGTAAAGCGCCTGTCTGGGTTCGAACCTACGACCTACAACTCGTAAGTCGCGGCCGATACCACTGGGCCACCACTGCTCTCATCCTACCTAGTCTTTCTTAAATTGAAAACCAATATACAAGCGACTCGCAGTTCTCAAGGTTTCAGTCTAAGTATCTAAAGGACCGAAATTCTGGGAACCTGCTGATTAAACAGAGACAGATAGAAAAAAAAATCTTTAATAAAAAGGTTCAATGAAAGTTGATCAGGGTTCAAGGTTAGTAAAGTTCTTTTTATTAGGTACTAGCTGCACCCCGCGGTTTCACCCACATAAGTGTCGATCCCGTGGGAATATCAGGATAAAAAGTAGCCTATGTGTTAATTCAGTTAATCCAAGGTGTCAGCTATATCCATACAAAATTTTACAAAAGTCCAGCCATTTGAGCGTGAAGAAGTAACAAACATACAGGGTGAAATTGAAAACATGCGACAAATCGAAATGGAAGATTGTACTCATCATTATGAACAACTTTTACTATGGGACCAAACCTGAAATCGCGAAAACAAAATCAGCTGTTCCCTACATTTTGACGAGTTATGCGAACATAAATGTAGGGAACAGCTGACATTTTTTTTTGCGATTTCAGGTTTGGTCCCATAGTAAAAGTTGTTCATAATAATGAGGACAATCTCCAATTTCGATTTGTCGCATGTTTTCATATTTCAACCTGTATAAACACGCACACACACTCACAAACCTTCGCCTTTATAATATTACTGTGATAAAGAAAAAAGTCCAGACCGAATTTCGGTCATGGCGACCAGTCTCAGCAGAGCAGAGACTAGTCTTCGGTGCGGGAGACATTATAGTGCACAAGTGTGTGCGCAGACACAGGTGCACTCTCTCTTCCCTCACTCTCATAGTCTGATGGGACGGCAATCCAACACGACAGACGTTCACGTTTTTATTATAATAAGGCAGTAGAACAACAGACTTACCACAGACTATCGTCGACAGCATTATGTTATACAGCTGCGCCTCGCGGTTTCACCCGCGTAAATGTCCATCCCGTGAGAATATCGGGATAAAAAGTATCTTATGTCCTTTCCCGGGACTCACGCTATCTCTATACCAAATTTGATCTAAATCGGTTCAGCGGTTTCAGCGTGAAGAAGTGACAAACATATAAACACACACACACACACACACTCACACACTTTCGCCTTTATAATATTAGTGTGATAGTGTGACTAGCTGCGCCCCGCGGTTTTACCCGCATAAGTCTCGATCCCGTGGGAATATCGGGATAAAAAGTACCCTATGTCCTTTTCCGGGACTCAAGCTATCTCTATACCAAATTTCATCAAAATTGGGTTAGCCGTTTGAGCGTGAAGAAGTAACAAACATATAAACACACACACACACTCACAAACTTTCGCCTTTATAATATTAGTGTGATATAGTGTGATATTAGTGTGATTAGTGTGATAGTGTGATTGAGCATTATAACAAATAGGATTTTTTACATCCATTCTGTTATATTGTATAACAACTAGTATAACTATACGGACTGACCCATCTTCATGCCCTTGTCCCTCGTTAATACGTTTACACTATCATTCACTCCCTTCCCTTTCATTCATTCCTCACACAATTCATCCATCTTTTGTCTTGGTTGTGGAGGTCAGATAAGTAATCGCTCCGTGTACAGACGCCAGCACATCAAGCTACCCGAAACTGTAAAATTTTCCCAATCAACTTTGAACCTCATGCTTAAGCGATAAAGTTTAAAATCTATTAAAGAAATTTGACAGATTCTAGTAACTTGATGTGCTGGCATACAACACTGGCTTTCAGCTGCATCTGGTGGGACTGGAAGGCGACCCCAATATAGTTGGGATAAGGCTACGCATATAACAAAGCATCTCCTACAATTTTTACGTAAAACTTTTCGCACCATATTGTTCAATTAAGCAGACCACATTACTCAGGCCATCCTCCCTATCGGTCTGCATAAGCTAGGAAAATAAAGGCCATCTATCTTTAGCCACCCGCATTATAAAAAAGAAAAACATCAAACATAATGCAGTTACGGCTATCTGCAGCGGAAGCGACGACGGGACGCAGGAAAAATATTTTTCCATTTTAAATAAGTACACGGAAAAGCATATATATTTGCTTTATCTAGGAGTTCGTTAAATATTAGTAGGTAGTGAGCAGTAAAACCCCGGATTGCGCACTTTTTTCCCTATTAATAGCCCTGGTTGATGAGGATGTTCTGCCATTTTTTATCTGTGAAACTTTTTTTTTTTTTGTATCCAGAAATGGAGTGGAACGTGCTTTTTTAATTTGTCGAAACGAGCCGGTTTTTTTCGCACTGACTGACATTTGTGAAGATTCGCTATAGTAGTGAATTATGGACTGATTTTGTTGCGTTTTAATTAACGGTGGGCGGCGATTTCTTTTTTGTTTTTTTTTTTTTTTTCTATGCATGTAGGAAAGGAGTGGGCTTTGATATGTATGGAAGTCGCTTGCTTGGTTCGTAAGCTGCTTAATGCCTCTAAAGAGTTATGTAAAGTTTTAATGTTTATGCTAATACAACACTAATCTAGTAAGTATTGTTTTAATTTTAATCTTTTTTTGGTAGATTTTGAATGCAATTTAATGATAAAAGTCTTTAGTTTCTCTCCAAACTTAATTTAACCAAACGTAAATGATGGAACAACAGTTTACAACGATAGTTTAACTACGACAGCATCTGTTACTAGAGCTTTCATCCAATCAGACAGCGTTACGTCACGCTAACGGTCAATGAAAGCATACCAAATTTAAATATCACGTTCCAAATTTAAATCGACAGCGACGCACCGCGATTGACCGATCGCCGTGGCAGGCGTCACAAATCAAATCGATACCTACACGTACACATCGGTGGATACCTATCGAAGGCGGTTTGATACACGCACACTGACACATAAACGTCGAACGTAGTAAATACGAGATATCGGTTCGAGTGTGCGCCGTTGTACCCAATCGCGCAGAACCGATCAACCAATCACGACGCGTGGTTCGTTCTCGATACTCTCCGACTATTTTCGCTTGAGCTTCGGTGCTACTTCGTATTACCCGTCGCGGCTTCGATTTTTGAACGGAATAGGAGAGGGTGGGAGGTCTTGGTGCGCTGGCCGTTAATCGCCGAAGGTTCGATACGCCATTGGCTATCGGTTCTATGTTACGTCACGTAGATTTTCCGAGGTTTTTTCTCTCGTAAATGGGTGTGCTCGCTACGGACATAGATGGGCGCTGAAGCGTCTGATTGGTATTGCTTTCGTATGTACTTCGTGTCCGCTTGTCATGTATTTCAGGTGCATTTTTTAGGACTATTTTTGTGGAGTTGAGTGTGCATATGAGAGGTGTTGTCTAGTTGTTGTACACAGTTTTGTGAGTTGTAAGGAATATTGAATCGTTGTTTTTGGGTTCTTCGTAATATCATAAAATGTGAGTAAGTTTGATTGCTTTTTCCTGCAGCTTCACGTCAATTCATCGTTATATTTTAGACGTAGAATCAAGACAGAATCGATTTCTGTCAGAATACTTACCTACTTGTTTAACAGGAAAATAAACTTTTACGTGGGCAGCGTTATAGGCACGGATAGCATAATAGCATAATCAGCCTATAATGTTCTCACTGCTGGGACCCAGGCCTCCTCTCTGTGAGAGCGAGTGGGCCATAATTCACCACGCCGGCGGGTTGGCAGATGTCACATGCTTTCATATATTAGGTTCTAGGACGGCCGGAAGGGCACAGATCCTGCCTTCGTTTGAAATTATTATTCAAATGGACAATGGTAATAAAAAATAGACTCAGAATCTAATTTAATACTTCTTTCATAAAAAGATATCCTCACACATGAGAAAAAGCCACCCTGTATACTTATAATTAAAAAAGCAGCATCAATTTTATATCAAACAAACACTAATTAATTCTAAAACCGTAAACGAAGTGTCGCACTGTGTCAACACAGCACACAAATACACACAAGGTCAGATGCACTGTGTCTATAATGGCTGCAGTTGGAAAACGTCCCCAAGACGTAAAGATCGGGGGGGAGGGGGTTGCCACCCTGTATAGATTTTTCTTTTTCCTCGGGTCTCCGTTCTTGATATTAAATACTAGTGTCTCGCTCCCAACTTTGCTTATTGAATCAAATAACTCGTTTTTCTTTTGGTTTTTTTTGTGTTGTTGCGATAGTTTGAAAGTATGCTGTAGAGTTACGAACGTGGGTTTAGGTTTGTTTGGTCTTAGGTCTGATTGAAATGAAATTGGAATTTGTTTCTTGTTATACAGGGATATTTTTTTATCACCATCCAAATTTTTACAGGGCGTTCTACCCATGAATATGAACAACTTTCACTATGGGACCAACTCTGAAATCACGAAAACAAAATCAGCTGTTTCATACATTTTGGTCAAGTACGTATTGAACTTTTGTATGAAACAGCAGATTTTTTTTTTTTTTTTTATGAATAATAGTATTAATTGTACAGAACTCCCAAGTTTCTAATCCCAGTTCTAAGTATTTTCGGCAAGTAGTTTTACCAGAACATGCTGCCCGGTCGTAGGTGGTAAACCTATTGCCATCGACCGTGCACATGGTTTATGTTACATGGACAATACAGAAGGCCAATTCTCGTAATTTAAAATATTCAAAATCTAGTCGCAGTCTCATCTCAGCGATAAAAAAACGTCAAAAACTTGTCAAAATGTAGGGAAATTAGAGGTATTTTTGACAGATTGAGACCGAGATCAGACTTTGAACGTTCTTAAAATTACGAGAATTGTCCCTCTGGTATTAAACATAACTGGCGAAATACTATAAGTACATGTTTGTTTAACTCTTCGGTGAATACAAACGTGATGTATGTGTTTACTAGCTGTGCCCCGCGGTTTCACCTGCGGTAAAAGTATTATAGTCCTTTTTTATTCATTCCCTTTACAAATCTCTACCCCCTTTTTACACCCTTAAGAGATAATTTCGGGGATAAAAACTATTTTATATCCTTTCCCACAACTCAAAGTATCTCAATACCAAATTTCATCTAAATCGGTTCACCGGCTATTGATTTCCCATACAAACTTCCACCCCCCTTTTCACCCCCTTAAAGGATAATTTCTGGGTTAAAAAGTATCCTATGTCCTACCCCGGGATGCAATCTATCTCTCTGCCATCCGTTCAGTGGTTGAGGCGTGAAAAGGTAACACACAGACAGACAGAGTTACTTTCGAATTTATAATATTAGTATGGATTTGCCAACTAGACTTCCTGATACCATTTCCACTTACAACACTAACAACGTACCCTCTATACTTCTTTAACATCCAATTCCCACTTTAAAAAAGTACATTTCCCCTTACATTAATATCGTGAGTAACAGACAGTCAAACAGACACGCTACGTATAAAATAGCCGGCGTCTTCGCCGGGCGGCAATATTGCTACCGGTCGGATTTTTAGTTAACTTTACTGCGAAAATTGAAATTCCATTAAGAAGATTGCATTTTAACGTAGCCAGTGGGTGTGTATAGGTAAGTCTTAGTGGGGGGGGAGGTAGATATAGCGCTATGTATCTTGAGGGGTAAATATAAGTGATAGTTATGGGTAAATAGATTCAGTGTAATTTTTATGGCGACGGGTCGGGGTTCTTGTTAGCTTGGAGGTTTATGGAGTTGGTTCTTGTGCACCAGGTAACAGTTCCAAAACAAGGAAGATCTTTATGTGGTGTGCATGTAGACACACTCGACTCGACACAGGAACATGAAGATGAATGAGAGATGTAATCCATACTAATATTATAAATTCAAAAGTAACTCTGTCTGTCTGTATGTTACCTTTTCACGCCTAAACCGCTGAACCGATTCAGATGAAATTTGGTATAGAGATATTTTGAATCCCGGAAAAGGACATATGATACTTTTTTATCCGATATTCCCACGGGATCGAGACTTATGCGAGTGAAACCGCGGGGCGCAGTTAGTAATTAATAAAAGAACGTTCTGATTAGGATTAGAGTAGGACAATGAAGATAAAATATGTGGCTTGTAAAGATTTTTTAGAATTTGAGTAAATTTTTGTTGTGGGGTTTTATTTGGTGTAGTAACGTACTTAGAAAAAAAATTCAAGAGGTGCCGTGGGACACCCTGTTGGAACGAAGTTTCTTTCACTGTATATTATATATTAAATAACAGACACAATTAAATACTAAATTAACAACGTTTGAGAATCATCTGCCTAGCCTTTTCCCAACTATGTTGGGGTCGGCTTCCAGTCTAACCGGATGTGAATACCAGTATTTTACATGGAGCAACTGCCTATCTGACCTCCACAACCCAGTTACTGGGTAATACGATACCCCTTGGTAAGACTGGATGTCAGGTTTTCGGGCTTCTGACGACCCATAACGACTGTCAAAGCTTCACGTGCTTTCTTGGTATCTAAAGATGGTCACCCATCCACGGACCAACCGCGGCAAGTGTAGCTTAACCTGTTCGATCGACCCGTGTGGCTGTTATTAGTTAGCCATAAGCCCCTCTAGTTTGAAAGTAACTAAGTGAAAAAGAAACACATACTATAACCAAGTTGTCGTGACGGTCAAAATGTTATAGTTTTTCCGGACAAGCTTTCATTCGCCCATTGTTCAGAGTTTAACGTTCGATAAAGGAACTTCATTCCAAAAACACAGCTCGGTAACTTTTCCCAATCATAAATACCCAAGCTCCTTCACCACTGATAATCCCAATAAACACGGAAATCCCAACAAATTATCAAAATTATTTGGTCTACAAAGTAACGTCCACACTTGCGATTAATTTGTCGCACATTGATGCGCGTGTCGGCAATGCACGCTATATTTAGCGGCTGCACTTCGATCTTATGGCAGTCGGTCGGGTTAGTTATTAACTGGGTGATGGACTTAGGGAACCAATTTTCTATTGTTTCGTCGCCAATGGGCGACGCGCGCCGCTTGACCGGTTAACCTAACATCATCATCATTGTCCTGCCCTCATCATTCATTTTCATTTTCAAATATCTTTATTAACCAAAGAATAACAAACAAAACTGCACGTACCCTAAGTTACATTAACTCATTATAATTTGGGCTCTTTATGAGACTAGTGATTCACCTTTCAAAGCTTTTGACAGATCATAATGTAATTTTAACTGCTTACAACATGCACTTTACACACAATAATCATAGGTAACACGATGACAATATGCAAATTATACAGGATGTTACGGAAAGGGTATATCAATACAAACGGGTTGAAGGATCTATCTGGTCTAGAATCTCTGTACAAAATTTCAGCTCAAAATCAGTAACTTTGAAAATGCTTATATTTTTTTATAAGTTTTTTTCTGCATATCCTGCCATAACATGGCGTGCAAATATATTCACAGTCAGCGTTGTCAATTAATCTAGCTGGCAAATTACAGCTTCTATTTGCTTTCATCACCACTGCTCTTAAAACGGTGAAGGAAAACGTCGTGAGGAAACCGGCATGTCCTAGAACCAAAAAGCTCAAAGACATGTGACATCTACCAACCCGCACTGGTGGTGGATTACGTTGATCACCGAGAGGAGGCTTGAATCCCAGCAGTTTGAACATTACAGGGCTGATTATGCTAAGTTCTTTGTGAGGGTGTTCGTCCAAAGAAGTCTTACAACAGCACACGTATTTTTACGGAGACGAACACGACAAAAGGACACCTGGGATGCCCCTGTGTTGCAGATGTCCCCCTCATGCAGCGAGCAGTATCCCTTTTCTTTGCAGGTATTCATCGTCTACCTAGCTTTTTCCCAACTATATTAGGGGCGGTTTCCAGTCTAACCGGATGCAGCTGAATACCAGTATTTTACATGGAGCGATTGTATCTGACCTCCACAATAGAATAAAATAGAATACTCTTTATTATGTACACCATATAAATTACAGACATAAATATAGAAACAACCCAGTTACTGGGTAATACGATACCCCTTGGTAAGACTGGTTGTCAGGCTTCTGACTACCCGTAACTTCCGTCAAAGATCCACGAATGACAGCCGGGACCAACGGCTTAACGTGCTTTCCGAGGCACGGAGGGGCTCGGTATGTAAAGATGGTCACCCATCCACAGACCAACCGCGGTAAGCGTAGCTTAACCTGATCGATCGACCTGTGCGGCTGTTATTATTTAGCCACGGGCCCCTCTTTGCAGGCATTGTGGATACTAAATATACCGACGGCACCATACGGAAATAGTTATTATTTCAGTAAACGTCTTTTTGTTCATATTTAAGTATTGAAATGCAGATAAAAGTCTATCCAAAAATTCATCTTTTCTTCATAAAAACACAATTTCTCGCAAAAGTATTTCATCAGCTCAAAAAACAGTTGCAACGGAAATCAATAACGTTCGTTGTAAAACTGCCAATTCGCCAAATGCTCACACTCCGGCGACAATGTCTCCTGAGCGATTAATTCCTCTTGAATTGATGGCTGTTGGTGTTCGCGTATTTTTAGATACTTGCACTTCGATCTTATGCCGTTGGTCGTTAGTTATGACTGGGTGAACGGATTCGGTTGAATTAGTTTTGTAAATAATTTGTCACGAACTCTGCCAATTTGAACAGAACAGGTATTTCGATTTCTGTAATATAAATCAGTATCATGAATGGACTCACTCCCTCTCACCGAGAGGAGGCCTGTGTCCCAGCAGTGGGAACAGTATAGGCTGATTATGTATGTATGTATCATGCATTGAGGATACACGTGTAAAGCAAGGATGGCGTGATATAAAGGCTGCACACCGACGGCTGACAATGAAAATTCGTAAATTGTCACCAGTGTTTTGACATTATGGTGTTTAAAAGGCTCGTTACAGTGCGACTGATGAGAGAATGCCTTCTTGACACCTGTCAAATTTTGACCATACAAACGAGTACGTGTTTTGCGAATTTGATCTTCATTAGCCACAAGAACTGTCACACTGACAGGTATCAGGAACACGTTCTCACGACGGCCGCACTGTACGTGTATAGTCGTTATGAATGACACCACTAGTTTGGTAGGAAACCCAAGTGAGTGCTCATACACACGAACGACACGCGTCGACCACTTGTCGACGGATACAGTTGCCTGTGTCGACGACGTGTTGCTCGTGTTTATGCACACTTATAGTGAGTACATCATTGAAACATGATTGTATGTGTCATCTTCTTCAAACACTGCAAAAGATGGAGTGTTAAGATCATTGTATTCAGGAAATTCACTATCATTCCGAGTTTTTACTTATTCGTAAATGACAACTCCCTTTAAGAAACTATTGTATATGTTTCACATCAAAATAACAACACGTACAATCCGCCCCTGGGTCGGTCAGATCATGAAAGCATTCCAGTGACATTAGGAGCACGTTCATTTTCATAGATTTATCGACGGACCGAACTTATTGCAGTGCGGTGCTCAAACTTTGAGCCTCTATTTTGTTTTTAATGCTATTTTATGGAGTGGGAATACCTTTGGTGCTCCATGCATAGGTGCTCTAAAAATAGGTGCTCAAACGGGAATACTCCTGCTTACTGTTACTGCAGTGGATTGACAACTGTTATTGTGTTCTGGTTTGAATGGTACCGGTGGTATTATAGGCGCATGAGGCATTTCAGTTTTGTCTCAGGAATGGCAAGTATCTGCCATGCCTCTGCTGCGGAAGATGTCCATCCACCAACAAACCATAAACCGTCCAATTGGTCATCAACTTGTTTGCCATCCAATTACATAAGGTTGAAGGGTTCAGGAGTGTGTTTAGTTGCTCATACGATACTGTTCAGTAACCGATGTCCTTAGTAACTTATGATCGGAACATAACACAAACACACTCATAACAGCACACCCTCACCTGCACTTTCTCTCTCACACATAGTACACACCGACACACCCAGCACGTCGTGAATGTGGCACGTTCATTCTTTTGTATTTTTTTTATTTTTCTTAGTACCTAATTTTTTTATAGATTCCCTATATACAGGCATGCCTAAATTGGGAATCCAATAACTCAATATTTTTTGCTTTTTTTACTACGGACGTCTGAAGTGTTTCTAGTGAGGTGATGGAGCGGCCCTAGTGTCTGTAACACAGGTTAATTCCTAGCACGGAACTGGGTTTGCTCCACTATCCGCTATAATATTCCTATCCGTCGCTCATAATGTAGTATTTAAGTAACCTGTACTCAAAGTTGTTTGAAATAAAGATATTATTATTATTATATTTATCGACACGCATGAGGTTCTAATCTACTATGAACATCTACTTTTTTATTGGATGTACTCGCCTTTGACCACTATCACACTTAGGTCGAATTTCATCAATTAAACTGAACGCGTTCAGCACCTTTATACGGCGTTCAAGAGCTGTCAGTGTCAAAATTGTTGTAGAATATTGACACTGATAGCTCTTAAACGCGGTTTAGAAGTGTTAATCGCGTGAAGTTTCATAAGTAAAATCCGCACTTAATGTAGTGCAAGCTTTCCTAAAACCTAGTCATTCGTGACTTAATGAGTCCCAATTTAGAGCTATCAGGAAACCCGGCAAGGAAGTAACCACCAGACGCCATACGATAAAAACAAACCAGATCTCAGAATAGATTGACTTCGACATCTATTAAGATTTATTCGACCTTTTGCTCGACACTGAAGCGTTAAGTGTTGAAGTGTATCCAAAACAAACAATCGTCAAACGTATCCGGATACTACCGCATGTCAAACGTCACATTAGGACTTTAATTAAATGTATGCAAGCCTATCACGCGTAGCATGGTTACCATAGAAACTTCCGTCAACAAAACCAGTTTGGTGATCATGCTTCGCGTGCTGGACCGTTGATGGCGGCGCTGTCGGGTCTCAGAGTCTTGTCAATTTTCATAGTGAATTTAATAGCTCAGTATAGAATTTAACAGTACCTCAACTAGGACCTATTAATGACAACAAAAGCTACGGTAGGCACGGCTAGGATTGTCTACCAAACTTTTTAATTCAAATGCACTACAAAAATAAAACGTAATCACTTGTCTCGATGCCACAGCCCCGACTAACTCATATGATGATGATGATGGAGCTCCCTTTTCCGCACTTAGACTCCCTCGACTAACTCATGACTAACCTGTTACCTGAAGAATGCTTAGATTTCGTGTAAACGCGTTTACATGTGTGAGTCAATTCGACTCATTTCTTCCTAGTTCTTTTGTAGTGTTATTAGATTTTTCCACTAGGAATTTTGCGGTAGCAGCCTGGGGCCTGGATTTGTGCCCGATTGATGAAAGTAGGCTCTCCTCCTCTTAGCGTATCGATAGCAATCTAAATGTACTCAGCCCAGAATTCGGCCCCTTGTTTGGCGCCATCACTAGCGTCCATCAGTTCCTGTAACGTGCAGCTGACAGGACACGTAGGGCACGATATTAAGTATCCCATCGTTTGTGGAACAGCACCACATTTACACTTCAAGGCGGAGTCGTCTATAAATCTCCACCTGAACAGGTTTTCCTTGCTTCGGCCAATCTGGGTCCGGAGTCTGTTTAAAGATGTTTTTTCGCCTCCTATTGTATTGACTTCAACATAACTGGCGAAATGTGGTTGTATAACAGACACGTCTGCATTTCTAGCTAGAAGGTTAACTTAGAAGCTATCTGCACTATAAATGCAATTAATAAACTTTGAGTACCACGTCAAAATGCCAATTGAGATGGCGAAACCGAACCGGTTGCGATGTATTTGCGTCGAACACCTGTCTTCCCACAAATCATCGTAGTGCCCCACGATGTATCATCGAACCACTGAGAGATTTTTAACGGTATATTATTAGATATAGAGATATGTGCTGCAATTGGAACGGTATTGAAGAATTTTGTGCGAATAGTGGTGGGTTTTTGGCTGGAGATTTGGATTTTGATGATGAATGAGGTGACGTACGGTTTTGGTAAAATATTGGAGGGGATCGCAATTCAAGGCTGGGTGACTGGAATATTTGGGTATGAAAAGTCCGTGGATATAATGTTTAACTGTGTTACTTACTGTTAGAGATATATGTGTATGTGTACCTACTTAAATTCGTTCCGCTTTATTTTTATATTTTCTTATATATTTTATGCGACATCTTAATAATTTGTAACAATAATTTAATGTAAGTAAATTTAATTTAATTTATTATGTGCCTAACTATTGTATGCCCCAAGGGCGGGACATAGCTGATCACAATTTAATTATTTAAGACCTGTATTATGTACCTACCTATGATCCACAATAAAGATATTGATTGATTGAATGAGAGATACCGATTCAAGAACGCTAAGCCACAGTTGGGAAAATCAGAAACACATTTTGTGTATATTTTTTTTAATTTGCTGCATATTTAATTTTAGTATTACTTTCTTGCCCATCATCATATCTGGGCTTATCATCAATCTCGTTTCCAACGTCACCTTTCTGTTTTGGGTTACTATGTATCCTCTTTTACACCTTTCAAAATACTCTTTCAGCTGTCTTCACTATCTGCCACTTCAGTCATTCCAGTTTTTGCAATTCCAAATTCCCCCCACTAAACATTCCAACCTGATCGATGTCCACCACAGGTGTCGCAATCAACATGGAAAAACATTGCAATTACAAACATGATCTATAATTTAAGAGCTTCTCCGAATGTCGAAGCAGATCGTTCGTGAATTTATCGCGTACATATGACAGACAGATATTGATGGTAATATACCAGATGTCTTGGCACGAATCATTAATCGCAGGCGCAATTCTGCATCACATAGTTGACGCGTCATTGATACTCTATATTTATCACATTATGAGTTTCGACGTGTTATATCGGATGGTTATTTAAGATGGCCACTTCAAAAGATTTGATGTCGTCAGATTTGTTTCAGTCAGTGTCTGTTTGCTTAAGGCTTGTATTGATAAGTGGTGGACTGGTTCGTTTGGGTTATGTTATTTTTAAATATACATTTTCTGCTCATGGATTGCTGAAACCAAACATGTCGTGAAAGCAATATTATTTCTGATATGCTAAGGAAAAAAAAATATCCACTACCTAGAATTATGATGTTATAGAAAACTGAAATAATTTTTCCTTATTTTAATTATAATTTATACTGTGATTTTTTTATTTATTATGATGGTGTGTGAAATTATTTATGTCCAATTACTGTTTGACAGAATTCCAAATTATAATCTTGCTCCATAACGATGCTACTGTCAATGTTATTACACCTATAATTTGTAACAAATTACCCTTTGCTTCGACCTCATTGGTGTTCAAATCAAAATAAATCTGAATATCCGAAGCTCGAAGGCGTGAATTATTATAACTGTTCCGTACGTCTAGTAATGTCATTTTAATACGACAGAGGTTACCTACCGTGACGTCATTATCACCAACCACTTCGGAACCATCATCATCGTTCACTTCATTAACATTTCCTTGTATTTTATTACTGAGAGCTAAGGATAAATTTTCTTTGAGATCAGTTTTCAGAACGGTATAAAAAATTTGTGAAGTGTGAAGAATCGTACTGGTGCTATAAGAAAAAATGATCTATTTGTGCTAAATAATAAAGATGACATTTGCATAGCAGATGAGAATGATTTTGACAATAATAGACTTGCAGTTGCACAAACGCTAGACTTTCTTTATTTTCAAGTCAGTAAGATAGAAATTGCAAAAAAATATACAGATTCCAATGGTAAAATAAATGTAGGTGATCGCAGAAATCGCTCGATTGTTTCTGAATAGGTGACAATAAGTTTTTTGTTTTTATATGTAAACGATGGCGTTCATTTCAAGTAGCTTATGGTGAAACTAGGGTTTTAATGGTTTTTTAAACGATCCCCGATTTCCCTCTGGTGATGTTCCATTCATTTCTGTATTAACACGTGCCGAGTTTTTTTGTACTGATCGGTAAAAGCGAAACTGTCATAATATTTAGGCTAGTTCTATTTTAAGCCAGAATGTTATTTGATGCTTTTTGAATTACTTTGCTATTGATCACTATAGTCGGCTGTATTTTTCAACTAACTAATCACTCCCAACTCATACCTGTATTTTTTTGTCATCATATAAAAAAATATATTAGATTGAAACCATGATATCTTTAACAATACCTGCCATAATATCAAAGGTACACATCAGCTACTGTAAACGCTACAAGCAAAATAAACATACATATACACCTCCATCATTACTCCTCCTTATAATATCCTCTCTACGCACACTTCAATTGTCCAATGATCGTTTCCCATTCCAAGATCAAAGTGTAACTTCGCTTCACAAATAACGCGTACCTGCGCTAGCACAGAACAATGTGCGGAAACTCACGCGTCGGTGCGCAGAAGACTATCGCTATTGGCGATTTACAAAGTATATTTTGATGATCTTTTGTTTTTATGGTCGTTTGCTATTTTTGATGGTTGCTGTTGTCATATAGATAGAGATATGAATATAGAAAATACTGATAGCAAAAAGTAATGAGTTATTTAGGTTAGCAATATTCTTAGGTTTGACACCAACTCTCTTGTCCACTAAATCTAAATACTGATCCAATCAGGTGGAACGGATCAGTATGTAGATTGCAATGATGATATAACATAGTTTTGGTAAAGATATTATCAAGAACTTTGCAAATCTGTATGCTGTTTCTATAACCATCCTACTGTAATCACAAATTTTCTGAATTAGCTCAACTATATTACGTACCATATTTCCTTCCGTGTCAGGAAAAGGAAACAGAAAGAAACAAGGCCTCAGATTAACACAGGGGACGCCCCAGTGTTAATTTTGAGGCTTGTAAATCCTTCTAAACAACTCAAATTGTTACTTCAAAGATTCTACAAATTCACTGAAACACGAACATGGCCATATTTTTCAGTGACACTACAAATCATAAACTATCCCAGGTATTTCAAGCTATATCAATAATGTGTCCAAACGGCTAATATATCTCCCACACTCTACCGGCACTTAAGATTTATAATCCGACTCGTTATTTTAATAAGACATATGTAGGCAAAGATTGAGACATATTAAGGATTAGTTACTGTTTGTTTTGCTGCTTCAATCGGTATTTAGGTAGTGGTTGTTGTTTCTGTGGCTTTACGAACGGTTTTGTGTAATTTATGGTTATGTTGATGAAGAGTTATTTGCATGTCTTCATCTTATATAAATTAGGATAATTATAAATGGTTCATTGGGGTTTTGATACATCTAATTTTAGTTCTATAGCGTAATTGGTCGACGTTTCATCAACTTTATTTTTGGTGTCTCCAAATGAAGATTTAAGTGGGCTCATTACTAATATCCTAATTAATGATGATGGCTAATTTCAATTTAACATGACATGAATTTATTTGAGAACTAGCTGCGCCCCGCGGTTTCACCCGCATAAGTCTCGATCCCGTGGGAATATCGGGATAAAAAGTATCCTATGTCCTTTTCCGGGACTCAAGCTATCTCTATACCAAATTTCATCAAAATTGGTCCAGCCGTTTGAGCGTGAAGAAGTAACAAACATATAAACACACACACACACACGCTCACAAACTTTCGCCTTTATAATATTAGTGTGATAGTGTGATAAATAGACAATACAATCACGAAGTCTGGCACATACTCGTAATCATTATTTAGACACTTTTTACAACAACCACAGGAGCCATATTTGAGCCGTTTGGGATTGAAACACTAGGGCCATGGGGCCCGAGTGCCCACTTAGTATTTCGAGACATCGCCAAGCGGTTGGTAGACTCTTCACGTGACCAGAGGGCTGACCTATTTTTTGGCCAAAGAATCAGCATTGCCATACAACGTGGCAATGCTGCCAGCCTTTTGGGCACGTTTTTTGTTGACAGCGATGCGGACGAATTTTTTGATGCCCTTTGATTATTTTCCCTCCCTTTTTATATACTTGTACATAATATTATTTTAAGATTGTTAGCTTTTTAAATTATGTAAATATTTGAATCTTTAATAAAACCACAGGAAGATATTAAAGATTTGTTAGCAGTCGAGATCACAAGACACAAACAGTGCGATAATAACAAAGTATAATATGCTTCATAGAGCATGCAATTACTCACACATTTGCCGTGTTACAATCTATTCTGATACAACGGGTTATTAATAATATTTTCGTATAAATGTCGATGCATCTGGCTTGATTCCAGGATCTGTTTGAGACAGGCCAAGATGATCGATTGGGATCGTTTAAAATGAACTTTGTTGTTCAGCACCTGGCCAAGTCTATTGAAGGAGTGATGGTGAATCGAGAGGGCGGAGAATGGGACGTACTGATGCAACTTTGTAGTGGCATTCGTCTGACTGCGTTAGACTGAGATGTAGGCTGATTTGTCTGCAATAGTCTCCTTAGCGCGAGCACAAACATACGTCAGACCGATTTATTTTATAAGTAAAATGTCTGCCATTTCATTTTTTTTTTCAGACAAAGTGCATTTATTTACTTATTTAAAATTTTCGCACAAAAAGGTACAAAGGCGGACTTAATGCCTTAAGCATTCTCTACCAGTCAACCAAGGGTGGTGAAGACATTAGATGGCAGGTGCTTTGGTTGAGAGGAACAATGATAAAAAATAAAAAATTCCATTCCATTATTACATAAGAAACATAAAATTTACGAGTATATAATTATCACAATAAAATAATTCTCAGACATTCAAATCAAATAAAATTAAAATAAACACACATGTCATTCAAACCAAATAAAATACATACAAATGTCAATCAAAACAATAAAATTAAATAAAATACATACACATGTCATTCAAATCACATAACATTAGCTTAGCTTTATCAATATCTGTGTCGTGATTATTCTTTAATTACTTATTTTTGTTGTCTTATTAATCTTGTTCGCCGTAGGTAAGTATTTAGATTGCCGTTTGACAACCTTAGTAAGGAGACCAGAGTTTGCATATGTATTCTGCTTCAGCTCAGTCTCTTTAGCTTGTTGGTACTATTATCAACGTCTCCTGCAACAAATCTCTTGGATTCACGAATAAATAACACTTAGCAATTATGTCACTATGTGCTACCGTTTCCAAGATTCCGTCTTCCTCTCAACTAGCAGCATCATTTACACCGAGGACATTATTCTTATGCACTGTTACTTCATATACTAGGAAAACGGCAATAATTCCTTAAGTTTTTGCACCACCTTAAATCATTCGGCGCTATGCACGACCGAGATACGCTCATCCGCATTTAATTAGCCCTTTTAGGGCGGTTGCATGCTTACGATTTGTCGTCAGTAAGAGTCCATGATGGTCAAGTCATATTGGTTAATAAGTAAGTAAATGAATAGCTCATTGTGTTTCGCAAACGCTACTGCTGAGCGTGAAGGTCCTGAGTTCGATTACCAGGTCGTGGAAAGTGTTATTGGGTTTTTCGATCTGGAATTTCTCAGTATCTTAGCGTCTGGATTTTTGATCGGTTGATGCCAATAGGCTCACCTCCTATTACACGGGACTAAATCGTAACTAGCGAATTGAGGCTGTACTATAGGTACACCTCTGGACGAAGAGATTCTATATCATGTTATCTAAATGAATAGCAGGTTTTAAAAGGGTTGTTTTTTCATTCAATTTTGTATTCATAAAACAATATAACTTACTAAATACTTAACTAATATTAAAAATTATCATAATAAACACCCAGTGTTCTTCCTCCTCTCTCCTACTATCTATGCTGTGCCCGACAGGGTCCATAATTGTGACTAATATAATTATTTCTCTACCAACTATATACATTATGGTACGCAATAAAGAATTGAGAATTGGATTGGAGGTTAAGTTAAAAACATAATTACAATCGCTTGAATTACAATATTTGATGATGATGAAAATCTCACGAGTGTTGTTTTTTATCTATATAGAATAACCACAAGCTACTTTTCACAATGAAATGTACTAGACACAACAATTAATTCCGAAGACAAAAGAAGTTATTCCACTATTATGCTCCCAGAAATTGACGCACAAGTTCCATAACAGTCGCAGATGGCCTGTTTATTAGTCGCCAGCTTGTAGCCAGCCTATTCACAGATCACTCTGTCGTATCACGATTAACATGTCCTGGCAACTTGGCGAACATATGTCTACACTCCAAATTATCTTACCTCTTTTGCCTCAAGGTTGATAATTGCTTGGCTTGAGTGTAGAGAAGGTGTGGTGGAATTGTATCTCAATTTACTTGGTTTGTATCAGTAACTGTATGTTTATTGGATCGGAGATAGGTTAAAGACTGTTATTGGGATGTCCAGTTAGGAATGTTGGTTCTAATATGGAAGCTGAGATGCTGCTGGGTTTAACTTGTAATGCAGAAAATTAGAAGGCACTAGATTTCAGGTTAGAACGTGTAGGTATGTGCCTAACTGAATAAGGACTTTCTAAATGTATGTTAAACATAAAGTAGGTAAAGATCGTCACTTACTGGATGCCTGAGGGAGGCAATTGCCGCCGAGGTAGACCAGGGCGAAGGTGGCGTGACGATCTGATGAGGTTTGCAGGGCTAACATGGCCAGAGATCGCACAAGACGGAGGTTTGGAACGAGAAAGGAGAAGTCTTTGCCCAGCAATGGGACACAATATAGGTTAACAATATTTGAGAAATATATTTTTTTTATACGTTCAGAATTTTGGTCTCAAAACTAGCATGGTGGGTACTCCTGGCAGTCTCGGTTTGGGGAGAGAGAAAAAAAATCCACATATAGTTCAAAAGTAAGGAGACTCATTATTGAGGTTAGACTGATTACCAAGTCTTGGGATAACTTAAAATAGATAATTTGTAATCGATAGGTTAGTAAAAATTCTATTATAATAATATCTCGTATTAAAAGTTTTTTCTTTTTCGGACCAGTCAATTACTCAATGTCATTGGATTGGATCCATGCATGTTCACTCCCTTGAAAATCGCCTCTCAATTTCCAAAGCTTAGAAAAGTTCAACAACTGTACAAGTAACAACAATTACTTTACATACATCATCATCAAAATATATTTTCACCGACGCACCACGATTAAAAAGTCGCAAACGTTACGTACATAATTATTGTGCATTAGAAAGTGCGCGTACGCACTCTCACGCACGTATTGTGTGATATCTCGACGAATATCTTACTGGCTTCACACGACTTGTGGCCACTAATTAAACGGATGTACCCGACAATGTAAGGCTTATCGAAATTGGTTCAGTGATTTTGTAGAGAGAATGAAAATACCTAGATAAGTACTATTATAAAAATTACTGTTGTAAATTGTTTCAGTGCGTGTGGTCTTAGTTCGTTCGGGGTGGTGATTTCGGGCATTATCATTTTTGTATGATTTGTGAGACTTGAAGATCTATGGCCACTCTGATTAGGGGCTTCGTAAGAATCCAACGCCAATTAGAAAATTCCTGTTTTGTATAAAAACTTTATTTTCAACTTAATGACAATATCATTTGTGATTTTAAAGACTGAAAATGTTAGATTAACCTTTAAATCATTTACGTCAGTGACACTATATTTCTGAACGTTGCTTTCAAAACTCATTGAACATCATCATGCATTTCAAGAAGTGAATTAGATCTTGTTCTCATTCACACATAATCTATGGATCTTGCCAACTTCGATTAGATAGTGCAGTAACAATTTTCCAGTACACATAGGCTCAGAGCCTCAGAACAATCCGACACCTTAGGCCGCGGTTGCTGATAACATCTCTTCCTGATTAGACACGGCTTACCATTGTTGTGGGTAGGAAGACTCTTGTACTTAGTAGTAGGTACGTGGAGGTACTAATGGATCTCGGTGATGTGGGACTCGGGTAGTAATCACTTTGATAGAAAGTTTCTGGATTTCTTGTAAATTTTGTTTTGGTCAGCATATGTAAGAATAGGTGATGCTGTAAGATTTTTAGCTGTGGGTATGGAGATCTTTAACGAAGAAATTTTATTAGTAAACGATCAGATAATCTGTTAATTCATGCAAGCATTTTTTTGTCATTTATCTTTTGCAGTTAGTAAACTATAATTCCTCAATTTAGGATACACACGAAATTATGTCTATAGTAGAATCTGCACTGTGCAAACTTAGTTTCATGATCAAATTCGTTGAAAGCCTCTCCGTCATCAATAGACTTTTAACCGACGAAAAAACGGAGGAGGTTAACAATTCGACGCGTATATTTTTTTTTATGTATGATCACATTGATCACGCATAACTTTTTAATTAGGTACCTAAAACATTATCGCCAAGCGGTTAGTCGACTCTTTACGTGACCAGAAGGCTGGCCTATTTCTTGGCCAAAGAACTAATTCTTTGGCCAAGAAATAGGCCAGCCCTAACATACAATGCATGCAATGCTAACATTGCCATACAACGTGGCAATGCTGCCAGCCTTTTGGGCACTGTTCCTGTTGACAGCGATGCGGATGAATTCTTTGATGCCCTATGATTATTCTGTTTATTTTTTCATATAATTGTACATATTATTGTAGTTTATATGTTAGCTTATATTATGTAAATATCTATACAAATAAATAAAGTTGTTTCCCTCCTAAAACATCATACAGATAATGGTTGTAAAATGTTTACATTTCTTTTCACTTTTTCATAGTAGTGGTAACCAAGAATCTAGTCACCATCAAGATCTTAGCAGCCGCGCTCCGCTGGCTAGCCAACAAAAAAAACAACAATTTGTTTATTTACTATAGCACTCTTAATAGCTTGCAATTAATCCGCTTCAAGCTATATGTTGGAGATGTTACTGATTATGTTACATTTTGTATCGCTGTCTGCTTTTTTTGCTTTGTTGGTGGAACATATTTCACAAATTGGTTTGGTATTTGGACGAGACTATCTTTGATAGACTCACTGAGTATTACTGACTTGAATTGATCGACAAATAAAGGGTTTCATGGTAAGAGTCTATAGTAAATAAGAATTAATAAAAATGGCACATCTAATATTCATTTGAATGGACCTTAAAGTTTTAACCGTAAAACTAATTTGACCATAAAAAAAAATTAATAAAGAAGAAGTTGAAATCAAACAATTTTCATACACAAAACACAATACGATTCCTTGACATAAAAGTACAAAATCCAATTATAAAAAACATGGAGTCACAGCAATCATGCACAATTAAACGCACGGTTCATGACAAACAGAAGCAACAAACAAATTACATGGATATGTGTTATTAGATAAACCATTGGCTGGAGACAGATCTGTAGATAACGTCTTATAGGTAGTAGCAAGCACGAATGAGGATGTCGTTATGTTATTAAATAGGCTAATAATGGTTAGGAAAAAATGTTTGATTGCTGTTTTCCAAGTAGTAGGGGCAATTTAGGAAATGATTTACATTGATGTTACTTTGGTATGATACTTTTAATCATTAAATTTTCTCATACATGGTGGAAAATTTTCGGCATACTCCGATGCAGTACCTATAAAAATTTTAACCAATTTTAACCAATTTTAATATGTAATTTTCTTTTTTAATTAATCAGTCAGAAAGGTATAAATGGAGTAAAGACTCGTTTCACTTTTTGCTTGTTTTTACAATCTATAATTAGAAATAAAAATGAAATGCTTTTCGTTGGTAAGCTTGTAAACTTGGTCAACTTGAGACGGCTGGAGTGATTTGGCAGATTTTTGTTTTCAAATGTTCGTAATAGTCCAAATTACAGAAAAAAGATAGAAATAAAAATTGGTTTATTTTCACAGAAACATGTTCATATAAAAAGTAAAGTAATTAATTCTAAAAATTAAGAAAAAAAAAACGAAATAGTTAGAATCACGAGCACAAAACAGAGATAGTTGAAAGCTGCACGTCATGACTGTGACAAGAAGGCTTTCACTCAGCATGATGCCGAGACAGCGCTGATTTTCAGTTAGGTTAAATTAGGTTTTTATGAAAAGAAAAATTAAAAATGCTTCCAAAAAAAAACTGAACGTATGTACTTTTTCTGTGGGATCT
This sequence comes from Amphipoea oculea, assembly GCA_945859645.1. Lineage (NCBI taxonomy): Eukaryota > Metazoa > Arthropoda > Insecta > Lepidoptera > Noctuidae > Amphipoea > Amphipoea oculea. The sequence goes on from OX243884.1 coordinate 1,578,172, forward strand.
CTATAAGAACTATTGAATTTTGGATAGGACAACGTCGGTTGGGTCAGATTGTTTTTAAATTTAGATAAAGAAGAGGTTGGACGATTCTCAGTCAGTCAAAATGACGCAGTAAGAGTAAATGACATCAGTTGCTAGATCGTTATAAAATGTACCTATAGCACAAGATTGGGAAGCAATGATTAAAAGGGATATTAAAAAGCTCAGAGGCACCAATCCATATCTTTTCTTCAATATTTTCGTTGTACCCCATTAAACCCGTCACCTCGCGGTGGAAACAATGGTGTTAAATTAAGCACGACCAGGCATGGGTCATTAGGTCTCAAACAAGCAGGTGGGGGGTTGATTGATTCAATACATGTCATTTAGGTGCGCAACCAACCGTGTGATTGACGTGTTAGGAGACAGGAGACAATGGGAAGCACGGGTTTTTGGTGTGAATTTATGTATTTTGATGGGATAACGGTGACAAAGTGTTTTTTTTTTCAATCTCTGTACCTACAACTTGCTATGCAAGAAGTATGAGTGATGATGGTGCATGGCTAGGTCTTCAGTAAAAGCAACAGTTGTGGGTGTAATAGGCAGGACTATTTTACAGTTAAAAGTTTTCTTTATCAATACAAATGAATTTTGACCTTCCCGGAAAGCCCATTGTGTACTTTTTTCTACTTTAAGTATTTCTACATAGATCCTAATAAAGTAATGAATGCTCAGTTTGAGAATATAGACCCAAAGCAAGCATGAATATTAATATTAATGCTACTTCGAAACTGTAGGATGAAAACAAGGAAAAGTATATACAAGAAGATATTAAATCAAATAAAATTGACACCAAGCTAACCCATTAAAAATACCGACATCCAAACCCCATTAGCAAGAAGCACCATCTTACCATCAACATATTTCCGAGATGGCATCGCACAAAAGGACAGACAGGAAGGAAGAAAGACATTTCATTGGCGTCGCGACAATCGCCATTATATCATCACGCTTGTGCCAAAGTGGGTAGCCAGGCGTGACGCCCCCTCTCAACGTATCGAATTGTGTGTTTTTAGCTGTTGAGTCCTTGGCGTGTATAGTTTTGATTTTAAAAGTTTGTTTTTCATGAATATCTTTTTTCTTGGCACATCTTCCGTGAAGTAAAGATTTAAGATATTATCTTCAGCTACATGGGCAATTTATTAGACAACTTTGTAGGTTATTATATTAGATTGTTAAAATTTTCTCCATTGCTTGCAAATATCGAACTACTATGAATTTGATCTCAATTTTGTCAGGCAGAACTTTTTCGGTTTGTGATTTCTGTGGCAACTTATATACCCAATATAAAACTTACCTTAATATTGGAAGTCCTTTCGGTACACATTTTTAATGTTAATTCAGTAATGCAGCAGTTAACAAATTGGCCCATAGTTTTGGTCATGTTGATGATGACGACGATGATCAACCAAGCTCCTTCATTCTTAAACCACCTTAAACAAAGCCTGCCATTGATTTTGGAGTACCACACAGAGTCCCTGACCTTAAGGTTGGTAGTGATTGATCAGTGTGAAGCCTGTCGTCCGGTGCCTCGTTACCGGGCTCAACCAACCGGCAACGTTCACATACTTACCGAGGGAAACCATGATTGGTCCAAATTGTTGGTATATTGAACTATGCAGGTATCGGGAGCGAGTTGTAGTATGTTATGCAGTCAGTTTGAAATGTGTGTTTTGAAATGCATTTATCTGGTTGTGTTTATACTGAAACGCATTTATTTCAAGTAAATCCATAAGCTGAACCGTTCTACCTAAAGATATTGTGCTTATGGATTACTGAACCATCCTTCGGTATCTTGGACTGGTCCTATGATCAGCAACATTGTTTTGCTTTATGCAACGATCGATCAAATCTACATGAGCGAAGCATATGTGATACGGATTTACACTGTGATTACATACAATAACATGAGTAAAGCAATCATATATGCATGGCTGATAACTTGATAAGTGATAAAGTAGCAGCATTATGAGTTTCGCAATATTCCAACAATTGACTTTCAAAACTGTTTCAATAAACATTTGATTATCTTCAACAAGTTTCTTCACTGGTTCAAGTTTCTCCTTCATTGCCAAATCGCATCCAGTTTAATATTAGCATACTGTAATGACAAACATGTCTGATATCATCAGGCTCTATGCCCAAGATACACGAGGCTAGTCAAGCCTCCTGGTTTGACTAGCTTCATGCCTCTCTCGTGTGTTAGTTAGCTAGTAAGCTAGTAACTCTACCTTCGTGTATACAGAACTTGCTTCATTTCTAGGCTAGAAAGCGAGTAGTCTCAAGCTAGGATGGTTTACAGGTCCAGTTGAAAACCAGCGTCAGGCACTAGTTGTCTGGCATTATTGCTGAACTGGGCCTTTTTGGCGCAGCCGTGAGGCACACTTTCCTGCTAATTACTTACATCGGACTTTACGCTTTTTATTTGATCTTTATTTTTTTTTTTTTTTTATCTGATGTATCTGGTGTATTGTGTGTCTTTTAGTCTATGCTAAATAAATGTGTTTTCTTTCTTTCTTCTTTCTTTGTTTAATAAGATGGGGTTCAATTTTTTAGCTAGTAGCACACCCCCACCACTGATTTTACTATCATGGCTAATGTGCTAGCTTCATGTAGGTGGCGCAGCTAGTATTCGATTGGCTAGCATGCAGTGACGACATATTTGCTTTTTCTGACCGCAACCACTGGCATAAAATTGTCTGGCATCATGTCAACATCAAGCAGTGGCGGCTCATTGGTAACGACTTTGACTTACGAGTCCATAGGTTCGAACCATGTCAGGCGGTTTACTTTGTGTAATTTAATTTATCTGCTCTCAAAACAGTGAAGGAAAATCCAAATATAACCAAAAATAATAAAAGTATCCAAAAATAACCAAAAATTAAAAGATTTGTGACATATACCAACCCGCAACTGGCCCGCGTGGTGGTTTACGGCACACCCCCTCTCATGTTTCGGCTGTGTCCCAGCAGTGGGAACATTATAGGCTGATTATGGTATGTAAACAGCACTAGCATATGCCAAGCCAGGACAGCAAGCCAGGATAGTATACAGAGTATCTAGCTTGCTTGGTCTAGCTTTGAAAAACTAGTCTCGTGTATCTCGGGCATTAATACGTGTATTGTGACAAAATTGTGCAACACTCCATTTATCGACATTCGTTCGCACCGCGGAACAATCGACTCGTGTCCATGCGAACTTCCCGTCACTATTTGCATATTTGTAACTATCGCGTAGAACACTCTTTGCCTTTATTTTTATTATCACCATTCCATTTTGAAGCTTAGCAGTTGAAATTAAGGTTCGATTTTCGGTGGTCACTTTTTCGCGAATGCAAAATTATTTTTGTATTTTTTGTTTCAACAATTTTATATTTTGCTGTTCTGAAATTTTTATTTCAATGAAATTGGAGCGTATGTTGTATGGCTTAAGATCTAAAGTCTGCAAATAACGATTTTGGTAGTTGTAAATATAAGTTTGTCCGTGACAAAATAGGGCTTTACTATTAGATCGGTATTTTAGTCATTTCGATTATTTCTATTAGCATGTTAGTATTATTGGGTGTTAAATAGAATTGTTCCTTTTAGTCATTCTTATCAGCAAGAATATCAGTTTCGCATATGGCCGACTGTGATAAAAGTCGTCCATATTTTGTATTCAAAGTTGTTTCCTGATTAACGATGACTTTATTTGGATAAACGTCCTTTTGGGTAATGACATCAATCTTCAAGTTCTTCCGTAATATGTCAACAGTATATTAAACTGAATGGATGTTGCAAATCTTCGGAGTTCTGCAATAAGTTGCATAATTATATTTCGAGCGAGCAGTTTAGACAGCAGATAATTATTATAATGAGGAGATTCGCGAATCGAAGGCTGCTTCAGTATGTACAGTCACCAAAAGAGATAAGTAACCAGGGTCGTCAGATATAGTTGCAATTTAGTAAGAAACCCATGGATATTTTCGAATGAAATTTAATTTGATATATGAACTGTTTGTTTTCTATTAATTAAATTAAATTTTATTCTAAAACATCCATTGGTTTCTTACTAAACTTCAACTATACCGACGACCCTAGTTACTTATATCCTTTTTTTTAAATCAAAGGTAGAAGAAAGCAGAATTTATAGTAATACAAAAATGATTTAAATTCTGCTTGTTTCTACTTTTGATTGATTGATCTACATATAGGTGCCATTTTTAGAAAACCTACTATAATATACATAGTTGATTAATCGATAGGTCATCTTTACGTCACCTACTTAAGCCTATAAGTATACAAAACTTTTTAATAGCAACTGTTGGTATGAAAGGACCAATATGATTTATAATTGCAAACATTCGTATCATAGGACCAACACAGTATTAAGAAAATTTATACAGTTCTACTGCTATTTTAACCTCAATTTCAAGTAAATCATCAAAACTATTAGCATACCTACCCAAATATGGCTTCTAGCGATTGACAGCAACCTGTCCAGGTGTCTCGCACGTCAGGTACTTGGAAAAGAAACTTTGACCGTGAGAACTTAAAACACGTCCGAATATGAATTTTAACGACTTCAAAAGAGGTGCTAAATGTTGACACTTAATATACCACAGATATTCATGACACAACACTTATGCTGTCAAAAAAACGAAATTAACAAACCTGAACTTTATAACTCAGAAGTTAAGGTTCGGTTTGGAGAAGAAGAATGTTTTGTAGACGCAAATAACATTTGGTTATTGCAAGTTATTTTTTAAACACATGAGATTTTAAAACAAAGATACGGCTGAAGTTCAAGGGAAATACTAGATGTTATCAATAAATTATTCCGATGTGGTACGGTGAGTCAGAGTGTGAAATATTATTGGGTATGACGGTAGACTATATGGCTGCAGGCCGCAAGATGTAAGGCAACCTGTCCTTGTTTGGATAACTGCAAGTTCGAGTGTGGATTGCAAGATTGTAAGAGTGATTGATATTAATTGGTGTTTTTCCAAAGAAGCTGGCCTATATTATAACTTAAATATTTATGTTATTGGCCGTTGGTCCGGGCTGTCATTCGTGGATCTTTGACAGCCGTTATGGGTCGTCAGAAGCTGGAAAATCTGACAACCAGTCTTACCAAGGGGTATCGTATTACCCAGTAACTGGGTTGTGGAGGTCAGATAGGCAGTCGCTCCATGTAAAATACTGGTACTCAGTTGCATCCGGTTATACTGGAAGCCGACCCCAACATAGTTGGGAAAAGACTAGGTAGATGATGATTGGCCTAAGGGTTCATATCTGAACATAACCTCACCGACAACAATGTTTGCCGAGCATATTAATAGGTAATCACTGAAGATAGATGAATTGGAATCTTTGAAACTCGATATATCAGAAAATGTTCACTTTCTTAAAATCAAACTAGCTTCTGCCCGCGTGAAATACACCCTCCCCCATTCACCCTCTTAGGGGTGGAATTTCGAAAATTCCTTTCTTAGTGGATACCTACTCTTCACAAAGAACACACCCTCCAAATTTCATGTCTCTTGGACCAGCGGCTGCGGTTTAGGCTGTGCGTTGACATATCACTTAGGACTTTGTATTTTATATAATATATAGATAGGTAATCTCAGGGCACTAGCTTATGATAATGAAATCAAAGAAAGTTTGCTTATAAACTTGCTTTTTCATTATCTCTTTTAGAAACTGATGCTCTGGTGCTTCTATAAAACAAAAAAATAAAGCTAGACATAATAAATAGAATAATATAATTAGTGTTAAAATATTTACATAAGATAACACCACGCCTGTAATCTCTGAAGGGTTAGGCAGAAGTGTACCTTAATACACCCACATTTCGACAGTTATTTCAAAGTCCCATGTACAGTCAACAAAAGACATAAGTATGCAGGATCGTCGGATATAGTTGAAATTTAGTAAGAAACCGATGGGTGTTCTCAAATCAAATTTAATTTTATTAATAGAAAACAAACAGCTCATTTATCAAATTATATTTCAGTCGACAAAATACATAGGTTTCTTACTAAACTTCAACTATATCCGACGATCATGCATACTTATCTCTTTTGATGACTGTACATAATAGGGGGCGAGCCTATTGCCATCTATCAGGCATAAATCTACATAGCTAGTATAGCATCGACCTAACTTGCAGAGTAAGCAAACTGAAGTGGCAGTGGGCTGGCCATGTTTGTCGAAGGATCAATGGCCGGTGGAGCAGACGAGTCCTTGAGTGGAGGCCGCGTATCAGCAAGCGTAGTGTGGGACGCCCCCCAGCCAGATGGACGGAAGGTGGCTGGGATGGACTGGATGCGGAAGGCGGAGGACAGGGTGTTGTAGCGCAGCCTGGGAGAGGCCTATGTCCAGCAGTGGACTGCAATAGGCTGAGTTGATTGATTGGGCACAAATCCAAACTCCAGGCTGCTACCGAGGAATTCCAGTTGAAAAAATCCAATAAAACATTAAAATATTAAACTGTGGCGGAACATAAAGCAATAAAAAAGATCGTGTCCTGAAAATAAAAATGCCTGAAGATTAAGCCAAGCTCTTGAAGAGTGGCGGTCATTATGTAAGGGAACACGCAGCGGCGCAAATTGCGCTAATTCACTCATAGTGCGGCTCAATTTGCACGTATCACCTTTATTTTTGAGTTGGACACGAACAAGAAGTTGCATGTATGATCCTTTGAAATTATGTACTGTGTCACTTTCTTTAAAATATTTGAACATGTTTACCTATCATTATCCCTCCACGACACAGGGAATTTTAGTGTGGAGGTTAGTGCTATTTAAATATTGTTATGGTTTTCCTGAACAATAAAGTTTTTTTTTTATTACCAAATATTTTTGGGTTGAATTAATTTAAGTTTTGTAAAAAATATCGTCGTCACATAATTCAGTACTTTTACGTCTTGTTGTTTGTGCACTAATCTAATCAGTATTTATTTCATTGCTTGTTTTGCTTTGCTTTTTCTGAATCATAAGACTTGACCAACGGCAGAGAAAAGCACCTTGACCACATAGAATGTCTGAAATCTCTAGTAAACAAGCGTTCTAATCAATATTTCTTGCCGCTGTTACAGTTATAGATAAAAAAATACTATGACCAACCCTCACTAGGCTCGTATAGTGCATAACGACCCTCTCCACTTCACAGTTGGAAACATTATAGACTGATTATTTGATGACATCAGATGTAACATCTATCTCTTGTCCAGCTTCACCTGTCTCGGCCACTTCTTAAGAGTTGTGGTTTCAGTGACGAGCCGTGGGAACGGCGGCTGTGGATACGAATCTTAGATTAAAATTAGCGTTTGGCATACATATGTACTAACCTGGATGAATGTGTATTTTTCTGGAGAAATCAAGTTCGGCTATTCCACCTGAATACATAATACATTAGTAACAGGAAAATTTTGTATCGCTATATTTTGTTGGCAGTATATTTAAAGTTGAAGTTACCTGGAAAAGAACCGGAGTCGCCAACATAGCTTACAGAGCAAGCAAGCTGAAGGGTTTGTGGGCTGATAATGTTTGTCGAAGGACCAATGGCCGGTGGAGCAGACGAATCCTGAAGTGAAGACCACGTATCGGCAAGCATATTGTGAGACGCCCCCCAGCTAGATAGACCGACGACCTCAAAACTCAAAAAGGTGGCTGGGACGGACTGGATGCGGAAGACGGCGAGCAGTGTTTTATGGTGTAGTATTGGAAAGGCATATGTCCAGCAGTGGACTGCGGTAAACTGAGTTGATTGATTGATACTTAAAGTGCTGCTGGCTATATCTGAAAAAGAATAGGTCTTTGCTTACCACTTGCAATGATAGATTTATTGATCACGAAACTGGGGGCTAGACAAGTTGCAAGCTCTTCCAAAGTGTTTCAAATTTCTTTAACGACTTTCAACACGATTGATATATATATATACATTTCGGTGGCTTACGTCAATCCAATACATTCTTGATTTTTCCCATCGTCATCGTTACCGCTGATAGAATTTGACTTTATCGAAACCCTCAGGTCCTTTTTCATATTCACGTATATTTGAAAACTGTTGCAGTAACGTAAGATGTAGACGTATGTACTCTCTAGCGGAGATGACCATTGCACAAGATCACAAGACCTCATTATTCATCATCAATCTACATCTATGTACGAGTATATAGTCCAGTACTTTGTATGCCACATGTATTAATATGATGACTAACATACCAGTCTTAAAGATCTTAATGTAAATTGGAATCATTGAAAGCGGAACTGGCGACTTTAAGCTGTTGTGTCTAGGTTCTTCTGACTCATGTTTTAAACAAATTTGTCATCACTTACTCCAAATCTCTCATAACCTTTAAATGAATTGCATTAAGGTTGAGAATTGTTAACGTTGTGTGCATATAAGACGTTGTGGGGTAATTTTCAAGAGTTCCTTCATAAAAATTTGGGGTGACTCAGTCAGATTTTGTCTGGCAGGTCAATCGGGTACAAGGACGTATTTTATTAGTTTAAATATTTTTCTGACACCTGCTCAGCAGAAAGAAGAGCAAGACATCGAAATTGATGACAAAGAATTCAAGCAAGTATATGTGATTACTAGATGGATTTTAATTAGTGCTCAGGACCAGATCATCATATATATGGAACAAGTTCGGGTAGATCTTGAGTTAATCAATGTCGAATCCTCGGGATGTTGACGTCTATACATAATGAAATCCTCTGGGAGCTGAAATAGAATATCATTATATCAATATCATTATCGAGCTGTCATGAAATCAAAGTTAAAATTATGCAACAACTCTAGGAAGAAAAATCAAAATAGATATTTTCTTTCATACGTTCAATACACGACCACAATTTCTACATTATTTGTGTCTTCATGAAAACGTGAACTCGATGCCAGTCAATTTGCAACTCTATTCTTTGGGCAATAAGAAAGAAGTATAATTAATGGTGTGTCAAACAATATCTTTGTCAAAGCATAATGGGTGGTGGAATTATGTCAAACGTCAAATTAGATGTCTGCCTTCCTGTCGTTTGCGTTTTGTGTTACAATAGAAACGCTATTAAACGACAACGGGTGGCTGTCACACCGAACTGTATCATATCACCGATCACTAATGACGAAAATGCAAAAACATTAGAAGAAAAGAAATTAGCTGCTCCAGTCAGGAATACTAGAAGAGACTATAAAGAATTTATCGAGGTACAATCAACAAAAGAGATAAGTATGCAGGACCTTCGGATATAGTTGAAGTTTAGTAAGAAACAGATGGATGTTGTGGACTGAAATTTAATTTGATAAATGAGCTGTTTGTTTTCTATTAATAGTATAGTGGCGGTGCTTGGGGGACGCCTATGTCCAGCAGTGGACGTCTTTCGGCGGAAACTATGATGATGATGATGAATATACCATAAACAACCTAAATTTTCGGTTCACTTTGGTGTAACCACCCGCCATATTTACTGGAAGGTTTTTATACGACAAAGGCGCCTTATTGAATTCTATTGAGAAAAATACGTGACAGTGAAATGATTACAGAAATGTCAGTAGTACCGATATTATTGCTGTCACCCCTTACATTACGAAGCTTGATGATATGAATGGCATTACGAATGGCAGAGAAAGTGGTCAACTTTGGAATCAAGTGGATTGACTGTTGAATGGCTTATTATGTGGGAACCTGACGAATTTTTTGGTTTTAAATTTTTGATAATTTCTGACCTGATTTCGTAAGCAATATAACCATCGTGACTTTTATCATTATTAATAGAAGTGACGATGGTATATTAGAGGTTGATAAAGTTAATTTTTTCAGTGCAGGCTAGTAAACCTACTTATTACATATTACTTATTTATTTAATCACTTACAACTATCATTACAGGTACAAGTACAACCCAATGCAATAGTGAAGCAAAAACTAATTCATCCTCATCATCTGCCTAGCCTTTTCCCAACAGTGTTGGGGTCGGCTTCCAGTCTAACCGGATGCAGCGGAATACCAGTATTTTACATGGAGCGACTGCCTATCCTGTGTCCCAGCAGTGGGAACATTATAGGCTGATTATGTATGTATGTATGACTGCCTATCTGACCTCCATAACCCAGTTACTGGGTAATACGATACCCCTTGGTTAGAGTGGTTGTCAGACTTTCAGGCTTCTACCCGTAACAACTGTCAAAAATCCACGAATGACAGCTGGAACCAACGGCTTAACGTGCTTTCCAAGACACGGAGGGGTCTCGGTATTTAAAGACGGTCACCCATCCACAGACCAACCGTGGCAAGCGTAGTTTCACCTGATCGATCGACCTGTGCGACTGTTATTATTTAGCCACGGGCCCCTCCAGAATTTGATAATACTATAAATATAAGTAGGTACTCCACTACTTCTGCTTAGTCATAAAATATACTGTAGGTAACGCCATAATTACCATATAATAATCCATATGCAATGATAACATATATGCTACTTTTATTAAAATTCCTATCAATCCGTGACTTCAAGACCTCAAGGACTCTAACAGTAATTATAATGATAAACAAACTCAGTATTACCATAAAACGTATTCTTGGGACGTGTATGAACAAGTATCGAATTTGTATTGTATTGTAAAATGAATACAAATGATGGTGGAGTAGGAATTTTAAACATGCTGTGGTCTCGGTCGAGCGATTCACATGTGCTCTGCTAAGGGCTGGCGACTGACAAATGGACAATGTGGCTGGACGATTGGAAATCGAATTTAATCCATGTATTAATAAAGTAATGAAGAACACATTAGATACACAGGCAGTTGATTTTGATGTTAATTTGACGACAATCCGTGTACTTAAGCAACTTTGATTACACATTAAAAACACTAAAATAAAGTATTACAAAAAGAAAGAAACTAACAGTGTAGGAATAACTTTCATAAGAAAAGTCTACTTCATGTTAATAACCCACCAAATTCCAACCAACCTGACAACAATAACAATAAAATCATCTATAACAAACGCCAGGTCTAAAACTATTCCAACTGAATGAGACAGTGATCAGAATGGGCCGCATTCTGAATCACACGACTCATTTTATGCACATATGCAAATAGCCGAAAATCAGTCGGCTACATCCATAGCCTGTTCTCCATGACAATGCACATCGGTCCTGTCAATCAGATAGACAATTATCGGCCACCGGCGGACCGTGGCTAACCACCACCTGACTACTGAATTTGTACGACTTAGAATAACATGATTTGGTTGACTTGCTACTAATATTGATGGAGAGATTTTTTGGTGTTTGGAATACAGGAAGATTTTTTTAACACCATCAAAATTTTTACAGGATTGTTCTACCCATGAATATGAACAACTTTCACTATGGGACCAACTCTGAAATCACGAAAACAACATCAGCTGTTTCATAAAAACGTTCAATACCTACCTACTTGACCAAAATGTGTGAAACAGCTGATTTTTTTTCGTGATTTCAGAGTTGGTCCCATAGTGAAAGTTGTTCATATTCATGGGTAGAACATCCTGTAAAAATTTGGATGGTGATAAAAAAATCTTCCTGTATAGGTATTGTAAAATTTGGTAGTTGCGCGAGTAAAATATTATTGATTGTTTCACAGGTGTTAGAGGGTTTCAGACTAAACAAAGAGAAGGTTTTTTTTGTATTTGATCTACACTGTTCCACTTCTGGGCAAATGCCTCCCCAAATCTTCTAGAGCCACCTCGATCCAACCCTTGCGCTATGCGTCATATAGTCGAATATAGACGTCGTAGCTCAGAAATATAAGAATTTATCTGCCAAAAAATCCTATTGAAGGTTTCTCACCAGGATTATAGTTGTTTAAGCTCAATAATTCAGTATTTTGCTTACTGTCTATGTATTAATAATTGTCCTGTTCATTGCCATCTACTAATTTTTTTAAAATGGGACTGTAAAATTAACGTCAAGTTAATAGGCAAACTTCGTTACTAACACTATTTATATCTCTATCTCTGCTTTATATTTGATCATCAATAGACTATGTTCCTGAAAGTGTTTTCCTTCAAAAACCACTCTCCAACATTTATTCAAAACATCATCGAACAAACAGACATATCTGCATACCCAACGTACTCCACGCCTGCTGGTCACAGTTCACAGCGTCCATTCATACCTGATGACTGGTTGGCGACGAATTGATTGATGTTCTCGTGTTTATTGAAATGTGTCGTATCCTCTATATCTATTGTGTGCGTTGTGGTTTCTGTTCGAGTAGGTCAGTTGAATTGATTGTGTGTGGAGCTATGTTATGCATTAGTGTAGTTGTTTTTTTCTTTTGTTGGAATTTTCCTTTCAAATTAAAACACAAGGAAGGGCGATTTGGTCTGTGCTCATTCTTAGCTAGCTGCCTAAGTTTTTCTCAGCTATATTTATAATATTATTAATTTATTTTTGTTGGACTTTACTGTTGTAAGGTTCCTTAACGTTCTCTAGTATTCAAATAAAGTACACCATCATCGAAACCTTGTGCAAAATTGTGCTGTTCGGTAGTCAATGGAGTAGGTTTTTACAATGCAGGAAGATAATTATCGACTACTAGTATTTCCCCGCGGCTTGGCCCGCGTGGATGTCGTAAATTATCCTACGGGAACATACTACCGGGATAAAGAGTATCATATGTCCTAACCTAAGTCATGGTCTTTCCATGTGCCAAATTTCATCCAAATTCGTTCAGCTGTTTTACAGTTGTTCAGCATGTACCATCACTTTTTGTTCCAGCAGTGTTAATCCAACCTTTATGATTGCTTTTGACTGACCGAAAGCAAGCCTTTTTCCTGTGTATCGCAGATTTGCATGTAGTAAAAATACAGGTAATAGTAACATTACATATGCTTCACTTAAATTATTTCGCAAAATACATAACAATTGGTAAGTTTTGAGCAGTGACAGTGCAATCCATTGTCAAAGAGAACGCACAATAAAATTGAACAACTTGCGACATATCACAACACGTCACGAAGGGGCTATTGTCTGACTAGCTCGTTGGTTGAGCAATTTTTTTGATTTGATTTGTTTTGGGCAAGGCTTTTGGCATTGGTTTGTAGATTAAGTCTATATGCTTAACCTCGGATCCGTTTGAAGTAGGCGTATTTGTGAAGTGGTGCTTGTTACTGCTACAATAGCAATAGTAATGCACGGCGTACGCGCATGCTTTTGAGTGAATTAATTTTACTGGTGTTTTTTTAATATTATTTAAAGACAGGCCAATGTGACATGCCCAGAATGAAATGAAAGCACAAGCTGGATTCCTTTTAATAGAATTGCCTCAAAATCACAATAGACCAGGAAGAGTAAAAAGAGGGAGACAAGACAGTAAAAACTTAAGGAAATTTAGAAGCTAATAGTGTCTAGGCTAGAGACCTAAACTTGAAAAGGTTGGGAAGGAAAATCACAGTAGATTAGGAATACTGAAAAGGGAAGGAAGGTAGTAAAATTCTAAGGAAATTAAGACACCGATTGTATCGAGACAAAACCTTGAAAAGGCAAGGATAAAAGTCAACGACTTTCACCCACAAAACTTCTAGGAACCTCCAAAATCAACCAGGAACAAAAAACGTTGATCCCAAAAAATCGACGATACTTATAGCTAGTAAGATGGCCCCGATGCACGTCGATACGCAGCAGTTTAGATCGAAATCTACCCTCGGTATAAATTTAGACCTGATGTTAGCGGTGCGTGAACGGACGTAATTGCGAGCGTGATCGTACGTTGTTGGTGGCGCCATCTCTTGGTGAAGTTTGGGAAGTTCTTATTGATTTATTGGTGGATTGTAATTTTTTTGTAAGCCTGACGTTATCAGGAAATGAATGGCAAGGAGGTTGTAATTTTATATAATTAGTCACACTCTGTAAGTTCTGACTTTTTTTAAAGATGAGTTCGGCTTAATTACAGTTCCTCCATAGCACGAATCGGTAAGTGACAATGATGATATTAGAAGTAAACGATATTATAACCTTTAAGTCGTTCTAATTATGGTTTTAGTGTTTTGACCAAATAATTGATGGGTTCACCTAAAACTACAAGGAGCAGCTTAATAGAGACGAAGCTTTTCCGTAGCAGTGGGAAATATGGACGTTATTTGTAAGCCTAGTTTCCAGAAAGAAATAGGGAGAAATATATTGATTCGCATATGTCTATTCTACATTACCATACGTCTAGTTCACACCTACAGGATGTCAACTCAAACTTTTATTTTCTACAATCCAAAATTCTTCCACTTTATCCCCTCTCATTTCAAATTCCATCTTACCACCTGCACCCAGAGTTTAAATTCCATCAAACCACAATGATAGTTGCACAAACTTGGATGCAATGTTTAATATAATTTTTATTAAAGTGCGAGTTCAGAGGAGCGGAGCTATCTGTGCTCTAATCGTCGCCTGTAATGATTACGGTTCGCCGTAATTATTTCGAGCTGGCTGTCTTTGTAATGATTTAGAAAATATGGATGTGCATGGGGTGGGTGTAGTTTGGAGAGAGATATGAGCGTGGTTTGGGTATGATTTTTGATCAGTGGTCGCTTTAGAACTTCGCCTGATCCTGCAAATCACACACACACACCTTATTTGGTCGCAGTAGACCAAATAATGCAGTAGATCAAGACCGCTTTCACTGGATGAGTACAATTACGGAAGTATTATATAGTGAATTTTTGAAGTTAGGTGGTGGGTAGAAATATTTCTTTCTGGTGTTATTCACAAGAATAAACTGGACTAAAGAACTGATTTGAAGATGGCTATTACTTTGATTCCCATACCAGTCGATTAATCGCGTGGTGGATTTCTCTTGCAGGGAGGATGCATGGGTCCAAGCAGTGGGAACGGTATTGGCTAAATATTATGTGTTTTTATTATAATTTATGTAGGAACGGAATGTTATGACAGATGACTGGAATGAAACGTAAAGATGAATGACAGATGTGAAGCATGTTGAATGAAAGAGATGAAAGTATGAAATAGTCTAGGAGTGAAGGGGAACGCAAGTGAATGTTAAAAAAAGTGAAAGGAGAGAGACTGGAATACGGAAGAAAAAGACGAAGGACTGTAACTACATAGAAAGACGTTAGAAAAATAAAAATTCAAGTTTATTATAGAAATCAGTGCTTTTATTTGGCCTATATCAAACTAATCCCACATTTATGACATCCCAAAACCCCGCCACTTCCAGCACACCAACACGCACTACTATTTCATTACGGTAATCGTAATTTTTACGTAATGGCAGCCAACTCGTGATAGTATCGCTGTGATTGCAAACTACTTGTTGATTACTAAATGCTGCGGCTTGCCTTACCCACGCTCTCAGCTATTGACGCTTGAAAATGTGATCGTGTTTCTTAAGATTGTGAGGGACTAAATTGAGCAGTTTTATCTCTAAATATAGCTAAGCAAGTTTAATAATTATTTCCATCTGTTAGTGAACCGATTGCCGAAAAGAGTGGATCTTTCATTGTTGGTGTCATCATTTACTCGCAAGAAAACAGCTTCACTACTGAGGAGAATGAGAGACAGTCGCAACAGCATTCTGAGAACTGTAGTGGAGAAGTTCAGCTCTCCAATTGTAAAGCAGTTTGCGTGGAGGGTGATTGGTGCTAACACTAGGTAAGTTATGTATACTGACATAGTATTATGTTACCAGCAATGCTTGAGATTTTTAAATATTAATTAGTATTTTTATGTCGCCATGCATGGTGATTATACGGACAAGTATGCAGTTGTTATCAAGGCACCATAAATCATTAAATCATGGGGCATTCATCGTAATAATAATCAAAAAGTTATCAGGGGTTACACCAACCAAAGCAACCGCCACTTATTTTTCTATCTCAGTTTATAAAATATATGCTCTTTGCATTTTCTTCTCCATTAGTTATTATTTCTTTTTAGAAACTTTTAGGCACTACAAAAGTACAAATTCCTACTCACGCCTTAATTCAGCTCACTGTTACAACCATAATAACAACTAATACTATAGTTATCAACTAAGCAAATACAGGAGGTGTCTTAAACGAGAGTTTAATTGACTATCTCAGCCTAGCGATCATAATCTTTCGTGTAATTGGTCTAATAATAGCTGTTATAAGGTTATGGAACTGTTTCACACTATATGGCGTTGTATGTACCCATTTGGAGGATAGGAGTATATGTAGACATACTTATATATAAGTACATGTCTGCGAATTCTTTGATAAAGCTTAGATGATTAAGTTAGTTGCTAATTCGGAGCTTGATACAGAATAATTTATTTGAGTGCTTGAATTTCATGCCAATGTAGAAATGCAACCGCGTCCGAGTGATTCAGTTATTTACTGTTTGATTTTACGAGATTATGGCATATAGTCTTTCAAGCAACATAAGTAATTTCAACATCATTAACAAGCGTAGAATTTGCTTAAATTGTCTAGTTGGTATTAAATCAATGATTTTAGGATATTGATGTGACGAATCATAACGTCCATTCAGTAAATGCCTAATATCGTTAGTGACTTTACAAAGTCTCTGTTACTGCAAAGTTATGTTTCCAGCTTTTCTCTAGCTATTCTTCTAATAGCTCTAGTATAGACTAGCGGATTTTACTATTCATGTCTTTAACACTATTCTCAGTACTTCCTCAGGGCACTATCCTAGGCCCCATATCGGCTACACACCTGAACTTCCCAGAAACCGGACAGATGCTTAAAACTACCATTTTTATGAATAGAAAAAATAAAAATAAAACACAGCCATTAACTACTAGCTACCAGTGTGAAGCGTTTAACCGAACGGTTACAATTTTACAGTAACCGCTATAAGGCAATAAGACATGCGTATCGTACGGTCGTATGCTTCTATCTGGTTTCGGCATCTTGAAAGTACTGCACGCGCGGACGTGTTGAACTTGTGGGTAGACGGGGACAGAGGTGGTTTAGAGGATTTTGGGTAATATTCATTTGTAGAAGATTTTATGTTACGACTGCTGAGTGGTCTTTGTTAATAAACTATTACCTATCATTTCTCTTCGTATCTGTCAAGGTTAACAAAGGTCTCGGAGACACTATTTTGGATATCATCATTGTTGCAAAACATGATTGATCTAATAAATGGCATAGTTCAGACATTTCAAAAGTTTGAAGATTCACTTTTCATTTCACTAAAATATTGCTTTAAATTATCTTAGCTGAAGTACTAGAAATAAAACAAAATACTTTACCTCTTACTTTATATTTAATTTTTTACAAAAGCAATCATTTTATATTTCATTTACCTATAATTATAGGTACTGAAATAGAGAGACATTTAATTGATTTAAAAGCAAAAAAAAGACAAAGCCACAAAACCCGTTGATGCATCCAAAACACATCTGTACCTACCAGTACAAACAGCGACACATCACAACTCAAGTATTCCAAGAAACGGCAATAATTCTGAACAAAATCCTCCACTCTTGTATTAAATATGAATATCACACTGATTTATGTTTTAAAGCCGGTACACATTAAAGAGAAACAACTGACATTTGACAGGGGAGCTCATTAAATCGATCGTTAAACTTTATCCGTGTCATCTCGATAGTCGAAATCGACACCTATTACGATGACAGCTGTAAAATTGCAGAATAGGCAACTACGCCATTTTGTTTCTCGTCTTTGATATTTTGCGTTTCGTTTTTATTATTTTTTAATAGACATAATTTGTGGTAATTATGTTAGGTTTATTCTAGTTTTATGTCAAATACTTTCTTGCTTTTTTTGCCTAATGTTGATTTGAATCGTCATCCTTGTACTATTATCACATATTATCATCAGTCTTATAACTAACTAGCTTCTGCCAGCGACTTTGTCCGCTTGAAATACCTTTTTTCCTCGACTTACCCCATCGCATCGCATCGCCTGCCCGCGCTATTGCTACGTTTTCGCTGAGCGTTCTTTCTAACATTTTTTTGTTTTTGCTCGGCTTTTAATCCTATAGCTTCCTTAAGAATTGGGCTATCAAATGCAATTCCGACTGGTAGTTCCAGAGATTGGCGCATCCAATAATTTTTGACGTTCAAAAGTGCCTTTTATGTGCCTATTTGAAATAAATGCTTTGACTTTGACTCAAACAAACAGAAAAATAACCAAACTCTTCAGCTTTATAATTAGGATAGATTAATCTGTCAAGCTCCGCTAATGAGACACAATTGATTTTCTATTGTTTCGTCGCCGATCGGCGAACCGTGCCGCTTGACCGGTTAAATCATCCTTCACTTGGTATTAACCAGGCCCTTCATACCAAGTTTTAAGATCTTTTTTACATCAGTTTTATTACAAGCTTGATCATATGCACAAACAGCTATGCATAGCTTGTCACATTTTCTGCTTTTGACCAATTATTGTTACCTATTATAGCTCCTTGTGGGACCTCAGAAATTCTAAAGAACTACATAAAATTGATGATTTAATGAACTAAAACCGTGATACAAAATCTCAGACCTCTATGATAAAATTTTGTACCAATCAATGGTGCCCACATTTCAGCTAGTTAATTAAACCATAACAAACCATCAACAAATACTTGGAGCTACCCAACAGTAACCACACATCAACCCGAAACCTATCCGACCGATCAGCCATCAAATATAGAGACATAAAATTTTATAACCCTCAAGAACTTGGAACTTCGAACCAAAAAAAACCGATAAAATTTCGATAAAAATCGGTAAACAGCCGATGCACGTACACGAAGCGGTTTTTCTCGGAAACAGTCGATATCTTGGAGTATAGAATATAAAGAGAGGTTGGAAAGGTGTTAGGAGTTCTGTAATTGATTTGAAATGCAACGCGACTCGGCCATGGGATTCGTAATGGGTTGATCGACAAGTTGAGATTATTAAATACTGTAGCTATTACTACTGATGTCAAATGCATGGTTAAATGTTTTATAGGATTACGTGACTATTTATTGTGGTAGAACTAATGTTGTTATGTCTCGCCTTATAGTTGGACATTGAATGCTTGTTACGGTGAATAAATTATACTTGACTTTCTTCTTCGTTTTACCATTAGGCTGCCTTGTTGTGAGTGAGGGAGATGGTTGTGTCATCTTAAAGTTCCCGTGACCTATAGCTTGTTGTGAGTCCTCTGAAATTCTAAGGAACTCCATAAAATTGATGATTTTTATATATACTGTGTCACAGAAACTGTCTCTAGAACTATACGAAACATAAAATAAATTTTTCATTATCTCTTTATTGCTTTATAATCAGCCTATAATGTTCCCACTGCTGAGAGGGAGTGGGCCGTAATCCACCACGCGGGCCCAGTGCGGGTTGGTAGATGTCACATGTCTTCGAATTTTTGGTTCTAGGACATGCCGGTGTCCTCACAATGTTTTCCTTCACCGTTTTGAGAGCAGTGGTGATGAAATAATTTACACAAAGTTAAAGCGCCTGTCTGGGTTCGAACCTATGACCTCTTTATTGCTTGCTGCAGTACTTTTTTGCCTTTTGCCATACACTTCAGCTTACTTTTAATGTAGAATTGTATCATCAGCATCATTTCTAATATGACAGGATATCGACATCGATATCGAGACATATCGACGCGCTATCTGTAACCATGAATTCAACACATGATTCTAAAGCCCCTAGCGTGGAATTTTTTCAAGAGTTTTCAAAAAAAAAACGGAAATACCTACGCGGCCAAAACGTATGGAACAGCAATTAAAAAAAAACATAACCGATCGAAAATTTAAACGCAGGGGGGTTCAGAATCTTATACTGAATCCAGGTTGCGCCTCGATATTTGCCGACCTGTATAACTTCTTACAGATGGTTCCTTTTCATCTCTCAAAATCTTCCAAATCCCATGCTCAAAATCTCATAAAAACCAACACAAACCCTTACCAACCTACGATTTACACTTGCACAGTTAACAATATCACCTAAACAAAAACGTAAGGAGCCATTGTACAAAGCGCGCATTACCATAAGGACTTTGCGGGCGAAAACTTTGCTCTACAGACACAATAATTTACCATTTCTTGACTGTTAATAGCCGATAGGATTTTCTGTCCTCGCACCGCACCGCAGGGAGAATTCGGGAACTCATTAGGGGTATAATTTTCGCAGCAATAAACACCCCGCGATAAATATCAGCCCCCTAAAAGGGGTGAGTGGTTGCTACTGTTATTTTTGGAGATGTTAGTTTGTGTTTAAGTTATAATAGTGAGTTGTAATTTGGGCCTGTATTGAGTGTAAGGAAGTTTGTAAAAAGCAACCAAGAACATACGTTGAAAGTTGTTTAAGGTTGACGTTTATATTCAAGTTACTAGACTTTTGTCCAGTTATTTGCAAAAAGTTTACAGAACTTGATTAAGGATTCATGATCTCAGGCGAAGACGTTCACTGCTGGACATAGGTTGGAGCTTCGATAAAGCAAGCTACTACAATATTATTGGGAAATGATGAAATTCCTAATGAACTTTAATATAATATAATTATGTAAGGTTATTATGGATGGACGTCACTTACGCAGTAAGAGAGCCTATTTTTACAATAAAACTCCAAATCAGTGACAAAAAACTACATATGCCAACTGCATAGATACAACTCAAATTCATCATCTTCTCCCAAAAAAAAAAATAATTAAAAAGTCAAGGTCAAATAAAATATCACGAATTATTAACTATATTGACCCAATCTCATCTAAGACAAAAAATATTTAAAATTCAAGAGCAGTAGCAATCAGGAGCGGTACCACTATGCAATGAAGCGATGAATATCAACAACTAACATATAAAAAGATATTTAAAATATATAATTTTTGTTGGTCAGTTCGGTTTCGGTTCCAAGTATACCGAGATAATATCGAATGATCCGAGAAGCCGCTAATTAGTGACGATCGTTATTATTTGAAATAACTATCGATGATGTCAGTATTAAGATTAGGTTATGTCCTATGTATGCGAGTAACTGAATATTTGTTGTGGTTTAAAAATTGGTGAATAATTGTCGAATTGATGATAGATAAACTAAAGTAGTCTCGTCAAGTATGAAGATTTTGACGCAAAAATAAACACGAAAATGCGAAATCGAAACTGTGAAATCGACAGCAAGATCTTCGACAAAAAAGGCGGTGGCATTCGTTGTTTCAAAACTCATGTTACCTATTGGTGTGAATATAATGCTAATATCGAACTAAACCTACGTCAAAATGTATAATGCCTTTGCCACTAGCAGTCAAAACTTCTAAAATAACGATTATTATAATTTCTTTACCATATTCATCGGCCATAACAAGAAATACAGCATCTAACGCTTCGGCAACTACAATCTAACTATCTCCTTCTAATTCCCGAACCCCACTCTTCAATATCCAGTCCATAAGTCACAGCTGCCTCTTACAGGACTCTTCATTTTAATTCCAGTTCCTGATCGGGCCCGGAATGCTGCGGCGTAATTATATGAACCCTTTCGGCACTAAATTCGTGCCGTGGCGCAATTTAACTCAATGTTTGAACATGTCCCGTTTTATTGCCCTCTACAAATTAATAGCGTTAAGGTCAATTATTAAAATAATTACTTAAGGGATTTTTGGAATTTCTTCGTTTTGAGAGTAAAAGCTTGCAATTACGCGTATATGTATTTGATCGTCTTGTTTCAGCCGGTATTTTCTGTAAAACTTAGGTGATTTGAACTGTCAATGTAAACGCCGACTTCATCTACAGGCGGAACTACAGCTCACTTTAAACTCACTTTTTCACCTATGTTTCACGGTGAGATTTTTACAAAATCGACTGTTAGCCACCATCCTTGGCTGTTATCTAAAGATGGTGGGATCACTTGTCATCAGAGCATCTATTCACAACCACTCGATACGCTTTCGTACCGTATCGAACATCAATCAATGTTATCGTAGGAGTCCTCTAAACGATGTTCACAAGTCCAAAACCCGAAAATGTTGTCAGTTTAAATCAAATAGACGATCGCTATTCTTCCGATAGCTTTGCTGTCGGAGACAAGGCAAATCAGGTTATCGAAATGTGTAATTTTCGATACGATAGCCTGTCGAATAGTTGTGAATAGCTATGCTGGTGGGTTTCACTGTCGGTGACTTCGTTTAATACGTAACTACTACACACTAAAGAAATATTTTTTTGTTATCTTACTCTTGTGTAAATAGTTGGAATCAGCTTTCAGTGTAATTTAATACAATTTTTTTTCCTAATTCTGTAAATTATGTAAATATATAAATAAATCAATAAATAATAATAAAAAAAACAATGATGCTAGGTAGCTAGTTGCAATCGACAGACAACCAAGATCGATGTATTCAAGAGCACTTTGAAACACGCAGGATCATTAATTTGGAAGAAGTCTGTTAAAAACATAGAAAGTTGCTATATTTTATCAAAATTAAACACCAATATTGCGTTAAATTATGTGTGAAGCTCTGCAGGAGGCCTTAGAATCTGATACAGTGCTGTGAAAGTTAACAAATTACGATACGAAAGGAAATAATCGATTTGAATTAAAATCAAATGATAATGATAAATGATTTATTTTCTGTAAGTAGGCATGTACGGTAGGCTGCAAAAGTGCATGGGTAGTACAGAAACAAAATCGTATGAAGCGAGAAATGACGCCATCTAGCGTAAAACCAGTTAACGACTAACAAAATTGAATTATGCTGTTATTAGATGGCGTTGCTTTGCTTTATATGATAAAATATTTGTGCTGTTTCTTTTTGTCTCTTCAAACATTCAAACAATTTATAATTAATTTCTTTTAAAGAAAATTGATCCTAATTATTAACCTACTATGTTAAAATTGAATATCAATTTATAAGTAGGTAGGTATCTGATTTTCTAAGTTTTAGTTTTCAAACTTGAGAGGGTAGGTTAAATATGGATTTATAAATAATTGGTAGGTGGTATGAATAATACTTAGATCGAAGACTTATGACAGCTCAATTGATCGTTCGCTAAGTTCATTTCGATTACCTCGTTCGAGTGCCTTTTGTTCAGTTTTTATTTATAATCAGGCGGATTACTTATTTTATCAAAACGAGCACGAGTTATAATATTGATTTCGTAACAAGAGCTCAAATTTAATAATTGCTTTGAATAATCAAGCCAAAAACTTGTCAGAAATAGCCAGAGACCGGTGTAAACGTAAGTAGTGTTAGTTTTACACTTTTATATTAAAAACTGCATTATTTTTTTGTTACTATACTACATAATAATCATTATTGGGTATTATATATTTCTGTTTTATTGTTGCAGAGAAAAACAGTTGTTCTTTGAGTACGACGATTTGAAGAGGAGGGTTCTTTGAAACACCGTCAAAGAACTGGTAGACCACGACTTATAAAACACATTGCAGCATCAAACCGTGATAAGGCAGTATGAAGAAAATGGATTTCTGCCGCCGAACCACTATGCTGGTTTATTTGACACAAATTTTGACACGGAGCCGCGTCAAAACTTGTGCCGCGGAGGCATGCTGTGAAACCCTTGCTCACGGAAAACCATAAAAGGGCAAGATTACAGTTCGCTTTGGATCACATAAACTTCGATTGGAGTTTTACGGATGAAAAAACTTTTAAGTCCAGTGAACACGGACGCTTATGTTTGTGGCGTCGAAATAATACGCGATACACAAGTGGTTACGTAGCTACGAGCTAAATAATTATACTTAGATAATAATATTATTATAAATATTACTGGAGACCTGGTTATGTGTGTATAAAATATAACTTACGTATTTTTAATAATTTAAAAAGTTATGAACACTTTAAGTTTAAACAACATAGTTTTTAGTTTTTTATGTTGCCTACTAACCATTTGACATGTTTTTGTGCAATTTTGTAGTTTTTAGCCTACTTATTTAGTATCCATTTAATGCATTTGACCTTTGTAATAAAATAACCTGGTCTCCTGTTTGTTTTTATTGAGGTTACATAAGCTTCAATCCTCTTTCCGATTTTGGAAACGAATACTTAAGCTATCGCCTCAATAACTTCATAATATTATAATGTTGTACCCTATTATACATAAACTGACTATTAAATATGAATAATAAACTGTAAGAAATAAACCTCTATAATTTTTTATAGTGCCTTTTTTTGCGAGCCCACAAGGCCAGCCTGTTTACCTGCGATGAATCTGCTCTTTTTTCCTGTTGCTAAGTAACTACCTAACAATTCGAATATTAAATTAATTATTAAAATACCCACTCGTTAGCTTAATAAATATATTCCTATCGGTTTCTATTATTATTTTTATCATTTAAGCTACGTATGCTGGTAATTGTAATGTAATAATTACATAAATGTATTAGCCTTGTAATTCCTTCGTTTCTTCCTAACTCCTTACTTACGTTTCGTAAATTAGTCATAGTTGTGAAGAAACCAACGCCATCTAGTTTATTTTCGAAAACTTGAATTCAAACGTTCACGGGAAAATAGACACTAAGGTACCCATGCAATTTTGCTGGCGACTGTACAAACACTTTTACACGTCAATCATATTTTTTAAAGCTAGATGAGGGCGGCGTTTCCTATCTGACTACTCTGAGAAGAAAGGCCGAAACAAACTCAGAGGTCACAGTCTCTTTTAAAGTCCAGACAAAATCTTGGTCAGATCATGTGAAGACCATGTAGATTGGTGTCTGAAATGGTCTTTTGAGGAAAGAACCACACAGATTGAGCGGACTTGTCCAGTCAGTGCACGCATTTGTCAAAAATTGTGCAGCTCAACTCAGAACTTGATCAATGCTTCGATATTGATATTGTCATTGCTTTTCTAAAAGATATTTTTGGAACATTACCTATGCTACTGTTGAGACTGTAAGCAGTTTAATAACAGAAGAGTTATACACCAAATATGTACAATTGTTTTTATAAATATGTGAATAATTTGATTAGTAACAAGATGTTAAAGTCAAAGTCAACGTTATTTCAATTTCTAGACACTTTTGAAAGTAAAAAATAGATACTCGTAAATAAATAATCGTGTTACAATTTAAGAATAATATCATTGTGAAGTCCATGTATGATAAAAAGTATCTAGGTACTACAATTGTGACAAATTAATCTATGGCCGTTAGTTTTGATCATTGATTGATTTTATAAAAAATATTTTATTTGTATTGTATGTGTTGACTGTATTAGACATTAATTAATTATTATGAAATTATATACTCTGAAATTACTTACTTATTAATTTGAATTTATAATGTTACTTAATTAGGTATTTATGACATCGTATACTTAACGTATTGATTTGAATTTATGACATTGCTTTTGGTATTATTTTGAATTAATGAAATTGTATAACTTATATTTGAATTTATGACATAGTATAATTTTAATGATAATTTTGCATGCCTGAATTGCTGCAACACAGTGGACCGCGAATTCACTTGGCATCTAGAAATGTATATTATGTACTGTGTTGAGTAATAAACAATTGAATTGAATTGAAAATTACTTCACCAAAGTCACATGTCCTCATTCCAACTGTCACTAATTCAGAATTGGAAACAGCTGTGGTACCTTATAGGTACAATACCAGCGATCCCGTAACACCGTCGCCATAATCGAATCCCTCCAATATAATATTCTGTCACATTTTTAATTTCATAAATACTCGTACATTTGTCTTCAGCTTAAACTTTATGGTCCATTACTTATATATTAATTCTTGAATCTTCAATACTTTACACTCTTGAATTAAATCGATTGGATTATATTAAAATTTTTGTATTTCGCGCGTCTAAAGTGTCATGCGCATGAGTTTTTATTGTGTCGTAAATTCTATATTGTTTTATTTCCGTTTATTTTTTTGGTTCGCTCGTATTTTTGTGTTGGATCGAAAAGGTCGATTTGCTTATTTGGGAAGATCTTACGTAATTTCTTGTTTTAAGCATTAATGTAATATGAATGGTGCATTAAAATAACTGTCCTTGATTTACTTAAAAATACTTCTGGCGCATCCTGGACACTCAGACCCTCGACCACCATTGCTGAATTTTAATTTGGATTTTGTTTGAGATATGGGCCTGCTCTTGACATCGATCTTGCTTGGTGGAAAGTGATGGATGAAGCTTACGAAGGAACGAGCTACCCCTGAAGATGCCTGTTCACTTTTGCTTTAAAGGCTTGACGGGTTATATCGCTCATTTGGAGAAACATCGACGTAACTGCTACTTTTTTGTACGTCCTTACTTTCCTAACGTAAATACGCTTTCTAAGTGTTTTGTTAAACTCATTTTTGGGAATAAATTCATTTAGATCGATGTTTCCCCAAATGAGCGATATGTCGAATACAGGCAAATCTTTTGGATTTTGATGAACGTGACTTGACGATACAAGCGGAATTCCAAGGTAACATAAAAAAAGATTGCCAAGATCATTAACAAGTCGAAATTAGACCATTCGTTTTTGCAACCGATCTGGTCCTTCAGCCCAGAATCAAAGGACCAAACACCATGCCACCATTAACAGCAACCCATTAACACTTTTAAGCCCATTCCAAATCAGAAGTATCTTAGCCACTGCACATAAATCGAAGAAGGGTGGTACAACCCTTGCACACATAAATCTAGAGTCTCGACCACCCCTAATGGGGCGTCTTTGTTACGTCTAGATGTGAGGGTGCCTTAATCGAACAAATGCAAATGTAGTATTATTGTAACTGTCTATTATGGGACAGATCTTTGTCTCTGGAATCTTTATGGCTGATTTTAGTGATGTAAAAAGGGTTATTACATTCTATAGGAAGGGGTGACTGTCTTGGCTGTTTGATTAAAAATGTGTCTCCTTGGAAATCAGGAAAACTTCGTCGTTTTGGTCCTAAGACATGCCGGTTTCCGCATGTCTTAGGACCAAAGATTCGAAGACATGTGACATCTACCGACCCGCACTGGGCCCGCGTAGAGGTTTACTGCCCACTCCTTCTTGAAGAGAGGAGGCCTGTGTTCCAGCAGTGGGAACATTATAGTCTGATTATGTTATGTTTTGGAAAATAATGTATACTTATATTAAAATCATTGGATCTCAAAGAATCGTAAAGAATGTGCGCAATATGTAATAATCCATACTAATATTATAAATTCGAAAGTAACTCTGTCTGTCGGTCTGTCTGTATGTTACCTTTTCACGCCTAAACCGCTGAACCGATTTAAATGAAATTTGGTATAGAGATAGCTTGAGTCCCGGGAAATTACATAGGATAATTTTTATCCCGATATTCCCACGGGATCCAGGTCTTATGCGGGTGAAACCGCGGGGCGCAGCTAGTGGAACTATAAAGGAGTCCCTTGACGCTGCGTGAGCGTGTGTGATCCTGCGCACGTTCGATGTCCACCGTGCACAGGATGGATGGATAGTAACACATCAAGTACACGCCTATAATCCCAGAAGGGTTAGGCAGAGAATCTGTCCTGTAAAATCTATTAAACAGGTGCCAAAACAACTAAACATTTCAACAAAAACTTCTTAAACAGAACTCATTTCTCACAAAATTCCAACCTTCTTAATAAAATTATTGGTCCTCCGATCACTGATAAGCTTCCACCGATACTAACATTATTAAGTAATAAATATTTTACCGACTAAACTACTAACGTCGGTACCGGTTCTTTAACACAATCATCGTCTCTGAAACTTCAAAATACATTATGATACCAATAAACACGTGTATAAATTCCGTTTTACGATCGTCGAGAAACGAAAAACCGATTTTTTTTTGTCGATAAATATCGATTTTCGTTTCGGAAACGCCGCTTTTGGGGGTTAAGTTATTGTTTTGTACGACTATTGGTTTAGTTTACGGTTATCGTCGTATTTAAGGTTACTAGTTTTTGCCGCGGCGGTGCCTGTGTCTCAGTTTATTTCACAGGTGTTTTTTTTTTCTTGTTGTATCGTTTTTGTTAATGTTTTAATCACCACGTTTGGTAGACGGTTTTGGGATTGTAATGGTATTAATTCACAGATTATTGTGGCTTGTCTTTGAGATTCAAATTCAATAGTTAACGTTCTATTTGGGTGGTCTATTTCAAGGAAAATGCTGTCAGAAAATAGTATACTTAGTAATAATAATAAAAAAAAAGAAAATCTGACAACCAGTCTTACCAAGGGGTATCGTGTTACCCAATAACTATGTTATGGAGGTCATATAAGCAGTCGCTAAATATAAAATAATGGTATTCTGCTGCACCCGGTTATACTGGAAGCCGACCCCAATATGGTTGGGACAAGGCTAAGCAGATGATGATGAGTAATAATTAGGATTACGTACTCTTACTGTTAGCCTGTATCTCCCCACTGCTTTGCAAATGCCTCTTCCCGTGACTTCCAACTCTTTTGATCCAAGGCTAAAGTGGCTCACGGCTCATTGCTCATTGGGTACAGTCCCACATCAGCTGAGAGGCATTTTGAGCAACGTCAGCAATCATTGATTTGGATCGCAGTGTGGTGTTGCGAATATGGTATGTCTATTCTATCCATAATATTATAAATTCGAAAGTAACTTTTTCAGTCTTTTTGTCTGTCTGTCTGTATGTTACCTTTTCACGCCTAAACCACTGAACGGATTTCGATAAAATTTGACAGAGAGATAGATTGCATCCCGGGGAAGGACATAGGATAGTTTTTATCCCGATATTCTCACGGGATCGAAGCTTATGCGGGTGAAACCGCGGGGCGCAGCTAGTTCTATTATAAATGGCAAGCAAAGCCGATGTCAAATATTCTGCCAATGTTTAAGGTGAGCTGGAAAATATGGTCTGTCAATTTGACTTCTAAAATAGTGAACTCCATTGTACAGACACCTACAATCTGTCAAATTTCTCTAATAGATTTTGAACTTTATCGCTAAAACATAAGGTTCAAAGTTGATTGGGAAAATTTGACAGAATCGGGTAGCTTGATGTGCTGGCGTCTGTACGTTGGCAAACCTTGTGTTTGGACTTTTGAATGTTTGTCAAAGCTTACCTAGGTATTATTATAACCTAACTTTGTTTCGTAACGATTGTTTCAGAAGAAGTCAGAATTTAATATAGTACAAAACTATACCCAATGGTATTGGAAAGCTATCCAAAAAGTAAAAAAAAAAAAATTTTTTAGTGCAGTGGAAGCTACTACAATCTGTCAAATTTCTATAATAGATTATCAACTTTATTACTAAACCATAAGGTTCAAAGTTGATTGGGAAAATTTGACAGTTTCGGGTAGGTTGATGTGCTGGCGTCTGTACATTGTTATGGGATAGGGATACTTAACTTTAAGTAAAATACTTTTTATTTATAGTAACTGCATTATTACTTACAGATTAAACTCACACACGCCAAAACCACCTCCAATACAAACAGACAAACTAACAAATAAGCATAAACGATACACCGACGACACCACATCGTTATATTTATCGTTATCGTTATTATCGGTCGTTATAACGTTATTAACGATCGAAAGAACAGAAATATAATATCGTTATTTGTATTTATATCGCTATACCTGGCCGTTCGCGTCCCTAAATTAGACTTATACTGATATACGCTGTATTCAGCGGCTAATAATAGTGTGGATAGTGAAAGTTGTTTGTTTGTTTGTGGAGATTATATTTTGGGATTGGTCGTTGCCATTATAGTATACTAAATTATATACCTACTTGAGCAATAGGTACCCTGCGAAGTACCTGCGTAACATACCAACAGTTGTAGGAATGGCTTTGATTTTGGCTATTCCACAACATTCACTGCGTTATTTAAATACGTTGTTGACAAGACAATTTTTTCGAACGTACAGACGCCAGCACATCAACCTACTACAATCTGTCAAATTTTTTTAATCGATTTTCAACTTTATCACTAAACTATAAGGTTCAAAGTTGATTGGGAAAATGTGACAGTTTCGGGTAGGTTGATGTGCTGGCGTCTGTACGTTCGAAAAAATTGTCTGCTTCTGTGTTGTGTGCTTCTTAAGAAGCAGTGGTAATCCACTGCTTCATTTTGAATCATATAGGATACCTATTCTTTTTCCCCCGACCAACCCTGTCGCATAGCATCGCCTGCCCGCGGTATGACTTGGTTTTCTGCACACAGCCGGCGCGGCGTGGCGGGACGGCGGCGACGCTGCGCTGGCGCGGCGGCAGCGGTCACACTGCGGGCGCGATCACGTCTCGTCCCGAGTGTTCTTTCTGATTTTTTAAGCTATTGCATAGCTTTTATCGCGGGCTTTGAGCGCGGTGACAAAATCAAGAAATTCCGTAACGAAAATAATCCTAACACCCCCCACTCCGACCGGCACAGCGGTGAGGCGTTGAAAGCCGTGCATCGTCTAACGTCGTTTCAGTTCGGCAGACTTCGGCACGGTGTTTGTATGCGTGCGACTAGAGGTATGCGTGTTAAGTTGATAAAAAATGCTATGCAATTCCCGCGGCAGTCCCCGAGTGCCACACGTATTTTTTATATTGCTCGGTTCCTAAGGGTCTTGGCTAGATGTTAAGTAACTTATAGCCTTTCTCAAGAAGCGGGCTACGAGTGTCAAATCCAAAAAAAAGTAATTAATCCGACTGATAGTTCCAGAGATTGTATTAGAAATATTCTTCACAATTATTTAGATTGTGATTGATAGTGTGTTACGCAAGTAGGATGCTGGTCAAAGTCAAAGTCAAAGCATTTATTTCAAATAGGCACATAAAAGGCACTTTTGAACGTCAAAAATTATCTTAAAACTAGCTGCGCCCCGCGGTTTTACCCGCATAAGTCTCGATCCCGTGGGAATATCGGGATAAAAAGTACCCTATGTCCTTTTCCGGGACTCAAGCTATCTCTATACCAAATTTCATCAAAATTGGTCCAGCCGGTTGAGTGTGAAGAAGTAACAAACATATAAACACACACACACACACACACACACTCACAAACTTTCGCCTTTATAATATTAGTGTTCTTAAAATAGAATTGATTCTAGTCGCCCATTCCAAAAGGTAGTTTTCGTATGGAGAAGAAGGTCTAGATAAGGTCTATAGCCTACTCGTCATCTCGTTTCGATGACTCATATTTTGGGACACAGTGTAAGAACAACTTTATAAGAACAACTACTCCCTGGTCACGGGACCAGGGGGTAGTTGTTCTTATAAAGTGTGGAGGTCTGGGATGTTTTTTTTGTCCACCTATCCCAATGTTGTCCTTTTAACCCATAGGCGGTATGGATTGGTAGAGAACGCCTTCTGGCTTCAAGTTTGCGTATACACCACTTCTGTACACAAAACGCCTAAGGAGACCATATATAGACTTACCTACACTTTTATCGCTGGTATTTTATTATCTTAGCCTTACTGTCCCACTGCTGTCCAAAGGCCTCCCCCAAATCTCCAAACCTCGAACCAGGTCTCGCGGTACACGTCCAGGTCATCTTGCCATCTCTGGTCGGGTCGGTCTTGGCAGCGCCGTCCATCTTCAGGCACCCATTGTGTGAAGACTTTTGTTCTGCGGTCATCGTGCATGCGGCTGGTTAATTATTTATTTATATATACTTTATTGTACAGATGCCAGCACATCAAGCTACCCGAAACTGTCAAATTTTCCCAATCAACTTTGAACCTTATGCTTTAGTAATAAAGATGAAAATCTATTAAAGAAATTTGACAGATTGTGGTAGCTTCAAAGTCAAAGTCAAAGCATTTATTTCAAATAGGCACATAAAAGGCACTTTTGAACGTCAAAAAATATAAAATTGCTTGATGTGCTGGCGTCTGTACACCAGAAAATACATAACAAAAATACATTTAATATTACAAAACATATAATGGGCGGCCTTATCGCTTTCTGCGATCTCTTCCAGGCAACCTTTAATCAATATTAAAGGAAAATGTGAAGTTTACCTGTCTAAATATTACTGAAAACATCCCAGCAGAAAACCCGTCAGTTTGTCCTGTCAAAGGGAACAGCTCACTTAGAACATAGAACAAATCAGTGGGATTTATAATTACAGGCTTCACTTATCTTCACAATCTTATGGACTTTTTGCTTTATGCTACACAGGGAATTTTCATAGTCACATCTCTCAAAATTACATTTTAAATGACGTTAAGGATAAAACTGCAAAACAATACCAGCAGGGCAATTCTCGTAATTTTAAGAACGTTCACAGTCTGATCTCAGTCTCAATCTGTCAAAAATTCCTCTAATTTCCCTACATTTTGACAAGTTTTTGACATTTGTTTGTCGCTGAGATGAGACTTCGGCTAGATTTTGAACGTTTTAAATTACTAGAATTGGCCTGGTATTTTCTATGGTGACTACTGCAGGATAATATTTTGAGATATCAGCTTAATTAATCAACTCAGCCTATCGCAGTCCAATGCTGGACATAGGCCTCTCCCGTCCACCGCCTTCCGCATCCAGTCCGTCC
This sequence comes from Amphipoea oculea, assembly GCA_945859645.1. Lineage (NCBI taxonomy): Eukaryota > Metazoa > Arthropoda > Insecta > Lepidoptera > Noctuidae > Amphipoea > Amphipoea oculea. The sequence continues at coordinate 1,610,615 of OX243884.1, forward strand.
CAGCCAGCTGAGGGGCGTCCCATACTACGCTTGCGATACGCGGTGTCCACTCCAGGACTCGCTTGCTCCACCGGCCATCGGTCCTTCGACAAACATGGCCAGCCCACTGTTACTTCAGCTTATTTACTCAAGCTACGTCCAATTCCAAAATTTTGCTTGCAAATTTCAAATGTTCATGTTATCTATTGATGATTCTATCTCATCATCTGCTTGGGCCTTTTCTTAACTATTTTGGGGTCGGCTTCCAGTCTAACCGGATGCAGCTGAATACCAGTATTTTACACGGAGCGGCTGCCAATCTGACCTCCACATCCCAGTTTATTTATTTATTTATTTAGATTCACCAACGTTCGTATACACTACAGAAATCACAGGAAACAACATAAAATACAGAACTAAATGTAACAAACAGTTATAGGTAAATACAGCATTTTCTTATTATTACCTACTAAGTGAACAATCTGAAAGTAGAGTAGTTACACAATTATTTTGTAGAAAAAGGAAAAAAAAATAATAGAAAAAAAAAATGTGCGCACTGACACTATTATTACCTGCGACTGCGAGACAAATGATCGAGAAGTTTGGATCGGAACCGACCAAGTGAGTCCATATGCAGATCTACTAGATCACTGCACTCGTTAATGAGCCTACACATTCTTGGCAGCGGGGAATTTGCTCCGTACACGGTTTTTCGGCGCGAGGGATAGAAAGCAGTGATACGGATGCGGGGATATCTAGCAGGGACCCTGTAATTAATCCTACTCAGGAGCTTCGGACAGTCTATCATATTGTTCAAAATTTTGCACATGAATATACAATCCGACAATTCTCTTCGACTAGACAAGGAAGTCATGCCAAATTTCGTCAGTTTGTCCTTGTAAGATGCAGTGACTGGCTAATACGATACTCCTTGGTAAGACTGGTTGTCAGAATTTCGGGCTTCTAACTACCCGTAACGACTGTCAAAGATCCACGAATGACAGCCGGGATCAACGGCTTAACGCGCTTTCCGAGGCACGGAGGGGCTTTGATATGTAAAGACGGTCACCCATCCACGGACCAACCGCGGCAAGCGTAGCTTAACCTGACCGATCGATCTGTTATTGCTTGGCCACAAGCCCCTTGATAAATCTATCTACTTAAATTAAAAAAAATAAGAAACTACTTGTAAACAAAGACTTGTATACAATGTCACAAACACAACAAGTTCAAACATGGGGCGATCGTCAGGCCATCGACACGCCAACATCCTTATTATGTGCACCGTTCTAAGCGTGTTGATTATTAATTAAAAATAATTACGATTACGACCATATTCAATGACTCTGGTGTTACTGCTATTAACACTTTAGGGATGGGATGTCAGCATTGCGACCAGTATCGATATATTTTAAGGGTACCTACCTATTGCTGCTAATTTTTTGGTATAACAAGTTATTAAAAGCTGCAACGTTCGTAGTACTATGAGTATGAGTATTTCGATGAATCGATTATTTCTATCATAATTCCCAGTTTTGTGACTTATGATAGGACTAAAGTAACGTCTCTGTCACTGTGATTTAGGGTCGGGCAAAAACTAGCTTGCATAATCAATAACTTGCTGGCATTCGCATATTTAATTCACGATATAGTGATCTCTGAATTATCTATCTAAATATTAACTTATAGTCCATTCAATAAATCACCCATAAGGAGTTGTAGAGTGCGTGAGCAAGGCCCTAAGCAATTACTTCAGAAAATTGTTCAGGGTGCTTAGAGAGTTAACATACTAAAAGTCCTGACATCTAGGGGGTGAGGCGGAGTGGGGGGAGGGGGTTAAAGTTCCCATTTTTCAGTTTTTCGCTAATATCTTTAAAACGGTATGTTTTAGAGAAAAGAAGTTTTCTGCTCAATGAAAGCTTATAAAATTTCCTACAACTTTAGTCTTATACACTTTTTCGAAATACTACCCATTTTTTACATATACATTCTAAAATAGTGAAAATTTTCGAAAAAACTACTTTTATGAATCTACCTGTTGCCTGCTACTTTGTTTGCGTTATTTCGGGATAAAAGTAGCCTTTAATCATAACGAATTTCATCCAAATCGGTTCAGCCTTTGAGTAATCAAAACTTGTATCTTTGCTTGGAGAGTATTTATACCATTTATATATACTAGCTCATATTTAACATTCGGTAATGCTTGTCACATCACACTAAATGAACTCCATTTTCACTTTCTTCGGAGCACGATACTCGAACACTGGTGAAAATTTGGAAAAAGTGTATAAGACAAGTGTAGATAAAAGTTTTGATATCCCAACGGCTGTACAGATTTGGATAAAATTTAGTCAATTGATATAGTAGGAGTTGATTTAAGATATAAGATACTTTTTATCCCCAAATAACGTGAAGGAAGTAGTATACAAAAGGTAGTGTTCAATTCAAGTAGTTTTTCAATTTTCACTTTTCCGGAATGTGTAGTTCGAAAATAGGTAGGAATGTGAAAAAGTGCATAAGATAAAAGTTGTACATAATTTTATAAGCTTTCATTGCGTAGAAGACTTTTTATCTCCATAACGCACCGTTTAAAAGATATTAGCGAAAAACTGAAAAATGGGAACTTTAACCCCCTCCCCCCACTCCGCCTCACCCCCTAGATGTCAGGACTTTTAGTATGTTAACTCTCTAAGCACCCTGAACAATTTTCTGAAGTAATTGCTTAGGGCCTTGCTCACGCACTCTACAATCTCTTTGTTGGATGGACTATTAAGCTTCAAATATGAGCAATTCAGGTCCAAATGGTTCATGTTATAATTTACTTTTTTATTTCTAAGCATAATAGTTATCCTAGACGGATTAGAACGTCAACACCACTTCTCCTCTCTCTCACTCAACACCTATCGATATCGATATTATCCATCGATACACCACCACCCCATCCCTACCCCCAGTTCTAATTAAGGCATCGGCCGTGCACCGAATGTGTGTTTAATCAAGCATGTTGCCGCTACACTTGTTTGCTTTGTCGATGCGCAGACGCAGCGTTATGGCGTTTTGAAAAACTTTCATTTATTGTTCGCTTCCGTATTAATTCTGTTAGTAATATGGCTATTTTTAGCCGTTTAGTCTGGGCTAGTTTATTGTTCTTGTAAACAGATCTTCAATGTAGTTTTCTTTTGATTAGCTACAATGTTTTGATGTGTAATGATGAAGGCGTTTTCCTTATGTTTTTGTGTTCAATCAATCAGGCTATAAAACTACCCTGTACTGTCCCACTGCAGGGCAAAGGCCTTCCTCTCCTTTTTCCACACAATTCTGTCTTTTGCGAGTGCCGGCCAGTCCCTGCGGTAGGAGTCAAGCTCGTCCCGCCATCTTCGTCTTGGCCTGTCGCGATGGCGTCGTGCGTTTAGTGGGAGCCAATCGGTGGTTCTCTTAGGCCAATTGTCATCTGACATGCGGCAGACATGTCCGGCCCAATTGCACTTAAGTTTTGCGGCTTTCTGGGTAACGTCCGTGATCTTGGTTCTTCTTAACCAATCAGTAAATGTTTTAAACTAACGGTTAAGGTATAAGACAAACACAAAAGCCTTATAAAACTTTTAACTCAGATGATATGATTGCGAATACCACCCTAATTGCATAACACTTTCAATTACAATCCGAAAGATTTTAAAGTAAATTGCTAATCCATTGCTTCATATGTTTGAAACATGTGCCTGCTCGATAATATAAATAACGCAATGAATGTTGTTGAACTGTCAAAATGAAAGGCCATTGTGTTTTAAGCAATTACTATGCAGGAACTTCAGTAGTTCGATATTACTACATCATCATACTAGGTCATTTCAGCTATACAACTTTTTTATTCGAACAAATTCCTATACTTTTATTTTATTTGGTGACTAGCTTCAGCCCGCGACTTCGTTCGCGTGAAATTTCTTGTTTCCCCCGAGCCACCCCGTCTCGTATCGCATCACCCGCCCGCGCTATCACTTAACGTTCTTTTTTACTTTTTTTCTTTTTGCTCGGCTCCTAAGGGTCATAGCGTGATGTTACATAGCCTATAGCCTTCCTCAAGAATTGGGCTATCAAATGCAAGAAGAATTTTTCAAATCCGACTGGTAGTTCCAGAGATTATCCCCTACATACAAACTTACAAACTTTACCTCTTTATAATATTATAGTATAGATATAGATTCATCCCTTTCGATGAGATTTTTACGAACAATTAAGATATGATTCTTTAAAAAATAACAATTAAAAACCTCTATCAAAAATCTGTCACTGTACAATGCAGTTCAAAAAAACATACCACACCATTTAACCTTCAAAACAAAAAAAAAAACAAAAATCTTACAAATAAGAGGAAGCACAAAACATCAAGGCGCTATAAATCTAAATAGTATCGGACATAATTTAATCGGGACCTCTCGATTTTGGTATCATAAATAACAGATTTTTACATTTTATAAAAACGAAAACAAAACATTTAATACGCCGTATCGGGTATAAATCACTCGAAAGTGGCGTATTCGTCTTTGGTGGTATGCCATCTTAACTTAACTCACCCAAAACCCAACCTTATGAATCTAAAAACACAGTCCAAATTCCCTAAAACACATTTAACTTAAATTCCCTGACAGCTGTCAAAGAAATCGGAACTTAATTTTGACTACGTAAAGTTTGAAATTGTTTGGACTTTTGAGATGATTTCTCATATAAATCAATGAGTTGCGGTGTCTCCCTGATCCCCGATAACCGAGTATTGATACGGGGACGGAGGTGTTTTGAGATCTCGTTCGTCATGCCGAATTATAAAATTAGTGGTATGTACAGAATTCTTGGCCTCACGCGCACAGCCCAGATAAAGGGAGAAACACAGAATTGATTGCGGCAGGTGCTACAAATTGTTGGTTCAAAGGTGAATTACTGCTTAATAGACGGATTTAGACATTAATGGTCATTGATTTCTTTGTTTTCTTGCTTTACTAAGAATTTTGTACAAAAATATATTGTTTAAGTCGATATTAGATGACCATTCTTTTTTTACAGATATATTGGAATAAAAAAGTCTAGAGTTGTCATGGGACACCTGGTTGGAACGTCATTCCTAGAGTAACTAAATGAGTCATCCAAAGGGCAATGGAGATGGCTATGCTTGGAGTTTCCCTACGTGATCGAATCAGAAATGAAGAGATCCGCAGAAGAACCAAGATAACCGACATAGCCCGAAATATTAGCAAACTTAAGTGGCAGTGGGCAGGGCACATTGCTCGCAGAACAGATGGCCGACGGCGCCGAAAGGTTCTGGAGTAGTGATCGCGTACCGAAAGACGTAGCGCTGGAAAGCCTCCCACAAGATGGACCGATGACCTTGTGAAGGCCGCAGGAAACCGCTGGATGCGGGATGCACAGAACCGGTCGAAGTGGAGGTGCTTGGAGGAGCTATGTCCAGCAGTGGACGTCTTTTGGCTGGAATGATGATGATGATGAACTAAAAAAAAAAAACGTGCCATTGCGGTCAAAATGTTATACTTTTTCGGTCTAGCTCCAATTCGCCAAGTGCACAGAGTAGAACGTGCGATCAGGAATTGTCCCGATAATAGATCAATCCTTTGGATTTTGTATTGCTCAGTGGGGGTTCATGGACGGTTCACACCTCCCTCCCTCCTCTCCACAGACAATGGCTTACCTCCCATCTTGTACCATTTGCCTTGTCTCCTGCACAGGACCTAATGGCTGCTTCAGCGACCGGTATTCGCGATGCTAAATTGTGGGCTAAACAAATTTAAAAAATTACACATATTTTTTCGTGTCATTTTTGCCATCGACGAATTGCTTGTGGTACTATTCTGCTAGGATATGTTTGGCCTAGCAGTTGACAAGCCAAACTTGAGATTTTTTGTGTGTTGAAGACGCTTTCACCAATTTATCTAGTCTGCTCAACGTCCGTATGTCACTGCAGGGATCCAGCAGAATATCAGCGTCAGGTACATTTGCCTGACACATGCTGAGCTGGACTCCCATTCGGTGCAACCTTGAGACGCACACCGCACTGTGTATGTTTTGTTGTTAACTTTATTTTAAGAATTCGTCATAGACTCATAGTGTCACTTTTATTTAGATATGTATCTTTTTCCTTTTTTTTTTTGTTTTTGTATCGGCACCTTGTTTTTATATTATGTTCGTGTGGGTAATTGGTTGTCATCTAATGTTGTACTTTTGTGTATTGTGCTGTTTTTTGTGCGCGCCAAATAAATGGTTTATCTATCTTAAGAAAATCCTGACAATCATCTGGCAAAACTATACCATATAGAAGTACGAGCCCTGACAAATGAGTGCGTTGACAAATAAGTGCATTACTGGATAACATGCATCACTTCGCAGCAAAGATAAATAAAGTGAATGCTCGATACCAATTACTGTGATTTATTTTCTTTGCTTCTTCCTTATGAGGAGTGGTGATCAATTTCGTGAGTTTGTAATGTGACTTGTATACAAGATCTTAAACATGACGGATGTTCTTGTTTTTTCGTCAACGATTATTTTTATAGTCATTGTTGTTATCTGGAAAGTGATGTCAGATATTTGTTACTAAAGCTCCAATATTTTGATTTGGAAAATGATACTCTTTTTTGGGCAGTCGTGGAATAACTACCTAGTCTAGTTTATTCAACATAATAATTGATTATGGTTACGTGTAGTTTACAAAATAAAAACTGGTCAAAATAAAAAAAAAGGTGGTATCTCTGTAACAGGCCCCCAGGCTTTATTTATTCATTTCTTTAATAAAAACGGTTTAAAAACAATTACAGAAATTAAATAATAATAATAATTATAACACCTAAGGAGTCTTTCGTTGGGCAGCTGGGTCAAGGGCTTGATTCAGAAAGCTGTACTTCTGGACACGGCCCGCATTGTTTGGAGATTTCGCTCTCTGGAGCCCTGACCGCCGGTAGCTTGGACCCTGTTCCCGATACCGGAGGCCTACTATCTTTTATATTTTGAAATGTTTTATATTTTTTATATCCTAATATTTAAAAATATAATTTATATGTAAATAATGAAATAAAGAAGAATTATAATAATTCTAACTAAGCTAAACTCCTTAGTTGCGTTGAAACACGACTTCTTGGCCACCATTTCAACGTCAGCCAATAGTCTTGCTGGTACCTTAAATAACCCTTATTCTGTCAAAAAAGTAAAAAACTAAGAATAGTAAACTTTCAAAGACAATATTGTAAAGGTAAGGATGGTGTATGAACTTGAAACAATCATAAACTGTTAAAGATTGTTAACTTTTTTTAACCTATTTTCTAAGACTCGAATCACAAGATCATCGCTCGACAACTCACTCATATCCTAACAATGACTAATTCTCCTCCCAAATCCGAAAACAAATAGGCCAATAAGATATGAATAAATTCATTGAATCGACAGCGTAGTGGGACGGCGCGGCGCTGCGTAGGCGCAGATCGCAGGATGCTCAGTTAGTTCGCAATCAATTTTATAGCCGACTGGTATTTGCTGCTTATCTGTACACTGGCGGATCGTGTGGTGTCGAATTAATTGTTTGTTTAGATAAGCTTTGTATTTAAAATATATGTTATGTCATTCTAGGAAAGTTTTTCGATTTCAATTGGAAGTTTCAGAAAGACTATCTACTTCCTTATAATAGGAATAATTTTAACTTCAAAGTTGAAAAGGTCGTACATGAGGTTTAAAATATGATCAGGCGACGTCACACTTTAAAAATATAAAATCAGTACTTTTGTCTGATTTTTTTTTTTTTTGGAAACAGACAATATAATTCCGGCCCAGTTTATTATGTCAACAATAAGTTACAAGCACTTCCAATAACAAATCAAAAAGCACGCACGCCATTCAACTCGATTTTCGGCAACTCTCATTCAGCTGCTACCAGCCATCCTGCGAAGATCGTCGCTTCACCTAGCCTGAGGGCGTCCCACCTTACGTTTACCGATTCGCGGTCTCCACTCAGGAACACGTCTACTCTAACGTTCATCAGTTCTACGGCTAATATGGCGGACCCATTGCCACTTTAGCTTGCTTATTTTGTGAGCTATGTCGACAACTTTGGTTCTCTGCCGGATCACCTCGTTGCGGATTCGATCCCTCAGAGAGACTCCAAGCATAGCCGGTTCCATAGCTCGCTGAGCGACCTTGAATTTATGGCCCAGCCGTACCGTGAGTGTCCACGTTTCGGATCCGTAAGTCCGTAAGTCATATGAATACTTAAACTTAATACTTATTCCCTTGGGTCACTAATACTGTCCGCCACTATACAATGCTAGGTAACCTCCAAAATTAAGCGTAAACAAGTGATGATGTGAATTGATAGAGGAAACCCGCGTGATGTCAAATTGTTGAATATGACACCGTCTGAGCCAGTAAACGGTGTAATCGCGGCCTAATGCGTGACTAATGGCGCGGGCGCATGCCTGTACCTAGCCTGTATGAGCAGTGAGATTGGAATGATTTGATGGGCATGATCATCATTTTGCTTTATGATTTTTCGAGTGGGTAGTTTTAGATTTTTGATGATGTACCTACTTAGATATGTGGCGGTGTAGGTCTAGAATTCAAGAGCCACGTTAGGTTGGGTGGGATTTGATTCCCGGGTCGGGCAAAAATTTTGTGTGTGTGTTTTTTAGTGTTTAGGGGACCTGTATTTCACCAGTTTTGTTTTACATGAGTCCCATGCCATCGGGCGCGAGCTTGTTGCAATTGCTGCTAAAAACAAACTTGCCCCCTATGGCATGGGACATGTAAAACAAAAGTGGTGAAATGTAGGTACCCTAAAACGTCTGCTCCCGTTGTCCCCATTTTTATTGAGTTCCGCTGTCTCCATCCAATGGGGACAGCGGAACTCAATAAAAATAATTAACTGCCTACCAAGTATTACAAGCGTGATGTTATGTTATTTACTCGATAGAAAAGTGAAAGCAGAAAAGACGAAGCAAAAGCAGTGTATATTTGGATCGTAGCATGATGTACTCTGTAGTTCTGTCAACCACTTTTGAAAAAGCTTCAGTTTACGTATGTATATGTCTCAGCTAACTGGTTAAATTAGCCGTTTAGTTAACCGCCTGGCCTTTGGAAGTAGTGCCCGCCTAGCTTCGTTCTTTCGGCTCGCACGCGGTTTATCACAGTTCTAACCTTTTTTTTTTTTTTTTTTTTTTTTTTTTTTTTTTTTTTTTTTTTTTTTTTTTAACGTGGAGAAATGCTCATGCATTCTGCACTACCACGGGAAGATAGTGCAGTTATGTGGGACTCCAACCCACTAAAACTCCACGGTGTCCTCCTCTGCCGCTTACGGCGGGAACACGGGCACGCGTTAGCACTCATCCGTGAACCCGCCGCGGCTGTCCGTCACCGGACCCTCCTCTGGGGAGTATTCCCCATCACCGACGCACCAGAACACATAGCACGCCGTGACCACCCCAGGGACCAAACCAGCACATGGGCGCCAGACGACCCCGTGTCTGGGCACCCTTGGTCCCCCTGCGACGGATCAGGTCATTGGCCCCGCCGCCTGTCAATTTTCGGCCGCAGAGGATAGGGAGAGCGGCCAACGTAATACCAACACTCCTCTTCCTCTGCGGCCCCACCGCGTCCGCCATCGGACGGTGGCGACCCCGTCAAGGCCGCGGAAGGTAGGGAGAGCGGCGCACCGCAATACCGGCACTCCTCTCCCACCGCGGCCTCCAACCCTCAGCCGCGATGCCTCCGATACGACATCGCGGCCCGCCTCAGCTGCGATGTCGCTCAAGCGGCACCGCAACCTACTTGTTGGCCGCTACGTCGTCGGCTTACCGGCAAAAGCCCTGACGAGCGGCCCCTCCTCGGGTTCCACTTCGCTTCACCGTGGGTGTCCAAGCCACGGCTACTGAGCCCCCCCGCCTCGACAATGCGGGAACCCACCGGGGGGGATCACAGTTCTAACCTAACCTAACCCATTTGGGTGTGCCCTGGCTTAGTTACTGCGACGAATTTGGCTCGCGCGTGATTGTTTATAGTTCCAACTTAAACGGATAATAATTGAATATCATTCAGGCCGTTAGTTGAATGGCCGCCGTTTAGTTAAAAGGCTAAACGGCTAATTAAACCAGTTGGCCGCGACATGTACACAACAGTGCCATCCACAAAATAAATCACTCACAAACTGCCAGCTGACGATACCAAAAACGTGACGAAAGCAAACAATATGTAAGACATAACCCTGTTTCCCTATCCCACACAAAAACGAAAAATACCAGCACCCATAGTGCAAGATTAATTGCCGATAGTTCTTGAACAGCGCACACGGGACAAACGAACAAACAGACACGCGGACGAACAGGCAAAACACGGGGATTCGATATGCGAGCTATAATTTTAGCAGGCCCTGTTACACCTACGGACGGTGGACGGGCGTATTCTGGATTCGTAAACAGTTTTTAAGATGTGATTTTATATTGTTTTATTTAAATTTAGAAGGAATATGTCATGAGTTGAGCTCCATAAGTTGAGCTACACGGTTACTGACAAATGCGTGCACTGACTGGACAGGTCAGGCTGACCAAGATTATGTCATCATAATTACGGGCCATAACCCCCTTAACAAACATCTTTTTAACATAGGTGCCACCACAGATATAGATACACCTATATAACGCAAGAGCAACTACTTCGCGTGCCAAAAATCGCACCAGCTTACGTTCGAAAATCGTAAGCCACCACTTTCGCGCTCAGTCCTGCGTACTGCTGGCTGGGTGAGCGTGAGCGAGAGCGCGAGCTTGTGACGTCATAGTAGGTTGTCAAAAAGTGGCACGCTTAGTTTTCATACAGTTCGTGATACTTGCGTTATCTAGGTCTATCTATATCTGTGGGCGCCAGAGACAGCCCCCTTTGCAGGGGCTGCCTTGACGCGGAAGAATCAGCCGCCCATGTCTTCCTGGAATGCGACGCCGTTGCTCCACAACGTGAAGAAATCCTCGGAACAGTGAGGTCGCTCCGTAAAGCATGTGAAGCTCCCAGGAAGCTCCTGTGCTTTTGGGCGGAGCTAGGCTGGCTCTGTTAGCCAGAATCCCCACGCACAACGGACCAAATGGGAGTCTAAGTGCGGAAAATGGAGCCCCATCATCATCATCATGATCTGTGATTCGAACCCAACTTGTTGCGCTGTTGACGTGAACTCGTAGTAATTGAAGAGATTAACATACATACTTCGAGTGTCAAAAAATATCCTTTTTTTTTTTTTCTCGCGGTGGAAATCCTCATGGACTTCCTCTATCGTGGGGGTGACAGAGGGGCATGCCGGACTCTTACCGGCTAAAACCACCGCGGTGTTCCACCTCTACCTATGGCCGGGGGTGCGGGATTCACAACAGCATTCACCGCTCCCCCGACAGGCCTCGACCCGCTGTTCCTCAGCGGGTCCCACCTCCCCGACAAAACATCCTCATAAGTAGTTATAATACATGCTTTTACAACAGGTATTTCTAATAAAAAAAACTATTTTTACTAAAAAAATATTTTTTGAGATAATTATGTAAATAAACGATCTACACATTCATTTTTATCTTCTATACTTATAATAAATCTGTAGAGAGGTCAATTCTGTACATGAAATATATTTTCAAAATAACTATCAGGGGGTGATTAGTGATCGATACTGATGCCAAAAATGCAATCAGTAAAATTTTTGTCTGTCTGTCTGTCTGTCTGTCTGTCGGTCTGTATGTTCCTTATAGAAACAAAAACTACTCGACGGATTTTAACGAAACTTGGTACAATTATTCTTCATACTCCTGGGCAGGTTATAGTATACTTTTCATCACGCTACAATCAATAGGAGCAGAGTAGTGAAGGGAAATGTTGGGAAAACGGGAGAAGTTACTCCATTTTTTAAGCTTCCGTCGCGTGTGCAGCCTTAATGGTTAAAGTTACATCGAAATCATGTATGACGGAAATATTCTACATAAAATTGTCTAAAAAATATCCCGCAACAGCATATGTCTATCTTTTATGGCTGACTCACAATAACACGTGTAACTCCTGATAGCTTAGCAGTTCGGAGCATTGTGATTATATTTGTTTACTCTTGCGTTTATAATACTCTCACTCATCCCTAATTTAAAAAAGTTAACATTATTACCTATTCAATAAAAAAAGAATCATAGAAATCGGTATAGAAACACCAAACTTATACATGAAATAAGCCATCGCGCCGTCGCACGTCTGAATCATGTTATAAGGATTATTTTTGTGTAACGGTTGCCGCGCTCGACACAGGTCGCGGCGGGTATAAAAAGGCGGGAGGTCCGAGAGCGAGCCTATGGAGCGAGCTTCATTCAATATTTGGCTGTTGATGCGTTCAGAGCGTTCGACCTTATTGACAGACAATAATTTATTGATATTGAGAAACCGTGCTTATCAGCGCGACTTTTAGTCTTTAAATAGTTTATTTGAATTTCTTTTGTTGTTATTTTGTAAAATAGGTACCTATGAGTTGTTTTGGTAGTGTTTAAATATTCGTTAAAGTTAAAAATTATTAAGCGTAGGTACTTTTATTAATTAAAGTAGTTATAAGTATTTATTTTTAAGTGAAGTAGGTATAGGTAGATAGTATTGCACAGGCGTTTCAGCTTTATTTTCATTTCTTTTTTGTTGTGTAGACAAGGAATAAGGAAGGATTTTTTGAAATTCAACCCCTAAGGGAGTTAAATAGGGGATGAAAGTTTGTATGAAAGTCCGTCAGTTTTAAAGTTAGGATCATCAAATTTTGTGTTTAGGCTGACGACTAAAAATTAATTTATACGTGTCTCAGCGTTTTTGATAATTCTACCCCCAAAGGGTTAAAAGGGGGGATGAAGTTGTGTATGAAAGTCCGTCAGTTTAAAAGTTAGGATCTTTAAATTTTGTATTTAGGCTAACGATTAAAAATTAATTTATACGTGTCTCAGCGTTTTTGATAATTTCTCCCCCAAAAGGGGGATGAACGACCTGACTGAAATATCAACGCACAGTCTAAATCGCTGGTCCTTCCTAGGGACATGAATTTTGGAGGGTGTGTTCTTTGTGAAGAGTAGGTACCTATCGAATAAGAAGGGGTTTTTGAAAATTAAACCTTTAAGGGGGTAAAAAGGGGGGATTTTGTTGGTATGAAAAATCTTATTTCTTGAGTTAATAACCTTGAAACTTGGCACGAATACTTATCTAAGTAAATTATGAAGTTTGGAATTTTTCGTTTTTCTAAAATACCTACCCCCTATAAAAGAGGTATTGGGGGGTGTCAAAATTTGTATGGAAGAATTTTAACGCCCTGTCCGACTAACTTGAAACTCAGTATTTATACTAAGGACTAAAAATAATTAATAACATGTATCAGGGTTTTTCGAAAATCTACCCCGAACTGTGTGAAAAGAGGTAGTTAATTTTAAAGGGGAGGATTTTACCGCGTGGCTTGATTAGCTCGAAAATTGTTATAAATAAACTGAGTCAAGTTATAAAATTCCACCCCTGTGGGGGTGAAAAGCGGGGATACCTACAGTTTATTTGAAAAATCTGATTCCTTTGTTCTATAAACTTAAAAATTGGCCCGAATACTTATTTATCTAAATTAATTATAAAGATCATACCAACATACATTTTCGAAACTTTTAGAGGAAAGTACGAATTTCACGCGGACGAAGTCGCGGGCAGAAGCTAGTGTCTAATATACATACTAGTATGTTGTAGTAACCATTTAATTATAATAGAAACAGGCTATAAAATACCTATAGTATTAAACTATTATGATTATAGCGAATCAACTGCTTTTTATTATGTTTTTCTTTTTCTAGAATTTATTATTTAAATGGCCAATCGATATACCGCAAAATAACATTTTTTTCTTGTTAATTTAGCCATAATATAAATTAAATTAGCTTCGTCTTAACTTCGTCCGCGTGAAATTTCTTGGTCCCCCGACCCATCGTTTCCGCTTAGTGTTTGTTTATTTATTTTACCATTTGTGTACACACATTGTATAAATAGACAAGAAAAAAACAGAACAGAAAAATAGGTACAAAGGTGATGCTTATTTCATAAGAAATGTCTTCCAGCATACCTGCGATAGGGCAAGAAATAAAGAGATGTAGACAGCGTGTTAAAGAGTAAAGGAGACAAAAAAAAATACATAAAATCTAAAAACAATAATTCTTCTTCGTACTTTCACTTTTTTTTTTGATTCAGCTCCTGAAGACCCGAGTGTGGAATTAAATAGCCTATAAAGCCTTCCTCAAAAATCAGGCTAACAATTTTTTTTTCATTCCGACTGTTTGTTCCAGAGATTAGGGCGTTCAAACAAATTCTTTAGTTTTATTATTTGTATATAGATAGATTAATTAATTTGGCCTTCCAAGCCTTGTTAGCATGACAGCTGTTATGCATTCTTAATACATTGGGATTCCCCTACGACTACACGTATTCAGAAGCCAGAAAGAAGTCTGTTCAACTTTTAAAATCCATATATCTCTGTAATTATTGTAGACGTCAGATCGCAATCACATGTTGACATCTATCTAGTATAACTATACTAATAATAAAGTTGAACAGGTTTTTGTTTGTTGGTTACCCGTCGGATTTTTCAAAATTCTTTTTGCATTTCACAGCCCTATTCCTCAGGAAGACTTAAGGCTTTTTAAAATCACGCTAGGACCCTTTGGAGCCGAGCAAAAACAAAATTAAAAAAATCAGACAGACAAAAATCAGCAAAAACAGGCGCTAAGCGAACACGAAGCGATCAGGCAGTCGGCAGGTCGGGGCAACAAGAAATTTCATGCGGACGAGATGCGGACAGAAGCTAGTTGTTGATACAAGCCGGCCAAAATAAGCAATTGGATCGAATGAAGCCGTGTTTGGTAGCCCAACCAACGATAGTGTTGGCAAAAGGCTAACAACCACAGATATAGCGTTATCCCTTGGAAACTACCTCGCGTGCCAAAAATCGCACCAGCTTATGTACAAAAATCGTAAGCCGCCACATTCGCGCTCAGTCCTGTGTCCTGCTGGCTGTCGCACGCGGCGGCGTCTTTGAATCAGTTTGATTTTCCTATCACTAAATAGTGCTTGTGACGTCATAGTAGGTAGTCAATAAATGGCACGCTTAGTTTTCATACAGATCGTGATACTTGCGTTATCTAGGTCTATCTATATCTGTGCTAACAACGTACTCGTAGATACTACAATATTTTCCGAATCCAAATTTTTGTCACTTAACCACAATTTTGTACGTGTCCAGAATACAGCCACCCGATCACGTCGCAGTACATATCGACTTGAGGGATTGGCTTGCCAGCGAGCCCTAAATCAAGCACTCGATAAAAAGCTAAATGTTCGATTGCAAGGCGAGAACTCTTGCGCATAAATTTATGCGGTACTGATAAATTAGGAGATGTTTCCTGTGAGTTATGGCGACTTAGCTGTGTGTAAGCGCTTTCTGTGTTTCGAGAATTCAATAGTTCTGAATATTGTTTGTTCTATTGTTCGACTGGTAAATAATTGTATGACAAACTTGTGAGATATTGGTGCACTTTTGTTGTGGGCCAGATCAGGTTTAGAAGATTTGGGACATTATACGACACAGATACACACACAGAGACAAACAGGGACAGGAGCAGATGCCGTTTTGATCAAGTCAGACCGAGACGCTCGATTCAAACAATCGAGCATCATGCTTAACCATCCTTGACTACTACTATTGAACAACCATCTGATACTAGTAGCAGTACTGTAGATACTGCGATTTCCAGTACAACGCCGCTGAACAAATGCTGCGTTTTTTTTTTTTTTTGGTAGCCTATTTTGTGTCCCACTGCAATTTATTGAAGTGAAAACTGGGCATTTTTTGAGATGGGATAAACCATTGAATTCGCGCCACTGCTACCGTAACCGACACCGCTTCGGATGTGTTCGGCTGCCCTCGGAATGTACTCGGTTTTAATGTATTTCCGATATGTCAGTGAGTGATGGTAAAGTATTCTGTTTGTGTTTTGTTTATATAAAGATTTAAAAAATACACACGTAATTGTTCAAGTTTTTACTTCTGTCGGCATTCCAGGACTGCCACTTTTTTTTTTGTTAGTTTATTGCTGCTGGGCAAAGGCCTCCCCTTTTTTTTCCAAACCTCCCCGTCTTGTGCGATCTCTGGCCATGTTGGCCCTACAAATGATATTAGATCGTCACACCACCTTCGCCTTGGTCTACCTCGACGGCGATGTCCTGCCTCAGGCGTCCAGTGAGTGACGATCTTTGCCCATCTCTCCGAGTGCATTCGTGAGACGTGTCCGGCCCGTTCCCACTTCAGCCTGTCTGTTTTTTCTCCAACATCCGCTACTTGAGTTGAGTGCAGCGTAGTGTTCCTAATACGATCTGCTGCGATATTAAAAAAAAATTAATACCGCTGGTATTCTGACAGGGCCCGAATAAATATTAATCTATCTTATCTAAAATATGTATTTATTTGAGTCTATTATTATGCTTAATTAATACCTTCATTCAAGGTCACTCAGCGCGCTGTGGAGCGAGCTATGCTCGCAGTCTCTTTGAAGGATAAAATCAGGAATGAAATTATCCGGAAAAGAACCGGAGTTACCGACATAGCTTGCAGAGTAAGCAAACTGAAGTGGCAGTGGGCTGGCCATGTTTGTCGAAGAACCGATGGCCGGTGGAGCAGACGAGTCCTGGAGTAGTGTGGGACGCCCCCCAGCTAGATGGACGGACGACCTAAAGAAGGTGGCGGAGGACAGGGTGCTGTGGCGCAGTCTGGGAGAAGCCTATGTCCAGCAGTGGACTGCGATAGGCTGAGTTGATTGATTTGATTGAATACCTTCATCGAAATATGCCAGTGCCACGAAATATAGTAATCAGCCTAGGAAATACTATAGTTATCTGCGTCATTTCTGCACCCATATATCTCAGTAAAATGCCGTTCAATAATGCACCTGCATATGTTAAAAATAAAAATAATCTCCCCACCTGGATCAATCAATTTGAAACCAAAAACAGATCCAAAACGGATTCCTGCGCAGTATAATAAATAGCACTATCAAACAAAATTAATCGTTACTTCGATAGAAATTCGAGAAATTAGTGCGATTCCGAATGAGCTGGATTTTAGTGTGAAAGATACAGATTGGTATTAACGACAGTATTTTGTTGGGATCTGTTCACACTTGAAAACCTTTTTTGGTGTGTGCTATCTATCTTCTGTTAGCCTGCATCATCCCACTGCTGGGCAAAGGCCTCAAGACTTCCAGCTTTTTCGATCCAGGGCTAAAGTGGACCACTGGTTGTTTGTTTTTTCCAGCTCATCCCGCCATCTTCTACGAGGTCTGCCGCGACGACCTTGGCAAAAAAATTCGTTTAAATAATATGTATAAATAAAAATGAAATGGTGTTCATTGGTACCGCATGACTTTGGAACGGCTGGACCAATTTGGTTATTTTTTGTTTCAAAATGTTCGTAATAGTCCGAATCTGTTTTTAGGAAAATATTTTTTTCACAGTAAATGGGCAAACTGAAAGCCCCATTTTATTTATTTATTTATTTTATTTTTATTATTTTCAGAAGGCTTACAGACTAATAACTGGCTGGCTGACTGGCTGGCTGGCTTTCTATAGGATTTTTGTTGAACTATTGTTTGGACATGACAACGTCTTTCGGGTCAGCTAAAAATAATTCCTCATTCTTCCATAAATTTACGAAAAAGAAATGGGTAAAAAATTATGTCGAAAGGGCAGGACGATGTGCAGCAGCGAAAATTGGATGATGATCTAAACTGAATTCGGAAGTCGAGCTCTTTTGACTGAAGTAAATTGAACAAGTCGTAAGAACATGTTTATTCTATTGTTTGGCCCATGTAGAAAAACATTTTTATAAATTTTTTATATGCGAAACATATACATAATTTTTTTTTATATTATTTATCATTACATACACACCCTAATAGATATAATCTTGCGCAAAATACCGATCCGCTCGAATTTCCAAGTGTTTATACAGTTTTAATAAAATGCCTTGAAACGGTAGCGCTATATCGCCGTATGGCACCCAAGATTTGAGCGATACGTCAACTGTAAGGTGACCATACTGTCTTTGCTTGAGAGTAGTCCGTAATTTACTTACCTACCTATTTTCTGGATGATACCTACTGAATTGCAGTAAACGAAAATAACATAACGAAGTTCTAACTTAATAGTGTGAAATCGCAATCACGCATTAAGCAAGCATGGTGTTGAAAATACTCCTTTCTTTGATGAATCAAAAGAAGTCTTGGCCCTGCAGTGAGCTACAGGTTGATAACCTAATTGGAATCAACTTGTGACCCTTTATCATCAAAACATTTGATCAGTACACCATCTTTCCATGCATCCATTATGTTCGCCTACATTTACGCCCAATCTCTAGTTTGTTTATATGTTCTATGTAGAGTGGAACTCCTCTCTGGAGTGAATTAAGATTCTCAATAGGCTGCATGATGACCCGAAACTCAGACCTAAGCATATGGTCAAGAATTCAGGATTGACAGCGTCCCTGCAGTCGGCAAAGGACTTGTACCTTTAGCATAAATAGCTTTACCTCTCATCAATCCGAGCCGTAACAATTGGTGAAAACTTCTAAAATGTCTTGACTAAACAAAACCTGCTCCGATTAAATTCTTACACAATCACTCTTTATTTTTTTTTTAATACCTGAATGGGCCCGATCACGCCTGATGGTAAGCGATAGATGAGGTCTATGATGGAACGAGCGTGCCCAGAAGATGTCTAAGGGACTGGAACTCCCACGCATCGACGAAACACAGCAGGCTGCTTGATGCGGGACTCCGGTGGTCTTTAAAGGGAATTAGTAACATGTGGACGCTTTTTCCATCTCGGTGTTCATTTTGGTCATCTCTTCACAGATAGCATAATACCTTTCTTTGTTCTGTTTCATGGTACCCCTACGCGTAATGCTCGCTACTCCATTTTGGGCGCAAATTAATGCGCGCACGCCGATACTGTTCACAATCGTAAGTGCACGAGTGTGACATTTTGTGTTCGAAACTTTTTATTTTTACTTTTTGTTTAACATATCAAAGAGGTATTTAAAAATCGTTTATATTCAGATCTGGGGTGATGTAGAAATTCTTACAATATGTAACGGGTGGTAATTATTTTAACTAGTAAGATGATGGCTTAAGGGGCTTACAGGACCTAAACGCAAAAAACGCAAGTGTTAAAAGCAATAAAAGTATATGATCGACTACAGTAAACAAAATCAGAAAAAAATATGATATTCCTCAGGATATATGCTAGGTAGATAGTGTGTTGAAAACATAATACAACTAATTTGATACGATAGAAAAAAATCATGAATATACCTCTAAAAACTTTATTTTTACAATAAAAACCATACTAATAAACATACAATCATTCTGATTTTTTGTCAGATTATTCTACAAGGAACATACTAAAGTACTATAAAGTAGTGTTTTAATTTTTTAGCCCAAACAATAGATTTTTGTAAATAGATAGTTGCTTCATATTTTGCAATAAATCACCAGCGTTGTGTTATCGCGCTTCTCTTTCTTTTCTATGCAGTCCGACAGTGTCAAGCCGCCCTCTTTCGTGGGCCTAAGGTATGCAGGAATAGCTTGTGCTATGAGATCAATTACTTTCAGTTGGAAACGGGACTGACTGCCCAAAGAGTATCAATCTGAATCATTTTGACGGATATTGCTAATCCATTGCTTCATATGTTTGAAAAATTATTCTGCTCAACAACGTAAATAACGCAATGAATGTTGTTGAACTGTCAAATTGAAAGCCATTGCAACTGATAGTGTGTTATGCAATTACGCTGCTAGTCAGGTATCGTCTGTCGAGCATAGAGGTTGTAACAATGCGGGGTGCAAGCAATTTGATACTGGGTTGTATAGATACCAGCATATCAAGCTACCCGAAATTGTCAAATTTTCCCAATCAACTTTTAACCTAATGCTTTAGCGATAAAGCTGAAAATCTTTTAAAGAAATTTGACAGATTGTAGTACCTTGATGTGATGGCGTCTGTACATTATTGACCATTTGAGGTTGTCAGAGCTACCTAGGCTTTTCACTAGCCAGCAGAACACAGATTTCTTCGATACTTGCGGATTGTGAATCGATAAAAGTTTTGAACAGAATGATAGATTAATCGCAAAAAAACAGTGCTAGATTATTTATACAATGATTTATCCCCATATCGATAAAGTAATTACATCAGTCCCCAAAACCAGTCTTCCGATTCCAATAAAACGTACTTTGAACTAGACCAATGTAATAAATTATCGGAAATCTCGATAATGTTGCGATAAACAGCGACAACATGACCGGTGTGGTTTACAAACGAGTATCGACTGCCTTAATTAATAGTTTGGTTATTAACATAATCGCATACACCTGCCGCTGATGAGGTATCGATATAGAGGAGTTATTGTGGTCGAAAAGACTCAGTTTTCTACCTATCACTGATTATATATAGTTGGTTTTTCCAAAATATTAGTAACTAAATAGGTACCTTCTCGAAAATCCTTAAGACACAGAATATTATGATTTATGACACTTTCCTTCAATGTAAAAAAAAAATAGCAATCAGATGTTTAATTTTATTGATGGGCGTGAGGTTTTTGATCCCAAAGTCGGGAACATTATCCGTTTGGTTAGTTGTAAACTGCACTGACTTTGGACTTAGCCCTGGATTTAGTTAATGGCAACAGATACCACAATTATTCATAATCATCATCATATCATAATCAGCCTATAATGTTCCCACTGCTGGGACACAGGCCTCCTCTCGGTGAGAGGGAGTGGGCCGTAATCCAACACGCGGGCCCAGTGCGGGTTGGCAGATGTCACATGTCTTCGAATTTTCGGTTCTAGGACATGCCGGTTTCCTCACGATGTTTTCCTTCACCGTTTTGAGAGCAGTGGTGATGAAATAATTTACACAAAGTAAAGCGCCTGTCTGGGTTCGAACCTACGACCTATAACTCGTAAGTCGCGGCCGTTATCACTTGGCCATCACTGCTCACCACAATTATTAGCCACAATTTAGGGTTTTCAATCTTTGTCATGATAATTACGGTACCCTAGTCTCTGATGACATGGGCTTGTTAAATATTGTAAGAGGCTAAAAACTCGTCGGACATAAAACCTCAATACGTCTTATCTATTTAAAATATCTACTCTAACAACATTTATACTTTATCTGCGATCGACTGGCCATTTGACCACATCGACTAATAAATTGTAATGGCTCCCCAATCAGTCACATTGATAGACAAATAGCCGTATCTATTTATTATAGATGCTAATTAAAATTCTATGATAATTTCCTTATGGGTTATCACATTTCTGATGGATTTCTTATGGTTTTTATTGGGTAAAGCTGCTTATCTTTTATCGGTCTCGGACGTAGCATGGTCATCCGGGAAATACTTCTGCCATACCTAAGTATGGAAATAATAAATAAAAAAAAATAAAAAGAAATAAGCATTCCTGTTGTGAATCAGCATTCATGTCTTCTGGCTTGCAAGTTGTATAATATTTTGACGTTCAAATGTACCTTTTACCCTTCGAGTAGGCCATCTACTTGATCTTAAAAATTTGACTTTGATTAGAATAATTATTGTTTATTGTTGTTGTAGGTTTAAAATTAATAAAATTGGTGAAAATTGAAAAAGTATTTCTACATTATACCTCTAGGATGACCAATAATAGGAAAATAAACAAAAATAATATTTTAACATCGATAGGAAAAAAACAAACAAAACTAAAGACTAAATTAGAGTTAATAAAATCTTGCAACTTCAGCTGTACCTCACCCCGGACACTCCATACAACGCTCGCAAAATAATTAAGTGCACGAGTGTGTCATTTTGTGTTCGAAACTTTTTATTTTTATTTTTTGTTTAACATACTTATCAAAAAGGTATTGAAAATCGTTTATATTCAGATCTGGGGTGATGTAGAAATTCTTACAATATGTAACGGGTGGTTATTATTTTAAATATAAGATTGTAGCGGTATCTACAACGCCACATGCGAACAACGCGCCATACTGATGTCACGCAAAATCCTGCATCTCGCAAGCAGAGTTTACCGCGCAATTAGCATATATACAACGGTCCAACTGGATCATAGAGCAGTTGCCCGCCAGACACAAGACCCGTCTAGTCGGAGGAACCTCCCTTTTCTATATAGTATGGGTGAGCTTTATACCCTGTTCCTCATACCTCTATAATGCTACGCTGCATCAATAAAGTTCTTGGATGGGTTGCTCATATGACAAAACATTTTCCCCCTATCTCCTGCTGCTCGATGCCTACAAGGTGCTCATCTTAAATCACAATATTGGGCTTAAACCAATACGAAAAATAACGATTTATTACTCCTGAACCAAAGTACTAACACATCAAAACATAAAGGTGTACACCCACGTTAGGTGTTCATAAATAAGCCGCCACAATGTCGGGTCATAACTTATAATTCAATAAAGCATTATTTTTTAGCCGCATATTAATCAATGACCGATAGCCGGAGAATTGATTCAATTATTATTTAAAATGCCGTGCACAATAAGTGAATGGATGTACCCTTATTTGTTACTTCGCTTTTAGTTATTCTATGTTAATGTTGTGGTTTGGAAGTGTGGAGGAGGCTTTCACTTAAATAGACACTCGATTTTTAAAATCAAAATCAAAAGTCATTTATTCAAACTAGGCTGAGAATCAGCACTTTTCGAACGTCAAAATTACAAAAGACAGTCCCCCAAAACGCCCGCCCTTCGCCACTTCCTAGTGCTTTCGCTGGGGAGAAGAAGTGGCGGAACAAACTCCCCAGCAGCTGACTTCGAGACAAGACGTCATGAACCGTTCCTTAATTACTTTCCATTTTGACTGAACTATGTGACGAACTAGGAATTATAATTTTCATTCATGTAATTGAATGATTTAAAAAAAACAGTAATGAATCATCTTTATTGTTCCAGCAACACTAGATGGCGGCAGTGTTAAAATTGAGCATCTTATCGGTCCCTTTGGTCATCATTCAGCCGAAAGTATCCTTCCAGACAAATAAAATTATTCCCAGGTGCGACAGCAAGTTTTGAATTGTACAGACACCAGCAATCTGTCAAATTGTGTTGTCTTTAATAGATTTTCAACTTTATTGCCGAAGTATAAGGTTCAAGGTTGATTGGGAAAATTTTACAGTTTCGGGTAGCTTGTTGTGCTGGCGTCTGTACAACATCTATTTGTGCCGTCTGCGTCTCCCATATCGCACAAAACTCCTGCTTTAACTTTTAGTACTTCTTTTCACTAAAAAGAGACGGTGACTTCGAGTTTTTTCGGTCTTTCTTCTCAGAGTAGCCAGTTAGGAAACACCGAACTCAGTTTTAAAAACATGATTTAATTTTGAAGCGTAAAAGAGTTTTTTTAAATCAATTTATAGAAAACATTTACTACTTCTTTTGAACCTTACCACATAGATGCTGCATCAAGCTGCATAAATAAAGCCCTTTCCTCCCAACCAGCCATCTTGGTCTGGCGAGGCGGGCGGGCCGATCTAGCGGCCGATCGGTCGTGGGCCGCTACTGTGGGCGGTGTGCGCTCGTCCTTACAATGCGTCGTGTGCGCGCGCCTTAAATCATCCTCTCGTACTTATGGGTTATGAATGCTGGTGCAGTATGAAGTGACGGTGTTTTTATTTGTTTTTAGATGGAGTGATGATGGATTGGGTTAGCGCCTTTTGTGGTTGAGGGCTGTCGATCGGAGATTGACAGATGTCAATCAATTGATTTTTGACGAGTAGGTTGTCTTCCTTTTGACAAAGAGCATGAACGAGTGTCTCAATGACCAGCCATATTCTTTGATCGTTATAATGGTGTAAGTGACAATGGTGAAAATGACTATTGGAGTCAGCAGTTGGTACTGTAGATAAAGAATATTACAATCCCTTTGAAAGTTTCAATCAGACTCAATCATCTTATGGAGTCGCGTTTGGCAAGATATTGCTCATCAGTCAAGATAATCAAACTAACACGGAGACTTTTTCTGCAATCATTGGACTCTTATTTGATATCTGGTATTTTAAGGCCAAAAATGTATAGTCAACAAAAGAGATAAGTATCCAGGATCGTCGGATATAGTTGAAGTTTAGTAAGAAACCGATGGATGTTCTCGAATAAAATTTAATTTAATAAATAGAAAAATAACAGTTAATTTGTCAAATTAAATTTCAGTCGACAACATCCATCGGTTTCTTTCTAAACTTCAACTAAGTATATCCGACGATCCTGCATACTTGTCTCTTTTGTTGACTGTACCTATGTTAACATTTTTCACTTTGACATCTTTTTTAAAGTTAGGTAACATAGTGTTAGTGTTGTTAGTGTGTGTGTGTGTTAGCCCTAAAGTCTGACAACCAGTCTTACCAAGGGCTTTCGTATTACCTAGTAACTGGGTTGTGGAGGTCAGATAGGCAGTCGCTCCATGTAAAATACTGGTACTCAGCTGCATCCGGTTAGACTGGAAGCCGACCCCAACATAGTTGGGAAAAGGCTAGGCAGATGATGAGGTAACATAGTGTTACTGTGTGCCTGCATCATCCCACTGCTGGGCAAAGGCCTTCTCCCCTCGACTTCCAGCTCTTTCGATCCAGGACTCTAGTGGACCAGAGGTCGTTTGTTTTCTCCAACTCGTCCTGCCATCTTCTCTCATCTTCAGTTAGGTAATCTAACTCTCAAATAAGTAAGTTTTAAATAAAAACAAGTCCTAGCGTGGCTTACTCGACAAAACAATCGATTACATTTCAAATCGATAATTTATCTCGTTAACATCGAACATGGCCGAACGGGTTCACATACCAGTTCTGTTTATTAATGCTTGCGCGTGAGTTGACTAATACCACGTCACTTGTAATTAACAATGGTGATTATAAAACATTTATGTGATGATGGTGCTTGTTTTTGATTTAAGGAGTTTGTTTTGAGTTGAATATTATTATTGTAGGCGGGGACGCCTTTTGATTTCTTGGGGTTGGATTCTAGTATCCTGGATTCTAGTATTTTAGTAGCCCAGAAATAGTCTCTTTTTTCTTCATGTCGATGGTACTCTTACTCATTGGTTTTTGAAGTGAAACTTCTTTACGCACGCTTGACTTGGGGAGTAAGCCGGCGAACGCGTGACGTAAGCGTTACGAAAAGTGTGATCGGGCGAGGCGAACGGGAGTTGAGTACCCCAAGCAAGAGAAAGCAGTGCGCGCGCACATTTTCTTCCTCTCTTCCTCTCATAGCCAAATACGTTTGAAGTTTCACTTCAGTCGTGTGGTCATAAGCACACTCGGTTTTTTTTTTTTAAATATAAGGTCCCATTAAAATAGATGGATAAACTTTTAGAAATCATTCAGGTCACCAAAATAAGGACGTTGTTAAAAAAAAGTATGTATATAAGAGAAACGCATTAGATACTTACAAGAAAAATAATCAGCTAACGAAAATACACTAATATGCCGGCAATTTATTATTTTAGTTCAAAATAAAATCACTTTAATCAGTGTTTTTTTTGCTTGGATATCTTTGGTTAGACGTATTGAGCGCTGCTGTGTTAAAATTTGTCCATCTATTTTAATGGGACCCTGTATAGTCTGTGCCCAGTAGGTGGCTACGTTGATTGCGGCATCAGTGGGATGGCTTAGGTTATCTGAGGTGCAGGTGAACGGGCATTAAGAACACTCCCGCAAGTGGGGCATGGTCTGGTCAGGAGCAAGGTACTCGCACTGGGTGTGGGATGGGTCTATAGAGGAATGAGGAACAGGGTGTAAAGTTCACTTATACTCTATAGAAAAGGGAGGATCCTCTGACCAGACGGGAGTTGTGTCTGGCGGGCAACTGCCCGATGATTCATGTCGGGCTGTTGTATCTATGCTAGTTGCGCGGTAAACTCTGCTTGCGAGATGCAGGATTTGCGTGACGTCAGTATGACGCGTTATTCGCATGTGGCGTTGTAGATACCGCTCCAGGTCTGTAATACCCCACCTCGACAAATTGTGTCTGCAGCGGCCTTCTTGCGTATGTTTTGCTGTTTAAGCGTGAAGAGGTAACAGACAGACAGACAGACACACTTTCGCATTTATAATATTAGTATGGATTCCACCTTTAAATTATCTCAGGACTTAAGAATTTGTAGTTTCATGTAACTTAATAAATTCGCAAGAAACAGTAGTCAACCTACATAATAATAATTAACTGTACTTTATTATAATAACCAGGCTATTAATTAAAAAAAGAAAGAGAAAATTATAGGCTAAAGTAATTGAAACAGGGCTATGTCGCATATTTATTATGGTACGGCCACAATATTGCAGGCGTATCCGGGAAGTGAGGCATTGGCGATACGTTTTTAAGTGGTTTTTGTGGCTCAGTGACTAATTAGGACTACAATTAGGCAAGTGAAGTCAATGTTGAATGACATGTTGGTAAATAATTTGGGCGTATGAAGGTTTAGAGGGGGCAAGTTTGTAAAGAAAGTTTTTCCGCCCATTGAAAAAAATAGGTTTTCTCGTTGATTTTCTTCTTTATGAAAACAGCTCTATTATAGACAACATAATGCTTGGTAGACATATTGGTAAATGCCACTTATTAAAGGGATTGGCGAAGAGGTATTCCACTTACAGCACCGGTTTCAACAGCACTTCAGCGAACGGCACCTACGCTTATCCACTTCGTCTTTTTAGCGTGTCGGTGGTAAATTATGTTACATTTCCTGTTTGGCCCAAAACTCAGGAACACTAACACCAATCACTCACGCAGACATTAGGTCTTCACCTGAACAGGTGACGCAAGGTAAAAGATGGGTCTGCAGGGAGACCCCGAATATAGGCACATATATATATTCCACTTACAGCACCGAAACAAAGTTACCAGTCTGGGGTAGTCACACCTATAAAGATCGTTCCTTGCTGTGTTTTGGATTTTTGGGTATGGGTTATGGTGCTATACAGGCAAGTGAGACATTAAAACTTTGTCTTTTTGGATGGCAAAGCATCCTCCATGCGGCTGATTTAAAAATGTCTAGAACGCCAGCTACAGAAGTAGAAAGTTACAATACCAGAACATTATTTTTTTACCAGGCTACTCTGTCTTATTCCTGGGCAAAGGCCTCCCTCCACTCCTTCCATCTTTCGCGAACCCGCGCGTCCTCCTTCCAGTTTTGACGGAACCTATCCAGCTCGTCCCGCCACCACCTACGTGGTCTGCCGCGACCTCACTGTCTCAGGGCACCAGTTCTGTGCTATTTGGGCCCAAAGTTTGTCCGGCATGCGGCAGACATGTCCTGCCCAGTCCTATTTAAGTTGAGCAGCCTTTTGAGCCATTTCAGCTATCTTTGTTTTGGAGCGCAATATTGTGTTTCGAAAACGATCCGTTAATTTAACGCATTGTATACTGCACTCCACTGCTCGTTGGCAGACCTTGAAATTGGGCTTTATGAGGCTTTTAATTGCTTTTTAACAAGAAAATAAACGTCCCATTGCCTACATACATCTGCAGCACCAAGAGGCTTATAGAAGACCTTTGAAACAGAATCGAAATGTCCTTACAATTTTACGGGCACCCTGGCAATTCAAACCGAAACATAGCAATGCCGTTTGACAACACAAACATGTAGCGAATACTTATTGAAATAAATGTCATTTCCTATCCTTTATCCCAACAATCTGATCTCACATGATCACTTTCATCAAAATATTCCAAGAGTTAAAGTTCTTCGGAAGTTTCTTGAAAAACCTCATGCCGACAGTGTCGCATCTATACGGCATAAGGGCGTTATCACACGAACAATTAGCGATGGAATTATACTATAGAGTCGCGTGCTTGTGTTGAACGGTTAACCGGCGGATAATGTTGGGCATGCGCTGTGTCCGATCACCTGCCTTCGATGCGCTTGCGATGCGTTAGGGTAGTGTGGCTGCGACTTTTGGTTTTTTGGCAAATTATCATTAAAAAAAAAAACAAGTAAAGTCTATCTGCGTAGAGTTGTCTGCCTGGAACTAAATAAATAGACGAAGTGATAATGCATATTTTATTATGTAAAATTTCGTCTAACATGGTGATGTGGGATGCTAAAACTGTTAATAACCCAGTATTTTTAAGACCAAAGCTGGACATAAGACTCTCCGAAGTTGTCATTTGGTTCATAACACCTCTTCAGCGTGTCGATAGTGACTTATACAGGCTTATTGGAAAAACACCAACAACCTCTAAAGAGGTCATTGTACTCATCATAATGAACAAGTTTTAATATGGGACCAAATCTGAAATCTCGAAAAAAAAAATCTGCTGTTCCCTACATTTATGTTCGTACCTATAAATCGTCAAATTGTAGGGAACACCTGATTTTTTTTCGCGATGTCATTTTTGGTCCCATATTAAAAGTTGTTCATAATGATGTGTACAGTGACCTCTTACGAGGTTGTTGGTGTTTTTCCAATAACCCTGTATAAAAAAAAAATCTATGTCAAATAAAGTGACAACAGTGTGGTCGACGAGAGGATGCGTTCTTGATACTCTCATTTTCATACAAACGAATACGTGTTTTGCAAATTTGATCTTAATTAGCTACTAGCTGCGCCCCGCGGTTTCACCCGCGTAAATATCGATCCCTTGAGAATATCGGGATAAAAAGTAGCCTATATGTTAATCCAGGGTGTCAGCTACCTCCACACAAAAAATTATTAAAATTAGTCCAGCCGTTTGAGCCTGAACAAGTAACAAACATATAAACACACACACACAAACTTTCGCCTTTATAATATTAGTGTGACTAGAATTGTCGCATTGACAGGTGTCAGGAAAGCATTCTTTCGACGGCCGGACTGTAAACCTTATCTACACTAACCCAACGCCAATAAATGAACCCGATAGGATACGGTTTTATGTCAAAAGGATCGAAATCTGCCACACTGCGTCGAGCACATACCGCTGTAAGTACTTCCCTTTCCATTTACTTATTAATTACTCTTTAGTCTCACCTTTTCCTTATATCTTTGTGAAATACATACATACATACTCTGCCTATATTGTTCCCACTGCTGGGATACAGGCCTCCTCTCTGTGAGAGGGGGTGCGCCGCAATCTACCACGCGGGCCCAGTGCGGGTTGGTAGATGTCACATGTCTTCGAATTTTTGGTTCTAGGACAT
This sequence comes from Amphipoea oculea, assembly GCA_945859645.1. Lineage (NCBI taxonomy): Eukaryota > Metazoa > Arthropoda > Insecta > Lepidoptera > Noctuidae > Amphipoea > Amphipoea oculea. Next base: position 1,639,863 of record OX243884.1, read on the forward strand.
GCCGGTTTCCTCACGATGTTTTCCTTCACCGTTTTGAGAGCAATGGTGATGAAATAATTTATGCAAAGTAGAGCGCCTAACTGGGTTTGAACCTACGACCTACAACTCATAATTCGCGGCCGTGACCACTGGGCCACCACTGCTCTCTCTCTTTGTGAAATACGCTTTTGGTATTCCTGAAAAAAAAGTGAAAGTGTTTTAATTCCTGAAAAAAAAACTGAAAGTGTTTTACAAGCGGTGCGGTTCCCCGATCGGCAACGAAACAATAGAAAATCAATTGCGTCTCATTAGCGGAGCTTGACAGATTAATGTGTCACCAATCGCTCGAGATATGTATTTTTTACCTTTAAGAAAGTCTTATCACCTGCCTTAAATTTTCTGGATTCCCTACGTTTGGGTTGTCTTTTTTGCACGTAGGTTCTGCTGTATTCAAACAGTGACTGCCATTTTCCCTTCACCATGATTATAAGACTGCCAGTGCCTGCTGGTCTGACGGTCAGACCATCAGGGAGTGCGCTTTTGCTGAAATTAAATGTTTATTTATGTAAGTAGATCTTTTTAAACACTTTTTCACGTCAATATATTGTTGGTCAATATTTTAAAAACCGGCCAACTTTGACATCATCCATTGCCCGGAAGGCGTGACGGAGTTCCTCCCTTTTCAATGAAGGAACTTCACATTGTTCCTCCATCTTCCTAAAAGTAAAACACTCCAATATTGAAAGATGTGAACCAAGTGACCACAGTATGTCCCGGGGAATGAACTTAGATGGCATTGACATAATGTTATTACTTATTACAATAAAAAATAAATCCATTCATAATTAAATTGGACTATTGATTGACTGTCAGTACACAGAGTTGGACGGTAAGTTGCTCCACTTGAATATTTGATTACCAGATTGAATATAATATTAATAGCTACAGACATCTGTGACTAAAGAAAAAGTTATTTGAACTTTTATTTCAGCATGTTCATTCATATCGGTTTGTACATAATACTAAAACAATGTTTGTTAAATGTTTACATTACATGACTTTTTGAAGTGAAATTTCTTTACGCACGCTTGACTTGGGAAGTAAGCTGGCGAACGTGTTACGAAAAGTGTGATCGGGCGAGGCGAACGGGAGTTGAGTGGGGGATATAAGCAAGAGAAAGCAGTGCGCGCGCACATTTTCTTTCTCTCTTCCTCTCATAGCCAAATACGTTTGAAGTTTCACTTCAGTCGTGTGGTCATAAGCACACTCGGTTTTTTTTCATATAGGTAATTTGTTTTTCTTTGATTCTCGGACAGAATCGGAATAACAAGGAAAATTTTATCAGACTGTTATTTAATTTACTCTATCTTTTTGTCCTTAGTTTCATGTTATAAGTCAGCCACAAGATGCACTTCAAATTAAGCCCAGAATTATCGAACTATTCCTCAAAAAGGTCGACGGAAAACTTGCAACCTTTTCCGTAAGTCCTTTAAAAAGACTAGAAAACTAGACACATCACCAAGGTAGAGCATCTTCCTCTCCGTAATTGTCCAGTCGAATGGTCATCGTAATACAGTTGCCACCTACCGTCCCACTGATTGAAATCAATTCCAAAGCTGTGCTCATCGATTCTTTATCTATTGTCCAAAATATCACTTCCTACAGACTTACACAACAACGGATATTATACCATATCTGAAGAAAGATAGAGTCGCAATTAGAACTTCGCTGTTTTGGAATTACAAAATTACATTTGCTTTCATTCAATTCATATTTTGAATGATTTTAATTCTTAGGTCCTTGGAATACAGTCTTAATTTGGGTTGGGGGGAAGTTAAGCAACGGTAAATGAAACATTGTCAATCTTCAGATGGTTTTCTATTAAAAGTTTGCCCACAAAAAGCTCAGATGATTCGTAGTTTCTTGGAGTGGTTCCCATAGATGTCTTCAAATAAAATTATTCTTCGAACTGTGAGATTTGGATTAGGTTTTTGTGGAGTGCGATGATCCGAATTCGATTTATAGAAATTAAATGAGTGTGGCGAGAGCATTGAAGTAAAGTCAACCTGTAAAAAAGCTAGGCGCCTTCATCAAAGTGTTTCTAAAAAAAGAAAAGGTACCTTTCTATAGTGAGAATTACATTTTTATTTCTTTGCTTGAAATATAGAATATATAAAGAAATATTACTGATATTATCTAAATAGCCCATAATACTCGTGACAGAATGCCCTATAATTTATTATGAAAGCGATAATTTTGCGTGCAGAATTATCATTTGACGTTTTGGAATCGCTCAGCTGCTTATATTTTCAGATAAGATATTAAATATAACTTAGTTATAACCTAATAGGACGTAATGACCATACACATGTGGACTAAGAGGCTTTAAAACCAAGCTTACATGATTAGCGAGGCGTCTAGTTGAAGCGTTATCAGACCTAATTTGGTGGAAATCTGCTGCTCATCATCGTCATTTAATAACTAGTGACTGGGTTGAATGTTACAAAAAACCGAGTGTGCTTATGACCACACGACTGAAGTGAAATTCAAACGTATTTGGCTATGAGACAAAGAGAGAAAGAAAATGTGCGCGCGCACTGCTTTCTCTTGCTTATATCCCCCACTCAACTCCCGTTCGCCTCGCCCGATCACACTTTTCGTAACGCTTACGTCACGCGTTCGCCAGCTTACTCCACAAGTCAAGCGTGCGTAAAGAAGTTTCACTTCAATAATGATAACTTTTTTGATGTCTTTGTCTTGGATTGTCATTGTCATTGGTGGATCTTTGACAGTCGTTGTAACGACTGGACTGGTGGTTGCGACGACCTGTGGGCTGTGGGTCGTCAGAAGCCCTAAATTCTGACAACCAGTCTTTCAGTAATTGAGTTGTGGAGGTCAGATAAGCAGTCGCTCCATGTAAAATACTGGTATCTAGCTGCATCCATCATGGACTGGAAGCCGACCACAACATAGTTGGGAAAAGGGAGGCAGATTGACTTTTTGTTGACGTTTTTTCTTAATTTCTGGAACAACGTTACATCCTCCTTTATCCTAAAATCGACTAGACCTGAAAAAGATTTTTGCGCAGAAAGCCCTCATAAGTATCTAGGTAAGCTAAGTATTCTTGATAGGTCTATCAATAACTACTACCTGTTCTGTTGTGTGTGTCTGTGTTGTACACTTGTACTTACGTGTTTCTGAGTATTTTTTTTGCTGAATGGACCCGCTCTTGACCTCGATCATGCCTGATGGAAACCGATAAATAAGGTCTATGATAGAACGAGCGTGCCCAGAAGATGCCTAAGGCACTGGAACACCCACGCATCGACGAAACACAGCAGGTTGCTTGACGCTGGACTCCTGTGGGCAAACCAGGCGGGCGTTAGCCCTACCACCGCAAGGGAAGGGGTGTTAGGTGTGGCTGTCCAGGATGCGCCGAGCGCTCGGTTCAGTTAAGTAACTGGCAGAACAAACTGCGCTACACGAGGAGGCTTCTTTATGCATCCCAAAAATGTCTTCCATTCTAATAAGATTTATTTTTCTTTGTGAAACATCATTTAAATCAAAACTACAATATCATAAAGGTTCACGTTATCTTTATCACCATAGACCAACCACATCTCTTCAGCATCCACAAAAATTGGGCCCGAATCAAAACAACCCCATAACTTTAGCACATAAACCTGAACGCAGGTGACCAAAAGATAATGAAAGAGTACAAAAGAGGTGAAAGTTTTTCAAATAATTCAACCCCATAGCACACTCCCCTGCAAGCCTCGAGGAATTAATTAGGGCCAAAGATCGTGATTTATGCTTTCATTTTTAAGCTCGATGTCCCCGAATGACTTACTAAGGGTACACTCGATGAGTATTCACTTGATGCTGGATTAAGTGACCCGGCGAGATTAGGAAGTGTAGAGTAGAACTATGACCATCTTTGAAAGCCTGTTTTCCTGGTAGATAGCCTGACCCAGCACTGGATAGATATTGCATAAGCTTTTGTTAAAAGTCTCATAAAATTTATTGAAGTGAAACTTCTTTACGCACGCTTGACTTGGGGAGTAATGTGGTGAACGTGTGACGTAAGCGTTACGAAAAGTGTGATCGGGCGAGGCGAACGGGAGTTGAGTGGGGGATATAAGCAAGAGAAAGCAGTGCACGCGCACATTTTCTTTCTCTCTTCCTCTGATAGCGAAGTTTCACTTCAGTCGTGTGGTCATAAGCACACTCGGTTTTTTTATTTGCAGATCACAGATATTTCACAATAGCATACATTTTTGAAGATCCTGCTTGTAATAAACAACATTAGTAAAATGTTTTTGACTTTGTCTTTTGTGCATAATTTTACCAAACAGGAGTTATCGTTCCTGAATCTGGAAGATACGGTTATAGTGATTATGTTCATGAGCTCTTCCTAAGATGAAATAGAAAAAAACTGGCATGATATCGTAACTTTTAAAATTATTTATTTATATTTAAAAAAAAAGTGCAATATTGATTCATGCAAATCCCTGCTACAAGCTCAACACCGATGTGGAAAGCTTACAGCAGCGATTCACATATAAGCAGTCCAGTTGGGGCTGGACCGCACCCGGCGCACCAGGGAGACACATCTTTTTCGCATCGTAGCGTAGAAGCAATCGACACGAGCTTCAGCAAACATCCCTGAAGCGCTACAGAAGCGGAACAGCCCCATCAACACCCGAAACGCATTATTATATTGAATGCGAAGGGCGCTGTACGATTTTTGAGTGAAATCTACCCACAGGCTGCACGTGTAAAACGATGTACAAAGCTACATCTCGACGAATCAAAACATATGTAAAAAATATAGTCTACGAATAAGGAATCATTGAAAAATGTTATCAATAAATCTGACACCAGCTACTGTATACACCACAGTTTTTTTTATAACGTCGAGTTCTTCGGAACTCGTGAACCCGTAGTAGCAGCGATGGTCCCTGATTAAAAGTTTTCCTGTAAAACCTTTTTATATTCAAAGGGATAAGTCGTGAAGGAATTCGTTTTACTTTATCATTGATGTTCTGCTTTTTCGTTGCCAGATTTACAGCACTTTTTACAATAGTTTAATTTGTTTTCTTTGAAACATCTTTATTAAACAAAATATAGATCGCGTTGGAGGAAAAGGATTGGAGGGAGGTTTTCTCACTAGTGGTCGTGGTTGAGAAGGGAAAAATGGTGTTTTTGGATGAAGGATTTTGAGTTCATTCGTAAAGAGAAATAATGTAGTTCTTTAAATGAAATCATCTAATCTTATCTTTAGAATCGATAGACACTTAGACAATAGCTACGAAATTTTATAATTAGACATGAATCATCATCTGCCTAGCCTTTTCTCAACTATGTTGGGGTCGGCTTTCAGTCTAACCGGATGCAGCTGAATACCAGTATTTTACATGGAGCGACTGCCTATTTAACCTCCACAACCCAGTTACTGGGTAATATGATACCCCTTAGTAAGACTGGTTGTCAGACTTTCGGGCTTCTGACTACCCGTAACGACTGTCAAAGATCCACGAATTACAGCCGGGACCAACGGCCTAACGTGCTTTCCGAGGCACGGAGGGGTCTCGGTATGTAAAGATGGTCACCCATCCACAGACCAACCGCGGCAAGCGTAGCTTAACCTGATCGATTGACTTGTGCGGCTGTTATTATTTAGCCACGGACTCCTCCCTATTTTAAATGCCATTATTGCCATTATCATCAGAATTGTTCTCCATTATCTCACTTTATTGGTCAGCGTTTTATGCGTAAGACGATTACCTATTCGCCTTCAATTTGGGTACCTAAGACTTTGATGTATTTAAAACAACTGTAACTGTTATTACGGCTGATGATGAGAACCTGAAAAAGCGATAGCCAAATTTCCTTATCATCATGACGTAGCCTTCAGCATGTTTAAAATGACCCTGTCCAATTGAAACCGAGACACATCGTTGACAAACCAGCCGGAACACCTAATTGCCCAAACCTGTCAAACTTGACACTCGGCAAACCCATAAGTCCTTTACTTAAAGCTGTAAGCAAACAACTACATTTGCAATTTTATGCGCACAAGCAACCGTGATACTTTCCTGCATTTGACACCACAGAACGTACTAACAAATGTGGCGGCATCGTTTCATACCAACTTAAAGGGCATTTTTTATCTTCAACATCATACATCCATCTCACTCAGATATTGATGGGTAAGCAAGCGAGACAAGGACAAAAGATCTCGCCAGTAACCCTTTTGATGTCGCCGCCCGCGGTCATTGCATCGCATAAGTTATTCGCTGACTTTTTTTTTCATATCGAAAACTAAGAAAAAAAGTAATAATGATAGTATGTTGGTATTTTCGTTTGGAAGCAATTTTCGGTAATCCAAGACGTCTGGTTTGTACATCCTACGATTATGTTCGGCAAGGTTAGGTCTGGTGATGAGAAATTGAATTTCAGACTTATTTTTTGGAAGATAGAGCTGAGTTTTGAGGTGAGGAATGGTAGTTATATCTTTGTTTTGCAGATTACAAGGAGCTAATTGATTTCGGCAGCGATCGGCAGAGGCCGAAATTGCCCGATTCGATTTGTTTGTTTGTTTGTTCCTTTGTTTAATGGATACAAATGATTGAAATTACAAATTCAGTTTTCCAATTATCGGCTTCCGAATAAGAGATGTTGGGTTTGTGAATGTAATTGAGTTGTGATGGACTATTGATTGTGAATGAGATTTTATGTTGATTACGTTTTAAATATTTTTTCCTCGTCTTTGTCTTGTTTTCTGGGTTATGGAAGGTCAGATTGGGATAGGAAGACCGTAATAGAATTGAGATGTTGTTAGAGGCTTATGGCTAACTTAAAACAGCCGCACGGGTCGACCGATCAGGTTAAGCTACGCTTGCTGCGGTTGGTCCGTGGATGGGTGACCATCTTTACATATCAGGATCTGGACACTTCGTGCCTCGGAAAGCACGTTAAGCCGTTTCGAAACGTCAGAAGCCCAAAAGTTTGACAACCAGGCTTACCAAGGGGTATCGTATTACCCCGTAACTGGGTTGTGGAGGTTAGATAGGCAGTCGCTCCATGTAAAATACTGGTATTCAGCTGCATCCGATTAAACTGGAAGCCGACCCCAACATAGTTGGGAAAAGGCGAGGATGATGGTAGTGACATTTAACGAATTCATTGCTTTTGTGATGTTAGCTTGCTGGCTATACCCACAGTTTGTTTTCTGTATCAAACAGCTGATTCTTTTCAAGGCTTTTTTACCTTTTTTTCAGGGCAAAGGCTTCGTTTCAATAGAGACAGTTTGATGTATAAGAGCGATTCTGCACTACATCCGATCCGAATCCGAGAAATGCCGGTCCGAAGTGACCATAGTCCTATTTGTATGAGGGGTTGCGCACTACATCCGAACTCTATCCGTCCGAATTTAGAACATTGCAAATTCGGATTGAAGCCGGATCTTTAATTCGGATTCGGATCGGATGTCGTGCAGAACCGCTCTTACAAATTTTCGTAAATATGAAAACTAAGCGTGCCACTTTTTGACTACCTACTATGACGTCACAAGCTCGCACTCTCTCGCTCACGCTCACCCAGCCAGCAGTACGCAGGACTGAGCGCGAAAGTGGCGGCTTACGATTTTCGAACGTAAACTGGTGCGATTTTTGGAACGCGAAGTAGATGCTCTTGCGTTATCTAGGTGTATCTATATCTCTGGTTAAGACAGTTATACATTAGTAGGTAAGTAGTGTCCACACATAGAAATAAAATTAAAAGTTTGCTAGCCTATAGGCAGTCCACTTTTTCAGGTCATTGGCACGACTGTATGTCAGATCTTGTTGGCCAAAAACTTAGCCACTTCCACGGAGTCGTCAGCGGCAGCGCAGAGGTCACTTTGACTGCAAGTTTTGGGAAACAGAGAGCTGGATAAAAGGTGGAGTGTCCTGAAACATTCACCTCTATATATACTTACTAGCTTCTGCCCGCGTGAAATTTCACCCTCCCTCCATTTACCCTCTTAGGGGTTGAATTTCGAAATATCCTTTCTTAGTGGATACCTGCTTTTCACAAAGAACACACCCTCCAAATTTCATGTCTCTAGGACCAGCGGTTTAGGCTGTGCGTTGATATATCAGTCAGGAGGACTTTGAATATTATACAGGGTTACTTAGTAATTCGACGTATATCCGTCAGGAGCTGATAGGAGGGGCAAAATGCAAAAAATTGAACCCCGCATATATATGGCCGAAATTCAATAGTTTTCGAGATATTTGAAACATTTTTGAAGCGTAAAATGAAAATATTGGTAAGATATTATTCTTAAACCGCTCATAATTTTAATTATTTTGTTGAATTAAGTACATTTAATTATGTTCATTGGCTAATTGAAGTGCCAGCTACAATATAATTTTTTAATGGTACCCATTCAATATGTAGTTTCTATTTATTTGGAATTATATCGAGTAAAACTTAGAATTGGCTATTTGACAGTTGTAACGATAAAATAAATAATATGTTAGATATAGTAGCATATAGGTTCACAATAATCATACAATAGGTTTTATGCATTAAAATAAATTGTAAATATTTTATTTTTGAAAAATAAATTAGAGATTTTTTATCTGTGGATTACAAAAACTGAAACGCGGACGGCCATGATCGAGCATCGTATGACGTCACATCACAATAAATAAAACGTTGTGTGTTACTGTGTTTTATCATCGTTGGCAGTTTGCTGATTGTGAGAGGTTTCACCACAGCAGAGTACAATACTATTTAAAGGTTTCACGAAATGGAGCCAGGCTATACAAAAGCTGACAGTGCAAATCTGCCAAAAGTCGATGCATTTATGGTAGCAAATTTCTTTGCGTATAATCCTGACTTTTGCTCAGCCGAGTTTCGGAATGTAAAAGCTTCCGTGTAAGTACCGAAATGAACAAAGTAATTATATATAATTTAAAAGTCGATGTGTATAATTCTCAGGTCAAATAGTAAAAATTGTTTAAATTACTTAAAGGTTATGTTTATAATTTCAGATCTTCGCGACAGTCGTATGGTGATGACGCTATAGGGTATGTCCAGCTGAAGAGGGAGGCATTTTTGTGTGTTGTAAAATGCAAAATTTGTCCTGAACATAAGGTTCGTCAACAGCCATACTCGGTGTCCATGGTCATCGACGAAAAGGAAGGATTAGTACAAAGTGTCAAGTGTGCTGACTGCCCTGCCTCCAAAGGATGCTACAAACATGCAGTGGCTTTCTTAATGTGGACTCACAGAAGAAGTGAGGAGCCATCATGCACTGCCACCGAATGTTACTGGAAGAAATCTAAACTGTCTAAAGTGGGCAGCACTCTGAAGTACATGAAAATCAAAGAAATGGGTAACAATAAAGGTTCCATATGTACCCAACAAGATGATAGTGTTTTGTGCGACTTTTTAAAAGAGAGTAAAAAAAGGAAATTGCAGAATTGTCAAATTTTGAAACATCAACTTGATTATGAAGATAATGTGGTTCAGTTGCTCTCATTACATTATTTGAGTTACAGATTTAATTCTACAAATGATTGTGATCAATTTATAAACAAAATTCGTCCAGTGTTTACAGAAAATAATGTCAGTGATATAGAAAAATTAACATGTGAACAGCATAAAAGTCCAGCATGGTACGAGCTTCGATATGCAAGAATAACAGCATCTAAAGCTTTTGATGTGACTCGCTGTAAAACAACAGATGGCTCATTAATCGCAACATTGATGGGTGGAAAAGTGCCTGACACAGTTGCTATTAAAAGGGGCCGACAATTAGAAGACATGGTAAAAAAAGAATTAAAAAAACAACTTGGTGAAATTTCTCAGTGTGGCCTGTTCATGTGTCAAGAGTATCCTATGTTAGCAGCATCACCTGATGGGATTTCAAATGGTGATACTGTTATTGAAATAAAATGCCCAATTAATGAAAAAACATCAAAAAAATATGTTTCGGACAACAAAGTGACTAATAAGTACTTCACCCAAGTGCAACTACAGATGCACTTAACTAAATTAAAAAAGTGTTTATTCTGTGTGGCATCATGGGACTTTGAAAAAACTAAGAAAGTAAATATTGTGCCTGTGGAATATGATTCTGAATATGTAAAAAATTTACTGTGTGAGTTAGAATTTTTTTGGAAGGAAAATGTTTATCTATTACTTTATAATAGTACCAAATAAAAGAATTTAAGATTAGCGAATCATGTATTTTTAATTATAACATCCTGTAGGTTAATCAGTGCACATGCAATAATAACACATTCGTCCAAATATTTTAACAGTTTCTTATTCACTACAGAATGAGGTTTTAACATAGAGAATTCTCGCACACGTCTTATAACTCTCTCAATATGTATCCTTAAACTTGCTATTTGTTTTGTTTTGATTACATCCTGTTTTGACAATTTAGAGTTAGATGCAACACTTGGGGGTCTTACTAAATTAATTCCTTTATGCAGTAGGAGTTCTTCTATATGTTTAAACCCTCTATCTGCAAGTATAGACACACCTGGTTCTAAATAATCTAAAAAGCTGCAGTTCTCTACTAACAAGACATCAGTGGTTCTGCCACTGTATCCAGGTGAAATATAACTGATAATACCATCAGGGGTGCTACTGATTAAGTACTTGGCAGTGTTTGCTTTTTTATATTCTGACCATGTTAAAGCCTGCTCTACAGAATTTGATGGTTTTTGTATTTCTATTTCGAGGCAGTCAATGATACAATAGATATTATTGTACTTATGTCTAAATGCCATAGGTAAGTTTCGTTTTACTGATCTTTTATTTGATTTAATAATAAATGAATGCAATACACTTGCAATTTGAGCTACAGATTTCATAAAAATTTTACAAGCATAAGACAGTGACATGCCAAATTGATCTCCAAGCTCAGAAAATGGTGTATTCAATCTTATTTTCTTCAAACATAATAATATGTGTTCTTCGGAAAGCTTTGTATGTTTTTTTAAAATGTCAATTAAAAAATAACAATCCTTCGAAAGACCTATATAATATCTTGGACTATTCTTAATTAATTGTACAGTATTTTCAATTGACATTTTACATAGATATTTTGCTTCAATTTTCCTTTTTATTTCAGATAATTCAGATTGATCACTGCTAGTTGATGTCATTGTAACTAAGGACTGAACAGATGGTGAAGTGTCAATAATTAACTGTGAATGTTTTGATGGTGATGAACTGTTCGAAGATGATGCTTCTAGATTTTCACTGAACAGTATTTTTTTTCTGATTCTTGTATTCCCTGCTAACTCAACTCCAGACTTTATTTTAACAGGTGATGTTGCAGTAGTCGTAATATAAGTCTTTAAAGGTGAAGTATTTTTATCCTTAGCTTGACTGGAAGTTTGTACATATTTGCTTCTAATCTTCGCAGACAAACATACTTGAATTAATTTATTAGTCATTTCAGGGCATACTTGTGTCGCCTGATCTTGAAAATTAGAGCAGTCATTCTTCTCAGTAGTGGACAGAAAATCTGAAAAAGTCAAAACATTATTTGTAACATACCAACGTAAAGGTATGGCAAAGGTACTCTACTACCCAAGAACTATAATACTGCAGATGAAACTTTGAAAACCAACCTATTTCTAAACCGTTGAACTAATAACTCTTTTACTCACCACTATTGCTTGTCATGCCTGATATTGCTGGCATTTGATTTTCCTTAGCAAGTATTTCTTGTATTACATCCATACATCGTCTTTTGCTTATGGCTGAACGAGGCTGTGCCGGCGCGGTACGTTTTATTCTGTCTGGTTGACATTGAAATTTCGATGGTAAACAGTCTGGCTTCATTCTTATTTTGCCTACAGAACCCATCACACTGTATTGGATGTAATTTTCCATATCATTAGGCAGCTGTAAAGTGACACAATATATTATATTTATTTATTTTATTTTTATGACATGTTTTATGTGTACATACAAAATGTAAAGTTGGATAGTTTTAATTTATATTTGGTAGATCAGAGGTTAAGTTAACAACATCAGTTATGCTGACGATATGGTGCTGCTGAGTCCGTCGATTAGTGCTCTTAGAAAGCTGTTAAAAATATGTGAGGGCTATGCTGGGGCCCATGGATTAAGGTATAATGCCAAGAAAAGCGAGCTGTTAGTTTTTATGCCACAAAACAAGACCTATGAAGTGGTACCACCAGTCTCGCTATGTGGTGTCACCCTAGACAGAGTCAAACAGTTTAAGTACCTTGGTCACTGGGTTACAGAGGATGGCACTGACAACTGTGATATTGAGAGGGAGCGTAGGGCGTTGGCTGTAAGATGCAACATGCTGGCCCGCAGATTCGCAAGGTGCGACAGCAATGTCAAAATAACTCTGTTTAGGGCGTATTGTCAGACCTTTTATACTTGTAGTTTGTGGACCAGATACACGCAGAAAACGTTTAATGCCCTGCGTGTGCAATACAATAATGCTTTTAGGATGCTGCTGTCGCTGCCTCGTTTCTTTAGCGCGTCAGGGATGTTCGCAGCAGCGCATACTGACGACTTCTTTGCGATCATTCGTAAAAGATCCGCCTCACTACTGCGTCGGATGCGGGGCGGCGACAACAGTCTTCTGAGCGTTGTTGCTAGCAAGACTGAGGGCCACCTCATGGGGCACCTGTGCGCAGTGCATGTACTGTTGCCAGGTGTCGTCAGGAGGTGGCGTAATTAAGTATTATTAGTTACTGTGTTTTTAATTTATTATACTAACATAGGATTAAGTTGTAATACTAATCAATATATGGGTTATACCTGATTTAAAGATAAATAAATAAAATAAAATAAATAAAATAAGTTGATTACTTTGAAATACTTACATCAAAGTGGTCTTCACAAAAAAATATCGTAGATTTATCAGATGTAAAATCGAGGTCTCGGCGTGCTAATTGTAACCACTGCTTTCGACGTTTGGGACATTTAGGAACATGTATAAACAATTTGTCAGGATATTTAATTGTTGTACTTTTACACATAGGCACGGCACACTTTTTGTAACTTGTCATTGTCATAAAATATATTTATATTATAAATATATTAGAAGCCTATAGAAACTTTTTATGCAAACTTTCCACACAAAATATGTTTAAGAGTTGAAGCGTCGTAGTTAGCTTTACTTAGTTTATTGAAATGTGACGTCACAGCCATAAATGTCACGTGATCGGCTGTTTCCGCGCGAATTTCAAAATACGGAATGAAAAAAAACATTTTTTTTCGAATAAACAACGCTTTTTTAAGAAAAAAATAATTGTAAGAGGTATAAAATAAACCTACGTATATTTAAAAATATCTTTTCGAAAACTGTCAAATAGCCAATTCAAATATCTCGCAAACTATTGAATTTCGGCCATAGATATGTGGGGTTCAATTTGTTGCATTTTGGCCCCCCTATCAGCTTCTGACGGATATACTGGATAGACTGGTAGAAAATGTCTAAGGCATTATGTCCGCCTTTGTACAGTTTTGACTTGTGCATAAAGTTTTAATAAATAAGTAAATATACGTAAAATCACAAGTAACCCTGTATAATAGATAGCAAGACCGCAAATTTCCTTGAGAACCCCATATTTTCCATCTTATATCAGTATAACAGACAATAGAAAAAACAATCCAAAGATATCAATTCTTAACAAAAACATCTTGTCACAGGCATCGCTCAAAACTGAAGAGTGATCGAGTCTTTCCCGAACCTCTCCGAAGGACTCCGAAGCACTTCGAGTGCTCAAGTGCCATCGAGTGTAGTGCCCTAGGGACAATCTGTCGGAAAATGACGAGAGAAAAACAAACCTTTGTCACGAATCACCATCGAACTGAGTGTTACGTGTCGAGGAAGCTATTGCTATCGATTCAAAGATTTTATTTTCAATAGGAATCTCCTTAAAAATGGTATGGAATTATGTCCTGAATGAGGGAAACTTGGGACCTTGGCTGACGATAATCCATACTAATATTATAAATTCGATAGTAACTTAGGCTGTCTGTCTGTCTATCTGTCTGTCTGTCTGTCTGTATGTTACTTTTTCACGCCCAAACCGCTGAACCGAATTAGATGAAATTTGGTATAGAGATAGCTTGAGTTCCGGGAAAGGACAAAGGATACTTTTTATCCCGATATTCCTACGGGATCGAGACTTATGCGGGTGAAACCGCGGGGCGCAGCTAGTTTGGTTTATAATTAAAACTAGACTATTAAAATTAAATGGAAAACTTTGCATACACACTTCACAATTTGCGTTCTCTAATGTTTATGACAAGATCTTACAATCTGATTGTGCCTTTACGATTATGGACCGAAACTGAAATGCTGGATGCCTATTTGTGAAGCATTATGAGTTACTGGTGCATTTCAAGGACCTTCGGAAGTTTCCTTTTTATTTCTATACCGGTCAATGAATGATTGAATTAATGAATAAATTGCACCGATCCCAGCGTGGTTAGGTAAACCAGACTCGATTAATCGAATGAACTCCAAGATTCGCACTAGCTCCTGTAGCCTCATGTTCATGGTGCTACAGCAACCATTGCATATCAAGGAATAGACCGGGGGGCGCGGTAGGTAGGGAAGACATGCCCGTAGGATAGGGAAGGATTTAAGAGCCTACCAGATATCAGTGGCGAAGGGTGAATTTATGACAGAGGAAAGCCGGAAAAAAAAATGCCAAAAAAATGTCAATAAACCGTTTCATTAAATTGGTTCCTATTTCGACCTACTTTTCTAAGGTATGAGCTTCGTGCGAATTAGCGAAAAATTACAGTACCCAATTCATGTAATGCTAAACAACTCCTTATAATAATAATATGAATTCGTCAGATTACTAATATCTGTAAAACCCCCTTTATTCCATAAACTACTAGAAACTGAGATAAGTAAACACGGCGCGGCCTAACTCATGTGTTTCCTATTTTCAAAACTTAACCTTGAAAAGCGTGTTTCCTCACAAAGCAAATAATCCGAACAACAATTTACTGTTACTAAAGCCATCCTAAAAATCCTTAAAATTCTACTCTAAATAACTAATTTCAACTTAATAACTATCTACTTACCCCAAATACCTAATGTCACTACACAAGCACACAAACAAAACAAACTTCAACTATAATTCTAATACTAACTAAATAGTAAATACAACACACTAATCACCACTAATAAATCCAATGAATACAACAAAATGCAAATTAACTGCTACAAGTGTAAACAAATTATTACGTCAAAATAATGCCATAACACATGAATTGTCAATTGTAATGATGTCCGAAGCGTTACGAAATGCAGCGAATACCACCGAATAGCGATATTGCTCTTTCTCGTTCACGCGCACGCATTTTCACTCAAGATAACCCGTCTTTTTTCGGCTAATATTTTCGTTTAAAATTATTAAGCCACGTAACCTGGTGACGCCATATCCACACTGATATCCTCTTTGATATCACATCCCTATCCACACTGATATCCTCTTTGATATCACATCCCTATCCACACTGATATCCTCTTTGATATCACATCCCTATCCACACTGATATCCTCTTT
This sequence comes from Amphipoea oculea, assembly GCA_945859645.1. NCBI lineage: Eukaryota > Metazoa > Arthropoda > Insecta > Lepidoptera > Noctuidae > Amphipoea > Amphipoea oculea. The sequence goes on from OX243884.1 coordinate 1,655,431, forward strand.
GATATCACATCCCTATCCACACTGATATCCTCTTTGATATCACATCCCTATCCACACTGATATTCTCTTTGATATCACATCCCTATCCACACTGATATTCTCTTTGATATCACATCCATAAACTACTTACTAAGACTAAAAATAACCAGCACAAAAATCCAACCCAGTACAATACAGCATCTTCGTTCAAAAACATTTCCTTAAAAACAGCAGCATCTTAGCCCCATATTGTCAGTATCTATAAAATATGGTCTGTCGAGTCAAAGGTCGAAAAGTCTCTGAATGGTGCCTCCCAGGATCATGACCGTATCGGCACCCGTTGAAAAGTTAGATAGCTCCTAATTATGATTTATCGACGACTGTGAATAACCTCAGAGGTTTTTAAAACATTTTTTGTTTACTCTATACTATCGATCGGCAGGGGATTTAAAATCTGTTTGACTTTCGAAGTGTTTAGTAATAATTGAACTATTATACGACTAGGACTGTTTTGACTATATGTTGGTTATTGGTGTTTGTTGTGGACTGTTTTTGGTTAATGACGATTATTTTTAACAGCTGTATTTGTCTTATGTAATTTTGACGTTCGAAAAGTGCTGTTTCTAAGCCTATTAAATAAATGATTTGATGTTTTTTTTTCAGGTACCTTATGATTCATTTATCTACTATCCGCAGAAAAACTTTTTTAAATGTAATATACGACTCTTTCATTTTCATAGGTACCTATGAGAATTAAAGAGTCAGATTTCAAAGCAAAGCGATGTCTTCGTGCGTTTGAACATACATATAGGCATGAAAATAATAAAACCTTTCAAATATTTTCATATAATTCAACTAGCAGGTTCAGTGATAGTGTCAAATTCCTTGCAGAAGACCACTCCATCCTTGTAAATGGTTTCTGATCGCCAGAGCAGGCGTCCGTATGGCAAGGTTGGGACCCAAATATGCTCCATCTTATTGATGTCTAGTTTCTGGTTATTGTAAGAACCCTATAAAAAGACAAGAAAATTTAGACACTTATCGCAAGCGAGAAGCGAGTAGAGCTAGCAACTAAAAACGAGTTGTTTGACAGAGTTCTCGCCATATGGTACATAATTTAGTTTAATGCTTTGTGTTTCGTAATGTTAATTACCCAAGAGCTAGATTAACCCGACACTATACCGAAGACATCCCGGACGTCAGCCTGTACGAGATTAGGATGGCTCTGAAGCAGCTCAAAAAGACAAAGCGCCGGGTGATGACGGAATTACGGCCGAGCTCCTGAAGGCCAGCGGAAAACTCGACAGGTTATACAGAAGACCGAAGAGTCTAATAACCTGCCCCTCTGCTTAGCGTTTGTGGAGAAAGCCTTTGATTCGATCGAGACATAGGCTGTACTGCAGTCTCTTCAACGGTGCTAGATCGATTATCACAAACGCTAATCAGAGAGGCAGGTTATACTCTTCGGTCTTCTGTATAACCTGTCGCAGCGTATGTATGTGGTCTACGGTGCTAAAGCCTTTGCGGAATCCGGCTTATTCGGGAGGCTGGAAGCCATCAAACCTGCGCACAAGACGGTTCATGATGACTCTCGAAAACAGCTTGTAGACATGGCTCAGAAGTGAGATGGGCCTATAATTCTTAAGAAGAGCATTTTCGCCCTTCTTAAAGAAAAGTATCACCACAATTCTGTTCCATGCCTGTGGTGTTTTACACTCGATTATGACGGAAACAAACAGCCTCTGAAGGGCCTTAAGAACGGGTTTTCCGCCGGCCCTCAGGAGCTCGGCCGTAATTCCGTCATCACCCGGTGCCTTGTTGTTTTTAAGCTGCTTCAGAGCCATCCTAATCTCGTACAGGATGACGTCCGGGATGTCTTCGGTATAGTGTCGGGTCAATCTAGCTCTTGGGTCCAGAGGCGGCGTAAGGCGTGGGCGACGTGGGCCACCGCCTACGGCCTCGCGGTCCAAGGGGCCTCGCGCCTCGAAAGCCCGCGAATCATCTAGCAATAAATAATAAAAAACCGGCTAGTTTCAGCGTTGGCAGATTACGACACAGTTATTAGGGAGTTCAGTATGGCTAAAAGCAGAAAATTTATGTTTCTTTAATTGTTTACTTTACTGTTAGTTGAGGTATACTTAATAATCCATACTATACTCATCATCATCATCATTTCAGCCGAAAGACGTCCACTGCTGGACATAGGCCTCCCCCAAGCACCTCCACTTCGACCGGTTTTGTGCTTCTCGCATCCAACGAATTCTTGCGGCCTTCACAAGGTCGTCGGTCCACCTTGTGGGAGGCCTTCCAACGCTACGCCTTCCGGTACGCGGTCGCCACTCCAGAACCTTTCGGCCCCATCGGCCATCTGTTCTGCGAGCAATGTGCCCTGCCCACTGCCACTTAAGTTTAGCAATTCTTCGGGCTATGTCGGTTACCTTGGTTCTCCTGCGGATCTCTTCATTTCTGATTCGATCCCGCAGGGAAACTCCAAGCATAGTCCTCTCCATTGCCCTTTGGGTGACTTTCAGCCTTCTAATAAGGCCCATTGTGAGCGACCACGTTTCAGTGCCATATGTCATCACTGGCAACACGCACTGGTCAAAGACTTTCGTCTTGAGACACTGCGGTATGTGGGACGAGAAGATATTGCGTAGCTTCCCGAACGCTACCCAGCCGAGTCGGATTCGACGATTGACCTCTTTCTCGAAGTTGGACCTACCTAACTGGACAGTTTGTCCTAGGTAAATATACTCGTCCACGACTTCGAGTGTAGCGTCTCCGATCTTCATGAGAGTGGGTGTTACATGGGCATTTGACATGACCTTCGTTTTGTCCATGTTCATTTTCAGACCCACTCTTTCAGAGGCTCTACTGAGGTCTAATATACTAATATTTTTATATTATAAATTCGAAAGTAACTCTGTCTGTCTGTATGTTACCTTTTCACGCCTAAACCGTTAAACCAATTTAGATGAAATTTGGTATAGAGATAGTTTGAGTCCCGGGAAAGGACATAGGATACTTTTTATCCCGATATTCCCACGGGATCGAAACACTTGCGGGTGAAACCGCGGGGCGCAGCTAGTGTAAAATAATTACAATGAAGAAGTTTGCATTTTTATTAATAAAATATTTGAGTATCAAAATTTTTTTTCTCTCAACAAAACACGTCCTCTTGCATTATCCATCAGGGGGCCTCGCAAAATATATCTTGCCCACATCAAATTTAGGTCTTGCCCCGCCACTGCTTGGGTCGTTTGCCAGATTCGTAACGGGGTTGCTTGTTGACGTATATAACTGTCCATAGAACCTCTCGATCTCTCTCAACAGCTCAGGTTTGGCGGATACGATCCTGCCATCATCAGTCTTTAGTTTCATAACCTGGCTCTGCCCAATAGACAGATCTCTAGCAAAATCTTGGAGCAGGGAGACGTTATCTCTCCTAAACTGTTCACCGCTGCTCTGGAGGATGTCTTCAAGGTTCTGAACTGGAAAGGAGCTGGCATTAACATCAACGGCGAGTACATAACTCATCTTCGGTTTGCCGACGATATAGTAATCATGGCTGAGACTATGGAGGACCTAAGTACAATGCTCGATGCCCTCAGTAGAGCCTATGAATGAGTGGGTCTGAAAATGAACATGGACAGAACGAAGGTCATGTAACACCCACTCTCATGAAGATCAGAGACGCTACACTCGAAGTCGTGGACGAGTATATTTACCTAGGACAAACTATCCAGTTAGGTAGGTCCAACTTCGAGAAAGAGATCAATCATTGAATCCGACTCGGCTGGGCAGCGTTCGGGAAGCTACGCAATATCTTCTCGTCTCACATACCGCAGTGTCTCAAGAGGAAAGTCTTTGACCAGTGCGTGTTGCCAGTGATGACATATGGCAATGAAACGTGCTCGCTCACAATGGGCCTTATCAGAAGGCTGAAAGTCACCCAAAGGGCAATGGAGAGGGCTATGCTTGGAGGTTCTCTGCGTGATCGAATCAGAAATGAAGAGATCCGCAGGAGAACCAAGGTAACCGACATAGCCTGAAGAATTGCCAAACTTAAGTGGCAGTGGGCAGGGCACATTGCTCGCAGAACAGATGGCTGATGGGGCCGAAAGGTTCTGGAGTGGTGGCCGCGTACCGGAAGACGTAGCGTTGGAAGGCCTCCCACAAGGTGGACCGACGACCTTGTGAAGGCCGCAGGAACTCGTTGGATGCGAGAAGCACAAAACCGGTCGAAGTGGAGGTGCTTGGGGGAGGCGTATGTCCAGCAGCGGACGTCTTTCGGCTGAAATGATGATGATAATGAATGTTAATTACTTACTATTGTATAGTATCAAGTTCTTCTAACTGAACAGACAGTTGTGCTGCTGGGGAGTTTGTTGCACCACTTCTTCCCAAATTAGCAATAGGAAGTGGTGAAGGGCATGCATTTTGGGGGACTGTCTTATGTAATTTTGACATTAAAAAGTGCTTATTAACAGCTCAGCCAAGTTTAAAAAGATGACTTTTTATTGTTATTTTGATTTTAAGCACACTTTTCCGACAAAAGCCTTCGATGGATCGATTTCATTATAGTGGTAATTAAAACCTAACCTTACCTTTTGGAACGTACAGGTCTTTTTGTCATACTTGACCCCGGTGGCTGCAAAGGTGAAGTGTAGCAATGTAGCGTGGCAGTTCAGGTTCTTAAAGCCAAAGATTTGGCGCCATCTGTCATTGCGCCAGGCAAAGCATTTGAGATTCATCTGAAATTTTTTTAATAAAGCAATGTTTTATTTGTATTTATTCGAAATTAAATTGTTTATTCTATAAATTTTAATAATCTCTGTACACAAGTATATAAATAAATACAAAAACAAAAGAATATTTAGGCGTCGAAGTACTCGTCCGCATCACTGTCATCCGGAAACGTGCCCAGAAGACTGGCAGCATTGCCACGTTGGATGGCAATGCTAATTCTTTGGCCAAAGAACGACCCAATCCTCTGGTCACGTAAAGTGTCATTCAGCCAAGGTTACAGTAAATAGAATCTTGGAATCACTTTTACATGTCACATTATACAAAATATACCTAGATCGAGTCGTCATTTCCTACCTGACTATCCCTGAAAAGGAATTTCGAAACAAACTATATGGTCAGTCTCTTTGCAGTAAATCAAGGTAAATACTGTGAATTACGAGTATGAGTTAGACTATTTTAGGCAGAAAAAAGCCTCCATGGATGCATCCAGTGTATCTGTTTTGGGCCCCAAATATGTATTTTTTTGACAACAATGTGATCTTATAAGGGTTCTGTTTTTCTTTCGAAGTACGGAACTCTAAAAACAATGTACACACGCCAGCAGATCAAGCTATCCGAAACTGTCAAATTTTCCCAATCACCCTTTAGCCATAAAGTTGAAAATCTATTAAAGAAATTTGCCAGATTGTAGTAGCTTGATGTGCTGGCGTCTATTCTTAAGCGTGGGGTATTGTTGGGTCCACTTGGCCAGTTTTCAGACAGCACCAGCTGTCCAAAAAGTTCGTACCGATATCAGTAGGCCAATTCCTGTGATTAAAACGTTCAAAATCTAGTCGCAATCTCATTTAAAAAATGTAGGGAAATTAGAGGTATTTTTGACAGTTTGAGACTGAGACCAGACTGTGAACGTTTATAAAATTAAGAGAATTGCTCCTCAGAATGGAGCAAGAATTTGGACAAAACAAGTTTTCTCTATCAGATTGATAATCGTTGCTCCAAAGTCTCTTATGTCAATGATTAAGGCTACCTTCAGTTCCTTGAACTCTCTCAAAATCGTAAGATTCCCTCCAAGAAAGTTTTTTCCGTCGATATGCAGTACCGATGGATTATAGATCACTGGCGGGTTCTTCAAGTATGGTCTGCTAGGATTACTGCAGTCCTTGATACTCACGAGCCAAGATTTAAAAGGGCCCTGAAAAATTACAGTGTTAAATTTTGTGGCATTTTTTTTTTCTCAACAGCTTATTTATACAACTTGAAGACGACAATACGACAGAAAATTAAACTGTGTATATCTAGTGACGTTCCCAGTCTGCATACGATAATTCAATCAAATATATCCAATAGTCTAGTCTCTATAGCTAGTCAAAGATTTAGGCAAAACCCATAGTCGACCCATCACTACTAATAGTTTGTTTTTTTTTTAATTATGTAAATATTTGTCTCTTTAAAAATAATATGGGCTTTAATAATAATAAAAAAATAATAATAAAAGTTTGAAAAATACACTTTTTTAATTTCAAAAGTAGAATTTATTTGATAGTTCCAAAATACTCTTAGGCATTAGTATTGTCAGTGTTTTCATTAATTGTCGTATTGTTGTCTCCACATTGTATATAAAATATCATGGCTTCCAGCGATTACCAATGCACAAGCGTAAAATTATAAAAACTATATAAAAAAAAAACTTACAGACGTTGGTTTCGGTTGAGTTCCAGAACAGCATATTGGTAACAAATATGATGAAAACAGTAAAATAAAAAGAAACATTGAATAACCATGACCGTCTGACATAAAGTTTAGGGCTGACTTTTCCAACGCCATCGCCAGAGGAGTTTTGAAATTTTGAATTTTAAACAGTTCTTCCATACAAAATCTTTTAGACGTCAATTTTACTCCACGAATAAAAATTATCTGTCGATTGAAAAATTTGCCCGAGTAGTTAAAATCACATTAACTTTTGTTGAGTAGCTTTTCAGCTAATATCTAGGTAACTACTTTAGCAAATGAGGCAAATAACGAGGCCACGGTAATGTTATCTACAGTATTCTATCTTCATACAAACGATCGGAACGCGAGTCATACCTACGTGGCTCGAGTTCGGTATACACTCCAGTGGCAAAGGGTGAATTTATGACAGAGGAAATCCGGAAAAAAATGCCAAAAAAGAATGTTAAAAAACCGTTTCATTAAATTGGTTCCTATTTCGACCTACTTTTCTAAGGTATGAGCTTCATGCGAATTAGCGAAAAATTACAGTACCCAATTTAGGTAATGCTAAACAACTCCTTATAATATGAATTCGTCAGATTACTAATATCTGTAAAACCCTCTTTATTCCATAAACTACTAGAAACTGAGAAAAGTAAACACGGCGCGGCCTAACTCATGTGTTTCCTATTTTCAAACCTTAACCTTGAAAAGCATGTTTCCTCACAAAGCAAATATTCCGAACAACAATTTACTGTTATTAAAGCCATCCTACCAACCGCGGCAAGTGTAGCTTAACCTGATCGACCGACCCGTGCGGCTGATATTACTTAGCCACAAGACACTCTTAGACAGAAACATTAGACAATTGTACGATGGAAATCAAACTCCATCAGGACACGTAATGAAACCGAGTGTCAATTGGAAAATTCTACAAATCAACAGTTTGAAAATTCCCGAGGAGCAGCAGTAGACTGCGATTGTAACAACCCTTTCAGCTGAAGCACCCTTCAGACTACAGACGTTGTCCCAAGTTCGAGTGGCCCTTAATGTCCCCACTATCGACTTCCTGGGATACTTTGAGAATTTTTAATTAATTATTATTGTATTGCATTGTCTGAGCGTAAAAAATGTGTTTTTTTAGAACTGGGGATGGCATAATTTTGTCATTGGAGAAAGGGACTAAAAATGTTGTGTTGGTGACCGTTTTGTTTTTATTATTGCATGGCAGACAAGCTGATGGACAACTGTTTTCATTATCGTAATGCCTTGGAAGTTGGGTAGGCCTTTGGTGTGGGATGCAGCCTGTGTCGACACCCTCGCGCCATCCCATCTTCCTAGCACTGCGGGCTGTGCTGGGGCGGCTGCTGCTGGTGAAGAAAACCGATGTTATCACATGCCCATGAAACTTTCAGATTTGTGATGCCTCTTTTGATACAGATGTTAATAGGCGGCAGTTGCCACTAAGTTCTCATACGCACGAGCGACACGCATCGATAACAGAGGCAACTGCGTTCGTCGAAAACTCGAACTGAGTCGTCGCTTTTGTATTCTGGCTAGTTTACAAAGTGCGAGCTAGCGTACGAGTCAGCCTGCCGAGTAACTGCACTGCAGTAACTCGAACTGTTTGGACGTAACTTACGAGTAACTCGTATGTGCGAGTTGGACAGTAGCTCGCATCCGAGTTACTTCCACATTTTTGTTTTTACTCGCCTGTTCGCCCGGCAGCAACTCGCACATGGCAGCAGCTCGATCATCACTCGCATCGTTTGGACGCGTTCGACAGTAGCTTGCCAGTGCCAGCCGGACAGTTGTTTCGCTTTCGCTCTTTTTTTTTGAAGTTTATTATAGGCATTTTCCAATTCTTGACATAATATTGTTGTCCTTATTACCGTTTTTTTTTTTTTCATTTTAATTAAAACACGTTCGCTCGACATTACGACAACTCGCAAGACTGGGCAGCAAATACTATGTGTCGTGTAGACAGCAAAGGCGAGCCGAGCTACTGGCGTACAAGCAGATAAGCCGAGTAACTGTCTACTGGCTAGGCAGCAGCTCGCACTGTGCAAACTAGCCATAAGTGCTCAAATACACAAGCGGCAAGATATCGACGGCTGCAGTTGCTTCTGCCGTTGACGCGTGTCGCCCGTGTGCATGGGCACTTACCATCACAGGTAGGCCGTCGGCTTGTTTGTCATTCAATAACGTAGTTAAAGCAGCTTTGCGTTTTTCTCTCAAATCAATCAGCACTAAAAACAAAACGTTAATTCCGCATAATCTCTATCTTAAGACCATTGGCTTATTCAGTATCTACCCACACCCCCTGTATTTAAAAATATAATCTTAATGGACTACTTTTGCTAATACTAATTACGAAATAAAAAATTACGACAACTCGCGATTGGTTCCGATTCGCGTAGCGTCAGCAACAATACCTTTTATTTTTTTTTGAACGACTTTTTTATTTTGTTTTCCTTTTATATGCGCATACTGGCGGCATATTTTAGATAAACACATAGCTGTGGCGATCAATTACAGATTGTTAAGTTTTAATAGTAATAAAATACTTAACAGTATTTATAGCTATTTGTTTCTGCAGTAGAATTTTGTTTTCAATTCTCGAAATATCTATCGTCTATATCTACTAATAATAAAACTGAAAAGTTTGTTTGTTGGTTTGTTTGGACGCGCTAATCTCTGGAACTACTAGTCTGATTTGAAAAAATCTTTTTTTATTTGATAGCCCAATCCTCGAGGCAGGTTATAGGTTATATATCATCACGCTAGGACTCTTAGGAGCCGAGCTAAGAGGAGAAAAGTAAGAAAGAATGCTAAGCGAAAACGAAATAATATCGCGGGCAGGCGATGAGCTGCGTCGGGGTGATTTGGAGGAACAAGAAATTTCATGCAGACAAAGTGGCGGGGAGAAGCTAGTACCTAAATATGACTACAAACCTGCCATGTCAGCTACAACAAAAAACAAATAGCTTAATTATTAAACATATAATGGTCTAAAAACCACTAGGTACAGATCTAAAAATGAAACGTAGGTACATAATTCTTCATTTCCAAAATAATTCTCATCCAAACTTAAATTTCTTAGCGTCACAAAAAATATTTTTATTAATTCCCAACAATAACAATAGCTTGTTTGTCTCACGGTACTAATTTAGATTAGCCCTCGCCATTTTGTTTTTACGCATTTTTTTTTTTCAAATGCCAAACGTTCGTCCCTAGGGAGCTACTTACCGTGCCCATCCCCAAACGGTAATACCGTGAAATGGCTGCTTTCCAATCAGTATTAATTTTTCTCTTTAAACTTTCTGTTTTAAATGTTTGATATTTAAATATTTCTGTGTTGTTTTTATTTTATCTTTTTTGTAGGAAAGTTGAAAGAATTGTAGAATCTATACCTAGTTTAAAGAAAATTATTTATACTCGCGCTTGATTGAATATTTTTTTAAAGTACCCGCGAGGTTGTTTTGTAACACACAGTAGTAGCAATGGCTGTCATTTTGACAGTTCAACTACATTCCTTGCGTTATTTACGTAATTAAACAGACAAACTTTTCGAAAATATGAAGCAATGTATTAGCAATATCTATCAAAATGATTTAGATAGTGATTGATAGTGAGTTACGGAATGAGGGTGCTGTTCTAATCTATACAAATAAAATTCAAAGTCCTGACTGACTGACTGATAGGTATATCAACGCACAGCCTAAACCGCTGGTCCTAGAGACATGAAATTTGGAGAGTGTGTTCTTTGTGAAGAATAGGTATCCACTAAGAAAGGGTTTTTCGAAATTCCACCCCTAAGAGGGTGAATGGGGGGAGGGTGAAATTTCATGCGGACAAAGTCGCGGGCAGAAGCTAGTAAATTATAATATGAAAGCCCAACTAATATTATACTATTAGTAGTGAAGTATGATCTTAACACAAAAGTGTAAAAGGTGGGTAGGTTACTGAAAGAGAAAAAAATCGCCACAGATAAAAATAACAAAAAAGGTTTAAATTAACCTTTTAACATCAGAAGCTAAAAAGAAATATTCACCTCTTTGTTTAAAAAGTGCGTAGGTATCGCAGGAAAACTTAATCAAAAAGAGAAAATATTTGATCAAAAAAATTAAAATAAAAAGAAAAGAATGACTGACCTCTCGAGCCCGTCTATCTCGATCAAAGGGAAACAATTATGAAACATTTAAAAAAACAAACAAATAAAAAAAGTATTATAATGGGTGAAACAAAAAAATAACTTCGCATTCTTTTCCATTCGAGTTGAATTTTTTCTTAGGGTGGATTTCACAACCCTTTATGTTAAAAGGGAGGAGTAAAGTCAAAACAATACATGAGGTTTTTTTTCTCGAAGAACCATATTTTAGTGCAGGAGTTGGTGAAGAAGATTTTTAAGTGGCTTCATAACAGAATTGACCAGTAGCACTGTTACATTTTGTCGTGCCGAGTGCCAGTTTCTAAACAGCACGACATACTAACGTCACGCAAAATCCTGCATCTCGCAAGCAGAGTTTACCGCGCAACTAGCATAGATACAATGGCCCGACATGAAACATCGGGCAGTTGCCCGCCAGACACAACACCCGTCTGGTCGGAGGATCCTCCCTTTTCTATGGAGTATGAGTGAACTTTACACCCTGTTCTTCATGCCTCTATAAGCATCTGTACGTAGAATTTAATAGTAAGTACTAAACCTTTAATATGAGCAATATAATATAATAATCGAAATGATTACGACAAAAAGCAAGAAGGACAAACGCTTCTTTTAATAAAAAGAATCACTTTTGCTGTTTCAGTAAAGTTTATTTTTTTATTTTTATTTAATGACCAATACAAACACTTAAGTGACTTATGAGAACCGAATTAGATATAAGAGTACGTACCTAGTGCCTACAACTTAGGGCCATCATCTGATTAGCCTTTTCCCTTTCCTATGTTGTGGTCGGCTTCCAGTCTAACTGAATGCAGCTGAAATTGCATGGAGCGGCTAACTATCTGACCTCCACAACCCCATAACTGGGTAATACAATACCCTTTGTAAGACTGGTTGTCAGATTTTCGGCTTTTCGACGACCCATAACGACTGTCAGAGAATAAAAACGAAAATTCACCACTTTAACACAAATAATAATTTATTATTATTTTTTAAAATTGCATTAACATTAAAAATAAAGGTAAAATTAATTATCATTAAATAATGAGAATGACAGCCGGGCAACGAGCAAGTTTTAATATGTCCATGAAAAACATCTAGATAATTTATCATTTTGCGATCCAAGCTCCTGGACTAGCTCCGTGGCCAGTGCCGCGGGTACGTCGTGTGTTAATTGTTTGTTCTTCATTATTTTCGACTTCAATTGCCCTATTGTCTCGACCATTCTTTTCACAATTCCGCATTATTTCGAAGGCTTTCTTCCAGTAAACGATTCCGTTCATTTTTCAGCCTTTTCAGTGGCGAACCGAATTGTTTCTCGTGCGTCATCATTAACTGAAAAACTGAAATTGTTTTTTTTTATTATTTTTCCGTGTCTGTCTTTCTTTTGCGTCTCGATGTGGAAATTTGGCGCGCGGTGAGCTGTGTCGTTTTTTTTTTTTGGGATCATCAGCAATTAAAATTGTTTTGCCGACTGTAGTTGATTGTTTGTTGGCGATAATATCTTAGATATGTACTGTTTTTAGTTACTTCCCTTGCCTTATATAGGTATCTAAGTAAAAATATCCGAATACCTCGGCCACAATGCGCGAGGAGTAATTCGGATCATTCAAAAATATTTGGTAAGTACATAAGACTAAAATATTTTTTTCGAGTAGGTACGACCTTTTTTGCGGTCGTTAGCTCTTCCTCGTAGTTCGTACTACAACTGTTTAATCTACACTATATAGAAAATCACCAGTAGGATTAAAATATCTTTTTGCATTGAAATTTCACGCGGACGAAGTCGCGGGAAGAAGGTAGTACCTAATATCCCGCGTATCAAATCATAAACCATTCGATTTGTAACAAAGTAAGCTCAAATAAAAGAAACGTACTTCGTCACAGCATTAAAAAAAACTATCGAAACCAAAATGGCGTGTCAACTTTTAATATCACCTTGTAAACAGTAAAAGACACTGGCCATCGCAGTCGTGACTAACAATTTTAGTTAAAACCAACATAAAATCCAACACCACCAAACAAAACTTACGCACGATATTGAACCTTATATACTTGGAATAAGGATCATGATGGTTGTATTTTCAGGGGTCGAAGCTCCCAAAATAACTTTGTAAATTAAAAAGATACGATCTACCACGTAAGTATATTGTCTGATGGCAGATAAAAAACTGTATATGGTGGATTTTTGGAAACACCGCTCCCGTCCCATAATTGGCCCAAAAAGTTTATCTTTTCAAAGAAGTTATGGTCATTTATGGTACAATATTGTCTCTGTAGACTCGGAAGGAACGTTTTCGGGTAGTTTCCTTTAAGTTATGGGCTCGTGACGTTTGAAATAACTTATTTGTGTTTATATTACCATGAGAATGTTGTAATTAGTGACTTAGTGAGTCATGGAGGAATTGGTTTCTGAATTACGTCACAGTTTTTAATGGTTTGGTAGCATATAGTCACTATTTGGGCACTGACTGGTTTATTACTAGTGTCTCCTAAACATTGGAGTTAGATCGTCTAAAGTTGCGACTCTCTGCGGAGTATTCCCGTTTGAGCACCTACTTTTAGAGCACCTATTTCAAATCATATATATTTTTTCCTCCATTGATAGGGTCTCTCCTAGGTGCTCTAAAAATAGGTGCTCAAACGGGAATAATATTACGAGTTGAAACGAAAATCAAATTAAATTTTATTCGAAAACGTCCATCGGTTTCTTACTAAACTTCAAATTTATCCGACGAACCTAGTTACTTATCTCGTTTGGCGATTGTACATACGTGATATTAAATGAAACTTACCAGATGAATATTTCTGGCATGATACCCCCTTACGGCAAAAATTGTGTTACAGTTTCTCCCAAAACAAATGAAATTAATGGCACCCTTGTCCGCAGTATTGATTATAATTAGAGCTCCGAGCCATAACTAGTGACTATTCTGCTACCACTCCAATTACGTCATCGATATAATCAATAAACACATACATACAAAACCTGCGTATAATGTTCCCACTGCTGAGACAGAGGCCTCCTCTCTATGAAAGGCAGTGGGCCAAAATCCACCACGCGGGCTCAGTGCGGGTTGGTAGATGTCACATATCTTCGATCAATAAATACATTATCATAATCAGTAAAACTAATATCAATAGCGTCTTTAAATAAGAAGATGATGCAATAATAATCCTACTAATCACACTATATCACACTAATATTACTTCTTCACGCTCAAACGGCTGGACCAATTTTAAAATATAAAAGGAGAATGACAACCAATGGGCCCCTAGTTTTGGTGTCGTGTCAAGACTAGGTATTTACTTCTCAAAAATTAAGTCGTATTTTTACATGTTTATATTTATTTATTTTTATTTTTAACTCCTAACAAAATGGGCAATATCCTTTTGTATGGAGATAAAATTTTGTATGGAGGTAGCTGACACCCTGGATTAACATATAGGCTACTTTTTATCCCAATATTCCCACGGAATCGAAACTTATGCAGGTTAAACCGTGTGGCGCAGCTAGTATTATAATTATATAAACGCGAAAGTTTGTGAGGATGTACGTTTGTTACTTTTTCACCCAAAAACTACTAAACGGATTTGGATGAAATTTGGCACACAGATAGTTTATATGGTTATCAGGATAAAAAGCAATCTATGTGTTAATCCTGGTGGATTAACACATAGATTGCTTTTTATCCTGATATTCTGACGGGATCGAAACTTATGCGGGTGAAACCGCGGGTTTGCTGCTAGTACTACTTAAATCTTTATACCTCCTGTCCATTTGGAATACCCTTGAGGAAAAACTGATCGACGAAGATGGCATCTCCTGTCTTTGAAGGATCTTGTTTCCTTATTTCTTTAGTATTCAAGATCTGCTTTGACCTTAGTATTACCTGATGACAAGTTCTGATGTGATACAAGATGGCTGACTTACATACACACATGTACATTATTGAACTTAGAATTATGTGTTTTAGCGGAAGACTTTAGCAGTCATATTCTATGGCAATGTTATCGTTTTGAGCACTGCAAAATTGTAAACTCGTTTTTAAGTCAGTCTCATCTACTAAAGCCTTTTTATTTTCATCATTATGTTTATTTTAACTCAACTCAATAATTATACAGGGTATCAGAGACATCTACGTGCAAATTAAAACCATGAATTTTATTCAGCACATGATTCTAGACTAGAATCAGAACCATGTAAAAAAACAACAAACAGCACCCTGATTGCGTAACACACTATCAATCGGAATCTGAATCACTTTGAAGCAAATTGCTAATCCATTGCTTCATAAGTTCGAAAAATTTGTCTGCTCAACACGTATATAACGCAATGAATGTTGTTGATTTGTCAAAATGACACCGATTCCGATTGATAATGTGTTACGCAATTGCCCCGCTGGTTGCGTTTCTATATCCCTGCCAGACAGTATTTTACAGGGTGTTACGGAAAGGGTATATCAATACAAACGGGTTGAAGAGTGTATCTGGTCTAGAATGTCTGTACAAAACTTCAGCTCAAAAGCAGTAACTTTGAAAATGCTTAATATTTTTTTATTTCGATAGTTTATTAAATTGAAATCATAACAATCGTGTCACCGCACTACGAGCGTCATTATTATTATCTGTAGTGTGTCTGTGCGCCTAGTACACGCACATCACGCCGCCGCGCGCCAGTGCAGCGCCGTGATGTCGAAATAAAAAAAATTTAAGCATTTTCAAAGTTAATGCTTTTAAGCTGAAATTTTGTACAGAGATTCTAGACCAGATACACTGTTCAACCCGTTTGTATTGATATACCCTTTCCGTAGCACCCTGTATACTCTGGTTTTCATACCCTTTTTGCCGCTGGGCCAAGATTTTCTTTGGAGGGACCCTTGGAATCCACTTCTACTATAATATAACACATTTTCCTCATTTACTTTTGTCTCTTCAACCACTGGTGGTTAAAGTCACCTCTTCTTCAAACATGCTGTCAGTAGATATTACAAACATAAATAAAAATAAAAAAATTTTTTAAAGCATCTTAAGCTTCTTTTCACGGACCTCTAAACCCGAAAACCGATATATCAGAAAGAATCGAACGTGCCACATAAACAATGACTTTATGTAACCCAATCCGATTCGGGAGCCTCGAGTAAAGTAAGACATAAATAAAGAAGTTATGAGTTTGGAGAGGCGATACGATGCCGTGTCTCTGTTCACACTGCTGTAGTCAAGTGTGAGTCGGCCGTCGTTGATGTTTATTTGTTTTGTCTTGTGTTTATAGGACTTGCAGTTGGTTCTTAGAATCTGATGTGTGATTAATCGGCTTTACTTTCTTTTGTTTTATTTTGATTCTCACTTACCCCCTTAATAATAAACGTTGTATAGCGTCTGTATAGTTACACAACGCTTTGTCTTCTTCTTTCGAAAATCAAATTACTGACGACTGAAGGAGAGATATCGGTGTGTAACTGTTCATCTGATATAATACGTTTATTAGTAAGGGGGTTAATGCACTGTTTGTCAAAATTGCTTGTTGTAATTCTATAAGGTCGTTTGCCTCGTTGCTCGCAAGCGCTACTGCTGAGCATGAGGTGCTGGGTTCGATTTCAGGGTCGGGCAAAGTATTATTGGATTTTTCCATCAGGAATTTCTCAGTAGCATCCCGGAGTCTGGATTTGTGCCCGGATGATGGCCATAGCTCGCCCCCTGTTACATGTGACTTAAACATAACTGGGGAAATGTTGGTGTATTATACACATCGCTGCCTTTTTTTTATGGATGAAAAATCATCAAATGACCCCTCCTGCTCTGGGTGGAGCAGAAGGGAGTGTCAGACTCTTACTGACTGAAACCCATCCGTGTTTCTTCCTTAACCCTTTATGTTCCGGGGTAGCGGTAACCCTTTCGGACAATCCCCGCACCCCCGGCAGGCTTCAGCCCTGGCAGGCCCCTTCCTTTATGCTGATATCTCTTTGAGGCGCGCGTGGAACACATACGCGCCGTCCGGCACGGGCCTGGTTCTGATCGGACGGTGAGCTAAAGCCACGAGCCTCTTACAAATTCTCTTAATATGAAACATTGAACTAATTCAAGCCTCATCCCCGTATTCCCAACGTACGCCACATTGTTCACATCGCTGCCTAACCTTTTGGAAAATATAAGCGTAATGTTGTGTTTTGTTTTTTGTAGTTTCCATTCTATTCAGCATTTTTCGTTTCATAGTTTGAGTATAGTGACTTCTATTCCTTTTCAAACTTCAGTTGTATTCATCATAAGTTTCTCAACATCTTCTAAAATTGTCTTTTCTCCGTAAAATATATATTCCGTTACCAACCTAGCAGATTCAAGACGTAGTTACATAAATTAAACAAAATGACAAAACAAATCCTAGCCATACTTTCTAAGCCCGATCTTCCATTTCCCATATCTACTTGTTTCATATGCGCGCACGCATCCGATGTCTATCAGCGAGATGAAAGGTGACCGAGCAGTGAACGAATGCCGTGAATGCTAAACACAGTACTCGTTTCGTCTATTAATATTACCCAACTGTTACAATGACCATATCAAGACGGTTTTGGATGTCGCAATCCGGTTTTGAATTTAATGTTTTTGGTATTTTTTTATACTTGGTTCTTTGGAGAAGCTATAACTTTGCTAACTACAAAATCGAACTGCTCACCTTTCTCATGGACATCTATTCCTGTCATAATCAGTGACATTGTTATGTCAATCACTTGAGTGATATATTGAAAGTCAATCTTAAAGCATTTATTTGATCTAAACCAATTGCAGGCACTTTTGAATAGTCAATGAGTTGGTCAGTCAGAAAGATGAAGCTGATTGCCCATCTCAAAGCAGTAGGTTCCTATGACTAACGGGCAGGAAAGTCCATTGAGACTCTTTTAAATCATTGTTACAAAATATAAGTTACATCATTCAGAATGATTTAAATTATACGTATACTAGCTGCGCCCCGCGGTTTCACCGGCATAAGTCGGTCGAACGGATCGGTCCGATCGGATCGGTCGGTGTCGGTCATGTTTAGTTAGTTTCTTAATGTAATTATAATGTTTTATGTATTTATAGTAGTTTTAAGCTATATTAATATTTTATTTTTATTTGTTTTATATGGACCTTGATGCCTGAAATAAACGGATAAATAAATAAGTCTCGACACCGTAGGAATATCGGGATAAAAAGTATCCTATGTCCTTTCTCGGGACTCAAACTATCTCTATACCTACCAAATTTCATCTAAATCGGTTCAGCGGTTTAGGCGTGAAAAGGTAATATACAGACAGACATACGGACAGAGTTACTTTCGAATTTATAATATTACTAGCTGCGCCCTGCGGTTTCACCCGCATAAGTGTCGACCCCGTGGGAATATCGGGATAAAAACTACGCTATGTCCTTCCCTGGGATGTAATCTATCTCTCTGCCAATTTTATCAAAATCCGTTCAGTGGTTTAGGCGTGAAAAGGTAACATATACGAGTAGACAGACAGACAGACAGACCGGCACACAGACAGACAGAGTTACTTTCGAATGGATAAGTATGGATAGTATGGATGTGAGATTGATGTATTATTTCATTTGTTTTACCTGCTCATAGCCAGACTCTGCTTTAGATTTTGATAACGTTACTAACAAAGTTCAGGGTTGCGCATGTTTTAAGGAAAACATTTAAGGATTTATGATCCTATTCTCTACCGTCTTCTACATCTTTCTTATTTACTCTTCCTGTATCAATGACAACAAAACTATCCTACTTTTCTTTAATTTTACTTAGTTTATTTTTATCAATCTTCATTCCTATATTTTTCACTCTCATCAGAGATAACAAAGAACAATTATGCATAAAATTGTAAAGCCACAATAACTAGCTTGTCCACAAATCCGTCGGGGTTATCTGCGGCATCTTATAGCGAAATATTAGACGTCGCCGCGAGTTGAGTTTATTGATATTCTTTAGCGACCACTAATAAAATGGTGGCGAACATGACTTGTTAATTCTTTACCGATTTAATATGGATGTCGTTTGGTTGGTATTATAATATGTTGATTTATGTGGTTGTATCGATTGCATGATTTTCTTTTATTGTTTTTGTATGCTCCTCTGTTTCATATGGTGTTAATTACATCACTGCTTTTTTACGCTCTGTCCCAATTTTTCTTAAATTTTTTGCCACTACTCGCTTACAATTATCTATTTCATTCATGTTAAATCTAGCAATAATGTTATCATACTTACTATAAACAATATCTGCAAAATCAATTAGAATGATTTCCCTACAATTATTACAAAATCCATAATTATTTCTAGAATCTTCACCATTACGACATTATGTTGCCGATAACTTCCTCTTACCCTTTATTCTCAAAGAAGCATTTGCATCTAAGATTCTCAATACTGAGAACCAATATCATCGAACACAATACTAATCATGACCAAAGAACTTTAATTTCTAAGCAATAAGGAGGAAATTCCTCTGGCAATGTGTACAGGTGAAAAGGCACAGGTCCAAGGGACATTAGCATGCAGGCGGCAATCGCAACCCGATATGACAAGCCCGTGTTAGTGCTTTATGATTTTAGATTTTTCTGTTAAACGTCAAACTCGCCGCTGCGTGTGTTTGCGCAGCTTCAGAAGGGATTAGATTGTCCATGTTTTTATGTGAAAAGATAAGAGAAATTATAATTTTGGCATTGGATTTTTTTTTCAGTTATTACAGGCAATCTTAAAATTAAATGGTCTTTAGTGATTGCTTCCAAGTTATTTTTGCATATTCAGATCAAATGAATAATAATTGATTAGAGTATTATTATGATGTATTGGCTATTCTTCGTCGAGACACCTAAACAATCATTATAATTAGGTCTAATGATGGATTTAATGGATTAGGTATGCTTGCAACTGCTTGAACAATTAATATTATGTAGGTCTAATAGTGCTATAGAATTGCGAAGAAGACTACATCAGCTTTAAATATATTTTCATTACCATCTGCATCTTCTCTTTCAACTTCCCCAGTGATTCACCTCTCTCCATTTATAAGTCTGTCACCTCACGATCCCACATCGTTGTCAGTGTACGTATTCATTGTTTTTATATTATTTATACTGTTTTGGTCCCACTGTACAAATTAAGACATGAGATAGGCAGGGTGCGTGCTGTGCGCATTGCTTTATGATCGTCGATGGTACAACTTTATTGCAAACGTTTCGCGAGTCGGTACGGTGTTGTGTTTCTTGAGGGTTCTCGTTCGATTGTTTTTTGTTATTGGTTTTGCGATCTTTGTGATTGTGTTTATTGGTTTTTCTATCCGTGTGTGGTAGAGATTTATTGATTGTTTGAACGTTTCTTTTTTTTGGGATTTCTTTTTCACCTGCTTTTATAATTACATAATTTTGTTTAAGAACTGTGTTACAATATTGTTGTACAATAAAGTTAAATTTATTTATCTATCTTAAAGTTTTCCCTGGGCGAAAATCTCCACACAAACGGTGCCTGAAGATGGACGGCCAGAAAGTGGTGACGAGATGACCTGGACGTGTACCGCGAGGGCTGGTTTGAGGTGACACGGGAAAAAAGTTCCTGGAAGGACTTGAGGAGGCCTTTGCCCAGCAGTGGGACACTATACTGCTCCACTAACAAAAGAAAAAGATAAGTTATTAATGTTACTTTTTGGAGTATAAAAGCAATTTTCTTCGAGACAAATAATAACGATTAAGATTCAGCAATAATTTTGGTAAAGGATGCCATACTTGATACAATTATTTTTTATTGCCATACGCCATTGCTGTAATTACCATATTTGCTAGAATCTGATAATAAATGTACTGCTACCGAGAACAAGATTGATCAGGAATTTGTAATTAATTACCGCAACTAATATTAATTACGTCAGGTACCTGAAGTATAAGCAACTAAAGGAAACTCTAAATCCATCATCTTGGAATTCAAAATCACTATTTCCTAAGTAAAGAAAGATGGATTCAACTTTCTAGGAAACAAGGATGATTAGCAAATAGACCAAATCTAGCGTTAGAATTTATATGTCCAAATTCTTGGTAGTCTTGAAATTTACTAAATAAGGACTAATTAAAATTTCATTCAGACGGGGGCGGTTGTATTATAATTCATTTAAGGCCCTGCTACTCATCACAACATATATGTGCAAACGTTTGGGCAAACAACATGGTGCAATGTGGGGTCTCCACACGATAGCGATATGTGTGTGTAAATTGATTGTGCAAATAACATTTGTTTAGCGTCCACTTGATAGCGAATCGTTTGTGTATTTACGCCCCGTCTTAACGTTTAGTACGCACGACGTCACTTCAAGCTATACATTTCCAGTTTTTGCTGACCTCGCATAGTAGAGGCTTTTCGTACGATGAGAAATCACAAATCACTATGCTTCATAATATGCTTGCTTGTAGAGCTCTCTCTGTTAGAGAGAGTGGGCCGTAATCCTCCACGCAGGTTGTCAGATTTCATAATTTGTCGTAGATTTTTTGGTCCTATGTCATGTTGGTTTCCTCACTATATTTCCTAGCATGCAAAATAGAATTTGTGCAAATAAAATCGACCGTGTAGCCGAGCCTTTATAAATAAATATGTTGGAAATCAAGAGCTGTTAATTGGACGCTCAAAACACAATTCAGTAGGTTATAATTAGAGTTCCCTTTAAGAATACCGCGTGGCCTTTTTGGAATGTGTCCAGGGACACTACTATGATTCTTGCTATTATTTGGAGAGTAAAGTTTCTTATTTATTTACTTCTGTATAGTTTATTCAATTAGGGCAAGCTGTATTATTGGCCAGTGTTTACCTATAAAAGATCTCTTTTGGTGTTCTATATTAGTGAAGTAATTTTTTGTAAATAGGCTTGCTATTAAGTAACCATTTATCTCCTTTGATAAAGGTATATAGAATATACTTTATGGTATATAAAAATAAGGTCATTGGTTCAGAGATTTATGTTAAACTTTGTTTTCTTTTACCATGGAAAACGAGTAGTTTTCTAGCGTACTGATGGGAAAGAAACTGCCGTAATTATTTTTACTGATTCTTATGAGTATTTTATTTAATATCTCCAGTCTGTCAACATCAGTTTCTTTAGTTTAATTTATTTCAAACGTAGCCTTGAAATAATCGCTTTTTGATGTACGTTTTCAGCTATGACGCCACATCACACTAATATTTTAAAGGCGAAAGTTTGTGAGTGTGTGTTTATATGTTTGTTACTTCTTCACGCTCAAACGGCTGGACCAATTTTGATTAAATTTTGTACAAAATTGAAATAAAAACTATACGGAAGAGGAAATAAAAACTATATGAAATAAAAATAAACACTTATACGGGTGAAATCGCTATGATCTAAAATAATATCAGATACTCTTAAGAGATTACTTGATATTTTTTTTATAGTAAGTCAAACGTTATAGCAGCTCAAACATTTGGATCACTAATATATATTTTTTTCTTTTTTTTTTTAGTTTGATATGTCACAGCAGAAGTGGACACATATCAACAAATTTTTTAAGACCTCTGTAAGCGCATTCTGAAGAAAATTTTCATCTTCGAGTTCGCAAACCTATAGTAGCGCAGTTCCATCATTACGAGTGTCATATTGGTTGTTTATAATGATAGAGATCCGCTAATCCAACAGGACAGTTTCTTTGTCCGTCTGTGTGCCTTTTGATCTTAACATTACTAACTATTTACCACCCAAGATGGAAGGGTTTATTAATACTTTTATTTGATTTGTAATAAGCAAGGGTCTTCATTTAATTGGATTCTAAATAAAGATTATAAATACCATAATTTACATTGATTTACTTTACAAGTTTAGATAGTAATAAGTCCAAGAATTAGCATTGCCATACAACGTGGCAATGCTGCCAGCCTTTTGGACACGTTTCCTGTTGACAGCGTTGCGGACGAATTTTTTGATGTCCTTTGATTATTTCCTCTCCCTTTTTAACCGACTTTAAAAAAGGAGGTTCTGTATTCGACCCGTATGTATGTATGTTTGTATGTCCGCGATTATCTCAAAAACTCCTGAACCGATTTTGATAATTCTTTCATTAGTGTGATCTGCATACTTTCAGGAAGGTTTAAGTATATAATACATTAGGTAATTACTCTTATGTACGAAGTTATATGCATAAATGTACTGCATCTCCGGCATTTCTATGTGAATTTTGATGATTCTTCGAGTCGTGTCTTCAATTCTTCAATGCACTAGTATTAATTGAATTTGTGTGGGGTAGGTACAACTAAAAAGTGAAAAATAAAACTTTTTACAAAAAAAACAACCGACTTAAAAAAAAAAGGCACTACAAAGTGAAAAATAACTTTAATTTCGGAAGTCGGTGTCAAAAAACGAAAATGCTGAACCAACGACACCGACTTCCGAAATTAAAGTTATTTTTCACTTTGTAGTGTTTTTTTTTTTTTTTTTTTTTTTTTTTTATTTGAAATGGGCTTGCTCTTGACTCTAGCCTAGGTCAAAGGTGACAGAGACAAAGTTATTTTTTTGAAGTCGGTTGTTTTTTTTGTAAAAAAAGTTTTTATATACTTGTACATGTACATATTATTATTTTAAGATCGTTAGCTTTTCAAATTATGTAAAAACAAAACATTGAGTTTTCGTCTAATACATAAAAAATAAAAAGTTTAGATAGAAATGTTATATATTTTTGAGGGACTGATTTTGAAGAATAGGTATGTCTTCTGCAGGTGATCTAACGTTGAACAATTCATACGTCAGGTACTTACTTACCACATCTCATTCTCTTCACATCTCAACTTATAAAGATGGTCTGTAAACCTTCCGACCACCTCTTCTTTTTATGGTAACTTATTCAGATAGGTCAATCCCCCTGTATTTTTTCCAGTTCTTGTTCAAGCTTTTCTTACCTCCAATTTTTAAGGAACCTATCCAACTCGTCCACATGGGGGGCTTGTGGCTAAGCATTAACAGCCGCACAGGTCGATCGATCAGGTTAAGCCATGGTTAAGCTATGCCTGCCGCGGTTGATCTGTGGATGCACCCATCCACAGATCAACCGCACCATTGTGATGTCACCACAATCTTTACATATCAAGACCCTTCGTGCCTCGGAAAGCACGTTAAGCCGTTGGTTCCGGCTGGTCTTCAGAAGCCCGAAAGTCCGACAGCCAGTCGTACCAAGAGCTATCGTACTATAACCCAGTAACTGGGTTGTGGAGGTCAGATAGGCAGTCGCTCCATGTAAAATACTGGTACTCAGCTGCATTCTGTTAAAGCCGACCTTAACATAGTTGGGAAAACGCTAGGCAGATGATGATCCAACTCGTCCACAAGGCCGGCCGCGACTCCGTTACACTATCTCAGGGCACCATCTCAATGCTACATGGGCCCACAGTTTGTCCGGCATGAGGCAGACAATATAGTTTGTCTGTCTGTCTGCTTTGAGCAGCCTTTTAAGCAAAGTCAAAGCATTTATTTCAAATAGGCACGTAAAAGGCGCTTTTGAACGTCAGAAATTACCTTAAAATAGAATTGACTCTAGTCGCCCATTCCAAAAGGTATTTTTCGTATGGAGAAGAATGGGCAAGAAACTCCACCGTTACTCTTTTAAAATGTTTTAAGTACAATATTTTGCATGGGTACATTAATAATTATATAATAACATGTGAGGACGATGCACCTAAAATAAAATTACTATACCACAATACGTAAAAGAATTAAAAACGAAACCATGACATATAAATTAATTATCTGACTCAACATACTCTCTCGTGCTCACATATTTACAAACATGGTACTTGACAAGTAAACGATTTTAATTTAAAAAAAATACAAGTAATAAGCCACACCAGAGCCCTGATTCACAACCATACGACAGGCTATCGTATCGAAAACCTGACATTTCGATAACCTGATTTGACTTCCCCTCAACAGCAAATAGCTGTTGGAAGAATAGCGGGCGTCTATTTGATTTAAACTGACAACATTTTCGGGTTTCGGATACGGAAGCATATCGAGTGTTTGTGAATAAGGGGGGCAGCTCTGTCAGTTTTCGAGTGTAGCGTTTCAAACATACAGAAATGTTGTACTATCCCACCTATTTAAATAGCAATGTTCAGCAGAATATCTGCAATCTATTCGAAGCTCGTGATCCTGATGTTAATTTTAATGTGTGCAACACAATTATCGCAGAACACTTGCTAATTTACGCAATTGCCTCGCTATTGCGCGCTTGCGGCCGGCCACTGTATTATTTTGTTGCAATTTGATTCTGTCTTTTATTATAGAGTCTAATTTACTATTTTCCTGACTCTTGGGAGACGTTTGCTTTGCTTTGCTTATTTTCTATATAACAAATAAATAATATAATTGATGTGTCTGTTTGTAATGTTAAATATAAGTTTAAAAACTAAAACTCGACTACTGAAAAGGATGAAACAAGTACCTTCCCGTGGTCGTATGCTACCATAGCTTTGTATGTTAGTACAGCGGCATGCGACTACGGGAAGGTACTTGTTTCATCCTTTTCAGTACCTAGTCGGGTTTTAGTTTTTAAACTTATTTTTTATTTAATTATTTTGGGGCTTATTTCAATAATATTTATATTATTTTACAAGCAACATACTAAAGCAATAGTGATTTATTTTGCAATAAATTACCAGCGTCGTGCCATCGCGCTTCTCTGTCCAACAGTGACTGCGCTTTAGGTCACGCTTTAGGACGCCTTAGGGGCGTCGCCCAAACGAGCTAGAGTCGAGGCGGCGTCGAGGCGCGGGCGCACGTTTTCTATAGGAATGAATACATACTTATATTTATTCATACATACCTGTATTTATTCCTATAGAAAACGTGCGCCCGCGCCTCGACGCCGCCTCGACTCTAGCTCGTGTGGGCGACGCCGACGCCCCTTAGGACCAAGTCGGTTTTCCTTAGCTACGAAATGAAATGTCAAAAAGCCATTGCAAGGTGGGCAACGGGGTTGACTACTTAGATAACACTGAAGGTATCGTCACTCGTCGCCACTCTTAAACCACGCATTATTATATAATTGTTGAAGATATTAACGACATTTGATAATAGTTTAATTCCGTTTTATGAACAAAGTGCTCCTATTTGCGAGATCGCACGTAATAATAACGTACGGTACGTCGCGGCAACATTGTGACTCATATCAGACTGACAAGGTTATTGGAACTGCTCCAAAGGAGAGTTAGGGTTGTGACCGATTGATGTGTAACAAGCAAACGTGGTGCGACCATGGTTGCGCCACCATAGGAGATATAAGACATTTAGCTTGAGAATCCCTTTTACACTTAATTCATAGATGTGTTCTCTGGTTTGGTCCAAAATGCGATGATGATGCGTCCAAATATTAAAATCAACAACGAATAAATATACGTTAAGTATTGGCAGAAAAAAATATTTTCACTTTTCTTTGTGAATCTCAAACCTTAGGCGATTATAAACTCATCAAACTCAAACCTTCTTCTGGGTAAGCTTGCCCCATCGTCGACTTTGTCTCTGTCACCTTTGACCTAGGCTAGAGTCAAGAGCAAGCCCATTTCAAACAAAAAAAAAAAAAAAAACATTTATTTCAATTAAACCGTTTACAGGCACTTTTGAATTGTCAGGAAGTCGGTCAGTCAGAAAATACGATGCTGGTTGCCCATTCGAAAGCGTAGTAGGTACCTATGGAGAAGAACGGACAAGAAACTCCATGGACACTCTTTTAAATTATATTTTTACAAAAATATTAGTTACGTCATTAATATTGAATTTATATGTGGTAAAAAAAAGACGTTAAAAGCGTTCAGAGTACAGCGAAATTGCTGTAATCTGGACGCTTTATTTTTCACTAGCTGCGCCCCGCGGTTTCACCAGCATAAGTTTCGATCCCGTGGGAATATCGGAATAAAAACTATCCTATGTCCTTTCCTGGGACTCAAACTATCTTTATACCAAATTTCATCTAAATCGGTTCAGTGGTTTAGGTGTGAAAAGGTAACATACAGACAGATAGACAGACAGAGTTACTTTCGAATTTATAATATTATAGTATGGATAACGATGTAAAAAAAGACGTACGCGTTAAAAACGTCCACAGTACAGCAATTTTACTGTGCTCTGGACGCTTTATTTTTCATGTTTGCTTCAGTGCTCGCCATCGCCTGTCCTATTACATTTGTTACCACATCAGTGTGTTCGAGGTCTATTAATATAATAATATTGTAATGAAGACGTGTCCGTACATTGAACAGTCTTTGACAGAATCCGTGATTTATAAACAAATTATTTATTGTCAGAAAAAAATAAAACAGTTACTGTTGTATCTTGTTATTAGTGAAATACAAATGAGGAAAGACTGCAAATAGGTCATTGTTTTATTTCAAGTTGAAAACGAGCTGTGAGGTATTTTTGTATTGCAGCATTTAGGTACTTGAGTATTGTCTACTTATGAGCATTGGTTATCGATCTATCTTCTTCATAAATAAAAATGTGATGCTGTTCGTTGGTAAGCGATTTTTGAAGTAGAAACTTCTTTACACACGCTTGACTTGGGGAATAAGCTGGCGAACGCGTGACGTAAGCGTTACGTAAAGTGTGATCGGGCGAGGCGAACAGGAGTTGAGTGGGGGATATAAGCAAGAGAAAACAGTGCGCGCGCACATTTTCTTTCTCTCTTCCTCTCATAGCGAAGTTTCACTTCAGTTGTGTGGTCATAAGCACACTCGGTTTTCTTGTTTTTAAAATGTTCTTAATAGTCTGAATTACGTTTGTATGGAAAGAAAAACTGGAAAAGTATCCCAGATTTTTTAAAATTCGGGAAAATCTAAACGTCCCTTTTGCTATGGATTTTTTGTATGAAGTATTGAAATTGGATAGGACAACGACTGTCGGGTCAGCAAGTGTTTAATAATATTATGGTGTGCAGGTCTCATCATTGACAAATGGTACCCACGTAAGTATTTTTTTCTATTGAAATGACTTTAACTGGTCACCAATATAGGTAATAGGTAATACGGGCTGGTGTCCGCAACTCCACGTCAATGCGCGTATCTTGCGTACGGGTCACCAATATATTGGTGATCGTTAAAGTTTCTCGTCCTGAAAGAAAGCATAATTAAATTTAAATACTTAAATGTTTGTCGTCCACTGTCTGAGTTTAAAACCGAAGTTTGTCGCTTAATATTGGCCACAGTTTTGAGATATTTCACGAATCTAATAAAACACAAGAAAACCCAGTAGCAAAGTTAGTATAACGCGATGCACTCGTTTTATTATTATTGCGAATAAATTGTTTTCATCTCATTGTAGGTCAGCGAGCGTTTAATTTAATTAGCTTTAGGCTTCAGCTAGATGCTACGATTATTTTGTCGCAAGACTGATTACGAATTTTGTGATTGTGAAAGAATTTGAATCATGATTTATAGTGACTATTGTGGAAGTTTTATGACTCTTAGATGTTGTGTTGTCCTACTAATATTATAAAGTTTGTGAATATGTTTAGATGTTTGTTACTCAATCACGCGTAAACCGTTGAACTGATTTGGATGAAAATTGGCACATTATACAACATTATTTTTAGTATATGCGAAACCTGAATATAGTTTGTTCAGAATAAGTAACTGAATCGATTCCAATAATTTTTACCCCATGTTATATTTTAGCCCAAAAATATTTAAAAAAGGTTAAATCTTGGCCACCGAGCGACATTAGTAGGTAGTTTTCTACCATACCCATACACAATAGGCGCGGCGCCCGCGCACAGCGAGCGGGGCGGGGGTGAAGCAACCCCTTCAGTCGCCCGGGTACTACAGGCTGGCGCGCGCGTGTCCAACTGCATAATCGCGAGCGCGCGGCCGCCGCGCCGCGGGCCTTACAGTTTTGTTTCAGTTGATCGTGTACTTACCTATCGTATGTAAAAAGTGTCGTGTAACCATGACTTTCTCATACACCAACGTCCAGTACACAGAAATGGTACGTACATCAGAGTATCGTGGAACACAATGCTTTGCCGTGATGATTAACATTTTTAAACACGCCAAGATGGTTAATTGTAGAAAGTTATTATTTGTACCTACAGCCTGCTGTGGTTAAG
Source organism: Amphipoea oculea (assembly GCA_945859645.1). Lineage (NCBI taxonomy): Eukaryota > Metazoa > Arthropoda > Insecta > Lepidoptera > Noctuidae > Amphipoea > Amphipoea oculea. The sequence continues at coordinate 1,684,154 of OX243884.1, forward strand.
TAATGCGATGTTTAACACTTTTCATCCACTTTGAACTTTAAGTGGTTGACATAAGGTGCAACAAATCGCATTGACTACATTGTATCACTTACGGCTTACGAATAAGTAATTACTTATTCGTAGCTTACGGCTGCATTTATTTACGAATAAAGTACATTATAATAACTACCTACACTTGACCATTACGACAGTCCAAAGCCTGCAAGTGTGATGGAAAATGTTATCACCAGTTAATTACAATACAATCGCCGCGCCGTACCGAACGGCACGCGGTGCGGGTGAGCATGATTTTGGACGGACAAACAGGTAACATAACAAGCTTATAACTTGGTGATTATTCATGATACAGTTTTGAAATTTTGTACATAGATTCTTTACATAAAAATACTAGACACGTGTTTCGGGTTTCGCATATACTAAAAATAATGTTGTATAGACCATTTCCTCGATTAACACATAAGATACTTTTTATCCCGATATTCGCACGGGATCAACACGTACGCAGGTGAAACCGCGGGGCGCTGCAAGTAGAATATATTTATCAGCCTGCAAGGAAATATCCTTTTCTCGAACAGATATATTTATTATGTGGAGTAGGGATTGAATTGATTATAATAGTAGCCGTGCTGTTTGTTAACAAGTTGAAACCTCTAAGTTCAGCGGGGTATGTGCGTAATACATAAAATGGCAATCGATCACAATGCATGCTGCATTGTGATCGATTGCCATTTTATGTGTTACGCTAGATGCAACATTTTGTTTGGATTGAAAACAGAATGTTGCTTCTGCTGGGCACGCTGGTTCCATCATAGACCTTATCCATAGCTTTCCATCAGGCGTGATCGAGGTCAAGAGCGGGTCCATTTAGCAATAAAAAAAAACAATACAGGATAGCTTTGAATCCACTAAAAATCGAAAAGAAACAATTAACACGAAGGTAAAATCAAATTTTGCCAAGTCACTCAAAAAATACTGAGCGTAGGTAACGATATAATAAATTAACTATAAATCCAATTGCATTGCCATAAAATCGCAGCGTCTGGTCGCAAGTTTGGATGTAACCTAACGTGTTTACTCGGATTAAAGCAAATTCTTTATGGATTTATGGCACGCTAAAACTGATTCCCTGTACTATGCACTAGATTTACATGTAGGTGAGCAGAACTGTAGGTGGGAATGAAATAATCTGACTGAGTTCTAACTACTAAATTATTTTTAAACATTTATTTAGGACGTCCCTTTTCATGAAGGAGACTGGGCGATTTTGTATGGAAAGTGGTCTATGAACCAATAGCGGTATATGGTTTTGATATTTGTGTAGGGATGCCTTAACTATACTCTTGCGCAAAAGGGCATCAAAATCTCAATCCCCCTACCTTTTTATTTTATTTTTTGTGTTTATGTTCTTTTTGCGTCATTTTCACCGCAAATAAACGTATTTTCTTTCTTTCTTTCAATCCTCAATTCTTTATTGTGTACCATAATGTATTATAGTCGGTAGAGAAATAATTATATTAGTCACAATTATGGACCCTGTCGGACACCGCATAGATAGTAGGAGAGAGGTCTGACACGGTAACACGGCTGCCAAGCTAAAATGGAACTGGGCTGGTCACATCTGTCGCATGACGAGAAGCTATGGGCTAAAGTAACCACACAATGGGTCCGAAACAGCAGCAAACGGCAATGCGGCAGGCCCAGATGGAGATGGCGGGACGAACTCGACACTTTCCACAAGGATTGGCGTGTAACAGCACTGAATAGAGATAAGTGGAAGGAGGGAAGGGAGGCCTTTGCCCTGCAGTGGGACAGAAATGGCTGATAATAAATAATAATAATAAAAAAACTTTTGTTTTAAATAAGTGATGGATATTTGGACGGTTAGTAAGGGCAGGTAGGTGTCATTGGGGAAAAACGGAATGTCGTCCGGAAATATTTTGGCATATTTATTCGGTGCTAAGGGAACTGAGCTGATGAGCAGTGGGTGGGCCGTACCTACTTCAAAAAAAAAAAAGACGGGTTGCACTCCGGGAGTGCCGGCAGAAGTGAAAACTTGAATATTAACGTTGAAATAAATCAATTATTAATTGAATTAATATAACTCATTTTTTTTTCACTATTTCTGCGTCCCTTTTTTCATTAATAGATGCACTTTGTTCAATTTCCATATTTTAAACAATTTATATACACGAATGTTACGAATATACAGTGCAGTGTGTCCACGTCCACTTCCACTTCTACTTCCACTTCCACTTCCACTTCCACTTCCACTTCCACTTCCACTTCCACTTCCACTTCCACTTCCACTTCGACTTCGACTTCGACTTCGACTTCGACTTCGACTTCGACTTCGACTTCGACTTCGACTTCGACTTCGACTTCGACTTCGACTTCGACTTCGACTTCGACTTCGACTTCGACTTCGACTTCGACTTCGACTTCGACTTCGACTTCGACTTCGACTTCGACTTCGACTTCGACTTCTACTTCGACTTCGACTTCGACTTCGACTTCGACTTCGACTTCGACTTCGACTTCGACTTTGACTTTGACTTTGACTTTGACTTTGACTTCGACTTCGACTTCGACTTTGACTTTGACTTCGACTTCGACTCCGACTTCCACTCCGACTTCCACTCCGACTTCGACTTCGACTTCGACTTCGACTTCGACTTCGAGTTCGACTTCGACTTCGACTTCGACTTCTACTTCGACTTCGACTTCGACTTCGACTTCGACTTCGACTTCGACTTCGACTTTGACTTTGACTTCGACTTCGACTTTGACTTTGACTTTGACTTCGACTTCGACTCCGACTTCGACTCCGACTTCGACTTCGACTTCGACTTCAACTTCGACTTCGACTTCCACTTCCACTTCCTCTTCCACTTCCACTTCCACTTTCACTTCCACTCCATCCATCCATCCATCCATCCATCCATCCATCCATACGTTGTCGTGTGTCACTAAACTTGGTTCACTTCGGTTGGCGCCGCCGTAGAAAGAGAGAGGGGGGGGAAATCTCTCCTGACGGTCACGTGTCCTGACGCGATGCCCTGACGCGAGTTTAACATTTTTTACCCATTACAAAAAGTGTTCAACGCCGCTAAAGAAGTTTTCACTTCAAAAAACTAATTACCTGTGATAAATCATCATATCATAATCAGCCTATAATGGTCCCACTGCTGGGATACAGGCCTCCTCTCGGTGAGAGGGAGTGAGCCGTAATCCACCACGCGGGCCCAGTGCGGGTTGGCAGATGTCACATGTCTTCGAATTTTTGGTTCTAGGACATGTTCCTCAAGATGTTTTCCTTCACGGTTTTGAGAGCAGTGGTGATTAAATAATTTACACAAAGTAAAGCGCCTGTCTGGAATCGAACCTACGATCTACAACTCGTAAGTCGCGGCCGTTACCACTGGGCCACCACTGCTCAGGTGAGAACAAAGAATGAGTGGACGAAGAAGGCATGACTCCAAATACATTGGGATGATATGTGATAAATACAATTTCATTAATAACAATATTTGATTCAATGAATATTGATGGGTAGGTACGAAAAAAATTAGTTTAAATTCAATTTAATTCAAATACATAGTTGTTAACGATATATAATCTGTGGTCCAACGAAGCCACTGAAGTTGGTAACACTGCCTGGAACTGCCAACTTCACGGGTGCGTCCGCCGCCGCCCGCGCCGGCGCGCGGCGGTCGGCGCGCGCCGCCATTACCTTTTGCGACATAACCCGGCGCACCGTCAACACCTTATAATTCAATCATTCAAACTGCTATTACTGTAAAAGTTATAATTTGTACTACCAGTGATTATACAAGTTAAATTTCCATACATCGCATTTTTAATGTGCCTCCTACAGCCTGCACATAGTAATTCAAGTAATATAAAAATGAAACCCGTTTTCCGTTGTCACGACATAACATGAAAACGGCTGGACCGATTTCGATGAAATTTGGTATAGAGATAGTTTGAGTCCCGGGAAAGGACATAGGATAGTTTTTATCCCGATATTCCCACGGGATCGACATTTACGCGGGTGAAACCGCGGGGCGCAGCTAGTTCAAGTAATAAAGATCACATCGGATTGCCAGTTTTTGGGTAACCACGATTGGGCATGCATTTCGATTAGATTATAATTAGTGTTTTTTTTTAGTTTCACAGTTCACTGCGATGCCCTCATTAGTGCCGGCTAATTTGCAACGAACTGGGTTTTTTTTTTAAATACCAAACAAGTTAATGTTATTTGAACGGAACTCAACGACGAACGGAGATGAGATCTCAATATTTTGTGTGCATATTTTTGTGGGTTTATTTATTACAATTTATATGCTGTGTGGACCCTGAACAGAGTTCTAAGACTCCTGCTTCGGTAAGTTATAAAAAAGATATAATTTTTTTCTTGTTTTCTTTTCATTTGTTACATGACAGTGTAGGTGGGGTATCTGTTGGGTAGTCCAGGGCAGCGTCAGGGTAGCCAAGGTCAGCGTCAGTGTAGCCCAGGGCAGCGTCAGGGCAGCCCAGGGCAACGTCAGGGTAGTCCAGAACAGCGTCAGGGTAGCCCAGGGCAGTGTCAGGGTAGCCCAGGGCAGTGTCAGGGTAGCCCAGGGCAGCGTCAGGCTAGCCCAGGGCAGCGTCAGGGCAGGAGCGGTGAATGCTTATGTGAATCCCGCACCCCCGGCCATAGGCAGAAGTGGAACATCGCGATGGTTTCAGCCGGTAAGAGTCCGGCATGCCCCTCTGTCACCCCCACTAAGGAAGAAGTCCAAGAGCATCTCCACCGCGCACCAAAAAATGGGTATCCCGCGAAATTCAAATGTTCTTACGTGTTTTGCAATTTGCAGGTAGTATCAGGTTGTATGTTGATCTATATATGTTTCGCGGCCCTAACAAATATTTATTTATGGATTTATAATCATCAATACATTTCTCCAAGTTCACACATAACTTACCCTATTGAATGACTCTTTCATAAAATCATGACATTTGAGACCCAATTAAATGAATGATATTGCAAGAATATGGGTAGCTAACATAAACTCTTAAGATCTATACGGGTTTCACTACAGGGTGAAATTAAATTCATGGGCATCCTTTTAAGGGACTAAACCGAAAATCACGAAAAAAAAAAATCAGCTGTTCCTTGCATTTATGTTCACATAACGATACCGGAAATATGAAATAACGTAAGGGACAAAACTAAGGTTTACAGGAGAGCAAAAATAAGATATTTTTTTACAAAAACTGACTATAACTTTTTAACTATATGTTTTATATAAAAAGTGTCTAGGACAAAGTTTCTTAGATTTCTTCATTCTTTTAAGCTAAAATAGCAAACATTGATTAAAACCTATAGTTTTAAAGATAGCATGTCCCTTACGTTAAATAATAATGAATACGAGTGACATACGTTAACAAAATTTGAGATGTAAATTAACAGCATTGATGTAAGGGACATTATAGGAAATAAACAAATATTTTTTTTGATGTAAGGGACATTATAGGAAATAAACATTTAATGTTTATCAAAGTAAAGGTCTCTTTAATGGTGTACTCTTTATTGCTTATGCTGTTAATACATTTTAAAAATAGAATTTAATACATTCAGGACCTACTGCGCCTATCAATATAGTTTAAACCTAGTTGCTGACATAAAAGGATAAAAAATAAACGAATAAAATAGATTAAAACTTTTATTTGTACTCACTAATCCTCTTTTATCAACGCAAATAACTCGCATAAATAATGCTAAGTACAACATAATTGCTCGATAAGCAAGAGGACTTTTTCTGGCTGATTCCATAAATGATGGCCACTGGAAAGGTCCCCAAACCATCAGTTTTTTATTCTCCCTTTGAATGATAACATGCATGCTGTCTGTTCATCCTGCGTTAACTGCTTAATAAGTTGTAATTTTTACATGACCTACTTACCAATATTTTACCTATTGGAAGGTATGTTTTTATTAGGATTCGAATTATTCTATCTCAATCAATCAACTCAGCCTATTACAGTCCACTGCTGAACATAGACCAGGCTGCGCCACAACACCCTGTCCTCCGCCTTCGGCATCCAGTCCGTTCCAGCCACCTTTTTTAGGTCGTCCGTCCATCTAGCTGGGGGGCGTCCTACACTACGCTTGCCGATACGCGGTCTCCACTCAGGACTCGTCTGCTTCACCGGCCATCGGTCCTTCGATAAACATGGCCAGCCGACTGTGTGAATGGGGCTGGTGGGGTGGCAACTGTTTACTCTGCAAGATATGTCGGTAACTCCGGTTCTTTTCCGGAAACTTTCAATCCTGATTTCATCTTTCAAAGAGACTCCGAGCATAGCTCGGTCCATAGCGCGCTGAGCGTGCTTGAATTTGTGGACCAGCCCGACCATCAGTGTCCACGTTTCGGCACCATATATCATGACGGGCAGAACGCACTGGTTGAAGATCTTAGTCTTCAAACACTGCGGGATAGGCGACGAGAAGACTTGACGGCTTCTTCTGTCGGCTTCTTTCTCAAAGTTGTGTCTACCGAGCTGGATTATTTGCCCTAGGTAGACATAATCCTTCACAACTTCGAGAAGCGACCCTTCGATGTAGATTGGACTCTTCAAGACGTAGACGTGCGAATTGTACATGACTTTCGTCTTGTCCAAATTCATGCCGAGGCCAACCCGCCGAGGAGCTACATTTAGGCTGTGCAGCATTTGGTTTAGCTGTTCCAGCGTCTCTGCCATTATGACGATGTCATCGGCAAATCGAAGATCTGAAATGTACTCGCCGTTCACGTTGATAGCCCAGTTCAATCCAGCGTCTTGAAGACGTCCTCCAACGCATTTGTAAACAACTTAGGGGATATAATATCCCCCTGTCTCACCACTCTGAGCAGTTGGATGGGGCTGGTTTTCTGATCCTGGATCTGGACAGTCATCGTGGCAGTGTCATACAAACATTTCAACACTTCGATGTAGCGCCAGTCAATTCGACATCGTTTCAGAGAGGCCAGAACTGCCCATATTTCGATGAAGTCGAAGGCTTTCTCGTAGTCCACAAATGCCCTACACAGCGTCTGATTGTACTCCTCGGTCTTCTGTTCAATTTGCAGAACAGTATGGATGTGGTTTACGTTGCTGAAGCCTTTTCGAAAACCGGCTTGTTTAGGCGGCTGGAACTCGTCAAGTATTCTGGCGGGACGGTTTGTGACGACCCTCGAGAACGCTTGTATACATGTCTCAGAAGCGAGATGGGTCTATAGTTCTTCAGCAAGGATTTAAGGTTTTGTTCCATCTAAATAGACCAATTTTTTTAATTACTGAACTCCATTTATGACTAAACAATAATAATTTACCAAAAGTAGTAAGAAATAATTACCTGTTTATGTGATTCCTATAATGTTCATAAATTTTTGCCTGCGGGCTAGAGAAGTGAAGATAACTTTTCATCACTCATGTTTAGAATCCAGATAAAACTTTTACTAGGTACTTGTAGTTAGATCAATGAAAACGATGATGTGTTACTTAAATGAAGATGTGTAATGTCACAAACAGTGTTACGAAATACTAAGTAAGGGTCACGACCGCGCAGGTAAAATCAAACACAAAATCCGTATTGCTATCTAGCTCAGACATGTTGCACTGTTTTGCGTGTGACAGAGACGTATAATAGTATTCGTTTCGATAAGTTTTAGATGTAAAGGACAGGTCAATTATTTTCGATGCTGAAAAATTAACGTATGGGTCAATATGATTATGATAATTCGAGCCACAATTTAACGTAAGGGACATGGTATGTGCACCTACTCAGGGAACACTAATGTATAAGACCTGTTGTAAAATGTTCTCGATTTTTTTTTAATGTAAAGACCAAATACTGTAAGTAAAGAGACTTACATTAGTTTTTATAAAAATATTAATTTAAAACGTCCTATACAGCCAGTTTTTGTAAAAAAAATGGTCTAGACCTGCGGAAAATATGTAATGTAAGGGACATTTTTTTTGAGATATTGAGATTTTAAATATACCAATCGATAGAGCAAGAAATTACGAATCCAATGATATATATAACTCATTTTCGACAAAATGTCCCTTACGTTATTTCAAATTTCCGGTATCGATAACTCGTCAAAATGTAGGGAAGAGCTGATTTCCCTGCTGGTTTGGTCCCATAGTAAAAGTTGTTCATAATGATGATTACAATGACCCCTTAAAAGGATGCCCATGAATTCAATTTCACCCTGTATATTCGGCATTTTACCCGTGCAAATATTTAGATTTTACATCTTGGTTATACTTATAGCATGCAAATACTAATAATAATTTCATCATTTAAATTTGGATTACAATGCAATAAAAAAATTAAATTAAATACAATTAGATTAATTTAAAATAATAATTTATATTAAAAACAGGAAGGAGTAAAGGAGTTTTATTGCTGATTCTAATGATTATAATTCTGTTAAACCATATTTGTTATCTTCGCTGTTATGATCTTAGCCAGCGGAACGAATACTCTCACCTCAAAAATGTTTCAGGGCCCTTTCAAGTTTTCGATCATCAGCATCAAAGACTGCAGTAAACCTAGCAGACCTTACGTGATGAACCCTCCGATAGTCTTTCTACCTATTATTCACAACAGCACGTTGAGTGGAAACATTACCATCTTGAAGGATACGAAGAATATGAAGGTGTGTTTAATTATTTATTACTAGAAAGAAAGGATAAAGTTTATTTGGTACAGTTCGTGAAACACAAAATTAACAAAATAAAAAGATATATAATAATAATATATCGCCAAGCGTTTGCTTGACTCTTCGCGTGACCAGAGGGCTGGCCTATTTTTAGCCCAAAGAATAAGCATTGCCATCCAACGTGGCAATGCTGCCAGCCTTTTGGGCACTTATCCCATTGACAGCAATGCGGACGAATTTTTTGATGCCCAATGAGTTCCTGTCTTTTTATAATTTGTATATAGTACTTATATCTATTAAAAAAAAAAAAAAAAAAATTTAAAAAATAATAATAATAATAATGTTTTAAACAACAGTAGGATGTGTCTCACGGCTGCGCCAAAAAGGTCCATATCAGCATTAACGCTAGACAGATGCTGTCTGACGCTGGTTTTCTAATGAACCTATAGGGAAAAGTAACGGGGAGTACACACAGCTTCAACATACCTAATACACACTTTTTTATACTTATAAATAAATAAACTAGTAATCAAATACCAATCGTTACAAAAAAAAAACGAAAGTAACATAGTCTCAGTAAAACCTGCTCTTCACGATCATCTAGATTGATGTGTCCCAGGTGCACTCAAAGCCTACCTGCCTTCTAGATTCTACCTGCGACCACATCCGCCTGAAATTTATTTTTGTAATCTAAAACATATTTTATGATACTTGGCAATACCGTACGTTCCCATTACTGAAAGAATTTTCGAAATCGGATCAGTAGTTCCAAAGAATACGCCCTACATACAAACTCACTTTATCATAATATATTATAATATACAGGGTGAAATTAAATTCATGGGAATCTTTTTAAGGGGTCATTGTACTCATCATTATGAACAACTTTTTACTATGGGACTAAACCTAAAATCGGAAATTTCAGCTATTTTCCAGTGAAACTCCTGACAAATCGGTGCAGCCGTTTCGGAGATTAGCTGGAACAAATAAACAGACAGACATAAAATTGTTTTTTTGTTATTAATATGCATTTAGAAAAAAGCTGTTATTTTGAAATTACAAACAGACACTTCACTGGGTAATACGATACCCCTTAGTAAGACTGGTTGTCAGATATTTGGGCTTCTGACTACCCGTAACGACTGTCAAAGATCCACGAATGACATCCGGGACCAACAGCTTAACGTGGTTTCCGAGGCACGTATGTGATCCAGCACACTTTAATAACCATCATGGTGATCGCTGATAGAATGTACCTATTGTACCAAAAGTTGAGATACTATAAATTACATAAACCGTACTTTTGTTAGAACTTATGAACACTATTTTTCAGGTCAAACTTAGAGGTTTCATACTGCACAATGGCAAATGGGAGTCTTCCTATCTAATAAATAACCTGGACTGCCGCGGTATGGCGCTGCACCTCATGTGTGTAACCATGAACATTAAGCATAACAGAAATAAATGCCTGTACTTCAAGGTGAGAATGAGATTAATCTACTTGTTTATGACATCACACTTGTTCGCAAAGACTACTTGGCCATGCAATAATGTACTTCTAAAAACCTATGACAGTAGCTTGAAGAGATAATCCGAGAATACTTGTAGTAGCAGACCTTGCCTTGGGCCCATTGTCATTGACAACGGTCCCAATGCAAGGTCTGCCTGGGAGCAGCTGAAAAAATAACCGTAGTGTTTGTAGATCTCGAATATTTGTAGCTGGATGAAAAGAAAAATTCTGAACACAAAACTGGAACCATGGGCACCGGTACAGATCATAAACTTATAAAAAGATTTACAGATAACCTCTCACATGTTTTCCCGCCTACCCGTCGAAACACCCCACGCGTTGGAGTAGGTAGTTGAATGGGCGCAGTAATGTCATTGTTATAACAATGACACTTTTGTGTACACTTGGTGTACCGTTGTCCTTTCGAGCACTGTCTCTTATGTACACTCGGTGTACACTTGGCGCTTGAGGGCTTAAAGTGAACCGCCAAAAAAAAAAACAGTTGTAACAAGTAACTAAGGGCAAATATTTTACTTTGCTAACAACCAAAATAAAAGCACGAATCTATCTCCTAATAATTTTAGCCATGTCAATTTCTCCCATTCCCAATTTATTTGTTAACAGTAAGCACCAGTGGGGGTTTATACTGGCTAAGCTTTTCTTTCAGGGAACCTACTCCTTCGAAAACTTGGACGTGAATCAAATAATGCATTTTTTGATTTCGAAAGTGAAGTATGGGCATATGCTGTGGCGAGCAGAAACATATACACATGCTGGAACATTCAGCTGCAATGAGTTGGATGCTCTGACTGAACCTGCTTAGATGACATAATTATCATCACCATCCTCTTAACTTTATCTCAGTTAATTTGGAGCCTGCATAGAATACCACTCCTTCCATTCATCTCTATTAAACGCCATCTCTGTTGTCACCTGAGCAGTGGTGTCCCAGTGGCAAGGACCCTGACTTACGAGTTGTAGGTCGCGGGTTCAAACCCAGGCAGGCGCTTTACTTTGTTCAAATAATTGCATCACCACTGCTCTCAAAACGGTGAAGAAAAACATCGTGAGGAAACCAGCATGTCCTAGAACCAAAACTTCGAAGGCATGTTTATATTTTGTTTGTGTTTGTATTCGTTTATCATAAGTGGAAACTTGTATTTGGCTTTCTTCTACATATTACTTTTGACTACTCGATTGTATTAGCTGTAAGTTTTCTTAAAATAAAATGTGACATCTACCAACCCGCACGGGTCCGCGTGGTATATTACAGCCGACAACACTCGAAGAGAGGAAGCCTATGTCCTAGAACCGTTATAGCCTGATTAAGCTGTTCTCACCTCCTTTTTAGCTCTAGCATCAATCAAATCAAAAGTCATTTATTCAAACTAGGCTGAGAATCAGCACTTTTCGAACGTCAAAATTACAAAAGACAGTCCCCCAAAACACCACTTCCTAGTGCTTTCGTTGGGGAGAAGAAGTGGCACAACAAACTCCCCAGCAGCACAGCTGTCTGTTCAATTAGAAAATACTGGTTTGTATATAATACTAGGTATGCAAAGTAATTAACATTACAGGACACAGAACATTCAATTAAATTATTTGCCATATGTTAGCTAGCCACGCCATATACCATAATACAATCAATCATACCACAATACACAAATTCTATCAATAACATCTTCCTCACACAATCGTTCCTTTGGTCATCCTCTACTCTAAAAACATTCCTCACGTCATGTCCTTCCTCTCATGAACTTGTTTAGATGTAATCAATAAATTGTAATGTAACTAAGTTAGATTATAATTGTTTTTTGTCTATCTAAAGCCTCGTCACGGTAATGTTAGATAACATTACCGTGGCCTTGTTATTTGCCTCATTAGCTATAATAGGTACCTAGATATTAGATAAAAGGTACCTTGCAAAAAGTAATGTGATTTTAACTGACTAAGGGCTAGTTTTTCAATCGATAGATAATTTTTATTCGTGGCATAAAAGGGACGTCTATCAGCCCTAAATTCTATGTCGGTCGGACATGTTTATTCAATGTTTCTTTTTATTTTACTGTTTTCACTATATTTGTTAACAATATGCTGTTCTGGAACTCAACCGAAACCAACCTCTGTAAGTTTTTTATAAATTATGATACGCTTGTTAATTGGTAATCGCTGGAACCCATGAATTCTTATATACAAGTAGACTTGGAATTTGACGTATTCTTTTCCAGGATCGTGTGACCCATTTGTAACAATTAAGCACCCCATAATGCTTATGCGAAAATTCATAGAATTCGAGAAAAACAAATTTTTTAATAATTTTGGAAAATATCCCAGAATTCGTAATGGCCTTCATTGTTCTGTTGCTGTACCTAATACTTTATTAACCTTTTGATGTATCCAAATTTTCTAAAACATCAAACAGTTAACACTTGAAAGCAAAAAGTTTATTAATCATTTTCAAAAATCATCTAAGTACTTGAACTTTGACACCAGTCCTTGAAGAAATACGTCAAATTAGAAGTCACCCTATATAAATAAGTTGTTTAGCCACTAATTTTAACACTAACTTTGCAGGGCCCTTTTAAAACTTCGATCGTGAGTATCAAGGACTGCAGTAATCCTACCAGACCATTCTTGAAGAACCCGCCAATTATCTTAAGTCCATCGATAATGAATATCGACGGAAAAAACATGCTTGGAGGGAATCTTACAGTTTTGCGAGAGGTGTCGGATATAAAGGTAGCCGTCATTGACTTCGGAACAAAAACTATTAATCTGACAGAGAAAATTTGTTTCGTCCAAATTCTTGCTCCATTCTGATATGTACGAAATTTTTGGACAGCTGGTGCCGTAGTAAAAATATAAGAAAAAAAAAACCAGCCTAGATACCCTATGCTTATTGTTGTGCATGTCTTTTTTTTTCTAATTTTTTCCTTCGATGACATGTAGGTATATGAAAATCCATTCTTAATTGTTTTTTTCGCTACACCATTGTTCAGCGGTGTGCTCTCCAATTTTCATCATCATCATCTGCCTGCCTTTTCCTAACTACATACATATGTTGGGGTCGGCTTCCATTCTAACCGGATGCAGCTGAATACCAGTATTTTAAATGGAGCGACTGCCTATCTGACCTCCACGACCCAATTACTGGGTAATACGATACCCCTTTGTAAGTCTGGTTGTCAGACTTTCGGGCTTCTGATACCCGTAACGACGGTCAAAGATCCACACGAATGACAGCTGGGACCAACGGCTTACGTGCTTTCTGAGGCACGGAGGGGTGTCCGTATGTAAAAATGGTGGTGAGGAGAACTTCGACGCCTAAATATCCTTTTGTTTTTGTATTTATTTCTGTAATTGGTGTAAATAGTTAAGAGATTATGAAAATTTACAGAATAAACAATTTAATTTCAAATAAATACAAATAAAATTCAGCTTTATTAAAACTTTTTCAGATGAAAATCAAATGCTTTGCCTGGCGCAATGGCAGATGGCGTCAAACCCTTGGCTTTAACAACCTGAACTGCCACGGTACATTGCTACACTTCATCTTGGCAGCCGCCGGGGTCAAGTATGACAAAAAGACATGTGTGTTCATGAAGGTAAGGTTAGGTCTACTAGTCATGCCGTGGTCCTTCAATAGCAAGGTATATAGCCCATCCTCGACTATTCTTGTCCTAATAAAGCTGTCTGTTGTCATCTAGCTGCTACCAGCGACATTAATCTAGACAGTAAACTGCTAAGTACCTGCTGTTTGTCATCATAAGTCTTCTGCCACCCGGTATGAGAAGGTGCAAGAATCGGTATACCCAAGATCTTTTCCTCATGTCTCAGAAAACCAACCATTGATCGCACTCAACTGTCTGAAGGCACCACTTCAGTTTGAAACTAGGAAATAAAAATGATCTTACGACTAGCTATTGACTATACCCTCGCCCATGAAACGTTCAAATGTTTGCAGGTCCTGTGTCAGTGAAAGAGATATACATATATTAATATTTGACCGCGTAACGGAAGACGTAGCGTTGGAAAGGCGTCCCGCAAGGTGGAACGACGACCTTGAGAAGGCACCAGCAACTCGTTGGATGCGAGAAGCACAAAACTGGTCGAAGTGGAGGTGCTTGGGGGAGGCCTATGTCCAGCAGTGGACGTCTTTCGGCTGAAATGATGATGATGATGATGAATATTTGACCGCTGACTGTTCACATCACCAGCGAGAACTCTGTCAAACAAACAACCTCTTTTTTAGTTGCTAGCTCTACTGGCTTCTCGCTTGTGGTGGGACAAGTACCTAAACTCTCTTATATTTTTCCAGGGCTTTTACATCATGCAGAATATGGACGTGAATAAGATGCAGCATGTTTGGGTCCCAACCATGCCATACGGACGCCTGCTCTGGCGATCAGAAACCTTCTACAAGGATAAAATGTTCGTCTGCAAGGAATTTGACACTATCAATGAACCTGCTGGTTGAATTAAATAAAAATATTTGAAAAGTTTTATTATTTTTATGTCTATATGTATGTCAACGCACGAAGACGTCGCGGCAGGTTGAGACGAAGATGGCGGGACGAGCTTGACTCCTATCGAATGGTCTTTTTGGGATGCATGAAGAAGCCTCCTCGTGATCCGCCAGTTACTTAACTGAACCGATTGCTCGGTGCATCCTGAACAGTCACACCCAACACCTTATTTGACTGGCCAATTCTTGCCTTGCGGTGGTAGGGCTAACGCCCGCCTGGTTTGCGACCACCCTCCCACCGGAGTCCGGCGTCAAGCGGGCTGCTGTGTTTTGTCGATGCGTGGGAGTTCCAGTGCCTTAGGCATCTTCTGGGTACGCTCGTTCCATCATAGACCTCATCCATCAATTTCCATCAGGCGTGATCGAGGTCAAGAGCATGCCCATTCAGCAACAAAAAAAGAAGGACTGGTACTGGCAAAAGACAGAATTGTGTGGAAAGGGGAGGGGAAGGCTTTTGCCTCGCAGTAGGACAATGCAGGCTAGCCATGATACATCACTAGCTATGATACATCATTCTACACATTGTATCATGTACAGTCAACAATAGAGATAAGTATGCAGGATCGTCGGATTTAGTTGAAGTTTAGTAAGAAACCGATGGATGTTGTCGACTGCGCTGCGTAAACACTCTACGCTACATCTAGATCATGCTAAGCTGAAAAGGCGGAAAGGCACTCCCGTGTGCGATGTAGTCCAATGCCGTTCAAAGTTTGCCAGCCGACAGTATGCGGCAACTAGCTCTCGCCTGTATAATAGAATACATAAAGTTTTATCAATATACTCCCTAACTAAACACGAAGTTAAAATCAAACTTACCAATTGGTTGCAGAAGTTAACATACGACGAAACTGAGAATCTTATTACAATTGTCTCTTAATTAATGAACTAATACTGTATTTAAATTGAGGCATTTTTTTTTTTTTTTGTTTAATTTATGTTGTGTTTTTATAAGTACTTGCATGACACTTAATACAAGTTGTATGTACCTAGAGGAACTTTGTCTCCTAAAACACAGGCTTTGGCCTAGTTTAGGAGGCAGCAGTTCGCCCTTTAATGTGTCTCTATTGTACAATGTACCTAATCCTGTGAGTGTGTACTTATGTGTTTTTCAAAGTGTGTACAAATAAATTATTATTATTATTATTATTTATTATTACTGAAATTTAATTTGATAAATGAGCTGTTTGTTTTCTATTAATAAAATTAATGTTTATTCGAGAACATCCATCGGTTTCTTACTAAACTTCAACTATATCCGACGATCCTGCATACTTTATCTCTTTTGTTGACTGTGCATAGGTATTCATCATCAGAGATTCAATGATGCATTCGTCGAAAAATTCGACACATAAGCCCACGGGTGTGCCAACAATATGCGTTGTGGCAGGAGAAAAAGTATAAAAGAAAAAAAAAATAACACAAGGCCATTGGCAACTTAATACCTTGTAAGGTAGTCGTCTCCGTAGGTCCAGGATTTTCTAGCAATGCTATCAGTTTTACGCAAGAAAAAAAGTTTTTTTTTTTTTTTATTGCAATGTGGGCCCACATCTCTTGACCTCGATCTCACCTGGTGGAAAGCGATAGGTGAGGTCTATAATGGAACGAGCAAGCCCAAAAGATGCCTTTTGACTCTTGCTTAGAACGCTGATACCATAATTTTCATAGGGACTGACGCTAGCACATGAAGCTACTACAATCTGTCAAATTTCTTTAATAGATTTTCAACTTTATACCTAAAGCATAAGGTTCAAAGTTGATTGGGAAAATTTGACAGTCTCGGGTAGCTTGATATGTCTGTACCTATGAAAATGAATGAGTCGTACATTACATTAAAAAACGTTTTTCTAGATATAGTGGATAAAATAAAGACAGGGTGGCTCAAAAAAAAATCAAAGTTATTTATGCAAATTAGGCTTAGAATCAGCACTTTTCGAACGTTAAAATTACATAAGAGAGCTGCAGATTTTTAAAATAATCCTCATTTTCCAAAAACAGTCCACAACAAAAACCTATAACCAACACATAGTCAAAACTATCTTGTTCGTATAATAGCTCAATTTGATTACCAAACACTTCCAAATTCAAACAGGTTATATACCCCTGTCGATCAAAAATACAGAGTAAATAAAAAATATTTTAAAAACCTCTGAGGTTACTCACAGTCGTCGATAAATCATAATTAGGAGCGATCTAATTTTTTAACGGGTGGCACCTGTTGAAAAGTTACATAATCCTGGGAGTCACCATTCAGAGATCTTGCAGCCTTTGACTCCACAGACCATATTTTATTGATGCTGACAATATGGGGCTAAGATGCTGCTGTTTTAAAGGAAATGTTTTGAACGAAAATGTTGTATTGTACTGGGTTGGATTTTTGTGCTGGTTATTTTTAGTCTTAGTAAGTAGTTTATGGATCATGTGATATCAAAGAGGATATCAGATAACAAATTACCGTGGCCTCGTTATTTGCCTCATTTGCTATAGTAGTTACCTAGATATTAGCTGAAAAGCTACTTAACAAAAGTTAATGTGATTTTAACTACTCGGGCAATTTTTTCAATCGACTGATAATTTTTATGCGTGGAGTAAAATTGACGTCTAACAGATTTTGTATGGAAGAACTGTTTAAAATTCAAAATTAGTCCCCCGATAAAACTATCCGGCGATGGCGTTGGAAAAGTCAGACCTAAATTCTATGTCGGAGGGTCATGGTTATTCAATGTTTCTTTTTATTTTACTGTTTTCATCATATTTGTTACCAATATGCTGTTCTGGAACTCAACCGAAACCAATTTCTGTAAGTTGCTTTTTTTTACAAAGTTTTTATAATTTAGAATTACGCTTTGGTAATATTTTATTGGTAATATTTTTTTATTATTGGTAATATATATATATATATATATTATTGGTAATATTTTTTTTTAAATCAAAACCCATATTTTATTAAAACATCAAATATTTACATAATTTAAAAAAAAAAACAAACTAAATAGTAGTGATGTGGGTTTTGCCAATCTTTGACTAGCTATAGAGACTAGACTATTGGATATATTTGATTGAATTTTCGTTTGCAGACTGGGAACGTCATTAGATATACGCAGTTTAATTTACTGTCGTATTGTCGTCTCCACCTTGTATAAATAAGTTGTTTAGAAAAAAATAATTCCACAAATTTTAACACTGTAATTTTTCAGGGCCCTTTTAAATCTTCGCTCGTGAGTATCAAGGACTGCAGTAATCCTAGCAGACCATACTTGAAGAACCCGCCAATGATCTATAATCCATCGGTACTGCATATCGACGGAAAATACTTTCTTGGAGGGAATCTTACGATTGTGAGAGAGTTCAAGGAAATGAAGGTAGCCTTAATCATTGACATTATAAGAGACTTTTGATCAAAAATTATCAATCTGAGAGAGAAAATTTGTTTTATCCAAATTCTTGCTCCATTCTGAGGAGCAATAATTTTCTTAATTTTAAAAGCGGTCACAGTCTGATCTCAGTCTCAATCTGTCAAAAATACCTAATTTCCTTACATTTTTGAAATGAGATTGCGACTACATTTTGAACGTTTTTAATCACGGGAATTGGCCTACTGATATCGGTACGATATTTTTGGACAGCTGGTGCCGTAGTCGAAATATTAGAAAAAAACTGGCCAAGTGGACCCAACAATCCCCACGCTTAAGAACAGACGCCAGCACATCAAGCTACTACAATCTGTCAAATTTCTTTAATAGATTTTCAACTTTATCGCTAAAGGTTGATTGGGAAAATTTGACAGTTTCGGATATCTTGATCTGCCGGCGTCTATACATTGTTTTTAGGGTTCCGTACCACAAAAGGAAAAACGGTAATATGACATGTAAAAGTGATTCCGATATCCTATTTACTGTAACCTTATGGGTAACTACAGCTTTGAGCCGTTTGGGGTCGAAACGCTCGGGTCTTAGAGGCCGAGTGCGCGTCTCCTTTATAAGGAAATATCTCGCCGGCTAGCGGCTGATTGACACTTCACGTGACCAGAGGGCTTGTTGTTCTTTGGCCAAAGAATTAGCATTGCCATTCAACGTGGCAATACTGCAAGTCTTCTGGCCACTTTTTCGGATGACAGCGATGCGGACGAGTACTTTGACGCCTAAATATCCTTTTGTTTTTGTATTTATTTATATAGTTACCCCCTTATTCATAATCCTATTTTATCTCTATTTTAGCTAAAATAGGTTTATAGAACGTTTGTCTTTATCTGTCACGTTGTCGTTTCTGTGTGTAAGAAAGAGACAAACCCCATTTTAACTAAAATAGGTTTGATAAGTTTTATGAATAAGGGGGTTAGTCTTATATTTTAATACCTAGTGTAAACAGTTAGTTAAAGCACACACGCTACTTTTACCATCGGCGATCGGCGATTTAGCTGCATTTTAGAAGCTGAATGCAGCGACCAAGCATTCCACACCGCACACTTAAAACGCCAAACGCGGCGATTCAGTCGCTTTTCAGACGCTCGACACAGCGGCTGAACGCTACACTCCACACACATTTGGATGCCAGTCGCAGCGATTTGGCATCTGCGCCAGCATCGGTTTGCTAAAACGCGTGATTCCGATACTGTGTCCAAACGCAGGAAGTCGCGAAATCGCGATGCAGCATCGGAGCAGTCGCTAAAACACACGATTCCGATACCGCGTTCGAACGCAGAGAGTCGCTAAAACGCGATGCAGCATCGATACAGCCGCAAAATCGCCGATCGCCGGTACTAAAAGTAGCGTGTGTGCTTTGATTATGAAAATTTATAGAATAAACAATTTAATTTCAAATAAAACACTGCTTTATTAAAACTTTTTTCAGATGAATATTAAATGTTTTGCCTGGCGCAACGGAAGACGGCGCCAAATCTTTGGCTTTAACAACCTGAACTGCCACACTACATTGCTACACTTCACCTTCGCAGCCACCGGGGTCAAGTATGACAATAAAACATGTACGTTCAAGAAGGTAAGGTTAGGTTTTAACTACCACTATAACAAAATCGGTCCATCGAAGGCTTTTGTCCGAAAAGTGTGCCTAAAATCAAAGTAACAATGAAAAGTCATTTATTGAAATTTGGCTGAGCTGTTAATCAGCACTTTTTAATGTCAAAATGACATGAGACAATCCCCCAAAACGCATGCCCTTCACCACTTCCTAGTGCTTATTTGGGAAGAAGTGGCGCAACAAACTCCCTAGCAGCACAACTGTCTGTTCAGTTAGAAGAACTTGGTACTATACAATTGACAACATTTGAAACTGACACAACCTTAAAACAAAAATACTATTTCTTTATTTTCGTATCCTGAGTTCAAATATATTTTTATTTTATTTTTTTATTTCTAATTTTCTGAGAAAAAGAAATTAAAATCAAAAAACATGTGATGACGTCACATAAATGGCGGAATGAGGTAGTTACCTTTGCGCATTCTAATGTCTTTGATGAAAACATTACATCAAACAAGACATGTCAATGTCACCCAAGAAGTGTAACTAGAAAACAACTAAAAAACTGAATTGAATTCAAAAATATTTTTTCCTATCAACTCGACACGCTGCTTACTGTTAATATTATCAATTTTTGATTAATATTTCGCCAATAAAATGGATCCCAATGAAAAATATACGCCAATGAAGGAATCAAAACACAACGACTGAGACAAGTGACATCTAACAGTTTTTTTGACGGGTCACAGTAAAGCAAAGGTTATATCGCCATTCTACCGTAATCATGACGTCATCTGGCGCTTACGTCTTTTTAGAATACACCGAATTTCAAAGTTGAAATTATGAATAAAAAGTACATAATTTCGAAAAACGAAAAAATATGGGTGCCCTGGATTTGAATTTACTTTTATATAACGTAATAATATATGCAGGTTAAAAATAAGAAATGTTGTCAATATAGCCCAGTCTAAATAGACATTCAAGGTTACATTAATTCAAATAAAGCTGAAAATTAGTATGAATGTTAGGAACACCATTACAAATAAATTGTCAAAAGTCCCCATCGATCATTCGATCCGACGTGTGCAAAAAAAAAATATTCAAGGTCAAATGTTGCAAAAATCGGTTTTTTGCATTTTTCAGCTAAACGGTAAGTTTTATCATAAAAGTAGGTGAGACAAAATTGATCATCGTGCAATTATCTAAACTTTTTAAATTTTATGCATCGCTACATCTCCGAAACGGTGATTCTTAGGAAGAAACTGTAAAAACAATTCTTGTATACATTATAATTGCATAACGAACAATTTTGTCGTACCTATTTTTATGATAAAACTTACCGTTTAGCTGAAAAATGCGAAAAACCGACTTTTGCAACATTTGACCTTGAATATTTTTTTTTTTGCACACGTCGGAATGATGGGGACTTTTGACAATTTATTTGTAATGGTGTTATTAACATGTATACCAATTTTCAGCTTTATGCGAATTAATGTAACCTTACCCCTATTTTTGAAGCTAACTTGAACCGACTAAATATTAAGTAATTAATATTACGAAACACAAAACATTACATTAAATTATTTACCATAATATGGCGAGAACTCTGTCAAACAACTCGTTTTTAGTTCTAGCTCTACTCGCTTCTCGCTTGCGACAGGTGTCTAAATTCTATTGTCTTTTCATAGGGTTCTTACAATTACCAGAATCTAGACATCAATAAGCTGCAGCATATTTGGGTCCCAACCATGCCATACGGACGCTTGCTCTGGCGAATAGAAGCCTTCTACAAGGATGGAATGGTCTCCTGCAAGGAATTTGACACTATTACTGAACCTGCTGGTTGAATTATATGAAAATATTTGAAAGGTTTCATTATTTTTATGCCTATATGTATGTCTAAACGCACGAAGACATCGCGGCAGGTTGAGACGAAGATGGCGGGACGAGCTTGCCTCCTATCGAAAGGACTGGCATTGGCAAAAGACAGAATTGTGTGGAAAGGGGAGAGGAAGGCTTATGCCTTGCAGTAAGACAATATAGGCTAGCCATAATACATCACTAGCTATGATACATCATTCTACACATTGTATTATAAACATAGGTATGTCATCATCAGAGATTCAATGGTGCATTCATCAAAAAATTCGGCACATAATCCCACGGGTGTGCCAACAATATACGTTGTGGCAGGAGAAAAAGTATTAAAGAAAACGAAAGAATCATTTAATATATGGAAATTGGTAACTTAATACCTCCGTAGGTCCATGATTTTCTAGCAATGCTTTGTTTTGTGCAAGAAAAAAAGTAACAATTATTTTTTATTGCAATGTGGCTCTTGACCTCGATCTCACCTGGTGGAAAGCGATAGGAGCGGTCTATGATAGAACGAACAAGCCCAGAAGATGCCTATTCACTTTGCTTTAAAATCTGACTCTTTAATTTTCATAGGTACTGTAGCGAAATGTAAAGAAAGACGACACTTTTTGCAGACAAACCCGTATAATAATTTTGTATAATAAAAACCAAACACAAAAGTAGAAAAATATAAAAAAGTATGATAAAAAAATAAGAAAAACTGGTCACATGAGTTATAGGTTATAGATTAAATTATTGCATTTAAGAAAAACGTTTAGGTTTCTGTATAAAAAAAAAAATTTGAGATTTTTAACGCAACGCGACGAGTCCAAATAGTGATTGCAATCAATATCCAATCCACGTCAACGTGGTTAAAAATTTGGCCGCATAAAAAGATACAAACCTGCTGTTTTACGTTAATGTAAGGGATATTGGGACTACAACAAGGAGGTAAAAAAAAGGTAGGGAGGGGGTTGTTGTTGATAAGGAGAAAAGCTTCTGGAACACCCCGGACTGCGGCAGGTGGCTCGGAGTGACCGGAACACGATGCTTTCACCAGCCAATCGGTCAGGTGTCAAAATTCTAGATGCCTGGGTGGGTGGATGGAGCCGAATAAATCGGCTTGCAGATAGTTCGGACTTCTATCTGGGGCAAAAATTAACCATAAGAATCCCGAGTTGCAAGCCGATCTCACTAAACCCCAAAAAAACGTACAATTATACACACCCGATTCAATAAACCACTATGGGTAGACTTCGTCGACCATGCGGGGAAACCTTTAGCACAGAACGGATGGGATTAAAATATTGAAACATGATGTAAGACCGTGAAAGACCAAAAAGATATACCCCGAGTTAAATAATAAATGTCGTGATGAACACGACCAATATTATATATAAGTTGATTTAGATAGATTAACACATTTCAAATTTTGATGTTAGTTTTCAAGATAAAAAAGACGGGTTGCACTCCGGGAGTGCCGGCAGAAGTGAAAACTTGAATATTAACGTTGAAATAAATCAATTATTAATTTAATTAATATTACTCATTTTTATCACTATTTCTGCGTCACTTTTTTAATTAATAGATGCACTTGTTCAATTTCCATATTTTAAACACTTTCGGTCTTATTCATAAAAAAGCCTATTGAAGGTTTTCATTCCTTAGTTAAAATGCTCAATAGGCCTTTAAAACATTCGATAAAATTTTGTATTCATAAACGCTTCATAAACGTTCTATAACTAGAATGTCCTACAACTTCTAAATGTTGCCATTATAATGAAGTCATCCAACAAATTGGCCAACACATTAAATCGGCATACGAGAATATCTGTCAACGAACCGAATATTTGTGTCCATAGACATTATTACGTATGAAAAACTAATTTATTGTCTACAGTTTCAACAGTTTTGACGCGACAACGTCATGGTCGTCATGGAAACAATATGAATATGTCAATGAATGAATTTGATATTGTATGTGTCAAACTAAAAAACTTTTGAATATTTTTTTTGTATTTAAAATAAATGAAATTAAGACCGGAGACTAGTTGCAATAAAGGGCAAAGAATTGAATATTGGTTGGAGGAGGATAAGGTGTGTATCTACTGTTACAGCTAAAATGTGTTCAAAGTAAGTTATGTTTTGTAAACATTCTCAATTTCTTATACTTATGCTTGCTTTTGCTTCTAATCCTTAGATTTTTTGGAAGAATTGGTCAGGGAGAGGTCTCCATAATAGAAAATAAAAACACTGACACAAGCACTAACGCTAAACAGGGGCAGCCTGGCATGATTTACGAATTAGGTGCCTATCCAATTTACAATTTTACGAAGAACTTCGTTTGCCTGTACAAAACTCATTGTAACAAAAAAAAACCCGCCATAAGAATAATAATGACTGTTATTTTGATGCCGCTACGGATTAATTAAATCAGTATAAATACTTAAGATAATGAAGAGAAAGAATTTATAACATTAGTTTTGTATTTCAGGTCAATAGGACTAGTAAGGATGGTGCTTCACTACGAATAGCAGAAAATGAAACGGCCTACAGAAGAAATGGCACAGATGGCAAATGAAAAGCAAACACTTGAAAAATGTTGTTCTGCTTGCACAAGTTTTAGAAGCCAAATTAGAGTTTAGAGTATTGTTCAGTCGTGAACAGGCAAGAGTTACATACGCCAGCGTCAGCATCAAGAGCGACATACATTCGTTCCACATAAATTAGTAATTAGTAAATGAATAAATTAATCATCAAGCTGGAGTAGAGTTTGATTAATCTTCCATAATTCTTCTCACTATGGCCAAGACACCTTTAGCCATCACCAGTTCTATGAGTCTATGGGACCGGCAATGACAAAACTATTTCCTGTGTACACATTGCACGACGTACACAAACCCCTATTCCTACCCAAATTCTGTCTGTTCCCGTAGGTCTCCCGTAGGCTTGTATGATAGGTTAGGGTGTTAGGATAACTAGGGTGTTAAGTAGTTGCTGTAGGTTTATAATCAGTAGGGTGAGGTAACCATAGATACCAGGCTCAATTGTTACAAACTCAGCCACACTGTATGCATTTGGAATAACAGCCGTACTAAGCTGTAAGTCCCGGTGCGTACAAGTATTATAAAAATAAACTGATATTTGTATACAAGCTTTTTATTAATGAACTACTCCCTAAATTTCTTCTCTTTTACTTTAGATCTTGTTGGCTCAAAATATTGCCACTTCCACGTTGTCGTCGGTGGCAGCGCAGAGGTCACTTTGACTGCATGTTTTGGGTAGGACATATAAGGCAGGATAGGACGTGGAGCATGTTTTGCAACATAGCTTCACAGCCACACCCTACTGGAGCATCTCCCTGCAGGGTGTAAACTTCCGTGGTCGACACGGAAGCATTGTTTTCACACAAAAGCAGCAATGTCCCACAGTATTTCTTGTTGCTATAATGTGCTTCGTTATATTTTTCGTCGCTTCTATTTTGTATTGTAGGTAGGTATATAATAATAAACTAAATTGGTTAAACAGAAGTTCAAAATAAATTAAATACAACTGCGGCTCCTCGAAGTACTATTGTTTACGAAACTGACTTTTCAAACATTTGTACGTCAAATCTCATTTTCTTCGGCCATCTTTGTCGTGTCTCATTTGGTTCACTTCGGTTGGCGCCGCCGTAGAAAGAGATGGGGGGGGGGGGGGGGGGGGAAATCTCTCCTGACGGTCACGTGTCCTGACGCGATGCCCTGACGCGAGTTTAACATTTTTTACCCATTACAAAAAGTGTTCAACGCCGCTAAAGAAGTTTTCACTTCAAAAATAATCTGGCCGTCGTATGACACAAATTTTCGACAAGTGAACCATGTTTTGAAGAAAAAATCTCATCTGACGTAAAAAAAATTCATTATTTAAAATTTATAAAAAAAAAGTTTTTTGATAGGCCTAATATAAAAAAGAGGTTGATTATAATCTTCAAGAACGATGAATGGCGAAAAAAACTAACATGCAGTAGCTACTAATACTGCAGTACCTATGAAAATGAAAGAGTCGTATATTACATTTATAAAAAACGTTTTTCTGGGGATAGTGGATAAACTAACCATAGGGTAGCTCAAAAAAAACATCAGTCATTTATTTAGTAGGCTTAGAACCAGCCATCTTATTTTCCTTCTTTCTTCTTTCTTTTCTTTCTTTCACTTTTCAAACTTCAAAATTACATAAGACAGCTGCAGCTGTTTAAAATAATCCTCATTAACCAAAAACAGTCCACAACAAACACCAATAACCAACACATAGTCAAAACAGTCCTATTCGTATAATAGTTCAATTATTACCAAACACTTCCAAAGTCAAACAGATTTAAAATTCCCTGTCGATCGATAGTACAGACTACAGAGTAAACAAAAAATGTTTTAAAAACCTCTCTGAGGTTATTCACAGTCGTCGATAAATCATAATTAGGAGCGATCTAACTTTTCAACGGGTGCCGATACGGACATAATCCTGGGAGGCACCATTCAGAGATCTTGCAGCCTTTGACTCCACAGACCATATGTTATTGATACTGACAATATGGGGCTAAGATGCTGCTGTTTTAAAATAAATGTTTTTGAACGAAGATGCTGTATTGTACTGGGTTGGATTTTTGTGCTAGTTATTTTAAGTCTCAGTAAGTAGTTTATGAATGTGATATCAAAGAGGATATCAGATAACAAATTACCGTGGCCTCGTTATTTGCCTCATTTGCTATAGTACGTACCTAGATATTAGCGGAAAAGCTACTCAACAATAGTTAATGTGATTGTAACTACTCGGGACTAAAATTGACGTCTAACAGATTTTGTATGGAAGAACTGTTTAAAATTCAAAATTAGTCCCCCGATAAAACTATCCGGCGATGGCGTTGGAAATGTCAGACCTAAATTCTATGTCGGAGGGTCATGGTTATTCAATGTTTCTTGGTATTTTACTGTTTTCATCATATTTGTTACCAATATGCTGTTCTGGAACTCAACCGAAACCAATTTCTGTAAGTTGCTTTTTTTTACAAAGTTTTTATAATTTAGAATTACGCTTGTAAATTGGTAATCGCTGAAAGCCATGATATTTCATATACAATGTGGAGACAACAACACGTTTATATACAATGTGGAGACAACAATACGACAATTAATGAAAACACTAGCAGTACTAATGCATAAGAGTATTTTGGAACTATCAAATAAATTCTACTTTCGAAATTAAAAAAAAGTATTTTTCAAGCTTTTTTTATTATTTTTAATATTTTTTTTAATATTAAAACCCATATTTTAGTAAAACGTCAAATATTTACATAATTAAAAAAAAATCAAACTAAATAGTAGTGATGTGATGTGTAGGTTTTGCCAATCTTTGACTAGCTATAGAGACTAGATTATTGGATATATTTGATTGAATTTTCGTATGCAGACTGGGAACGTCATTAGATATACGCAGTTTAATTTACTGTTGTATTGTCGTCTCCAACTTGTATAAATAAGTTGTTGAGAAAAAAAAAATCCACAAATTTTAACACTGTAATTTTTCAAGGGCCCTTTTAAATCTTCGCTCGTGATTGTCAAGGACTGCAGTAATCCTAGCAGACCATACTTGAACAACCCGCCAATGATCTATAATCTATCGGTACTGCATATCGACGGAAAAAACTTTCTTGGAATGAATGTTACGATTGTGAGAGAGTTCAAGGAAATGAAGGTAGCCTTAATCATTCACATAAGAGACTTTTGAGCTAAAATTATCAATCTGAGAGAGAAAATTTGTTTTGTCCGAATTCTTGCTCCATTCTGAGGAGCAATAATTCTTTTAATTTTAAAAACGGTCGCAGTCTGATCTGGGTCTCAATTCGTCAAAAGTACCTCTAATTTTCCTACATTTTTTAAAGGAGATTGCGACTAGATTTTGAACGTTTTTAATCACGGGAATTGCCTACCGATATCGGTACGAACTTTTTGGACAGCTGGTGCCGTAGTAGTGGCTAAGGCTGGTTTTATAGTCACGCCGCTAGACGCGCCGTTGGGCAGCGCGCTGTTGAACAGCGCCCGTTCGCGTTCACCGAACGGAGCTGCTCAAGCGCGCGAATTTGAAACGCTACTACTACCCCAATACACATCCGAGCGCGCGCGCTCTGACGGCGCTGCTGAAACGCGTGACTATAAAATCAGCCTTAAGGTTGATTGGGAAAGATTGACAGTTTCGGATAGCTTGATCTGCTGGCGTCTTTACATTGTTTTTAGGGTTTTGTACATCTAGGTATATTTTGTATAATATGACATGTAAAAGTGATTCCGAAATCCTATTTACTGTAACCTTATGGGTAACTACAGCTTTGAGCCGTTTGGGGTCGAAACGCTCGGGTCATGGGGCCCGAGTGCGCGTCTCCTTTATAAGGAAATTTCTCGCCGGCTAGCGGCTGGTTGACACTTCACGTGACCAGAGGGCTGGGTCGTTCTTTGGCCAATTAGCATTTTCATTCAACGTGGCAATGCTGCCAGTCTTCTGGGCACGTTTCCGGATGACAGCGACCCGGACGAGTACTTTGACGCCTTAATATGCTTTTGTTTTTATATTTATTTATTTAATTTAGTAGCTAGTGTAAATAGTTAGTTAAGAGATTATGAAAATTTATAGAATACTTAAACAATTTAATTTTAAATAAATACAAATAAAACACTGCTTTATTAAAACTTTTTTCAGACGAATATCAAATGCTTTGCCTGGCGCAATGACAGATGGCGCCAAATCTTTGGTTTTAACAACCTGAACTGCCACGGTACAATGCTACACTTCACCTTGGCAGCCACCGGGGTCAAGTATGACAAAAAAACATGTACTTACAAGAAGGTAAGGTTAGGTTTTAACTACCACTATAATTAAATCGGTCCATCGAGGGTTTTTGTCTGAAAAGTGTGCTTAAAATCAAAATAACAATGAAAAGTCATCTGTTCAAACTAGGCTGAGCTGTTAATCAGCGATTTTTAATGTCAAAATGACATAAGACAGTCCCCCAAAACGCATGCCCTTCACCACTTTCTATTGCTTATTTGGGAAGAAGTGGCGCAACAAACTCCCCAGCAGCACAACTGTCTGTTCAGTTAGAAGAACTTGATACTATACAAAAGTAAGTAATTAACATTACGAAACACAAAACATTAAATTAAATTATGTACCATATGGCGAGAACTCTGTCAAACAACTCATTTTTAGTTCCAGCTCTACTCGCTTCTCGCTCACGACATGTGTCTAAATTATCTTGTCTTTTTCTAGGGTTCTTACAATTTGCAGAATCTAGACATCAATAAGCTGCAGCATATTTGGGTCCCAACCATGCCATACGGACGCCTGCTCTGGCGAATAGAAGCCTTCTACAAGGATGGAATGGTCTCCTGCAAGGAATTTGACACTATCACTGAACCTGCTAGTTGAATTATATGAAAATATTTGAAAGGTTTTATTATTTTTATGCCCATATGTATGTCTAAACGCACGAAGACATCGCGGCAGGTTGAGACGAAGATGGCGGGAGGAGCTTGACTCCTATCGAAAGGACTGGCATTGGCAAAAGACAGAATTGTGTGGTAAGGGGAGAGGAAGGCTTTTGCCTCGCAGTAGGACAATATAGGCTAGCCATAATACATCACTAGCTATGATACATCATTCTACACATTGTATTATGAACATAGGTATGTCACCATCAGAGATTCAATGGTGCATTCATCGAAAAATTCGACACATAAGCCCACGGGTGTGCCAACAATTTACATTTTGGCAGGAGAAAAAGTATTAAAGAAAACGAAAGAATCATTTAATATATGGAAATTGGCAACTTAATACCTCCGTAGGTCCATGATTTTCTAGCAATGCTTTGTTTTGTGCAAGAAAAAAAGTAACAATTATTTTTTATTGCAATGTGGCTCTTGACCTCGATCTTACCTGGTGGAAAGCGATAGGAGCGGTCTATGATAGAACGAGCAAGCCCAGAAGATGCCTATTCACGTTGCTTTAAAATCTGACTCTTTAATTTTCATAGGTACTGTAGCGAAATGTAAAGAAAGACGACACTTTTTGCAGACAAACCCGTATAATTTTGTATAATAAAATCCAAACACAAAAGTAGAAAAATATAAAAAAGTATGATAAAAGAATAAGAAAAACTGGTCACATGAGTTATAGGTTATAGATTAAATTATTGCATTTGAGAAAAACGTTTAGGTTTCTGTATCAAAAAAAATAAATTTGAGATTTTTAACGCAACGCGACGAGTCCAAATAGTGATTGCAATCAATATCCAATCCACGTCAACGTGGTTAAAAATTAGGCCGCATAAAAAGATACAAACCTGCTATTTTCCGTTAATGTAAGGGATATTGGGACTACAACAAGGAGGTAAAAATAAAGGTAGGGAGCGGGTTGTTGTTGATAAGGAGAAAAGCTTCTGGAACACCCCGGACTGCGGCCGGTGGCTCAGAGTGTCCGGAAAACGATGCTTTCACCAGCCAATCGGTCAGGTGTCAAAATTCCAGATGCCTGGGTGGGTGGATGGAGCCGAATAAATCGGCTTGCAGATAGTTCGTACTTCTATCTGGGGCAAAAATTAACCGTAAGAATCCCGAGTTGCAAGCCGATCTCACTAAACCCCAAAACACAAAACGTACAATTATACACACCCGATTCAATAAACCACTATGGGTAGACTTCGTCGACCATGCGGTGAAACCTTTAGCACAGAACGGATGGGATTAAAATATTGAAACATGATGTAAGACTATGAAAGACCAGAAAGATAAAAAATACATACCCCGAGTTAAATAATAAATGTCGTGATGAACACGACCAATATTATATACAAGTTGATTTAGATAGATTAACACATTTAAAATTTTGGTGTTAGTTTTCAAGATAAAAATAATCTGGCCGTCGTATGAGACAAAATTTCGACAAGTGAACCATGTTTTAAAGAAAAAATCTCATCTGACGTCAAAAAAATTCATTATTTAAAATTTATAAAAAAAAGTTTTTTGATAGGCCTAATATAAAAAAGAGGTTGATAAATAATCTTCAAGAACGATGAATGGCGAAAAAAACTAACATGCAGTAGCTACTAATACTGCAGTACCTATAAAAATGAAAGAGTCGTACATTACATTTATAAAAAACATTTTTCTGGGAATAGTGCATAAATTAACCATAGGGTAGCTCAAAAAAAAACATCAGTCATTTATTTAATAGGCTTAGAATCAGCCATCTTATTTTCTTTCTTTCTTCTTTCTTTTCTTTCTTTCACTTTTCAAATTTCGAAATTACATAAGACAGCTGCAGCTGTTAAAATAATCCTCATTAACCAAAAACAGTCCACAACAAACACCAATAACCAACACATAGTCAAAACAGTCCTATTCGTATAATTGTTCAATTATTACCAAACACTTCCAAAGTCAAACAGATTTTAAATTCCCTGTCGATCGATAGTACAGACTACAGAGTAAACAAAAAATGTTTTAAAAACCTCTCTGAGGTTATTCACAGTCGTCGATAAATCATAATTAGGAGCGATCTAACTTTTCAACGGGTGCCGATACGGACATAGTCCTGGGAGGCACCTTTCAGAGATCTTGCAGCCTTTGACTCCACAGACCATATTTTATTGATACTGACTATATGGGGCTAAGATGCTGCTGTTTTTAAGGAAATGTTTTTGAGCGAAGATGCTGTTTTGTACTGGGTTGGATTTTTGTGCTAGTTATTTTAAGTCTCAGTAAGTAGTTTATGAATGTGATATCAAAGAGGATATCAGATAACAAATTACCGTGGCCTCGTTATTTGCCTCATTTGCTATAGTACGTACCTAGATATTAGCGGAAAAGCTACTCAACAATAGTTAATGTGATTTTAACTACTCGGGCAAATTTTTCAATCGACAAATAATTTTTATTCGTGGAGTAAAATTGACGTCTAACAAAGTTTGTATGGAAGAACTGTTTAAAATTCAAAATTAGTCCCCCGATAAAACTATCCGGCGATGGCGTTGGAAAAGTCAGACCTAAACTTTATGTCGGAGGGTCATGGTTATTCAATGTTTCTTTTTATTTTACTGTTTTCATCACATTTGTTACCAATATGCTGTTCTGGAACTCAACCGAAACCAATTTCTGTAAGTTGCTTTTTTTTACAAAGTTTTTATAATTTAGAATTACGCTTTGGTAATATTTTATTGGTAATTTTTTTTTTTAAATCAAAACCCATATTTTATTAAAACATCAAATATTTACATAATTAAAAAAAAAATCAAACTAAATAGTAGTGATGTGGGTTTTGCCAATCTTTGACTAGCTATAGAGACTAGACTATTGGATATATTTGATTGAATTTTCGTATGCAGATTGGGAACGTCATTAGATATACGCAGTTTAATTTACTGTTGTATTGTCGTCTCCAACTTGTATAAATAAGTTGTTGAGAAAAAAAAAAATGCCGCAAAATTTAACACTGTAATTTTTCAAGGGCCCTTTTAAATCTTCGCTCGTGAGTATCAAGAACTGCAGTAATCCTAGCAGACCATACTTGAAGAACCCGCCAGTGATCTATAATACATCGGTACTGCATATCGACGGAAAAAACTTTCTTGGAATTAATGTTACGATTGTGAGAGAGTTCAAGGAACTGAAGGTAGCCTTAATCATTGACATAAGAGACTTTGGAGCAAAAATTATCAATCTGGCAGAGAAAATTTGTTTTGTCTAAATTCATTCAGAGAAGCAATTCTCTTAATTTTAAAAACGTTCACAGTCTGATCTCAGTCTCAATCTGTCAAAAATATCTCTAATTTCGCTACATTTTTTAAATGAGATTGCGACTAGATTTTGAACGTTTTTAATCACGGGAATTGCCTACCGATATCGGTACGAACTTTTTGGACAGCTAGTGCCGTAGTCGAAATATTAGAAAAAAAGTGGCCAAGTGGACCCAACAATCCCCACGCTTAAGAACAGACACCGGCACATCAAGCTACTACAATCTGTCAAAGGACATGTCCAGTTTCTGCCCTCTGGTAATTCTGGTATAGATAAATGTTCATGATTTAAGGTTTTTCAGTAAGATTTAAAAATTTAGATTTAAATTACTATGGATTAATTAATTCAGTATTACTTGCGTAACATAATTCTCAAAAAAACAGTACTCAATCGTAGCTTCCGCTTTGCCATTTTTAACGGGAAGTACTAAAAATGTTTTTGACGTTCCATTTTATCCCGTAATTATCTTTAAATAGTGTGAGCAATAATTATGAACCGCTTATTTTAGATCAAAGGAATATATTAACGTATTTGCGTATAAAATACGACAATATTACTAAAATATTTTTGTGTACACATCAAACGTGTTTTTCGTTGAATACCCACTTCCTAACATAAAGGTAAGTAATAATTACTTTTTGACATGACATTGACATATTGCGTTATTTTTTGCTTGCTTACTGTCCGATTATTTTATGTTATTGATATTTTCTTTTAACGACCATTGCTATTCTACACGGAGTGACATCATCTAGATACGATGACTATTGCTATTCTTATAGGATTCTGCTTTTCCTTTCGATTTGGATATTATGATGAGATGCATGGCTGTGCTGCGGATTCGCAGACATGTCGTGTCAAGCCTGGCGTTACCCCTGCAAGCGAGACTTGCTCGATGGTTAGCAAATCAGGTAGGCTTCTATACTACGACAGTCGCGTAAACCATGCAGGAAAGGCAGTACATTGAGCAGTTGTGTTATAATTTGAAAAATACAATGACATTTCTTATTGTTCCAGCTCCCATTAGATGGATACGCAAGTGTCACGATTGTTATAATTTATTAAATACCGAAGCTGCTGACAATGAAAGATTACTAGATCATGCAATGGTCTGTCGTATGGTATCTTGGCTGGGCAAGGCATCTAAATAACGTGCTAGCACCAGCTACATTTTTGGACAATGTTTTGGTGTCTCTAGAAGACGTTTAATTTTTTTATCATTTTATTTAAGAATGTATCTACAATAAAGTATTTTTTATTGCAATAAATACATACATACTTTTATTTATTATAATCCCAATTCAGTATCGACATATAAATAATATTATGAGTACTGAAGATAGAAACCAAAATACGGAATTAAAGATAATGCCAATATAATATGCATACATGTGACAAACAATAGACCGTGCTTAACATTTTTGTTACACAAATAGAAATATCCAAAAAACTGTAGAATTTGATCTCAGACCAACAAAATGTTTCATTAACCTCACAAAGACATACCACCAATTAGTACCTGTATTCGCTCACAGATGTCATTATACTAAAAAAAGCTAAGTAAAATCCCTAGCGTATAATCCTTATTTTGACCAGTTTACGCAAGATCCTGACTCCTGAAACTTATTAATTAATAAACTATAACATACGACGATTATAATAATATAACAATCATTACTGAACATTTTCTTTGACTGCCTAGACATTCGCCCATTGCTCCACCACACATGTCCTATAGATTTTCCACTTTATGGCTAAAGTTAATTGAGAAAGATTGACAGTTTTGGATAGCTTGATCTGCTGGCGTCTGTACATTGTTTTTAGGGTTCCGTACATCAAAAAGAAAAACGGAACCCTTATAAGATCACATCGTTGTCAAAATGATGTATCCATGGAGGCTTTATTCTGTCTAAAATAGTCTAAATGATACTCATAACATAGTATTTACCTTGATTTACTGCAAAGAGACTTTGACCCTATAGTTTGTTTCGACATTCCTTTTCAGGAGTAGTCAGGTAGGAAATGACGACTCGATCTAGGTATATTTTGTTTAATATGACATGTAAAAGTGATTCCGATATTCTACTTACTGTAACCTTATGGGTAA
Organism: Amphipoea oculea; assembly: GCA_945859645.1. NCBI lineage: Eukaryota > Metazoa > Arthropoda > Insecta > Lepidoptera > Noctuidae > Amphipoea > Amphipoea oculea. The sequence continues at coordinate 1,718,643 of OX243884.1, forward strand.
CTACAGCTTTGAGCCGTTTGGGGTCGAAAGGCTCGGGTCATGGGGCCCGAGTGCGCGTCTCCTTTTTAAGGAAATTTCTCGCCGGCTAGCGGCTGATTGACACTTCACGTGACCAGAGGGCTAGGTCGTTCTTTGGCCAATTAGCATTTCCATTCAACGTGGCAATGCTGCCAGTCTTCTGGGCACGTTTCCGGATGACAGCGACCCGGACGAGTACTTTGACGCCTTAATATCCTTTTGTTTTTATATTTATTTATTTATTTAATTTAGTAGCTAGTGTAAATAGTTAGTTAAGAGATTATGAAAATTTATAGAATACTTAAACAATTTAATTTTAAATAAATACAAATAAAACACTGCTTTATTAAAACTTTCTTTCAGATTTCGATCAAATGCTTTGCCTGGCGCAATGACAGATGGCGCCAAATCTTTGGTTTTAACAACCTGAACTGCCACGGTACAATGCTACACTTCACCTTGGCAGCCACCGGGGTCAAGTATGACAAAAAAACATGTACTTACAAGAAGGTAAGGTTAGGTTTTAACTACCACTATAATTAAATCGGTCCATCGAAGGCTTTTGTCTGAAAAGTGTGCTTAAAATCAAAATACCAATGAAAAGTCATCTGTTCAAACTAGGCTGAGCTGTTAATCAGCGATTTTTAATGTCAAAATGACATAAGACAGTCCCCCAAAACGCATGCCCTTCACCACTTTCTATTGCTTATTTGGGAAGAAGTGGCGCAACAAACTCCCCAGCAGCACAACTGTCTGTTCAGTTAGAAGAACTTGATACTATACAATAGTATGTAATTAACATTATGAAACACAAACGTTAAATTAAATTATGTACCACATAGCGAGAACTCTGTCAAACAACTCGTTTTTAGTTCTAGCTCTACTCGCTTCTCGCTCGCGACATGTGTCTAAATTATCTTGTCTTTTTATAGGGTTCTTACAATTTGCAGAACCTAGACATCAATAAGCTGCAACATATTTGGGTCCCAACCATGCCATACGGACGCTTCCTCTGGCGAACAGAAGCCTTCTACAAGGATGGAATGGTCTCCTGCAAGGAATTTGACACTATTACTGAACCTGCTGGTTGAATTATATGAAAATATTTGAAAGGTTTCATTATTTTTATGCCTATATGTATGTCTAAACGCACGAAGACATCGCTTTGCTTTGAAATATGACTCTTTAATTTTCATAGGTACAGTAAGGATTCAAAAGTGCATTCACACCTTACGAGTCGTATTGCTGTGACACGCGCGACGCGGTACAGCGTATATCTGTATGTGTAAACAACACGGTAACACACACCACCTACTTACTTTACACACTGTCATATTGTCGTGTACTCGTCGCACCACAAGAACGAAAAAAAAAATATTTCCGTCCCTTTTGTTAGACACGGTCAAACGCATAGCGGTTCTAAAATTCAAAGCATTATAATATGAGCTCGTAGCAGTAATCGTTGAGCGTTGGACTTTGATGTAACTGGCTTAGGTTCGAATCTCACGAAGCGCAGTGCGGTTTTTTGGCAATATTTATTTTTGTTTGCAATATTGATAATATTCACAAAATTGCTGCCTTTTTTACTAATGTTGTTATTGTAATAAAGGGTTTAGAAAAAAAAATGCGTGTTAAGTCATAACAAAAATTTAAAAAAATATTTATTCGATGTATTTCATAAAGTTAACAAACCGCTACATTTATTTATTGTAACTAGATGTGAAAGCAATCATAAGAAACTTATAAGCAATTTGTATTATTTTGACATATGAAATGTTTTAAATAGATTTATTTCACCATAAACATTAAGCTTCGTTCATGATCGAAGTAAGCTATAAATAAGAATATTAAATTAGATTCTACTACCTACTTACAAAATAAGTGATTTTAAGGTTAACTATGGGCAGTTCATTAAGTATTTCACATTTTATTTGGTACACAGTAACAGTAAATCGTTGTTCAGATTATATGCTTTTCAAGGTTAAGTTTTGAAAATAAGAAACACATGATTTAGACCGCGCCGTCTACTTTTCTCAGATTCTAGTAGTTTATGGAATAAAGGAAGTTTTACAGATATTAGTAATCTGACGAATTCATATTATTAAAAGGAGTTGTTTAGCATTACATGAATTGGGTACTGTAATTTTACGCTATCTCGTATGAAGCTCGTGCCTTAGAAAAGTAGATCGAAATAGGAACCAATTTAATGAAACGGTTTATTGACATTTTTTTGGCCTTTTTCTTCCGGCTTTCCTCTGTCATTTATTCACCCTTCGCCACTGGTATACCGAACTCGAGCCACGTAGGTATGACTCGCGTTCCGATCGTTTGTATGAAGATAGAATACTGTAGATAACATTACCGTGGCCTCGTTTTTTGCCTCATTTGCTATAGTAGTTACCTAGATATTAGCTGAAAAGCTACTTAACAAAAGTTAATGTGATTTTAACTACTCGGGAAAAATTTTCAATCAACAGATAATTTTTATTCGTGGAGTAAAATTGACGTCTAACAGATTTTGTATGGAAGAACTGTTTAAAATTCAAAATTAGTCCCCCGATAAAACTATCCGGCGATGGCGTTGGAAAAGTCAGACCTAAATTCTATGTCGGAGGGTCATGGTTATTCAATGTTTCTTTGTATTTTACTGTTTTCATCATATTTGTTACCAATATGCTGTTCTGGAACTCAACCGAAACCAATTTCTGTAAGTTGCTTTTTTTTTAAAAAGTTTTTATAATTTAGAATTACGCTTGTAAATTGGTAATCGCTGAAAGCCATGATTTTTCATATACAATGTGGAGACAACAATACGACAATTAATAAAGACACTGGCAGTACTAATGCATAAGAGTATTTTGAACCTATCAAATAAATTCTACTTTCGAAATTAAAAAAGTGTATTTTTCATTTTCAAACTTTTATTATTTTTTTTATTATTAAAGCCCATATTTTTTCAAGGGACCTTTTAAATCTTCGCTCGTGACTACCAAGGACTGCAGTAATCCTAGCAGACCATACTTGAAGAACCCGCCAATGATCTTTAATACATCGGTACTGCATATCGACGGAAAAAACTTTCTTGGAATGAATGTTACGATTGTGAGATAGTTCAAGGAAATGAAGGTAGCCTTAATCATTGACATAAGAGACTTTGAGCAAAAATTATCAATCCGAGAGAGAAATTTTGTTTCGTCCAAATTCTTGCTCCATTCTGAGAAGCAATTCTCTTAATTTTAAAAACGGTCGCTGTCTGATCTGGGTCTCAATATGTCAAAAATACCTCTAATTTCCCTACATTTTTTAAATGAGATTGCGACTAGATTTTGAACGTTTTTAATCACGGGAATTGCCTACCGATATCGGTACGAACTTTTTGGACAGCTGGTGCCGTAGTCGAAATATTAGAAAAAAACTGGCCAAGTGGACCCAACAATACCCCACGCTTAAGAACAGACGCCAGCACATCAAGCTACTACAATCTGTCAAATTTCTTTAATAGATTTTCAACTTTATTGCTAAAGGTTGATTGGGAAAGATTGACAGTTTCGGATAGCTTGATCTGCTGGCGTCTGTACATTGTTTTTAGGGTTCCGTACCTCAACAGGAAAAACGGGACCCTTATAAGATCACATCGTTGTCAAAAAATATATATTTGGGGCACAAAATAGATACACTGGATGTATCTGTCACCGGAAGGTAATAAGATCCGCAAGTTTATAAATTTCCTAGAAATTTATAAACTTTCGTAGGATTCTAAACGAGACATAAATTTTATTATTTTACGCTCACATTTTCGCAAATTTATCAATTTGCGACGTCTCGTGGTAAATTTATAAACTAACGGATATCCATTCGTAAGATTCTAAACGGTTCGACCAATCACAGAAGAGCATTTAATTTTACGCTTTTTTAAAATACGGAAAATAACACACTGCTCTCTGATTGGTCGATGTTGACAGTGGCAATGGTTGTGTCCATAGACTTAGGTACAATTATGGGTCTAGTTTAGTAACCTTAGCAAAATAAAACTATTTTCACAGTTCCAACACAGTTACAACATTAAAAACTTTACAAAAACACACGAACAATTGGTTTGTTTATGTTCCATGGCGAACAATGGCAGTGGAGAGGAAGGAGAAGGAACACGTGACATATTCAACCAATCAGAGCGCACATGGCGTTTGGTAATTGCTTACTTATTATTTTACGCGTGAGTTCGGTAAGTTTATCAATTTACGAAAATGTGGGCGTAAAATAATACAATTTATCTCTCGTTTAGAATCCTAAGGAAGTTTATAAATTTCCTAGAAAATTTATAAATTTGCGGTTCTTGTTATTTTCCGGTGACATATCCATGGAGGCTTTTTTCTGAGTAAAAAAGTATAAATGATACTCATAAGTCACTGTATTTACCTTGATTTACTGCAAAGAGACTTTGACCCTATAGTTTGTTTCGACATTCCGTTTCAGGAGTAGTCAGGTAGGAAATGACGACTCGATCTAGGTATATTTTGTATAATATGACATGTAAAAGTGATTCCGATATTCTATTTACTGTAACCTTATGGGTAACTACAGCTTTGAGCCGTTTGGGGTCGAAACGTTCGGGTCATGGGGCCCGAGTGCGCGTCTCAATTTTAAGGAAATTTCTCGCCGGCTAGCGGCTGATTGACACTTCACGTGACCAGAGGAGTGGGTCGTTCTTTGGCCAAAGAATTAGCATTGCCATCCAACGTGGCAATGCTGCCAGTCTTCTGGGCATGTTTCCGGATGACAGCGATGCGGACGAGTACTTCGACGCCTAAATATCTTTTTGTTTTTTGTATTTATTAATATAGTTAGTCTTTTAATTTAGTACCTAGTGTAAATAGTTAGTTAAGAGATTATGAAAATTTATAGATTAAACAAATTAATTTTGAATAAATACTAATAAAACACTGCTTTATAAAAAAAAAAATTCAGATAAATGTCAAATGCTTTGCCTGGCGCAATGGCACATGGCGTCAAATCTTTGGCTTTAATAACCTGAACTGCCACGGTACATTGCTACACTTCACCTATGCAGCCCTCGGATTCAAGGATGACAAAAAGACCTGTACGTTCAAGAAGGTAAGTTTAGGTTTTAATTTCCACTATAACTAAATCGGTCCATCGAAGGCTTTTGTCGGAAAAGTGTGCCTAAATAAGACAGTCCCCCAAAACGCATGCCCTTCACCACTTCCTAGTGCTTATTTGGGAAGAAGTGGCGCAACAAACTCCCCAGCAGCACAACTGTCTATTCAGTTAGAAGAACTTGATACTATACAAAAGTAAGTAATTAACATTACGAAACACAAAACAGTAAATTAAATTATGTATCATTATGGCGAGAACTCTGTCAAACAACTCGTTTTTAGTTAAGGCTCGTTTTTGGCTGAGGGAGAGAGCCTCACGTCCCAGCCGCCGCGGGAGACGCTCCGGGCGTCGGGAGCCGCGTGACGACTCCCGGCCGCCGTAGGCGCGGGGCCTGCGGACGGAGAGTAATGGTTAGCTTACCGTCCGACCAGGACCAGGCCCGTGCCGGACGGCGCGTACTTGTTCCACGCGCGCCTCAAAGAGATGTTAGCAAAAAGGAAGGAGCCTACCAGGGCCGAAGCCTGCCGGCGGGGGTGCGGGATTGTCCGAAAGGGTTACCGCTACCCCGAAACATAAAGGGCTAAGGAAGGAACACGGATGGGTTTTAGTCAGTAAGAGTCTGACACTCCCTTCCGCTCCACCCAGAGCGGGAGGAGTCATTTGATGATTTCCCATCCATAAAAAAAAATCTCTACTCGCTTCTCGCTTGCGACAGGTGTCTAAATTCTCTTGTCTTTTTAAAGGGTTCTTACAATTACCAGAATGTAGACATCAATAAGATGCAGCATATTTGGGTCCCAACCATGCCATACGGACGCCTGCTCTGGCGAGCAGAAACCTTCTACAAGGATGGAGTGATCTACTGCAAAGAATTTGACACTATCACTGAACCAGCTGGTTGAAATATATGAAAATATTTGAAAGATTTTATTATTTTTATGCCTATATGTATGTCTAAACGCACGAAGACATCGCGGCAGGTTGAGACGAAGATGGCGGGACGAACTTGACTTCTATCGAAAGGACTGGCATTGGCAAAAGACGGAATTGTGTGGAAAGGGGAGAGGAAGGCTTTTGCCTCGCAGTAGGACAATATAGGCTAGCCATAATACATCACTAGCTATGATACATCATTCTACACATTGTATTATGAACATAGGTATATCATCACCAGAGATTCAACGGTGCATTCATCACATAATCCCACGGGTGAGCCAACAATATACTCGTACGTTGTGGCAGGAGAAAAAGTATTTAAAAAAAAAGAATCATTTATTACATGGAAATTGGCAACTTAATACCTTGTAAGGTAATCGTCACCGCAGGTCTAGGATTTTCTAGCAATGCTTTTAGTTTTGTGCAAGAAAAAAAGTAACAATTCTTTTTTATTGCACTGTGGGGAGAGGTCTAAGATGGAACGAGCAAGCCCAGAAGATGCCTATTCAGTTTGCTTTGAAATCTGACACTTTAATTTTCTTAGGTACCGAGGAAAATGAAAGGGGCTTACATTACATTTAAAAAACGTTTTTCTGGGGATAGTGGATAACCATAAGGTAGCTCAAAAAAAAACATCAGTTATTTATTTAATAGGCTCAGAATCAACACTTTTTAAACGTCGAAATTACATAAGACAGCTGCAGCTGTTAAAAATAATCCTCATTAACCAAAAATAGTCCACAACAAACACCAATAACCAACACATAGTCAAAACAGTCCTATTCGTATAACAGCTCAATTATTACTAAACATTTCCAAAGTCAAACAGATTTTAAAGCCCCTGTCGATCGATAGTATGTACAAAGTAAACAAAAAATGTTTTAAAAACCTCTCTGAGGTTATTCACAGTCGTCGATAAATCATAATTAGGAGCGATCTAACTTTTCAACGGGTGCCGATACGGACATAATCCTGGGAGGCACCATTCAGAGATCTTGCAGCCTTTGACTCCACAGACCATATTTTATCGATACTGACAATATGGGCCTAAGATGCTGCAGTTTTAAGGAAATGTTTTTGAAGGAAAATGCTGTGTTGGGTTCGATTTGTGTGTAGGTTATTTTTAGTATATCTTAATTAATAAATTTCTGTAAGTACATATTGGGATGTCAACTGAGAGCTTTATTAAACATTAGGACTATTCCACAGCTGTTAAAAAAAAGATTCGGGATGTTCATGGATAATTATGTCGTGTAGTAGGTAATTAAAAACTTGTCAGCACGCGTAGCATGACCACACTTCTACATACTATCCTCCAGGAAGAAAAAAAAATTGTTTCAACAAACTGACATTACTTTTTTTTTTTTTTGACATTGCGCCATAAAAATCTTTCTACAATCTGTCGTTTTGTTTATCCTTTTTTCTGTTTCTACAATGGTCATGCTACATATGCAGGTCTTGTTAAGCAAAGCCAGTACATATAATTTTATTGACTGTGCTGATAACATGTTTAAAGTCTGCTCAAGTAAAATAAATAAATAATGAGACACAATGAAACGAAGGAATGAGTTCAAATTTTACCTTTAGCGCCATCTTAGGGCCCAAAAAATTCTTCTTTTGTATCAGTAATGTACTTTCGCGAGGGACAGAACGTGGGCGGTAGCGTCAACAAATGATAAGTATTCTTTTGAACGCGAAAATAACTGAGTTTGATTTAAATAACTATGCTATAAGCATGACGAATATTTTACTCCGACAGTCCTTGATTATATCAGTGAATTTTATCGATTTAATCATAACCATATATATGTATATGATTATAGGATCATAATAATATTATTATGATTGTATGAACTTTTTAATTTATGGAAAAATCTACTAGATAGTCTAGCATGAATAATTTAAGTAAATGAACAGCAACGGACAGAAATCACGTCTTCTGTGACTCCAACCGATCTGCTAAGGTACAAAACCGTGGATAATAACTCTTAGTAAGAATAATGCAATTTTGGTAATTTTGGTTTTGGTTTTGCAAGTATTTTATTGCATTTATTTTGATTGTGTATCAGTTTTGTGAATAAAAATTTAGACAAGGCTTATTTTTGAGAATAAAAAAAATTTAGGCAAGTATACCAAAATTGCATTATTCTTACTAAGAGTTATTATCCACGGTTTTGTACCTTAGCAGATCGGTTGGAGTCACAGAAGACGTGATTCTGTCCGTTGCTGTTCATTTATGTTTTGCACAATCCTACATCTTTACACCTAAGAGGATGGCAGTTTGTATTTGATTTGAAACTTTTTTAGTTACCGTCAAACGGGGTGAATAGGGATGCAGGGGTGAATCGGGACAAAACTTTAAAATGGATTTTAACGTTGAAATAATATAGTTTGTTGTCAATAAGGGCACGTGGTCGTTAATTAAATTACAATAAACACATGAGGGTCCTTTTTGGCCACAAACTATATTATTTTAATGTTAAAATCCCTTTAATTGTTTTGTCCCGATTCACCCCGTTTGACTGTACTAATAAACTGCTTGAGTTCAGGAGTTGGAATCCTCGTAAAGAATACATCAAATAATATTATAGACTATTGAGGAGGTCAGGTTCAAAAAATGTATTTTACAGTTTTCGGTTTTATTTGCAATATCAATTACTATGCAGTACTAAAAGAATATAGAAACTTTTAACTGTTTGGACCAAAAATACAAGGCAATAGCGTCGACTTTCCTGATACGTAGTTGGGTAAAACGAAAGCAATTTATTAAAAAAAAAAATCTTATTGATCGATCTAAAATCGAGCAAGCTTTACTTACGTCACTGCTCCGATATCTCCCGATTCACGCCAAGCCGATAATGTCCGATTATTTTAAGCAGTTTACATTATTTTGACAGGAGTGACAAATTGAATGCCTCCCTGGCGGATGTCGAAGATTCATGGGGCGACGCTCCAGGACCGGATTCCGGATTCGAATTAATAATACTTATTATTATTTGTGTGGTCGATCGGTAAATTGTGTGTAAGTTAGAAACATGCAATTTGTTGTTACATTGGAATACCTGTTTAGTAACTTTTTTCTGCGATTTTTTTTGGGAGTATAATGAATACCATTTTCGACGTTGATTAAGAAATTATTTAATTATTTTGTAACGTATTGTATTTTGTGCGTCCTGCCCGTCATGACATACGGTGCTGAAACGTGGACACTGACGGTCGGGCTGGTCCACAAATTCAAGGTCGCTCAGCGCGCTATGGAGCGAGCTATGCTCGGAGTCTCTTTGAAGGATAAAATCAGGAATGAAATTATCCGGAAAATAACCGGAGTTACCGACATAGCTTGCAGAGTAGGTAAGCAAACTGAAGTGGCAGTGGGCTGGCCATGTCTGTCGAAGGACTGATGACCGGTGGAGCAGACGAGTCCTGGAGTGGAGACCGCGTACCGGCAAGCGTAGTGTGGGACGCCCCCCCGCTAGATGGACGGACGACCTAAAGAAGGTGACTGGGGTAGACTGGATGCGGAAGGCGGAGGACAGGGTGCTGTGGCGCAGTCTGGGAGAGGCCTATGTCCAGCAGTGGACTGCGATAGGCTGAGTTGATTGTAACACAAAAAGATTCTTATTTCTAAGTTTTTTTGCCGAGAAAAATCCTAAGAAAGACCTTTGCCCTGCAGTAGATACAACAGGCCCATGATAAAAATAATAATAAAAATCTTAAAACTGCTTTCAATATTTGCATTTATCCAAATACACGAGCAACGCTAATTGCGTAACACTCTTAGGATAGTAATGACAATTTGGCAAATTGCCAATATCTATGGCTCCATATTATTGGAAAATTGTTCTTTTGGATAACTATATCGCTCTCTTTGCACGTTATTGTGCTTTTAACTCGGCAATTACTTATTTCTCTAGTCAAATTCATTTAGAATCGACAAAATTAATGTTGCTGTTGGTTTAATCTTTATTTGTGAAGGTTCAAGGTTTATTTTTGTTAGATGCAACTGTCAAGCTAAGATTCTTCTTAGTAGTCATTCATAAGATTAAATATTGACGATTTTTTGTCTGCCACAGTTTTGATGCCGTACCTAAGCATTATTTGATGAAATCTATGAATAATATCCAAGTCAATCTACCTAGCCTTTTCCCAACTATGTTGGGGTTGGCTTCCAGTCTAACCGGATGCAGCTGAATACCACTATTTTACACGGAGCGACTGCCTATCTGACCTCCACAACCCAGTTACTGGATAACGCGTATCTCTAGGTAAGACTAATTGTCAGACTTTTGGGCTTCTGACTATCCGTAACGACTATCACAGCTCTCAAATGACAGCTGGGACCAACGTCTTAACGTACGTTCCGGAAAATACTCATCACATTTTTGAAATTATAACAAACATGGCCAGAGATCGCACAAGACAGGGAGGTTTGGAAGAAAAAAGGGGAGGCCTTTGCCCAGCAGTGGGACACAATATAGGCTGACAAAAAAAAAAAAAAAACACATATACAGGGTGTCCCTGGAAGTATGGATCAAATCGGATAAGGGCGTAGGCAAGTTCATTTCCAAACGTTGTACCAAAAAATAAATAAAAAAGAGCAGAGAAATCGAATCGTTTTAAAAAAATCTTTAAAAGAAACTATCAGGGAAACTACTACTACTAAATTTAATTTTTTTAGATAGCCTTGATAGTATTTTTTATGATTATTTGTCTTTGAGCACTATGCGAAGTGATTAAAAAAAAAATGGTCATAACTTCTGAACCGTAAAAAAATTCACCGACATTCTCAGGGTTAAAAAGTTTGGAAATGACCTTGCTCACGCCCCTATTCGATTTGATCCATACTTCCAGGGACAGCCTGTATATGCGTTTTTAGCTCAGTTTTAGTGAATATTTATCTAGATGGAGACGCAGATTAGTTTATCATCATCATTTCAGCCGAAAGACGTCCACTGCTGAACATAAACCTCCAACAAGCATCGCCACTTCGACCGTCTCCCTTATTCTCCCATCCAGCGAATTCCTGCGGCCTTCACAAGGTCATTGGTCAGCAACGCTATACCTGCGTCTTCTAGTACGCGATCACTACTCTTAGGTTACCTTTCAGTAACCTTTGTTAAAGTTGTTCTACGAAATGTTTTTTACAAAAAAAACAACCGACTTCAAAAAAAAAAAACACTACAAAGTGATAAATAACTTTAATTTCGGAATTCAGTGTCGTTGGTTCCGCATTTTCTTTTTTTTGACACCGACTTCCGAAATTAATGTTATTTATCACTTTGTAGTGTTTTTTTTTTTGAAGTCGGTGGTTATTTTTGTAAAAAAGTTTTTATTTTTCACTTTTTAGTTGTACCTACCCCACACAAATTCAATTAACATGAGTGCATTGAAGAATTGAAGACACCGACTAAGAGAATCATCAAAATTCCCGTAGAAATGCCGGAGATGCAGTACATTTATGCATATAACTTCGTACATAAGAACAATTACCTAATGTATTATACACTAAAACCTTTCTGAAAGTATGTAGATCACATTAGTGAAAGAATTATCAAAATTGGTTAATTAGTTTTTGAGAAAATCGCGGACATACATACTTACGGGTTGAATACAGAACCTCCTTTTTTGAAGTCGGTTAATAAATTTAAATTACTTGTTTCTAAGATAAGACCATCCTTCCACAATTTTCTCATCTTCCATACTTATACCGTTTCTGAGGCATCTATAAATAATATTTACCGACAATAAATAATTTTGAGCTACACTAAATCAATTGATGGACGATGTGTCTGTATAATTGCTGCTTAGCCCCTTACTCATAGTTAGCGTCGTGTTATTTGTTTAGTTTACAAAGGTAATAAATTGATTTGTATTATTTTAGTCAATATTATGGGTGGTTCGCTGTTTTAGTTTAATCTTTGAATGCTATTCGGAGGCGCTCGTGGTTAAATAATAACAGCCGCACGGGTCGATCGAAAGGTTAAGCTACGCTTGCCGCGGTCAGTTTCTCGATGGGTGACCATATTTTACACATACGGTGCTGAAACGTGGACACTGACGGTCGGGCTGGTCCACAAATTCAAGGTTGCTCAGCGCGCTATGGAGCGAGCTATGCTCGGAGTCTCTTTGAAGGATAAAATCAGGAATGAAATTATCCGGAAAAGAACCGGAGTTACCGACATAGCTTGCAGAGTATGCAAACTGAAGCGGCAGTGGGCTGGCCATGTCTGTCGAAGGACTGATGGCCGGTGGAGCAGACGAGTCCTGGAGTGGAGACCGCGTACCGGCAAGCGTAGTGTGGGACGCCCCCCAGTTAGATGGACGGACGACCTAAAGAAGGCGGCTGGGGTAGATTGGATGCGGGAGGCGGAGGACAGGGTGCTGTGGCGCAGTCTGGGAGAGGCCTATGTCCAGCAGTAGACTGCGATAGACTGAGTTGATTGATTGACCATCTTTTACATGTAGAGACCCATCCGTGCCTTGGAAAGCACGTTAAGCGGTTGGCCCCGGCTGTCATTCATAGATATTCTTGTAACCAAATAACTGGGTTGTAGAAGTCAGGTAGGCAGTCGCTCCATGTAAAATACTGGTATTCAACTGCGTCCAGTTAGACTGGAAACCGACCCCAACATAGTTAGGAACAGGCTAGGCAGATTGATGTTATTCATAGATTTCATCACACTAATATTATAAAGGCGAAAGTTTGTGAGTGTGTATGTGTGTGTTTATATGTTTTTTACTTCTTCACGCTCAAACGGCTGGACCAATTTTGATAAAATTTTGTATGGAGGTAGCTGACACCCTGGATTAACATATAGGCTACTTTTTATCCCAATATTCTCACGGAATCGAAACTTATGCGGGCGAAACCGCGGGGCGCAGCTAGTCAAAATTATAATTCCTACGTCTTCAAAACTGTGGCAGTAAAAAAATCGTCAATATTAATTAGTCTTATGAATGACCACTAAGAAGCATCTTTGCTTGACAGTTTGCGTGTCAGTAGGTACAATCTAACAAAAATAAACCTTGAATCTTCACAAATAAAGATTAAACTAACAGCAATATTAATTTTGTCGATTCTAAAGAATTTGATTAATAGTCCAAGCGGACAGTAGCAGTAAACTTTTTTAATTTTTATATTTCGAACGTCCGGTGACTGGCCACCTTTGTATTCGATTCATTTATCAAACGTCCAAAGGATCAAATCGATTCGGATATTTTAATATCGATATTTTTTTATTCGAATCGGTATGAATCGTTTATTTTTATGAATGGCCGGCATTAGTAAGGGCGTAGGAATGTGTGAATGGAATCGTTGCTACTCGATTTAAATGTGTTCATCACGATTTCGAATCTCCGGTGTTGGTAGGTTAAAAAGTTAAATTAAATGTTTTATTTCTAGGTACCTATAGCTAAGTTTCAAGAAAGACAAATTCTGGCCATATTACGTACCCACCTACATATTTTTATATCAAAATTAATAGTCGGTCAGTTAGTCAGAAAGTAGAAGCTAGTTGCCCATTCCAAAACGTAGATCTCTATAGAGAAGAACGGGCAAGACACTCCATGGACACTATTTTAAATCAAGAACAGAACTTCTTACTATCCGTTACTATTGACATAGCCATGATTCGTATAACTACCTAGATATTCAATATTTGGTAGGTTTTCAATCTTTATCAGCATGAACTAAGTATACCTATAGAATAGAAAAAAATCATGTCCGGGTAAAAATCAGCCAATCAGCGAGGTGGTAACGCAGCTGACTCTCCCTTTATTAACCGGTCAAGCGGCGCGGTTCGCCGGTCGGCGACGAAACAATAGAAAATCAATTGTGTCTCATTAGCGGAGCTTGGCAGATTAAAGTATCGTTAATCTTAGAGGCTATTTGAATTCAAATTTGGAACTATTAACCAAATAGCTACCTAAACCTTCTCAATTACCCACAACTTACAAGTAAAAGATACAAATATCGGTTCTCTCTAGTCATCCATCAGCGCTGTACTTCCGAGGGAAGCCAGATAGTTAGATAAAAATGATTATGCTCGCCTACTAGATCAAGATAATCGGTATATTGAGGTGATAGACGCGATCGGTATAAGCCGATCGGGTGCCACTGCGCATGGTGTACAGGGTGCTACGAAAAACTTAGGGTCTAAAGCATGTAGGTAAGATTAATTAAGCGCAGCAAACAATTTTTTTTAATCATGAACCGATCAAGCCCCGCGCGTTACCGATCGGTGACGAAACAATAGAAAATCAATACGCATGCTTAATGGAATACTGATTTAACTCAAAAAAGAAGATTTTTGGGACATCGTAAAAGAAGATCTTGGGACCAAACCTGAAATCGCGAAAAAAAATCAGCTCTTCCCTACATTTTGACGAGTTATGTGAACATAAATGCAAGAAACAGTAGATTTTTTTTCACGATTTTAGGTTTAGTCCCAAAGTAAAAGTTGTTCATAATGACGAGTACAATGACCCCTTAAAAGGATGCCTATGAATTTAATTTCACCCTGTATTGATCCCAGTCCTATCTTCTGATACCAAATGTAGACGCCCTGGTACAAAACAGACCACTATTTTGACATATACAGCCAATTTTCACCACAACTGAAAACGATTAATTTATTTACCTATAATCAGAACACCCTGTATAAGAAGTTGCGGCTCACGGAAGATCCCGGTGTCGCGATACTGTCGCAGTGATAGATAATCTTTGAAATCGAACATCGTTCGACGGCTGCCCCAACTTAATGTGGCAGTAATTTATTGGGCAAGCTTACCAGGCTTGGGCAAGCTTGCGCAGGCTGTATGGATTTTAGGTTGTGTAGGTTTTGAAGGAAACAGGATATTGTGGTCGAGTGGTGAAAATAAAGTGATTTATCATTTCTCCGAAATAGAGGATTCTATACCTTCTGTAGACGACTTATAGTTCCTAGTTGTTGCACGAATCTATGACAGTGTATTGAAGTTGATTGTAAGAATGCAATTCAAACTTAAGGTCGTTGCACACGTATCAAATCGGAAAGGGATCGGCACCGTATCGCCTATCACCTCGCCATCAAACAGGCGTCAACCTAACGTAAGCACGTAACTAAAGCGGATCAGAAGCTCCGATACGTCGACTCGGCTACGGCTAGGCGACGCCGCGCTTACGGCTCGCCGACCGCTGGTTGATGGTACAGCAAGCAGGCCAGAGGGGTGAGAGGGGCAAGGGTGGACGAAGAGACGTAAGCTCGGGTACGGAGAGACGTAAGCGCGGGGACGACGAGCCGTAAGCGCGGGGACGACGAGCCGTAAGCGTGGGGACGACGAGCCGCAACGCATCGCACAGCGGTTCGTGAGCTTGTCCCAAGTTGAGGTGATTACGTTACGATTCCGATTAGTGTGCGTTGCAGTAGGGAGTTTCATACAAAGAATACTGAACGGTTCGAGTTGATACGGTGCCGATTCCTTTCCGATTTGATACGTGTGCTACGACCTTTAATCTACCAATATCCAAACCTATAGAAAAAAATAGGTTATTGGCTGTAAGAAAGAGTAAGTATACGAGTATGCGCATCTGTGCCCTAAATCATGCCTCAAATTATAATTTGAATTCGTAATTACGCCAGCAATAATGTTAATACTGACCTGATAATCTCTGTCCTGTTAAACGGTGAAGGAAAATGGAAACCGGCATTTTCTAGAACCGAAATTTCAAAGACATGTGACATCTACCAACCGGCACTAGGCCCGCGTGGTAAATTATAGCCCACTCCCTCTCGAAGAGAGGAGACCTGTGTCCTAGCAGTGGGAACATTATAGGCTGATTATATAGGGTTATTGGAAAAACACTAACAATCTCTTAAGAGGTCATTGTACTCATCATTATGAACAACTTTTAATATGGAACCAAACCTGGAAGCGAGGAAAAAAAATCAGATGTTCCCTACATTTTGACGAGTTAAACGAACATGTAGGGAACAGCAGATTTTTTTCGCGATTTCAGGTTTGGTCCCATAGTAAAAGTTGTTCATAATGATGATTAGAGTGGCCTCTTAAGAGATTGTTGGTGTTTTTCCAATAACCCTGTATATTCGAGATGTACTAGTGCTGATAGACGCTGTTGCATGTTGCTGATGCAATATTTCAAAGCCATCAAAACGTAGCCGATTGTATTCTCCGATCAACCACATCGAATCGTCTTCATCGTAAAGACCGACGACTCAATCGGAATCGACACAAACTAATGACAAGCATATGTTTACGTCAGACATCCAATGTATCCAAAATATAACAAATTTTGTATTACCACATTATATTCTATGCGATTTTTACGGCAATTTCTCTATATTACATCATCATGAAACCATAACAAAACCACATTATTGATAAACTCATTCCCAAACAAAATTAGATTCTATGTCCTTGTTGCAAGAGTGATGGTCTTTCTAAGGAGGTGTATAAATAATGTGGTAGTTTCTCAATAAGGTGAGCTGTCCATCTCAATCGATTTGTCCCGAACGCGAGCAAAGCTACAAAAAATGTTAGATAGAACATTCAATCAATATAATGACTTTATTTAACATTGACAATAAAATATAGCTGGTATTGTGTGTAGTGTGCATGAGGAATAGGGTGGAGAACACTGTTGATGGCTGTTAGATTTTAGAAGTTGAGGTATTTGTTTAACACCCTCAGCGTCAGACCCTAAGTAGTCATTCTTTTATGTTTTTTGTACCGATACCCAGACCATTTATACCGAAAAATGCGTCAGGCTAGGGCTTTCATTTTTGC
Organism: Amphipoea oculea; assembly: GCA_945859645.1. Taxonomy (NCBI): domain Eukaryota; kingdom Metazoa; phylum Arthropoda; class Insecta; order Lepidoptera; family Noctuidae; genus Amphipoea; species Amphipoea oculea. Next base: position 1,735,500 of record OX243884.1, read on the forward strand.
GTAATAAATGTTTATAAAACGTGTTCCTAAAGGACACACAGTTCATTTACAAAGTAGAAAGATGTGTATACTTTTGGCTACACAGTGTTCCAGACACTGTGTGACAAAAAGACACACATGGCGCCGAAGGTGTTAAGGCTTCAATCAAGCTGGAAGATTTAGCAACTAGTTGATAATAACTGATATAAAACTATTAATGATATGAATGTAGCATCTTTTAGTTAGCCTTTCTCAATTTTTTTGGTAAATAAACACTGTGCCTAGCCAAAAAATTAAAATTCCTTTGCGAGGTTACTAAGAAATTAGAAACATGGAAGTACTTAACGTAATAAAAGTTAGTCGTATCGAAAAGAATCTTGAACTCACAACTTCTCTATTCATAATCATAATCAGCCCATAGTGTTCCCACTGCTGGGACACAGGCCTCCTTTCTTCGAGAGGGAGTAGCATGCCAGTTGCCTAACGATGTTTTCCTCCACCGTTTTGAGAGCAGTAGTGATGAAATTATTTACACAAAATAAAGCATCTGCCTGGGTTTGAACCCACGACCTACAACTGGTAAGTCGGGGCCGTTGCCACTGGGCTCCCACTCCTCACAGAACCTCCGATAATTATCTTAAAAAATCGACGCATATTACTTACTAGCTGCGCCCCGCGGTTTCACCCGCATATGTCTCGATCCCGTGGGAATATCGGGATAAAAAGTAGCCTATGTCCTTTCCCGGGACTCAAACTATCTCTATACCAAATTTCATCTAAATCGGTTCAGCGGTTTGAGCGTGAAGAAATAACAAACATATAAACACACACACACACACTCACAAACTTTCGCCTTTATAATATTAGTGTGATAACAACCGGTACATTCACCCTACCTAAAATTATTGAAAGCCCAATCCAGATGGGCCAGTATAAGCCGACAATACTGATCGACTGCCATAAACCATCGTATTGAGATATCTGTCAGTCGCGAGACAATGGGTTCGATTCCAGTTTGATGCCAGATGACACGATTACTGCACTGTGTAACTTTAATTTGATTTATTGGAGGTGAGTGGAAAGCCAATGAGTCGGTTAGGAGATTAGTTTTTGAACCTTGAAGAGCACGATAAATGGACAATCTCAAAAAAACCGAGTGTGCTTATGACCACACTGAAGTGAAACTTCAAACGTATTTGGCTATGAGTGGAAGAGAGAAAGGAAATGTACGCGCGCACTGCTTTCTCTTGCTTATATCCCCCACTCAACTCCCGTTCGCCTCGCCCGATCACACTTTTCGTAACGCTTACGTCACGCGTTCGCCAGCTTACTCCCCAAGTCAAGCGTGCGTAAAGAAGTTTCACTTCAAAAATCTCAATTACCCACAGTCGTAAAGGGAGCTAAACTAACAGAAGGCCAGTTCTCGTAAATAAAAACGTTCAAAATCTAGTCGCAATCTCATCTTAGCGACAATCAATGTCAAAAACTTGTCAAAATTGTGCCGAAATTAGAGGTAAGTATTTTTGACAGATTGAGACTGAGATCAGACCGTGAACGTTCTTAAACGAGAAGTCTTAAATTCTTAGGGAATTTGGTTTCGAAGGTCAGTATTAAATATAGATATTGCCTTCCAGTTAGATTGGGACCTGGCTTTATTATTCAGAAAATAGGCATTTTAACACCTTGATTTTATTAATTTTTATTGCTAAATGGGCCCACTCTTGACCCAGGCACGCCTGATGGAAAGCGATAGATGAGGTCTATGATGGAACGAGCGTGCTCAGAAGATGCCTGTTCACTCTTGATTTGAAGGCAGAGAGGTGCGGTGGGAAGTGTGGAGGAGAAGCGCTGAGTACGACTCGTCGGGATATCAACCAAGTTCGGGTGCATTATAACTAGCAAGTTATGCCGGGTCAAATTAAATAAGCTACTGAAACTCCCCAGACGTGATTGGTATCAATATCTAAACATGATACAACATTAATTTGATGATATTTTTATGGGGTCATTGTATAGTCACTTGATATATCGATCTAGTTTAAAAAATCTGTTTTTTTTTTGTAATCTTCATAGACGTGGTAGGTATCAATATCTAAATACGATAAAACAAAAGAAAATAAATTTCCTCAATCAAATTACGATCGGTCGTTGATCCTAAAAAAAAAAAACAACAAATATTTTTTTTAATATACCAACAAAAACCATAACTAAGTACAGTTCTAAACCGTCTAAACGTAACTTGACAATCGCATAATAACTCTTTTCAAAGCCACACATCGACGTAAACTGGATCTTTTGGTTACAAGTTAACAAAAACTAAGCCTAAAATGAATCCTAATACACATTCAAAATATCCACATTCTAATCACTTGCTTACCTCTCAAATACACCCCAGAGAGCAAACCATTCAACACACAAGCACACACAATGGCACAAAGAGCTCACACATGAACCCCATCATGGGCCATCATGGGCCATCACTCCATAGACGTCGCTAGACAATCGGCAAATGATGACAGCTAATACCAAATGACGATTGGATGTAGATGAAGTAGTGGTAGAAGGGACATGAAATGATGAGAGGGAGAATTTCGCCTATTGAAGTTTTGATTGTGTGTCAGAAATGCGGAAATATGGCGAAGGCCAGTTCTTGCGGTGGTATTTCGTGTTTCGTCGATGCGTGGGACTTCCAGTGCCTTAGGCATCTTCTGGGCACGCTCGTTCCATCATAGACCTCATCCATCGCTTTCCATCAGGCGTGATCGAGGTCAAGAGCGGGCCCATTCAGCAATGGAAATAAATAATAGAGGTATAAACCTCCATGCCATAAGGCAGAAGAATAATTCCTGCGCCGCCAAAAAGAAATAAATTAGGAATTCTGTATTTCTACATCGTATAAGTATTTCTACGTAAAATATAATAGTCAGAAAAAGAAAAAAATTCAAGATACTTGGTCAGTAAGTCAAGTAGATAATATCAGTAAAAATCAAGTAAGTACTATCAAAAATTCGAAGACATAATATGAAATAATTTGACATACTTATATCAAATTATTTATTTCAATAAAACGGTGAAGGAAAATATCGGGAGGAAACCGGCATGTACTAGAAACAAAACTTCGAAGACACAAGTGTGACATCTACCAACCCGCACTGGGCCCGCGTGGTAGATTACACCTTCCTCCCTCTATCTGCGAGGAAGCCTGTATCCCAGTAGTGGGAACATTATAATACTGATTATCAATATTACTGATTTATCATTGATATGAGGTCACTAAACTAATCGTCGTAGAAATTATCTCGTGTTTTTAATCTTTGGCAAACCTCAGCATTGCACTCCAGGGCTGCGTCCATTAACGTAAGTGACTCTCAGTTCGATGTGCAGACGTTTTTTGTCTGTATACGTGATTGATAAAGAAATGGGAGGGATACGACACTTTTTACCACAAACTTTTCTATGCCATCATCAATATCCAAGCCAAAGGATTTCAAACCTTCTGCCTTTGATTTAAGGTTCACATGATTAGATGCTTTAAGGCTTTAAACTTTGCTAAAAACCAATCCTCCCTTACAATCTTTCGAACGCAATTTTTTTAAAGTGCTGTTGGCAATTTCTTTGCCATTTCAATTTGAATCTCATGTAGTTTCTAATAGAGTTGAGTGTACGTTGTTCGAGCTGTAAAATAAAGTTGGTTAATGAACAAATCATTCCATGGGCTTGTAAAGAAATTGTTTGCAAGTGTTTTGCGTATTAATTTGAAAAATGGAAAGATACAAATGGATTGATTCTTATAGGATTTTCAATGGGAGATATCATTCGGATGAATCGGAGTAAAAGTTGCCTCATAGAAATAAATATGTAGTTATAGTTGTGTGTCTTATTTAAAAGAAGATCAAGATCCAAGCCAAGATTCTCCTCCAGATCCCTAATTGCGTAATACACAATCGATCTCAGTCTGAATCAATTTGAAAGATATTGCTAATCCATTGCTTCATATCGTCACCTCCACGGCAAACGAACGAATCTGCAGTTTTTGTAAATTTGACATTTCTATAAAAAACTGCACCTTATGTTGTACTACATAAGGTGTAAAATTTTCAAATTTCTGTCTCTAACGGTTATAGAAATCCAATAGTACGAATCTCCATTTTTTGTTGATACGCCCAAATTAAACTTACGAAATTGATATCAGTTGTTTTGGCGTAGTCGAATATATGAAGTCCAAGAAAAATGCACCACGGTCAACCTACGAATCTGTCATATTCGTGAATTTACATCGTAGCACACTTTAGTAAATCGATTTAGCAACTCACGGCAAACATACGAATATGGAAGATTCGTAAGTTCACATTGGTAGAATACATTCTTCATGGGACTCAAGTAACCCATAGCAAACTTACGAATCGGGCATTTTCGTTAATTTACGTTGGTAGCTTGTTTGACAAACAGGCTTAAATATCCCATAGCAAACTTCTGAATCGGGCATTTTCGTAAATTCGCATTGGGAGCTTTTTACAAAGAGGGTCTAATATCCCATAGCAAACTTACGAATCGGGCATTTTCGTAATTTTACATTGGTAGCTTGTTTAACAAAGAGGGTCAAAATATATCCCATAGTAACTTCTTAATATTCAAAGTTATAAGTATTACTACAATGAAATCATATTATTATTATAGGTACACAAAAAAAACTAATGCTATTAGTTCGAAGTTATGCATAACCGGGAACGCAACTGTGGTACTGTGTACTGGTGCAAGCGAGATATAGTATTTTATTATTGTCATTGAATTGAACAGAATTGGGCAACGGTCATTTTCAAAGACTACTATAGTATACTGGCTAGTGGCTAGTCATTATTGAAACAAACGTCGTAGAAGACGTACTTATCGTCGTCTTTGTTTGCTAATAACCTTAAAAATGGAAGTTAATGAAGACGTGAGTATTAAATGATTGAATAACATTTCTATTTATAGTCATTAGTTTTATCGAAAGACGACAAATTTAAGAAGTAATTGTTATTTAATTTTACAGATTTTGTCATTAGAACAGTTGTTGGCTAAAAACGGCGATTAATGGATATAAAAAAAAAATAATCTATCAAGGACAAATGGTTGATTTTGAGAACTCAAGAGGTATGTTAGAATTTTGTTATAATTGCGTAATATTTTTAGAAATCTTAGGGCGTGTTAACTTTTTATATTATCTTAATTTGATAGGTTTATTCCAATGCATCTTATTCATGCGAGCGGTCGACGAGCCAACATTGAAAATGCTCCGCGAAGGAATGAATCGCGTCTCGTGTCAGAGATCAGTTTGGATTACATATTGCAATATGAATCATACAATATTCTGCATGTGTGAATGTTTTGTGGGTGCTTTGCTTTGTTAACGAGCATGATTCTAGTTTTCGGCGGGGCTATCACAAATATTAAAAACAATTTTATTAATTCCAATGAATACACGACTTACTCATGCCTGCTCGATTTATTAATGGTTATAATGTGATATGAAAAATTATCGAAATATTGCAATTAATAGCGGAAACCGCATGTCAGTTTGAATACATTGTTTTTTTTTCAGCTGACTCCAATCCAGGTACGCCATATTCTAACACGCAGCCTTTAGTTTCTCCACCACCATATTCTCCCCTAACTCCACTAAATATGAATAAAAAAAGTAATGATAAAAAATTATCAGGTGAGATGATTCTATCTATATACATAGGTATAATAAAAATGGAATAGATCGATTTCTGTACATTATAGATATTGAAAAAAAACTTATATGGGGGGTCTTTATAAGAGCAACAGAAACCAAAACAACAGTTTCTAGATTTTTTGTCTATTTTTCTGTTTATCTGTATGTCTTATGTCTGTATATAATTTGTGCGTGCATCACGTAAAACTACTGCATGGAATTAAATGCAGTTTTCACCAATGTATTGCTACAGGTCTTACTTAAAACATAGGCTCCATTTTTTTCTTTTTGTACACGGGGGCGAAGACGCGGGCGGCAGCTAGTATAAATATTATAACCGTAATTTTTTTAAATCCACACAACATGTCCATCCAATCGCTGAGTGTGTGTGTGATTGTACGTTTGTTACTTCTTCACGCTTAAATGGCTAATCCAAGATTATGTATTGTATTTGTATAGATGTTGCCAAGTAATGTAAAGTAGTTCAAGTTATGGATAGGCAACTAAAGTAAATAAATGTGCATTGTTTTAGATATTTGTGATCCTGTCATTTTGCAAGAAATACAAGATGATTTTTCTCGTACACTATGCTCACCGTCTCGATTGTTAACAACGATGAACAACGTTTCGCCATTATCATCACCTGTTCCAGAAATGTCACCAGAAACACGCGAACTATTTAATGTATTAACTGAGCATGAAGCAATCTACGAAAATAATGATGTTTCAATACATGTAGAGGGACTTGATTATTGCGATAGTGATGACAGCGTTAAGGATCCGAATTACATCTCACATAGCAACGGAATACATATAGACGAGTCCACAACGTCTTGTTCATCTTTTAATGATAACGAAAATCATGAAATATCAACGGAACTTATTCTACCTACGGAAGACGAAGATTTACGATCTACTTTGGAAACCGGCAGACCTAACAAGGACCATAAGCGTATTAAAGCTACACAATTTAAAGTTTCCTCGAAACTACTAGAGAGGCGATGCTCAGAAAATGACTTGCAATAGAAGCAACCACCTGCAAAAATATTAGGAAGGCGTGCTTCTATATCCGGTGCTATATTATTATCAAAAATTAAGCCAAAGTCTAGCTCTCCGAAGAAAAAACATGTTTCTGATCCTAATAACTGGAAAAGACGTATTGAAAGGTCCAAACGTTTGAAAGGTGAAGTTTATAAAATCAAAAAGAGGAAAGAGTACAGCAATAGTACCAAGTAATATTTATGCTGAAAGAATACCGATTTCCAAAGCAAAAAAAAGAGATTTATTAAAACTATGTAGAGATAATCAGATACCAAAATATTACCATTCTTTTTATGAAAACCTACCCGATTCGGAAGCAATTCAAGATCGCTTGCCTGAACCAGATGCTGAAGACGAAGAGGAATTGTAGGTAATTGAAAATTACAATTTTCAAGTACTTCCATTTACTCTTACTTTTATTGTAAGACTGTATTAGTTTGTAAGTTTTGATTTTGTGTCTTCTATCGTAAGCAAATGTTTTCATACAACATAAAACGTTTGCTTACGGTTCTATTCGCGTCATTACTTCGGGTTTGTCCGACTAGTGTCCATCTCATACGGAGATCTTAGTCATGAGCTCTTGTGTGAAAGTCGCAACTCCACAAATGACGTGAGTAAAACCGTAAGGAAATATTTATTTGGAAAATTGTTGTTACTTATTATCTTTTATTTTGTTGTTTTACTCGTAAAAGCAGATTAGTTGATTTTTTTCTTAAATAAATACATTCATTTGAATACGTATTTTATTATTTTATTTTGTGTTCCTACTCCAAACATAATTTTGTGATTTCACTTGAATTATTTCTAAAACATTTTGATTTAGGAACTTATTTTCCTTGAAAAGACGTGATATATCTCATAGTAAACTAACGAAAGTGGCACTTTCGTTAGTTTACCAAAGTATATATTTGATACTTTTCATAAGTAACTTACGAAATTGCCACTTCCGTAAGTTTGCTACGGTGTAATATAATACCTATGAACTCTCATGTATGAAGGTGAAAAGTAACGAATATGCATTTATTTGTTATTTTTGTAATATAAAAATAATACATTCATGGTATATAAAAGCAGAGGAATTTTGAAAATCAAATGTATCGCAGAGTTTATTACATCTGTCTCTTGAAAAAAGTTATTGGCAATTTAATGTTTCAAAACGTTCCCCTGTAAAATGTGTTTTTTTCAGTTTCGTAAGTTTACCATAAAGGTGACGATATGTTCAAAAATGTGTCTGCTCAGCAACGTAAACTACGCAATTAATGTTGTTGAACCGTCAAAATGAAGCCTATTGCTACTGATGTGTGTTACGCAATTACTGGTCCTGGGTTCGATTCCCAGGTCGGGCAACGTGTTATTGAGACTGATAAACTGGGCTGGACTACCATTTAGTGTAACCTTGGTACACACAGCGCACTTTTTTTAGTTATTTGATTTAAAATATGTCAAAGTGTCACTTTATTTTTTTAATTATTATGTTTTTCCAATGCTGCCAGTCTTCTGGGCACGTTTCCGGATGACAGCGATGCGGACGAATACTTCGACGCCTAAGTGTCCTTTGTTTTTTAATTTAATATATTTGTATTGTAAGTTAGTTAGTCATCTATAGATATAATTACCCATCTCTCCACTAGTCCAATGCTTACTCTAGGATGCATATCGGGTAGGCCCTTAAATCCTTCCCTATCCTAAGGGCACGTCTTCCCTACCATTACCGCGCCCCCCGGTCTATTCCTTCATATGCAATGGTCGCTGTAGCACCATGAACATGAGGCTACAGGAGCTAGTGCGAATCTTGGGGTTCATTCGATTAATCGAGTCTGGTTTACCCACGCTGGGGTCGGTGCAATTCATTCATTCATTCATTTTATTTTTCTTTTGTCACCTTCTTTAATATAAGTACTATTAATGTAATTTTTAACTTTTTTAATGATCATTCTGTTTTTAATTACTTACATATGTACACACAAACTAAAATATATATATACTATAGGTGTACAAATAATTAAAAAAAATAACAAAAAAAGACAGGAGCTCATTGGGCACCAAAAAATTTAATGTAATTGTAAATGTAATTTGTTATCATTTATTTGTGCTTTTGTGTGCTGTACTATGTCTTTTGTGTGCACTGAATAAATGTTTTATCTGTAGCGGTATCTATAACGCCACATGCGAACAATGCGTCATACTGACGTCACGCAAATCCTGCATCTCGCAAGCAGAGTTTACCGCGCAACTAGCATATATACAACGGCCCGACATGACTCATTGGGCAGTTGCCCGCCAGACACAACACCCGTCTGGTCGGAGGATCCTCCCTTTTCTATGGAGGTTGAGTGAACTTTACACCCTGTTCCTCATACTTCTATATATCTATCTATCTATCTCATTGGGTTTTCCTATCTAAAATTTCTCAGTAGGAGCCAGGACTCTGGATTTGTGCCCAGTTGATGGTAATAAAGGCTCGCCTCGTTACATGGGACTTGTATACTCTAGGTACACCTATGCCCAACCCTCCGGGGTAACAAAGCGTGATGTTATGTTAACAGCCAAGATCATACCACAAGATTTGGAAAACGACAACAGAGGTAAGATAAAAATACTACGAATATTTTAATTTGAGTTTTTTAACGAAACAAACGGTATCAAAAATATTTCTCCACGAATAAACTTCAATGAGCCTGATACCCGATTATAATCCTCCGTTGAATAAAACTCACCAGACAAAGGAAGATCATCGACAATAGACTATTTTTTTTTTTTGTTTGAACCTACAAGGAGGTTGACATTTCTATTGATATTTTTTTTTAAATCGTGGGAGTCGTAAACAGGTATCGATAGTGACTTTTGTCGGTTCTTGTTACATCGATTCTTTGACGGTTTTTTAGGGTTGGAATTTTTTATCGATACTTTTATTCGGACCGAGTCAGATGTGAAATTGTTGCTTGAGATTTTGTTCGGATCTATCAGGCTGAACTATAGAGGGAGTACCTACTATACATGTTTGTCATCTATGCTTATGCTTGAGTTATCCTACGAGTTTTATAATTCTCCATGCATAGCTGAATAGATACAGGATCACGACACATACTGACTGATTCTATAGAATTTAAGTTGGTTTTTTGAATATTTCTGTCTTTGTTTCTCACATACTTACTAAGATCTGGATTAGCATAATCAGTCTATAATGTTCCCACTGCTGGGACACCAGGCCTCCTCTCTGTGAGATGGAGTGGGCCGTTATTCACCACGCGGGCCCAGTGTGGGTTGGTAGATGTCACAAATGTCTTCCAATTTTTGGTTCAAGGACATGCCGATTTCCTCACAATGTTTTCCTTCACCGTTTTGAGAGCAGTGGTGATGAAATAATTTACACAAAGTAAAGCGCCTGTCTGGGTTCGAACCTACGACCTGCAACTCCAAAGTCGCGGCCGTTACTACTGGGTCATCTTCTTTATTAATTCTATAGTTTAGAAAAGCTGAAACTCTAACTTTTAAACAAAGTATCTAGAAACTGGTCTGGATCTTCAAGAGCTCCCAAAAATCTTCTCTAAACACAGAACTTTGCAATATTGATAAACATAAATTATTCGCATAAGCAGAATCACACTGCAAAATATTGTCAGTTATTATATTGCCATCTTCAATTCTTCAAGTGTTGTTAACATCATAATCAAAATGGAAGTCGCATTTATCAATAATTGTGAGTATACTCAGAATTTCAATCTAAACTGGAAGTCAACCGTCCATTATCGGAGTCATTTCATTGTGGACGATCAAAAAAATGTAAAATCAATATTGTATGCAATCGCTGTGATGATGCGCTTGTAAGCTATAAAAGTTCAATCTCGGAAGCCGAGGACGTATTCTGACATGTAAAATAATAAGACGCTGACGAATCGATTTATTTTCGTTGGAAAAAAAATCACCTGTTCCTTGCATTTATGTTCACATAACTCGTCAAAATGTAGGGAACAGCCGATTTTTTTTCGCGATTTCAGGTTTGGTCCCATAGTAAAAGTTGTTCATAATGATGAGTACAATGACCCCTTAAAAGGATGCCCATGAATTTAATTTCACCCTGTATAATCGCGTCTTGAAATGAAAATCTCCAATTTCAAGCAAAAAAGTATTTGTCGTTTTGCGATTTTTTTTTTTTTTTTTTTTTATTTGAAATGGGCTTGCTCTTGACTCTAGCCTAGGTCAAAGGTGACAGAGACAAAGTCGAATCGTCCTCAAATTTATTTGTTGAAAGATGTGATAAGCGATGTTGTCTATCGGTATATCTAGTCTGTAGATACATTGTCCCATTGCAAAGCAAAAGCCTTCTAGAGAAAAGTCCAGTTGAGTAAAAATTATAAACTGGACCTGCCTAGCGCATCCAATATTTTTTTTTTTTTATGGGCGTGCTCTTAACTCTAGCCTAGGTCAAAGGTGACATAGACAAAGTCGACGATGGAGCGAGCTTACACAGAAAAAGCCTGTTCACTCTCACTTTAAAGAGATTCGGGTTGTATGCGCTCGGAAAAACCGACGCAGGTAGAGAGTTCCAATCTTTTGCTGTGCGCATTATAAACGACATTTGCAGACGCTTAGCGCGAATTTCATAAAATTGACTAAACTTCCAAATATCATCATCTTCATTTTTCTGGTTATTATTTTCACTATTTCCATAATAAACTTGGTCCTCAATTTGATCAGAATACGGCAACCGCCACAGCGGCGGCAAGCGTGCGCAGGCGCTCTTTAATTTGTAAATTGAGCCGCGCCGCTAGCGCCATCTATTAGGCGCAGCGGCCACTCAGCTACTGTGCCACCTTTAGTCATTATGTTTTGTTGATTTATTTTACATTTGTTTCATTGCTAATGTTGATGGGAATTGATGTTTGATTCGTATTCGTAAGGGAGTTAGTTGATGTGATATCATATTTTCAAGGGCTCTTTCAATTCGGTTTTTCTAGACCTTTTAGAACTTTGCTGTACTCTAGACCGGTACCATTTCTTCCGAAGCACTTAGGATTTAATTAAAAAGTAACTTTGTATAGACGCCAGCACATCAAGCTACTACAATCGGTCAAATTTCTTTAACAGATTTTCAACTTTACCGCTAAAGCTTTATGCTTCAAAGTTGATTGGGAAAATTTGACAGTTTAACTAGCTTCTGCTCGCGACTTCATCCACGTGAAATTTCTTGTTCCCCCGACCCACCGTGTCGCGTCGCATCGCATCACCCGCCTGAGCTATCACTTCGTTTTCGCTTAGCATTCTTCCTGACTTTTTCTCTTTTGCTCGGCTCCTAAGGGTCATAGCGTGATATTAAACGGCGTATAGTCTTCCTCAAGTATTGGGCTATCAAATGCAAAAATAATTTTTCAAATACGACCGGCGGTTTCAGAGATTAGCGCGTTTAACTAAACAAACTCTTCAGCTGTATTATTAGTAGATACGTGAATTTTTCAAGTGGGCGTGGATGGCCAAATCCGAAACTATGAGGACTAGCGAAAAGTACTCAAAGGAGTCGCGGGCTCGACTTTGATGAAAACTAAAACTGCATCATTGGATTTTTGAAAAATTAATATTACTAGCCAGGAATCAAAACTGTTGATTTTGAAAAAAAAAAAACACACTTTGTATTATTATACCATTCGATAGTGTCGCTAATAAGGATCGAATTCTGGGAAGTAATGACATACGGCAAACTAAAGGAAAGAACTCATTTTTAACAAAATACTTTTTTTATTTTTCTTATTTTACCTACCTCATCATCATCTGCCTGGCCTTTTCCCAACTATGTTGGGGTGGGCTTCCAGTCTAACCGGATGCAGCTGAATACCAGTAATCCAGTACCTCAAATCGTGAAAAAAAAAAAACAACTGTTCCCTACATTTTGTCAAGTTATACGAACATAAACGTAGGGAACAGCTGATTTTTTTTTTCGCGATTTTGATATGCTCCCATAGTAAAAGTTGTTCATAATGTTGAGCACAATGACCTCTTAAGAGGTTGTTGGTGTTTTTCCAATAACCCTGTATAGATAACAGTTATCTGCTAGAAATTAACCTCTTAATCACCGCTAATGAGACACAATTTAATTGATTTTCTATTCTAATGGACCGATGTCGTACCACGCCGGGATCGAGTGGTTAAAATCAAGATAAAGCTCTTAATTCTTATTATTTTTTTTATCGATAATTATTATTTTACCATTTCAATATACAGGAAGATTTTTTTATCACCATCCAAATTTTTATAGGGTGCTCTACCCATGAATATGAACAACTTTCACTATGGGACCAACTCTGAAATCACGAAACAAAAATCAGCTGTTTCATACATTTTGGTCAATTAGGTATTGAACTTTTGTATGAAACAGCAGATTTTTTTTCGTGATTTCAGAGTTGGTCCCATACCTAGTGAAAGTTGTTCATATTCATGGGTAGAACACCATATAAAAATTTGGATGGTGATGAAAAAGTCTTCCTGTATAAAATTGGTAATTAAAGGTCATTTTTACGTTACCTTACCTTACCTACAATTTCCCATTATTGGCTTCTTGTTACCACATTTCAAAAGTTATTCAAAACAAACGAAGTGTCGATTACGACCAACCAGCACCTACCAATCAGCGTTCATAAAAATAAACGTAAGTAGTCAATAAAATCGGAACTTCACCTTCAATATACCGATACCGATTATAACTCGATTTATAGAGTAATTACATACGATTGTAAATCGAGTGGAACGAGCATCGATGCCGCCTTTGAAGAACACCGATGAATCGAATTAAGGCGAATGGGTAGTTGTAGCCCGCGAAATTCAATTTTTCTTACGTTTTTTGCAATTTTCAGGTCAGTGTCAGGTTGTATCTTGATGAAAATTTGATTCGCGACTATAACAGGTACGTATTCACAGAATTATAATCATCAGAATCATTAATACATCTGTTTAAGTTAGATTTCTACCACCAACACTTTTCCATACGAGATTTGTTCTTAACGGTAGAAATCTAACTTAGGAAGATGTATTAATGATTCTAATTATTATAATTCTGTAAATACGTACCTGTTATTGTCGCGAATCATATTTTGATCAAGATACAACCTGACACTGACCTGAAAATTGCAAAAAACGTAAGAAAAATTGAATTTCGCGGGCTACAACTACGCATTCACCTTAACTTAAGTATTTTAACGTGGTTATTCACTGAGGTGTAACTACGATTGTGAAGTCTTTGTGAAGATTCGATTTTTTATTCGTTAGGATTGCTTTTGACCATTATCAACTGACTAACTTCTGCTTGTGACTTCGTCCGCGTGATATTTCTTGTTTTACCATAAAATGCATATATTCTATGACACTTAGTAATACTGCAGCTTTCCATTAGTGAATGATTTTTTGGAATCGGATCAGTAGTTCCGATGATTGGGCCTTTCTTACAAACTCACAAATTTTAACTCTTTATAATATTACTAGCTGCGCCCCGCGGTTTCACCCGCATAAGTCTCGATCCCGTGGGAATATCGGGATAAAAAGTACCCTATGTCCTTTCACGGGAATCAAACTATCTCTGTACCAAATTTCATCTAAATGGGTTCAGTGGTTTAGGCGTGAAAAGGTAACATAAAGACAGACAGACAGAGTTACTTTCGAATTTATAATATTATATTACTTAGCTGCGCCCCGCGGTTTCACCCGCATAAGTGTCGATCCCGTGGGAATATCAGAACAAAAAGTAGCCTATATACTCCACTCCAGGGTGTCAGCTACCTCCATACAAAATTTTATCAAAATTGGTCCAGCCGTTTGAGCGTGAAGAAGTAACAAACATATAAACACACACTCACAAACTTTCGCCTTTATAATATTAGTGTGATACTGTGATATAGTACATATAGTATAGTATAATAGTATGGATTATAACGCCTTTTGTACACAAACGTTTTTCTTGCCGTGAAAAACTACGGTTTATTTACAGTATGTAGGCACGGTCGTCAATGTTGTATGGATTACTATGAAAGTTTGTTGACGACACGGCGGCCACTACGGCACGGCGCCGCGCCGCGCCATCGCCGTATACCATAGAACCGAGTCATACACAAGGTCATAGGTAGGTACCGTAAAGAAACCGTGTCGTATACAAAGGGCCTTATAGTATAGAGGTTAACGATGACGCCTGTCTAGACGCAACCTCCTTCATTTAATTTTAATACTGATATTTGAATGTCACTTACTGTGGCAGGACTCAGAGTGAAACAAATACACGTAGGTACTTAAACATATAAAAATTGTATTGTGGGTATACCTGTGTGCACAAACTAGAACCTATGTACAGACGCCAGCACATCAAGCTGCCCGAAACTGTCAAATTTTCCTAATCAACTTTGAACCTAATGCTTTAGCGATAAAGCTGAAGATCTATTAAAGAAATTTGACAGATTGTAGTAGCTTGATGTGCTGGCGTCTGTACTACGAGATGTGAAGATTCATGTCTAGTCGTTGACAAAGGAATCGGCAATTATAGTGCCTAATTAAAATTAAATGTCTGTTTTAATTGCTTATGAATTTTGACGTTCAAAAAGTGCTGATTCTCAGCCTAATTTGAATAAGCGACTTTTGATATAGTTTGATTTGATGTAAAAAGCCTCAATATAGGTTTGATTGCTTTGTCGTATGGGTACAAGTTGACAACTAAGTACACATTACAGAAAAAAAAATACTGCTACACTAATGAACAAATTCAAACGTGATAAGTTAAAGTATTAGAAATGAGTACCTACTACCTATACTGAATCAAATACAATCACGAGAAAAATTAACAAATCGAATTGATATTGCATACAGTATCAGTGTATTATTACCTCAATAATCGACATGCGATCACATACTGGAACCTTTATCCGATACACGAAAACCAAAACATTCAAAAACCAACCCAATCACCAGCACACAAAATCGAAAATCAAACGAACCGAATCAAATTCATAAGAGTTTTTGATTTCAGAATTGGATTTATAAATCTAAAAGTAGGAGAGAGATGGAAGCAAGGTTTTTGAATGAGAGTGAAAGTGACAGAAGATTAGTAAGACCGGTAGCTGAATGCTTGCAATTATAGTGATCATGGTGCCAAGGCAATTTCCTTCGTATTTCTATCGTGGTCTTAATTAGGTAGTTTTGCTAATCGAATCGTATGCGGTGGTCTGTCGTCATTATTTTGATTATTCCAAGTGCGATTCGCTAATAGAGAAGGAGATTGGGATCCCTGTGTGCTATTTTTATCGCACAGACAATGTGGGCTTGTAAAGTGTGGGATTTTCTTTTGTTTTTGTTAGTTAAGAGGTCGGCGGAGCATGTGTAGTTCATACAAACGTATTACCAAAATAATTTGTAAATCTATACATATAAAAAACAAAGTCCTGAAAGACTGACTGATATATCACCGCACAGCCTAAACCGCTGGTCCTAGAGACATGAAATTTGGAGGGTGCGTTCTTTGTGATGAGTAGGTGTCCACTAAGAAAGGGTTTTTCGAAATTCCACCCCTAAGAGGGTGAATGGGGGGAGGGTGAAATTTCACGCGGATCAAGTCGCGGGCAGAAGCTAGTCAAACATATTCTTAATGAAGTGTGTACCTATTTATTCCGATTGGATTACAGAATATCTAGGTTCCCAAATATATATTTTAAATGGACACTGATTTAAAGACGAGCTATGAGAATCATAAGTTTTCTATAGTTTGAAATTCCTCATATCTCGTCTTTATAAGTCCTTTCAAAATATACCTATATATATTTGGGAACCTAGATAGTCGGAATAAGTATACATTACCTTAAGAATATGTTTGATTTATAAATTATTTTGGTATTACGTTTGTATGAACTACGCATTAGCATGCGTACTCGTAGTTTGCCGGCCCTTTAAACAGACTTATTTTCACTGTGTTTACTACTTTGATAGTTTTTTACATAATCACCCTGGCTGGCATAATCAGCTGGTGTGGACTAAATAATAACAGCCGCGCGGATCGATCGCTAAGCTATGCTTGCCGCGGTCGGTTTGTGGATGGGTGACCGATACGTATCGAGACTCTTGAGCGCCTCGGAAAGCACGTTAAGCCTTTGGTCCCGGCTGTCATTCGTAGATTTTTGACAGTCGTTACAAGGAGTCAAAAGTTTTACCCAGTAACTGGGTTATGGACGTCAGATAGGCAGACGCTCTATGTAAAATACTCAATACTGGTATTCAGCTAAATCCAGATAGACTGGAAGCCGACCCCAACATAGTTGGGAAAAGGCTGGGCAGAGATAGATTACATAATCAGCCTATAATGCTCCTAATGCTGGGACTCGGGCCTCCTATAATTATGTGTGAGGTAGGGGACTACACGACACTGCTGGATAATAACCGAAAAGCTAGGTTTTTGCTGCTTTTCTAGCTTATTGAAAGAAAGAAAGAAAAACGTTTATTTGGACACTGTTCATGAAACAGAAAATACAAATAAGAAATTAAAAGAGTGAAAATAATGTTTTGAAATTTGGATTGACCGTTTGGATTCATTAAATTATCCGGCAAGAAAAACAATGGCATAATCTAGGTGTTTATAGGTATATCAATATCTCATACCTAGAGGAACTTTGACTCCAAAAACACAGGCTTTTGGCTTAGTCTAGGAGGCATCAGTTCGCCCTTTTACGTGACTATTGTACAATATACCTCTAATCCTGTGTGTACTTGTGTTTTTCAAAGTGTACTTACAAATAAAATTTTATTATTATTATATTGTAATACTAGCTTCAGCCCGCGACTTCGTCTGCGTGAAATTTCACCCTCCCCCAATCACCCTCTTAGGGGTGGAATTTCGAAAAACCCTTTCTTAGTGGAAACCTATTCTTCACAAAGAACACACTCTCCTTTCATGTCTCTAGGACCAGCGGTTTAGGCTGTGCGTTGATATATCAGTCAGTCAGGACTTTGAATTTTATATGTATAGATTCCAGAACAAAGATCGTCAGTCTAGACTAGTGGTAGACTGACGATCTTTGTACCTACTGGTATACCTACCTATTACCAGATGCAAGAAATTATCAGAAAGTTATCACAAAATACGACGGCACGGTTGGCGCAGTGGTTAAGCGAGTGACTGCTGCGCTGCGTGTCGCGGGTTCGATTCCCGCACGAGAAATTTCTATGACCTACAAGTAGTTGTTCCGGGTCTGGCTGTTTGTGTATGTGAGTTTAAATGTTTGTAAACGCGCCCACAATACAGGAGAAATTCCTAGTGTGGGGCAACGTTTAAAAAAAAAAAAAAAGTACACTGTATTTTGTGATGTTATGCTAATAACTACTCATCATTCTGACCTCCATTATCCAATTATGAGGATACACTCGTCAGGTACCTACCTTACTAACAAGTACATCAAAATCCTTGCACTAACTATAACAAGTCAACGCCCTCGCTGACGTTTAACCCTATCCGCGCCGCCCGAATAAAAACAATATTCAAAACTTTAAAACCCATCTTTTATACCACATCACGCAAACTGGAATCTTGTTCATCTAAAACAATGCTAAGAACACGACTGTGGACACTTTAGATTAAACCAACCGATAAATATATTATGGTACACTAGCTTTTTCTCGCGGCTTCGCTCGCGTGGAGTTCAGAAATGATCCCACGGGAAAGTATTACCGGGATAAAAAGTATCCTATGTTTGAATCCAGGTTATAAGGTATCAATGTGCCAAATTTCATGCAAATCCGTTTAGCCGTTTTTGCGTGATTAAGTAACAAACACCCAAACATACAAACTTTCACATATTAGTAGGATTTTATTTAAATTTATGTCTTATTCTCATTTTCTGGGAATTTATTAATCGGCTAATATGAATTCCGTTTGTGTTTTACAACGTTGAGAGAGGAATCTGATATGTTTTATGTGTTTTTTTTTTTTTTGTTTTTTGTTATCGTTTTATGGCTTGTATTGATTTAAGTGTTAGTTTAGCAGTTATTTGTGATTAATGGGCGATTGGTTTTTGTGTTTGTGTAACAATTATTCATGCTGTTATGTCAAGTTAGAGTGCAAACCCTTGTTATTGCAAAGAAGTGTGACTAAACGCGATTGTATTTTATAAAGTAATCTTTATTTATTTTGCAAAAGTGTTTATAGAAGAAATGTGCTTAAAGCCTTGATAAATTGTCTTTTTGTCACCTTAGGATTAATGCGTATCCGTCCAAAGCCCGATTTCAAAGAAATGTTTTTCTAATTTAATTTAAAAAGATATTTAAAACGATGCATACCATTTAATACTTTACTGTTTCTCGAACAAGCCGCCTCTATAAAGGCAGTGTTCACTCATTTGTCAAACCGTGTGGATATTTATTTATCACAGACCCTCCGCGAGTAAGAAATACCTGAATTTAAAACCATTTATTTTCTTTTATAAAACTATACAAACAACCCTATTTGTTAGCTGATAAGATGTAATTTTCAGTAACAGAATGACTTGTTAAACGCAAAAGTTAACTTTAAGATTGGCTATTTATTCACTTGACAATCTTATATTTACTTTTGTAAAATAAAACTTTAATCCTTATTGCCTTAAGAATAAACACTAATATTGTATATTTTTTCTGAATTAAATGGAGTAGTTTAGTAAGTTTTATCAAACGTAAATAAATTTAAAATCTATACGCGGGTCGCTTCGACCGGGCCACTGTTTTTAAGTGTTAATAGATTACAACCTTTTTAGATTTTTTGTATTTTATGGCTTCATTCTTTACGGGTTATTAGTCGTTTATAATAATTTATATTCTGATTATTGGTCTGATAAGAAACTTATAACATCCTTTGGAAAAATATCATAGTTTGCGTTGTTAAAAATTATCAATGAAATCGATAATAGCGAACAGAAGAGCCATGCAGCTCATCCGCTTGATAGGATTTTAGACACCTAGGAGGCTAACTGAAGAAAAAGTTAAATATTCATATTTAAAAACATTCAAAATCTAGTCGCAATATGAGGGGCATTTCTCACAATTTTAAGAACGTTCACAGTCTGATCTCAGTCTCAATCTGTCAAAAGTACCACCTCTAGGTAATAAAATAAGATTGCGACTAGATTTTGAACGTTTTTCATCACGGGAATTGGCCTTCTGATCTCATCGACAATCAATGTCAATAATTAAAAAAAATATGTAGGAAAATCAGAGTTATTTTTGACATATTGAAACTGACACTAAAATTCGACCGTTCTTAATTTAAAATACGGGAATTGCCCCCTCTAGTGTCAGAGTTTCTCTATTCTTTTGCAGAAAACAAGCTGACTTATATGTCCTAAATAGCTCCTGCTCCTACCAATACAATGCCAATAAACGTCAAAGTAATATTTCAAATACTACATTACAATCTACATACATATTTACCGGCTACCACTCGAGTATAAATCCCTTAACGACAATAACCTCTCAAAAGCCTTCATAATACAATTTCTTGTTCATTTTCTTTGTAGCAAAATGCTCGAATGTTAATCAATCCTGGCACAATAGTTGTACAAACTAATAGCGGGCATAAAGCATAGACAAAGGATAAAGAGCGAGCGGTTTGACCACACGACGACCGACCACAGACTGGGAACCATAGACGTAGAGTTTCATGGAAGGTATCTAATTTAGATATTGATTATTGCAGCGGCTT
Source organism: Amphipoea oculea (assembly GCA_945859645.1). NCBI lineage: Eukaryota > Metazoa > Arthropoda > Insecta > Lepidoptera > Noctuidae > Amphipoea > Amphipoea oculea. The sequence continues at coordinate 1,755,905 of OX243884.1, forward strand.
GTTACGTGCTAACAATTAAATGTAAAATTGAGTCTTTATGGTATTTTTTCTACGTTTTTATATCTAAACGTTCAGCCGGGTCCAGTCGAGTCGATGATTTTTGGCATCTAACGGTATATTTTGTAAAAAACTCGCTATAAAAATTTAGATAAACGAGGAATTAATCAATTAAGTAATTCATTTTATGTATGTACTAAGTAGTTGTTTCCTGCGACTTTGTCTGCAATCAAGAATGAAAAGTAGCCTATATCCATACCCGGGTCATGGTCTTTCTGTGTGCCAAATTTCATCCAAATTCGTTCAGTCGTTTTAGCGTAAAAACTTAACAAATAAACATACAAACTTACTTTCGCATAAATTTATAATGTTACTAGCTACGCCCCGCGGTTTCACCCGCATAAGTTTCGATCCCGTCGAAATATCGGGATAAAAACTATCCTATATCCTTTCCCGGGCATTAAACTATCTCTATACCAAATTTCATCTGAATCGGTTCAGCGGTTGAAGCGTGACGAGGTAACATACAGACAGGCACACTTTCGCATTTATAATATTACTAGCTCCTGCGTGAAATTTTTGCCTCGTCCGCGACTTCGACCGCGACCCATCGCATCGCATTGCATCACCGCACCGGCCCGCGCTATTACTTCGTTTTCGCTTAGCGTTATTTCTTAATTGTTTTCTTTTTGCTTAACTCTTGATGGCCATAGCGTGATGTGAAATAGCGTATAGCCTTCCTCAAGAATTAGGCCATCAAATGCAAAAAAAAAAAAAATTAAAATCCATCAGACAGTTACAGATATTAGCGCGTTCAAACTAACAAACTCTTTAGCAATACTTAGATAAATTACAATATACATAATCAGCCTATAATGTTCCCACTGCTGGTACACAGGCCTCCTCTCAGTGAGAGGGAGTGGGCCGTAATCCACCACGCGGGCCCAGTGCGGGTTGGCAGATGTCACATGTCTTTGAATTTTTGGTTCTAGGACATGCCGGTTTCCTCACGATGTTTTCCTTCACCGTTTTGAGAGCAGTGGTGATGAAATAATTTACACAAAGTAAAGCGCCTGTCTGGATTCGAACCTACGACCTACAACTCGTAAGTCGCGGCTTTACCACTTGGCCACCACTGCTCATCCATACTATCCATACTAATACTTATTATAAATTCGAAAGTAACTCTGTCTGTCTGTCTGTATGTTACCTTTTCACGCCTAAACCGCTAAACCGATTTAAATGAAATCTATATACTTATATAAAATACAAAGTCCTGACTGACTGACTGATATATCACTGCACAGCTTAAACCGCTGGTCCAAGAGACATGAAATTTGGAGGGTGCGTTCTTTGTGAAGAGTAGGTGTCCACTAAGAAAGGGTTTTTCGAAATTCCATCCCTAAGAGGGTGAATGGGGAGAGGGTAAAATTTCACGCGGACGAAGTCGCGGGCAGAAGCTAGTTTGGTATAGAGATAGTTTGAGTCCCGGGAAAGGACATAAGATACTTTTTATCCCGACATTCCTACGGGATCGAGACTTATGTGGGTGAAACCGCGGGACGCAGCTAGTAATAAATAAATTACGATATAAAGACATACATAGACACATTTACCAGCAGACTTTCTCTAGAACGTTCAGTGCAATTCAAACCCTTCTTTTCAAAAGTTCCAGCAACTAATTTATGCACATCTAGCAGTTTCACATACATCTAGTGACATTAATATGTAACTCCTCTATACGATGCAAGCGTGGGTGTCATTCCGGGAATAAGACGCGAGCAAAACCGGGCATAACTAATAACTTGTCGCGCGAATAACATACATCTTAATCTATATCGTGATGTATATTATACTTACTTGTACCATGTTTGTAAATATGTGAGCACCATATCTATAAGATAATTAATTTACATATCATGGTTTCGTTTTTAGTTCTTTTACCTATTGTGGTATAGTAATTTTATTTAAGGTGCATTGTCCTCACATATTATTATATATATTATTAATATATATTATATTATTAATGTACCCATGCAAAATATTGTTAAACATTTTAAAAGAGTAACGGTGGAGTTTCTTGCCCATTCTTCTCCACACGAAAACTACCTTTTGGAAGGGGCGACTAGAATCAATTCTATTTGAAGGTAATTTTTGACGTTCAAAAGTGCCTTTTTGTATGTACCTATTTGAAATAAATGCTTTGACTTTGACTTTAAGTGGGGAAGGAATTGCTTTTGTTTGTATACAGAATCTAACTGAACATTGTAAACGTGAAAAAGTTAACAACTGTCTCATACATTTTTTTTGCCTGAGTACGTATAGTATTTACCTATTGTATTTGTTGGTATATTGGCGTGGCTAGCTAATTTAATGTTCTGTGTCCTGTAATGTTAATTACTTTCCATACTTAGTATTGTATAAAATCAATTATTTTCTAACTGAACAGACAGCTGTGCTGCTGGGGAGTTTGTTCCGCCACTTCTTCTCCCCAGCGAAAGCACTAGGAAGTGGTGACAGGCGGGCGTTTTGAGGGAATGTCTTTTGTAATTTTGACGTTCGAAAAGTGCTGATTTGCAGCCTAATTTGAATAAATGACTTTTGATTTTGATTTGGGTCGAGTAAGTATTGAAGCCTTATTTGTGCCCTGAGACAGTGAGGCGGGGTCGCGGCAGACCACGTAGGAGATGGCGGGACGAGCTGGATAGGTTCCGTCAAAACTGGAGGGAGGATGCGCGGGCTCGCGAAAAATGGAAGGAGTGGAGGGAGGCCTTTGCCCAGGAGTGGGACAGCGCAGGCTAGATAAAAAAAAAAAAAAAAGACGGGTTGCACTCCGGGAGTGCCGGCAGAAGTGAAAACTTGAATATTAACGTTGAAATAAATCAATTATTAATTGAATTAATATAACTCATTTTTTTTTCACTATTTCTGCGTCACTTTTTTCATTAATAGATGCACTTTGTTCAATTTCCATATTTTAAACACTTTATATACACGAATTTTACGAATACACAGCAGTGTGGCTACTACACAGACACATCCACATCCACATCCACTTCCACATCCATCCATCCATCCATCCATTGTCGTGTGTCACTTGGTTCACTTCGGTTGGCGCCGCCGTAGACAGAGAGGGGGATACTTAGTAGTTAGGAGTAGTAGTTCTCCCCTGTGTAGTCTCTCCTGACGGTCACGTGTCCTGACGCGATGTACTGACGCGAGTTTAACATTTTTTACCCATTACAAAAAAGTGTGCAACGCCGCTAAAGAAGTTTTCACTTCAAAAAAGTATTGAAGTTTTGCATGGGATAGGTGATAATTTTTTCGCGATACATGGTTCGTCCCATGGAGCAAATTTTTCAGTTCCATACCATTCTTAAACTTGCTGTAGATATAGAAGACTAGCTTTTGCTCGCGGCTTCGCCTACGAGGAGGTCAGAAATGATCCCACAGGAATGTACTACCGAGATGAAAAGTATGCTATGTCCTAGCCCAAGACTTGGTCTACCTGTGTGTCAAAGAATGATGGGCGTTTTGGCCGGTATGTCCAATAAAAACCACATATACATCAAATCCGGAGTCCAGCGTCAAGCAGCCTGCTGTTTCGTCGATGCGTGGGAGTTCCAGTGCCTTAGGCATCTTCTGGGCACGCTCGTTCCATCATAGACCTTATCCATTGCTTTCCATCAGGCGTGATCGAGGTCAAGAGCGGGCCCATTCAGCAATACAGAAAAAAAGTTTATATCATAAGCATCAATTTTCATTATGAGCAGAAGGCTGTGAAATACCTGGTTAAAGATATATCAGACCTGCAAGTACTATGTAAACGTATTAGTTTATGACGCTAATGTTCACTGCAGATCGCAATAACATTACTTATTGACTCATAACATTGAGGGGGCTTATGGCTAAGTAATAACAGCCGCTCGGGTCGATTGATCAGGTTGTTTTTGTGGACTATACAACGACGAACCTACTAAATCAAAGTCAAAGCATTTATTTCAAACTAGCTTCTGCCCGCGACTTCGTCCGCATGAGATTTCACCCTCCCCCCATTCACCCTCTTAGGGGTGGAATTTCGAAAAACTCTTTCTTAATGGATATAGCTATCCACTAAGAAAGTGTTTTATGAAGAGTAGGCTCTTCACAAAGAACATGTCTCTAGGAACAGCGGTTTAGGCTGTGCGTTGATATATCAGCCAGTCAGTCAGGACTTTGAATTTTATATGTATAGATAGGTACCTGCATAAATGGCACTTTTGAACGTCAAAATTTACAAGCAAGAAGAAACTCCACCGTTACTCTTTTAAAATGTTTTACAATATTTTGTACACATTAATTATATATATACTATATGTGAAGACCATGTACCTAAAATAAAAATACCTACTTCACCATGATAGGAAAAATAATTAAAAATGAAGTCATAACAGATAAATTAATTATGTGATAGATACATGGTGCTCACATATTGACAAACATTGTAAAAGTAGACGATTTTCATAAATCTTCCTAAATACCCATAAATCCTAAGTTATTCGGTGAAAACACATATAATAACCCTTTCTATACCCATAATACAAGCACGTACGGTTTCCAATGTACCTGGGGGTCAGTCGGAGGCCTTCCGAGAAGGAATGAACCCTCCGATGTCGTCGAGTGATACTCTTCATCTCGATGTCAATGTCACGTATGAAGGTGCACGAACTACTGCTGTACCTTTTTGATTTTTTGTTATTGTTCAATTGTTGTTTTTTGAAGTTTAATTAGGTACTTTTGTTTTAATTTGATGGGCGATTGTTTTTTTTTTTTGTCGTGGGTCATAGCGAAGCAAAAGAGATCTGAAGGCTGATCTCGTAATTAAAAACGTTAAAAATCTAGTCGCAGTCTCATCTCGGCGACAAACAACTGTCAAAAACTTGTCAAAATGAAGGAATATCAGAGGTATTTTTGACAGATTGAGACTGAGATCAGACTATGGACGTTCTTACAATTACGAGAATTGCTCCTTTGAAATAGTAACCTATGAACCCTCATTAGAGCATCCAAATTCAGAAATCTACTTATATTTCCAATTTCTGTCATTGCTATTGTATTGTATCGTTTGAGTGGTACAAATATGTTGCAGCTAGATATGTTGATACCAACCTGCATCATATTTGTATCTTTAGACTATTTTTTAATCGAATCACGGATTAAATCGATTCTATAGGTAATATGGCATTCCCATTGTTTTGTTTTATTTGTTGCATTCAAAAACATTTGTTATCCGCGTTGTTTCATCGGAATGTGTTTATAAGATATCTTTCCGATCGGTAGAACTTGCTACCGAACCCGTCGAACTTACAAACTTATTTGCAGTCTCAAAACAATATTCAATAAGATTTTGAACTTAACCCCCTTGACTTAAAAACTATAGTCTACTCTAAGAACAGCAAATAAAACAGTGTAAATAAATATTTTTAATATTTTTTCCAGTCGAACGCGCGCAGTGCGTTCGGCCATGTTCGAACGCGTCAATCGAATTCGAATTTCAAATTCAAATGTGTCAATTCAACACTTTGTTTTCTGATATAAGAATTAGATTATTTGAAAAGTATTTTTGTATGCACCTTTATTTCTGAGAAATTGAAGACGATCCTGCCTTAAAAATGTCGTCACCATTTTTATTTATGGAAACATAATTTGGTTCATGACTTGCATCCTAATTACCTGAACTGGGCCTATTTGGTGCAGCCGTGAGGCACATAATTTTTTCTGTTTTTTTTTTTTTTTTGGTTTTTGTGTAAATATTGTATCAGCCTTACTTTTAAACATGGGTCAAATAAACTTAAGTATTTTCTTTCTCTCTTTCTTTAATTGCATAAAACACTATTCATCTCAATCTGAATCATTTTGAAAGAAAGAAAGAAAATACGTCGACGTTGTTATTTTGAAGGATATTGCTAATCCATTGCTTCACATGTTCGAAAAAATTGTCTGCTCAACATTGTAAATAACGCAATGAATGTTGTTGAACTGTCAAAATGAATGCCATTGCTACTTTTAGTGTTTTACGCAATTACCCCGCTCTGGTGCCCTATATCGATGTTGTAATGCCACCATGATTCCAGAGCGAGAGAGAGACGGAGCTATACATGACCGATAGCCACATCCCTTTTTCAGACTGGAATTATGATGGCATTAAACACACTAATATTATAAAGGCGAAAGTTTGTGAGTGTGTGTGTGTGTTTATACAGGGTGTTAGAGAAAGGGCATATCAATACAAACGGGTTGAAGAGTGTATCTGGTCTAGAATCTCTCTACAAAATTTCAGCTCAAAAGAATTAACTTTAAAAATGCTTAATATTTTTTTATTTCGACATCACGGCGCTGCACTGGCGCGCGGCGGCGTGATGTGCGTGTACTAGGCGCACAGACACACTACAGATAATGGATAATGACCCTCGTAGTGCGGTGACACGTTTGTTATGATTTCAATTTAATAAACTATCGAAATAAAAAAAATATTAAGCATTTTCAATGTTAATGCTTTTGAGCTGAAATTTTGTACATAGATTCTAGACCAGATACACTCTTCAACCCGTTTGTATTGATATACCCTTTCCGTAACACCCTGTATGTTTGTTACTTCTTCACGCTCAAACGGCTGGACCAATTTTGATAAAATTTGGTATGGAGGTAGCTGATACCCTGGATTAATATATAGGCTACTTTTTATCCCGATATTCCCACGGAATCGACATTTACGCGGGTGAAACCGCGGGGCGCAGCTAGTTCTTCATAATACGGCCCCTGACTAACTAAAATAAGTAAAAATATGAAACTTAACATGTACATAATAGGGGCGGGTTGTTTCACGTCCACTTGACGCACGCGTATACGTCAAAAATGGCGCTAACTATCGGCAAACCAAAAAAGTGTTGTTTAACAAAATTATGGGCTTGACGTACAGACGCCAGCACATCAACCTACCCGAAACTGTTAAATTTTCCCAATCAACTTTGAAGCTTATACTTTAGTGATAAAGTTGAAACTCTTTTAAAGAAATTTGACAGATTGTAGTAGGTTGATGTGCTGGCGTCTGTACCTACGTCAAAATAATAACGGTTACGTTAACCAGCTGCTTAAAACAACCGGCCCTAAGTTTTACTTCGTAATCAAATAAAAACACAAAGAACCAAAAAACATTCAAAGTTACAGAGCTAATAATCTGCAATTTCTTCCATATCGCACTCACCAATGAATTAATATTCATCCAAATAAAAATGCAACCCTAACAAACGATCACAAATAAAATTTAATTACCCAAACATATATAGAAACGCAGTAACCGTTTAACAAAACAAAAAGCGACCATAATCGGAAACGCATTGGGGACATCAGTTAAAAAAAAAGCGGTCAAGAGTGAGTCTATCTCGCACACGAAGGGTTCCGTACCACCGTACAAAATTTTGCCCTAGGTACATATTAAAAATACTGTTCCTGTTAGTCTGCTGATGCAGACTGACGGATGATTCCCATTGCTGGGCAAAGGCCCCGTGAATTCCAGTCCTTTCAATGGATCATTTAGGCTAAAGTGCCAGGCTAAGTGGACCACTTGTACTGGTCGTTTGTTTTGTCCAGCTCGTCCCGTCATCTTCTAAGGGATCTGCAGCGACACCTTCAGGCAAAAACGAAAACTTGCTGGCTGAAAAAATACTTGAGTAAAACAAATAAGACGAGAGGAAAAACGTTTCTTGTAAGGAAAAATAAAAAAATTACCGGGGCTCCCTTTATTTTTTTTATTTTTAGTATGTGTTATTATAGCGGCCATAGTCGTACATATTCTGTGAAAATTTCAACTGTCTACCTATTACGGTTCACAAGATAGAGCCCTGTAACAGATGGATGGACAGCGGAGCCTTAGTAATAGGATCCCGTTGGAACCGTTTGAGAACGGAACCCAAACAAAAAAGCGTTTTTTCCAATATCGCAGCAGCGGGTCTGCCATCCATATTCTGACTTGACAACAAAAAATAGGGACACCCAATGCTTTAACTGAAGAAGACATACATTAACCCAGCAATAATTATAATTCAAAGTGGACATTACTGTTTGTGGCTGGGTGAAGTTATAAGAGGAAGCGGTATAGTATTCATTTAGATGATATTTCTATGGAACGGATTAAAAGGAAACAAATCTTTTTATAATCCGTTTCATAGCAATATTATCATCTAGCGGCTTTAAAAAAAACCTGGAAATGTGTGGATGGTGAAGTAGGTACGTTACCAGAGAAACCAATTTCTAAAAAAAGAGATAGTTTAAAGAGAATCAAACGTCACAGAAGGGAAAGATAGACATAAAGAGAGCCAAATAGACAACGACGAAAGTTCACAAACAAATATGAAAATTGAAAAACTCTGAAAAGTTGATTATTGGTTGTTGTTGCCTGGTTTGCGACCACCTTCCCACAGGAGTTCGGCGTCAAGCAGCCTACTGTGTTTCGTCGATGCGTCCCAGTGCCTTACGCATCTTCTGGGTACGCTCGTTCCATCATAGACCTCATTCATCGCTTTCCATCAGGCGTGATCGAGGTGAAAAGTGGGCCCATTCAGCAATAAAAACAAAAAAATGAATGCCCAGCGCTCAAATGTTAGGTGGATGAAATAGATTTCAATCAATACAAATAGCCTACAAATTCATTTCAACATGCTCTAAACAACACTCTAATTGCGTAGCACACTATCAATCAATCTGAATAAATTTAAAGGGTAATCTAATCCATTCATTCAATCATTGCTTCATAGGTTCGAAAAATTTGTCTGCTCAAGAATGTAAATAACGCAATGAATGTTGTTGAACTCTCAAAATGAAAGCCATTACTACTGCTATGTGTTACACATTACCCCGCTGAGCGTTGAGTATGGCTTTCTACTCACTAAATTTCACCACAGCTACCTTCTAATAAATTGCCGATACAAGAGTTCAGATAATGCATATATAATTACTTATATAATTTTTTTTACTTAATTTATAAATTTCGTATAAAGACATTGGGACTTCATAAAACATCCTCTACTCTTTCATGTCTTACACCATCTCCCGAAGGTCATTTAGGCTACAAACTGACGATTATTGCCTGAATGTGATATTGATGTTGTATTTGGTAATTTGTATTTCGCAATTTATTTTTAAAACTGTTTTAAATGTAAAGTTATGCACGGACATAAGTTTGGACGGAGACGCGACAATTTTCTTATGGGCCTGTTTGTGGTAATGTCTTGTAGTTATGTTTTCTGTTAATTGTGTTTATAACTTAATTATTTGTGTTGTTTTTGCTAGTGTGGTATTTTTATGATTTGTTGGTGTTTGGGGTTGGTATGTTATTTTATTTATCAGCTGTTCCTTACATATATGTTCGCATAACTCGTCAAAATGTAAGGAACAGCTGATTTTTTTCTCACGATTTCAGGTTTGGTCCCATAGTAAAAGTTGTTCATAATGATGAGTACAATGACCCCTTAAGAGGAAAACGGTGATTACAATTTCACGGTGTATAAATTAACAGATAAAAGGAGTATATAGGGTTCATAGCAGGAGGCGTTCTGTAGTTACTGCTCACCCCCATAGAAAGAAGGCGCGAGTTTATGCATGTGTAAATTAAAAGTACGAGTTCGTAGCTGACCGCAGACAGCAGCAGCAGACGACGTGTCGCTACGACACTACTGGTTTGTGTGTATTTCTATGGAATACCTTCCGCAGCTAGCGACACGTCGCACGACCGCAGACGTCGTGACGCTCGACCGCAGATCAGTAATGGAAGAGTTGGGTTCTAAGTTATGACTACAGCGACATGACGCTGCGACGTGTTGCTACGACATGTCGCAACGTCAAGTCGTCTGCTGCTGCTGTCTGCGGTCGGCTACGATCTCGTGCCTTAATCGAATAACTTCCATTAACAGACACCCATAACTTATCATCATTACATTTATAATTGAACCTCAAAATACGGCACTCAAACTTTTTAACAATCGTCCATAAAATAAAAATATATTGTGGAATGAAAAGGCGATAATACAGAATGGAATTATAGCGAGGGTGCCATGAAGTAAGAGGACATTTAAAAAAGTTTGATTGAGACGAACAGAACTTTTGATTGTATCCTAAAGATTCGGAATAAAAACAAGCTATAAATAAGATTGGAGGAAAACAAGGAAATACGAAACGTTGTTGTAGGAACACGTAGTGTGGCTGTCTGTTTGTTTATATTTATTTTTAGGGGTGATCGTGGTGGGCTAATTTCGACAGATGAAGGACCCATGTCTCCTACAAAAAAATACGAAAAAGTAAGTAGTTTTTTTGTGTTTTGGCAATACAGAGTTTACAAGCATTTAATCAGTTAATAACCTGTCTCTTGGTGTATAAAGATAAAATAATATACGCCAAGGTTGAGCGTAATTTTTTGAGCTGTGAGTCGCGTATTTTGAGTATCGCAATTTACGTTCAGCTGAAATTCGGCTAGGCTGCCAGACGGATGGACGTAACTTCACGCTAACCTCCCTCACCCCGAGCGCAATTCGGTTGAAATAACGCGCGTGAGTCAGCAGACAACTCATTTTGCGTCGCCGTGTGGTACAAACAGGACTTTAGTATGAAACCGATTCCGCGACTCATTTTACGCGACTCAGAGCTCAAAAAATTACGCTCTTTTAGCTTTGGCCTCAGCCTAACTGGAGCAGGGATGCAGTCGGAGAATGTTTGCTGCCAGCTTCTGTAAATCCAAAGCTGGTTGACGAGCACCGCTACACCGTTTAATGGACACATATAATAAGCGATTTAGTGAAATCAAGATAGGTACTATTTCTTAACCGAAATACTTCTAAAATATAGGTAAATTTCTGAATGGTCAGCGTTAGATTCCGTATACTGTAGCAAATTATTAGTATCATTATAGGACTTGACAACAGTTACGTTTGCCATCACTTTGTAAATATCTAGGTTGTATTCTGTGGAAAATATAGCGAGTAGTGTATTTGTTACGTTTATAGTTAAGTAAGTATTTTTGATTAATTATTTTTAAAATAATACCTACTGTTTGTTTTCCCTTACAAAATAAAATAAAAACGTACACCTACAAAATTTTCCCAAAGACCACTCTGTTGCTAGTCCATCCATACCATAGAAATAAATTAAAAAAATTAGATGTAAGCTGTAGGTACAATTTTTAGATAGTTTAAACATAATTGTAGTTCCTCAATGATAGAACCTTCAAAAGTACACAAGCAAACCCGAAAACTACAGCATAAGTACAAGAAAACAGAACAACACTGAATATCGTAATCTGATTGTTGACGAAAAAATTCAATTCCGTTTATTGCTGAATAGTTTGACTGTGATGACGCTACGTCTTTGCTTACCCTCTTACCCTGGGAAATGTTTTGTTGTATTATCACCATTTGTTCGGCGATATATCGGTGGGAGATTCCGCACATCATCAAATTGTTTTGTTTTCTGATGAGTTATCCGGTTTGCTTTTGTTTTTTGGCAAGAAATTTGCTGCGATTTCGCGTTCTAACCAGTCAGTACTTGTCTAATGCTTATCGTGAGCCTCGAAATATGTACAGTCAACAAAAGAGATAAGTATGCAGGGTCGTCGGATATAGTTGAAGTTTAGTAAGAAACCGATGGATGTTGTCGACCGAAATTTAATTTGATAAATGAGCTGTTTGTTTTCTATTAAGGAAAATAAATTTTATTCGAGAATTTGACTAATCTATTTTGATTCTTAAACAAATTTATTTATTTTACTGTTGGGCAATAGGTGTAAATTACCTCAAATAAATGAATTAATTTATTTATCTATTAACAGTGTAGAAGACTCACTAATGATTTCGAATGTTATCAAAAGATCCCTGTATAAATATAAATTACATTTGGCATTGTTTAATTTAGAAAAAAGTTGGTAAAAATAATAACGACTGCAAAAAGATAGTCGATTTTCAAATTTAACAAATATTTTTCTTCAATTTCAATATCTTCGTACATACTTATATATATTACATTTATATAAATAGGTAATAATGTTATTACCTATTTGAGCGATATGTTACCTGTGTAAGTAACATATCGCTCATTTAGAGAAACATCGATGTAAATGTATTTTTTCTCAAAAAATGAGTTAAATATGACAAAGCACTTAGAAACCGTATTTACGTTAGGAGCAAAAAAGACGTAAAAAGTAACCGAGTGTGCTTATGACCACACGACTGAAGTGAAACTTCAAACGTATTTGGCTATGAGAGGAAGAGAGAAAGAAAATGTGCGTGCGCACTGCTTTCTCTTGCTTAAATCCCCCACTCAACTCCCGTTCGCCTCGCCCGATCACACTTTTCGTAACGCGTTCGCCAGCTTAATCCCCAAGTCAAGCGTGCGTAAAGGTTTTACTTCAAAAAAAAAAAAAAGTAGCAGTTATGAGTTAGTCAGTCCTCGATATGACTTTAAACTGTCGTGCATTTAGTATTGAACTAAATGTAGAATGCCACCTGTAGGCTATGAGATAAATACACCCAAATAGGCTCGGATGGAACAGTCGATATTAGTGCAGGATATCAACTCAGGGCGGCGGCTGATGAACATCTAGCACGTCAAAGGCGGCGCCCACGGACCCAGTCAGGCGGTCCACTGTACACCCACCAACTCGCACTAGACAAGCGCGGTGGGTTAATTTGCCTAAACCCCTAGTCTCTCATGAGAGAGTAGAGAGGCCTTTGCCCTGCAGTGGGACGTCACAGGCTAATAATAATAATAATAGTTATGAGTTACGTCAATGTTTCTCCAAATGAGCGATATGGTGCATAGGTTTTATTAGGTATTAGGTGGTATAAGTAACTAAAGCACAGTTTCTTAAGAATTTAACGAACCAATGTAGACAATGTCTCATCTCGCAACTCTTCATCATCTTCATAGGTTTGTTGGAAATTCGCTAAACTCACTAAATAATTCTTTTGCTTGAGATCAACTTCGCCAAAGGATATTTCATTAAAAACTTAAAATAAGTTGTATCTGTACTGTGTTGCAGCTAAAAGGAGAACTTGGGTACTTTCGCAAATGTCTAGTATTGATCGAGTAGGCTACAGACGCCAGCACATCAAGCTACTACAATCTGTCAAATATCTTTAATAGATTTTCAACTTTATCGCTAAAGTATTAGGTTCAAGGTTGATTGGGAAAATTTGACAGTTTCAGGTAGCTTGATGTGCTGGGGTCTGAACAATATGTGATATGATGAAGAGTGTTCCTTTTTCTTAACGGACTTGATCTCTGCGCATCAAGTCCAAAAAAGAGGAACACGACTTCTTATGTACGTATATAAAAGTATAGGTTTTTGTATTTTATGCAATAATCTGAGGTAAATAATTTATCTATGAAACTTGTCATTTTTCAAAACAGTAGTTTTAAAATTAATGGATTTCTTTCAGTATTTAGGGCTGCTTGCACAACAAATCACTCATTACGTTTAGCGCTAAACACATTTAAAACAACGTTCTGTTTCTGGCAATCGTTTGAAGATGACCGAGACAGAATGATATTTCAAATATGTTTAGCGTTAAACGCATTAGTGAGTTGTGGTGTAAACAGGCCTTAGAAATTGTCCAATTCTTCTACTAAACTAAGATTTAGTTGTATTTGTCATTTCAATAGCACAGACCAATTCTACAATTGTTTAAAAACACTAGCCTTTCACAAATATCCACGATTTCCCACGACAACCGCAACACATGTAAATGCTATAAATGTGTTACTTCGTCTCGACAAAGTTAGATTGGCATCGAACGAACTCTGACAGATATGTCGTAAAAATGTGGCGACTAATCGCAGCGACCGACGATTTGTCGCAACGGGTTTTTATTAAAAGTTTTTATTTTTATCTGTCATTTGTTATTTGGAGACAAAAAAGTTTAATGCTTTATGGTAATTTGAGGATCCGTTGAGATATAACTAAGGGGTTATTTTATTCTTCTCGTTATTTTGAAGGTGAAGCGAATTATTATCCTGTGTCAATGCTTGCTTTGCCCGTTTCTAGTGAAGTTTCAGTAGCCATAAACATTTCTAAGAAAAAGTTCGTAATGGAAAATAGTATCAATTATAAGGCAACACCATGGTTGGGACGCTCAGCGCGCTATGGAGCGGGCTATGCTCGGAGTTTTATCAGAAATGGAATTATCCGGAAAAGAACCGGAGTTACGGGCATAGCTTGCAGAGTTAGCAAGTTGAAGTGGCAGTGGGCTGACCATGTTTGTCGAAGGACTGATGGCCGGTGGAGCAGACGAGTCCTGGAGTGCAGACCGTGTATCGGCAAGCGTGGGGCCCCCAGCTAGATGGACCGACGACCTTAAGAAGGTGGCTGGGACAGACTGGATGCGAATGGCGGAGGACAGGGTGTTGCCACGCAGTCTGAGATAGGCCTTTGTTTAACAGTGGACTGCGATAGACTGAGTTGATTGATTGACTTTGATTTTGTGGAAAGCGAGTCAGCAAACCAGTCAATATGTTGGTTCATAGGACTTAATATTTTCTAGCATTTTTAGACCGCTTTTAATTATAATCAATACTCATAATTAATCATCTTTCTATATCTATAGTAGTAGTAATAATAATAATAATAATGCGATCCAATATCAGAAATGGGGGCTATAACCATCTGCCCTCAAGATGTAGCTCGTGCAGTCCGTCCACTGCCCAACTGGAAGTCTCCAGGGCCGGACGGGCTGCAGAACTTTTGGATAAAATGGTTTACAAGGTCGCACGCCCGCTTGGCATCTCAGTTCCAGATTGCTTTGGAATCTGGTTCGGTACCCCAGTTCCTAACGACAGGAATTACCCACCTGCTCCATAAATCAGGTAGCACCGCGGAACCCAAAAATTATAGGCCGATCACGTGTTTACCGACGGTCTATAAAGTTCTTACATCCATTTTGAGAGCTAAAATTAACAAACATATAGACACCAATTCCATCATGTCTACCTCTCAGAATGGATGTAGGAATGGGTCCCGCGGTATTAAGGAGCTACTCCTCATTGATATGGCCATTAGCCAACAGGTTTGTCGCTTCCGTAAGGATCTGTCGACATGTTGGATAGATTATAAGAAGGCCTATGACTCGGTGCCACATACATGGCTCATGAGGGTGTTGGAGTTGTATAAAGTAGATACAACTCTGCGCACCTTCCTGATGTCGTGTATGGGGCAATGGAGGACGGTCCTTCGCTATCCAGGATGTCGAAATATTCAGAGGAATAGCGAACCGATAAGGATCGAGCGAGGCATATTTCAGGGTGATAGTTTGAGCCCGCTTTGGTTCTGCTTAGCCTTGAATCCTCTAAGCACACTGCTGGAGGATTCAGGTCTAGGCTATCGGCTGAGGAGAGGTGGTCAGGTTATATCCCACCTTCTTTACATGGATGACCTAAAACTCTTTGCCCCCAACAATTTGCAACTGATGGAGCTACTGAAAGTAACTCAAACTTTCAGTAACGCCATTAGGATGGAATTTGGTGTGGACAAATGTGCGGTCATGCATGTAAAACGAGGGGAGATTGTGGAATCCGTGGGAACTCAACTCTCCGATTCCACAAACCTTAGAGCCCTCTCCGTATCCGAAACCTATAAGTATTTGGGTATGTCGGAAGCGTTAGGCATCAATGTTACTGACATGAAGCAATCGTTGAAGGAGCGCTTCTTTGGCCGCCTGAAAAAAGTACTCAATAGTCTTCTATCAGGCGGAAACAAGGTGCGCGCCTTCAACGGTTCGGTCATGCCGGTTTTGATGGACTCTTTTGGCATACTCAAATGGACTCAAACCGAACTCGACGCCCTGGATAGGAGGGTCCGTACACTGTTGACTGCAAATCGAATGCATCACCCACGGTCATCGGTAATGAGGTTGTATATCCCGCGAAAGTGTGGAGGTCGAGGGTTTTTAAATGCTAAGACCCTCCACAATCGCGAGATATGCAATCTCAGGGAATACTTCCAAGAAACCGACGTGGGGATGCATCGAGATGTAGTCATAGTGGACAAGGGCCTCACCCCGCTCTCCTTGGCTAAAGAGAACTGGCGCAAACCAGTAGTGCTTAACACTAATGATCGCATGGAGGTATGGCAGAGTAAGGAGCTTGACGGACGCTTTTTCTGGGCCCTTCATGGACCCGATGTAGACCTACTAGCGTCTGTAGCCTGGCTACGTTGCGGTGATCTCTTTGGAGAAACCGAAGGTTTTGTCTGTGCAATTATGGACGAAGTTGTGATGACGAACAATTACCGGAGATTTATTGTGAAAGACGGCACGGTTGACATTTGTCGGGCATGCCACCGGCCGGGAGAATCAATCAGGCATATTATCTCCGCGTGTTCTCGTCTAGCTAACGGAGAGTACTTGCATAGACACAACCTTGTAGCCAGGATAATCCATCAGCAACTTGCTCTGAAATACAGCCTTGTGGAATCGGAGGTGCCGTACTACAGGTATGTGTCCGATTCAGTTCTCGAAAATGGAAATATCACATTGTACTGGGATCGATCCATCATCATTGACAGGACTATTGTTGCCAATAAGCCTGATATAGTGGTGATGGATCGATTAGAGCGGCGCGCAATGATTGTTGACGTAACCGTCCCGCATGATGAGAACCTCGTGAAAGCCGAGAAAGATAAACAAATAAAGTATCTTGACTTGGCTCGCGAGGTTGTCGACATGTGGGATGTTGACTCAGCAAAATAAAGATAAAATACATCAACCATTTTTCAGATTAGCCAAAGTACATACATCTTTTATGGGGTACTGTGTCAAATGTTACAATAAAATACCTTGTGATATATTGCAATTAAATGAAAGAAAATTTAAAACTCACATTAAACGTACACTTTGTAAACAAGCATACTATAAATTAGAAGATTATATCCAAGATAAGAACGCTTGGAAACATGCTGGTCCTGCTCCATAGGACAATCTAGAGTCTAGACAAAATCAAACTGGTTGCTAATTTAATTGTAATTTTTTTTTATTAGTTTTTACATTCATTACTCACACCCTGACTTATTACTTGTATTTATTTTTTTTTTTATAAAAACCGTTTTGCTTGTACCATGTTTGTAAATATGTGAGCACCATGTATCTATCAGATAATTAATTTATATGTCATGGTTTCGTTTTTAATTCTTTTACCTATTGTGGTATAGTAATTTTATTTTAGGTGCATCGTCCTCACATGTTATTATATAATTAATGTACCCATGCAAAATATTGTACCTAAAACATTTTAAAAGAGTAACGGTGGAGTTTCTTGCCCATTCTTCTCCATACGAAAACTACCTTTTGGAATGGGCGACTAGAATCAATTCTATTTTAAGATCATTTTTGACGTTCAAAAGTGCCTTTTTTGTGCCTATTTGAAATAAATGCTTTGACTTTGACTTTGACTTTGCAATCATTGTGCCGATAGTCGTCACAGCCAATGGATTGATTGCCAAGAGCCTCGACCAACACCTGAGGAGGCTCACGTTGGGCAGCTGGATCAAGGGCTTGATTCAGAAAGCTGTACTTCTGGACACGGCTCGCATTGTCAGGAGGTTCCTCTCTCTGGAGCCCTGACCGCCGGCAGCTTGGACCCTGTTCCCGATACCGGTGGGCTACTATTTTTTATATTTTTATATATTTTTTATACTAATATTTAAAAATATAATTTATATGTACATAATGAAATAAAGGAGATAATAATAATAAAGAAGAGTTTGTTTGAACGCGCTAATCTCCAGAACTACCAATCGGATTTGAAAAATTCCTCTTGCATTTGATAGCTCAATTCTTGAGGAAGGCTATAGACTACTTAACATTACGCTAGGAGCCTTGGGAGCCGAGCAAAAATAAAAAAAATCAGAAAGAACGCTAAGCATAAACGAAGTAAGAGTGCTGGCAGGCGACGTGATGCGACGGGATGGATCGGGGGAACAATACATTTCATGCGGACTAGCTATAGGCCGACCGTTTAACTGAGACGTTGCCTGAAGTAGCAGCGCGGTGCGGGAGGGGTGTGGCGACGTGATGCGACAGCTCAGTAATTCGTCAACTTGTGACAACTAATCACCCCTGACGCACCGCGCAGCTACCTCAGGCAACGTCTCAGTTAAACGGTCGGCCTATAGTAAGTCATAATTTAGAAGAAAACATGATATCATCCATCAAACCTGACTAAACGCTGCCAATGTTGCCACTCGTCAAAATCAACCCAGTACTGCAACTGACGTCTTCGAAACAGTAAACGTCTATAATTTAATTAACAAAATAACCGATCAGGGAGGAGCGAAGCAAAATTAAATGACCGTTAACTGTTAAGCGATTCCCGAAAATATCAAGTTTGTCATCAAATTACTTAGCGTCTCAATTAATTACCGAAGCGATTTTCCGATAGGTTGCGTCAAAGAGTAGGAAGACTTGATAGACATGGCTAAAAACGGGGAGACTTCGGAGATGACAGTTAATAGAGATACGTGGAAGAAGTCATGCTGCGTCGACCCCAATGATGGGATCAGAATGATGAAGAGAACAGAAGGAACAAAGGGGATGATTTATGATGATGAGGATAATGACTAAGTAATGATGATAGTACAAAACTTGAATTGAAACTACACAGAGAAGATGATTCTATTGGAGAATCTTGAGATAGTGGGTATTCAATTATAATATTATAAATGCGAGAGTGTGCATGTCTGTCTGTCTATTACCGCTGAACCAATTTAGATGAAATTTGGTATAGAGATAGCTTGATGCTTCATCACTACTGCTCTCAAAACGGTGAAGGAAAACATCGTGAGGAAACCTGCATATCCTAGAACCAAATATTCGAAGACATGTGACACTGACATCCACCAACCCGCACTGGGCCCACATGGTGGATTACGGACCACTCTCTCTCACCGAGAGGAGGCCTGCGTCCCAGAAGTGAAAACATTATAGGCTGATTATGCTAACAGCCATGATTGCAAACAGCAACATCTTAAATATTTAGATCAAGCTCAAAAACGAATCTTCCTCTTACACCAAGTCCGATACTTAATCTTTGACCGTCTTTAGCTTAATTTTATTTGACGTTTTGACAGCTCCGTTCATCCTTTAGAGGAAGACAAACATATTGATTTGTACTAAAGAGAGACAAAGACAGCAACACATCGATCGGGATTAACTTATCAGCAGGTGCGTCATGTTATTAATGAAATAATAGCTGTCAAAGATGAAGACTGTATATGCAAATGTTCAGAAATATATGTATTATGCTTTGTGCTTTCAGACTCAGAGTAATCAGTATTATGAGCCTCTATAGTTTCATTGCTGAGTAAAAAGTTAATTATGAAATGAGAGCTCTTGCATGGAGATTTAAATATTTAATTAGATATCTGCCTTCTGAAAAATTGTGCTAAATCTTCTCATTCAGTCAGTCGGTGGTTGTTACCTTCTGAAACAAAATTATGAAAATGACTTTGTTAAGGTTTATATTTCTTAACAGTTCGCGTAGATTTCTTAGCTTTACAGCTTGTAGTTCAATCAACTTAGCTTGTTGCAGTCCACTGCTGGACAAAGGCCACTGCGCCACAAAAAACGGTTCTCCATCTTCCGCATCCAGCCTACCCTACCCTTCAAAAGTGGTGCTGTAATCAGTAACAAAACAGAATTCAATCCAGCTTTTGTGCATGGTTAGTGCCCGAAGCGAGAAAAGTGTCTTGAGGTAAGTTTTGAATATGAATGCTATAAGAGTAGGGGAAGACCAGATAAAGGTGGATGGACTGTGTGAATGATGATATGTTTAGAAAAGGGGTGACAACCGAGATGACGATTAATAGAGAACTTAAGAAGAAAAAGACAATATGTTGTACCGACCCCAAATAAATTGGGAAAGAGAATGATGAATTGCTTGAAGTAGTTGATACTATTACAGAAACACAGAGCCAAGCTATCCAATACATCATCATGGGTGTCTAAACGCATATTTCACGGTCCCAAATTGATTCGTATACAAAACCAACCGATCAAGCCCAACAATTTAAACCAACTGAACGACAAACATTACAACATCCATTGTTAAACAAACGAACAAACATAACAGACAAACTAAAAAACAACCAATTAGTATTAATACTATCCGTGCGATGATCGCCGGCGCACATAATTGACTGCATGATCCTATATTCATACGAATGACTTTGGTCATCAATACTCTTCACATGACGAAAGAAACTAAACACCTATCCATCTCCAATTGAATTTGAATCTTTATGTTAAAACACAAGGTTGAAATTCTATTAGTAAGGGAGAGGGAGTTAAGGTAATTACAGATGACAGTTGTAAAGTCTTAATTATTAAATACGTTTGACATCCGTTCACGCAATATCGTGTCAATGACATTAGTGTGGCGACACCCTTAGTTTTGTTGTGTTTAGTATGTACTTAGGTTACAAATTGTGATTGTTTCTTAAATGATTGGCTGAAGTTAGAATATTGTATAGAATCTTTGGGTTTCCAAGTCCAATGTCCAGGGTTTCATGTACTGCATTTATGGTCGGTTTCTGAGGTTTTTAAACGGAGTTTATCCATTCGATAGTGATTATTGGTTCGATATCGTGTTTCTGAACACGTCATTAAGGAAGAATTTAGCTTAAAAGTCGAGTGAATTATTATCGAGGGTTTATCTGAGAACCTCAAAACCGAGCATAAGGAAGGAATTCGCTTAAATAGATAATTATGTCGAATCAACAACTATTGAAAGTTTAAACTCCGTTTAAGAATTCTTCAGAAACCGGGCATTAGTGCAATAGGTATATCCAAAACATTTTCAAAGTGATGAGCACTCATTTCACTACCAGTCTTTCTACCTTTTAGCCTAAATCAAAAGTCATTTATTCAAACTAGGCTGAGAATCAGCACTTTTTCAACGTCAAAATTACATTAGACAGGCCCCCAAAACGCTTTTTACCACTTCCTAGTGCTAGTGTGTGTAGTTAACTGGGGAGAAATGGCGCAACAAACTCCCCAGCAGCACAGCTGTCTGCTCAGTTATAAGAACTTGATTCTATACAATAGTAAGTAGTGGTGGCCAAGAGGTAACGGCCGCGACTTACAAGTTGTAGGTCGTGGGTTCGAACCCACTTACATTTTTGCATCACCACTGCTCTCAAAACGGTGAAGGAAAACATCGTGAGGAAACCGGCATGTCCTAGAACCAAATATTCAAAGACATCTGACATCGGCCAACCCGCTCTGGGCCCGCGTGGTGGATTACGGCCCACTCGCTCTCACTAAGAGGAGGCCTGTGTCCCAGCAGTGGGAACATTATAGGCTGATTATGAACATTACGAAACACAAAACATTAAATAGAATTATTTGCCATATGTCAGCCAACAACAAACTCTATTAACAGTTTAGTCTTTTTCCAAATAAGGTCAGTTCGTCTTTCAGCCTAACGCGGACCCACTCACTCTACTAATACAATCTTTTTTCACATAATATAGTTTACCAAAATTACAACTTCCCTGAGATCTGTCCTTGTCCTTGAGACGTGTAATTTTTTTATCATTTCCAGACCTTCACAACCCAATAACCTACTAAGCAATATGGGTACATTTTAAATTAGCATAATAAAAACCTTTAAAATTTTTTACACTGTGTATTCAGATCATCCCATTGATCCAACCGTCATAAATTACAGAAGATTGAAAACTCGAAGACACATACCTATTCATTCAGTTTTCTAATTAATAGTTCATATAAATTCGTATAATAAATCAGCGGTTAGGACGTGTGATACAATGGCAGTCAGTTGTGGGCCAACAAAAACTGGGGCCTATACAAAAGTAGGCGTGTTCTGTATGGAACTTACTAACGTTTCTCGAAGCTTAAAAATATTAATTAAGAATACAATCACTACTGCATTTTTAATAAATATTTTTAGGCTGTGGCGAATTGGGTGGTGACAGAAAATCATATTCTAAATTCAAATACCGTTGGCCGTTAATTTGAAAAAAAAACTAATATTTATTCTATCTAAGTGCCCATACACACGAGCGATACTCGACAACGGCAGAGGTAACTGTAGCCGTCGACGGCAGCCGTTGACACTTGTCGACGACCGCAGTCGACGCGTCGGCGGCAGCAGTTGTCTCTGCCGTTGACGCGTGTCGCTCGTGTGACTAAAAGCAAATGGCAGGTTAACATTAGGACAAAACATAATACAACGGGGACTGATGAAAAGCTTCTATAATATTTGAAAAGCATTGGTAAAAGCAGATTTCAAAATCGTAAAAAGAGAGTGTGTTTTTACTATGACCACAAGAAAGAAGTAAAAACTTAAACTAAAGTCTCGGAACTAACACCGCCATCTTGTTTTATTAACTTTACAAGTGACATTTTACAAAACAAATAAATGTTTACCAACAGCACGCCCTTGACAACGTCATTCGAGCGCCAAAATATCCCAAGCAGCCTTTATAGTTTTAAAAATGCAACTTGGTACGTCGGTAAATCATCACAACAATCAGTAAGTCGACATTCAACCTTTCTTTGCCATCGAAACTCCTTGGTACTTTGTACTTCCACACAAAAAAAGGTTATTATTTTCTTAGCACCAAACAATACCACAAGAGGCTTTCTGAGGCGACTTTTAATTCATATAAAATTGAATCCCACACCATTGAAATTAGTACATATCGTGCCTGTTTGTATTGTAATGTAATTTATGATTTCTTTATGACTTCGAGTAAGCTTGGCGGTGTTGCCAACATTTGGTTAAAGTTCGCTTCTTCCTTATAGATTTGGACTGATCGTTAGGATTTTCTTCAAGGAACCCGGCATGAGCTATAAACAAGTGATTGATGATTTTTTCATGTTTTATTTTGAACCATATATTTTTTATTTTTAAATAATACTGCCTTTAATATAGCAGACTGTTGCCTGCCCATTGCTAGGAAAGATAGGTTTACCACTTTGTTTTTTTTCCACTTTAAATGCTATTAAATTCAGTCATTTTCTTCGTCTTTTGTTAATTTCATGGACATTGGCCGCTTCTAAGAGCTATCTTGGATCAATTTTTTCATTTCCACAATTCTCTAGCCAGGTATACAGGTGGCAGGTTCATCGACGTTCAACCTGTTACCATGGATTTAATACATGATTCTGAATCCCTTTGCGTTGAAACTTTTCGTCGGGTATCAAAAAAAAAATTACGAGTAATTTTTTTTTTCAATTTCTTCTTCACAATCGTTACCATCATAATTAAACATCGTCGTAGTCTTTTCAATATTAAATTCCCATATAATATTAGCTACTAAATTTTCGTCTTTCAAAATGTTCCCAATGTTCACAACTCCTGCATGTTCAGGGGTCCATTCACAAGGCGATGTCTTCTCGCTGTGTTGTCGCCTACGCACCCCGCAGTATTGTCACTGACCGATTATTGTTTATAAATTATTAGCAATAATAGACATTCATATTGGTTGTGTATGTGACTGGATTAATATAAATAGTGGCATTCATGAAGAGGAAGAAAAAGTTTTTGTAAATGCAATTTACGGAATAGAAATTTCCAGTGATTGAAGATGTGGCTTATCGAGTAATTAGTACCTATACCTATAGTAAATCAGTACATTACAAAATATATCCAAAATAAAAAGAAAAATGCTAACGAAATCATTAATCATCTAAAAGAACAATTTACACGATTAATGAGAATATCAAAAGTAGTGTGTTATTACAAATAATTAACTTTTACTCTTTATAATATCGTCGGCTTATTGCAAGAAGTCACTATGTGACATATTCACAATTCTGAGAGAAACGGATATTTTAGTTCGATTTGGTTAGTGGTTATGTTGATTTGCCCATATTATCCTAGACTAGACTAGATAGAAATTAGTGAGTTTTTGCCTTTTGTAGAATGTGTCAAAAGAAGTCCACTATAGATAAAAACGTATTTAGTGATTTTTTGCAGTTAATGAGTTCTTGCAATAAGCCGACGATATTGAACCATTCTCAAAACTAGATGCAGCATCAACAACTCATTTATACATCACATTATCAAAAGTGATTAAAATTTAAATAATCATAAAAACTAATCTGAAGTATTCCCACCAACCCTACCTCCCTATACATCACCTGGGCTGCATACCCGGCGATATTTTTGCCCACAACTATACGCTTTGATTCAAACTCCATTGTGGGCCAGTTAACAATACGCGGCCAGTAATGCCACCACTGCATTTATATTTTGTATGCTAAATTCATAATATATGCTGTTTTGCATAAGTACGGATTTTTCCTCGGTCTATCACGTTCGTAATGGAATTGAAGGAAGATTTCGTCAATATCTTTATTATTGACGAAATCTTCCTTCGATTCCTCGATTAGATTTGATTCCGAAGGATGAAGATGGTAAACTTGTAAACAGACAAGTCACGAGTATCGTTCGGTCAAAAAAAAACAGTGGTACTCCGGGAGTGCCGACAGAAGTGAAAACAAAACACAAACAGAATACTTTGCCAACACTCACTGACATATCGGATATACATTAAAACCGAGTACATCTCGAGGACATCCGAACACATCCGAAGCGATCTCGGTTACGGTAACAGTGGCGCGAATTCAATGGTTTTTTCCCATCTCATAAATTGCACAACGCGCCTAAAGAAGTTTTCACTTCAAAAATACATACGCGTCGACTTGAGAACCTTCTCCTTTTTTTGTAGGTTAAAAAGCAATTCATGGCTTTAACAAAACAGTAGATAGGTACTTACGCCAATACTATTAATCATCGATATTTGGACAACACTTGAATAGTAAGTGTTCGTGGTCATTGTTAAATATTTTCAGCAGTACCTACTGACGACACATAGCCTTCCGATGACTACTGTAAACAGCATTATTGCTGTAAGGTTATCCTCACAATTCAACGACGCGATTCAGTAGACGGCATCACCCTAATTACTATTTGCACACATACACACGATCAAACACAATCTGAATCATCATGTTATATTGTTAATCCATTGCTTCATATGTTTGAAAAGTGTGTCTGCTCAGCAACGTAAATAACACAATGAATGTCTTTGAACTATCAAAATGGAAGTCATTCCTACCGTTAGTGTGTTACGCAATCATCTCGCTGATTGCGCTTAAATAATGTTTAAAACTTCGACCACCTGGGTTTAGTGATATATTTTTAAGGCATCGCTAAATAAAATATCAGCAAAAATAAAGTCATCTGCTACAATTCCAACAATCCTTGCCTTCATACTTAAGCTAAGCACCAGAACACACATGAGACATAAACGGATTTAAAACCCATCGAAGCAGTTACAATATAGACATATATCTAAGCCAATGACTCCACAACTCCATTCATATCCAAAATAAAACAAGAAATAAGGCTATTGCACACGAGGCTTTATTCGCCTGGAAATCATAAATCAATTGTGAGCAGCCACCTTTATTGTGGAAACGAATCTGTCACCGCCTCTAATCCTTTAAGAGTTTTCATATTTAATTCTCTTTTTGATAGTATATGGTGCGTTTGGAGAACAATTCTAAGTGTGCGTGGGAGGGTGGATAAAATGGTTATTAAATACTAGTAAAATAGTTTTCAATAATTATACCAACGTTCCAAGGAGACCTTTGCTCAGCATTTGGGGATCCGTGTTGAAGAATGTCAGAGAGAGACAACGACAATAAAATCCTCACGACATAATTACTCGTTACTTCTCCCAATGTTTATATTTTACAAGAAACTTAATGCATATAAATAAATCATGACTATCAGTCCGCAGTCCACTGCTGAACATAGGCCTCTCCAATTACACGCCATTTAGCTCGATTCTCGGCCACTCTAATCCAGCTGCTACCAGCCATCCTGCGAAGATCGTCGCTTCCCCTAGCCTGCGGGCAACTTAAGGTTGTAAATGATTATTCCTTCTCAAAACTGATTTAAGATAAAGTGTATTTTTTTCTGTTTTCACGAAGCACAAACATGTACCATAAAGATGTACCTCCAAAATGCTCAAAACATAACGCATCACTGATACTACCGAATCAATATCTGATAATTTTCCATATACTACGCACTAACCAGAACAAAATCATCACAACACTGTTTATGGTTAAAGAGTCACAATTTGTCTCCACACAGAAAGTCGAAACACCACTCATTGTTTAGATATCTTTTATATTTTATTAATTCCATCCGTCATCCATACATCTCTTCAATGCATGATGACAGATCATTTCATCTATTTCTATTTGTTGATTTAGATATTAACAGTATCGTTAGTAGTAATTAATTATTCTTATAAAGAATATATGAATGGTTTTTTCTGGTTTGTCATGGAATAGATGTCATAGGAGAAATGAGAGATCTTAGAATTGAACAATAAACATGAGACAGAACATATGAACGAAGACAGAGTGCACTAACATAGATAATAGGAGTAGTAATGATTGAAGTTCCAATTAAGTAAACATAATTGAAATATAAAGGGGGATCGAGGTAGACCAAGACGAAGGTGGCGTGACGATCTAATATCATTCGCAGGGCCAACATGGCCAGAGATCGCACAAGACAGGGAGGTTTGGAAGAAAAAAGGGGAGGCCTTTGCCCGGCAGTGGGACACAAAATAGGCTAACAAAAAAAAATTTGAAATATAACAATTAGTGCAGGAATTAGCAGATGAATGTAATTAACACGAAGACTTTCGAAAAGAATCCGATGAATTGGTTACAAACGTGTAAGTTGTGGAACATTTTAAATATTTTTACCGTGTAAACTTGAACATACTTGGTTTTGTATACAACTGTATCTCAAATATAAGAGGTCAAATCTGATGTCATAATTTAAAATTTTTGATAAAATTTACTTCAGAAAACTCATTTAAAATTGTCTCTTTTAACATTTGCATTCCAGTGGCATTCCACATATCATTGATATTTTTATTGTCATTTTAGTTGAAATTATGGCAACCGTCTAGTACCAACGTAGCTATCTATATCACGCACCAAAATGCAAAGCCATAATCTCAGCATTCCGTGTCATCTTCGCAATGTATTAGCTCTACATACATTAGTACTCTAGCATCTGCTCCACATTAGACACCAACGTCCTAGCAAAGACAAAAGGCCCATATCTCCAACCCTCGTGACCTGATAACGGCATGACTCATTAATTATAACAATCGACGCCTCACTCGTCTCACAGCCATTAAGAGCAATCTAATCTTGTTAACATAATCCGATGTTGAGCAGCCCACGCTGAGGAAGTCAATCATCAGCAAGCTCCACGTTTAGTTCGATCAAAGAATTGAGACGTTTTAAATTTTATCACGTGACGCTCGCTTAATTTCCATTGTGTCTTTAACGTCTTGTACACACGATGACATAACAGCTATTATAGTCTGTTCAAAAATTATCAGATAAAAATATAAACAAATGCATTTAAAAAAAAACGTACCTGTGGATGCCAATTTGTAGTGTAACTTATAAATTGTTGTTATTTTGGTACTTAATCCCGAAATTCTAATTTTAAATCACCTAGATGTTTTTCATTTGACAATTGAACTTAATTTTATAACCTAAATTATCGTCAATAACTTTTCAATTACAATTTAATAATGTTACTCAAATAATCATTGTTGGAAAAAGTGGTATGATGTTTTACCAATTTTCGTGAGTGATTGCGTACAAATTTATCCTGAACAGGGTTGTTTATAGTTTCATCAGATATTTTTGGAACACACTATACTTTTGCCGTATTGCATAGACCTTCCGTACAATGAGTTGTCAAATTATACTGGAAATGTATCTATAGCTTTATTATGTCCTCGTGTGTACCATAAGAATATATGACTACGCTGTGGTGTGTATCATGTTGATTGGAATGGCTTCTTCTAAAGTTATTTTATGGTTTCCTTTTCCTTTAATTGCGGTTATCTTGGCCCAGTTAAGTTTTACGGTGGTTAGTCGGTTATGATCTGTTGTGGCACCATTAGAGTCAATTGTCATAGGGTTTTATTTTGGAGTAACCGTTGGTACAGTACTGTTTGATTTATTGGTGATATGTGACTATCTCAAAATATATTTTGACGGTTATGTTTTAAGGTCCCATTAAAACAGATGGACACAGTTTTAGAAATCATTCAGACCACCAAAATAAGGACGATGGTAAAAAAAATATATAACAAAAACGCATTAGATACTTATAAGAAAAATAATCAGCTAACGAATATACACTAATGTGCTGCCAGCAAATTATTATTTTAGGTCAAAATAAAATCACTTCAATCAGTGTTTTTTTTTTGCTTGGATATCTTTGGGTAGACGTAGGTAATAAGCGCTGTGTTAAAATTTGTCCATTTATTTGAATGGGAACCTGAATAAGCACCTAAAATTATGTCATAAATTGAATTGAAACCTCTCAGAATTTATTTCTTAAAAACATACAAACACAATGACAAACCCACATATATCAAGAATAACTAAAACAATTTCACAAAGACCTGAAACCAAAAGTGAATCAGTGTTGGACAAACAGATAAAAATATCAAGCCAAACAACGTAAGATATCTCAATTGAATACAATAATATTAACGTACCAATTTACCATAAATAGGGTTATTATCTACACCATTCTTAACCCCGAAGAATTAACCGTCAAAATATTCAAATCGATACATTATGGGGATCAGAGCGACAATTTGGTCCTCCATTGTATGGTAACGATGTGTTATGGTACAAAGGACCGAGGCGAGAGGAAATTGGTCCATAGGACCGCTTCCTGTTGACAGTGTTAATTGTTAGTTTTATAGTTAGTTAGCGATAAGCTTTGGACGTGCGTGGGTTTTGGTGGAGTTTCTGTTTACCCTTAAATAAGCTGCAGGTTTGAAGCTTCCCAAAAGGCATTACCCCGACATCACTGCGTTAGTTATATAATGTTATTGGTGAGTCATGAATGTTACGGTCAATCCTAATGACCAATGTGCGACTCGGATAAGTTTTTTCGTCTATCGATAGGCTTTTGAGTCTCAATAACCATTTTGATCACTCTTTGGTCTTTTGATTAATCTATTTGTTAGAGGGATCGAAGATTAGCTGTCTACGTTTAGCTTTCATGTCTGTTATCCAGCTGTCTTGCCTCTGAAAGTTTGATAATTTAGCCTTGGTAGCGAGATCACAGAAAGCTACCGTTCAACAGATTTTTTCCAATCTCCTATTTAGTCCAGTCAATAAAGGAGTTCTAGAGTGCCAATCTAGGAGGTGAGCCGGAGGTGGGGGAAGGGGCATAAGGTTCCCACTTTTGGGTTTTACACTAAAATTTAAAAAACGGTGCATCGTAGAGAAAAAAATCTTATACCAAATGAAAGCTCATAAAATTCTATACAACTTTTATGAATCCACTTTTCGATTTTTTAAACGTTTTCGAATTTCACGCTCCTTTAGGGCCATTCTTTGACTGGACTATACAGGATGTCCCTGGAAGTATGGATCAAATCGAATAGGGGCGTGGGCAAGGTCATTTCCAAACTTTTTAACCCTGAGAATGTCAGTGAATTTTTTTTAAAGTTATGACCGATTTTTTTTTTTCAATCACTTCGCTTAGTGCTCAAAGAAAATAATCATAAAAAAATACTATCAGGCTATCTAAAAAAAAAAAATTGATAGCCCTGATAGTTTTCACGAATTCGATTTTTCTTCTCTTTTTTTTTTGCTAAAACGTTTGGAAATGACCTTGCCCACGTCCCTATTCGATTTGATCCATACTTCCAGGGACACCCTGTATAGTTTCGTGGCTAGTTTGACTACTCACCAGACCACATCACAGACCAAATAATCCTGCTGTTATGTTCCCTACTGGTAACCATTACAAAATCAACAATTTATAACGTTTATTTTCAAATATCCCGATTCTTTTTTTCCCTAATCTGTCGAACACAGTAGCCCTCAACCCGTCAGCTACTGAACATCAAAATTAATCTTTTACTGACCCCAATGACAGCTCGACGATTTTTTACCATAAAGCATTCGAATCTGCTGTGTCATGGGGACTTGGGCTGAGTCCGGTGTTTTTTATTTATTGATAAATTGATATGACTTTTTGGATTTTTGATCCGATGAGTGTGATCCTTTTAAATTATTTGAGTACCTACTAAATATAGGTGTAGCTTTCGAGTCATTCGGATTTGTGTGTTTTATTGTTAGAGTAACAATTTGTGTCGTCTTTCGTCATACTGGGATCGATGTTATTAGAACTAATGTGTGTTATAGCTTTACACTTTATTATGTACCTACACCATACAAACTATTATTACTTTTGTTTGATTTTACGTATCTCGGGACCATGGGGTCCCGGTCCTTTGGAAGGCGTACGAGGGGCCGAAGCCAACCCGCAGAGGCCCCTTAGGAAATTTTAATGAAATGTGGCACCAACCGACGATTATCCCTGTACGCACTATGCAAGTGCACCCAAGGACAATCCCCGGTTGGTGTAGGTCTATTGCAGGATATGAAAAAATAAAAAATTGGACTATAGGTTTGGGTGGCTAAAGTGGACTGGTTACCAATAACTATGGAAGAACTATGACCCCTGCCCAATCAATGTTTTATATATACACGGATAAAATAGCAGGGGGTGACTTGCACACTCAATAATGGACCCCCGGAAACGGTCGCTAGCACATAGTAACGTAGTGACAAGGGGGCAACATGTCCTGAAGTGCTTATGAGGAGTGGAGAGGTATTCCACGGCTATCAGGACAATCCCGGAAGTACGGTCAAGATCCCTACCAGCATCTTACTGAAATACTTCCTTCCTCCGAGCACGTTTGCTCTTGCGAATCTCCACTCAAGCCGGCCAACAAAGGCAAGAATGAGGTGGGAGCTCTGTTCCTCGTCATTGTTCACTCCAGCCGGCCAATAAAGGCAAACCAGAGGTGAGGAACAAGACTTCCCCCGGAAGATAGGGTCCGTGGGGTCGCTACTGCCCAACAGCTCGCCACATGCTGCCCTGCGGGTTTCTGTATCTCTCTTGGTCTGGCTCCTTACCCTAGACCTGTTCCAGCAAAGGGAACTCTTCCGGCTCAGGCCTAGAGTAAGGAGCGCGCAAGCCCCACCACGACGTCAACGTAGAGATACGGCGATGGGGCTATTATTACTACTATTACAGTATATTATTTTAGTTACTACTACTAGTTTATTAAATTTCAACATTTTCCCTAAGTTTGCCGTATGTCATTACTTCCCAGAATTCGATCCTTATTAGGGACACTATCGAATGGTGTAATAATACAGTGTGTTCTTTTTTCAAAATCAACAGGTTCGATTCCTGGCTAGAAATATGGATTTTTCAAAAATCCAATGATGCAGTTTTAGTTTTCATCAAAATCGAGCCCGCGACTCCTTTGAGTACTTCTCGCTATTCCTCATAGTTTAGAATTTGGCCATCCACGCCCACTTGGAAAATTCACCCTGTATACACCAGAAGGCCAAATCCCGTTATTAAAAACGTTCATAATCTACAGTCCGGGCGTCGAGAAAATGCGTTCCTGGCACCTGTCAGCGGGACAAATAATTCTAGTTGCTAATAAAGATCAAATTTGCAAAACACGTAGATATTCGTTTATATGAATCTGACAGGTGTCCAGAACGCATTCTTTCGTCGGCTGCACTGTAGTCATCTCATTCGAGCGATAAAATGTAAGAAAATTAGAGGTATTTTTGACACATTCTGACTGAGATTAGATTGCGCACGCTCTCGAGAATTGCTCCTCTGAGCGTGTGCCTAAGCCACACAGTCATCTACCAAATTCAATCGACAACTAGTGCATGGGCAAAATCATCATCTGCCTAGCCTTTCCCAACTATGTTGGGGTCGGCTTGCAGTCTAACCGGATGCAGCTGAATACCAGTATTTTACATGGAGCGACTGCCTATCTGACCTTCACAACCCAGTTACTGGGTAATACAATACCCCTTGGTAAGACTGGTTGTCAGATTTTCGGGGTTCTGACGACTCAAAGTCAAAGTCAAAGCATTTATTTCAAATAGGCACATAAAAGGCACTTTTGAACGTCAAACTCGTAACGACTGTCAAAGATCCACGAATGACAGCCGGGACCAACAGCTTAACATGCTTTCCGAGGCACGGAGGGGTATTGGTATGTAAAGATGGTCACCCATCCACGGACTACCCGCGGCAAGTGTAGCTTAACCTGATCGATCGACCCGTGCGGCTGATATTACTTAGCCACAAGCCCCTCTGTATGTGTGTGGGCAAAATACAATGTATTTATATCGCTCATTTGGAGAAACATCGACGTAGGTCTTTTTCCCAAAAATTAGTTAAATATGCCAAAGCGTATTTATGTTAGGAAAGCGAAAACTTAAAAAAAAAATTAGCAGTTAATCGATGTTTCCCCAAATGAGTGATCTCAAAGTCCAGACTGACTGATGTATCAACGGTCAGCCTAAACCGCTGGTCCTAGACACATGAAATTTGGAGAGTGTGTTCTTTGTGAAGAGTCCACTAAGAAAGGCTTTTTCGAAATTCTACCCCTGAGAGGGTGAATGGGGGGAGGGTGAAATTTCACGCGGACGAAGTCGCGGGCAGAAGCTAGTAATATATAAAACTAGACAGCCTGATTACTTAGCTTATCTTCCCACCAAATCACATTAAAATCGTGCTCATCTCGATCTCACGATTATACCATAAGGTTTCAATTCAAAGAAACTATCATCCATAACATTCATAACCCAATAAGTCAGCGCTTTACCCTACCAATGCAAAAGCATTAGCCCTGCATGGTTGAAACACGCTGAAACTATTATAATCATATTTTCTTCAGTTCAATGCTTAATAGGGACCTGCATCAACCACAGAGCTAAAATTTTGTTTATCACTAGTGAGAAGTTACGGATATAAAAATGACAATCTCAGGTTATCAATTTTGTATATTTTACCATTTATGTACACACATATATTAACAGACAAGAAAAAAAAAAGAACAGAAAAAAATAGCTACAAAGGTGATGCTTATTTCATAAGAAATCTAAACGCAATAAAAAGAAAATGTAATTGTAATGACATATAGAATGACTCCATGAACCTGCCCTCAAAAACTTTGGAAATTAGAGCTAGATACTGTCACAAGCGACAGTTGAAGATTAAAAATTATAATCTCTAGTCTCAGGCTAGCAAACTTCACGAGTAATGACGCACAGAACATGATGAACAACACAGAATGGAGTGGTTACACTATTCTGTTCTCAAGTATTTCGAAAACTAGAGCCAGATAACTCACTAAGTACGTGTAGGAAAGTAGACACTCTAAAACCAAGCAACCAAGAAGTAGGTACAAACAGGACATTAGCCAAATTACAAATGACAGCTGAGAAGAACTATTAGCAAATCTTACGATATTTACTTTTTTTTCTAAGGAATTTATGTACTCAGAGTTTATTTTTAATTGCCAATACCTTTGCAATTTCAGAAAAAAGAAAAAAATCCACCGGATCCAGCCACAAATAGACACACCTGATGATAGACCTAGAAATACGACACAATCTCCAAGTAATAAATATCTTTAAAGGGAACATCAATAAAATATGCTATAAGAAATAAGGCAATCAGGCTGCGCATGCTTCATACGAATTATCAGACATCATTCAAGCAATCATTCGAGGTAAAAGTAATTGTACAGACGGTACGAATGTATCAAACCTCTTCAGCTGCTATTAAAATCGAATTATTGATGACCAAACATAGATTATCCTTCTTTCCGTAAAAACATTGACAGATCGGAGCTCTGATCAAGTTGGTCGAAGATAGTGGTGGCAGTTTCCAAAGCTTGACAAGAGATGGCGTTAGTGTGTCATGCGCAGGAGTCGATTGTGGAGTTTTAAGGTTAGCAGCGCCATCTGTGGTAGAGTAGCGTAAGGTTGAGTTTGAAAGCTTCGGTTTACAGGTGTTTATTAATTTAATTTTAGTGTAAGTTAAGAGTGTTATATATGCCTAAGGTCTGCATGGAAAATAATAGGCGATGCAGTCCCGTAATTAAGCACATTGAGTTACAAAAAGAAAATAGGTAGGTATACTTATCGAGATAAACTGAAAAGATATAGATTTTCAGTTTTTTTTTGTAAAAAAACTATATGGAAGATAAATTAAAGGTAAATAATAGATACAATCATGTTGGTGCCAATATTGACAACTTATACGAAATAACTAACGATAATTCTTGCAGGCTTTGAAGAAAATGTGATGGATGAGAACAGAAAGAAGAAATCATTATTATTTAAGAGGAAAAAATCATCGTGATTTTTGAGGAAACAAAATACCCACAGTACTTATTGCTGTTCGTGCATCGCGGAATCTGACAATCTTTACCATATTTTCGTGCAACAAAAAACGACTCATTCGCCTATTAAGACTTGGGAAAAAGCGAACTAAAATAGCAAAAATAACTCAATAAGCATGTCAACGAACTAACATTGACCTCACACACTGCCTAGGATCAGAGAGATTCACGTTTGAACATTTAAAACGTACATAATTATGAGTCATGTTGTAATAAACATTTAAATGCGAGATTTAAGACTCCCACGGATGGGGTAATAAAGATAATTTTAAATACAAAGCAACGAAGCGCACGAGTAATCGCGAAACGAACATCAAGTCATGACGAGATTCAAATCATTGCGCCCGCGCACTCAAACGGGTTTTTCATTTATCAGATCGATTGTGGGGCGTGGCTTATAGATCGGTAGGATTTATATCTGTGCTCCTCGCTCCTGTTACTTCTACGTTTGACAGTGTGAGTGTGAGAGAGATAGGAAACGTTACGCCCGATCGATTCCAATGAAGTGCGCGCGCGACTATGTATTTTCTCGGAACAAGAAAGTGGACAGTGTCTTGTTTTAGAATATTATGTACCGTGTAATAGTCTGGTCGTGCTTACTATAGTAGATACAGCACATTTATTATTATTGCGTATATTTTGATTTTTTCACAAGATTAATGCAGTATGTTCATATGAATGTTTTATTAGACTGGTTTCTTGTGATATTGCCACTGGTTTTTGCGTAATTTAAAGCGAAAAGTAAAGATGTTTGGAAGCCGTTTCGGTTATGTAAATTGATTGAATTATGAGACAAAAAATTACTTAGAAGAATGCTTGGTAACAAAATCTGAACACATTTTGCAACTCAACGGTTTATGCTTGTTTTAAGATGCTGATCGCCATGATGTAATACTCTCAGGACTGTTGAATTTTAGCGACACATTGCCCATAAGCAATACCTAAGTAAACAATAAGTACAAAAAAATTAAGCTAAAATAAAAATGAAGATTACGAGCATCATCATTTCATTCGAGAAACTGATGGCCATAGGCATCCCTCAAGCGAAAACAATAATATTAAAAACCATTTGAATACAATCTATGGAACTAAAAATATGTAGGTATGTAAAATTTGTACACCCACATTAGTGGTATAATGAGTAAATTATCTGAAGGACTTTCTGTACCTTATTGATGCAAATTAATGTTTTTGATTTTTAAAATAATATAGGTACCTAACATTCACATAATTAGGTTACGCTTTGGAATGGGCAATTAGCTTCATATTTTCTGACTGACCGACTTCTTGACAGTTCAAAAGTGCCTGTAAACGGTTTAATTGAAATAAATGCTTTGAGTTTGAGTTTGAACATAACTATGATAGTCATCAATGTATTGTCAAAATCAAAACATAAACCTCTTTCTCCCCATCAAAGAATAACAAAATCTCTGTCTCAGAGACTACTCTGGCGCCTTCTGAAGACCTTTCAATCATTATCCGTTGACGCCGTATAATTATTTAGATATGCACGCTTGCTATCCTGCCCATCCCTCTCCCGAGGCGTCACGCGTGATTTTTTGTCCCTTTTGCAACAAAAAACAGACCATATTTTAATTGCCCTAAAATATTTTCGGTTCGATGCTAATGTGCGGATAAAATAGGTTCATTAATCTTAGATTTTTCGTTCTACCGATTTGAAGATTTGAGGTTTAATTTAATTTACCGAGACATTGCAATGGTGCCGTATTAATTATTTTGAAAGATTCTCGGAGTCAGTTATTGTAAAGATAAATAGTGAAAAGGGAATAAAATTACTAAACATAAAATAGGGCCCAGCATCGCACCTTGAGAATTCCACATTAAGGTACAGACGCCATCACATCAAGCCACCCAAAACTGTAAAATTTTCCCAATCAACTTTGAACCTTATAATTTAGAGGTAAAGTTGAAAATGTATCAAAGAAATTTGACAGATTGAAGTAGCTTGATGTACTGGTTTCTGTACAATACCTAATTTATAAAATCAATATTGTATAATTTCAAAAAAATCTCTTCCGGGGCCTGTTTTCAGTTCTCTTAAGACCTTGTTTCGGTGACGCACTAAGTACATATTTTCAGAGATGTTCCTGATAGCTATACTTCGAGTTATTATTAAATCTGTTAACGATAACTCTAGAAATATAGCAATAAATGATCAACTTCTTAAAACGACGTAATGCATAACTCTTTCATATTAATTGGTGCATGTAAATCTTCATCAGTTTAATTTCCAACTCTGAAACTGACCTTCGAATCTCTCAATAACCTGATATCAACTGCAATGATGTTATTATAAGTAGGTGCTTCAGACATATTTTTACCCAGACGTAAACACAGGCATACAAGTGTATTTAATTCATTAATCCAAATCGGTTCACCTCGAAATCACTAGTTACCTTTCGTTCAATTGCGGCTTTCATTACTCCAATAAATGTTCCACCAGTTTCACAATTCCTCACTCGACATAAGGTTGAATTTTCTCTAAACAAACTGCAAATAACTTCATCATTTATGTAAAGTAAGCGACGAAGTTGCTAATACAGTTGGTTTAAATTCTATTTCTTTAGGTTTAGGAGTGATTATTGCTTGATGCTAATTTCTTTGTAAGTTTGTTGTCGCAGCTTAATGAACATTTAATAACAGTGTTTTTTTAAGGTTTTGTTCGATACGCTCGTCTATATGTTCAGATGAGTTGCTGCAGGCTGTTTTGTATTTGCACAGGGTAATGTAAGATTAGAGACTTTAATACAATATTTTAAAAGACGTTGCCTATGGAAATTGTTGAATTTGGCTATGATAAGTAATTAATTTAATTGCTAAATCAAACGATTAACGACGTGAAGAAGGTTGCCAGAGCCCTTGTAGAATTATCTTTACCAAATACTAGTGTACAAAAATAAAACTGCTTAAATGAAAATGTTAACATAAATAATCAATTTAAGCGTGGTTACTCGTAAAAATATGTCAGTAGTGAGCATATTGACATAAATAAATACAATCTGATGGTCAAAGCTCTAACGAAACCATTAAAAACCAACATACATATTCAAATCTAAATCACATCAGACAACTATGTCACAGCACCAATTCACGACAAGTTTACATGCAATCGCACAGAGCTGCTAGCAAATCCGATAATGTGCCGTAGTACAAAGTTGCTGCCGTTTACCACAGCGAAAAACCCATTTTCTCGCTCGATATACCAGCCGTATCAGGATGAGAGCAATTAAAGGTCGGATGACGTGGATCTCTGTGAGGGTGGATGGAGGCGGTATTATGTGAATGAATTGAATAGCGCGTATTCAGTATAGAACATCAGCAAAGTAAAAGAAGGAAAGAGGAATGAGACAAAAACAAGGGAGTCAATATAAAACACTTTCAAGTGAAAATTACAAATACGTAGATAAGTACACACAAGTATAATGCGGGATATTGTCCTTCATATTCTCGTCACAAAAGTTTTGCTTATGAAAAAGTTACGAATCACACGGTAGACGAAGAGATAAACGTACCTTATAACCCTAATTTGGAAGTCAATTTATTGTCACAATGCAAGAAGTAACAAACGGTTAAAAAAACTAACCATAGATCATCATTTTTAATCTAAATTCAATTAATATATATATCTCACTGTGCTTGAATGTACTCGTAAGCTCAAATGCTGAATATAGAAGATTATTCGAATCTCAGAAGTATCCTGAAGACCCCAAGCTAGTAAATCTAGCAATCAAGAAACATTATTACGTAATTTTGACCATAACGTATTGTATTTTTTCTTGTTTGCTTTAAAATGACATACTTACTGCTTTGTTCTTATGAAATAATTTATTAACTAAATAGTTAATTCACTGACATTTAAATATTTGTACGCCACTAAGGCCAAACATGACTGGTCCGAAATTATAATTTATCTCAATAACTTGCATGCTCTGTATGTGTACTCATGTTTTGACAAATAAAGAATCTTGAATCTTGAACATTTTGCACCCTTGACAGCACAAAAATACCTTCTCCAAAAACCCTAATCCTTGAACAAAACTGAATTGCGCATAGCGTTTTTACGGCATTCGGCGGAACCGTATGACTAGACGCGCTGGATCATTAATCCTGAAGTTTCAGATGTGAGCAGAACGATAAAAATTACGCGCGCTACGCTAGCCGAGCGTAAAGAGCGTAATGACATGTTATCTAAGCGGCATATTTCTGGATTATGCTTTTTTAAGATTGAAGATTGGGATGTATTTTTAGGTGTGCATGTGTCGTTTGGTTTATTTTTAGCTGGCTTCAATTGGTTTTTGCAGTTAGACGAGTAATAAGGACGGCTATCGTTGTAGGGGTTTATTTATAAACGATGAATAACGTTAAGTGACGTTTAAACTTCATAAATGTATGGTTAAACATTCGCCAATCACTACTTTAAGCAACGTTTATAAATAAAGGGGATAATTACGTACAAAGTTTTGTTTTTGTGCCTATAGACGTCTTTCTATCAATGTTGCTATGACTTACAAAAGGATGATTTCTACAGTAGGTACGGATTTTGCAACTAGCTTTTTATTGTATTTTGGTATCGTTCTTGAAGTTTTGTAAATATGTACTTAAGAAAAAAAACCGAGTGTGCTTATGGACACACGACTGAAGTGAAACTTCACTATGAGAGGAAAAGAGAAAGAAAATGTGCGCGCGCACTGCTTTCTCTTGCTTATATCCCCCACTCAACTCCCGTTCGCCTCGCCCGATCACACTTTTCGTAACGCTTACGTCACGAGTTCGCCAGCTTACTCCCCAAGTCAAGCGTGCGTAAAAAAGTTTCACTTCAAAAAGAAAGCGAGTCGGCCACCCATTGTATGTTGCGTGGTATATATAATAAAGTCATCATCATCATTTACCTATCCTTATCCCAATTCATTTGAGGTCAGCGCAACATGTCTTTCCCTTCCATACTTCTCTATTAGTCGTCATCTCGGTAGTCACCTCCTTTCTAACCATGTCATCATTCACACAGTCCATCCATCGTTTCTTTGGTCTTTCCCTTCTCTTAAGGCTATCGACAAAATATAATAAAGTATACAAAAATAAATACTGTGTTTCTCTTTTAAAGATAAAGTAACTTTTACAAAAGCAAAAACATTGTAACATCCAATGATTGATGGGAAGCCTTGTTCTAAAACTTCTTTTAAATAAAGTAAAAGTAAAGTAAATCGTTTGTTTCATATTTCAACATTACAATATCGAGGTATTGTTGGTCCCAAACTAGGCACAGCCTGTGTCTTGGGCACCATTACATTGGTACAAGATTTTGACAAGCTAAGATCAACAAATGAAATAAAAATTAAGTAGCCACATTGGGACTATAAGTCTAAATGTACACACAAATGGACTTACTAATAATTAAGGGAAAGCTGAGATCAACAAACTAAATAAAAATTAAGATTGAGATGATACAATAAATCTTAATTTTTATTTCAATCAAATACAAGTCAAGTTAACATCAAACAAATCTGCTGAACATGAAATAACTTCTCTATTCTCGAATATTCCAAGTCAAATAGAGAAAGTGACAAAAGCCATTCAGATAATGTGTAAGTGCGAACAAATCAGAGACTAGTGAACTAAGTTGTAACGTAATGTCTAATGTCGTTGCATAGACGCTCCTGCGAGAATTAGATGGCATGCACTGTGCTGCGTTCAGATGGGGTTAGCTACTAGATTTACTTGTGAAATTAGAACGTAAGAAATTGATGGAATTTTAGCAGTTTCGCTAAATTGGTGGGTAACTTTTTAAGTGTCTGAATTGAAACTTCAGACAGTCGCATTGAATTACATATAGTTTAAAAAAATACGTCCATTAGGTCAGGAATTCGCAGGCCTATATACCTATACCCAGTGTGAACAGATTGCATCATTAAATGGTGCATTGTATGGTCAAAACAGAGAAAACTATGCAACAATGAGGTACAAGGAAGGAGGAAAAGGAGTAACATTGCAAAGGCAGCGCAAATATTCCGATCACCTTAAAATTGCCTTCATGTAAAGTCACCAAACCTATAATCCATAAGTAACCAGCGTCTTCGGATATAGTTGAAGTAAGAAGATGGATGTTTTCGAATGAAAATTAATTTTATAAATTAACTGTTTGTTTTCTAATAATTTAATTTTATTCAAAAACATCCATGGGTTTCTTACTAAACTTCAACTATATCGACGACACTGGTTACTTATCTCTTTTGGCGACTGTACATAATGCTACAAAACCTCCGTACTTTAGTATCCAAAATCAGCATGACCATTCAATCTACAGTTACTGCAGCAAGTACTCACTGCAGTGTCATATTACATATTTTATTGGCAGAAACCATAAACCATTACCTACATAAACCCACATTGCCACAGAAAATCCAGGATCATCCCAAATCTAGGATAAGACAGCCCATTGTGTCACCCATTGTAAAGTTTCTATATTTAATGTCTGTAATTTATATGGTGTACATAATAATGAGTATTCTATTCTATAACCATTCAATCTCTCTTGCAACAGTTACTGGAGCAAGTTACCACTCCAGCAGCTACCCCAATCTGAACTCTCCTGATCGAACTCCACCACCTGTTGGCAAGCGAAGGTGCAATTGTCAACATACTCGTATTGCATGACGGTTGCACGTGCCCGACATGCCCCGGGGGCCCAATTGGGAATGTTGATATAGTTCATTGAATTTCGGAGGTAGGTACTAGTGTTAATATTAAAGCGTATTCGTTTGGTAGTAGTTTGGGGTTAATTGATTTAGAAGTTTGTGGAAGTTGAGTAGGTACCTAATAAGATAGAAAAAGGGGAAATTAAGTACGTGTTTTTATAAAACGTTTGTAAAAGAAGGAGACGTCATAGCGATGGTGCTTTGAATTGTAGTTTGCAGGATGAGTTGTTTGTGATATAAATAGTATACGAAATGTTGGTTGTAAACTAAAAACTTGTCTATGGAGTTTTGGTGAAACGTTAGTGAACCCTAGGTGTAGTTGTATTGTGAAATGAGCAATGTGAGATATAGTCCAATACCATAGCTGCTCCATAGGACAATCTAGAGTCTAGACAAAATCAAACTGGTTGCTAATTTAATTGTAAAATTTTATTATTTTTTTACTTTGATTTACATTCATTACTCACATCCTGACTTATTACTTGTTAATTTTTTTTTTATAAATTAAAATCGATTACTTTCGCCATGTTTGTAAATATGTGAGCACCATGTATCTATCAGATAATTAATTTATATGTCATGGTTTCGTTTTTAATTCTTTTACCTATTGTGGTATAGTAATTTTATTTTAGGTGCATCGTCCTTAAATATTATTATATAATGAATGTACCCATGCAAAATATTGTAAAACATTTTGCAAAGAGTACCTAACGGTGGAGTTTCTTGCCCATTCTTCTCCACACGAAAACTACCTTTTGGTAGGGGCGACTAGAATCAATTCTATTTTAAGGTAAATTTTGACGTTCAAAAGGCCTTTTATGTGTCTATTTGAAATAAATGCTTTGACTTTGAATAGTGACATAGTCGTATCGCGAAATGAGCAATGTGAGATATATACGAAACACTTATTTGAGATGACGTTTAGACATAACGCGACTTAGTCACACTGTGTTATAGGTATACAGCGAGCAAAGGTTTTTGAAATACTGGTAAAGCCTTTACAACCTTAAGTTTTGAGATAGAATAAGTTACGGTTTTTTTATCACTGAATAGGAATCGAGGGAAAGGTTTTTCCCATGGTATGATTTCCTTGGTTGATGTCACATGTCTAAA
Organism: Amphipoea oculea; assembly: GCA_945859645.1. Classification (NCBI taxonomy): domain Eukaryota; kingdom Metazoa; phylum Arthropoda; class Insecta; order Lepidoptera; family Noctuidae; genus Amphipoea; species Amphipoea oculea. The sequence continues at coordinate 1,798,148 of OX243884.1, forward strand.
AATTTTTGTTTCTAGGACATGCCGGTTGCCTGGCCCGCGTGGAGGATTACGGCCCACTCCCTCTCACAGACAGGAGGCCTGTCAGTGTCCCAGCAGTGGCAACATTATAGGCTGATTATGTATGTTATGTAATACTATAAAATAAACAATTTACCACAAATGCAAGAGAGTAGAAATAGAACCATCTTCATCCGCACGGAGCGACAAAGCGTCCGAGCATCTAGACAAAAAAATATTAAAACTTTCCTTTCAAGAACTTATAACACCCTTTGCGGTGAAAGGTTGCAACTCTCGCAAAACAATAACCGCTGGGCGAAAAAAAAAACTTTATTTTTTAAACACCCCACTTAAACAAGACAACTCGCTCGCGTGCCGTTGCTAAAAAAAAAGCAAACTCAAGCCTTAAAAGCTCACGAAAATATTTCAGATATTTAACAAATGCTAACCGCTAACGATGTCCTTTAATATTTGGAATATAAAATAAAAAATCCTCTTGTCGGTCGAGGCGAGTGCCGACAACTTTTTTTTTTTGTATTTTAAACGCTGCGGTTCGTTTGTTTGGAGGGAAAAATGCCCGGTCGGCCCACGGAAAACTTTTTTGCGGTAAGAAAAGGTTGTGAACCACTGTGTGTCTGTTCATTTTTTCGTTGTTGTAAAAAGTGATGGTACCTACATTGGGTCTTTGATGTAAATTGGCGAACGGCAGAATTTTTCCTAAAATTTTCTCGGACATATTTGAGGTGCGCGTTCAGAAAGATAAACGGACGGGATCCGGGCTTCAACTGTGAAAAACTGAAAAAATCCCAGTTCAAACATTACGGACAAGCCTTTATACACAACTAGCTTCTGCCCGCGACTTCGTCCGCGTGAAATTTCACCCTTCCCCTCATTCACCCTCTTAGGAGTGGAATTTCGAAAAACCCTTACTTAGTGGATACCTACACTTCACAAAGAACACACCCTCCAAATTTCATGTCACTAGGACCAGCGGTTTAGGCTGTGCGTTGATAAATCAGTCAGTCCGGAGTTTGAATTTTATATAAGTAATTTTTCAACATGATAAGCTAGCAATTAGATATATCTACGTCATTGCAGTTTCATTCTTATCTTCTAACAGGAAATAAATAAAAATCTTTTTTTCTTTTACGAAGACTTGGGTGGTCCAAGCCATGATTGAGTCCCAGCTGACTACCAAATTTTTTACAAATAAACATATTGAATTTAGCCTGGCAATATGTCCACCCTATATGTTGCCAGGCCAAATTTAATATCTTTGTTTGTAAAAAGGTGGCAGAGAATATATTATCAAGGGCTATTTTCTTTCTATATCGACTAACTAGCAGCGCCCCGCGGTCCGCATAAGTTTCGATCCCGTGGGAATATCGGGATAAAAAGTATCTTATGTCCTTTCCCGGGACTCAAACTATCTCTATACCAAACATCGAAATCGGTTCAGCGGTTTAAGCGTGAAGAGATAACAGACAGACAGACACACTAAGCATTTATAATATTAGTATGGATATGCCACGTCAAGAATGACTTCCTGTGTTTACTATGGCATATCCTGCATAGTGCCATCAGCATTCCGTCAAACAAGATACACAGTTATGGCAATTTGTCTTTGACCATACATCTTCATTGTATGACCATTTTTAGTAAAGCAACTTTCGATGCTGATTTCGAATCTATGCATTGCCCTATTATGTACAGACGCTAGCACATCAAGCTACTACAATCTGTCAAATTTCTTTAATAGATTTTCAACTTTATCGCTAAAACGTAAGGTTCAAAGTTGATTGGAAAAAATTGACAGTTTCGGGTAGCTTGATGTGCTGGCGTCTGTACCTACTAGCATCAATTCTCGCTGGTCTAGCGGTCGCAAGCGCTACTGCTGAGCATAATGTCGTGGTTTCGATTTCAAGGTCAGGCAAAGGGTTATTGGGGTTTTCCCGGAGTTTGGATTTGTGCCCCGTCGATGGAAATAGGCTCGTCCTCTGTTACATGGGATTTAAGGGGCTTACAGGACCTAAACGCAAAAAACGCAAGTTTTAGAAACAATAAAAGTATTATGATCGACTGCAGTAAACAAAACCAAAAAATTATATGATTTTCTTCAGGATATATGCTAGGTAGATAGTGTGTTGAAAACATGGTACAACTTATTTGGTACGATAGAAAAAAATCATGAAGATCCCTCTAAAAACTTTCTTTTTACAATAAAAACCATACTAATATACATACAATCATTATAATTTTTTGTCAGATTATTCTACAAGCAACATACTAAAACTCTAGTGTTTTATTTTTTTTTGTCCAAACAATAGATTATTCGTAAATAGTTAATTGCTTCATATTTTGCAATAAATTACCAGCGTTGTGTCATCGCACTTCTCTTTCTTTGCTATGCAGTCTGACAGTGACCACGCAGTCATGTAGTCTTCTTAAACAAAACTGGCGAAATGTGGGTGTACTATAGATACACTTCTGCCTGACCCTTCGGGGATTACAAGCGTGATGTTTTGTTTTAAGTGTTAGCATCAATGTTAAAATTCATGTCTATCTACTTAACAACATTTTTACCTTTTCCTCAAAGATGAATGGAAAAGCTAATTCGTTCTCTCTTAATTCAATTAGCCTTTCAAAATCTGAGGACTTTAACGCGACAGCAGACAAAATTCACATAAAAATGATTATCTTAAAGAAAAACAAAAATTTTGCGTCCCCGCACAAATAGAGCTATCTGTGTAGAATGCGATATACGAGGGTGAATCAAAAAGTTCTTGGAATCAATATTAAAAAATGCCAAGATGTAAACAAAAATATTTTATTTTTCTACATAATCTCCCTCCAATGCAATGCATTTAAAATGTTTCGTTTCTAACTTCCTTATTCCTTGTGAAAAAAAATGTTTTTCTTGACTCGAAAAACTCCTCTACGGCAGCCATGACCGCGTCATTATCGTGAAATTTTGTTCCATGAATTTCCTCTTTTCATTTTGGGAATAAGTGGAAATCACTTGGGGCTAAGTCCGGTGAATATGGTGGGTGGTTAAGGAGGTTGAAGCCAGCACAGCGGATTGCATTGAGCGCAACTTCTGATCGATGAGCAGGAGCGTTACCTTGAAGAAACAACACGCCCAATGACAGTTTTCCACGACGCTTTTCTATAACCGCTTCACGCACTTTCGGGGTTAAATTTGCATGATAGGGTCCAGTAATCGTCTGGCTTTTTGGCATGTAATCAATAAAAAGGATTCCTTCACTATCCCAGAACACTGAGCCCATAACTTTTCCAGCGGTAGGAGCAACTCGAAATTTCTTAATGGATGGAGAGGATGGTCGTTTCCAAGACATGCTTTGTCTCTTTGTTTCAGGATCGAAATGGTGAACCCACGTTTCATCCATGGTAACAAGGCGACGGCAAAAATTATCTGAATCACGCTGGAACATTTCGAGATTACGCTTACAAAATTCCAAACGTCGCTTTTTGTTTTCGTCGGTTAACATTCGTGGCACCCATCTTGCCGACACTTTTTTGAACCCCAGTGAATCGATTAAAATGGATTGAACGCTACCAAATGATATCTTTAGGATCTCAGCTATATGTTTTATAGTTATTCTTCTATCTTCCAAAACCAGACTCTCAGCCTTTTTGACATTTTCTTCCGAAACGGAGGTTGAAGGCCGCCCAGAACGCGGGTCATCTTTACAGCTTGATCTACCTCTTTTAAATTCAGCTACCCAGTACGCAACCGTAGAATAGGGTACAGCATCATCCCCTAATGTCTGCTGAATGTCCGAAAAAATTTGCTTCGTAGACATTTTTTTCAAACTGAGATATTTTATCACCGCACGTAACTCACTTTTATCCATAATTTCGGGTTTTTAGCACCTCGTTGCACAAAAAAAATTATTACATGCAAACGAACTGACAAAAACAAGTGACAGTTTGCATAAATATTGTGTAATAGACGCTCTTAAATTTGAATATCGAACTTCTCCCAAAAAGGTTTTATATATATGCATTTCTAAGAACTTTTTGATTCACCCTCGTATAATAGGATAATTATTCAAGATCCTGAGGTGTGGACACACTGCGGGATAATCTTGAAGACAGCTATTTACGAGTATAAGCATACTGAAACAGCTTTAAATAGCTGTCTTTAGGGTTGATTTTTAAAAGTATAGAGGTATGAGGAACAGGGTGTAAAGTTCACTCATACTCTATAGAAAAGGGAGGATCCTCCGACCAGACGGGTGTTGTGTCTGGCGGGCAACTGCCCGATAATTCATGTCGGGCTGTTGTATCTATGCTAGTTGCGCGGTAAACTCTGCTTGCGAGATGCAGGATTTGCGTGACGTTAGTATGACGCGTTGTTCGCATGTGGCGTTGTAGATACCGCTACAAAAGTATTTGTAATTCCCTGGACCAAGTAATCAGAGTCAGAAATGGCATGCTTTGCCATCTTTAAAATATTCATCATCTGTCTAGCCTTTTCCCAACTATGTTGAGGTCGGCTGCTATTCTAACAGGATCCAGCTAAATACCAGTATTTTACCTGGAGCGACTGCCTATCAAACCTCTACAACCCAGTTACTGGGTAATACGAAGACTGGTTGTCAGACTGTTTGTTGTCGAAGCATCCACGAATGATAGCCGGGACCAACCGCTTAACGTTCTTTCGCTTAACGTTTAATTTACTATTTGAATTGCTTTTTTTTCTCGTCTTTTCATTATGGACGCTTTTAACGTTCTGCATCGTTCTCACATGAATAATTATTAACATGAATGATGTAACCAAGACTTTTTAAACATATTATTTTGATTTAAAAGAGTGTCCATGGAGTTTCTTGCCCGTTCTTCTCCATAGGTACCTACGCTTTGGAATGGGCAACTAGCTTCATCTTTCTGACTGACCGACCCCTTGACAATTCCAAAGTGCCTGTAATTGGTTTAATTGAAATAAATGCTTTGAGTTTGAGTTTTCCGAGTCACGGAGGGATCTTGATATGTAAAGAGGGTCACCCATCCACGAACCAACCGCGGCAAGCATAGCTTAACCTGATAGATCGACCAGTGCGGCTGTTATTACTTATCCACAAGCTCCCCACAATCTATGGAATATCTTAATTGTAAATTACGACCTACGACTTTGTGTTGTTAAATGGTTATTTAGTTATGAGTTTCTTGCCCGTTCTTCTCCATAGTATAGGTACCTACTACGCTTCGGAATGGGCATCTAGCTTCATCTTTCTGACTAACTGACCGACTATTTAATTCTGACAATTCAAAAGTGCCTGTATATGGTTTAACTGATTAAACATTAAAATTTAATTAGCATTAACGACATCATCCGTCGGGCTCTTGTCACCGCCGGGGTGCCAGCTGTTTTAGAATCCCAATGGCTTGGCACGTGACGATGGGAAGAGGATAGGTGGAATGACCATGGGATGCAACCTGTGTCGACACCCTCGCGCCATCCCATCTTCCTAGCACGGCGAGCGGTGCTGGGGCGGCTGCTGCAGGAGCAGAAAACCTCAAACGGCGCAAATATAACAACCGTATTGAGAGCTATATGTTTGAGCCGTTTGGGGTTGAAACTCTAGGGCCTTGGGGTCCGAGTGCTCATCGAATATTTCGAGATATCGCTAAGCATTTGGTTGACTCTTCGCGTGACCAGAGGGCTGGCCTATTTTTTGCCATCCAACGTGGTAATGCTGCCAGCCTTTTGGGCATTTATCCCATTGACAGCGATGCGGACGAATTTTTTGATGCCCAATGAGCTCGTCTTTTTTTATTTTTATTTGTATATAGTATATATATATATGTTTAGTTTGTGTGTACATATGTAAATAATTATAATCAATTAATTGAAATATATGCTTTGAGTTTGAGTTTCGAAACGTCATTAGCTATACAAATCTTAAATTACTTTCGTATCATAGCACTAAATTGTATAACGAAAATATAACAAAGTACACAATCTAATACCAAGCTCCTCTAACATAACCTCACCCTAAGATCAGCGCAAACATCGTCGATGTATTCCTTGCACAATGCGCGGTCCTAATTTGAATACCATGCTTATGGGACAATCGGCAGACTAAAAAATATGAACAATACGCGTGGTCACGTCAAATCCCATGGTTGCCTCTTACGGGGCTCGTAAAATTTTATCTTAATTGTTTATCGGCTCTTCAATGTCCTTTACTTTGAATTTTGGAAGGTAGTAAACATGTATTATTGTATTATTCATTATGATGGATGATCCACAGTATCAACGAACTTAATGCACATAACAGAAGGCCAATTCTCGTAATTTAAAACGTTCAAAATCTAGTCGCAGTCTCATCTTGGCGACAAACAAATGTCAAAAACATGTCAAAATGTAGGGAAATTAGAGGTATGTATTTTTGACAGATTGAGACTGAGATCAGACTGTGAACGTTCTTAAAATTACGAAAATTGCTCCTCTGGCTTTAAATATGAGACATCACGTTTTAGAATAAGACTACCACACGGGTATGAGTGACTTTTTCTGAAATCGTTTTAACCTACTTACTTTAAATATGGTTTTCTCTAGCACTTCGTAGTAAAAGAGAACTTGGGTCATGTCAAATCATAATCAGCCTATGACGTTCCCACTGCTGGGACACAGGCCTCCTCTCTTTGAGAGGGAGTGGGCTGTAATCCACTACGTGGTCCCAGTGCGGAGTGGTAGATGTCATATGTCTTCGAATTTTTAGTTCTAGTACATGCCGATTTCCTCACGATGTTTTGCTTCACCGTTTTATTGAAATAAGTTATTTGACATCAGTATGTCAAATAATTTACAGTACCCGGCGATAAATATTGCACATCGACCTTTGGAAAGAAACAATCGGCTAATTTCGGCTTCGTAGTGCGTTATCTCTGTCGCACACTACCTATGTGACGTTAACTGACGTTTTGTCAGTCGTTGTTCAAGTGCGATAGAGTGCGGTCGCGTCCAGTTCAAAATATATATCTAGAGTTGTTAACACCCCCAAATTTAAATAATTTAAAGTTGTACTATGGCATCTTTAGGAAAAATAGGGGAACCTTTTTATTTTACCCCAACCTAAAGCAATAATTTATAGAAAAATTGGTGTATTTTATACAAAGAATAAAAAGAATTATCAAAAGAAGCAAATCATAATTGTTTTAACAGCTCCTAATAGATACCGGACTGTTTGTATTTCGTGCGACAGAGATAACGCTCTACGAAGCCGAAATTAGCCGATTGTCTCTTTCCAAAGATCGATGTGCAATATTTATCGCCGGGTACTGTATCATGTATTACTATTAACCGGTCAAGCGGCGCGCGTCGCCCATTGGCGACGAAACAATAGAAAATCAAATTGTACCTCATTAGCGGAGCGTGACAGATTAAACCGGTTACATGCACTTTGGAAATTGTTAAGGAGTCGGTCAGTTAGTCAGAAAGTTGAAGCTAGTTGCTCGTTCCAAAACGTAGATTTTGTGGTTCGCCCACGGATAAAACTGATACATAATCATTTCTTTCGTCTAACATCGTAGTTGTGAATCCACTGGTTCTGAAGAGATTTGTAGTTTGAAGATAAAGTAACAAAGTAAAAAGGTATGACTACTATGATAAGGAGGATTAGGACACTATCAGTAGCAATGGGTTTAATTTTGACAGTTCAACAACATTCATTGCGTTATTTTTGAGCACACACATTTTTGTACCATATGAAGCAATGGATTAGCAATATCCTTCAAAATGATTTAGAGTGAGATTGATAGTGTGTTACGCAATTATAGTACAGGATATTATTTAGAATATACTTACGTTTGTGGTTTCAGGGACAGCCCTAAGACAAATGTAATAAATAATGTAGAGGGACAAATATGAAAATAAGTTCTCTACCGCAGGTATCGGCACTCGCACAACTCATTTGCCTACCGTTTTCAGCATGGTCAGCAAAATAAAACACTCAAATTTTTCTTAAATAGATATATGCCATTTATTAGAAAAATATTACGACATAACTACTCCGAGTTCTACACCATATTTGAGTATAAAAATTAACCATATTGGTTTGGTACTTTTTACGTTGAACCTGTTCAAAATCTGTCACATCCAAACCGACAAACAGAAAAAAATTCCAAAAATTTATGAAATGGCATCTGTTGGTTATCCCCTAACACCCGAACTATTTTTTTTGGAAGTATTTTCAATGTACAGAAACGCCTCGTCTACAGATTTATTATATGTATAGATATAGATTAGATTAGAAATAAGGGACGCATATCTTTTGGACTATTTCTTGAAGTAGAATTTCAGCTCATCTTTTTTTACCGTTTCGAAATCATTATGAATTTTTAGAGGATCGTCATTATCATCATTTATCTCTGGACATAGGCCTCCCCCAAGCACCTCCCCTTCGACCAGTTCTGTGCTTCCCGCATCCAGCAAATTCTGCGGCCTTCACAAGGTCATCGGTCCATCTTGTGGGAGGCCTTCCAACGCTACGAATTAGTGATGTTGCCTAATACTTTTTAGCAGCTGCAGCTGTGACCCTGCATCATTGGTAGAACAACGGGCAGTTCGGAAGCTTCACCCCTGTTGTTAATAGTGAATCTCTGATATTTTCGTTATCATCACTAACATTCGTATCCTGAAAAAGGCCTTAAAACAATGCAGAGTGTGTTGTTATATTTTTAAGATTCTCTCTTTATTTTAAAGAGTACTGTAGAGGCTGCCTATGAAGCCTCACCTCTTTGTGGGACAGGCCGGTCATAATTGACGGCATCTGCTGTTCGATCGTTCAAGCGCATACGCTTATATGACATATCAAATATTAGATTAGGTTTGACTTGTCAGAGGGGATCAAGGTCGTTCAGCGCGCTATGGAGCGAGCTATGCTCGGAGTCTCTTTGAAGGATAAAATCAGGAATGAAATTATCCGGAAAAGAACCGGAGTTACCGACATAGCTTGCAGAGTAAGCAAACTGAAGTAGCAGTGGGCTGGCCATGTCAGTCGAAGGACCGATGGCCGGTGGAGCAGACGAGTCCTGGAGTGGAGACCTCGTACCGGCAAGCTTAGTGTGGGACGTCCCCCAGCTACATGGACGGACGACCTAAAAAAGGTGGCTGGGGTAGACTGGATGCGGAAGGCGGAGGACAGGGTGCTGTGGCGCAGTCTGGGAGAGGCCTATGTCCAGCAATGGACTGCGATAGGCTGAGTTGATATCAGAGAGGAAGTGCTAGTTTTTTTTATAAATTCTCGGAATAAGAGAATAATATCTGATAAAATCCTATAGGAGTTTTATATCCTATATTTAAAAAAAAGCTCCCATCTGAGGCTCTTACAGTACTATTCGAAATCTTATAATTGCCTTGTTGACCATACATAAACGATTCAATACAATAAACAATCACGGATAATCTTTTTGCTCATACCCATATTTACAAGACGTATCGGGCCGTAAGTTGCTGACCACTTCCCGTACAACGTCCACAGACAATCGACCAGGGAATTCTGGCCAGTTCGAGTTTGTATTGATTTTTATTACCCTGATCTTTTATGGTAGCGGTATTATTGTCATTTGGAAAATAAATGACTAATAATGGTGTATTTTGTTGTTCTTTCAAAGAGGAATTGACTCTGAATGGGATCGTTTGATTAAGTATTCTTGAATCGATGTTTAAGATGATTGCATTGGTACTGGATCATTCATTATTTATCGAAAGAGTTTTCAGCTTTGGTTTCGGGATTTAAAGCCGTATAGTATGCTAGCTGCGCCTCGCGGTTTCACCCGCATAAGTCTCGATCCCGTGGAAATATCGGGATACAAAGTACCCTATTTCCTTTCCCGGGACTCAAACTGTCTCTACACCAAATTTCATCTAAATCAGTTCAGCGGTTTAGGCGTGAAAAGGTAACATACAGACAGACATTGTGACTTTCGAATTTGTAATATTAGTATGGATGCTATTAGCATCTGCTCGCGACTTCGTCCGCGTAAAATTTCCCCCTCCCCCCATTCACCCTCTTGGGGGTGGAATTTCAAAAAACCCTTTCTTATTGGATATCTACTCTTCACAAAGAACACACCCTCAAAATTTCATATCTCTAGGACCAGTGGTTTAGGCTGTGCGTTGATATATCAGTCAGTCAGGACTTTGAATTTTATACATATAGATAGATTCCAGTTTCCAGTAAACAATTTTAATTAAATGCCTCGTTGGTTTAGTGGTCTCAAACGTTACTGCTAAGCATGAGGTCCTGGATTTGATTCCCAGGTCGGTCAAGGTGATACTGGGCTTATCCATTTGGAATTTCCCCGGAGTCTGGATTAGGCCTGGTTGATGGCAACAGGCTGAGGGGCTTGTCGATAAGTAATATCAGCCGCACGGGTCGATCGATCAGGTTAAGCTACGCTTGCCGCGGTTGGTTCGTGGATGAGTGACTATCTTTACATACCAAGACCCTCCGTGCCTACGAAAGCACGTTAAGCCGTTGGTCCCGGCTGGCATTCGTGGATCTTTGACAGTCGTTATGGGTCGTCAGAAGCCCGCAAATCTGACAACCGGTCTTACCAAGGGATACCCCTTGGTAAGACCGGTTGTCAGATTATTAGATATTACCCAGTAACTGGGTTGTGGAGGTCAGATAGGCTGTCACTCCCTGTAAAATACTAGTATTCAGCTGCATCCGATTAGACTGGAAGCCGACCCCAACATAGTTGGGAAAAGGCTATGCTAGGAATGACCTAGTTACGAGATCTGTTCAAAAGAAAAGGTGAATTTTGAATTTGGCGGGCTGTGTCATTCGATTATCGATTTTTTTTTTTCGGCTGGTGATGATGGCTATTACCATCATCATCTGCCTAGAGTTTTCCCAATTATGTTGGGGGGCTCGCCCCCTATTACATGGGGCTTAAACATAACTGGATGTACTAGGTACATCTCTGTTTACCCCTTCGGAGATTACCTGCAAGCGTTATGTTATGTCAATCATAGCTGATTTTTACATCTCCAGAATTAATCAATGCATACGCAAAATGTGTGGTCGCGTCGAACGATAGACCACCCACCTCTTTCAAGTATCGTACGAAATTACTATATATGATATATGATATATGTGATATAATTTTTTTATTGAAAAAGACGAAGTTTAGATGGTTTACGGGTCTAAAATCGACAATTATTTCGCTTATGATGACTAATCGATAAAATATCTGCAATTTTATTATAATTATGCAAAGGCTTTTTGATCTGCTAATACCTCTTCAATTAACAAACGTCTTACAGCTACGCAAAGCAAATTGAATCCTAAATTAGAATCACATAATCCTTTTGATCGACACAAAATTAAAAATCGTATCACACGCAAAGAGATCAGAAATCGCCATTTTAATTATAAATAACCACTTCGCTCGTCAAACCGATACAAAAAGAATTGAAAGAAATCAAAATTCTAAAGAGTAATATCAAACTTGACTTATAATTGGTTGCTCATCTTGACAAAGTGGGTAACCCACCCATAAGAACCTTTGGATGCCAATCTGAAACCTATTTTACGATAAAATTGACAAGGCTTAAAGTCGAATGGCAATGTTGTCGATATAAGGTCCAGGGCACATGGATATAATATTTATAAGACACGGTTGTATCAAAACCGAAGAGCCGTCTTCCAGGCCGATGACGTTTGACGTATATTCTGACATCCCCTTTATAATACGGTGCAAGTGCAAAAATGAAGCGGATTCAGAAGTATTCCTAGTTTTGCTTTATGGATTTTATATAATAAGGTACTGTTTTATTTAGGAGGGGCTTGTGTCTAAGTAATAACAGCCGCACGGGTCGATCGATCAGGTTAAGCTACGCTTGCCGCGGTTGGTCCGTGGATGGGTGACCATCTTTACATACCAAGACCCCTCCGTGCCTCGGAAAGCACGTTAAGGTGTTGGTCCCAGCTGTCATTCGTGGATCTTTGGCAGTCGTTACGGGTCATCAGAAGCCCGAAAGTCTCACAACCAGTCTTACCAAGGGGTATCGTATTACCCAGTAACTGCGTTGTGGAGGTCAGATAGGCGGTCGCTCCATATAAAATACTGGTATTCAGCTGCATCCGGTTAGACTGGAAGCCGACACCAACATAGTTGGGAAAAGGTTAGGCAGATGATTTTAAGTCCCATGTATGGGTATGAGCCTATTGCCATCAATTAGCCACAAATCCAGGCTCCGTGCTGAGACTAAGAAATTCCAGATGGAAAAACCTAATAACACTTTGCTCGACCCAGGAATCGAACCTAGGAGCTCATGCTCAAGGCAGCAATTGTGACCACTAAACCAAAGAGGCATTCAATTGTAAAACAAACTAATATTACTAAAATTGCTTTTTAACATAGCACCGTATGCATGATTATTATTTTGACTCTCCCAATATGTACCTATACAGACGCCGCATATCAAGCAACCCGAAACTGTCAAAAATTTCCCAATCAACTTTGAACCTTATGCATTAGCGATAAAGTTGAAAATTTATTAAAGAAATTTGACAGATTCTCGTAGCTTGATGTGCTGGCGTCTGTACCAGATGACCTGAAAACATCACTCCTGGGCCCTAATTCACTATGACCATGACCACTAAACGATTCTTTACTTCGAAACCACGTCAATTACTTAGGTAATAACGACATCTGCTATTAACGTTTTTTCTATGACACCATTTAAACGAAACCACGCAAAAAAACGTGAAGTTGGCGTGGTTTGGAATGTCAAAACACCACGCCTGACAACCGTACGTGGTTTGCACGTGGCAAGATTACGCGGGAAATAATAATTACATAATCAGCCTATAATGTTCCCACTGCTGGGACACAGGCCTCCTCTCGGTGAGAGGGAGTGGGCCGTAACCCACCACGTAGGCCCAGTGCGGGTTGCCAGACGTCACATGTCTTCGAATTTTTGGTTCTAGGACATGCCGGTTTCCTCACGATGTTCACACGTCATTCACCGTTTTGAGAGCAGTGGTGATGAAACAATTTACACAAGGTAAAGCGTCTGTCTGGGTTCGAACCTACGACATACACCTCGTAAGTCGCGGCCGCTATCACTTGGCCACCGTGACTGCTCTCCATAATCCTGAATAAGAATTACCATACATAATTGGGGCCCTGGTAAACACTCATACATACTCGTCCGCTTATAACTTACCCCACACAAAGAGTATCGCGACTCGATGAGCAAATAAAACACAAGAAAGTTGAAACTGGTACAGCTTTGAATAACTTACGGCCAATATGGAAGATTGTTTTACATGTGGCCCAGGATATTCATTGAATACTCAATGCTCGTATTGACTAGGAGCTTTACATCCTTCTGGGTTATGGAGATTTAGGTCAACGACTGCTGTTAACTTGTTTCTTGGGAAATATTGGTATTTATTCTTTAGGATTCTTCATCATTTCAGCCGTAAGACGTCCTCTACTGGACATAGACTTCACCAAGCGCCACCACATCGACCAGTCCTGATCTTCCCGCATCCCTCCGGTACGCGGTCACGACTCCAGAATATTTAGGCCGCATCGGCAATCGGTCTGCGTGGAACGATGCTGCGATGTTTTCCTTCACCATTTTAAGAACAGTGGTGATGAAATAATTTTACACAAAGTAAAGCACCTGTCTGGATTCGAACCTACGACCTACAACCATTACTTCCCACTTACCTGAATAAAATTACTTGAAAAATAAAAATAAGGCGATTTGGTTAAATACAGACGGGCGCACAAAGAAATTTGACATATTGTAGTAGGTTGATCCCACTGCAATATGTCAAATTTCTTAAATAAATTTTCAATTTTATTGCTAAAGCGTAATGTTCAAAATTGATTGGGAAAATTTGACAGTTTCGGGAAGGTTGATGTGCTGGCGTCTGTACATACATAATTATAATGTAGTTTATTGAGACATAGTTAATATTGGCATCTTCATCTAACAGTGATTTGGTGCAAAAAAAATAGTGTCACGAATGCAAGAATTAGTTATTGTTATAGGTATAGTATGTATGCTTATACACTATTGATAAATGATAATGATAAATGATTTGACTTTTACACGTCAATCATATTTTTTTAAAGCTAGATGAGGTCGGTGTTTCCTATCTGACTACTCTGAGAAGAAAGGCCGAAACAAACTCAGAGGTCACAGCCTCTTCTAAAGTCCAGACAAAATCTTGGTCAAATCATGTGAAGACCATGTAGATTGGTGTCTGAAATGGTTTTTTGAGGAAAGAACCACACAGATTGAGCGGACCTGTCCAGTCAGTGAACGCATTTGTCAAAAATCGTGCAGCTCAACTCAGAACTTGAGGAGCTCAACGATTCGACGAACAATACCAAAGAAAGGACACTTGGGTAGGCCGCGTACTATCAAACGTTCATTGTTAAACATCATCACAAATCTTATCATGAACATACACTATCCTTCACAGTCCGTCGCATCTCACGAAAATGATCTCAAGCCGAGCAAGTTACAGCTCGAGTCAATTCCAGTCAATCAACCAAGGAATAGATGCCACAGTAGACCGTACGTCAGTACGTCTCGTGGTAACAAATCCATTGACAGGCCTGATGGTCTAGTGGTTAGTGACCCTGACTGCTATGCCGGAGGTCGTGGGTTCGATTCCCACCCAGGACAAATGTTTGTGTGATGAGCACGATCATTTGTTCTGTGTCTGGGTGTAATTTATCTACTTATAATATGTATGTATTTAGAAATATGTAAGTATGTTTATCAGTTGTCTAGTACCCATAACACAACCTCTGCTTAGCTTGGGACTAGATGGCGTTGTGTGATAGTTGTGGAATATTATTATTATTATATTATTATCATTATAAGCTGACCTTTTATCACAGAATACTTAAAGTACTACGTACAGAAAGGACACTCCCTTCCCCGCACTAACATCAGTTACCGCACCTCACCCCGCACTTCGGCGTATTCGTCGCAGTTCTTTAACAAGAGCGCTCGCAAACACAAGTACCTCACGCACACATTCATACGTATACAAACGTCATTTTTTAATGTAGTAGTAGTAGGTAATTATTTTGCGAGCGTTGTATGGAGTGTCCGGGGTGTGCTTTTATTCTATTGAAACTCCGTACTTAGCAAGGCCTGCTACGCATGGTCAAAATGTTACCACTTTCGTGGACTCGAAGGCCTCATTGAGCCAGCGTTGTTCAAGGGATCTACAATATGGAGACAACAATCCATAGGTACTAATATTATAAATGCAAAAGTGTGTCTGTCTGTCTGTTACCTCTTCACGATTAAACCGCTGAACCGATTTAGATGAAATTTGGTATAGAGATAGTTTGAGTTCCGGGAAAGGATATAGGATAGTTTTTATCCAGATATTCCCACGGGATCGAGACTTATGCGGGTAAAAACGCGGGGAGCAGCTAGTTTAATATAAATGTCCTGGTAACGATATAATATCAATCGGTAAACACCGCAGAAAACTCGGTAAACTTCAAAAACAACCTACCTTTTAAGCCATGTAACACGTTCGGTAACATGTGACAAAAACAATCCCAAACAAAAAAATGTGGAACAAAAAAAACGCTTGCGGTATTTTCGATGTATATGTCATTTCCTACCTGTGTTGATCCGATTATTTCACGTATTTACGGAACACTGGTTTGCGCATAACCCTCTTCAATGGTACTCAATGGATCAAGATTATCGAGTGGGCCACAATAGTGTTGTGCAAAAAAAGCGTGCTTGGGAAATCGATTTATTTGATACTCGTCGGGCACTTTTTTGTTGTAATTTGATGAAATCTGTTGTATAGTACCTATATCTGCTGTTTTTTTGTGTCATCTGAACTTGAATAGTTTAGGTTTGGTTTGACCTAATATTACACGGGAAGTTACTTTCTTGTTTCATCCGTTTCAGTAGTCGGCTTTTAATTTTTAATCTTATTTTTTATTTTATATTTTGGGGCTTACTTCAGTAATATTTATATGGTTGAAATGTGCTAATTAAGCCCTTTCATTTGATACCCAACAAGGCACCATCTCAAAATATTTATTTTTAATTTAATTACTTTATGTCCTGTAGAGGGCGCCATATTCAATTTAGTGTGACGTCACATAGCCTATAATGAGTGGACAGTCAAGACGCTTCTAACGATACCTTACTTGTCACATTATTATGAGTAAGTTTGAAGTTATGAGAGGAGATGAACATAATCATAACCCTCCGTAGTCAGGTAAAAATATAAATCGTTTTTCGTGTATATTGATTTTATGATGTGCGTTTTAAACTAGTGTTGATTTGTGCATAATAAACTAGGTTTTCTTTCTTAATTTTTTTCTTTGCAATGTAAATACTGGTCTTTAGAATCCGCATGCTAATTTAATCGTCTGGTACTGCATACTCACTTGTCAATATCCTTCCAATGATTGTGCTAACGTTACTTATGAAGAATTAACTCTTAAAAAATAGTTTAAACGACGTAATCATACTTAGGTACTTTTTATACTTACTTGTTCTACAAAAAATGGCCTCAAGATCCATAACGTATGATGGAAATTAATCAATAACCTCATACCCAGTAATTAAGCATGGATTCCGAGCTGGACTTAATTCTGATTGATGATTTAATAATAAGTGATGCTACGTATATAAATATCGGTTTGTCTGTCCATCTGTCAGCTGTCAGTTTCATGTCAATGCTGCAATGCGGTTGAATATTTTGAGAGTGATGTTTTATTTAAAAAAACATTTAATAAAAATATGTTTATTGTGGAAAAAAAATTAATGAAATATCTTCTAGAAAAATATATTGGTATCAGAAACTTTATTACTTTTATTAACTTTTATACAATGGGAAGTGATAATGACAATAAATGAAAACACTGGCAATACTAATGCATACTATTAAATAAATCCTTTAGCTGTTAAGCGACTAGCTACAGTGACTAAACTATTCGATATAATTTGATTGAATTTCCGTATGCAGACTGAGAACGTCATTAAATAATCTTTCTTATTCACCGTGAAATTTGAATCACCATTTTCCTCTTAAGGGGTTATTGTACTCATCATTATGAACAACTTTTACTATGGGACCAAACCTGAAATCGTGAAAAAAGAATCAGCTGTTCCCTACATTTTGACGAGTTATGCGAACATAAATGTAGGAAACAGCAATTTTTTTTTCCATAGTAATAGTTGTTCATAATGATAAGTACAATGGCCCCTTAAGAAGTTATCCATTAATTACCGGACAGCCTGTATAAAAATCTCGTGTCACAGTGTTTGTAATTATCGAACTCCTCCGAAACGGCTTGACCGATTTTTATAAAAAAATGTTGTCTATATTTGGTAGGTCGGAGAATAGGTCGTAAGCAATTTTTTTTGCAAAACAACGTTTGCAGGGTCAGCGAGTAATATATAAGAAATTTAATTTATGGTCGCTTTGTCGTCTCTTCCTTGTATAATCATAGATATATTATAACTATAATATTGATAGAAAAATATTGGCGAGCCATTAAAAAATCATTGCATTTTATTGTAAATCCTTCCATGGGTTACTTTCTATTTTATTTTATAGTCATATCAAATTAGACATAAATGACACCATTTCAAAATGTACAGTTATATGAAAAATATTGAGGCTTGGTAACATACACATTTACACACGCTGTTTTCACGTAGGTAAGTACATATTTTGATCCAAGTACATACTTCAACTGCATCGATCAAAGATTGTTAGGCGCGTCGCCCACACGAGCTAGAGTCGAGGCGGCGACGAGGCGCGGGCGCACGTTTTGTATAGGAATAAGTATAGGTATGTCGCCTACACATACATACCTATATTTATTCCTATAGAAAACGTGCGCCCGCGCCTCGTCGCCGCCTCGACTCTAGCTCGTGTGGGCGACGCGCCTTAATGTTATCTGTAGCCGTTTCTTTCTTTTGAATTCTTGATTATCATTTGTCATATTGGCAGAATTTCGACATCGCCATTGCTTGCCATATCAAAAAGTAGATCAGATGACATTTTTCTGTAAAATTAATATTTTAGGTATTATTAAATAAAAACAATAAAGCCTTAATTAACAAGAAACAATAACAACTAACAGACGAAACAAAATCAAAAACAAGTAAAATAATATCAGACTAGGGCTGTCAAACGCGACTTGGCGGGCGGGGCCGAAGCGGTATGATTGACAACCCTTGACAGCGGTTAAACACAGGTCGAATCGCGAAAGGTGGTTTTTTTATATTTCTTTTTTAAAAATGTATCAGGGGTGTGCTGTTGTTTTTTTGTTGTTGAAAGTTCCGTACATTTGTTGATAGATTTTATCAGTACTTACTTGAGTAAAATGTGGGTTTCTTTTTGTTTCAGATTTTGACACAAAGCGGTTATTCTGAGATAAGTACCTTATTGCTTAAGGTACTTTATTAGAGTTGTATAGAACTCATTTATCACCAGCAACACAATAAAGTTTGTCTCCATTTTGTTTTTTATTTTGTTACCTAATCGATTTTTAAGTTTTACGGGCGTTAAACTTATTCCGGCTACTAATTTACCAAGTTGCAATTTAGACCTAGAGTTTTTAGGAAATCCTAAGAAAAATCAATTTACTTATAAAAAGTTTGAGTTAAGTCAAGATTTATCACCTTTCCCTACTGTTCAAGGCTTAGTTTCCAAAATATTGCGCTAATAAAGAAAGCGTTTGAATTATAATCTAAGCTAAATTTTATACAAGGAAAGATGATCCGAAAACTTATAATATTTATACCGAAAAACCCAGTAACACTGCCCGACAAAGTGTTGTTTTGTTTTCTGTCAGAATTTCTCAGTAGCAGTCTGCACCCTAATAGGGTAGTTTCCTGGGTAAAAAAATAATAATTCTAATTAGTCCGTCAGTTAGATTATCGAAAAATAATGAACCCTTATTTTTTCTTTTGTCAATCAAACAAAAAATGACAAAGGTAAAGCGCGTCAAAATTTGGGAGTGGGGGGTCGTGACGTCACGCCGTGCGACACTTTTTAGCACGGCGGCAGGCCGCAGGAACTCGTTGGATGCGAGAAGCACAAAACCGGTCGAAGTGGAGGTGCTTGGGGGAGGCCTATGTCCAGCAGTGGACGTCTTTCGGCTGAAATGATGATGATGATAAGCTAACATTCAAATTATATTAACAAGTATGTACATTTATATGAAAAAATAAGCAAAATAATCATAGGGCATCAATGAATTCGTGCGCATCGCTGTCAACAGGAACAGTGCCCCAAAGGCTGGTAGCATTGCCACGTTGTATGGCGTTGTGTATAAATCAAATTAAATGAAATTAAAATCAATCAAATAAAAAAAAAAGACGGGTTGCACTCCGGGAGTGCCGGCAGAAGTGAAAACTTGAATATTAACGTTGTGCATTTTTGATATTTTTCATTAATAGATGCACTTTGTTCAATTTCCATATTTTAAACACTTTATATACACGAATTTTACGAATACACAGCAGTGTGGCCACTACAAAGACAGTCGAGCCATCAGCTGTAACATAAACACACATGCAAGCGCCCTGCGCCGCCTAAACGAAACAGCAGGCATACATTTTCGCCGCGCCGTAGAAAGAGAGGGGGACATTTCCTCTCCTACGCCACGCCGGCTGTCTACTCGCCATCCGTCTTACGAATTTACGATCGTCACGTGTCCTGACGCGAGTTTAACATTTTTTACCCATTACAAAAAAAGTGTACAACGCCGATAAAGAAGTTTTCAATTCAAAAACAAAAAAAACTTAAATAAATAATAAATACCTACATGCGTCATGTTATGTTAAAATATTTACCTACTCTTTCTTTTTACGTTTTTGGTTTTACTGATTTTTTTTTATTTCATTATCCACCACGGAACCCTAATTCATCTCACATACTTCACAATCAAACTCGATACATACTCAGCTGGATACGTTACGCTTTATAATTTTATAACAAAATACAACAAAATCTTACACATTCGACTTTTTTCCGATCTTTGATAAGCAGGATTAAGATTCGTAGGAAAAAATCTTTGACAGATGTTGTCTGTGTGAATTTTTGAGAGCCGTGCGGTTATTTCTTTAGGTGTTTTGATGCGGTTGTCAATGAGATCAGTTTGTAAGTAAGAAGTGGGTAAGCTGAATTTCGAGTTATAGTTATAGAGGTATGAGGGGCTTATGGCTAACTAATATCAGCCACATGGGTCGATCGATCAGGTTAAGCTACGCCTACCGCGGTTGGTCAGTGGGTGGGTGACCATCCTTACATACCAAGACCCTTCCGTGCCTTGGAATGCACGTTAAGCCATTGGTCCCGGCTGTCATTCGTGGATCTTTGACAGTCCTTACGGGTAGTCAGAAGCCCGAAAATCTGACAACCAGTCTTACCAAGGGGAATATTTTACATGGAGCGACTGCCTATCTGACCTCCAAAACCCAGTTACTGGGTACGATACCCCTTGGTAAGACTGGTTTTTAGGTTTCTGACGACCAGTAACGACTGTCAAAGATCCCAGAATGGCAGCCGGGAACAAAGGCTTAATATGCTTTCCGAGGCACGGAGGGGTCTCGGTATGTAAAGATCGTCACCCATCCACGGACCGACCGCGGTAAGCGTAGCTTAACCTGAGCGATCGACCCGTGCGGCTGTTATTACTTAGCTACAAGCCCCTCTAAAATCATACAATACACGACAAGTATAAAATAGCAAAACATTGAAACAGATATCGATCTTAGTATCAAGAATGCTACATTCAAATCGCACAATATAGAAAAGGCTATAAAACAGAAGTGGCTCACTCGCGATACCAAATGATATTCCTTGAAATGTTTCCGACCGGTTTTAGTGGACACGATTCTAGTCGTATCGGTGTCGTAGCGGTGTCGTGTGGCTGTAAATAAATTCTGATACACGCTTATCTGAAACAAAAATTAATAAAAAGTACTGGTATTCAGCTGCATCCGGTTAGACAGGAAGTCGACCCCAACATAGTCGGTAAAAGGCTAGGCATCATAATGACATCATCCGTCGTGCTTTTGTCACCACTGGGGTGCCAGCTGTTTTAGAACCCAATGGCTTGGCACGTGACGATGGTAAGAGACTAGACGGGATGACCATAATGCCTTGAAAGGTAGGTAGGCCTTTGGTGTGGGATGCAACGTGTGTCGACACCCTTGCGCCATCCCATCTTCCAAGCACGGTGAGCTGTGCTGGGGCGGCTGCTGCAGGTGCGGAAAACCTCAAACGGCGCAAATACTCCAATCTCTTTGGGATTTATATATTTGAGCCGTTTGGGGTTGAAACACTAGGGCCATGGGGCCCGAGTGCCCACTTAGTATTTCGAGACATTGCCAAGCGGTTGGTCGACTCTTTACGTGACCAGAGCACTGGCCTATTTTTTGGCCAAAGAATCAGCATTGCCATACAACGTGGCAATGCTACCAGCCTTTTGGGCACGTTTCCTGTTGACAGCGATGCGGACGAATTTTTTGATGCCCTTTGATTATTTCCCCTCAATTTTTATATACTTGTACATATTACGCTACATATATATGCTAGTTGCCCATTCTAAAACGTAACCTATACAGGTTACTTTTTAGAATGGGCAACTAGCGTCAACTTTCTGACTAACTGACGGACTCCTTGACAATTCAAAAGTGCCTGCAAATGGTTTGCTTAAAATAGATGCTTTGAGTTGGAGTTTGAGTTCCACCCAAATAGCTAACAGTCTTTAAAAGGCAGAACCTAAGTCGTGTCGTAACACAAAAAAACCTCTCCGCAATTTTTGATATTAAAATTTTCAATAATACCTAATGGATGTCTTCTCGAGATCGAGTCGAAAGCCCTCCATATTGGGGGGACCACAATACTCGTGTTTTTAATACAGCCCTTTGTATTCAATGCTTTGTCTTATTATTTCGAGTGTTTGATGTCGCCCTAGTCCTGGAGTGTCATAATTATGACATTTCTATGCTATTGGAGGATGCATCTCACTTGACGTTTGATTGGTTCGAGATGGGTTTTTAATGTTTTGAATTTTGTTTCTTTTCAGAAATTCTACTTTTTAAAAATGTAAATTTATTCATTGTCGAACAACACACAGTCTAAACCTAATTCGCTGGATTTATAACCATACAATTTTGCATAAGAGTTCCTTATACAGGTTCAAATTAAATTTGCTAGCAGAACTTTTCAGACGTGGCGGGTATCGATATTTAAACATGATAACAACAACAAAGAAATTAAATATGATGATCTTTTTTTTGTAGAGTCAACTACCGCTGTTAGTATATTTACTTGAAATATCAGTTTCAAAAATCTCTTTTTTTTTGTGTAAACTTCTCCGACGTAATTGATATCGACATCTAAAGGAAGGTTCATATCTGACGGAACATGCGTCGCGTATTATCGGTCGCGTAACGCCAGAACAGACAAATGTATAGAAAAACACTTGACCGTTCACACTCGACGCACTAACGCATCATCGGTTGAGTGTGAACGGTCAAGTGTTTTTCTATACATTTGTCTGTTCTGGCGTTACGCGACCGATAATACGCGACGCATGTTCCGTCAGATATGAACCTTCCCTTAAAATGATAAAGCACATTTTCTCAACTCATATACAAGTTACAACATTACCAGCGGTCGTTAACCCCGAAGAAAGAAACATCAAATCTTTTTTTTTGCGGTTTTGGATATCGAAATCCATCATGTCTACGGAGTTTGCTAGCTAATTTTATTTATTTATAATTTCCTTTACAACTATCATAACAGGATTAACCTAATGCGATGGTGTGGCATTTATAATATAAATATATAATATAATATATAATATTCCACAACTATCACACAACGCCATCTAGTCCCAAGCTAAGCAGAGCTTGTGTTATGGGTACTAGACAACTGATAAACATACTTATATATTTCTAAATACATACATATTATAGATAAATTACACCCAGACACAGAACAAATGATCGTGCTCATCACACAAACATTTGTCCTGGGTGGGAATCGAACCCACGACCTCCGGCATAGCAGTCAGGGTCACTAACCACTAGACCATCAGGCCTGTCAAAATTATATACTTACAATATTAAATTAACCTAATAAGGAACTTCTATAACATACTACCTATCCTAAATTATATAAATCTCGTACTCTCATTTTTTTTGACCCTGTTTAACAAAGGTGAGCACTGAGGAAGGAATTTTAAGAATTCATCCCTAGGTGTGAAATGGGGACGGATGATTTCCTGAGATCCATTAAAACTACCCCGTCTCTTATGTAACTAACCATTAAACCACAATATGTGTACTTACCAATACGCCAAATCTACAAAGATATAAAAAAAATCATAACATATTAATATGGCTGAAAGAATCTGTCCCGAATATACACTTTTACAGCTACAAATAAAATAGAAATAAACATAACAGGAACCTATTACAGCATTATTAAAAAATAAAACGGAACAATGTGATCGCTGAAACCAATATGTGTGCTATAAACAAATTCGCGGTGAAACTGGCTAACCCCTCGAATGCTGCCCATAAAAATACATACCCAACAAGCCAAAAACGACCGACCGTAATAAAGAAACGCGATAAACTGTGCAAAAAAATTGCGGGACATGAATTCATTGGTATGACATTCGGGGTTCCAATGGTCACGGTTATAGCTCAGAATATATCCTCTAGACATATTTCCTCCTTATAGTTTTATGAGATCGGCCCCCATCTTTTATTGGTCGTCGGGAATCTTGTCAATCCTATTAAGTTGGTCGTTTTTGCCCGCCACCGCTTTTTAGGGTTATGACGTATATTGAAAGTTGGAATTGTTAATTTGTGGCGTTTGATGGCATCGGGGGATTAGATTAAACATTCCTTTTTGTATTAATCTATAAAAGTAGGATATTGAAATGGGTGATTGATGTAATGGAATGCTAGAAGCTTTTTAATAAAATATTTTATTTTTGGGAAAACAGTTTGCAGATTTTATTGGTAGCTTTAGATTAAATATTTCATACAAAATAAATGATCCCCTTATAATCACTAAAGATCAAAGACAACTTGAAAATAAATAGTGATAAGACAAATGAAAAGGCAAATTGCCATAACCATTTTGCTTTACAAACAAATTGGTAACCGCCTTTGGCTATAAAAAAACATTGTTTTTTAACCGACTTTAATTCGTACAGACGAATCTGTCAAACTTTAATAGATTTTCAACTTTACTTCAACTACAACATAAGGTTCAAAGTTAATTGGGAAAATGTGACAGTTTCGAGTAGGTTGATGTGCTGGCGTCTGTACATTTTAACCGCGTCGGTATTGCACTTTTCAATGAAACAGCGAATTATTTTGTCCGACGAAAAATTTCAGCGCTTTACATGAACATTTTTTTATCACCATCCGAATTTTACAGGGTGTTATACCCATGAATATGAACAACTTTCACTATGGCACATGGGATCAACTCTGAAATCACAGCAGGCCTCCTCTCGGTAAGTGGGAATGGGCGGTAATCTACCACGCGGGCCCAGTGCGGATTGGTAGATGTCACATGTCTTCGAATTTTTGGTTCTAGGACATGCCGGTTTCCTCACGATGTTTTCCTTCACCGTTTTGAGAGCAGTGGTGATGAAATAATTTACACAAAGTAAAGCGCCTGTCTGGGTTCGAACCTACAACAAGTCGCAGTCGTTATCACTGGGCCACCATTGCTCTCACAGACTCTCACTGCTCTCTGGTTAAAATTGTAGGTATCCCTTGCAGATTATACTTACACTACCTACTCTCTAGTAATCAGAACAAGTCTAATCATAACAACACAACAGAATCATCTATCACTGTCACCATAAACGCCTCGAATCACACATTATTTACGTTCACAGCTTACACTCAAACAATAATCTGCCATAATCCCGAATCCAGTACGAATGTACCAATAACACGGGCTCAATCAAAGGGTTCGCACAGACAGACAGACAAATGGAATTGTCGCAATACGCACGCGGACGGCAATTAGTAGCATGCTCACTAGTTTCGATATGAAATACAGCCGCCCGAATCAGCTAAGACATATAGATTAGGTTGGTTACACACGGACGATTTGTGTCGGTGGGGTGGTTTTAAATGGTTTTGTTGATAATTTCTACTTATTGGAGGTATAGAGAAGCATAGTCAGCATCTGTGCTAGGTATAAGGTTGCGATTAAGATGTATGTGTATTGGTTAGAAGAAACTCGATACAAACTCAAACTCAAAGCATTTATTTCAATTAAACCATTACAGGCACTTTTGAATTGTCAAAATTAAGTAGTCGGTCAGTTAGTCAGAAAGTTGAAGCTAGTCGCCCATTCCAAAGCGTAGATCTCTATGGAGAAGAACGGGCAAGAAACTCCATGGACACTCTTTTAAATCAAGATATTACAAAATCATGAGTACATTATTCTTGTTGCTTCTATATGTGAGAACAATGTAAAAAAAACACACAAATGAAGAAACAATACAAGAAATAAGATTAAAAATAAGCCTTGGCAGTTAAAAGATGACCAGTCTCAACCGACGATACACATAGGTCGTCTTGCGTTTATTGAGGATGATATTCTCAAAGCATGTACTGTACCTATGTTAGTTATTGTTTAGTGTAATTATTCTATCACTTTTGCATTCAATTATTTTTCTTTAAGTACACTGTATCAGTACAGTATTTTAATAATTATTTGCTGCACCGGACGACGTCATTACGTCAGCGGCGGCTGGCGCAGCATAATGCTGAGCGATAGCCGTTTTGCGTGGATGTGACGCATGTTTCCCCCTACCTTTTTATTTTATTTTTTGTGTTTATGTTCTTTTTGCGTCATTTTCACCGCAAATAAACGTGCATTCTTTCTTGGCCCTCTATTATCCCCAACAAAATAAAATCATTCAGAGAAAAGTGACTCAAAATGATGAACGAAAACGTCAAGTGAGCAAAGACGGGCGAACACAAGGCTTCTTAAAAATAGACATTATATGTATATCACACAAAGGCCACGACAGATAGCGCCATCCACGAAGACGCACCCCACTCTTCTTCCTAATCGCTTACAGTACAAGTGTGCAACATTCCGCTAGTGTTTTAGTTCTGTCGATACACAGTAATTACTTATTATAGGGTAATTAGTGTGTATAAAAAAACTAAAACACTAGCGGAATTAACTGGCGATAACCACTAGTGATTAGTAAGAAGAGTGGGGTGCGTCTTCGTGGATGGAACTACATATCTATATACTGCTCTAGTTTGGGATTTTAAAAAGCTAGCTATCAGCTATCCTCTGTCTGCATGGCTGCAAGAACATCCATTGGAATCAGTAGAGTGCATTGCATATAGGCATATAAGCAGTGCCTACCTCGATATATCAACATAAGCCTGTCAATTACATATTAGTGTGTGTGCCCCACAATTAAGAAACTCACTAAATTATCATACCTAGCAAAAAACAAAATCTTCATACAAACACGCGCGGCATTAGGCAGTCGCCGGACGGCCTACTCAGCTCCCGTACTATTCGCACATTGTCATTGGTCTTTACTCGTTCAAGTTAATACGACAAAATTAAAAATACGTACGTCTCACGCGTAATACCATGACGTTCGACCTTCGCAATTTATCACCCTTAAGTAGGCATGCCTACTCAAATAACAACACTTTTGACCTCACTTTTTTTCTGATTAGTGACCGCGTTTGCCTAGCTAGACCCGGCCTAGTGCCTACCTATTCTGAAAACCAATGCACGTCACTGATTGGAATGCACTTGTCATCTTTCTTTTAAGTCAAGTTACTGTTTAAATTATTATGCCGTATATTAATTGAAACATTAACCGAACCGTGTGTCAGACAACAGTTACCACCCTATAACATATGCCAAATCCATGGTTCAACCGTTTTGCATTCGACTGCCTACTCCCTTTTGGATGACGTCAATATGCAACCTTCGCCATCCCGCCAAACGTCCAATCTCCACCGTCATCTGCAACCAAAATTGAACTTTGGAAGTAAGGCTTAAGGTTGGGATTTGAATGAGGGATGGAATTTCATAATCTATTCGCAGATAACATCGGAGATTCAATGTCAGGCAGAGCAGCAATGAAATATAGTTTCGCCTTCATTGAACCTGTGATAAATTGATATCGCCCGGGACGGTTATTGAATAACAAGCGAGGCTTGTTGATCGCGGTGCGCGTCATTTGTGGCGCTTTGTCGTGCGGTGTGTGTACAGCCTTATTATGTTTGCGGATTGATTATCGAGTATGCGTAATTTTTGCTTGAATGTATCTTAGTTTTACTTCGTTTAGTTTGTCGAATTGTTGAGCTTCTCAAGTTCTGAGTTGAGCTGCACGATTTTTGACAAATGCGTGCACTGACTGGACAGGTCCGCTCAATCTGTGTCGTTCTTTCCTCAAAAGACCATTTCAGACGCCAATCTACATGGTCTTCACTTGATCTGACAAAGATTTTGTCTGGACTTTAAAAGAGACTGTGGTCTCTGAGTTTGTTTCGGCCTTTCTTCTCAGAGTAGTCAGATAGGAAACGCCGACCTCATCTAGCTTTAAAAAATATGATTGACGTGTAAAAGTATTTGTACAAACCTACATACAGAAAATAAATCATTTATCATTTACTAGTATGTAGATATTGTCTAAAAATTATGATGGGCTGAAATGTTCATCGTCCCGATCAGGTGAAATAAATATACTAAGGGGTTTATTTATAAACGATGCTTAAAGTTAAGTGACGTCAAAAATGTATGGTTAACTGTCGTTAATCACTACTTAACTTTTAGCAACGTTTATGAAGAAAGGGGTATGTAGTTAGGTACTTAGGTTATTCATTTACAAACTGAAAGATCTTTTAAATGGTAGATTCAGTTTGATAAAGATTATAATATCGACCGTCTACTCAGTTTTCAGTCTAGCAGCTTTGACCAAAATGCGGTATTAAATAAGAACCAGGTTTTCTAATTGTTTTCGATTCCTGTTATTTTTTATATCTAGCCTGTGCTGTCCCACTCCTGGGTAAAGGCCTCCCTCCACTCCTTCCATCTTTCACGAGCCCGCGCGTCCTCCCTCCAGTTTTGACGGAACCTATCCAGCTCGTCCCGCCATCTCCTACGTGGTCTGCCGCGACCCCGCCTCACTGTCTCAGGGCACCAATTCTGCGCTATTTGGGCCCACAGTTTGTCCGGCATGCGGCAGACATGTCCTGCCCAGTCCTATTTAAGTTGAGCAGCCTTTTGAGCCACGTCAGCTATCTTTGTTTTGGAGCCTATTATATTCCTATTATATCTGAAACATTGGTTCTTTTCTTATTACATAGGCATAGGCATTCTCAACGAGCAACACAACAGAACCATTTCCTGAAAACCCCGAAAATTAGAAACACTAAATCATATTTGCGTAGGAAGCTAGTAATTCCTACGCAACTAAATCCAGAACAGAACCCATCAATCAAATTGCCATCCATGCAAATTGTGGCACACATCACAAAGTAAAGCGAACCCATTAGGCTCGTACACAAGAGCGTATAATTCGCTGGTATCTTCCATCTTGCGCGCCACACGGCAGTAACAAACAACTCGGTAGTCGGACATTAGCCAGAAGAGCTACACTTGTGACATCTAAATTTCGGCTAGCCACACGGTATGGTGGAGCGTGGAGCTAGCCTTATGTTAGAATGGACAGTGTTGAATTTTTGGGGATTTTTTTTTTCAGAAAGTGAATTGGGCAACCGACTTCAAAAAAAAAACACTACAAAGTGAAAAATAATTTAAATTTCGGAAGTCAGTGTCGTTGGTTCCGCATTTTTGTTTTTTGACACCGACTTCCGAAATTAAAGTTATTTTTCACTTTGTAGTGTTTTTTTTTTTGAAGTCGGTTGATTTTTTTTTAAAAAAAGTTTTTATTTTTCACTTTTTAGTTGTACCTACCCCACACCAATTCAATTAACACTAGTGCATTGAAGAATTGAAGACACGACTCGAAGAATCATCAAAATTCCCATAGAAATGCCGGAGATGCAGTACATTTATGCATATAACTTCGTACATAAGAATAATTACCTAATTTATTATATACTAAAACCTTCCTGAAAGTATGTAGATCACACTAATGAAAGAATTATCAAAATCGGTTCAGTAGTTTTTGAGATAATCGCGGACATACATACATACGGGTCGAATACAGAACCTCCTTTTTTAAAGTCGGTTAAAAATAGTCGCATGGTATCGTGTGGTATGCAAGTGGCCTTATTCTTTTGAAGTAACAACTTTTTTTTTTTTTGCAAATAGCTATTGAATGTGTAATTATGTAATTAAATTTTCTCTCCAGTCAGTTTTGGCGCTACTATTTCTCAATAGCCAATTACAATAAAAAACAATATATCAGCTACTGCACCGTTGATCAGAGCCATCCCATAACATCAAAAGTCACAAAAAAAAAAAAAAACGAGTGTGCTTATGACCACACGACTGAAGTGAAACTTCAAACGTATTTGGCTATGAGAGGAAGAGAGAAAGAAAATGTGCGCGCGCACTGATTTCTCTTGCTTATATCCCCCACTCAACTCCCCTTCGCCTCGCCCGTAGCCCGTAGACATGGGTCGTACTTGCAAAATCGAGTACCAGGGCTTCCAAGTACGTCCACCTTAAGAAACCAGGCCCTAAAACCAGGGCTCGAGATACTTTCAAGTATTTTCTATCTGCATCAAAAATTGATCTATAACTTCATACAAATAAGAAGTACAATCGCGTAATCAAACAAAAGCCCTGTTGGAAGTAAAAAGTACTTGCATAGGAAATTGACCCGTGAATTCCTATAAATAAGGAGCACAATCGCGTTTACAAATAAATACTTTTACAAACCATTAAAGTAAAAATACTTGCATACGAAATTGTTCCGTAGACTCTTACGGAGTTGTATGGAGTGTCCGAGGTGTAGTAAGAGTCTTACCACACCTCGGACACTCCATACAACCACAGTATAATATACAGTAAAACATCTTCATACAAACGTGCCGCTCTCGGTTTGAATGTGTGCGTGCGCGCCGCGCGCCATGTCGGCACGCGATTTCACGCACACGCTAGCATAATATATGAGGGAATAAGGTGGCGGCAGTGCCGGCTGTGCAGCGCGACTGTGAGCACGCGCGTACGCTACATGACCGCTTGCGTTCGTCAACTCTCGCCGGCGGCGGCCACTTAAATTACGAGTATCATGACATCAAAAAGGGGAAAAAAATATTGTAGTGTTTTCGGGTGCCTCAATAATGATTTCGCAAACCCGGACTTATCATTCTTCATAGTTCCTACTCAACCAGAAATGTAAGTACCTACTTATACTTAAATATTATTAGAAAATGTGGTATTGTATTGTTTATTTCACAGTTTATTTGCTTTATTAAGAGCGTAGCCGAGTCGCATTTTTCCATATAAATGTATTCCCAAATTTACTTTCTGAATACTATGTTTAGAGCTAAAGTTAGTTACCAGTAGCAATCAAACACAAGGAAATGAAAATATTTTGTCGGAAATCTTACGTTCTGACTATGTACCAATACAACATGAGCTACCGGAAAAAAATGCATTTTTTTATGTTTGTGGCGCTTTGTTAAAAAAATGTGTTGATTACCATAAGAACTGCGATTTTTTAAATAATTACGTCGACGTTAATCAACGAGCGTGTACCTAATTTAAGTGTAGAATCTAGATACACCCATTACAGGAATTACGGCAAAGATCGAAATTTACTCATGATCCCACCTGATGATTTTGTCGATAATGTAGAAAGGATGGAGCAGGTGTTTCGCAAAGCGTTCGAAAAGGACCACATCAACATTAAAATTGGCCGGTCAATTTACGATCAACTGAATGATATAGAATTTAAGATGCCCTGTCCATGCTTTCCCAAAAGCTTTTTACAAAACTTTACATTAACAAATAATAATAAAGCGTTCCGGACGTGCAGAAACAGGAGAAAAATTTTCTCGGTATCAAATTTGTAACTTAGTATAATAAATGTTATGTGAATAAAGGCTTTTTATTTTTACTAAATTTATAAATTGGTAAAATATTCAATCATAATATGCTTTTTATTTCATAAATTTAGATCAAGTGCTGCTTGTTCGAAAATATTAACTAAAAGTAAAAGTGACAACCCTGGGGATCAACGTAAGTGTAGGCTAATAACTCGGCGGGCGGCCTTAGATAACTTACTGTATATTATATTTACTGTGATA
The DNA here is from genome assembly GCA_945859645.1 of Amphipoea oculea. NCBI lineage: Eukaryota > Metazoa > Arthropoda > Insecta > Lepidoptera > Noctuidae > Amphipoea > Amphipoea oculea. The sequence goes on from OX243884.1 coordinate 1,829,475, forward strand.
CAACGCTCGCAAAATAATTACCTAGTACTACTACATAAACAAATGACGTTTGTATACGTGCAAATGTGTGCGTGAAATCTAGTAGCGTAAAAAAAATGGCGCGGTAAGCAATTTGTGTCGAGGAACCGAACGACGACGGCGGCGGCGCTGCCCGAACGTGTGCATTATTATGAAGTGACCATGTAGTTCAATTGTTTATTTATATAGTCGGGTTCGTAATGAAATAAAAACACTTAAATAGTTTAGTTTAAATGACTTGTCTGTAAATAATCGGTTATTAAATCGCATGTTATTAAAAATGCGAAATCTTACAAACAGTTTATGTAAATACGAATTCGGAAAAGCATCACAATATCCAACCATCGTGATTAAAACTCAAATAAAACTTTTCGTGTCAGCAATACAGCGCTGCGGTTCGCGAGCGCCCTTGCTAAAGAGTCGGCGACGAATACCTCGAAGTGCGGGGTGAGGTGCGGTATCTGATATGAGGGCGAAGAAGGGAGTGTCCTTTCTGTACGTAGTACTATTAAGTATTCTGTGCTCTTACTGATAAGGAGCATGATCGCATTTGCGAAAACAAACGCGGTTGTTGAACTATTTGAGTCCTACGTACTCGAGCGTCGAGGCACGACGGAGCGAGATACTTTCAAGTATTTTCTATCTGCATAGAAAATTGATCCATAACTTCATACAGATAAGAAGTACAATCGCGTATTCAAAAGCCCCGTTGGAAGTAAAACTACTTGCATAGGAAATTGATCAGTGACTTCCTATAAATAAGGAGCAAAATCGCGTTTACAAATAAATAATTGCAAACCATTAAAGTAAAAAATACTTGCATACGAAATTGTTCCGTAGACTCTTACTGATAAGGAGCATGATCGCATTTGCGAAAACTAACGCGGTTGAGTACCTACGTATTTGAGCGAGTAGCCGTATAAGGTACTTTATAGTCTTGCAAGTATTTTGAGTCGGTACCTGGTGTGCGTACTTGGAAGCAAAAACCTGGTCGAGTAAATACGTATCTTCCCTACTTGCCCGATCACACTTTTCGTAACGCTTACGTCACGCGTTCGCCAGCTTACTCTCCAAGTCAAGTGTGCGTAAAGAAGTTTCACGTAAATAATTTTGACACAACAAAAATCGAATTTGACAATCGCGACTCGTCGACACGTGGTACGGACGCCAGCACGTCAACCTACCCGAAACTGTCAAATTTTCCCAATCAACTTTGAACCTTATTCTTTAGTAATAAAGTTGAAAATCTATTAAAGAAATCTGACAGATTGTAGTAGGTTGATGTGCTGGCGTCTGTACTTATTTGCCCTAACCCCGTGTATTGTTTTTTAGAGCCGCAGGCGCGGAGGGGGCGGCCTTGGCGTGTTTTTTAAGGAATTTTTCACTTTTTGTATGGAAAATATGAAAAATGATTACCTACATGTTGAGTTTTAGGAGTTTATGGGTTTCATAAAGGGGGTCGAAATTTTCATTATTTTTGCGATAGGACGCACCATTTTCGAGATATAAGCAAAAGAAAAAAAACTTAATACGTATTTGGCTATGAGAGGAAGAAAGAAAACGTACGCGCGCACTGCTTTGTCTTTATTTATTTATTTATTTATTTATTTATTTGCTCTCATGTACATCACACATTTTACAAACTAATTACTGTCGGTTTTTGTACATGAACCCTGTCAGGGCGCTGCAAAATAATGTTGGTTTGCTGCTGAGTTTGTGGTCATAATAACATAAATGGAGTACCTAATTAACATAAATTGAATCAACAAATTACAATTCAAATAAGTACAAATAATCTCAGAAATAGTAGTCTAGATGTCGTTAAGATGTCCAATTAACAGTAATAAACAAAATACAATAACACAGATAGTCATATTCATATTTACGTCAGATGATATTAATTTAGCAGGTAGGCATTAAAATATAATAATAATAGGTAAAAGTTACAATCAAGTCATGTCAATTCATTGTTAGTAGTGTAATTAAATTATGTTATGTGATATGTAATTTTACAATAGGTACAAAATAAAATAAAATCTTGATGTCACCTTAATATACAATATTTATGTCTTCGTTCAGACCGTATCTAAACAAATAAATAAATAGAATTACAAATGAAGTACCTACAAGCGACATAGCTCTATACAGTTTTATCCGTCATGAATTGGTCTACTGTGTAATAACATTTTTCTATTAAAAGTGATCTCAGTTTGCTATAGAATGATTTTGTATTCTCGTCATCTTTTACATAATTTGGTAATTTATTATAAATTGTTGCGATTCTATAATTGGGGCTATTTTTCATTATTTTTAATTTTGGTGTCGGTGTAATCAACTTGTTTTTGTTTCTTCGGTTATAGTTTTGGTTTGCTTCTATGTTTGATCTAAAGTAATCCCTGTGCTTTTGCACGAACGTAGCTACTTGCAATATGTATAGAGAGGGTAGTGTTAGTATTTTATTTTTTATAAAATGTGGTTTACAGCTTTCCCATGGCTTAATGTTCATAAGGATGCGTATACATTTCTTTTGCATGATGAAGATGTCATAGAAGTCCGTACTTTCACCCCACAACACCAGGCCATAGTTAAACCACGCATAAGCATATGCATAGTATGTTGAGAGCGCGGTCTCATAGTTTGTGTAGCTTTTTAATTTGCTTAATGCGTATGTAAATTTCGATAATTTAGTCTTAAGATTTTCAATATGTTTTTTCCATGTTAAATTATTGTCCAACGTTATACCGAGCAGGTTTAGATCATCTGTTTCTGGGATATTTAATTTGTTACTGAGGTTATTTATGTTTAGCGGCTTTCGTTGGTATGTCCTAAATTGTAGTAGATTACTTTTGTTTGCATTTATTTGTAGATTGTGCTTCTCTAACCACGATTTAACTGTTTTATAAGTATTCTCTATGTTTGTCAAAGATTCGGTGTTCTCAGTGCTTCTAAACACTAGCGATATGTCGTCTGCGAATAGAACGCACTTCGAGTCAATTGCTTTAGGTAGGTCGTTTATGTATATAATGAATAATATACACCCTATCACGCTGCCTTGGGGAATGGAGTGGTTAATAATCTTTGTCCGTGATTTTACAATTTGCATTTCTTCCGCTTCTTTGTTGTAGTACTCTATTTCAACGTATTGTTTTCTGTTTTTTAGGTATGATTTTAGCCATTTATAGGCGGTACCCCTAATTCCTATGCCATATAATTTTTGTAATAAAATGTCGTGGGAAACCTTGTCATATGCTTTAGTCATGTCTAGGAACATACCTATGGCATACTGTTTGTCATTAATGTAGTTATATATTTCTTGAACGTAATTATATACCGCGAGTGTGGTCGATCTTTCCTGTCTAAAGCCAAACTGATTTATATCCAAGAGATTGAATTTTTCTAAAAAGTTGTTGTCCTGCTTATATCCCCCACTCAACTCCCGTTCACCTCACCCGATCACACTTTTCGTAACGCGTTCGCCAGTTTACTCCCCAAGTCAAGCGCGCGTAAAGAAGTTTTCCTTCAAAAACATACAAACAGCCGAACATAGTACCTCCTCCTTTTTGTGAAGTCGGTAAAAATTACTTGCATACGAAACTGTTCCGTAGACTCTTACTGATAAGGAGCATGATCGCATTTGCGAAAACTAACGCGGTTGAGTACCTACGTATTTGAGCGAGTAGCCGTATAAACTACTTAATAGTCTTGCAAGTATTTTGAGTCGGTACCTGGTATGCGTACTTGGAAGCAAATACCTGGTGTAAAAACCCGGTCGCATATTTATGCGACCGGGACCGGGTTTTTCCACCAGGTATTTCCAGCTATTTTTTACGTACCTCCCCTACTTGCGATCACACGTTTTCGTAACGCATTCGCCAGTTTACTCCCCAAGTCAAGCGCGCCTAAAGAAGTTTCACTTCAAAAACAAAAGAAAGAAAGAAAAAGTATTTATTGCGACTCATACAGGAAGATCACAAACTAAACTAAACACATTAAAAAAAATCCAAGTTTTAAAAAAACGGGTTTTCCGACTTTTCACGGAGCTTACCATACACTCTCAAAGGTCGATAAGTATTAGATAAATAAAAATTAAAGTAATTTTGTACAGACGCCAGTACATCAAGCTACCCGAAACTGTCAAATTTTCCCAATTAACTTTGAACCTTATACTTAAGAGCCTATACTACCTCAAATGGCTTAGCGTGATCCTCCGTTATGTCGAAAATACTGCACCATTAATTTTGAAATAAATATATGTTAAAGTTGAGGATTAATGCTAAGTCTTATGTTAGACGAAAACACGATTCCATCAAATTTTCTCGATAGAAAATAAATCCAAAGTTACCTCTAACCCGAATAATAAACCGCTGGTATTAAAAAAATACTTCAAATTAGATCATGAAACTTTGCATACCAACTGAACTTACTTTAAAGCAGGTCTTATGTTATTTACTTTTTTATAATTACCATTATTTTCAATGTAAAAAGCAAATACCTAAACTATTGGCGCTGCCTGCCGCCCAGCACCGCACTCTGTCTCGCTCTCACTCATACAGCGAGCAGTATCGTATGAGCGAGATAAAGAGTGGATTTTAGCTGAGGTAGTATAGGCTCTTAAGCGATAAAGTTGAAAATCTATTAAAGAAATTTGACAGATTGTACTAGCTTGATGTGCTGGCGTCTGTACCATGTTTGGTCCATCTAGTATTATCTATGTATCCTTGCATATCGCTTTTCCGCAAATGATTATGTAAAGACCCCTGCTACCCTTCGCATCGTCAACACACCCGAAAACCTACCAAGCAATCAAATTTTTATAATTAATAAAAACTCAAAATGCTGCGTCTATCCGTTCCCAGGTCTGTGAGCACGCGTCCACAGTGGCGGCGGTGCTCGCCTGCGAGACTACAAAACATATCGGCGGTGGCCGCTGTCCAGATAACTATGCGTCGCGATCTGTGCTCGCACTACCTCCCATAGGCACAGCTGGAAGTACCTACACTAGAATAATCTGAATACTTTGAATTGCTACACTATGAGACTAAAAATCTTTTGAAAATTTTTTTTTAGATTGTGATCTGAAAAGATGGCATCAAAAAAAGTCATCATCTGCCTAGCCTTTTCCCAACTATATTGGGGTCGGCTTTCAGTCTAACCGGATGCAGCTGAATACCATTATTTTACATGGAGCGACTGCCTATCTGACCTCCACAACCCAGTTACTGGGTAATACGATACCCCTTGGTAAGACTGGTTATCAGACTTTCGGGCTTCTGACTACCCGTAACGACTGTCAAAGATTGATGAATGACAGCCGGGACCAACGGCTTAACGTGCTTTCCGAGGCACGGAGGGGTCTCGGTATGTAAAGATGGTCACCCATCCACAGACCAACCGCGGCAAGCGTAGCTTAACCTGATCGATCCACCTGTGCGGCTGTTATTATTTAGCCACGGGCCCCTCGGCATCAAGTAAAAGAGGGATCAAAATCAAAGTTCATGTCAGAGAATCAGCACTTTTTGAAACGTCCACAAAAACAGCCCCCGAAAGGCCTAACCTTCCTCACTTTTGTGTTATTTCTAGGAATACCTCCTCTTTTTTTTTAGTCAGTTAAAAAAGTACTGAAATAAACTCTTCAGCAACACCTCTTTGTAATGTTTTTGATCAAAGTAATTAGTCATTGAAAAAACAGTTAGGAGACGATATTATTATGGACTGTAAACAAAATAATATTTACGATTACGAGTAGGAAAAAATGTTTTTAGTTCCAAAAGTGCGAAACCATTTTATTAGTTCCACGTTTGGCAGCCTTGGAACTAAAAAAGTGGCACTCCGGGAGTGCCGAAAGAAGTGAAAACTTGAACAATTAGGTCTGCATTTTTTGAATCGTCATATAAACAAAACACAAACAGAATACTTTGCCATCACTCACTGACATATCGGAAATACTTTAAAACCGAGTACATTCCGAGGACAGCCGAACACATCCGAATGTAGTGCGGTGTCGGTACCAATTTCGCGAATTCAATGGTTTTTCCCATCTCTTAAAATGCCCTAAGCCTTTTTTTTTTTCACGGTGGAAATCCTCATGGACTTCCTCTATCGTGGGGGTGACAGAGGGGCATGCCGGACTCTTACCGGCTAAAACCACCGCGGTGTTCCACCTCTACCTATGGCCGGGGGTGCGGGATTCGCATAAGCATTCACCGCTAAGTTTTCACTTCAAAATCCACTAAGAACCTCTGGAATTTTCTGGGTCACAGGTCTTGCCTATCTAAGGCAAGTAACGCCAAGTTGTGGCAAACTATGGGATGGCGGATCTTGTTAGATAAGCTGGTCAACTAGCTCAGGTTGCATAATCAGCCTATAATGTTCCCACTGCTGGAATACAGGCCTCCTCTCAGTGAGAGGGAGTGGGCCGTAATCCACCGCACGGGCCCAGTGCAGGTTGCCAAATGCCACATGTCTTCGAATTTTCCGGTTTCCTCACGATGTTTTCCTTCACCGTTTTGAGGGCAGTGGTAATGAAATAAATTACACAAATTAAAGCGCCTGTCTGGGTTCGAACTCACGACCTGCAAACTCGTAAGTCAGGGCCCCTACCCCTGGGCCACCACTGCTCTAAAACCTATTGATTTGGGACAAAAACAAATGAATATATATACAGGGTGAAATTGAATTCATGGGCATCCTTTTAAGGGGTCTTTGTAATCATCATTTTGAACAACGTTTACTACGGGATCAAACCTGAAATCGTGAAAAAAAATCAGCTCTTCCCTACATTTTGACGAGTTATGTGAACAGAAATGGAAGGAACAGCTGATTTTTTTTTTCGCGATTTTATGTTTAGTCCCACAGTAAAAGTTGTTCATAATGATGATTACAATGACCCTTTAAAAGGATGCCCATGAATTCAATTTCACCCTGTATATAGAAGGTGTATCCTCTGTAAACGCCAATAGCGTTGATGATACACTGATCTAAAACCTATTCTTCTTCTTAGCGTGTCGATAGCAATCTAAATGTACTCGACCCAGAATTCGGCTACTTGTTTGGCGCCATCACTCTAAAACCTATTTATATGGGACAAAAACAAATTAATTTAGAAGATGTATCCTCTGTTATAAACGTCAATGGCGTTGATGACTTGCCCTTTTGACATCACGAATCTAATTAATTAGATATCCCATTGTAACATAAACACAGTTCTTACAACATTATCATAATAGAGGCTCCATTCAAGCGCTGATTGATTTACGTGAGCAACTGTCCGTCGCGTCCTGCGCTTTGTCGCGACCGAGCCGTTTCCCTCGCTGTCTCGTCTAATTGCGACTATAATTCATGTCTAATAATCTTGTGTTATTATCGGATTGTATGCAGGTGAGGGGTGGAGGGGGGTGGTATTGTTTCCGATGAGTTTTGAGTGAATGTGTGACAAGAAGGATGGGAGGTGATTAACGCTTCTTTGTTCTTGCCTATGTTTTATATAAACGCCTGTTTTCCTGAAGGGTTGGGTAGAGGAGTACATATAGATGTGAGATGCATGAAGCAGCCTCCTCGTGTAGCGCAGTTTGTTCCGCCAGTTACTCAACTGAACCAAGCGCTCGGAGCATACTGGACCGTCACACCTTTTTTTTTTTTTTTTTTTTTTTTTTTTTTTTTTTTTTTTTTTTTTTTTCACCTTATTTGACTGGCCAATTCTTCCCTTGCGGTGGTAGGGCTAACGCCCGCCTGGTTTGCGACCACCCTCCCACCGGAGTCCGGCATCAAGCAGCTTGCTGTGTTTCGTCGATGCGTGGGAGTTCCAGTGCCTTAGGCATCTTCTGGGCATGCTAGCTCCATCGTAGACCTCATCCATCGCTTTCTATAAGGCGTGATCGCGGTCAAGAGCGGGGCCCATTCAGCAATAAAAAAAAATATACGAGTATATAGTACTCAAATTTCGAAAGTTATGATAAAGTTTCATGTAATAAGGGGGTGAGCCTTTGCCATCCACCGGGCACAAATCCAGACTCCGGACTGCTACTGAGAAAATCCTGATTTAAAACCCAATAACTCTTTTTCCAGCCTGGAAGTCGAACCCAGGACCTCGTGCTCGAAAAACAGTGATAGAGTATGCGCGTTGATGTATCGCCTTTCTCCTCGCCGTCAAACAGGCGTCAACCCAACGTAAGCACGTAACCAAAGTGGATCAGTAGCTCCGATTCGCCGACTCGGCTACGGCTAGGTGACGCCGTGCTTACGGCTCGCCGACCGCTGGTTGATGGTGCTGCAGGCAGGCCGCAGGGGGGTGAGGGGGGCAAGGGTGAATAAAGAGACGTAAGTTCGGGTACGGGGAGACGTAAGCGCGGTGATGACGAGCCGTAAGCGCGGGAACTGCAAGTTGACCAAGAAACGCACCGCGATTCGTGAGCTTGTCCCGAGGCGAGGCCATGACGTTACGATTCCGATTAGTGTGTGTTGCAGTAGGGAGTTTCATACAAATAATACTGAATGGCTCGAGTTGATACGTTGACGATCCCTTTCCGAGTTGATATGTGTGCTATGACCTTTAATCGTAGTTTTTCACGACGAGAAAAATGTGTGTGCAAAAGTGGTCTAAATCAGTCTGAGTACTTATTTTACCAAAACAAAAACCGATCACACCCCCCGCTCCACCCCCACTTACCCCCTAATGATTCAATCCATTTGACAATCAGAATCCAATGTTGTGACGTAATAAATCATGCGTCACACATCCGTTGAACATAATCAATACGCCATCAGCATCGAACCTCCATTGTATTGTCGTCTTACATAATTATGATTAAATCAATGTTGAATTGCTGTTGTGGGTATACTGGTGTAATTAGACTGTGGCTATGATTTACTTAGTCTGTGGCACAGATACACATAACATCACGCCTTATTCCGCAAAGGAGTGATAGAGGTTCACAAAATCTCTACAAAATTGTTGAGCTGAATGGTACTGATCCACGCGTCATGTTCGTGAACGGGCGCCGTCGGTTGAGACTGGTCATCTCTTAACTGCCAAGGCTTATTTTTAATCTTATATTTTGAATAGTTTCTTCATTTGTTTTTTTTTTTTACATTGTTCTCGCATATAGAAGCAACAAGAATAATTTACCCAGGATTTTGTAATATCTTGATTTAAAAGAATGTCCATGGAGTTTCTTGCCCGTTCTTCTCCATAGAGATCTACGGTTTGGGCAACTAGCTTCAACTTTCTGACTAACTGACCGACTATTCAATTTTGACAATTCAAAAGTGCCCATACATGGTTTAATTGATTTAAATGCTTTGAGTTTAAGTTTCACAATACAGGTACACATTTTTCCAGTTTTGTTAGCATAAACATAATCCATACTAATATTATAAATGCGAAAGTGTGTCTGTCTGTCTGTCCGTCTGTTACCTCTTCACGCTTAAACCTCTGAACCGATTTAGATGAAATTTGGTACAGAAATAGTTTGAGTCCCGGGAAAGGACATAGGATAGCTTTTATCCCGATATTCCCACGGGATCGAAACTTACGCGAGTGAAACTGCGGGGCGCTGCCAGTCAGCCTATAAAATTCCCACTGCTGGGACACAGGCCTCCTCTGCTCTTTCAGTTTTGTTAAACCATATGTAATAGAATGTTTTGTTTATATCTCCAGCTTCTTGAAAGCTAGAAGCGGCCGTGACTTTCGAGTTGTAGGTCGTAAGTTCGATAACGGACAGGCGCTATACTTTGTGTAAATTATTTCATCACCACTGCTCTCAAAATGATGAAGAAAACATCGTAAGGAAACCGGCATGTCCTAGAACCATTTCAAAGACATCCCTCAACAGAGCTGCCAAGAACCAATCTTTATCAAAGGAGTCCAACTCAACCCGCCATCTCCGTCTAGGCGAATCGACTAATCACACTATCACATCACACTAATATTATAAAGGCGAAAGTTTGTGAGTGCGTGTGTGTGTGTGTGTTTATATGTTTGTTACTTCTTCACGCTCAAACCGCTGAACCGATTTAGATGAAATTTGGTAAGTATAGAGATAGTTTGAGTCCTGGGAAAGGATATAGGCTACTTTTTATCCCGATATTCCTACGGGATCCACACTTATGCGGGTGAAACCGCGGGGCGCAGCTTGTAAGCCATAAATGTCCATTATGTAATTATTTGCGTCGCATCTTCAGACATCAGAATGCTCCTAATTACAATCTGGACACACCTAATTACGATACAGCACAATATCATTAACTGAACCTAACATTAATTTACTATCATCCCATCCTTACAGCATCTCTGCATCAATTACTTACATTAGGTTGATTACACGCGAGCGACATGCGACTAATAAGACCGTTGCGACAATCGTGTGGCTCGTCTCTAATATTGAAATAGTGATTTACGACAACTATAAATCTGTTCCGTGTCCACTTGTCCGGCTTACAAACGTAGGATAATCGCATGACAGATTTGCGTTAGCGTCCGGCAATAGAAGGCTTTGTTCTCGTGACATCTAATTAGATTAGTTTTGGATATTTTTTTGAGGTTTTTGGAAAAGTTTTGACCCTTTTACGATGACGGTATTTGTTACCCAAATACTTTTGATCATGTAGTTAAAAGTTTGCAAAACATCTCAAAAACTCAATATAATCAGCCCATAATGATCCCACTGCTGGGACACAGGCCTCCTCTCAGTGAGAGGGAGTGGGCCGTAATCCGCCACGCGTGCCCAATGCGGATGGCAGATGTCACATGTCTTCGAATTTTTAGTTCTAGCACATGCCGGTTTCCTCAGGATGTTTTCTTTCACCGTTTTGAGAGCAGTGGTGATGAAATAATTTACACAAAGTAAAGCGCCTGTCTGGATTCGAACCTACGACCTACAACTCGTAAGTCGCAGCCGTTACCACTTGGCCACCACTGCTCTCAAAACTCAATATAATCAGCCCATAATGTTCCCACTGCTGGAACACAGGCTTTTTTGAGAGGAAGGGGGCCGTAGTCCACCACGCGGGTCCAGTGCGGGTTGGTAGATGTCACATGTCTTCGAATTTTTGGTTCTAGGACATGCCCGTTTCCTCAGGATGTTTTCCTTCACCGTTTTGAGAGCAGTGGTGATGAAATACACAAAGTAACGGGCCTGACTCGGTTTGAACTCGCAGCGTAGGTATTTGTAAGTCGGAGTCCTTACTACTGGACCACCATTGCTCTCAAAAACTCAAAGCATTTATTTTAGTTAAATTATTTGCAGGCACTTTTGAATTGTCAAGGAGTCGACCAGTCAGGAATATGAAGCTAGTTGCCCATTCCAAAACATGGTAGGTACCTATGCAGAAGAAATACATAAAGGAGACTCGTAAGAGATGGTGGATGTGTAGATTGATGACCATCCTCAAAATCTATTAAATGACCGATTCCTATAATTTACGGACCGTTATTTGGTAAAATTAAGACTATTGTATCTTTACCAATAATGAAGCAAATACCTCAAGCTTTGCATAGTAGACCCTCCGTTAAGGAAGCAGTTATAACAGGTAAAATTAACTTGACGAATCTATTTAAGCCCATTGGTAAGAAAACGATTCGTTTTTGTTCATGGAAACCCATGTACTTGGTTCCAAAGACTATATGTTACACTTGGTTCATATAAAAATAACTAGCTGCGTCCCGCGGTTTCTCCCGCATGAGTGTCGATCCCGTTGGAATATCGGGATAAAAAGTATCTTATATGTTAATCCAGGGTGTCAGCTACCTCCATACAAAATTTTATCAAAATCGGTCCAACCGTTTGAGCGTGAAGAAGTAACAAACATATATACGACAGGCCTGATGGTCTAGTGGTTAGTGACCCTGACTGCTATGCCGGAGGTCGTGGGTTCGATTCCCACCCAGGACAAATGTTTGTGTGATGAGCACGATCATTTGTTCTGTGTCTGGGTGTAATTTATCTATAATTATGTATGTATTCAGAAATATATAAGTATATTTATCAGTTGTCTAGTACCCATAACACAAGCTCTGCTTAGCTTGGGACTAGATGGCGTTGTGTGATAGTTGTGGAATATATTATTATTATATTATATTCACACACACTCACAAACTTTCGCCTTTATAATATTAGTGTGATGTGATAAGTCTGCCTGTCATAAGAATACGAATGAATGTTCTAAGCCCTTCTTACAGCATAAGGTCACAAGCGTGACTGCTGCACGTGGAGTCCTAGGTTCGATTACCAGGTCAGGCAAAAATGTGTTGGAGTTTTTTCAATAAGGAATTTCTCAGAAGCAGCCTGAACCCGGGATTATCAACTTTTATTACATGGGACTAAATCATTCAAATCAAATCAAAATATGACAAACAAACACAAAGCTACCTACATGGGTACTTATGAAACATCAGAAGCTAGGTGCACGGTTCCAACTGGTCGTTTCCTATGGAGAAGAGCCGACAAGAAACTCCACGGTTACTCTTTTAAAAATAATTAGCTTTTACAATGTTTTTTTTTTCAAATTATAGTGTCAACAAGTATAGGAGGACAGTGTTGGCCTGCCAAAAAGTACTACCAAAATAGAAAATGGTCTACAAATCTACAGTCTATAGTACTGGCATTATTGCTGAACTGGACCTTTTTGGCGCAGCCGTGAGGCACACTTTCCTGCTAAGTATTTACATCGGACCTTACGCTTTTTATTTGATCTTTGTTTTGTTTTTTTTATCTGATGTATCTAGTGTATTGTGTGTCCTTTAGTCTGTGCTAAATAAATGTATTTTCTTTCTTTCTTTCTTTCTTTACTGGAATATTTGGGTTTACTGCTACCCCTCTCTCCTTCATATACAGGCGTGATGTAATCTATTCGAAACCACGCCATCTCTAAGCAATAAGATAACTCGCCAAGTGCAACATATGGCTCAATCAATAGCCAAGCTCGCAGTATGGAGTATGGAGGTGCTATAACGTGTCGCTCTGGTATCCGAGTGAAGCCTTCTGCATATTTTACAGCATCCGATGTGATAGTGTGGAGATGGACTTTGTTTTATCTAGTTTATAATATATGGAAGGAAATTCGATGTAATTGCTGAATTTGGCAGTGTTTTGAGAGGTTTTAGAGAACCTGAGAAAAATATTGGACATATCACCGTAAGGGCGATTTTGCAATACCTCCAACCCGAATCCGAGAAATAGTCCATAGTCTTATTTGTTCTGGTCTAGTGCGCAAACCCTCATTACAAATAGGACAATGGTCACTTCGGACCGGCATTTCTCGGATTCGGATAGGATGTACAAAACCGCTCTAAAGCTTCGTTTATACCACCAATTCGCACTAAGCGTTTGCAAATGTCCTTTATAATGCGCACAGCAAAAGAGTGGAACTCTCTACCTGCGTCTGTTTTTCCGAGCGCATACAACCCGAATCTCTTCAAAGAGAGAGTGAACAGGCTTCTTCTGGGTAAGCTCGCTCCATCGTCGACTTTGTCTCTGTCACCTTTGACCTAGACTAGAGTCAAGAGCAAGCCCATTTCAAATGAAAAAAATAAAAATACACTGATTGCGAAAAATCGCCTTACCATTCCCGTCTGAGTCTTGCATGGACATTCTCACTTTTCGAAGTCACAACGTTCTAAAAACTGTCCTCGTGTAAGCGAGGCTTATAGACTTGGTGGAAAAATCATCGACAAGAGAAGTCAACTGATTTTAACCGACTTCAAAAAAAGGAGGAGGCTATTCGACTTCACTTAATCGAGTAAATATAATTCTAACGCTATTATGATCATTCGATCAGCAGTAATTCAGATTGCACCATTCTTCCAAAAAATATTACTTCTTCATCACAACTAAGATACAAAATGACTGCATGTTCAAGATTATGAAAGATAATAATAGTTAAAAACTTTTATTGTACAGACGCTAGTATAATCAAGCTACCCGAAACTGTCAAAATTTCCTAATCAACTTTGAACCTTATATTTTAACGATAAAGTTGAAAATCTAATAAAGAAATTTGACAGATTGTAATAGATCGATGTGCTGGCGTCTGTTATGTACATACACTGAAAGGAAGAAAATGAAGGTGCAAAAGCAATTTTCTAACCAATTTTACCTGAAAATAAAATCCTTTTCCTGTCTCCCGACTTTCCCCCTCTCGATCCAATAAAACCGAACACTCACACGTGTTCCATTTTCCCCAATTAATCAATCCCATATTCCATATTAGCCCAGCAGTTAGCACCAACCGCACTATTTATATCACAGCCACGCGCGCCCTGACCAATCACCGAGCTGCGATAGGCGCCCGTTTGAATTTCGAATTGCTAGACCGACAAACTTGGAAATACCGTCGCGAAAGTGCCAATTTTAAATCTATCAAACTTCTTTAGTGTCAAATAAGGTTGAGTATTCGTTGGTTTTTAAGTTGTACAGCTGTTGTGGTAAGTTTGGAAGTGTGTATTGCCTTTGATTTATGCATTTGTTCGATGAATTATTCCCGTCTGTGTGTCGTCGGTTCGCACTCCGCGATAACTTAGTTAAAGTCAGCGTTTGTATGTGGTTTTGTATGTATGTCACATGAATTTCTACGTTTGGTTGACCAGACAGGCAGTTCAGGTAAAGTCACTTCTGCTTCCGAAGTGACAGTTGTTGGTGCTAGCATCGACACAGAAGTGAAGCGAAGTGGGTAGTTTTAAAGGAATAGCAATGTCGTTTGAGTAAAAAAAAAACCGAGTGTGCTTACGACCACACGACTGAAGTGAAACTTCGAGAAAGAGAGAAAGAAAATTTGCGCGCGCACTGCTCTCTCTTGCACACTGTGATACAGACAATAGGCCTGCACTGTGCTTAGGTATACGGAACGTATTTGGCTTTGAGAGGAAGAGAGAAAGAAAATGTGCGCGCGCACTGCTTTCTCTTGCTTATATCTCCCACTCAACTCCCGTTCGCCTCGCCCGATCACACTTTGCGTAACGCATACGTCACGCGTTCGCCAGCTTACTCCCCAAGTCAAGCGTGCGTAAAGAAGTTTCACTTCAAAAATCTATTACCTACATAGCTCAGACCAAATAAAAAAGTCAAGACATAGCGCTGCAAACAATACAGTGAAGCATTCCAAAACTACACCTCCGCTCTGTGCATACACGCTCACACGCACACATTTACAACCATTTACAATCAAAGTTCACCTCACTAAGTGCAAACATGTTTACGAAACCGGCTTCAGTTTATGTTGACAGCCCTGTCTTGGTTTTTATATTTGGTCTGAGTTACAAAGTCAAAGCATTTATTTCAAATAGGCACATAAAAGGCACTTTCGAACGTCAAAATACCTTAAAATAGAATTGATTCTAGTCGCCCCTTCCAAAAGGTAGTTTTCGTATGGAGAAGAATGGGCAAGAAACTCCACCGTTACATAGTTATGATCTCAGAACTGTGTGATATTGGATTGGATCATAAGGCACTCATTAACTCACTCCAAAATGGATGGTGGAGAGGAATTTTGTCATAAACGATACCTAGTATAAGAAAGGAGACAAACAGTAGGGCTCTCTGTGCCTTCAAAAAGACCCCTACTTCGTAAGTACAGACGCCAGCACATCAACCTACTACAATCTGTCAAATTTCTTTAATAGATTTTCAACTTTATCACTAAAGAATAAGGTTCAAAGTTGATTGGGAAAATTTGACAGTTTCGGGTAGCTTGATGTGCTGTTGTCTGTACAAAGTAAGGGTCCAGGGAAGTCCCTAGACGAGGTCCTCAGGTCATCCAGGAAAGTACTACCACGATACGTATAACTGCCAGCAAGCAAGGTAGCGGTCTTTCAGTTTGAATGGGTGCTGGTGCAAAATTGAGGGGCATGAGACATTTCAACTTTGCCTCAGGGATGGCAACCCATCTGTAATGCCTCTCGTATTGCAGTTGACCATAGGCGACATGGACACCTCACCATCTTCGTCTTATTTAATTAACACAGGCAACGCCAAGTGAGACACAAGTCTTCAAAATAAATAAGGCCGTGTATACACGAGTCGTCTCGTACCGATTCCGCTGTCATTCTCCCGGATTTATGGGTTGATTATTTTAGAAAATGAACATATCTTTGTCACGCGTCCGATGCGAGAGTTTCGGAGATAACAGCTGACAGACGGAGTAATGTTGCTGTTGTCTATTTTCGCGAGGCCTTGTGTTCTGGGGTTTATTTGGATTGAGTAACTGGGCTGTGGTGGGGTTTAATTTTGAGTTTTAAATACTTATGTGGTTGTATTTGGTAGATTTATTTAGGTATTTAGAATAATTGCATGCTGTAGCTGAACGTATTTCAACAATATGATGTGTCAAATCTATAATATATGAGAACCTCCTCCGTTTTTGTCGGTTAAAAAATGAATAGCTGAATGTGTTGCTAAGCGCAAATCTCGAGAGCAGCTGAACCGATTTCGCTAATTAATTTTTTTATAATATTCCTTAAAGTACGAGGATCGTTCTAACGGAGAAAAAAATATAAAAAAATGCCTGAAAAACAAAAACCACCCACCCGCCCATCCACCCGTGCGAAGCCGGAACGGGCCGCTAGTCTAAAATAAAATAAATTAGAAAACCGAAATGTAGTAATAGTGAATTCCTACCTGATCTGTCAAGATGTCTTTCAATTAGAGTTGCCGCGAATAGTGTTTATAGCGAATAGTCGAATACCGATTAATCGCCATTCACTTTGGCGAACAGTCGAATAACTCGACATTACTATTCGATATAAAAAAAAACATTAAACACATTAAAAATATTTCTAATTTGGGTAGTTCTTCAGGGACAAAATTTTCGATGTCTATGGGTATATTTCTGTAACCAACTAACAAAACGGCATGTAATTTTTTTTTTGTACAGTTTAGTTTTATGCCTTACTAGGACAAATGATATTTTTTAAATACTTGCTGTCTAGGTACAAAATAAAAATATTTGAAGTGTGTTCTTCTGATTCATATAACGCGTCCGTTTGCCATTTTCCGGTACAAAATGGTCGATGTCGCATTTTCCCTTTGATACATCAATATAAATTATAATTATATCGAAAGGAAATAAGTTGTCCTCTTACAAAAAAAATGTGTATTGGTTATAACTACGTTATTTTGTTTATAAATAAGTAAATAAGGAGTGTCCGGCGCATAATACTGATTAATGTGGCGTAAGCTTCACTTGACCGTACTTGGGCAGGTAATAATAATGAGAGTCTGGCTTCCCGCGCGGGGGGAAGCCAGTCGTGCAACGGACGAGCTAGAAGGTGGACCTGCGGCTGGTTGGCTTAGATCCCGGTGTTACGAAGGAAAATATCTGATTCACCTGTGTTTGGTTCAGGTGGCATTATGATTACAATGCCTACTTTATAAAATTTATTTTATTGTTTTAAAACTTCAATCTGTGTTTCGTGTGATGCTTTTAGGTCATGGAATCGTGTAGAAAAATAACAATAATGAAGTCTGTATGTATGATGAGTTATGCATGATTGTAGGCAAAAATCTGATTCAACTGTGCCTGATTCGTATGGTCAAAACCCCCATATGACTAATGAAATAAATTCGATTTCCCCTTTCCAGCACGAAAGGAGTGCTTTTGTTGCATTATAATGTCCAATGTTTGACCGTGTACAATTCAGTAGTTCTAGTCTTATTTATTATCATTTATTTAGCTATAACCTTTTGAATAATTAAAAAGTGACAGGAGTATAAAACTGTTCTAAATATGACACTTTTGATATGTCTTAGTCTTAGTTAAGAATAAATAATTATTGTTTAGAATTATCAATCAAAATTAACGGTGTATTTATTACTTTTTATTTCTGTTTCTGATTCATCTGGGCACAAAATATTCGAACGTCGATATCTTGAAAACTACTTTATAAAAACGAGTCCCTCATACAAACATATGTTCTTTGGTATGTCTATTTTCATATGAGCATGTGTTACAGAGCTGAAAGTGAAATTAAATTTTGGCCATATGGATCAGTCGAAGAATCAAATTTCGAAGAACTACCCATTTCTTCTAAGGTTGTGAGAAAAGAAAACAACAAAGTTAAAATGATGATTCGAATCCAGAAACGGCATCCAAAAGGTCTCGTTTAGACAATGAAAGTGAGCATGATTCGGAAACTCAAACTATTTTGGGCATGTTTTGAAGAATCATCTATAGAGCAACCTACTGAAGAGCAACCCAAGAATGCCACTGCTGAAGAAATTGCCAACTACATCGCATTAGCAAAGGCTGACAGAAAAATAAACCCATATGAATGGTGGGCTTTGAGTACCAATAAGAATAGATTTCCTATTTTAAGTAAGCTTGCTAAACGATATTTAATCACACCAGCAAGCTCTGTTTATTCAGAAAGACTATTTTCCGTGGCAGGTTTAATTTACGAGGAAAAACGAAACCGACTTGCTCCAGAACGTGCAGAAAAAATTGTTTTTTTGCACCACAATCTGCCTCTGTTGGATTTAAAAAAATATTAATTAAAAAGCCTTACTAATTTAATTTCATGAATATAATAGGCACAGGCACATATTACAGATAATAATAGATATTGAAGGAAAATAATTTAAAAAATGATTATTTTTAACTCATTAGTTCTTTTGTTCGTTAAAAGTTTATTTTCGACGACTATTCGCCGAATGCCGAATAATACTAGCCATTATTCGGTATTCGACGAATATCAAAAAAATGACGAGTAATGCCGAATACCGAATAATAGCGAGTATTCGCGGCAACTCTACTTTCAATCCTCCCTTAAAGACACTCCTTCAAGAGCTTTTATACTAACCATCTCACCATGGAAACTCATTTTTGATGCCCAATGAGCTCAGTCCTGTCTTTTTCTTTTTTTCTTCCTTTTTTTTAATATACTCTTGTATATTATTTTAAATGTTAGCTTATATTATGTATACAGGGCTGTCTCTGGAAGTATGGACCAAATCGAATAGGGGCGTGGGCAAGGTCACTTCCAAACGTTTTAGCAAAAACAAAAAAAAATAAAAAAAAGAGAAGAGAAATCGAATCATTTTAAAGAAATCTTTAAAAAAAGCTATCAGGGCTATCAATTTATTTTTTTTAGATAGCCCTGATAGTATTTTTTTACACTAGCGAAGCACTATGCGAAGTGATTGAAAAAAAAAGTAAAAATCGGTCATAACTTTTGAACCGTAAAAAAATTCACTGACATTCTCAGGGTTAAACAGTTTGGAAATGACCTTGCCCACGCCCCTATTCGATTTGATCCATACTTCCAGGGACACCCTGTATATAAAATAAAATAAATTCAGACAAAAGTAAGTAGGTTAATATTGACTGTTAAGACTTTTACATTGTTAGTTAGTTATTACAAGTGAAGGTAATAAAAGCGTGTCCAGTGAAGTGAGGTGTCAATAATGTCAATCCCTAGCCACAGGTGGAATGAAAGCTCATTTCACCGAAGTTTTCACGATAATTTCGGAATAGATAAGAAAATTTGTACATGAAAACTAGTAAATCCACCATAAAACATTTCCACGCCCTCTGTCTTGACAATTGTCGTTGGAAATAAAAAAAAAATTTTGCTCTGCCACACATTTTTTTGACAGGCCTGATGGTCTAGTGGTTAGTGACCCTGACTGCTATGCCGGAGGTCGTGGGTTCGATTCCCACCCAGAACAAATGTTTGTGTGATGAGCACGATCATTTGTTCTGTGTCTGGGTGTAATTTATCTATAATATGTATGTATTTAGAAATATATAAGTATGTTTATCAGTTGTCTAGTACCCATAACACAAGCTCTGCTTAGCTTGGGACCAGATGGCGTTGTGTGATAGTTGTGGAATATTATTATTATTATTATTTTGATAACCGACGAAAAATGTCTACGCTAAGGGGTTCTAGAATCATTTACTGAATCCATGGTAACTGGTTTTGCGTCGATTTCCTTGCCACCCTGTATAGACTGATATAGAACCCACTTGGAACACCACCGTGTCCTCGTAGAGGCGATCGGCAGCGGCGGCGACCTCTCGCGTCCGGCCCTGGTCCGGAGCGAGACGGTGTGGGAGGCAGTCACCTCCTTCTGCGAAGCAATCATGCTAGCGCAGGAGGTGGCGGGACGGCTGAGGGAGAGAGCCTCACGTCCCAGCCGCCGCGGAAGACGCTCCGGGCGTCAGGAGCCGCGCAACGACTCCCGGCCACCGTAGGTGCGGGCCTGCGGACGGAGAGTAATGGGTAGCTCACCGTCCGATCAGGACCAGGCCCGTGCCGGACGGCGCGTACGTGTTCCACGCGCGCCTCAAAGAGATGTCAGCATAAAGGAAGGGGCCTGTTAGGGCCGAAGCCTGGCGGTGGTGCGGGATTTTCCGAAATGGTTACCGCTCACCCGGAACATAAAGAACTAAGGAAGGAACACGGGTGGGTTTTAGTCAGTAAAAGTCACACATCCCTTCCGCTCCACCCAGAGCGGGAGGGGTCATTTGATGATTTCCCCTCCATAAAAAAGGGGGTTCTAGAATCATCTACTGAATCCATGGTAACAGGTTGTGCATCGATATCCCTGCCAACCTGTGTATAGACTTGACATTAACCACTTAGGTACTGATAGTATACAGGGTGTCCCTGGAAGTATGGATCAAATCGAATAGGGGCGTGGGCAAGGTCATTTCCAAACTTTTTAACCCTGAGAATGTCAGTGAATTTTTTTACGGTTCAAAAGTTATGACCGATTTTAATTTTTTTTAACCACTTCGCTTAGAGTGCAAAAAAATTAATCATATAAAAAATACTATCAGGGCTATCTAAAAAAAAAAAAAAATTAATAGCCCTGATAGTTTTCACGAATTCGATCTTTCTTCTCTTTTTATTTAGTATTTTTTTTTGTAATATTTTTTTTTGGCTAAAACGTTTGGAAATTACCTTGCCCACGTCCCTATTCGATTTGATCCATACTTCGAGGGACACCCTGTATAAGATATAGGCAGTGGCGTGCATTGCATATAGGCATATAAGCAGTGCCTAACTAGTAAACTAGCAGTGCCAACATAAGCCTGTCAATTACATTTTAGTATGTGTGCCCCACAATTAAGAAACTCAATAAATTATCATCCTAAAACCTTCATACAAACACGAGCGGCAGTAGGCAGTCGCCGGACGGCCTACTCGGCTCCCGTACTATTCGCACATTGTCACTGGTCTTTACTCGTTCAAGTTAATATGACAAAATTAAAAATACGTACGCCTCACGCGTAATACCATGACGTTCGACCTTCGCAATTTATCACTTTTAAGTAGGCATGCCTACTCATATAACCACACTTTTGACCTCACTTTTTTTTCCGATTAGTGACCACGTTTGCGTAGATTAGACCCAGCCTAGTGCCTACCTATTCTGAAAACCAATGCACGCCACTGGATATAGGAAACTTAAAATACAAGAAAACCAGTAAATTTTCTCAAACTTTTAAGGTGTACTTACCTACTCAAACATGAATCCCTTCATTGCATTCCACAAGTGACATCACCACCAGGTGAACCCCAATCCACCGCCAACTTAAAATTAGCTTTACACATACCGGGTGTTAAAAGTAGTTAGCGAAATAATAAGCTAACACAAGTCATAGTTAAGTATAAGTTAAGTATGTCTTGTCAAAGTCAAACGCTTGATATGAGTACTTAGGGAAAAGTGGTCGCTACATATGTGGGTGGTGCGAACGCGCGGCGGAATGTAGTGCATGGTTTGATTTTGAAGGAGTAAAACATTTGCTTAAAAAAAAACTTCTTACTGAAAAACGGTGTTTTCTTTAAGGAATGGGAAATGTATTTGAATTCCAATATAAAATGTTTAAAAAATCGTCTAATGAAATATCGTCCTTATAATAAGTACTGAAAAGCTCAAACAATGGTTTCCCTTGAAATCAATCTCATTATCATCATCATCATCATTTCAGCCGAAAGACGTCCACTGCTAGACATAGGCCTCCCCCAAGCACCTCCACTTCGACCGGTTCTGTGCTGCGGAACCCGTTGGATGCGAGAAATCAATCTTTATAAATAAAAATCAATGTTTGTATGTTTGTCCTCTATGCGTTCTGAAACCATTGGTCAGATTGTGATGAAACTTTTGTTTCGTGTTCTGGGCGACCCCAGAGGTGAGGGTTTTTAATTATAATTAAAAACTATAATTAAAAAGCCGCAAATACATTTGTATGCATTTTCTTTCTTATTTTCTTTTTTTCATCTCATTTAGAGAAATAACGATAATCGATCATCAGTCACCACACCTGTTCAATTGAAGGACATACCCATTGAAGGTCAGGAAGGACGTAGGCCTCGCCCAAGCATAGCTATGCAACGACTGGCGGCATATTCTGTAAATATCTCTCCGTGAAAATTTGGGTGAAGTGAGCCGTTATTTCACCTGGTGGATTACACTACAGACGGCTTAATTCACCTAAATTATCAAGGTAAGATTTTTACAGAATAGACCGGTAGGTCTGATTCTTATTTTTGCAGAATAAACAATTTTTATAGCGGATTTTCGCGAACTTCGCCAGGTTATCGGTCCGCAAGGCTGTGTGGCGGTTATTAATTTTCCTATTTTTAAAGTAACACTTTTTTGACCGACATTAAAAAAAACCGGCCAAATGCGAGTCGGACTCGCCCATGAAGGGTTCCGTAGCAGCAAGTAACATAATATAAAAGTTCTTGTAGTTCGTTGTAACTTTGTGAAAGGTAAATTGCGGATTTCGATTTATGACGTATTAAAAAAAAAACTACTTACTAGATCTCGTTCAAACCAATTTTCGGTGGAAGTTTACATGGTAATGTACATTATATATATTTTTTTAATTTTATCATTCTCTTATTTTAGAAGTTAGAGGGGGGGGGACACACATTTTACCACTTTGGAAGTGTCTCTCGCGCAAACTATTCAGCTCAGAAAAAAATGATATTAGAAACCTCAATATCATTTTAGAAGACCTATCCATAGATACCCCACACGTACAGGTTTGATGAAAAAAAATTTTTGGAGTTTCAGTTGTAAGTATGGGGAACCCCAAAATTTATTGTTTTTTTTCTATTTTTGTGTGAAAATCTTACTGCGGTTCACAGAATACATCTACTTACCAAGTTTCAACAGTATAGTTCTTATAGTTTCGGAAAAAAGTGGCTGTGACATACGGACGGACGGACAGACAGACAGACAGACAGACATGACGAATCCATAAGGGTTCCGTTTTTTGCCATTTGGCTACGGAACCCTAAAAAGGAGGTTATATTAACTCCTAAACACCGCACTTTATACTGTCGTACAGACAATACTTACGAAAGCCGATACGCCACATCTAAGCGGGGAGGCACCCCGAAACTACCCTTATCGCGGCAACCACTTACACTAGTTTTAATTACAGCTCGCATTTTGTGCCAGTCGAAAATTAATCAAATTATGTACGTTTCAGGCGGAGCCGTTTGGATGGTGTGATGTACCAAGTCAATAAGCAAGGCAGACATTTTCTATTCACCATTTTAAATGTCCCAAATAGAAAAGAAAGAAGAAAATGATTGTTTAGTGCAAAATAAAGATAGGCGAGACCTAGTTATTTTGGCCTTGAGGTTAAGCTACACTTGCCGCGGTTTGTCCGTGGATGGGTGACCATCTTTACATACCAAGACCTCTGTGCCTCGGAAAGCACGTTAAGCCGTTGGTCTCGGCTGTCATTCGTGGTTCTTTGACAGTCGCTACGGGTCGTCAGAAGCCCAAAAGTCTGACAACCAGTCTTACAAGGGGTATCGTATTACCCAGTAACTGGGTTGTGGAGGTCAGATAGGCAGATGAAAAAATACCAAACCCATGTATCAGTC
This sequence comes from Amphipoea oculea, assembly GCA_945859645.1. Classification (NCBI taxonomy): domain Eukaryota; kingdom Metazoa; phylum Arthropoda; class Insecta; order Lepidoptera; family Noctuidae; genus Amphipoea; species Amphipoea oculea. Next base: position 1,853,335 of record OX243884.1, read on the forward strand.
TCATACATGGGTTTCATATTGTCTTTACTTTTACTGCTGGTCATAGGTCCCTCCCAAATTACGCCACAGCTTACACAATCCAGTTCTCATCCTTTCGCATCCAGTCCTGTCCAGTCTTGTGTCTTTTTAATTTCATCGGTCTTGTCTTTCAATTTGCGGTCATTGGACAAAATGAGTCCTAGAGTGGACCAGGACTCATAATTTTTTTCCAATGACTATAATTCCACACAATACTGCGCTCCAAAACAAAGATAGTTGACGTGGCTCAAAAGGCTGCTCAACTTAAATGGGACTGGGCAGGACATGTCTGCCGCATGCCGGACAAACTGTGGGCCCAAATAGCGCAGAATTGGTGCCCTGAGACAGTGAAGTGGGGTCGCGGCAGACCACGTAGGAGATGGCGGGACGAGCTGGATAGGTTCCGTCAAAACTGGAAGGAGGACGCGCGGGCTCGTGAAAGATGTAAGGAGTGGAGGGAGGCCTTTGCCCGGGAGTGGCATAGCACAGGCTAGAAAAAAAAAATCATTGTGCAGACATAATAAATTACAATGTAAAAAATCTTCATCGTAATCTGCTTAGCATTTTCCCAACTAAGTATATTGGGATCGACTTCCAGTTTAACTGGATGCAGCTGGATTCAAGCATTTTACATGAAGCGACTCCCTATCTGATCTCCACAACCCTGTTACGGAGTCCAAAACTTTTCCACAACAAATTATTAACACCATTAACAAATACAACATAACACCCTCCATTGGAAAGGTGTCTAAAAGCGCGATGCCAGTATCGAGGGGGGAAGGGGAGATAACTTAACACCACTATATAATATGTCAAATTGTTACCGTTCCTACTCTTCACTGCTTTTATATGAAATGTATTCGTAAATGCCGAGTGACGGATGCTTTATTTATTTCACGATGTCATTGTACGGTACCCGGTCGTAAATCTAGAACATCAAGTTTTTAGGAAAAGGGAAGTATTTAACTGATCCTCTAAAAACTTGATTGACCTTCTAATGATGGGCGCTTTTTTAAATTAATAGAAAAAACTCTAAAAAATATTAGCGTGTTTCACACTTTTTTTTAATAATTGATCCACTTTTTTTATTAACTTCCTGGCTTTTTCTCACAGTTGATCCGATTGGTCGATCCTAGCTTGGTTACTGCAATCAAGCTAGGGTCCTCCGACCGAACGGGTTACGTACGAGTATGATTGGAAATGTGACCAACCGCGGTACATCCAAGTTAGTCGCTTTTACTTGGTTATTTTTAATTTTTTAGACCCCAAAATAGGTATTAATTGATGCTCACAAAAAGAAGCGCAATCATTATATTCAATAATAATTTGTTGGAGCGTAAAATGGGGATTATTAGAGGTTCGATTAAATAGATGCCGTAGAAAAAATTCGGTTATATAAAGCACTTTCTCTATCACAGACATGTGGTTCGAAATAAGCTTAAAACAAATGAATACTTTTTTTAATGAGTAAGTTTTGTGCTATCTCGTTATGATATTTATTTTATACTAGCTGCGCCCCGCGGTTTCACCCGAGTAAATGTCGATCCCGTGGGAATATCGGGATAAAAACTATCCTATGTCCTTTCCCGGGACTCAAACTATCTCTATACCAAATTTCATCGAAATCGGTCCAGCCGTTTTCATGTTATGTCGTGACAACGGAAAACGGGTTTCATTTTTATATATATAGATTAATAAGGTGCATCAACATGGTTTCAATCTTGTCCTTAATTTTTAATGGTCTTTTTAATAATCAGTTTTTCAGTAAAATCTGCTATTCTACCTAAAGACCTATACCAAGATCTGAAAATAATAATTACGTCTTCATCAAACCAATTTTTACAACTTTTTTTTTACTGGCCATTCATGTCCCACAGCTGGGCTAAAGCCTTCCTACTTTCCTTCCACCTCTCTTTGTCCAAAGCTGCCAAGGACCAATCTTTATTAAAAAGTAAAAGTGGTAAAAGTAAAATCGTTTATTTCATATTTCAAAATTACAATATCGAGGTATTGTTGGTCCCAAACTAGGCACAACCTGTGTCTTGGGCACCATTACAATGGTACAAGATTTTGATAATTATGGGAAAGCTGAGATCAACAAATTAAATAAAAATTAAGTAGTTGAAGGGTCCCTCTTAATGGCAAACGACATCGTGGCTGGCCCAGACGGAGATGGCGGGATGAGCTGGACTCCTTCAACAAGAACTGGTCCTTAGCAGCTTTGAACAGAGAGAGGTGGAAAGAGAGTAGGGAGGCCTTTGCCCTGCAGTGGGACGTCAAAGGCTAATAATAAATAGTTAAAGGAGTGCAGCTTTTTATTACTTATATGTCAATTTTCCTTTTGTCATAAACTCATGGACTTCATACTGAAAACTGTTTTTCATTTACCTGCAAACTCTTTTCTTCAGACCCCCTCAAGCTACAACAATACACAGGGAGTTTTGTATCCAGCTCACCAAAAAACACAAAACTATGCATCTATAGGTCTTCAAGTGTAGTTAATAACAACTTATCACCCCTATTTGCCCCCCTCTACACCCCCCCTCACCCCGTCGTCTGTCAAACATATGACAAGCGCAGATTTCGCTTTGTACTTGTCAAAAATATAGCAAACAAAAGATACGGCAACGCGGGTAAATGAAGTGAGCTGATATATCTCGTAGTGGTGGGATGTATCGATAGATTATGGCGGTTAGTTTGGGTATCGATAGTTTTTCAGACAGCTTTTAATAGGGATCTAGAATGTAGCTATTGATTGTAAGGCTTGGTAAACCTGGCTGTAAAAGCTAATGGGACGAAATAATTGAAATTAAGTAAAAAGCTTGTAAGAGTCAGCTGACTATCACCCTGTCTATCTACTAATGAAATAGGATTAAATAAATTAAAATATCTATTTAACACAAAATTCCTTTTTGAATGAATCCCAAATATCAGTTTGCTAATTCTCTCATTCTCATTCTACATCTTTCCTAACGCTACTTCGATTTTCATCGATACAATCACCAGACAGCATTTAAATCAGCTCATCCCTCCTATCGATACTACCCCCTCACTAGCCAAGCAATATGTGTAGGCAGACAATATAATATAAGTGACGTATCGCACACCAACACCCGCGCTTCCCGGGAAGTATGCAAAGAAGTTGCCGCTACGCCGCCCTACACTCTTGATACTTGAAGCCGCCTCGGGGCACATAACTTTTGACAGCTCATTTTGACTTGGAGTTTTAGATTTTAGGTTCTGTTTTGATTTATTTTGCGTTATGTGTAATGTGTCGTGTTTTGAGATTAAATTTTGTGTTCGTTTGTAGCTTGAGATGACTTTGAGTTGACTGATAACCTTATTTTGACGTTTTGAAGGTTCTCCTGGATAAACTGCTACATTAATTGCGTAATACACTTTCAATCACTATCCGAAAATAATATTTTTCTTGTTTCTGATATCATATTATGCATGATAGAATACCATTACCGTTTGAATTATGTACGACAGTTATATCTAATTAGCTTATCTATCAAAATACACATTTTCGACAACCTACACATTTATAAGCTGACCTTTAATGCTACGACATTATACTATACAAGCTTTTACCTGCGACTTCGTCCGCGTGAAATTTATTGCTCCCCAAACCACCCCGTCGCATCGCATCGCCTGCCCGCGCTGTTACTTACTTCGTTTTAGCTTAGAATTTTTTCTGACTTTTCTTTACTCGGCTCCTAAGAGTCCTAGCTTGATGTCAAGTAGCCTATAGTTTTTCTCGAGAATCGGACTATCAAATGCAAAAATAATTTTTCAAATCCGACTGGTAGTTCCAGAGATTAGCGTATTCACACAAACAAACTGTTTAGCTTTATAGTATAGATAGATAATAGATAATAAAAAAATACTTCTTTTTGGTGCACGTTGGGTACACTTACGTCAAATTCATAAGAACGCTTCGAAATGTTGCCACTACATAAAGCGTAAAACGTTTATTGAGGATGATATTCTCATAGCATGTACTGTACCTATGTCTGTTTCCTGTTTAGTATAATTATTCTATCACTTTTAGATTCAATTATTTTTCTTTAAGTACACACTGTGTTTTAATAATTGTTTGCTGCACCGGACGACGTCAATACGTCAGCGCCGGCTGTCGCTGAAAACCAGCGCTGGGGCTCTGTCTTGCATAGGGTCGCACCATAATGCTGAGCGATAGCCGTTTTGCGTGGATGTGACGCATGTTTCCCCCTACCTTTTTATTTTATTTTTTGTGTTTATGTTCTTTTTTGCGTCATTTTCACCGCTAATAAACGTATTTCCTTTCTTTTTCTTACTTCTAAGCCACATTTAAAGTGAAAAGTTGCACATAAAATCTACAATATCCTAACTAACAGAACATCACCAATTTCTCCTTTCCCCAACGATCAAGACTGCTCCAACTACATACATATCGACAGTAGCTCCTACAATAATAGTTCCGTATTCCATTTGAATATTAGAGCATCCATCTACTGAAGATTTCTCTCCATTCTCCCTACCCCCCCGACACACAGCGACACTGTGTGTAGAAAGAAGTGTGAATGTGTGCATGTGTGTGCTTTAATAGATTTTTCTGTGATATGTCTTTTGAATTGCTCGGTACAGTATTGTGCAGTTGCTTTGTGGTTATTGGTACCTAGGTAGTTTAAAGTCTTCAGTTTCTGAATTGAAATTTTGTTTTTCGTTACTAATATGTATAATTGTATAGGTTCTTGGGGAGAAAGGTCATTTTTAGGGGTTCGTACCCAAAGGGTGTCAACGTGACCCTATTACTAAGCTTCCGTTGTCCGTCCGTCCGTTTGTCTGTCAGCGGGCTGTATCTCATGAACCGTAATAGGTAGACAGTTGAAATTTTCAGTGTGTTGTGTGTGTGTTCTATTGTCGCTATAATAACAAATAATAAGTAGTAATATAATAAGTTGTTATAATAAGATTTGCTTCACTATTGCATTGGGTTGTACCTGTAATAATAGTTGTAAGTGATTAAATAAATAATAAAAAATAAAGTAAAACATTAAAGGGGTCTCCATAAAAGAAACGTGTTTTTTTACGAATCCAACTCGCACATGGTTGGTTTTTTTATTTTGTGCTCAAAAACCAAATTCATTCTACATTATATTGCAGTGTCTTACGATTAAAATTGAACGTTTGGCTTTTAAATTATGGTTAAGTTAAAAGCAAATATATATTAATAATTGGGTTCTAGCAAATATTATATTTAATATAGGATTCTTCTTTTTTTCAAGATCGTAATCACCATAGATACTTTTCAAAGTAACGAGTTCTGAAACACGGAATAACGCGAAATTAAAACGAACATCAAAACTTCAGGCTTCTCAAACATAATTCACAGAAAATACTTTGAACAATGCGCAAAAAAAAACATTGAATATTTTCACCCCTTCTTTCATCCCCAAAGTGGCAGTGTATCTTTAAGTTACCGTTATTGTAAACATATTTCAACCGATACTACCCCGTATCGTCGTATTTGAAGACGTTTATATTCATTCGCCATATTTCACGCGGATAAGTCTTGGGATTTTCGATTTTTATGCTCACGTGTGTGGCGGTATTTTTTTTTTTTTTTAATATTTTGTGGTGCTTCAGAAATATGGTAAAACCATGTATGTAGTAACAGTAGTAAATGTTTTTAGTAAAACACAAGGCTACCATCAATGAGCGAATAAACTACGCAAATTCAAATGCAATAAAAGACCATATTTATATTAGCAAAATGCACAACTTTTTGAAGTGAAAACTTCTTTAGCGGCGTTGCACACTTTTTGTAATGGGGAAAAAATGTTAAACTCGCGTCAGGACACGTGACCGTCAGGAGAGATTTCCCCCCCCCCCCCCCTCTTTCTACGCCGGCGCCAACCGAAGTGAACCAAGTGAGACACGATAATGGTTGGGTGGACGGACGGACGGACGGACGGACGGACGGACGGACGGACGGACGGACGGACGGACGGACGGACGAACGGGGACGATGACGGTGACGGTGACGGTGACGGTGTGACGGTGACGGTGTGACGGTGACGGTGACGGTGACGGTAACGGTGACGGTGACGGTGACGGTGATGGTGGACGTGGATGTGGATGGATGGATGGACAGCTGATGGCTCGACCGTCTGTGTAGTAGCCACACTGCTGTGTATTCGTAAAATTCGTGTATATAAAGTGTTTAAAATATGGAAATTGAACAATGCAAAAGGGACGCAGAAATAGTGAAAAAAAAAAATTATATTAATTCAATTCATAATTGATTTATTTCAACGTTAATATTCAAGTTTTCACTTCTGCCGGCACTCCCGGAGTGCAACCCGTCTTTTTTATTTTAGACTAGCTGCGCCCCGCGGTTTCGCCCGCGTAAGTTTCGATCCCGTGGGAATATCGGGATAAAAAGTATCCTATGTCCTTTCCCGGGATGCAATCTATCTCTCTGCCAAATTCTATCGAAATTCGTTCAGTGGCTTAGGCGTGAAAATGTAACATACTGACAGACAGACAGAGTACTATCGAATTTATAATATTAGTATGGATGATCGTATTTTAAGACTGTGGAATCAAATATTCGTCTTTCGTTCATAAAAATGGCTGAATAAAATACCTTTCTGAAACGTCGTTTTAGTATTATTTCGGTGTTGGACAAAAACCATAAAAAATATCAACTTTGCAGTTCAAAAAAGCAACTCAAACAAAAATTAAAATTAAAAATCCACATGAAAAATCTTAAGAAAACCCTTCACCATATCAATCACAAAAACATCGTCCACGCATGCAAACGCAAACAGACAAACAGACAGACAAACAAAACTGTCACTGGACTGCAATTCTTCACACTTCTTTGTGGCGCCCTCTTTGTTATCAAACGGGCAACTTGACAAATGGAACGACTGAGACATCGGCCCCGCTGCAATATCCGTTTCCGGGCCGGATAAAATATTCCAGACTTTGGTACGAAGTTGAGATTCTAGGGTGGTAGCAGTGTATGTTATGAAGGAAAATAGATGAGTTGAAATGAACTCTTCTGAGGAACGTAAAGATTTTCATTGAACTGTTTGTTGTAGAAAGTTTTAAAAGCTTTAATTATATCTTCCATACTTAATATTATAAATGCGAAAGTGTGTCTGCCTGTCTGTTTGTATGTTACCTCTTCACGATTAAACCGCTGAACCGACTTAGATGAAATTTGGTATAGAGATAGTTTGAGTCTCGGGAAAGGACGTCGGTTACGTCCATTGTGCTCCATAGTCAGTTGGTATTTGGACGATGGAAACATGTCATTTTCCCCATAGTCCAATTGGTCAAATTCCAATTGGTCCATGGAGCACCGACGGCAAAGGACATACAATAATTTTTATTCCAATATTCCCACGGGATCGACACTTATGCGAGTGAAATCGCGGGGCACAGCTAGTCCATACTAACATTATAAATTCGAAAGTAACTCTGTCTGTCTGTCTGTATGTTACCTCTTCACGCTTAAACCGTTGAACCGATTTAGATGAAATTTGGTATAGATATAGTTTGAATCCCGGGAAAGGACATACGATAGTTTTTATTCCGATATTCCCACGGGATCGACACTTATGCGGGTGAAACCGCGGGGCGCAGCTAGTCTTCTATAAAAACAGAAATAAAATGCTGTTCGTTTGTAAGCGCACCACTTGAGGCCAGCTATTTTTAACCGGCTTCAAAACGAAGGAGATTCTCGATTCGATTGTATGTTGTTTTTTTTTGTTATAAATTGTTCGTAATAGCACAGCCGGGACCAACGGCTTAACGTGCTGTTTGAGGCAAAGAGGGGTCTTGGTAAGTAAAGATGGTCACCCATCTACGGACCAATCGTGGCAAGCGTAGCTTTACCTGATTTATCGAGCCTTACGTTTACCGCTATCTGCAGTTCTATAATATTACTCTGCCAACGGAAGCATTCATCACGACGGGAACTCTCACATTCAAATATATATTTTTATATCCAACATTTTCATTTTTATATATCGACAACACTTTATGAACACCCGTTATTGCTTTTTATGACGTTTCTCATATTTTCCCTACAGTAAATGGTGTGGGGTAGAAATTTAAATTCGCCGATTTATATTATAATCGATGGTGTAAATGGGATTGTGGGAGTTTGGATGAGATGCGACGGTTTCGGTCTGATGGAGGTGCGTGAGAATTATGTTTTTATTTTTATTTAAATGTCTTTCTAACAACAACATAACACAATAAACGTTGTATAGCGTTTGTATAGTTACACAACGCTTTGTCTTCTTCTTTCGAAAGTCAAATTACTGACGACTGAAAGAGAGAAATCGATGTGTAACTATTCATCTATATACAATAAAATTCAAAGTCCTGACTGACTGATATATCAACGCACAGCCTAAACCGCTGGTCTGAGAGACATGAAATTTTGAGGGTGTGTTCTTTGTGAAGGTGTCCACTAAGAAAGGGTTTTTCAAAATTCCACCCCTAAGAGGGTGAATGGGGGGAGGGTGAAATTTCACGCGAACTAAGTCGCGGGCAGAAGCTAGTCTGATATAAAACGTTTATTAGTAAGGGAGTTTACCCCCTATATATAGATAGATAAGTCACAGGGAACGTAGAAAAAAACACAACATACCTACTGTTTTTTTTCATTGCTGAATTGGCCCGCTCTTGATCTCGATCACGCCTGATAGAAAGCGGTGGATGAGGTCTATGATGGAGCGAGCGTGCCCAGAAGATGCCTAAGGCACTGGAGCTCCCACGCATCGACGAAACACAGCAGGCTGCTTGACGCCGGACTTCGGTGGGAGGGTGGTTGCGGTGCTACCACCGCAAGGCAAGAATTGGCCAGTCAAATAAGGTGTTGGGTGTGACTGTTCAGGATGCACCCAGCGCTCGGTACAGTTGAGTAACTGGTGGAACAAACTGCGCTACACGAGGAGGCTTCTTCATGCATCCCAAAATGGTTACCAGCCTATTAACACTCTTCCACTACTTGGCAAAGACCTCTCTTCTTATACAGTGTACATTGATCACCACGCTTTCTGAAGGTGGATTGGTGATTCCAGGTTTTTATGTGGAAGTGCAGATTTTTCACGTTTTCCTTCACCGATATCATTGATATGTACATGAAACATAAACTCATGGCTTACCTTTACTTAGAAAGACACATCATCATCATTTCAGTCGAAAGACGTCCACTGCTGGACATAGGCCTCCCCCCAAGCACCGGCACTTCGACCGGTTTTGTGCTTCTCGCATCTTGCGGATTCCTAAGAACACTTATTAATATTTAACTAAAACTACAATTATTATGGTATGTATCTATTGTTGTTTGCTTAAGAGTCATGTTCATCAATCACACTATCACACTAATATTATAAAGGCGAAAGTTTGTGAGTGTGTGTGTGTGTTTATATGTTTGTTACTTCTTCACGCCTAAACCACTAAACCGATTTAGATGAAATTTGGTATAGACATAGTTTGAGTCCCGGGGAAGGACATAGGATAGTTTTTATCCCGATTTTCCCACGGGATCCACACTTATGCGGGTGAAACCGCGGGGCGCAGCTAGTCTTAATATACACACATCAACACGGTCTAGGGATATTTTTAAAAAAGCGAATTACTATCAATGTGTTAATTATTTATATGACATGTATATATTTAAAAGATACGTTATTTAATATTCTACCATTTTTTAATAATGGTTAAGGTACTTAGATTAAAATTTCAGGATTTTATGGAAAAAAAATGAAGCATAGACGGAAATCGTATATGAATGAACTTTTAATTTGTGAGTAAAAACTGAAAAAAATCATTTAATTTGTGTTTATAAACTTGAAGTTAGTAGTCTGAGAAAGCGCCCATGATGTTCATAACACATCGGCAACGATTCGGCATGCTCAGAACAAGGTTGTCAATGTCTTGCTGCGGAATATTGTCCCATGTCCTTCTGAGGTGCGCAAAAAGTTGATCTTCTGTAGCCAGATTTTCAGGAACTTCCTTCAGAGCTCTTCTTTGCAGCATATTCCACGCATGCTCAATGGGATTTAGATCTGGCGATTGAGCAGGCCAGTCTAAGGCCCTAACATTATGTGTATGTAACCAAGCTGCTACCGTTCTCGCCGTGTGTGCCCGGGCATTGTCGTGCATGAGCAGGAAATCTTGCCCCATTTGTTTTCTGTGGGGCAAGATTACGGGCCCCAGCACCTGTTGGACGTATCGTTCTGCCGTCATATTGCCCCGCACCCAAACGAGATCCGTCCGTCCTCCAAGACGAATTCCTGCCCAAACCATAATTGTTCCTCCTTGGTATGGGTGAACTTCCTGAGGGTTCTGGAGACGGCTCCATCGTCCAGGAACTCGCCAAACACGCGTCCTTCGTGAATCTGGATGGAAGCCGAACCTGGATTCATCCGTGAACAGCACATTGGACCATTGCTCACGGCCCCAGTCCACGTGGTTCCGAACCCATTCTAATCGTCGTCCACGATTGCCTCTCCGTAAAGGTGGGACCCGGAGTGGTCTACGAGAGCGTAGATTGCTTTCATGCAGTCGCCTTCTTACAGTTTGGTCACTCACAAGCACTTGGTGTTCCACTCGCAGCCTTTGGACCAATTGAGTCGCCGTTGCATTTGGTTGTGCTCGCGCAGTAATTTGCAAAAATCGGTCTTGTCTGGGGGTAGTGATGCGACTTGGCCCCCGGTGCCTCTCCGCTACTTCACCTGTGGCACGATAGCGTGTCCACAATCTTGAAATTACATTTTGATGGGTCCCTATGGCCTCAGCAACATTACGCTGAACAGATCCAGCTTCCAGCATTCCCACAGCTCGTAACATCTCCGCCCTCGTCAAACGTCGGCGTTGCATGGCTACAATACCTCAATTTTAACTTTATCTTTCGTTTAAAAATGAAAAAAAACTGTAACTAAACGTAATTCGTATTGTTTTCTAAATTTCGCACAAATGAAAATTCCCTCTCCTATACATCAAGACATTTTTTGCCACCGAAACAAAAGAATTTTCAAAAATTTAAATTTGGAATTAGTCTGAGATAAATTACAAACAAATCGGTGTATAAAAGATTCCAATGCGGCCAGTACTTTTCGAGTTATTTAATTGAGTATGAAATATCCCTAGACCGTGTTGATGTGTGTATAAGGTGAATCTTAAGTTCAACAGTACTATGATTAGTCATAGTACTCGTCAAATGAAAATGAGTCAATCCTGCTACGGTATAACCAAGATAAAGATTGACCAAAAACCAAGGCGACTTCTTATTGCCTGCGTTATGTCTCTGGTAAGGTCAGCTAAATTGACAATAACAATAATACGTTGTCCAAATGTTGGAACCTGAACAATAATACAATGTAACAGATCAAGATTATTACTAAAAAGACAGTTGGTAATTGCCGTTTGTTTTACTGATTCGTCGCAGTTGGAACTGTTATGTTTAAGAGATATGGTTCTGTACACTTTAATATGTATTTGCTACAGTCCACGCGGAACTAGTTGGCCGCTGAGGTGAGGACAGGCGTGAGGCGGCGTGGCGGTTCGCAACGCACGTACTGAGTAATGCGTCCCCGCCCCTCCGTCCGACCGCTCACATACCTAAGGCGCGGCCAACTAGTTACGCGCGGACTATAAGTATAATCTAGTTTGATCAGTTTTTGAATCAAAACGGTGGAGGAAAACATCGAAAACATTTGATATCTACCAACCCGCACTGGGTCCGCGTGGTGGAATAGGCCTCCCCTATCAAAAAAGAGAGGAGACCTGTGTCCCAACAGTGGGAACATTATAGGCTGATTATGCAGTTTTCGCATAAAAGAGTGCACATTTGCAACTAATTTAAATAGCAATACATTTAAGGTATTGTTACAATGCGTACCCTTCAGTATCTTTGGGTTTAGATCTAAGTACTGCGCTATGTTTTTCTTATTACATTTATTCAAAGTAATAGGAGTTCTAACACATGAAAAAGCAAGCAAAATGATTTTCTTCAAATCTAATTTTACCGGAGTAATTTGCTTCTTGTTAACGTCGTGATGATCGTATAGTTGCGGCCTTACCTCCCATGCACGAGGTTGTGGGTCCAGATCCGGGCAAGAACAAATTTGACTTTAATTCATGTATATTTTCAAATTCAAAATATTTTTATTGTAGGCATATATTAATTACAGGTCTTAAATAAATTAGAGTTCAAATATCTCCTGCCTAATAGGCATACAATAATTGTAGGTCATTACATTTAAAAAAAAATCCGAGTTTATCTTGGGCATTACTGACATCGTGAAGAAACCTGGAATTATAGTTCATACATCTGAGTCTAAAAACGCCAACTCGTTTTGAGTAAGAGTGGTGATCAATCCTCGTGCCTCCTCTGTATGAGAAGAGGCTTTTGCCCAGCAGTGGGATAAAAATGAACTCTTTCTTTATAGTCGTTAGTCAAAGATTTTGGTTCTAAGCTACGGAACCCTAAAGCATTTATTACTCATACAAGTTTAGTCTCTCATCGTTCAGGATATCATAATGTTTTATTGTGTATTTCTGTAGAAGTGGTTTATTGTCTCGATGACAGATAAGAAGCGGCCATTTTGGACGATACGACCACTCGAGTTAGTTCTAGATACAAGTAAGTTAATGTTTCTATTATTTCTTTATGAAATGACTTCAAGTTTCATGCACCACAATTGTAAATATGTTAGTGATCGGTGGTGGTGGTAGTGGTATCAGCTGGTGGTGGTGGTGGTGGTATCATTTGGTGGTGGTGATATCAGTTGGTGGTGGTGATCAATTGGTGGTGGAAGTATCAATTGGTGGTGGTGGTATCTGATGGTGGTTGTGGTATCAGTTGGTGGTGGTGATCAATTGGTGGTGGTGGTATCAGTTGGTAATTGACTTGTAAAACACAAAATTCACAATGATTCATTTTCTTTTGAACCCTTTACTTAATATGTTAAAGTTCTTGAATTTTTATTAAGCCCCTTTGACTAACAAGATAATCATAAGCTATGCATCTAAACTGCATTAATTCTTTCATTGCACTTACACTAACCCTTGTATAAGCTTAGTACTGGTTTCTAAGCAGGGTTGTCTCACAACCAGAACCATAACCGTGTCTCATAACCAGTGTGATAAACAAAAAAAAAAAAAAGACGGGTTGCACTCCGGGAGTGCCGGCAGAAGTGAAAACTTGAATATTAACGTTGAAATAAATCAATTATTAATTGAATTAATATAACTCATTTTTTTCACTATTTCTGCGTCACTTTTTTCATTAATAGATGCACTTTGTTTAATTTCCATATTTTAAACACTTTATATACACGAATGTTACGAATACACAGCAGTGTGGCTACTACACAGACGGTCGAGCCATCAGCTGTCCATCCATCCATCCATCCACATTCACGTCCACGTCCACGTCCACGTTCACGTCCACGTCCACGACCACGTCCACGTCCACGTCCACGTCCACGACCACGTCCACGTCCACGTCCACGTCCACGTCCACGTCCACGTCCATCCATCCATCCATCCATCCATCCATCCATCCATCCATCCATTGTCGTGTGTCACTTGGTTCACTTCGGTTGGCGCCGCCGTAGAAAGAGAGGGGGGGGAATCTCTCCTGACGGTCAAGTGTCCTGACGCGATGTCCTGACGCGAGTTTAACATTTTTTACCCATTACAAAAAAGTGTGCAACGCCGCTAAATAAGTTTTCACTTAAAAAATTAAAAACTGAAAGAAAATTCTTCTGTTATCAAAAAAAATCTGCTGTTTCATAGAAAGTGCAATACCTACGCACGCGATCAAAATGCATTTAACAGCTAATTTATTTTTTACTACCGACGAAAAATTTCAACGCTGGATTCAGAATTATGTACTATAATTTAAAAGAGTATCCATGGAGCTTCTTGCCCGTTCTTCTCCATAGGTACCTACGCTTTGGAATGGGCAACTAGCTTCATATTTTCTGACTGACTAACTGACTTCTTGACAATTCAAAAGTGCACGAAATGGTTTAATTGAAATAAATGCTTTGAGTTTTATTTTTTGAGTTTTTTGAGCAACCCTATACTTGCGAGGGTAAACGGATTACAAATTCATAACGTCATGAATATCCATATCGGTGATTGAATACGACTGCCACTGATCGTCATCGGCACTGATTGTCATTAGTTATCAGCAGATCAAAGGGTTTTGACACTGTTAGAAGCACTAAGTAAGTATAGTAAGTAAGTATAGTACTCGTACTAGGAATATCTTACTGCCGATTTTCTTTGCATTAATTTTCTTGAATTTTCTTTTTTGTTGTTGTATCATTTGTTAAAATGTTACCTTTTATGAGTAGTTGGGATTTTTCTGTAACTGTGATCTGTTAATCCTATGAATATAATATGTACCTATTATAAATTATGTTTGTTTTCAAAATCACGCAAAAACGGCTTAACGGATTTGGATGAAATTTTTCACACAGATAGATTTTTATCCCGGTAGTGAGTTCCCGTGGGATAGTTTCCGACGGGCGAAGCCGCTGGAAAAAGTTAGAGGTAAAAAAATTATGTATTGAAAGTAACAAAAAAAAATACTATGCATTTGTTTAACCCAACTGTTTTTTTTTTTCCGTGTACCTATAACTTTTTTTACCCATTTACAAATATTTTCCTGTACGTCACTATTTACTTCAAAGTCAATAATATCGTTTGGGTCAACAGTGGAGCCGTGAAGACTTTCGAAACGCACATATACAATCCTTCTTTTACAGAATATTGTAGAACGAATTCAGGCTTCATTCAATACTTAAAACATTCTATGACGCCTCAAATTACAACTCCCACGAATAAAACTATCAATAAGACTACATTTTCAAATCCCAATTTTCTATAACAAACAAAAAACCAGTTCAAAAAGCAGGCCTCATTGACTGCATAAAGCCGCATCCACACTCGCGACCTCGTTCGTCCGTCATACATATTCCATGCGACGATGGTCCATGCATATGCATCTGTGCGTCCATGCATCATATTGTTGACTCGGTCGCCAATATTGCGCTTTGATCTTCAAAAGTAGCTTCGAGTACATCAAGGGCGCCTAATATGTGTATTGTTTCGAAAAGGACCCTTTGATAGTTGATTAAAATGCTGCTTAATGGTCAATGTTTTTGTTTTTTTTTTTTGTGGTGGTCGTGGAAAATGAAAAATTTGCTTCTGATAAAACAATAGGAATGGATTGGAGTGAGGGTGAAAACTTTGACTGCGAAAAAGCCCTGGAACAAGCCATGTTGAAAAAATTTATTCACGTTTATATACGCGAATTAATAACAATGGTAATGACAGCCTCACGGGTCGTTCGAAGGTCAAGCTACGCATTTCCGCGGTCGGTTCGCGGGTGGGTGACCATTACATTTCGAGACCGCTCCATGTCTCGGAAAGCGCGTTAAACCGTTGTCATTCTTTTTTTTGATTGCTGTATGGGCTCGCTCTTGACCCCGATCACGCCTGATGGAAAGCGATGGCTGAGATCTTTGATGGAACGAGCGTGCCCAGAGAAGATGCCTAAGGCACTGGAACTCCCACGCATCAATGAAACAGCAGGCTGCTTGACGCCGAACTCCGAACTCGGTGGAAGGGTGGTCGTAAACCAGGCGGGCGTTAGCCCTACCACCGCAAGGGAAGAATTGGCCAGTCAAATAAGGTGTTGGGTGTGACTTTCCAGGCTGCGCCGAGCGCTCGGTTCCGTTGAGTAACTGGCGGAACAAACTGCGCTACACGAGGAGGCTTCTTCATGCATCCCAACGTATTATTCGTAGATCTTTAGCAGTTGTTACGGGTAGTTCGAAGCCCAAAAGCTTTGTCTGTCAGTATTATCAAGTGGTGTTGAGTTAACTGGTAGTCTCTGAGTTGTGGAGGTCATGGCAGTCGGTCTATGTAAGATACTGGCATTCAGCTGCATCCGGTTAGACTGGCTGACCCAACATAGTTAGAAAAAGGATAGGCAGGTTGATTGAATCAACAATGGTTTAAGCAGATAAGATAGTATAGAGATATGAGGAACAGGGTGTAAAGTTCACTCAACCTCCATAGAAAAGGGAGGATCCTCCGACCAGACGGGTATTGTGTCTAGCGAGCAACTGCCCAATGAGTCATGTCGGGCCGTTGTATCTATGCTAGTTGCGCGGTAAACTCTGCTTGCGAGATGCAGGATTTGCGTGACGTCAGTATGATGCGTCGTTCGCATGTGGCGTTGTAGATACCGCTACAATAGTAAAAAAAGAAAAAAGAAAGAAAATACGTTTTTTTGCTGCAAACATGACGCATAAAAAACAACACAAAAAAAAAAAAAAAACAATTTGGGAGAAAACATGCGTCACATCGTAGGTAAAACGGCCATTGCTCAGCATTATGCGAAGACCCTATACGAGACAGAGCCCCAGCGCTGGTAGATAGATGCTATGTAATGATATAATTTAATGTAGCTGGTATGTATACCTACAGGGTGAAATTAAAATCACGGGCATCCTTTTATGAGGTCATTATACTCATCATTATGAACAACTTTTACTGTGGGACTAAACCTAAAATCGCAAAAAAAAAAAACAGATGTTCCTTGCATTTATGTTCACATAACTCGTTAAAATGTAGGGAAGAGCTGATTTTTTTTCGCGATTTCAGGTTTGGTCCCATAGTAAAAGTTGTTCATAATGATGAGTACAATGACCCTTTAAAAGGATGCCCATGAATTCAATTTCATCCTGTAGAAACAAAGGGGTCTCAAAAATTTAACTTTGAAAAATACTCTGTAATTTTAAATATTAAACAAACCAGACATGAATTCAAACCAACATCAATAAGTCTCCGAAAAATTAATAAAAAAACCTCTTTCACGAACAAAGCCGATATTTGTTACGCCGAATTTAATTTAAAAACTTTGTTAATCTAAGTATAAAGAGTCGGCCGCAAAGAGAGCGGATCAAAACGATGAAAAATTATTGAAAGGGGGTCCAACTGAAGGATGGGTGGCGGGGGGAGATCGACTGTTTCAAAAATACATCGATAAATTTACTGTTACCACCGAAAAAATGGTCCTTACACCCGGAGAATAAGGACCAAACTCGCTTGGTTTGCCAATTCTGGTGTGTAAAGGGTGTCTTCAAATTCCACAATGGGGTGGTCGCGTAATAATCGTGATTTTTTAATCAAATTTCATCTGTACAAGGGAAGTGGGGGCTATATTTTTTCATTATTTAATTTTCGGTCGGCCGTGGTTTTTTTGTAAACGCTCCTTTAAGCGACAGTGGTGTTTGAACGAGGTTTCAGATGTTCGGTGGGTGGCTGTTACACCGTAACAACAATGTGACTGTGTCTATTCTGTTATAAAGAAAGTATGGTTAATGTAACGAAGAAAAATAAAATTATGTTGTATAATTTGAGTGTTTAAAATTCTTCACCAAATCATTTGAAAAAACATTAGAAATGACTGATTTAGAGATAGATTATCATCTTATATAAAATCTTTCCGAGTTTGAAAATTAAAGCCGTCTGAAAGAAGTTTAAGTCAATTCGAAATGAGTTGGCCCTTTATGGTCTTTGAAAATGTAGTGGGATGGGTAATGTATTTGTTAAGGTATTTCTGTTTATTTTTAATATACTACTGTTTGTTTTCTTTCCTAAATAAACTAAAAATTTGTTTTCCTTTAGTAAATAAACTAAAAAATAACATTACTAAAATTAAAATTAACATAGTTTCTTGTGTAGAAATGGACCCACCAATTCAGTGTCGAAAGTATCCTGATTAGTGGTCGGTCTAATTCCTTACGTTTATCATTTCACCCAAAAACATCGAAAAAACATCTTAGTAGTAGGACAAGCGAAAGCTTATCATTAATTTAAACTCATAAAATCACAAGCGTAGTACACTTACAATATACTTGATCCTGACATAAGTCCACATGCGAGCCTTTAATCCGGTGTGCAATATCAATTATTACATGATCTGCTCGCCCATAAAATAAACGACCACATTACACTCCGGTGTGACAGGCGGCCCTTAATATTTCACCGTTCATTGGGATCGCTTTACGTTAATATTGGTTGATTGTACTCATATTACAAAAGTAATTACCGTTATATCAATGGTTTTATTGAGATTTGAATTAATAATGATGAATTAATATAGCCTGAGTTGTGTTTTTCCCAAAAATATTCGTAATGGTTCTGTTTCAGGTTTACTATGAACATATCTAATCGAATCTAACTAGCCTGTATAGTCGCACTGCAGGGCAAAGGCCTCCCTCTCCCTTTTCCACACAATTCTGTCTTTTGCGAGTGCCGACCAGTCCCTACGGTAGGAGTCAAGCTCGTCCCGCCATCTTCGTCTCGGCCTGCCGCGACGGCGTCGTGCGTTTAGGACCCAATGGGTGGTCCTCTTAGCCCAATTGTCATCTGACATGCGGCAGACATGTCCGGCCCAGTTCCACTTAAGTTAAGCGGCTTTCTGGGTAACGTCTGTTATTTTGGTTGAACACATCATCATTTCAGCCGAAAGACGTCCACTGCTGGACATAGGCCTCCCCCAAGCACCTCCACTTCGACCTGTTTTGTGCTTCTTGTATCCAACAAGTTCCTGCGGCCTTCACAAGATCGTCGGTCCACCTTGTGGGAGGCCTTCCAACGCTACGTCTTCCAGTAGGCGGTCGCCACTCCAGAACCTTTCGGCCCCATCGGTCATCTGTTCTGCGAGCAATGTGCCCTGCCCACAGCAATTCTTCGGGCTATGTCGGTTACCTTGGTTCTCCTGCGGATCTCTTCAAAGAAGAAGTCACCCAAAGGGCAATGGAGAGGGCTATGCTTGATTGAACACATAACACTCGTAATTTGCTTCCCGGTTTAGTGGACCTTTTTGACTAAGACTATCCCTAACTAGGAAGGCTAGTATGTTTCGTTTAAGAATCATTATTCAAATCCACCATATTCAAATTAAACGATTCCTAACCTACACTATCTCGACGTACATTTTTCTATAAAATTCTATTCACAGCATAACTTTGTAAGTAATGTCTTCATGGCGATCTGGAACGTGCCCAAAAGACTAATGCCTTCTGGCCAGATGAACCGTAATTCTTGTTAATAATATTTTATGTAGGAGAAGGTGGCGAGACGAGGACGCGTACCGCAAGGGCTGGAACGAGGTGGTTCTAGAAAAGGATGCCAGCATAGCTATTCACAACCATTCGATACGCTTCCGTACCGTATCAAACATGAATCAATGTTATCGCAGGAGTTCTCTAAACGCTTTTCACAAGTCAAAGACCCGAGCATCTGATAACTTCATTCGAGGAATAATTTTGAAATTTTGACAGTTCTTCCGTACAAAAACTATCAAACGACGAGCGCGCGTCTCCTTTTTAAGGAAATTTCTCGCCGGCTGCACGACACTTCACGTGACCAGAGGTCTGGGTCGTTCTTTGGCCAAAGAATTAGCATTGCCATTCAACGTGGCAAAGCTGCCAGTCTTCTGGGCACGTTTCCGGATGACAGCAATGCGGACGAGTACTTCGACGCCTAAGTGTCCTTTGGTTTTTTATTTATTTGTATATAGTATAGTATAGTTAGTCATTTGTTTTAGTATCATTGTATAAAGTTAGTTATATATAATGAGCGTTCAATATTATTAAAGTCATTTAGATATTTTCAAACGACAATTTTATTCCACGAATAAAAATTAATATGGCGATGGAAAAATCAGTCGTAAATCAAATAGATGACTGCTATTCATCCGATAGCTGTTTGCTGTCGGGGGCAAGGCAAATCAGGTTATCGAAATGTGTCATTTTCGATACGATGCCTGTCGGGTGGTAGCCAGTTATGCTAGATATGCTGGGGGGAGGCGTTTGCTAACTTACAGGCAGTAGTTTAACTAACGGACAGTATAAAATAATAGTTTACGTTATTGATTTCATGGTGTGTTCTTCTTAAATAATGAAAAAGAAAAGTGCATGTGCATGCTTCTCGTCCCACATACCGCAATATCTCAAGACGAAAGTCTTTGACCAGTGCGTGTTACTAGGTGACCTATGGCACTGAAACGTGATCGCTCACAATGGGCCTTATTAGAAGGCTAAAGGAGAGAGCTATGCTTGGAGTTTGGTCGAATCAGAAACGAAGAGATCCGCAAGAGAGCCAAGGTAACCGACATAGCCCAAAGAATTGTCAATCTTAAGTGGCAGTGGACACATTGCTCGCAAAACAGATGGCCCATGGGGCCGAAAGGTTCTGGAGTGGCGACCTCGTAACAGAAGACGTAGATTTGTGAAGGCCGCAAGAACCCGTTGGATGCGAGAAGCGCAAAACCGGTCGAAGTGGAGGCGCTTGGGGGCGGCCTATGTCCAGCAGTGGACGTCTTTCGGCTGAAATGATGATGATGATAATGATGCGCGTGGAGCCGCAGGCAAAAACTAGTTAAAGAATAAAGACGAACTCAAATCATTTTCATTATTGTATCAGACTTCAATATTTACATACATAATCACATTTAAAATCGCACATGCATTTTCAGTATCTTAGCTTCCCAACCAAATCCGTAAAGACAACACCTTTTCCAGTTCAATGACAAAAAATAATCAACCAGAAAATGCAGCAGCATTTAAAAATCACAAATTCAACTCAACATTGGTTAAAAAATCACCTCCAATTCCCGTTTAAAACCCCGGATATCAATTACGGGACGCAGGAGAGAATTTAAAATCACTTGTCGATATGCAAATGTGATCCCGCTGTTCAATAAAGTCCCGCCCGGGACGGCCCTAGTCTCCGGACATCGATAGCTTCCGGGAACGGGACGGCCGAAGGATTCTTTTTTTACGACGCTTATGCGGTTTTTTTGTCGATGGTATAGTGATTGGTAAGGTGCTCTGGTTTAGGAATTTGGTTTTGGTTTTTCAAGGTTTATGGTTGAGAACTTTGATTTTGTGCTAGAAGGCTACGTGGGAGGATTGTTGATTTATTTATTTATTTATAAATAAATACTCCAACGACTTGTTCACTTTTTTTTTTTTGAAATGGGCTTGCTCTTGACTCTAGTCTAGGTCAAAGGTGACAGAAACAAAGTCGACGATGGAGCGAGCTTACCCAGAAGAAGCCTGTTCACTCTCACTTTGAAGAGATTTGGGGATATGCGCTCGGAAAAACAGACGCAGGTAGAGAGTTCCACTCTTTTGCTGTGCGCATGTGTTGCTTTTGCTGTCTGTGACAGCGCAGAGGTCACCTTTTTTTATGGATGGGAAATCATCAAATGACCCCTCCCGCTCTGGGTGGAGCGGAAGGGAGTGTCAGACTCTTACTGTCTAAAACCCATCCGTGTTCCTTCCTTAGCCCTTTATGTTCCGGGGTAGCGGTAACCCTTTCGCAGAGGTCACCTTGGATGCATTTTTTGGGTCACAGAGCAGATTGAGAGGTGGGACATAGTTTGCACCATAACTCCATATTATACACACTCTTCTGCAGCACCGTCAGGTAGCCCCCATTTTAAGACGATGTAGTTACATTTTCGAAACCGAAGTTTGGACCCTGCAGGTAGATGCTCCCTCGGTGTCCTTAATAAATAGAGCCTAGATCCACATGCTAGCAGTTCCTACTTTATTGCGGTGAAAATAATGTTAGTTAGCATTAATATATATGTAGATACATGCATACAAAATCACGCTTTCTTCCCATGAAGCAGTAGTAAATAAAGCAATTTTATTTTTATAAAATTCGATGTAGAGCATTTTTCATCCCATCTCATCGACACCAAAGTTCGAACATATATTTATAGGTCCGCTGAAACCATTGGAACGTGTGGGCTCAAGTGGGCCCCTCACACTTGTGTCCCGTCTCACACGCACGCAGGTCCGGTCGTATCGTGCTGTCCTTGTCTAGCATGCCATTGAAGGGTATCGAATGTTCAGCGCAACAGGTTGATCGGCTTCAGGAATAGGGTTGGCAGTTTGATTGGTTTCCGATACATTTTTATTTTTGTTGTATAAAATGTTTTTCCTGCTAGTCACAATGCAACAGAAGTAAGTATGGTTATGTTTTCAATATGCTGTGTGATGTTGTCACCACGAAGAGCACAGTAACATTTAAATTTGTTTATCACTTTGGGACTGATTAAAGGTTCCCTTTCTTCCATCCAAGATTTAAGGGCAGATAGATTCGGTAGGATGCTATATAATGGTTTCGACGATCCGTCTGTCATACTAATGACAACCATGGACTATTTTTGGTCGATTTAGGTAGACGTACCTATGTTCCCATAACAGATTGATTTTAATTGAATGATTTAGGTAATTTTGAAAACTGTGTCGAGTGTGTTGAGGATTCAAAAGTTTTGAGACAAAATAAATACTTCTAATACCTAAGATAAAAATTGCTATTTAGCTCGCAGCTCTGTTTTATTATACATTTTTCAATAATTTCCCTTACCTACTCGTTTTAAAATGTTTGGAATAAATTCCGAAATAATTTCATGAAAACACAGAGTCAACCCTGCACCGACTTATCGTTTTTCAGCCCGTGCTGGGACGTTCGACGGCCCGTAACAGAATATCTGTTATTGATACGTTAACAGGTGCGAACCGAGCGTGGGGGATTTTTGTACCACGCAGCATTTGAGGGTTGCGTCATGTACTGACACTTTTTATGTATGTTACAAAGAAGTTGGAAAGAGTTTAGGGTTTTTAGGATTATCGCTGTTTGGGTATTTGTTTTAAGGATGTTTTTGGCTGGGATTACGTTAAGTATAATGAAGTGATGGTATTAATATTACTGCAGATGAAAATATTGATTTGTTATGTTGTTGCTGACTGCGTATTGTATTGTGAAGATCAAATTGTTGGTTTTGAAGAAGAAGAATAACTGAAGGCTCGGCGAAGGCGCTAGAACATTATTTATTATAGAAATTGTTCTACTCAAGTCGCGTCGGGTATGTCGGGAGCCTTCAGTGTTTTTATAATTATTTTTTTTCATTAATTCATCCGAAAGACGTCTACTGCTAGACATAGGCCTCCCCCAAGCACCGCCACTTCGACCGGTTTTGTGCTTTCTGCATCCAGAGGATTCCTGCAGCCTTCACAAGGTCGTCGGTCCACCTTGTGGGAGGACTTCCAACGCTACGTCTTCCAGCACGCGGTCGCCACTCCAATTTTATTTTAATATCAATCTGAAAAAATAAGTTTAAAAACTAAAACCCGACTACTGAAAAGGATGAAACAAGTACCTTCCCGTGGTCGCATGCTACCATAGCTTTGTATGTTAGTACAGGGGCATGCGACCACGGGAAGGTACTTGTTTCATCCTTTTCAGTAGTCGGATTTTAGTTTTTAACCTTATTTTTTGTTTAATTATTTTGGGTCTTATTTCAGTAATATTTATATTTTTGAAATGTGCTAATTAAGCCGTTTCATTTGATACCCAACACGGCATGATTAAAAAAAAAAGATCTTTTAGGTCATGACTTTCTGTCCGCTAGAGGGCGCCATATTCAATTTATTGTGACGTCACATAGCCTATAACCAGCGGACAATCAAGACGCTTCTAACTATACCTCATTTGTCCTATTATCATAAGCAGTTTAGAAGTTACGAGGGAACAGATAAACATACATACATACATACCGGTCAAAATCATAACCCTCCTTTTTGCTTCGCCGTAGTCGGGTAAATAGTGTAAAAGCAAACTGAAAAACCAATTTCCTCAGACTCTAAAGCCAATAAAACTACCCACAACACTTCATCGGCACCGTTCATCCCTTTCATCAAACCTTCAACCCTTATATCAATAAATTTTACTGCTGCTCCGACGGTCGGAACCCATCGATCACGCCCAATACTTGTCCCTCTTCACCTTGACCTTCGTACAGGTCGATCAGACCGCATCCCTTCGATAAGTGACCTTTATGTCAAGTGAACTTTGGAAGGTTAAGTTTTGTTGGGAGTGGGTTAAGTGACTAGTGTAGGGTTAAAGTTTATGGGGCTATGTGATTTTATATGATAATAGTTGGTTGTAGGAATTTTTGGGTGATTTAGAGACAAACAGTGGTAGCCATGATAATTGAGGAATAAATATTTTTTAATATACAGGGTGTTACAGAAAGGGTATATCAATACAAACGGGTTGAAGAGTGTATCTGGTCTAGAATCTCTGTACAAAATTTCAGCTCAAAAGCATTAACTTTGAAAATGCTTAATATTTTTTTATTTCGACATCAAGGCGCTGCACTGGCGCGCAGCGGCGTGATGTGCGTGTACTTGGCGCACAGACACGCTACAAATAATGGATAATGACCCCCGTAGTGCGGTGACACGTTTGTTATGATTTCAATTTAATAAACTATCGAAATAAAAAAATATTAAGCATTTTCAAAGTTACTGCTTTTGAGCTGAAATTTTGTACAGAGATTCTAGACCAGATACACTCTTCAACCCGTTTGTATTGATATACCCTTTCCGTAACACCCTGTATATAAAGATACGCAATACGCATCACAAACCTACTTAAAACTATAAATATAATATTATACAAGGTGTTTTTTATATCCCATAATTCTAGGGTATGAATGAGCCAACTAAAAGAATCGACTGGCTTAAGACTTATTTTTCAATTAACATTTTTCATATTTAAATAATTCGACAATGTCACACTTATTTATGCAAAATACCCTTACGTGCAATATGACAACGTCGCATTTTCTTAGCTTTACATTATGAACAACTATTACTATGGGACCAAATCTGAAATCGCGAAAAAAGAATCAGCAGTTTCCTACACTTACGACGAGTTATGCGAACATAAATGTAGGGAACAGCAGATTTTTTTTTCGCGATTTCATGTTTGGTCCCGTAGCAAAAGTTGTTCACAATAATAAGTACAATGACCCCTTAAGAGGTTATCCATTAATGACCGGACACCCTGTATACGAGTGTATACAGGGTGTCCGGTCATTGTTCGATTAATTATTATTAATTTCGAAAGCATAGGTTATGTTGTTGGTTATAACATTACCTATGCTTTCGAAATTAATAAAAGAAAAACACACCTCATCACATCCAAAACTTCAACAATATTCCTCGAAGAGCACTTATCTACAGCCTAAAGCCATTGATTCCCCATGGTACTAACATCAGCCCAAGTTATCATTACCTTCGGACCATTATAACCATACACACTATCATCGATTGGCCATGCCGTATCGATTTTACAGTTGTTTTGATAAAATTGTTACCTCGGTGTGATACCCTATGAAATCTATAAGGTGGATTTTATTATGGAGCTTGATTGCCTGAGGCTGTTGAACAAATTGAATTGATGCAAAATGAGTAGGTTCGCCTGTCAGCTATGCTGAGACGTAGACGATTGATTGATTTTGAATTGATTTAATTTCGAATTAAATCGAAATCTTGAAAATAAATTCGTCAATAATATACAGGCTGAAATTAAATTCATGGGCATCCTTTTAAGCGGTCATTGTACTCATCATTATGAACAACTTTTAATATGGGACTAAAACTAAAATCGCGAAAAAAATCAGCTGTTCCTTGCATTTATGTTCACACTAGCTGCGCCCCGCGGTTTCACCCGCATAAGTTTCGATCCCGTGGGAATATCGGGATAAAAAGTAGCCTATGTCCTTTTCCGGGACTCTATCTATCGCTATACCAAATTTCATCTAAATCGGTTCAGTGGTTTAGGCGTGAAGAAGTAACATATAAACACACACACACACACACTCACAAACTTTCGCCTTTATAATATTAGTGTGATAGTGTGATTAGTGTGATAACTTGTCAAAATGTAGGGAAGAGCTGATTTTTTTTTTCGCGATTTCAGGTTTCGTCCCATAGTAAAAGTTGTTCATAATAATGATTACAATGACCCCTTAAAAGGATGCCCATTAATTCAATTTCACCCCGTAGAGTCGAATATACTAGTCACAATGAATAAGAAAATTGTATTTATCACAATTGAATAAAATTCTTGTCACAATGACAGCAGACGTTGTATACACCTTTTATTCTGAAGCATCACCTGTGGCATTAAGATAAAATAAACACTAACCCCCTTACTAATAAACGTTGTATAGCGTCTGTATAGTTACACAACGCTTTGTCTATTTTTTTTTTTTCAAAAGTCAAATTACTGACGACTGAAAGAGAGAAATCGGTGTGTAACTATTCATCTGAATAATACGTTTATTAGTAAGGGGGGGTATAAAGGGGTAAACGATGATTAAAGTTAAATGACGTTTAAACGTCAAAAATGTATGGTTAAACATTCGCTAGTAATTACTTAACATAGAGCACTGTTTATGAATGATGGGGAAGCTAATTAAAGGAACTAGTGAAACTTCAGATCGTCGTTATCAATATTAATGAAGATAAAATACTTAAATTTTATAAGTTTTTCTGATTAATTTGCAACAGCCTATCATCCATTTTAACCGACATCAAAAAAGGAGGTTCTGTATTCGACACGTTTGTATGTATGTATGTGTGTATGTAAGTATATATGTATGTTTGTATGTCCGCGATTTTCTCAAAAACTAATGAACCGATTTTAATAATTCTTTCACAAGTGTGATCTACATATTTTCAGGAAGGTTTTAGTATATAATACATTAGGTAATTATTCTTAAATGCGAAGTTATATGCATAAATGTACTGCATCTCCGGCATTTCTATGCGAATTTTTAATGATTCTTCTAGTCGGTGTCTTCAATTCTTCAATGAACTAGTGTTAATTGAAGTTTTGTGGGGTAGGTACCTGCAGCTAAAAAGTGAAAAATAAAACTTTTTTACAAAAAAAAAAACAACCGACTTAAAAAAAAAAACACTACAAAGTGATAAATAACTTTAATTTTGGATGTCGGTGTCAAAAAACGAAAATGTGGAACCAACGACACCGACTTCCGAAATTAAAGTTATTTTTCACTTTGTAGTATTTTTTTGAAATCGGTTGTTTTTTTTGTAAAAAAGTTTTTACTCTAACTGAACACTCAAAGAATCAGTCTTCATTACATTAACTCCAAAAACTCTCAGGCGTAAAGAGCGTCAGTCAGAAATCAAAATACGCTTTGAACTCACACGTAAGAACCCCATGTTATTAGTTGTAATAGACTATTGTTCAACTAACCACGAATGGGATAGATAACTTTCTACGATGCTTCTGCCACGTATCGCCTTTGTACAGACCTTTGCAGAGAAATATGGCCGCGGGGTGGGAATTGCAGACTGCCGAAAGACAATAGAGGTGGCGCACGATTTTAATTTGAACGTTTTTGGTCACTTCTTTGAAATAACACATGCAACATAACACACATAAACATCATCTGCCTAGCCTTTTCCCAATTATTTTGGGGTCGTTTCCAGTCTAACCGAATGCAGCTGAATACCAGTATTTTACATGGAGCGACTGCCCATCTGACCTCCATAACCCAAGTTACTGGTTAATACGATACCCCTTGGTAAGACTGGTTGTCAGACTTTCGGGCTTCTGACTACCCGTAACGACTGTCAAATATCCACGAATGACAGCTGGGACCAACGTCACAAATATATGACAAAATACACGTCGGTCGTCGTCGTCGGATATTATGAAATAAACAATTTAATCATTACTTTTGTGTGTTTTTATTTATATAATTTAAAAGTTTAAGCTTCCGTTTATACATATTGTATTGCATGAAACTAATATAAATAAACCACCAATATTGCTTACGCAAGCTAGCAATATAAAAATTTTGGAATCATGTTTCCAAACGCGTCTCACATATTGAGGTTAGAATTCATATTGGACCACAGTATTGAGCCAATCATATTCCGGCTTCCTTTCTCATCCTACCCCCATTCCGCAATTAGAAGCGTCTCCGCCGCAGCGACTAGACAGAGGTCGCCATGAGTATTCGCACTGTTCTCTTCAAGCAGTCAACCGCATAACACCGCTTTAACTTAATCGCTGTACCATCATTTTAATATAAACTATTTAACGTGTTGGCCGACGCAAAGTGACACAGAGTGACAACCGTGGGACAATACAATCGGTTTGCCGGGCGCGAGTAAGAGATACCATCAGAGAACGCGCGTGCACCTACCTGACATCCCGAGATTCCAAGTAAGTCATACTCTTCCCATACTTACATTTTGCTCAATTTCTGTGTCGTCCAATATTCGCTCCCGCATAAAAATTATCTTGGTCCTTCGAGAAACCCGTTAATCCAACTTCACCAAATATCGAGAAATTGTGTGTGTGTGTTGTTTTGTTAAAGTGGCCTGGCGTCAGGGGTACGGCGATACGTTTATACTCTGAGTTCAAAAGGTTAACGTGGTTTCCGAGGCACGGTCACGGTCTTTCTTTTCTTCTGATACGTTACGTTTACGGTATCATATTGCAGTTATTTCTATGCATTGTAAGGTCTATGCTCGTTTGATCTCACTATTATGCTAAGTGATGTGTGCCTAAGTTCTTTGTGAGCGGACATCAGGCGATAGTTCGCATAACTTTAACGTAATTGTGTTAATCATCGCGTAGAAGATGCCCTTTGAAATAAAATTTGTTAGATAATGAAATATCATCGTTAATTTCTCTCTCTCTGCAAGGTAAAGATCTCAGATTGAAAAAAGGACTAGCCTTGATCACAATAACTCCAAATCCCACAGTTTTCCTAAACATTTTGACAACGGTATCTATATAAATTATATTATTATGTTTAAGGCACAGAATATCTGCCACATGTAACATGAAATCGCGAAAAAAAAAAATCAGCTGTTCCCTACATTTTGACGAGTTATGTGAACATAAATGTAGGGAACAGCAGTTTTTTTTCACGCTTTCAAGTTTGGTCTCATGGTAAAAATTGTTCATAATGATGAGTACAATGACCCCTTAAGAGGAAAACGGTGATTAAAATGTCACCCTGTATAACCGGAATAACTTGGATTAGCAATATCCACCAAAATGATTCAGAAATGAAATGGTAGAGAAATGGAATGGTAGAGGAATGCCTTCGAATTTTCGGTTCTAGGACATGCCTATTGCCTCACGATGTTTTCTTTCACCGTTTATAGACCAGTGGTGATGAAATAATTTAACACAAAACACAGCACCTGACAGAGTTCGCCCCGGAGAGCAGTGGTGGCCCAGTGATAAAGGCCGCGACTTACGAGTTGTAGGTCGTAGGTTCGAACCCAGACAGGTGCTTTACTTTGTGTAAATTATTTCATCATCACTGCTCTCAAAAACGGTGAAGGAAAACATCGTGAGGAAACCGGCATGTCCTAGAACCAAAAATTCGAAGACATGTGACATCTACCAACCCGCACTGGGCCCGCGTGGTGGATTACGGCCCACTCCCTCTCACAGAGAGGAGGCCTGTGTCCCAGCAGTGGGAACATTATAGGCTGATTATGTATGTATGACAGGGTTCGAACCTACGGCCATTAAACCACCAAGGAGCTTTGTCTGGCTATTGAATCTCTAGCACATTTGCAGCTCTTCCCCCTTTAGTAAACAAATCAGTATTCCATTCCAATTGCTAGACCCGTAAAACTATTTACCCCCCATTCCTGGAGACGTAGAATTTATGGAGCTTCCAGTCGTGGATATTAGAGAGAGTGTCCAGAGCCGCATTGCAGCAATGTCAGCACACGAACAATTAGAGCTCTTTGTCCGATATTCAATAGTGAGCGCCGAGTGCCGACCTGTAATAACGCCTCTGGTGTTTTGAATGTTGCGACAGAAAAGTGTGGATAAGACTTCAGGTATATTTTGTACTGTGAAGTAAAAACTTGCTGTGTATTCTCCATAAAAGTCAAAAGTGTAAAACTGATTTTATTATCTCATAGGTACTACATGTTTTTCACAGGTTTTTGAATGTTTGCCTTCAACACACGATCTTTATCCACCAACCCGCACTGGGCCCGCATTGTGGTTTACTGTCCATTGCCTCTCACAGACCCCTGAGTTACAGAGGCCTGTTTATAACAGCGGAGACATAATAGGCTGATTATGTTACACGATCTTTATTTATTTATTCAGCTAAATACATATGAATAATATTTTTAAATATTAGAATAAAATAACATTTAAAAATAGTAGCCCACCGGTATCGGGAACAGGGTCCAAGCTACCGGCGGTCAGGGCTCCAGAGAGAGGAACCTCCTGACAATGCGAGCCGTGTCCAGAATTACTGTTTCTGAATCAAGCCCTTGATCCAGCTGCCAAACGAGAGCCTCCTCAGGTGTTGTAGTTGTTTGTTTTTTATTTATTTTATTATTTATGTACACACAGTAAAATAAATACAGATTCGACATAATATAAGTATTGAGTTCTTGAGAGCTATAATTTCTTAAGAAATTTCTTTCAGCATTAGACCTTATTACTTTCTTATTGTACTTATGCTTCATAGTTTCACAAACATTACGCTCGTCCTTCCCAGATGGAGACAGTTCTGCACCATCATTGCGCTTTCGCTAGCTATGTTTTACATAAGTCCATCATAATACAATTAACCGAGCACAAAAGTAGACTCGCTGTTTTTAAGAAATTCTAGACAAAAAAACCTAATAACACTTTGTCAAAACCGGGAATAGAACCTAGGACCGTGCGTTCTGTAGTCGAGCGACCAATCCATTAGACTTATGAGACAGTCACAATATTTAACAATGTTTCCTGTTTTTATAAAAATAACTAGCTTCTGCCCGCGACTTCGTCCGCGTGAAATTTCCCCCTACCATTCACCCTCTGTGGCATTTCGAAAAACCCTTTCTTTCTTACTTACTCTTCACAAAGAACAGACCCTCCAAATTTCATGTGTCTAGGACCAGCGGTTTAGGCTGTGCGTTGACATATCAGTCAGTCAGGACTTTGAATTTTATATATCGCTCATTTGGACGTAGGTATAGGTCTACCAGAATCTCATGGCAAAAAAATAAAATTGTGATTTTCATATGGATTGACATTTCCATCTGAAAATCTCTTTTTTTTTGCCATGAGATTCTGGTAGACCTATAAATATATGTTTTGCCAAAAATTAGTTAAATATGACAAAGCACTTAGAAAGCGTATTTACGTTAGGAAAGCTAAGACATAAAAAAAAGTAGCAGTTACGTCGATGTTCTTCTTCTTCTTCAAATGAGCGATAAGTATATAGATTTGCAAATAAGTCCGATCCATCCTATTCTATCTCGGGCACCAGATGGGCATTGCCCACGGCTACGAATCTAAGCTTTCGCACAATTTCCTATCGCATTGCGGAGCACCTTTCTAGCTCCGGGTGGCCTGTCGAACCACCTCGGTACCACCTAGGTACCACGTAGGTACCACATTGGTACCTAACACGCCAGGATGCGGGAGAAAATTGAAGCTACAGCCATTGTTTCGACCGGGAACGTGTCGGGCGGGTGTCATTATGTTACAGCCTGGAGGCTGCTGTGATAGACCGGTGATTGTTAATTGGTTTTAGTTTATCTTTCATATTGTTTTGTTTGGCTACGTTACTTGTAAACGGCAATATTTATACACTGAAAAAAAAATGCACTCCAATCAAGTGACTTTTTAGCTTGATTGACGACATCTTGTTTAGATTAATCAAAATCTTAGTTAAGTTGATCATCACGACTTGATTGCAGCAATACTAGTTCAAATGATTGAACGCTCAAACAAGTTTCTTGATTACCCTTAACATGACATCATTGTAGAAGAATTAAAACAACAAAGTAAGTTAGTTGTGTCAATCAAGCAACTTGATCAACTTGATTGCTGCAAATAGGTTTGTGATAACTCCAATCAAGATCCCGTTTCAAATCTCAATCAAATAAAAGTAGTAGCTGTGATCATTGTGCTTGATAGGCTCAGATGCAAACAAGTTACTTAGTCAATCTAAACAAAATCTTGATTGTGGCAACTACTTTTTTTTTCAGTGTACAGAGTTATTGGTAAAACACTAACAACCTTGCAGGACTGGATTACTGACATCATAAACAAGTTTTTTTTTTCTATGAATTTTTATAAAACATAGTACATTTACCAAAAGATTTCGTTGTTCTGTCTAACCCCCGTTCCCCTCCGCAAAACTATGTACTAGACACGGGGCAGTTTGTTTACCTAACTAGTGAATATTTCAATTGGTTGAATTTAAATATTTTCACTTTTGTATGAAAGTCTGAGGAACCGCCGGAACCCGTTGGATGCGAAAAACACAGAACCGGTTGGAGTGGAGGTGCTTGGGCGAGGCCTATGTCCAGCACTGGACGTCTTTCGGATAAATTTTTATTTTATTAATAGAAAACAAACAGCTCATTTATCAAATTAAAATTCAGTCGACAACATCCATCGGTTTCTTACTAAACTTCAACTATATCCGACGATCCTGCATAGGTACACGCGGTTATAGCAATTAGCTGACCCCCCTAAAAATTACTCGATTTTGCACCCTCCTCTCATAACATTAAAGGTTATTCAATATGTATGAGTTAATCGGACTAACACTACTCGATGAACAGAAACAATAAATAATTTTGATACGCAAATTTGAGCTTTAAGATGTTGGTGTTAGATCATTTACTATGTATGGGTATTTGTTACGCAATTTTCATTTTTAATCAGCAAGACTTAAAGGTTAGGTTAATGTTGTGATAATTTGTGTCATTGCTACTAATACCTTATTTCATCTATCTTACTCAAGTTAATCTGGTGTCGTGGTTCATGCGTAAGGCTGAGACGTGCAAGATGCGAGTTCAAATCTAGTCTCATGTTTAATTTTGTTTTCAATATATAAATTGTTCGTTAAGTATTTCTTGCATTATTGTAAAGAACAAGCATATCAATTAAGTTGATAAACGATAAACGTTTCACCTTTTTCAATAAGTGGGTAGTTCGACTTCAATATGCGTATTCAACAAAAACTGCTATTGAAATGATTTTAGGAATATGGGGTAGAAGAATAAATTGAACAAGACATTCTATGCACAAATAGCAGTGAATACGCACGAACATTTTTATATTGCCTTACTAAGTTGCGAAAATCCACGCCTTTTTATTAATTATTATTATCGGTTTTGATAGTTTAATCGTCATGTCTCAGTTGAGTGATTATTTAAAATACAAAATATTGTATTTGCATAAGGAGAATGTTGGTATTAAAGCGATTGCTAGGAAACTTAATATAGCGGTAAGTGTATTCTTTTTTATACTTCCTTAATTCGTTAGTTGGCTTAAAAACGTGAGTATAGAATAATAGAAAATTAACTGTTTCATTATGAGATCATTTATAGGTCTAATGTGGTTTATCTAAAGGTATTTTTGCAAACTTATTCGAAAAATTATGATTACCGGGTTATTAAAATTATGCTTATTGTGTTGTTTCAGAGAAATACAGTCAGACTGTGGCTAAGACGTTTTGAAGAGACAGGGAATATTCAAAAGGATCGTCCTGAACCAAAACCTGCAATGTTACTCCTGTGTCAGAACATCATCAAGCAATTGTTAGAAGGCATACTGAACACCCATTTTTGCCTACTCAATGCAGTATAATGTTTCTGTTCAGACGGTCAGAAAACATTTGCATGTTGCTGGACTGAAACAATACAAGCCAGCACGTAAAATTTAACTGACTGCTGCACATCGCCAAGCAAGGGTCCGCTTTGCCCAAGAATATCTCAATTTTAATTGGGAAGATTATGTTGTCATATTTACCGACGAGAAGTCTTTGTCAAAACCTTATTTATAACTAAACATAACTACATACTTACAAAACAAATTGATATATAGTATACCTAGTAGGTAAAACATCAACGAATAATGCTATTTTATTTAGTTCAACGATATTTAATGTGGTGATGTTATTGTTATGAAATAGAAATACATACCTATATATTTCTAAATATTATAACATGTTGATTCACTACATTAAACTCTGTGAAGTATGTGACAACGTTATTAGTAACTGTTATATCATTTACGTTATTCTTATAATAATTTTTTTTATAAAATAAAATCGTTTTTACCATCATTATCGTTTTTTTTTATTTTCGTTCAGCTTTTTTTTTGTTGCTAAAGTTATAATTTATTATTTATAACTTAAAAAAAATACTATAAAACAAAATGCGCAGCAGAAAATATGTTGGTTTCGAACTCACAACCACGCTCTTGTCAGCTCACTGCAGCTACCACTAGACCACACGAACATGGCGATTGTCGTTGAAATTAGCAATAATATATTACAAGTTAGAACAATATTCAAGATCATACCTACCTTAACACTGCGTGTTAAATATCAAATTCGAATAACTGTTTTATTAATCGTAGACGTTGAACTGTTCTAGTTCGATAAGCTTACTGCTAACAAGCAGAAGGTTCAAATTCGTTTAATTTTTAAGGGGTCAGCTAATTGCTATAACAGACTGTACTTATCTCTTTTGTTGACTGTACGTGGTTCATCGAATATTGCGTAACACACTATCAATCTCAATCTGAATAATTTTGAAAGATATTGCTAATCCATTGCTTCATAATTATGTTCGATTTGTGTACTCAACAACGCACATAACGCAATGAATGTTGTTCAACTGTCGAAATGAAAGTCATTGATACTGATAGTGTGAAAATCATTATCTTCTCATTCATTATTCTTCTTAAC
The DNA here is from genome assembly GCA_945859645.1 of Amphipoea oculea. NCBI lineage: Eukaryota > Metazoa > Arthropoda > Insecta > Lepidoptera > Noctuidae > Amphipoea > Amphipoea oculea. Next base: position 1,888,049 of record OX243884.1, read on the forward strand.
GATGATGAGGTAAGCCTCAACGCAACGCTTTTTTTTATGGATGGGAAATCATCAAATGACCCCTCCCGCTCTGGGTGGAGCGGAAGGGAGTGTCAGACTCTTACTGACTAAAACCCATCCGTGTTCCTTCCTTAGCCCTTTATGTTCTGGGGTAACGCAACGCTGGTATAGGAGCATAAGTTGTTAAGTATGCAAATTAATAGTCCGTATACAAGACAACAAAAATTCCTCAAACAAAACCACAGAAAGTTTTCATTCCGTGCTCAAATCATCTCGAAAATGATCCTCAAATAAACGGCGACATAAAATATACACACATCGTGTGTGGCCATTAAAACCGCGTATCTGAGGCTCCTGGCGCGACGTAGCGATTTATTTTAACACATTTTGTTTATAAATGATATAATGCGATACTCGCGCGTTACGCCACAGAAAACCGTCTTTGTAACGAGACGTTCGGTATTCATATAGAGCTGTTGATACACATGAATATTTTCTCTTTCTCTTTCTTTGAAAGAATATGCACCACAAGCTTTTAACAGCGGCTTCAGTAGAACCGTGCATTTTTTGGGCAGGACATCGCCGTCGAGGTAGACCAAGACAAGGGTGGCGTGACGATCTAATATCATTCACAGGGCCAACGTGGCCAGAGATCGCACAAGACAGGGACGTTTGGAAGAAAAAAGGGGAGGCCTTTGCCCAGCAGTGGGACACAAAAATAGGCTAACAAAAAAAAATATTCACATAAAATATGTCATACAAAAATAACTCTCAGTCAATACTACAAAATGTCCTTCTGGCTACCAACCCTGAATAATATGTGTTTGCTGATGAATGGAGTAAAATTATATAATTATTGTCAACGGTAATTGTCTCTATGTTAATTAATGTAATTGGTGTTATACCGTTTTAATCCATACTAATATTATAAATTCGAAAGTAACAAATAACTAGTTGTCTGAAATTTCTGCTGAACTGAGCCTTTTTGACGCAGCCGTGATGCACACTTTCGTGCTAATTTTTGTTTTATCTGATGTTTTTTGAGGTCAGCGCAATATGTGTTTTCCTTCCATATTTCTCTACTAGCTGCGCCCCGCGGTTTCACCCGCGTAAATGTCGATCCCGTGGGAATATCGGGATAAAAACTATCCTATGTCCTCTTCCGGGACTCAAACTATCTCTATACCAAATTTCATCTAAATCGGTTCAGTGGTTTAGGCGTGAAGAAGTAACAAACATATAAACACACACACACACACTCACAAACTTTCGCCTTTATAATATTAGTGTGATTAATCATCATCTCGGTAGTCACCCCCTTTCAAGCCATAACATCACTCACACAGTCCATCCGTGGTTTCTTTGGTCTTCGTCCACTCTTATAGACATCCACATTTATACTCAAAACCTTTCTTATGACATTTTCCTCATTCGTCGGCATCACATTGCATTGGCTACCATGATAGCCGATTTCTACGAAAGTTTGCAGTTACCGGTATAAAGAATACAGCGTATATTTAATAAATAATGTTAATAATAATAATGTTTGTTTGTCAAATTAAGTATCTTGACTTGGTTCACGAGGTTGTCGACATGGGATGTGGACTCAGCGATCATTATGCCGATAGTCGTTACAGCCAATGGATTGATAGCCAAGAGCCTCGACCAACACCTAAGGAGGCTCTCGTTGGGCAGCTGGATCAAGGGATTGATTCAGAAAGCATTACTTCTGGACACGGCTCGCATTGTCAGGAGGTTCCTCTCTCTGGAGCCCTGACCGCCAGTAGCTTGGACCCTGTTCCCGATACCGGTGGGCTACTATTTTTTATATATTTTTTTATCCTAATATTTAAAAATATAATTTATATGTAAATAATGAAATAAAGGAGATAAGTTTGTAATTTATATGGTGTACATAATAAAGAGTATTCTATTCTATTTCTTTTAAAAAAACGCCTTACAGCACCTCTATATAAATCCCCGCATATGGTGTGCTAAGAACGCTCACGTACATTTTCTAGCACTCCGGTTTATGTAGGGCATTTATTCTTAGAGCACCCCCTGTCCCCGAGGGGTGGTACCCTGTGTTTTGTGTACTTTATCATCGTGTATTGATGTTTTATTTGCACTGTTTTCGTCTGTAATTGTACGTTTTTGCGTGGGAGTAGTAGGTGTGTGTGAAAATTGGTGAAATATTGATTGTCATTTGTCATTTTTAGAGGGATCATTGGATTTCTTTGATTGATTGCTTGACGTCATAGACAAAAGTCGTGTTCAAGTAATCACACTAATATTATAAGAGCGAAAGTTCGTGTGTGTGTATGTGTGTTTATATGTTTGTTACTTCTTCACGCTCAAACGGCTGGACCAATTTTGACATAATTTTGCATGGAGGTAGCTGAAACCCTGGATTAACATATAGGCTACTTCTTATCCCGATATTCCCACGGGATCGACACTTATGCGGGTGAAACCGCGGAGCGCAGCTAGTAATTTATATAACACACCCCGACATTAGGACCGTTAGTCCTCATAGTGGTGGTAGTAGTAGTGGTGGTGGTGTGGTGTGGTACTGAAAGGTACCTACACAAGTCCCATGTAATACCACAACTGGACGCAAATCCACAGACTGGGCCTACGCATCGTGAGCAAAGTGTTATTGTGTTTTTCATTGGTAAATTCTTAGTAGCAGCTCGAACTTTGGATTTGTGTCCAGTTAAAGGCAATTGAAGAGCAGTGGTGGCCCAGTGGTAACGGCCGTGACTTACGAGCTGTAGGTCGTAGGTTCGAACCCAGCCAGGCGCTCTACTTTGTGTAAATTATTTCATCACTACTGCTCTCAAAACGGTGAAGGAAAACATCGTGAGGAAACCGGCATGTCCTAGAGCCAAAAAATCGAAGATATGTGACATCTGCCAACCCGCACTGGGCCCGCGTGGTGGATTACGGCCCACTCCCTCTCACCGAGAGGAGGCCTGTGTCCCAGCATTGGGAACATTATAGACTGATTATGTAATGGCAATTGGTTCGCCCTAGAGGGCGAATGGGCGAATTTATGTATCAGAATACATGGGACAAAACTAGTGTTTCGGGTGTACTAATCTCTGCAACCCTCTGTGAAATTCAGGTGTGATGATAATTATGTTAAGTGTAAAAATAGTTCCCTACAACTACTGCACCAATTTTCCCTTTTAACCAGGAAGTCTGTCTACCCCAAAAACAAACAAAAGAAGAAAGCCTGTATATCAACTGATAAGAAACACGAAACACACCAATTTTCTTCAATCATATTATTTGTCTCTAATACTACAATATATTTCTTATACACATTCGCTTTTCTATAGTCAGAGCAATTTTAACCCTTACGATGCGAAGGGGGTACATTTGTACCCCTCGAGAAGGTGGTGATTTATCAAAGTATTTCGCACCTAATAAATAACGCACATATTCGCCTTATATTTGTATGGTACATGTAATATTTTAACTGGAAGCTTAAAGAGTGATCGAGAGTGTTTTGTTTTGGAATTGGATTTTTGATGATGGCAGTAGAATAGAATAGAATACTCTTTCTCTCTTTTTCTCTTTTTTTTATAGATTTGGGATATTAGTTTAATTGATGTCATTAGACCATTATTGAAATACGGGAGTGATGAAATGAAGCAAACCTTTTCATAGTAACAGTGGTGCTTTTTATAGTGGTCGTGTATTCGAACTTAATCAGGCTCTTTACCTACAAACGGGGTGAATAGGTATGCAGAGGTGAATCAGGACGAAACTTTAAAATGGATTTTAACGTTGAAATAATATAGTTTGTTGTCAATAAGGGCACGTAATGGTTAATTAAATTACATTAAACACATTAGGGTCTTTTTTGGCCACAGACTATATTATTTTAATGTTAAAATCCCTTTTAAAGTTTTGTCCCGATTCACCCCTGCATCCCTATTCACCCCGTTTGACGGTACTTTGCTTTTTTTTTTATTTCATCACCACTGCTCTCAGAAACGGTGAAGGAAAACATCGTGAAGAAACCGGCATTTCCTTGAACCAAAAAAATCAAAGACATGTGACATACACCAACCAACACTGGACCCGCGTGGAAAGTCACGACCCACTCCCTCTCACCGAGAGGAGTCCTGCGTCCCAGCAGTGGGAACATTATAGAGGCTGATTATAAATTAGATCACATGGAAATTATCAAATGAGCCAAGCTGTTTCATTTTGTTAAACACAGAATTGTATGGTGATTGAATTGAATGAATTTACAAATAGTAATGAACGCTATTTTATTTCCTTAAAATCTTTTATTGGAAATTCAAACATCCAATACTCGTCATTTTTAGTTTTATGTGCTTCTATAGATTATTACATAATACGATTGTTTTCACTTTCTTAATATATTTTCTTATTTTTATCGAATTTAACAAAGGTAATGCGATTAACCATCTGTCACAAGTAGCTATAAGTAAAATAATATTCAGTTGCATTTCGTTAGACTAGAAGCTGACTACAATAAAGTTGGTAAAAGGCTGAAAAGATTATGATTGTAAGTACAATAATGCCCTAAATAATCGTAATAAGAGTGAAATTGTAATTTTTATTTTTACGTTTTCATTACGAAATGCACAGAAATAGCCTTCCAAAAAACAACATCCTTTTTACAGCTTCATAATAAAAATATGAAACATTTCATTCCCTTTTCTTTTTACCCTTTTTTCACCAAAATCCAATAGCACTCCAGTGTATTAAGTCTATTGAAGATTTATATGAACAAAAACTGCTTCCCGCTATTTTAGTATTATCCCGAACGGGGCATGTCTGAGCGACATTTTTGCATACCTTAGGGGAGAAAAAATATTTATCTTAATACAAACCAACGTACTAAAACCCACATTTTACGGTATCCATCACAAATGTAGGGGTCTTTTTATGTTGGTTGACGCAAATAGTCACATGCCATTCGGTATTATGTCATAAATCATAATATTGGAATATTTTTTGAGGTATGATATGAAGTTGGTACATTGTACCCTTATTGAAAGTTACTGTGACAAATGATGCGGCGTTTTAGGGTTAGTGTTTTGGTATATTGAATTTTGGTATTATTTTTGGATTTAGTAGGGTAATAAAATGCACGTTATTTTATAATAAAAAAATATTTAAAATGAGACTTTTCGGTTTTATTACACACGTTTCTATATGCTCAAAGTTTGTTTTTGTTTGAGTTTTTAATTTGAGCTCTTCGTCGTTTCTCGAGATGTTGCCATTGGCTCCTAGGTTGCTCAACTCGCACAGCAAAGAGTGAGTCTTCTAAAGACGAGCTCCTTCAGAGCTCTAGGACTAGTAAATATGGTCCAAAACATCATTCATATGCAAATGCTGTTGCTTACTTCATAATTAATGGTTGTAATGTCATATCAGATTTCTAGTAGGCCCAATCCTGACCCCATAGTCACCTCTGTCACGAAAGACATAATCCCCATACGAATCAAGGACAAAATATTTAAAGCAGGCGAAGTAATTACAAGTAATGCTGCTTCGATGTCATGCTAGATGCTTAAGAACCTACAGGATACCAAAAACAGTGCTGTAAAATATGGCTCCCTAATGTTTTAGCAAGATAGAACATAGGCTTTCATTGTTGCCCACAATCTAACCTTTTTTTTTGTTTAACTCTCACCAGCCCGTCCCATCTGTAGAATAAGACCAGACTCCAAAAAAAAAACTTTTTTACAAAAAAATAAACAACCGACTTAAAAAAATACTACAAAGTGAAAAATAACTTGAATTTCGGAAGTCGGTGTCGTTGGTTCCGCATTTTCGTTTTTATTTTTCACTTTGTAGTAATAAGTATTTTTTTTGAAGTCGGAGATGCAGTACATTTATGCATATAACTTGGTACATAAGAATAATTACCTAATGTATTATATACTAAAACCTTCCTGAATGTATGTAGATCACATAAGTGAAAGAATGATCAAAATTGGTTTAATAGTTTTTGAGAAAATCGCGGACATACAAACATACATAGGTACATACGGGTCGAATACAGAATCTCCTTTTCGACGTCGCCGTCGGTTAAAAAAAAAAAAAAATTTTTCATGAAAACTGAAACCATAAAAGCGCGATAAACTTCCCTTCAGCACAACACGGCACAGCCATTGTTAGGAAAGACAAATGCTTGTAAATTGAACGCGAGTGTTAAATCAAGCGTATAATTAGCTCAAATATTTGCCGCGGTTCCAACAAAGAAAACATTGGTAAGACTCCCGATTGTCTGAACAAATCGGGCCGGTAAGATGGCGCTCTAAGTTTATGGAAAATGCTTGGGAAAGTGATTTTTTTTTTAACAATTTAGAGATTTTTAAGGTATTTAAAGGATTTACATAAAACACACAACACACAACAACACTACTTTTTTTTTTTTTTGATAACATAAAATAAATCCTATAATCCCCGCCGTAGGGTAAGGCAGAGGTGTGCCCATAATATACATACTTACTTACATTTCAACAGGCCGCATGAAGTGTGCTAGGTTTAAGGATTCTATTTTTTATTATACAGGTTGAAATTGAAAACATGCGACAAATCGTAATGGGAGATTGTACTCATCATTATGAACAACTTTTACTAAGGGACCATACCTGCAATCGGGAAAAAAAAAATCAGCTGTTACCTACATTTTGACGAGTCACTCGAACATAAATGTAGGGAACCGCTGATTTTTTTCCGCGATTTCAGGTTTGCTTCCATTGTAAAAGTTGTTCATAATGATGAGTACAATCTCCCATTTTGATTTGTCGCATGTTTTCAATTTCACCCTGTATAATTTGAGGTCTGACTTTACGTTAAGAATCGTCAGTCGACTATTGTAGCTTAATATTATGCAAAAACAACACCAAAAAATAATTAACCTTTTGACCGCTTGTGTCGCATATATGCGACAGAGAAGATGCATGATTTTTTCGTCCTATTAACTGCTTGGTACAACTAAAACGATTATTAAATAGAGATAAAATCTTTTTGACTATTTTTTTAATCGATACAACGATTGCTCCTCCTTATTTATGGTATTTCCTTATTTTTGTGTATTTTATCGATTTGTAGCCGCGCGCTAGGGGCACGGCAATTGATATTTAGCCAAGCGCTTAAAAGGTTTAGTACATAATAAACGGAATAAGTATTACAAAACATGCAATGAAACCGGTGAGAATTTCCTATCATAAATATTATGTTCCATCTTCTAGGATTTTTTTTTTCCTAGCCTGCTCCGTCCCACTCCTAGGCAAACTTCTCCCAACTCCATCTTTTCCACTCCTTTTATATTCCGCAAGTCCGAGCTTCCTCCTAACATTATAATATTATCTGAAACAAATTTAAAAACCATTTAATTCATACATCCATCTTTAAAAAGTTTCCCATTACAAAAGCGCCATCTTACCGCCCCCAACCTCAAGAGGGGTCCGTAGCCGAAGAGACCCCATGTTTGGCGCTCCCCGCCGTTTGATCCCGACGCTAACAAGACGCCGAGATGTTTGTCTAATCACTTGAAACTTAATACACGTGTCTACACGACTTTTTGTACTAAATTGGCTAATACGATTGACTTCATGTTTAAAGAAGCTAAGGAATTTCTAAGTAGCGGTTCCATGTGGTGTCGAAACACCCCATTTTCCCGTGGGTGTCGTAAATGGCGACTACGGGACTCATTAGAAAATGGGCAGCAGCGTTCTCTATGCATTTTAAAACCGTACTGCGATCGCCAACCCGCCTGCAAAGCGTGGCGATTAGGGCCACCACTCCCCCCCTTCCCCCCTTTGGTGGAGGCTTATGTCCAGCAGTGGATGTCTGTAATGATGATAATGATGAGTCTGTTGTCTGGATTTGTGCCCGTTTGATGCCAATAGGTTCGCCCCCTGTTACATGGGACTTTTATTAACATAACTGGCGAAATGGGGGTGTGACTGTGTACCTCTGCTTAAACCTTCGGGGACTTACAGGCGTGAAGTTATTTTATAATCAGCCTATAACGTTTCCACTGCTGGGACACAGGCCTCCTCTCTGTGTGAAGGAGTGGGCAGTAATCCACCACGCCGCCGCCGGGCACAATGCGGGTTGGTGGATGTCACATGTCTAAAAATTGTTGGTTCTAGGACATGCCAAGGCAGCGGAGTAACTCTGGAGCCCACATAAAATTGTTTCATTTCATTTTAACATCCATTGCTTCATGGGTTTAAAAGAATCGTTTGCTCAACAACGTAAAAAAGGCAATGAACTTAGCTGAACTGTCGTAATGAAAAGCATTGCAATCAATTGCGATTTTATATGTGTTACTTTTACAATTACCCCGCAGACGAAGATAGATAATAAATGATTGTAATTCTGTAAGTAGGTTTGTAGGTACATACAAACATTTTTACACGTCAGTCATATTTAAAAAAAACTAGATTAGGTCGCCGTTTCCTCTCTGACTACTCTGAGAAGAAAGGCCGAAACAAACTCAGAAGTCACAGTCTCTTTTAAAGTCCAGACATAATCTTGATCAGATCATATAAAGACCGTGTAGATTGGTGTCTGAAATATGGTCTTATAAGGAAAGGACCACACAGATTGAGTGGACCTGTCCACATTTGTCTGTAATCATGCCGCTGAACTCAGAACATAAGAAGCTCAATGTATTCCTTCATCGTATTAAAAGCAAAAAAAAAAAAGAAGGGCAATACAATCCATCGTCATCATCCTGTCTCGCCTTTTCCCAACTATGTTGAGGTCGGCTTCCAGTCTAACCGAATGCAGCTGAAAATCAGTATTTTACATGAAGCGACTGCCTTTCTGACCTCCACCACCCAGTTACTGGGTAATACGATGCCCTTTGGTAAGACTGGTTATCAGACTTTCGGGCTTCTGATTACCTGTAACGACTGTCAAAGATCCACGAATGACAACCGGGACCAACGGGTACGAAGGGGTCTCGGTATGTAAAGACGGTCATCTATCCACAGACCAACCGCGGCAAGCTTAGCTTAACCTGATCGATCGACCTGTGCGGCTGTTATTATTTAGCCACGGGCCCCTCTTAAGGGCAATGCCATCCAAGAGGTAAAATTGTAAAATTAGAAGCACCCTAAAAATCTAGTTACCATCAAAGTTAACAAACAATAATCAAGATCTACACTAAACTCTCACACATTATAGTGTTGTTTGTTAAGCATACAATCGATAGTTTTAATGCATAATATATGTGTTGTTGCTTCGTCGCCGAGCAAAGGGTCCCAACTCGAGTAGCTTCGAAAGATTAAACATTTCGTGGGAGCACTATTAATCAGATCGCCGATTGCACTGACTAAACATCAGTTTAGAAATGTGGGGGTGGAATAGTTTATCGATATCGGTAAGTGGTGGGTTTTTTGTTAATACAATTATTAGGTATCAAGTATGTGGGATTTGATCATTATTGTGTCATAGGTATAAATAAATTAGTTATGGTAGATAGTAGGTAGAGGTTATCCTATACCAAAACATTATTTTGTAAAAATAAATCTAAGAATTTTTTGGCTAAATTGAAATGTTTCATGAGATATATTGATTTCTTTCTAAAATGTTCGCCATCCGAAACTATTTGTCACATTTATTATGTTAACATTTAAGTTATTCCAAATACCTAGATTATCTAAAAATAATAATGATTCTATGATTAAAACAAAGACGTTTAACACACATTTTCACTGAAAATAACCAAAGTTCGCCATAACTAAGAAAGAAAAGAAAGAAAAATACGTTTATTTGTCACAGAAACACGTGCATACAAAAAGATAAATTAAACTTAAACCTACAACGGCTTCATCGAACAAACAACATCACAAACTATCCATCGATACAAACCACAACAACTACCCCATCCCTACCCAAAACCCAAAGGGATCAGCAGAGCCGCCCGGTTGGTGTGAACTAAATGAATCATTAATAATGTAAACCTAACGCGATCCTGACCGCAGACATCGATGTCGAACGCCCCTCACTAGCGTTTAGTGATGTCCATAATTTATTTGTGTATCGGCTTTGATTGGTAGTGTTGAGTGATGTGTTAACGGTAATGCAAAGTTAACGAGTTGATTCATAAATATTAGGGATGTGATGTCGGTTGTTGGATGGGTGAGGATATATTTTGCTACTTAGGGCTGATTTAAGCAAAGTCTAAAGATATCTTTTATCCGTGGAAAAAAGTTGACGTGTGACAGTTCTAAATAGTATGGAAAAGCTGTCAAAAATTCAAAATTTATTCGCAGGATAAAACTTATTCTAGGTACTTATAAAAGTTTGGTGAAATTCGCCTTTAGCAATTTAATGCACTGTTTAGACATGATACAGAAATATTGTGTCCTGTATAGCCAAGTTAATAGTTAAATTCAATTAAAGTCGTATTTATGTATAAACGGCTACTTGGTAGGTTAGTGCATTGTTTAGACATCATACAGATATTATTTCCATGTCCATAGTCCATGCAAAATAAAGTTTATGACGTTTCATGTTTTCCGACATCACCTCCAAAGAAAACAGTCCTGTCAAATCAAGATACTCCATAGACAAGTTTAGACGCGATTAAAAAATTGGCTACTAAAAATACGTCAATTTATGTCAGGCGCTGACTAATTTGACAGGACTTAACTAATATTTATATTCTGTCCTTTTCCTAATGAAATAGAAAGAAAAAGATGCACTGAACTTAAATTTAGTTTAGTTTGTGAACAAGGGAATCGGCGCCAATGTCATATCTACACAAACAAAACTTGAACCACACAGAGGAAGACATCACATCCTCCTGCCAAAATAACTTACGAACACACGTACAAGCATATCAATAAATAATATAATTCTACAAACAGACACAATCCGGGACACTGACCGCCACCCTACGGAGTTGACGGGCATTTTGAAAAGGGCTCGGACATGACATGCCAGCAATTCCAGGGTTTCCAACAACAAATATTTATCGGCGAAAATTCTTCGGCTCTTTTTTTGGCGAGGAAAATAAATTGTTTTTTAAACTGAAAGGGCTCGGGTTTGGTTTAGTAAATCGGGTGGAATCGGTTCGTGTGGGTATTCTTAATGGAGAGGCGTTTAGCTGGTTAGGAAGGTTGGTAAGTAATAGATCTGTGGATAGATTCTTTGGATGGATTCTTTGGATAGATTGGTCTGTGGGTGGTGTCTATTTTTTCTGGGAGAATTTGACGTTAATTTTTACATTCTATGGTTACTTTTTTCATATATATATTTCTGTTTTTACAGGGCAGATAATATTTAGTCACCGTTTCTTCCATCCATACTAATCCATACTAATATTATAAATTCGAAAGTAACTCTGTCTGTCTGTCTGTATGTTACCTTTTCACGCGTAAACCCCTGAACCGATTTAGATGAAATTTGATATAGAGATCGTTTGAGTCCCGGGGAAGGACATACGATAGTTTTTATTCCGATATTCCCATGGGATCGACACTTATGCGGTTGAAACCGCGGGGCGCAGCTAGTTAACATATAAGTTTTTCAATCTTTCAAAAAATTAATATTAAGCTAATATCATCATTATTTCAGCCGAAAAACGGCCACTGCTGGACATAGTATTTCATAACAATCAAGTATTTTCTAACTGAACAGACAGCTATGCTGCTGCTGGGGAGTTTGTTCCGCCACTTCTTCTCCCCAGCGAAAGCACTAGGAAGTGGTGAAGGGCGGGCGTTTTGGGGGACTGTCTTATGTAATTTTGACGTTCGAAAAGTGCTGATTCTCAGCCTAGTTTGTAAAAATGACTTTTGATTTAGATTTTTTTTTATAGGCCTCCCCCAAGCACCGCCATTTAGACCGATTCCGTACTTCCCGGTTAAGTATGACCCGCATCAAATAATAAGCATATAGAATAACATCTCGCCTGTAATCTCTGAAGGGTTAGCCAGAGTTGTACAAACGCCAGCACATCAAGCCACTACAATCTGTCAAATAATAGATTAATGAAGAGCGACTTTCCTATTTCATTAAAGCGTAAGCTCGTCGACATGTGCATCCTGCCTATCCTAACCTATGGCGCTCAGACTTGGTCTTTGACAGAGGCTCAGAAGTCCAAACTCAAGGTTTGCCAAAGAGCGATGGAGCGTAGTATCTTAAAGATTAAACTCACCGACCAAATTCGCAACACCACAATACGCTCCAAGGCAGGTATTGCCAATGTTGGCGGCAAGTCTGCGAGGCTGAAGTGGGACTGGGCGGGTCACACTTATAGGATGCATCTAGACAAATGGGCCAATGTCGTCACACAGTGGGTGCCTGAAGACGGGCGTCGTCACCGAGACAGGCCTAAGAAACGCTGCTGTGACGATTTAGAGTCATTCCTAACCAACTGGACGGAGAAGGCACAGCACAAGGAAATGTGGAAGAAAATGGGGGAGGCCTTTGCCTAGCATTGGCAACAGTACAGGCTAACGGAAAAAAATCGCTAAAGCATAAGGTTCAGAGTCGATTGGGAAAATTTGACAGTTTCGGGTAGCTTGCTGTGCTGGCATCTGTACCTAGTACACCCACATTTCGCCAGTTATCTTCAAGATAAAGAAAACTGCGATTATATTGTTTCATAATTCATTACAAATATTACCTCAACAAACATCATTAGCAGTGCAAACCCTAGCAGTCATCAACAGATGACAATCGTTCAAAAACCGGACGCCTCCTCCCGTCCAAACCGTGACGTTCAATATCCAGCCTGCCATTACTTAAATACACGTCTTATCTGATCGAGAAATAGGACATTGGCCACCCCTACCTTACTGGAGGTGGTTTACAAATTATGTCATAATAATATGCGAAATTGACGAAGTTTGTTTGATTCCCGTTAAAGTAAGACCTCTGAGTTTTTTTCGGAAGAAATTCTAGTGTCATCTAGTTTTAAAATATTGATGTGGCAAAGTGTCCTAACTGGTTGAACGCCTTAATTACAAAAATAATTAAAAAACCATTGTGTCTCACGTGGATCCACGGTCATATCATAATCAGCCTATCTAGTTTCCACTGCTAAGACACAGGCCTAGTCTCTTCGAGAGGGAATGGGCCGTAATCTACTACGCGGGCCCAGCGCGGGTTGGTAGATGTCACATGTCTTTGAATTTTTGGTTCAAGGACATGCCGGTTTCCTCACGATGTTTTCCTTCACCGTTTTGAGAGCAGTGGTGATGGAATAATTTACACAAAGTAAAGCGCCTGTCCGGGTTCGAACCTACGACCTACAACGTAAGTCGCGGCCGTTACCACTGGGCTACCACTGCTCCCTGGTCATATACGAAAGGTTAAAAGGCACAGAAATCAACATCATTTCAGCTTAGGGTTTTTCAAATAATTATGATGGCTTACATTACATCTAGATGCAACTGGATTTCAGTATTTTATAAAGATGTAACTACCAATTTATCTTATCGACTAGTGGGTCATGGAGATACATTGGCAGACACCTCATTTGGATAATATCGGATTATTCCACTTTGCCCCACCAGCCGCCCCACTGGTACACTGGTGGTGGCAGATTCCACTGCTAAATTTTTGACATTCCACTTTGCCCCACCAGTGGGGCGGCCGGTGGGGCAAAGTGGAATAATCCATAATATCGAGGTCTTAAGGTTAATTTGAGTGAAATCGACACGAAATATATTTTGCATGGCTCCCCGTGAATACAACCTATGTACCTAAATATTTAATGGAGGCTTCATCGCCTAATAGGTACTTATGTCAAAAAAAAAACTAAACAGTTTTTTTTAATAAATAAAGCATATTACGTACTATGTATGTGAATATTTGCAGGACAAACTATAGGATTTATTTTTATATTTTATTTTTAAACTATCTTCAATAATTGATCTCGTTCTTAATTTTGTTTTGTTTTTTATGACTGTGATATACAATTATTTTATATGAATGTCAAACATCTGCATATTGTTTACCCATATTTGCAAATAAATGATTTTGAATTTGAAGTAAAAGAAGAAAAAATTGGATACTCGTATAGGTTATGGCATTAAGTCCACCACTATTTGTGTGCTTAAAATATTAAATGAATAATATAGGTTGGTTCTTGCCCGTTCTTCTCCATAGAAATCTACGTTTTGGAACGGGCAACTTGCTTCAACTTTCTGACTAACTGACTGACTATTTAATTTTGACAATTCAAAAGTGCCTGATAGGTACATGGTTAAATTGAAATAAATGCTTTGAATTTGAGTTTGGGCACTTTGTCAGTATACACTTAGGTACGTTACGATACATCAATTTTATTTTAACTTATCTTTGTTAATCCTAGCCACACCTACACCTCGACACCTATGGAACCACTTACACGAAACCCTCCACAAAAATGACCCTTAAAAAAATACAATATCCAAATACCAAAACATCATGTCACAGCATCCAACTCAACCCCAAGACTCCCGATATCCAAGGGTCGCACATATCCGAAAAGCTTTGTCAATGACAAATAGTGTTCGCTTCATCCCAGTTGGCATTTTGACAATAAATAAGAGATATCAAGGAAGGAGCTCGGAGGATTTGCGAGTAATAAATGACGTACGATGCGATGGCCAGTAAAGGGTTAGCCGTATATGAATGTGGTTGGTGATTGATAGTTGTTTGTATTTTTCGTGCTGTTGTACATTCGGAGGGTTGTGTTTGTCTTTAGTTTTGGTGGCAGGAGTTGTAGTCGCAAATTGGATCATTCTTATTTACCTACTGGGATATTTGGAGCTAAGGGCTAAATAATAACAGCCGCACAGGTCGATCGATCAGGTTAAGCTATGCTTGCCACGGTTGATCTGTGGATGGGTTACCTTCTTAAAAACCGAGACCCCTCCGTGTCTCGGAAAGCACGTTAAGCCGTTGGTCCCGGCTGTCATTCGTGGATCTTTGACAGTCGTCACGGGTAGTCAGAAGCCCGAAAGTCTGACAACCAGTCTCTTACCAAGGGGTATCGTATTGCCCAGTAACTAGGTTGTGGCGGTCAAATAGGCAGTCGCTCCATGTAAAATACTGGTATTCAGATGCATCCGGATAGACTGGTAGCAGACCCCAACATAGTTGGGAAAAGGCTAGGCAGATGATGCATAAGCACGACTGCTGTGCTTCCTGAGTTAGATTCCCAGGCTTGGGAATGTTATTGGGTTTTATAAATTAGTCATCCCATAGTCTGCATGCAACTACGAAGAGAAGAAAGGAAGAAAAATTTTGTATTCAGCAGAAATAAAACAGACATTACCTACATACAAAAACCAAAAGCAACAGATATAGATATACCTAGATAACGCAAGTATCACGAACTGTATGAAACCACTGCTGTGCCACTTTTTGACTACCTACTATGACGTCACAAGCTCGCGCTCTCTCGCTCACGCTCACCCAGCCAGCAGTACGCAGGACTGAGCGCGAAAGTGGCGGCTTATGATTTTCGAACGTAAGCTGGTGCGATTTTTGGCACGCGAAGTAGTTGCTCTTGCGTTATCTAGGTGTATCTATATCTGTGCCAAAAGCCCTGTTGCAATCCAATTGAACTAAATGACAAGATTTTAAATTAAAAAGTTTTAAGTCAGGTTATAATGCCTGATGTCAGGTCAAGTCATAAAAATTACTAAAATAAATACAACGAGAAAAAAACCAGTGGCACTCCGGGAGTGCCGACAGAAGTGACAACAAAACACAAACAGAATACTTCGCCATCACTCACTGACATATCGGATATACAATAAAACTGAGTACATGCCGAGGACAGCCGAACACATCGTAAGCGGTGTCGGTTACGGCAACAGTGGCGCGAATCCAATGGTTTTTTCCCATCTCAAAAAATTCCAAACGCGTCAAAGAAGTTTTCACTTCAAACTCAAAGCATTTATTTCAATTAAACCATTTACAGTCACTTTTGAATTGTCAAGAAGTCAGTCAGTCAGAAAATATGAAGCTAGTTGCCCATTCCAAAGCGTAGGTACCTATGGAGAAGAACGGGCAAGAAACTCCATGGACACTCTTTTAAATTATATTTTTACATAAATATTAGTTACATCATTTATGTTGAATTTATAATTATATGTGAGAACGATGTAAAAATAAAACGACGTACGCGTTAAAAGCGTCCAGAGTACATGAAATTGTAAAAAAAAAAACAACAATCCAAAAATAAAATAGTTAAAACTAAGCCGAGGCAGCTAAGTGATGACCAGACCCAGCTGACGGCGCCCGTTCACGAACATGACTTCACAAAACTATCGTTGTTTACTATGTTTTTTGACAGAAGTGCACGCATAATAAATTAGAAAATTACTTTATATCAGTAGGTTTCGTCGTAACCAACAAGAGATATTTACACAAAATCTTAAACAGACTCTCAAAACACGCCACACATGACAACACTCCCTCATAACACTCTCTTACATTACAAAACATCATCGAAATCACGAAATCCTCTCTAATAGACGAAATTTCCTTTGACCATTATTCATATGTGACCCATTAAAGTATGGGGTGTTAATACGCGCTGACTTATTGGCTCCATCGGTCATGCACACCCTTCGGCCTTCCCTAATGTCAGCCTTTAGGAGGCTTCCTAATGGGAGCCTACAGTGTTTTGTATCGGATGGTTCAAGGATTTTGGGGAATCAATAGGTTTTGTAAGGGTTAGAGATAGAAAAAGGAGGATTTTGGATACATGTTTTGATATTTTCTTATTGAATACATAAGCCCGCCCCAGCTTTGCACGGGTGCAATTTTTTTTTCAAATTTCCAAAATTTTCTTTCATATTAACCTTGTCCTGGCAATACTGAACACAACAAAAAAAGAATTATCCAATTTGGTGAAGTCATTCGGAAGTTATGCGCGTACAGACATTTTGGCGACTTTGTTTTATGGGTACTACTATTTAACCTTTTGAACGCCATTGTCACATATATGTAACAAACGAAATCATACCCTGAACGCCAATGTCACAAATATATGACAAAATACACGTCGCACGGGTCGCACCATATTGTGAAATAAACAATTTAATCATTACTTTTGTGTGTTTTTATTTATATAATTTAAAAGTTTAAGCTGTCGTCTATATTGTATTGCATGAAACTAATATAAATAAACCACCAATATCGAGAAATTTGTTGTTTTAAGTGTGTGTGTGTTGTTTTGTTAAAGTGGCCTGGCGCCAGGGGTACGGCGATACGTTTATACTCTGGCGTTCAAAAGGTTAAGGATTTTCCAATTAGTTTATTACCAACCCTATTAATAGAAGAGACTGTACCTTTAAAATTAAATAGCTGTACACACGCATAATCAGCCTATAATGTTCCCAATGTTGAAATAGCTGTGCTAAGCCCCATTTACATGGTGCAAGTAAATTGTCTGTGGCATATCATAAAATTTAAGTAACAAATTACTTGCATCGTCTAAAAACTGTTTAGACGATGCAACTTTTATTCTTGCTTCAACTTCTGACACGAACCTGCATAGACCTCATGTGGCTTCACCAAGATTGTCTGGACTTTAAAAGACACTGTTATTTCTGAGTTTTTTTCGGTTTTTCTTCTCAGAGCAGTCAGGAAACACCGTACTCGTTTAGTTTTAAAACATACACACATCAAAAGTGTCTAGGGATCAAGCATTTTTATGCGGATTTCTTGAGATTGAGATGTGGCTTTGTAATAAATTTATGATTTTATAAATTTATATGGATCCTTTTTGGTGCATTTCATAATTTGAATCAGGAACTGTGAATCAAATTCGAGTAAAAGATGACAATTAGCTGTCAATATTTTCCCTATAAAAACATACAACGCATTGAAGACATTATTAGTGCTACTGTTTCCCTACTACTGATTAAAACCAACGTTATTATGGAGCGGCGACGTCATTTAAGCAGGGAAGAAATGCTCAGAGCCGTGGGAATGATAGAAGCTGGTTCCCGGCAACGTACTGTGGCTTTAGCTCTGAATACAAGTCAGAGTGTTATCAGTCGACTTTGGACACGTTACCGAAGCACTGGTACCGTGGCTGAGCGCCATGGAGGACGGTATCGCTGCACCACACGGAGACAAGACCGATACATTCAAATCTTAACTCGAAGAGCTCCAACAATAACCGCCATGATGTTAGCCGTGAGGCTTCATCACTCTTCAGGGAACTTAATTAGCGACCAAACAGTCAGAAACCGCTTGCATGAAGTGAACCTTCATTCCCGAAGACCGCTACGGGTACCACCTATAGCAATGCACAATCGTAGGATTCGATATCAATGGGCTCTTGAACACAGAAATTGGGCAGAAGAACAATGGCGTTTCGTGTGCTTTTCTGATGAGTCTCGTTTTGGTATGAGACCGGATACAAGACGTATACGACACTGGAGAACCCCTGGACGCCAACAGCGATTAAAATCCTGCCAGGAAGTCCATCCTTATAGTGGTGGAACCATCATGGTATGGGCGGGTATTTGGATCGGCGGAAGAACTGAGTTGATTTGGATCAGAGGCAACCTCAACGCTCAAATTTATGCTGAGATGATTGTATCAGACGTCATCGTTCCTCTACAAGTGCAAATCGGTCCCTTATTTCAGTTAATGCATGATAATGCACGACCGCACACCGCAAGAGTTGTAAGACAGACTCTCGCCGCAGCTAACATCAATGTCCTGCCCTGGCCTGCTCAGTCGCCAGACTTGAACCTGATTGAGCATGCATGGGATATGCTACAGAGAAGAGCTCTGCCGAATATGGAGGGTATCCAGTCGCAAGAAGACCTTTTTTTGTTGTTGCAACGAACATGGGCGGCCATTCCACAGCGTGATTTGGATGAACTCATTTTGAGTATGCCAAACCGATGTTCTTGTGTTGTTAGTGTTTGCGGTAGAAACACGGATTATTAATTGTTTAAGTTACCCAATAAAATTTTAAAGAAAACTGTTATTTCAGTCTTTTTTTCGAACTTTTGTGTTAGTGGTTCAAATGTCAAAAATCCCTTTATTAGGAAAATGGCAAATTTCTTTATTAATGCAAAGGTGACTTGGTTTATCGTTACTGTGACAAACGAAAACACTTTATTTGATGAATCCTTAAAGAAAATTTTAATTAATATCAATCAGGAGAAAAGTTATTGCAAAAATATATGTTGATCCCTAGACACTTTTGATGTGTGTAATTTAAATTTTAAATAGGAATAATATCTAGTTGCATAAAACATCATATCACACTAATATTATAAAGGCGAAAGTTTGTGAGAGTGTTTATATGTTTGTTACGTCTTCACGCACAAACGGCTAGAACAATTTTGATAAAATTTGGTATGGAGGTAGCTGACACCCTGGATTAACTTTTAGGGTAGGTTTTATCCCGATATTATGATACTTATGCGGGTAAAACCGCGGGGCGCAGCTAGTAGTATACAGGGTGTTACAGAAAGGGTATATCAATACAAACGGGTTGAAAAGTGTATCTGGTCTAGAATCTCTGTACAAAATTTCAGCTCAAAAGCAGTAACTTTGAAAATGCTTAATATTATATTTTTTTATTTCGATAGTTTACTAAATTGAAATCACAACAAACGTGTCACCACACTACGAGGGTCATTATCCATTATCTGTAGTGTGTCTGTGCGCCTAGTACACGCACATCACGCCGCCGCGCGCCAGTGCAGCGCCGTGATGTCGAAATAAAAAAATATTAGGCATTTTCAAAGTTAATGCTTTTGAGCTGAAATTTTGTACAGAGATTCTAGACCAGATACACTCTTCTACCCGTTTGTATTGATATACCCTTTCCGTAACACCCTGTATAAAGTTGTTTTAAAAATACATTGCAGAGCGTGTTTTTTAAGCAATTTACAGAAATAAATATAATAATATCATTTATCAATCAATCTTCTTTGTCCACTATACGGAGTTACCCCAATTTACCCAATCCAGTATATATTTACCTACCAATTGACATTCATTTTTCTTACCAAACCCTCCGTCGTGACGTCGCAAGGGTTGGTAATCGGGTGTGATAAATGAAAGGCGACTGGTGGACTTAAGGATAACCGGGTCAGTACCGGCACCGGGTCTAGAGATAGCCCTGGATTGATGGTTGCGCGACCCGGTTTTTTAGAAGTGGATTTTATAATATTATCAGAGTTTTTACCTGAAATTTTTAGGTTCTTTTGTGGCATGGTATAAAAATATATAGAAAATGCTTTCCTATTCGTCGTGTTACAAACTTAGGTCGACAACTAAACTCCAATAACTACAATTTATTATTATTATTTTGATTTAAAAGAGTGTCCATGGAGTTTCTTGCCCGTTCTTCTCCAAAGGTACCTACGCTTTGGAATGGGCAACTAGCTTCATCTTTCTGACTGACCGACCCCTTGACAATTCAAAAGTGCCTGTAATTGGTTTATTTGATTTGAAACAAATGCTTTGAGTTTATGATATGTTTTGCAAATTGTAGGTCTGTATTGGTCGTATTCGTATATTGAACAGCACAATAATTGCGTAACACACTTGCGATCACAATAGGAATCATTTTTAAGGACATTGCTAATCCATTGCTTCATATGTTCGAAAAATTTGTCTGCTCAACAACGTAAATAACGCAATGAATGATGTTGAACTGTCAAAATGAAAGCCTTTGCTAGTATTAGTGTGTTAGGCAATTACCCCACAGAACGTCATAAGGAAAGCAGAATTATTAGTATTTACTAATTAATAATCATAGAAATCATCTACTGTCTCCAAGTTATACTATATGGGAAATAGCTAGGACTAATTTATGTAAACACTAGCAGCGCCACGCGGTTACACCCGCATAAGTTTAATAAATATCGGGATAAAAACTATCTCTAAGTATACTAAATTTAGTCCTAATTGGTTCAGCGGTTTAAGAGTCCCCCTTCTTTAAAGTCGGGTAAAGGAAACAGTCAGAAGGATTCGATAGAGTCGTCAGTAATAACGTAACATTTGACAATATCATACCGAGTCATAAATAATATTTTTTTACGAAAGACGTAGGGTCACCCCCGATTTGCATGTACCCTGAGGGTTGTCACATCTATATATCATTCTTATTACGAAGTATACAGTTTTCATTTTACCACAGTATCTTGAATATTTCAAATCTAATGGGACTAAATTATCAGCTTTTAAAACATATAGCATACAGCATTAGATTTTAGCATTATTAATTTAAAAAATTACAAACATTTTTAACCGACTTCAAAAAGGAGATTCTGTATTCGACCCGTATGTATGTACGTATGTTTGTATGTTCGCGATTTTCTCGAAAACTGATTAACCAATTTTGATAATTCTTTCACTAATGTGATTTACATACTTTCAGGAAGGTTTTAGTATATAATACATAAGGTAATTATTCTTATGTACGAAGTTATATGCATAAATGTACTGCATCTCCGGCATTTCTATACGAATTTTGATGATTCTTCGAGTCGTGTCTTCAAGTCTTCAATGCACTAGTGTTAATTGAATTTGTATGGGGTAGGTACAACTAAAAAGTCGAAAAATAAAAACGTTTTTTACAAAAAAAAAAACAACCGATTTAAAAAAAAAAAACTACAAATTGATAAATAACTTTAATTTCGAAAGTCTGTGTCTAAGAACGAAAATGCGGAACCTACGACACCGACTTCCGAAATTAACGTTATTTCTTTCACTTTGTATTGTTTTTTTTTTACAGTCGGTTGTTTTTTTTTTTTGTAAAAAAGTTTTTATTACATGTTATATTTGCCATTGACACGCTAAGAAGATGTCACTGCTCCTGTGGTGTTCTGTTGTTATCCAGAATTATTAACAAATTATATAAATTTGCCCCACCAGAAGTCATCAGCTCACCAAAATATTCCACAACAACGTAACATTTCACAAAATAAATAAATAACCTGCTCCAAAAGACGGGTCACCCTCGATTTGCATGTCTCCGAGGGTTGTCACACTAACAATAATTTATTTGCGTCAAAATATATCGGAGAATGGAATTACTGTGTCCTTTCCTCACTCGTATCTGTACGTTTTGAGTGATGGACAACCCTATTGTATATTATGGTCGTATGTTATGTGATTAGAGGACTAACGGTGGAAGTGGAAGTTAAGGTGATGTGGTCGAGGTCAAGTTTTGGATGGGTGGTCGGTGTAAATGGTTCGTGCATTTGAAGAATACTTTGACTTAAAGTAGGTACCTACTCTTAAGATCGGTTACAGCGGATATGATAGGAGGTTCGGTTTCAAGACAAGTAGTTTTCTTTCTGACATGGTGGTAATCCACCAGTTCATCTCAAAACGTATCGATATTGGAATGACAGCGAATACGCCACGTGTCCCGGATCATTCCGGATTGCCGCGCCGCCGCCGGCCGGACATCGAACGGCCGCCGGTCGACCGGACAATTGCGTGGCTGATAAAGTGCATTGTACACTGGTTACTGATTGAATTTGAATGCAAATTTTTAATTTAAGTTCTGTTAAATCATTTTATTTATTTACCAGCAGCGCCCCCCGGTTTCACCTGCGTAAGTTTTCGTCCCGTGAGAATATCGGGATAAAAACTATCCTATGTCCTTCCCCAGGACTCAAACTATCTCTATACCAAATTTCATCTAAATCGGTTCGGCGGTTTAGGCGTGAAAAGGTAACATACAGACAGACAGACAGAGTTACTTTGGAATTTATAATATTAGTACTCGTATATATGGAGTATGAATGGATTTATTAGCAACCTGCCTCTACTGCGCACGTTTTTAAGACTTGAAAAAAATTAATATATCACACTAATATTTTAAAGGTGAAAGTTTGTGTGTGTGTTTATATGTTCGTTACTTCTTCACGCTCAATGGCACCCTGACACCCTGACACCCTGGATTAACATATAGGCTACTTTTTTTATTTTATTTTATTCTGATATTCCCACGAGATCGACATTTACGCGGGTGAAACCGCGGGGCGCAGCTAGTTATACACATAAACCTGGAATGAATTCTCTAAATGAAGGTGAAAACCACATATATATAGCAAATCCCTTGCATATTTTAGAAAAACAACACGGTTCCACGGACAGACACGAAAAGCGTCTATAATTTATAGTTCGTATAGATACAGATACTTTGTTTGAACCCAGACAGGCACATTACCATGTGTAAATTATTACATCACCACAACACCGAAACACGGTAAAGGAGAACACCGTGAGGAAACCGGCATATCCTAGAACCAAAATTCGAAGACATGTGACATCTTCTCACCTGCACTGGGCCCACGTGGTGGATTACGGCCTAATTCCCTCTCAGAGAGAGGAAGCCTGTGTCCCAGCAGTGGGAACATTTTAGACTGATTATGTTATTTAGTCTATGCTCAAACAGCAGCTGACACGCGAGAAGTAGAAGAACCACCTTGTGCGTATTATAACAATTCATAAGATGTACTACAAGATTTTACAGTAAAATGTCGTAATAGTTATTTATGCAACTGTTTTATAATAAAGGGTATTAAAACACGAATGTGGGTTTATCACATGAGTGTTTTAATACCTAATTATGTACCTACAGTTGCATACAAGACTTTATCTACACCCATGACATGAATCCTCTAAAAAAAGGTTCTGAAACAGTTTTTTGCAATACTAATATCGAACAAAAATGGCGACCGGCGGGATACGACGTAAATTCGAATAACCTATAAGTTCTTTTTTTAATTTACGGCGCGCGGCGCTGTGGTAGTGAAACGCGCGTAGATGACAATGTTCTTTTTTTGAAAACGAGTTGCATAGTGAAATTTAGTATAACATACCTAATAACACTCGTTTGGATGATATTATGGTTACTATGACACTGGTTGTTTTAATGTTGGCAATAAGCTAACTATTTCAGAAACTTTTATAGAGGATTTATAGCATGGGTGTAGATAAAAAATGTTTAAGAATGGCTTTAAAAATCGTTTGCATAATTTTTGTCCTAACGGGCAATCATCATCACAATCTGAAATCAAAATACCAAGTGTGCAACACCCTTAACATTATTCGAAATTCGAATTCAAACCAATGAACGAGCAATGCATCTCATTCACAACTAACAATAGCAACAGAACACATGAAATTCTACCTTGTTGTATTAGCTATAAGGAAGATAGCAATAGCAAATAGAGTTGGTTTTAAATACAGGATTGATATTGTGAGGTATTGGGCCGTGACGTCACATGTTGTTCGAATTACACTACGATTGAGTGACGTAGGGGTATTTGGCGTATTGGGAGCCATTTTACCTTTAATTTAGTTAATATACTGAATTAGGGTTGCCAAAGATATCTATTTGGTTTTAGTCAAGAAGATTCTGTTGGGATGATTACACAATAAAAGAAGACATTGAAGCCACTGCCCTCTTTCACTGTACGATTTTAAACACACACACACAGCGTTTTTGATTCAAGTAAAAAAATTTTGACCATTTTTTCTTGGATTAGATTTAGACTCTTAATACTTTAGCGAAATCTAAGCGTTAATATAGGCGCAATCAGTAAAACAAAAAACTATAAAAGTTATTGTGTTTAGTATCTACAAACAATACTAGGTACCTATACCACTGCTTTTTCTACACTTTTTAGTTATAGTATTCCATACTGTTCATATGTAACGTCTGGCGTTTCTTGCCAAAGAGGTAAACAACAATGGCCGCTCGAAATTGAATAAAATCGATATATAAGAACATTTATTTTAAGTAATGTTTCACCCGCATAAATACCGATCCCGTGGGAATATCGGGATAAAAAGTAGCTTATGTGTTAATCCAGGGTGTCAGCTACCTCCGCACCAATTTTTTTCAAATTTGGTCTAGCCGTTTGTGCATGACGAGGTAACAAACCCACTCACAGACTTTTGCCTTTATAATATTAGTGTTAAAGTATCTATCTCATACTTATGCAATTCACTAGATCTTTATCTCCAAACCACTGAATACTACATAATGCAGCGGAGGATATGCCAGCCAAATTTCAATATGAAAACAAAATTGGCACTCTAATTCAAAAACTCAAAGTTAATTTTGTAACAAGAACAAAGAAACACGAGCGCTGGAAGTGGCTTAACTGGCGAAGTAATAGCGCGCTTGGCACGCTCGGAGCGCAGTCGATACGAAAGCAATAAATAATAGAAGTAAATACGTACAAAGAATTTGGCAGAGTTGTGTCCGGTGGTCGAGATGTAGTGGTGCTGGATGTGAAATGGCTTTTGAGGGTGCGTATAAATTGGCACAGGTAATATTGGTTTGTAATTCCATTTTTATTTTATTACAAACATAATTCTTATTGTTTAAAATATTATATCAACTATTACAAATGTATTATAGATGGTTTCGATCCCCAACGTGTTATTCGGGTTTTCCATCAAGATTTTGTCAGTAGCAGTCCGGAGTTTTTGTTTGTGCTCGCCTAGTGGCAATAGGCTCGCTCCCTTTCACATGTTACTTTATCGTAACAGGCGCAATGTGGGTGTGATTTATATATACGTACAACGGCGGTCTTTTCCGCCTGATCACTTAAAAAAAAATTCGCCTAAATCCTGCGGCGGCGCACAGTGGTCCGGATTTGAAAAAAGGTGTACTTAGGAACAAAAGTCATTATTTTGATTTGAAAAAAATTGTATTCGATAGGAAATTTGATTTACATTAACAAACGTCATATTCAATTTTTCGATATATTGACTCTAACATGTTGAAAAAAAAATATTACGAAAAAAATGTATGGGGCAAGATTGATTTTATTTTTTTTCTCGGTTTGTTCAAAAGTGTTAGCTGTGAAACCTTTTATATATTGTTAAACTCATTTTGTACTTTACCCCTATAATTAAATTATTTGCAACTACTTGCAATCTTGGAGTGAAATCGCTGTTGAAATTCCGAAATTTTAACTTTATTTTTCTAAGGCTGTGAACGTTTTTAGTTGCATTTGTCCACATCAGTGTTGTGGTTTCTCAATACTTTTTTAATATATTGCGCCCACAAATGATGATTTTAGCTCTAGGAGTGTATTCCGTGAATTAATGAAATATTAAATAAAATTTCAAAAAAGCATTACGAAAGCTGCTATATCGAGGTGCCCCTTATTAGTATTGGGTTTATGTTATTGGTGAATCTTCTATCAACTGTACTTAAGCTTTAAACTTACCCTTGCATCTCTACTTTAAACTTACCCTTGCATCTCTACTTTAAACTAAATTAATATCGATGGGTAATAGCCGTCACCCGTCGATATTAATGTGCTTATTTTTACTAGCGTACTTAACTTTCCCTCAGAAACTTGAAACATATGTTACCCGTAAAAAGGGCTGTTGTGTTGTTCTTAAAGAGCGTGTAGATAAGGCAGTCCCAAAAGAACTTGAGTGTGACCAAAGTCACAGAGACACCATCTGCAGCTACCTGCAATGTATTTCTCGCTAAGCCAAGTGAGATGACCTGCCACAAATGTTTTCAAGACCTGTTCGAGATGATGTCTACCAGTATGGACTTTCGACTCTTCACATGTGGATTAGAAGCATGGAGTGTCTGCTGCACATCTCTTACAACTTGGATTTCAAGATGTGGTGTGCACGAGGCGAGAACAAGAATCTTAAACAGGCAAGGAAAGACATGACCCAGCGTGAGTTCAAGGAACAAATGGGGCTGTTGATAGACATTGTCAAGCAGGGTTTTGGAACTACCAACCTACCAAGAAAATTCTTCAGGAAGTACGAAAAGACTGCTGAAATCACGAAGATAGATGCAGATTTGATAAAACACTTTGCAGTTATCTTACAGGTTTTATCTTCTGGAAGTCGTATCAACATCGAAGGATTCCGGGCATACTGCGGGGAGACAGCTGAGCTTTTTGTGCATCACTATCCCCGGTACCACAAGCCAGCCAGTGTGCATAAGATGTTGATCCATGATGCTGATATTTGCAAGCACTTCTCTTGCCTTCCTATCGGGATTTTATCCGAAGAGGCAGCTGAAGCAAGGAACAAGGACTTCCAAAGTACAAGAGAGCATCACACAAGGAAAATGGGGAGGACACTTACGAATGAAGATATTTTACACGTACATAATTTTCTAATTACTTCAGATCCTTACATATCGCACATCAAGCCGAAGTTGGATAAATACAAGAAATTGAGTTTTTTTCCCGAAGCAGCTCTTAGCAGCCGAAGAGACTGTGTTATCCACACGCTCTTTAAGAGCAACACAACAGCCCTTTTCAGGGCTAACATATGTTTCAAGTTTCTGAGGGAAAGTTAAGTATGCTAGTAAAAATAAGCACATTAATATCGACGGGTGACGGCTATCACCCGTCGAATTATGAACTTTGATTTTAGTTTAAAGTAGAGATGCAAGGGTAAGTTTAAAGCTTAAGTACAGTTGATAGAAGATTCACCAATAACATAAACCCAATACTAATAAGGGGCATCCTCGATATAGCTTTTGTAATGCTTTTTTGAAATTTTATTTAATATTTCATTAATTCACGGAATACACTCTTAGAGCTAAAATCATCATTTGTGGACGCAACATATTAAAAAAGTATTGAGAAACCACAACACTGATGTGGACAAATGCAACTAAAAACGTTCACAGCCTTAGAAAAATCAAGTTAAAATTTTGGAATTTCAACAGCGATTTCACTCCAAGATTGCAAGTATTTGCGAATAATTTAATTATAGGGGTAAAGTACAAAATGAGTTTAACAATATATAAAAGGTTTCACAGCTAACACTTTTGAACACACCGAGAAAAAAAATAAAATCAACCTTGCCCCATACATTTTTTTCGTAATATTTTTTTTTTCAACATGTTAGAGTCAATATATCGAAAAATTGAATATGACGTTTGTTAATGTAAATCAAATTTCCTATCGAATACAAGTTTTTTCAAATCAAAATAATGACTTTTGTTCCTAAGTCCACCATTTTTCAAATCCGGACCACTGTGCGGCGCCAAGCCACGCCCCCTTATAGTTTTCGCCTATTCGGAAAGCGATAAGGCAATTAGTTGCAACCTGCACTGCGTAGCTTAGTGACGCATAACGTGTACTCCTTTTGTGAATTTTACGGACGAAATATTTGACCTTGGCGCGGGGTTAGAGAGCGCTTCTATTTTTTGAATGCAAGCAAAAATGAATTTAGTGGTGGTCAAGCGGGAGTGTCCGCGATAGTACATCTCTTCCTAACCTTCTGGAGTATACGGGCTGTTATGGTTTTACATTACCCCCTCTCTTTTACAAAAAATATCATTGCGATCATAGTGTCACTTCTATCATCTCTATATCTGTTCGTCCAGTTTGTTAGCCGAAAACTTGTACAATAATCACTAATGGAGCGATGCAGTGGTCACAACTCACACGCCGTGTCCACTTCCACATTTATTGCCTCGGCCGGGAATGAACCCCGGACTTTTGTCGATAATATATGTTTAATAACTGCTGTTATAATAACTATTATTGTAATGACTTTATTTGTCGACTGATTTGATGATATAGCTGGTAAGGGGTGATGTCAGTTTTGATGGAATGACGTAGCTGCATTTGAGGTGACGTTGAGCAGGTAATTTTGAATGATAACATAGTATACTATAACGCCTGTATTTCTCAATGGGGTACCAAAGTACCTATTTGCCTATTACTTTATAAAAAGGTCTCATTAAAATAGATGGAAAACTTCTTTAGGCGCGTAGGAATTTTTTTTAAATGGGCAAAAACCATTGATGAGGTGGCGCCACTGTCACGTTACATGTCAGCTCTGAATATATTTACTTCATTAAAATAGTAATTGCATTCACTTAAACCTAAACTCACCACTAATCGGACAATAAACTGCATAAAAACCAGTGATAATGTTATCTTCAAGAACATACAACAAATAGTGACGAAATTGTGATTGTGAACCAAGTGCTCCAACTGTGACAATAAACTGAATTTTTAGAAGGTAAACATATTACTCGTCGTAATAATCTAAAACTATGAACAGAAAAATTGATCAAATAACAAAATTACTTTGAATCCCTTTGTAAAAGTGCTTAGAAAACATTTATTACCATGTTGTGAACGGTTACTCATCAAAATTTGAAGATCGGCTATGTAATCAATACTTTTGTGGCGACATCTATTTAAAAGTCTAAACACTAACATCACCCAGAACATCGGTCGATAAAACAGTACATTTTCTGGTCAAGGAGTCGAGTTTTACGTCCATATGTTAAAAGGATCGAATAGCCGAAGACGAAGTGCACGTGACTGGCATAGCGATAGTTGCGAGTTCGAATCCGCTATTGTCCAACGACCACTTTTTGTGATACATCTCAATTTATTTTCATCTCATAATGGATGACTACGAAAACGTTACCCAAAGAAGACAAAATACTTATAATAAAAACATGACATCTAGTGACAGCGAATTTGATATAGACGTGTCATACCAAAGTTTACCCAACGCTGTAGGAAATAGTAATGACATTGCAATAATGAAGGAGGAAATCGAAAAACTAAAACTGGA
The DNA here is from genome assembly GCA_945859645.1 of Amphipoea oculea. NCBI lineage: Eukaryota > Metazoa > Arthropoda > Insecta > Lepidoptera > Noctuidae > Amphipoea > Amphipoea oculea. Next base: position 1,917,605 of record OX243884.1, read on the forward strand.
GTTGCAAACTGCCAACTCAGAAATTGACAACTTAAACTTTGAAAACAACACACTTAAAAATAAATTATTAGGCTGCGATAAAAAGATAAAAGTAATGAAATCAATAGGAATACCAGAAATTTCAAACAAAGAAACCCTACCCAGGCAGTTCTATTCACCCCAATATCAGCGGAGAGTACGAACACTATTAATGAAAACTGGTTTACCTAGGACCTCTTCAAGAGAATACACAATACAGGCATTAAATTTGATAAGCCCTAAAGCTGATGTATTGAACAATTCAGTGGCTGACAAAAATAAGTTCCATGGTGCCGATGAGCATCAAACACTCATATCTGCCACACGTATAGCTGAAAACCTACAGGATAGTGTCTTAAATAAAAGCTTCCTAAATGTCTCCAATGGAGGCAGTTATGAAAATGACGAAAGTGTTAATATATTGCACACACCTATTATTAACGAACTGACTGACGACGTTCCATGTACTAGAAATACTTTTTCAAGCGATTACAATGAAAATAAAACTAAAAAACGTGTAATGATATTATGTAATGAACAAGGAAATGGACTTCGTCAATCACTCGCCGAGCTATTAGGATCAGACTACACAGTATTCTCGTTTATAAAATCTGGTACTACATTGAGAAACCTCGTCAATTCCTCAAAGAATGAAATAGCTACATTTAATATGAATGACTATGTCATTGTTGTTGGAGGCCGCTATGAGCGCAACCCATATGATTCGGAAATGTACTTACATACATGGCTGTCATCCATTAAGAACACAAATATAATTATAAGCGAGGTTCCATCAAATAGGTATCTTAATGAAACAAAACTAAATTACATGCTAAGGTTTATCTGTGGAAAGTATGACAATGTTATTTTTATGGACATGGACTACTCTAGATATCGGCCTCGGAAAAAACATTTTATAATTAATTTATCTAGATCTTTACTAAGGGAAATCTTGCAATTGGACTATAAATTCAAATCAAAAGAGTATCAAAACTTATTAATTAAACAAAGTAAAAAAATATATGTAGATAAATCTGTACAAACTGACATTACATATTATCACAAAAATAAAATAGAGACCGAAAATTTCCAAGCATGTAATAATAAGTCATCTAGTAATAATAATCAGCATCTCGACAATAATTCTGTTTGTAATAATGATCTTTTTCGTGAATAAACACCTTTATGTTCTACACCAAAATATAGCGGGTCTGCTTAACAAAGCAGACACCCTCTCTGTATGTATTAGTGAACTGTCAGAAAAAAAACCAGTCTGTTGATGTACTTTGCATAACGGAGCATTTTATGATGTCGGGTCATGAAGACCGCCTTATTGTACCGAATTATAGACTGGCTGCATGTTTCAGTAGACAAAATAGTAAAAGAGGTGGATCTTGTATTCTGGTACGGTCTGGTCATTTATGGAGGGAGTTACTAGAGGTTTCAGAACTTTCAATATCTAATGTTGTAGAATGTTGCGCAATTGAACTGACAAGTTATAAAGTAGTTATAGTTTGTATTTATAGAGTACCAAACACAGGGAATTTAAATATATTTTTTAGCAAATTAGAGCAACTGTTAATACTACTAACAAGAAGAAATTGTAGGAATATTATTATAGCAGGCGATATAAATATTGACATATTGAAAAATAATAATATGACTTCCGAACTGAAATATCTCTTAACAAGTTTTAACATGACATTAGCAATAGAAAAACCAACCAGGATGCAAAGCCAGACCTGCATTGATAATTTTGCCCACAATTTCGAAAAAAAATGCAAGTCGGAAGTGATAGAATTTGCCCTATCGGATCACACTGCGCAACTACTCAAATGTCCTGTACGTTTGAACTGTGTTCTGAAATATTGGTATAAATCACAACGTGATTTTAGCCCAGAGAATATTATTAAATTTAGAACCTGCCTGGAAAAACTAACATTCTCTGAAATTTATGACAATGATGATCCAAATGATGCATTCAACTTGTTTATTGATCAATTTAAATTATTTTATGACCTGTGCTTCCCCCGTAGACGTATTAAAATACCAACAAGCCAAAAACCAAAATGGATATCGCGAGGACTTAAACTATGTAGCTTAAAAAAAAGACAATTATTATGGACATCTAGACTTAAACCTACTCAAATAAATAAAACAAAATATTCAAATTACACAAAGATATTTAAAAAAATTATTAATCTGACTAAACGATCACAAAATAACCATAATATTAAAACTTCTGACAATAAGAGCAAAATGACATGGAAAATAATAAAGAACTCTAATTTAAATCTACCTAATGACTCATTGGATACTATACAAATTGACAATAAAACGATTAACAAACCCCAATTAATTGCTGAACAGTTCAATAAATATTTCATAGAAAAAATTGTGCCTATACCCGGAGCAGGCAAAAGATCGAGTGCGTATATCACAAATAAACAAAAATCAATGTTCATGCCTCCATGTCAACCGATACAAATATTTAACATTATAAAATGCATTAAAAACACTAATAGCGTGGGATATGACGAAATTTCTACTAAAATTATAAAACATGTTGCCGACTTAATCTCTAAACATTTGAGTCATATTCTTAATCTATGTATCAGCCATGGTGTTTTTCCGGATCGTCTCAAGGTCTCCATAGTGAAACCCATATTTAAAAAAGGTAATAAGCAACAATTGCAAAATTATAGACCTATTGCGCTTTTGCCAATTTTTTCCAAAATATACGAGAAATATATTTATAATGAGCTTTACACATACTTAGAAAAACAAAAGATTCTCTGCAACGAACAAAAAGGTTTCCGAAAGAACATGACGATAAACATGGCTATTTATGACTTTTTAAATAAAATTATGACTAATATTGATAATAAAACACCTGTCTGTGCTGTGTATTGTGATATGACGCAAGCTTTTGACTGCGTTGACCATACTATCTTAAGAAACAAACTTGACTCTTACGGTATAAGAGGTAACGTTCTAGACTTATTAAGCACTTACCTTTCAAAAAGAAAACAATTTACCGCCGTAACAAACTTAAACTTCAAGACTAAAGAAGAAGTAACATACCTGTCGAAGGAACGCACAGTATACTTTGGTGTACCACAGGGCAGTGTATTGGGTCCTCTACTGTTCCTAATTTATATTAACGATCTTCCCAAAGCTATAGACTTCCCAATAACACTCTTTGCGGACGATAGTACGATAATAATAGCATGTGACAAACCTGAATCATATGAAGCTGACGTTAATAACGCGTTAACTTCAATAATCTCTTGGCTTGATAATAATAATCTGAGAATTAATCTTGGCAAAACACAAATAATGCACTTTGGCCATAAAAAACCTAGTTCGAAGATGGAGGTCCAATACCAGAGTAACAAAATTCACGATGTAGATAGTGCAAAATTTCTAGGTTTGATAATTGACAGGCAGCTCAATTGGAAGGATCACATTGAGGCGCTATGTAAGAAAATTAGTAGTTCATCCTATGCCCTGTATAAACTTGCCCCAATAGTTAACACAGACGCACTACTTACAGCTTATCATGGTCTTGTAGCATCTGTACTAAGGTATGGTATTATATTCTGGGGTAATTCTACAAATAGAGAAATCGCTTTTAAAGCGCAAAAGCGATCCATCAGAGCTATGTTCAAACTTCAAATAACGGACAGTTGTGAACCATTATTTAAAAAATACAAAATTTTAACACTACCGTCTTTGTATATATATGAAACTGCCTTATTTGTTAAGCTGAATTCACACCTGTTTCCAAACTTATCAGATACAGTAAAACGTAACAGGCGGAATGATATGTTACGCGGACGTAGAGCTAAAACAGCATTAATGTGGAAAAGCATATTCTGTATAGCCCCGCAAGTTTTTAACAAAATCCCAAAGCAAATCAAACAGTTAAATGTAAATGGGTTTAAAAAGGAACTTAAAGAGTTGCTATGTAAAAAGTGTTATTATACCTTAAACGACTTTTTGAACGATACGACTTTGCCATCCTAATTTAATTGTAATCTCTTATAGGTACTCTGAAATCTCTCTTTGATAGTTGATAATTTGACATTGAATAATAATCTGACATAACCTAGATACCTAATATTTTTAACTGACATGCCTCTTATTGCAATATTAATTCTTAATTATTTTATTATTAATCTTTGTTCTTGTATTGAAAATTTTATTTGTGTACCTACCTGATATTTGCGCGCCCCACGTGGCAGAATGTGATGAGACCATTTATTAATTTAAGACCATGTAATGTACCATGTTCGGACAAATAAATGAATTTGATTTAATTAATTTGATTTAATTGAACTCGCGACACTGTTACCTACACCGCACTACATTCGGATGTGTTCAGCTATCCTCGGGATGTACTCGGTTTTAATGTATTTCCGATATGTCAGTGAGTGGTGGCTACTCCGTGGTGGTGGCAAAGTTTGTGTTTTGTTTATATGACGATTCAAAAATTACACACGTAATTTTACAAGTGACTCCCGGAGTGCCACTTTTTTTTTAAAGTATTATTTACTCAATACTTTATTGCTTTACCTTAATGTGTACTTAGGTGGTAACTAATATATAATTAAGATCATTATGGACCCTGTAGGGCACAGCAAAAAGGGTAGGAGAGAGGAAGCCCTGTTTTTGGAGATAATTGATAATAATACTTACATTAGTTAATTGTTTAATCTGCCTCCTGAATCATTGCCTAAGCCTACCTGTGCCTAACAGAACTCCTTACTGCGCCATCTTACCCACCTAAGACTGCAGTAGCTGAAACTGCACTTACATACGTCTTCCTTAGCTGCATGTTTTTAAGTCACGTTGCTGCAATGTGTTCATACAAGCCATTGATGCTGCCGTGTTCAGAGAGAGCGACTGTTTAATTCAAATATTTTATTTGTATACAGGAAGATTTTTTGAAGTGAAAACTTCTTTTTCACTTCTCATGCTCTAAAAGTTCGTCTTTATGTTGTGCTTAGGCGACATAAAATCGTTTTTTATGTTCTAGTGCATAAAGTAAATTTTTTTTCTAAGACTAAAGTAATCAGGCCCAACAGCCACACGCACAATAAAACTTCGCAGATTAAAGTCGTGATTTATTTCATTTTCTTTAATTTATACCACTTCCGTGTTTTCTATCGTTAATTTAATAAAATCAGGTAAAATAGTTGTCATTTATTATTTAAAAACGCAAAGAAACGTTTTTATGACTTGGCAGTAGTACCTACCCAAGTCGAATGACAAATGTAGAAATTAAAAAAAAAACTTTTAAAAAGTTTCGTGGCGGTATTATCTGTGGTGGCGGGAATTAGCTATGCTTTGCAACATTTTTGATTAATGATGTACTGTATACTTTAAGCCAGTTTCATTTTCTCGCAATCGAAGTGAAAAGCAGAGTGTATAACTCAGGCATAAACGAGCCATTTTACCCCTCGACTTAACTATCCACCCTCGCCTGCGGCTCGCGTGGATATAAACGTCTCGGGGTAAAATAGCTTCTTTTATGCCTTAGTTGCACAATCTACTATAGCGGCGTTGAACACTTTTTGTAATGGGTAAAAAATGTTAAACTCGCGTCAGGGCATCGCGTCAGGACACGTGACCGTCAGGAGAGATTCCCCCCCCCCCCATCTCTTTCTACGGCGGCGCCAACCGAAGTGAACCAAGTGAGACACGATAATGGACGGATGGATGGATGGATGGTGATGGCGATGGCGATGGCGATGGCGATGGTGATGGCGATGGTGATGGCGATGGTGATGGTGATGGTGATGGCGATAGCGATGGCGATGGTGATGGCGATGGCGATGGTGATGGCGATGGTGATGTGATGTGATGTGATATGATGGTGATGGTGGACGCGGACGCGGACGCGGACGTGGATGGACAGCTGATGGCTCGACCGTCTGTGAAGTAGCCACACTGCTGTGTATTCGTAAAATTCGTGTATATAAAGTGTTTCAAAAAATGGAAATTGAACAAAGTGCATCGATTAATGAAAAAAGTGACGCAGAAATAGTGAAAAAAACTTAGTTATATTAATTCAATTAATAATTGATTTATTTCAACGTTAATATTCAAGTTTTCACTTCTGCCGGCACTCCCGGAGTGCAACCCGTCTTTTTTTTTTATCACCATCCAAATTTTTACAGGGTGTTCTATCCATGAATACGAACAACTTTCACTATGGGAACAACTCTGAAATCACGAAAATAAAAATCAGCTGTTTCATACAAAAGTTCAATACCTACTTGACTAAAATGTATGAAAGAGCAGATTTTTTTTTTCGTAATTTCAGAGCTAAGTGAAAGTTGTTCATATTTTATGGGTAGAACACCATGTAAAAATTTGGATGGTGTTAAAAATCTTCCTGTATACTTACCTAACTAGCTGCGCCCCGCGGTTTCACCCGCATATATGTCGATCCCGTAGGAATATCGGGATAAAAAGTAGCTTAAATGTTAATCCAGGGTGTCAGCTGAGCGTGAAGAATAACAAACATATAAACACACACACAAACAGCCGCACGGGTCGATCGATCAGGTTAAGCTATGCTTGCCGCGGTCGGTACGTGGATGGGTGACCATTTTTACATACCGAGACCGCTCCGTGTCTAATGCACGTTAAGCCAATGGTCCCGGCTGTCATTCTTGACATTTGTCACGAGTCGTCAGAAGCTCGAAAGTCTGACAGCAGTCTTACCAAGGGGTATCGTGTTACCCAGTAACTGGCTGCAACATACGAGTTGTAGGTTCGAACCCAAACAAGCACTTTACATTGTCATCAACCCTGCTCTCGAAACGGTGAAGGAAAACATCGTGAGGAAACCAGCATGTCCTAGAACCAAAAATTCGAAGACATGTGACCACCACCAACCCGCACCGGGTCTGCGTTGTACGGCGCACACCCTCTCACAGAGAGGAGGCATTTGTGACCCAGCTTTGGGTACATTATAGGCTGATTATGCTTGTTTAACACTTTGACAGCGGATCACGTACTACGTGACACACTACACTACTAAATAAATAAAATGCTTGGCTGTCAAAGTGTTAAAAGTACATGCATAACATTACAAGTAGGTAACTGAAGCATTAAGGGTCAGCTCACACCGCGATGCGACGCGGCGCGCAGTTTTCAAGATAGCAATACAATTTATAGACCTTATCTTCTACACAAAAACTACTACGTCGAGCTGCGCCGCGCGGCCCTCCTCACTGATGTGTACCTTTTTGTGTAGTAGATAAGGTCTATAATTGTACTGCTATCTTGAAAACTGCGCGCCGCGTGGCGTCGCGGTGTTGCTGACCCTAAACCAAAAACTAACATTTTTACCATCTCACAAATATCATAATGCCTACTAGCTTCTGCCGCATGGGTGACAACAATTATGCCTCAGGTATGTACTACCGGAACAAAAAGTATAAATACTATGTCCTTCCTCAAGATACTAGCACACCCCGGACACTCCATACAACGCTCGCAAAATAATTACCTACTACTACTACATTAAAAAATGACGTTTGTATACGTATGAATGTGTGCGTGAGGTACTTGTGTTTGCGAGCGCTCTTGTTAAAGAACTGCGATGAATACGCCGAAGTGCGGGGTGAGGTGCGGTAACTGATGTTAGTGCGGGGAAGGGAGTGTCCTTTCTGTACGTAGTACTTTAAGTATTCTGTGATACTAGGTATCTATCTCCTTCAATGGTTTAGGCGTGAAAAGGTAACATACAGACTGAGACACACTAAGAATAGATTAGTCATGTTTCATCGTTTTTGAGATGATTTAAAATAAATGATAAATGATTTATTTTCTATAAGTAGGTTTGTACAAACACTTTTTCACGTCATTATATTTTTGAAGTGAAACTTCTTTAGGCGCGCTTGACTTGGGGAGTAAACTGGCGAATGCGTTACGAAAACGTGTGATCGCGAGTAGGGAAGGTACGTAAAAAATAGCTGGAAATACCTGGTGTAAAAACCCGGTCCCGGTCGCATAAATATGCGACCGGGTTTTTACACCAGGTATTTGCTTCCAAGTACGCACATCGGCACAGTATAATATACAGTAAGTTATCTAAGGCCGCCCGCCGAGTTATTAGCCTACTCTTGCGTTGATCCCCAGGGTTGTCACTTTTACTTTTAGTTAATATTTTCGAACAAGCAGCACTTGATCTAAATTTATGAAATAAAAAGCATATTATGATTGAATATTTTACCAATTTATAAATTTAGTAAAAATAAAAAGCCTTTATTCACATAACATTTATTATACTAAGTTACAAATTTGATACCGAGAAAATTTTTCTCCTGTTTCTGCACGTCCGGAACGCTTTATTATTATTTGTTAATGTAAAGTAAATTCTCATTCTTATGTAAAGTTTTTGTAAAGCTTTTGGGAAAGCATGGACAGGGCATCTTAAATTCTATATCATTCAGTTGATCGTAAATTGACCGGCCAATTTTAATGTTGATGTGGTCCTTTTCGAACGCTTTGCGAAACACCTGCTCCATCCTTTCTACATTATCGACAAAATCATCAGGTGGGATCATGAGTAAATTTCGATCTTTGATTAACGTCGACGTAAAGCAACCCTAAGCGTTAGTCGGTCACATGTTACTGTAATTTTGTTAAGTTAATATTATGATTAAGACACCATATTTGGATTGAACAACGCATCAGACAATAGAAAAAATAATAATTTCAATAGTAATTAATTTGCAATATTAATTATTGTGAAATTGCCCTTATTACAACTATACGCGACAAATACGTTTACCTAAACGATGTTTCGTACTCAATCCTCTGTTTTATAATATAGAATAGAATAGAATACTCTTTATTATGTACACCATATAAATTACAGACATCCGCATTTTCGTTTTTTGACACCGACTTCCGAAATTAAAGTTATTTATCACTTTGTAGTGTTTTTTTTTGAAGTCGGTTGTTTTTTTTTTTTGTAAAAAAGTTTTTATTTTTCAATTTTTAGTTGTACCTACCCCACAAAAAAGTAAACAAAAAGATCGTTAATGTAGACAATGTAGATAAATTTTTAGATTGTTGTTGATTTTTCAGAAACCGCTTGTCCGATTTCGATAAAATTTTCATGGGACCATTTGGGAAGTAGGTATACCCTTTCCAACAAAAAAAGAATTTTTCAAATCGGTTGGCAAGCAACGGAGTTATGCGGAAACAAACATAAAAAAAAAAATACAAACATTCGAATTGAGAACCTCCTCCTTTTTTAGAAGTCGGTTAAAAACTAGACTTCTTAAAATAAACTTTAGCTCTAAACATAGTATTCAGAAAGTAAATTTGGGAATACATTTATATGGAAAAATGCGACTCGGCTACGCTCTTAATAAAGCAAATAAACTGTGAAATAAACAATACAATACCACATTTTCTAATAATATTTAAGTATAAGTAGGTACTTACATTTCTGGTTGAGTAGGAACTATGAAGAATGATAAGTCCGGGTTTGCGAAATCATTATTGAGGCACCCGAAAACACTACAATATTTTTTTCCCCTTTTTGAAGTCATGATACTCGTAATTTAAGTGGCCGCCGCCGGCGAGAGTTGACGAACGCAAGCGGTCATGTAGCGTACGCGCGTGCTCACAGTCGCGCTGCACAGTACGCACTGCCGCCACCTTATTCCCTCATATATTATGCTAGCGTGTGCGTGAAATCGCGTGCCGACATGGCGCGCGGCGCGCACGCACACATTCAAACCGAGAGCGGCACGTTTGTATGAAGATGTTCTACTGTATATTATATCTACTGTGACATCGGGTACCGACTCAAAATACTTGCAAGACTATTAAGTATCTTATACGGCTACTCGCTTTTTTTCGGATCCGTCCTGTCCGACGTTATCTTTAGTTTTCGCAAATGCGATCATGCTCCTTTTGGAACAATTTCGTATGCAAGTATTTTTTACCGACTTCACAAAAAGGAGGAGGTACTATGTTCGGCTGTTTGTATGTTTTTTTTTTTTGTATGTTTGTTCATCGAATACTCCGCCAATTGTCGACGGATTTTCAAAATTCTTTTTTTGTTCCGAAGTAGATAGTTTTGAGGTGGTCCCACTGTTACCAAGTTAGGATCTGATGATGGGATCTTAGAGAAATCGAGGGCGACCCTCAAATTTTATAGGCTCATTTATTGTTTTTCGCATGTTTTACGAAGTATCTTGTGTATTTGCGTATGGTTGTCACCATCTCAGGTAGCTGGGCTGATGATGGAAGGTACAACTCCTTAACAGTAAGAAGTTACTCGAACAGGCAAGGACTGTTTTAGTCAATTGTTTTGATGTTTGATAGGGCATTTGCCACATTTGGTCTCATGATCATCAAGTCATGACCTGATGCTGCAGTCAGGATAGTCTGCAGAGTACCTAACTCCTCGACAACTAACAGCAGATATATCGTGTTTAGGCTCATTGAAAAGGGCTCGATGTGTGGATAAACGTACTGTTAATGAGAAACACCGAAGTACCTACATAAAGACCTGATGCTGAAGCCAGGAGCATTAGAAAAAGTACCAACCTTGAAATTACAGCACCATAGTCGTGTTTGGGCTCATATTAAACAGGACTAAATTTTAAGTTCAATGCAATGTTGACAAGTCTGGCCTGATGCTGCAGCCAGGATTATCAGCATCTAGTCTAAAAACATCAGGGCTGGATTTGATGATCGGATCCTGGAGAAATCGAAGGAACTCTTCAAATATTATAGGCACACCTATAGCGATTTGGGTATTTTTTATAGTAACTCGTGCATTTGCTCTCGGAAAGCACTATTTGGTGATGTGGAACTGATGATGAAGACCACAGATGGCCACCGGAACTACTCAATAATATCTAAGTATTTCACGGGTTGCGATTCGATTACTTTAATATGGTTGCTAAGCAATTTATGCTCGTCACAATGTGAATGGTGATACGGACCTGATGGTGGATCTGGAGAACTCCTCAACAATTAACTTCCCTGTATCGGGAAAAGCAATATTTTGTTTGTAAAAGGCGATGATCACTAGGCTATTGTAACTTAGATAAATTATAAGTAGACCCACTAAAAAGCGTGAAATAAAAACTTAAAAAAAAAACCGGCTTTCAAAAAAACACTACAAAGTGAAAAATATCTTTAATTTCGGAAGTCGGTGGCAAAAAACTAAAATAAAGATCCAAAGACACCGACTTCCGAAATTAAAGTTATTTTTCACTTTGTAAAGATTTTTTTGGAAGTCGGTTTTTTTTTTCTTAAAAAGTTTTTTTTTACTTTAATGGTTTGCAAGTAATTATTTGTAAACGCGATTTTGCTAATTATTTATTCGAAGTCATTGATCAATTTCCTATGCAAGTAGTTTTACTTCCAACGGGGCTTTTGAATACGCGATTGTATTTCTTATCTGTATGAAGTTATGGATCAGTTTTCTATGCAGATAGAAAATACTTGAAAGTATCTCGCTCCGTCGTGCCTCGACGCTCGAGTACGTAGGTACTCAAATAGTTCAACAACCGCGTTTGTTTTCGCAAATGCGATCATACTCCTTATCAGTAAGAGCAAAGAATACTTAATAGTACTCCGTACAGAAAGGACACTCCCTTCCTCGCCCTCATATCAGATACCGCACCTCACCCCGCACTTCGAGGTATTCGTCGCCGACTCTTTAGCAAGGGCGCTCGCGAACCGCAGCGCTGTATTGCTGACACACAATTATGCGATTTAAAAGTTTTATTTGAGTTTTAATCACGATGGTTGGATATTGTGATGCTTTTCCGAATTCGTATTTACATATACTGTTTGTAAGATTTCGCATTTTTAATAACATGCGATTTAATAACCGATTATTTACAGATAAGTCATTTAAACTAAACTATTTCAGTGTTTTTATTTGATTACGAACCCGACTATATAAATAAACAATTGAACTACATGGTCACTTCATAATAATGCACACGTTCGGGCAGCGCCGCCGCCGACGTCGTTCGGTTCCCCGACACAAATTGCTTTCCGCGCCATTTTTTTTATGCTACTAGATTTCACGCACACATTTGCACGTATACAAACGTCATTTGTTTATGTAGTAGTAATAGGTAATTATTTTGCGAGCGTTGTATGAAGTGTCCGAGGTGTGGTAAGAGTCTACGGAACAATTCCGTATGCAAGTATTTTTACTTTAATGGTTTGTAAAAGTATTTATTTGTAAACGCGATTGTGCTTATTTATGATTGTACTTCTTATTTGTATGAAGTTATGGATCAGTTTTCGATGCAGATAGAAAATACTTGAAAGTATCTCGAGCCCTGGTTTTAGGCCCTGGTTTCTTAAGGTGGACGTACTTGGAAGCCCTGGTACTCGATTTTGCAAGTACGACCCATGTCTAAGGGCTACGGGCGAGGCGAACGGGAGTTGAGTGGGGGATATAAGCAAGAGAAAGCAGTGCGCGCGCACATTTTCTTTCTCTCTTCCTCTCAAAGCCAAATACGTTTGAAGTTTCACTTCAGTCGTGTGGTCATAAGCACACTCGGTTTTTTTTTAAGCTACATGAGGTCTGCTTTTCCTATCTGACTACTCTGAGAAGAAAGACCGAAACAAACTCAGAAGTCACAGTCTCTTTTAAAGTCCAGATAAAATCTTGGTCAGATCATGTGAAGACCATGTAGATTGGTGTCTGAAATGATCTTTTGAGAAGACAAAAAAAAAAGGTTTTTGAAAAGGTTATCCAAGAGTGCGACTAAACTCACCTAGTCCCAAGCCTGGTGATAAGTACGACCAGAAACTTGAACAGTCAGCCCCACGACTTACCTTGTTGGTTGATTGCCTGATTTTCACAAACAAAATTAGTAGTGTTCAGAGTCAGCACAGTTTATAGTAAAAGCTATTTTCAACCCTTGTTTAATAATCTGCAAATCTGTCCCCTGCTGAAAATTATGTGTATAAAATGAGTTTATTTTCAAACTAGTGCCGTAATACGAGCAGCAGACGCATAGGGTAGTTACACACTGCGGTGATGCAATCGCCCCACTAAGGCCATCTTACACACCATACTTTATCCGCACTCACAATTAGTTGCCACGAGATGGCAGGTAAAACTATACGACAGGGGAGGGCGTGGAGTCGCAAAAGTAACGAAATTTTTGAACAACTTGTATCGGCTGTTGCCGCTGTGTATATGCTTCGAAATAAATAAATAATAATGGACTGATGGTTCAAAAATCTGTAACGTATTTTAGTTTAATTTAATGATGACATGATGTATGCAATGTGAAGGCGAGACGGCGACGACGATGACTGGCCCCCTGGCGGCGCGAAGTGGAGATGCGGTATGGCTCCGCAGGTATGGTCGCGGAAAGTCCTGCCGTGCGCCATCTGGCGGTGGCGGGGCCGTAACAAACTGATACCTACTGGGTTCTGGAGACAGCTCTTATGACGTGACTATGGCTATGTTTAACAGGACGAGGAGGAGGAATGTAGATATCAAGCAACTTCCCTGTTGAACCCAACCTCATCATTTTAATAAAAACCGGCCAGTTGCGAGTCGGACTCGTGCACCGAGGGTTCCGTACAAACCTGTTTAAAATATTTTTATTACATGATGTAACTAAAAATTTATGGTTTTCGCAATTTTCCCTTTATCTGTACTATAAGACGTTGCTTCGTACCAAATATCAAGATCCTGAGTTCACGGGAACTATACCCTGTAGGTTTTGATTCCCTTGCGAGTGTCGAAAATTTGCGGCATAAACGGCTTTATCTTTTTTATTTATTTATCCTATTATTTCAGGCATCAAGGCCCATAGAAAACACATAAAATACAATATTAATATAACCTAAAAATACTATAAATACTATACTATAGCATACTATACTATAGCATACTATACTATAGCTCAGAAGTTTGATTTTTTCACAGCTCCAAGGGACAGTAGACTTGAGTATTTGATATAAATTCCAGCTTGATACCTCCACGCGTTCCTGAGAAAAAGGGTCTTGACAGACAGACAGACAGACAGACGGACGGACGGACGGACAACAAAGTGATCCTATAAGGGTTCCGTTTTTTCCTTTCGAGGTACGGAACCCTGAAAATGAATAATTCGTTAAGAGAATCCATTATAGTGTTAACTACTCCGTTTTGGAACGTGTGGGCAAATACGCTAGATGGAGCAAGCAACGAAAATCTGCGCAGGTGTAGATTGCAAGATATTTCCAGCCTGCAAATGTGGTGTTGTGCCACAAACGATGGAACACCTCGACATCATGTCCTGCGTGGCCTGATACTTGAACATTACATGAACTAATGTCATCATCATTCGCTTGTCCTTGTCCCAATTTGCACTTGTCTTCTTCTTCCATCATCCTCATTTCAGGCGAAAGACGTCCACTGCTGGACATAGCCCTTCCCCGATCACCTCCACTTCGACCGGTTCTGTGTGTTCTTCATCCATACTTCTGTATTATTCATCATCTCAGTAGTCACTGTTCTAGCCATATCATCATCATCATTTTCATTGTCAGCCTATAGCAGTCCACTGCTGGACATAGGCCTCTCCTATTGCACGCCATTCAACTCGATTTTCGGCAACTCTCATCCAGCTGCTACCAGCCATCCTGCGAAGATCGTCGCTCCACCTAGCCTGAGGGCATCCCATCTTACGTTTACCGATTTGCGGTCTCCACTCAAGAACACGTCTACCCCAACGGTCATTGGTTTTACGGCTAATATGGCCGGCCCATTGCCACTTCAGCTTGCTTATTCTGTGAGCTATGTGGACAAGTTTGGTTCTCTGCCGGATCACCTCGTTGCGGATTCGATCCCTCAGAGAGACATAATATAACAGTAAGAAGAAATAGAAAAGAGCGATGCGGACGAATACTTCGACGCCTAAGTGTCCTTTGTTTTATTTTTTTCAATTTATTAGCATTGTAAGTTAGTTAGTCATTTATTTTAGTATATAGCGTATATAGTTAGTTACTTATTATGAAGCAACAGTTAGGAAAAGTTATGTACGCTATGCTAAACTCATAGCTAAGTTCTTGGCCGACTTAATTTAGATTACCATCGCCACGCTAATAAAGACCAATTTCTAATTCTAATAATTTTCTTTCTTTTAATTACTTGTCTGGAACAAATGAACCATATTTTTGACCTGGGTGTTGATAGCTGCACCACAGTTTTAACTTTTGTAGCTATCTTCGTTTCCTTTTGTAAATTTGTGTCCTGATACTTGTTCCAAATAAACTTTATTATTATTATTAATTCCCTTTCCAAAAAATGTTGAACCAACATCGACTCCATGCCCCTGTCCGTCAGCTCGTCGTCTCAGCCCAAGTCGTTAGTAACAAACTCCACACATTTGTGTCACCGGATACACAATCCCATTATAATTTTAAATTTCAAGCTCATTTATTTGCGTTTGCGCCCGATGGTACTCGCGCAATCTTTGATGCGTTTTTGATACTCCACCACTTTTTTAAGCGTTCTTCTTTTTTGAGCAAGTTATTTTGAAAGAGCCGTTGAGGTTGTTCTAAGTTGAGTTTGTTTATATAACAGTTAGAATTAAGGTAGCGGCACTGTGTGTTTTCCAGCAGATGGTGTGTCTTATTACCCATGCATGGATGATTGGTCAACTTCGAATAAACGCAATCCTGTTTCAACTTTTAATAAGACGACTCATGATCTGCCTAGCCTTTTCCCAATTATGTTATGGTCGGCTTCCAGTCTAACCGGATGCAGCTAAATACCAGTATTTTACATGAAGCGACTGCCTATCTGACCTCCACAAACCAGTTACTGGGCAATACGATACCCCTTGGTAAGACTGGTTGTCAGACTTTCGGGCTTCTGACGACCCGTAACCACGGTCAAAGATCCGCGAATGACAGCCGGGACCAACAGCTAAACGTGCTTTCTGAGGCACGGAGGGGTCTTAGTACGTGAAGATTGTCACCCATCCACGGACCAACCGCGGCAAGCGTAACTTAAGCTGATCGATCGCCTTGTGCCGCTGTTATTAGTTAGCCACAAGCCCGCGACTGATTGATGAAAATATAATGTATAGATAGCTTTACTCTAAAGTTGACTGGTAGAAAATGCCTCAGGCATTAAGTCCGCCTTTGTAAAGTAGGTATATTTTTATTTGTGCATAAATAAATATACAGGATGGAAGGGACTTCAACGCAAAAGCTGTTACGATGAATTCAGCACATTATATTTAAAAAAAAAATTGCCTGTTCATAGATAAGTACAATACCTACGTGATCAAAATGTATAGAGCAGCATATTTTTTTAATACCCGTCCAGAATCATGTACTGAATCTATGGTCACAGATTTTGCGTCAGTGTATGCCACCCTATATAGAATACTATCTATTGTACAGACGCCAGCACATCAAGCTACTACAATCTGTCAAATTTCTTTAATAGATTTTCAACTTTATCGCTAAAGCACAAGGTTCAAATTTGATTGGGAAGATTTGACAGTTTCGGGTAGCTTGATGTGCTGGCGTCTGTACGTCATTACAAATTCAGGTTACGCTATCAGTGATAGAGCTACAATAATACCAAAACTTCGACATAAATCTAAAATCCCCGCGACCATGGTCGCTAACCAGCATATAACACTATGCCGTATTCAACAGCACCACGACCATGATCGCGGTATCCTTATACACAAAACTAGCTTTTGCCCGCGACTTCGTCCGCGTAAAATTTCACCCTCCCCCCATTCACCCTCTTAGGGGTGGAATTTCGAAAAACCCTTTCTTATTGGACACCTATTCTTCAAATAGAACACACCCTCCAAATTTCATGTCTCTTGGACCAGCGGTTGAAGCTGTGCGTTGATATATCAGTCAGTCAGTCAGGACTTTGAATTTTATATGTATAGATTTCAGTCAGGCCCATAGGTCATTAGGAAAAAGATACCAGGACAGTGCACAACAAACAACGTACAAATGCAAATAACATTAATTTAATTACACAATTTTTACACCTTTATGCGGAAACGGGGCGACCTATGCAGGTCCTCAATCACAACGTTATGTAACATAAAATAAAAACATCATTAGCTTTGCGGTCCTCTCTCTAAATTATGAAATAATACGCGCGCAGGTGTGACCTGCGCTGCTATTGTACTTTTGCTTTTTTCTCGTATTTTTAGGGTTGCGTACAGAAAATTTACTATTTGAAAAAGATCTACTTATTATCATCTGCCTAGCCTTTTCCCAACTATGTTTTCCAGTCTAACCAGATGCAGCTGAATACCAATATCTTAGATGGAGCGACTGCCTGTCTGACCTCCACAACCCAGTTATTGGGTATAATACGATACCCTTTGGTAAGACTGACTGTGAGACTTTCGGGCTTCTAACGACCCATAACGACTGTCAATGATCCACGAATGACAGCCGGGACCAACGGCTTAACGTGCTTTGCGAGGCACGGAGAGGTCTCGATATGTAAAGATGGTCACCCATCCACAGACCAACCGCGGCAAGCGTAGCTTAACCTGATCGATCGACCTGTGCGGCTGTTATTATTTAGTCACCTTAACAAAAGTTTTAAATTTACTGACAGACAACGAAGGGGATGAAGTTCGTCTTTTTTGCCGATGGTAATGAATCGGGCACACAGCTTAGTAAAATACATCAAATTATGCTTACGTTAATCTCAATAAATAGTCATAAATATGAAACTAAATATGGTATCATATTAATTAATTTTTCATATTGTCAATCATAGGTGTTAATTTCTTCGAAAAATTCTGGCTTAAAACTAGAAATAACTTGAGTAAAAATTATAAAATCACTTGTCAGTTATCACTTTAAAAAAATGATAGATAATTTTTTTTAATAAATTTTTCGAAGCATTATTTTAGTTTGTGTATATATTTTTAGTCCAGTTAGGTTTAATTTTGTTACTTGTATTAATTAATTAGGTATTAGTTATTTACTTATGTACTTATTATTTTTAAAAACATAAATAATGTAGATTTTTGTTATTATTTCGAAATGGGCCCGCTCTTGACTTCGATCTCTCCTGATGGAAAGCGATGGATGAGCTCTACGATGGAACGAGTGCGACCAGAAGTCTATGGTATTTACTTACCTGCTAAATATAGCACATAATTCTTTAGCAGAAAATATAGGTACCTATCTTTTTTTTTATTGGTGAATGAGCCCGTTCTTAACCTGGATCACGCCTGATGGAAAGTGATGGATGAGGCTTATGATGGAACGAGCGCGCCCAGAAGATGCCTAAGGCACTGGAACTCCCACGCATCAACGAAACACAGCAGGCTGCTTGACTCCGGACTCCGATGGGAGGGGGTGGTCGCAAACCAGGCGGGACGAATTGGCCAGTCAAATTAGGTGTTGGGTGTGACTGTTCAGGATGCGCCGAGCGCTCGATTCAGTTGAGTAACTGGCGGAACAAACTGCGCTACACGAGGAGGCTTCTTCATGCATCCCAAAATCTATGTTTGGTAGGTTTTCCAGTCTTCACAGTAAAACATGTACGGTGTACTTCTCAAAACAATATACGGAACCAGTTTCCATCTTATGACTGCATACATGTCCACAGTGCACTGTTTATTTGTAAATTTTCACATTATTTTACATTTTTCTAAAGTTACACGTACGATTCCGTTGTGCCGTCGGGAGTTTCTGTTGCTCCACAAATAATAACTGGTGACTCGTTGCTTGCATATCTTCATTTAGAAATGCTTAATTTATGTCTGGAAAAGAAGAGGGATTGGATTTTCATTTATTTCATTTTGTGGCTGAATGGGCTTATTTAGCCACGAGCCCCTCAGCCACTATCAATCCCAATCTTCAAATTCATTTTGAATGATATTGCTAATCCATTGCTTCTTTTGTTCGAAAAACGTGTCGGCTCAACAACGTAAATAACGCAATGAATGTTGTTGAACTGTCAAATTGAAAGTCATTGATAGTGATAGTGTGTTGTTACGCAATTACCCCACTGATCGATGAAAGGTTAAGCTAAGCTTGCCGCGGTTGGTTTGTGGATGGGTGACCCTCTACTACTTATCGAAATCCCCCACCTTGTACCTCGAAAAGCACGCTAAGCCCGGCTGTCCTTCATAGATCTCTGACAGTCGTTACGGGTCGTCAGAAGCCCAAAAATGTCGGACATCTAGTCTCAACTAGTCAGATAGGC
This sequence comes from Amphipoea oculea, assembly GCA_945859645.1. Classification (NCBI taxonomy): domain Eukaryota; kingdom Metazoa; phylum Arthropoda; class Insecta; order Lepidoptera; family Noctuidae; genus Amphipoea; species Amphipoea oculea. Next base: position 1,936,851 of record OX243884.1, read on the forward strand.
AGTCGCTCCATGTAAAATAAGTACTGGTATTTAGCTGCATCTGGTAAGACTGGAAGCTGACCACAGGCCACAGCATAGTTAGGTAAAGGCTAGGCAGATTTGTTTTATTTTAAACTGGTCTGTTTTGAAAGTAGACCGTTTGTGATTTCTTTATTATAATAGTTATTTTCAACACACTTGCTCGTAAAATGGCTCTTAATGCACCGCTTTTAGGACCATAATGCAGTGTATTACAAACGCGTGCTTTTTCTTTACGTTACGGTACTTGTGCTTTATTTCCACAGATAACTATTTAATTTACTAGCCGGAGGTCGGAGAAGTGCGTTTTTTTTTTAATCTCTTCAAAGAGACTTCATGCCAAAAAGAATCCGCGAGCCATATTTTACTTTTTTTTTAAATAGTCTGAAATTGTCCTTGGTCCCAAGATGAACTAAAATTTATTTACCTTAAGATGAATGCGCAGTTGTAGCCCACGAAATTAAATTTATCTAACGTTTTTTGCAATTTTCAGGTCAGTGTCAGGTTGTATCTTGATCAAAATATGATTCGCGACTATAACAGATACGTATTTACAGAATTATAATCATTAGAATCATTAAATACATCATTCTAAGTTAGATTTGTTCCATAAGAACAAATCTCTTATGGAAAAGTTCTTAGGGAACAAATCTAACTTAAATATATATATTAATGATTCTAATGACTATAATTCTGTAAATACATATCTATTATATAAATATACATTTTGATCAAGATACAACCTGATACTGACCTGCGAATTGTAAAAAACTTAAAAAAAAATTAAATTTCGCGGTCTACCACTGCGCATTCACCTTAGGGTGCATCCACACATAGCGAGGCATGTGCCGCAAATGATTTTTTTATACGTACGGTTGCCTCAGGCTGAGGCATTTAACATACAAAAAAAAGCACTTGCGGCGCATGGCTCGCTCTGTCTGGATGCACCTTATAATTTTCCATCGTCCCTCCCGTAACCAAACCAAACGGAAAAGACCACTGGCGTTCTATTATTGCGGATTCTCACTGAATTAATGTATATTTCTGTATGCCAATAGTACTTTCTAATTCCATACTAACTAAACTACAATTTGACATACGTTTTGTCTGTGCCTTTAAATAAATAAACGCGCGCCATTACTTACTCTATGGGTAAACCTGCGCGCGCACCACGCTAGCGCGGCGCGCGGAAAAACAAACCCAGCCCGCCATTATCCATACAAGTTAATATTTAACAATACAAGCCTGTTTTTTTCCTCGCAAGTGTGTTGAAAAACGTCGTATGATACGCGTGTGCATTGATAATTAAACTCTCGGCTTCCTTATCGCGCTCGCCTACGGCTCGCACGAATAATACCGCCTCGAGTTTAATGATCAACATAGCACACATGTATCATAATGTACTATTATGCAACTGTTTTATAATAAGGGGTATTAAAAGACGAACATGGGTTTATCACACGAGGCAAAGCCGAGTGTGATAATAGTATCACATGAGTGTTTTAATTCCTAATTATGTACAGTTGCATACAAAACTTTATCTACACCCATGATATGAATCCTCTATAAAGGTTCTGAAACAGTTTTTGCAATACTAATATGGAACCAAAATGGCGGCCGGCGGGATACGACGTGAATTCGAATAACCTATAAGTTATTTTTTTAAATTACTGCGCTGTGGTAGTGAAACGCGCGTACATGACACTGTTCTTTTTTTGAAAACGTGTTCCATAATGAAATTTAGTACAACATTATAACACTCGATTGGATGATATTATGGTTATTATGACACTGGTTGTTTTAACGTTGGCAATAAGCTAACTGAAACTTTTATAGGGGATATAAAGCATGGGTGTAGATAAAATAAATTATGTAGTAACATAATATTATAATAAAACTTCCTAAGCATTGGTAAATGGATCGATATTTTTTTTTTTTTATTCGAAGCCATTTTTTGTCTTTCAGACCGCACATACGTTCAGTGCCTTCAGAAAAATAAAAAAAGAAGTTTATCGTCAAAAAGCATCTAAAAATACAAATAAAATTTCAAAAAAAGAACCCATTACAAAAGTTTATTACCTTTCCTAATTAGGTTAAAAGAAAACATTACAACAGAAATTAATTAATTCTAATAAAAAAAATGAACAGCCAAAGCCGAATCTGCGATACACCTGAGCTGGAGGAGAAAGGGGACGAATGGCACAGAAACACTAATTAAATATAACTGGAAATATTTTAATAAGTTTACGTGGGCACGCCGGCTCTGTTTAAAACAAATATTATGTCCGTTTGCACTGTACGTTAGGTGTGGCTGTAAAAACAGCGATTTGGGATCGAGAGTGAAGTTCGTGAAAGCGGTCTCTCTTTCACGTTCTGAGTTGAGCTGCACGAGCCGCACGTTTATTCTAAGGTACCAACCCTAGTGGGGCAGAATCCAACAGGATTTTAAAGTAGTGGAATCTGCCCCACTATTTCGATTTAGTGGGGCAGATTCCACTGCAAAATGGAATAATCCAGTGCGAAACCACTCTTAATCAGGTGATTCCTACGACTGCAATATCAACAACCCAACGTGCTTTTGGACGGCCGCCCGCACTTGCACGCAGCAGTCGCACTTTTGACCGCTAAAACAACAAGGAAAATAAATACTGCCATTTCTAATAATATATGATTATCGCTCCGCTCTCACTCCCGCTAAGTCTATGGCCACAACGCAAGCGTTGAATTTTAATATCATTACTTGTGCTGCGTTTTTAATTTTATAAAAGCCGGGCTTTTCTTTTGTTAGAGTTACTTGTATTTGTGTATGGTGCCCACCTGTTTACGGAGCCCGAGTTGCTTTATGTTCAATGTGGGTTCAATATTATTAAAAAATTATATATTTTTTTTTATTTATTGGATACTAGCTTCTGCCCGCGACTTCGTTCGCGTGAAATTTCTTATTCCCTCGACTCAACTCGTCGTATTGCATCACTTGCCCGCGTCTCCTGCTCTATCACTTCGTTTCCCCATAGCGCTTTTGCTCGGCTCCTAAGGGTCATAGCGTGACGTTAGAAATAGGAACAAATTAGATCAACCGCGTTTCAGATTGTCTAAAGTAAAAACTTCTTTTATGGGTTACTGTGTAAAATGTTATAATAAAATACCATTCGATATTCTTCAACTAAATGAGAAGAAATTTAAAACATGCATTAAACGCACACTATGTAGACAAGCATATTATAAGTTGGATGATTATATCGCAGATAAAAATGCTTGGCTAAATGCTGGTCCTGCTCCACAGGCACTTGAGTTCACTAGTTAAAATTTCAATATTTGGAAGAGGTGCTTCCCTTTATTTTTTCTTTTTTAGTGTTTCTGACATTACGATCTTAATATTTATTTTTATTTTATTCAATCATGTTTAATGCTGCAATACTAAACACCTTTTCCTGTTTGGTATTAAAAATTTTATTCATCTATTAAATAAATTGCAATTTATAGTTTTGTATAATTTAGAAGCATTTTTTCAATTTTTGTAAATGTAAGAACCATGGATCCGTTTATTATGATTTGTTGATGTTGACTTGAAAGAGCATGGCAGTTGAGAATGTGTCATGCTCACTTAAATGTCTCACTGATGGTGGCACGTGTGTTGGATCATTCGGTTCCCTACAAAATGGTTGTGCTGGATGGTGCTGATCCATGCGTCATGTTCGTGAACGGGCGCCGTCGGTTGAGACTGGTCATCTCTTAACTGCCAAGGCTTATTTTTAATCTTATTTCTTGTATTGTTTCTTCATTTATGTGTTTTTTTTTTACATTGTTCTCACATATAGAAGCAACTCGAATAATGTACCAAGGATTTTGTAATATCTTGATTTAAAAAGAGTGTCCATGGAGTTTCTTGCCCGTTCTTCTCCATAGAGATCTACGCTTTGGAATGGGCAACTAGCTACAACTTTCTGACTAACTGACCGACTACTTAATTTTGACAATTCAAAAGTGCCTGTAATGGTTTAATTGAAATAAATGCTTTGAGTTTGAGTTTGAGTTTGAGTTAAATAGCCTTCCTCAAGAATTGGGCTATCAAATGCAAGAAGAATTTTCAAATCCAACTGGTAGTTCCAGAGATTACCCCCTACATACAAACTTACAAACAAATTTTACCTCTTTATAATATAATAATAAATAATAATAATAGTATAGACTAGCTGCACCCCGCGGTTTCACTCATATTAGTCTCGATCCCGTAGGAATATCAGGATTAAAAGCACCCCGTGTTCTTATCCAGGTCATGGCAATATTACTAGAATTCGTTTTTATTAACGAATTTATCACACTAATATTATAAAGGCGAAAGTTTGAGAGTGTGTGTGTGGGGGTGTGTTTGTATGTTTGTTACTTCTTCACGCTCAAATGGCTAGACCAATTTTGATAAAATTTTGTATGGAGGTAGCTGACACCCTGGATTAGCATATAGGTTACTTTTTATCCCGATATTCCCACGGGATCGAGACTTACGCGGGTGAAACCGCGGGGCGCAGCTAGTTGGATATAAATGTGTTCATAGATTGAGTTGTACTTGTAACAGATTGAGTAGTCGTTGTTTTATTGTAACTGCAATATATTCAACAATATTATAAAAATATATTTTCGAAAGAAAATCTTTTGAGATTGTTTATCGTCCATTTTAAAAACTTAATCTTAGAATGTAGGTACAGTCAACAAAATATTAGGTCCTTACATATGAAATTGGCGTTTTGTATGGAAGGAACAAAAAGTCGAATATTTTTTAATATAATATATTTAATTAATCAAAGTATGAACCATTGTTTTCAATGCACTTTTGCCATCTTATAGGTAGTTCATTGATCCCTTTACTAAAAAAACCAGTCGGACGGGAATCAATAAAATCTTTGAAGGCGATTTGGACTGCCCCATCGGAGTTGAATTTTTTCCCTTGCAAAAAGTTATCCAAATTGCGAAAAAAATGGTAATCTGTTGGAGCAAGGTCCGGGGAGTACGGAGGATGTCTAAGAAATTCCAATTCAAGCTCTTCTAATTTGGTAGCCGTCTGTTGCGCAGTGTGTGGTCTGGCGTTGTCGTGAAGCAGCAGTGGCGTGGAGCTTTTTAATCTTCCCAATTTGCTTCAAGTGAATTAAAACAGTTTTATCACTAACATCGAAGCCTGCAGCTAACTCGGACGTGGTTTGCGATGGGTCCGCTTCCACAATAGCCTTCAATTCTCCATTATCAACTTGGGTCTCAGGCCGTCCACGGGGCTTGTTCTGCAGGTCGAAATTTCCAGAACGAAAACGTTGGAACCAAAAACGAACTGTGTTTTCTTTTGCAACATGACCGCCATACACATCATTCACCCTTCGAGTCGTTTCCGCAGCACTAGTGCCACGGCGGAACTCGTACTCGTAAATAATGCGATATTTTAAATTTTCCATTTTGTAAAATGAGTGACGCAAACAGAAAAAACAGAAGAAAAAAAACAAATGAATGACGGTCATCGAAGCACAAATACATGAGTAAATAGCTGTACAAATTTGAATTTGGAATTCCTTACCAAAGAGGAGAAATTCGTGATTAAAGTGGCCAGTACGAAAAACGCCAATTTCATATGTAAGGACCTAATAGATCTATTGATATTAGCAAAACTTAAAAAAAAGGTTTTATTTAACATAATTGCGCAATATTCCTCCAATCAAATTCCAAAGCCACCCTTTCGATCACTCCCTCAATTCCGCAGCCCCAATGACTAATTAACTCTTTGAAAAGTGACAGAACCGCTCAGAATCTCCTATCAGTGACATTAGCAATTTTTCCCAATAAATCCTTAATTACTCTACCGTTTCTCACTCAATCAACATCTTCGGTGTTTTATAGCTTCCGTGCCCCTGTCACCAAAAGCGCTTTCAGCGAATTTATTCTTATATAACGTCTAACTTTATTAAAAAGGGCTCAGATATTGCAGCGCTTGAAACTCACGAGCATTCCATTGGAGTTGGAATCAAAAATTTAAATTGCGAACATTCTTCACCCGTTCTGTCTTTATTGGTGTTCCGATGCGTTCATTGGAATTGCGGTTCTTAATTTTATACGTGACTTTTCTTAAACTGATTAAAGTCTTCTTGTTTGAAGATGGAGTTTTAGAATTAAATGAAAATTATTTGAAAGGTATAATAGATACATGTTTAAAATACGTTTAAAATACTTTCTTTGTGTCAACGTCTCGGTTGTAGGTATGCAAGATGTAGACAACAATAGCAAAAATCGAATCAATTAATTTTTTTTTCAGGGTTACGCCCATATAGAATTATGAATTTGCAAAAGATTAAAAATGACTAATTATTAATTAATTATAAATTATAACAAATCATTACAAAACAGTCAATATTACATTACAACAAATCAAAAGATACCTAAGTATTATTATTACAATACGACAATAAATTAAACATCGTACATCTTATGACGTTCCCAGATAGCTTACAAAAAATCTGTTAAATATAATTATACTAGCTGCGCCCCGCGGTTTCACCCGCATAAGTTTCGATCCCGTGGGAATATCGGGATAAAAGTATCCTTTCTCCTTTCCCGGGACTCAAGCTATCTCTATACCAAATTTCATCTAAATCGGTTCAGTGGTTTAGGTGTGAAAAGGTAACATACAGACAGACAGACAGAGTTACTTTTGAATTTATAATATTAGCATGGATCCAATAGTTCAGTCATTATAGATAGTCAAAGATTGGAGAAACCTTAGTAGTCGGCCGATCACTACTCACTATTTAGTTTGTCCGAAAAAATTACTTTTTTATTTCGATGTTAGTTGCAAACTAAAGCCAATCAATCGATCAGGTTAACTACGCTTGCCGCGGTTGGTCTGTGGATGGGTGACCATCTTTACATACCGAGACCCCTCCGTGCCTCGGAAAGCACGTTAAGCCGTTGGTCCCGGCTGTCATTCGTGGATCTTTGACAGTCGTTACGGGTCGTCAGAAGCCCGAAAGTCTGATTACCAGTCTTACCAAGGGGTATCGTATTACCCGATAACTGGGTTGTGGAGGTCAGATAGGTAGTCGCTCCATGTAAAATACTGGTATTCAGCTGCATCCGGTTAGACTGGAAGCCGACCCCAACATAGTTGGGAAAAGGCTAGGCAGATGATGATGTTAGAGTTGCAAATTACTCATATGCATTATTATAGCCAGTTTTTTAATTTCCCACATTGAATATATCCCGTCTCTCTTAGTAAACTGCTAGTAACCGTCAACCAATTACAAAACCACCTAAAGGTATTCAAGAAATTAAAGAAATAAGTTAGCGAAATAACATAAAAGGGTTTATTGGAAAAAACTTGAAAACAATGCAATCACTATAAAACCTTACAAAAACATACTTTACCTTTGCATTTTACAAACAAAAGAATATTTAAATTGGCTCAATACTTTAAATTAAACCACATTCACAAATCAGGGGAGAACTTTTAACAAAGTTTCTAATTTAAAACCACTGTTCTTTTTTTTCCCGAATATCGGGGGGATAAAAAAATAAATTTGTTCGTAAGGGTGGGAGCGGGTTAAATGGCTATTTCCCTTCTTTCTATTGAGACAGATTTACACGATGCCCAGGGCCAATGGGCTTTCTGAGACGATATTTTTATATCTTTATTGGGATCTTGCAATATAATAAAATATGTTTGTGAAAAATAGTGGCAATTTGAATGTCAACTCGAGGGGTCGGGAAAGGAAGTAATGACCACGAAATATGATGGGATAAGATAGGAATGTCTATTTGATGTATAAGCGTTTTTATTTTTATCTACTATATATTTGAATATTAATATTCAGCATGGAACAAATTATATGATACGAGTAGTTTCTGGCAGCATAACGCGTTTTGATTATTTTTTCGATACAGAGTACCTAACAATGTTTTGCCGAGAATCCCCCATTATTTTTATTTATAAGAACTAAATTCTTAACATTTGATTTCGATGTAGCTTAATAAACTAATAAGCAATTTAACTCTAACTTTTTATTTTACCTGACAAATTATGTTATTATAACTAAGAATACCTAGTGTCAATTTGCACTTTAACACAATCCCGTAGAAAGAAAGTAAGAAAGAAAAATATTTTGGGACACATACAGGAAATACAAATAGTAAAAAGGAACATTTAAATCTAATAAAGTTTCATTAAAAACAAAAAAAAACCTGTTTGAGGCCAAAAAGGCTCGTATCTCAGCATAATGCAGCGATATTTAAAAAAAATACTATATAGCGTTGGTATTCTGATAGGGCCCGTAGCAATTTCTTAGAGTCTGATAATTAATAAAAACACTCCAGAGAATCCAGCATTGATGAAATCTTTCTAACATACTTTAGTATTTTAGTTTCTAAAATTCCTATGATGCTTCGTTATCATTTCATCATCATTGTCATTTCAGCCGAAAAACGTCCACTGCTGGACATAGGCCTCCCCCAATCACCTCTACTTGGGCTGGTTCTGTGCTTCTCCCATCCAACGGGTTCCTGCGGCCTTCACAAGGTCTTCAGTCTACCTTGTGGGAGGCCTTCCAACGCTACGCCTTCCGGTACGCGGTCGCCACTCCAGAACCTTTCGGCCCCATCGGTCAACTGTTCTGCAAGCAATGTGCCCTGCCCACTGCCACTTAAGTTTGGCAATTCTTCGGGCTATGTCGGTTACCTTGGTTCTCCTGCGGATCGTTTATCTAATGCATAATCTCTTTTATATCTATGCCATAATTTATACTCATCAAATAGTATCTACATACAATATACATTTAATCTAGAATCTTGACTATTTTCTTCAAAAGAAAATACTCAAGTACGCACTCATAAACGCATTCCGTATTTCTCCTCAAATTCCCGATACTTTCGAAACAAATAAATAAGGACACCCCATTGAGTATCCGCAAAATAGAGTGGACGGAGAGAAAAAATATCCGACCGCTAACAGAGCAACTTCCGAACTCGGATATTTATGGACAGAAGGGGTGTTTTATTGCGCTGTGTTCCATTTTAACCCACTTGCCCCCGGCCGTCCACACTTTATAGTGCATTCAGACCGTAGAGTAGCGGATTTGGTTTTTTATAGTAAGTGGCAATGTTTGTGAACACAAATAGTTTATTATTAAATGCTATTCTATTATTTGAGCAAATAAAAAGATTATCTAATTAAAACTTGTTAAAAGTAATTAATATAAAACGTTCCGAATTTTGGAAACTGTTTCGTCGATTACATAATTAAATTAATTGGTATGGTTTAAATAATATTTTTTTAAAACCTCAATTAATAAATTATATATTAATATATTTTTAAACCTAATATAAAAACTGTATGTTCAAACTCTGTATGTTTTTGGATAAATAAAGCTTTTATTATTATTTATTATTATTATATTATTTGCGAGCCGTTTGGGTTTGAGACCCCCGGGCCGTGAGGTCCGAGTGCTCATGGTTTCTCGAAATAGCTGTTTGACAGTTCGTGTGACCCAAGGACTGGCTTTTACCGTGGACAGAGGCTAAGCATTGCCATACAACGTGGTAATGCCGTCAGTCTCTTGGGTAAATTACCAGTCGACAGCTATGCGGATGAATTTTTCGATGCTATGTTTTAGTTTTTGAACAGTATTCATAAAGTTAGGATGATTTTGTTATTTTCATTAATTAATTAGGTATTCGTTGTTATTTACGTAGGTACATATTGTTTTAAAATATAAAATGCATAATTAGCCTATATTGTTCCCACTGCTGGGACACAGGCCTCCTCTCTTCGAGAGGGAGTGGGCTATAATCTACCACGCGGGCCCAGTGCGGGTTGGTAAATGTCACATGTCTTCGATTTTTTTAGGTCCGGACATGCCGGTGTCCTCATGATGTTTTCCTTCACCGTTTTGAGAGCAGTGGTGGAAATATAAATAATCTATACTAATATTATGAAGAGGTAAAATTTGTTTGTAAGTTTGTATGTAGGGGGTAATCTCTGGAACTACCAGTCGGATTTGAAAAATTCTTTTTACATTTGATAGCCCAATTCTTGAGAAATGCTATAAGCTATTTAACATCACGCTATGTCTCTTAGGAGCCGAGCGAAAAGAATAAAAAGTCAGAAAGAACGCTAAGCAAAAGCGAAGTGATAGCGCAGGTAGGTGATGCGATGCGACGGGGATGGTCGGGGGAACAAGAAATTTCACGCGAACGAAGTCGCGGGCAGAGGCTATAATTTATATGTTGCTTTAATTTAAAACCTATTTACTGTAATCGATGTAATTAAGTCGTAAACAATTATTGTCGATACTAGAACAAAACATTTTCTTTGAATATTTTACGAGAACCTTTCGTTACCAATCGGTGTGACACTCGGCCATATTGTTCGACGTTTGGAAAAATAAGTTTAGTTTTATTTTATCTGTATTTTTATTCGCCAGGGCCTTACCCTCAGGCCGATAAGGTGATGTTCATAGATACGGCATATTGTTTCGCTACAACACCATCGTTTTTGGCAGGTCATTCTGTTTTTATGGCTTTTTTGTGATTTGTGTGACGATATTCGGGGAATAATGGTGACTATGGATTTGTATTTTCTTGCTTTCTACTTCTTTTAGCACACCTTGGTTATACAAAGCTAATTTAGCTAGATATTATGATGATTAAATGTGTATATAGGTATGAGGAACAGGGTGTAAAGTTCACTCATACTCTATAGAAAAGGGAGGATCCTCCGATCAAACGTGTGTTGTGTCTGGCGGGCAACTGCCCGATGATTCATGTCGGGCTGTTGTATCAATGCTAGTTGCGCGGTAAACTCTGCTTGCGAGATGCAGGATTTGCGTGACGTCAGTATGACGCGTTTTTCGCATGTGGCGTTATAGATACCGCTACATGTGAATTGCGTCCCATTGCTAAGATACTCGTAGCTGACCTCATGATGTCTCTGCATCTAGCTTTATTAGACGTCTACCAGGTGCTTTAATTTAAAGGGTTTTCCACGGTAATCCATAAATTCGAAGATTTTATGTGACATCTACCAACCCGCACTGGGCCCGCGTGGTGGATTACGGCCCACTGCTTCTCACAGAGAGGAGGCCTGTGTCCCAGCAGTGGGAACATTATAGGCTGATTACGGTTTTCCACTGCAGTATGTGATTTAATTGCTCCATTTCATCAATAATCCCTCGTATGACTTATTTCCTTTCACTCTATCATGTACAGTCAGCAACAAAAGTCGATTAACACTGTCATTCTTACATGTTATTAAATTGACAACATTTTTTTTTTCAATAAACTGCTTTTTAGCTTTTCACATAATAGTAGAGCGTATATTCTAAAAATTTTTCTTCTGCACCAATTTTGAACAAATATTTTGCTCAATAACTAAGATTAAAAAAACTGAAATGTTTATCGGCTTTTGTTGCTGACCGTACAACTATACGCTCTCATCATCTGATGATGATGCCTACAGCAGTCCACTGCGGGGCATAGGCCTCTCCAATTGCACGCCATTCAACTCGATTCTCGGCAACTCTCATTCAGCTGCTACCAGCCATCCTGCGAAGATCGTCGCTCCACCTAGCCTGAGGACGTCCCACCTTACGTTTACCGATTCGCGGGCTCCACTCAAAAAATGATATGAAAATAATGATTTTATTCTGTAATAGGGTATCGGAATCACTTTTACACGACGTATTATAAAAAAAAAATCTAGATGAGGTCGGCGTCTCCTATTTGACTACTCTGAGAAGAAAGGCCGAAACAAACTCAGAGGTCACAGTCTCTTTTAAAGTCCAGATATAATCTTGGTTAGATCATGGTGACGACCATGTAGATTGATGTCTGAAATGGTCTTTTGAGGAAAGACATCATCTGCCTAGTCTTTTCCCAACTATGTTAGGGTCGGCTTTCAGTCAAACCGGATGAAGCGTTGGAAGGCCTCCCACAAGGTGGAGCGACGACCTTGTGAAGGCCGCAGGAACTCGTTGGATGCGAGAAGCACAAAACCGGTCGAAGTGGAGGTACTTGGGGGAGGCCTATGTCCAGCAGTGGACGTCTTTCGGCTGAGATGATGATGATGATGGATGAAGCTGAATACCAGTATTTTTCACATGGAGCGACTGTCTATCTAACCTCCACAACCCAGTTACAGGATAATACGATACCCCATGGTAAGCCTGGTTGTCAGAATTTCGGGCTTCCGACGGCCCGTAACGACTGTCAAAGATCCACGAATGACAGCCGGGACCAACGGCTTTACGTACTTTCCAAGTCTCAGAGGGGACTTATTATGTACAGCTGGTCACCCATCCACGGACCAACCGCGACAAGCGTAGCTTAACCTGATAGATCGACCCGTGCGACTGTTATTACTTAGCCACAAGCTCCTTTTTTGAAGAGAGTACCACACAGATTTGAGTGGACCAGTCCAGTCAGTGCAAGCATTTGTCAGAAATCGTATAATTCAACTCAGAACTTGAAGATCACTTCTACCTCAACGGTCATCGGTTCTACGGCTAACAAGGCCGCTCTATCGAGTCATTATTACAAACCTTTCCAAAGAAGCATAATGATTATGGTTATAGCACACCATACTACACCTACATAAATATTTAAAAGCCAACACAACAAGCACGAACAACCACTTTATCTCACAAATACATCGACACTAATGCGGGAAAATAAATCCACCCCCATTCCCGAAGGGGTTGATAACACTTAAGCCGTCAATAGCCAACGATTTGCCACTACCCCCAAATTGGGCGGAAGACGTGCTCGCACGCGGACCCGTCCGAGGATAAAAAATATCTTCGAATCAGTCGGAGATTGTTTTTGAGATGACCTTGTTGGAGTGCGGGTATTTTGGAAAAATGTTGGGTAATCAATTATTTGGTACGGTGGAGAAGAATTTTTGGCATTGGATTGTTATTTTTTATACAAACTGGCTTTCAAATGGTGTTTAATCTGTCAAGCTCCGCTAATGAGACACAATTGATTGTCTATTGTTTCGTCGCCGATCGGCGAACCCCGCCGCTTGACCGGTTAATTAATTACATTTTACTAGTGGTTGTCAATAGTTGCTGTGTTTGATTCCCGCAGCCTAATTGCGTAACACACTATAAATCACATTCTGAATCATTTTGAAGGGTATTGCTAATCCTTTGCTTCATATGTTCGAAAAATCTGTCTGCTAAACAACGTAAATAACTCAATTAACCTTTTGACCGCTCGTGTCGTATTTCTGCGACATAGAACATGCATGTTTTTTTTCGTTCTATTTTCGTCCTATTAACTGCGTGGTACAACTAAAACCATTATTAAATAGAGATAAAAACTTTTTGACTATTTTTTAATCGATACAACGATTTCTCCTCCTTATTAGATTTCTCCTCCGTCAGAAGGGACTGGTCATCTCTTTGCTGCCATGGCTTATTTTAATTTATTATTTGAATTGTTGTTTTTTCTCATCTTTTCATTATGGACGCTTTTAACGTTCTGCATCGTTCTCACATGTATAATTTTTAACATAAATGGTGTAACCAAGACTTTGTAACTACATTATTTTGATTTAAAAGAGTGTCCATGGAGTTTCCTGCCCGTTCTTCTCCATAGCTTTGGAATGGGCAACTAGCTTCATATTTTCTGACTGACTGACTTCTTGACCATTCAAAGTGCCTGTAAATGGTTTCATTGAAATAAGTGCTTTGAGTTTGAGTTTATTTATTGTAGGTATTATTTTATTTTGATTTTATCGATTTGTAGCCGCGCGCTAGGGGCACGGCAATTGATATTTAGCCAATCGCTTATAAGGTCAATGTTGTTGAACTGTCAAAATTAAAGCCATTGCTGCTGATAGTGTGTTACGCAATTACCCCGCTGTATGCTGTGTCGAGTGAGGGTGCTTTTGGATATATCAATGCAACCGGTACTACTCTAATATAGTAGTAGTGTTATTTTGGACAGACTTAATTTAACTGAAGCCCTAGCCTAATAAAGCACCTGCTTAAAGAATTTCTCTTTCTTAAGCCAAGCGCACATTACCTACAACCGCACCGGCCCGCAGCCCAACGCATTTTCATACAAAAAAAGTGCGGCCCACCTAAAGCGTACGTTGGTTCATAGAAAATGTACGAAAGTGATGAAGGACGACTTCTGCAATGCTTTTGCGGCGTGGTCCTCCCCAATTTGGGCTGGCTTTTATAGTTACACATCTAACCCACCAAGAAACCAAAGAATAAAGAAAGTTTGTCACTGATATTAATCTGTCAAGCTCCGCTAATGAGACACGATTGATTTTCTATTGTTTTGTCACCGATCGGCGAACCACGCCGCTTGACCGGTTAATTTCATTTATAATATTGTCAACATTTTGACACCTTTTAAACATTCATCATCATCTTTCAGCCGTAAGACGTCCACTGCTGGACATAGGCCTCCCCCAAGCACTTCCATTTCGATCGGTTCTGTGCTTCTCGCATCCAACGGATTCCTGTCTCTAAAAATTACATTGATTAATTATTAAAAACAACCTAAGTCTATTATCTAACCCTTTTAAAAAACCCAAACTCCTAAATCCATTTAAATCAATAGAGAGAACCCTCCTCTAAAAAAAATCGCCCCAACCGAACCGCATCAATTTGCCCGGGCACATCTCCACCGGCTTATAAGTTTTCTACCGGCTAATGTTGTTAGTCTGACCACGGCTCTCCCACGGGCAAGATTTAGCTATAAATTGCCTAAGTTAAGTGATTTCCCCTTTTCAATCTTTCAATGCCTCCGTGGATATTTTTTATGTTGGTAGCTTCATAATTTAGTGGGTTGAGATGTTGAGATCGATTCTTTTTCAAGCTGTGTTGTTTATTTATATTTAGGGCTTTATTTTTGTAGTTTTTTCTGAATTTATATTTGTATTTCAGATGTAGGTGAATTAGTTGGTGGATTTTTTTATGCTGATAAGCCGACGGCTTATCTTGTGGAAATTGGTTGAAGCCAGGCATCTTCAACATCACGGAGTATTTTGGCAAAATACGTATAGCATCTATTTATAACTTTTTATTTTTTTTATTGCTGAATGGGCACGCTCTTGACCTCGATCACGCCTGAAGGAAAGCGATGGATGAGGTCTATGATGGAACGAGCGTGCCCAGAAGATGCCTAAGGCACTGGAACTCCCACGCATCGACGAAACACAGCAGGCTGCTTGACGCCGGACTCCAGTGGGAGGATGGTCGCAAACAAGGCGAGCGTTAGCCCTACCACCGCAAAAAATTCGAAGACATGACATCTACCAACCCGCACTGGGTCCACATGGTGATTTACGGCTCACTCCCTCTTACAGAGAGAAGGTCTGTATCACAGCAGTGGGAACATTATACGCTGATTAGGTAACCATTTACCATCAAGTTAGCCGTCGGCTTGTCAACCAATGCAAAAAAAACTACATTTTAACCCTTACATAAGTTGATTTTAAAGGTCATAATGTTACATTTCCAGTTAGAAAATATGTCATTTCTGATGGTATGCGGACGTGTGACCTTAGGCTCTATGGTAATGGAGGAAGGAACCTAGCGTTATCAGTGAACGCTTGACAACCGGATCGCAGAATGATGTTTCCTGTGCCAGTGCGGTATGCACTCTATTTTAAGGGGACATATTTTTAAGGGGCATACATGACCTAAAGCGCGGTCACTGTCGGACTGCATAGAAAAGAAAGAGAAGCGCGATGACACAACGCTGGTAATTTATTGCAATATATGAAGCAATTATGTATTTACAAAAATGTATTGTTTGGACTAATAAATTAAAACACTAGTGCTTTAGTATGTTGCTTGTAGAATAATCTGACAAAAAATTAGAATGATTTTATGTATATTACTATGGTTTTTATTGTAAAAAGAAAGTTTTTAGAGGTATCTTCATGATATTTTTCTACAGTATAAAATTAGTTGTATTATGTTTCCAACACACTATCTGCCTAGCACATATCCTGAAGAATATCACGTATTTTTGTGATTTTTTTTACTGTAGTCAATTATGTACTTTTAGGCATTATAAAACTTGCGTTTTTTGCATTTAGGTCCTGTAAAAAGCTCCGCTAATGAGACACAATAAATTGATTTTCTTTTGTTTCGTCGTATATAATATACGATCCTTAAACTAACCGTTGTACCATACATTATATATAATTCGAATACATGAATTGACGTTAGACTATTTATTTCGGGATTTTACGTGAAAATTTAGTAACTGCAAGTTTAGTTAAAAATAGCCTTTACCCATCTTAAATAAAGCTTATTTTCAACATCAAAAAAATGTCGTCGTAAGGAAGTCTCCACTTTCTGTCTCTGTTCCCCGGGGTTTAGGTAAATATACTCAGCCTATTCCGATCACTGCTCATCACTTATACAAACAATTCCTTTCAAAGACACCCGATAACGTTACTTTTGTCTTGTCACCTATTATTACATTTCCTAGTTACTGACCTAGATAATAGTTGGGTAACCCAATAGCGTCTAGATCTTTTGTCCACTATTTAACTATTCAAATAACTTGAATACGGTAAGCGATGTATGACCGATGCGGACTGTGACTTGTTCTTGTTTTATTGAATGGACGCTTAGATTGCTGTACCTACCTGTTTCGAGTATAGGGTGATGTTTTCTTGTTGTATGAAAAAAAAGTTATCATTTTTTTTGCTGTTTGCCTACTGTGCTGCCAATTACGGCATGCAGACGGACTAGTAGTGGATCGAGTAGGAGGTTGAGGGCTTCAGGCCGGAATAAATCCATTTTGAAGTGAAACTTCTTTACGCACGCTTGACTTGGGGAGTAAGCTGGCGAACGCAAACTCAAACTCAAACTCAAAGCATTTATTTCAATTAAACCATTTACAGGCACTTTTGAATTGTCAAGAAGTCAGTCAGTCAGAAAAAATGAAGCTAGTTGCCCATTCCAAAGCGTAGGTACCTATGGAGAAGAACGGGCAAGAAACTCCATGGACACTCTTTTAAATCAAAATAATGTGGTTACAAAGTCTTGGTTACATCATTCATGTTAAAAATTATACATGTGAGAACGATGCAGAACGTTAAAAGCGTCCATAATGAAAAGATGAGAAAAAAAAACAACAATTCAAATAATAATTTAAAATAAGCCATGGCAGCAAAGAGATGACCAGTCCCTACTGACGGCGTCCGTTCACGAACATGACGTATGCTTCAGCACCATTCAGCTCACGCGTGACGTAAGCGTTACGAAGAGTGTGATCGGGCGAGGCGAACGGGAGTTGAGTGGGGGATATAAGCAAGAGAAAGCAGTGCGCGCGCACATTTTCTTTCTCTCTTCCTCTCATAGCCAAATAGTAGGTTTAGGGCACGACTAACAATAGGTATGGCAAAAAAAAAAAAAATTACACTCTTATCTCTCAAAATACAGTGCTATGTGGTGAATCCTGGGTGATACTAAATACGTTTGAAGTTTCACTTCAGTCGTGTCGTCATAAGCACACTCGGTTTTTTTTTTGTGTTAGTTATTTGAATTGTATCTTCAAACAAGAAGATTATGTAAAAGACTTAAAATATTTTTTCGAGCCGTCGCCAAGCGGTTGGTTGACTCTTCACGTGAACAGAGGGCTGGCCTATTTTTTTGCCAAAAAATCAGCATCTTCATACAACGTGGCAATGCTGCCAGCCTTTTAGGCATTTTTTTTTCAGCGATGCTGACGAATTTTTTTTTTATGCCTAATGATTCTTTTCCCGCTTTTCTTTTGTTTATTTACAAATAAACTATCTGCTGCCCCTGTTGCTGCTCTATCTACATACTTGCCTATCGCAGGTATGCTGGAAGAGATTTCTTATGAAATAAGCATCACCTTTGTATCTATTTTTCTGTTCTGTTTTTGAAGTGAAAACTTCTTTAGCGGCGTTGTACACTTTTTTTGTAATGGGTAAAAAATGTTAAACTCGCGTCAGGACATCGCGTCAGGACACGTGACCTGATCGAAAATTTATAAGACGGATGGAGAGTAGACAGCCGGTGCGGCGTAGGAGACGAAGTATCCCCCTCTCTTTCTACAGCGCGGCGAAAATGTATGCCTTTTTTTTTTATGGATGGGAAATCATCAAATGACCCCTCCCGCTCTGGGTGGAGCGAAGGGAGTGTCAGACTCTTACTGACTAAAACCCATCCGTGTTCCTTCCTTAGCCCTTTATGTTCCGGGGTAGCGGTAATCCTTTCGGACAATCCCGCACCCCCGGCAGGCTTCGGCCCTGGCAGGCCCCTTCCTTTATGCTGACATCTCTTTGAGGCGCGCGTGGAACACGTACGCGCCGTCCGGCACGGGCCTGGTCCTGATCGGACGGTGAGCTACCCATTACTCTCCGTCCGCAGGCCCGCGCCTACGGTGGCCGGGAGTCGTCACGCGGCTCCCGACGCCCGGAGCGTCTCCCGCGGCGGCTGGGGTGTGAGGCTCTCTCCCTCAGCCGTTCCGCCACCTCCTTCGCTAGCATGACTGCTTCGCAGAAGGAGGTGACCGAAAAAACTATCACCGCGCGTGAGATTCGAACCCACGGCTCGCTACGCAGGACGCGCTTACCCAAAATGTGATAACCGCTAAGCTATCATGCCACATGCTAAGCTATCATGCATGCAAAATGTATTCCTGCTGTTTCGTTTAGGCGGCGCAGGGCGCTTGCGCGAATGTTCGTGTGTGTTTATGTTACAGCGTGCCACGCGCATCCATGGATGGTGACAGCTGATGGCTCGACCGTCTGTGTAGTGGCCACACTGCTGTGTATTCGTAAAATTCGTGTATATAAAGTGTTTAAAATATGGAAATTGAACAAAGTGCATCTATTAATGAAAAATATCAAAAATGCACAACGTTAATATTCAAGTTTTCACTTCTGCCGGCACTCCCGGAGTGCAACCCGTCTTTTTTTTGCCTGTTTATACAACATTATTTTTAGTATATGCGAAACCTGAATATAGTTTGTTCAGAATAAGTAACTGAATCGATTCCAATAATTTTTACCCCATGTTATATTTTGGCCCAAAAATATTTAAAAAAGGTTAAAAGTTGGACACCTAGCGAAGCGACACTAAGTAGGTAGTTTTCTACCATACGCGCACAATAGGCGCGGGCGCACAGCGAGCGGGGCGAGCGGGGCGGGGGTGAAGCAACCCCTTCAGTCGCCCGGGTACTACATGTTGGCGCGCGCGTGTTGCGTTCTCATCCAACTGCATAATCGCGAGCGCGCGGCCGCCGCGGGCCTTTACAGTTGTGTTTCGGTTGATCGTGTACTTACCTATCGTATGTAAAAAGTGTCGTGTAACCATGACTTTCTCATACACAAACGTCCAGTACACAGAAATGGTACGTACACTAGCGGTTTGTGGTGATAACGACGTATCCCTGGCAGTGCGGCGGTACGAGGAGCAATTCGGCATCAGAGTATCGTGGAACACAATGCTTTGCCGTGATGATTAACATTTTTAAACACGCCAAGATGGTTAATTGTAGAAAGTTATTATTTGTACCTACAGCCTGCTGTGGTTAAGTAATGCGATGTTTAACACTTTTCATCCACTTTGAACTTTAAGTGGTTGACATAAGGTGCAACAAATCGCATTGACTACATTGTATCACTTACAGCTTACGAATAAGTAATTACTTATTCGTAGCTTACGGCTGCATTTATTTACGAATAAAGTACATTATAATAACTACCTACACTTGACCATTACGACAGTCCAAAGCCTGCAAGTGTGATGGAAAATGTTATCACCAGTTAATTACAATACAATCGCCGCGCCGTACGTTTAGGTGCATTCTAATTATCAATGAGCGCAAGATGCGAACGGCACGCGGCGGCGGCGCGGGTGAGCATGTTTTTGTACGGACAAACAGGTAACATAACAAGCTTATAACTTTGTGATTATTCATGATACAGTTTTGAAATTTTGGACATAGATTCTTTACATAAAAATACTAGACACGTGTTTCGGGTTTCGCATATACTAAAAATAATGTTGTATAACTATATGTGTACCTCAATAAACGGCAATAAACCTTCTATTACGTCCAAAATCAACGCGTCATCATCTGTGAATTTTACCCTTGCCAAGGCGTCACTTTAAAAAAAAAAAAAAAAGTTCCAAGGAAAGGGGTTGATTTGTTATCCTACGCAAGTCTATTGTGAACGCCTCGCTAACATTAAGTTGGCTTCTTTTTGTCCACGTCTACGTTATTCTTATGATTGTTTCGAGTTAATTATTGTTTTAGCCCAGCAACGCCTAACTTGGCTTTCTATTCAAGGTTGTTTTTTTTTAATTATAAATGGTGAAAATTAACAATCAGTTGTATATTTTTTATGAATGAATTGGACAAATTCAGCGGGGTTGTTGCGTAACACGTTTTATTGGCAATCGATCGCAATGCTTTTCATTTTGACAGTTCAGCCATGTTTATTGCGGTGTTTACGTTGTTGAGTAGACGAATTTTTCAAACCTATGGAGCAATGGATGGAGGGATTCCCTGAAAAACCATTTTTATAGGCTGGGATATTCATAGGCTATCGCCTATAGAGCTAGGTTTTTAGCGCCGTAAAATTTATAGAATGAAAATTTGATCTTCTGAAACTTTCATATTCTTTCACAGAGGGCAGTTTTTTAACTTTAATTACTTATTTACTTATAATATTTATTTATTTTATCCCGCTATTAAAATGAGAAAATATTTTTATTTATATTAAAGAACTATCACTGCCCGCGACTTCATTCGCGGGCATGTCGGAAAACAAATATGATTTCATGGGTTTTATTTTTTGCGCAGAACCCTAATTCTTTTTCTAAAATAAAAATGGTATTATACGGTACATACTTACCATTACGGTAAGTAAGTACCGTGTAATATGCTTTCATATGCATTTAGTAAAAAGCTGTTATTTTGACGTTACAAATAAACACTTCAATTTTATTTATTTGTATAGAAAATAAAAGACTACACGAATTAAATTACAAAACCAATTGTCAACCAATCGATACTAACTTAATGCGACACTGCAAGAATGCACTACGAAAGCCAACTAAACCGCCACACAACTAAACAACATCCTGTACATGAACGGGTCACGTCTCCGATTGTGTATGTGTCACGCGACACGCGAGCATTGTGCGCGGCCGCCATCGTGACGGCCTGTTGACGGCCCGTCATTGTGACGGCCGCGCTCGGCCGCCCGTGGCCGCATCGGAGGTGGTTGGATGGTGTGCTTCCGTCTAATGCGGTTAGGTGGTTAGGTATTGAGTTCGATTGAGTGGTTTTTTTATTAATTGTTGTTAGTTGATGGCACGTGTAGTAGTAGCGACCTTTCTTTTGTTGCTTTCAGTTTTTTTCTCGGCTATTTTATCTTTCAGTAAAACAGGAACAAGGATTTCAGCACTAGACACCAAAAAAATTTAAAGGCCCGTAACGACTGTCAAAGATCCTCGAATGATAACCGGGACCAAGGGCTTAACGTGCTTTCTTAGGCACGGCGGGGTCTTGGTATGTAAAGATGGTCACCCATCCACGGTCCAACCGCGGCAAGCGTAGCTTAACCTGATCGATTGACAATACTAATGATCGGTTATACAAGCCATCTGTATAGTCTTAATATCATTAGTTTATTACTAGCCGCTCCAATCTTGGGCAAAGGTCAGCCTCTAAGATCATTACATTACCCATCTCCGTTTTTGGTTTTCGATCTTTAGGAAATACCATCAATCATTATAATAACCCAAGCTACCTTGTTTTCATGAGCTACAACATAAACAGCCTATATCGTTCCCACTGCTGGGACACAGGCCTCCTCTCGGTGAGAGGGAATGGGCCGTAATCCACCACGCGAGCCCAGTGCGGGTTGGCAGACGTCACATGTCTTCGAATTTTTGGTTCTAGGACATGCCGGTTTCCTCACGATATTTTTCTTCACCGTTTGGAGAGCAGCTGGTGAAGAAATGCCTTACACAAAGTAAAGCGCCTGTCTGGGTTCGAACCTACGACCTACACCTCGTTACCACTTGGCCACCACTAATGATGACCACAGAGCTACAACAATATCAAAAAAATTTGGATAATTATAGAATACTAACTCCAGTAACAAACAAAGGACAAAGGGTGGCAAATGGATTCAAGTTATCAAAACAAGCAACATGCTTGGCATCAGGCTAATAGACCGAGTTCCAAATATCGAGATACGAAGACGTACGAAGGTCTTCGATATCGAAAAGCGTTATGGAACTCAAATGGAGTTCGCATTAAGAATGCATATGGAGCGGTATCTACAACGCCCCATGCGAACAACATGTCATACTGACGTGACGCAAATCCTGCATCTCGCAAGCAGAGTTTACCGCGCAACTAGCATAGATACAACGCCTGTTGCGTTGTATCTATGCTAGTTGCGCGGTAAACTCTATACAACGCAACAGCCCGACATGAATCATTGGGCAGTTGCCGGCCAGACACAACACCCGTCTGGTCGAAGGATCCTCCCTTTTCTATACAGTATGAGTGAACTTTACACCCTGTTTCTCATACCTCTATACATACCTACTTCGTTCCAAAACACAAATAGCAGACGCTGGCCGCACAGCTGCTGGATTAAAGTGGAACTGGCTGGCCATATCTATCGCATGTCGGAGCAGCAATATACAAAAGCCACCACTCAGTGGATCCCCAATGGCAGGAAACGACTGCGCGGCAGGGCTAGAAAGAGATGGCGGGATGAGCTGGACTTTTTCTTAAAGGATTGGCCCACAATCGCAGTAGACTGGGAAAAGTGGAAGGAGGGAAGGGAGGCCTTTGCCCTGCAGTGGGATAACACAGGCTTATAATAAAATAATAATAATAAAATGGAGTTGGACAGGACACCTGGCAAGGCGCAGTAATGACAGGTGGAATAAGGCTGTGACTGAGTGGCGTCCAAGGACTGGAAAACGAGATGTCGTCGTCTGGCGGCGAGATGGGCAAACGACATTGTTGCCATCGCGGGCAAAACCTGGATGTACCCAGGATTTTGTAATGACTTGATTTAAAAGAGTGTCCATGGAGTTTCTTGCACGTTCTTCTCCATAGAGATCGACGCTTTGGAATGGGCAACTAGCTTCAACTTTCTGACTAACTGACCGACTATTTAATTATGACAATTCAAAAGCGCCTGTAATGGTTTAATTGAAATAATTGCTTTGAGTTTGAGTTTGATGAGCGTGGTGAAGTCTGACTGTGGATGATGATTATCAAAACATAGATTAAGTAACTTGCAATATTTTATTACAAATAAAAATTCAAGACATTCTCTTTTTGAAAAGATTGACGCGAAACAATATCATCCTTAATCAAAAAAACATGGCCGCCAAGGGATTAAAAAAAGAAAAATTAACATTTAAGACAAACAGCAGTTCGACTTGCGATCTCTCAAGCGTCTATCAATAATTAATCAGCCATCTCGTCCCGAAATTAGCCACCTTTTGAGGGTTTAACGGAGTCTTGTGCAAAGAAGAAAAAACCGTATTTTTTTGTGCAAGAGAACCCTGAGGGAAATTTTATATAGGAACTCGGTATCGACTAGGGACACTGTGATGTAGGTGGACTGGATGTGCCATGACTGCACTCAAAATAAACATCGTTATTTAAAGGAATTACGTAGTTTTACTCTCATTTTCCAGGTTCAATCTAGTGTCATTGAATCAGTCATTGAATCATATTCTGCTGATTACATCTGTTCCTAATTAAATAGGTACACCTATTATTAAAAGAAATAAATATAATTATGATGTAATTTTTAGCCTATAACTTATCGCGTGAGATCGGCTGAAGGGGCTCGTGGCTAAGTAATAACAGCCGCACGGGTCGATCGATCAGGTTAAGAATAGAATAGAATACTCTTTATTATGTACACCATATAAATTACAGACGCACGCGCGCTTTTGTCAGGGGATGGGTAACCATTTTTACATACAGAGACCACTCCGTGCATCGGAAAGCACGTTCAGCCGTTGGTACCGGCTGTTACTCTTGGATCTTTGAAAGTCGCCATAATATATAGTCATAAAAATTCAAAAGTCCGAAAAGCTAACAACCAGTCTTACCAAGAGGTATCTATCATAATACCCGATTGAACGGGCTCAAATCTCAAAGAACAATCGCAATTGAAGAGATGAATTCTTTTACATAATAAATCCATGTATCGATTATATTAAACAAATACATTGGCATCCCAAACAAGAAAGTCGACTTACAGAGTAGACCAGAGGGGCAATTGTCGTAATTTTAAGAATGATCACAGTCTGATCTCAGTCTCAATCTGTCAAAAATACTTCTAATTTCCCTACATTTTTGACAAATTTTTGACATTTGTCGTTGAGATGAGACTGTGACTAGACTTTGAACGTTTTAAATTACGAGAATCAGCCTTCTGACCACAACACTTACAAATCACCTGTCAAAGAACTATCGCATCTAGTAACTCTATCCCCACAAACGACCCTCCGCGATGAATTAATGAAAAATGAAATCGACTTGGCAAATTTAATTTTTTCCCAGCCGTGGACGTTTGAGGGCAATCTGAGTAGTGATCAACCCAGTGCTCCGTAACGATGCGATTTCAATGCTCTTTAATATTGATTGCTTGTTTGATGTCAGCTGTAATTTTATTAGCTATGCTAATCTAACTTGAAAATTATTTGCGATGTTATTTGGTTCGTTGCGAGTTGACTTTTTTTTTAAATTGAAAATGTCTGTATGGTATGTAGAGTATGATTTGGAGTTTATATATGTTACTAGCTGTGCCCCGCGGTTTCACCCGCGATAAAAGTATTATAATCCTTTTTTATTGAATCCCTTTACAAATCTTCACCCCCCTTTTTACACCCTTAAAGGATTATTTCGGGAATAAAAACTATTATATATCCTTTCCCACAACTCAAACTATCTCCATACCAAATTTCATCTAAATTGGTTCAGAGGTTATTGATTCCCCATACAAACTTACACCCCCCTTTTCACCCCCTTAAAGGATGATTTCTGGGATAAAAACTATCCTATGTCCTTCCCCGGGATGCATGCAATCTATCTCTCTGCCAAATTTCATCTAAATCCGGCGTTTAGGTATATTATACTGTGGTTTAGGCGTGAAAAGGTAACATACAGACAGAGTTACTTTCTAATTTTTATCATCGAATACTTTTCTTCCATATTTCTCTATTAATCGTCATTTTTGTAGTCACCACCTTTCTAGCATCTTTTAACATATTAAAAAGAATCTGAAACATAATAAACTCATGCTTTCGGTCCCAAATCAGTCTGAGAAACCTTAAAAAAAAAACTACAAAGCATCGTTCACACACCCTCAGGCGAAAAACGTTGCCAATCTGTTGATTAGCTACTTTTTATATTTTTGGGGGCGACATTAAACACAGATTAATCGCCCCCCAATCCCAAGAGGGGGGCAGGGGGTGAATATTATACTCCGAATTAATGACAGCTTAAAAATTTTTTAGTTAGCTTCAGGGCAACGATGTGTTATGCACCATTTTAGGAAGACCTGTGACTATTTGTTGCATCGCATTTTTTATTTATGTATTTGTTTATTTCTTTCTGTTTCTATCTAGACAGAATCAAAAATAAATAGTAGCAAAGTCAAAGTCAAAGCATTTATTTCAAATATACACATAAAAGGCACTTTTGAACGTCAAAAATTACATTAAAATAGAACTGATTCTAGTCGCCCCTTCCAAAAGGTAGTTTTCGTATGGAGAAGAATGGGCAAAAAATGTTTTACAATATTTGGCATAGGTACATTCATTATATAATAATATGTGAGGACGATGCACCTAAAATAAAATTACTATACCACAATAGGTAAAATAATTAAAAACGAAACCATGAGTCCATGACATATAAATTAATTATCTGATAGATACATGGTGCTCACATATTTACAAACATGGTAAAAGTAAACGATTCTAATTAAAAAAATATATATTAACAAGTAATAAGCAGTAATAGTAGTCGTCGCCGTGGGTTCGAAGTCGAACCCAAGCAAGCACTTGTCTTTGTGTAAATTATTTCATCACCATTGCTCTCAAAACAGTGAAGGAAAACATCGTGAGGAAACCGACATGTCCTAGAACCTAACAGCAGTGGGAACATTATAGGCTGAATATCTATCTATCCTAATAATCTTTCGATTCCTTACTGGTCCTTCCTTGCAAATATAGTTCTATTAAAAGCTCAAAAGGGTCTGAAATAGTGCACATTGTGTAAGTCCTTTTGTTAGTGGAAAAATCAGTTTCTATCAAATGTTGCGGAAAATATCCTGATTTAGAAAATGTCAAGAAAATACGTTTAAATAAAACAATAAAAAGCATTCAATTATATCGCAAATGATAGAATTTCATCAAATTCCCATTACGAAATGTCATCTTACGTTGGTCGAAATCAAAATCGAATATTAGCCGAAATGAATTCGTATCGAGACAAAAACTTTCGAATTTCGAACCACCCCGGTCCCCAGCGTCTTGCATTTTACGAATTTTTATTTATACCAGTATTTTTTAAACGTTAATTCGAGAGATGGATTTTTAAAGGCTGGGACCAGTATTCAATATTTGAAAGGTTGAATTTCGAATATTTTTAAAAGAGAGCGTTGTGATTGCCATTTCGAAAATATGTTTTGAGTGTTGCAGGTTAAAATGTTTTTTGTTAACATGAATTTTATGAGAGGTAAGTATTTTCTGCTACTAAAAAGTCTATAAATACATGTTCAATAAACTACTAGTTAGGATGCCATTTATTTGGAGATAACTAAACAGTTCAATAAGTAGGTAAGTACCTAATTATAATTACTATACAAATATAATGAGGTACCTATGTATAATAATGTACGTAAATGTAAAAGCGACTCGAATTTATACATATTAATATAAAATAGTAACGAAGAGGTTTTGTCCGTTTGTCTGTAGTATGTTTTTGGATGTATGCTCCGGATTAACGCGAAAATTGCTGAACTGATTTGGATGAAAGGAGAAGGGAAAGACTCCATAGTTTCCTGGGCCCAGGTGTTAACTCAATCAAACTAGCTTTATTTGTAAGTGGATATAATAACAAGGCCTCACTGAAAATTTGGTAAAATTTGGCTATCCAGGAGTCAAGTTATATGAAATATAGTAAAAATGAGGTTACATTATAACATTGTAGTTTTTTGATGTTATTTGCGAAATATTTTTGAATGGTTTTGGTTGTATAATGGTTTTACGCATGGAGTGCAAGTAGAGAGCCTCCATGTGCGACGTGTTGAAGATCCTGACATGTTTAGATTGAGAACGGAAAATACGTGCGCACTCACAACGAAAGAAAACGAACGAGTGTTGATCTATGCGAGTGCCGGTCACAGAGTACCTACTTTTGGTACTTTTTGATAGGTGCCGGTGTTTTTCTACCTGTCATCTGTCGGTCGGTGACCAGCACAGATTACTTTAGACTATACTGAGTGGCCAGTATTGCTAACAGAAGAAAAATTAAAGGAACTCGATTCGCTTTGAATCGATTCCACGAAAAGATTGATAAGCATTTGACACACGATTTTCATAGATATTCTGAGATTTTACCGATTTATACACTATCGATTACTTAGAATTCAGGCATGTACTTTATCGATTATTTAGTTTCACAACTTAATTTAATTTTTCTCGCTTCCTAGATAGAAACATGGTACTGTATTTTGTGATTTCCTTTAGAAAAATATAACGGTTTTTTTAATACCCATTTCAACTAGTTAACTGCTGGGCCCAGGATTTCCCTTCTCCTTTGGCACATAGAAAATTAATAACCTGGATTAACACATAGGGTACTTTAATCCCGGTAGTACCTACGTTCTCGTATGTATTTTCCGACAGAAACGCAGGCGAAGCCGAGTGCAAAAGCTAGTCACTCATAATTGAAGCGAATACCTATTTCTATACAAAAGCATTATATTTAAAACAAAAAAAACATTTACAATTAAATTAATTCTAATTATCAACCATTAATTTTTATCAGCAATTCTTGCAAGACAGCTTTCAATCTCCTAGGAAATTAAGCCGAAGGTTTCCATCCAGAGAAGCATTATCATTAATCCTAAAACGAACGGACGAACGGAATAAATCGAGCATGAAAAAGAACATAAAAATTAACAAAAAAACAATAGAATTAGCATAGAAAACATCTGTGACGAAATTACTACCGAGGTAGATACTATTGGTAACTGTGAAAAGGAAGTGAGAAAAACGAAAATTACTTTTACTGAATTTTACAAGACAATATTTTTATTTACTTGATGGCTATTTTCATTTGTTTATTATTTGAGGGTTTGGGCGCTGATTGCCGACATACAGGCTTTCGCCTAGTTCGGCTACAGATGTCTAATTAGACAAGAAATTATAGCCTATAAGATGTATGTGTATCATTGCAAATAATTATTGAATAAACATATATTATTATTATTTTTATTTTGTAAGTCAAAAGTCATTTTATTAATTTGTTTTGTGGATATTGATAAATGAAATAGATTTGTTTATTCCAAAATATTCCTTAATAAACCTAATAAAATATAAAAAAAAAACTTATTATTAGCTGCACGCACAAGACATTATCTTCACTAAACAACATTGGTTATTCATACGATCCAGAATAGATACCTAACCTTTTTAGCATGGGCTCAAGAATTCTTTTTTAATCTGTCAAGCTCCGCTAATAAGACACAATTTTCTATTGTTTCGTCGCCAATGGGCGACGCGCGCCCCTTGTCCGGTTAAACTCTTTTTGCATTTTTTTTTGTTCAACAGTGATAAACTATATTATTTACACTACGTCCTAAATTAAATAACTAACTAAAAACATAATTATAAAACAAAGTGATTATGTTATCTGGATTCGAAAGTGCAAAACCTTGCCCGTTTACTATAATATTGGTCTACATCGTAAAAATAAAAGGCTCGTTTCTATTTTATACAGTTTATTTTACTATCGAGAGCAAACAGTACCCCTCTTGTCCTCACCGCATTGATTCCTCAGATCTCACTCCCTCGGGACGAAGTTTATCTCGTGAGCAACGGACATTAAGCAAAATGGCGTATCCTCCCTTCTGAGTCACTCCAATGTTACTGAGGTGATATTTTTGCCCAGGGTGATTATGGGGCAAGATGATTCGGGCATGGACTATGCCCAGAAGTGAATAGTACGCGTTAGAAGAACCGAAAAACTTGTTAGAAATATAGATCTAGTTTGATGCGAATTTAATGCGTGTGACTTGTGTGACAAACGACAAAAATCCAAACTTCCAAACTAATATTATAAATGCGAAAGTAACTCTGTCTGTCTGTCTGTCTGTCTTTTCTTCACGCCTAAACTACTGAACCGATTTGTGTGAAATTTGGTACAGACATAGTTTGGAACTTGAGAAAGGACATAGGATAGTTTTTATCCCGATATTCCCACGGGATCGACACTTATGCGGGTGAAACCGCGGGGCGCAGCTAGTGGGATATAAATTGGTATATTAAATCCCTATAAACAGTTCACTTTAATCTTTATCACCTCAATATATGTTTTACTAGCTTCTGCCCGCGACTTCGTCCGCGTGAAATTTCTTATTTCCCCGACTCACCCCGTGGCACCACATCGCATGCCCGCGCTATTTCTTCGTTTTTCCTTAACGTTCTTTCTTTATGTTTTTGCACAGCTTCTAAGAGTCCTAGTGTGATATTAGATTCCTATAGCTTTCCTCAAGAATTGGGCTATCAAATGCAAAAATAATTTTTCAAATTCGACTGGCAGTCTCAGAGATTAGCGTGTTCCACGGCGTGTTCAAACAAACAAAATCTTTAGTTTTACTATTAGTGTAGATTAGCAGTGCCCCGCGGCTTCACCCGCATAAGTATCGATCCCGTAAAAATATTGGGATGTAAAGTACCCTATATATTATTCTGATGTATAAGCTATATTACTGTAAAGTTTCATCAAAATCCGTTTTGTAGTTTTTGCGTGAATGAGGAACAAACATCCGTTATAAATGTCATATGAGGTGTCTATGGGTCAATTTATCTTTTAACCCCCTTATTCATAATCCTATTTTATCTCTATTTTAGCTAAAATAGGTTTATAGAACGTTTGTCTTTATCTGTCACGTTGTCATTTCTGTGTGTAAGAAAGAGACAAACCCCATTTTAACTAAAATAGGTTTGATAAGTTTTATGAATAAGGGGGTTAATCTTTGTCTTTTTTTCTAACCTTTTTTGATGTTTTTTAATGCCTATATTGTGTCTTTTGTTGCACTAAATAAACGTTTTATCTATCTATCTATCATTCAGCCATCCATCCATCAACACAAAGTTTCGCGTTTAGTAGGATTAGCTTTTTCCAACATACACTGGCAATACGCTGTCTCATTTTGAACAGATAATTTTTTTAACGAGTACAGGACACACTTACTATCCGTCCGGATTTGTCCGGACATGTCCGGACTTCTAGACTTTGTCCGGCTCTTTAATTTGTCCGGATTTTTTGGCTTCGATGGAATACGAGTAATAAAATTTATTAAGTATTTATTATTTACTAACTTCTCATTCATCTAAAAACAAAATATACTTCTTTATCGATCAATTTCATGAGATCAAACAATAAATCTATTATTGATGATTTGCAAACAATCAACTAGTTCAAACATAAAAATTTTCCTCGAAATAAAAATAGTTTTATGTAAAAAAAATCAAACTTTCTGGTACATTATAGGTATTAATTTAAAAATTTTTCAGCGCACTTTTTACCACTACCTAAGTGGGTAAACGTTTGGATTTTGTGACTAAAATGTCCGGACGTTTATTGAAATGTTCGGCTTTTTGTTGTCAGGACTTTTCAAGTTTCGTAACCCTTATTGTATTGCATAGTTTTTTGCTTATCAATAACTGTAGGAAAAATAATCTGTAACACTGTTTTTGGAACAATAAAAATATTAAATTAAACGGAGCAATCTGATGGTATCGAACCACGGTCTCCCCAATCGACAACCGACTTGCCATCACTTTAAGACACTTAAAAGTGATACCTCAGTTTCGGGGGGTGACTTTTAATTAGGGGTGACTGATATAAGATTTAACGACGGAATTAATGGATTTTTCCCGACTTGGCAGAAGCTAATTGTGCGTTTTACTGCTGCTCATTAGATTTCATTCGTTTTGCCATTTATTAGATTGATTATTTTATGGGTAAGTGACTCTAGCTACTAAAAATCTATAACTCCCTTACTCTAAAAAGAAAAAAAAAAAACGCGCGATATATAATCCTCTGTACATTTATGTGCTTGAAGTATTAAATAAATAATAAACGTTGTATAGCGTCTGTATAGTCACACAACGCTTTGTCTTCTTCTTTCGAAAGTCAAATTACTGACGACTGAAAGAGCGAAATCGGTGTGTAACTATTCATCTGATATAATACGTTAATTAGTAAGGGGGTAAGTGTTTTTTTCAACAGGCGAGAAATATTGTTTTCATAGTTGTAAATACTGTCTTTATAGTTATATTGTTTCTAATACATTTGTATACATTACTGCGCCCCGCGGTTTCAACCGCATAAGTCTCGATCCCGTGGGAATATCGGGATAAAAAGTATCCTATGTCCCGGGACTCCAACTATCTCTATACCAAATTTCATCTAAATCGTTTCAGCGGTTTATGCGTGAAGAGGTAACAGACAGACAGACAGACACATTTTCGCATTTATAATATTAAGCATGGATTATGACCATAGGAATGTGCATAATATGTATTAAGCCCTTTGTAAACACACATTTTTCTTGCCATTAAAAACAAGGGTTTATTCACCGTGTGTAGGCACAGTTGTCAGTGTTGTTTAGATCCATGGAGCACAACAACCAGTGCTCCATGTTTAGATCACTATGGAAGCTTGTTAACGGACACGTTTTTTTCTTACGGCGCAGTTTATACGCCGTACCGTAATGAAACCATGCCGTGTGCAAAGGGCGTTATTGAAAGACTCCTATGGAGCACGGCCTGCATGTTTCCAACCATTCTTATCCGGGATATTATAACACATACGAAAATCAAGGGAGTTAAAATTGTGTTTTTAGATCAGACAGAATGTCTGCCCACACGTATCATTTCTTCTCATTACAAACATCGGCAAAACACAAATAATCGAAGCCGGCCAGCTTCCCTTATTACCACCCTCGCAAGGGAAGGAAGCGTCTATTAATTTATGTCTGCACAGACAGTAATGACACCACAGTCGATTATGGCGGTATATTGGAAAATATTGGCATTACGCCCCAAGGGATATAACCGATGACGCATTGGATCGGAGGTTTGCTTTGTTTTGGATTAGTTTGTCTACGATTCCTTGTGAAGGTAATGTTATTGGGTAAAGTAATAACCTTCTCTTATAAAATCATTAAATGAAAATAATAGAACACAAGGGTTGTTTTAAACGATGCCTTAAGTTAAGTAAGAATAAGCATCTTTTTTGACCATACTTATTATTATACTAGATGGACCATGGATTCAGTACATAATTCTAAACCTCAATCTTTAGTAAGTTTAAAAAAAATCTGCTCTTTCACAGAAAAGTGCAATACCTATCACGGTCAAAATGCATGGCATGGAACAACTGTATTTTTTGTACTAAACCGTTATTTAAAAAAAAAATCGCCGTCCCCTGTTTTTTTTTTTTTTTAAGCATAGTTTATGTTTGAAATGTATGTTTGTAATGGGGCTTGTGGCTAAGTAATAACAGCCGCACGGGTCGATCGATCAGGTTAAGCTACGCTTGCCGCGGTTGGTCCGTGGATGGGTGACCATCTTTACATACCAAGACCCCTCCGTGCCTCGGAAATTACGCTAAGCCGTTTGTCCTGGCTGTCATTCGTGGATATTTGACAGTCGTTACGGGTCGTCAGAAGCCCGAAAGTCTGACAACCAGTCTTACCAAGGGGTTTCATAATTACCCAGTAACTGGGTTCTGGAGGTCAGATGCCTATCTGACCTCCACAACCCAGTCGCTCCATGTAAAATACTAGTACTCAGCTGCATCCGGTTAGACTGGAAGCCGACCCCAACATAGTTGGGAAAAGGCAGATCCATGTAAAATACTGGTACTCAGCTGCATCCGGTCAGACTAGAAGCCGACCCCAACATAGTTGGGAAAAGGCAGATGATGTTTATATTTGTAAAATAAACGTTTTATTTATTCGATAAAGACAACAAATAAGCAACAATGATAAATGATTTATTTTCTGTAAGTAAGTTTGTACAAACACTTTTACACGTCAATCGTATTTTTTTTAAGCTAGATGAGGTCGGCGTTTCCTATCTGACTACTCTGAGAAGAAAGGCCGAAACAAACTCAGAGGTCACAGTCTCTTTTAAAGTCCAGACAAAATCTTGGTCAGATCATGTGAAGACCATGTCGATTGGTGTCTGAAATGGTCTTTTGAGGAAAGAACCACACGGATTGAGTGGACCTGTTCAGTCAGTGATGATTGTATATAATAGTGCTTGGTTGTTCTCGTGGTATCAAGCCCGAATGTGAGCATCTGAGCATGGTGTAGTCTCCTTTCCACAAGTCGAGCAAAGTGATAGGTTTGACCATCAGGAATTTATCAGCAGCTTGGTGCTTGGATTCAGGTGTCATCATCATCATTTCAGCCGAAAGACGTCCATTGCTGGACATAGGCCTCCCCCAAGCACCTCCAGTTCGACCGGTTTTGTGCTTCTCGCATCCAACGAGTTCCTGCGGCCTTCACAAGGTCGTCGGTCCACCTTGTGGGAGGCCTTCCAACGCTACGTCTTTCGGTACGCGGTCGCCACTTCAGAACCTTTCGGCCCCATCGGCCATCTGTTCTTCGGAATCAGGTGTCTGCTATACTAATATTATATTGCACGAATCAAATTTGTGACCACCCACTTCATCAATGTTGCCGGTAAAAAACAGAATGCTGTTTTTCACCTACGTCATGTAAGTGGCCAGTGCCGCACACTGCTTAACCAGGGCCATTGCATATACGTTGCTATTCCAGATACAAAACAAAAACGTCTCATGCACCTATGTCTAATCCAAAATTTCCTCTCAAAACTATAACCAATTTCCTCATACCAAACACTCAACAGAAGATTAGAGTCTAAGATTAATTATTATCAAAATAATAACGCCACATGTCCCATAAAACGAACATCGATGCGCGATGGTAAAGAAATACCATTAGCAAGGAGTGTTGTGCGCAGATAGTAAGTAATAACAGACGTAGGTACTCACACAATGTTTAATGGAGAACTAGAGACGCTGGAACTGGCCTGTTGAGAGGAGTATTATTCTTGTCTCGTGTTGGCATGAGTTGTAGAATGATTCATGTCGTAGCCGGTCATAAAAGGTTGACTGTCCATGGAACAGTATACAGGGTGAAATTGAATTCATGGGCATCCTTTTAAGAGGTCATTGTACTCATCATTATGAACAACTTTTACTATGGGACCAAACCTGAAATCGCGAAAAAAAATCAGCTCTTCCCTACATTTTGACGAGTTATGTGAACATAAATGCAAGGAACAGCTGATTTTTTTACGCGATTTTAGGTTTAGTCCCATAGTAAAAGTTGTTCATAATGATGAGTACAAAGACCCCTTAAAAGGATGCCTATGAATTTAATTTCACTCTGTATAATAATCCTCCAGACCGTTTCTCGGCCTTGCCGGCCAATCTCAACAAAGATTCGGCGCGGGAGATATTTTTTACACAAGTACACGTAGTGCACAAGTGTGTGCGCAGACACTAGTGCACTCTCTCCTCTCGCTCTCATTGTCCAATGGGATGGCAATCCGACACGACCGGAGAGAGATCAGGCGCAGGACCAACGACTTAACGTGCTTTCCAAGACACGGTGGAACAGTGCCGACTTTGTGGAGGTAATATTATTGTTTAGAAAATGGAATTGATTCTAGGCGCTTCTTCCAAAAGGTAGTTTCGTATGAAGTAGATGTTTCTAAAGCTGTTTTAAACATGATATTTATGTAAGTACTAGCTTCTGCCCACGACTTCATCCGCGTGAAATGTCATCCTCCCCCATTCACCCTCTTAGGGGTGGAATTTCGAAAAACCCTTTCTTAGTGGATACCTACTCTTCACAAAGAACACACCCTCCAAATTTCATTTATCTAGGACCAGCGGTGTGGCTGTGCGTTGATATATCAGTCAGTCGGTCAGGACTTTGAATTTTATATATTTAGATTGTATAAAGATGCAAAAATATACAATTCAGGTTGAATTTGAGACCAAGTTTAAAATACTATAAGCACGCAACCGTACAAAAGAAACTTTGGTTAACAGCTTCTCGAAGTACAAAACAAACTTACATAGAAAACATCAGAAAACTTTTTCCAAGCCACATCCAGCAAACAGTAGCCCTATACGAGTAATAACAACAGCATGCTACATAAACGGCTCTTGCCATCCACCGGAATATCACCCTCATTCCCTTGGCACCCCCATGCAATAAGGCCGATAATCGTCTGTAACATACAGCAGTAATTTCTAATAAGATAATAGGACCTCTTTTCGATATGGGTGTAATGATCTGGAATATGAGAATTGATGGGATATTGTGCTGAAGGGTATTTTTTGCCACTTTCAGGGAAAATGGAATTGTGGAAGTTAGTTGGTCGCGAGTAGGTATAGGTTTGGTCTGTTTGGCTGCTGTGCTGTGTTTAGAATTGGCTATTTGACAGTTGTAACGATAAAATATATAATATGTTAGATATAGTAGCATATAGGTTCACAATAATCATACAATAGGTTTTATGCATTAAAATAAATTGTAAATATTTTATTTTTGAAAAATAAATTAGAGATTTTTTATCTGTGGATTACAAAAACTGAAACGCGAACGGCCATGATCGAGCATCGTATGACGTCACATCACAATAAATAAAACGTTGTGTGTTACTGTGTTTTATCATCGTTGGCAGTTTGCTGATTTTCCACACAAAATATACTTTTTATGCAACTTTTTATGCAAACTTTCCACACAAAATATGTTTAAGAGTTGAAGCGTCGTAGTTAGCTTTACTTAGTTTATTGAAATGTGACGTCACAGCCATAAATGTCACGTGATCGGCTGTTTCCGCGCGAATTTCAAAATACGGAATGAAAAAAAACATTTTTTTTCGAATAAACAACGCTTTTTTAAGAAAAAAATAATTGTAAGAGGTATAAAATAAACCTACGTATATTTAAAAATATCTTTTCGAAAACTGTCAAATAGCCAATTCTTAGGATCCAAGGATGGATGATAAAAAGACCCTTTTTGATAACATGAAAAAGAAAAGAAGAAAGAAAAGGGAGTATTCCCATTTGAGCACCCATTTGATATCCCATTTGTGCTGTAAAAATAGGTGCTCAAAAAGCAGTGGCACGAGTCTTTGGTCAACTGGACCCACTCGAACTGGACCCGCGGGTCCAGTTGACCAAAGCAATAATTTTCTATATTTTTATTGGTCAACTGGACCCACTGTCAAAATTAAAAAAAAACATCTACTGTTTTAGTGCCGACAGAAGTGAAACAAAACACAAACAGAATACTTTGCCATCATTCACTGACATATCGGATATACGTTAAAACCGAGTAGGTACATCCCAAGGGCATCTGAACACCTCCGAAGCGGTGTCGGTTACGGTAACAGTGGCGCGAATTCAATGGTTTTTCCCATCTCAAAAATGCCCAACGCGACTAAAGAAGTTTTCACTTCAAAATACGTTTATTTGCGGTAAACATGACGCAGGAAAAGAAACCAAAAATACAAAAAAAAAAAACAAAAGAAGTTAGGGTAAAATATGCGTCACATGCTTGCAAATTGGCCATCGCTCAACAAAATGCTAAGACCATATGCGAGACAGAGCTGAAGCGCTGGTTTTTAGTGACAGTCGTTGACATGGTAAATAAGAATTAAAAAAAAAATGGATGAAAAAGAACCATCGTGACGATATAAAAAAGCTAGGTATTTCTCAGTAGCTTTCTCAGCCCGGAACCTGGATTTGTACCTGGTTGATGGCAATAGGCTCGCCCGGTCGCCCCCTATTGCATGGGACATAAGAGGAAATGCGGTCGAAGAGACTTTTGAAAAACTGAAAACTGCTTTCAAAGTCTTGCTACAGATACACACAAACACTACTTAACAAATCGTATCATTAAAATAAATAAATATTAACCTCAAAAATAATTAAGTACGGTACACACGCACGGACATATACAATTAAATGTAGTATTTCCAGAGAGGAATGGCTTGCTTCGAATAGAGAAAATCCCTGTACGACTGTACGGATTGCGCCTCACAGATCCGTTAATGTGTATATAGAAGGATTAGTGTTTGGTTTTAGATACGGCGGGGTGTACAACTGCGGATAACTTATTAGGGAATTCCTAGAGTTGAAATTAATAGTACCTAAGTACCGAGTAGTAATAGTAGTAGTTCGATGTGTAATGTCAATGAAGACGAGTAAAAAAGTGTTTCTTCATACAAAAGATATTGTGATTCATGTTACAAGCCTCCTTAAAAAACCGAATGAAGTTTTGAACCATCACATACCTACTTGAAAATGGAGCTTTTTGATTTGCATGAAGTTTATTTTTTACTTGATTTCTTTCTATACATTAATAATTACATTCTCCATTTCGAACAACACATACAAGACAAGTACACAACAGTCCATAAAATATTAGTAACAAACACTTAAAAAATTTGTTAGTGACGTATTCACATTACAGTATTTCATTTTTAACATACTAATTGCAGTATTTGATTACCATGTTTTCCGTAATGTCTAAATTAACAGACAATTTACACACTAAACAATTGTGTAGTCAAAACCATAATTCCTTAGGAAAACCTACAACAATTTCTTAATTTCCCTCATTAGGCATTCCTCGTGATTGTAGACCAAGGCTTACACCGTTCCGTTCCACGTCCACTCATGAATACGCGAACATTTTTCGTCGGAAGCTTATGGCTTTTAGATTATTCGCTCGCAATGCTTCCTAAATATAAATCATTTGTGCTACTACGTTATTAAAGCTGTATTTGTAGGAATTATTTTTGTGTGTGTACTCTGCCTAAATTAAACATTCTTTGGAGTGGTTTGATCTGTATTTTAGATGATGGAAAATATTTTTGTGTTTACATTTGTTTTATTTACTTAAGTTTATCTTGGACATCACTGAGATCCTTGAAGGAAAACATCGCAAGCAAAACCTGGACTTATCCATCTATACAGGGTGAATTTTCCAAGTGGGCGTGGATGGCCAAAATCTAAACTATGAGGAATAGCGAAAAGTACTCAAAGGAGTCGCGGGCTCGATTTTGATGAAAACTAAAACTGCATGATTGGATTTTTGAAAAATCAATATTTCTGGCCAGGAATCGAACCTGTTGATTTTGAAAAAAAAAACACACACTGTATTATTACACCATTCGATAGTGTCCCTAATAAGGATCAAATTCTGGGAAGTAATGACATACGGCAAACTTAAGGAAAATGTTGAATTTTAATAAACTGCTTCTTTTTTCATACCTTGTTCGAAATGATGCTCAATATTTTTACAACCGAAACACTCGTAGCGCAGTCACCTTCACAAAATTATGTTCTAAATTCAAATTTTTAATTGCAGTACAATCCTTGAGACGTCGAATCCAGCTATGTATTCAAAAACAATTGTCATAATTTTGAACAATTAATCAGTTAAGGTTTAATAGGTAGGTAGCATAAGAAAATAAAAAAGTATTTTGATAAAAATGAGCTCTTTCCTTTAGTTTGCCGTATGTCATTACTTCCCAGAATTTGATCCTTATTAGCGACACTATCGAATGGTGTAATAATACAGCGTGTGTTTTTTTTTTCAAAATCAACAGGTTCGATTCCTGGCCAGAAATATTGATTTTTCAAAAATCCAATGATGCAGTTTTAGTTTTCATCAAAATCGAGCCCGCGACTCCTTTGAGTACTTTTCGCTATTCCTCATAGTTTCGGATTTGGCCATCCACGCCCACTTGAAAAATTCACCCTGTATACAGGATTTTCCAAGTGGGCGTGGATGGCCAAATCCGAAACTATGCGGACTAGCGAAAAGTACTCAAAGGAGTCGCGGGCTCGATTTTGATAAAAACTAAAACTGCATCATTGGATTTTTGGAAAATCAATATTTCTAGCCAGGAATACAACCTATTGATTTTGAAAAAAAAAACACAGACTGTATTATTACACCATTCGATAGTGTCGCTAATAAGGATCGAATTCTGGGAAGTAATGTCATACGGCAAACTAAAAAAAATATGTTTGTGTTTGATAGCCCAATTGTTGCGGAAAGCTATAAGCGATTTAACATCACGCTAGGACTCTTCACCACAGCTCTCAAAACGTTGAAGGAAAACATCGTGAGGAAACCGGCATGTCCTAGAACCAAAAATTCGAAGACATGTGACATCTACCAATCCGCACTGGGCCCGCGTGGTAGATTTGGCCCATTCCCTCTTACCGAGAGGAGGCCTGCGTCCCAGCACATTATAGTACATTATAGGCTGATTATGTAGGACTCTAAGGAGCCGAGCAGAAACAAAAAAAAGTCAGAAAGAACGCTATGCGAAAACGATGTAATATCGTGGGCAAGCGATGCGATAATGCGACGAAATGGGTCGGGGAGCAACAAATTCCACACGGACGAAGTCGCTAGTAGTTAATACTAGCTGCGCCCCGCGGTTCTACTCGCGTAAATGTGGATCCCATGGGAATATCGGCATAAAAAGTAGCTTATATGTTTATCGAGGGTATCAGCTACCTCCATACAAAATTTTATCAAAATCGGTCCAGCCGTTTGAGCGTGGAGAAGTAACAAACATATAAACACACACATACACTCACAAACTTTCGCCTTTATAATATTAGTGTGATATGTTTGAAATCGCCAACCCATCTTGAGCAAGCGTGGTGGTCAATGCTCGTGCCTTTTCTGAAGGAGAAGAGGGCTTTGCTCTGTCGTGGGACAGTGACAGGGCTGATATAGTTATATTATTACTTCAATCAATCAATGCCCACTGCTGGACATAGGCCTCTCCCAGGCTGCGCCACAACACTCTGTCCTCCGCCTTCCGCATCCAAGCTGTCCCAGCAACCTTCTTAAGGTCGTCGGTCGATCTAGCTGGGGGGCGTCCCACTCCAGGGCTTGTCTGCTCCACCGGACATCGGTCCTTCGACAAACATGGTCAGCCCACTGCCAACCGTTTATGCTCACTAGTTCCTTCGCGTAGTTCCTTTGAAGGAACTACTGAGAATACTAAAAAGAACCCTAAAACCCTACAAAAAGAACCCTAAAAAGTGTTATATTTACTTACTTAGTACATCGAGCGAACCTACGGTCCAGCATGCGGCAGCAGCGGGCAGCATTATATATGTTTATTTCCTTCAAAGGAACTATCTAGTCTCAGTAGTTCCTTCAGCTTTTGCAAAGGAATTACTGATCCAAAAGTTCTCAGTAGTTCCTTCAAAGGAACTACGCGAAGGAACTAGTGAGCATAAACGCTGCCAACTGCCACTTATGTTCAGTGAAATTATTTTTTATACCGTTTCATTATTCTGTCTTTTAATTAATTATTCTAGTACGCAATAGACACTTCACTACATCTTCGAAATCTGTCACACATCTCACCAAATCCATAGAGAATTCAAAGAGGATCAAACCCCCATAACTTCCATTAGATATCCCATAACCTTCCACCATCAAATAAGTCAAAAACTAAGTAACGCCATTACTTGAAAGCTATAAGAAAACCGAGCAACAACGTGTAACCAAACATAATCTTATTTATCGCGGGGGTAGGTCCGGCATAAATGGGATTCGATGAGCAAAAGAAGCACTTAACGCTTTGATGTCCACCCTGGTAGTGCCTCCCCTTTATTTGGGAGGTAGAGTGTATGGTGGAGGCGGTAGCGGGTGTGTTAGCGATTTATTTGAGAATTGTTTTATTGTTATCTTATCACTCAAATAGTAGTCTTCATTGAGTTAAAATAAAAACATAACCATTAGACGGTTTGCTACCACAAAAACTCTTACAGTTTACCATATTTTTATTATTATTTTGTCATAATGAAATACATTGTCTTTATTTATTTAATACTTTTAAGCACACAAATATACAAAGGCGGTCTTAACGCCATAGGCATTTTCTACCAGTCAACGTTTGGGTGATGCAGAGACAATTAGTGGTAGTATCACGAAGGTATTTCGTGTAAACTGGCTAAGTATCTATTACGGTTACTGAAATACAGCCGAAAGTCGGAGAATTTATTTTATTAAAAAAAAAATAAGTATTCGATGTTTCCTTTTTTTTGTAAATTAAGGTTAATTGTAAGGACACCAGCACACATCAAGCTACTCCAATCTGTCACATTTCTTTGATAGATTTTCAACTTTATTTCTAAACCATAAGGTTCAAAGTTGATTGGGAAAATTTGACAGTTTCGAGTAGCTTGGATGTGCTGACGTCTGTACAGGGATCACAGTTTTGTAAACACGAAACACGTTTATTTTATGTACATACCTTTTTTCTTGGCAAATAAACAATTATGTTTATGATAGACAAACGGACGGACGGACGGACGGAGTAACAGACAGACCATGAAAGTGCTATAGCAGCCATTTTATTTGCAAATATCTCCGCTACTCCTCTCCACCAAAACCGCTCCCTTATTATCACGTGTGGCTAGCCAGAAATTTCTTTCTTTGATTATAAGTCTCGCATTAGTCTCATTTTGCCGCTAATATATGATTTAGGGGTAAGCAGAGCTCTGGCTTAGTGGGGTATAGTTTATTAGGGTAGTGTTGTTTTTGTCATAAGACGGTTTACTTGCAAGTGAAGGGAAGCAGGTGGAAATAATTCAATGATTAGACAAAATACACGATGCTTATTTGTTTTTAGATTATTATTCTTTTGTTTTCTTATATAGTCCTCTTTTGTTTGTCTAAAGGTCGCAAGCACTACTGATGATCATGGAGTCTAGGATTCGATTCCCAGTTCAGACTTCCAGCTGGCGAAATGTGGATATAGGTACTATATAGGTACAATCTGCCTAACCCTTTAAGGATTACAGGCGTGATTATATATAAGGTATATCTATTCATACACGAAATAAAAAATCAACTGTTCCCTATATTTTGATGAACATAATTGTGGGGAACAGCTGATTTTTTTTTCGCGATTTTAGGTTTGGTTTCATAATAAAACTTGTTCGTAATGATGAGTACAATGAATGAACCCTTCAGATATTTCGTGTATGAATAGATACAGATAGACCTTATATATATGTATGTTATGTCATCCTTGTACGAGTACTGGTGTATTTTTTTTTTGTGGATGGGAAATTATGAATTGACCCCTCCCGCTCTGGGTGGAGCGGAAGGGAGTGTCAGACTCTTACTGACTAAAACCCACCCGTGGTCCTTCCTTAGCCCTTTATGTTCCGGGGTAGCGGTAACCCTTTCGGACAATCCCGCTACCCCGGCAGGCTTCGGCCCTAACAGGCCCCTTCCTTTATGCTGACATCTCTTTGCGGCGCGCGTGGAACACATACGCGCCGTCCGGCACGGGCCTGGTCCTGATCGGACGGTGAGCTACCCATTACTCTCCGTCCGCAGGCCCACGCCCCCGGAATCAGAACTACGCTTCAGATCTATCCTGCATCGCGAAAGCATTTATCTGATGACAGTTTTCGGACACAAAGCCCGTCTGATCGGAGGATCCTTCCTTATCTATGGAGGTCGAGGAACCTTCCACCCTGTTCCTCTTACCTCTGTATTCTTTGCTTGAATTGTAGTATGTCACCATCATCATCATCTGCCTAGCCTTTTCCCAACTATGTTAGGGTCAGCTTCCAGTCTAACCCGATGGTGCTGAATACCAGTATTTTACATGAAGCGACTGCCTATCAGACCTCCACAACCCAGTTATTGGGTAATACGATACCCCTTGGTAAGACTGGTTGTCAGATTTTCGGGCTTTTGACGACCCGTAACGACTGTCAGATCCACTTGATCTTGGTATGTAAAGATGGTCACCCATCCACGGACAAACCATTGTAATATGTACAATTATTAAATAGTCGGCAAGGTGTTTACTGGACTGAGTGCCCATGTACAGACGCCAGCACATCAAGTTACTACAATCTGTCAATTTCTTTTAATAGATTTTCAACTTTATCGGTAAAGCATAAGGTTCAAAGCTGATTGGGAAAATTTGACAGTTTCGGGTAGCTTGATGTGCTGGCGTCTGTACAATGTACACTGTATAGTCTGTGGAACAGGGTTAGTTTACACTTTTATCAGTAGCTTTTGGAACAGACGCAACTACTTTTATA
Organism: Amphipoea oculea; assembly: GCA_945859645.1. Taxonomy (NCBI): domain Eukaryota; kingdom Metazoa; phylum Arthropoda; class Insecta; order Lepidoptera; family Noctuidae; genus Amphipoea; species Amphipoea oculea. Next base: position 1,980,360 of record OX243884.1, read on the forward strand.
AACAATGTTGTGAGCGGCCTGGGTAGGTAGTTAATTCTTTTACATCACCCTCGTAACTATGTCATAAGCTTAAAAAATTAATAATGAAAATATTAACATTTTTGCCAGCATACCTACTTACCAAATAGTTCATCCGACTGTAGGAACAGCCGCGGACAATGTCGATCGACCAATTTTCACCCTTATGCCCTTGGTAATAAGGTCGAAAATTGGTCCACCGCCAGTGACCACGAAGGTACAGACGCCAGCACGTCAAGTTACTACAATCTGTCAAATTTCTTTAATAGATTTTCAACTTTATCGCTAAATCTTAAGGTTCAAAGTTGATTGGGAAAATTTTACAGTTTCGGGTAGCTTTATGTGCTGGCGTCTTTACATAAGGACTAATTTCAACACGTCTATAAAACACCAAATCTATTATTGGAGGTACAAATGCACCCCAACCCAATAAACAAAATATTCCACAAATTCAATCGACATCTAATTTCAATATTCAATGTAAACAAACAGACAAACTACACGGACCTCCATCAGTCTTAACGAGAATTCCGATAGGGGGGTGGGCAGGCTTCGAGGTGCCTCCGTCAACGAATCGATGTCATTGTTTAATTAAATACAAATCAAATTATCTGCCAAGATGCTTGTCTTCGGGCTGTGGATTTATATAGAGAGGGTGGATAGCTCTCAATACATTATGCGACTGGTTTAAGAAAAAGGCTTTTTAAAACGTCGAGTCGAGTGTGTGAATATCTCTTTTTAAAGTTCGATAAAAATAAAAAGTAAGAGAATACGTGTAGTTGCGGAAAACATGACAAAGAACACAAACAAAAAAAAAATAACAATTTGGGGAGAAATATGCGTCACATTTACGCAAAATGGCCACCGCTCAGCATAATGCTGCGACCTCCTGCGAAATAGAGCCTCAGCGCTGGTTTTCAGCGATAGCCGGCTTAAAGTAGGTACGATAAAGTTTGTAACAATCACGTTGCACCGATTCTGTGATTCAGACTCGTATGAAAGATGCTTAAACATTGTAGGTATCATGAAATAAAAGAAGAAGAGAAAAAATGCTCTGAATAACCTTTGTGAAAAGCGTCTTAAATATATAAAACAAAATAAAATAAATAATAAATAAATACTTAACATTTTTATTCAAGTATACAGTAAGGTAAAAATATGATTTACATTAATTACAATCGAGAAAAGTTAAATTGTAACTGTATGTAGACCTGCCTGATCTAGGTAAATGTGTATAAAAAAATCAGAAGTTGTCAAGTATACAGTAAGGTAAAAATATGATTTACAATAATTACAATCGAGAAAAGTTAAATTGTAACTGTATGTAGACCTGCCTGATCTAGGTAAATGTGTATAAAAAAATCAGAAGTTGGTATCATCCACTCCATACAATTCTTGTCACTATCTTCACTTACGGAAGCAATGGAGCGAGCGAACTTCAATCAACCGCGCTTCGCTCCGACACCTACTGAACCATCCTGCTGCTTCGATTTATACAGCGGAACCCTAAATTACAATAATCAATGCGAAGATAGTTTGTCAGTACCACTACAAACAAAACTTTGTTTATGTATTATTTAACTAACAACTATGGTTTTAACTATACCCTAACTATGTAACACACTATCTGAATCATTGTGAAGGATATTGCTAATCCATTGCTTCATTTATGTTGGAATTTGTCTGCTCAACAACGAAATCAAAGCAATGAATGTTGTTGAACTGTCAAAATGAAACCCATTGCTGCTGATAGTGTGTTATGCAGTTACCCCTCAGAGTTCCAAGTAGGAAGGATCCGCAACCTATTTTTCAATCTAGGTAAATACCTTGTAGAAATGTTATTATTGATTTATTTAATTATGTTTTATTTTACCATATATGTACACACAAACTACTATATACAAATGTATAATAAAAATTAAAAAAAAACAGGAGCTCATTGGGCATCAAAAAATTCGTCCGCATCACTGTCAATGGGATAAATGCCTAAAAGGCTGGCAGCATTACCACGTTGGATGGCAATGCTTATTCTTTGGGTTAAAAATAGGCAGGCTGGCCTATTTTTAACCCTTTTTTAGGGCTCTCTGGTCACGCGAAGAGTCAACCAAACGCTTGGCGATGTCTCGAAATATTCGATGAGCACTCGGACCCCAAGGCCCTAGAGTTTCAACCCCAAACGGCTCAAACATAATTATAGCTCCCAATAAGGTTGTTATATTTGCGCCGTTTGAGGTTTTCTGCTCCTGCAGTAGCCGCCCCAGCACAGCCCGCCGTGCTAGGAAGATGGCATTTTGTAAAAATTTATTGTGATTGGAAATTAAACCTACCCTGTTTAATTTCACCAATATTAACACATAACAACTTACAGAAATTGAAACGACAAGTCGAAAACTTCGAGTTCCCAAACTTATAATAAACTTGCATGCAGGTCCCACTGTATTGAAAACGTAAAACGGCTTGCAAGAAATTAATTGAAGCAGGAGTACGTTTTCAAAGAAACCCTGCTTAACACCGAAATCTAAACCTTATTCCTGAAACTTTAAGGTTTTAAATGGCCCTTATGGCGTGGATTTTTATGTTTCGTTCAGCAAAGAACGTTTGGATTCGTTTTTTCGGCTAAAATTGTATGCTTGAATTATGTTTAAGTTTCCGTCTGGTCTTAGAGCTTTGCTAAGACTTTGAAAATCGTATGTTTTTTTATTTACTGTAAGTATGTGTTTGTGCTTTATGTCTGCGTCATTATTATTATCAGTATTTTGCATATAATGGCCGATTCCTATAATTTACGGATCGTTAATGGTTAAAATTAAGACCCTTATAATCTTTACCTTGCGAGCAGTGGTGGTAACGGCTTCGATTCACGAGATGTAGATAGTGGGGTTGAACCCAGGTAGGCGTTTTACTTTGTGTTGGTAATTTAAAAAAAATTAAAAAGTGTTTATTCACTTAAATAATTCACTCATTAATTTTTTTTTTCATTCATTCATTTCGTCACCACTGCTCTCAAAACGGTGAAGGAAAACATCGTGAGGAAAGCGGCATGTCCTAGAAACAAAGATTCGAAGACGTGTGACATCTACCAACCCGCACAGGGCCCGCGTGGTGGATTACAGCCCACTACCTCATGAAGAGAGCTAGGCCTGTATCTCAGCAGTGGGAACATTATAGGCTGATTGTATCTTTACCAATATTGAAGCAAATACTGCGCTACACGAGGAAGCTTGTTCATGCATCCCAAAAATGCATGCTTATGGACGTCTCTGGTTTCTTTGGCCTAACCTTGGCGACCATTCGGTCACAGCTAACTAACTATCTATTTACCTTTATATCTACCATTTACCGTCCGAGAATACCATACCATTATTGAATAAAACAATGTCCGGATGCCACATTAAGACGTGTTACATCAAAAAGCGTATCTTGAAGGTAAAGTAATTTTTGGGCATACCTACATCATCATTTCAGCCGAAAGACGTCCACTGCTGGACACAAGCCTCCCCCGAGCATCTCCACTTCGACCGGTTCTGTGCAAGGTCGTCGGTCCACCTTGTGGGAGGACTTCCAACGCTACGTCTTCCGGTACGTGGTCGCCACTCCAGAACCTTTCGGCCCCATCAGCCATCTGATCTGCGAGCAATGTGCCCTGCCCACGCATATCTATGTAGCGGTATCTACAACGCCACATGCGAACAACGCGTCATAATGACGTCACGCAAATCCTGCATCTCGCAAGCAGAGTTTACCGCGCAACTAGCATAGATAGAACAGCCTGACATGAATCATCGGGCAGATGCCCGCCCGAGGATCCTGCCTTTTCTATAGAGTATGAGGGAACTTGACACCCTGTTCCTCATACCTCTATACCTACATACGTCCTTCATATATCTATGGTCCACAAATTTTATTGGTCATCAATCGGTCATTATCATCTACTTAACCTACTACTGGACATAATTATGCCTCCCCAAAGTCGCGTTTCTACCACAACGTCCACGTTACGTTTTCCAATAACAACTACAAAAAGAAAAAACGTTTATTTGCGGTAAACATGACGCATAAAAAGAACACAAAAAAAAAATACAAGTTGGGGGAAAACATGCGTCACATCCACGCAAAACGGCAATAAACCAACTAAAATTTACTGTTTTGAAACCTAAACAGATAAAAAAATCTAATCCAACGATATTTTATACTAGCCGCGCCCCGCGGTTTCACCCGCGTAAATGTCGATCCCGTAGGAATATCGGGATAAAAAGTAGCCTATATGTCAATCCAGGGTGTCAGCTACTTCCATACAAAATTTTATTAAAATTGGTCCAGCCGTTTGAGCGTGAAGAAGTAACAAACATATAAACACACACACACTCACAAATTTTCGCTTTTATAATATTGTGTGATGTGATAACTCATTTTGAACCAAATGGCGCTTTAGCATTTTCTCCTTTCCAGTGACGATCTGTTTCATAGAAAAATGCAATATTCGGTCAAAATGTATGACACAGCTTTTTTTTTAAATAATCGACTAAAATTTTCAACGCAGGGGTGTTCAGAATTATATTGTATTATTAATTGATATATACAGGTTGAAATTGAAAACATGCGACAAATTGAAATGGGAGATTGTGGTCATCATTATGAACAACTTTTACTATGGGACCAAACCAGACATCGCGGAAAAAAAAACAGCTGTTCCCTACATTTTGACGAGTTATGCGAACATAAATGTAGGGAACAGCTGATATTTTTTTCGCGATGTCAAGTTTGGTCCCATAGTAAAAGTTGTTCATAATGATGAGTAGGTACAACCTCCCATTGCCATTTGTCGCATGTTTTCAATTTCAATTAATTAATTGATATTAATTAATTATATTGATCCATGGTCAAAGGTAGCGTGTCGGTGTCCCTGCCACCCTGTACCACTCAAATTACACTGCGTCAGAAACGCAACTGGCACCCTACAATAGTAAAATCTTCTTTCTCTCCAAAATTTAAAAATAAAAACAATATAACGTTCACCTCCAAACAGACTATTACACAGACTATGCATAAACAGTATACCTACATAAAGCTGGGACTACATCGATGGGTATTAAAGTATATTCTGAAATAGATGTAGAACCGCATTAAGGAGTTAGCCTGGGGCACTGCTTCTTTTTAAATGAAGAGGAAAATTTTAATTTCCTATCGCGTACCGACCGTAGGGATGGGGCAGTGCGGTATCGATACTTTTTCTTTAAATTAAAATGCTTCACTGTAATTTTGTAAAAAATATTTAATTTATTGTTTAAACTTATCACCACGCAAATGGAACCACTCTTGGATCCTGAAGTTTATTTGGTGTCTGGCACGGACATCGTAAAAGGTTTGCGTAGTTAGTTTTCTTCTCAGCATAATTTATCTTGATGAGCCTTGTCAATGAACAGATACATTGGCAGAAACACACTATTAACAATGTAATCAGTTTGAAATTCATATTATTATTTTTCCACCAAATAGTAACACAAGTTTTTTGTCCAGCATACACTGGTATAAAACAGTTTTCTACCAACTATCACCAAACAATAATGTACCAAACTATCAGTCAGTGTAAAATACCAGTTCCATTTAATAAACGGCGAGTTAATTCAAAATTTATCACGACTCGACCGTGTGAGCAATCAATTTGACATAAATGTAAAATAATTGAATCACTACAGATATATAACAGTTTGCATAGCCATGATGATGTCATGTTGAATTGATCCGATAGTATTGTGCACATATCAATTTGCATGCATTCGCTATTGAACACGGAGTGTGAAAAAAATGGAGTGACAATGTGCTTTCAACCGATTTTAGCATCGTTAGTTTATAACTAACTGCTGTTACGGTCGATAAACGATAAAGTTGACTTGTCACTAAAATGTGGTGTTTTAGATGTCAAACAAGCTTCGATTCAGTTGCGATAGTACAATTCGCATAGATACTCATCCAAATAAAGTTTGTAAGGTTTCAATCGAAGCCAGTCCGATTTTTATTGCAGGAAACTTGTCGGGTATCTGGATAAACACTATGTAACTATACGAAGCTACCTTTAGTCATTTAATAAAACATATGTAAGATATTTCCAGTAGGCACACTTTTTTTAATTGTTGTGAAATAGAGAACTAACTTGGAAATTACTGGATTTGATACTGACAAGTATTTGATAGATTCCTATTACGCAGCGTAGTGTGTTGTGAAAGTTAAAATTAATCAAAATTAAAATTAATTAAATTATCCTCATCCTTTGCTTTCCATCAATCATGATCGAGGTCAAGAGCGGGTCCATTCAGCAAAAATAAAAAAAAATACAAATTGGTTACAGACAGGCAAACATCTTTGTGTGTGACAAACATGTTTGTCAGTCTATAATATATCTATTTTTTGTACAAATACGCGTTTGAGCACTCCGTTTCTATAACGTATCATCTCCGTGCCATATAGTGTCATCGTTTTATTGGCATTTATTGTTTTTTAATTGAGTGGCGCCATCCATGTTTTGGTAATATATAATTGGGTGATGCTGAATGAATGGTCGATGCAGTCATCACGTACGTGACTTTCGTTTTTATCGATGAGTAAGTTCTCTTGATTAGCAATCAATTGTGTCGTTCATGACGATTCACTTTCAATTAGAACGCTTGGAAGAATAGAAATAGTGTATTCAAATCAGTACTGAACATTTTTAATTAAAATAAAATAAATATAAGATAAGAAATTATTGTTGGGGAGGTCTGTACGTTTATTACCGTTGGATCCCGTTTTTTGATCCCGTTTTTTAGGTATTACCGATGGATCCCGTTTGCTATTTCCGTTGAATCCCATATTATAACAACATGTGTACATTTCAGAAGAAAAGTGATTTACCTTTACCAAACACTAAAAAGAGATTATTTTTAGTGGGTTACCCGGAACCGAACTAGTTAGATTAGGTTAATTATTAAAAAAAAAACAATGTTAGGTTAGGTTAAAACTGTGACCCCTACGCACGAGCCGAGCGAGCGAAGCGAGCGGTGCCGCGGCAGCGGCCGGCGAGTGCCAGAAACGACTAGATTATATAGAAAATGAGTTGTTTGTGAAATAAATAGTATACGAAACGTTGGTAGTAAACTAAAAATTTGTCAATGGAATTTTGGTGAAACATTAGTGAACCCCTCATTTTATTATAAACAATTTTGTTGTTGAAAGTACCCGCATTCATATTTTTTTAAGCATTCGGGATCCAACGGAAATACTTTTCGGGATTCAACGACAATAAAACGTAATTATCTTGCATTTTTTAAATTCGGGATCCAACGGAAATACATAATAATGTTTTGCGGGATCCAACGCCAAAAATATTAAAATGGGATTCAAAAACGGGATCCAACGGTAATAAATCGGTCTGTAGAGCTTAAACACAAGAAATACTATTAAGCATTTATTTGGAAGGCATTTACAACAGTGGAAAACTGGTGTGTCGTACAAAAAAAAAAGATTTGCGTCAACTTTATATCTTGACAGATTTCTATCTAGCCAGCGCAGTGTGAAGGTGATATACATTTAACAATGAAACACAAGATTTTAATTTAAATAAAGTTTATCAGAAATAAGCATTTCCTTAAGTAAATCCCATAAAAAAGTTTTGAATGTTGTAATATTTTACAAACAACCCCAAAAACATCGATAGTTTTCCCGCCAGTTCAGCACATCACTAGACCTAACCTCCGTCGTTAAAAATATTGCTGTTTGAACGCAGAGTTCGCTTAGCGTTTTAATAAATTTGGAAAATTAAAGATTCATATCTGATTCACTTCACTAGTGTGCCACCAGACTCCTCCCGACATGTAAAAATTTTATGCTCAAATTTAGACGACAAAATGTTGCAATAATAACTGGGGTTTGGAGAAGGATTTATGTTTGTTATTTTATAAAACAATGGTCTAAAATGTGTCTTATCGTTGTGCAAAATATTGCATCATTCACGCAGTATATGAGAGTGTCGTGATTGCATTATTTTAATACTGCTTTGTAATATCCACTGTGGCAACACTGTTAAAAGTACAAATTATTAGTATTGTAACAAACTTTTAAAATGTATTTCCACTATGGCAACTAAATGTATTATTCTAATTTGGCAACACTTGGAAATAACGGTTATGATATTATCGCTATTTCTGGGTGGGGCAAAGGTTGTTTTAAATGGAAAAATGTAGTGTGAAGCTATTCGCTGTTGGATTGTGAAAGAGTACAGTTGTGTGATTAAAAAGTAAAAGCAAGAAAAATGTGTTTTCTTTATAAGAGGATGAATGAAAGGCTAATAGCAAAAGGTATTTATTTATTACAAGGTAGATGTGAGTCGAATTGCCGGGAGGGGACGGCATTGTTGGACATAGAAAGTTCAGGTGCGTAGTACTCGCAACCGGCGTGCGTAACACTATGAATCTCAATTTGAATCATTTTCAAGCATACCTATTGCTAATCCATTGCTCCATATGTTCGAAAAATGTGTCAGCTCAACAACGTAAATAACGCAATGAATGTTGTTGAACTCTGAAAATGAAACCCATTTCTAATGATAGTGGGAATTACCCTGCTTTGAATTAAGAATTTGATATAGTTTCAAGTTATGGAACAACAAACTAAACGTCATACTCAACAAAGTTCAAATTACATTGCAAGTATTGCAACCAAATACTTATTAGGATCTTTTTTTGTTATACCTAAGTAGTTATTCAAAAATCAACTGAGAATACATTTCACTAAAGTAGATAACTGATTAAGTGGCGATAGAATGTTTTCTCAAACATGCTTGGAAAGAGCATTATTTTGACAACCTTCTTCTAGATAAATCGAAATTGCTGTACTGGCCAAATACATGCGAGCAGCGGCCGGCAAAAGTTGTATGAAAATCCATAAGTATCTGTCGTGTTCAGCGGCCAAATAAATTACATCGTAAACTCATATCTGTCGTGTAATTTAAAAATGGAACGATCTTTTATAAACACACGGCCCTCCGTGCCTCGGAAAGCAAGTTAAAATCCGTTGGTCTCGGCTGTCATTCTTGGATCTTTGACAGTCGTTACGGGTCGTCAAAAGTTCGAAAGTCTGACAACCAGTCTTACCAAGAGGTACGTGTTACCCCGTAACTGGGTTATGGAGTTCAGATATGCAGTTGCTCCATGTAAAATAGGTACTGGTATTCAGCTGCATCCGGTCAGACTGGAAGCCGACCCCAACATAGTTGGGAAAAGCCTAGGCAGATTAATTGATTGATTTTTTTATGTTTTTCTTTTTCAATAGGCTGGTAGATACTTATTTAATTAGATAATACTTTTAAGGCGACCATCTTCCTCAGTAAATACCATCTTCAGTATCGAGACTGTTTACAGATGAAAATTAAGATTAAAAAAAAATACAACATCTCAATCCACCCTAAGTTCGTTAGTATTCTTAATTAAAAATCGATTTCAAAATGGCGACGCGCCTTAGGCGCGATTTTATTTAGGGTTCTGTTAGACAAAAAAAATGTCGTGTTTTATTGGGGACCCTTATCGCATTGTAGATACTTTTGAATTAAGTGTGGGCAAATGCAGAAACAGAACTTTTGATGAAGGTATGTATAGGTCGTATGACGCTGTGTCAATGAGAGATTTAAAAAGTTGTAGGGATTTTGATTATACGTAGATTCGATATTATGTGACACATTTTTTATACAGCGACTGCTCCTTGGAACTAAGATTTATCTTAGGTACAAGAACTGCCAGAATTTGTTTCCAATATGTTAAATTGGTTGTTTATTTGAATATTTTCAGACAATGTCTGAATACCTGCAATCCACGTCCATAAATTATATACCTTACCTGTAATATGTGATTTTTTTTTTATTTCAGTTTCTGCAAAATCACTATGTGCATTATAGCTACCTATTTCTAACAACGGCCGACCTCATCTAGCTTAAAAAAATATGATTGACATGTAAAAGTGTTTGTACAAACCTTCTTACAGAAAATAAATAATTTAACAAATATGATACATACCTACTTATTTGACGCCGCAATACGCCTGGTCTTAAAATTAAAATAACCAGAACTTCTGACCCAAAAAAATAGCACCCTAATTGCGTTGATGAACTGTCAAAATGAAACCCATTGCTTACGTAGTGTGATACGCAATTACCCCGCCCGTCTAGCTAAGTCCGATTAAAAATTCTACAGAACCCATAGAAAAAATCGCAGTTCTACATTTTAATTTCCAAGCGAATCGAACTGCCATCTTCCTGATTACGTCTTCATTTGATATTTATTTTTAATTAAGAAAAAAGGCGGCGTCCGCCATTATACCTAATTATTTTGTAGGTTATCTTAGCAAATGATTTATTCATCCGCGGATTCTGCTGAGAACCTTTTTTTATTTGGCTTGAAGATAGATAGCTAGGGGGTGGTTCATTAATTAAATTACTTATAAATTATTTTTGAACGATAACGGAAAAATATTGGTTAAGTTTTGGAGTGAGAGAGTAGATGTTTTTGGGTAGCTATTGTAGATAGGTTTAGGTATGAGTTCGGATGAGACTCGCACAGACAAGGGAAGCATGGTACAAAAGGGGTGAGGCGTTATACTCAGCAGTAGGTGGTACATACGCCAGCACATCAAGCTACCCAAAACAGTCAAATTTTCCCAATCAACATTGAACCTTAACCTTTAGCGATAATGTTGAAAATCTATTAAAGAACAATATACAGGGTGTTACGGAAAGGGTATATCAATACAAACGGGTTGAGGAGTGTATCTAGTCTAGAATCTCTGTACAAAATTTCAGCTCAAAAGCATTAACTTTGAAAATGCTTAATATTTTTTTATTTCGTCATCACGGCGCTGCACTGGCGCGCGGCGGCGTGATGTGCGTGTACTAGGCGCACAGACACACTACAGATAATGGATAATGACCCTCGTAGTGCGGTGACACGTTTGTTATGATTTCAATTTAATAAACTATCGAAATAAAAAAAATATTAAGCATTTTCAAAATTACTGCTTTTGAGCTGAAATTTTGTACAGAGATTCTAGACCAGATACACTCTTCAACCCGTTTGTATTGATACACCATTTCTGTAACATCCTGTATATATTTAAGAAATCTATTACAGATTGTAAGTCAAAGTCAAAGTCGAAGTCAAAGCATTTATTTCAAATAGGCACACAAAAGGCACTTTTGAACGTCAAAAATTATCTTAAAATAGAATTGATTCTAGTCGCCCATTCCAAAAGGTAGTTTTCGTATAGAGAAGAATGGGCAAGAAACTCCACCGTTACTCTTTTAAAATGTTTTAGGTACAATATTTTGCATGGGTACATTAATTATATAATAACATGTGTGTAGTAGCTTGATGTGCTGGCGCCTGTACAAGGCAGGTAAAGTTGATGAAGTTGATGTTAGACTTCGGATATATCGGTAATGTTCGGTAGTACGTTATACATCTGAATATTCTTTCGGTTATTTATCTGGCCTTTTGCCGTATACCTACCTCATCATCTCATCATCTGCCAAGCCTTTTCCCAATTATGTTGGGGTCGGCTTCCAGTCTAACCGGATGCAGCTGAATACCAGTATTTTACATGGAGCGACTGCCTATCTCACCTCCACAACCCAGTTACTGGGTAATACGATACCCCTTGGTTACTGGTTATCAGATTTTCGGGCTTCTGACTACACGTAACGACTGTCAAAGATCCACGAATGACAGCCGGGACCAACGGCTTAACATGCTTTCTGAGGCACGGAGGGGTATCGGTATGTAAAGATGGTCACCCATCCACAGACTAATCACGGCAAGCGTAGCTTAACCTAATCGATCGGCCTGTGCGGCTGTTATTATTTAGCCACGGGCCCCTCCTGACGTATACCTACCTACTTAGATTTAAAAAAACACCTGTAGATGTCTGAAAAAGTAACTAAGAGATTATGCAAAGGCTGGCAACTTAGTTTTTTTTTGTCAATCCATAAATGTACAGACGCCAGCACATCAACCTACTACAATCTGTCAAATTTCTTTAATAGATTTTCAACTTTATCACTAAATCATAAGGTTCAAAGTTGATTGGGAAAATGTGACAGTTTGGTGTAGGTTGATGTGCTGGCGTCTGTACGTGCTATTTTAGGTAATGGGTACACACAATATTTTCCTTAATGTTCTCTGAGTAAAACAGTTTGTAAAAAAATCAGTAACATTTTATTTGTGAATATTTTGGAAAATTGTTGACAATAAAAAAAAAATACAATGTAGGTATTATGTATATTGGCAACACTACCAATTATGCTGTTGTTTTTTTTACTCCAATTAATATGGCTATCTCGTGTTATACTGATCTTGTAATATGTGTGTCTTTTTGCTGATTAAAACTCCAGTTCAATAAAATCATCTAATCATAGCCCTGTTATTTATATAACAATAAACTAAGACAGACTTGGTTCGCGAGTTTGTCGACATGTGGGATGTGGATTCAGCGATCATTGTGCCGATAGTCGTTACAGCCAATGGATTGATAGCCAAGAGCCTTAACCAACACCTAAGGAGGCTCTCGTTTGGCAGCTGAATCAAGGGCTTGATTCAGAAAGCTGTACTTCTGGACACGGCCGGTATTGTTAGGAGGTTCCTCTCTCTGGAGCCCTGACCGCCGGTAGCTTGGACCCTGTTCCCGATACCGGTGGGCTACTATTTTTTATATTTTTAAATGTCGTTATATATATTTTTTATATCCTAATATTTAAAAATATAATTTATATGTATATAATGAAATAAAGGAGAAAATAAAATACAACATATAGCATCACAATTAGGTACTCGGGTACATCAGTAAATTAAAATAATAAGTTTCATTACACAATCTGAAAAAGTTTACAAACTGCACCCAACGTAAACAGCTTATGTCTAATATACTATCATACCTATAAGACTAGTCACCCACTAGATCGCTATAATCTAGCGTACCGATGTAGATCGTATTTATAGCTTGCCCCAATACGCGACTAGGCATTAATTAAAACGACAAAACAAAATAACCGTGGACTTCAGTTGCAGTCAGAATTCACACTATTCCAATGGGAGAATTAATTAAATACTTACTGCCTCTGTTTGGGCTTATAAGGATACTGGATACGCCTTCCGAAATAAAACACAATATTCTCGTATTGTTAAGAATTTACTTTTAAACACGATTTAAAAAAAAATAGGGGCTTGTGGCTTGGTAATAACAGCCGCACGGGTCGATCGATCAGTTTAAGCTACGCTTGCCGCGGGTGATCCGTGGATGGGTGACCATCTTTACATACTAAGACCGCTCCGTGCCTCGGAAAACACGTTAAGCCGTTGATCCCGGCTGTCATTCGTGGATCTTTGACGGTCGACAGAAGCCTCCAGAAGAATCAATTTTATTTATCCAATATAGATAATTGCATTATTTATTTATTTAACCATTTTTTACTTGCCTTGAATTACCTTTCATAACTTGGCGGTGGACATAATTGCTATCCATACTAATATTATAAATTCTAAAGTAACTCTGTCTGTCTGTATGTTACCTACCTTTTCACGCCTAAACCGCTGAACCGATTTAGATGAAATTTGGTATAGTATAGAGATAGTTTAAGTCCCAGGAAAGGACATAGGATACTTTTTATCCCGATATTCCCACGAGATCGAGACTTTTGCAGGTGAAACCGCGGGGCGCAGCTAGTGTTAATACAAATATAAACTTGTTCTCATGGATCTTAAAGCAAACCTGTCGCAGAATTCCATAAAATGTTTATTTCCGATTGCAATGAAGTTTTTTTCACTGAGAGCCGATTTTTGCATCGCCAGATAACTTTTATTTGATGAATAAAATTGAAGTTCGACAATTTTTGTATGAAATAACTTATATAATAATTCTTATATAGTTTACAGTTCATCCTCACACGCGATGTGATTATAATTATTGTCTAATAATAAAAAAAACATTCGTTTTATTACCCTGAAAAATATTAAATACCTCATTAATAATAAATAACTAAAATACCCTGAAAAACGAGAACATTTTCAAAACCTCATCCGATTTTCATGCCAGGCCACATCCAGCACGGCCAGTCCATGACCTAGCACAGTAGACAGTGGGGCCATAAATTGAGGTGTGCTGTCAATTGCACCCGTCCACCAATAGTTGCGGTTCGACGCCGGGCCGTGCTGTGCGGTGGCCGTACAAATTTTACATGACATTTTAGCCTTTTTTTGCTCACTTTCGATATTTTAAAACTGTGTTGAATTATTGTTTTTGATTTTTTTGCGTAGTTTGATATTTTTCGTGTATTAAAACCATTTAAACGGAGGAAATGAGATTTTTGCCAATAATATAAAATAGTTTGAATATTTTTTTATTATTAGCTTTTATTATTGTTTATTTCAATTCAACTGATAGGTGAAAGTGTATCCATCATAATGATTAAAAACGTAGACCATTATGTTTCATGGCAATTTTGAGTACTTAGCCATTTTTTTAAAATTAGGTATAATTATTAATTATGGGCATACCTTACCCGCTACTTACCTACGCCGTAAATGTGTGTTTACAGAAATAGAAAGTACAAAGTAATGAAGCCATGCCAAGAACAGCGGGGTAATCGCGTAACATACAAACAGTAGCAATGGGTTTCATTTTGACAGTTCAACAACATCCATTGCGTTATTTACGTTGTGGATCAGACAAACTTTTCGAACATTATGAAGCAATGGATTAGTAATATGCTTCAAAATTATTCAAATTGTGATTGATAGTGAACTGAATACTCGCATTTTATTTGCAAACCACAATAATTACTATAGATAAAAATACATGACGTCACATAATGATAGCTAATTTCGCGCCCCACTCCTATAGCCTCGGTAGCGCAGTAGGCAGCGCGTAAGTCTCATAATCTTAAGGTCGTGAGTTCGATCCTCACCCGGGGCATAACTTTTTGTATTTCTTATCTGATTTTAATGTCTAAGTTAGATTATTTAGATTAGATTATTTATTTATTTCTCTCACAATGTTTTCGTGGCACTTTACAGTTTTTAAACTATATAAATTCACGTTGTGAGAGCTGGTGCCTGAAGTAGGTTTTAGAAAAACCTGTATTACAGGTCACCAGGCCCCACTGTATAGTGGCATCATACAATTAAGGAGGCATAATAATTAGATTATAAATAAAACAAAGTCGGGTTAGTTACATAATTTATTACTCAAGAACGGCTGGACTGATTTTTATATTCTTTGATTTGCTGGATTTGTCTTCGCTCCAAACAGCAGAATAACTGTTAAAACATGGGAAAAATTCACGAAGAAATAAATAAAGAAGATAATATATGTTCTCACACATATTGTATTTATTGATTCTGCCGCGTTACGAAGTTCGTCGGGTCAGCTGGTTATTCATAGTGATTAATATTGATACTTTGAATTATTTTACATGCTGTAGCAAGTCGTGTTATTTTTAAATATCAATGATGATTTTGTTATTAATATATTTGATTTACAAGAATGTCCATGGAGTTTCTTGCCCGTTCTTCTCAATAGGTACCTACGCTTTGGAATGGGCAACTGTCTTCTGACTGACCTGACTGACTGACCTTCTTTCTGACTGACCGACCCCTTGACAATTCAAAAGTGCCTGTAATTGGTTTAATTGAAATAAATGCTTTGAGTTTGAGTTTGAATAAAATGGAGGCTGAAATATTTGGAGTATTCCCGTTTGAGCACCTATCGATATTTTACCGTGGTGCTCAAAGGGGAACAATTAGCAGTCACTAATGTTGTTATTTCAATAATCGTTTGTTCAAAACTAAACCCGTTTCACACTTGTGCGCGTACACACTAGGGCAGTCTGTAATAGCGTAGGTAGGTAGGTACTTACGCGTACGTTCGAACAAGCTATTTGGTATACAGGCAAAAATATTCATCTTTCCACTACACAGCCAATATTTAGTTTTATTTTGTGCGTTATAACTTTTTCAGCTTATGGCATCCTTAATTAAATAGAGTGGTATAAAAGAATTGACTAACTCAGCACACCATTGTTTAAAAGTAGTTGCAAGTTAGCTGCCTGTATATCAAATAGCTTGTTTGACCGTACCAAAAGTTACATTCACTAAAGTCAAAGTCAAAGCATTTATTTCAAATAGGCACATAAATGGCACTTTTGAACGTCAAAAATTACCTTAAAATACAATTGATTCTAGTCGCCCCTTCCAAAAGGTAGTTTTCGTATAGAGAAGAATGGGCAAGACACTCCACCTTTACTCTATTAAAATGTTTTACAATATTTTGCATAGGTACACTAAACATATAATAATATGTGAGGACGATGCACCTTAAATAAAATTACTATACCACAATAAGTAAAATAATTAAAACGAAACCATGACATATAAATTAATTATCTGATAGATACATGGTGCTCACATATTTACAAACATGGTACAAGTAAACGATTTTAATTTAAAAAAATACAAATAATAAGTCAGGGTGTGAGTAATGAAAGTAAATCAATTTAAAAAAGAATAAAATTTTACAATAAAATTAGCAACCAGTTTGATTTTGTCTAGACTCTAGATTGTCCTATGGAGCAGGACCAGCATGTTTCCAAGCGTAGTAATGTAGCTCCTGTTAATAAAAATTAAAGGATTTTTTTTGCGTTTTTTGCCTTGTGGTACGGTACCCTTCGTGTGCGTGTCCGTCTCGCACTTGGCCGGTTTTCATAGCTTTACTTAAAGTGTTCAACAGTATCTTGCAGATTGCAGATAAGTCGCACCATCGGTAGAACAAGGGTGCAACGGTGCAAGGCAAGGGCAAGGGTGCAAGGGTGCAAGGGTGTACGTTTTGTAATTTTTCACTAGAGACATTTTATGATTTTTCTAGAATAATAATCGAGTTTTCTGCTTATATTGATTTTAAGTAATATATTTCTTTTGGGTGAAATAAGCCTTACACTTTTGCTAATTTAGGTATATACACTTCACAGGAGTAAAGTATTGTTCCACCATATTTACTTCCACGTAGGTCTAGCATGCGGCCATCTCACTTATTTATTTATCAGTAGGTATTTGTTTGTTTATTTTTTTGCAATGTCTTCAATATCACACTAGTTATACATATTCGTTACTGTTTTATCTGACAATTTTTTATTTTATTTAAGTATGCATACACACGTCACGTTGCAGTATAAAACTGTTTTACATCCGTCACCTCACACACAGGTCCAGTTGAAAACCAGCGTCAGGCACTAGTTGTCTGGCATTTTTGCTGAACTGGCCCTTTTTAAGCGCAGCCGTGAGGCACACTTTCCTGCTTATTTTTTATATCGGACTTTATACTTTTTTTATTTAATCTTTACTTTTTGTTTTTATTTGATGTATGTATCTGGTGTATTGTGTGTCTTTGAGTCTGTGCTAAATAAATGTATTTTCTTTCCTTCTATAAAGGGATGTTTTTAAAGCTCATTGGCATACTTAACTCATTTTCAGATGTTTTGTTAGTTGTACACTTGTTCCATCGATGGTGCGAATTGTTCAAAAATGTCTCATACAGTACCCGGCGATAAATATTGCACATCGACCTTTGGAAAGAAACAATCGGCTAATTGTGGCTTCGTAGTGCGTTATCTCTGTCGCACACTACCTATGTGACGTTAACTGACGTTTTGTCAGTCGTTGTTCAAGTGCGATAGAGTGTGGTCGCGTCCAGTTCAAAATATATATCTAGAGTTGTTAACACCCCCAAATTTAAATAATTTAAAGTTGTACTATGGCATCTTTAGGAAAAATAGGGGAACCTTTTTATTTTACCCCAACCTAAAGCAATCATTTATAGAAAAATTGGTGTATTTAATACAAAGAATAAAAATAATTATCAATAGAAGCAAATCATAATTGTTTTAACATCTCCTAATAGATACCGGACTGTTTTTATTTCGTGCGACAGAGATAACGCTCTACGAAGTCGAAATTAGCCGATTGTCTCTTTCCAAAGATCGATGTGCAATATTTATCGCCGGGTACTGTACTACATTTGCAGGTCAAAAACACTGACAAAAATAAAACAATAGAATTAAAACCTATAAAATTTACTCCAGAAACTGTCCTTGAACCGTCTCCCCGTTCCCATACATCCATGAAGGCATCAATCGAATTATTTAGCTCTAAATCAATTGATATGACTCAGAACCCAAACACGAAATAATTGGTGTGTGAACAAACTAGCAAACTATGTCTTATTTGTGACCCAGTTGAAAATTAGTTTGATCATCGGATACTTTTTTGTGTCATTGGAGAGGAGCTTCTGGCTAAGTAATAATAGCCGCACGGGTCGATCGATCAGGTTAAGCTACACTTGCCGCGGTTGGTCTGTGGATGGGTGACCATTTGTACATAACAAGACCCCTCTGTGCCTCGGAAAGCACGTTAAACCGTTGATCCCGGCTGTCATTCATGGATCTGTGACAGACGGATCGTCAGAAGCCCGAAAGTCTGATAACCAGTCTTATCAATGGGTATCGTATTACCTAGTAAGTAACTGGGTTGTGGAGGTCAGATAGGCAGTCGCTCCATGTAAAATACTGGTATTCTGCTGCATCCAGTTAGACTGGAAACATAGTTGATTTTAATGTTCTGTAAGGGTTGGTTTTAACAAAATCAGATATATTTTATACGTGGAATAAAATTGACGTCTGACAGTTCTAGTATTGAAAAACTGTCAAAAATTCAAAATTTATTCTCATTATAAGACTTATTCTAGGTATAAAAGTTTGGCTAAATTTGCCCGTAGTTCCTTCGAATAATAGACGTCAAAATTATATAATGTTATAAAACTAGATAAGTTCGGTAAGACCAAAGAAACTATGCATGGACTGTGTGAATATAATGACATGATATGACTGTAATAATCTTAAAAAGGGCTTGACTACCGAGATGACGACTAATAGAGAAGTATGGAAGAAAAATCCATGTTGCAGCGACCCCAAATAAATTAGGAAAAGGGCAGGAGAATGATGATAAACTAGATGAGATCGGGGTTTTCTAACTGACTACTCTGAAAAGAAAGACCGAAACAAACTTAGAGGTCACAGTCTCTTTTAACCGGTCAAGCTCCGCGCGTCACCTGTCGGCGACGAAACAATAGAAAATCAATTGTGTCTCATTAGTGGAGCTTGACAGATTAAAGTCCACACATAATATAATGATAGAAAGAAAAAAAGAAAGAATACATTATCACAGCACAGACATACAATATAACACACACATATTCATTAGCACACACTAAAAGACACACAATATACCTAAAGACCAACTCTTGTAATTTAAAACGTTCAAAATCTAGTCGCAATCTCATCTCGGCGACAAACAAATGTCAAAAATTTGTCAAAATTTAGGGAAATTAGAGGTATTTTTGACAGATTGAGACTGAGATCTGTGAACGTTTTCATACTATGTAGGTACATCAGAGGGGCAATTTTCGTAATTTTAAGAACGTTCACAGCCTGATCTCAGTCTCAATCTGACAAAAATACATTAAATTTCCCTACATTTTGACATTTGTTTGTCGCCGAGATGAGACTGCGACTAGATTGTGAACGTTTAAAATTACGAGAAATGGCCTTCTGATAGCAACAAATAAAATTCAAATATAAAGTGAAAAGTAGGTCATGCTACGATATGTAAAAGGTCACAAAGACCTAAAAAAATACTTCAAACCCTGTTTTGCCTAAATATGTCTGGTTTAAATTAACGGAATATCATGTTTGACACGTAATGCTATATGCTACCTATGAGTGCCTTATGAGACAATCATGTTAATCCGTACGGATTAACTTATCAACATTAAAATAACATCAGGCGTTTAATAAATTTAAAGAATATATTTTAATTTAGACCTTGTTCCATATTATTATGATGATATTAAACGTGTAAGAAATAAACATCTGGTTATAGTAGAAATCACACTTGTGGTACTACTAGCTAGATCCTTAGTGAAGACGCCAGCACATCAAGCTACCCGAAACTGTAAAATTTTCCCAATCAACTTTGAACCATAATTATGCAAGCATAAGGTTTCCTACATACATCGATTACAGAATCTGTATCGATTTGCCTAACCGACCCTTATATGTAGATAAAATACATACAAAATTCACATCATCTGGGCTTGAAGGGTTTCCCTAAATATAGGTAAATATACAAATAAATGAAGTAATGGACCAGTGACTAATAAAAGAAAAAAAAAAACTCTTGTAAACAAAGCTTGTTCGCATACATGACCCGGAGAAATGTCGGTAAAAATTTTTGAGTACAAGAAGGATGGCTATACCTATAAGATAAGAGGAAAATCAAAGAAACGATGAATGGGATAGTGTGAAATTGAAAGATAATATGTCTGTAAACACGATGACCACTGAGCTGACGGCTTCTTCTTCTTAGCATGCCGATAGCAACCTAAATAGAGTTGACCCAGAATTCAGCTACTTGTTTGGTGTCATCGCCAGCGTCCACTAATAGCTGACGGCTAATAGAGAATAATCAAAGAATAAAGCATATATATTACAACGACGCTTAATCGATTGGGATAAGAGGAGAAAGATACATGATGAAACACCTATCGATCATCAGCGTCGATTAAAAATCAATTCGATTCAAGGCATAGAAGAAAATAAAATGTCTCCCGAAGCAACAGTTGGAAACATTGGAATTCATAAAGATCCAGATCCATAGCCCATCCTTCGATAAAATTCTCACCGTGAAAACTAAGGTGAAATGAGCTGATATTCAACTTGCTATTAACAGCAAGTGAGCTTAAAATGAGCTGTCAGTCCTTAGCATCAGATGGTATATTCTGTAAAAGACATAACGTGAAAACTTAGGCATAATGAGCTGGACTGAGCTGTCATTTCACCTGATGCTAGGAATCCACACTGTTGAAAGCTCACTGCGCCTAAGTTTCCACGCTGAGATTTTTACAGAATAGTCCGTCTAGTTTCTGAGGGGCCCGTGGCTAAATAATACCAGCCGCACAGGTCGATCGATCAGGTTAAGCAACGCTTGACGCGGTTGTTCTGTGGATGGGTGACCATCTTTACATACCGAGACCCCTCCGTGCCTCGGAAAGCACGTTAAGCAATTGGTTCCGGCTGTCATTTGTGGATCTTTGACAGTCCTTACAGGTAGTCAGAAGCCCGAAAGTCTGACAACCAGTCTTACCAAAAGGGGTATCGTAGTACCCAGTAACAGGGTTGTGGAGGTCAGATAGGCAGTCGCTCCATGTAAAATACTAGTATTCAGCTACGTCCGGTTAGACTGGAAGCCGACCCCAACATAGTTGGAAAAAGGCTAGACAGATGATGATGATGAGTCCGTCTAGTTTCTCTTATGAGACATCTATAACACAAAAACAAAACAACGTCCTACATACCATCACTTACTCAAATGACCATTATAAATCGTTCAGGAATCACGACAAGTCACAACCCCATTCAGGAGCAATCGATTCATTGAGTAACGTCCGTGCTGCGATCACCGCTATATTTAGCGATGGTCAATACCTCGTTGATAGCATATGATCAACTGGATCTAATAATAGAAAATGCATCAGTGAGCACGAGACTGCCGCGTGGCGTTTTATTGATAGTGGGCCTGAGGACTGTTGCTGATTCGGGAGTGGTTCGTTTGGGGAAGAGTCTGCTTTTGGCGTTTTAATTTGACATGGCCAACTTTGGCAAACAAGTGCTACATAAAATCACACCAAAGGGGCGTACATTTTTCCTAAGTATTTTTAAGTAGCATATATTAGTGAGCCTGTCAGTCGCTCCATGTAAAATACTGGTATTCAGCTGCATCCGGTTAGACTGGAAGCCGACCCCGACATGGTTGGGAAAAGGCTTGACAGATGATGATATTAGTGAGCCTGTATTGTGTGTATTGCTTTATTGTGTTGTTTGTTTGCTTTTGGCACAAATCCATAAGCCAGGCAGCTACTGAAAATTTCAAAATAATATAAAAACCTAATATCACTTTGAAGACCTGAGAAGATATCTTAGGGCTGCAACACAGGCTCAGGAGGAGCCTGTGTTGCAGCCCAACTCATTTGCAATGAAATTGACTCGAGGCGGTTCAGTGGTATAAAATACCGTAGGGATCGTAATTATTTGAAAGAAAAGATGTGCAGGTCAAGGTGACTTTCTTCAGTCGGTCTGCAAATTGTACAGAATCGTATGACGCTTCACTTGATCTATTATTGCGTGGTAACTATGGTAAGCACCCAGTTCGGGGACAATATAGGTACTATCGCTAGATTAGGTACGATAGTAAATAATTATTGTTAAACTATACAATCACACTTCATCACACTATCACACTAATATTATAAAGGCGAAAGTTTGTGAGTGTGTGTGTGTGTGTGTTTATATGTTTGTTACTTCTTCACGCTCAAACGGCTGGACCAATTTTGATAAAATTTGGTATAGAGATAGCTTGAGTCCCGGAAAAGGACATAGGTTACTTTTTATCCCGATATTCCCACGGGATCGAGACTTATGCGGGTAAAACCGCGGGGCGCAGCTAGTTGTAATATAAATTCTCCAACTTGACATGTTAATTTTTACTTATAATTTTTTTTCCTCAAAAAGTCTCTATTTTTATCCTGTTTACACTATTTGTAATATCAATGCTCAATCCTGACATTTTTTTTTTCCTTCTAATTTCTTCTAATTTTATAAATTTATATTCATCACATATTTTATTTGTTTTTATCGTGTTTACACCTAGTTATATGGGCATGCTGTGGTCTCCTGTAATTGAGGAAGACACGCAAAAGAACTTTTTTATTATTGTAGATTCATATTGTATATGTATAAGTGTGTCCTTTGTTGAAGATCCTAAATAAATAAATAAATATCTATATTTTGGTTATTTTTTCATATAGTTGTACATATTATTATAGTTTATATGTTAGCTTATATTATGTAAATATCTATACATTCGAATACATGTAATAAACTAATATTAATATCTATAAATGTTACAAGGAAAATTAATAAAGCGCTCTTCCTCTCTCTTACTTATTTAAAAATTTGCTGTGCCCGACAGGGTCCATGATTGTTTCTATATTTTTTTATTTACCACCTGTAATTGTACATTATGGATTGCAATAAACGATTTGAGACTTATCATATAATTTTGAACATATTACCAGAGCAGACACCCAATGACAAACAACCTAACCAAGAACAGACCGTATGAAATCGATAGCGATCAACATTAGACTCGTTACAGCAATGAAGACACGCATCAAATCATAACTAACTTCTGTACAATTAACAAACGGCACGTATTTCATGATATATCGGCTCGTCATGTGATTTCTTTCATCAGTTTGTTAATTAAAAGTACTTTTGGATTGACGATTTATTTCTTGATGGCTCAAATTCCTTCAGATCAAGAATTGTAGAGGTCAGGGGCTTTGCCTCGAACTCTTATAGAAGGTCTTCGAAGGTCATCATTACTGAGGATCGTGATCCTCCCTTGAAAACATCTTTTCCCTGACGATGTTTCGCCATCTCTATCTATCCTTAGCCAAGTGAAGCGCATCATGAAATTTCGTGTCAAGAGAAGAAATTATCTGGTCGGACCATCGCAAAGGGCTGCGACCTCTTGGTCGTTTACCCTCCACCTTGCCGGTAACCATCACTTGATCGAGGTTATTGCCATCTTTTCTCGCTATATGGTCGGTTCGTCTCATATTGACACTGAATTAGGTAAACTTATCAGACAGTTGTGCTGCTGGAGAGTTTGTGGCGCCATTTCTTCTTCCAAGCTAAAGCGATAGAAACTGGTGAAGGGCGGGCATTTTGGGGGACACCACAGGCCTTCTCTCTGTGAGAGGAAGTGGGCCGTAATTCACAACGCGGGCCTAATGCGGGTTGGTAGATGTCACATGTCTTCGAGTTTTTGGTTCCAGTACATGTCTTATCTTATTGTAATATCTTGGTTTAAATGAGTGTCCATGGAGTTTCTTGCCCGTTCTTCTCTATAGAGATCTACGTTTTGGAATGGGCAACTAGCTTCAACTCTCTCGACTGACTGACCGACTATTTAATTTTGACAATTCAAAAGTGCCTGTACATGGTTTAATTGAAATAAATGCTTTGAGTTTGAGTTTGGCCACTTTCCTCACGATGTTTTCTTTCACCGTTTTGAGAGCAGTGATGATGAAATGTTATACACAAAGTAAAGCGCCTGTCTGGGTTCGAACCTACGACCTACAACTCTGCTCTCACCATTTTAGCTTAACTTGAGCCAATTATTATCCAGCATTTATCAGAAGGGTGTGGTCATATTTAATTCAATAGACACAGTGACGTCACTAATCGGTAAGATTGTCAACTGTCCCATAAAAAACTTAACGACACAAAAATACCATGGCGGTAAATTTTTTTAAGTGAAAACTTCTTTAGGCGCGTTGAACATAAACCATTGAACTCGCGACACTGTTACCGACACCGCGCTACATTCGGATGTGTTCGACTGTCCTCGGGATGTACTCGGCTTTAATTTATTTCCGATTTGTCAGTGAGTGATCGCATAGTATTCTGTTTTGTTTATATGACGATCCAAAAAATACACACCTAATTGCTCAAGTTTTCACTTCTGTCGGCACTCCCGGAGTGCCACTGTTTTTTTTTCCACTATTATGATTTTGGTCCCATGGAGAAAGTCAGTTTGATGGTCTGTACCACACTCTTAAATTTGACCATACCTATCTGTTATATGCTGTTGAAGAAGCATAAGAGATAAGATTATAAATAGTCGTACAAACAACCTGCATTAGGGTAATTACATAAAGAAATAGGTACAACATGTAACCGTTTCCTTCCGAAGATCAAAAATCCACTTTTGTGAATGTGAACACCTTTAAGCAGTAAAGCAGAGTTTCAAGCAAATATAAAATGGGATTTAAAAAATACAATAGGTAGGTACTGCGACGACTTTAAAACAGCGCAATAATTAAAAATTATCATTCACAAAACATCTCAGAACTTAATTAGCGATCTTCGCAGAAACATACCAGAAAAACGACAAAAACTGCGCTTTTCCATTTCTTAATTTCCGTTGGAATCTAATTAATAAACGGAAAAGGAACACTTCTCTTTGAAAGATAACCCGGGCATTGAACCGGCGACCCGGGCGGAGCGATATCGCCGCGAGCTATAAATTAGGAAAAATTTTCGTTATCTACGGTTTTTTTTTTCCATAATATGAAGGACTATGAATGTTGGCCTAGGGGTTGTTTCAACAACTTTTAAAATCTATTTAAGTAGGGTGCAGTTTTGCGTCATTGCAATAAAAAAAATTGCAGGACGGTTTTAATGTTTATAATTTGTTTGACTTAAATAAACGTGTTACAAAATTAATTAACATACAACATACAATTATCGATTCTATTGTATCATGATTATAAATTAAAATTGTTTTGCAAAGCAAGCACATGTTTTTGAAACGCCTGCTAAAACGTACATCAATCAATCAACTCGTGACTATCGCATTTGACCTGCACCATCAATGGTGTTATTAAAAAGTATATTAAAAAGTGGTTCTGCACACAAACAAAATACGTCCTATTATTGGTTTTTATTTTACCTATGACTAGGAAAGTATGGTGAAGTAGGTAGTTGTATTAATATTCATGGTGCAAACGAAACTAATCAGTCGCCTTTGCACCATTGATGGTGCAGGTCAATGGTGCATACGGTACAACGGGGTCGTAGCTGGACATATGACTCTGCCTGGCTGCGCCTCAACACCCTGAACCCCTTCCACATCCAGTCTGTCCCATCCGTCCTTTTAAGGTCGCTGTTCCATCTAGCTGTAGGGCACTACGCTTGCCGATACGTGGTGTCCACTCCAGGACTCGTCTGCTGCTAAAACGTAAGTGATAATGATTTATTTGATAACACGTTACATACTATGTAAATAGAATCTATATCCGCTGATTGTATTGCATTGTTGTGTATTAAGAACAATTTGTATACGTTAATTTAACTAAGTTTGATTGATTTATTTAAAGTTTGTTTATTATTTTTAGTTTATGTTATAAGTAAGGTTAATAGATTTTAAGTTTGTTCTTTATTAATGTTTTATCTTAGGGGAAGGTGTTGTGTATTGTCTATGTTCGTGTATTGTCTATGTTCGTTTATGATTAAAGCAGTTGTCATCCAGACTTATATTTGATTACACTACAGCATAAGTTAACTTAAGTGAACCCCATCACAGACTATAATATATATTACAGCAACCTCCCACCCACGAAGACGATGATATAATATATATTTTGCCTTCGTTTGATTGATTGATTAGCTTAGCTATAATATAAATTACAGTATAAGTTGGTGACGTCACAGAAATATATATTATAGCGGACACTTAAAGATAGTATTGAAAATATATCGTAATAGCTAGGCATAGCTATGATTTATATTAAATATATATTATAGCTACGTATGTGATGGACCTATATCATATTCAAGGAGTAAAACGCGTCTCCTACATAAGCCACGAAAAATTTGATATTTTTACTAAGATCAACAATTTAATTTATTCACACACAGTTCTTTTGTTACTAGGTACAATAGTAACATCTTTAGACACTATTGGAAGCAATTCCTTAGCCTCTTCTACAGGTTTCAACCCCTTTATGCAATCAGAAATCTCTTGCAAACTCATATCTTTAGTTTCCGGTAGGTAGAAATATATAAAAACCAAACATACGGATGAAGACAATGCAAATAATAAGAAAGTACCATGCATTTTTAAAGCTTTAAAAAGGTAAGGACATATTTTTACAAACGTACCGTACATTATCTTAAAAGATAGTGCTATAGCACACATAGATAAACTTCTACAGTTTGTAGATATTAATTCACCACATATCGATGTTGATAAAATCATTGGTCCACAACTAATGGCTACTGAGTAACCAATCAACAATATAATTGATAAATACTTGTTTTCTGATACTAATGATGCTTTTACTAAATACAGATATAAAGACAGTAAAAATAAAAATGCTATTGCTATAGATGAAGAGGTTAGTAATAAACTACGTCTTTTAAATGCTTTTGATAAAGCACAACCAACATACATTGTTGAAACTGTCACAGAATCCAATATTAACATACCAGTATAAGCAGTAGACTCATTGTTAGTTATTTTCTTTAGCATATCAATAGCGTACACTGTACAAACTAATTTCCCAGAAAATATATACAACGCCATCAATAACACTGAGAATAACACAGGTTTGTAAAATTCTTTCTTAACCACTACTTTGATAGACTCCATAGCTTGATTTCTTAATGATTTTTTGCGTCCGTTATTTTGATGATCACTTATAAGTTTTTCAAGTTCCTTTTCGGAAGACATCGATGACCCTTTCAGCCATCTATGGGCTGTTGCACACTGGTCAAAGCGACCTTTTGTTGCCAACCATAGAGGAGACTCAGGCCAGAAGTACACTGTTCCTAAACTGTATATAGAACACAACAATCCAAATATGGCTATTTTCTTCCAATGGAAGAAAGTTCCTATAAGATTTGAGGCTAACACACCCCAAAAGAATGTCGCAGATTTGATGGTCAAGAAGAGGCCTCTGTTCTTTGCTGATGTATACTCTGTGATGATAGCAATTGCGATGGTGAGGTACGAAGCACTGACAACTCCTTGGAATATTTCACTGATGAGGATCATGTAGACATCATTGCTGTTGTAGAAGACGATGAAGCCAAGGAATGTGGACACGCAGATGAAGCTATGGGTGATCTTTCTGCCTACGAGCGCCACTAAGGCGGGCAGGAGGATGACCCAGGGCATCCCACTATAGCTGAATATGGCAGCTGGAAACACAATATTGACTCATTAAAAAATTGGAAAAAATTAGCAATGTTTATGTTAGCGTATCATATTTTATCGTCGTCGTCATCTTTAAATACTGGTTTCTAGCTGCATCTAGTTAGACTAGAAGTCGATCTCAACATAGTTGGGTAAAGGCTAGACAAATATACCTACAGGTTGGCAGGTACATCGACACGCAAACTACGGAGTGAAATTGAATTCATGGGCATCCTTTTAATGGGTCATTGTAATCATCATTATGAACAACTTTTACTATGGGACCAAGACTGAAATCGCGAAAAAAAATCAACTCTTCCCTACATTTTGACGAGTTATGTGAACATAAATGCATGGAACAGCTGATTTTTTTCGCAATTTTAGGTTTAGTCCCATAGTAAAAGTTGTTCATAATGATGAGTACAATGACCCCTTAAAAGGATGCCCATAAATTTAATTTCACCCTGTATAAGGTTGCACGTATATGTTCTTGTTAGCGTGGTTTTGATGTAAAATTAGCATTTTACGAGTATAGCAATTTCTTTATAATTATGTGTATCGCAGATAAACAGACAACATAAGTAGACCATGGGTTTATTTAAACAGGTCCAATGAATTGTTCTTTGAACAATATTAATTCGTTATTGTAGACATGCATAAAATAACATAGACTTCACAACTAACAGGTAAGTAACAGGTTTTATTTTATTGCTATTGATACCCAAAATAACCTGTATGACAAGAGACAAAACTATCTGTTTGTCAGGCATATATTTTAATAAATTAATTTTAATGTATGTTTTCGTTGGTCTCCGTCAAAATAGAAAATATTTGAATGAAACATTGCAGAGCATTTTTTTATCAATAAATCAGCATGTTTTCTGTTTTCAGTCAAACTTACATAAACCAGTCCCTAAAAACGCCCACCCTTCACTACTTCCTAGTGCTTTAATTAGGTATTGGGAATAAGTGGCGCAACAATCTTTCTAGCAGCACATCAGTGTGTTCAGTTAGAACCACGGTTAGAACACAATACATATTGTAGTGTTTTTTTTTTTTTTTTTTTTACTGCACCAATAGGTATAATTTGCTTCTTTTCCTACCATTTATAGTCACCTCAATGATACAGGATATCCCTAAAAGAAAAAATCATAAAAAAAAAAACGATCAGGGCTAAAAATTCATAGCCCTGATAGTTTTTTCAACGATTTTTTTCTTTGAGCACTATGCGAAATGATTGAATAAAACAAATATTGGTCATAACTTTTGAACCGTAAAAAGATTCACCGACATTCTCAGGGTTAAAAAGTTTGGAAATGGCCTTGCCCACGCCCCTATTCTATTTGATCCATACTTCCAGGGACATTCTGTATAGTAATGAAGTGAAAACTGAACATAGTTTTTATTTTTTTATTTTACAAGTTCAGGGAACGAGTCTGATGTCCGTTTTTCTGTTTGTCTGGATGTATGTTCTGGGTTGGTGCAAAAACGGCACAACTGCACCATAATTGCGTAACACACTATTACCTACTCTCAATCTTAATCATTTTGTAGCATATTGCTAATCTATTGCTCCATAATTATCTTCGAAAAATGTGTTTGCTCAACAACGTAAATAACGCAATGAATGTTGTTCAACTGTCAAAATAAAACCCATTGCTACTGATAGTGTTTTACGCAATTACCCCGCTGATTTTAAAGAAATTTGGCACACAGATAATTTATAACCTGGATTAACACAGGACATTTTTTTTAAATCAATTTTTTTAGGTTACGCTTCCATGAGATTTTTTCCGGGTGAAGCCGCGATCAAAAGCAGGTCTTAAACTTAAATAAGTGTTAAAAATACCTACGTAACCAAGATGCCATCTCCGGGCTGACAGCATCAGTAGAGTTGGCGTCTCTTCGGAGTTGAGGAACCACCACCGTTGGCGCTCCGACGCAGAGACCAAGCATGAAGAAACAAGACCAGGCACCACTGCCGATCAGTAACTGAAATGGAAACCATTATGCTGTATTAAAAAAAAAAAAAGACAGGTTGCACTTCGGGAGTGCCGGCAGAAGTGAAAACTTGAATATTAACGTTGAAATAAATCAATTATTAATTGAATTAATATAATGTCGTGTGTCACTTGGTTCACTTCAGTTGGCGCCGCCGTAGTAGTCTCTCCTGACGGTCACGTGTCCTGACGCGATGTCCTGACGCGAGTTTAACATTTTTTACCCATTACAAAAAAGTGTGCAACGCCGCTAAAGAAGTTTTCATTTCAAAAACAGACGATCATTTTATTTATCTACACTTATAATAAATCTGTAGAAGTGAAAATTCTGTACATTGAAAATATCAAAAAAATAAATGGCACGGGGTGTTACTAGACTGACACCGAACCCAAAAATGTGATTAAAAACATTTTTGTTTGTCTGTTTGTTCAGGCATCACGCAAAAACTACCGGTTCGATTACGATGAAACTTGGTATAATTATTCTTTAATATCTTGGGCACCACAATGGGTACTTTTTATCCCGGAAAAGTATATACAATAAGTAAGTAAGTATTTTAAGTAAGTATTTATTTTTCAAAAAAACTTAGCCTAGGTAACATCAGTAATAAAAAACAAACTTAATTTTGCGGTTCGATCCCTAGACCCGATTACTGTGCCAACCGCAAATAATAAGTTTGTCGTAGGTTACGTGGAGGTTGTGTTCTTTGTGAAGAGTAGGTATCCACTAAGAAAGTGTTTTTCGAAATTCAAACCCTAAGAGGGTGAATGGGGGGACGGTGAAATTTCACGCGGACGAAGTCGCGGGCAGAAGCTAATTTATTGTTATTTATTTTTTGTCAGTATGTCCGACTAAGACCAGTGAAGACCCAGTGGTAAAGGCGGCGATTCTCGAGTTTGTAGGTCGTAGGTTCGAACCCAGACAGGCGCTTTACATTGTGTTAATTATTTCATCACCACTGCTTTAAAAAAGGTGAAGCAAAAACAGCGTGAGGAAACCGGCTTGTCCTAGAACCAAAAATTCGAAGACATGTGACATCTACAAACCCGCCCTGGCTCCGCGAAAATTGACTTAGGCGTTCGAAAAATATGATAATAGCCACCGAGAATCCTAATGAGCTTAGTGGTTCAGAATTCATACTATAAATACGGCATCCAGACTCGTCCCTCGTCGCCTGTCATCTTTCAGGCATTTCCCACTACATTTTGGCAACCTCCAGGTTGAATGACCTTCATAATACAGGTTTTTGTTCTGACTCGTTTCGAAGAATTACTTAATTTGCGAAGGTCTATCATGCGGCCATCTCGCTTATTTATTTATCAGTATTTTTTGTTTATTTTTGCAACGTTACTCAATATCATACTATTTATACATATTCGTTACTACACACATCAAAAGTGTCTAGGGATCAACATATATTTTTGCAATAACTTTTCTCCTGGTTGATATTAATTAAAATTTTCTTTAAGGATTCATCAAATAAAGTGTTTTCGTTTGTCACAGTAACGATAAACCAAGTCACCTTTGCATTAATAAAGAAATTTGCCATTTTCCTAATAAAGGGATTTTTGACATTTGAACCACTAACACAAAAGTTCGAAAAAAAGAGTGAAATAACAGTTTTCTTTAAAATTTTATTGGGTAACATAAACAATTAATAATCCGTGTTTCTACCGCGAACACTAACAACACAAGAACATCGGTTTGGCATACTCAAAATTGTTTCACACCGTTATTATGATGCGCTGGTGCCGGTGAAAAAGAAACATAAAAGAACGGCGTTTTTTCAGTAACACACGTTTATTCAATTTTAATTAAGTAAGTATTACAGGAAAGCGATTCGAGGTACCAAAATGTTCTACCTTCCTTTTCTTAACAAAGGTCATCGACCATAGACCCACACAAAAAGGTTTTCTATGTTTTGAATATTGGTCATAAACAAAAATGAGTTCATCCAAATCACGCTGTGGAATGGCCGCCCATGTTCGTTGCAACAACAAAAAAAGGTCTTCTTGCGACTGGATACCCTCCATATTCGGCAGAGCTCTTCTCTGTAGCATATCCCATGCATGCTCAATCGGGTTCAAGTCTGGCGACTGAGCAGGCCAGGGCAGGACATTGATGTTAGCTGCGGCGAGAGTCTGTCTTACAACTCTTGCGGTGTGCGGTCGTGCATTATCATGCATTAACTGAAATAAGGGACCGATTTGCACTTGTAGAGGAACGATGACGTCTGATACAATCGTCTTAGCATAAATTTGAGCGTTGAGGTTGCCTCTGATCCAAATCAACTCAGTTCTTCCGCCGATCCAAATACCCCCATACCATGATGGTTCCACCACTATAAGGATGGACTTCCTGGCAGGATTTTAATCGCTGTTGGCGTCCAGGGGTTCTCCAGTGTCGTATACGTCTTGTATCCGGTCTCATACCAAAACGAGACTCATCAGAAAAGCACACGAAACGCCATTGTTCTTCTGCCCAATTTCTGTGTTCAAGAGCCCATTGATATCGAATCCTACGATTGTGCATTGCTATAGGTGGTACCCATAGCGGTCTTCGGGAATGAAGGTTCACTTCATGCAAGCGGTTTCTGACTGTTTGGTCGCTAATTAAGTTCCCTGAAGAGTGATGAAGCCTCACGGCTAACATCATGTCGGTTATTGTTGGAGCTCTTCGAGTTAAGATTTGAATGTATCGGTCTTGTCTCCGTGTGGTGCAGCGATACCGTCCTCCATGGCGCTCAGCCACGGTACCAGTGCTTCGGTAACGTGTCCAAAGTCGACTGATAACACTCTGACTTGTATTCAGAGCTAAAGCCACAGTACGTTGCCGGGAACCAGCTTCTATCATTCCCACGGCTCTGAGCATTTCTTTCCTGCTTAAATGACGTCGCCGCTCCATAATAACGTTGGTTTTAATCAGTAGTAGGGAAACAGTAGCACTAATAATGTCTTCAATGCGTTGTATGTTTTTATAGGGAAAATATTGACAGCTGATTTTCATCTTTTACTCGAATTTGATTCACAGTTCCTGATTCAAATTATGAAATGCACCAAAAAGGATCCATATAAATTTATAAAGTCATAAATTTATTACAAAGCCACATCTCAATCTCAAGAAATCCGCATAAAAATGCTTGATCCCTAGACACTTTTGATGTGTGTATTTATTTGAGAAAAAATTTATTTTATTTTTTATTAAGTACCTATGCATACACACGTCACGTTGCAGTATAAAACTGATTTACATCCGTCACCTCACACACCAGGTCCAGTTGAAAACCAACGTCAGGCACTAGTTGTCTGGCATTTTTGCTGAATGGGCCTTTTTAGCGCAGCCGTGAGGCACACATTCCTGCTTATTTTTTTTTTTCTTTTTACATCTTACTATACACTTTTTATGTGACCTTTATTTATTATTTTTCTTTCTATCTGATATATGTATCTGGTGTATTGTGTGTCTTTTGGTCTGTGCTAAATAAATGTATTTTCTTTCTTTATAATTATGAACTTTATGTTACACTAGCTGCGCGCCGCGATATTACCCCCGTAAATGTCGATCCCGTGGGAATATCGGGATAAAAAGTAGCCTATATGTTAGTCCATGGTGTCAGCTACCGCCATACAAAATTTTATCAAAATTGGTCCAGCCGTTTGAGCGTGAAGAAGTAACAAACATATAAACACACACACTCACAAACTTTCGCCTTTATAATACGAGGGCTGCTATTTATGTATCCGGAACTGGCCAGTTACAGAACAATATTAAAAAAGTAATTATAACATTTAAAAATGGAACACTTTGGCTGATAAATACAATTTGTTTCATGTAGCTGTCATTTGTTTTTCCTTTGTGGCGTCATTTTGAAAATTTTGTGACTTTATCACTATGGATTTAACTCGTGAAAATGTTCGTGCTATGATTTATTACGATTTTCGGCGAGGGCTAACTCAAAAACAGTGCATCGATCAACTCACTTCGACTTTTGGGGACGAAGCACCATCGAAAACGACTGTGTATCACTGGTATAGTGAGTTTAATCGTGGGCGGTCTGTGCTCACGGACGAATTTAAAGAAGGTCGCCCTAAATCGGTTGTTGTACCTCAAAATATTGATGCTGTGCGGGAACTAATAATGCAAGATCGTCATGTTACATATCGCGAGATAGAGGCGTTTCTGGGCATAAATATGACGAGTATTTATAAAATATTACACGAACATTTAGTTGTAAAAAAAATTTGTTCACGTTGGATTCCGCACAACTTGAGAAATGACCAAAAACGGACTCGTGTGGATTGTTGTAAAAAAATGTTACAAAAGTACAATCAGGGTGCGTCAAAAGCTGTCTATAATATCTACACAGGTGATGAAACTTGGATATATGCGTATGATCCTGAAACTAAACAACAATCTACGGTTTGGGTGTTCCAAGATGAGCCGAACCCAACAAAAGTCATTCGTTCAAAAAGCACTTTGAAGCAAATGGTCGCTTGTTTTTTTGGTATAAATGGACATGTGGCTACAGTACCACTAGAGCATCGTAAAACGGTTAATTCTGAATGGTACACGAGCATTTGTTTGCCAGAAGTCTTTAAAGAAATAAGAAAGAACAACCGACAACGCAGAATCCTTCTTCATCATGACAATGCTAGCTGCCACACATCGGCCGAAACAACTCGGTATTTGGAAGGTCAAAAGATCGAATTAACGGGTCATCCGCCGTACAGCCCCGACTTGGCTCCCAACGACTTCTATTTATTCCCAACCATAAAGAATAAATTACGTGGTCAACGTTTTTCGAGCCGTGAAGAGGCCGTTGATGCGTTCAAAATGCACGTTTTGGAGATACCTCAATCTGAATGGAAAAAGTGCTACGAAAATTGGTTCCAACGTATGCAAAAGTGCATCGCTCATCATGGCGAATATCTTGAAAAGCAATAAAACCATAATAAATGCTATATGTTTGTTTCACTTTGTTATTCCGGATACATAAATAGCAGCCCTCGTATTAGTGTGATAGTGTGATTTAAGGTCGACACATGTGAGCGTATTTTTTAAACAACACTTTTAAATCAGGTAAATGTGAAGGCTAGTCAAATGCATTGATGATTCCTCGGTCATGATATGTTTAAACTGTCTCGGTAAGGAACGGTTTTTTGCTAATCCATACTATCCATACTTCCATACTAATCACACTAATATTATAAAGGCGAAAGTTTGTGAGTGTGTGTGTGTGTGTGTGTGTTTATATGTTTGTTACTTCTTCACGCTCAAACCGCTGAACCGATTTAGATGAAATTTGGTATAGAGATAGTTTGAGTCCCGGGAAAGGACACAGGCTACTTTTTATCCCGATATTCCCACGGGATCGACATTTACGCGGGTGAAACCGCGAAGCGCAGCTAGTATTATAAATTCGAAAGTAACTCTGCCTGTCTGTCTGTATGTTACCTTTTCACGCCTAAACCGCTGAACCGATTTAGATGAAATTTGGTATAGAGATAGTTTGAGTCCCGAGAAAGGACATAGGGTACTTTTTATTCCGATATTCCCACGGGATCGAGACTTATGCGGGTGAAACCGCGGGGTGCAGCTAGTACTAATATAAGCAGTGGTTTTTTATGTTTAGAAAACTAGAAACTTTCGGAAATTCCCCCGGCTCACCGCGTCACATCGCATCGCCCGCCCCTTTTATTACTTCGTTTCGCTTAGCGTTCTTTCTGCATTTTTTTTTTTTTTTTCTTTTTGCTCGGCTCCTGATAATGTGATGGTAAATAGCCTTCCTCAACAATTGGGCTACCCAATGCAAAAATAATATTTTGAATCCGACTATTATTATAATATTTTTTCCACAGATCTCTTTCACTTTTTTAACTAAATATTTATATAATAAAATCGTAGTGAAGTCAAAAGTAATTTTGTAAGTTTGGAAACGATTCTAAGGACGGATTTCTTTTTTTTAATTTTTGTCAGTTTGCATGCATGTTCCCAATCACGCAAAAACTACCGGATATTTTACTAAATTATTTCAGGTAAGATATTTTATTTTTATTTTTACATCGTTTTTAATTTTAATATTATTATTTTAACATATTTATAATATAAAATTTTATACAATAAAAAATGAGACACACCTTGTATTAAGGACATTAAAAACTTTAAGAACAATTTTGATGTCATATTTTTTGAACCAGAAAGAAAATTAAGATAATCCCATGATAGAATTGTAGGATTGATTTTATTATTCTGAGAAACTTTATTTTCAAACAAGATAATTTATTTACGAGTACATAATATGTAATTTAACAGTCATTTAAAATAATAATATATGTATATAGGTACATTTTAATAAAAAAAATAAGGGAAAGAATCATAGGGCTTCAAGAAACTCGTTCGCATCGCCGTCTACAGGAAAATTGGTCAAAATGCTGGCAGCATTGCCACATTGTATGGCAATACTGAAAAAATAGGCCATCCCTCTGACCAAATGATTAGTTCCCCTCCTTTTCTAACATCAATCTTACATAATTATGAAAAATATTATCTTGTTTGAATTGTAATCCAATAAATTATTAATAACTTACCTGTCTCAAAAAATAAATCCATTCAAAACCATCCCTTGATGAGTTCGATTCACTCATTTTTTTAACTCACAAAATGCCACGAATTACAAAACTCACGTGATACCAATACAAAGTATTTTACCTCAATAATGTATTATGTTAATAAGGTTTCAAGTTAGATTTTAGGGTACTGCAGGAACATTAGAGAAACGTTCGAAATAAAATATGATCACAAACATAGTCATTAACATTATACAGAGTGAAATTAAATTCATGGGCATCCTTTTAAGGGGTCATTGTACTCATCGTTATGAACAACTTTTACTATGGGACTAAACCTAAAATCGCGAAAAAAATTAGCTGTTCCTTGCATTTATGTTCACATAACTCGTTAAAATGTATGGAAGAGCTGATTTTTTTTCATGATTTCAGTCTTGGTCACATAGTAAAAGTTGTTCATAATGATGATTACAATGACCGCTTAAAACGATGCCCATGAATTCAAATTCTGTTTAATGATTAACTATTAGATACGACTTACGAGTAAGTATATTATTCGACAGGCCTGATGGTCTAGTGGTTAGTGACCCTGACTGCTATGCCGGAGGTCGTGGGTTCGATTCCCACCCAGGACAAATGCTTGTGTGATGAGCACGATCAGTTGTTCTGTGTCTGGGTGTAATTTATCTATAATATGTATGTATTTAGAAATATATAAGTATGTTTATCAGTTGTCTAGTACCCATAACACAAGCTCTGCTTAGCTTGGGACTAGATGGCGTTGTGTGATAGTTGTGGAATATTATTATTATTATATATTATATTATATACAGGGTCAAATACAATAAGCTAGGGAAACTCTGCAGTCGTGATGGGTATGGATGTCTAAATACGATAAAATTTTTTTTTTTTTGGTTTTAATGACCTCTGGTAATTTTGTCATGTTGAGATATTAGTGATGGTTATGATCACCGATATCGTGAATTAGTGATGGGTATCATCACCGATATCGTGAAGTTTACATAATAAAAAGAAGTTTACTTTACTGAACAATTATTTAAACATGTTAATTGTATATGATGAGGGGTGGTAGCCCAGTGGTAACTGCCGTAACATACAAGTTGTAGGTCATAAGTTCAAACCCAGACAAGCGCTTTACTTTGTGCTAATGTGAAGGAAAACATTGTGAGGAAATTGGAATGTCCTAGAACCAAAAATACGAAGACATGTGACATCTACCAACCCGCACTGGGCCTGCGTGGTGCATTACGGCCTGCTCCCTCTCACTGAGAGGAGGCCTGTGTCCCAGCAGTGGGAACATTATAGGCTGATTATGCTAAATGATGTATGTGATGTGGTAGTCTAGCCAAGCCTAGTCTTTTTCAAACTATGTTGGGGTCAGCTTCCAGTCTAACCGGATGCAGCTGAATACCAGTATTTTACGTGGAGCGTCTGCCTATCTGACCTCCACAACACAGATACTGGGTAAAGCGATACCCCTTGGCAAGACTGGTTGTCAGAATTCCGGGCTGCTGACGACCTGTAACGACTGTCAAAGATCCACGATTGACAGCCGGGACCAACAGCTTAACGTACTTAACTTCCTAAAAATATTTATCGGCACCCATGGTGACCCCCCCAAAATCTGGGGTTGCGACCGCGCCTGAGTAACCTACGGAATCCTCAATTTCTGGCATATTTTTTGGCCAAAGAATCAGCATTGCCATACAACGTGGCAATGCTGCCAGCCATTTAGGCACGTTTCCTGTTGACAGCGATGCGGACGAATTTTTTGATGCCCTTTGATTATTTCCCCTCCTTTTTATATCCTTGTACATATTATTCGTTCCGTATACGAAACTACTTCGGAATATACGACGAAAACTTGTTGGGCCAGTTAGTGTTGTATTGAGATTTTTTTGTTTGTACAGTCAATAAATTAAAGAGTGTGCTGGCGAAACTGTGAAGTCAAACTAAAATAAATAATAATAATAAATAAATAATGCTCTGATTTTGAGTTTGTATTAATACTTTATTTTAATCTGTCGAGCTCCGCTAATGAGGCACAATTGATTTTCTATTGTTTCGTCGCCAATAAGCAACGCGCGCTGCTTGACCGGTTATAACCTTATTGTACAGACGCCAGCACATCAAGCTACCCGAAACTGTCAAATTTTCCCAATCAACTTTGAACCTTATGGTTTAGTGATAAAGTTGAAAATCTATTAAAGAAATTTGACAGATTGTAGTAGGTTGATGTGCTGGCGTCTGTACATCATTATCATCATCGGTCTAGCCTTTCCGAGGCACGGAGGGGTTTCGGTATGTTAAGATGGTCACCCATCCACAGACCAACTGCGGCAAGCGTAGCTTAACCTGATCCATTGACCTGTGCGGCTGTTATTATTTAGCCACGGGCCCCTCATCATACTATATAACAGAAACTGTGTAAGTTTTGCAAAAATAATTGCTAGGAGACGACTTTTATTTTTGGCGTGAAAATTCGCTGTTTAGGTACGGTAGTGCGCAAAGTAACGTACGCAAAACATTTTGCTTTGTAGGAGTTGTAAGGGTATTTAATGTTTACATTTGTTTATTTATACAATCATACACTCTCCGTATAGGTTCACACCCAATGCGATAGTGTGATTAAATGATTATCATTTACTAGTTAATAAATCAGGAATCACCCTCAAGAATTCCGCCCACAGTGTGCCTGCAGTTAAAAATTTCAAGCCTTTGTGAGGCTCTTGCTACCGGTGCGAATTTACCTACGTTAGAGAGAGCCACCTGGACGATGAAAAGCCGTGCCCTCGGCGCCTGCTGGAGTCGATTTAAAACTCGTTTTTGTAAAAAAACATCAACAAAAAGTTCAATATCTCCGTAACCCCATTCAGGTTCACTTCCCAAGTGTGGTTCAGTACAAAAAATATCATAATAATAGGAAGAATAAGTAAGTCTCAGCTTCGTTGAGGATACCTATGTTTACACCCGTTATAATGAGATCTTCGGAATGATAAAATATCAGTAAAAGTTTCATCAATAACAATTACTTTTGATTTTGTAGTACAAGGATGTTACTGGCCTGGCAACGTATCAATTTTTTTTGTTGACTGTACTAAAATTGTAAGAAGTCATGCATAGCGTACAGATTTTGTGACTTAAGACACCCTTGAAAAGGCATAACCGAAAATATTAGCGATGCTTTAATTTCAAGGCTACTTTGTTAAATAGATATTGTTTTGTCAAAACTCTATATAAATGAAACAAAGTTATAACTTAAGAACGGCTGGACAGATTTTTATGAAATATTCACGAAAAAAATTAAGATAATTAATTTTCTATACCTTCGTTTTGTATGGAACGGCTTTTTTGATGATATCTCGAGAACGGATTGACCATTTCGATAAAAAAATAATTGTTTATCCAGAAGTTTCCATGCGCATTGGAAAACTAAGAAAATCACAAAAAAGATCCGTATACAAAGCCATCTCTGATAAATGACAGAAAGAAAAAAAAGGAACAAAATGAACAAATGTAATTCAGCTAACAATATAAGTTAACATAACATTATTATCATCAGAATCATAATTACATGCAGAACACGTGTATGAAGTAAGTAGGCACCATGTATATAATATTAAATTAAACAGTAATATAATTTATAATGTTTTAATTAAGAATCAATGGTTATTGCATGCATGATCAGCTTATAATGTTGCCACTGCTGGGACACACGCCTCCTCTTTGTGAGAGGGAGTGGGCCGTAACGTAATCCACCACGCGGGCCCAATGCGGGTTGGTAGATGTCACTATCTTCGAATTTTTGTTTCTAGGACATGCCAGCTTCCTTTCCTTCACCGTTTTGAGAGCAGTGGTGATTAATAATTTACACAAAGTAAAGCGCCTGTCTGTATTCGAACCCATGATGTACAACAGGTAAGTCGCAGCCGTTAGCACTGGGCCACGGTGAATAAAAACACAGTTCTAGAACTTCTATTTTAATTTAGAAAGACGTACTGAATAGTATTAAATTCTAGACTACAACCACAAACAACAAGGATTTTTACAAACAAATCTTAAAGTTATTACTTAAATATAATGAAGTTAAATGACTAGCTTCATAAACAATCTCATGTTTTTCTTCTAACTCTTTTGGGAAGGTAAAAAGTTAGCCTCTTCTTGCACAACAGGACTCTTTTTAACCGACTTCTAAAAAAGGAGGAGGTTCTCAATTCGGATGTTTGTATTTTTTTTTTTTTTTTTTTTTTTTGTGTTTGTTCGCGCATAACTCCGTCGCTTGCCAACCGATTTGAAAAATTCTTTTTTTGTTGGAAAGGGTATACTTCCCAAATGGTCCCATGAAAATTTTACCGAAATCGGACAAGCAGTTTTTGAAAAATCAACAAAAATCTAAAAATTTATCTATATTGTCTACATTAACGATCTTTTCGTTTACATTTTTGTGGGGTAGGTACAACTAAAAAGTGGAAAATAAAAACTTTTTTACAAAAAAAAACAACCGACTTCACAAAAAAACACTACAAAGTGATAAATAACTTTAATTTCGGAAGTCGGTGTCGTTGGTTCCGCATTTTCGTTTTTTGACACCGACTTCCGAAATTAAAGTTATTTATCACTTTGTAGTGTTTTTTTGTGAAGTCGGTTGTTTTTTTTTGTAAAAAAGTTTTTATTTTCCACTTTTTTTAGTTCCCTTCATCCATTCGGCAATCTCTTGCAGGGTCATATCCTTAGTTTCAGGCAGGAATGTGTAGATCAAGAACAAGAAAAATGATGTAGACAAACCAAAGAACAAGAAAGCACCATGTGTACCCCATGATTTAAATAAGAATGGTGATATTTTAACTAAAGTACCTAATAGTATCTTTGAAGATAAATCCAAACAGCATGAAGAAAGACCTCTGGCTTCAATTGATACTAACTCCCCAGAAATCGTTTGTGTCAATATTACAGGCCCAAAACAGAGCCCAATCGAATAACCTATTAACAAAATTATAGCGAAATAGTTATTCTCAACTACAAGTGACAGTTTAATTAAATATGCGTATAAAGAAATCGATAAAAGAAAGCTAATTCCTACTAATGAAGAGCCTATCAATAATTTCTTTCTTGGCAATACTTTCGCAACTAAACATCCAATGTACATACAAAACACTGTCACACCATCTAATACTAACATAGCTGTATAAGGCGAAATGTGATGTCCTGCAGTTATTTTACTAATTATATCTATGGCATAAACGCTAAATACTACCTTTCCAGAAAATATATATAAAGAGTGCACTATCAAACATAAAATCAAAGGCTTATAAAACTGCCTTGACGATATTACTCTTAAATAGCCAGTAACATATCCTTTTAACTCGAAATTCTTAGATTTCGCCTCCAAATTGAGATTCTTCTGATAGTTTATTAACTTTTCTAAATCAGCTTCCGCTTGCTTGCCTTCTCCCATCATCCATCTATGAGTGTCCGAGCATCTTTCATAGCGTTGTTTTGTGGCCAACCAAAATGGTGATTCTGGGAGTACGATTGCTATTAATAATCCGTAGGCACTGCAGATAATACCAGCGATGCCAATGTTTCTCCAATGAAAAAAGGTACCAATAGCATTTGACATGAATATACCCCAGAAGAGAGTGGCAGATTTGACAGTCAAGAAAAATCCTCTGTGCTTAGGAGAGGTATATTCAGTGATGATCATGACTGACACAGTGAAGTGGGATCCTGTGTTGATGCCATTAATCACCTGACTGATGATGATTTGGTTGACAGTGACGCTCAAGTAGAAAACGACGAAGCTAATCAGATTGCTGATAGTAACAAACATAAACGTGTATTTTCTTCCGATATACTTCATAAAGATTGGCAAAATGAAGGTCCAAGGCAGGCCTGAGTACACCATGATGGCAGCTGAAAAATAAAGGAACATTTAATTAATGGTTTATGGACGAAAAAGATGTATATATTGTTAACTTTTTTGCTAGAGCCAACGCATAATATATGTTTTTTTTACCCTTGCAAACTAACGCCTGACGTTATTATATTATTTTGACAACATGGATTGTTATATTGCTAGTGAGTGTTCTAAAGACGTTCGATTGCCTTTCTTGCAATAACCAAAGACTTATGTGATTCGATATCCGCCTTATCTAAGAGATGGATGCTGTCCTGTCTGTTTTGTGGAATACATTTTACAACTTCAGGAGTCTAATCTAATCATATGACTAATATAGCCTTTGGTGCTCTCAATAATCTACTTACGTATCCAAGAAGCAGTAGATTCACTAACGGCATCAAATGAGCCGGCCTCCTTCCTTATCTGTGGGATAAACACGGTGGAGGCGCCGAAGGACATGCCCATGATGAAGTAGCAGGTCCATCCACCACTGCTGATCATCATCTAGAAGAAGAGGATCAATAAAATACATATTATTACCATCACTGTCATCATTCAAAAGTCGTTGAATCCATAAAACTGCACTGCTGGACATAGGCCTCCCCCCAAGTGCCATAAAACGATTCTGTGCTTCTCACATTAATTGGATTCCGACGACCTTCGCTAGTTTACACCTTACTATCATCATCATCATCATCAGCCTATAATGTTCCCACTGCTGGGACACAGGCCTCCTCTCTGTGAGAGGGAGTGGGCCATAATCTACCACGCGGGCCCAGTGCGGGTTGGTAGATGTCACATGTCTTTGAATTTTTGGTTCTAGGACATGCCGGTTTTCTCACGATGTTTTCCTTCACCGTTTTGAGAGCAGTGGTGATGAAATAATTTACACAAAGTAAAGTGCCTGTCTGGGTTCGAACCTACGACCTACAACTCGTAAGTCGCGGCCG
Source organism: Amphipoea oculea (assembly GCA_945859645.1). Classification (NCBI taxonomy): domain Eukaryota; kingdom Metazoa; phylum Arthropoda; class Insecta; order Lepidoptera; family Noctuidae; genus Amphipoea; species Amphipoea oculea. Next base: position 2,023,759 of record OX243884.1, read on the forward strand.
ATACCACTGGGCCACCACTGCTCACAAACTATGTAAATACGAATTCGGAATAGCATCACAATATCCAACCATCGTGATTATACATTGTTACTATGCGAATACATAAATGAGAGAGAAATATGGGAACCAAATTGTAGCGCCAAACAAAATAATAAATAAGTAGTTCAATAACCGGCCACCTACTTGATGTCATAAATTTATGATAATTATGGTAGTGTCATCGTATATTTCTACTGACAGGCCTAATGTTGCAGTTAATCCTGATATGGTTGTAAAAGACGGATAAGAATGTCACACAATGATTGTTGATAACACTGTCCCGCATGACCGTCAAGTGAATGATAAAAAAACTCGTTAATAGTTTTGACTTGACATTTGAGGTTGGCAACCAACAAGACGAGAGGTGTAGACTCAGCGGTCAAAGTGGCCTTTGCCCTAGAGAGAGCCTAAGAGTTTCTTGGTGGTGAGGAAACGACCAATTGGGACCTTGTACCTGGCTTTTGGAATTTCATAAGTGCCCATGTAGGTTTTATATTAGGTCCTTACATATGAAATTGGCGTTTTGTATGGAAGGAACAAAAAGTCGAATATTTTTTAATATAATATATTTAATTAATCAAAGTATGAACCATTGTTTTCAATGCACTTTTGCCATCTTATAGGTAGTTCATTGATCCCTTTACTAAAAAAACCAGTCGGACGGGAATCAATAAAATCTTTGAAGGCGATTTGGACTGCCCCATCGGAGTTGAATTTTTTCCCTTGCAAAAAGTTATCCAAATTGCGAAAAAAATGGTAATCTGTTGGAGCAAGGTCCGGGGAGTACGGAGGATGTCTAAGACATTCCAATTCAAGCTCTTCTAATTTGGTAGCCGTCTGTTGCGCAGTGTGTGGTCTGGCGTTGTCGTGAAGCAGCAGTGGCGTGGAGCGATTGACCAGCCTTGGTTGTTTAGCCGCTAGCTTTTCCATCATGGTTTGTAATTGCTGACAATAGACATCAGCTGTAATAGTCTGGCCAGATTTGAGAAAACTGTAATGAACAATACCGGCACTAGTCCACCAAACGCTTACAAGTAACTTTTTTGGGGTTAATTTTCGCTTGGGGCAGGATTTGGCTGGCTGGCCAGGATCCAACCATTGCGCTGAGCGCTTCCGATTATCGTAAAGAATCCATTTTTCATCACAGGTAATGATTCGGTTTAAAATACCTTCATTGTTGTGCCGGTTCAGTAATGTAACGCAGCAGTCGACGCGCGTTTGCCGGTTTGCTTCAGTCAATTCGTGAGGTACCCACCTTTCAAGCTTTTTAATCTTCCCAATTTGCTTCAAGTGAATTAAAACAGTTTTATCACTAACATCGAAGCCTGCAGCTAACTCGGACGTGGTTTGCGATGGGTCCGCTTCCACAATAGCCTTCAATTCTCCATTATCAACTTGGGTCTCAGGCCGTCCACGGGGCTTGTTCTGCAGGTCGAAATTTCCAGAACGAAAACGTTGGAACCAAAAACGAACTGTGTTTTCTTTTGCAACATGACCGCCATACACATCATTCACCCTTCGAGTCGTTTCCGCAGCACTAGTGCCACGGCGGAACTCGTACTCGTAAATAATGCGATATTTTAAATTTTCCATTTTGTAAAATGAGTGACGCAAACAGAAAAAACAGAAGAAAAAAAACAAATGAATGACGGTCATCGAAGCACAAATACATGAGTAAATAGCTGTACAAATTTGAATTTGGAATTCCTTACCAAAGAGGAGAAATTCGTGATTAAAGTGGCTAGTACGAAAAACGCCAATTTCATATGTAAGGACCTAATATTAGAAACAAAATTATGGTAAAATATTGTTGGCTAGGTTTAATATATTAACCCTACTACCTACTCCTTTCAAATTATGGTTCTGGTTATAGGCTATAGCCGTAAATTATAGTCTAGACATCGTTACACATTTGGGTAAATAGCTTTATGCAGAAAAAGATACTTCTGGGTCAGGTCAATAATAATCTGATTGTAGAATTAGGTCCTTAATTTTTCCCTTCTAATTTAATATAATATAGGAACTCGTTGGATGCGAGAAGCACAAAACCGGTCGAAGTGGAGGTACTTGGGGGAGGCCTATGTCCAGCAGTGGACGTCTTTCGGCTGAAATGATGATGATGATGATGAATTTAATATGTAGGTCTCTTATATAATTTGTAAAAAAATCTGATCTCTGAAGGTATATCCAATACTGTTAATTATGTGATAGTGTAATATTTTTTGCTGTTTATAGTCATAATCGTATTTTGCTTATATGCCAAGGATTGAGAGATTAGATAGTGATATGGCGGCGCCTTGTTGTGCGGCTTCTTCATGAAGTGAGACTGTTGCCATCAAGTCATTGGGCAGAGAAATGAAATGAAGTGATGTTCACTTCTGTTAGTACATCTTTTGAGATACTTTTACGCCTCAAGTTTTTGGTCAACATTTTAAAACTAGATCGCGCCGGCATTTTCTAGCTGACTGATCCCTAAGAAGAAACGCCGAAATAAACTCAGAGGCTAGGGTCTTTTTTAAAGTCCAAAAATTTTATTATTAATATTTTATGTGAGTCTAACAATACAGGGCCATGTCTGAAGTTGAGTTTCAGCGAATTTTTATCTGTCCTAGATTTTAGCCTTCGTTGTTGATTAAAACTAACGCTCGCATATCTTCATACCTATTAAAATGCTGTTCCCTGAATTTGGCATTTGGCCTTACATCCACTATAGAATTGGGCGGAGCACCGCCGTGTCGTCGTAGAGGCGATCAGCAGCGGCGGCGACCTCTCGCGTCCGGCCCTGGTTCAAGCCATGGTCTGGAGCGAGAGGGAATGGAAGGCAGTCACCTCCTTCTGCGAAGCAGTCGTGCTAGCGAAGGAGGTGACGGGATGGCTGAGGGAGAGAGCCTCACGTCTCAGCCGCCGCGGGAGACGCTCCGGGCATCGGGAGCTGCGTGACGACTCCCGGCCACCATAACGACAGAGAGTAATGGGTAGCTCACCGTCCGATCAGGACCAGGTCCGTGCCAGACGGCGCATATGTGTTCCACGCGCTCCTCAAAGAGATGCCAGCATAAAGGAAGGGGCCTGTTAGGGCCGAAGCCTGCCGGGGGTACGGGATTGTCCGAAAGCGTTACCGCTACCCCGGTTTTAGTCAGTAAGAGTCTGACACTCCCTTCCGCTCCACCCAGAGCGGGATTTGATGATGAAAATGATATTCTTGAAGACATAACAGAAAACTACATTCCCTATGCCTAAATTTTTCATGACTTTTTGGTTAATTTAACTACACATATAACTTCAGCAATATAAAAAGTGAACCGTTTAATTTTAGATAATGTTGAAATAGTCTCTAGAATATTTTCTAATGACCATGTATTTTAAATAAGAAGACAAGGTAAGGATCTGTTCTTAGATTTAAGAATCAGAAAAAATCATTACACTATGGTGATTGTATAATAAAATAGCTTGAAAGAAAACACAAAAATATGGAACCTAGTGTGAAAACAAATTTTGTTTTAAGAAAAAAACCGTTACATACCTGTCTTAAGAAATATCTCCTCTTCTCCCATTTATTTTTTCTTTCCACACGTTTTTCTAACTCATAATCTTCCATTTTGCACAAAATCACTTCGCAACTACAGTCCGATTGAAAAATCACTTAAATGTTATATAGGTTTTATCTAATCTTTTAAATTACTTAATGGATAAAATGTGATTTATTTGGCAATTCGATAAAAGTGTCTTTTTTTATTATTGTCTTTGTCAGTAGCCTCTTATCGTTTGTCTTCAGTTAAAGTCAAAACAGGGTAATAAGGATATTATGACAGACTTAACAAAAGGGTCAACTACCTAAGGGAAGGATTACTATTAGGTCCTTACATATGAAATTGGCGTTTTTCGTACTGGCCACTTTAATCACGAATTTCTCCTCTTTGGTAAGGAATTCCAAATTCAAATTTGTACAGCTATTTACTCATGTATTTGTGCTTCGATGACCGTCATTCATTTGTTTTTTTTCTTCTGTTTTTTCTGTTTGCGTCACTCATTTTACAAAATGGAAAATTTAAAATATCGCATTATTTACGAGTACGAGTTCCGCCGTGGCACTAGTGCTGCGGAAACGACTCGAAGGGTGAATGATGTGTATGGCGGTCATGTTGCAAAAGAAAACACACTTCGTTTTTGGTTCCAACGTTTTCGTTCTGGAAATTTCGACCTGCAGAACAAGCCCCGTGGACGGCCTGAGACCCAAGTTGATAATGGAGAATTGAAGGCTATTGTGGAAGCGGACCCATCGCAAACCACGTCCGAGTTAGCTGCAGGCTTCGATGTTAGTGATAAAACTGTTTTAATTCACTTGAAGCAAATTGGGAAGATTAAAAAGCTTGAAAGGTGGGTACCTCACGAATTGACTGAAGCAAACCGGCAAACGCGCGTCGACTGCTGCGTTACATTACTGAACCGGCACAACAATGAAGGTATTTTAAACCGAATCATTACCTGTGATGAAAAATGGATTCTTTACGATAATCGGAAGCGCTCAGCGCAATGGTTGGATCCTGGCCAGCCAGCCAAATCCTGCCCCAAGCGAAAATTAACCCCAAAAAAGTTACTTGTAAGCGTTTGGTGGACTAGTGCCGGTATTGTTCATTACAGTTTTCTCAAATCTGGCCAGACTATTACAGCTGATGTCTATTGTCAGCAATTACAAACCATGATGGAAAAGCTAGCGGCTAAACAACCAAGGCTGGTCAATCGCTCCACGCCACTGCTGCTTCACGACAACGCCAGACCACACACTGCGCAACAGACGGCTACCAAATTAGAAGAGCTTGAATTGGAATGTCTTAGACATCCTCCGTACTCCCCGGACCTTGCTCCAACAGATTACCATTTTTTTCGCAATTTGGATAACTTTTTGCAAGGGAAAAAATTCAACTCCGATGGGGCAGTCCAAATCGCCTTCAAAGATTTTATTGATTCCCGTCCGACTGGTTTTTTTAGTAAAGGGATCAATGAACTACCTATAAGATGGCAAAAGTGCATTGAAAACAATGGTTCATACTTTGATTAATTAAATATATTATATTAAAAAATATTCGACTTTTTGTTCCTTCCATACAAAACGCCAATTTCATATGTAAGGACCTAATATATGGAAGAGTTGAGTCTGTGGCTCGTAGGACCACTGCTCACAAATAATCCAAATGTTGTTTTTTAATCTTCATGTAAGCACCTACAACTAATGTGGATCCATTTCGAAACTAGCACTAGACAGGCCAGGCCAGCACTGCCTCGTTTCACAAACAGTTTTGGGAAACGAAATTTAATCTGGGAGGCACATATAACTTAACTAGCTGCGCCGTTGTTTCACCCGCGTAAATGTCGATCCAGTAGGAATATCGGGATAAAAAGATAATTATAATATAACTAGCTGCGCCCCGCGGTTTCACTCGCATAAGAGTCGATTCCGTGGGAATATCGGGATAAAAAGTAGCCTATATGTTAATCCAGGGTGTCTGTTACCTCCATACAAAATTTTATCAAAATTGGTCCAGCCGTTTGAGCGTGAAGAAGTAACAAACATATAAACACACACACTTACAAACTTTCGCCTTTATAATATTAGTGTGATAGACGCTCTGACTTCAAAGATACAAGGATATACAACATGTTTAACAGTTTAGTTTAAAAAAAAAGCACTGGACACGACTGAATAAAACATAAGTACTGTCAACTGTGTGCGACACGATGATCACAATAATAGGAGCTGTAATATTGTGGTTACTAGCGAAAGTCTGTGGCATATTTACAGTTGACTATCCTATTTCAAAACAGTTTCGAGTCTATAAAGCGATGATGAAGATCCAGTTAAAAAAGGACAAATAGACGTAGGTACTACTGGAAATAACGCTAGGACAAAAGATTAGCGTAAGGCTAGACATTTTGGAAGGATTAGGTGAGTCGACGGTGTTTGGGAATAAAAGGTAAATACAAATCACTGTTGTGACAGTTATTCTTTTAATTACGTCTTTAGCAGAAACCCTTGAAATAGGTATGTTACAAAATATTTTATTTCATACCAGTAATTATAAACAAATAGGTAACTCTTTTACAAAATTCGTTTTATTTGGTGCACCCTTCTCTTGGTCTACTGGCTTTCTAATGGCAAGGAATTTTATCCCTAGACTCGTAGTAACAAGATTTCTTTCATCATTGATCTTTGCAAAATTGCCCTGACACTTCTATGTAACGGATAAAAATTTAACTTCTTCATGCAAGACACGACTTTTCTTAGACCCCTTCATCCACTCCGCAATCTCTTGCAAACTCTTATCTTTAGTTTCAGGCAAAAACATATATATTAAAAACAAAAATATAGAAGTTGACACACCATAAAATAAGAAAGCACCATGGGTACCCCATGATTTGAACATGTAAGGAGAAACCTTAACTAAAGTACCCAAAAGTATTTTAAGACATAAATCTATGCAACAGGATGAAAGGCCTCTAGATTCTATGGACACTAATTCCCCAGAAATAGTTTGAGTCAATATAACTGGTCCACAACAAACTCCAATTGAATAACCTACTAACAAAAACATTGCCAAGTAATTATTCTCATCTAAAACAGATAATTTGATCAAAAACGCGTACAAAGCTATCGATAAAAGAAATCCAATTCCTATTAATGAGGAGCCTATTAATAATTTTCTTCTAGGCAACAATTTTACAAATATACATCCGATATACATACAGAATACGGTGACACCATCTAATAATAACATAGCTGTATAAGCTGACATTTTGTGACCTGCTGTTATTTTACCAATTATATCTATAGCATATACACTAAACACTACTTTACCAGATAACACATATAAAGATTGTATCAACAAACTCAGAAGCAATGGTTTATAAAATTGCTTAGAGGATACAATATTGTAATAATTAGTAACGAATCCTTTTAGCTCAAAACCTTTGGGCTTTGAATCCAAGTTGAGACTCTTCTGAAAGTTGATCAACTTTTCTAAATCTACTTCTGATTGCTTGTCTTCTCCCATGAGCCATCTGTGTGATGAGGAACATTTTTCATACCGCTGTTTGGTGGCTAGCCAAAATGGTGACTCAGGTAGGATGAATGCTACCAAGAGACTGTAGATACTGAGGATAATTCCAGCAATTCCAATGTTCCTCCAATGGAAAAATGTCCCAATAGCATTTGACATGAAAATACCCCAGAAGAGGGTGGCAGATTTAATTGTTAAGAAAAATCCTCTGTGCTTAGGTGAAGTATATTCCGTGATAATCATGACTGATACAGTGAAGTGGGATCCTGTATTGATGCCATTGATGATTTCACTGATGATGATGTGGTTAACAGTAGTACTTAGGAAGAAGACCACGAAGCTGATTAGATTGCTGACGCAGACAAAAGTGAAGGTATATTTTCTTCCGATGTATTTCATTAAGGCTGGCAGGATGAACGCCCAGGGTAAGCCTGCATAGACCATGATGGCAGCTGAAAAGACAAAAAGAGAATTCCATTAATATTATGCTGATCTTCTTCTTAGCGTGTTGATAGTAATCTAAATGGACTCGGCCCAGAATTAGGCTACTACCCTGGCTACTTAGGTGGTAAACGCTTAACGCTTGATAATAAAAAACATCTCGTTTAGGTATTCATTATTAATTCCACTTTGATATCTATACTTCGATATTGGTAGTAGGTCATTAGAAAACCTGTTTTAGTGGTAACATTTTATCAAATAGATCAGAGCTATCAGTCGTACGTCAACGATGGCATTTTCCTTCCACATTAACGCAGTGTCTATTAATTTAGATGTTAGGTCGATCGTCCACGACGCTACAGTTTGCGTCATTTAACTTTGCCGCTCTGAAGCTAGGCTTTCCTAACGCCGCGCCGCGCATGCGCGCTACTGTTTTATTCCTATGATTAAACTACTGCGCAGTGATTTATTGCCAACTTCAGAGCGGCAAAGTTTTTTGACGCGAACTGTACTCAAAAGGAGGTAACGTTCTACAAACTCAAATCACTAATGTGTCACCAGTAGCCAGAATGTCCCCGCAGTTTAGCAGTAGTAACAATAATATTACCCCCTGTCATTTTATCTGTGTAATAATTTATATAAAACACTAGCTGCGCCCCGCGGTTTCACCCGCATAAGTTTTGTTTCCATGGGAATATCGGGTTAAAAACATCCTATGTCCTTCCCCGGAATTCAAACTATCTCTATACCAAATTTCATCTAAATTGGTTCAGTGGTTTAGGCGTGAAAAAGTAACATACAGACAGTCAGACAGAGTTACTTTCGAATTTATAATATTAGGTCCTTACATATGAAATTGGCGTTTTGTATGGAAGGAACAAAAAGTCGAATATTTTTTAATATAATATATTTAATTAATCAAAGTATGAACCATTGTTTTCAATGCACTTTTGCCATCTTATAGGTAGTTCATTGATCCCTTTACTAAAAAAACCAGTCGGACGGGAATCAATAAAATCTTTGAAGGCGATTTGGACTGCCCCATCGGAGTTGAATTTTTTCCCTTGCAAAAAGTTATCCAAATTGCGAAAAAAATGGTAATCTGTTGGAGCAAGGTCCGGGGAGTACGGAGGATGTCTAAGACATTCCAATTCAAGCTCTTCTAATTTGGTAGCCGTCTGTTGCGCAGTGTGTGGTCTGGCGTTGTCGTGCTTTCAAGCTTTTTAATCTTCCCAATTTGCTTCAAGTGAATTAAAACAGTTTTATCACTAACATCGAAGCCTGCAGCTAACTCGGACGTGGTTTGCGATGGGTCCGCTTCCACAATAGCCTTCAATTCTCCATTATCAACTTGGGTCTCAGGCCGTCCACGGGGCTTGTTCTGCAGGTCGAAATTTCCAGAACGAAAACGTTGGAACCAAAAACGAACTGTGTTTTCTTTTGCAACATGACCGCCATACACATCATTCACCCTTCGAGTCGTTTCCGCAGCACTAGTGCCACGGCGGAACTCGTACTCGTAAATAATGCGATATTTTAAATTTTCCATTTTGTAAAATGAGTGACGCAAACAGAAAAAACAGAAGAAAAAAAACAAATGAATGACGGTCATCGAAGCACAAATACATGAGTTAATAGCTGTACAAATTTGAATTTGGAATTCCTTACCAAAGAGGAGAAATTCGTGATTAAAGTGGCCAGTACGAAAAACGCCAATTTCATATGTAAGGACCTAATATTATTAGTATGGATTGGTCAGGTAGGGGCTATAAGTCTTTCCATAGTCCTAAATAACTAGTTGATTTTAGCCACCCAAACCCATAATCCAATATTTTTGTTTCCATATCCTGCAATAGTCCTACACCAACCAGGGGTTGTCCTTGGGTGCAATTGCATAGTGCGAAGTGGGATAATCGTCAGTTGGTGCCGCAATTTCATTAAAAAAAGTCTAACGGGCCTCTGCGAGTTGGCTTCGGTCCCTCGTACGCAGGCTCCAAAGGTCCGGGACCCTAGGGTACCGAGAAATGTCAAAGATATAAAAAAAACCGAGTGTGCTTATGACCACACGACTGAAGTGAAACTTCAAACGTATTTGGCTATGAGAAGAAGAGCACTGCTTTCTCTTGCTTACATCCCCCACTCAACTCCCGTTCGCCTCGCCTAATCACACTTTTCGTAACGCTTAGAAGTTTCACTTCAATAATTATAATAGCAGTAGTATAGGATTTTAATATTGTGTGTTTTTATAATTTCTAACGTGACGATATTACGTTTACGTCACGATAACACAGGGAAGTAAAACATACATAACTTCCATACTAATATTATAAATTCTAAAGTAATTCTGTCTGTCTGTCTGTCTGTATGTTACCTTTTCACGCCTAAACCGCTAAACCGATTTAGATGAAATTTGGTATAGGGATAGTTTGAGTCCCGGGAAAGGACATAGGATACTTTTTATCCCGATATTCCCACGGGATCGACATTTACGCGGGTAAAACCGCGGGGCGCAGCTAGTAAGAAAATATGTGAAGACGCTTTTAAGTTTTTGTCCACGATAACGTGAGTTGTCACGTTATTGTGGACGGAAATTTAAAATGTGTGCATGACATGTATTTCCATAATTTTATGGATGTGGACGTGGCCCTTCACAATAATATTGTGACGTTAGAAAATATTATAAAAGCACACAATGGCGTCCATACACGACTCGATTTACTAACGGGATACTAACTAGTTTGTAATTGGTTGCATCGTGTAAGGATATGACAATGAGCAGTGGTGGCCTAGTGGTAACGGCCGCGACTTACGAGTTGTAGGTCATAGGTTCAAACCCAGACAGGCGTTTTACTTTGTGTAAATTATTTCATCGCCACTACTCTCAAAATGGTGAAGGAAAACATCGTGAGGAAACTGGCATATACTAGAAACAAAAGTTCGTAGACATTTGTGACATCTACCAACCCGCACTGGGCCCGCGTGGTGGATCACGGCCCACTCCCTCTCACCAAGAGGAGGCCTGTGTCCCAGCAGTGGGAACATTAAAGGCTAATTACGACGTAACTGTGACATTTTGGCTACTCATTGGTAATTTGAGTTTGTGATACGTTACTTTTGAGTAGCGTCGTGGACGATGAGCCTTAGTACCTAGTTAGAGTTTAATTTATTTACTTTTCCAATGTGTTAAAAGACTAGTTGAATTTTAATTTAATTAAATTCCAAGGTGTACCAGTTAACAATATCCATGTAAGGGAATATTATGCTGATAAGTCGACAGATACCTAGTAACTTCAATATTGAATTTTGAATACTTTAATTCACGTGACCAGGGTTAACCTGTTCTTCGGACAACAGCCTTTGGACGGGTTTTCCTTATGTGTACAATCTTTATGATTATTAATGGCTGTGGGCATTTAAAGTTGCAATAAATAAAGTTGTCGTACATCAAATCTGTTTTGTAATTTTTAATGTATCATGATGATAATACTCGTATTATTTTGTCCGAATGTTGAAAGAATTTTTTTAAGAATCCGCGAATTAAAACTTTCTTTTAGTTGGGTTTATAATTGTTGATGCTCACAAATTCTCTTTAGCCACGACCACCACAAAGAGAACCTCAGGAGATTTACTTGCTACCACACCATGGGGTAGACGAGAAAAAAAAAACATCCCCACTTTACGTGTACAGGAGGTACCCTAAGAAAATGTATTTCATGACTTTATTTTACCACTTTTTCTGCGTGATTAATATGTATATCCATGCCAAATTATAGCTTTCTAGTACCAAGAGTCTCTGAGCTAAGCTGCGAACGGACGGACGGACAGACACAGCGGAACTGTAAGGGTACTGTAGGGTGTACTTGTTTACTACGGAACCCTAAAAAGAGATAGAAAGAATATACGTTTGCGATAAATTACCTATCTACTTAGTATTGGCTAAAAGAGGTATATAGAAAAAAAGGACATGCTGCGCCAATCTAAACTAATATTATAAAGAGAAAAGATTTGTAAAAAAAAAATCTTTTCTATGATTGTTTGTTACGCTTTCACGCTAAAACGGCTGAACGGATTCGGATGAAATTTGGCACATAGGCAAACCATGACCTGGATTAAGACAAAGGATACTTTTTACGCCGATATTCCCACGGGATCGAGACTTATGCGGGTGAAACCGCGGGCCTAGCTAGTCCCTAATAAATTGGAATAGACTGTAGGATGATGGTGACAATTGGTAGTTAGAAGTACTCACGAATCCAAGAAGCAGTTGATTCACTAACAGCGTCAAAGGAGCCGGCCTCCTTCCTTATCTGCGGGATGAACACGGTGGAGGCGCCGAAGGACATGCCCATGATGAAGTAGCAGGTCCATCCACCACTGCTGACCAGCATCTGGATGGAATAATAATAATATAATAATGATATAATAATACCAGCTTATCTTAATTGGTGTCTCATCGCTGGCCAAAGGCTTTTCCTCATCATCTGTATACACATACACACATAATCAGCCTATAATGTTCCCACTGCTGGGACGCAGGCCTCCTCTCGGTAAGAGGGAATGGGCCGTAATCTACCACGCGGGCCCAGTGCGGATTGGTCATGCGGATCTTCTGTATACTTAAATATAATAAATGTGTCTATTTGTAATGTCAAAATAACAGCTTTTTACTAAATGCCAACTGTCAAGAAATCTCCTAGAGATCGGTAACAATAGAAAAAGTAATTGTGTATCATTAGTGACAGTTGAACTACACTACTACGGAAGAATATAGGAGCAGTACCTACTTATAAAACAAAAAAAAAAAAACATTTTAAAAAATTGTCTATCTGTCTATTTGTTCCGGTTAATCTCCGAAATGGCTGGACTGATTTTGACAGGACTTTCACTGGCAGATCGCTGATAATATAAGGAATAACTAAAATAGGCTATATTTTGTCCCGGTACCACGTTCCCGTTGGATAAATAAGTCCGGTCCATCTACGCGGGCGATGCCGCGGGCACAGACACCAGCACATCAAGCTACGACAGTTTGTCAAATTTCTTTAATAGATTTTCAACTTTATCGCTAAAGCGTAAAGTTCAAAGTTGATTGGGAAAATTTGACAGTTTCGGGTAGCTTGATGTGCTGGCGTCTGTACATAATAAATGAGTACTTGTATATATTTGTGAACCTTTAAAATTTCAGAGAACCTGCCTTTCGAAAAACAGGTCCTTTTAGGTCACCTTAGCCTACTGGTTATTTACTGATTCAAATATATGAATGTTAATAAGGTAATTACTAGTACCTATAACGTAACAGGTTGCAACTTTTGTATCTATGTATGTTGAATAGGTACCCGTACCCAGTTATTCACATAAAATCAAAAGAAAAAATGCAAGTACTTACCAATTGCATGGGAGATTCCAGACCAAGGGTCACGAGTAAGCATTTAGGTATACACACGAGCGGCAAGCGTGGAAACTGCAGCCGTCGAAGTGTTGACGGTGGACATTGACGGGGGTCAACTGTAGCCGTCGACGCGTGTCGACGGCTACAGTTGCCTCTGCCCCAGTTGACGCATGCTGCTCGTGTGTACGCAGTTACGCACACTCAAAGCGCTTTTGCAATACATCCGATCCGAATCCGAGAAATGCCGGTCCGAAGTGACCATAGTCCTATTTGTGAGGGGTTGCGCACTAGACCCGAACTCTGTCTGTCCGAATTTAGAACATTCCCAATTTGGCACCCTAATTGCGTAACACACTGTCAATCGGAAACAGAATCATTTTGAAGCAAATTTCTAATCCATTGCTTCATAAGTTCGAAAAATTTGTCTGCTCAACACGTAAATAACGCAATGAATGTTGTTGAACTGTCAAAATGAAACCGATTCCGATTGATAATGTGTTACGCATTTGCCCCGCAGATTGAAGTCGGATCTTTGATTCGGATTCGGATCGGATGTACTGCGAAACCGCTCTCAAGGTTTAGAAACCCTTCAAGTACTCGTAGGTAAAATTGTAGGCGCTAAATTCTGTAAGTCAGCCACTAAGTTATGATCAAGGATAATATAGTGAGGAAACCTGGGAAAGCCTGACCTTCACCGTTGACAGGGCAGTTTTAGCACAAAGGTCTACGTGTCTGTAGTTGCACAACATAATAATATACACTGAAAAAAAGAAATAACAGAACCTATTTTGTCTAGGGAACTATATTTTCTATCACCAAAATTTATATTTGTCATCAAGTTGTATCACCTAATAAATAGATCTATTGCCACGAAATATTTGTATCACCTAATAAATAGATCTATCGCCACGAAATATTTTCGTTCTCAGATAGCGGGGCTCCGTCGACATAGGATGCAAGAACGAGCGAAGGGCACCCCGAGGTTCGGTTTGGTTAGGTTACTTTAAACCCTTTACACAGAAATAGTCGACGGAGCCCCGCGAAGCGGGGCTCCGTCGACATAGGATGCAAGAGCGAGCGAAGGGCACCCCGAGGTTCGGTTTGGTTAGGTCACTTGCATTGTTTGGTGACTACATTTTGGTGACAGATCTACTATTTGGAGGACAAACCCTATTATTTAAGAAACACAAAACTAATTAAATTGGTGATAGCTTAAATGATACCCTTTTGTCTATTTTAGAAATACATATGTAATCGTAATTTGTTTATTCAAAAATAAAGTTAATTTAAAATAATAAAACTGGTTTATGTAACAAGCCCTAAACTGGTTTTGTTGTGTTAAGTTCCAATATATTTAATCAATATTTTTGTTGTTATTTGCCGAACTTCTCTAAATTGATTCGCTATCCTATAACCAAACCTTTGTACGCAATATAACAAAACTCTTCGAAAATATTATGCTTAACTAGCTGCGCCGGTTTCACCCGCATAAGTCTCGATCCCGTGGGAATATCAGGTTAAAAAGTATCCTGTGTCCTTTCCCGGGACTCAAACTATCTCTATACCAAATTTCATCTAAATCGGTTCAGCGGTATAGGCGTGAAAAGGTAACATACAGACAGACAGGCAGATAGAATTACTTTCGAATTTATAATACTAGTATGGACTAGTATGGATAACATTGACTGTATGTAGCAAAAGCATTCTACCTAATAATTTTGTCTATCTATTACCTAAAAAAATGTGCTATTTTACTCTAATGCTCTGTAACAAATACTTAACTGACTTTGTAGATAAAACACGCACGATCGATGTGCTGCTTTGCAAAACTTTGGCTATGCATAAATGTAGTAAACAACTATTTTGTTACAAATATATTGTAACGTGTGACGGGACGCTTTGATTGTAGCTATTTGTAATTTGTAATGAGTTAAACCGTAGACAAACGGTTTGAGAACAATGAGCAAGGGAAATTAGCAATACAAAAGTACAAATAGATTAGTTAAAAGCTAGGTACATTAGGTACTCCAGTAACTCAACTGGCTTTTGTTATGTGTTACACTGTACGGCTGTCATTAATTTTATGTAACTAGTAAATAAAGTTTTGGTTACTTAGAACGAAACATTTTTTTCCGTTTAGTGTAGTTCAAAATCGCTTGGCAATTCACAAGCCCGATTTTGTCAAATCCGCTCCGAAATGTTGCCACTACATAAAGCGTAAAACGTTTATTGAGGATGATATTCTCATAGCATGTACTGTACCTATGTCTATTTCCTGTTTAGTATAATTATTCTATCACTTTTAAATTCAATTATTTTTCTTTAAGTACACTGTACCAGTACAGTGTTTTAATAATTGTGTGTTGCACCGGACGAAGTCATTACGTCAGCGCCGCCCGGCTGTCGCTGAAATCCAGCGCTGGGGCTCTGTCTTACATAGGGTCGCAGCATAATGCTGAGCGATAGCCGTTTTGCGTGGATGTGACGCATGTTTCCACCTACATTTTCGTTTTATTTTTTGTGTTTATGTTCTTTTTTGCGTCATTTTCACCGCAAATAAACGTATTTTCTTTCTTCTGTCTTTCTTTCTAAATATTGACCTGCTATTATAAGAGTGTATAGTATCTATCTGATAAAGGTTATTATAAACATAACATATCATCACGCCTTTTTTTCTCAAAGGGTCGAGCAGAGGTGTAACTATGGCATAGCCACATTTCGCCAGTTATGCTTTAGTCCCAAGTAACAGGGAGCGAGACTATTGCGATCAACCGGGCACAAATCGAGATTCCGGACTGAGAAAGGGCTTTGAAGTTCCGTAGCATACCATTTTTTTTTTCGCGGTGGAAATCCTCATGGACTTCCTCTATCGTGGGGGTGACAGAGGGGCATGCCGGACTCTTACCGGCTAACACCACCGCGGTGTTCCACCTCTACCTATGGCCGGGGGTGCGGGATTCGCATAAGCATTCACCATACCTGCCAGTCCGCCATTTTGATTTCTTTTTAAAATGGCCACGCTTGAAACGTATATAAATCGATAATTGACATAAATGTAAACAGAAAACATAATGGGACCAAACCCCGTAGTGTCACGTTTCAGAGATATTAACGTCAAAATGTGATCACGTGGCAACCATATTTTTTTAATTTGTTCACATCTTGTTGCATAGATATTTGAAAGTAGCTTCGCCCCGCGGTTTCACCTGCATATCGGGATAACAGGCACAGGAATATCGGGATAAAAAGTACCCTATGTCCTTTCCCGGGACTCAAACTATATACCAAATTTCATCTAAATCGGTTCAGCGGTTTAGGCGTGAAAAGGTAACATACAGACAGACAGAGTTACTTTCGAATTTGATATTAGTATGGATAATCACTCTGAATGTTTAAAATAATCAAACATCTATGCAACAATATATGCGTAAGTTCAAAAAAATACGGATTTTACGTCGCGGATAGGTAGATATATAAAAATCTTCAATAAAAAGAAAAACCCAGTATTACTTTTCCCGACCAGCATCCAATTGCGTAACACACTATCAATCTCAATTTGAATAATTTTGAAGGATATTGCTAATCCATTGCTTCATATGTTCGCAAAATGTGTCTGTTCAACAACGTAAATAACGCAATGAATGTTGTTGAACTGTCAAAATGAAAGCCATTGCTACTGATAGTGTGTTACGCAATTACCCCGCAGGGAATCGAACCGAGGACTTCATGCTCAACAGTCGAGCTTGCGACCACTGGACCAACGAGGCGGTCAGAGGCTATTATCATTACTGTTAACACTCGATTGAAAGGAAAAACTTTAAAACCACACATTTATTTGTAACTGTACCTACCTGAAACCAGTTTTGATATTATATGACTTAGGCCGGCCGCAAACGTCCGGTTTTCTGATTCGGAATTCAGATTCGGAGACCCCGAATGCACGCATTTCATACAAAATGTTCTCTCCAGCGCACACGTTCTTAAATTTTCCGTTCTGAAACCCTGACGGAAAATTTAAGTACGTGTGCGCTACTGGTTACTTATTATCCCGATATTCCCACGGGATCGACACTTATGCGGGTGAAACCGCGGGGCGCAGCTAGTAATAATATAAAAAATAAACAATGACGATGTTACCTGTCTAAAAAAATATTTCCTTTTCTGCCACACATTTTTAGTTTCCTCACTTTTCTCCGAATTATCTTCCATTTTGCACAAAATTCACTTTGCAACTGCAGTTATGTTCGTTCACTTATTACATTTATAATAAAAACTATTTTCATTAACAGGATATTTTTTTCTATTTATAATCTTAAGAATAATTATCGCCTGAGATTTGATTTTATTTTTTATTATTGTTTTCCTTAACAGTTTTATCGTGTAGGTTGTGAGAGACTACTGAGATAAATACGTCGATTTGGACCTTACGCAGGCTTTACATATGGAGTCACCATTTTGTTTTATAACAGGACTTTCTTGATACCTACTTTTGTCGAATTTTTGATGTACAAAATGTATAAAAAACATAAACATATAAGAACTACGAATGTAACACTATTAACAATCTAGTATTATCGTTCGAAGCAGAATAATTACCAAGTCTGTTAAAAATATAAGCTTCCTTGTTACGTTGATTGAAAAATCCAAAAAAAGTTTAGGCAATTTTTGGAGCATTTAAAAAAAAAAAATTAAAATCTTATTTTCTTTTTCTACGATTCATAAACACTGATAACAAAAAGCCTGATAATTAAATAAATAATGTTAAGAAACTAAATATGTTTTAACGTATTTTTCTATTAAGTAGTCGATTTTATGTAGGTACAACGTTATTCCAACGCGAAAATAGAATGATAAAGTGATCCTAAATAAATAAATAAATAAATAAATAAATAAACGTTGACCCAAGTCTTACTGCTGCACAACAAGAACAAATCGATTTACAGAGAACTGCAACAATTTATGAATGAAACAAGGTCAAATTAAGTTGATGATACCGATTACTAGGAACCAGGTTAGCTAATGAATATTAATTTATACTATAACAATGACTTAGAAAATAGAAAAATTAACGACAAATCGATTTTGAAGTAATTTGGCTTAACACTTCGTGATGACATGCACGACGTAAATGGTAGAAAATTGCACAAAAAAGAACCATTAATTTCGTCAGCGTAGATAACTAAAATCTATAATGTTACTGTTATACTTTTTAGGGTTCCGTAATCAAACGTCGCAAACGGGATACTATAATCTGTTCCAAAAATTACTCTTGAAGGTGTAAACCAGCCCTGTCCAGATTAAATTATTACACAATAAAAGGGAATTTGTAACACATCCTTACATAGTAAAAACGTTTTTGCAAAAATACAACCGACTTCCAAAAGAAACACTACAAAGTGAAAAATAACTTTAATTTCGGATGTCGGTGTCTTTGGTTTTGTATTTACGGATTTTACCACCGACTTCCGAAATTAAAGTTATTTTTCACTTTGTAGTGTCTTTTGGAAGTCGGTTGTATTTTTGCAAAAATGTTTTTATTTCACGCTTTTTATTGGGTCTGCTTATAATTTATCTAAGTTACAATAGCCTAGTGTCAACTTGCTCATCGCCTTTTACAAAATCTTGCTTTTCCTGATGCAGGGAAGTTAATTGTTGAGGAGTTCTCCTGGTCCACCATCAGCTCCATATTACCATTCACATCGTGGCGAGCATAAATTGCTTAGCAACCATATTAAAGTAACCGAATCGCAACCCGTGAAATACTTAGATATTATTGAGTAGTTCCGGTGGCCATCTGTGGTCTTCATCATCAGTTCCACTTCACCAAATGGTGCTTTCCGAGAGCAAATGCACGAGTTACTATAAAAAATACCCAAATCGCTATAGGTGTGCCTATAATATTTGAAGAGTTCCTTCGATTTCTCCAGGATCCTATCATCAGATCCTGACTTGGTGACTATGGGACCACTTCAGAAGTATCTCCTTTCGAACAAAAAAAGAATTTTGAAAATCGGTCCACAATTGGCGGAGTAATCGCGTAACAAACATACAAAAAAAAAAAACATACCGTCGAATTGAGAACCTCCTCCTTTTTTGAAGTCGGTTAATAAAACAAAGTCGCCTAAATGTCTGTACGCGCATAAATTCCGAAAGACTGCACCAAATTGGATAATTCTTTTTTTGTTGTGTTCGGTATTGCCAGGACAAGGTTAGTATGCAAGAAAATTTCGGAAATTCGAAAAAAAAAATTGCACCCGTGCGAAGCTGGGGCGGGCCGCTAGTTCATATTATATATTTAGAAGTGTGCAACTTTATATCAATCAATCAACTCAGCCTATCGCAGTCCACTGCTGGACATAGGCCTCTCCCAGGCTGCGCCACAGCACCCTGTCCTCCGCCTCCCGCATCCAATCTATCCCAGCCACCTTCTTTAGGTCGTCCGTCCATCTAACTGGGGGGCGTCCCACACTACGCTTGCCGGTACGCGGTCTCCACTCCAGGACTCGTCTGCTCCACCGGCGATCGGTCCTTCGACAGATATGGCCAGCCCACTGCCACTTCAGTTTGCTTACTCTGCAAGCTATGTCGGTAACTCCGGTTCTTTTCCGGATAATTTCATTCCTGATTTTATCCTTCAAAGAGACTCCGAGCATAGCTCGCTCCATAGCGCGCTGAGCGACCTTGAATTTGTGGACCAGCCCGACCGTCAGTGTCCACGTTTCAGCACCGTATGTCATGACGGGCAGGACGCACTGGTTGAAGACCTTAGCTTAGAAGACCAACTTTATATATCACCTCTATTTCCAACAATTATTGATTGACTCATCATCACCATCACTCACCAGCCCTCTTTCTTTTTGTGGATGGGAAATCATCAAATGACTCCTCCCGCTCTGGGTGGAGCGGAAGGGGAGCGTCAGACTCTTACTGACTAAAACCCACCCGTGTTCCTTCCTTAGCCCTTTGTGTTCCGGGGTACCAGCCCTTATCTCGTCGCAACATGTCTTTTTCTTCCATACTTCTCTATTAGTCGTCATCTCGGTAGTCACCCCCTTTCTAACCATATCGTCTTTCACACAGTCCATCCATCGTTTCTTTGGTCTTCCCCTACTCTTATAGCCATCGACATTCATATTCAAATCTTTCCTCACGACATTTTCCTCATTTCTCCCTATCACATGCCCATACCATAACAACCACACATATAGATACACCTAAATAACGCAAGAGCACCTACTTCTCGTGCCAAAAATCGGGATATTATAAATTGCATATCAAATAAATAATCGCTTATCAATACATACTCATCATTTATATTCTTTTTTACATCAAATAACTTACTTCACTACAAATAAACTAACCCCCTTATTCATAAAACTTATCAAACCTATTTTAGTTAAAATGGGGTTTGTCTCTTTCTTACACACAGAAATGACAACGTGACAGATAAAGACAAACGTTCTATAAACCTATTTTAGCTAAAATAGAGATAAAATAGGATTATGAATAAGGGGGTAAATGTTTAACAAAACTCAAACTGCAGATAATTCGAAATTATACATCAATATGACATTACTTTTTTTCCTCATAATGCAATACAGTAAAATTTATTTTTGTACAAAAATACTACATACATAGCATAAATACTGACTGCAGAGCAAATTTTCCATATTTCATAGCAAAAGGCAAATTTAATGATTATTATAACAAAAAAATCCTTTTACATTGCATTATTTCTAAAAGCAGAACAAATTAACTGAAAAAAGGTTCGCGGCTTGGCGCGATTTTTCGTCACTGGAGTGCAGAGTGGCGCCAGCGAGTAAGATAGAGATAGCGCTAGGTCGTGTCGTCGGGAGTTAGCCGTATATCTCGCGCGTAAGAGCGAAATAGAAATATTTCGTTAGTGTATAGTAGTAAGTCAATAATCATATGTGGCGATTTTAATATTAATTTATTAGAAAATAACTCAAATACTATGAGATTATTAAGTCTTTTTAGGTCATTTGACTTGTCAAATGTTTTTATTGAACCCACCCGAGTGACAGCTTCCTCTGCCACTTGTATAGATAATATTTTCTGTAACTGTGATTATTTACACAAACAAATTGTAAATAAGTTGCCATCTGATCACAGCGGACAAACAATAACATTTTGCTCCTACATGCCTTTACAAAAAACTCTAATAAGGTTTAGGCCAATTACATCTAAAAATTTAGAGAAATTAAATAATTCTTTAGCAAGTAAATTATGTGTTCAGAGTTTTAATAATTTATGTGACCCGAATGAGTTCTACGCCGAGTTCTTTTCACTATTAAACACGCAATTTAATGACACTTTCCCACTAAAGACTAAAAGTATTTACACAAAGTTCTTATTTAGTGATTGGGCGACTCCAGGTATTCGTAAAAGCAGGGAAAACCTTTTTGAACTTTATGGCCTAAAGCAACATATGAATAACACAAGCTTTCATCAGTATGTTGCTACATATTCTAAGACTTTTAAAAGTGTATGCAAAATAGCTAAAGCTCTTTATATTAGCAATAAAATAAAATCAGCCGATGATAAAATAAAAACTACCTGGCAAATAATAAATAATGAAACAGGTAGGAAAAAAAAGCGTAATACTGAATTTAATTTAGAAACTGCACATGGCCCCATAAACTCAGATGTAGAAATTGCTCAGGAATTTGAAAACTTTTTTGCTAATATTCCCATTAAAACTACTGAAGCTTTAAATTCCTCACCCGCGCGTTCTGCTGATTTACTTAGAAAGAATGTTAAGGCATGCCCCTCGGAGTTTAGTTTTCAACATACGAACCCCCAGGCTGTTATAAAAGCTTTTAAAGATCTTAAAATTAAATCAACAGAAGATCTCTGGGGAATGTCTGTAAAAGTTTGTAGATCTATCATTGAAACGATTGCGCCCTATTTAGCTTTCATATTTAACATCAGTATAGACCAAGGAGTCTTTCCGGATCTCATGAAACACAGTAAAGTAGTTCCTTTATTCAAAGCCGGTGATAGTAAAGAACCCAACAATTATAGGCCTGTGTCAATTCTGCCAGTTCTCAGTAAGGTGTTTGAAAAGTTGATGCTCAATCAAATGTTACGCCACTTTAATAAAAATTCCATCTTTCATGAACAACAGTACGGTTTCACCAAAGGGCGTTGTACCACTGACGCCGGTGTCACCCTAATAAAGAACATTTTTAACGCCTGGGAAGAAGCACAAGATGCCATTGGAATCTTTTGCGACCTCTCAAAGGCGTTCGATTGCGTCAACCATGAGACACTTCTGCTGAAACTTGAGCACTATGGGATTAGGAATTTAGCTCTTGATTTACTAAAGTCGTATCTAAAAGATAGAAAGCTTAAAGTTCAAGTAAACGGCGTAAACTCATTGGGGTCTGAAATGGCAATGGGCGTTCCTCAAGGTTCGATATTGGGTCCATTCCTCTTTTTAGTTTACATTAATGATTTACCACAATTACTTCAAAATCAACCGAAGATGGTGTTATTTGCAGATGACACATCATTGATCTTTAAGATAGACAGACGGGCACAAAATCTTGACGACGTGAATAACTCTATTCTTCAGGTCCAAGATTGGTTTACGGTAAATAATTTGGTACTAAATGAAAAGAAAACCAAATGCATTAGATTTAAATTACCAAATGTTAGAAGTAGCGAATGTGACATCATACTGAATGGAGAAAAACTAGAATTTGTTGATCAAACGGTTTTCCTGGGAATCACGCTAGACGAGAAATTACAATGGGGACCTCACATAACATCTCTTGCGGGGCGGCTTAGCTCGGCCGCTTATGCTGTTAGGAAGATAAGACAGTTAACAGATGTAGAAACCGCGCGTTTAGTCTATTTTAGCTACTTTCACAGCATTATGTCGTACGGCATTTTACTATGGGGTCGAGCTGCTGACATTGAATCCATCTTTATTTTGCAAAAGAGAGCTGTCAGAGCCATTTATAATCTACGTCGCCGCGAATCTCTCAGGGAACTATTTAAAAGGATTAATATTATGACGGTACCTTGCCAATTCATTTATGAAAATATTATGTATGTAAGAAAAAATCTACATCTTTTTAATAAAATAAGCGATAGACATAACTTTAATACAAGAAATAAAGATAAAATACATCAACCATTTTTCAGATTAGCCAAAGTACATACATCTTTTATGGGGTACTGTGTTAAATGTTACAATAAAATACCTTGTGATATATTGCAATTAAATGAAAGAAAATTTAAAACTCACATTAAACGTACACTTTGTAAACAAGCATACTATAAATTAGAAGATTATATCCAAGATAAGAACGCTTGGAAACATGCTGGTCCTGCTCCATAGGACAATCTAGAGTCTAGACAAAATCAAACTGGTTGCTAATTTAATTGTAAATTTTTTTATTCTTTTTTTTACATTTATTACTCACACCCTGACTTATTACTTGTATTTTGTTTTTTAATTAAAATCGTTTTGCTTGTACCATGTTTGTAAATATGTGAGCACCATGTATCTATCAGATAATTAATTTATATGTCATGGTTTCGTTTTTAATTCTTTTACCTATTGTGGTATAGTAATTTTATTGTAGGTGCATCGTCCTCACATGTTATTATATAATTAATGTACCCATGCAAAATATTGTACCTAAACATTTTAAAAGAGTAACGGTGGAGTTTCTTGCCCGTTCTTCTCCATACGAAAACTACCTTTTGGAATGGGCGACTAGAATCAATTCTATTTTAAGATAATTTTTGACGTTCAAAAGTGCCTTTTATGTGCCTATTTGAAATAAATGCTTTGACTTTGACTTTGACTTTGTATTACACAGAAATAGGGGCCCCGCGAAGCGGGGCTCCGTCGACATAGGATGCAAGAACGAGCGAAGGGCATCCCGAGGTTCGGTTTGGTTAGGTTACTTTAAACCCTTTACACAGAAATAGGGGCCCCGCGAAGCGGGGCTCCGTCGACATAGGATGCAAGAGCTAGCGAGCGAAGGGCACCCCGAGGTTTGATTTGGTTAGGATAAATTACAATTTTGTATCTAATTTTTTTTTTTTTTTTGCTGATCTCATTATGTGGTAATTAATAAATAATAAGATGACTCTGACTAATAAAATGCTGTTTTATTTAGAAAAAACTGCTGTAAATAATATAAAAATAGAAGCTATATTTAAAAGAAAAAAAGTTAACATGTATAAAGTGCATTAAGATTATTAGCTGTGCATTGATGAAAAAGCTTTTACTTTAGGAAAAATCGCTGTACGCTGTGAAAATAAATTGTAGTGTGTTTAGTGATATTTTGAGTTGAATATTTTGCTGTGCAATCATTAATTTTGATGGGAATTCGGAATCTTATTGCATAGAAAAAGGAAATTTTTTGATTTGCGTTTAAATACTACCCCCAAAAATCGCACCAGTTTACGAATCGAAAATCATAAGCCGCCACTTTCGCGCTCAGTCCTGGGTACTGCTGGCTGGGTGAGCGTGAGCGAGAGAGCGCGAGCTTGTGACGTCATAGTAGGTAGTCAAAAAGTGGCACGCTTAGTTTTCATACAGTTCGTGATACTTGCGTTATCTAGGTATATCTTTATCTGTGATGACCATAGATCGGAATAGGTAGAGCTATTTTACGTACTTGCTTAGAATAATTGGATGGTTAGAATAATATGGATATTCCCCGAGTCCCGGGATTTGGTTTTTAAGTAGTAAAATCATAAAAAACTATTCACGCCTTCGGGACTAATGAAAGATTACACTTCCTTTCTGACGGGTAAATATAAGAAGGACGGGATTAAGGATAGTATAATAAATAGATAAACTTGATTCATTAAACCACATATATTTTTTTACGTAACAATGGTGCCGATTTTCTTGTCACAAATGCCTCTAAACTAGACTAAAAATTACTAAAATTTAATTTATTCCTGTCAAGCGACAATTTCCCATTCTGAAATTGACTAAAGTGACGCAACTTAACTATATTTTAGTTTGACAGCACTAAGATGGCACTGAGTTATTAATCTATTGAAGATGGCAATTTTCCTATTCTGAATTTCACGTTTTTCACCTAAAATTTTGATTGTCTAACTAAATCTGACTATTTTTAATCGCGATTAAAAAGGTGTGGAATAAAATTAGTTGTCATTGAATAGAAATTCACCAACACCTCGACTTCAGGTGCAAAAACAGTACTGTCTGTATCGTTTTTTTTTTTTCTTTTGCTTATATCTCGAAAATGGTGTGTCCTATCGCAAAAATAATGAAAATTTCGACCCCCTTTATAAAACCCTTAAACTCCTAAAACTCAACAGGTAGGTAATCATTTTTCATATTTTCCATGCAAAAAGTGAAAAATTCCTTAAAAAACACGTCAAGGCCGCCCCCTCCGCGCCCGCGGCTCTAAAAAAACAATTCACGGGGTAGGGAAAATAAGTACCACGTGTCGACGAGTCGCGATTGTCAAATTCGATTTTTGTTGTGTCAAAATTATTTTTAAATTTAGAGATATTTTTATGCAGAATAGCTGTAAGATTCTCATAGCAAAAAGTAAGGAATTTTAGTAATAGTTTAGTTCGGTGTACAAGAGAATCGGCACCAATTTCTTATTCAAGAATCAACAATAATTTAAACATTTTTATTCTGAAGTAGTACAAAAACATGTTACCATACAAATTATTTGTTCCTCAGTAAAATCAAAACATTATCAAATAGAAAAATTTGTATTTACAATAAAATCTTAATTGAAATAATCAATACGCTTCAACAATAATTCACTTATTTAAACAAAAAATGTCATTGGTCTGGTTCGTCTTCAGCTTCACTAGAAGACTGAGTATGACCAGAGTTAAAATAAATCACCATTATTTTTTCTAAATTATCTAATTTTAATCTATTTCTTTTTACATCTAACACCCATTTATATGTGGAAACCGAGCGCTCAACATCTGTTGATGTTAGTGAAGCGAATTTATATGACAAAAATCCCGTAGTATCAGTTGGAATCCCGTGGAATATCCATATTAACATCAATGTTTGCGGTCAATGAACCTAAATAGCTCTACCTATTCCGATCACTGGTGATGACAACCGACTTCCATACAACTTTTCAGCTACCGGTGCCACTTTCGAACTTCCTCTTATGTACTTATTTCTTATTCTATCCATTCGTGTAACACCACACATCCCTCTTCGCATTCTCATCTATTAACATTATTGAATAGTGATTAAAAAGTCATTGACGAAAATTGAGGTCATTAAATAAACCTTGATTATTGTCAAATGAAACACATCTTAAAGGTGGTTTGAGTTCTGGGCTTAAATAATAATTTTTTCGTAAGCCTGTATTGTGTCCCACTGCCTCCCATTTTTACTTCCGAACCTCCCACGTCTTGTGCGTCTCTGACTATGTTGGTCCTGCAAAATTTTTTCAGAAGTTATGACCGTAACCGCAACCATAACCGGCTAACATGAAAACTAATACTTACGTATTAAAATAACATTCCAATCCAAGGGGTATCAAAATCTTGAAACACAATGTCCTGCATTGAAAAACTAAATTGATGGCAATCCTGATCAATAATACTCTTTCATGCCAGAATAAATAATTACAATAATTTGTAAGCAGTACGTAAACAAAAACAACTTTTATTTTAACTATCCGGTTAGATTATAACCTACTAAAATGTGGGTTTTGATAAAGATTAACATTTAGATGGAAAAATTATGTTAAATTATGTAATTGTGTGTGTTGTGTTAATTATGTATCTGTTAGATATAGTGTAGGTACAGACGCCAAATAAATCTACCCGAAACTGTCAATTTTTTCCTATCAACTTTGAACCTTATACTTTATAAAGATAAAGTTGAAAATCTATTAAAGAAATTTGACAGATTGTGGTAGCTTAATGTGCTGGCGTCTATACCTATATAATAAAGAGTATTCTATTCTAGCCTATGTAAAATGCGTGTCAGATTAATAAAAAATCATGAGGTTCCGCAGATATTCATTTATTTAGGATCTCCAGCAATGAGATCAGCGGGCTAATTGCGTAACACATTATCAATCGGAATCGGTTTCATTATGACAGATCAACAACATTCATTGCGTTATTTACGTGTTGAGCAGACACCTTTTTCGAACTAATGAAGCAATGGATTAGCGATTTGCTTAAAAATGATTCAGATTCCGATTTATAGTGTGTTACGCAATTAGGGTGCAGGACAGGATAACCAAATGATTGATTCATAATCAGCCTATAATGTTCCCACTGCTGGGACACAGGCCTCCTCTCTGTGAGAGGGAGTGGGCCTTAATCCACCACGCGAGCCCAGTGCGGGTTGGCAGATTTCACATGTCTTCGAATGTTGGGTTCTAGGACATGCCAGTTTCCTCACGATGTTTTCCTGTTTT
Source organism: Amphipoea oculea (assembly GCA_945859645.1). NCBI lineage: Eukaryota > Metazoa > Arthropoda > Insecta > Lepidoptera > Noctuidae > Amphipoea > Amphipoea oculea. The sequence continues at coordinate 2,051,121 of OX243884.1, forward strand.
CCTGCACCGTTTCGAGAGCAGTGGTGATGAAATAATTTACACAAAGTAAAGCGCCTGTCTGGGTTCGAACCTATGACTTACGATTCGTAAGTCGCGGCCGTTACCACTGGACCACCACAGCTCTACACAATTACACAGCTCTCTTTTAATGATGGATTAATGCCCGGGTTCTGAAGAATTCTTAAACGGAGTTTAAACTTTCAATAGCTGTTGACTCGACATAATTATCTATTTAAGCAAATTCCTTCCTTATGCTCGGTTTTTGAGGTTCTCAGATAAACCCTCGATAATAATTCACTCGACTTTTAAGCTAAGTCCTTCTTTAATGCCGTGTTTAGAAACACGATATCGAACCATTAATCACTATCGAATTGATAAACTCCGTTTAAAAACCTCAGAAACCGGGCATAAAATACTTATTTTGTAATTCAAGTAGTGTTAGCATTGTATTACCTAGGTATTTGCTATTATGTAATTATAGGTTCTTAAGGAAAATGTAGGTAAGTACCTACTAATAAAGTTACTGCACCTACCTAGTTGACAGTTCAATTAAACTTTAGGTGGAGGTTTCAGAAAACGGTAAAAAAGTCGGTTTCTTAAAGGAGTGTATCTCTTAAACCGTAAATAATTTTGACAAAAAAAAAATGATATTTTCAATTCTCATTTTAAAAGTGATGGAACTCAAATCAAATCATAATTAGGTACATACATAATCAGCCTATAATGTTCCCACTGCTGGGACACAGGCCTCCTCTCTGTGAGAGGGAGTGGGCCGTAATCCACCACGCGGGCCCAGTTGGTAGATGTCACATGTCTTCGAATTTTTGGTTCTAGGACATGCCGGTTTCCTCACGATGTTTTCCTTCATCGTTTTCAGAGCAGTGGTGATGAAATAATATACACAAAATAAAGCGCCTGTCTGGGTTCGAACCTACGACCTACAACTCGTAAGTCGCGGTTGATACCACTGGGCCACCACTGCTCTCATTAAATCATAATTAAATATACATTAATGCATCAAAAAAATGTTCAAATACACCACTAATGCCAAACTGCATTCAGTGATGGATTATATATAATAATAGAATTTAATTGTTGTTATTAGTTTGTTTTATGTTAGTACTTATTAATACTATGATTTATGTAATTGGTTTCATAAGCCGTGTAAATCAAATAAATAAATAAAAAATAAATTATTTTTTATTAAATAGTTGTTGTAAATAGTTTTTGTTATTTGCAATAAATTACCACGGTTGTGTCATCGCGCTTCTCTTTCTTTTCTATGCAGTCCGACAGTGACCGCGCTTTAGGTCGTGTAGTCGCCTTAATTGATGGTGGCTCCAGACCTGTAGGCTGCAACTCTCGTAATTTTAAGAACGTTCACAGTCAGCAGCCTAATTGCGGAACGCCAAATCGTCAAATGATTCTGATCAGTTGGCTTCATTTCTATCACAATTGGCTTCATTTTACGATTTTCGAATTGCGAAACTCTAGTTTCTGCGCAGGGCCTTAACGTTCATAATTGGTTTCATAATAAACTAGAGTTTCGCAATTCGAAAATCGTAAAATGAAGCCAATTGTGATAGAAATGAAGCCAACTGATCAGAATCATTTGACGATTTGGCGTTCCGCAATTAGGCTGCAGATCCCAGTCTCAATCTGTCAAAAAATACCTCTAATTTTTCTATATTTTGGCAAGTTTTTGACATTTGTTTGTCGCTGAGTTGAGACTGCGACTAGATTTTGAACGTTTTTAATTACGAGAATTGGCCTTTCAGATTGCCGAACCTGGGAATCGAACTCAACACCCCTTGCTCAGTTGTGATGCTTACGACCACTAGGCCAACGACACAGGCAGGAAATAAAATTAAAAATATTTAGTAGTTAATTCCATTATCGTAAGAAGCAAATTAAGGGTTTCATTAATCCTATTATTGCCAAACCTGTATGTATCAAACCGTAGAATGACGTAATTTATGTATAGATGCCAGCACATCAAGCTACTCGAAACTGTCAAATTTTCCCAATCAACCTTGAACCTTATGATGTAGCGATAAAGTTGAAAATCCATTAAAGAAATTTGACAGATTAGCTTGATGTGCTGGCGTCTGGTACCTATTCATCAGTGATTTAATACTATAAGCATGTAATTCATAATTAATTGATAACGACATGTTATCATTGGCGTCAATTAAAACTCGTGTATTTATAGAACAAATGCATGCTGGGTGCGGCAATGTCGTGATTTTTTTGGGCTCGGTAGAAAATAAATCAAAATCGGTGTTTGCTATCTCATGATAAAAAAAAAATTTTAAAAACTAAAACCCGACTGCTGAAAATGATGAAACAAGAAAGTACCTTCCCGTCGTCGCATGCCGCTGTACTAACATAATTATATTATTATAAGCTATGGCCACGGGAAGGTACTTTCTTGTTTCATCCTTTTCAGCAGTCGGGTTTTAGTTTTTAAACTTTTTTTTAATAGAATTATTTTGGGGCTTATTTCAGTAATAGTTATATTTTTGAAATGTGCTAATTTATACCCCACAAGGCACCATCCCAAAATATTTATTTTTAAATTCATTACTTTACGTCCTCTAGAGGGCGCCATATTGAATTTAGTGTGACGTCACATAGCCTATACTTAACCAGCGGACGGTCGAAACGCTTCTAACGATACCTCATTTGTCAAATTATTATAAGTACTTTTGAAGTTATGAGGAAACATATGAACATACATACATACATACACACATACCGGTCAAAATCATAACCCTCCTTTTTGCTTCGCCGTAGTCGGGTAAACATAAAGACCAAATTCACAAATCTGTATGAAACTGATAGGTGTCGAAACCGGCCAAGTGCGAGTCGGACTCGCCCATGAAGGGTCCCGTAGCAGCAAGTAACATAATATAAAAGTTCTTGTAGTTCGTTGTAACTTTGTGAAAGGTAAATTGCGGTTTTCGATTTATGACGTATTAAAAAAAACTACTTACTAGATCTCGTTCAAACCAATTTTCGGTGGAAGTTTACATGGTAATGTACATTATATATGTATATTTTTTTAATTTTATCATTCTCTTATTTTAGAAGTTAGAGGGGGGGGGACACACATTTTACCACTTTGGAAGTGTCTCTCGCGCAAACTATTCAGTTCAGAAAAAAATGATATTAGAAACCTCAATATCATTTTTGAAGACCTATCCATAGATACCCCACACGTACAGGTTTGATGAAAAAAAATTTTTGGAGTTTCTGTTGTAAGTATGGGTAACCCCAAAATTTATTGTTTTTTTTTCTATTTTTGTGTGAAAATCTTACTGCGGTTCACAGAATACATCTACTTACCAAGTTTCAACAGTATAGTTCTTATAGTTTCGGAAAAAAGTGGCTGTGACATACGGACGGACGGACAGACAGACAGACAGACATGACGAATCCATAAGGGTTCCGTTTTTTGCCATTTGGCTACGGAACCCTAAAAACGCATTCTCTTGACGATTGGCCTGTAGGCAAGCTTGCACTAGCACCTAGCACTACCAGCAGCGTCGTCGACTGCGCATCATTGTTTGCCCTCCGTGAGATTGTGGTTACGCAAAGCGACATCTACATAGTCAAGGTAACACTAATACAACCTCGTATTGATTAAACTATTGATGCTTACTACGTGGACACATAGATGGAGCTTTATAAACTAATTGTTGGAATGGATGTCAAAGTTTAAGTAGGTATATTTGAAAAAGTTAATTATTGACATTATTCATGACTATGAAATAACGTCTTTAAAATATTAAAAAGTGTCTTCCTACTAACAAACAGTGCACTGAGTTTTTAATAACAGCGCCATCTGTTGTGCAGTTTGAAAACGACATCGATTTTATTAGTTTACCGACAGATTGAAGAGATAGCGTTGCAAACTCAAAAATTGAAATACCTATTTCAGTTTGTAGTTTCACACTAAGAGACTTGTTACTAAGGCAGTTTTTAATGTATCGTGATATTTTGCTGGGCAAAGGCCTCCTCTTCTTTTTCGCAATCGAATCTATTTTGTGCTTATACATACCTAGGTACCAATCCATGTCGTCAGGCTAGCTCATCTCGCCATCTTCGGCTACTGTCTCGATGCTTTTGTGTCGTTTTAATTTTTATGAATTGATTACGTTATCTACTACTGCGTCCTTTCCTTGTATCCCTCATTCTTCATCATTCCTAACCTTATCCCAATTAATTTGGGGTCGCCGCAACATGGCTTTTTCTTCCATACTTCTCTATTAGTCGTCATCTCGGTAGTCACCCCCTAACAATATTATCATTCACACAGTCCATCCATAACTTGTTTGTCTTCCCCTACTCTTATAGCCATCGACACTCATACTCAAAATTCTTCTGACGACATTTTCTGTATATTTTAATCAATAGGTGAATAAAACAGTCTTTACACCGAAATCAACACGTTTAATTGTAGGTATGTTCTACCCATCGAAACACATGGAATACTTTCGTCACTCATAGAGAAGGGGGGTCGTCTGCCGGAGTCGCGGGCGCACACTGCGTCAAGCTTTGAGTGACGTCACGAGGCTGCCTGCCGTTACTCAATACTCAATTCTTTATTGCATTCCATATGTATTAAGGTGGGTGTACCATGGAAGGCCACTCTAACGAATAAACAGTTATTATTCGTTTATTTCCTGGATAAATGAAACTAACAAATATTTAAGTAATACTTTGTTTTATTATGTAACATATAAACCACTTTTTTGAATTGCAGATTTAATCAATATTGATTAAACTTAAGTTTCTTTGAACTATTCCAAATGGCCTTGCTAGGAACAGGGCTCTTTAGAAGGCCATTATGAAAATTCAGTCATTTAACACTAAAAGTTAATAAATAGTGCTTAAATCTACAATAAAAAAAAGTGGTTTATATGTTACATAATAAAACAAAGTATTACTTAAATATTTGTTAGTTTCATTTACCCAGGAAATAAACAAATAATAACTGTTTATTCGTTAGAGTGGCCTTCCATGGTACATCCACCTTATTTTAACGTCGTCGATTTCCGATATCGAAGAAGCGAGGGACCGTACTGCCAAAATAGTAGCGCGAGCGATTCGCCGCCGCGTCTGTGGTTTCCAGTTCGATGGGTGTTTGTGTTAGTAAAAGGAATTTGTCATCACATGGCAATAACTACGAAATTTTAATGATTGGCCTTCGAAGGAGCATGGCCTTCCATGGTCCACCCACCTTACATAGATGGTATTACAAGTAAAAGATCAATATGGACCCTGTCGGGCACAGCAACATTTTGAGAGAGGAAGACGGCTAAGTACAAATTCAAATACTACTTATTATAAATTACTAGATGTGCTTAATTGGGTGTATATATTATTAGGTTTGTGTATTCGGCATAATATATTAGTTATTTTATGAAAGTATTGCGTAAGAATAATGTAGTTATTTTGAAATTCTTAATTAATTAATAATTCTTAGAAATATTTTCGTTATTATTTAAATTATTTTATTATTCATATTTTCAATCATCTATATTTGTTGATTTTCTATATGATATTATGATATATGTATATTTTTTATATATTATGTTTATTGTTACTAACATGATTGATTGATTGAAAACTGTAGGTGCTACTGATGTCCCAACTGTGTTTTCCTTTATTGTAATTCAGTCCTTAACAAAGTACCGACTACTTTGTATAAGTTTATTACTTACCTAAATTGATAAAGGATGCCTGGAACCTGCGCTTTATCATAACCTAGCGTCCATGTCGATTGCATCATGTACCTAATCGGTTCTCTCTTTAAAATATCATTTTCCCAACTGTGTTGGGGTCGACTGCTAGTCTAGCTAGATGCAGCTGAATACCAGTATTTTACATGGAGCGACTGCCTATATGACCTCCACAACCCAATTACTGGGTAATACGATACCCTTTGGTAAGACTGGTTGTCAGACTTTCGGACTTCTGACTACCCGTAACAACTGACAAAGATCCACGAATGCCAGCCGGGACCAACGGCTTCCGAGGCACGTAGGGGTCTCGGCAAAGAGATTTAAGATAATAATTTAATCTCTTTGGGTCTTGGTTTGTAGAGATGGTCACCCATCCACAGACCAACCGCGGCAAGCGTAGCTTAACCTGATTGATCGACCTGAGCGGCTGTTATTATTTAGCCACGGGCCCCACAGCAAAGAACAGAAATGAAAATGGGAAATCCCATCACACAGCTTCAGAAAAACATAGTCTTCATTGAAATACCACGAGGTAAACCACATGTAGAAATAATTGTATTACAAAGGTTGACGATATTTGTTACACCAAAGACAATAAGGAAAAAACAATTAATTCACAAATACAGTTTACAGGAGTATTTATTTTCCCTTAGTAGCTAAGTACCTAATTACGTCACATATTTTACAATATTTACAATAAGTTACAAACAATATTAGTACCTACGAGTAACATTAACATTACATTCATAAATGCGAAATATCTTTTTCTTGTTTTTTTTTTTAATATTCGACGATTTTTTTTGTCCCTGCCTAAGGACTTGTTCAGACATAGCAACAGATTATAAGATAATGTGAGAGGTATGATCCGATCCAGCCTGTTCCTTGCTGCCTTTCTCAAAGAGGGCTCATCCCTTAGCGTGTGGTCGCTTAGTATAAAAGTTTTATGCCCTGGCATCAGTGGCGGAGGTACCATACAACTCGATTTCCACCGGCTTCCCTTCGAAAATTCAGAACATAGCCACTCTATAGTCAATTTTATCATTGAAATTTTCTTTTGGTTTTTTTTTTTTCTCCGGCTTACCTCTGTCATAAATACACCCTTCGCCACTGCCTGGCATACAGGTATGATGTACCTGATATTAAGTTTACTGTGAGAGAGACTCAACGATCTCATGTGGGGCAATGTACCTAGCGTTAAGAAATTTTAAGTGAATAAATCATTAATTCATTCACATTAGTTTAACAAGGTAGCCACAAGATATCCCGGTTAAGCATTCGAAAAACTCCTAGGTAGATGCCATTATAAAAAATAAAAATAAAATGATGTGAGAAGGTTATTTTTATTACATTATGGATATGTGCTATTTATTACATAAGCACATCATTCATTCATAATACTCGTCACCAAATTGTAACAAAAGGTAATTAAAAAATGATGCCCGCAGGAATACCTACCTATATACTTAGAATACATTTAACAATACATAGTTAGCGAACTTTCCTTTTAGGTGACGATTGGTTTTAGTTGGTAATAACATTTAGGTAGGTGCCTACCGATTTTATTTACCTAATAGCCTCAAGATAATTACGTTGAATTAAACAATACCCATGGAAACTCTGATGACTACAATAGCAACCAAAGAACAATGTCAGATTTCGGCTCACACAACTTTTAAAACTAAATTCACACGGACACGAAGTTTTTACCTACAACAATTTAAATATAAAATTCCAACTTCTAAAAAAATATTTATTTCTTTTCGAGAACTGTTCGAAAAGAAAATCATTTTACTAAGTAATCATTTTACTAATCATGTTCTTGAATTCCAGGTTTTACTTTTTTTTAAATAAAAGTGTCAGGTAGTTACCTATTCTGCCACTGTAATCGATTATTCTAAATAATTAAAGCGATTTACTCTTTAGTTTGTATTTACCACCTCACAATTGTCTTTTATTATTATTTTTTTTATCTAAATAATACGTTCGTCGTGTTTATTAAAATACATTTATTATTTTTTAAAGAATATTAGAACGAAATCCAAGAAATCGATTTTCCTGATCTGTATTCGATAACTTACTCGCCTTGTAATGGCAACCAGCAGTTCGCCATTCAAAAAAAAAAAACTTGCAGTTCTGTCAAAATCGCGCGCGCCAGTTCAAACATGTTGTTGTTGTCGGTGTTTTTCTATGTGATTGTGTACGTTTGGTTCCTTCTCGAATTCATCTGCGTTTGCTTTATAGACTTATTGTGTTATATACCACACATTTTGTGACAATGTACCATCAACTAAGTTGTATTAATTGTGGCATAAATGTGTTCCGGATGGAACGGCATTTACTTGAATCTGACGATGTCCATTCATTGTTACGGCAATGGACTTCACTTTCTGAGGTAAAGTACGATTTTTATTAATAGAATGTCAACTGTTTTAACTAAGCTAAATGTTAATTAATTTGCAACACAACCGTATTTTGTTGGTTTTAGATTCCAAATGTCAGTGTTGTTTGTCATTACTGTTGGTTATTTATTAAACAAACAAGTAATCCAACAAGTAGCAATGCGCCAACTGAATCAATTGTGCATCGAAATCTTTGTATTGGTTGCGGTCATTCATTGCATCGTGTAAAGTCTCACACCTTAAATAACAGTTCAGAAAGAGAAGATGCTATCAGACGCGTGATAGAGCAACAATAACCTCCAATTTAAAATGTCTGAATAACTTCTTCTTTAGAAGTTCAGTGTAAAAGTGGATATTACAGAAAAGCTTTTCACATTAAACTACACAAAAAAACGTAAGAATTTTCACTGTCCATGACAAATTAATATTGAGCCAAAGTTACTATGGACATCTGACAATGTTCTTTCTGTCACTCATTTCTAAACCTACTACATTACAAACATAAAATACTTATAATCTACAAGTACCTACCTAACATTATGCGATCACAATAAAGTTGCTTTCAACAAAAAGTTGCCTTGTCTGAACAAACCTTTCTACCCTTTTACAAAACCTAATCGAAATATCGATATAATTGGGTCTGATTGTCAGATCTTCCAAATTTTCCGAGCTCGGAAGTGTCAGACCCCCACTGTCGTAGTCCGGGCTGTGTCGCGGGAGGCATCATGAGTACTTTCCGTTGCTGTTCTGCCGACCCCACGAGGTGTTGGTTTTTCCAGCGCCGAAGGTAGGAGCCATTCCGGTTGGTGACTGGGGAGGCGTCAGCGGCATGAGATTCGTTGCTGGGTGGTAGACCTTCGCTGACATCGTCATACCACCTGAAATTAGAAAAGATATGGAGTTAATGACATTGCCGAAGAAGTGGACAAAGGTATGTAGTGTTTATTACATTCACATAATATCACTAGTTATGTTTAAGTCAATCATGTCAAGTCAGCCATATCAAGGCATAGCCGTGTCAAGGCAGAAATCGAGACTTGATCTAATCTGAAACGGCCAAGTTTTGACTTAGGTATAGAGTTTGTGAGCGTGTAGAGTTAGAAGCACCCGCACCTCGCTACGCATCTTCGCTCATTTCTGGTGGAAACACAGCCGGTTGGATCGGGGTTACTCTAGAACAGGATGCTTGGAAGGATTTGGAGGAGGCATTTGGTCAGCAGTGGGACAGTGTGGGCTAATTAATTCACTGAGAGACAACGCAAACCCTAAACCTCTGTCTCTGGCAGCATGAAATTATTTTACTTTTATTTTTAGCCCACTGTTGGGCAAAGTCCTCCCTACTCTCTTTCCACCTCTCTCTCTGTCCACAGCTGCCAAGGATCAATCTTTATCAAAGGAGTCCAGCTCATCCCGCCATCTCCGTTGCATGGCAGCATTATGTTACACAAAAATAATGAACTAAGGAAAGATTGTTGAAAATTTCTCCCTCAAAGGTGTTTAATAGGGGAAGAAGAAGAAGAAGTTTAGAAGTTTGCGTAGAAGTCCATTATTTTCAAAGTCAAAGTCAAATCATTCATTCGTCCATTATTTTCAAAGTCAAAGTCAAATCATTTATTTCAAATAGCACATTAAAGGCACTTTTGAACGTCAAAAATTACAAGAAAACGAAATTGATTCTAGTCGCCCCTTCCAAAGGTAGTTTTCGTATGTAGAAGAATGGGCAAGAAACTCCACCGTTACTCTTTTAAAATGTTTTACAATATTTAAAATTATTTCGTAATCGGGCACACGACTTGCAAGTACCCACATATTTGTTGCCCTTGATTATATCTAAATACAAAGTCTTCCCTAAACAAATGCGTCATGCAAGGTTATAAGAACAAAGACCTACTTGGCAATAGGCCACCGATCGTCAACAGTTTCTGGCCACCGAGTCGTATTACCTGGTTTTTCCAGTCTTCTCTACCTAGATTATATTTTTAATTACATACATACGTACAACGCTTGCCGCGATTGGTCTGTGGATGGGTGACCATCTTTACGTACCGAGACCCCTCCGTGCCTCGGAAAGCACGTTAAACCGTTGGTCCCGGCTGTCATTCATGGATCTTTGACAGTCGTTACGGGTCGTCAGAAGCCCGAAAGTCTGACAACCAGTCTTATCAAGGGGTATCGTATTACCCAGTAACTGGGTTGTGGAGGTCAGATAGGCAACGCTCCATGTAAAATACTGGTAATTTGCTGCATCCGGTTAGACTGTAAGCCGACCCCAACATAGTTGGGAAAAGGCTAGGCACATGATGACATACGTACGTCTCGACGTGTTGGAAAACATGGATGGCGTGTCATCATAATAAATAACATTATAATCCTTGCTTATAATTGCTGGTAATTTTATATACAACAAGGGGGGTTATTGTTGACTCATATCAAGACAAGACAAAACGTGGAGTGTCGTGCGATTTTGTAATATGTGCACTTTAATAATTATTTATGTGACAAATACAGGTCCTGCATATCTCGTGCACTGAATAATAGTTATATTCTACTGTACCCAGCCGGTCCAGTCATCATCATCATCAGCCTATAATGTTCCCACTGCTGGGACACAGGCCTCCTCTCGGTGAGAGGGAATGGGCCGTAATCCACCACGCGGGCCCAGTGCGGGTTGGCAGATGTCACATGCTTTCGAATTTTTGGTTCTAGGACATGCCGGTTTCCTCAAGACGTTTTCCTTCACCGTTTTGATGAAATAATTTACATAAAATAAACCGCCTGTCTGGATTCGAACCTACGACCTACAACTCGTAAGTCGCGGCCGTTACCACTTTTGGCCACCACTGCTTACTTCCAGTTTTATCTACCTAGATTATATTTTTATTTTTACATATACGTACGTCGCGACGTGTTGGAAAACATGGATGGCGTGTCATCATAATAATTAACATTATAATCCTTGCTTATAATTGCTGGTAATTTTATATATGTTACCGGCCAAACCCGATTTCAGGACAAACTAGTTTAGCCTAGGCTAAACTAGTTCTTCCTATACGCGATAGGGGGTGCCCTTCGCTCGCCCTTGGATCTTATGTCGACGGAGCCCCGCTTCGCGGGGCCCCTATTTCTGTGTAAAGGGTTTAAAGTAACCTAACCAAACCGAACCTCGGGGTGCCCTTCGCTCGCCCTTGCATCCTATGTCGACGGAACTAGTTTAGCCTAGGCTAAACTAGTTTGTTCTGAAATCGGGTTTGGCCGGTAACATATACAACAAGGAGGGGTTATTGATGACTCATATCGAAATAAGACAAAAAGTGGAGTGTCGTGCCATTTCGTACTACTACTGTGACAACTACAGGCCCTGCATATCTCGTGCACTGAATAATAGTTATATTCTATTAGACCCTGCCGGTCCAGTAAGTGGATGAAACATTACACAACATAATTTCACCTACAGTCATCATCTGCCTAGCCTTTTCCCAACTATGTTGGGGTCGGCTTCCAGTCTATCCGGATGCAGCTGAACACCAGTATTTTACATGAAGCGACTGCCTATCTGACCTCCACAACCCAATTGCTGGGTAAGACGATACCCCTTGGTACTCGTAAGACTGGGTGTCAGACTTTCGGGCTTCTGACTACCCGTAACGACTGTCAAAGATCCACGAATGGCAGCCGGAACCAACGGCTTAACGTGCTTTCCGAGGCACGGGGGGTCTTAGTACGTAAAGATGGTCACCCATCCACAGACCAACCGCGCGGCAAGAGCAGCTTAACCTGATCGATCGACCTGTGCGGCTGTTATTATTATACTACTCGTATTTCGCCAATGATGTTTAAGTCCCATGTAAATGGAAGAAGCCTATTGCCATCAACAGGATACAAATTCAGACTACGGACAGCTACTAAAAAAATCCTTATAGAAAAACCCAGTCACATTTTGCCCGACCTGTGAATCGAACTAAAGACCTCATGCTTAGCAGTAGAGCTTGCGACCACTGGACTACCGAGGCAGTTAAGTCAGTCAAAGTCAAGGACAAAATAATTTGATGATAATTATAATATAATTGGCTGCGCCCCGCGGTTTCACCCGCATAAGTGTCGATCCCGTGGGCATATCGGGATAAAAAGTAAGCTACATGTTAATCCAGGGTGTCAGCTACCTCTATACAAAATTTTATCAAAATTGGTCCAGCCGTTTGAGCGTGAAGAAGTAATAAACATATTAACACACACTCACACACACATTCACAATCTTTCGCCTTTATAATATTAGTGTGATATAATACACCTAATACTTACTATTAGAATGAGACCTGGCGTAGGTTTGTTTGGTGTTGTAGTCTTTGGTGGGAGGCATTTTGAAGTCTGTAACAAAAGAAATGGATGTTATTACATTGGTAATTAATACAAGCAGTGGCGTAATATACCGTTTGGGGCCCGTGGCAAATTCAAGGGATGGGGCCCTCCTTGAATGTAAAGAAACTCAACCAACATTATATATTTTTTTTTACTAGCACTTCTCCCGCGACTTCTTCCGCGTAGATTTCATATTTTCCCCTACAAAATTTAATACCTGACTGCTTCGATGGTTTAGTGGTCGCAAGCGCTACTGCTGAGCATGAGGTCCTGTCCAAAAAATTAGACAAACAACCCATTGTTAGTCTAATTTGGTTAGGTTTCGAACATTTTGTACCATTTTCCCAAAAATGGTACAAAATTTTCGAAACCTGCTGAATGATGTCCTTTGTTGCACATTTTCAAAAAAAGTTTGCATTTATAAACTTATGTTAGGATCCTCCTTTGCTCATGGCCCTCTCGGGCCGGGGGCCCCCTCTGGCTGGGGGCCCGTGGCATTTTGCCTCAATGCCACCCTATAGTTACGCCACTGACAAAAGGTCAAAAACACCTTAGTTCTGGGTTAATTTTTTAAATGATATTATCCAAGGTTGTTCGGTAAAAGAACGAGATCCAAGAATACGAAGACATGTGACATCTATCAACCAGCAGTGGGCCCGCGTGGTGTAAATAGTAGTGATGGGCCAACTATGGGATTTGCCAGACTTTATTATTCTCTATGGGTTTTGCCAATCTTTGACTAGCTATAATGATTCTTCGTTATTTTCCTGCCTTTTTCCAACTATGTTGAGGTCGGCTTCCAGTCTAACCGAATGCACCTGAATACCAGCACTTTACATGGAGCGACTGCCTATCTGACCACCGCAACCCAGTGACTGGGTAATAAGATACCCTTTGATAAGTCTGGTTGTCAGAGTTTCGGGCTTCCAACTACCCGTAACGACTGTCAAAGATCCACGGATGACAACAGGGACCAACGGCTAAAGAAAGTGCTTTCCAAGGCATAGAGGGTTCTCGGTATGTAAAGATGGTCACCCATCCACGGAACAGCCGCGGCAAGTGTAGCTTAACCTGATCGATCGACCAGTGCTGTTATTTTATTAGCCACAAGCCTCTCTAGTGTCTAAACTATTTTATATTTTTGTATGCCGACTGGGAACGTCGTGAGATATAACCCAGTTTTATTTTGTCGTACATATATTTTATTTAAGTATGCATACACACATCACGTGGCACTATAAAACTGATTTACATCCGTCACCTCACACATCAGTTCCAGTTGAAAACCAGCGTCAGGCACTAGTTGTCTGGCATTATTGCTGAACTGGGCCTTTTTGGCGCAGCCGTGAGGCACACTTTCCTGCTAATTACTTACATCGGACTTTACGCTTTTTATTTGATCTTTATTTTTTGCTTTTTTATCTGATGTATCTGGTGTATTGTGTGTCTTTTAGTTTGCGCTAAATAAATGTATTTTCTTTCTTTCTTTCAATTCAATTTATCGTATTTTTGTCGTCTCCACCTTGTATAAATTGCAATCCATCTGTCCACCTATTATCTCAGAGTAAACTTCACCAGTAGAAGCAAAGATAAAGAACCGATAGAGCCACGCAAATAAATCTGAGCGGTAACGAGCATCGAATCAAGATACTAAAGCGGCCATTAATAATAAATGATCGTATTTATCTCTTGCAGTCGAAGGGTGTACTGTTGGTACGTCATGATGTGATCACGTGTTAAGGTCCTTACTCATTCAGCAAAGAAATAACGAGGATGATAACTTAAAGGGGCTACATGACCTAAAGCGCGGTCATTGTAAAAGGTATACCTATAGTGTTCGTATGGAGAAGAATGGGTTAGAAGCTCATCCGTTACTCTTATAAAATGTATTACGATAATATTTTGTAAGCATTAGTTACTTATTTATACACCGTGTTATTGAATTAACGCAAAACCTCTTAAGGGGTCACTGTACTCATCATTATGAACAACTCTTTCTATGGGAAAAAACCTGAAATCCCGAAAAAAAATCAGCTGTTTCCTACATTTTGACGAGTTATGCGAACATAAATGTAGGTACCTACCTTTCATGTGCCCATTTGAAATAAATGTTTGGACTTTAAAGGAACAAAAATTGCAGATAGACTGGCATCAAAGAAAACATAACATAATTGAAATAATAGAATTGACGCATATGCATAAAATAGATCCAGATTTCCCTAGTGCACAATAACAACAACAGTAACTGTCATTAATTACCTAATAAACAATTACGTACCGTACCGAAGTAAACTATTGTGACGAGTTTAATACCACTAGTGACTCATACCTACATCTTTACATAGTATCACACTAATATTATAAAGCCGAAAGTTTGAGTGTGTTTGTACGTTTGTTACTTCCTCACGCACAACCGGCTGGACCAATTTTAATAAAGCGGGCGCTGCTAGTTCTATCTATTTTTTCTATACAGCGCAGTATTCCCATGAACTCAGTGCATGATTCTCGATACACTAGTGTCGAAATTTTTCGTTCTACATGGACATGAAATTCTAGATGAACCGACGACCTTGAGAAGGTGGCTTGGATTGGATGCGGAAGGCGGAGGACAGGGTTTGGTGGCGCAGCCTGGGGGAGGCCTATGTCCAGCAGTGGACTGCGATAGACTGATTTGATTGATACATTCTAGGAAAAGAATAATTTAAAAAGTTTCCCAGAAAATTTTCGATTTCAGGAAAAACTGACCATCTTTTTTTTCGACGGGATTTTGTATGCACTTTTGGACAGGACAACGTCATTTGGGTCAGCTAATAATAAATACAATGTAACCTCAACTCCGCTCAGCTTAAACGATGTAAGAACGTGTTTTGCTTTATTTATCGTAAGGTTATCTGTCTAAGCTTTAGAAGATAGGCATATACTAATCCACGAGGTCGCAGATACGACTATGTAGCTACAAAGGTAGATAATAATTGGCTATCGCGGGATTCCTCCGAAATATAAAATAGTATCAAGAATTATTTCAGGGGAATTCCCATTTAAGCGCATCGATCGTTGAAAGCAATACACTAATTTTATCGATACAAGGGCCCTATCGATAAAATTCTAGATTGGTTTTAGAGATATGCGGAGTGCATTACGAGTGATACAAGGAAACTATGTGCTTAGAATTGCCTACTTACGTAACTAAGTGCCAATTTGGCGTTTAAGTGCTGTCAGTGTCATCAATTGTTGTGGAATGTTGACATGAGGTCTTGAATGCAATTTAGACGGAAAGAAAAACAAAGACAGAAAGAAAATATGTTTATTTGCGGCTTTAATATGACGCAGAGAAAGAACACAAAAAAAAAAAGACGGGTTGCACTCCGGGAGTGCCGGCAGAAGTGAAAACTTGAATATTAACGTTGAAATAAATCAATTACCGGTCAAGGACCGCGGGACACCGATCGGTGACCAAACAATAGAAAATCAATTGTCTCATTAGCGGAGCTTGACAGATTAATTGAATTAATATAACTTAAGTTTTTTTCACTATTTCTGCATCTATCACATCACATCACCACCACCACCACCACCACCACCACCACCACCATCACCACCATCACCATCACCATCCCCATCGCCATCACCATCACCATCATCATCTATCCATCCATCCATCCATTATCGTGTCTCACTTGGTTCACTTCGGTTGGCGCCGCGGTAGAAAGAGAGGGGGGGGGGATCTCTCCTGACGGTCACGTGTCCTGACGCGATGCCCTGACGCGAGTTTAACATTTTTTACCCATTACAAAAAGTGTGCAACGCCGCTAAAGAAGTTTTCACTTCAAAAACAAGTCGGCGGGATAATATGCGTCACATACACGCAAAACGGCCCTATGCAAGACAGAGCCCCAGCGCTGGTTTCCATGTAATGGGCTGATCGTGTTCAGTTTAGTCTTGAGTTAAGCTTAGGTACTTTTTATTTTTTTATTGCTGAATGGGCACGCTCTTGACCTCGATCAGGCCTGATGGAAAGCGATGGATGAGGTCTATGATGGAACGAATGTGCCCAGAAGATGCCTAAGGCACTGGAACTCCCACGCATCGATTTTCGTATTTTACTAAAAATAATAAGTATTGAATGTTTTCAATAATCTTTCGCGCAGCTTATTCATAACTTTGTTAGGACTCCAGTCAGTGGCGTACATTGCATATAGGCATATAAGCAGTGCCTACCTCGATATATCAACATAAGCCTGTCAATTACATTTTGGGTGTATCATACCTAATAAAAAACAAAATCTTCATACAAACACACGCGGCAGTAGGCAGTCGCCGGACGGCCTACTCGGCTCCCGTACTATTCGCACATTGTCATTGATACGACAAAATTAAAAATACGTACGTCTCACGCGTAATGCCATGACGTTCTACCTTCGCAATTTATCACCCTTAAGTAGGCATGCCTACTCAAATAACCACATTTTTGACCTCATTTTTTTTTCTGATTAGTAACCGCGTTTGCCTAGACTAGACCCGGCCTAGTGCCTACCTATTCTGAAAACCAATGCACGCCACTGGGACTCCTAGTCAAGCAATGTGTTGCTAAATATCTTAAAAAACACAGGGCGATCTTCACTGTTGAGGAAAATGATCAATCTGCCCAACCTTTTCCCAACTATGTTGGGGTTGGCTTCCAAACCGAATGCACTGGAATATCAGTATCTTCCATGAAGCGACTGCCTTTCTGACCTCCACAACCTAGTTATTGAGTAACATGATACCCCTTGATAGAATAGAATACTCTTTATTATGTACACCATATAAATTACAGACGTAAATATAGAAAACTTTACAATGGGTGACACAATGGGCGGTCTTATTATAAGCGATCTTTTAAAGACAACCTTTGGATGGATTAAAAACGGGAAGGACAGACAAATACTGTAGGTAGTCTGTGGTGTACCATAAAGTACTATTAATCTATATAAATATATACATAATAACAAACATGAAACAGGAGCACAGAAAATACAATGACAATGTTTAAGGAGAGAGAAAGTGCTTGATAAGACTGGTTGACAGATTCTTGGACTTCTGACTACCCGTAACGACAACCAAACATCTACGAATAACAGCCTCCCTGCCAAAGGCTTAACGTGCTTTCCGAGGGACGAAGGGGTCTTGATATGTAATAGATGGTCACCCATCCATGTACGGACCGAGGCAAGCGTAGCTTAACTTTCGATCGATCCGTGCGGCTGTTGTCATTTGGCTGTCTCCAGTCAAAAAAATGAAAACATCCATTGAGCTAAGTGCACATAACACTTTTATGAACAAAATTTAATAACGAGAAAATCCTCAACATAGACGGGTGTGTAAGAACCTTTATAGAACATTTATTAACCAATTTTTCCCTTGAACGGTTCAGTCTTAATGCTACGATACAACGATAATGCAGACGATACGGTATTGATGACAACTACCCGACTTGAAAAGGTCGTATCTGACCATACGACATTCAAAATTCAAGCTTAGGTATACCACGGAAGGTGAATAATGCGCTGCGTCCATTATTAATAAAGTTGAGTTCGATACTTCCACACAGTGTTATCATATTTTCGTTTATTGGGACGTTTTATGTACAACCGTTTACAAACGCAATCGAATTTTAACTTTAATTAAAAGGTAATTGAGTTCAATTTTGCGTAACGGTAATGTAGAGTTACAACCTTTCAGGTGTAACCACATTTATCTTCAAGCGTTGTCTGAAAAGATTTATTTCATAGGAAAAGAAAAAGATGTACGTTGGGGGAAAGGGGGGTGGATATTTGTAAAATTGATTATCTTTGACGTTCTTTTGATGGCATCCCTTTGAATATGAAACACTCGATTGGTTTTAATTTAATTCTTCAGAAGGCTTTGATTTTCGAAGCTTTTTGACGATTATCTGTTTCGGTACACAAAGGTATTATACAGGGTGGATTTTTGTGAAGCCCATATTCATGTTAAGTGACTAAAAGTTGCGCAACATGTTTTCTGTTGCTGGCAACAATGCATAGAGTTTGTGTCTGCAAAATGTTTCCGGCATGGCTTATGCGTATGAAGTTTTATTAAGACGACTACATGACCTAAAGCGCGGTCTTCGGACTGCATAAAAAAGAAAGAGAAGCGCGATGACACAGCGCTGGTAATTTATTGCAAACTATGAAGCAGTTATCTATTTACAAAAAATCTATTGTTTAGACTAAAAAATTAAAACACTAGTGCTTTAGTATGTTGCTTGTAGAATAATCTGACAAAAAATCAGAATGATTGTATGTATGTTAGTATGGTTTTTATTGTAAAAAGAAAGTTTTAGAGGTATTTTATGATTTTTTTCTATCGTATCAAATTAGTTGTATTATGTTTTCACTACACTATCTACCTAGCATATATCCTGAAGAATATCACATATTTTTTTGATTTTGTTTTCCGTAGTCGATCATATACTTATGTATTGTTTCTAAAACTTGCATTTTTTGCGTTCAGGTCCTATAAGCCCCTTCATTTCGAAAAACAAGGGCTTGAAAGTTTGTATGAAACGCTCTTAAACTCTTTATGACAACCTCTACTAATTCTTATTTAGGGGGCCCAAAATACTTAATAGCCAAGTTTATAATTACGAGCAGTTCTCATAACATAATAGCAAGAATCGGCTTTTATTCAAAACTTTTTTAATAGAGAATATCCTAGCTAACATACGCGCTCAACATACAAACGATATACAGCGACACACGAGAGGGTAGTTGTATATTTGTGTAAGATAGCAACTGTATCGGAACGACGCTTTCACACCGAGCACAGTGTGTGGAAAGTTCGCCATAGTTTGAGCAACGCGCGGCTGTTGGCGTAGCACAGTGGAACGAATGTATGGGAGCGGTTGGACGTAGACATGTCCGAAAAAAAAGAGTAAAATTATGCCAAACTAATGATGCCATCTTATTCGATTACTTAATGCCTTCATAACTTGTGGTGATGAATTTCTTCATAACTCCCATATTTCGGGAGTAATTTGAGAAAATGTGAAATTTTACTATGAAAATGAGTGTATCGAGCTCTCTCCCTCCTGATTCCGGGCTTGTTTCAAGTAGCGGTCTCTAATATCATAATGCTTATACTAAGAGCTATATTTAATACTAAGACACATAGTGCGCCAAATGTGCACTTTCTGGGATAAAGAGTGATGTTTATTTTATAACACAATTTTTTTATTTTTTGTTTATTTTGTTGATTAAAACCGTTTTTCTAAAGGTTTACCTTATTACAATAACATTTCTGAGCAGCCAATTAGAGAAGATATAAGCTAATTAGGATATATAATTAGGGACTTAAGGTTTACATATAAAACTGATGCACTAATGATTACTGATAAGAACATTGCTATTATTTAATTACTAAATGGCTCTTAATACACTAATTTAGCATGCATCATTTACTAATTATCACAATAACTAATTGCCTTGCAATATTTAACAAAGGATACCTGGGATACCTGGATTTTATATAAATAGGTCACTATTAGTAACTTTAAAATCAGTGTTGATTTACACCTCGTTGTATCCAAGCTAATCTCGCAATGTATTTTCCAAATTTTAATACAAATCTTGATATTCACGTTGCTTTATGCGCACGCGCACATAAAGATTTACGCGACTTTAACTATTTGTTCAGTGTTTTAAAAGATAACAGTTGTGTTCAGTTATGTGAAAGTGCTGAAACAAGTTTAAAAGACTGGTGTCGTCGATTTTGCTACCGCATTTATGCAAAATGGACACAGTCTGGAAGAAGCACAGATAAGTTTCGGAAGAAACATGAGATTTGGCTACAGGCTGCAATTCAATGGCCGGAATTACAGAATGAAAATATGGAACCTTCTACAGAAAATATAAGTGACGTCATCGAGCCCATAATTTCTCCTGCTAAATCTGATGCTTCAACTTGTACACATCCTAGTCCTCGTAAATCTTTTGAGGACCTTAGTAACCGGCAAAAAAGAAGACGCACTGAAGATAGTCTTTCATGCAGCAGTAGCAGCGCTGAAATTATGTTTTCGGCCGAAAGGGCGCTTCAAAAGGCAGGACAAAGCGATACAGCTTATGTTATGAAATACTTGACGGAGAATCCAGAAGAGGCCTCAAAAATCAAAGCCTTCATTGAAGGTAAATCAATTCAGGTACGGGAAATATCCCCTTTGAAGGCATTGGCTCTTTATGTATCGATGAACTTATCGAAATGGCGCTATAACACTCTTCGGGATTTCAACACTCAAGAAGGAGCTCTTCAATACCCGAGTTACTACATGTTGGTTAAAGAAAAAATTAAGTGCTATCCGGCCAAAGAAGATCTCACAGTTACAGAGAGCTCTGCAAAAATCAAATTACAAGCCTTGATGGATTTAACCTCAAGAAGACTTATTAGGTCGTTAGAAACCCCTGTTGATCCCAATCAACAGCTCGTATTGACCAGCAAATGGGGTTTTGACGGATCATCTAGCCAAAGCATTTATCATCAAAGGACGAGTGAAGATGAGCAAATCGATCTTGCTAGTAATTTTATGATTAGTCTTGTACCACTGCGGCTCGTCTCAAAAGGTGTAACAATTTGGGAAAACGAGCGACCATCTTCCACTTCATTTTGCCGGCCAATATTGTTTAAGTTTATAAAGGAAACCAAAGAAAATGTGCAGAGAGAGATGGCTGAAATCGAAGCAGAGATTGAAGCCTTAACTCCATCCACCATCACTGATGGAATTAGTGTCAAACACCAACTGCTGTTGACAATGATTGATGGTAAAATTCATTCCATTATATCCAATACAGCAGCTTCAGTGTGTGACATATGCAAGGCTTGTCCTAAAGAAATGAATAATTTAGAGTTAATCAAAGATAAACACGCAAACGAGGACATGTATAAATATGGCTTAAGCACCCTTCACGCTTGGATTCGCTCAATGGAATGCTTATTACACATTTCCTACAAATTAGACATAAAATCATGGCAAGTAAGGGGTGATATAGCAAAAAGGCAAGTTGATGACAGGAAGAAAAGAGTTCAAGAGGCTGTAAGAAGAGAAACGGGCTTACTTCTCGATGTTGTGAAACAAGGCAGTGGATCCACCAACAATGGCAACTCGGCAAGGAGATTTTTTGAAAACTACACTAAATCTGCTGAACTGACCGGAATAGATGCTATGCTTTTAAGAAAAATCTGTGTGATCTTGCAGTGTATTTCATCAGGAGAGAAGATCAACGTAACTAAATTCCGAGAGTTCTGCTTTGATACTGCTAAGCTTTACGTGGAGTTATACCCATGGTATTATATGCCTTCTTCACTTCATAAAATTTTAATGCATGGGCCAGACATAGTTCAGAACATGTCAATTGTGCCCATTGGTTTTCTATCCGAAGAGGCATCTGAGGCTAGAAATAAAGATTTTAGAAAATATAGAGAGGGGCATTCTCGAAAGCATAGCAGTATCTCATGCAATGAAGATATTATGCACAATCTTTTACTGTCTTCTGATCCACTTGTTACAAGTATCCGTCCAAAAGGAAATAAGTTTGTAAAAAAATCTTCTTTTAAGGAATTTTATGAGCTTACGGATTCTGAGAAAAGTGATATCGAATTTGTTAACATAAATGATTTAGCGGACATCGATTCTGAATTTGAATTAATTGATGATGATGATGATGACGAAGATAATTAAATGATGTTATTGTTTTAAAATGTGTAACTTAGTAAATTAGAGCTTACATCTTAATTATTTATTGTACTTTTAATGAAACTAGGTAATTTATTATCAACTTACTTAAAAGTCATACTCTCATCAGTTCTTGTGAATATTTTTGTTAATATATATTTCTGTATATATATAATATATTTATAGACCTCTTAATAAGTCTGTCTGCGGTTTAAAGTAAATACAAATGGGGAAAAAACGTTTTTTTTTTTTAAATTTTCATTTCCTTTTATCCCAGAAAGTGCACATTTGGCGCACTATGTGTCTTAGTATTAAATATAGCTCTTAGTAATAGCATTACGATATTAGAGACCGCTACTTGAAACAAGCCCGGAATCAGGAGGGAGAGAGCTCGATACACTCATTTTCATAGTAAAATTTCACATTTTCTCAAATTACTCCCGAAATATGGGAGTTATGAAGAAATTCATCACCACAAGTTATGAAGGCATTAAGTAATCGAATAAGATGGCATCATTAGTTTGGCATAATTTTACTCTTTTTTTTCGGACATGTCTACGTCCAACCGCTCCCATACATTCGTTCCACTGTGCGTAGTGTGGACATGCCTGTAGAATTAGAAATTCTTAATTTTTTTTCGGGCAAAGTCCTTCCCATGTTTCTTGGATGTCTCGTCATGAAAATAAACCTATTTCGAAGCATGAAGTTGAGAGTTCAAACCAGAAGGCCAATTCTCGTAATTTAAAACGTTCAAAATCTAGTCGCAGTCTCATCTCGGCGACAAACAAATGTCAAAAACTTGTCAAAATGTAGGGAAATTAGAGGTATTTTTGACAGATTTAGACTGAGAACGTTTTTAATTAGGTAAGTACGAGAATTGTTCCTCTGGTTATTGCCAACCAATTTGAACATCTCACTCAATGCAACCATCTGCGGATCTGCCTAGCCTTTTCCTAGCGACTGCCTATCTGACTTCCACAACCCAATTACTGGGTAACACGATACCCCTTGTTAAGAGAGGTTGTCAGACTTGGGTACTAATGACAGCCAGGACCATTCCTAGGCACGGAGGGGTCACTATATGTAAGGGATGGTCACCCATCCACAAAACGACCGCGGCAAGCGTAGCTTAACCTTCAATCAACGCGACTGTTATTATTTAGTCACGAGCCCTTCTTACCATCTCATTGTACATACTAAAAAACTGTCCACCATTGATTTCCAGAGAATAATACTCAATAAAATACAGCCCTATAGAATTTTTCATCGTTTAAAAACGTTAGGTAAATTCCCAACAACGCATCCGCATTAAAAGAAGCTACATTTTGCAAATCTCACTTGAGTCATTCGCAATTAATTTATAAAAACGTCCCTGAGAACACGTCATATAGTTAAGTATTTTTGGTAAATTGATAATGTTATTCACAAAGACATGTTTGTCAAAATATGTAGTATGATAGAGCGAAAACGAGAAACTAGTAAATCCCCTGATAAGAGGCAAATATTGATAATATTATATTGATAACGTTTATCAGTTATACAATGGCAAACATAATAGGGTTTAGCGGAGACTATAGTGCCACTTCTATCTCTAGGGCTATTAGGTATCACTGATGGTAGGTACATATCACGCCTAAACCACTGAACCGATTTAGATGAAATTTGGTATAGAGATAGTTTGAGTCCCGGGGAAGGACATAGGATAGTTTTTATCCCGATATTCCCACGGGATCGACACTTATGCGGGTGAAACCACGGGGCGCAGCTAGTAAGTTTTATGTTCGAGCCGTTTGGGGTTGAAACACTAGGGCCATGGGGTCTGAGTGCCCACTTGGTTGTTCGAGATATCGCAAAGCGGTTAGTCGACTCTTTCACGTGACCAGAGGGCTGGCCTATTTCTTGGCCAAAGAATTAGCATTGCCATACAACGTGGCAATGCTGCCAGCCTTTTGGGCACTGTTCCTATTGACAGCGATGCGAACGAATTCTTTGATGCCCTATGATTAATTTGTTTATTTTTTCATATAAATGTACATATTATTATAGTTTATATGTTAGCTTATAATATTTATAGAAGCAATAACTCGTTCGGACAAAAAAGAATTGACAAATTAAAGAAGGAGATAGTGGTCTTCTTTTATACATAGCTAGAGAGAGTTCACAACATTACAAGTATTACAACTATACGCTTCGGGTTTATTTATAAACGATGATTTAAGAGACATTTAAACGTCAAAAATGTATGGTTAAATCGTCGCTAATCACTACTTCACTTTATGTAACGTTTATGAATAAAGGGGAAAACAATGTTTATGTGTTTGACCGTGATACAATAAAAATATTATCACAGGTAACGAGCATAATAAAATTAAACTAGATAGGTATAATCATTTGCGATACTAGCAGATTGCGTTGGTAGATATAATCACACTAATATCACATTATCACACTATAATATTATAAAGGCGAAAGTTTGTGAGTGTGTGTGTATGTTTATATGTTTGTTACTTCTTCACGCTCAAACGGCTGGACCAATTTTAATAAAATTTTGTATGGAGGTAGCTGATACCCTGGATTAACATATAGGCTACTTTTTATCCCGATATTCTAACGGAATCGACACTTATGCGGGTGAAACCACGTGGCGCTGCTAGTTATAAATATTTGCATCTTGTTAATGACTTCATTTTTTTGGTACAATACAATTTTATCCTGCTCATTTATTTTAAAACTTTGTTGATGTATGACGATACATCAACAAAGTTTTAAAATAAATGAGCCTGTAATGACGTCAGACCTTATAGATATTGGTCGACAAGAGGTTACCTTGTGTCATCAACCTCAAAGAAGAGTCAATGGTGCCGATTCCCTTGTTCACAAACTAAACTTTTAAGTTCAATGCATCTTTTTCTTTCTATTTCATTAAGAAAAGGACAGAAGAATAATTTTCTTCTGTCCTTTTCTTAACGAAATAGAATGAAAAAGATGCACTGAGCTAAAATTTAGTTTAGTTTGTGAACAACAGAATCGGCGCCACTGTGTCTATTTGTCATCCACATGTCCATACATTTTACTATCAACCAAGCTTTTGATATTAATATGCCTAGCCGGGTCGGCTTCCAGTCTAACCGGTTGCAGCGCAATACCAGTATTTTACATAGAACGACTGCCTATCTGACCTCCATAACTCAGTTACTGGGTCACACAATACCCGGTATAAGACCGGCTGTCAGACTTTCGGGCTTCTGACTACTCGTAACGACTGTCAAAGATCTACGAATAACAGTCAGGACTAACGGTTTTACGTGGGTTTAGACTGGTTGTCAGACTTGGGTACGAATGACAGCCGGGACCAACGGTTTAACGTGCTTTAAGGCACGGAAGAGTTCCCATAATTATGTAAGGGTGGTCGGTCACCCATTCTCAAACCGACCGCGGTAAGCGTAATTAAAACTTCGATCGATCTGAACGGCTGTTAACATTAAGCCACGATCCCCTTACAAATGCTCTTGACATAATAATAAATCGTTTATTTCGACCAACACAGGATAGCAGTAGGCACAAAAGAAAATTACAAAATAAAAAAAATCATAATCAGCCTATAATATTCCCACTGCTGGGTCACAGGCCTCCTCTCTGTGAGACGGAGTGGGCCGTAATCCACCACGCGGGCCCAGTGCGGGTTGGTAGATGTCACATGTCTTCGAATTTCTGGTTCTAGGACATGGCGGTTTCCTCACGATGTTTTCCTTCACCGTTTTGAGAGCAGTGGTGATGAAATAATTTACACAAAGTAAAGCGCCTGTCTGGGTTCGAACCTACAACCTACAACTCGTAAGTCGCGGCCGATACCACTGGGCCACCACTGCTCTCCACATACAATAAACAAAATAAAAAAAGCACATACAATATTAAAAGAAAGAAAGAAAGAAAAAGTATTTATTGTGACTCGTACAGGAAGATCACAAACTAAACTAAACACAGTAAAAAATAAAAACCAAGTTATATAAAACAAAAAAGTAACAAAAAGAAAAATGAGACAGAAACTCCTATACGAGGCCAAAAGGCTCCTATCTCAGCATGATGCTGCGACATTTAAAAAATAAATGTCGCAACGCTGGTATTCTGATAGGGCCCGCCGCTGTGATGTCACGGGCAGTTACAGAAATAAATAAATAAATATTAAAATAGATTTAACATGTAAAATATTAGCAAATAAAATAAAAAATAATTTTTAATCCGCGCCAGGCGTAACCTCAGAAAGACATACTTAAACCATAAACATTAAACATTATTACATATACTTCGATTGCCCAGTATGTAAACCATACAGCAATGGTTCTATAAAACATTGAATTAAATCAAGCCTCATCCCCGTATTCCCAACGTACACTACATTGTTCGTCCTAGATGCAGTAGTGTTTGTATTTATTTATTCACCCACCTACCATCGGTGACAGCCATTTTGTTTATCAACTGACGTTCTGCATGTTTGCGTGTTTGTATGTTTGTGCATCGCTACTGAGATGTTTGATTGTTCCAATGTATGATATATTATGTAGTTTGTAATGGAGATATTTCTCGAGGTAGGGAAAGTTGTAGGTAAGTTTAATTTTGTTAGTCTTTTATGTGACACTAATTTCTAGGTGAGGGGCTTGCGAGTAAATAATAACAGCCGTTCGGGTTGATGTGGTTAAGCTACGCTTGTCCGGGCGTGGATGGGTGATCATCCTTTATATATACCTTAAATTCCAAGAGTTCATAGGCTAGCATCAAATATAAATGCGCGTAAAAACCATCAATAGTTTACTACGTCATCACAATTATATTAATGTAACTTACATAATTTTATTTATTTGTTAGAATTTTGTTGTTACAAAGGTGTTACACGTAATATGATGTCCATAATATTCTGCTGTGGCCAGTGTACAAATATTTCAAAGAATTAAAATAAAACAGTATTAAAACAATGTTAAAATTAAAACCATACAATGTTAAGGATAAGGAAAACGGTAACTATTATCAAATTATAATGTCAAGAATTATTAAATAAGTAAAATGTAAAAAAAAATTGCGGTGGTAGGGCTGACGCCCGCCTGGTTTGCGACCACCCACCCTCCCACCGAAGTCCGGCGTCAAGCAGCCTGCTGTGTTTCGTCGATGCGTGGGAGTTCCAGTGCCTTAGGCATCTTCTGGGCACGCTCGTTCCATCATAGACCTCATCCATCGCTTTCCATCAGGCGTGATCGAGGTCAAGAGCGTGCCCATCCAGCAATAAAAAAAAAAAAATATATTCAATACATATCATAGAAATTAAATTAAATTCCATTCAATTATTAGCACAAAAGCGAGTCGTCGTCTAATTTAAATTTTGAAACAAATTTTTCATTTAAAAACTCATTTGTTGAGTAGTAACACTTATGCAATAGGAATTTAAATATCATGAAGTTGTCATCACTTTTTAAATGTCATGAAGATAAGACTTCTAAAAACATTAGGTACTTAATTTATTATAAATACTAATTGTTATACAGTAAACATTATTAGAAAATAGTTTAATTCTTTGTTGGGCTACACATAATTTGTGGATATTCCGACTTTTTCTTATTACAACATCATTATCTACTTGAAATAAAGCTATGTTTTTATGTAAGTACAAAGATGGGAGTGGTACCTAATATATATATTTTATTATTGCTGACCCGCTCTTGACTTCGATCACGCCTGATGGAAAGCGATGGATGAGGTCTATGATGGAACGAGCGTGCCCAAAAAATGCCTAAGGCACTGGAACGAGCGTGCCCAGAAGATACCTAAGGCACTGGAACTCCCACGCATCGACGAAACAGCAGGCTGCTTGACGCTGGACTCCGGTGGAAGGGTGGTCGCAAACCAGTCGGGCGTTAGCCCTACCACCGCAAAAACAAAAAGTTTTTTAAAGTACAGTAACTTATCTACTGGTAACAAAACTGCCTTCACTTTAACTTCCGTCTTAGTGACATAACTTTAAAAATCATGGTGTAACCAAGTTACACCTACCACATTTTTCTTAAAAGCGTTTTTTCCTCATCGTTGAATGTCAATGACCTCACAATTGAATTTAACCCGGTGACGAGGATGTTGGCAGAAGCCAATAATCCCGTAGGTAATTAAAAACGTTCAAAATCTAGTCGCTATCACATTTCAATGCCAAAATTGTAGGTAAATTACAGGTATTTTTTCCAGATTGAAACAGATTAAAATGCGAATGTTCTTCACAATAAGGGAATTTTAATTTCAATCATTCAAAATCAGACGGGTATCTGATTTTGAATGATTGAAATTAAAATCTAAATACAGGGTGAAATTAAATTCATGGGCATCCTTTTAAGGGGTCATTGTACTCATCATTATGAATAACTTTTACTATGGGCTAAATCTAAAGTCGCGAAAAAAAATCAGCTGTTCCTTGCATTTATGTTCACATAACTAGTCAAAATGTAGAGAAGAGCTGATATTTTTTCGCAATTTCAGGTTTCGTCCCATAGTAGAAGTTGTTCATAATGATGATTGAAATGACCCCTTAAAAGGATGCCCATGAATTCAATTTCACCCTGTATAAATATAAAGTTCAAAGTCCTGACTGACTGATATATCAACGCACAGTCAAAACCGCTGGTCTTAGAGATATGAAATTTGAAAGGTGTGTTCTTTGTGAAGAGTAGGTATCCACTAAGATCGGATTTTTCGAAATTCCAGCCCTTAAAGGATGAATGGGGGGAGGATGAAATTTCACGCGAACGAAGTCGCGGTCAGAAGCTAGTGTCAATATTATGATATGAGATACCAAAAAGTATTTTTTATATTGAACCATTTTTGTGTACAACCTATTTACTATATTATTTTAAGTAACATTATCTTATACCTTTTACCTAAACAAAAAGAACGCATATATTAGAATGCTTTCTTACTGCGTTGCAGTTGATTTACCCACGACTTAAAAGCAGGTAGGTACCTACATAATTATTTCATTAATTCCAACTGTACCTAAGTAATATTAATGAGACCCAATGAAAACAACACCAGAAAAAATAGCTATCCTACCAAATAATTCCCATAAACGACACATGCGCCAAATTATAAAATATCAAATATAATATTTAAACACCACCCCGTTGTTAATCTTGATTAAAAAAATACGAACATCAAACAGAACAAAAAGGGTTGGAGTCGCCACCCACCTTACAAATATTAAATTACTCAATATTTCATACCGATACTAATTTCGCTATCTTTACCCTCGCCGGCCGCGGAACGACAGAAAATATTACGAAAAAAAAAAAATTATACTCGCCAAAAGAAAAAAAAACGTCGCAGGCTTAATTGACATTCTTTATGAGCGTCAGACCTTAGACGCGGATATTTTTTAATTAGATATATTTTATGGGCTTTTTTTTTCGAAAGGGGTAAGCGCGACTAAAGGGTTAACATTTGTTTGAGCCAATGGGGGAGGGGGTTCAATATTAGCCTTTCGTAATCAGGCGGGGAAAAAATGGTCGATTAGGCCCCTTCCGACGTTAATTTAGGATCATTGGGCCTACGTGGAAGGTAGACTCCCTTCTTGGGTGTCTTTTTAATGTTTTGTTTTCGATGCTGCCATGCTGGAGTAAAAAATGTCTTAGATTTGTTTTGTTTTGTTGCATTTTTAAATTAAAATCTTTTCGGATTTCGGACCAATAACTGTTATAGTCCATTTAGTTAGTATACACATGACTTAGAAACTAGTGATGGTACTTAGGTACATCTACCAGAAAAGTAACACAAACTATACTAATAATTATAATATTTAATATTCTACTAATAACTATACTATTTTGGTAATTTAATTTAAAATTAAACCTGAAATTACCGATGGATTGCGAAATTTCAAAAAGCTATCTTGTAATTTTTTCCAATTACAATTAATTACTGCAAAAATCGGTGGTAGTCGATGCATGCACGAGGTTGTGAGTTCAAATCTGGGCAATCGCCAATGAGATGTTTTCAATTTCATAATTTGAAGAAGCGAGGAAACAATCTTCTCCTACTCTGACCTTCTCATACTTCTGACTTTGTTTATTCTTCCTTTCATATTCAGTCCATTCTTCTTTTGGATTCACTTCCTCTTGATATCAGGACGGCCACCATTCGGTATGCATTTAAGCGGAAATTTGCAGTTATTTTCAAAACAAATAGCGTAGAGTCATCTCAACATCTCTCTCCCTTGAATTTGTATGTATATATATTATAAGTATTTATTATATTAAATAGTATGTATTTGTATATAACTTATTTATGTATTTGTGTACCTAATTTTAAGTTTTTTTATCATTGTACCTCTCAACCAAAGCACCTGCCATCTAATCTCTTCACCACCCTTGGTTGACTGGTAGAGAATGCCTAAGGCATTAAGTCCGCCTTTGTACCTTTTTGTGCAAAAAGTTTGAATAATTAAACCTAGACTTACAGTTAAAGTAAGTCTGAAATCGTCAACCCGTCTTGAGCAGGCGGTGATCAATGGTCGTGCCTTCTTTGTATGAGAAGAGGATTTGGCCCAGCTGTGGGGCAATAATAATAATTATTATTATTAGCCTGTGACGTCCCAGTGCAGGACAAAGGCCTCAAACAAATTAACCCACCGCGCTTGACAGTGCGAGTTGGTGGGTGTACAGTGGACCGCCTGACTGGGTCCGTGGGCGCCGCCTTTGACGTGCTAGATATTCATCAGCCGCCGCCCTGAGTTGATATCCTGCACTAATATCGACTGTTCCATACGAGCCTATTTGGGTGTATTTATCCCATAGCCTACAGGTGGCGTTCTACATTTAGTTCAATACTAAATGCACTACAGTTCGACAGTAAAGTCATATCGAGGACTAAGGGAGTTATAGATTTTTAATAACTAGAGTCACTTACCCATAAAATAATCAATCTAATAAATATCGAGGGCAATAATATGTTGTATTATTATTATTTTAATGATACAAAAATTCAAGTCAATTTTGAAAATAAACCCAGCCAATATAAATTACCTATGAGCACACGGTTGTGAAATTCTAAGGTAAAAAATAAATTCAGCAATACACATGTCCTTTTTCACAAATCAGTATAAACGAATTTTCATCTATTTCAAGAGCCAAATAGGAGGGTAGATAAATAATTTTAACGTATTTTTTCATCGAAATGAGGTGCGTTTGTCGTGCACTAATTCAATCTGCGACACGAGAGATATCGTTGAGATTAGTTGCCGGTGAAAAAAGTCGCCGGAAGAAAGGTTGATAGAAACGTTGATTGAGTGAGGGTTCCGTACCGATTTGAGTTATTTTATTTGGCTCTGATTCTTATGTTGTAACTTTGTAAGGCTGCAGGTATATGACGCGAAAGTTGTCCCGTCATATACAAGCATCCGTTACTATTTTGAGCTAGGAAATAATCGTGTGATAAATGTTGAATGTACAGACGGCAGCACATCAAGCTACCCGAAACTGTCAAATTTTCCCAATCAACTTTGAACCTTATACTTTAGCGATAAAGTAGAAAATCTATTAAAGAAATTTGACAGATTGTCGTAGCTTGATGTGCTGGCGTCTGTACAACTGATGGTCCACTTTCTCGAGGTTGCAAAACTCATAATATTGTACATAATATTCCTTCTTACAGACTAAGTGTAAGGAAAAATATACGCTTTGATAGCGTTACTTAATAGAACTAGTTAATCTGTCAAGCTCCGTTAATGAGACACAATTGATTTTCTATTGTTTCGTCGCCAATAGGCGACGCGCGCCGCTTGACCGTTTAATCTAAGTAATATATTTCTTCTTTTTTTCGAGAGAAGCGAGTCCCTTTGATATCTTTCGTATCCTATTCTAGAAAGGCTCACCAAGCATCCCAACTCACACCCAACGGAACCCCAAAAACTTCGTCGAAGCCGAGAGAACCCGTGAAAAATCTTTATTAAATCCCTCTTGAGCTTAAATAAGTTCATTTGCAGAGTAAAAAAAAAAATTTTTTTTTTTCGCCTTTTTTATAAATTAGTAAACATTTTCGGCGATTTGTATAGCTTACTCCGGGGGTAATTAGTGATTGTCTGTCTGCGTGTGGGGGAGGGCCTATTGGCGAATTAAATTATTTTTTCCGCCTAACTAATGAGGGGAGAGGAATAAATGTGGATTTAGACAAATTCGTGTTAGTTAAAGTTAAGACACGGTTATAAATCCCTACTTTTTATTTCGTAGTCTCTTTGGCCGCCCTGTCTCTTAATTGGGCTTGGAGATTGGCAGTGTCACGCCCTGATGTTTTTTTTTGGAATAAAATTGTTTTTATTTGTTGAGGATTAATGGATTGTCTTGTTATTTTATAGCATAATGCTGATGAAAATAGGCCTGTCTGTTATTTACACATAACATGCATACATGAAGGAAGGCGGGCCTTTGCCTTGCAGTGGGACAGAAATGGCTGATAAATAATAATAACACCTATGGAGGCTCTCGTTGGGCAGCTGGATCAAAGGCTTGATTCAGAAAGGGGTTATTCTAGACACGGCTGGCATTGTTAGAAGGTTCCTCTCTCTGGAGCCCTGACCGCCGGTAGCTTGGACCCTATTCCCGATACCAGTGGGCTACTACTTTTTTTTTTAAATATTTTTATATCCCAATATTTAAAAATATAATTTATATGTAAATAATGAAATAAAGGAAATAATAATACATACATGGTGCAGTGGTGGACAAGTGGTGACGCCGCAACTTACGAGTTGCAGGTCGTGGGTTCGAACAGGCACTTTACTTTGTGTAAATTACATTTCATCTCTACTTCTTTCTGAACAGAGACAGCTGTGCTGCTGGGGAGTTTGTTACGCCACTTCTTCTCCCCAGCGAAAGCACTAGGAAGTGGTGAAGAGCGGGCGTTTTGGGGGACTGTATTATGTAGTTTTGACGTTCGAAAAGTGATGATTCTCAGCCTAATTTGAATAAATGACTTTTGGTTTTGATTCTCAAAACAATGAAGGAAAAGATCGTGAGGAAACCACCATGTACCGGAACAAAAAATCGAAGGCATGTGACATCTACCTACCAACCCGCACTGGGCCCGCATAGTGGATTACGGCGCACTCCCTCGCACAGAGAGGAGGCCTGTGTCCCAGCAGTGGGAACATTAGAGGCTGATTATGCTATACATAGGTACATAAACTCACGCCTCCTTCAATTGGGTACTGTTACTACCTTTAGCCGGGGTGCTGGAGTGCTTGCGTATTTCGTCACGCTCCTCCGGCCAGGTATTGGCCCGTATGAATTCATGCGGACCCCGTCACCCTCAGCGGCCGCATAAGGCCACCATTCCTCTAGACTTACTCTAGAGAGAGGCGCGCGCGGAACACGTCTCGGGCAAGTGTACGAGTATACCTAGCCAATTCATAATCAGCCTATAATGTACCCACTGCTGGGACACAGGCCTCCTCTCTGGTGAGAGGGAGTGGGCCGTAATCCACCACGCGGGCCCAGTGCGGGTTGGCGGGTGTCACATGTCTTCGAATTTTTGGTCCTAGGACATGCCGGTTTCCTCACGATGTTTTCCTTCACCGTTTTGAGAGCAGTGGTGGTGAAATAATTTACACAAAGTAAAGCGCCTGTCTGGGTTCGAACCTATGACCTACAACTCGTAAATCGCGGTCGTTACCACTTGGCCACCTAGGCAAATGGGTAGCCCAATTAGGTATAAGTACTTTTACCTAAACATAGCTGGCGAAATGTGGTTGTAATGTACCTAAATATTTGCCATAACTCTTAAGGGAATAATTTTACGTCATAACCACAAGAATTGTCAATGTTATTTTTGTGGCTACTGATAACAGTTCATAACAATATTGTTTTGACGTAATGTTCTAAACATATGTAGGTACACAAGTTAGCAGCTCTGTGTTGGTTATATACAAAAGAACATTTCAGACACCAATCTACATAGTCTTCACATGATCTGACCAAGATTTTGTCTGGACTTTAAAAGAGACTGTGACTTCTGAGTTTGTTTCGGCCTTTCTTCTCAGAGTAGTCAGATAGGAAACGCCGACCTCATCTAGCTTAAAAAAAATATGATTGACGTGTAAAAGTGTTTGTACAAACCTACTTATAGAAAATAAATAATTTATCATTTACAAGGAAATATATGACTAAGGGCGAATTTCACCAAACTTTTATACCCAGAATAAGTCCTATGCTGTGAATAAATTTTGAATGTTTGACAGTTTTTCCATAGTAGAACTGTCAGAAGTCAATTTTATTCCACGGATAAAAGTTATCTGACTTTGGTGAAATCAGCCCTAAGGGCGAATTTCACCAAATTTTTATAATGAGTCTTATTACTAGGATAAGTCTAATACTGAGAATAAATTTTGATTTTTTTGACAGTTTGTTCGAACTAGAACTGTCAGACGTAAAGTTTAATTCCACGGATAAAAGATTGACCGACTTTGATAAAATGAGCCCTAGGTATAAAAGTAAACGAAATCTACTTTCACTTTTCATCCCAAAATATACATTTAAATAACCTTCAACGGGTAATGAGCAAAAATGTGGCTCCTAGTTTAAACTTATAATCCATCCATACTAATATACAAAGTGTAAAAAAATTAACCTTAAAAACTTTAAGAGGTGCTTTAGACCATCGAACTGAACAACTTTCACTATGGGACCAACTCTGAAATCACGAAAAAAAATGAGCTGTTTCATACCTTTTGGCCGAGTAGGTATTGAACTTTTGTATGAAACAGCTGATTTTTTTTTCGTGATTTCAGAGTTGGTCCCATAGTGAAAGTTGTTCAGTTCGATGGTCTAAAGCACCTCTTAAAGTTTTTAAGGTTAATTTTTTTACACCTTATATATTATAAATTCGCAAGTAACTCTGTCTGTCTGTCTGTTACCTCTTCACGCTTAAACCGCCGAACCGATTTAGATGAAATTTGGTATAGAGATAGTTTGGGTCTCGGAAAAGGACATAGGATAGTTTTTATCCCGATATTCCCACGGGATCGAAACTTATGCGGGTAAAACCGCGGGGCGCTGCAAGTATGACATAACATCACGCGTGTAATCCCCAATGGATTAGGCAGAGGTGTACCTAACCGATAGTACACTCACATTTTGTCAGTTACATTTAAGTCCCATGTAATTGGGGGCGAGCCTATGGCCATCAACCAGGCACAAATCTAGATTCCAGACTGCTACTGACAAATTCCAGATCGAAAAACCCAATAACACTGCACGACCCGGGAATCGAACCCAGTACCTCATGGCGCATACTCGGCAGTAGCGCTTGCGACCACTACACCAATGAGACAGTAAAAACATTTTTACAAAAAAAACAACCGACTTCAAAAAAAAAAAACTTTAAAGTGATAAAGTGATAAATATGTCGTTGGGTTCGCATTTTCGTTTTTTAACACCGACTTCCGAAATTAAAGTTATTTATCACTTTGTAGTTTTTTCTTTTTGAAGTCGGTTGTTTTTTTTTGTAAAAACGTTTTTATTTTTCAATCATCAAAATTTGCATAGAAATGCCGGAGATGCTGTACATTTATGCATATAACTTCTTACGTAAGAAAAAATACCTAATGTATTATACACTAAAACCTTCCTGAACGTACCTATGTAGATCACATTAGTGAAAGAATTATCAAAATTGATTCATTAGATTTTGAAAAAATCGCGGACATACAAACATACATACATACATACGGGTCAAATACAGAACCTCCTTTTTTGAAGTCGGTTACAAAAAACATGTCATTGGCAATTCTAAGTAGGTACGTACTGAAACAGAGGCGCCTAAAACCACATTACACACATTCTCAACCTACCCACCATAGATATAAGTTTTATATTTCTATGCTACCTAATACCACAGAATAACTAATAGTACTATAATACCAAAAGTCGACAACCCCATGACCTCGATGATTCATGTCATTCATACCTACATGCATAAGTAAGTGACTGAGGAAATACGCCAGATTCTTATGAAAACAGACATGATATTCTTAGAATAATACTTGATCGTTTCTTTTTACATTCATTAGTTATTATAGTTCTGCTCTATACCGTTCATTCATTTTCCTGTAATTTAAGGAAAAATAATATCTAGCCATTTTAATACAGGGTGAAATTCAATTCATGGGCATCCTTTTAAGGGGTCATTGTACTCATCGTTATGAACAACTTTTACAATGGGACTAAGCCTAAAATCGCGAAAAAAAAAATCAGCTGTTCCTTGCGTTTATGTTCACATAACTCGTCAAAATGTATGGAAGAGCTGATTTTTTTGAAGTGAAAACTTCTTTAGCGGCGTTGCACACTTTTTGTAATGGGGAAAAAATGTTAAACTCGCGTCAGGACACGTGACCGTCAGGAGAGATCCCCCCCCCCCCGCCCCTCTTACTACGGCGGCGCCAACCGAAGTGAACCAAGTGAGACACGATAATGGATGGATGGATGGATGGGATGGATAGATGGACGGAGAAACGGACGGACGGACGGACGGACGGACGGACGGACGGACGGACGGACAGACGGACGGACGGACGGACGGACGGACGGACGGATGGACGGACGGTGACGGTGACGGTGACGGTGACGGTGACGGTGACGGTGACGGTGACGGTAACGGTGACGGTGACGGTGACGGTGACGATGAAGGTGACGGTGACGGTGACGGTGACGGTGACGGTGACGGTTCAAGTTTTCACTTCTGCCGGCACTCCCGGAGTGCAACCCGTCTTTTTTTTTTTGTTATGTTGTGTTATAAGTACATTAACTAATTACAAACAATAGATAATTAGCAACATATCCATGTTTAACCAAAAATCCCATTTAAAAGTAATTAAGAATTAACGTGAGAAATCGAAGGTTTACTCATTATTAACCAATTAACAATAATAGCTTAGACTTTATTAGTTCAAGGTTACAACCTAGACACAATTTTTGAACGATAACTTATCGAACATTTTGGTTAAGTCTCGATTTTATTGAACGGAAGTGGCTTTTGAGGGTAATGATGACGTCAGATTTGTGTTTTGTTATTTATTTATTACTAGCTGCGCCCCGCGGTTTCACCCGCATAAGTCTCGATCCCGTAGGAATATTGGGATATAAAGTATCCTATGTCCTTTGCCGGGACTCAAGCTATCTCTATACCAAATTTCATTTAAATCGGTTTAGCGGTTTAGGCGTGAAAAGGTAACATACAGACAGACAGAGTTACTTTCGAATTTATTATATTATGTATGGATAATTATGAATTGAAAAAGTCACACAACCTCGTGCATGAGAGACGAGGCGTAGGTAATACAGAGTGTTACAGAAAGGGTATATCAATACAAACGGGTTGAAGAGTGTATCTGGTCTAGAATCTCTGTACAAAATTTCAGCTCAAAAGCAGTAACTTTGAAAATGCTTAATATTTTTTTATTTCGATAGTTTATTAAATTGAAATCATAACAAACGTGTCACCGCACTACGAGGGTCATTATCCATTATCTGTAGTGTGTCTGTGCGCCTAGTACACGCACATCACGCCGCCGCGCGCCAGTGCAGCGCCGTGATGTCGAAATAAAAAAATATTAAGCATTTTCAAAGTTAATAGTTTTGAGCTGAAATTTTGTACAGAGATTCTAGACCAGATACACTCTTCAACCCGTTTGTATTGATATACCCTTTCCGTAACACCGTGTATATACCAATTATTTTGCAAAACATCATCATCATCTGCCTAGCCTTTTCCCAACTATATTGGGGTCGGCTTCCAGTCTAACCGGATGCACCTGAATACCAGTATTTTACATGGAGCAACTGCCTATCTGACCTGCACAAAATTATTTTGCAAAACATAGAGTATCGAAAAGGATTCATAAAAAAAAATACCTTTCACAATTACCGTTATGTTCCTTTTTAGTACAAATCTAGTACCGTTAGTGTAGTGTAGGTGTCTTGGTATCGCAGTGACGTCGATAAGTAGGTACCTACCTATCGGTCGACGGTACCTATGTGGGTGGCAGTGACCTTAAACTCTGCTGACCCAGTTTTTATTTGCGGTGTGAACTTTTGCGCAGTAATGATGTAGGAAAACGATTGTAATTTGATAGACAAAGTACTTATAAGTATAGTATCTATGTTGGTATGCGTAATTAGGTAAATTAATATAAATTAATTAGGTGATCAGTTGGGTATTTTTGCGTTATTGATTGGCAAACAAGTAGACGACTAACCTTTTGGTAGTCTATTTATAATAACAAAATGTTCTGTATAACTAG
The DNA here is from genome assembly GCA_945859645.1 of Amphipoea oculea. Classification (NCBI taxonomy): domain Eukaryota; kingdom Metazoa; phylum Arthropoda; class Insecta; order Lepidoptera; family Noctuidae; genus Amphipoea; species Amphipoea oculea. Next base: position 2,089,668 of record OX243884.1, read on the forward strand.
AAATGTATAGTTTGAGTTGATTTTTAACCGACTTCAAAAAAAGGAGGAGGTTCGCAATTCGTCGGAATCTTTTTTTTTTATTTATGTTCCCCGATTTCTCGAAGACGCCTGAACCGATTTGAAAAATTCTTTTTTTGTTGGAAAGGGTATACTTCCCAAATAGTTACATGAAAATTTTATTGAAATCGGACAAGCGGTTTTTGAAAAATCAACAAAAATCTAAAAATTTACCTACATTTTCTACATTAACGATCTTTTAGTTTACTTTTTTGTGGGGTAGGTACAACTAAAAAGTGAAAAATAAAAACTTTTTTACAAAAAAAAAACAACCGACTTAAAAAAAAAAAACACTACAAAGTATAGTAGTAGTAGTATTTTTATTTTATTTTATTTTTATTTAATTACTAACATTAGTTATAAGCTAAATTCTTGTTACTAACAACCTTCCCTTGCCTATGGACTTTTTTGTCTGAAATAAATGATTTTTTTTTTTTTTTTTTTTTTTTTTTTTTTTTTTTTTTTTTTTTTTTAAAGTGATAAATAACTTTAATTTCGGAAGTCGGTGTCAAAAAAACGAAAATGCGGAACCAACGACTCCGACTTCCGAAATTAAAGTTATTTATCACTTTGTAGTGTTTTTTTTTTAAGTCGGTTGTTTTTTTTTGTAAAAAAGTTTTTTTTAATAATAATTGTAGCTGACCCTACATTGTATAGGCTTTTCGTACAGTGAGAAGACAGCTTATAGCTTGATTTGCCGTGGTGCGTACAAAGCAATGTCGATATCTATTTGTCTTTTTCATACGAAAGCACGAAATGGTATCATTTCTAGAATTTAGGTAACACCATTTCTAGGCACCTTGTAGTGGTCGCAAGTGCTACTACTGAAACGACCTATTAGAAAAGGGAAAGCCTGACTTGAGTTTGAGTTCAATTCAATTTGTTTTTTTGTAAATTTTGACGAACCTACGAAAGTGTCTACCTCTTGATAGCCTACTGGAAATAAATGATTTGACTTTAACTTACCACTAAAATCCTGTAGAGCAAAATAAAATGTTATGTTGTTTGGAAAGTATCTAACCTTCTTCATCAGTACTCGTATCATCATGTCAGTCGAAAGACGTCCACAATCACTGCTGGACATGGGCGTTCCCTAAGCCCCGCCACTTCGACCGGTTCTGTGCTCCTCACATCCAGCGGATACCTGCGGCCTTCACTAGCACCCTTCGTAACACACTATCAATCGGAATTTGAATAATTTTGAAGCCAATTGCTAATCCATTGCTTCATAAGTTCGAAAAATTTGTCTGCTCAACACGTAAATAACGTAATGAATGTTGTTGAACTGTCAAAATGAAACCGATTCCGATTAATAAAGTGTTACGAAATTGCCCCGCTGGTCATCGGTCCACCTTGTGGGAGGCCTTCCAATGCTGTCTTCTGATACACTTCTAACCTCTTTCAACACCAAGTACTCGTAACTACCTATTCGAACGTCATACCACTTCGCTACCTGATCTTATAAAAGCCACAGTCGCTGTGACTCAACTAATTAATATAAACACTTTCTACCTGCATTATGATTCACTATCCGGGGCACAAAACAAAGGATGCACTTTGGTTTGATTCTTAGAACCGAAAAGAATACCAAAAAGTCCCTTCGTCCAGTTTACAAGTTCCGAAAAAAGGTCCTACTTACCTGGACGCTTGCGGGTTGATGCATTGAAAGTGCAAGGGAACGTTATGGATAATTGTTATTGATATAAAAACTGGGTCTGCCTCGATCGTCTATTGGTCGCAAGCTGCAGTATAACCCTCTAAGTTCATATAATCCTACTACTTACTAGCAGCGCCCCGCGGTTTAAAAAGTATAAAAAGTATCTAAAATCCTGACTGACTGACTGATATATCAACGCATAGCCTAAACCGCTGGTCCTAGAGACATGAAATTTGGAGGGTGCGTTCTTAGTGAAGAGTAGGTATCCACTAAGAAAGGGTTTTTCGAAATTCCACCCCTAAGAGGGTGAATGGGGGGAGGGTGAAATTTCACGCGGACGAAGTCGCGGGCAGAAACTAGTCCTATATATTAATCCTGGTTATGAACTATCTGTGTGCTAAATTTATTCCAAATTCGTTCAGCCGTTTGTGCGTAAAGGAGCAACAAACATTATAAACACACTCACAAACTTTCGCTTTTATAATAATTATTAGTGTTATAGTGTGATTGATTCACATTTCATGAAATAGTCATTCAATAGTAGGATTATAATTCTGTAAATACTCGTACATATTTTTTACGCTCGCGAATCGTATTTTAATCAACATTCAACATGACACTGATCTGCAAATTGCAAAAAACGTAAGAAAAATTGAATTTCGCGGGCTACCCTGGCGGTTCCCAATAACAAAATGTTTGTATCGTTTCGTCACATATACAATATACATAATAAAGGGTGATAGGAAGATGGGTACAAATCTTTAAGGCGAAGACAGTACAGACAATTTAGAACCATTTAAGCCATGGTTGTCTTAGACGAAGTCTTAAATGGTTCTAAATTGCCTGTACTATCGCCTTAAACCTTTGTAACCATGATCCAATCACCTGTATATCTAATAAAAAAAATTTACGTTCTTTATCACTGCATTAAAAAATACCATTCTAAGAAACATCAGATAACTTCCTTGTAGCAAATTGTTGCCTGGTCAGTTAGTCATACCATATAGCTCCTCTCTTGATTCTTTGTTTTAGTTCCAGGAATAACTTAGAGATTCGGTGAGATCAAAACTAAGGGCTGAGTGTACTGGGAAGAATATTTAGGTTAGTGATTAGTCTTTGTGTTATAATTTACTTCACATGTTTAAGAAGGAGCTAAATCGAATATGCAACGTGAAGACGACAATACGACAATAAATGAAAACATCGGCATTACATTCATACATGCATTCAAACTATCAAATAATCCTAACATCGAAATTGAAAAAAGGGATTTGGGACAAGCAAACTAAATAGTAGTGATGGGCTACTTATGGGTTATACTAGCTATACAGGGTTATTGGAAAAACACCAATAACCTCTTAAGAGGTCATTGTACTCATCAATAAGAACAACTTTTACTATAGGACCAAATTTGAAATCGCGAAAAAAAAATCTGCTGTTCCGTAGGGACCAGCTGATTTTTCATATTTTTTTTTTGTCATTTATGTTCGTATAACTCGTCAAAATGCAGATGTCGAATGTTTGTATGCAAAATTGCTGACTGGGAATGTCATTAGGTAGGTATACGACGTTTAATTAATTGTCGCATCTTATAGCTCCACTGTGATTTTGCTACTATCGATAATGATCGCCTCAAAACATAATCGATGGTAGATCGACATAGATGAACGTAGTTAGGTTGACCACCTCACCAGACCGCCCATTGTATCACCCCTTGTAAAATGTCTACATTTATAAGTATCTGTAATTTTTATAGTGTACATAATAAAGAGTATTCTAGCTATCTATCTAAATGGTTGATGTCATTTATCAACCGCATATCAAAGGCAGTATCATTATTATAAAGTAGGAAAAAGCAAAAATCACCACTCTTTCGGTTCTATATCGGTGATTATAATCAACCCGATAAGTAAACAATTAATATAAGTTACTACACCGTGTATTTATGACGATTTGATTAACCTCTTCACGATTTCAATCACACCCGTTATTTATATTATAACACTTCCTTATAGCATAATTCTAGTAAACTTAAACTCCATCAGAAACCTAGACGACATGGCTAGCCTACGAACGCTCTTTTGTCCATATCTAAACATAAGACCACATATATCGTCGAGACAGCATTTTTCCGTGTTCCCCGTACCTACGTGCCTAAGTAATTCACTCGTCCAAGAATGCGCGGTTCTAAGTAGTATTACAATTGGTAATAATATGAACGTGTTCCGACTTAATTTGTTGACAACGCAAATATTTCTAGTACACACGACGTTATGTTAAGTTGTTCATGTCCAGTAGGTACAAGCTGGCATTGCATTTGATTTGATTCGTCACGGCGATTTATTAAGAATTAAAACGAAATATATGTACATCATCATTTCAGCCGGGAATCACCCAATGCTGGGTAGAGGCTTCGCCTGTTTTCTGTCATACTTCCCGATTCCGTACGTCTCTCGTCCAGGTGTTCCCTTTGACGATACCATCTAACCAACGCGCTTTTGGACGGCCCTGGTTTCCTTGGCCACCATTCGGTCACAGCTTTACTTCATCGGCCGTCTCCTTTTTTTGTTTCCGGGGTGGAAAATCGTCATGGATGTCCACCGCCCTGGGCCTGGCGGAGGGGTCTATCAGACTTTTACTGACTAAAAACCATCCTGGTGTTCCATCTCACACCTACGCCAGGGGTCGTGGGAACATACGATCCTTCCGCAACCCTCGACAGCGGCCATCTCCTCGTCTAACTAGATCTCTTATGTCTAATTCACTAATGAAAATAACTAGGTAAAATATGGCCTCGAAAAATTCATCCCCATAGCTGTCGAAGGTAATCTACCCAAGAGACTGGCGCCATTGCCACGTTGTATGGTAATGCTTAGCCTCTGTCCAACGTAAAAGCCAGTCCTTCGATGACGGGAATTGTCAACCAGCCGTTTGGAGATTTCCTTAAATCGCACTCAGGTCCCATGGCCCAAGGTTTTGCAACTTTCAACCCCAAACGACTTGAAAATCTAGACCGAACTAGTAGGTACAGTATAATCAGCCTATAATGTTCCTTCTGCTGAGAACAGGCCTCCTCTATTCAAGAGGGAGAGGGCTACCATGCGGGCCCAGAGCGGGTTGATAGTTTGGTAGAGATCAATGGGTACAGCTCCCTTCAAAATGGTTGAGCTGAATGGTGCTAATACATGCGTCATGTTCGTGAACGGGCGCCGTCAGTAGGGACTGGTCATTTCTTTGCTGCCATGGCTTATTTTATTTTATTTAATATTTGAATTGTTGTTTTTTCTTATCTTTTCATTATGGACGCTTTTAACGTTCTGCATCGTTCTCACATGTATAATTTTTAACATGAATGATGTAACCAAGACTTTGTAACCATACGAGTATTATTTTGATTTAAAAGAGTGTTCATGGAGTTTCTTGCCCGTTCTTCTCCATAGGTACCTATGCTTTGGAATGGGCAACTAGCTTCATCTTTCTGACTGACCGACCCTTTGACAATTCAAAAGTACCTGTAATTGGTTTAATTGAAATAAATGCTTTGAGTTTGAGTTTGACAGACCTTGTATTAGTTTTCCATACAAAGAGAGATCAGGATATAATGGAATTGTACATATAGCCTGATATGTAGACGTTACCTACAGCAGACAGCATTGTATTTTAATTGTAAGCTCCTTTGAAACAATAATATTAGAATTTCTAAGTAAGTAAGTTTATAACTTGCCAGTCGATATGGATGTTTATCAAAATCGAGGGTTTGTTTATCGTTTGTCGTATGATGTATTGTTGGTATTTTCTTGGGTTAGTGCCAAGGATTGCTTCGTTCGAGAATTTAAAGTTTAGTTGCAAGTTGCAGCAAAAATACTGGTGTTTAGTTGTGTTGTTTAGTACAATTTTAGTAGTATAACTAAAACGTTATTTTTAGCGTAATCCCATAAATAAAATGATGCACAAGTACCTACCTAAGTACCTACTGAATGTGTCGACCCAAAATAATAAAGGTGTAAGCAGGTTTGTACAAACACTTTTACACGTCAATCATATTTAAAAAAAAAACTAAATGATGTCGGCGTTTCCTATCTAATCATAATCAGCCTATAACGTTCCCACTGCTGGGACACAGGCCTCCTCTTTGTGAGAGGGAGTGGGCCGTAATTCACCACGCAGACCCAGTGCGGGTTGAGGTTATTACCTGTCTTCGAATTTTTGGTTTTAGGACATGCCGGTTTCCTCACGATATTTTCTTTCACCGTTTTCGTATGTAAATATAAAGGCTATGAAATTATGACACACACACAATACAGTAATGCAAAACATAATATATTATTATATACTTTGTGAACGAGGAAAATAAAACAATGTCGTGCTTAGTGATGATAACAAGTTGGACCATATACATATGTATGTACTTTTAATAACCTTTGACCAAGTAATTACTTAATCATCTGCCAACAGGGATCTAAAGGTTTTAAATTACATAATTGTTTTATTATAATAATATATTTACTTTGCATACCAACTATTGTATAAGTATTGCAAGTTTTCCTATCTGAAGAGACTGCTGCTGCTGGGGAGTTTGTTCCGCCACTTCTTCTCCCCAGCGAAAGCACTAGGAAGTGGTGAAGGGCGGGCGTTTTGGGGACTGTCTTTTGTAATTTTGACGGTCGAAAAGTACTGATTCTCAGCCTAGTTTGAATAAATGACTTTTGATTTCGATTTTGAAATGATTTCGGAGTCAGTGTCTCATTTTCGTCACTGGAAGAACTCATTTTATTATAATTTATGTTATAAGATTATAATAGAATCATTCCACTTCCATTAAATTGATTGTTCTCTTAAACATTATTGGCGATATTTGGGTGTTCTTTGAACACCTCTGCCGACTCTTCGGGGTAACAAAGCGTGGTGTTATGCATGTATGTTGTTCTTTTCACCTTTTGACAACAGCCCACTCCCTCTCACAGAGAGGAGGCCTGTATCCCAGCAGTGGGAAAATTATAGGCTGATTACACTTATTCTAAAGCACTATAAGATCAAAGTACACAAATCCAGACTTCGGGTTGCTTTTGAGAAAATCCAGATAGAAAAACCCAATAACACATTGCCTGGTCCGGGAATCGAAACCAGGACCTTATGCTCAGCAGTAGCGCTTGCAACCAACGAGTCCAACTAGGTCACTTACTTAATGCTGGGGCCACACATTGGACATAATTTGACCCAAGATGTAGCCTTGGAACATTGGCTCTAATGTGTGTATCGGGCCTGGACAGATATTGGACAGAATTTTAATGATTTTGCTCAACATTGGATGTGGTGCCAAGTCTGACCCAATGGACAAGACCAATGTGTAGCGCCGGCATTAAAATACCAAAACTAAAATCGGTTTTCTATTTCAAGTTGATGTCAATATTTCGACACCAGGATACTAAGCCGCCTTCGTCATTGGTCTCAGCAATGGCGCCCAAAAGCTTTGTCGAAGAGAAAGTGGCAACTTGTGACGTAGGGAAAGGAATTCGGACAACTCAGTATTTGCACGCACTTGGCTCATGAATCATGGTTTGAATGTTAATAGTTAGATAACCTATCGGTCTATCACAACTGCGTTAGTTGTAGTAGATCCTTATATTAAGGCGACTACATGACCTAAAAAAAAATTCGAAGACGTGACATCTACCAACACACACTGGGCCCGCGTGGTAGATTATAGCCCACTCTCTCTTGAAGAGAGGAGGCCTGTGTCCCAGCATTGGGAACATTTTAGACTGATTATGATGACATGACCTAAATCGCGGTCTTTGTCGGACTGCATAGAAAAGAAAGAGAAGCGCGATGACACAAAGCTGGTAATTTATTGCAAAATACGAAGCAATTATCTATTTACAAAAAATGTATTGTTTGGACTAAACAATTAAAATACTAGTGCTTTAGTATGTTGCTTGTAAAATAATTTGACAAAAAATCATAATAATTGAACGTATATGAGTATGGTTTTTATTGTAAAAAGAAAGTTTTTAGAGGTATCTTCATAATTTTTTTCTACAGTACCATATTAGATGTATTTTGTTTTCAACACATTATATACCTAGCATATATCCTGAAGAATATCATATGTTTTTCTGATTTTGTTTACTGTAGTCGATCACATACTTTTAATGTTCCTAAAACTTGCGTTTTTTGCGTTTAGGTCCTGTAAGCCTCTTAACCGGTTGAATGCCGTAATTACAGACACAATTAAAAAGCCATTGTGTCTCGTGTAGATCTACGTTCCGGCATACGAAAGGTTAATAGATCACCTTAAAAATAAAAATCAAAAGTCATTTAATCAAATTAGGCTGAGAATCAGTATTTTTCGAAAGTCTAATTACAAAAGACAGTCCCCCAAAACGCCCGCCCTTCGCCACTTCCTAGTGCTTTCGCTGGGAAGAAGTGGTGCAACAAACTCCCCAGCAGCACAGCTGTCTATTCAGTTACAAAAACTTGCTTAAGTAAAGATGGTCACCCATCCACAGAACAACCGCGGCAAGCGTAGCTTAACCTGATCGATCGACTTGTGCGGCTGTTATTATTTAGCCACGGGCCCCTCTTCGTGACAGTATCACGATATATAATATAAATCCGCTAAAACATAATATGGATCTGGATCATCATTGTTATCTATAAGCCTATAAGACAGTTCATATCAAGATTAAGTTTGTAATTGTGTACTGTGTAGATACATTCTTATATTATTTAGGTTATAGATATGCTATCTAGTCTAATGTTATGCGAATAGTACGATATTATTTGCAAACAAGAGCTAAAATATTGTCCATGCCTACGTCCTCACATATTATTATTGAATGTATTGTAAAACATTTTAAAAGAGTAACGGTGGAGTTTCTTGCCCATTCTTCTCCATACGAAAACTACCTTTTGGAAGGGGCGACTAGAATCAATTCTATTTTAATGTATGTAATTTTTGACGTTCAAAAGTGCCTTTTATGTGCCTATTTGAAATAAATATTTTGAGTTTGACTTTTTTTTTTACGAGTACTTAATTACCTACCTAAAGGAGGTTTCATATTGCGTTGTGTTTGGAAAGCCTCATAATATAACATAGTGTCTCGCTTGTATTAACCGGAGGGTTGGCAGAGATCTACCCACATAATGGTACACCTACATATCACCAGTTATTTAAGACCCATGTAAAAGGGAGCGAACCTTTTGCCAACAACCGGGCACAACTGCTTAGAAAATACAGACGCAAAAACCCAATAACACTGCCCGGCCCGAGAATCGAACCCAGGACCTTATGAGTAGCAGGAACGTTTGCAACCACTAGACCAACAAAGCAGTCAGTCATGTATTTTACTTCTATGTAATACCGTTATCAATATAATATGTAAGGTCCGACCGCGCCAAATTTGCCAAAGATGTAAACAACAATGGCCGCTCGAATATTTTAAGTAGGTAATGTTAGTTTTCGTCTAAATCTCTGAGCTAACTAGACGAAAACAAACATTGCTTAAAATAAACACTCTTGTTTATCGATTTGTTATAGTATCAGACGGAACCCCACAATTATAGCAAGGAACCCTAAAATGCAGCGACAATGGTGACTAACTTTGCGCAACGCTCGGCCACCCGGCACCGTGCGATTCGCCATCTCAACATTCCCAAAAACTTCGACATCGTGTGACCAAAGCATCCGACCACCAATAATTCCATGTATTAATATAATGTGTTACTTTTCGTTCTCACATCGAACAATTGTCACGCCTTTAAAATTACTGTAATAATTTAATTAATTAAATAGTTTTATTGAAACATATCGGTTTCATTTGCATCCCCGTCTGCAGCCCCACGTAATTGATTTTATTCAATTTCGAGCGGCCATTGTTGTTTACATCTTTGGCAAATTTGGCGCGGTCGGACTTTAGTTACAAACGTTATCAGCTGTATGTAACCGTTTTATCTGTTTTTCTATTTAAAGACTGGCAATTATTGATAAGTGATTGATACACTCGATTTGAACTAGTTAAGTTTGCAAGTCTTACTGTGATTTGGTCGAAGAATTGATTTATTTTCGTTGGATCCCACTTTTGAATCCCAGTTTAATATATTTGGCGTTGGATCCCGCAAAACATTATAATGTATTTTACCTTCTCCAGCTAAGTTCACTATCAATTTGTTCTGTTCAAAATGGTCATTTTTTTAATTTGGAATAGGCTTGCTCTTGACTCTAGTCTAGGTCACAGGTGGCAGAGACAAAGTCGACGATGGAGCGAGCTTACCCAGAAGAAGCCTGTTTACTCTCACTTTGAAGAGATTCGGGTTGTATGCGCTCGGAAAAACAGACGCAGGTAGAGAGTTCCACTCTTTTGCTATGCGCATTATAAAGGACATTTGCAAACGCTTATTGCGAATTGGTGGAATAGCAACCAGGTAGGGATGGTAACCTGCAGTGCGCCTGGATGTCCGGAGGTAGAAGGGGGCCGGTGGAATGAGGTCGCGGAGTTCTTGGGCACACTCACCGAAGTACAGTCTGTAGAATACCGACAGGCAGGCATCTTAGCGGCGATGAGCCAAGCTGTGAAGCTTGGCATCCACCAGTTACGGTCATATTCCTAGTTAAGTATATCAGTCTCCACACAGTGGGTGCCTGAGGATGGACTGCGCCACCACCGAGGCCGGCCCAGGCCCTAGACGCATACCGCAAGGGTTAGATCGAAGTAGCTCTAGAAAAGGGTGCCTGGAAGGATTTTGTGGAGGCGTAAACAGTATATACTATGCTCAGCAAGATGTTGTTTCCCATAAGAAAATATTACTTTTTTTATTCTGGCCGGCACTTAAATTTTTGGGTGTAAAATGTTCGACAATTGAATGATGTCCTTTGAAAGTTTGTTACTCAAGCGCGCAAAAACGGTTGTTCACGGGTAGACCATTACCTGGATTATGACGTAGGATACTTTTAAAATCAAAATCCAGGGTCATTTATTCAAATTAGCCTGTGAATCACTATTCGAACGTTAAAATTACATAAGACAGTCCCCCAAAACGCCCGCCCTTTACTATTTCCTAGTGCTTTCGCTGGGAAGAAGAAGAGATGCAACAGACTTTCCAACAGCACAGCTGTCAGTTCAGTTAGAATAATTTAATCCCAGTAGTATGCTCCCGTACCCGTGGGGTAACCTGACCTTCTCGCGGGCGAAGTCGCTGACTAAAGCTAGTATTGTCACATTAGTATCTTCAGGACACTGTATAATTAATTATTACGGTCTATTAATACGTCTTTTGTGCGATAAAACCTTATCCAATCAAGGTCACGCAGTAATATCAAAGGATTATTTATAAGCAACTAGCAGCGCGCCGCGGTTTTACCCGCATACGTTTCCCGTGGGAATATCGGGATAAAAAAACTATCCTATGTCCTTTCCCGGAACTCAAAGTATCTCTATATCAAATTTCATCTAAATCGGTTCAGCGGTTTAAGCGTGAAGAGGTAATAGACTTTTCTGATTTTTCTGACTTTTTTAACACACTTTCATATTTTTAAATACATATTAGTATGGATTAGTATAGATATGGATAGTATGGATAAAGTCATTATTAATAATGCACTTATTAGCTACTATTATTAATAATAATAGACAGTGAATGACTTTATTTGTATTTCAGCTTCAGTACTTAGCGTAAACATAAGCACTGACTCATTTAATTTCAGCCAACTTTTATAGCTTTTACACAATGGCCGATCGTGGACACGCATTGTCCATTGTCTAAATTGAATTGCAATGTTAATAAGCTAATGATCAATTAAACTTATGTTGGTTTGTTATGGCTTCCGATATTGAAAACAGCTGCAGGCCAATACCCGTACGTTCAAAATCTAGTCAGCGACAATCAATGTTAAAAACTTGTCAAAAATGTAGGGAAATTAGAGGTAAGTGTTTTTGTCAAACTGAGACTGACGCCGTCAGACTGTGAACGTTCTTAATGTTACGAGGACTGCCTCTCTGATCAACACTGACTGCTGTTTAAAGTATGCCGAAGATTTCGATTTTGAAGTGCACTTGGTATAAATGAATGTACGTACCAACTTTAACAACAGGTTTCTATGCATATGCAAATAACTAAAATTGTTTTACGTACAAGTAAATACATAATAATTGTTGTTATTTTCCTTAGAGTAATTGAGGCTAGTTGAAACTACTTGAAATCAATATAAAAGGTATTAAGTAATTCCATTATAAAAGCCCCTTTGTCGTTCTAATATAAATTAAAATAAAGACAATAAAATAATAATTAATACACAAAAAGAAAAAAAAAACACGCAAAAACAGAACGGATGTAACCACGAAAAGGACTCCCGCGCAGACTAAAAATAAAAACAATAAAAATAAAACTCACAAAAGAGGTAGGTAACGGCAACAAAATCCAAACTCAAAAAGAGAACCACACAGCTCGACAACACAAATTTGAATAATAATAAAACATTCGATATTTAAAAAATTAAAACAATGAACTGCATTCAAAACAGCGTTCGATGGCCAACTGACAGAGCAACTGAACATTTTGCGACTGATAGCTATATTCACTTCGAAAGAAGAGCCATGCTTTCGACAGTTGAAAACCAACCTTTACACAATACGATAAAGTCTATAATTCAATACAGCAGTATGCTCCAGTATACTACGTGAAACCGTCCAAGCGAGTATTGAGGTCAGTGACGTCTTTTTTCTGTAAGATAAATTCGCGGAAGGGAGAGGGCCCATTAAAATTAAACAAAGTATGAAAGAGACGGGCATATTTATCGTGTGTCACGGAGAAATTGCCTAGATGTGGTCAGTCATTAATTGCTGTCAATTAAAGATTTTGCTGAAGAGATTTCTACTTGACCGTATCGTTATAAGGAATAGATAAGGTACTTTCCTATAATATAAGAAAGTGCCAGCAAAGACAAAAGGTACATACTTATTTAAATTCGGAGAAATTAATTATGATTGAGTCATGGTCATCATTAGAATACTCTTTATTATGTACACCTTGTGCTCCATGTGTACACCATATAAATTACAGACATAAATATAGAAAACTTTACAATGGGTGACACAATGGGCGGTCTTATCGCTAAGAGCGATCTTTTAAAGACAACCTTTGGATGGATTAAAAACGGGAAGGACAGACAAATACTGTAGGTAGTCTGTGGTGTACCATTTACACAATACAATAAATACATTATATAAAGTACTATTAATCATCATCATCTGCCTAGCCTACAGTTTGTCGAAATTCAGTTGGTAAGTCAGATCGGGGTCGGCTTCTAGTCTAACCGGATGCAGCTGAATACCAGTATTTTACATGGAGCGACTGCCTATCTGACCTCCAAAACCCAGTTACTTGGTAATACGATACCCCTTGGTAAGACTGGTTGTCAGAATTTCAGGCTTCTGACTACCCGTAACGACTGTCAAAGATCCACGAATGACAGCTGGGACCAACGTTCCGAGGCATGGAGGGGTCTCGGTATGTAAAGATGGTCACCCATCCACAGAACAACCGCGGCAAGCATAGCTTAACCTGATCGATCAACCTGTGCGGCTGTTATTATTTAGCCAAGGACCCCTCTATGATAGAGTCATGGTATCGTAAGTAAGTATAGCGTGGGATGCCCCATAAGTAGATGAACTGACGACCGAAACCTGCTATAGACTGGATGCTGAAGATTAGAAACTAGAAGGAAAGAAAGAAAGAAGGTAAATATGTTTATTTGCGATAAACATGGCGCAGAAGAAGAACACAAAAAAGCGGCCAAGTGCCAGTAGGACTTGCGCACGAAGGGTTCCGTACCATTATTAATATCGAGCAAATTTTAATAACGGCAAAAAATCACGTTTGTTGTTTGGGATGCCCCCCTTAAATATAAAATACCTTTAAGCACACACTCCCACAAGGTGGACCGACGACCTTGTGAAGGCCGCAGGAACTCGGTGCATGCGAGAAGCACAAAACCGGTCGAAGTGGAGGTGCTTGGGGAGGCCTATGTCCAGCAGTGGACGCCTTTCGGCTGAAATGATGACCATTAAGCTTATATCTCTATGTAAAAACGCGCGAGCCTGTAGTAATTTGGTACACAAGACTCCGAACGGATACTAAGAATTTTCTAACATAAAAACCCTATAAAACAGTTTTCTTGACCTTGCCCGATACGGGTATCAAACCCTGGACCTCATTCTCAGCAGTAGCGCTTGCGACCACTAAACCAACGAGCTAGTATATTTAAATATCGACGGTGTAGTATCAATATCTAATAACTACAAAATCATGATTTTACAGGAGGCGAAAAAAACGTTTCATTTCTATAGTTTTTAATATTTTAATAAAAAAGTTACTTATATTAAACAAATAGTAGGAAACGTCGTCGTCGATTCAAGACCTTATGTCTTTGCAAATATGAGCTATTTCATATTTTACCTACGAATATGCAATAAAGTGAAAATCGCTAAAATGTTAGTTATTAGATATTGACACTTCACCGTCGATATACTTTTGCATAACCCCAAAATAGATGCAGAGGTTAGGATTAATGAAAATCCGTTGTAACTGCTGCTGACCGTACCGTGAAGTGCGTCATCAAGGTCGCGACTTTTACTTGTTGCCGACTATGAAAGTGTAAATTAAGGCAAAAAATCGTCGTAGGCACCCTACGGAATTATTTTCATCTAAATATACGCCGTGAAATTTTAATCACCGTTTTCCTCTTAACGGGTCATTGTACTCATCATTATGAACAACTTTTACTGTGGGACCAAACATGAAATCGCGAAAAAAAAGCAGCTGTTCCCTACATTTATGTTCGCATAACTCGTCAAAATGTCAAAATTTAGAAAAGAAACTGACTGACTGACATAAAGATAAAGTTCTAAAAATTCTATTTTCGGTAGGTATTAGAATCATTCCCAGAACTCCCCAAAATTACAAAATAAAATAAAAACTATAAATATACAGTTTTGACCTTCGCTACGATTATACATATTATTATGTATAGATAACACTTTCTAGTAGATGCTTGTTAATGAGTTTTTCCATGAATTTACTGTAAAACGTGTATCACATCACACTAATATTATAAAGGCGAAAGTTTGTGAGTGTGTATGTGTGTTTATATGTTTGTTACTTCTTCACGCTCAAACAGCTGGACCGATTTAGATGAAATTTGGTATAGAGATAGTTTGAGTCCCGGAAAAGGACATAGGATAGTTTTTATCCCGATATTCCCACGGGATCGACATTTACGCGGGTGAAACCGCGGGGCGCAGCTAGTAAGTAATAGATAATAGTCACTTCAGTAGCTCATAGTAAAAGGTTTATTCGAGGAAGTACCTACTAGACAAGTTCCATAGGAATTTGAAAAATAGGTATTTGAAGAAACTATTGCCGTCGCCTTACCTCAAGTATGACCCCGTAGTGTGTGATAGGGACAGCTGCAGCTCAGACCGAAATTATCACAAAAATTTTGAGGAGATGAGCAAATCTCTTATGGAAAAGTGCTTATGGTACAAATCTAACTTAGAAAGATGTATTAAGGCGGTACCCCGACCAAATAACCTTGAGCGTTCGCGACAGGGACAGAGAGCGACACGACTTCCTCGTATGAAAGGGACGCAGCGTACTCTGCGTACGCCCCTTTATCATAAAACTCGCAAAATTTTTGGAATTATTTTAATAAAAAAAGAACAGCGATCTTTTTAAATAAATTAAAACATGAATTATTTAGATTTTTAAATTCTCTATCCATTAGTGAAATCCTCAAATTAATAGAACGCCAACTTTAGCAAAAGATGCATGCAATCAATAATTTTAGTCACTTTTCTAAAAGGAGATTTTAAATGTATTAGTAACATATAAAAACAAATAATAACGGATAACGTGATGATAGGATATCGAACATTAATAATGTGCTTTCAGATGTAGTTTATTTCTCATAATTATTGAGTTAATAGCCTCTGAATAACAAAGAAAAAAGCAGTTTTGGTCGGGGTATCACCTTAATGATTCTAATGATAATTCTGTAAATACGTACCTGTTATAATCGCGAATCAAAGTTTTGATCAAGATACAACCTGACACTGACTTGCAAATTGCATAAAACATAAGAAAATTTGAATTTCGCGGTCGCATTCACCTTATAAAATGGACTTGTGACTTTTGTATAGACGTGGGTCTACTTAAATACTTCAGATTCTGTCTATCCCTACAGGAGGGTACAGGCGTGATGTTGTTATAGTAATGAAAAACAATTAGTTTAAATAATGTAATTTTTTGTATGAGTAATATAATTAAGTACAGACGCCAGCATTGCTACTACCATCTGTCAAATTTCTTTAATAGATTTTCAACTTTATCGTCTAAAGCATAAGGTTCAAAGTTGATTGGAAAAATTTGGCAGTTTCAGGTAGCTTCATTTGCTGCCGTCTGTACCTAGAATTTTATGAAACCTTGAATGACTGGACTGATGTCCTTACCAAAGTGCAATCAGTCACGTCAAGGGACCTATAATATACTATTAACGTAAAATAGTAAAACCTTGTAAGGGTGAGTAATGAGTAATTAATATAAATGAATAATCTTCACGTTGTACGAAAAGTAGGGCATGCCCTATGAGTAGGTACAGTCAGAGACCGTCATTACCTGACCCCTCTTGTAAAGAAGAAGAGGCGAGGAGTGGGTCAGGTAATGCAGGGCACTGACGACTGCGGAAAAAATAGGTGCCTTAATGATGGTCATCACCGATGACTGTATCAATACACCGTTGTATGCGGAACTGTCAGATGACCCAGATAATATGTTTAGCAGTTAAACAATAGTTTGACATTGGCAGCACCTTAAGTCGTAGTTGTAAGGGTGATTTTCGTAGTGCAAGTCAAAAATACTGTGCGCGAAAAGAAATCACCTGTGGACACAACGCCTACGGAGCTTGCAGTACGGTCAACCGATTTTTTTTCGAGCACTTGATTTTCAACGCACTTCTGAGCGCTGAGAGTTAAAAATCACCTGCAAAAGCACCTGCCATCTAAATCTCTTTACCACCCTTGGTTGACTGGTAGAGAAGGTTATAAACTTAACTGTACAGACGCCAGCACATCAAGCTACCTATAACTGTCAAATTTTGCTAATCAACTTTGAATCTTATATTTTAGTGATAAAGTTGAAAATTTACTAAAGAAATTTGACAGATTGTAGTAGCTTGATGTGCTGGCATCTGTACATTATAACATAACATTATTTTTATTTAAAATTTAAATAAAAATATTTTTATAAATAATTTAAATAATTTTTATTGTTGTACTAAATTTCATTATGCAACTCCTTTTTAAAAAAAGAGCATTGTCATGCACGCGAGTTTCACTAACACAGCGCCGTAATTAAAAGAATGAACTTATAATTTATTCGAATTTACGTCGTATCTGCCAGCCGCCATTTCTGTTCGATATCTGTTTCAGAACCTTTAATAGAGGATTCATAATTATCATGGGTGTAGATAAAGTCTTGTATGCAACTGTACATAATTAGGTATTATAACACTCATGTGATACTATTATTACACGAGGCGAAATACCCAAGGCGAAATACCTAATAATATTATACAACAGTTGCATAAATAACTACATATTATAATAATATTTTTAGATTATTCCATTATTTTAAAATCAATTTTTTACTTAAATAATTGAAACGTAATAATTGTAAATGCGACACACAATAACATTTACTTCATACTTAAAAAGGTACAATAAAACATTGACACAGAGTAGCTAACAAATGAAGTGCAAATTCGTGAGAGGGCAACGTTAGATGACTATTTAAATCGAACAGCACATTTCGACTGATAATACAAAAAAAAAATACAAAAATATTTATTTACAACTTAAACATTGTGTCACACATAAATTGCGTCATAATGCGTTAGGAAACTTTCAATGAACGACGCTGATGTTCATACTCCTACATACTATGGCGAACTGAAGTCAAAACTTTCAGGACTGTCTATGCAATCTCCCCATATTAAGATGTATTGTTAGCTATTTATAATTTTATTATAATTTATTCTTCATTTCGCTGTTCAGACAGGTGTTCAAAACGTGTCTCATTCGATTTTTTTTTTTTCAGATTTCATTTTTCTTGAACTTGATAGGGTCCGGAGCGGGTTTTCTATTACAACACATCCTTCCAAGGTTATATTTATTACGTGTAGTCCCGACGGATATCTCAGACTCCGTCGGCATAGGTGGAGGCGGGTCGAGAGGAGGCTGTAAGTTCGTTGCCTGTTGGTACACATTCGCTTCCATCTTCAAGCCTGAAAAGAAAATTATTTATTTTACAATAATTGTTGGATAAACAATTTGGTTAGTAAAATTTTTAAATTTGATAGTTCTGTGACAGTCCCCCGGACGAGCTCGATCAAAAGCTAAATAAAAAAAAATAAAAATCGAAAATCAAAGTCCTCTGATTATTTTTTTTGTAAAAATATCAATAAAACAACAATTATGGCCATATCATAGAGCTATTGCTATGCTGCCATAGTGCTCTGAATTATATTACATCCATATAATAAGGAAATATTTTGAAGATACGATATGATTGTAAGAGCAGTATTAATACGAGTAACTAGCGGTAATTTTTCACTTTTGCGAAAAAACAAGATTTGTTTTATAAATACGAAACAAAATAAATCTGTAATAATAATCTATAATAGGTACTGCTTGGTTTACAGACACTCAGTTAAAATGTGACTCTGAGGAGCCAGAACCAGGATCCATGAACCAGGATCTATAAGATTAATAAAATTAATAACATAGATCACAAAAGACATTATTTTAAAACTTACTGTTAAATCTTTTGCGAGCTAACATTCCGTCACCTGATTCCAGTCTCGGGGAGTCATTTTCTTCATTCATCCTCACAGTTCCTCTTGTGTGGAAAAAGACAATCTTGCTAATTTTAGCAATGTTGACAAATAAGTTTTTCGCAGTCGAAAACGACTCTTTCCTTCATTATTATGATGTCCTCTTTGTTTTTTGGATTATTTAAAATTTAGAGTTGTGGTTTCCGTAAGCTAATCCGTTTGTGCACGTATGTTCTTTTCCTTGTATGAATACATACTGGTTGGAAATATCGGAGGATAGTATTTATATCGCGCACACGCAATAGTCGATGAACTTTTGAATTAATCGAGGAAAAACGAGCTTGTTTTTGTATTGGTTCAAGTGTGATTCATTATGTATACTACGTTCTCATCATTATAATCAGCCCATAATGTTCCCACTGCTGAAACACAGGCCTCCTCTCTGTGAGAGGGACTGGGTCATAATATACCACGCGGGCCTAGTGCGAGTTGGTGGATGTCACATGTCTTCGAATGTTTGGTTCCAGGACATGCCGGTTTCCTCACGACGTTTTCCTTTACCGTGTTGAGCTTTCGGCTTTGTTCTGCAGTAATTATATTATCCATACTAATATTATAGTTTGGCTTTCGTGCTGGGTTGTCTACTGAAAGTGCAATACTTGCGTTGAAGCACACTGTCAAATATTATACGGACAGAAAGACACCAGTGTATGCTTGTTTCCTGGACCTTTCCAAAGCCTTCGACCTGGTTTCTTATAATGTCTTATGGGAGAAGCTTCGCGGAGCGGGAGTACCTGCTGCATTGGTGTCAACATTGGCTTTCTGGTATGACAAGCAGAGGAACTTTGTCAAATGGTCCAACGCATTGTCCGACCCGTATAAACTCAATTGTGGTGTTAGGCAGGGAGGTCTTACGTCCCCGAGGCTATTTAATATTTATATTAATAACTTGCTTGTTGAGCTCAGCAGCACACACGTCGGATGTCATATAGATGGAGTTAGTTTAAACAACTTAAGCTATGCAGACGATATGGTGCTGCTGAGCCCCACAATCGGTGGAATAAGGAAATTGCTCGCTATTTGTGAGGGTTACGCAGAGCGGCATGGGCTAAAATATAATCCTACTAAGAGTACGCTGTTGGTATTTAGAGGTAGAAATAAAAGTCCCTCAAATGTCCCTCCCGTAGAACTGAACGGTTCACTTTTGCAGAGGGTAACATTATTTAAATACTTAGGCCATATTGTTACAGAGCATCTTAAAGATGACTCGGATATGGAAAGGGAGCGAAGGGCGATGTCTGTGAGGGGAAACATGTTGGCTCGCAGGTTTGCTGGTTGTTCAGTCCCAGTTAAAATAACACTTTTTAAGGCGTTTTGTCAAACATTTTACACCAACAGCCTGTGGGCTAATCATACCCAAAAAACAGACAACACCCTTCGCATACAATACAACAATGCCTTCAGGGCGCTGTTGAGGCTTCCTCCGTACTGTAGTGCGTCACTGATGTTCGCTGAGGCGCGCACTGACGATTATTTTGCGATCATGCGCAAGAAAGTGGCGTCAATAATACGCAGGTTGAGAGGAAGTGACAATAGCATCCTGAGGGTATTTTCAGAAAGGTTAGAAGGGCCTACAATGGATAGGTTTATCAAGCTACATGCCAGACATGGGGCTTGATAAACCTTCCTGTAATTTGGGCGCTTTTTATTGTGTTTTTATTTAAAATAAGTTAGATTTTAAACTACTAACATAGTTTTTTAAGTTACTTGTAAGACTAACACGCTATGGGCCTACGATGCCTGACAATAAAAGATTTTTTATTTTTTTTATAAATGCGAAAGTGTGTCTGTCTGTCTGTTACCTCTTCACGCTTAAACCGCTGAACCGATTTAGATGAAAGGTATAGAGATAGTTTGAGTCCCGGGAAAGGATATAGGATAGTTTTTATCCATATATTCTCACAGGAAACTTATGCGGGTGAAACCGCGGGGCGCTGCTAGTTTATAATAATTATGTTTGCGACGCAAGTTATTTTGCACACACACAAAGACGGCGCTCGTCACTGTCGCCGTCGCGCAATGGAGCGTTGCGCTCGCGCAGTGGCTGCGAGGTAGCGCCACCTTCCGTGCTGTGTTCCGATCGGTCGGTAAGTTGCTCGTCGTCCAACCATAGATGGCGTTGGCAGAGCAATAAACTAGTATTGTCCTACACGTAATAACGTTTCACTTCATCCTTACCTATAGGGCTGTGTGACCGCCTTTGAATCCCGGAACTGTCTTAAAAAAGGCAGGTACCAGATTTATCTATAAATAAATTCTGAGGCAGCTCGGAGTTAGGAAATTGGCGGTTTTACACTCTTGTGACTCGGAAAACACAACATCTGACCTCTCCCTGATTGTTCCAGAATGCCGTCCCATCGGACTATGAGAGTGGGGGAAGAGGGAGTGCACTTGCGTCTGCGCACACACTTCATCATCATTCTCCTGCTATTATCCGAATGTGTTCTTCCATACTTCTCTATTAGTCAACATCTCCGTAGTCGCCCCCTTCTGGCCATATTATCTTCCACACAGTTCATTCAAAATTTCTTTGCTCTTCTCCAACTCTTTAAGCCATCTATACACATTCATATTCCAAATTTTCCTCATTCCTCCGCATCACATACCCATATCATGACAACTGATACCCACGCAATATTTCAGTCACCGGTGCCACTTTCAAAATTCATCAGTGTATACAGGGTAAAATTTTAATCACCGTTTTCCTCTTAAGGGGTCATTGTACTCATCATTATGAACAACTTTTACTATGGACCAAACCTGAAATCGTAAAAAAAAATCAGATTTTCCCTACATTTATGTTCGCATAACTCGTCAAAATGTAGGGAACAGTTGATTTTTTTTTCGCCATTTCATGTTCGGTGCCATAGTAAAAGTTGTTCATAATGATGAGTACAATGACCCCTAGAGAGGAAAACGGTGATTAAAATTTCACCCTGTATATCCTTATTCTATCCATTTGCGTAACACCACATATACCTCTTAGCATCTGCACACACACTTGTACAATATAATTTAACTCGAGTTGCATGATAACCATCGAAATATTTTGAGCAGAAATACATAGGTGAAGTATTGGTAGTTATTCCCCGGTACAACTTTACAGAGTTCTATTGCAGCAGTTATCTACGGGATTCACTATACAGGTGAAATTGAATTCATGGGCATCCTTTTAATGGGTCATTGTACTCATCATTATGAACAACTTTTACTATGAGACCAAACCTGAAATCGTGAAAAAAAATCAGCTCTTGCCTACATTTTGACGAGTTATGTGAAAAAATGCAAGGAACAGCTGATTTTTTTTTTCGCCGCCTATGAACAGTATTTTTTTTTACTTGCGCATAAAGTTTTAATAAATAAATTAATAAATGCGGAAAGATTGAAATTAAAAAAAAAACAAATATTCAATTAATCAATATTTATTCAAGCATAATCTAAAATTAATAAAGTAATCACGTAAGAATACATAAATATATTCACAAAATGCATAGTTGCATGTACCTACACTACAATTAAGTACTTTGTTTAACATTTTTTTTTTGTTATGTTTAAAATAAAACGTGACAGAATAAAATAATAACAACAAAGAAAGATAAAAAAAAACGCAGGTACAATTAACATCAAATTAATACGAAGAGTTCGGAATTTAGAAATCAATTTAGTATAGATTGGGTCTACTTGAAACATAAAACGTAAAAAAAAAAAAAAAAAAATAATAACTGTGTTAAATTGACTAGCTTTTATTCTAAATAAATAATATTATTTATAGCACTTTACAATTAACTTTTTGCTTTGGTACCAAAATACTGATTAGCGATATCATGATATGTAATTTTATTTAACAGGGCTGTCTGTGGACTATCACTTTTAGGCCCGTATTGCAGAACCTCAGTCAAGAACTATTAAGTATTCTGTGATCAATACTCAAGCTTTATTTAAAACTACATAGTATAGAGCCATTTGGTTTGAATAAAAAAAAAAAAGTTTTGCAAATCCAGACTTAATAGATCATTAAATATTTCAATTTTATAATTATGAATAAGAGGGGCTCTTATTCATAATTATAAAATTGAAATATGCAAATGTATGTGGGAGTACATAAGATTACATTTGTGTGGGTTATTATGTGTTAAAGATTTCCTTATTTTTTACCAACTCAGTGCAGTTATTTGTGCCTTTAATATCTTCATCTCCTAACATGACAACACAGTAGTCGTCCATGTTAAACTCCAATAATTTTATATCAATATCCTGCAGTAATCGTTGTGTACTATAATTTGGCAAAATATGGCGACAGTAATTAAATTGATGGGCAAAGTACCATACGAGTTACTGTTGGTCAGGATGCATAATTTGGTCTTCGTGCGTTTGGATATTTCTATAGAAGTCGTATTGTTGTGTTGAGATGAGGAATAACTGTTATTATTTGCTTGCTCCAAGGCATTTATTTGCTTATTAAGACTTAGATTGGTTAAATCCAGTTTTAAGCAATGCTTGAGTCTTGCGTGAGGTTTTTTAATTAGATAAAATCTTAGTTTGATGGTCTTGTACTTATGATCATTCCATTCATAAGTGTCTTCTCTGATCAGGTTTCACGTTTCTATTCCGTAACAGGCGTGCCTTATTCGAAAGGCATTGTTTGGAAATTCATGTCTTTTTTTTGTTGCTATTACGATTAACATAAACGAGTTTCTCGTTCGGAGTCTTTGGGCGCTTTAGAGGATGGAGCGACGCCTTTTGCCTTTTGTGCAATAAGCCAAAAAGGCCTATCACCTATCACGGCCTCCGGCCGAGGCTCGGTGGGGTCGGGAAGGGGCTGGGGCGGGTCAAGAGGAGGCTGCAGGTTCGTTGCCTGGTGATACACAATGGCCTCCATCTGCAAGTCTGCAAGTAGAATATTTTTTTTATATTAATGAGATGCTAAAAGAGCAGCAGTGTAAATTTTTACATATTTTTTTTTAATAAAAGTTAAAAAAAATTAATAGGTATTAATTAATATGTTCTGGTGTCCGCAACTCCACGTCAATGCGCGTTTTTTACGTACGGAAATTTAAAAAAAATGTAATTTGAAATATTTTTGTGTATTTAATTGAAATAAAGGAAAAAATAGCAATAGCAGCAATAATATCAATAATTGTTACCTATCACAAAATAATAGGAAGTCCTAACCGCTTTGCATTGTGTGTTATATGTAAATATGTGAGTATCGTATCTATCACATATTTAATTTATCTGTCGTTGCTTTATTTTTATTTCATTTTACCTATTGCGGTATAGTAATTTTATTCTAGGCATATATATTCATCGCTTCATATACAATTATTTAATATATATAAAATATTTTAAAACTTATTTAAAAGAGTAAAGGTGGAGCTTCTTGCCCATTATTCTCCATACAAAACTACCTTTTGGAAGGGGCGACTAGAATCAATTATTTTTGTAGATCGCGGGACGAACTTGTAACTTTTATGAGGGATTGGTTCATATTGTCTCAGGATCGAGTGGAGTGGAAAAACGAACGGGAGGCCTTTGCCCTATAGTGGGACAATACAGGCTGATTATTACTATGTTTACGTCTTTTGACATTTCTCAGGACCCTGGGGTCCCGGACCATTGGAAGGCGTACGAGGGGCCGAAGCCAACTCGCAGAAGCCCGTTAAACGTTTTTAATTAAATGCGGCACCAACCGACGGTTCTCCCTGTTCGTACTATGCAAGTGCACCCAAGAACATCCCCCGGTTGGTGTGGGACTATTGCAGGATATGGAAACAAAGATATTGGATTATAGGTTTGGGTGGCTAAAGTTAACTGGTTATTTAGGACTATGGAAAGACTATAGCCCCTGCCTGACGGATTCATTATTACAAAATCGTTTGCAATGCGTTGCACCTGCTTTGTTCATTCACACAAATTTTAGGCGATCAATGTTGTGAGCCATTCGTGTAGATAAGATTTCTTGACCTGGATTACGATTTAGCACAAATCACAATGCTATATTTATAGTATTATCATTAGGTATATTGTATGTTGAGAGTGTCAATATAACATGATGGCTACGCTACCAGGGAATTCCCCTACCATAAGGATGTAGTCTTGTGAATGACATTTATCCATGTTGGTATATTGGAAAATTCTTACCTTCAAATATAAGAGCATTCATTTGACATACAAAGGTATAATTGTCTGATGCCATTATTATTCACTTTTGCGAAATTTGTACACCTATTTTTAACAAATGCGAAATAAACTGTCACTTCTACAGCGCGTATCAGAAACTCTTCTTCTACATAGAGATCTACGTTTGGAATGGACAACTAGCTTCAGCTTTCTGACTAACTGACCGACTACTTAATTTTGACAATTCAAAAGTGCATGTACATGGTTTAATTGAAATAAATGCCTTGAGTTTGAGTTGTGTGGTCAAATCTAGAGGAAAAAAATCATCAAACTGAACAACTTTCTCCATTGATGGTCCACAACACCCTTTTATTTAACCCCACACCTTTCTAATACATGCTGTATAAAACGTCGTTTATAGTCGCTAAAATTAATTTCGCTATTCGCACACACCCGGCTTAAATAATTCTTTTTTCAACAAAAATTCCCCAATGATTTCAATATCATGTAATTGTCCACAGAAACATGAAATCTAAATTAATAAAAATATTAAATCAGTAATGTTCAAAAACTTACTCATATGTCTTTTCCTGGGTAAAATTGATTCACCTGGATCCAACCTTGGGTCCCCATCTTGTTTGCTATTCATCGCCGCAGTCCCCCTTGGGTGTGGCAAAAATATCTTGCTAATTCGACCAACACAAATGCGACAAATGAGGTTTTCGCACTCGTGAACCACTCTTTTTCATTGATTGTACTTTCTTCCAGTTTATTTTTAAAATTCGTATTTCGAACGAACTACAGTGCGAACTGGTGATGTCCGTACTGTATTCTCTTCGTACTATGAGTAGACTGGCTGGAAAACGGCGAGGGGGAAGTACTTATACCAAAACAGATAATGTACAGTCATCAGCGGAAGATGATGAACATTTCGGAATTTTGAATCGGGAAAAAAAATTGAGTGTTCAGTGTTCAAATGTTTTTAGTATTATAATTAGAATGGTTGTTGGTGTATTATTAGAGACGCAGAGATTCTAACTACTGTTAAAAATCTTTAAACTTGTGTTTGTTAATGTGATTTTTTTAATGTATTCATTTATAAGGTTTTAATTGTTTTTATTACAAATTAATTGGAAGACAAGACATGGCTTTTGTTCTATTTATACAATCTTTCTACCATAAAACAATATATTTGCGGCAGGCGTTTAGTTTTGCATACCACGAGGGCTGGTTCAAGGTGGCGCGGGAGAGGAGTTCTTGGAAGGATTTGTGGGGGAGGCTTTTGCCCAGCAGTGGGACAGTATAGGCTAATATAAAAAAAGGAGTTAAGTTTAAGTCACACAATTAACCAGTGACCCAAAACTTTTAACGTTTTAGCAACTGAACCAATGCTGCTCATTTATTGAAAACACAAAACACTTGAAAAATCCTATATTTAGTGTAGCGGTATCTACAACGCCACATGCGAACAACGCGTCATACTGACGTCGCGCAAATCCTGCATCTCGCAAGCAGAGTTTACCGCGCAACTAGCATAGATAAAACAGTCCGACATGAATCATCGGGCAGTTGCCCGCCAGACAACACCCGTCTGGTCGGAGGATCCTCCTTTTCTATAGAGTATGAGTGAACTTTACACCCTGTTTCTCATACCTCTATATTTAGTACCAACTTATTTTTGTTGCTGACTGTATTCCAGGTACTTTTGTGCATAGGGATATACAAGATAAGTACTTACTGTGTATCGACACTGATAACTATCAGCGAAAACACACAAAAATATAGATATTGCAACGCTTTACGGTGATTCATACAATAAATGAACAATCAAAAGTTTTAATAAGTATGCAGGATTGTCGGATATAGTTGAAGTTTAGTAAGAAACCGATGGATGAGGTCGATCTATTTTGTTGACTGTACCTAGATAGATAAGCAGTTTTTATTAGCAGACTGGAGGACGCTGCTGACGTGTTTTTTCGTCATCGTCATCATAATTTCATGCACTGCTGGACATAGGATTTCCCCAAGCATCGCCACATCGACCAGCAGGGCAATTGCGTAAAACTTTATCAATCGGAATCGGTTTCATTTTGACAATTCAACAACATAC
The DNA here is from genome assembly GCA_945859645.1 of Amphipoea oculea. Lineage (NCBI taxonomy): Eukaryota > Metazoa > Arthropoda > Insecta > Lepidoptera > Noctuidae > Amphipoea > Amphipoea oculea. The sequence continues at coordinate 2,116,557 of OX243884.1, forward strand.
ATTGCGTTATTTACGTGTTGAGCAGACAAATTTTTCGAACTTATGAAGCAATCGATTAGCAATTGGCTTCGAAATGATTCTGATTCCGATTGATAGTGTGTTACGCAGGGTGCTGTTCTATGGTTCCCGCATCCAACGGATTCCTGCAGCCTTCATGAGGTCGTCGGTCCACCTTATAGGTAGTTACATTTATTATTTAGAAACGTCACGTTTGTACTTATATCATAATAATGAGTGGGCAACTAGCTTCATCTTTCTGACTGACCGACCCCTTGACAATTCAAAAGTGCCTGTAATTGGTTTGTCCATAGGTACTAATATTATAAATTCTAAAGTAACGTTGTCTGTCTGTCTGTATGTTACCTTTTCACGCCTAAACCACTGAACGGATTTCGATAAAATTTGGAAGAGAGATAGATTACCTCCCGGGAAGGACATAGGATAGTTTTTATCCCGATATTCCCACGGGATCGACACTTATGCGGGTGAAACCGCGGGGCGCAGCTAGTTTGAAATAAATGCTTCGAGTTTGAGTTTGAATATAAATTATATCAAAATTATCTACTCGTTTTGCATGATAAAAAATTAACGAAATATTTTGAGTTGGTATTTACGTCACAATTCTCTTAGATAACAGGCAATATTTACCTGAAAATTTCACAATTATTTCATAACAAAACCATTTCGCAATGTTCATATCATGAATACCTATTTGGTTTTTCAATTTAATCACGTCAACGTTTTTTTTTTTTGCTCGAATTTCATCATCTTCAAAGTAGCATAACTTACGATCTCGCATGTATTCCCCAAAGGGTTGGGCAGAGGTGCAGGTACCTTATAGTACACCCACATGTCGCATAGAAATCAAATTCAATAAAGTCAAACAAATATAAAAAAACCGAGTGCGAGTCGGACTTACGCACCGTCCGCACGGTTCCGTACAAATTTGTAGGTATGTAACTAAAAATTTACGGTTTTCGCAATTTTTCCTTTATCTGTGCTATAAGACGTTGCTTCGTACCAAATTTCAAGAATCTGAGTTCACGGGAAGTACCCTGTAGGTTTTGATTCCCTTGCGAGTGTCGAAAAGCGGAAATTTGCGGCATAAACGGCTGTATGTTTTGATTGCGTTGGCTTAGAAGTTTGATTTTTTCACAGCTCCAAGGGACAGTAGACCTGAGTATTATATAAATTCCAGTTTAATACCTCCACGCGTTCCAGAGAAAACTGGTCTTGACAGACAGACAGACGGACGGACGGACAACAATGTGATCCTATAAGGGTTCCGTTTTTTCCTTTCGAGGTACGGACCCTAAAAATAAAAGAAAATAATAAAAATAAAATGAAGAAATCGCAAATAGGAATAAGGCCGCCTATTGAATGTTTTGTAGTGATACTTGTAATAAATAAATCGAATTAAATAGAAACGAAATGAATTAAATTCAATGAAATCAACGTAAATCCAATAACATGCGCGTAGGCTTTTTCTTTTATGGATGGGAAATCTTCAAATGACGTCTCCCGCTCTGGGTGGAGCGGAAAGGAGTGTCAGACTCTTGCTGACTAAAACCCATCCGTGTTCCTTCCTTAGCCCTTTATGTTCCGGGGTAGCGGTAACCCTTTCGGACAATCCCGCACATGCGCGTAGGCTGTGGTCACCAGTTTACCACCTACTGAGTCCTTTGTTCGATTCCCAGATTAGACAAGTCTGGATTTGTGGTTGATGTCATGATTTGTAGAGAGTGGAAATTCAGAATGTCCAATTCTATTTTAACTTTATGACTAAGTAAACATTACATGGAAACGTCAGTATCGTCAGAATCTCAATAGTTGTGCCAGTGCCAACGTTTTTGGGGGAAACACCTTTATTTTCCCGGTGAAAGTGTCACCAAAATTAATGAGCAACAGTTGTGCAAAAGTTTCCGGCAACATTAAATTGCCTAGGTAGAGTAGTTTTTGGTGGTTTTGGTGGCCGATTCTTGTAATTAACCGGTCAAGCGTCGCGGTTCGCCGATCGGCGACGAAACAATAGAAAAACAATTGTGCCTCATTAGCGGAGCTTGACAGACTAAAAACGTTCAAAATCTAGTCGCAAACTCATCTCAGCGACAATCAATGTCAAAAGCTTGTCAAAAATGTAGGGAAATCTGTGATATTTTTGCCACATTGCGACTGAGATCCTGTGGACGTTCTTGAAATGACGAGAATTGCTCCTCTGATACCGTGATTAACTAAGGAGTTAACGTGGTTTTGAAGTAAGGAATCAGGACCTAAACGTTAAAAATGCATGTTTTAGAAACAATTAAAGTATATGATCGACTACAGTAAACAAAATAAAAATATGATTTTCTTCAGGATATAGTATACTAGGTAGATAGTGTATTGAAAACATAATACAACTTATTTGGTACGACAGAAAAAAATCACGAAGTTACCTCTAAAAACTTTCTTTTTACAATAAAAACCATACTAATATTTTGTCAGATTATTCTACAAGCAAAATACTAAAGCACTAGTGTTTAAATTTTTTAGTCCAAACAATAGATTTCTCGTAAATAGTTAATTACTTCATATTTTGCAATAAATTACCAGGGTTGTGTCATCGCACTTCTCTTTCTTTTCTATGCAGTCCGACAGTGACCGCGCTTTAGGTCATGTACACTATTGAATAAGGGCCCAGCTATTATGACACACTCTCTACCTTATGCTATTATTACATGCCCATATAAGGTGAAAGTGAACCGCCAATCTAATCTCGAGTGTGTCCTATTTGTAACTAATAAGAAACCCTAGAAATTAATATAAGTGTATTTAGATAACTCGTACTATACGTACAAGTATTATTTCCGCTCGAATACTTTAAAATACAAATTGAGTGATTAGTAATAGTCGTGCGCCGGTACTTCAAGCTACTACAATCTGTCAAATTTCTTTAATAGATTTTCAACTTTATCGATAAAGCATAAGGTTCAAAGTTGATTGGGAAATTTTGACAGTTTTGCGTAGCTTGATGTGTTGGCGTCTGTACAGTAGGCTGCACGTCATTGGAAACACTTTGACTTTGAGCTGGACTAGCCTAGTACGGAGTTTCAATAGAATAAGACGCCAGCTAGGTGGCCCAGTGGTAACCGCTGCGAATTTACGAGTTGTAGGTCGTAGGTTCGAACCCAGACAGGCGCTTTACTTTGTGTATTTCATCACCACTGCTCTCAAAACGGTGATGGAAAACATCGTGAGCATGTCTTAGGGCGAATTTAAAAACTTCGGGCAGTTACTAAGAAATTCCTCATGAAAAAACCTAATAACATTATGCTCGACGTGGGAATCGAACCCAGGGCCCAATGACTATACAATTATCTTTGCCAGGACCCCACTTTCGGGTAGAACAACGACATAGAATACATAAAATGTTCTAAACTCCTGCACCCTAATTGCGTAATACACTATCAATCGGAATCAGAATCATTTTGAAACAAATTGCTAATCCATTGCTTCATAAGTTCTAAAAATTTGTCTGCTCAACCTGTAAATAACGCAATGAACGTTGTTGAACTGTCAAAATGAAACCGATTCCGATTGATAATGTGTTACGCAATTGCCCCGCCGGTCAGCAAGCGTGATGACTAATATCGTCCCTTTTCTATATAATAGGCATTCACAGAACAATAATTACAAACCAAATAAATCCCTTATTCCCCCTTCAGTACTTACAAAAAAAAAAAACACAAAAAAGTGCATAATCATTGTACGCACTTTAATGAATAATAATTATCGATTTTCTTCTTACCAATTGGTAACACATTCAGTACTTTGCCCAAGGGCATAATGTACCCACATTGTGCCCTTGGGCAAAGTACGAAGGGAAAACCCTTTATTAATTGGTATTTTAATGAATAAATGACGTTTTAAATATAGTTCGAGGAATGTTTAAACATCATTATGGACTAATTATTGTTTGTCACATTATCTGTCAGCACTTGATATCGGTTCGTCCTTACCTAATATAAACAATCAGTTCCTGTAATGTGCAGCTGACAGGACACGCAGGACACGAATTGACACGATATTAAGTGTCCCATCGTTTGTGGAACAGCACCATATTTACACTCCAAGGCGGAGTTGTCTATGAATCGTCGTTGTCTGTGTTTTATTTAAATGATAAATGATTTATTTTCTGTAAGTAGGTTTGTACAACCACTTTTACACGTCAATCATATTTTTTTTAAGCTAGATGAGGTCGGCGTTTCCTACCTGACTACTCTGAGAAGAAAGGCCGAAACAAACTCAAAGGTCACAGTCTCTTTTAAAGTTCAGACAAAATCTTGGTCAGATCATGTGAAGAACATGTATATTGGTATCTGAAATGGTCTTTTGATGAAAGAACCACACAGATTGAGCGGACGTGTCCAGTCAGTGCACGCATTTGTCAAAAATCGTGCAGCTCAACTCAGAACTCGAGGAGATTGATATAGATTAATAACAAAATTTAAACTATCACGCGTACAAAAGCTATTTGTAAAGTAAAACTGAAAACTAGTAACTTAACACTTCCTGACACACATACTTCAAGTCATTCGCTTTACTTCATTCACTTCACTTCATTCACTTCACTTTCATTTTCACTCACACAGATAATGGAAAATGAAGAATGTTGAGTGTATGATGTTTCTAAGTCTACACTTCCAAAAATTCTTCATTTTATGTAGATACCTAAGTACATATCAGTTATTAATATAATATCTAATTTGTATATTTCTTTGAACTTTTTGTTTCTGAATTTTGTACTGGCTAGTGAAGTATACTTCAGTAGCTGCACCTCGCGATATCACCCGCATAAGTTTCGATCCCGTGGGAATTTCGGGATAAAAAGTATCCTACTAGAAAACTACCTTTTGGAATGGGCGACTAGAATCAATTCTATTTTAAGATAATTTTTGACGTTCAAAAGTGCCTTTTATGTGCCTATTTGAAATAAATGCTTTGACTTTGACTTTTGACTTTGACTTTATATATTAATACTGGCTATAAACTATCCGTGTGCCAAATTTTATCCAAATCCGTTCAGTAGTTTTTTCGTGAAAGAGTAACAAATATCTATCCATCCATCCACACAAACTTTCGCGTTTAGAATATAATTATGACATCATCATCTGCCTAGCCTTTTCCCAACTATGTTGGGGTCGGCTTCCAGTCTAACCGGATGCAGCTAAATACCAATATTTTACATGGAGCGACTGCCTATCTGACCTCCACAACCCAGTTATTTGGTAATACGATACCCCTTGGTAAGACTGGTTGTCAGACTTTCGGGCTTCTGACGACCCGTAACGACTGTTAAAGATCCACGAATAACAGCCGGGACCAACGGCTTAACGTGCTTTCCGAGGCACGGAGGGGTCTCGGTATGTAAAGATGGTCACCCATCCACAGACCAACCGCGGCAAGCGTAGCTTAACCTGATCGATCGACCTGTGCGGCTGTTATTATTTAGCCATGGGCCCCTCTAGTTTAGAATACATGACATATATTAGTAGAAAAAATACTAGGATTATGATCGCTTTAACACGTGTTCGTCGCCGTATCACCTGAAAATCGATAAATTCAGAGTCAGACAGGAGGAATTACTAGGTAGGTACGTACAACATGGACCTTACACTCCCTACATCGTTATTCTCAATAAATCACCACAGTGCATTGTTCAAAACTTCTATTATCTAAAACTTGCCGTGTATGACAAACTTCAGCAAAGTCCGGCCAACTTAAGGGCGAGTTCCCAAGTAGCCGGACCGCGGTTCCGTTCACAAGATTATGACGCGTGGACGCGCTGGAAACTTCGCCTTAACGCTTTGTCTTACTAAACATGGTCAGTTTGGACTCGTGTTCTGGGCTATTTTGAAACTATGTTGTAATAGGAGATACATAGTTGTTATAACAGATATACGAGAGGAAGTTGTTTGTTAAAAAAAACCGAGTGTGCGTATGACCACACGACTGAAGTGAAACTTCAAACGTATTTGGCTATGAGAGGAAGTGAGAAAGAAAATGTGCGCGGGCACTGCTTTCTCTTGCTTATATCCCCCAATCAACTCCCGTTCGCCTCGACCGATCACACTTTTCGTAACGCTTACGTCACGCGTTCGCCAGCTTACTCCCCAAGTCAAGCGTGCGTAAAGAAGTTTCACTTCAAAAATTTCAGTTGATGAACTCAAAAACATACAATTTTTTTTGATAACCTTTCACAATTCAAACACATACAAGAAAAGACCCAAGAACCCTCCGTGCCTCGGAAAGCACTTTAAACCGTTGGTCCTGGTTATCATACGTAGATCTTTGACAGTCGTTACAGGTCCTCAGAAGCCTGAAAGTCTGACAACCAGTCTCCAAGGGGTATCGTATTATCCAGTAACTGGGTTGTAGAGGTCCGATAGGCAATTGCTTCTTGTAAAATATTGGTATTCAGCTGCATCCGGTTAGACTGGAAGCCGACCCCAACATAGTTGGGAACAGGTTAGACAGGTGATGATCATAATTCAGACATAGACAAAAAACATAAACAGTATTATCAGTGTGTTCGCAGATCGGTGGGATTCCCCGTTGTTGCGAAGGTGAATGCAGCTCCACGCTGAATTTCAAATTGTAAGTGACGCTGCCAAAAACGCTATTTAAGAAAAAAACACAAACTTAGGTACTTTAATAGACAACGTTTCAATGACGTCATTCGCCGATAAACTGGGGACGCAATGTGGCGGTCGCCGCAGTCTTAGCAACCCTTTATTATCTACAATATTGCTAAAGATACGAGTTACGAGTTTAGGTACAGACGCGAGCACATCAAGCTACTACAATAATGTCAAATTTCTTTAATAGATTTTCAACTTTATCACTAAAGTATAAGGTTCAAAGCTGATTGGGAAAATTTGACAGATTCGGGTAGCTTGATGCGCTGGCGTCTGTACATGTCTCGAGTTTATACCAAAACGGTAAGTATTTATTTCCTAAGGAATGCCTAGTCATCAGAATCATTGTCAATCATCAAGTCATTTTTGCCGGGGAAGTACCAACATAGATAAAGAAGTAATACTTCCGCTATAAAAGCAATCCAAATGTCCTGCTATACACCTGACAGCGTCATTCGAGCGCCAAAATATCTTTTATTAGATAGACGCTGTCAGGCATAATCAGCCCATAATGTTCCCACTGCTGGGACACAGGCCTCCTCTCGGTCAGAGGGAGTGGGCCGTAATCCATCAGGCGGGCCCAATGCGAGTAGGTAGATGTTACATGTCATTGAATTTTTAGTTCTAGGACATGCCAGTTTCCTCACGATGTTTTCTTACACCGTTTTGACTGCTCTCAAAAGAAACGTGATGAAATAATTTACACAAAGTAAAGCGCCTGTCTAGGTCGAACCTACGACCTACCTACTACCTACTTGTAAGTCGCAAAAAATTTAAAAATCATTTTATTTTCAAATACCTTGTATCTTAAAGATACACATTATTCATCGCGCTCCAAAGAGGAATGCGATATCACCGGAACACTACCTGTTTGACGGGGAAAAACGTAATCAGTGTGCGCAATCAATTCGTACGACCACAATCATACGTACGATACAAATTGGCGTCCAAAATGCGCGCGGCTTTATTTTCTCCTATGGCAGTGAAACGCAGGCTCATGGACATGTGTATCGTTCCCGTCTTAACCTATGGTGCACAAACTTGGTCTTTGACTAACATCCAGAAGTCCAAACTCAAGGTCTGCCAACGAGCAATGGAACGCAGTATACTAGACGTTAAATTAACGGATCGTGTTGGAACCACAATACTGCGCTCCAAAACAAAGATAGTTGACATGGCCCAAAAGGCTGCTCAACTTAAATGGGACTTTGCAGGACATGTCTGCCGCATGCCGGACAAACTGTAGGCCCAAATAGTGCAGAATTGGTGCCCTGAGATAGTGAGGCGGGGTCGCGGCAGACCACGTAGGAGATGGCGGGACGAGCTGGATAGGTTCCGCCAAAACTGGAAGGATGACGCCTGGGCTCGTGAAAGATGGAAGGAGTGGAGCCTTTGCCCAGGAGTGGGACAGCGCAAGCTAATAAGAAAAAAGGGCACACAGAAATATTAACGGTAACCAATCGGTTCACATTTAAAGTGAAATCTCGAGAACACATACACAAGAACTTGGCTGATTCATCTCAGAATTAAGTTGTTGTTGATTTTTTTTATATACATATAGTTGTACCTATGTATGTATATTTATGTATTTATTCTTATATCTATTCTTAGATCTTAGTTATAATTTTTTTTTTTTTTTTCTGTTATTTCACCTACTGTGTATTGTCTCTGCATCACCCTAAGGTAGACTGGTAGAAAATGCCCAAGGCATTAAGTCCGCCTTTGTACAGTTTTTACTTGTGCATAAAGTTTTAATAAATAAATAAATATTTATCTATAGATCTCTACCTGTTCAATAAGTACCCTAATAAATAGCCATTCTCAAATGCCTCATCATTAGCCACTTGTCTCCAAAGGGTTCCATTTTTTCAACCCTTTCTTCCTCGGAGTGGTTCTAACACAAATTGGGTGTTAAATTAGACGAAGACGTGACTCTTTAGTATCGAGGGGGTTAAATAAATAACCCTTTTTCGTTTTACGATTACTTATAAAAAGTAAGATTAAAGCGAGCGTGTAAAATGAATTTGTTTATTTACTAGTAGCGCCCCGCGGTTTCACTCGCATATGTGTCGATCCCATGGGAATATCGGGATAAAAACTATCCTATGTCCTTCCCCGGGACTGCGTGATGTTTTGTGTGTAGGGGTTTGACGCAGAATGTGCACTTCGCAAAATGTGCACTTGACGCAATAGTGTCATACTGAGTCACACCTTGCCCAGGAGACTACACTATCAACAATAGCAAACTTGGACTATGGTACAGCATTGCTCTTGTCATTGAGTAGGCGTTTCCTTGAAATACCTTACATGCATAAATCTATGCCCACATTATTAAAAAATAATATTTTATTTGCTAATATTTACATGTTAAATCTATTTTAATATTTATTTATTTCTGTAACTGCCCGTGACATAACAGCGGCGGGCCCTATCAGAATACCAGCGCTGTGACATTTATTTTTTAAATGTTGCAGCATCATGCTGAGATAGGAGCCTTTTGGCCTCGTATAGGAGTTTCTGTCTCATTTTTCTTTTTGTTACTTTTTTTTATATAACTTGGTTTTTATTAAATTATTTACTGTGTTTAGTTTAGTTTGTGATCTTCCTGTACGAGTCACAAAAAATACTTTTTCTTTCTTTCTTTCACATTGTATAATTGGAAGATGCATAATAATTATATTTTACTAGCTTATGCCTGCGACTTCGTCCACTTGAAATTTCTTGATCCCTCGATCCACTCTGTCGCATCGCATCGTCCGTCCGTGCTACTACCTACTTTCTTTTTCGTTTAGCGATCTTTCTGACTTTCCTTCTTTTTACTCTGCTCCTAAGGGTCCCAGCGTGATGTTAAATAGCCAATAGCCTTCCTCAAGAATTGGGCTATCAAAGGAAAAAATATTTTTTCAAATCCGACTGGTAGTTCTAGAGATTAGCGCGTTCAAACAAACAGACTAACAAATTCTTAGTATAGATATAGAAGATGCAGTTAGATTGAATAATGGGCTACGACACAATTTAAAGGTTCCATCGAGCTAACTCAACGACGAAACTAAAAAAACAAATGATTATAAAAGAAACACCAAGATCTAATGATTAGAAGGATTTTTTTATTTTCCCTTTGTGCTCACTAGTTCCTTTAATAGTTCCTTTGAAGGAACAACTGGGAATTTTTGGATCAGTAGTTCCTTTGCAAAAGCTAAAGGAACTACCTACTGAGACTAGATAGTTTCTTTAGCAGTTCCTTTGAAGGAACTACTGAGAATGAATTTTTGGATCAGTAGTTCCTTTGCAAAAGCTAAAGGAACTACTGAGACTAGATAGTTTCTTTAGCAGTTCCTTTGAAGGAGCTACTGAGAACTTTTGGACCAGTAGTTCCTTTGCAAAAGCTAAAGGAACTACCTACTGAGACTAGACAGTTTCTTTAGCAGTTCCTTTGAAGGAACTACTGAGAATGAATTTTTGGATCAGTAGTTCCTTTGCAAAAGCTAAAGGAACTACTGAGACTAGATAGTTTCTTTAGCAGTTCCTTTGAAGGAGCTACTGAGAACTTTTGAATCAGTTGTTCCTTTGCAAAAGCTAAAGGAACTACTGAGACTAGATAGTTCCTTTAGCAGTTCCTTTGAAGGAACTACTGAGAACTTTTGGATCAGTAGTTCCTTTGCAAAAGCTAAAGGAACTACTGAGACTAGATAGTCCCTTTAGCAGTTCCTTTTCTTGTTCTAAGTAGTAAACTTATATTGAAAACTACAGGTACTCAGATAAGTCGTGAATTAACTAAGAAATCTCCCCATTCCACACACAGATCCAACCACAATGTACCAGGAACACATCTACCGCAAGAGATAAAACGTCACCTCAACATTCTGACTCAGCTTTATGCGGCTGTCAATCCGTAGCTTCCCGCGTTTTGTGGCGCTTTTATAGTCCACACCTCGCGCTTATGGGCCGAAGCACTACCTTCAATTATATCATTGTTTACCTTTACTTTCAGAATAAAATTATACCTACTATTATTTGTGAGCATTATTTGGAATGGGATTGGGTTGAAGAATGTATTTTATACAATACTAGCGACTTCGTTCGCGTGAAATTTCTTATTCCCTCGGTCCATCTCGTCGTATTGCATCACTTGCCCGCGTCTCCTGCTCTATCACTTCGTTTCCCCATAGCGCTTTTGCTCGGCTCCTAAGGGTCATAGCGTGACGTTAAATAGCCTATAGCCTTCCTCAAGAATTGGGCTATCAAATGCAAGAAGAATTTTTCAAATCCGACTGGTACTTCCAGAGATTACCCCATATACAAACTTACTAAAATATTTTACCTCTTTATAATATTAGTATAGATACATAATTAAAATGGTGATTTTGTATTAAATTTGTATCAGTAGTTCAGAATCGAGCGTAGACTACCCATAGTGAATTCTTGCTAACTATAAAGAGTTGATAGTTGTTACCATCAACATTATTATTATAAGGGACCATGACCTCTGAGTTTGTCAAGGCATTTCTTCTCAGGGACCAGTCAACTAGAAAAAGCCAGCGCCATCTAGTTTTAAGATATTGACCAACAAATTGACGTGTTAAAAGATCTCTTACCTACAGAAATAAACATCATTTCATTTAATTTCTTTAGTAGGTAGGTAAAACTGATTTTGAGTAATTGTGATAACTATTATAAAAGATAACAAGTTACCTTTTGTGTAGGTATAGGTACGAAAAACATTCCACATTCCAATAAAATTAAATCAATCACAATAATTTCGTCGAACGCCTGACAAAATAATGATAGCAACAAAACCAGTGAACAAAACAAAACACACAAACAGCATTCATTCCTTACAAACAAAACATCATTCTATCTCCGCAAAAACTACATTGAATAACTTTGAATAAAAATCTAACAACACTTAAATCCGCCATTTTGAATTATTCATAAAAAAATAATTTTACCAATCATTTAACATCCTACCAAATTCGCCGTAAGTAAAGGACGGTATAAAAATTTTACTATCCCTATTTTCCGGCAGTAAAGTGTGGTCAATCCAGTTGTCGCATATAGGGGGTGTCCCGGTTTTATGTGGCCCATAACTTGGGAACCCTACTTCCTTAAAGGTAGGGTATTGCTCACAAATTGTCCATCGTATGTTTTATTGGGTATTCTGTCGAAGCCAAATAAAGTTATTAAGGGTTTGCCAGAATGATTTTTCTATGGGGTAAAGTAAAATAAAATCATAGGAGTGCCTATGATTTAATGTTGAAAAAAAAAATCAACCGACTGTCTATTTTTTGGCGTAGGTACATACTTTTTTGGAGTAATAAGCTGTGTGACATAACATTATTATGAGAAATATATGACGTTTGTATTTTATATTTCTTTGATTTTGATTGGTTTAGTTTGTGATCTTCCTGTGCGAGTTCCAATAAATACTTTTTCTTTTGTTCTTTAGATTTTTTAATTTAATTAATATTACATGCACAACATTACATTGATTGAACCCCAAGACGTTGTACAGAGCAATTTATAAACTAAAAAGTGATACAAAAACATAATTAAGTAGGCTTGGTAAAATACAATTAAATAATAAACATGTTAACACAAGAAAATAACCAAATTAACAAACAAAACACAACACAATAACACTTATGAAATAAACAAAATGTAATCAAGTGACAAAAAAAGGGTATTGCAAATCTTTGACTAGCTATGGTGATTTAATTATATTGAACTAGCTGCGCCCCGCGGTCTCACCCACGTAAGTGTCGATCCCGTGGTAATATCGGGATAAAAAGTAGCCTATACGTTAATCCAGGGTGTCAGCTATCTCCATACACAATATTATCAAAATTGGTCTAGTCGTTTGAGCGTGAAGAAGTAACAAACATATAAACACACACAGTCAAAAACTTTCGCCTTTATAATATTAGTGTGATTTTCGTTTGCAGACTGGGAACGTCTTGCTCGATATCCGTGGTCTTGCTATATGCAGTTTAATTTAATGTCGAGTTGTCGTTTCACAATAGGTTAAAAACGCATTATTTACACAGCTCAGACTTAATTCTCGACCTAATATTTTCTTCCTTACTTTTCATAATATATTTTTGTCCATACAATCTGCACAGAAAAATGTACTATATCAACGCTGTCCGGTAATTTACGGTAAACACAGGCCACATAACCGCGCGAAGTCGTAAAAAAAATCTTTCATTAGGCATCAGCGTCCAAGACGCGCGATGTCGCGGCTTCTCGTAAAAATCCGTCACGATTTGCCACAATAAGGTATACAGGCCGCGCCCGCGCTGCGAATGACGAATACGTGATGCTGGGAATGTTATTGTGAAAGGACCTAAAATGGTATAGACCAGGCATTTTTTTGAAGTTTGAAAAATTCAACAACCTGTACATATTTTCCGAAGGCAAATCCTTCCCAAATAGGCATAAACCGCACCCTAGTTGCGTAACACACTATCAATCGGAATCAGAATCATTCTGAAGCAAATTTCTAATCCATTGCTTCATAAGTTCGAAAAATTTGTCTGCTCAACACGTAAATAACGCAATGAATGTTGTTGAACTGTCAAAATGAAACTGATTCCGATTGATAATGTGTTACGCAATTGCCCCGCTGGTTAAATGGTAACAAACTCTTTTACGCGTCAATCAAATTTAAAAAACTGGAACTCTTCATTTCTGATATAAATACTAATAATTGAATATAAATAGTTATTTTCATAAAATGGAAGATTTATCAGGCGAAAATCTTTCATATACCAACAGATTACAAACTCTATTTTCAAAACCACCTCTATCCCTTCCCCGCTCTACGTATCGGCTTTTACGCGCGCCTAGGTAAATATAAAGGTATAAAAGTGACGGATACGAGCCACTGTTTGAAGGATAGAGACGTCCGTATAGAGATATTTGTAGAGATGTAGAGGCATGACGAATCACAGTCAGACGTGCGCGGAATAAGACCCTTCGGTCATTTTGAGGAGATGAAATGTAGAATTGTAGCTAAGTTTGGCAGGTGTGACTGGTGGTAGCCATGTTGATTTTAAAGGTGCTCCCTCACCAGGAGCATTCTTTTTTTTTTATTTTTTATTGCTAAATGGGCGCACTCTTGACCCCGATCACGCCTGATGGAAAGCGATAGATGAGGTCTATGATGGAACGAGCGTGCCCAGAAGATGCCTGTTCACTCTTGATTTGAAGGCAGACGGGTTAAATGTGGGAGGGAACACAGATGCCGGCAGAGAGTTCCACACTTTGGCTGTGCGCATAATAAAAGTGGAGGAGAAACGCCGAGTACGACTCATCGGGATATCAACCAAGTGCGGATGGTACGCTGCTGTACGTCTGGTTGTCCGGTGGTAAAAGGGCGATGGTGGGATCAGGTCGTGGAGCTCCTGCGCACACTCTCCGTAGTACAGTCTATAGAAGACCGTCAGGCAAGCGACATTACGCCGATGAGCCAGGCTGGGAAGCGTAGCTACCAACGTCTCGTCGCCTATAAGCTTTTTAGCTCTGCGTTCCACCGAGTCAAGTGCAGCAAGCTGGTATTTTGCTGAGCCATCCCACAAGTGGCTGCAATACTCCATACAGGAACGGACCTGAGCTTTGTACAAACTTAAAAGCTGTCCTGGTGTGAATGTAACATTACAGATTCGACATTGAGCATTAAATTACAATACTACCTCCCTGACTGACGAGCATTCGCGTGTAATGTAACATTTCAGATTTGACTTTTTACAAATAGTGCACATTGATGTTACAAGTTGTATCAAGGTATTACACATTGTATCATTATAAGGTGCGCGTTGTAATGCTCGATTTTCCTCCCTCACTGATGTAATGCTCGAATCTGTAACGTTACATTATAGCCGAATGCTCCCGATGAGGGAGCACCTTTACACGCTTTTATTAACTTCACTTGTACTTAACCAACAAACAATGTAATAAAATCTTGGAAGTCAATTTTAACCTACTACTAATTGTCGTATCGAAACGAAAATTTGCATGTATGTGTAGTTTGGATGACAAAACTAGAATTTGATATCTTGGAGCTGATCTGATGATGGAGCCAAGAGGTGGATAGTGGATCTTTTCAGTGGTTACTAGTAAACCACTCGTTTGAGCTCATAAAATTATGATTTATTTTAAGGATTTGATTTGTTTTACGAAACAAAGACCTACAATTTTTTTTGAGGCTGATGCCACTTAAGAAACTTACCTATCAAATATATAAAAATAATCAATAAAAATAAAAAGTACAACTAGGTATGTTATAGAAAATTCCAGTACAAATACTGTACCCTTCCATTTTTGAAGTCGGTTAAAAAATAGATATCAACTCAACACAATCTTCCAATATTTTTCTTCCATTAATGCTTACATTCTTCGTAAACATACCGCGAATCACTTGGAAACCCTCGCCATCTGCATATGTAAAGGGTGTTGCTAAATCAGGGCGGTTACCGAGATCAGACATGCTGATCTGAGAGAGACATCAATAACGAACACCCCTGTTGTCAGGAGATCACATTTGGTGTACATCAAGTATTGAACATTAGGCTCAAGTGTGGAATATACGGGGTTTGATTTTGTACTTTTTTTTTCTAAGTTTACATTAACATATGGCCTTTATTCCCCGAAGGGTTGAGCATAGTAAGTATCCACATTTTGTCAGTTAAGGATGATTTAGACAGGGTAAGTAACTGATTCCAAACTCGAGACAAGTCAGTGCTGACCCGATATTTACCTAGAAATTGAATTTGGAGTCAGTAGTACTGACTCCACTGACTCCAAATTCAATTAACACTAGGTAAATATCGGATCAACACTGACTTATCTCGAATTTGGAGTCAGTTACTTACCGTGTCTAAATCAGCCTTTATGTTAGTGACCGATGTAAAAAGGAGGCGAGCATAATATTGCCATCAACCAGGCACAATGCAGACTCCGGATTTCTAATGAGAAATTGCAATTCAAAAAACCCAATAACACTTCGCCCGACCTTCGGGGTAATTGCGTAACACACTAATGCCGGGGCCACACCAATGGGACACGCCGAGAATTATCGCGATAAGTTCTGGCTGCATCTACGATTAACGCCCGTCGTCGCGATAATTATCAGCGTTTCCCGTCGTTGGTGTGGCCCGCGCATAACAGTACGAATGACTTTCATTTTGACAGTTTAACAACATTCATTGTGTTATGAAGTTGTTGAGCAGACACATTTTTTGAACATATGCAGTAATCGATTAGCAATATCCTTCAAAATGATTCAGATTGAGATTGATAGTGTGTTACGCAATTAGGATGCTGATGTTTGAAACCAAGATCTTAAGCCCGGTACTCGCGCTTATAGCCTCTATACCAACAAGCCAGACAGGTTTTTAAGTCATTGGGCAAACAAGCGGGCAGCCAAACTTAACCGAAAACCATTTTCTTGGCGTTTACAAACAAAAATCTAACCCCCTATGTTTTCACCACACATGAAACATCAAGATCTTCAGTACACATTCAAATTAGAACCTAATAACCTTATCGACAATGTACAAACTCGCCTGAACGTTACATAAGTCATTGTTAAGGCAAAGCTATCGAAAAGAAATTGTAAAATAAAATCAAATGTAATTTGTTCTTTCCCAATTTGGTGTCGTTTGCTTGAGGCGAAGTAAGGCGCACGTATGAGGGTGTCCCTTTACAATACTTCGCCTTAAGTGAGATTGAATTGTTCGTGTTTTCGTTGTCTTGTTATCAAATATTGTGGGAATTGAGCCGTGTAGATATTGCGTTACAGGTTCTGAAAGGATTTTCTTATATTTGCATGGTTTTCCTTAAGTGAGCAGTTGTTAAGCAAGATATTTTTGGCTTCCAACTTTGAAGTGCAGAGAAATTGTTGTTTTTGACAAAGCACATGTCTCACGCATGCAAATTTTAACGATGTGATAGATACAAGGTGAAATTTTAATCACCGTTTTCCTCTTAAGGGGTCATTGTACTCATCATTATGAACAACTTTTACTATGGGACCAATTATCTGAAATCGTGAAAAAAAAAATCAGCTGTTTATGTTCGCGTAACTCGCCAAAATGTAGGAAACAGCTGATTAATTTTTTTCGGGATTTCATGTTTGGTCCCATAGTAAAAGTTGTTCATAATGAGGAGTAGGCCTACCTACTCCTCATTATGAACAACTTTTACTTACCGAAATTTTAATTACCGTTTTCCTTGGTCATTGTACCTATACAATGACCAAGGAAAACGGTAATTAAAATTTCACCCTGTATATTTTTTTATGTAAATAGACATACCTAAATCTAAAAAAATGTATTTCTTATTTCAAAATCTTTTACTCAGATATAAAAATATCCAGAACCTCACCACTTTAATGGTTTATTCGGTCCAAAGCATTCTGACCCAATATTTCAGAGTCAGTCCCAATACCACATCAATACTACCTTTGCAAATAGTTCTCCCAAAACAAATGACAAAAGAAACAGTGACGTATGCAGGAAATCGTTTGGCAAACGCGAAATAATAAATTGTTTAACATAACAAATTCAATATAAATAGTTGCGTCCCTCGCAGTTGGAGCGCTATCAAAAATCCCTCTTCTACACTACATCTATCTGCATTAGGGATGGCTGGAGTTATGCTGTATGTAGCTAAGAAAGTTTTAGGAATATCTTTTGCCTCAAAACAGCTCCCTCTAGCTGACTATGTCGAGCCTGCAGAAAAGCTCCCGGCGGGCCTTCAACTGCCAGAAATCTCTTAGCCGACTGTTCCTGACGTCACATCGGGTCACACACCATACCGCGACCGCAGGCTTCCCCCGCCTTTTCACTCGTTCGCCGACACCTTGAGCGTGCGCACATAATCGGTCGTCTTATGAATCAGCAATACAGTACTTGTAATATCGCAGTAGGTTTTGTTTTATTACCAATTCAAGACCACCACCAGCACACCTGGAGCTTAATACTCAACATATGGTCCTTCGAGCCGGATCATCTGTTGAGTATCAAGCTCCAGGTGTGCTGCTGGTGGTCTTGAATTGGTACTCAACACCGACTAATGCCGGGTTTCTGAAGAATTCTTAAACGAAGTTAAAACTTTCAATAGCTGTTGATTCGACATAATAATCTATTTAAGCTAATTCCTACCTTATGCTCAGTTTTTGAGGTTCTCAGATAAACCGTCGATAATAATTCACTGGACTTTTGAGCTAAATTCTTCCTTAATGACGTGTTCAGAAACACGATATCGAACCAATAATCACTATCTATTGGATAAACTCCGTTTAAAAACCTCAGAAACCGGGCATAAGAAGCCAGATAGGCAACTGCAGGTACAGTCAACAGCAAAAGTAGATGATGAATTGAGTTTATAAATAAAACGCCAAAATTCAACGTTAACAAAAAACTTTCTGACCAGCTCTAGCAAACACCATCCACAATTTAAAAGAAGCAAATCAATGTCACGTATGACGGCGGTGGAGACATTACGTCATATTATTCTGAATACCGTAATATATCGTGATAAAATACTGTATTCTGCTCACAAAACCAATGGTAGTTTGATGAATGAAGAGCTTAGAGACGTATTTTGTACTATATTTATGTTAGGGAAAAATTTAATTGATCCCAGTATTTATTTATTTATTTTATCTTTGTATTTCGAGACATCGCCAAGCGGTTGGTCGACTCTCCACGTGACCAGAGGGCTGGACTATTTTTTGGCCAAAGCATCAGCATTGTCATAAAACGTGGCAATGCTGCTAGCCTTTTGGGCACATTTCCTTTTGACAGCAATGCGGATGAATTTTTAGATGCCCTTTGATTATTTCCCCTCCTTTTTATAACCTTGTACATATTATTATTATTTCAAGACTGTAAGCTTTTTAATATGTAAATAAATTGATCCCCTAAAAACTTTTTGATCTTCTATTGCCGATCGCATTTTTTTCAAAGTACATATTTTGGAGTCCTAAAAATAATAAATAGCCACGTAGCTGCGATCAACTTGGATGGCTCATCGGACAGTTAAAAAGAAGATCAATTATTTTAAAAAAGTGTGCGTCATTAGAAGCGCAAAATTTTTTTAAAGGTTCATTAATTTTATTATTAATCAATAATTTTCATATAATTATTTCATTTATGTATACAAAATATTGTAAAACATTTTAAAAGAGTAACAGTGGAGTTTCTTTCCCATTCTTCTGCATACGAAAACTACCTTTTGGAAGGGGCGACTATAATCAAATTATATTTTATAGTAAATTTTGACGTTCAAAAGTGCCTTTTATGTCTATTTGAAATAAATACTTTGACTTTAACTTTAAAAAAGTACCCATCATCAGAAGTTCAATAAGTGTTTAGCGGATCAGTTTAATATGGAACTAAATATACTTAATGATCACCAAAAAATATATTGAACACCAAAAAATTAAGTCTAAAATTACAATAGTTCTAGTTGGGTACCCCGAGGTTAGGTTTGGTTACTTTCAACCCTTTACACAGAAATAGGAGCCCCACGAAGCGGGGCTCCGCCGACATAGGATGCAAGAGCGAGCAAATGAGAATACAAATACCTTTACCTAGGTATTTTACAATAAAACGGAGTTTTAATTTTGGTGATCATTTACTATTTTTGGCGGTAAAAGTGTTTTTTTTTATGGTATATTTTACTTTATCTGGTGATAAGTTAAACATAGGCCGTTTAATATTTTAGATGAATTTTAAGGTTTTTTTTATTTAGGTTTCGGCTATTGCCTAGCTGGTAACCTTAACAAAGCATCCATATAAACAGGGACCAATATTCCTGTAATGGCTGTCCCGTCAACACCACACTCTTGCCACCCCACGCAAGTCCAAAGCGTCAACATATGACATTATTGTTTCCAACATAGACTTATTTGTGATATAATTTTCCAATTTTCCAAACAAATGTCTCGTTGTGAAAGGCGTGTATGCAAAGCTGTTTGTGCATTGTTGAGTGCGCGTTGAGGTTGGTCTGTTAGACCCGCAAGTCTTATAGATTACTAGTTGCGCCTCGCGGTTTCACCCGCATAAGTTTCGATTCCGTGGGAATATCGGGATAAAAACTATCCTATGTCCTTTCCCGGGACTCAAACTATCTCTATACCAAAGGACAATGGCGAAATCTTAGCTGAATTTATTTTGAGCGTCTAAAAGTGACTTATATACGAAGGCGGTTCCATTATTTTTCTACGTTTTTTCAAAGTATCACATTAACTAGTTAGGGCCGGATAAAAAAAATATTTTAAATGAAAAGTTAATTGATTTTTTCATTGACGTCGAGTGTTGCCATTTTATATTTATTAATGCCTAATGACAGTAAGCTCAGCGTTATTGTGTTTTTTTTCAGTTTTAATTTGTTATTGTAATTAAACTGAGTAAATTAAGTAAAAATACTGTTTATTTCTAAATGGAAGTGTTCCTTGAAGGGAGGTAAAAATACTATACTGTAAAAATAAATGAATTACTTTCAATTAATGACTGGTAAAAAGACTAATATCCCAAATAAAAAAAAAAATAACTTGCATTTGACAATTGTTGACAACTTGACAACTGGCAGCCTCGGACCTGTTGTACCCACGACGGCTGATCAAGCTATACAAAAACCAGTTTATGGATCTCTCATTGTACAGAAAATATATACAAAGCGAAGCTACGTTATACTGGAAATGTAAAGCTTGATGTGCCGCCGTGTGTAGGTACATGATACGTATACCTATAGTAAGGCGTGCCAAAGAGTATTTATAACCATTGGGATTACCTACCTTTTAAAAGACATTGCATGCTGTAATAACTGGGTAAGGAAAATAGAAATACTAATGCAATGTTGCCCTTTTACTTCCTCGAATTGGAATTACCATAGACATAACCTACAAAAGTTCATCACTGAATTTCTATTATTCTCGGCCTTTTCGAACAAAAATTCTTGCACAAACTAGTTCAGAAGTTGACGGCGAGTTAAACAAGATATTTTTCATTTAAAGACGCCAGTATTTTATCTCAGCTAAATTAATGTATGGGTGGCTGCCATTGTCCTTTCATTAAACACCTTGACTGCCAGACAACAGACACAATAGATAAAAACTTTTTTACAAAAAAAAAAACAACCGACTTCAAAAAATAACACTACAAAGTGATAAATAACTTTAATTTCGGAAGTCGGTGTCGTTGGTTCCGCATTTTCGTTTTTTGACACCGACTTCCGAAAATAAAGTTATTTATCACTTTGTAGTGTTATTTTTTGAAGTCGGTTGTTTTTTTTTTGTAAAAAAGTTTTTATTTTGCACTTTTTAGTTGTAGGTACCTACCCCACAAAAAAGTTAACAAAAAGATCGTTAATGTAGACAATGTAGATAAATTTTTAGATTTTTGTTGATTTTTCAAAAACCGCTTGTCCGATTTCGATAAAATTTTCATGGGACCATTTGGGAAGTATACCCTTTCCAACAAAAGAAGAATTTTTCAAATCGGTTGGCTAGCGACGGAGTTATGCGCGAACAAACACAAAAAAAAAAAAAAATACAAACATTCGAATTGAGAACCTCCTCCTTTTTTAGAAGTCGGTTAAAAATCTATTGTTTGCGGTCACCGGTGACCTACACGGCAGTGAATGTGTTAAATCGGTTCAGTGGTTTAGGCGTGAAAAGGTAACATACAGACAGACAGACAGACAGAGTTACCTTCGGATTTAGAATATTATATAGTATAGTACTCGAATATAGTATGGATGATACTACTAGCTGCGCTCCGCGGTTTCACCCGCATAAGATTCAATCCCGTGGGAATTTCGGGATAAAAAGTAGCCTATGTGGTAATCCAGGGTGTCAGCTACCTCCATGTCAAATATTATCAAAATTGGTTCAGCCGTTTGTGTGTGAAGAAGTAACAAACATACAAACACACTCACAAACTTTTGCCTTTATAATATTAGTTTGATATAGTGTATTAGAGTAGGTCGCAATTAGCCGGTTTTTACACGCTTGCATAATCAGCCTATCCCACTGCTGGGCGGAAATGGGCCGTGATCCAACACGCGGGCCCAGTGCGGGTTGGATGATGTCGCGTGTCTTCGAGTTTTTGGTGGACATGCCGGTTTCCTCGCGATATTTTTCTTCACCGTTTTTGAGAGTTGTGATGGAATAAATTACGAAAAGTAAAGCGCCTGGGTTCGAACCCACGACTTACAATTCGTTAGTCGTGGCTGTTACCACTGGGCCACCACTGCTCTCTTTTTTTTTTACTTGCTCATCATCTGTCTAGCCTTTTCCCAACTATGTTGGGGTCGGTTTCCAGTCTAACAGGATGCAGCTGAATAGCAGTATTTTACATGGAGCGACTGCCTATCTGACCTCCACAACCCAGTTACTGGGTAATACGATACCCCTTGGTAAGACTGGTAGTCAGACTTTCGGGCTTCTGACGACCCGTAACGATTGTCAAAGATCCACGAATGACAGCCGGTATCAACGGCTTAATGTGCTTTCCGAGGCACGGCGGGGCCTCGGTATGTAAAGATGGTTACCCATTATGAGATCTACGTTTTGGAATAGGCAACCAGCTTCAACTTTCTGACAAACTGACCGACTCTTTGACAATTCAAATGTGCCTGTAAATGGGTTCATTGAAATATATGCATTGAGCTGGAGTTCGTTATTTTAATAAAAAACTTAAATAATGATTTTATTTAAGTTTTTTTTTCCCAAGCATCTAATGCAGTAACATAAACGCGAACACCACGGCGCAGAGGAAACATCGTATCACTGAAGGAATCAAACGCCGGAAGCGGAAAGGAACGTATTTTTCGAATTTGAATTCCGAACTCCGACTACTTCCGGAGCGGAAACTTGAAGATTTTACGAGATGGAAGTTTTAAACGGAATGGCGGATTTATATTCTTTCATTTTTACGATGAGGAGTTAATAATTTATTCCGTTCAAACTTAACTTGAGAATGGTATTTAGAAAGTTTTATTAGGGTTCCGAAAGAAAAAAACAGGACCCTTATAGGATCACTCGTGTGTCTGTCTGTCTGTCTGTCACAGCCAATTTGCTCCGAATCTACTAGACCGATTGAGTTGAAATTTTGCGTGCATTTTTTTTTATATATTATGTCCTGCTCACACACAACACAGTTCGCGCACACAAACAATTTCCTTGCCCCAGTCCTCCCCTTACTAAAATCGAACCTTATAGATATGTATCGAATAAAAAACGATCTAAACATACATTTGTTCATGTAATTGGTTCAATCTTCACATTGACAATCGTTTTGCGCGATAAGGCGCCATAAAAAACGTGCTAACGTTCTTTATTCCTCTCAAATTGGGTATAGATTTTATTTGATCATAGATACGGAACCAATTTGTATGGAAATGTGTTTATTTTTTGTGTTTTGTTAGCTTTTTTGTTGATTTATTCAACAACTAGCTTCTGCTTGCAGGTTCGCCCGCGTGGATGATGAAAAGTTGCCTTATTTACTCCTTATAAAATTATCTATATGCCAGTGACAGTCCCGTCAAAATCGGTACAGCCGTTTCGGAGATTAGCGAGAAAAAACAGAAAGACAGACAAACATTTTAAAAATATCAATATAAATAAAACAAAGTCGGGTTAGTTACACTATTTATAACTCAAGAACGGCTGGACCGATTTTCATGATCTTTGATTTGTTAAATTTGTCTGAGCCCGATAAATTCACGAAAAAAAAGTTAAGGTAATTCATATTCTTATGCGGTACGAAGTTTGCTGGGTCAGCTAGTATATATACAAGTACCGTATATAGCACAGGTATATACTTTATATGCATTGAGTAAAAAGCTGTTGACATTACAAACAGACAATTCAATTTAATTTATTTGTAATAGACGTAAAGATGAAATATTAGGAGTTGCGTGATTTTCAACGTTTGGCTAGAGTCCTACAGAAACGGTATAAGATAATTATTATTATGTTGTAGAATGTAGTTGCTCGAAAATGCTTGTTATCGTACGTACTTATATTAGTTATTTTATTTTTCCTGTTATTTTTGTTAAGTAACCATAATATGATAATAGACTTTGCCAGCGATACTGTCCGCATGAAACCTTCCGATGGTAACATTAAATCATCAAGAGTGGATTTTTATAAAATCCTTAAGAGGAAATGCGGCTGGTCGTTTCTCCATAGAAACGCTCTCGCCTGTTTTCTCTTTGGTAAATGACCATAAGGCAATGATTTTTTACAGAATATTAAATATTAACGACTTGTATGTCCCTATTTCTTCGTTTTTGATGATACATTATTTTTATAAGCACTAGAACCCTTCAAAAATGCCGATTTAAACGCTGTCAACAGAGCCTAGTGTACAAATTTGACAACTATTAATTAAAAAAAAAAGATAAACATAGGGACACGTTATATATCCTTCTTATTCAGTTTATGAAATATCTTTTAAATTGTTCCAATATTGGAGGAGGAAATAGGCAAGAGCCAATCCTCGAATTATGACTTTTTACTTAGGGTTACTCTAAAGTTTCTCCGACCGCATTTCCTCTTAAATAGCTGTCAAATATTTCGCTCTTTTTATTAATTTGTCAATATTTATTGATAATTATATCAGACTAGCTGCGCCCCGCGGTTTCACCCGCATAAGTTTCGATTCCGTGGGAATATCGGAATAAAAACTATCCTATGTCCTTTCCTGGGACTCAAACTATCTCTATACCAAACTTCATCTAAATCTGTTCAGTGGTTTAGGCGTGAAGTGGTAACAAACATATAAACACACACACACACACACTCACAAACTTTCGCCTTTATAATATTAGTGTGATACAGACAGACGGACAGACAGACAGACAGACAGAGTTACTTTTGAATTTATAATATTAGTATGGATAGTATGGATTAACGGACTGTGTTAGGAAACCAATGCTGCGCTATAAAACACAGATCGCTGAAGTCACCCAAAAAGCAGCCAAGCTTAAGAGAGATTAGGCCGCACACGCTTGCCGCATGTCGAACGAGTCGTGGGCCAAATCTACCACCATGTGATACCCCAGGCGAAGATAACGGGACGAGCTAGACGCTTACAGACAGGATTGGGCCACACTAGCTCAAGAAAGAGAGGAGAATGGAGGCCTTTGCCCCTGCATTGGGACAACATGGGCTAAAAATATTATTTTTATTTTTTTATTGTTGAATGGGCCCGCTCTTGACTTTGATCACGCCTGATGGAAAGCGATGGACGAGGTCTATGATGAAACGAGCGTGCCCAGAAGATGCCTAAGGCACTGGAACTCCCACGCATCGACGAAACACAGCAGGCTGCTTGACGCCGGACTCCGGTGGGAGGGAGGTCGCAAACCAGGCGGGCGTTAGCCCTACCACCGCATGGAAAGAATTGGCCAGTCAAATAAGGTGCTAGGTGTAGTCACACCTAGCACCTTATTTCACACACTTACACGCACTTACACACTTATTAGACAGTTTTTCACGCACTTATTAGACAGTCGTCCAGGATGCGCCGAGCGCTCGGTTCAGTTGAGTAACTGGCGGAACAAACTGCGCTACACGAGGAGGCTTCTTCATGTATTCCGAAAAAAAAAAAACCTTCTGAACGAAATCATGCAATATCACTCCATAGTTTACTTGCACTAAAATTAGTTTTTTTAATAGATTTTTATTTATTTGTATAGATATTTACATAATATAAGCTAACATACAAAGTATAATAATATGTACAAATTATGAAAAAACAAACAAAATAATCATAGGGCATCAAAGAATTCGTCCGCGTCGCCGTCAACAGGAACAGTGCCCAAAAGGCTGGCAGCATTGCCACGTTGTATGGTAATGCTAATTCTTTGGCCAAGAAATAGGCCAGAACTGATTAACATCGTTACAACGAATATAAGAATTAAACTGCAAAAATATTCTCACAATGCAAAAAAAAAACAACCTGTTTTGTAGATAAAAAAAAAAACCAGACACAAAATTTACAATCGACTCACTATACAGTATTACATTGTATTCCTCAATAAAATTGCGATATCAATAAGTTTGGGGTTGCCAGCGATATAAATTTTAATACATGCAACATTTAATAATAACTTATGGTGCGTAAGAGGGTGGGTATTGGTGGTTTTATATCGAAAATTGATATTTTTAGATCTCAATATGGAAATGAAGAAAGCTTTTTGAGAATATTGAGGATACAAGATGAATAACTAGGGACATATACTATGTGCCATATTTGGGGCTTTTTTTTTGGATGGGAAATCATCAAATGACCCCTCCCGCTCTGGGTGGAGCGGAAGGGAGTGTCAGACTCTTATTGACTAAAACCCATCCGTTCCTTTCTTAGCCCTTTGTGTTCCGTAGCGATAACCCTTTCGGACAATGCCGCTACCCCGGCAGGCTTCGGCCCTAACAGGCCCCTTCCCTTATGCTGACATCTCTTTGAGGCGCGCGTGGAACACATACGCGCCGTCCGGCACGGACCTGGTCCTGATCGGACGGTGAGCTACCCATTACTCTCTGTCCGCAGGCCCGCGCCTACGGTGGCCGGGAGTCGTCGCGCGGCTCCTGACGCCCGGAGCGTCTCCCGCGGCGTCTGCTGGGACCTGAGGCTCTCTCCCTCAGCCATCCCGCCACCTCCTTCACTAGCAAGACTGCCTCCCACTCCCTCTCGCTCCGCACCATGGCTTGAACCAGGGCCGGACGCGAGAGGTCGCCGCCGCTGCCGATCGCCTCTACGAGAACACGGCGGTGCTCCGCCCAAGCGGGGCAGGCCTCCACCGTATGCTCCACCGTGTCCTCTGGGCGACCCTCGCGCCATATTTGAGGCTGGTACCGACGAGGACGTAAAATATGACATTGAGTAAAAATCGTTTAAATGTACAGATGCCAGCACATTAAGCTACTACAATCTGTCAAATTTCTTTAACCACTCACATGATTCCACTTATCCAGATTACTCTGGATTAGAACAAGTTCTAGCTAAACATTGAATTGTATGATATATGTATTAGATTTTTCCATAACAAACGGACCTTATGTTCTAAACACGGTTCTGTCCGAGTGACAACGCCATGTTGCGTTGACAACCTCACGCCACAAACTTCATTACGTGTCCGAAACGTCAAAGGGAGAGGTGGTCACCCTATCAGCGGAGAGCGGGAGACCAGAGGGGTAATTCTCGCACAGACTCCCATCCGTCCGGATTTATCCGGACATGTCCGGACTTCTAGACATTTGTCCGGACTTTGTCCGGCTCTTTAATTTGTCCGGATTTTTTTGGCTTAGATGGAATACGAGTAATAAAACTTATACGTATAAGTAATCTAGTCCTAACATAAAATATTTTCTTCAAAATAAAATTAGTTTTACGTAAAATAATCAAACTGTACGCTAGTTTCTGGTAGAGGTATTCATTTTTATATTTTTCAGCGCAATTTTTTTTGGATCCCCGCACCCCAAAGTCTCCCCCCTCGTCGCGTGCGTCTGCTATCATGCCTACCATACCACTGTAACTAAGTAGGTACCTAGGTAATGTTTGGATTTTGTGACTAAAATGTCCGGACTTTTATTGAAATGCCAGGCTTTTTGTCAGGACTTTTCAAATTTCCAAATGGTAACCCTAGTCTCAATATACCTTTTTGGCGTCTTTTATTAATCCCCTTAACATGACTAAACCACGACTGGTTCCACCTTCAAGCCTCCAACTTGTTCTTTTTGTGTTCTTTCTATGCATATTGTTTGCCACAAATAAACTTTTATTTTTTCTTTCATTAAGCTTTAGTTAACAAATATAACAAAATCCATATATAAAGCCTATTTCCCGCTAACGCTGCAACCTAGGGTTATAACCCGTCAAGCCGCGCGTGTCGCGGACGCGATGACGCGCCGACGCGCGTCCACCTAATTGTTAATTAATGTGCTAATGCTAATGCCGCGATCGGTGATGGATGCGAATCGGATTTGTGCGTTTAAATTGACATATCGCGCGTCTAACAATCGCGTAATGTGTTATTAATCAGGCTTAATATTGTTGATTGTGATATGTTGTTCAGTGGTTATGAATCCGTTATTTTGTGGTTGTATCAAAGGTTTCGATCGTTTGAGTGATTATGGTAATTAATTAATTGACTAACCGGGGTAATTAATGAGTTGGTAATTTGTATTTCAATGGAATATCACAAGCTAAAATGACAGGCAGTAGAGGATTAATCGGACAAACCTTTTTGAAGTGAAACTTCTTTATGCACGCTTGACTTGGGGAGTAAGCTGGCGAAAGCGTGACGTAAGCGTTACGAAAAGTGTGATCGGGCGAGGCGAACGTGAGTTGAGTGGGGGATATAAGCAAGAGAAAGCAATGCGCGCGCACATTTTCTTTCTCTCTTCCTCTCATAGCCAAGTACATTTGAAGTTTCACTTCAGTCGTGTGGTCATAAGCACACTCGGTTTTTTTTTATCTTCTAAATGTCTTCTATTCCCAAAACCGTGGGGTAATTGCGTAACACACTATCAGTAGCAATGGCTTTCATTTTGACAGTTCAACAACATTCATTGCGTTATTTACCATGTCGAGCAGACAAAGTTTCTGAACATATGAAGCAATGGATTAGCAATATCCTTCAAAATGTTTCAGACTGAGATTGATAGTTATAGTTCTACTAATTACTTGATGACCAGCACACGACTGAGCATATTAACTACACTTCATTTGGAATAAGATTAGACATTTAAACAAATCTTTTTTACAGTCCCTTCAGCCGATTTTGACTTCTATTCCGTAGCCATAAGATTGGCATTAAAAGCAAAAAAGTGGTTACAATACCAACTATTTACTGCAGCTGCCATTTTGTCATGCCACCAACGCAATAGAAGTCAAAATCGGTTGAACGGACAGTAAAAAGGGTTTATTTAAATGTAGAATCTTATTTCATCACCATTACTTAACCCTTAAATGCTCACGTCATTTATTAACATTCACTCAAGTCATTTAATTTTTGGGATACTTTTAAAAACTCTCCATGGAACCGTCACTTGTTTTAAAAAGTTTCCTCTCAATAGTAATCGCGATCATTTCTCCCGAAAGCCGCGAACGACAGTTTGAACTGATCGATCGGCGCGGCTCAAATAGATCGTGACAAATTTAAGACTCGCATGCTTGACGTTGTTTTATTGCTGTCTTAATTCTGGATGGGGTGCAAGTTAAAAGCGACTTTTTGGTAGGAATCACACTATCCTACTAATATTATAATCTTACTTATATTATAAATGTGAAAGTTTGTGAGGATGTTTGTTACTCTTTCAAGCAAAAACTACTGAACGGATTTTGATGAAACTTTGCAGTAATATAGTTATACGTCAGAATAACATATATATAATACTTTTTATCCTGATATTCTCACGGGATCGACACTTATGCGGGTGACACCGCGGGGAGCTGCTAGTCACACTTCACACTTATCACACTAATATTATAAAGTCGAAAGTTTGTGAGTGTGTGTGTGTGAGGGTGTGTTTATATGTTTGTTACTTCTTCACGCTCAAACGGCTGGACCAATTTTAGTAAAATTTTGTATGGAGGTAGCTGACACCCTGGATTAACATATAGGCTACTTTTTATCCCGATATTCCTACGGGATCGACATTTACGCGGGTGAAACCGCGGGTCACGCACATCAAGCTACTACAATCTGTCAAATTTCTTTAATATATTTTCAACTTTATCGCTGAAGCACAAGGTTCAAAGTCGATTGGGAAAAATATACAGTTTCGGGTAGCTTGATGTGCTGGCGTCTGTACCATGACAACCTATTTCCAGACAACTTACCGGTTACCAACGCTACTTTTAGACTTCCCATACATACTCAGAATGCCTGAATTACCAGAATTACCTAAACTCGCTACGAACGCCTTAATCGCTTCTGCCTTTAATTTACGCCAACGTCTTTATTCTCTTCCTACTGTCGAAGTTTAAACTCCTTTTTAAAAATGTATTCCGATTGTGGAGGGGAGTTTAAACTGTTTTATTTTTATTGGATGCGGCAACTTTTATTGTTACCTTCTTGTTAAGCTAATTGCATGAAAAACATTTTAAAAGAGTAACGGTGGAGTTTCTTTCCCATTCTTCTCCATACGAACACTACCTTTTGGAAGGGGCAACTAGAATCAATTCTATTTTAAGGTATAAGTACATTTCAAAAATATAAATATTATTGAAATAAGCCCCAAAATAATTAAATCCATACTGATATTATAAATGTGAAAGTGTATGTGTCTGTCTGTTTGTTTGTCCGTCTTTCACGCCTAAACCACTGAACCGATTTAGATGAAATTTGGTATAGAGATAGTTTGAGTCCCTGGAAAAGACATAGGATAGTTTTTATCCCGATATTCCCACGCGATCGAAACTTATGCGGGTGAAACCGCGGGGCGCAGCTAGTAAAAAATAAGTTTAAAAACTAAAACCCGACTACCCAAAAGGATGAAACAAGAAAGTACCTTCCCGTGGTCGCATGCCGCTGTACTAACATACATATAAGCTATGGTAGCATGCGACCACGGGAAGGTACTTTCTTGTTTCATCCTTTTCAGTAGTCGGGTTTTAGTTTTTAAACTTATTTTTTTTTACTGTGCATAAAGTTTTAATATATTAATAAAGGATAGTAGAAGACCAAATACCTACCGATCATTCCGAGTCTTTGATCAACTGGACCCACCACTAGCACCACCAAAACCCATAAATAAAAACACCGCATTCTTCCCATATTCCTCCTGAACCTACACTCTATGATATACAACCCTGCTTCGCTTATTGAGACGCGAACGAATGAAATATTGGTCGCGAGCATTACCCAGATCCGACTGTGATCCAGTGATAAATATGGTGCGAATGTGACGGTCTTAAGGACCCGATGTGGGACGTATCGGGAATTTTAAATGTGCTCGCGTTTTAGGGTTAGATGTTGAGTTTGTAATTTTTATTTTAAAATGTCAGTTTTATTATTAATATTAAATAGTTATTTATGCAACTGTTTTTTAATACCTAATAATGTACAGTTGCATACAAGACTTTATCTAAACCCATGATATGAATCCTCTATAAAAGGTTCTGAAACAGTTTTTTTGCATTACTAATATAGAACAAAAATGGCGGCCGGCGGGATACGACGTGAATTCGAATAACCTATAAGTTCCTTTTTTAAATGACTGCGATGTGGTCACATGAGTATAGGGAAACGCGCGTGGATGACAAGATTTTTTTTTTTAAAACGAGTTGCATAATGAAATTTTGTACAACATAATAACACTCGTTTGGATGATATTATGGTTACTATGACACTGGTTGTTTTAATGTTGGCAAAAAGCTGTTTCAGAAATTTTATAGAGGACTAGCTGCGCCCCGCGGTTTCACCCGCATATGTGTCGATCCCGTAGGAATATCGGGATAAAAACTCTCCTATGTCCTTCCCCGGGACTCAAACTATCTCTATACCAAATTTCATGGCGTGAAGAAAAGACAGACAGACAGACAGAGTTACTTTCGCATTTATAATATTAGTTTGGATTTATAGCATGGGTGTAGATAAATGCTTTTATACAACTGTTATTTACACTAGGTACCAAATCAAATCTATATCAAGAATGCCCCGCAAAGAAAACAGCTGAAAAAAGATACATAGAAAGAAAGAAAGAAAGAAAGAAAAAGTATTTATTGTGACTCGTACAGGAAGATCACCAACTAAACTAAACACAGTAAAAATAAAAATAAAAACCAAGTTATATAAAAAAATAAAGTAAAAAAAAGAAAAATGAGACAGAAACTCCTATACGAGGCCAAAAGGCTCCTATCTCAGCATGATGCTGCGACATTTAAAAAATAAATGTCGCAGCGCTGGTATTCTGATAGGGCCCGCCGCTGTGATGTCACGGGCAGTTACAGAAATAAATAAATAAATATTAAAATAGATTTAACCTGTAAAATATTAGCAAGTAAAATTAAATTAAATCGCGCCAGACGTAACCTCATTACTTGTCTATGCCTTGAGTGTCACAGGCACTTTGGTGGTCTGTGGCATTGCTGTGACAAGTAAAAGGTCGCAGGCGCCGATCTTCAGACGTAAATAAATACATTTTATAAAAAATACATTACGGCTGTCTAGTGGAACAGCATTACAGTGAATATATAATGAAAGTGGAGTGTGAAAGTCAGTTTACGGCATGGATGAAATGGTGAAATAAAAATAAACTAATGTTGAGTGTTATCAAGCTACAACTTTTACAAGAAACACGTGACAAGGAAACAAAACATTGTGTAAGCCAGCAACATCAATTCGTCTGATGCTACCAGTAAAAGAGTGAGACAAACAATAGAATTAATCAATTATCGAACTTGTACCAATTAAACACCAAACAAAAACACGATGCGAAACAACTCCTATGCCTATTCAGTCTACATCTACATCAATTCTATATTATAATGACGTCGCGTAAGACCATCAAGGTTTATCTATAAGACTTTTTTACTTTTACTTTATGTTATATAATTAAAATAATTATTCTTATTTTGTCTTGTTAAGATACAGGTGTATTCCTAGTTCAGGTAGAATCCAATTATTTCTTATGTACCACTAGTTTAAGGCCCTAACTTGTAAATATTTATTTATTATTATTATTATCAGCCATTTCTGTCCCACTGCAGGGCAAAGGCCTCCCTTCCCTCCTTCCACTTATCCCTATCCAGTGCTGTTACACGCCAATCCTTGTGGAAAGAGTCGAGTTCGTCCCGCCATCTCATTCTGGGCCTGCCGCGTTGCCGTTTGCTGCTGTTTGGGACCCATTGTGTGGTTACTTTAGCCCACAGCTCCTCCGGCATGCGACAGATGTGACCAGCCCAGTTCCATTTTAGCTTGGCAGCCGGTAAATATTTATGTAAATCAATTTTATTATTTCTATAAACAATACTTATACAGGGTGAAATTGAATAGATGCGACAAATTTAAATATACAATAATACGTGTTTTCAAGAAAATGTAGAACATATCAAATGTAAAATTAAAAAATAATTGATCAGTGTTACGAAAAGCGTTAAAATAATTAAAGTATCAAAGAATTTCGCGTACTACCGTTTTCGTGTAGCACGATTTAGGTACATTATCGCTATGAATGAATCGCGCCGCCCCCGTCCGCCCGCGCATCTCTTTCCCGCGCGCACGATTAAATAAAAGTTTTGTGAAACCAAATTTTCCTTCATACTTTTGTCGGCTTAGGACGATCAAAAATACAATAAAAGTAATAGTGAAAAAATGTTTTAGTATGAGGTATAATAACCTGAATAATGTTTGTTACAACAACAAATCAATTATCGTATTTTTGGCGTATTTAAAAAGTTGGAATCACAGTATTTACAATAATTATTATGAAATCAGTACACTTACGTGTATTTTAGTAATTGTTCAAAATGTCCACCTCCGTTTTGTAAACACAATTGAGCACGGCGCACAGTGGGCCCATACTGAAAATTTGTGGACTTAGGCAACAAAGTTCCAATATCGATGCGATTTTTTTTTATATGACGTGTTATGATATTCCTAACAACTTTTATTCTTAAAAAATTTCGTCTAAAGTTGATAGTTTGTCTTGAAAAAAATTTATTAGTTTTTTTTGTATGGAGCGAATCACGTTTCATTTTTTTTTCTTCAATTGTACTAATATGTTGAGTGTGTGGCGGTGAGTATATGATAGCTAGGGTCATTCTCTATCCATGAAAAAAAAAATCAGCGCCGGCTATCTGCGGCATCGCGAGTAATCATTCGGTAAAAAAAAAATATTTTGTATGAAATTTTTTGCCATTTAAAATAAATTCAAAGTATATTTTTTGTCTCATTTGGCTGTTTTGACCTTCTTTTTAGTTAAATATATAGTTTTAATAGCGCATAGTTACATATAACTAGTAATTCTGGTAGAGATTTAGTTATTATTGCATGTTATCGGTAGCACCTGCATTGTGATTGATGACTCATTTGTTTGTGCGCTCGGCTAAGCGCATAACTAATGAATATTCAAAAATGCTCGTCTCTGATTGGCTGAATAATTTTCACTCACTGTTATGTCCACTACTTGAGTAATTAAAACTGACTATAAATATAAAGACATTCATTAAGTCCATCTAGTTTCGCTCTTGTCGCTTATTTGTGAACACAGTGAAATACTTTTATTTTTATATTTACATTAGAACTATGGCTGGATTTTGTACCAACCTAGATCTTTTTGTGAAATTAAGAAGTGGCGGTGATCTGAAAAATCATATGTTTCTATATGAAAGTATCATTTCTGTCTTGACTACCGAAGTTTCTGAAGAAGACGAGAACCGAATCAAGGAGTTCTGTCGACTTTTTTGTGTAAATCTAAATAAAAAGTGGATAGAGTCATGTAGACATCAAAAAACTTTTATGAACCGTGAAAGTAATCGCAAGTGGTTGGAAAAAAACATCAAATGGCCTGTTTGTGACACTGTTGACCTGAGAAGTGAGATGGGCTTTTCAGACGCAGCCTTATCTGAGCCTGTGGATATAGATTCCCATGTTCCTACTCTTGCAGTATGTACTGAGGAAGCGGGAACATCTACAGAAAAGGAGCACAGAAAACCGTTCGAAGACTTAAGTAATAGGAAAAAAAAAGACGTTCTACTTCCATAGTAGAAGAAAATTCCGAGGAAGAGTTGCAGCACTGGCACATAACAAAATTGAAAGACAACGGCAAAACGAATCTGGCAAAAGTGGTCGAATACCTTTCCAGTAATCCAGATGCGCTATCCGAAGTAGATGAGCGACTATTCAAGAAGCAGAGCTTAAGTACTGTCTCTGAAGATAAGTGTTTAGCTCTTTATACATCACTTGCGCTCTCAAATGGAAATACTTAGCTCTTCGACAATTTCTGAAAGAAGAAAACTGTGCTGCCCTTCCATCTTATCCAAATCTTGTAAATGCCAAGAAAAGATGTCACCCACCACAAGAGAGTATGGAGATTACTGAAAAAGGAGCTCACATTAAATTGCAAGCGCTATTGGACCACACTGTGAAGAGGATTTTACTAGATATGAATTCTGTTGATAGGTCTCAAAATGAAGAACTCAAGTTAACCTGGAAATGGGGACTTGATGGTTCTTCGTCGCAGAGTAATTATTATAAACAGAAAACGTCAAACACAGCTACAGAGTTCGATGATTCATCAGTAGTCATGATAAGTATCGTCCCTCTTCGGCTAGTGCCTACTAGCCCATCATCTGGGAATGAAAATATAGTTTGGGAGAACCCCACACCTTGCTCAACTCTTTACTGTCGACCAGTGAAGTTTACTTTCACTTCAGAGACAGCTGGTTTTATAAAGTCTGAAGAGTCTGAGATGAAAAAACAAATTGATGAACGAATATCTACACAGTTTGGAAATATTATTGTATCACATGAATTGCATATGACCATGATTGATGGAAAAGTGGCCAATATTATTGCTGAAGTACCATCATTTGCAACGTGTCCCATTTGCTTGGCAAAACCGAGCGAAATGAATAATTTAGACGCTTTGGCTTCCAAACCACTTCGTGAAGAAATTTACAAACAAGGAATTTCTTCACTGCATATGAAGATTCGATGTATGGAATGTCTTCTCCATATATCTTATAATCTGGATTTTCAGCGATGGACTGCTCGAGGCGAACATAAGGCTTTGAAACAAGCTAAACAAAATACCACGCAACAAGAATTTCGTGATCAAACTGGAATGCTGATTGATATAGTCAAACAGGTAGGTATTTAATTTTCGCTCTTTTTATGTTGTTTGTGTACTATATCTCTATATATTGTATATTACAGTATTGTTTTCCCATTTTAGGGTTTTGGAACTATAAATGACGGGAATACTGCGAGGCGCTTTTTCCAAGATTACAAAAGATCTTCCAGAATAACGGGAATTGACGAAAATCTGATTTTCAGGATAATGTGATCCGGCTCTAGATTATTCCCACAAAAGCCCATCAGGGCTAGGAATATGACAAACAGCCCTTTTCATGGCTACAATTACTTCACAGTTTCATATTGGTCATACGTACGATAACTTATACTATAATATACATACGCTTGATTATGTAGGTAATTATCAATGACTTGCCCGTACAGATTTGAATTATTTCACCTATCATTAACAAAATTAGTATAACCTGAAACTTATTCGATATTTATTCAACAATAGATAACATGCAGTTAAAAAAATAACACAGCCAATCATAGACGAGCATTTTTGAAAACTCATTAGTTACCTATGCGCTTAGCCGAGCGCACAAACAAATGAGTCATCAATCACAATGCAGGTGCTACCGATAACATGCAATAATAACTAAATCTCTACCAGAATTACTAGTTATATGTAACTATGCGCTATTAAAACTATATATTTAACTAAAAAGAAGGTCAAAACAGCCAAATGAGACAAAAAATATACTTTGAATTTATTTTAAATGGCAAAAAATTTCATAAAAAATATTTTTTTTTTACCGAATGATTACTCGCGATGCCGCAGATAGCCGGCGCTGATTTTTTTTTCATGGATAGAGAATGACCCTAGCTATCATATACTCACCGCCACACACTCAACATATTAGTACAATTGAAGAAAAAAAATGAAACGTGATTCGCTCCATACAAAAAAAACTAATAAATTTTTTTCAAGACAAACTATCAACTTTAGACGAAATTTTATAAGAATAAAAGTTGTTAGGAATATCATAACACGTCATATAAAAAAAAATCGCATCGATATTGGAACTTTGTTGCCTAAGTCCACAAATTTTCAGTATGGGCCCACTGTGCGGCGCCGCAAAAAGTCTGTGATTTTACAGTTTCGAATGCACTAATGATTTTGTTTTTTAGTTCGTCTAAAGTTTCGGATTCGCGTTCGTAAACGAGTCTTTTAATTTCTCCCAACAAATAAAAGTCCAACGGTGTTAGGTTAATCGAAATCTTCGCTGCGTTTCACGTAGATTCTTTATTTCGTCTCGTCCTAGGCATTGTTATGACACAAACACAAGACAACAACACAAATTATTCGCAATACGTAAAGTAGGATTTGCGGAATGCGCGCGCGACCATGACCTACAAACGTTTTAGGACGACTAATGAACGAAGGAAGGGTGGTGGGCGGCGGGGCGGTCGCCGGGAATTTCCTTAGTCTGAGCCGGGAAGGAATGTCATGCGAGGTTTGGCAACGTCGCATACTTACACTAGAAAATAGGCAAAATTAGGTAAATGACCGCTATGAACGGCAACGTTTAATGACATGAGTACTCCACGACGATTATTGAGCACTGCGATGAGATTTTTTGATACTTTAATTTTTCTTATTTATTTTGCATATTAATTATTTTGCTGGAATACCGATAATTCGTATTTAAATAAAGATAATAACATCAGTGGACCTTTTGAAAACGATAATCACGTAACTTTTTTTAACGATTTAGATTGTAGAAAAAACAGTTTATAATTACTATGTTACTGTAACTGAAGCTCCCATTTCTTTTTGTCGCATTAATTCAAAACTCAAACTCAAAACTCAAACTCAAAGCATTTATTTCAATTAAACCATTACAGGCACTTTTGAATTGTCAAAATTAAGTAGTCGGTCAGTTGGTCAGAAAGTTGAAGCTAGGTGAATTTTATACAAATTCACCTTGTATAAAATTCAAAGTAATGACTGACTGATATATCAACGCACAGCCTAAACCGCTGATTCTAGAGACATGAAATTTGGAGGTTGTGTTTTTTGTGAAGAGTAGGTATAAACTAAAAAGGGTTTTTCGAAATTCCACCCCTAAGAGGGTGATTTTTCACGCGGACGAAGTCGCGGGCAGAAGCTAGTGACTAATAAATTAAATAAATATAATAACAATAGGATATTTTAAAACGATGTTTGGATCGGACATCGTTATTCTGCTGTCCTAGTCACATTTTTTTATCTAGTAAAGATAGGGCCCAAAACATATAGTTTTAAAACTTAAAATACAACATAATGTTTTGTCAAATTGAACGGTTCTTTTAGATTGCTGTGAATAATATTTAAATGTAAACTGAAGAATTAAATTGTATCTGTCATTTAAAATTGTGGATTTTAGCCAAAAAAAGTGTGCAGTAATAATATACTCGTAATAATAATCTAATATAGATTCTTTAAAAATTTCGTACCTACTTACATTAACCTCCAATCTTATAAAAAATGCTATACCTCCAATATAATGTTAAAAATAAGTGCCAAAGTGTGTCGTTAAAATTTTTAATAAAAACGTACTTTTAACCCCCCATTAAGATCGCCAAACAATCCGTGACACTGCCATAATAACACAAAGACATCGTCGAACACTAAGATGAGTATCTACACTAGGAAAACACCCTGATTTTTCCTGTTAAAAGTATATTTTTTTAAAATGTAAGTCTTGGAAGGTCTCTCAGAAAAATACAACAATGAAACATCGTATTGGTGCATAATTATTCAGGGATCTTATGTAAATCATCAAAACTTAAAGTAATTAATTCACTTCAGGATGTCATTTTATCCCATATTGTAATAAAAAAATTAAATTTAAAAAATCAAAAAACCCGACTGCGGTAAAAAAACATGAGTTAAAAAAAACTGAAAAGCTAAAAACAAGCCCATTTTAAATTAAATAAAAGTTGGAAGCAGGCGGGACCCATTTGAGTTTGAAAATATAAAAATGGTATGGGTCCCGCCTGCTTCCAACTTTTATTTAATTTAAAATGGGCTTGTTTTTAGCTTTTCAGTTTTTTTTAACTCATGTTTTTTTACCGCAGTCGGGTTTTTTGATTTTTTAAATTTAATTTTTTTATTTTATTATTTTTAGTTATGAGTTGTAAATCCCACTTAAGTGTGATAGTTTTCCTTTAAACTTCGTAATATATAGGTACTACTGCCTTAACATTTAAATTTCTAACTACAACCGTTTAGTTGGTAGAGGGGGGGGGACGGGTAAGTAATATATGATATAATTACAAAACCTCTAATATTTACAAGATATAATAACTGAACCTATAATTTTATTTGATACTAGCTTCTGCCCGCGACTTCGTTCGCGTGAAATTTCTTATTCCCTCGACCCATCTCGTCGTATTGCATCACTTGCCCGCGTCTCCTGCTCTATCACTTCGTTTCCCCATAGCGCTTTTGCTCGGCTCCTAAGGGCCCTAGTGTGACGTTAAATAGCCTATAGCCTTCCTCAAGAATTGGGCTATCAAATGCAAGAAGAATTTTTCAAATCCGACTAGTAGTTCCAGAAATTAACCCCTACATAGAAACTTACAAACAAATTTTACTTCTTTATAATATTAGTATAGATAATGATCAGTTAATATAATAAACGATTGATATAATTTTAATGTAACTAATTTCTATAAGAATAACAGACAATTAATATAAAATCATTTGATATACCACTCAATAGACATAAAACCTATTTAGTCTAATATGATAAAAACTTTTTTTTTCATCCTATGTCATCCTATGTCGACGGAGCCCCGCTTCGCGGTGCCCCTATTTCTGTGTAAAGGGTTTAAAGTAACCTAACCAAACCGAACCTCGGGGTGCCCTTCGCTCGCCCTTGCATCCTATGTCGACGGAGCCCCGCTTCGCGTGGCCCCTATTTCTGTGTAAAGGGTTTAAAGTAACCTAACCAAACCGAACCTCGGGGTGCCCTTCGCTCGCCCTTGCATCCTATGTCGACGGAGCCCCGCTTCGCGGGGCCCCTATTTCTGTGTAAAGGGTTTAAAGTAACCTAACCAAACCGAACCTCGGGGTGCCCTTCGCTTGCTCTTGCATCCTATGTCGACGAAGCCCCGCTTCGCGGGGCCTCTATTTTTGTGTAAAGGGTTTAAAGTAACCTAACCAAACCGAACCTCGGGGTGCCCTTCGCCCGCTCTTGCATCCTACGTCGTCTATTGCGTTCGTTGAGTTCGGGTGCGGTAACGGTAACGGAAATAATTCGGAAGCCACGAAGCCACGAAGGCTTTCTAACCTAAGCTGTCCGAGTCGGATCGCTCTGAATCGGGGTGTTAACCATATTGATGGTATCAATATATATTTTAAACGATAGACCTAATGATTTTCGATTAAATAAACGTTATCTATACATATAATAAAATCATAGGAAAGTCAAAACGGTACATTGAATATTTTTTTAAAAGAATACTTGGGGCGTGATCTACAATCGATATCGAAGCCAAAAATATAGTTTTTAGAATTTTTGTCTGTTTGTCTGTTTATCTGTTTGTCTGTTTGTCTGTATGTATGTCCGGGCTAAACTCAAAAAGTACTGCATGGATTTACTTCAAATTTTGCATGAATATTACTTAGAGGTCGGGTCAACATATAGGCTACATATTATCACGCTATCACCTGCGGGGGAGGAGCTGTGAGTCTTTATTTTTCTTACACATTCTGAGTAAGTCAAGCTATTATCTAGCTTTACACTATAAAAACTACGCCATTTAAGTAACTTGGGCAGAGAAACATAATTTAATGAATGTTAGTAGTATAAAAAAAATTTGAAGCAGCGCCATCTATGAGATTTCATAAAAATCAAATCAAGTTACATGTTGACACTTTTTGGAAATTAATAATTTAAATTTGATCATGTTGGCGAGGTTAGTAGTTAGTTATTCTTAAAATTCATAGATGGCAATGTTCATTTTCTTCATAAAAGTTGTATCGTATAGTTCGTTTTGATAAATTCAAGTTCCAACAAAACCCTCAAAATCTTAAGCAGAGTTGAGGAAGACAATTAAAAAAAAAAAGCGGTGTTGAGTATTACAAAAAAGTTATGTTTCTACTGGAGACGAAGTCGAAGTAACTGATGAACGCGTGCTGAACACCTGTCTCAGTTCACTTCAAGATGTGGTCATTTCTATCGACGGCAATCCACTGATCGAATATGGGTTACCAGCTCCCCAATCATCACCGCATCAAGACCGCGGAAATCGGGAGTATAACGCCGAGACAAATTACGATCCGGGCGAAATGACCACCATACGAAATGACCATGTCGCTTTGTTCTCTTTAGAGCAAAAACAAATTTATGACACCGTTCTTGAAAGCGTTGGGCATAACCAGGGTAAAATGTTTTTCTTGGATGCTCCTGGTGGAACAGGAAAAACATTTGTTACCACTGGCATACTTGAAGAGGTCAGGAGGTAAGGCAAAATTGCTATTGCTGTAGCGTCGTCGGGAATCGCTGCCACACTGTTTCCGGGTGGCAAGAACGCACATGCCATGTTTAAAATTCCCATCGATTTAGAGAGCGCCGAAACGCCTGTTTGTGGTGTGTCACGTAACAGCGATAAGAGACACGTGCTCAAGGATTGCTCTCTGATCGTATGGGATGAGTTTACGGTGGCCAATAGGAAGGCAGTTGAGGCCGTGGACGGAACCCTGCAGGACATCCGCAGGAACGAACATTTGATGGGTGGTGTCCCAGTTCTGTTCAGTGGCGATTTCCGGCAAACGCTTCCCGTGGTGACGCGGGGGTCGAGGGCTGACGAGGTGAATGCTTCGTTGAAGCGATCTTCGTTGTGGTCACGAGTTTGTACGCTGCGCTTGACCATTAATATGAGAGCTCGGCTCGGTGGCAATACACGTGCTCAAGAATTCTCCGATGTCCTTCTAAGTCTTAAGGCACTCTACCAGAAGAGAGAGGTGGACAGGTGGTGCTTCCAGAGTCTCTCGGTAGAGTGGTATCCAGCTTAGCAGCTTAGAAGAACTCATTCGCAGTGTGTACGGGGACATCAGTCGTATACCGCACCAGCAGAATTCTTGGGTGTGTGAGCGGGCCATTTTGACGCCCAAAAATGATCAGACTGCAGCAATTGACGAATGCATTCTCTCGGAAATTGAGGGGAATGAAGTGGTCTACACCTCGATAAACACTGTTATCGAGCAAGATGACGCCACATATTATCCCGTAGAATTTCTAAACTCCCTGTCAGCAAGTGGACTTCAAGCGCATACCATCAAGCTGAAGGTCGGTGTCCCGATTATGCTTCTTCGGAACCTTTCTCCTCCGAAATTGTGTAACGGG
Source organism: Amphipoea oculea (assembly GCA_945859645.1). NCBI lineage: Eukaryota > Metazoa > Arthropoda > Insecta > Lepidoptera > Noctuidae > Amphipoea > Amphipoea oculea. The sequence continues at coordinate 2,158,390 of OX243884.1, forward strand.
ACCCGCCTTAAAGTCATCTCGCTCCACAGACACACCATTGAGGCGGAAATTCTTACGGGTTGTGGCGTCGGCGGGGCAGTATTTATACCACGCATTCCCCTCATACCTCATTTGTAGGGATGTGTTGTAAGGTATGATATGATACCTTTGTACGTATTTTTACTCTTTTGTGTCCTGGAATGTATTCCTGCATTATTTTCTCTATTTCCTTCAGTCACATCTTATGACTGAACTCAGAAGGATTCCCATATAACTCTCTTCACTTGCTTCGCTTGCAAAAAAAAACTTATGTTTTAATGCTATTTTAAAAGTTGTTTACTTATGACGCTACGAGTATAGCGACACTGGCATCTTAGGTATTTTTGGTGCTGTAGAGCCTTCACGCAGACGACGTCGCGGGCAGCAGCTAGTATCCAATAACGTTATACGAAGTAAATTTTAGAGTAGGTATATAAATGTTATATGTAAAGAAATTATATCAACAGTTGATATATCTCACGTTTATTATATCTTGTGAACGTTATTGAAATGAAAATATACCAAATAACTCTATACCTACGATATGAGACGCGCCCGGGGGGGACACTTGATTCTAACGAAAATTGGTACTTTAAAGCTTGATAAGTCACGAACGGTTTACTTAATCAAAAAACGGTCTTCCTAAACCACTAATATTTTTGAAAGACCTATTCAACGATACCCCACTTGACATAGTTTGTTGACTTTCATTTTTTTCATTTTCACAATATGGCGTCCAGTAGTCGCCATATTGAATTTTCATTAACGTCATGTCTTTAGTGACACTCGCCGGACTATGAGGAATCGATTGACGCGTCAATCATAAAAATCGGCCCAGGCGTTTGGTCTGTATAGTGCTTCAAAGGAACATACAAACATACATACATACATACATACATACATACATAGGCTGATAAACACATTACCACTCCTTTGCGTCGCGCAGTCGGGTAAAAAGGGAGCTGTTAACTCGAACGTAAACGAAGCAAAAAGAGTATTTAGGCTGAGGCCAAACGAGCGTAATTTTTTGAGCTGTGAGTCGCGTAATTTATACTGCAATCGGTTTCATACTAAAGTCCTGTTTGTACCACACGGCGACGCAAAATGAGTTGTCTGCTGACTCACGCGCGTTATTTCAACCGAATTGCGCTCGGAGTGAGGAAGATAGCGAGGCAAGCGTCAGTTATGTTACAGAATGCGACCGAAGTTACGTCCGTCCATCTGGCAGCCTAACTGAATTTCAGTTGAGCGTAAATTGCGATACTCAAAATACGCGATTCACAACTCACAAAATTACACTTGTTTGGCCTCAACCTTAAGGATCGTAGCAGACTATGCAAAGTATGACTTTCAAGCAACAATCAGCTTTGCCCATCAAATAAAACACATCAGTTTTCTAGATGCAAGCACACAAACATGCGGACATACTTTCTTAATCTTGTAACGCTATGACAACACTGAGCCCCTCGTTTTTAATATCAGCTGTATAATAAATAGGTTAGCATTCCCTTTATGAAGGAAAAACCTATTAACGAACGGCAAATGTATCAGGGGGTGGATTGTGAAGGTGCTCGATATTAATAGCGATTATGATTTAAGAGTACCTAACATTGTGATGGTTATACGATATTTTGATGGTTTTGAAGGTGGCTGGAGCACACTGGATGCGGAAGGCGGAGGATAGGATGTTGTGGCGCAGCCTGGGAGACGCCCAGACTGATTGACGATAGAATATATTGAATGACGATACGAATAGATTGATTGACGATATTTTAATCTGATAAAGTAAGTTAAGGATGGGTTTTTATTTATTTTCTCTCATGGTATGTATTATTTAACGAATCAATCATATAATTTATAGTAGATCATAGATATGTACATAAACTAGGTATTTTTATGACACAGTGATAAGCTTTGTCTCGCCTTTTAGGCATATGTTATCAAAAATGTAAAAATTGGTAAGGACATGACATTGCGTGTCGTCTGAGTCGTGTCGTGTGTTGTATCATCGCTGCATTGAATCCCCAGAAACAAACTAAATTACCTATTCTTTTGGCACTAGGTGTGCAAACAAAAATTAGATGCTTAATGATTTTCATGTTTAAAAAATATTTCTGCCAGTGGTACTTAAAAAATACACACAAATATCACGAGAAGTACTCGATAAATAGTCGAGGCTTACGTTACGACTATTTATCGAGCACTTCTCGTGATAGCACCCCAAGAATATTGTGTAAACACCCCAAAGCGAAACGCGACAAAATAAAATATCTATTACTATTAAGTATAATGACGAACCTTCTTAAACATGACTTAATATCAGTTGGGAAAAATATTACGCTCATCAGTGGCGTTCAGCATTTCTTTTTTAAAGGAGGATTTATTTCGCATGCGATTTTTTCGCCGATGTCATTAATCAGTAATGGGGATAGCGAATGGTGTTGATAATAATATTACCTATTTTGTTTTTTTTTTTGTGTAATGTATTTTTTTTTCTATTGCTTTAATTCGGCTCATTAGCTTTATGCTGGTATAACAATGTTTAGTTAGTTGGTTATCTACTTGAAGTTTTTGTTATAATATATTTTACATTTCTCATGCTCTAAAAGTACGTCTTCATGTTGTGCTTAGGCGACATAAATTCGCTTTTTATGTTTTAGTGCATAAAGTATTTTTTTTTTCTAAGACTAAGGTAATCAGGCCCAACAGCCGCACAATAAAACTTCGCAGTTAAAGTCGTGATTTATTTCATTTTCTTTCATTTATACCACTTCCGTGTTTTCTATCGTTAATTTAATAAAATCAGATAAAATAGTTGTCATTTATTATTTAAAAACGCAAAGAAACGTTTTTATGACTTGGCAGTATAAAGTACCCAAGTCGAATGACACATGTCGAAAATAAAAAAACTTTTAAAATGGTTCCTGGCGGGAATTAGCTATGCTTTGCATCAGTTTTGATTAATTATGTCATGCATTGCGATTCTGTTTTATGCCTGTTTCGTTTTCTCACAATCGAAGTGAAAAGCAGTGTATAACTCAGGCATAAACGAGCCATTTTATGCATTAGTTGCACAATCTACTATATTGTGTACCTACTAGTTTTCGCGTAGCGTTCTTTCTGAAGTTTTTTTTTGCTCTGCTCCTAAGGGCCATAGCGTTAAATAGCCTGTATAATATGTGTGATATATGTATGTGTAATTGATGGGCAAAGGTTGTAACTCACTGGATGCCTGAGGGCCGAGATCGCCGTCGAGGTAGACCACGGCGAAGGTGGTGTGACGATCTGCGGGGCAATTGCGTAACACATTATCAATCGGAATCGGTTTCATTTTGACAGTTGAACAACGTTCATTGCGTTATTTACGTGTTGAGCAGACTAATATTTCGAACTTAAGTAGCAATGGATTAGCAATTGGCTTCAAAATGATTCAGATTCCGATTGATAGTGTATTACGCAATTAGATTGCTGATTATAATTGCAGGGCCACAAAATTGGAGAGGTTTGGAAGAAAAACGTAGAGGACTTTTGCCCAGCAGTGGACATAATGTAGACTAACAATAAAAGGCTAATAAAGGTTCACAAAGGGGTATTTGGTTTAGGTCCACTAGGTGTCGATGGATGTAGCCGTTAGTCACAGTCCCAAATTAACCTTGGTTGGGGAACCCTAGCTTAGTTACTGCAAAAAAAGCCAAAAAATTAAAAAGAGGCTCAATCATTTAAAAAAGTATGCTTCATTAGAAGCGCAAAAAGATTTTTAAAGGTTCATTAATTTTAAAAAGCATACACTTACTTACACCATTAGTCTCCACGACACAAGGAATCCTAATGTCGGATCCAGGGCATTTGTAAAAATCTATCACCTAAGGTTCCAATGTAATCTATTACAATTTTTCATGATTTATGTCGGTCTGATCCCCTGAGATCCCCCTCCCCCCCCCCCCAATCCCCGCCCCGATCCCCTGCTGGTTCGTCTTCTGTTTTAAACTCTGGCTTATCCACTTTATGCTAAGTTACAAACCGTGTTTTGTTTTTGCTGAACAATTTATTTATTTATTAGAAGATCAACTAGTTATAAAATGATCAGTTAAGTATTTCCCCATGTGTACCACTCAATAACTTGAAATAAAAACTGCAGTTTTCCTTGTACGGGTCCAACTCGAGTAAGAAAAGATAAAAGTATCCGCTAACGACAATAGTTTGAAACAATCGTTTATCATCTGCGGTATATGCTGACTGTACCTACACGCTTCAATAGTATTTATACAGTTAGCAAATAAAATTGGAAAAAAAAATACTTTGCCAGTAAAAGAAAGTAAAATAGATTTATTTATTTATTTTACCATTTATGTACACACATATATAAACAGACAAGAAAAACAGAACGGAAAAATAGGTACAAAGGTGATGCTTATTTCATAAGAAATCTCTTCCAGCATGCCTGCAATAGGACAAGAAATAAAAAGATGTAGATTTATTTGCGTATTCTATTGTGGGTACAAAGCTAGGCAAAAGTACCAATGTGACTCTTTCAAGTCATAATTTATTATTTTCTGAGTTTATCTTGGACATTACCTACTGACATCAGTGAAATCATCGGCATTGGCAAAAATCTTGAGAAAACCTGGACTTATAATAGTTAACACACTAATATTATAAAGGCGAAAGTTGGTGAGTGTGTTTGTATGTTTGTTACTTCTTCACGCAAAAGCTACTAAGCGGATTTAGATGAAATTTAGCATAAATATAGTTTATAACCAGGATTAACACATAGAATACTTTTTATACCGATATTCCTACGGGATCGAGACTTATATGGGTGAAACCACGGGGCACTGCCTGAAATCACCAACCCGTCTTGAGTAAGCGTGGAATACTCGTGCCCTTTCTGTATGCGAAGAGGCTTTTGCCCTGCAGTGGGGTAATAACAGGCTGGTATTATTATTACTATATCTCAGAAAAAACAATGCCTATAACAAAAAAAAAATTGTAAGAGTTTTTTCCTGCTCTGCCTTTTTTTCTAACCGTACAGCAGGCCCGCGACATAGTACGTAAACTTACATCATTATCGAGTGGTAAACGTATCTTAATCGACGGGGAAACGTTGAAACTACAGTTAACTGTACTACCACTACTACGGTTACAAACTCGAAAGAGAGTTACCAAACACTAAAAGGATTGCATGAAAAAGCCTCCTCGTGTAGCGCAGTTTGTTCCGCCAGTTAGGTACTCGCCGAGCGCTCGGTGCATCCTGGACCGGCACACCCAACACTTTATTTGACTGGCCAATTCTTCTCTTGCGATGGTAGGGCTAACGCCCGCCTGACGGAGAGTAATGGGTAGCTCACCGTCCGATCAGGACCAGGCCCGTGCCGGACGGCGCGTACGTGTTCCACGCGCGCCTCAAAGAGATGTCAGCATAAAGGAAGGGGCCTGCCAGGGCCGAAGCCTGCCGGGGGTGCGGGATTGTCCGAAAGGGTTACCGCTACCCCGGAACATAAAGGGCTAAGGAAGGAACACGGATGGGTTTTAGTCAGTAAGAGTCTGACACTCCCTTCGCTCCACCCAGAGCGGGAGCGGTCATTTGATAATTTCCCATCCATAAAAAAAAAAAAAAAGGGCTAACGCCCGCCTGGTTTGCGACAACCCTCCCACCGGAGTCCAGCATCAAGCATCCACATCATGCTGTGTTTCGTCGATGCGTAGGAATTCCAGTGCCTTAGGCATTTTCTGGGTACGCTCATACTATCATAGACGGGTCATTCCGCGGAAATCCGTAACGGCGAATAATATGCTAATAATAAATTAAATATCATAGCTGCATTCTTTTTTTACTTTATATGACATTTCTTACATGTTTTTACGTATGGCGCCGCTATCTAAAAAAGTATAACACCTTTATTTAATTTATTATTGCAATCAACACGCACCAAATGTCCTTACCATTTCCAAACAAAAGTCGGCCTAATTGCGCGGAATGGCCCAGACCTCATCCATCGCTTTCCATCAGGCGTGATCGAGGTCAAGCGCGAGCCCATTCAGCAATAAAAAAATGAACACTGAAAAGAAGACAACTAAAAGGTTCTTTTAAATTAGTATCGTCTTTAGAAAATATATGCAATCAGTTAATTTTTTTAACCGACTCCAAAAAAGAAAAAAAAGTTATGCAATAGTCGAGTTTTTGCAGAAAAAAAAAACACGTGTGACACTCGGGGACTGCCGCGGCGGTAAAGCTATTGCATAGCATTTTTTATCAACCTATGCAATTATAATATTTATGCAATATTTTTTTTCTTTGATATTAATTCAAGGGTTTTCTTTGATTCAATTTATACTTTTTGAGCGTGGTGACCACCACGTCTACACGCATACGTCTAGTCGCACGCACACAAACACCGTGCCAAAGTCTGCCGAACTGAAACGACGTTAGACGATGCAAGGCTTTCAACGCCGCACCGCTGTGCCGGTCGGAGTGGGGGTGTTAGGTTTATTTTCGTTACGGAATTTCTTGATTCGGTCGCCGCACTCGTAGCCCGCGATAAAAGTTATGCAATAGTTTAAAAACTACATATCTAAAAGCGACTACAAAGTGAAAAATCATTTTAGTTTTACAAGAAGTCGGTTCATTGCCATAAAATCAAACCAAAGATATAAAATTTTTCACTTTTTAGCCGACTATGTGGTTGTGGCTTTCTTGAGACTAGAGACCTTGAATCAGCAAAAGAAAGGTAGGACTGCCCTCAAGCTAGGTGGAGCGACGATCTTCGCAGGGTGGCTGGTAGCAGCTGGATGAGAGTTGTAAAAAACTGAGCTAAATGGCATGCGATTGGAGAGGCCTATGTCCAGCAGTGGACTGTTGTAGGCTGTTGATAATGATGACCCAACTGTGGTGGAGCCCAGAAGGTGAGTAATGTGTTTTATTTGTATCACTAGCTGCGCCCCGCGGTTTCACCCACGTAAATGTCGATCCCGTGGGTATATCGGTGATAAAAAGTAGCCTATATGTTAATCCAGGGTGTCAGCTACCTCCATACAAAATTTGATCAAAATTGGTCCAGCCGTTTGAGCGTGAAGAAGTAACAAACATATAAACACACACACACACATACTCACAAACTTTCGCCTTTATAGTATTAGTGTGAATAGTGTGAATAATGTTAGTTTTAATAGTTTTTTTTTTTATCATTGTTCCTCTCAACTAAACAATCTGCCATCTAATCTCTTCATCACCCTTGGTTAACTGGTACAGAATGCCCAAAGCATGAAGTCCGCCTTTGTTGGTACCATTTTTTGTGGGCGAGATGTTTAAATAAATAAATAATTTTTGTGCAAAATTTTGTGACTCACTTCTCACTCAAGGACAACAAGGACTTACTAGAGTCTAAACACCTTTCGAGTTACAATAGTACCCCTTCTCTGAACCCTCACCAATCTCTCGTCCATTATTTATAGAGTAAACTTTGTTATTGTTTTTCGCTATAAGTGGTATAATATTTTGTAATACAATAGCGGCAGAACTTTGTATCAGGCTCTCTACTAAACTTATGGTTCTGGTTGATCGCTTGCCCAATGGGGGGTGCTTGTAATCGGGGTAGAATTTGTATAATTGTATCTTTATACCCACTTTTGTATAGAAGCAAGTTTTTCTAACTGAACAGACAGCTGTGCTGCTGAGGAGTTTGTTGCGCCACTTCTTCTCCCCAGCGAAAGCACTAGGAAGTGGTGAAGGGCGGGCGTTTTGGGAGACTGTCTTATAAAAATAAAAATACATAGCTCATTTTATTTCCCTACTAGCAGCGACCCGCAGTTTCACCCGCATAAGAGACGATCTCGTAAGAATATCGGAATAAAAGCTATCCTATGTCCTTTCCCGGGACTCAAACTATCTCTATACCAAATTTCATCTAAATCGGTTCAGCGGTTTAAGCGTGAAGAGGTAGCAGACAGACACACTTTCGAATTTAGCATTTACTAGCTGCGCCCCGCGGTTTTACCCGAGTAAATGTCGATTCCGTAGGAAATTCGGGTTAAAAAGTAGCCTATATGTTAATCCGGGGTGTCAGCTACCTCCATACAAAATTTTATCAAAATTGGTCCAGCCGTTTGAGCGTGAAGAAGTAACAAACATATAAACACACACACACACACTCACAAACTTTCGCCTTTATAATATTAGTGTGATGTGATAGTATGGATTTCATTCCCAATTTCCGATACAACATACAATCAACCCTAAAAAGCTCGACAGCACAAAGCCAACATTTAACCCTATAATGTTTTAATAATGACGTGTGTACCAAACGAATCAATTTGTAGTTCAACCCTTCGACTGGCACCGCACAGGTGTGGCGCGGCTGTCAATTTTAATAAACGATCGCTAGGCGTGTGTATTTTTGATTTAATTGCGTGAGCATTGGAGGGTTGGGCATTGATACCATTTGTTTAAGTAGGGTATGTGTTGATGACTAATCAAAATTGTTGGTGCTATTGTATTTTTATTTAACGTGTATTTGAGACAGAAATAAATTCATTTTGCGTTCAGTGATTTTTGTTAAAAAAAACAATCTGCCTGCCTTTTTCCAAATTTCTTAAGAAATAAGCAGAACCTTTGTACTCAAATAATATAATTATATCATATCCTTATGTATTTTACTGTGTGTACATAAATAATAAAATAAATAAATAAATGTTGAAAAAAAGCAATTTTAAACATTTTTATCTGTCTGTTTATTCCGGCTAATATTCGAAACGGCTGCACTGATTTTGACGGGACTGTCACAGGCAGAGAGCTTAATGTTATTACAAGGAGTAAATAACTTAGGCTACTATAAGCTTAGAAAAAAATAGGGTTCCGCGCAAAAAAAAACCCATGACTTTCTGACATCCACGCAAAACCGCGGGCACTAGTTTATAATAAGTGGCGCCACCTTATCACCAATTAACTGCACTATCCTTAAATAGGTACAAGTCCCTTATAATTTTCGCGCCAAAACCGGCAGCCATTACACTAAATCCTCATCATAATCACCACCCATCCCCACTTTAAATTATAATTTTTCAATGACCGCAGAAAAGCCTAAGCAAACAAATAAATAACGTAATTAAGTAAAATTAGCGGCTCATGTAATAATATCGTAGGGCTCCAAACAATATGAGGATAAATATTTATTAAAGGGCCTGAAACTGTCCACTATTGGGTCAAAACATGGAGGGGGAAGGTAATGATGTGGATACGGCTTTTGGAATTGGTTGTGCAATCGGTATGGATGTATTTCTTTATTAAATAAGTATAGAAGTTTACTGACCAAAAGTAATTTTAATTTTTTTAATGCAAATCTATCTATTTATACTAATAACTAGCATCTGCCCGGGACCTCGTCCGCGTGAAATTTTACCTCCCTTATTCTTCAGTAGACAAACTTCAATAGACATGGCGCCATCTATTATCATAGTAACGTTATTGTTGTTTTCCTCGGGAAGAGTACTTTTTTTCGGGATGAAAGGTCTATGTCCGTTTCTGTAGATACACTTGACAACGATGCAAAATTCCAGGATGATCGGTTCAGTGGTTTAGGCGTGAAAAGGTATCAAACAAACAAACAAACTTACTTTCGCATTTATAATAGTTAAGTAATTATACAACATTATTTTTAGTATATGCGAAACCCGAAACACGTGTCTAGTATTTTTATGTAAAGAATCTATGTACAAAATTTCAAAACTGTATCATGAATAATCACCAAGTTATAAGCTTGTTATGTTACCTGTTTGTCCGTCCAAAAACATGGTCTCCCCCACCGCGTGCCTAAACGTACCGCGCGGCGATTGTATTGTAATTAACTGGTGATAACATTTTCCATCACACTTGCAGGCTTTGGACTGTCGTAATGGTCAAGTGTAGGTAGTTATTATAATGTACTTTATTCGTAAATAAATGCAGCCGTAAGCTACGAATAAGTAATTACTTATTCGTAAGCCGTAAGTGATACAATGTAGTCAATGCGATTTGTTCAAAGTGTATGAAAAGTGTTAAACATCGCATTACTTAACCACAGCAGGCTGTAGGTACAAATAATAACTTTCTACAATTAACCATCTTGGCGTGTTTAAAAATGTTAATCATCACGGCAAAGCATTGTGTTCCACGATACTCTGATTGCTCCTCGTACCGCCGCACTGCCAGGAATACGTTATCACTGTTATCGTTGTTTCTGTGTACTGGAGGTTTGTGTATGAGAAAGTCATGGTTACACGACACTTTTTACATACGATAGGTAAGTACACGATCAACCGAAACACAACTCGGCGGCCGCGCGCTCGCGATTATGCAGTTGGACCCACGCGACACGTGCGCGCCAACCAGTGGTACCCGGGTGACTGAGGTTGCTGCACCCCCGCCCCGGTCGCCCCGCTCGCTGTGCGTCCGCGCCGCGCCATTTTGCGCGTATGGTAGATAACTACCTACTTAGTCGCTCCTCGGGGCACAGTATAATATACTCGGGGTGTCCAACTATTAACCTTTTTTAAATATTTTTGGGCCAAAATATAACATGGGGTAAAAATTATTGGAATCGATTCAGTTACTTATTCTGAACAAACTATATTCAGGTTTCGCATATACTAAAAATAATGTTGTATAGGATATAGGATTATTAATAGATTTTTAAAGTAGATAATAATAGATTTTTTCATTCAAAAAGCCATTATTACAAATATTATTTTGACAAATACAATTCGCTATGTAAGTAATTGGTTGAGGACTGAGGACGAAGAAAAAAATTAAAGCAAGGAAAATAGTTTATTCTGCACAAATGCACGAGATATGAGGTTCAGATTTTTTTATCAAGGGACCCACTGCTGGGACACATCCCAGCAGTGGGAACATTAAAGGCTGATTATGCTATTCTAGGCTAGATTTTTTAAGTCTAGACGATATTATTGTCATATCCAACCCTTTCCTCGCTGCATGTGCCTTGTTGGTCAAGCTGCGTTAACCTATGTAGCCCTCGGGGCGTCCCTTCGTTGCCACCAACTGTCATAGCATGTTTTATTATTTATCCCACACTACGCACTACGCAGCCTGTTTGCGTAGTTTGGTTCCAGGGAATAGCGGTCACAACTTCATTTGTGAGGTAATTAAACGTTACTTCTGAAGGTTGCATGAATAAAGGAGTAACTGAAGAGTTTTACGCCTCGAATTTTTTTTTTGTATTAAAAATTGAATTTTGTTCACTTTTATTTCTTGCGAGCTATGCTCGGAGTCTCTTTGAAGGATAAAATCGGGAATGAAACTATCCGGAAAAGAACCGAAGTTCCTGACATACCTTGCAGAGTAAGTAAACTGAAGTGGCAGTCGGCTGGTCATGTTTTTCGAAGGACCGATGGCCGGTGGAGCAGACGAGTCATTGAGTGGAGAGTGCGTATCGGCAACCGTTGTGTGCGATGCCCCCCAGCTAGATGGACGGTCCACCTAAAGAAAGTGGCTGGGACGGACTGGATGCGGAAGGCGGACAGGGTGTTATGACGCAGCCTGGGAGAGGCCTATGTCCAGCAGTGGACTGCGATAGGCTGAGTTGATTGATTTAACATTCTGTAATTTTATCCCCATACGAACCACCGCAATTTGTAAAAATAATACAAAAAAAAAAACAATTATCAACTTCATGCATTCGATAAACAAACAAAAAACTTACAAACCAATAGTTACTGGTACCAGTTCCCATTAACTCCTTAATCATCAGAATCACAATAACTAAACACCATTTAAAAGGTTCGATCGCGTGATACCTACGGTTTAAGTTAACCCATTAAGTTAACCCATTAGGTTAACTACCAATACATAATGGCTTCATAGTAAAGGGTTTAAGTCTGATAATGATTGGACCTCACCCTTTGAATTAGGAAAATTACTTGCTTTGTTATATTTAAACTATTGGTGGTCTGTGGTGCTACGTCATCGGTGACGTAGCATAATCAGTCTATAACGTTCCCACTGCTTTTTTTTTTTTTATCGTGTGGAAATCCTCATGGATGTCCACCACCCTGGGGTGGGTGGAGGGGTCTGTCAGACTCTTACTGACTAAAACCACACGGTGTCCTGCTGCTACCTTTAGCCGGGGTGCTGGAGTGCTTGCGCATTTCATCACGCTCCTCCGGCCAGGTGTTGGCCCGCATGAATCCATGCGGAGCCCGTCACCCTCCGCGGCCGCAAACGGGCACCATTCCTCTACAGAGAGGCGCGAACGTTCCCACTGCTGGGGCACAGGCCTCCTCTTTGTGAGAAGGAGTGGGCCGTAATCCACCACGCGGGGCCAGTGCGGGTTGATCATCATCATTAGCCTATAGCAGTCCACTGCTGGAAATAAGCCTCTCCTATTGCACGCCATTCAACTCCATTTTCGGCAACTCTCAACCAGCTGCTAGCAGCCATCCTGCGAAGATCGTCGCTCCACCTAGCCTGAGGGCGTCCCACCTTACGTTTACCGATTCGTGGTCGGAGTGCGGGTTGATAGTTGTTGCATATCTTTCGAGTTTTTGGTTCTAAGACATGGTCGGTTTCCTCACGATGTTTTCCTTCACCGTTTTGTGAGCAGTGGTGATGAAATTAAATACATAAATAAAAGCGCTTGCCTGGATTCGAACTCACGACCTGCAACTCATAAGTCGGGGCCACTTGGTCACCACTACTCGCAGAATAAGAGCGCAGACGGAATACAATCGTTTGCCGATTTTTGTACCTCAGCTAAATGAAACAGTAGACATCAAATGTTTTAACGCTCACGTTGTACAAACGTAGGACATACAAAAATATCTCAACAATTGTGAAACCTACAAAAAGTACCTACAAACGGGGTGAATAGGGATGCAGGGGTGAATCGGGACAAAACTTCAAAAGGGATTTTAACGTTGAAATAATATAGTTTGTGGCCAAAAAGGACCCTAATGTGTTTACTGTAATTTAATTAACGATTACGTGCCCTCATTGACAACAAACTATATTATTTCAACGTTAAAATCCATTTTAAAGTTTCGTCCCGATTCACCCCTGCATCCCTATTCACCCCGTTCGTAGGTATGTCATGTGCAAGCGCGCAATTGAAAATACCTGGCTGTTACTCAGAATTTCAATAAAACCCAACACAGCTTTACCCAACCTAGGAACCGTACCCAAGACCCCAGAGGAAACAGGGTTATTACCAAACCTAAAACGGTTCAAATAAATTCAAATAGCGTCGACTCACGCAGGTTATTTCTAAAATTGGGCAAAATAAACAAACTATATCAATATTAGTGGTAGTTACTATTTTCCTTTATGTCAATACAGACCTCGGGCTTAGTAGGTTCAAGTAAATATTCAGAATGTAATGATGACGTGGATGACGACATGATGGAAGTGTCTTGAGTGTAGTTCAACGACGGTCTTGAGCTCAGTTTAAACCAAAGACGCCTCGCAAAAGAGTTTTAAAAGATTAGTAGTGCTATTCTGTAAAAAAAAAAAACAGTGGCACTCCGGGAGTGCCGCCAGAAGTGAAAACAAAACACAAACAGTATACTTTGCCATCACTCACTGACATATCGGATATACATTAAGACCGAGTACATCCCGAGGACAGCCGAATACATCCGAAGCGGTGTCGTTACGGTAACAGTGGCGCGAATTCAAGGGCTTTTTCCCATCTCAAAAAATGCCCAACGCGCCTAAAGAAGTTTTCACTTCAAAATTATATGACATTATCAAACATAGGTGAAGTGAGCTTAAAGTGAGCTATCAATAGTGTCAATTCCTAGCACGACGTGGAATGATGGTTTACTTAAAGTGAGCTAACAATAGTGTCAATCCCTAGCACGACGTGGAATGATGGTTCACTTAAAGTGAGCTAACAATAGTGTCAATCCCTAGCACGACGTGGAATGATGGTTCACTTAAAGTGAGCTATCAATAGTGTCAATTCCTAGCACGACGTGGAATGTTGGTTCACTTAAAGTGAGCTATCAATAGTGTCAATTCCTAGCACGACGTGGAATGATGGTTCACTTAAAGTGAGCTAACAATAGTGTCAATTCCTAGCACGACGTGGAATGATGGTTCACTTAAAGTGAGCTATCAATAGTGTCAATTCCTAGCACGACGTGGAATGATGGTTCACTTAAAGTGAGCTATCAATAGTGTCAATTCCTAGCACGACGTGGAATGATGGTTCACTTAAAGTGAGCTAACAATAGTGTCAATCCCTAGCACGACGTGGAATGATGGTTCACTTAAAGTGAGCTATCAATAGTGTCAATTCCTAGCACGACGTGGAATGATGGTTCACTTAAAGTGAGCTATCAATAGTGTCAATTCCTAGCACGACGTGGAATGATGGTTCACTTAAAGTGAGCTATCAATAGTGTCAATTCCTAGCACGACGTGGAATGATGGTTCACTTAAAGTGAGCTAACAATAGTGTCAATCCCTAGCACGACGTGGAATGATGGTTCACTTAAAGTGAGCTATCAATAGTGTCAATTCCTAGCACGACGTGGAATGATGGTTCACTTAAAGTGAGCTATCAATAGTGTCAATTCCTAGCACGACGTGGAATGATGGTTCACTTAAAGTGAGCTATCAATAGTGTCAATTCCTAGCACGACGTGGAATGATGGTTCACTTAAAGTGAGCTATCAATAGTGTCAATTCCTAGCACGACGTGGAATGTTGGTTCACTTAAAGTGAGCTATCAATAGTGTCAATTCCTAGCACGACGTGGAATGATGGTTCACTTAAAGTGAGCTATCAATAGTGTCAATTCCTAGCACGACGTGGAATGATGGTTCACTTAAAGTGAGCTAACAATAGTGTCAATCCCTAGCACGACGTGGAATGATGGTTCACTTAAAGTGAGCTATCAATAGTGTCAATTCCTAGCACGACGTGGAATGATGGTTCACTTAAAGTGAGCTATCAATAGTGTCAATCCCTAGCACGACGTGGAATGATGGTTCACTTAAAGTGAGCTATCAATAGTGTCAATTCCTAGCACGACGTGGAATGATGGTTCACTTAAAGTGAGCTATCAATAGTGTCAATTCCTAGCACGACGTGGAATGATGGTTCACTTAAAGTGAGCTAACAATAGTGTCAATCCCTAGCACGACGTGGAATGATGGTTCACTTAAAGTGAGCTATCAATAGTGTCAATTCCTAGCACGACGTGGAATGATGGTTCACTTAAAGTGAGCTATCAATAGTGTCAATTCCTAGCACGACGTGGAATGATGGTTCACTTAAAGTGAGCTATCAATAGTGTCAATTCCTAGCACGACGTGGAATGATGGTTCACTTAAAGTGAGCTATCAATAGTGTCAATTCCTAGCACGACGTGGAATGATGGTTCACTTAAAGTGAGCTATCAATAGTGTCAATTCCTAGCACGACGTGGAATGTTGGTTCACTTAAAGTGAGCTATCAATAGTGTCAATTCCTAGCACGACGTGGAATGATGGTTCACTTAAAGTGAGCTATCAATAGTGTCAATTCCTAGCACGACGTGGAATGTTGGTTCACTTAAAGTGAGCTATCAATAGTGTCAATTCCTAGCACGACGTGGAATGATGGTTCACTTAAAGTGAGCTATCAATAGTGTCAATTCCTAGCACGACGTGGAATGATGGTTCACTTAAAGTGAGCTATCAATAGTGTCAATTCCTAGCACGACGTGGAATGATGGTTCACTTAAAGTGAGCTATCAATAGTGTCAATTCCTAGCACGACGTGGAATGATGGTTCACTTAAAGTGAGCTATCAATAGTGTCAATTCCTAGCACGACGTGGAATGATGGTTCACTTAAAGTGAGCTAACAATAGTGTCAATCCCTAGCACGACGTGGAATGATGGTTCACTTAAAGTGAGCTATCAATAGTGTCAATTCCTTGCACGACGTGGAATGATGGTTCACTTAAAGTGAGCTATCAATAGTGTCAATTCCTAGCACGACGTGGAATGATGGTTCACTTAAAGTGAGCTATCAATAGTGTCAATTCCTAGCACGACGTGGAATGATGGTTCACTTAAAGTGAGCTATCAATAGTGTCAATTCCTAGCACGACGTGGAATGATGGTTCACTTAAAGTGAGCTAACAATAGTGTCAATCCCTAGCACGACGTGGAATAATGGTTCACTTAAAGTGAGCTATCAATAGTGTCAATTCCTAGCACGACGTGGAATGATGGTTCACTTAAAGTGAGCTATCAATAGTGTCAATTCCTAGCACGACGTGGAATGATGGTTCACTTAAAGTGAGCTAACAATAGTGTCAATCCCTAGCACGACGTGGAATGATGGTTCACTTAAAGTGAGCTATCAATAGTGTCAATTCCTAGCACGACGTGGAATGATGGTTCACTTAAAGTGAGCTATCAATAGTGTCAATTCCTAGCACGACGTGGAATGATGGTTCACTTAAAGTGAGCTATCAATAGTGTCAATTCCTAGCACGACGTGGAATGATGGTTCACTTAAAGTGAGCTATCAATAGTGTCAATTCCTAGCACGACGTGGAATGTTGGTTCACTTAAAGTGAGCTATCAATAGTGTCAATTCCTAGCACGACGTGGAATGTTGGTTCACTTAAAGTGAGCTATCAATAGTGTCAATTCCTAGCACGACGTGGAATGATGGTTCACTTAAAGTGAGCTATCAATAGTGTCAATTCCTAGCACGACGTGGAATGATGGTTCACTTAAAGTGAGCTAACAATAGTGTCAATCCCTAGCACGACGTGGAATAATGGTTCACTTAAAGTGAGCTATCAATAGTGTCAATTCCTAGCACGACGTGGAATGATGGTTCACTTAAAGTGAGCTATCAATAGTGTCAATTCCTAGCACGACGTGGAATGATGGTTCACTTAAAGTGAGCTATCAATAGTGTCAATTCCTAGCACGACGTGGAATGATGGTTCACTTAAAGTGAGCTATCAATAGTGTCAATTCCTAGCACGACGTGGAATGTTGGTTCACTTAAAGTGAGCTATCAATAGTGTCAATTCCTAGCACGACGTGGAATGATGGTTCACTTAAAGTGAGCTATCAATAGTGTCAATCCCTAGCTAAGCTTTTATAGCTGAGCTGAGCTGTGAGCTGTTGAGCTTTGAGCTGTGAGCTTTCACCTAAGTTATCACGGTGAGATTTTTACAGAATAGCACTGCTGATGACTGATAAAAAAACTCAATGACGCTGGGAATCAAACCCAAGGCCATTCGTTATATTTAATGGCACTTACAACCACCAGCCCTGCTAGATTGACCAGCACCCTAATTACGTAACACAATATCAATTTCAATCTGAATCATTTTGAAGGATATTGCTAATCCATTGCTTCATATGTTCGTAAAATGTGTCTGCTCAACATCATAAATAACGCAATGAATGTTGTTGAACTGTCAAAATGAAACCCATTGCTACTGATAGTGTGTTACGCAATTACCCCGCCGGCTGTCAAAACAATAGTTTTTTTTTTTTTTTTCGTGTGCTGGGCAAAGGCTTGTACCCTTTCTCATCTCTCTATCTTTTGCAATATTAGACCATGATGATAAGCAGTGATCGGAATTAGTAGAGCTATTTAGGTTCATTGACCGCAAACATTGATGTTAATATGGACATTCCACGGGATTCCGACTGATACTACGGGATTTTGTTGAATTTCATTATTTTTGTCAATATGTATAAAAATGGTTTATGTAAGCCAATAAGCGCATGAGCGACGTTGTAAATTTTACGTCAACAGCACGCAATAAAACTTTTTGCCAAGCGCGTCGTTTCCGCTTTGTTGAGACGCGTAATGTCGCCGCATTATGGAAACAAAAAAAAAAAAAACAATAACGGGATGTTTCGGTCGCTAGAATACTTACTACTTAAAAACCAAATCCCGGGACTCGGGGAATATCCATATTATTCTAACCTATGGCAAGTACGTAAAACAGCTCTACCTATTCCGATCTCTGATGATAAGTGATATTTATTTCTGTAAGTAGGATTCTACAAACACTTTAACACGTAAACAATATTTTAAAATCTAGACGAGGTCGATGTTGGCTATCCGACTACTCTGAGTAAAAACACCGCAAAAAACTCAAAGATCCAGACATAATCTTGGTCAGATGATGTGATCATCCTCTCAACTATGGGAAAATCAAAATTTGATTTATAACAATAGAAAAAGTAATCGTGTCATTAGTCACAGTTAAGCTCCTGCGTGCTGATCGTCACATAAGGCCTTCAAAATCAAAAGTCATTTATTATCAAACTAGGCTGAGAAACAGCACTTTTCGAACGTCAAAATTACAAAAAACAGTCTCCCAAAACGCCCGCCCGTCACCACTTCCTAGTGCTTTCGCTGGGGAGAAGAAGTGGCGCAACAAACTCCCCAGCAGCACAGCTGTCTGTTCAGTTAGAAAATACTTAATTGTATATAATACTAGGTATGCAAAGTAATTAACATTACAGGACACAAAACATTAAATTAAATTATTTGCCATATCGACGGTGAAGTGTCAATATCTAATAACTAACACTTTAGCGATTTTCACTTTATTGCATATTGTAGGTAAAATATGAAATAGCTCATATTTGCAAAGACATAAGGTCTTGAATCGACGACAACGTTTCCTACTAACTACTAACTAATATTTGTTTAATATAAGTAACTTTTTTTTAAATATTAAAAACTATAGAAATGTAACGGTTTTCGCTTCCTGTAAAATCATGATTTACTAGTTATTAGAAATTGATACTACACCGTCGATATGTTAGCTAGCCACGCCAATATACCAACAAATCCAATAAAATCTATACGTACTCAAGCAAAAAAAAAAAAAAAAAAATGTAAATAAACCTTCATCGCGATGAACCTCAATGTCAAAATCTTGTATTCCTAATATTATAAAATATACATAACATAATCAGCCTATAATGTTCCCACTGCTGGGACACAGGCCTCCTCTCAGTGAGAGGGAGTGGGCCGTAATCCACCACGCGGGCCCAGTGCGGGTTGGCAGATATCACATGTCTTCGAATTTTTGGTTCTAGGACATGCCGGTTTCCTCACGATGTTTTCCTTCATCGTTTTGAGAGCAGCGGTGATAAAACAATTTACACAAAGTAAAGCGCCTGTCGGGATTCGAACCTACGACCTACAACTCGTAAGTCGCGGCCGTTACCACTTGGCCACCACTGCTCTCATCATAAAATATAGAAAAAAGAAATTCGCTTCCATCCCCACTATATCCCTGTTTATCGCAGCGAGGTCCCCAGACAACTAGCTAGTTGTGGGTTCCCAAGTTAGCTATTAAGAATTTTTAATTTGTCCACAAACAGATCGTTTGTGTCGATAACGTGTTGGTGACACGCTACCGTTACTGATATTGTTGTTATAGAGGTTAATAAAACATTTAATTTTGTAATATTTTAGTTTATTGTTATTAGGAAAGTCGGTATAACGGTTTCAACGCTGACTTTTGTTCATGGACGTTTGAAAAATAAATGGGTTCTAGAAAATAAGTTAAAAGGGCTCTAGGAAATAAGTTATAGGTTTTCAGTTATATCAAATTTTAAAATGTTAAGTGCCAGAAAGTAAAAATAATCGATTCGGTCGGGAGGAATTTCCTCTAATTTATTTTCTATTAGGTTTAAGGAACACCTTTGTTAAACAGTTTAATAATACTAAAACTTACTAAAATTCCCAAAGAAATCCAGTTTTTATTTATTTTCAAAATATTCGATCTCTAAATGATCAAAGTCAAAGTCAAAATATTTATTTCAAATAAGCTCACAAAACGGCACTTTTGAACGTCAAAACTTACAAGAAAATAGAATTGATTCGTTGCCCATTCTAAAACATAGTTTCTTATGGAGAAGAATTGGCAAGAATCTCCAAAACTCTTACAAAATATTTTGTGTAGGTCACCAAAGGAGATAAGTAACCTGGGTAGTCGGATATAGTAAAATTTAATTTAATTAATAGAAAACAAACAGTTCTTTTCTCAAAAATAAAACTTCCATCAGTTTCTTACTAAACTTCAACTATATCCGACGACACTGGTTACTTATCTCTTTTGGTGACTGAACATTCATTAATTTATAAATGTTTATCGTCGGTAAAAACACATATCAAAACCTAAAGGAGGAGAAGAGGAGGGGTGGAGGGTACCCTCCTCTTCAAAAATCAATAACAAAAAATAAGGCAACAGTCCAACGAGTAGTAAATCAAGCTGTCCCCTCTAAAATCGAAGCCAGAACACTCGCGGTATCTTCATAAGAATTGATGTGGCGAATAAATCAGGGAACGACAACCTTGTGTCCGGAGTACGCCCAAACACTTGACTAATCTGGATTTATGGATGTGCGTACGTAGGAGGAGGATTTTTGGGAGGAAGTTTCCTCTGATATTAATGCTGGGTTGTGGTGGCCCAGTGGTGGTAACGGCCGCGACTTACGAGTTGTAGGTCGTAGATCGGTTTTTTTTTTGTTTATATTTTTAATTTTAATTTTTTGCTTGAGTTCGTATAGTGTTTATTGTATTTGTTGGTATATTGGCGTGGCTAGCTAACCTATGACAAATAATTTAATTTAATGTTCTGTGTCCTGTAATGTTAATTAATTTGCATACTTAGTATTGCATAAAATCAATTATTTTCTAACTGAACAGACAGCTGTGCTGTTGGGGAGTTTGTTCCGCCACTTCTTCTCCTCAGCGAAAGCACTAGGAAGTGGCGAAGGGCGGGCGTTTTGGGGAGCGGGCGTTTTGGGGGACTGTCTTTTGTAATTTTGACGTTCGAAAAGTGCTGATTCTCAGCCTAGTTTGAATAAATGGCTTTTGATTTTGATTTAGATTCGAAACCAGGCAGGCACTTTACTTTGTGTAAATTATTCCATCACCACTGCTCTCTAAACGGTGAAGGAAAACATCGTGAGGAAACCGGCATGTCCTAGAACCAAAAATTCGAAGACATGTGACATCTACCAACCCGCACTGGTCCGCGTGGTGGAGTACAGCCCACTCCCTCTCACTGAGATAAGTCCTGTTTCCCAGCAGTGGGAACGTTATAGACTGATTATGTATTAATACTGGGTTAGTTATTTTTTGCACACATGAAAACACTGAAACTAGCAACTAGCATAGATACAATGGCCCGACATGAATCATCGGGCAGATGCCCGCCAGACACAACACCCGTCTGAACGGAGGATTCTACCTTTTCTATGGAGGTTGAGTGAACTTTATACCCCGAAAAAAAAATGAATTTAATTTTTAATTTTTTTTAAATACTTTTTCTTTCTTTCTGTTTCTCATACCTCTATAAAAACGAAACAACATTTTTCTCTAACATCAAAAAGTCACGTACACTGTACGCTCACAGCTGTCCGATGAAGCATTAGTGAGAGCCAACATTTTTACCTATCACACGCACTTTCCGATCCTCGATACTAATGGACGCCACTGATCAGACGCAGAACGTGGAAAATGTGTGTTAGAAAAATGCCTGCGAATTTGTGTGGAAATACGCTAATTCGTTATGTTTTAATTAGATTACAATAAAGTATCGGTATACTTACATAAATTAATCGTTCAAATCAAATCAATGGACATCAACCCAAATAACTAGTTATTTTTAAATAAATATGATTAAAAAAAAAACCGAGTGTGCTTATGACCACACGACTGAAGTGAAACTTCAAACGTATTTGGCTATGAGAGGAAGAGAGAAAGAAAATGTGCGCGCGCACTGCTTTCTCTTGCTTATATCCCCCACTCAACTCCCGTTCGCCTCGCCCGTAGCCCGTAGACATGGGTCGTACTTGCAAAATCGAGTACCAGGGCTTCCAAGTACGTCCACCTTAAGAAACCAGGGCCTAAAACCAGGGATCGAGATACTTTCAAGTATTTTCTATCTGCATCGAAAATTGATCCATAACTTCATACAAATAAGAAGTACAATCGCGTAATCAAACAAAAGCCCTGTTGAAAGTAAAAAGTACTTGCATAGGAAATTGACCCGTGAATTCCTATAAATAAGGAGCACAATCGCGTTTACAAATAAATACTTTTACGAACCAATAAAGTTAAAATACTTGCATACGAAATTGTTCCGTAGACTCTTACCACACCTCGGACACTCCATACAACGCTCGCAAAATAATTACCTATTACTACTACATAAACAAATGACGTTTGTATACGTGCAAATGTGTGCGTGAAATCTAGTAGCGTAAAAAAAATGGCGCGGAAAGCAATTTGTGTCGGGGAACCGAACGACGACGGCGGCGGCGCTGCCCGAACGTGTGCATTATTATGAAGTGACCATGTAGTTCAATTGTTTATTTATATAATCGGGTTCGTAATGAAATAAAAACACTAAAATAGTTTAGTTTAAATGGCTTATCTGTAAATAATCGGTTATTGAATCGCATGTTATTAAAAATGCGAAATCTTACAACAACAGTTATGTAAATACGAATTCGAAAAAGCATCACAATATCCAACCATCGTTATTAAAACTGAAATAAAACTTTTAAATAGCATAATTGTGTGTTCGTGTCAGCAATACAGCGCTGCGGTTCGCGAGCGCCCTTGCTAAAGAGTCGGCGACGAATACCTCGAAGTGCGGGGTGAGGTGCGGTATCTGATATGAGGGCGAGGAAGGGAGTGTCCTTTCTGTGCGTAGTACTATTAAGTATTCTGTGCTCTTACTGATAAGGAGCATGAATCTCGCATTTGCGAAAACAAACGCGGTTGTTGAACTATTTGAGTACCTACGTACTCGAGCGCTGAAGCACGACGGAGCGAGATACTTTCAAGTATTTTCTATCTGCATAGAAAATTTATCCATAACTTCATACAGATAAGAAGTACAATCGCGTATTCAAAAGCCCCGTTGGAAGTAAAACTACTTGCATAGGAAATTGATCAATGACTTCCTATAAATAAGGAGCAAAATCGCGTTTACAAATAAATACTTGCAAACCATTAAAGTAAAAAATACTTGCATACGAAATTGATCCGTAGACTCTTACTGATAATAAGGAGAATGATCGCATTTGGGAAAACTAACGCGGTTGAGTACCTACGTATTTGAGCGAGTAGCCGTATAAGATACGTTTACGTCACGCGTTCGCCAGCTTACTCTCCAAGTCAGGTGTGCGTAAAGAAGTTTCACTTCAATAATTTTGACATAACAAAAATCGAATTTGACAATCGCGACTCGTCGACACGTGGTACTTATTTGCCCTACGCCGTGAATTGTTTTTTAGAGCCGCAGGCGCGGAGGGGGCGGCCATGGCGTGTTTTTTAAGGAATTTTTCACTTTTTGTATGGAAAATATGAAAAATGATTACCTACATGTTGAGTTTTAGGAGTTTATGGGTATTATAAAGGGGGTCGAAATTTTCATTATTTTTGCGATAGGACGCACCATTTTCGAGATATAAGCAAAAGAAAAAAAAGATACAGACAGTACTGTTTTTGCAACTGAAGTCGAGGTGTTGGTGTGAATTTCTATTCATGACAACTAATTTAATTCCACACCTTTTTAATCACGATTAAAAATAGTCAAATTTAGTTCGATTTAGTTAGGCAATCAAAATTTTTGGTTGAGTACCTACGTATGTGAGCGAGTAGCCGTATAAGATACTTTATAGTCTTGCAAGTATTTTGAGTCGGTACCTGGTGTGCGTACATGGAAGCAAATACCTGGTGTAAAAACCCGGTCGCATAAATACGTACCTTCCCTACTCGCCCGATCACACGTTTTCGTAACGCATTCGCCAGTTTACTCCCCAAGTCAAGCGCGCCTAAAGAAGTTTCACTTCAAAAACAATCATAATAAAAAGAACAGTTTATTTTAACATAACAATATATCCTTAATTAACAAAAATAACAAAATTAAAACCTAACTTAACTAAAACTATACAAAAACTAAAATATAGCGTCGAAAAATTCATCCGCATCGCTGTCGACTGGTAACGTAAAAAAAAAAAAACAATAAAAAATGTTTTATGAAGTAGGTAGTAAGTTTACCATATTTGTAAAAAAAATGTTATTCGATAGATTTTTTATAAAACCTATTAATATTGTGGTTATTTAATTTGCATGGAATAAGAGGCTATTTTATTTTATTTATTTAATACTAACATTTTATTTTATTATTTTCTAGGCTGAGTTGATTGATTCAATAATCTTCATTTTTACGGATTCAATTTGCATGTATAAAAATAAAAATTTTGAGTAATATATCTAAATCTTTCATAGATTACTAAAATATTTTAGTATGGCGCGTTGAATGTCATCAACAACAAACAATGTTCTATCTTTGTTTATGCTAGCGGAAAAAATCTTTTGTTAAATAATTAATTTCGCAGTCTGTATGAGCATTCTATGTACATTTCACTTCTAATAAATCAATTACGATTTTCATCGCACAAAAACACCAAAACCCGACGCCCACATACCGTGTTCTCGTCCACACCACACTCATCATTTGTCTCGATTTTGGCAACAGCATATCGGCTGAAAAATGTGCCGATATACATCTCCCAATTACAAGGCCGCTAAGTGAAAAACCGGCTTTTGCCATATTTCGCGGGTTTTTCGACAGCTGGGCTTTCGACAGCTTTGATTTGCTTTTTTTGTTGCACAGGACACGTCAATTTGTGTTGAATCAAGATTTATTTGTGTTCTGTTATGGTTTTTTGCCTATTTTTTAGCTACCCGGTTTTTGATTTTTGTTGAAACAGTGCCAGATACCTTGTTCTGGATTACACCTTGTTTTATTTCCACCATTGAAACACCAATACTGGAATTAAATATTAGGTCCTTACATATGAAATTGGCGTTTTGTATGGAAGGAACAAAAAGTCGAATATTTTTTAATATAATATATTTAATTAATCAAAGTATGAACCATTGTTTTCAATGCACTTTTGCCATCTTATAGGTAGTTCATTGATCCCTTTACTAAAAAAACCAGTCGGACGGGAATCAATAAAATCTTTGAAGGCGATTTGGACTGCCCCATCGGAGTTGAATTTTTTCCCTTGCAAAAAGTTATCCAAATTGCGAAAAAAATGGTAATCTGTTGGAGCAAGGTCCGGGGAGTACGGAGGATGTCTAAGACATTCCAATTCAAGCTCTTCTAATTTGGTAGCCGTCTGTTGCGCAGTGTGTGGTCTGGCGTTGTCGTGCTTTCAAGCTTTTTAATCTTCCCAATTTGCTTCAAGTGAATTAAAACAGTTTTATCACTAACATCGAAGCCTGCAGCTAACTCGGACGTGGTTTGCGATGGGTCCGCTTCCACAATAGCCTTCAATTCTCCATTATCAACTTGGGTCTCAGGCCGTCCACGGGGCTTGTTCTGCAGGTCGAAATTTCCAGAACGAAAACGTTGGAACCAAAAACGAACTGTGTTTTCTTTTGCAACATGACCGCCATACACATCATTCACCCTTCGAGTCGTTTCCGCAGCACTAGTGCCACGGCGGAACTCGTACTCGTAAATAATGCGATATTTTAAATTTTCCATTTTGTAAAATGAGTGACGCAAACAGAAAAAACAGAAGAAAAAAAACAAATGAATGACGGTCATCGAAGCACAAATACATGAGTAAATAGCTGTACAAATTTGAATTTGGAATTCCTTACCAAAGAGGAGAAATTCGTGATTAAAGTGGCCAGTACGAAAAACGCCAATTTCATATGTAAGGACCTAATATATTTTTATTAATTGAAAGTTTAAACTCCATTTATGAATTCTTCAGAAACCGGGGCATAAGAGGTTCTTTGCGTTTTATTTTTAAGAACTAAGTATTATTTTTATCCATGCTTCTAGATTTAACTAAGACCTTTGCAAATAAGTCAAAATAAATAAAACTTTTATAGACTTTCAATTAGTCGAATAATTAGACGTTTAATTCATTAATTTCATCCCCAACCATTCACTAACCGCAATCACCGAGGCTTTAAACCAATGCAGAAACTGTAACCGGAGACGCAAAACACAGTAACTACCACTGTAATTGCACGTAATTGCCCAAAAATCGATGGCAACCAATCGATCTTGCCCCCACACCTGGCATATAGCCCGCGGACACGCTAACTGGAAATCAGCAGGTAATCGGCGCTGATCAATCATTGGGCTAGATTCTATAGGTAGCGACCCAACACGGGTTGAATTATTTTGCTGTGTTATTTCCTGAATAAAGTAGAGGGGATTTTGGCTAAGTAATAACAGCCGCACGGGTCGATCGATCAGGTTAAGCTACGCTTGGCTGGGTGACCATCTTTACATTCCAAGACCCCTCCGTGCCTTGGGAAGCACGTTAAGCCGTTGGTCCCGGCTGTCATTCGTGGATCTTTGACAGTCCTTACTAAGCCCGAAAATCTGACAACCAGTCTTATCACGGGGTATCGTATTACCCAGTAACTGGGTTGTGGAGGTCAGATAGGCAGTCGCTCCATGTAAAATACTGGTATTCAGGTGCATCCGATTAGACTGGAAGCGGACCCCAACATGGGAAATGGCTAGGCAGATGATGATTTCCTGAATGAAGGAATTGAATAATAACGAAGGCTAGAATGTTTGTTTTCCAGTTTATTGTCTACTAAGATTCTGTTTTCCTCTAAAATGTAACGTAACAGACTTGAAATAATAATAAAAGTTTGTATATAAAAAACCGGACAAGTGCGAGTCGGCCTTGCACACAAAGGGTATCGTACAATATTTTAACACTACATATAAAAACACAATACTTATATGGGAACCCCCTTTAATTTTTAACAATATTTTATTTTTATCATCTGTTGTTATAGCGGCAATAGAAATACACACTCTGTGAAATTTTCAACGGTGTACCTATCACATTTTATGAGACGCAGTCCGTTGACAGACAGACGGACGGATGGACAGCGGACCCTTAGTAATAGGGTTCCGTTGGCACCCTTAGGGTATCATAATCAGCCTCTAATGTTCCCACTGCTGGGACACAGGCCTCCTTTCTGTGAGAGGGAATGGGCCGTAATCCACCACGCGGGCCCAGTGCGGGTTGGCAGATGTCACATGTCTTCGAATTTTTGTTTCTAGGCCATGCCGGTTTCCTCACGATGTTTTCCTTCACCGTTTTGAGAGCAGTGGTGATGAAATAATTTACACAAAGTAAAGCGCCTGTCTGGGTTAGAACCCACGACCTACAACTCGTAAGTCGCGGCCGTTACCACTTGGCCACCACTGCTCTACGTACCTGTCCCTTAGGGTACTGAACCCTAAAAGAGGGAAAAGAATCATAGTCAAGTCGCGGGCAACAACTACATACTTAGTTTCCCATATTTATTTACAACTACAGTGCCCTGATTCACAACCATACGACAGGCTATCGTATCGAAAACCTGCCATTTCGATAACCTGATTTGACTT
This sequence comes from Amphipoea oculea, assembly GCA_945859645.1. NCBI lineage: Eukaryota > Metazoa > Arthropoda > Insecta > Lepidoptera > Noctuidae > Amphipoea > Amphipoea oculea. The sequence continues at coordinate 2,185,853 of OX243884.1, forward strand.
GCCCTCAACAGCAAATAGCTGTTGGAAGAATAGCGGGCGTCTATTTGATTTAAACTGACAATATTTTCGGGTTTTGGAGTTTTGAACAGCGTTTAGAAGACTCCTACGTTAACAATGATTAATGTTCGATACGATACGGAAGCGTATCGAGTGTTTGTGAATAGCTATGCTGGAAGGCATTCCCCAATAACTACAAACATTGTCACTAAAACCCAGGACACACTAAACATAGCTATACTAAGCTATAGCCCCGTATCGGTCCCGCCAGTGAAATCGCCCGTGACGCCCTCTAGGGGAGGTTATAGCCCCAATTAGAAATAGGACGTTTTCGTAAAATGCATGTCTGTGTGTACAATGGTTTAGGAGATCGTATATTGGCTAAATTGCCTTGTTATAACTAATAGAGAGTTGATTTTTATGTTCTGCTTTAAAAAATCTTAAATAATTTTCCAAGTTGATGATCAAGACGTTAATGAAACACACGTAGTCGTAAATCATAATCACACACCATTTACTGTAGTCTCATTCTTTAAATGCGCGTATAACGAAGAACCAATAGTCATCACAAGCTTGGCTTTTGCTTTCTTCATCTCAGCTTCACTGATGGCCGCTGGCAAATTTTCAATGTCAATGCCCTCGAGTAGCAAAAAATTGCTTGTCGCGAACGCCCAATCGTCATAGTTTTCGCGACCTTTGAGCTTCGGTACATTAACAAGGTATCCCGACGTCGACATTTTTATATTTGCACGAAATTAAACCGCAAAATTTTAATTTTTAAGGATCTGGGCCCAGAACCTAATGAAACACACGTAGTCGTAAATCATAGACTAATCTTTTATTTTTTTTAAATTACATAGACAAGTAGCATAGTAGTAACAACCAGTATTATTTTGATATTAATTCTAACAGACGTGATTGCTGTCATATTTATTTAATTTGATACTAGGTTACTACTGCATGAGGTCCTGGGTTAGAGCAAAATTTCAGTTTACTAGGTCCAACCAAGGGTTTGGGCGCTGAAATTATTCTTATGTACGAAGTTATATGCATAAATATTTATGCATATAACTTCGTACACAAGAATAATTACTTAATGTCTGAATGTATGTAGATCACATTAGTGAAAGAAGTATCAAAATCGATTGATACCTAAGTCTTTGAGAAAATCGCGGACATACAAACATAAATACATACATATACTTATACATACCTACATTCATACACACGGGTTGAATACAGAAGCTCATTTTTTAAAGTCGGTTAAAAAAGCCCTGTATTGATAAAATCCCAATAAAAGTCTTTGACCCCTCCCAACTTAGTTGTGTCTGAAAAATTTTATATAATATCTATATTTGCAGTTACAGCCTCAGAGCTACGCTACGCGACACATCAACGGTGAAGAATAATTATTCAAATGTAATAGAGCAATATTCCAGACAAGGTAGGGATAGCAAAAAAAAAGTTGTAAGAGGAAACCTTGTACAAATAAAAGTCATCTTTTCTGATCGGCCAGGCTGCAGTGTAATTATGTGGATCTACCAAGATATCCCAGGATCGTCAATCACGGGACATTTGAGTGGAGTGACGATATGAACATACTAGCTGCGCCCCGCGGTATCCCGTGGAATATCGGGATAAAAAGTAGCCTATGTGTTAATCCTGGTTATAAACTATCTATGTGCCAAATTTCATCCAAATCCGTCCAGCCGTTTGTGCGTGAAGAAGTAACAAACATATAAACACACACACAAACTTTCGCCTTTATAATATTAGTGTGATTTGAACGGCTAACGTGGTCAGAAATGCCTCGAAAAGAACTTTAACCTGTTGATTCCGGCTGTCATTCGAAGATATTTGGCAGTCGTTACGGGCAGTAAGAAGGCCAAAAGTCTGACAACCAGTCTTACCATGGGGTATTGTGTTACCAGAGTAACTGAGTTGTGGATGTCAGATAGGTAGTACGAGTAGCTCCATGTAAACTACGAGTATTCAGCTGCATACGGTTAGACTAGAAGCCGACTGCAACATATTTGGAAAACGGCTAGGTGACGTGGTCAGAAACCGCAAAATATGAAAAACTTCTTTATCTTTCTTTGGAAGATGAAAGTGGAGCCCTTTGCCCGGAAGTTGTTATAGGTAATTATACGAGCTGGTGTCCGCAACTCCACGTCAATGCACGTATTTCGCGTACGAGAAGTTCTTTTTTGTTAGCCTATTTTTGTGTCCCACTGCTAAGCAAAGGGCTCCCCTTTTTCTTCCAAACCTCCCTGTCTTGTGCGATCTCTGGCCATGTTGGCCCTGCGAATGATATTAGATCGTCACGCCACCTTCGTCTTGGTCTATCTCGACGGCGATGTCCTGCCTCAGCCGTCCAGTGAGTGACGACCTTTGCCCATCTCTCCGGATGCATTCGTGAGACGTGTCCGGCCCATTCCCACTTTAGCCTGGCTGTTTTTTCTCCAATTGTTGTAAAATGCAGAATACTTTGCCATCACTCACTGAGATATTGGATAAACATTAAAAACGAGTACATTCCGAGGACAGCCAAACACGTCAGAAGCGGTGTCGATTACGGTAACAGTAGCGCGAGTTCAAACCTTTTTTTTTTTTCATCTTAAAAAATGCCAAACGCGCCTAATGAAATTTTCACTTCAAAAAATATCTACGCCCGTTTTGCGAACGGTACAAGGTAGAACATTATCGAGGCCGATCTCTGCGCAAAAATATGATTATCGCGAGCCACATTACTAACAAATGAGATACAGGCAGAGACACGAGTACCTAATAGTATCATCTTTTGTATAGTTGTTTGTGAGACTCTTTATTTGCCTTGTTCTATATATTATTTACTTTCTTATGTACTGAAATGGCAGTGGGCTGGCCATGTTTGTCGAAGGACCGATGGCGGGTGGAGCAGACGAGACCTGCACCCTAATTGCGTAACACACTATCAATCGGAATCAAAATCATTTCGAAGCCAATTGCTAATCCATTGCTTCATAAGTTCGAAAATGTTGTCTGCTCAACACGTAAATAACGCAATGAATGTTGTTGAACTGTCAAAATGAAACCGATTCCGATTGATAAAGTGTTACGCAATTGCCCCGCTTGAGTGGAAGCCGCGTATCGGCAAGCGTAGTGTGGGACGCCCCCCAGCTAGATGGACCGACGACCTTAAGAAGGTGGCTGGGGTAGACTGGATGCGGAAGGCGGAGGACAGGGTGTTGTGGCGCAGCCTGGGAGAGGCCTACGTCCAGCAATGGACTACGATAGGCTGAGTTGAGTAATACTATACTATGTACTCGTATGTATGGATAACATAACGTTAACCTGTATCGAACAAACATCGAACAATCGTTCTTTCAATTGACAAGTGCGTTGGTCAAACGTTCTTCAAACAATTTACATACCGAGACCCCTCCGTGGTCCCGGCTGTTATTCGTGGATCTTTGACAGTCGTCAGAAGGCCGAAAATCTGACAACCAGTCTTAACAATGGGTATCGTATTACTCAGTAATTGGGTTGTGGAGGTCAGATAGGCAGTCGCTCCATGTAAAATACTGGTATTCAGCTGCAACCGGTTAGACTAGAAGCCGACCCCAACAGGGTTGGGAAAAGTGGTTGTCAGACTTTCGGGCTACTGACGACCCGTAACGACTGTCAAAGATTCACGAATGACAGTCGGACCAACCAATCGTAAGATACAATTAAAGTAATCTAACAAATATAATATTATGTTTTTCATTCACTTAATAATAAAAGGCCACAATCCTCTAAGCCCGTATCACCAATCATCCATCCCGTCCCCAAGGGGCCGGGCAGGATGAACGGAAAAATGCGCAGCTTCAAGTGTATTCAATCTTTCAGCCGACATAATTATCGTCAGATATCCACGTTCAAGTTTTATGTAGATGTAGTGTCGATGGAAGAGGATGGGGACGTGGTTTTGGGAGGTTAGCGAGCGTGGGTTGAATTTTTTCCCATGCTTTGTACGCCTGGACGGTCATAATTAATAAATTTTGAGATGACGACCAAATACGTGCTTTTTATTACTAAGATATTCTCTGAGTTGAAGTTGGAAATAATAATATGCTCGAATTGTGACTATTGTGCATCGCATCCAAATTCGGATAGCAAACTCAAAATATCAACCAACATAGTTGATGCAAAGAACTCTCGACTGCATTCTGTATTCAAAATTAGAACTCCTTCAAGAATATATACAAGTAAGTGTTAGTCGTGAAAAACTGACAGTTTTGTGTGTTTACATAACATACATAATATCAACCTATAACGTTCCTACTGCTGAGACAAAGGCCTCCACTCTTCGAGAGGGAGTTTGTGTGTTTAGTCATTTTTACAATATTGTCCGAACTGATGCTGAATGATAAACTCTGCGTATTTAAACTTGTAACAAGCCCATCTAGTACCTACACGACAATACTCATTGATAGCAGAAAAACAAAATTGGTGACAGTATTGTACTTTCCTGGATCCCCATTTTCCATAGTTCTACCACTTTTTACAAACCACAAATTTTACACACCTAAGTAAAATTATTTTTACATAAGTAAATTTTTTGTTTGCAAAAAGTGGTAAAACAAACAACATTTGCCATCGACAAGCTAAGAAAAAGACTAATAATCTTTATTGTCACTTCCATCTAACTATGTCCTCACTCATCCACCCTTAGGCGATGCGAAGGGGGAGTGGGGGGGGGGAGCTCAGGGTGGTTTGTCTCTTGAAAAAGTCTCAATAACTCGACAGCGCGGAACGCGAATGACATCGTTAGTGCAAGTGGCTCGAAGAAAAGGCGAACTATCTACTTGGTACCGTGATATCTATCGGATGCTGCTATAGGGTGTGGCCGAGATTCTTCCAGGAATTTTTATCATCATCATCATGATAATTTCAGCCCGGAATCACTCCCTACAGGATACAGATAGCGCCATCCACGACGACCCACTCTTCTTCCTAATCGCTTACAGTACAAAGTACAAGTGTGCAACATTCCGCTAATGTTTTAGTTTTGTCGATACACAGTAATTACTTCATGTAATGTTCCCACTGCTGGCACACAGGCCTCCTCTCTGTGAGAGGGACTGGGCCATTATCTATCACGCGGGCCCAGTGCGGGTTAATGGTTGTAACTTGTTTTCGAATTTTTGGTTCTAGGACATGCCGGTTTCCTCACGATCGATGTTGTCCTTCACCGTTCTGAGAGCAGTGGTGATGAAATAGTTTACAAAAAAGTAAAGCGCCTGTCTGGGTTCGAACCTACGATCAACTCGTAAGTCGTGGCCGTTACCACTGGGCCACCACTGCTCTCTGGTCTAATAGGGTTTTGTGTAATTTTTATTATATTCATATTAATATTATTAATTCGAAAGTAACTCTGTCTGTCTGTCTGTATGTTACCTTTCACGCCTAAACCACTGAACCGATTTAGATGAAATTTGGTATAGACATAGTTTGAGTCCCGGGGAAGGATATAGGATAGTTTTAATCCCGATATTCCCACGGGATCGAAGTTTATGCGGGTGAAACCGCGGGGCGCAGCTAGTAACGTAATATGTTTTTTAAATTCTAAAACGAGTATGAACAGAACCTTAAACACATTCAGCCATGTTTACAATACTCGCATCTAAATGATTTTAACGACCTTCATACTTGAACGAAAACTATAATAAAAAGCAACATTTTCTCCATTTCACATTTACCAACACCCCGTATTCAAGTATTGGCTAGATCTGAATAACGGCGTCGCGTAAAAACTCGCGACTATGTTCATTTTGCGGACTTTCTGGCCATGCACCTTTGATCTAAAACCAACCTTATTTTTTTAAACGTAAAGTGGTATATCCCTCGGCGATGGCAACCTGACCCATGTTTTAAAGGCGCTCTTGAGTTTTGCGCCGTGATCACGCATCACTTGCGTATGAGTGCGGGGTGTAATTATTTTGGATTATTAAGTCTTGAATATTGGGATTTTATAGTTATTTTTGTAGTGGGAATTGATTTCGGTTTTTGAAGTGAAAACTTCATTAGGCACGTTGGGCATTTTTTCAAATTGGGAAAATACCATTAAATTCTGAGCGGGTGGGTCACTTATGTAATTCTAGGGCCTAGGGCTTCCCCTACCAACCTGCCTCTTTTCCTGGACTATGTATTAAAACAAAGGTCTCGGGACTAGAAAGAAAAGAAAGAAAGAAAATACATTTATTTAGCACAGACTAAAAGACACACAAGACACGAGATAGATCAGATAAAAAAACAAAACAAAGATCAAATAAAAAGCGTAAAGTCCGATGTAAGTAATTAGCAGGAAAGTATGGCTCACGGCTGCGCCAAAAAGGCCCAGTTCAGCAATAATGCCAGACAACTAGTGCCTGACGTTGGTTTTCAACTGGACCTGATGTGCGAGGTGACGGATGTAAATCAGTTTTACACTGCAACCTGATGTGTGTATGCATACTTACTTAAATAAAATATGCGTAAGACAAGAAAAAAATACATAAATAGTGTGAGTTGAATAAAATTCCAAAAATAAGCAAATGAGACTTCCTACACAATGCACAAATAAAACCAACTATCAAAGACATACAGATTTTGCATGCGATAGCAAAACAGTTACTGAAAATTTATTACACGAACTAATATCAGATTCTAGTCTGTCATTGCAGTTGACATGAAATATTGATCTAGACAAAAGATTTATGTCTAGGTAAGTGGTACGTCGACTGAAATCGATTGTACTCGAGCTGGACTAATAAGGTCACGACATGGCCTTCCGTTCTGCTTGCTGTCTGTACTGTATGTACGGAGTAAAGTACTAGGGCTGCAGTTTTTGAAGGAGCTATTTTTTTGCGACATGTTTGAGAGAGAGATAGACGGGGCCCGTGGCTATATAGTAACAGCCGCTCAGGTCGATCGATCAGGTTAAGCTAAGTTTCCCGCGGTTGGTCTGTGGATGGGTGACCATCTTTACATACCGAGACACGTCCGTGCCTCAGAAAGCACGTTAAGCCGTTAGATCCGGCTGTCATTCGCGGATCTTTGACAGTCGTTAAGGGTAGTCAGAAGCCCGAAAATCTGACAACTAGTCTTACCTAGATGTATCGTATTACCCAGTAACTAGGTTGTGGAGGTCAGATAGGCTATCATTGGTACTTGTACGGATTTGAACCATTTGACAAAAACATTATCAGTCAACACCATTTATTGTGATAACTAAAAAAAACCGACTCCAGCACCCTAGCATTCGCCGTCAACACATAATTATGTGCTCTTATCGATGTTGACTTGCAAATACGCGTTTCCTTTCACGAGTGTCTACTGTTGATGTAAGTAGGTGAAAATTATCATATTACACCTAGATTAACCTTCAGGCAATGCATACATACACTAACCTCTTAATAAGTATTCAAACTCAAACTCAACGCAATTATTTCAATTAAACCATGTATAGGCACTTTTGAATTGTCAAAATTAAATAGTCGGTCAGTTATTCAGAAAGTTGAAGCTAGATGCCCATTCAAAAAAGGTACATCTCTATGGAGAAGAATGGGCAAGAAACTCCATGGACACTCTTTTAAATCAAGAAAATCCTGGGTACATTATTCGTCTTGCTTCTATATGTGAGAACAATGTAAAAAAAAACACACAAATGAAGAAACAATTCAATAAAAATAGGCCTTGGCAGCCTTGGCTTGCATACTCAAATCAAATCAAATCAAATTTATTCGTAAATGTAGGTTTCATTACAATAGGATGTTATAATAATATGGTCAGTTCGCGACATTTTACTCGAGAGTATACAAATAATAATAAAGTTAGTGGTGTCGAAACCACAGACACACATGAACGACGTCAAGAACGACAGGACCTAAACGTAAGTTTTAGAAGCACTAAAAGTATACAGGGTGTCCCTGGAAGTATGGATCAAATCGAATAGGGGCGTGGGCAAGGTCATTTCCAAACTTTTTAACCCTGAGAATGTCAGTGAATTTTTTTACGGTTCAAAAGTTATGACCGATTTTAATTTTTTTTCAATCACTTCGCTGTGTTCAAAGAAAATAATAAAAAAAGTACAATTAGGGCTATCTAAAAAAAAAAAAGATAGCCCTGATAGTTTTCACGACTTCGATCTTTCTTCTTTTTTTTTAGTATTTTTTTTAAGTTTTTTTTTTTTAGTTTTTTTTTTTGCTAAAACCTTTGGAAATGACCTTGCCCACGTCCCTATTCGATTTGATCCATACTTCCAGTGACACCCTGTATAATTGACAACAGAAAACAAAATCAGAAAAATATATCATACTAGCTGCGCCCCGCGGTTTCACCCGCATAAGCTTCGATCCCGTGGGAATATCGGGATAAAAAGTAGCCTATATGTTAATCCAGGGTGTCAGCTACCTCCATACAAAATTTCATCAAAATTGGTCCAGCCGTTTGAGCGTGAAGAAGTAACAAACATAAAAACACACACACAAACTTTCGCCTTTATAATATTACTGTGATTCTTCAGGTTTATGCTAGGTAGATAGTGTGTTGAAAACATAATACAACTAATTTGATACTATAGAAAAAAATCATGAAGATATTGCCATCAACTGGACACAAAATCAGACTCCAGGATGCAAAAGAGAAATTCCTGACGGAAAAACCTAAAAATACTTTACCCTACCTGGGAATGGAAACCGAGACCTCATGCTTAGCAGTAACTGCAGCGCACGCGACCACTAGACCAACGAAGCAGAGGGTACTGGAAAATGTACCTTGTAATTAATTCAGACCATGACTAATCAAACCACTTATTTCAAAGTCCCTACCCTGTACGCGACTAGCACTTAAAACAAAACCGTATCGGTTCGGTATCGGGTCGCAATCGACGCCGCCGGCACGCCACCGGCACGCGACCGTAACGGTGGCGTGCCGTATCGACTGCATTCAAATCGGACGCTCGTAGAAATTGATTTACGATGGCATGCTAAGGGTTGAGTTGTGTTGTGTGGAGATAGACTTCGAAAAGAAAATGTCTTAGTTTAGTATTTTTTTTATTTAATGTCGGACCAAAAAATACTGCTTATTTATTTAGACAAAATATAACTAACTATTTACACTAGATACTAAATTAAATGACTAACTAACTTACTACACAAATACATTACATACAAAAACAAAGGACACTTAGGCGTCGAAGTACTCGTCCGCATCGCTGTCATCTGGAAACGTGCCCAGAAGACTGGTAGCATTGCCCCGTTGAATGGCAATGCTAATTCTTTGGCCAATGAACGACCCAGCCCTCTGGTCACGTGAAGTGTCAAGCAGCCGGCGAGAGGGAGACGCGGACTGATTTACTAAATTAATTATTGCTTCATAAAGGTGTGGTAAATTCAGTAGTCGTTTGAGTCCTTACTCTTATCAAAAGAAAAAAAATTGCAAAGAGTGTTTGGAACGTAAACTTCATGGAAAAAAATTACAGAAAGACGTGCTGTGTACAAGAATTTCCTTTGAAAATATGTTATGCGCTCTCTTCGTCAGTTATGTTAACTAGTATGTTTTAGTTGGCGAGCCTATTGTCATTAATAGAAAACCTGGCACCAGGGTGTTTTATGTTAGGTTAACATAAACCATTTTGTTGAAACACTTAGAGACACGCTATAAGTTAAATGTTAAAACTAGGCAAAAGTTTAAAATAGTCATAGCCTGTAACAAAAATGCCTAAAGAGCCAATCCAACCAAAAACAAAACTTGAAAAAGCCTATTCCATCCTCCTTACCCAGTAATATCACAAGAATGTCACGACAAGTTGCATTCATATTGTCTTATCTCGTATTGGCGGGAAGTCGCTGACATGACCTTCTACCCTGGATTTATTGCTGGACTGCTTCCGAAGAACCATGGTGGTTATAGTCGCAGGTATATCGGCAGATGTGACAGATAAGGCGGGTATGGCATTTTTGTAGTGCATTTTATGATTGTATGCAGTTTTTTGTTGAAAAGTTATGTCGACGATAGCAAATTCTTGGTGGCGATAAGAATTTAAAGTTTCCGATATTGCTCCGTTATAGAAAATATCGAGGTCGGGGTCTGTGATAATCTTAGTTGTGGTTAGGGTGTGTTTAGGCCAGCCAAATTGCCAATAGTAACGGCCGCGACATACGAGTTGTAGGTCGCAGGTTCGAACCCTAACAGGCACTTTACTTTGTGTAAATTATTTCAACACCACTGCTCTCAAAATGGTGCAGGACAAAAAAAAGCCTAGAACCACAAATTCGAAGACATGACATCTACCAACCCCGGTCCCCCGTCGTGGATGACCCACTTCCCTCTCACCGAGGAGGCCTAACCTTTGTCCCAGCAGTGGGAACATTATAGGCTGACTGTGTTATTGCCACTAACCGGACAGCGAAAAACCAAAAATTATTTGTAGAAATCCCAATAATTCCTCCAAAAATCAAATCAAATCTCAAATCGTTTATTGCAATCCATAATGTAGAATTACAGGTGGTGAATAAAATTAGTAGAAACAATTTATGGACCCTGTCGGGCACAGCTATTTTTTAAATAAATAAGAGAGAGGAAGAGGGCAAAATCTAAAACAAATATATAGAAAGTTTTATACAAATTCGCCAACTATAATTCGGGTACAATCAAATTCTCTTCGGAGTATGTAGCACCACGCAACCATAAGTAGTTGTAACAAATGTTCGGTAGGGGTGCAATATTTATCTACCCCGGGATGGTAGTCAGGTTTTATAGGGAGGGACTGGTCACTTCGGAATTTGCGCTATTTATTTATTGTGTCGTGGCTAGCCTGTGACATATGTTACGGGCATGCGGAGAGAAAAGTGGTTACCGAATTTTTGAAGTGAAACTTCTTTAGGCGCGCTTGACTTGGGGAGTAAACTGGCGAATGCGTTACGAAAACGTGTGATCGGGCGAGTAGGGAAGGTACGTAAAAAATAGCTTTAAATACCTGGTGTAAAAACCCGGTCCCGGTTGCATGAATATGCGAATGGGTTTTTACACCAGGTATTTGCTTCCAAGTACGCACACCAGGTACCGACTCAAAATACTTGCAAGACTATTAAGTATCTTATACGGCTACTCGCTCAAATACGTAGGTACTCAACCGCGTTAGTTTTCGCAATGCGATCATGCTCCTTATCAGTAAGAGTCTACGGAACAGTTTCGTATGCAAGTAATTTTTACCGACTTCACAAAAAGGAGGAGGTACTATGTTCGGCTGTTTGTATGTTTTTGAAGGAAAACTTCTTTACGCGCGCTTGATTTGGGGAGTAAACTGGCGAACGCGTTACGAAAAGTGTGATCGGGTGAGGTGAACGGGAGTTGAGTGGGGGATATAAGCAAGACAAAGCAGTGCGCGCGTACGTTTTCTTTCTCTCTTCCTCTCATAGCCAAATACGTATTAAGTTTTTTTTCTTTTGCTTATATCTCGAAAATGGTGCGTCCTATCGCAAAAATAATGAAAATTTCGACCCCCTTTATGAAACCCATAAACTCCTAAAACTCAACATGTAGGTAATCATTTCTCATATTTTCCATACAAAAAGTGAAAAATTCCTTAAAAAACACGCCAAGGCCGCCCCCTCCGCGCCTGCGGTTCTAAAAAACAATACACGGGGTTAGGGCAAATAAGTACAGACGCCAGCACATCAACCTACTACAATCTGTCAGATTTCTTTAATAGATTTTCAACTTTATTACTAAAGAATAAGGTTCAAAGTTGATTGGGAAAATTTGACAGTTTCGGGTAGGTTGACGTGCTGGCGTCTGTACCACGTGTCGACGAGTCGCAATTGTCAAATTCGATTTTTGTTGTGTCAAAATTATTTACGTGAAACTTCTTTACGCACACTTGGAGAGTAAGCTGGCGAACGCGTGACGTAAGCGTTACGAAAAGTGTGATCGGGCAAGTAGGGAAGGTACGTATTTACTCGACTAGGTTTTTGCTTCCAAGTACGCACACCAGGTACCGACTCAAAATACTTGCAAGACTATAAAGTACCTTATACGGCTACTCGTTCTAATACGTAGGTACTCAACCGCGTTAGTTTTCGCAAATGCGATCATGCTCCTTATCAGTAAGAGTCTACGGAACAATTTCGTATGCAAGTATTTTTTACTTTAATGGTTTGCAAGTATTTATTTGTAAACGCGATTTTGCTCCTTATTTATAGAAAGTCATTGATCAATTTCCTATGCAAGTAGTTTTACTTCCAACGGGGCTTTTGAATACGCGATTGTACTTCTTATCTGTATGAAGTTATGGATCAATTTTCTATGCAGATAGAAAATACTTGAAAGTATCTCGCTCCGTCGTGCCTCGACGCTCGAGTACGTAGGTACTCAAATAGTTCAACAACCGCGTTTGTTTTCGCAAATGCGATCATGCTCCTTATCAGTAAGAGCACGGAATACTTAATAGCACTACGTACAGAAAGAACACTCCCTTCTTCGCCCTCATATCAGATACCGCACCTCACCCCGCACTTCGAGGTATTCGTCGCCGACTCTTTAGCAAGGGCGCTCGCGAACCGCAGCGCTGTATTGCTGACACGAAAAGTTTTATTTGAGTTTTAATCACGATGGTTGGATATTGTGATGCTTTTCCGAATTCGTATTTACATAAACTGTTTGTAAGATTTCGCATTTTTAATAACATGCGATTTAATAACCGGTTATTTACAGACAAGTCATTTAAACTAAACTATTTTAGTGTTTTTATTTCATTACGAACCCGACTATATAAATAAACAATTGAACTACATGGTCACTTCATAATAATGCACACGTTCGGGCAGCGGCAGCGCCGCCGCCGTCGTCGTTCGGTTCCTCGACACAAATTGCTTACCGCGCCATTTTTTTTACGCTACTAGATTTCACGCACACATTTGCACGTATACAAGCGTCATTTGTTTATGTAGTAGTACTAGGTAATTATTTTGCGAGCGTTGTATGGAGTGTCCGAGGTTTGGTAAGACTCTTACTACACCTCGGACACTCCATACAACTCCGTAAGAGTCTACGGAACAATTTCGTATGCAAGTATTTTTACTTTAATGGTTTGTAAAAGTATTTATTTGTAAACGCGATTGTGCTCCTTATTTATAGGAATTCACGGGTCAATTTCCTATGCAAGTACTTTTTACTTCCAACAGGGCTTTTGTTAGATTACGCGATTGTACTTCTTATTTGTATGAAGTTATAGATCAATTTTTGATGCAGATAGAAAATACTTGAAAGTATCTCGAGCCCTGGTTTTAGGGCCTGGTTTCTTAAGGTGGACGTACTTGGAAGCCCTGGTACTCGATTTTGCAAGTACGACCCATGTCTACGGGCTACGGGCGAGGCGAAGGGGAGTTCAGTGGGGGATATAAGCAAGAGAAATCAGTGCGCGCGCACATTTTCTTTCTCTCTTCCTCTCATAGCCAAATACGTTTGAAGTTTCACTTCAGTCGTGTGGTCATAAGCACACTCGTTTTTTTTCTAAAATTAATTTGATTTTTAAAGTGAAAACTTTTTAGGCGCGTTTAGCAAGTTTTGGCAGACGAAAATCTGTAGTTGCGTTGGTATGACGTGATGCGCTTGGCTTAAGTTTTTACTTCTATCGGCAAAAGATGTTTTTCTTTTCTAGACTTGATTTAATATTGAATACCTATTTAATTAGAATAGTTGTTGATACCAAGATTATTTGGTAAAATATTGTTTAAACATAACTAAAAGCAATTAAATTGACATTGCACCGGCAATATTAATGTAACTTATAAATAAGTAAATTGATTTTACAGATTATTTCTAGATTATCTTAGACTACTTCAAGTAAATATGTTACTTTACAAAACATAATCATAGTTAACACAAATAATCATTATTTTCGTAAAAACGTAAGTTATAAAAATTCAACAATATTAGATTTGAACTAACTACTATTAGAATTGCCAAACTTAAATGGCAGTGGGCAGGGCACATTGCTCGCAGAACAGATGGCCGATGGGGCCGAAAGGTTCTGGAGTGGCAACCGCGTACCGGAAGACGTAGCTTTGGAAGGCCTCCCACAAGGTGGACCGACGACCTAGTGAAGGCCGCAGGAACTCGTTGGATGCGAGAAGCACAAAACCGGTGGAAGTGGAAGCCTATCCAGCAGTGTACGTCTTTCGGCTGAAATGATGATCATGATGATGAGATTTGAACTTAATATTATTTTTATGACCACAAATACATTTTTAATTTTCAATAAAACTCAAAACTTACCTTTATTTTAGCACCTTCTACAATTCGACCCCCCACATTTAAATGCAGTCCCAATTTTTCCTCTACACTTTTGTGCCCGCCTGTACCCAGGAGTATATTAAACGTCGGAGGAGCCGGCAGAGCTCGCCAACATTTGGTTTTTATACACCAATACTTTGTCGCATTCTTGCCGACTTTTGTATATTGGATGCTGCAGCCACAAGCATGAACAGACATGGCAGGGTGTTGAGCAAATTTCGATGTTACCATGCGGGTGATAAAGGTGATGATAGTTCGTTAATGTTTTGAAGAAAGCGAAAGTTTCAAGTTACAATGTAAAGCGAACTAATATTGTTTACTCTAGCCAGCGTTTTCTAAGAAGTAATACGAGGTAATGGGGTTGGCTATTCAAATTATTTTGTTTTGCTCCATCCTGTTATTACCTGAAGCAAACACCATTACAGGTCCAGAAAACCGATCAGTTTTTAGTTAAAAGAAAACATCTTCTTTTTAAGTAACTAGAAAAAGATGATATTAAAATTATTATTATTTTAAACATCTCAGGACCATGGGGTCCCGGTCCTTTGGAAGGCGTCTGAGGGGCCGAACCCAACTCGCAGAGACTCCTTAGGAAATTTTAATTAAATGTGGCACCAGCCGACGATTATCCCTGTATGCACTATGCAAGTGCACCCAAGGTTAACCCCCGGTTCGTGTAGGATAGTAAAATAATAAGTTGGACTATGGGTTTGGGTGGCTAAAGTGGACTGGTTATTATTAAATTCTTTATTGCGAGTAACCATGAGACTCATAGTGTTAGTAACAATAAAATACTTTGGAAGAATCTGTATCTGTCGGAGGAGTGAAGTAAATGGTTTATTTACTTACTAGTAGCGCCATCTATTAGCGTTTAAGATGACTCGATTAATCAAATTGATAACGGTTGACATTGAGTCCGTAGTTCGAGTCGGGGTTGTCAATGAACTGTCGCGTGTGGCGTTTGACATTTGTCAGATGCCAAGGTGAGACTAGTGTGTTAGCGATATGACACAATATTGACATCTAAAGTTCGACCGTGCCGGTGTATGCACTGATTCTATCATTCTACTCAACCACGTGCAACATGGCGGACACCGATGGAATTTCGGATAAAAATCCCTCAACATCTCCGACATATCTATATCTTATCTGTCAGTTGCGCGGACGCAGTTAATTAAGGCCTTGATTTCTATTAATAATATTTACATATTTCTCTCAATAAATGCATATACATTATTTCGGTCTAAATAGGCTTAAGTTAGTGTTCCAGAGTGAAAAACCCTGACTTCTAAACTAGGTACCTATATGTACCTGTATCTTAGAAGCCAGTGTCCCTTCAAAGTGATGTGCATATAGAAAATAGGACACACATTACACACAATAATCCATTAGGGCAAGTCCAAGAGAAATAAAAAAGAAAAAAAAAACAAAACAGAATACAAGAAAAACAAAAATAAATGAAAGTGTTGTGTATGTCTCTAATGAGACTCTTAGTCTGGAGTTATGTGTGTGTGGGTGTTTGAGGGTGAGTGTATGTTTGTGAAAGAGTGTGTGTGACTGTGAGTATAAGTGTGAGTGAGTGTTTGTGTAGTGATTTTACTAAGATGATCACGTCTAAATGTTCCTAACTCTTCACAGTTTAACGCGAATACGTCCGGCGGACTAATAAGCCCACACAACGATAATAAATCTCTCATAATGTCTCCGCCGGCTTATTGATTCTCGTCATTTAGATTTGTTTGTTTACTACACCATCACTTGTACTTAAGTGTAGCTTTATTTATTAGCGATATGATTAAAAAAATTAAATACTTTTATTACAGACCTATAAATACATAATCAGCTGGGACACAGGCCGCCTCTCTGTGAGAGAGGAGTGGGCCGTAATCCACCACGCGGGCCCACATTATATCTTCGAATTTTTGGTTGTTGGACATGTCGGTTTCCTCACAATATTTTCCTTCACCGTTTTTGAAAGCAGTGGTGATGAAATAAAATACATAAAGTAAGCCTGCTTGGGTTTGAACCCACGACCACAATCTCCTGTCACTCAACTGCCACGAAGACATAATTTGTTAAAGAGCAAACTATAAAATGCAAAACCAATACCTGCAACACTGTTATTTCAATTCGCTTTTATATCCACTTCATAAATGACACAATGACAGAATCATTGTCATGACGTCACGGCAATGACGTTCTGATGGCATATGAATTCGGTGGCGATGGCTCGCAATACAATTATAATATTGGTTGAATAATTAACACGATTGCTGCATCGTATCGCCGCAATTGTTCTGTTATGGCTATCGCTTTAGGGAGGGGATGATGCGATATCGTTTTCGATAAAAAAAAACTAAAAAAAAAAAACAAGTAGGCAGCCTACCTGATGGTAACCGGTCACCGCCGCCTTTGGATGTCTAAAACCACAGAGGGAAATATTTGTATTAAGTTCACATTCTAGAACTTTAATGAGACTGTGTCCTCCGAGTATGTTTCAGCCTTTCTTCTCAGAGTAGTCAGCTAGGAAATGACGACCTCATCTAGTTTTTTTTTTAAATATGATTGACGTGTAAAAGTGTTTGTACAAACCTACTTACAGAAATAAAATCATTTTTATCATTTAATATACAAACAATCACAGTCGCAATCTGTCAAAAAAAAAAAACTTAAAGTTCTTTTTTTTGACAAGTTTTTACACGTTAGTTTACAAACTGAATTATCTGATGTGCCTTCCAAAACAAATAAATGATAGGGGTAGTTCTTCGAAATTTGATTCTTCGACTGATCCATCTAGCCAAATTTTAATTTCACTTTCAGCTCTGTAACACATGTTCATATGAAAATAGACATACCAAATAACATATGTTTGTATGAGGGACTCGTTTTTATAAAGTAGTTTTCAAGATATCGACGTTCGAATATTGAGTGCCCAGATGAATCAGAAACAGAAATAAAAAGTAATAAATACACCGTTAGTTATGATTGATAATTCTAAACAATAATTATTTATTCTTAACTAAGACTAAGACATATCAAAAGTGTCATATTTAGAACAGTTTTATACTCCTGTCACTTTTTAATTATTCAAAAGGTTATGGCTAAGTAAATAATAACAAATAAGACTAGAACTACTGACCTGTACACGGTCAAATATTGGACATTATAATGCAACAAAAGCACTCCTTTCGTGCTGGAGAGGGTAAATCTAATTTATTTCATTAGTCATATGGGGGTTTTGACTATACGAATCAGGCACAGTTGAATCAGAATTTTGCCTACAATCGTGCATAACTCATCATACATACAGACTTCATTATTGTAATTTTTCTACACGATTCCATAACCCAAAAGCATCACACGAAACACAGATTGAAGTTTTAAAACAATAAAATAAAATTTATAAAGTAGCCATTGTAATCATGATGCCACCTGAACCAAACACAGGTGAATCAGATATTTTCCTTCGTAACACCGGGATCTAAGCCAACCAGCCGCAGGTCCACCTTCTAGGTCGTCCGTTGCACGACTGGCTTCCCCCGCGCGGGAAGCCAGGCTCTCATTATTATTACCCGACCACGTACGGTTAAGTGAAGCTTACGCCACACTAATCAGTATTATACGCCGGACACTCCTTATTTACTTATTTATAAACATACTAACGTAGTTATAACCAATACACATTTTTTTTGTAAGAGGACAACTCATTTCCTTTCGATATAATTATAATTTATATTGATATATCAAAGGGAAAATGCGACATCGACCATTTTGTTCCGGAAAATGGCAAACGGACGCGTTATATGAATCAGAAGAACAAACTTCAAATATTTTTATTTTGTACCTAGACAGCAATTATTTAAAAAATATAATTTGTCCTAGTAAGGCATAAAGCTAAACTGTACAAAAAAAAAATTACATGCCGTTTTGTTAGTTGGTTACAGAAATATACGCACAGACATCGAAAATTTTGTCCCTGAAGAACTACCCATAGCTGGTTGTAAAAATGACTCATCGAGATTTAGAATAAGAATGTCCCATTAGGTAGGTACAGTACAGGCTTAGTAAATCACACTATCACACTAATATTATAAAAGCGAAAGTTTGTGAGTGTGCGTGTGTGTTTATACGTTTGTTACTTCTTCACGCTCAAATGGCTAGACAAAATTTGATAAAATTTTGTATGGAGGTAGCTGACACCCTGGATTAATACATAGGCTAGTTTTTATCCCGATATTCCCACGGGATCGACACTTACATGCGGGTGAAACCGCGAGGTGCTTCTAGTATCTAATACGTATTACCACACCCCGGACACTCCATACAACGCTCGCAAAATAATTACCTACTACTACTACATTAAAAAATGACGTTTGTATACGTATGAATGTGTGCGTGAGGTACTTGTGTTTGCGAGCGCTCTTGTTAAAGAACTGCGACGAATACGCCGAAGTGCGGGGTGAGGTGCGGCAACTGATGTTAGTGCGGGGAAGGGAGTGTCCTTTCTGTACGTAGTACTTTAAGTATTCTGTGGTATTACATTCATCTCTATAAAAGTTAGTCGCTTCAACTTCACAAACCTTCCAAAACACCAAAAGATCGATAAAAACACTCGATTAATTCAGCCAGCAGTGGTTTAATCGAGTGTAGGCCATCCTTTCGGCTATACAGGTTGTTCCAATACGAGTGGCACATTACCTACGTCGGCAACACGAATTAATGGTGATTTTATTCCGCACAGTGATCGTTATTTTGGAAAGTTTACCGCCATTGTTTTGTTTCGTTATGACGTCAGTCGTTTGATTGAATGGTCGGCAATCGTTGGGGTATGCATTTTCGTGTTTTTTGGGTTTGTGTATTTTGTATAATTTGTTCGTTTTTTAGGGTTTCGTACCTCGAAAGGAAAAAACCGAATCCTTTATAGGATCACTTTGTTGCCCGTACGTGCGTCCGTCTGTCTGTCTGTCTGTTAAGACCATAGATATCCGAGTTAAGACCCTTTTTCTCAGGAACGCGTGGAGGTATCAAGCTGGAATTCATATCAAATACTCAGGTCTACTGTTCCTTAAAGCTGTGAATAAAGCATACTTCTAAGCCAACGCATTCAAAAGATACAGCCATTTATGCCGCAAATTTCCGCAAATTTTGGGCCGTAATCCACCACGCGGGCCCAGTGCGGGCTGGTAGACGTTACATGTCTTCGAATGTTTGGTTCTAGGACGTGCCGGTTTTCCTCATGATGTTTTACTTCACCAGTTTATGTAGGACTAGGGCATCATCATCTGCCTGCCTTTTAACATGTATGTTGGGGTCGGCTTCCAGTCTAACCGGATGCAGCTGAATACCAGTATTTTACATGGAGCGACTGCCTATCTGAGCTCTACAACCCAGTTACTGGGTAATACGATACCCCTTAGT
This sequence comes from Amphipoea oculea, assembly GCA_945859645.1. Lineage (NCBI taxonomy): Eukaryota > Metazoa > Arthropoda > Insecta > Lepidoptera > Noctuidae > Amphipoea > Amphipoea oculea. The sequence goes on from OX243884.1 coordinate 2,205,566, forward strand.
AAGACTCGTTGTCAGACTTTCGGGCTTCTGACTACCCGTAACGACTGTCAAAGATCCATGAATGACAGCCGGGACCAACGGCTTAACTTGCTTTCCGAGGCACGGAGGGGCCTCGGTATGTAAAGATGGTCACTCATCCAGAGACCAACCGCGGCAAGCGTAGCTTTACCTGATCGATCGACCTGTGCGGCTGTTGTCATTTAGCCACGGGCCCCTCAACTAGGTAAAAAACCGACTTCCAAAAAAACACTACAAAGTGAAAAATAACTTTAATTTCGGAAGTCGGTGTCTTTGGATCTGTATTTTAGTTTTTTGCCACCGACTTCCGAAATTAAAGTTATTTTCGCTTTGTAGTGTTTTTTTGGAAGTCGGTTTTTTTTTTTCTTAAAAAGTTTTATTTCACGCTTTTTAGTGGGTCTGCTTATAATTTATCTAAGTTACAATAGCCTAGTGATCATCGCCTTTTACAAACAAAATATTGCTTTTCCCGATGCAGGAAAGTTAATTGTTGAGGAGTTCTCCAGGTCCACCATCAGCTCCATATCACCATTCACATTGTGACGAGCATAAATTGCTTAGCAACCATATTAAAGTAATCGAATCGCAACCCGTGAAATACTTAGATATTATTGAGTACCTAGTTCCGGTGGCCATCTGTGGTCTTCATCATCAGTTCCAGTTCACCAAATAGTGCTTTCCGAGAGCAAATGCACGAGTTACTATAAAAAATACCCAAATCGCTATAGGTGTGCCTATAATATTTGAAGAGTTCCTTCGATTTCTCCAGGATCCAATCATTAGATTCAGACTTGGTGACTACGGGACCACTTCAGAAGTACTTATCTCCTTTTGAACAATTGACGGAGTAATCGCGTAACAAACATACAAAAAAAAAAAAAAACAACATACAAACAGCCGAACATAGTACCTACCTCCTCCTTTTTGTGAAGTCGGTAATAAAATAGAAAATTTTATTTTAACATAATTATATATCCTTAATTAACAAAATTAAAACCTAATTTAACTAAAACTGTACAAAAACTAAAATATAGCGTCGAAAAATTCATCCGCATCGCTGTCGACTGGTAATGTACCCAAGAGACTGGCGGCATTAACACGTTGTATGACAATGCTTAGCCTTTGGCCAAGGTATGAGCCAGCCCTTGGGTCACGGGAAGTGTCAACCAGCCGTTTTGAAATTTCCTTAAAAAGACCATTCAGAGCACTCGGACTCCACGGCCCGAGGGTTTCACCCCAAACGGCTCGAAAATATAGGTATTGTATACCTATTATTTTTATTTCTTATTTTTTTATCGTATGCTACATCGGTTGATGTCATCACGTCAACGTCGGCTGTCACTGAAAACCAGCGCTGTGGCTCTGTCTCGCATAGGGTCATAGCATTATACTGAGCGATTGCCGTTTTGCGTGAATATGATTGTTTCTTTTTGAAGTGAAACTTCTTTACGCGCGCTTGACTTGGGGAGTAAACTGGCGAACGCGTTACGAAAAGTGTGATCGGGCGAGGTGAACGGGAATTGAGTAGGGGGATATAAGCAAGAGAAAGCAGTGCGCGCGCACATTTTCTTTCTCTCTTCCTCTCATAGCCAAATACGTTTTAAGTTTCACTTCAGTCGTGTGGTCATAAGCACACTCGGTTTTTTTTTTGTTTGTGATTTTTCCCTGCATCATGTTTACCGAAAATAAATCTATTGTCTTTCTTTCTTCCAAAAACATCTCCAAATGCCTGAAACAGCGCAATCAATAGCCAAATCTAGCAAAAACACGAAATAAATACACCGCAATAAGGAAAACAGTTCACCACACACACAGGGGGCGCACAATAATAAAAACTAATAGAAATGGTCGCCATTAGCCTTGTCGACTATTGGCGATCTGTGTTAAGTACTTTCGGTCAGTGTACGTTGGTATAGATAGATTTGTTGAAGGAAAGGTCTTTTCCTTGTAGTGTAGTAGAAAAAATATCGGTCAACATATTGAGGAGTTGTGTGAAAAATAAGACAATAAACGCTTGTTTGTTTACATTACATAACAAACATCCAAGATTTATCCTTATTGAATCAATTATTGGAAATATTTATAACTAGACAATTCAAAAGTGCCTGTAATTGGTTTAATTGAAATAAATGCTTTGAGTTTTTGAGTTTGAGTTTTTAGAGATCGGATATTCGGATGCATATTCACCTAAAGTTGAGATGTTGGCTTATAAATATGTAATGCACTTTTGTATCGATCGTAAAAATCCCGCGCTTCCGGAATTTTGTGATTTTTCTGACTATACTAGAATCGGATGCATATCTACCTACCTAATATTGTAAAGTAGGTAGGTAGATACCAAACTGCAATAGCAAACAACGTCAAGATAAGATAAAGGACTAATTTTATTTATGTAGTTCCTTCCTTCAATTCTATACACCCGACTAGTTATAATTCATTCCCGGTGTTCCTGGGATCTTGGGATTTTTTTACAGAAAAAAATATTATAAGAAGCCGTTTCTATACTTTCATAGCTAAAAAATCACTTTAGGTAAATATGCATCCGAAAATCCGATCTCTAATTATAACTATCTAGTTTCTGTTATTCTAGTTTAGCACACGAGGCAATAACTCATTTGTTTTTTAACAAAAAAACTAATAACCATTCATAATTTTTCACGAAAGTATTCGCGACAAAAAAAGTCGCAAGTCTACGTATAAAGTCGCAAGTATGTATCTCGGGGACTGTCAAGCGTTGTCATCCCACGTGCATTACAAGAAGTATGCCCCGAGCGGTACTGGGTACAGTCGGCACGAAAAATTGTTCACCTTTTGCGAATTATGAAAAATATTTACTGTTCGTTCTTCAATCTTTTTATACAGCGATACAGGGATCTTTCGGCGCTCAAATGACGTTGACATAGGGGTTTAAACATCAATTTGTATTATTGTTTTTAGAAATGTATTGAAAACTTCAAGATGGTGGCGTCAGTTCCGATACACGCGCCTAAAGATCCTTGTAAAGCTTTAAGTTGTATGAGTGGTCACATCATGACTGTTATCCCGAAGCATTAGGCAGAGGTGTGCCTAATGAAAGTACTTAAAACCACACAAGGCATCAACCGTGACTTTACTAAAATGAAATATTGCTGACGGTTCGCATCTATAATCGTGTCATGCACAATTTAGATAGTTTGAGAAAGACCAATTCCCGTAATTAAAAACGTTTAAAATCTAGTCGCAAATCTCATCTCAGCGACTAAATTAAAATTAGGTACATTTGACAGTTTGAGACGGAGATTACAATGCGGTTCATATTATATTAAACTAGTTGCGCCCCGCTGTTTCACCCGCATAAGTTCCGATCCCGTGGGAACATCGGGATAAAAATTATCCTATGTCCTCTCCCGGGACTCAAACTATCTCCGTACCAAATTTCATCTAAATCGGTTCAGTGGTTTAGGCGTGAAAGGGTAACATACAGACAGACAGAGTTACTTTCGAATTTATAATATTTAATAGGAAAATTAACAGCTTCTAAATACTTCTTCTTCTTTTAAGACATAAAAAATCCGAAACAATAAAAGTTAAAGGAGAAAACAAGAGATATTTTGACAATAACAGAAAAAACTGAAACATATTTTCTACTCCGACTGTCCCTCCCATAATCGAAAACTCCCAACATACACAAAGAAAAATAATAACCTTTGCACACGACTGTACGTAGAGGTACAGTCAAGCACAATGCAAACAATAGCGCGAGCCAACAGCGCACAAATCTTAATCTTAGCATTCATTATGGCGCAGAAACGAACCTGAATTTATTCTAGGTAACCTCGCACCGACGCTTATGAACTACAGGTAGCTTCACTGGGTGTTTTATTTATTTTAGGGAATATTTTTAACTGCATAGCATCGTGTTACTCAATAAGGTCCGGCGATTCTAAACTTGCCAAAGATGTAAACAACAATGGCCGATCGAAATTGAATAAAATCGATATTCAAGAACATTTATTTTAAATAATGTTTGTTTTCGTCTAGTTAGCTCGGAGATTTCATCATCATCATTTCAGCCGAAAGACGTCCACAGCTGGACATAGGCCTCCCCCAAGCACCTCCACTTCGACCGGTTTTGTGCTTCTCGCATCGAACGAGTTCCTGCGGCCTTCACAAGGTCGTCGGTCCACCTTGTGGGAGGCCTTCCAACGCTACGCCTTCCGGTACGCGGTCGCCACTCCAGAACCTTTCGGCCCCATCGGCCATCTGTTCTGCGAGCAATGTGCCCTGCCCACTGCCACTTAAGTTTGGCAATTTTTCGGGCTATGTCGGTTACCTTGGTCCTCCTGCGGATCTCTTCATTTCTGATTCGATCCCGCAGGGAAACTCCAAGCATAGCCCTCTCCATTGCCCTTTGGAGTTTCAGCCTTCTAATAAAGCCCATTGTGAGCGACCACATTTCAGTGCCATATGTCATCACTGGCAACACGCACTGGTCAAAGACTTTCGTCTTGAGACACTGCGGTATGTGGGACGAGAAGATATTGCGTAGCTTCCCTCGGAGATTTAAACGAAAACAAATATTAAATTACTTAAAATAAATGTTCTTGTATATCAATTTTATCCAATTTCGAGCGGCTATAGTTGTTTACATCTTTGGCAAATTTAGAAACGCCGGACCTTAACTATGTTGGAGGTCAGATAGAAAGAAACAGAAAGACAATTTGGCACATACTAAAAGGTAAGACAAGAAAAAAGGAAAGACAATTAATGAAGCCGAGAGCCAATTGTACTCTCCGTCATTGTAATATTTTTGAAATGAAAACTTCTTTCTGCGTTGGGCATTTCTTGAGATGGGAAAACCCCATTGAATTTGCGCCACTGTTACCGTAACCGACACCGCTTCGGATGTGTTCGGCTGTCCTCGGGATGTACTCGGTTTTAATATATTTCTGATATGTCAGTGAGTGATGACAATGTGATGGGTCTTTTTACACCCTTAGACCATCAAATTAAGTCATTATGACTGCCTAGCGTTCTCCCAACTATGTTGGTCGTCTCCCAGTCTAACTGGATGCATCTGAATACCAGTATTTTACATGGAGCGACTGCCTATCTGTCCTCAACAACCCAGTTACTAGGTAATACTAGGTATATCCCTTGGTAAGACTGGTTGTCTTCTGACTACCTTGTTCATAGTTGATAGTTATAGAATAGACCAACTGATTTTTTTTAAATGAAGCAAAACCTTGCTTACAATGCTAACCTGAATTGGTCATTACGTCCCCAAAAAGAAACTGTAGCGGTACCTACAACGCCACATGCGAACAACGCGTCATACTGACGTCACGCAAATCCTGCATCTCGCAAGCAGAGTTTACCGCGCAACATGAGCGCCGACATGAGTCATCGGGCAGTTGCCTGCCAGACACACCCGTCTGGTCGGAGGATCCTCCCTTTTCTATAGAGTATGAGTGAACTTTACACCCTGTTCCTCATACCTCTATAAAACCATCGGTACCTAAACTAACCGCACCCGAAAATCGAACACCGACCCACAATTCTTCAAAACTTTTCCACCACACATCCGTATCCCGCTCTCACAATTTTTACACAATACACCTGAAACTGGCAATCGTTCCCTTTCTGTAATGAGAGAGAATATTACTCGATCGCCCTCAGGCGTTTTTAATTTGCCACAAGATCACCTACAGTATATAAGTTCCTTTTTTTCGGCGTAATAAGCCGTCCTGAGTTACTCAGCGTTTATATAACATCGATTAGGAGTTATGATTGTGCGGAGAATGAGCTTGTTTTCTTCGTATCTTTTTCGAGGATCTTGTGGTTGCTAAAATGGCTAGCGTTTTTCTTTTTGCTTTCGTCTTTGTAAGGGGTGTGTTTGATGTGCAGGTTTTCTTTCTAATTTTTGTGACATACATTGAAATAAATGCGGTTTCTGTGGCATATGAGATCGAGCGCGTCAATAAATCACACTAATATTATAAAGGCGAAAGTTTGTGAGTGTGTTTATGTTTATATGTTTGTTACTTCTTGACGCTCAAACGGCTGGACCAATTTTGATAAATTTTAGTATGGAGGTAGCTGACATCGTGGATATAGGTATAGATAGGCTACTTTTTATCCAGATATTCCCACGGGATCGACATTTACGCGGGTGAAACCGCGGGGCGCAGCTAGTTGATTTATAAATTTAAGACAAGCATAACCTAAGCGGTAGCTTTTTACTCAATAGATCCCATGTCAATTTCAGCCACGGTACAGACAGTTCTTGTTCCCGACAACCACACCCCGGACACTCCATACAACGCTCGCAAAATAATTACCTACTACTACTACTACATAAAAAAATGATGTTTGTATACGTATGAATGTGTGCGTGAGGTACTTGTGTTTGCGAGCGCTCTTGTTAAAGAACTGCGACGAATACGCCGAAGTGCGGGGTGAGGTGCGGTAACTGATGTAAGTGCGGGGAAGGGAGTGGCCTTTCTGTACGTAGTACTTGAAGTATTCTGTGCCGACAACTATAGGTTACGGATGTGTGCTAAGTCAATCAATCAAATCAGCCTATCGCAGTCCACTGCTGGACATGGCCTCTCCCAGGCTGCGCCACAGCACCCTGTCCTCCACCATCCGCATCCAGTCTGTCCCGGCCACGGTCCATCTAGGTGGGGGCGAATGTGGCTAGTGTAACCTATCTTGGCCATAAAGGGACACAATACACACACTCAACACTTACACACAACACTTATACACTCAATACTTATATTCTCGTGTCGTGTCCACCACGTTAACAACCTTTACTATGTGATATGGTGCTTGATCTGGACAGATTTCAAAAGTATTGCACGGCCAACCGCTTGGATCTAAATGTCTCGAAATGTTACACATGTACCTTCACTCGTAAACCAAAACCTATTCTTTACGATTATAAACTAGCCAACACTGCAATAGCCAGAGTTAATACGATAAGAGACTTAGGCGTCACTTTTGACTCAAAACTTCTTTTTGACACACACATCGATAATATTATTAAAAAAGCTTCTAAGGCACTAGGTTTCATCATGAGGCTATCAGCCGATTTTAAAAATATCAAAACACTCAAAATTCTTTATTGTGCTTTTGTACGCAGTCATCTCGAATACTGCTCACCAGTATGGAATCCTGTTTATGATACTTACATCAATCGCATCGAAAGTATTCAAAAGAAGTTCTTGAGGTACATTCAATTTAAATCCAAAACCTATTTGTCTAATTATTACAGTCGCTGCAGGAAGTTTCACATTCTTCCATTAATTGAGCGGAGAAAAATTGCCGACATGGTATTCCTGTTCAATCTGGCAAATGGTTCAACCAACTGTCCTGAACTGATGAGCAAAATTGGGCTGCGTGTTCCATCCTTCACTTTAAGGAATCATCAACCTCTGTATGTTCCCTCTGTGCGGTGCATATATCGACAAAACTCTTATATGATAAGAGCGAGCAGGGCATACAACTCGATGTGTCAGAGTGTTGATGATCTTGATTTATTTTCCACCAGTGTTCCTAAATTAAAAAAAATAATGTGTAAAAACTTCTTTGAAGATCACTAAAACCTGTTCAGTCTTTTCTTGATTCTCTCCGAGTGCTTACATAATTCTTATTCTTGCTATCGCTTACCTGTCTACTGTTTCTTGTGCTACCCTAATATTGTCAGTGAAAACTTTTAATTGGCCTTCTTTCACTAAATGTCAACTATCTGTATCCTAGCTGTAAGTTTTCTTAAGAAATAAAATAAAATAAAAATAAAATAAAATATAAGGGGGCCTGGAGTTCTAAAATACAGGCCGCTTAGTTTAGACTCTAGATATATCGCCCAAAAATTACAAAGTTTTTATAAAATATAGGCACATCATCATCAGCCTATAATGTTCCCACTGCTGGGACACAGGCCTCCTCTCTGTGAGAGGGAGTGGGCCGTAATCTACCACGCGGGCCCAGTGCGGGTTCGTAGATGTCACATGTCTTTGAATTTTTGGTTCTAGGACATGCCGGTTTCCTCACGATGTTTTCCTTCACCGTTTTGAGAGCAGTGGTGATGAAATAATTTACACAAAGTAAAGCGCCTGTCTGGGTTCGAACCTACGACCTACAACTCGTAAGTCGCGGCCGATACCACTGGGCCACCACTGCTCTAAATTAAAAACTTTTTTACAAAAAAAAAACAGATTTTTTTTTGTAAAAAACCTTTATCGATTCAAAAGTCGTTGAATTCACTTGACGTTTAGGTCGCGAATTCGTGCTTGGGCCTTAGATTTACTAATGCTATAACTGAGACCTAACCCCTTTCTTCCTTTACTCTCGAATCATCCCATAATATAACTAGCTTCTACCCGCGACTTCGTCCTCATGAAATTTCACCCTCCCCCATTCACCCTCTTAGGGGTGGTATTTCGAAAAACCCTTTCTTAGTGGATACCTACTCTTCACTAAGAACACACCCTCCAAATTTGATGTCTCTAGGACCAGCGGTTTAGGCTGTGCGTTGATATATCAGTCAGTCAGTCAGGACTTTGAATTTTATATGTATAGATTATATAAGGTGCTATAAAAATATCTGCCACTGCTTCAATGGGAGACAGTATTTTGTATATAAATTACAGTAGTGAAGAAATTTTGTACCCCGGAAAAGTTAAATCAATTTGAGAAAATAAAGTAATTAAATAAACCTCTACTCTATTCTGCATAACGTGGTTCACAAACTACGCGCGATGTGTCGCTTCGTCACTTTTTGCGAAATGAAATGACGGTACGGCAGCTAATTGCTATGGGACATAAATAACGTTTCATGCAACTAAATCAATTCAAAATCATACGCACATTTTTTTGTATGAAAAAAATTATGACATAAGATCAATATTATAAAAAAAAAGAAAAAAAAATTAAAAAGTGTTTATTCACATAAATAATTTTAAACATGACAAACTGCAAAGCAGTTTGTTGGCAGACGTAGCTCCTTTTTTTGTACATATTATCATATTAAATATTATCTTTACTATTGTAATCTATATACAGAATACTGTCTCCCATTGAAGTCGTATCAGATGTTTTTATAGCACCTTATATAATTATTAACTGCTCCTTTTCCCACCAGGTTATCACATGTCCCATTAAATCAATACTTTTACACCCCACTTACACACCATAATAATATCTTAATCCAAATTAGATGGCCACCATCAATATATACCGTTGGTTTGGACAAGATATAACCGTAATATTTTTATAAGGTTATAAAAATAATGTGCTAGGATTTTACGGGCATAACTCGTAATTATTATGAGGTATGGCAGATCCCTGGTGAGGCGGTGATCGCCTTTATAGTTTCATATGATTGGATTTTTGATTTATTTTGTCATTAAGTTTGTTGATTACTGATTAAGGCTTTTGGGATAATTATTAAAAACCTATATACAAGGTCCCATTAAAATAGATGGACAAATTTTAACACAGCGCTCAGTACGTCTAACCAAAGATATCCAAGCAAAAAAAAAAACACTGATTAAAGTGATTTCATTTTGACCTAAAATAATAAATTGCCGGCACATTAGTGTATTTTCGTTAGCTGATTATTTTTCTTGCAAGTATCTATTGCGTTTTTCTTATATATTTTTTTACCATCGTCCTTATTTTGGTGGTCTGAATGATTTCTTAAAGTTTGTCCATCTGTTTTAACGGGACCTTACACAGGTTGAAATTGAAAACATGCGACAAATCGAAATGGGAGATTGTACTCATCATGAACAACAAAACAAAATAAAAATCAGCTGTATTGAGTACATTTTGACGAGTTATGCGAACATAAATGTAGGGAACAGCTGATTTTTTTTTCGCGATTTCATGTTTGGTCCCATAGTAAAAGTTGTTCATAATGATGAGTACAATCTCCTATTTCGATTTGTCGCATGTTTTCAATTTCACCCTGTATAACCTATCTCAATATTTGGGCTATCAAATGCAAAAATAATTTTTCAAATCCGACTAGCAGTTCCTGAGATTAGCGCATTCAAACAAACAAACGATCTTTTCAGCTTTGTTATTAGTATAGATCAGTGATTTATAATTTGATTCGTGATTTAATTTTTGAAGATTTTTTTCGCCCAAATGTCAAACACAGTACAAAGTATTCCTTAATACATACTTTGTTCATTTAATAGAAAAACAAAAGGAACTACCCACCGTTGCGTCCAGCTGCCAACAATATAGCCTGATCGATACATACGGCAGCGCAAATTGCGCGGTACAGTCGAACGCATTTTCTTTTACGATCGCACACCACTGTTTACGTGTTTCGCGAAGATACGGACGATAGCCACGATGTGGGAACCTATTGATTTGTTTTGGAGGAGGCAAATATTGAAATATTCTATACTAATATTATAAATTCGAAAGTAACTCTGTCTGCCTGTATGTTACCTTTTCACACCTAAACCACTGAACCGATTTAGATGAAATTTGGCATAGAGATAGTTTGAGTCCCGGGGAAGGAGATAGGATAGTTTTTATTCCGATATTCCCATGGGATCGACACTTATGCGGGTGAAACCACGGGGCGCAGCTAGTAAAACATAAAGTTAAAGTCAAAGCATTTATTTCAAATAGGCACATAAAAGGCACTTTTAAACGTCAAAAATTACAATAAAATAGAATTGATTTTAGTCGCCCCTTATAAAAGGTAGTTTTTATATGGAGAAGAATGGGCAAGAAACTCCACCGTTATTATTTTTAACATGTTTTACAATATTTTGCACACTTTAATTAATTATATAATAATATGTGCAGACGATGCATGTAAAATAAAATTACTATACCACAATAGGTAAAAGAATTAAAAATGAAACCATGACATATAAATTAATTATTATGTGATAGATACATGGTGGTCACATATTTACAACATTTTAAATATACTGTCCAGGAAACGTATTGTTTTACCAAATCACAACTGCAATTTTTATATAACGAAAGAAAAATATTTTATTTGGGGCACGCACAGAAAATACAACAATAAAAAAGCGGCCAAGTGCGAGTCGGATTCGCGCGCGAAGGGTTCCGTACAATTATTAATATCGAGCAAATAACGGCAAAAAAAACACGTTTGTTGTATGGCAGCTCCCTTAAATATTTATTTTATTTTGTTTTTAGTATTTGTTGTTATAGTGGCAACATAGGATCGGTCGATCGATTAGGTTAAGCTACTCTTGCTGCGGTTGGTCTGCGGATGGGTGATCATCTTTACATACTGAGACCCCTCTATGCCTCGGAAAGCATGTTAAGCAGTTGGTCCCGGCTGTCATTCGTGGATCTTTGACATTCGTTACGGGCAGTCAGAAGCCTGAAAGTCAGACAACCAGTCTTACCAAGGAGTATCGTATTACCCAGTAACTGGGTTATGGAGGTGAGAGAGGCGTGGAGGTCAGATAGGCAGTCTTTCCATGTAAAATACTGGCTATTCAGCTGCATCCGGTTAGACTGGAAGCCGACCCCAACATAGTTGGGAAAAGGCTAGGCAGATGATGATACTAGGGGTTGTCACTCTTGATAGCTCATGTCACCCAAGTAATCACAGTAAAATTTTTACAGAATTGATCGACTGGTACTCATTTTATTAATCTATATACAAGGTGTCCAGTAAATACCTACCTACCAAAACAACACAATATATGTCCCCAATCTATCGCCCCCTGCAATATGTCGTACTATTTACTGGACACCCTGTATATAAAATTCAAAGTCCTGACTGACTGATACTCGTATATCATCGCACAGCCTAAACCGCTGGTCATAGAGAAATGAAATTTGAAGGGTGTGTTCTTTGTGAAGAGTAGGGATCAACTAAGAAATGGTTCTTCGAAATTCCACCCTTAAGTGGGTGAATGGGGGGAGGGTGAAATTTCACGCGGACGAAGTCGTGGGCAGAAGCTAGTTGATAACAAATAACAGAATAGATGGCTGGTCAGTTCCTTGTTTATTATCAAAAAAAAAAAAATCCACCGCATCCAATCTCTCTGGCATCCCAAGTTAATAGCGATCTCGTAATGGCGGTTTGCTAGTTGGAGCCCCATAAAGACATCCTCGCCGTTTATTGGCCTCCCTGGTCCACGTACGTAACCTCTACGATTAGTGGTGAAAAATCAATTTGGGCTCCCTTGTGTGGTACTAACATGCTATGGGACTGTTGTTTTTTTGGTGACTCAACTTTGTACAGACGCCAGCACATCAAGCTACTACAATCGGTCAAATTTCTTTAATAGATTCAAAGTCAAATCATTTATTTCAAATAGGCACATAAAAGGCACTTTTGAACGTCAAAAATTACAATAAATAAAGTAGAATTGATTCTAGTCGCCCCTTCCAAAAGGTAGTGCCCGTATGGAGAAGAATGGGCAAGAAACTCCACCGTTACTCTTTTAATATGCTTTAAAAGGTTTTGGTTTAATGGTTTTTAATTCATTATATAATTATATGTGAAGACGATGCACATAGAATAAAATTAGTCTATTTACAAAAGGTAAAAATAATTAAAAATGAAGCAATGACAGGTAAATCAATCGATCGATTTTCAACTTTACCGCTAAAGCTAGGTTCAAAGTTGGTTGTGAAATTTTGACAGTTTCGGGTAACTTGATGTGCTGGCGTTTGTACCAATAATAATGTATGGGGATCAACTTGCTTCCTTGGTCTAGTGGTCGCTACCGCTAGGTACTGCTGAACATGAGGTCCTTGGTTCGAGGCAGTGTTATTCAGATTTTTCACAGTAGCAATGGCTTTCATTTTGACAGTTCAGCAACATTCATCGCGTTATTTACGTTGTTGAGCAGATTAATTTTTCGAACATATGAAGCAATGGATTAGCGATCTCTTTCAAAATGATTCAGATTGTGATTGAAAGTTTGTTTTGCAATAAGGGTGCTAGATTAGGGCCCGGTTGATGGTAATAGGCTGTCCCTATTACAAAATTATGGGACTTAAACATAACTGGCGAAATGTGGGTGTATGAGATGTTCGTGCCATAGAGAAAGTTGTTTGATGGTCTGTACACACCCTTAATAAATATGACCACATATTTTTGATACACGCTGTATAATAATACACAAAACTTTTAAACCTTCCAGAAAATCCAAATTCCAATTCAAAACAAAATGATTCCTAATTCTAATTCATTGCCATCAAACTCATCGCTAGTGAAAGTTTAGTAATTACTAATTAACAAACATCAAGTGGGGGTCGTGTTCCGAATATTTTTACTCACTGTACTAACAATCCAGTTGTGATAAGGAAAGTTGGTAGCGCTGGGCCGCTAAAATGTTGCACTAAAGCTACCGTGTCCTAGAAGTGTGGTGGCCGCAGTGACGGCCCATCAAGAAAATTATGGCAGCGTGGTTTGACTTTATGGTGTCTAAAAATGCTTACTAGGAAAACACACCTCACAATTTAAGGCCGATAGTGCCGCCCATCGTATTTTTTGTAGTGTTTAATGTATTTTCTACGCTATTTATTTTTGTGTTGTACAATGATGTATACAGGTTGAAATTGAATGTATGCGCATCCTTTTAAGGGGTCATTGTAATATTTTTACTATGGGACTAAACCTAAAATCGCGAAAAAAAAATCTGCTGGTCCTTGCATTTATGTTCACATAACTTGTCAAAATGTAGGGAAGAGCTGATTTTTTTTCGCGATTTCAGGTTTCGTCCCATAGCAGAAGTTGTTCATAATGATGAGTACAATGACCCCTTAAAAGGATGCCCATGAATTTAATTTCACCCTGTATATTATAAATAAATAATCTTACATCCATAAATAACGTTTCAGTGACGTTCATGTGCTTTAATTAACCAAGTCTTGTTGAATGACCTGGAAGATAAAACTCAAGTTATATTATGAAATACTTCTTTTAATTCCCTTGGGCAATACCCATTAGTTTTTTTTCAAGTTTAGCATGTTGATTTCTACAGATGACAATACGATGATGTTATACAGACGCCAGCACATCAAGCTACTACAATATGTCAAACTTCTTTAATAAATAAATTGTCATTTGAAATCATCACAACTATGTTCAACAATGACCATAAATAGACAAGCTCAAACTCTTTATATTTAGTGTAGCAGCATGAGAAATTTAATACCCTAATCACATTCACTACAATTCTCCTAAAAGCGCCATTTTAGCACCCCTAACGGATGCAACAAGACGACCCTTTGACATCGACTAACGTATTTAAATTCATAGTCTTATGAAGTTAGCCCGGACAGGGGGTGGCGGGGGTCGCGGGGTCCGTAGGGGGGTCGCGGGGGGCGTGAGGCGTGACTGTACACTTTTTGGCTTCGGTTAAGTCGGATCGCCACTAACCGCCCGTGTGAAAAAGGGGTAAGTATGGATTTAGATTTTTTTGTGCAAGGTCTTTTTTTCTCTAATTATGTTTTTTATTATATACAGTAACTTTACGATTATTATTTGCAATACCAGCGATATCGCAGATGTGTTGTAATCCCAGAGACAAAAGCAGAAACGTCTGCCGGGACGGATACCGGTGGCAATCCTTTCGAATCGGAGCACAGCAACTCTGCTTTGTGGCAGAAATAAGTATAGTGAAAGAAAGAAATAAAATACATTTATTTAGCACAGATTAAAAAGCACACAACACCACATCATTAATATACTACAAATAAAGAAAAAGAAATATAAAGAATAACAAATAAAACGTGTGAAGTGCGTCGTGAGAAATTAGCAGGAAAGTTTGCTTTGCCAAGCAAGGGCCCAGTTCAGCAAAAATGCCAGACAACTAGTGTCTGACGCTGGTTTTCAACTTAGCCAATGTGACGGATGGTCATCAGATCCCAAACAACTTCACTTCCACCTCACACTTCAGGCCCAGTTAAAAACCGGATCTGATGACCATTCGTCACATTGGCAATTTCGTCGCTATCCCCAATAGGTCACATTCACTAATACGTCACCTTGTGCATCTGTGGGGCAATTGCGTAACACTTTATCAATCGGAATCGGTTTCATTTTGACAGTTCAATAACATTCATTGCGTTATTTACGTGTTGAGCAGACCAATTTTTCGCACTTATGAAGCAATGGATTAGCAATTGGCTTCGAAATAATTCTGATTAATAGTGTGTTACGCAATTAGGGTGCTGGTCAGTTTCTTAACTCGTTTCATGCTGTATTCTTCACAAAGATATCTCTCTAGCGACGACTATTGCTAATCCAAAATAACTAGCTTAATTTTTTCTAACTGACCGACTTCTTGACAGTTCAAAAGTGCCTGTAAATAGTTTAATTGAATTAAATGCTTTGAATTTGAGTTTGACTTATAAATTACTTCTTAATTTGCTTAGATAAGCTTTCTCACTACAAAATCTTTTATACTGTATTCTTTTTCAACTTTATTCTCAAAACCAGACTTACCCACTTTTCGCCCGTGCCACTATCTCCGAAGGAGTTAAAATGCTATAGTTCGTGTTGTGGCATAAATTAACTGTGTAACTCGCAAGAAACCGCGTCGCATATTATCACCATTTTGTTCAAGATTAACGAAATATTCACCCCGTTGTTCAGAGTTTCGATTAGTTTGCTTTGATGCCGGATTATTATGCTGATGTATGGTTTACGTTGTTGAAAATACGGTAGCTATACTAGGAGTAACTTAAAACATTTAACCTTTTGAACGCCAGAGTATAAACGTATCGCCGTAGGTACCCCTGACGCCAGGCCACTTTAACAAAACAACACACACACACACTTAAAACAACAAATTTCTCGATATTGGTGGTTTATTTATATTAGTTTCACGCAATACAATATAGACGGGAGCTTAAACTTTTAAATTATATAAATAAAAACACACAAAAGTGATGATTAAATTGTTCATTTCATAATATGGTGCGACCCGTGCGACGTGTATTTTGTCATATATTTGTGACGTTAGCGTTCAGGGTAAGATTTCGTTTGTCACATATTATATGTGACAATGGCGTTCAAAAGGTTAAAAGGGTCTTTGTACTTGTAGTCATTATTATTTAAAACAACTTTTACTACGGGATCTAGCAAGAAATTGCGAAAACAATTCTGCTGCTCCATACATTTATGTTCGCACTAGCTGCGCTCCGCGGTTTCACCCGCATAAGTATCGATCCCGTGGGAATATCGGGATAAAAAGTATCCTATGTGTTATTCTGATTTATAAGCCACATTACTATAAAGTTTCATCAAAATCCGTTCAGTAGTTTTTGCTTGAAAGAGTAACAAACATCCTCACAAACTTTCGCCTTTATAATATTAGAGTGATAATTCGACAATATTCGAGAGCAGTGGTGGCCCAGCGGTTATAACCCTGACTTACGAGTTGTAGGTCGTGGGTTCGAACCTAGGCAGGCGTTTACTTTTTGTAAATAATGTTATTACCACTCTCAAAACGGTGAAGGAAAACGTCTTGAGGAAACCGGCATGTCCTAGAGTCAAAAATTCGAAATCATGTGACATGTTTACATCTACCAACCCGCACTGGGCTCGCCGAAGACTAATATGTAGTTACGAAATCCAATGAAGGAATTGATATTACGGCCATTGCTATACTGTCCGTGTAGTTACTCGCTCGTTTCCAATTACTGAGTGCTCGTAAAGTCAAACTGTCGATGTAAAACCAGTAGCGCCCTATCGGTACAGCATTTAATTGTTTGGCAGAGAATTTATCAGTTGGAATTAGGGGAAAAATCACACTAATATTATAAAGGCGAAAGTTTGTGAGTGAGGGTGTGTGTGTGTGTGTGTGTGTTTATATGTTTGTTACTTCTTCACGCTCAAACGGCTGGACCAATTTTGATAATATTTTGTATGGAGGTAGCTGACTCTCCGGATTAACATATAGGCTACTTTTTATTCTGATATTCCCACGGGATCGATATTTACGCGGGTGAAACCGGGGGGCGCAGCTAGTCTCAAATAAAATTACTTATGAACATAAACGAAGCAAGCTATTAATCATTAACTGATTGGCCTATTTCCTGATATTCCGGTAAAAGTATTTAATATCTAAACTTTATTTCAGTGGTAATTAAGTTAATTTCGGAGTAACCAGCACTATTGAAAAAAATATAAAAAAATGTTTGAAGTCGTAGCGTAAACTGAACTTTATTGTGTAGGAATTAAAGTTGTTTTTCCAAAAACTCATATTTGTTTACATGTTTGGCAATTAAATCGCAAACGAGAAAGTTTATTATGATCATCATTGGGAACCTTTTTTCGCCCACTGCTGACTTAAAAGTCCTCATTCGTTTAATGCTATGCTTCCCTGGTCTGGCGAATCTCATCCAGGTCTTCCCCGCGATCTTCTGGAGGTCGTCCACCCACCTTACCCACCACCTGGTCTGCCAACGCTTCTTCTTTCGTCTGTTGGCAACCATTCCGTTAGAGCTCTGCTCCACCTGCCAAGACCACGTCAAAGTACAGACGCCAGCACATCACCCTACACCTAACTGTCACATTTTCCCAATCAACTTTGAACCTTATGCTTCAGTAATAAAGTTGAAAATCTATTAAAGAAATTTGACAGATTGTAGTAGGTTGATGTGCTGGCGTCTGTACATTATAATTCTTGTTATACTACGCGACCTAAAGCGCGGTCTTTGTCGGACTGCATAGAAAAGAAAGAGAAGCGCGATGACACAACGCTAGTAATTTATTGCAATTATGAAGCAATTATTTATTTACGAAAAATCTATTGTTTGGGCTAAAAAATTAAAACACTAGGGTTTTAGTATGTTGCTTGTAGAATAATCTAACAAAAAATTAGAATGATTGTATGTATTTATATTAGTATGGTTTCTATTGTAAAAAGAAAGTTTTTAAAGGTATCTTCAATGATTTTTTTGTATCGTACCAAATAAGTTGTATTATGTTTTCAACACACTATCTACCTAGCATATATCCTAAAGAATATCATATATTTTTTAATTTTGTTTACTGTAGTCAATCATATACATTTATTGTTTCTAAAACTTGCGTTTTTTGCGTTTAGGTCCTGAAAGCCCCTTAATTCACAAAGCAATATAAGAGTCTCGGAAGTCTCGCAATTATTGATAACTCATTAGTAAACCCTTGATAAGATAACAAATGAAAAATAAACAAATTGAGTGTTTATCAATAGCCAAAATCGATACAAATGAAATTGGACTGGAGTTCACGCCATTTTGTCCGGATCTAATAAAATGGCAATTCATACAGCAGTCCACTGCTGGAAATAGGCCTCTCCAATCGCACGCCATTCATACTCGGCAACTCTCATCCAGCTGCTACCAGCCACCCCGCAAAGATCCTATCTAAATGGTGATCAAATAAGTACACCAACCAGCGACCCATTCAACAAATTGATTCCACAAACACATTCCGAACAAAGCCGTTAACATTATCAGGACTGCTCCATCAAAATGGCACTAGACAAACTATCCACCCATTGTCCAGGGTTCGAGTGCCGACCTTTGGACGCCCCCTAAGCCCAATTGCCCGTAAAATCGGCTAACCAAGTGGAAAATATATCCGACCGGAATTGTGTGATGGTGCCTTTTTCGTTAATACGGCGGCCGAAGATCGGTGAGGATGGCTACTGGGGCTACGGACTTGAGCCCCTGCTTTAGGCTGGCGTTTTTTTTTAAAACGGCAAAAAGTAATAAAATTTTAAAACCAGTTTTATTAAAGAATGGTTGAAAATTCTATTGTTTGCCCTGACTGCTTTTGTCGTGATTGAGAACGATTCAAGATGGTTTGAAATTTTTAATATAGAATCCATGAATTATTAGGGCATATTTAAGAAACTGGCGGTAGAACCTTGCCGACATTCCTGCAGATCTCTCCACAACGTTGAAATTGAACCTGAAAACCACAAAATATAACAACATTGCAGATTTAACGGTATAAGTTTAGAAGTAATAATAAAAAACTACTACTACTAATTTTTATGCCAGAAAAGAACCCAAAAACCCAAATGAAACGTGAACTTTTCATTCAAAATTAACAGAGACCAACTCAATTGGTCCCAAGTTCAAACATACCAGAGTCTTACCAATACTAAGGTCACCATTGCTCTTTACTGTTATAGAGGTTCTGTTTTTGATGACGGCTCTTTGAATACCACTGAACATAACCATCGACAATGCTCATAATCACGCTTTTTTGAAGAAGAAGATAGCCAGATCAATATATCACATAATGACATAATGTCTGTATTTACAAAAGTAATAAATAAAGTATAAATAGACAAGCAAAAGTAGTAGGTATGTGTAGGTTGAGTAAGCAAACTGAAGTTGCAGTGGACTGGACATGTTTGTCGAAGGACCGATGGCCGGTGGAGCAGACGAGTCCTGGATTGGCAACCGCGTATTGGCATAATGTGGGACGCCCCCTAGCTAGATGGACCGACGACCTTAAGAAGGTGGCTGGGACCGACTCGATGCGGAAGTCTGAGCGCAGCGTGTTGTGTCCTGTGGACCATAAGGTCCACAGGACACAACACGCTGCGCCAGTATTTTACATGGAGCGACTGCCTATCTGACCATAAGGTCAGATAGGCAGTCGCTCCATGTAAAATACTGGTATTCAGCTGCATCCAGTTAGACTGGAAGCCGACCCCAACATAGTTGGGAAAAGGTTAGGCAGATGATGATAAATTATGTACTTATAGGGTACTTATTATATTCACACTTCAGTGATGTGTCTTACCTTGGCTGGGGATCAAACAGCCCACGGGACCAACAATGAGGTCTGAATAATTAAAATGCAAATAAAATATTAAGTAACTCAACGCGAATAATATTATTATCACAACATTTCCGCACTATTCGTCACGCGCACAGTTATCAGTCTTTATCTGGTCCCGGGAGAAAAAATTGCGCGACCACCGACCAAGTTCCTGACCATAAATTCATTAGACACCGACGACATTTTTTTTTAAACTCACGTCCGTGTTGTCTTCGGTAAGCCTAGAAGTGGCACCTTTTAAAAGGCATTCATTAATTAATTCAAAATTATTTATATTAAGGCCCAAGAATCAGCATTGCCATCCAACGTGGCAACGCGACGCTGCCAGCCTTTTGGGCACCTTTCCCACTGACAGCGTTGCGGAGGAATTTTTGTTAATGCCCAAAGAGCTCTTCCCTTTTTTTTTATTTATATAAGTAATTGTATTATGTAGGGTGACCGATACCGCTTATTTTTTTAATTCTTTTCTTTGGGAATGTTGTTTATTATGAGTAAATGTGTCTAAGTATCAGTCATACATACAGGGTTATTGAAAGAAACATTATGAACAACTTTTACTATGGGACCAAACCTGAACTCGCGAAAAAAAATCTGTTGCTGTTCCCTACATTTATGTTCGTATAACTTGTCAAAATGTAGGGAACAGATGTTTTTTTTTTCGCGATTTCAGGTTTGGTCCCATAGTAAAAGTTGTTCATAATGATGAGTACAATGACCTCTTAGAAGTTGTTGGTGTTTTTCCAATAACCCTGTATATGTTAGATTGTTTATTGTATTTATGATTTGTCAAACCGATTTGGATGATTTTGGCAAACAAAAATATACAAAAAAATAATTAAAAAAGGAAATTATGTGAGATAATTGCTTTTACTGATCTTCTTACTACCCTATAGCAAATAAACAATTTTCATCAATTCTTCAAAACTTCAACTTTAAGAGAAAAAAAACTGCCTCATTAACTTTTCAACAAAAAACAGATCACATCCTTAATAAAAAAAAACCCAAACATTATCCAAAAAATAATAATGATTAACACCAGCCCCTTCTAATGAACCGAACTCTGTGCATCCTCCAACGCGTCGAGCGGCTAAAAACTCCCCACTATATCATAATTTATTTATTCTGATGACCTCTCCGAGTGTGGCCCTGTCCCACCTAATATATACATTAATATAATACGTTTAAAAAAATATAATTTTATCTCAGTCCCTGTATTGTTTCTCTCATTTGCAATATGGCGTATTTTTTATCTTTTATACTGTTTAATGTCTTTTTTCTGGGGTAATTAAAATTATTATAGGTATTTATTACTGCAGAAGGCCATTTGGCGTGTTTATTCCTACTCCTAATCGTTCCATGTTTACATTAATTAGCAATGCTTTAGGAGTGTTCCAGCTTTATTGCCGATAATAAATTTTGGCCGGTTTGAATTGTGCGGTGTTATTTTATATTTTTTAAAACGTTCGCTCGAATGAGGCTTGGTATATGGTATTTGTCTTGATTTCACAGATAACTATCGAAGATCATCAAAGTAGCAATTGCCGTTTCAATCTGTCAAAAATACGTTCAATTTACACACACTGATTGTCGCTGAGATGATATTGCGTCTAGGATGTGAATGTTTTTAGTTAGAAATTTTTTTATTGCTTCATAATAAGTAAAATAGGTCTATTAGGAAAATTGGTCTTCATTTCTCATATAATTATCGTTGCACCTACCTAAATTTTAAATATTTTATTTTGAAACTCTTTATAGTACAATTTAATAAAAAACATACATTAATACAGTCAATATGATAACTAAATTAAATAAAGGACAACATTTTTACAATTACGTAGTTATCCACATAAGGTCCACGTGATACGCCACCTACGGAACACTCGTCGCAATGTACCAGGAATTCGTAGCAGCCTACGAAAAATCGTAGGCGGCGTAGCGCATAAAATTCGTAGCAGGTCACGAAACTTGCTCATCATTTTATATTTGATAACAAGCAAGGTCTTACTTCTGTATAAGCAATTAATTATAGACAAGCGTTTCGATGAAAATATTTTTAATTTATCGAATACGTTCCTACATACAAAGCATAACATCATTGTAAAACTAGCAGCGTCCCGCGGTTTCACCCGCACAAGTGTCGATCCCGAGGAAATATCGGGATAAAAACTATCCTATGACCTTTCCCGGGTCTCAAACCATCTCTATACTAAATTTCATCTAAATCGGTTCAGCGGTTTAAAGCGTGAAGGGGTAACAGACAAACACACTTTCGCATTTATAATATTAAGTATGGATTTGAACAACTCAAATAGACACAACATTGATATACTATTGGTAAAATATAGGGTCCATTCCATCACCTTCAAATTACTGCTTACCTTCCAACGCCCTTCAATTACGTACAATATCTTAACTAAGTTTCGTCCAATATCTTACTAGAGGTGTCCGAAGTTGGGCAAGGTGGGCTCTTAATTAATAACAGCAATAATTGACCACCGCCGGCTGTTATTGGGAGCTATCACAACATTTGGGTCATGAGTCTGCATCCTGACGTATACGCTGATATACGTTTTTGATACTTGCGAGTTTTTTTAAAGTGATATCATTTTAATTGTGGTCATTGTGGGTTCTGAAATTATTGTCTTTTAAACTCTGACTTGATGGGCTTTTTGGCACGAAAAGCAATAATAAAAAAAAAAATTGTAACATTCAGCCTTCTGGCTGAAAGTCACCTAAAGAGCAATAGAAATGCTTGGAGTTTCCCTGCGTGATCAATCAGATATGAAGAGATCCGCAGGAGAACTATGGCAACCGATGCGACATAGCCCGAAGAATCGCCAAACTGAAGTGGCAGTACGCAGGTAGGTAGACTGAAAGAATCTGGAGTGGCGACCGGAAGACATAGGAAAGCCTCCCACAGGGTGGATCGATGACTAGTGCCTGCAGGAGTCCGCTGGATACGACAAGCACAAAACCGGTCGAGGTGGCAATGAACGGGGGAGACCTATGTGGATGTCTCGGCTGAATTAATTTGTTTGTGTAGGTTTGATATCGGTTCATTTAATGCTGCTCCGGTCGGCTCTGTTTCATACATGATTTGCAGCATTATGCTGAGCGATTGCCATTTTGCGCGGATGTGACGAATATTTTCCCCCTGGCTTCCTTTTTGTACCTTATTTTTAATTTATGCGTCATACGCGGTGCATAGAAACTTATTTTATTTTATTTTTACCTTTTATGTACACACATATATAAACAGACAAGAAAAAAAACAGAAAAGAAAAATAGATACAAAGGTGATGCTTATTTCATAAGAAATCTGTTCCAGCATACCTCGATAGGACAAGAAATAAAGAGATATAGACAGCGTGTTAAAGAGTAAAGGAGACAATAAATTTTCTTACATTTGAAGGTTCAATATTTCGACATATGTTTAATGAAAGTATCAAGACCCACCGACCGCAGTACATTCACACGAGTCAGTCACTAATAGCCGTTGGGTGCAATCACGGACGACCTCCAGTTTTGCAGCTGTTTGCTTGCGATGTAGCTCGGCAGATCAATTACACTGTTAATTAATAATCAAAACATTGTGGAGTATACTCGAATAGATTCCCTTGTATAGATAGTGCCTTCCACGAAGACGCGCTCCTCTCTTCTTACTAATCACTAGTGGTTATCGCTAGTTTATTCCGCTAGTGTTTTAGTTTTTTGATACACACTAATTATCCACTAATAAGTCATTACTGTGTATCGACAAAACTGGTGCCGAAAGGTTCTGGAGTGGCGACCGCGTACCGGAAGACGTAGCGTTGGAAGGCCTCCCACAAAGTAGACCGACGATCTTGTGAAGGCCGCAGGAACTCGTTGGATGCGAGAAGCACAAAACCGGTCGAAGTGGAGGTGCTTGGGGGAGGCCTATGTCCAGCAGTGGACGTCTTTCGGCTGAAATGATGATGATGATGACAAAACTAAAACACTAGCGGAATGTTGCACACATGTACTATATGCGATTAGGAAGAAGAGTGGGGCGCGTCTTCGTGGATGATGCTATCTATATGAGGTTGGTTTTTGATGAGATTTTAAGGCCCTCTTCAAATCATTAGCTAAACTTAATTTAAAACATTGTTCTGTCAATTTCAAACGACCTCTACATATTTTAGTGGTTTGTGGAACTAGTGTAAGCCTGATTTAAACGAAGGGAATTTAATTGCCGTTGATATATTATAAGTTGAAGTAACTGTAAATACATATTAATTAACAAAAATAACAAAATTAAAACCTAACTTAACTAAAACTATACACAAACTAAAATATAGCGTCGTAAAAATTCATCCGCATCGCTGTCGACTGGTAATGTAGAATAGAATAGAATAGAATACTCTTTATTATGTACACCATATAAATTACAGACATAAATATAGAAAACTTTACAATGGGTGACACAATGGGCGGTCTTATCGCTAAGAGCGATCTTTTAAAGACAACCTTTGGATGGATTAAAAACGGGAAGGACAGACAAATACTGTAGGTAGTCTGTGGTGTACCATTTACACAATACAATAAATACATACATAAAGTACTATTAATCTATATAAATATATACATAATAACAAACATGAAACAGGAGCAAAGAAAATACAATGACAATGTTTAAGGAGAGAGAAAGTGCTTTTTTATCATAGTCTTAAAAGTGGACAAAGATTGAGCACGCCTTATCGACACGGGCAAGTCATTCCATAACCGTACTGCTTGCACAGTAAAAGATTTATCATAGAAACTAGTGGAATGCATCGGCATCTCTAGTCTCAGGTTTTCCGATGACCTCAGATATCTATTATGTGTGTCATAAAGGAACTTGAAACGTTCTTTAAGATAAGTGGGGGTTTTAGGATTAAACAAAATACTGTAGAGCTGAAACAAGATATGGGAATTCCGGCGAAGACGTATGGGAAGCCACTTGAGCTTTGTACGAAATTCAGATATGTGATCATATTTGCGCAGGCCAAATATAAATCTTATGCAAAAGTTTTGAAGTCGCTCAAGCTTATCTAGTTGTGCCTCAGTAAGATCTGGATAACTGACATCAGCATAGTCAAGGATGGGAAGTAAAAGGGATTGTGCAAGCGCAGTTTTAGTGGCAGTTGGAAGAAAGTTCCGCAATCGTCTCAGTGACTTACCAGATGCAAAAATTTTGCGACTTACGTCCTGTAGCTGAGGATCCCATGATAGATGTTGGTCGATCCAAACTCCAAGGTTCTTCACCTTTTCGCTGAATGGAATAGCAGTTCCGTTAAATTGAACCTGGGGTAGTTGAGCCCAGTTTATCTTGGGGATCATCCTTGAGCTGCCAACAATAATGACCTGAGTCTTCGATGGGTTAACCTGCAAACCATGCGCCTCACGTAATGTACCCAAGAGACTGGCGACATTATCACGTTGTATGGCAATGCTTAGCCTTTGGCCAAGGTAAAAGCCAGGCCTTGGGTCACGGGAAGTGTCAACCGTTTTGAAATTTCCTTAAAAAGTATTATATTTATATTGTATTTAGAGAATTAAAGAAAATTGGAAAAAAAAAACGTAACTGTAAATGTGATGCTGTTCCACAAACGATGGGACACTTATTATCGTGCCCTGCCTGTCCTGTCAGCTGCACGTTACAGGAACTGATGGACGCTGGTGATGGCGCCAAACAAGTAGCCGAATTTATAATTTATTTAATACTTCAAGCGCATAATTCAGTCTTACCAAGGGGTATCGTATTACCCAGTAGCTGGGTTGTGGAGGTCAGATAGGCAGTCGCTCCATGTAAAATACTGGTATTCAGCTGCATCCGGTTAGACTGGAGGCCGACCCCAACACAGTTGGGAAAAGGCTAGGCAGATGATGATGACTTCAAGCGCATAAATGTACAAAGGCGGACTTATGCCATAGACATTTTCTACTTTTGGGTGATGCAGAGACAAACAATAGTAGGTGCCATCATGAAAATTGAGGAATAAATTAAAAATTAAGAATTCTGGGCCAAGTCCGTTTAGATTGCTATCGATGCGCTAAGAAGAAGTTGAAGTTACAACAAATGTTCCACCCTATATATAGTGTTTAGACCATCCAAGTCATTTTGTTGCCTCAATTTTATTGTATGCCGTAGGCAAGAATCCTGCATCGTGCAAATGGGGTTTGAGTCTGTTAGTTGCAAAGTCATAGGTCTAATTATTAAGACAAAAAAATGAAAGGTAACAAACCTTTCATTTTTTTCAACAATTAACATGAGTTTAACAAAACTCATGTTAATTGATGTGATTGGCAGATTGAAATGTTGTTCACAGACAATCAAATCACTTGACGGAAGTCGACAATTTACAAATTTTGGTGGAAGAAATGTTTGTGTCATTGCTACTCATTCTTCCGGCCCAACCCTTTCACCAACAAAAAAACCTTGCACACCAAATTGAATTACAAAAATAATCCTCCAATACTTATCTACGATCAAAATTCACCGAAAACGGGGACAATAAATTTTAACTTTTTAAGTCAGTCTAACTGACCGAAAATCAAGTCACACAGAAAAGGGCTTTTAAAAGAAGAAATAATCTTTAATCTGCCCAACCAACCGTGGTGGAGGGTTGGTGAAACAGCAAGTGATGCGTGAGAAACGATTAAAAATGTTATCTTAGAAAAATGGCCGTCCCCTCCCCTCCCCCCCTGACGATTGGGGGTGATTTCATTAATGTTGAAGAGTTTACGTGGAAAAGGGGTAGTCTGTCTACATTTTTTCTTATTACGTCCGGGATTGTTTAAAGCTTGGTATAGAATGTAGAGTTCTATGTAAGTTTGTGTATAAGGATTTTCTTCTTAGGATAATGCTTTTTGATTGAAATTAGGACGTCATATATTTTCATCAATATATTTTCACTACATGACTGTTCCTGTTATGTTGTGTTGTTGTTCTTGTTCTGTTCTGTGTGTGTGTGTAGTTCTGTTCTGTTCTATGTTGTGATGTATCCTATTAGACTGGAAGCCGACCCCAACATAGTTGGGAACAGGTTACGTAGATGATGAACTGTTATTCCTCAACCATTCTGGTTGACGTACGACATCCATACTAATATTATAAATGCGAAAGTGTGTCTGTCTGTTACCTCTTCATGCTTAAACTGCTGAACCGATATAGATGGTATAGAGATAGTTTGAGTCCCGGGAAAGGACATATATGATAGTTTTTATCCCGATATTCTCACGGGATCGAAACATATGCGGGTGAAACCGCGGGGCGCTGTTAGTTGAGGCATAAGGAACCAACCTACAGCTCTGTCCTAGCTAAAAGAATATTAATCCATTCCCTGTCGCATGAATCACATTATGTATATTCATGTAGATTTTTTTTTATTGCTAAATGGGCCCGCTCTTGACCTCGATCACGCCTGATGGAAAGCGATGGATGAGGTCTATGATGGAACGAGCGTGCCCAGAAGATGTCTAAGGCAGTGGAACTCCCACGCATCGACAAAACACAACAGGCTGCTTAACGCCGGAAGAATAAAAAAAAATATATTAAACAAATAAATAAAAATTATACAAATTAAATCTTACGAAGCAGTCGCCTAATCCACCGACAATCCATAACTCGAAAGGGTAGAAAAACAGGCATAAGTAATATCAAATTATGACTAAAAGTAAAGACTTCATAATTTAAAATATGCACAAAGAGTGAATTAACGTGTAGACATAAATAAAAATTAAGGGTTACCCAGGTAGGGGGGTAACCCTTTACCCCTCTAAATATAATTAAGTATAACCCAATAAGCCTTTTGCCACAAACAAAAGCAAAAACCTACGAAATTTTATTATCATTATTTGCATATTAAAATAATTATAATTATACGGGGACGAATAAGAATGGGGTTGTTTCCCCCGATTTAAATCCGAGGTATAGGTCCGATATATAGCCCGGTGTGGGAGCTGTGAATTTGTTTATTAGTTATAAAAGTTACGTGGTACCTGCACCAGTAATAAATTTTGCCCTTTCCTGTTCACTATTGTATCAAGAATACGACGGAATGACTCAAACTCAAAGCATTTAACCGGTCAAGCGCGTAAGCGGCGCGGTTCGCCGATCGGCGACGAAACAATAGAAAATCAATTGTGTCTCATTAGCGGAGCTTGACAGATTAATTCAATTAAACCATTTACAGGCACTTTTGAATTGTCAAAGAGTCGGTCAGTTAGTCAGAAAGTTGAAGCTAGTTGCCTATTCCAAAACGTAGATCTATATCGTCGTTTATATTGCATTTAGTTCTATGTCAAAAATGACAAGTTGACTGTAGAGTGAAAATCTTTTATGACACCAAAATGTTTCCTAACTATTGTGTTCTATTAAATGTGCATTTTGATTTCCATAAATAATTAAACCATAGAAATTAAAAAAAAAATTGACATTGAACAAATTGCAATATGAACAGCGATATGGAGAATAACGGGCAAGAAACTCCAAGGACACTCTTTTAAATCAAACCATTACAAAATATTGGGTACATTATTCTTGTTGCTTGTGACTTAACACTAAAACGACATGTCGCTAGTTATATTAAATCAAATCAAATTATTTATTTTTGCAGAATACACTGTTACAATGGTCTTATTAAATGTACATGTTTCAAGTGATATTAATCCCATAATGATGATAATGATGCAAATCTATTAACATTAGGTATGTAAGAGAGCATTTCTGAATAGCATAACTTAAACTTAACACTTTCTCAACTCGGATCGTACTGAGGACCTGACGCACAATGAAAAAAATCCAAACACGGTGTTCATCATCTGCATAGCCTTTTCCCAACTATGTTGGGGTCGGCTTCCAGTCTAAGCGGATGCAGCTGAATACCACTATTTTACATGGAGCGACTGCCTATCTGACGTACACAACCCAGTTACCGGGTAACACGATTCCCCTTAGTAAGACTGTTGACCTGGCAGTCTTCTGTATAATAAGAAAAGCCATACACCATGTTGCAATCTAATTAGGTAACCTTTTGAACGTCATTGTCACATATATGTAACATACGAAATCTTACTCTGAACGCCAACGTCACAAATATATGACAAATTACACGTCGGTCGTCGTCGTCGGATATTATGAAATAAACAATTTAATCATTACTTTTTTGTGTTTTTATTTATATCATTTAAAAGTTTAAGCTTTCATCTGTATTGTATTGCATGAAACTAATATAAATAAACCACCAATATCGAGAAATTTGTTGTTTTAAGTGTGTGTGTGTTGTTGTGTTGTTAAAGTGGCCTGGTGTCAGGGGTACGGCGATACGTTTATACTCTGGCATTCAAAAGGTTAAGCTCCTGCAATCAAAAACATCAGAGACCAAAAAGCATCAAGAAAAATTAAGCATCAACCCTTTTCACGCTTTCTCAATTTTTCCTACCTATTCGAACTTGATATTAACCCTTTAAACGCGGGGGTCGTTTGTAATTTTTCATAATTTCACGCGCACTGGCCAGTGGTGGGACACAAAGAACGGAATCAAGTAAAAAAGACCTTAAAAGGAAGACCCGGGCATAAATTACATTATAATATAAATTAATATGGCCACACTATGAAAGAGGTTAAGGTTCTACCGGGATTTTGTGTGAGGTTCCGTCAACATAATTATTATATTTCTATATTAAACAATGTGGCGATTAAGTTATCACGCTAACTGAAACCACGTATTCTACAATAAGTATATTAAATTAACACAGTTGAAATATTTAATAACAATTTAAAATACATATAATTATATAATGAATATATACAAATTATTTTCAAAGAGTAACGCTGGAGTTTCTTGCCCATTCCTCTCCATACGAAAACCACATTTTGGAAGGGGCGGATCTTTTCTAAAAATCTTTTATTACGAACCAAGATACACTTCTGCCCAACGTTTCATAGAATACTGGCGTAGTCTTATGTTATCACGAAAAAGCATTTTTCAGAAACCCAGAAATAAAAAAGTACTTACGTGAAATACACACATTTCCTAGTCACTGACGGATCTCTAAAAATATATTCTTTGATATGAACTTTACATGAATTTGAACGTTATTCCCGGAGTTTTAAAATTAACTTTCCTTTGACACACTTTTATTATAAAACTTGACTCCGGAAAAGTCTATGAATTTCAAAGTCAATTCATGTATGGGTCACGTTTATATAAAAGAGGAGATAATTTATAAAAGGACTTCATATTATTATTAAAATCAATGTTAATAGGAAGAGAAGACATATAAAAATATATTTTATAAGAGAATACAAATATTTTACAATATTTTATTATTATATTGGTCGATCGATCAGGTTAAGCTACGCTTGCCGCGGTTGGTCTGTGGATGGGTGACCATCTTTACATATACCGAGACCCCTCCGTGCCGCGGAAAGCACGTTAAGCCGTTGGTCCCGGCTGTCATTCGTGGATCTTTGACAGTCGTTACTGGTAGTCATAAGCCCGAAAGTCTGACAACCAGTCTTACCAAGGGGTACGGAAGGGTCTAGATATGTAATGGATCACCCATCCCCGAACCGACCGCGGCAAGCGTAGCATAACCTATGATCGACCATTGCGGCTATTACTCTTTAGCCCCGAGCCCCTCTTACCTTTTTTTATTTATCTAAAAACAATAAATGCCGTATGTATTTACTGTAGAATTATTCCCATTTACATACGGCACAAGAAATGCTTTCACTAAATCTAACTCCTGTATTTCCCTGTCCCCTATTTAGCGTACTTTAGTTTAGTTTAGTGCTGCGGGTTCCCCTGTTTTGGCGCTAGTTTATGGGGAATTAGATCTGTTTCCTGCGTCTGGCCGAGGTGCATCGATTGCTCGCAGGTGTATTTTAGTTTTTACCATTGAGGCCCGTCTTCAACAACGTTTAATCAACTGATTAGATTTAAATCGTTGTTTTAAGGTTATTGAAACGGGCTACTAAAATGTTGGTGAATTTTATATCTGTGCCTTTTGTTTCTAAAATCTATTGATTAGTATCGTTTTAGTGAGTGAAAAACCACTCGTGACAACTAACTTTTTATTAAGTTTAATTTGATATTATTATAAAATATAATAATAAGAGGTGCTGAAATAAAGTAGCTGACTTAACTGTAATTATTTAACTATAATTACCTAACCTAGTATTTTAATATTATTTTAGAATAATTTTAGTTATAGATATAAATACATCCCATAAGCCTACTTTATAATAAGGTTTCGCAAAATAGTGTATCTGCTTAGATACAGAAAATATAATATGTTAATTTAATTCATTGACTGTCCTATTTAACAAGTACTTTTGTAGAGAGATGGCCTGAAACACAGGTTTAAATAAACCTAGATCAGGCAACGCACTACATTATCTTCAGAGCTCTATTTCTGACTGTTATTTACCATACCATAGTTTATATCCAGATTATTATAATCTTATTATAGGCCTAAATTATTATATACTACTGAACCATATGTACACTTTTTGTAAACTTATGATTTCAATAAATTTTATTTTATATTTATTTTTATTATTATGTAAAGACTTTGAGAATTGAGATTTTTTTCTGAAAATGTCCTCATAAATAGCCTCTTAGCACGATACATAATATGATTTTTTTTACATGTATATTAGAATTGTAATAAAACCAGCCAGTAATTTTATCAGTGTAAGCCTTTTGTCTAACAGAAAAATAATTATCAAAAATATATTGCGACACAGACCATCTTCTTCTTCTTCTTAGCGTGTCGATGGCAATCTAAATGTACTCGGCCCAGAATTCGGCCTCTTGTTTGGCGCCATCACTAGCGTCCATCAGTTCCTGTAACGTGCAGCTGACAGGACACGCAGGGCACGATATTAAGTGTCCCATCGTTTGTGGAACAGCACCACATTTACACTCCAAGGCGGAGTCGTCTATAAACCACCTGAACAGGTTTTCCTTGCTTCGGCCAACCTGGGTCCGGAGTCTGCTTAAAGACTTCCAGTTTGCCCAAGGTAACTCATGTCCAGGTGGGAGGTCCTCAGCGGGTGGAACGAACGGTTTGGGTAAGGAAGCACTGTCTCGCCACAGCCTCAGTCTTTCTTGTGGTAGTTCGCCAGTGAGTGGGACGACACACTTTAAGAAACTATTTCGGCTTTTCAGCCTTTGTGGCACAAGGGTGATACATAAAAATAATAGTGGTGCTTCTTGTTAACGGAAGATGTAACAAACCTATCAAAGGAGATTACGATACTTATAGCACAACAATGGTTTACAGTATGTCATTAATTTGTATTCTATCGCAGCAGTCGAACACTTCTTCCTAAAAAAAGGCAACACAAAACAAATCAAAACACATCCGAGTCCCAAGTCGATCGTTCTATCAAAGGGTAGAGGCCCCAGTAGCTGGCAATCGGATAATAATATATATATTTTCGCTCCATATTCCGTGGAAGTGCTCTGAATATGATATACTGCGGATAAATCGGTAGCGACTGCCCTCAAGGGGGTGTTTACATCGACAGGGGTAGTTTCTACCCCAGGAAGTTGGGGCAAAGTATTTTTCGATAGTTTTCAGTTCGATGTTTTTGTGAAAGTTTTTTTATTTTTGTTTTGTTGGTAGGTATTACCATTCTGTTTTACGTTTTTATAGTACGACGAACAGTCAAATGACTCACTTGTTTCCAAATTAAATTAACACGGACTGACTGAATATAATTATGTATGTATGTATAAATAAAACCTCGAATGATCCATCGACGCTTTTGACTAAAGTTACACATCGACGGTGAAGTGTCAATATCTGATAACTAACATTTTAGCGATTATCACTTTATTGCATATTCGTCGGTAAAATATGAAAAAGCTCATATTTGCAAAGACATAAGGTCTTGAATTGATGGCGACGTTTCCTACTATTTGTTTAATATAAGTAACGTTTTTATTAAAATATTAAAAACTATATAGAAATGAAACGTTTTTTCGACTCCTGTAAAATCATGATTTTGTAGTTATTAGATATTGATACTACACCGTCGTCGATATGATTAAGTAGGCATCAAGTGAACTAAAAGTTTTTGATCGTCATCAAAAACATTGTTAGAAAGAAAATCTACTAATCATAGACAAGTTCATCTTTTAAAAAATAGAAACTTTATTAGTATTTCATGTTATGTATTTTTGTGGTGTACAATAAAGTATATATAAATAAATAAATAAACTTTTTTGAGTTGTAACATACAGTCACGTCTAAAAGTATGTATATGTTACCGGCCAAACCCGATTTCAGGACAAACTAGTTTAGCCTAGGCTAAACTAGTTCCGTCGACATAGGATGCAAGGGCGAGCGAAGGGCACCCCGAGGTTCGGTTTGGTTAGGTTACTTTAAACCCTTTACACAGAAATAGGGGCCCCGCGAAGCGGGGCTCCGTCGACATAAGATCCAAGGGCGAGCGAAGGGCACCCCGAGGTTCATAGGAAGAACTAGTTTAGCCTAGGCTAAACTAGTTTGTCCTGAAATCGGGTTTGGCCGGTAACATATACAGTTGGCTTTATTCAAAGGCGATTTTCTCCTTTATTTTTTATTTTATTTTATGTTATTACGAAAATAGTATTTTCGAACCCATAGGTTTAAGTTAAGTGTCGTATTTCAACGTTGCATTCGTTATTTCACGAAAAAATCGCAATTGAAAATTGCCAAGTGTATACATACTTTTAGACGTGACTGCACACTCACGCCTTCTCTCCATGGGGGTAGACAGAACAGAAAGCCACCTGCTACTACTATGCATGCTTATGTTATGGCGTTTCCCAGCGCTTTATACCACCTAAGCTGTTACAAACTGAAAATAAACAGTGGCACTCCGGGAGTGCCGACAGAAGTGAAAACAAAACACAAACAGAATACTTTGCCATCACTCACTGACATATCTGATATACATTAAAACCGAGTACATCCCGAGGACAGCCGAACACATCCGAAGCGGTGTCGTTTACGGTAACAGTGGCACGAATTCAATTGTTTTTTCCCATCTCTATGCCCAACCCGCTTAAGAAGTTTTCACTTCAAAAAACAGTGTTCATAGACAATCATAGACGATATTCCATTATGTCAAGAGACTACTTATTTCATCCGAAAGTCAACTTGACATTTTATCACAAAACAAATAATTCTCAGGTACAATATTCAAATAGCTCCAGTAAAATGACACAATCGTTTTTCTACCCTCCAGCAAAAAGGGTACCGTACAGATATGGCAAATAAAGTATAAAATATGATCTCTCAATATCCGCCGTACACTGGCTGTCAATAAAATTTGGTACATAAATCACGGTGGTTTATGGGGAGTGATAGAATGATCCCTTTTTCTTGCACGGAAGTGTATGGTATGTATTCTTTTCTTTTTTTGTTTTGTTACCTACCGGTTTTTTTCTTCAGTTGGTACTGTATTTTTGTGCAAGTTTCTTAGGCGGGTGCTAATCGATTTAGTCAAGATAAAAAAAAAAAAGAAAATAGGTTTATTTATTGTTTTTTTTTATAGGTTGGTTTTTGTATTTTGAAGTGAAGACTTCTTTAGACACGTTGGACATTCTTTGAGATGGGAAACAACCATTGAATTCGCGCCACTGTTACCGTAACCGACACCGCTTCGTATGTGTTCGGCTGTCCTCGGGATGTACTCGGTTTTAATGTATATCCGATATGTCAGTGAGTGATGGCAAAGTATTCTGTTTGTGTTTTGTTTTTCCCTTCTGTCGGCACTCCCGGAGTGCACTATTTTTTTTTTATTGTACAGTGACACCATTACTAAAACATTTTTTATATGTTATTTTTTATATTCAGTCAGTGTGCTCTAATATAAACCCAAAAGTGACGATATAATTCATCGTGGAAATCAACGTCGACAAAATGTATGGAAATACGTATACATTATAACGTTATCGTAGACGGAAAAAAAGCGTCTTCAGTTATATTTCCAAACATTTTACTTCCCCGTGTTATCGTGATGTTGTGGACGTTGTCGAAGAGGCATGTCGTCAAAGTCGCATCGTTTCCTAGTTAAGTCATGTCGAAGAAACGCTTTGTCGGAGTTCAGTAGTGTCGGACTTAAGGTATTTCGAACTAAAGTATTGTCGAAATGAAGACGTGTCGGAGTTCCATTGTGTCGAAATAAAATCTTGTTGTATTACAGTTTGTCGAAATTCAGTTGGTAAGTCGTCCACGATAACTATCGTCACGTTAAAAATTCCAATTCTAAAAGTCTTATCAAAAAAATTTGCACATCAAGGTACCCGAAACTGTAAAATTTCCCAATCAACCTTGAACCTTATGCTGTAGCGATAAAGTTGAAAATCTATTAAAGAAATTTGACAAATTGCAGTATAGTATGTCTCATTGATGGTGGCGCGTGTGTTGGATCATTCGGTTCCCTACAAAATGGTTGAGCTGGATGGTGGTGATTCACGCGTCATGTTCGTGAACGGGCGCCGTCGGTTGAGACTGGTCATCTCTTAACTGCCAAGGCTTATTTTTAATCTCATTTTTTGTATTGTTTCTTCATTTGTGTGTTTTTTTACATTGTTCTCACATATAGAAGCAACAAGAATAATGTACCCTTGATTTTGTAATATCTTGATTTAAAAGAGTGTCCATGGAGTTTCTTGCCCGTTCTTCTCCATAGAGATCTACGCTTTGGAAAGGGCAACTAGCTTCAACTTTCTGACTAACTGACCGACTACTTAATTTTGACAATTCAAAAGTGCCTGTAATGGTTTAATTGAAATAAATGCTTTGATTTTGAGTTTGAGTAGCTTGAGGTGCTGGCGTCTGTCCCTAAGTGTAGTTTTTAATTCGTTTGGTTTCTACCTACCCTAATTGTGTAACACACTTTCAGTTAAAATCTGAGTCGATTTTGAAGGATATTGCTAATCCATTGCTTCATATTTTCGAAAAATTGATTTGCTCAAATACGTAAATAACGCAATGAATGTCTAAATGAAAGCCATTCCCGCTGTTAATGAGTTACGCAATTACCACACAAAGCTTTGATTTAAACTATAAAACCATTATACCTACTTTTAAATTGTCGATTCGTAAATGCTATGTATGATAAAGAATCACCATTAAATGTGATTACAAGACAATCTCAGATCCTTCTAAAACTTCAAAGTACACAAAACATTATAAAGTAAACAGCGGCGTTCATTATGTGTTCTTAATAATATAATAAACAATAACCTGCATATTACTGGTTGATATTAAATAACTCAATTCGTTTGTAATTTGTCGACAATTGTGCCCGACAAAGGCACGGTTCGAGCGAGTGAGCGCGAGTATGAAGGAAGTCGGTAGCTAGGGGTCGTAGGGATGGGATGACGCTTGTCGATGAAAAGTTGTATCGAGAAAATATTCTTGAAAATTAGGCGAAAATAGTTTTATGAATGGATGCATGAAAAATCCTCCTTGTGTAGCGCAGTTTGTTCCGCCAGTTACTCAACTGAACCAAGCGCTCGGCACATCCTGGACAGTCACACGCAACACATTATTTGACTGGCCAATTCTGCCCTTGCGGTGGTAGGGCTAACGCCCGCCTGGTTTGCCACCACCCTCCCACCAGAGTCTGGCGTCAAGCAGCCTGCTGTGTTTCGTCAATGCGCGGAAGTTCCAGCGCCTAAGGCATCTTCTAGGCATGCTCGTTCCATCATAGACCTCATCCATCGCTTTCCATCAAGCGTGATCGAGGTCAAGAACGTGCCCATTCAGCAATAAAAAAAGTATGGGTATGCATGACGATTATAATATAACATTGTGCAGGTATATTCATCATCTATGATCGGGTGTAATGTTTAGAATGGCTCCACAGTTGTCGCACCTACATTTTCATGTTTTTCGGTATGGACAGTTTGATTATACATGTAATATTTTAGCATAAATATAATATAGTCACCTTAACTTGACCAGCCGTTACGAATCTACCTATATAAGTGTGAACTTCAGCCGCAAAAGAGTGATTGATTAGATAAATACTGCTAGCTATGTAGATAAGCCTTTTCTATGGTGACATAACAGACCTAGCTGCTCCATTGATTATCAATTTATAATTTACAACGTTCTAATTTTATCACTAATTAGGCACATGACACACGTTTTTGTGTTCAGAAGTTTTGTCAAAAAAATTATTGTTTTTGACAGCAAGATAATACCTAATATTCGCGATAATAATATTCGCATTTGGCCACTATCTCACCTGATGATAATGATGACGTGGATGTGACGTGCGGTAATGTATCTGACGACGGTAAACGTTTGCCTAGAAGTAACCTTTCCTCAAGACTTTAAGACACCCAAAACTAACAGTTTTCTTGCCCCTTTTTTTTGTCCCACTGCTGGATAAAGGCCTCCCCTTTTTTCTTCCTAACCTCCTTTTCTTGTGCTATCTATGACCATATTGGCCCTGCGAATGATATTAGATCGTCACGCCACCTTCGTCTTGGTCTACCTCGACGGCGATGTCCTGCCTCAGCCGTCCAGTGAGTGACGATCTTTACCCATCTCTCCGGGTGCATTCGTAAGACGTGTCCGGCCCATTTCCACTTCAGCCTGGCTGTTTTTTCTCCAACATCCGCTACTTGAGTTACGGAGCGCAAAAACTAACAATAAAATATAAAATCTATCGATAACTCCCCTGTCCCCTCCCGCACCCAACAAAGCAAACGCCATTGCCAGTGGCGTTGTCGGAGCGGTGCGCCGATGCGTTTATAATATTTCATTTATTCGTTATAAATTATAATCGAGAATGAAGACGTGGGACTTAATTCTGTTTATGTCTAGCGTTTAGCCGCAAACTTGTGACTTGTCTTCATTTTAATTAGTCACTTTGTTTTGTTTCAGTTTATTTTAAACATGACTGGGTTATAGTGAGGGAAAATAAATAAAATTGAGTAAAAACGAGCAAGGGCTGACTTTCCAATACTTAGTCAGATAACTTTTATATGAGGAATAAATATTGCGGTTTGACAGCTTTTGTATTCATATCCATACTAATATTATAAATTCGAAAGTAACTCTGTCTGTCTGTCTGTATGTTCCTTTTCACGTCTAAATCCATTTAGCAACAAAAACAAAAAATCGGTTCAGTGGTTACTGAACCGATTTAGATGTTTGGTATAGAGATAGTTTGAGTCCCGGGAAAGGACATAGGATAGTTTTTATCCCGATATTCCCACTGGATCGACACTTATGCGGGTGAAACCGCGGGGCGCAGCTAGTAGAAAATATGTCAAACTGTCATATTCATTCCTCAGATAATAGTTATCTGCCTATTAAAAAATCAGCCCTAAGAGTAAAAGTTCGGAATCGTTGCATATTTTCATCAGTTGAACAATACGCATGTGATGCACGGATTGACACCAAAATGGCATCATTCTTCCTTTTTTTTCAAATCTGTAAAACAAACCGTTAAACAATAAACAAAATTAAAAAAAAATGGTTCTTTGTACAAAAAAACAACCCGCATCAGCAACGGCCGAGAGATCTATTCTGTAAAAATCTCAAAAGTCATCTCAAATCGTGAAAGTCGAAGTGAGTTCGAAGTAAAATTGAAATTGTCTGTAAAAATCTCACCGTGAATATTTAGGTGAAGTGAGTTTGCAGTGAGATGTCTTTCCACCTGATGGGCTTGCCAGTATTGACAGACATGATGTATAATATAACGAACAATTATTTAAATTATAATTATTGATATTATTTTTTAATCTAATCAATAAATTGATGAACTGTCTTGACTGTGAGATATAACCTACTTAATACACTAATTTTATATATTTTGTATTGTAATGTGTCTAATTAATACTAACGAAGCAAGGCTGTACATTTTATTATGATTTGATGTGTGTGACTAATGACTAATGACATTGATGTAATTTCATGATATTATAATGCATGTACTAGAAATATTTGCACGACTGATAAGTCGAATATAGTGAGACTAAAATTATTTTACCATGTTATGTTGTAAGTACCTGCATTCTGGCAAATAAATACACCGACTGTCATCGAAATTACTGTTCATCTTTTTTATTTTTTATCTGAAAAACGCAGCGCTTAACGACCGAAACACAATTTTCTTCCCACATGCAAATACAACAAAACCATAATAAACAATGTATCACAATTCAACGCAAAAATCGTCAAACAATACTTGGCAAGACTTATCCGTTTCAGCGGCAATAATTCAAGAAGGCACAAAGGGACTTGCTTTCTACCAAGTTTGGTTCAGGTTTCTTGAAGGAGCCGAGAACACCGAGAACAATACTGAGAGTTATTGCTCTCCGTGTCCGGGGGAAGCCGGAAGCTCTGGAAAAATGGCCGCGGAACAAAGTCTCTTCGATGCAGCAAGGGAAACTGGTGCGAACTGGTTTTGGCTGGTTTAAACCGGTTCGGGTGATGAGTGAATGATGGTTTTAGAGAATTTTAAACTTTTGGAATGGATAAGTATTTGAAGTTATATAATGGATTATTAGTTTATTACGTAGGTACCTTCACTGCCAAGATAGATTACGATGGACACACCAGAGCTCATAAACTATAGCTGTTAGAAATAGAAACCCTCACCGTAGCCGAATTCGCATTAGCATGGGGTGTAATATTATCATTTTATTTTATTTGGTTTATGGTAGATCAAGCAATAAATATACTGAGAATTGAGTATCTAAGGTCTCTTCCCACGGGATCGAAAGTTATGCGGGTGAAACCGCGGGGCGTAAATAGTTCCCACTTAGGTGTACTATAGGTACTCCTCTGCCTACCCTTCGGATTACAGGCGTGATGTTATATGTATGTAGTTTCAGGAAAAGAACAACCAATCCAAAGAGGTGAAGTAAATGCAAAAGCACCTATAAAACATCCATCGCAGCATTACGTACCTAATTATTTTAATTAAAATTCCCCTAGTGTGTTCCCGCTTTAAAGAATCGTGATAATTGTACAATTTGTACATAGTTAACTTATGAGAGCACAATTAAACTCAAATTGTCTCGCATTCTAACGTGTAATGGACATTACATTATTTTACTGTCATGTAAATTGTTACTTACTGCTCAACAGATGAAATTATATTGTTTATTCTGTAGATTTCTGATTCGATCACGCAGGGAAACTCCAAGCATAGCCCTTTCTATTGCCCTTTGGGTGACTTTCAGCCTTCTAATAAGGCCCATTGTGAGCGACCACGTTTCAGTGCCATATGTCATCACTGGCAACATGCACTGGTCAAAGACTTTCTTCTTGAGACACTGCGGTATGTGAGACGAGAAGATATTGCGTAGCTTGGCCGAACGCTGCCCAGCGGAGTCAAATTCGACGATTGACCTCTTTCTTTGTCTTAGGTAAACATACTCGTCCACGACTTCAAGCCGCAGAGGCCGATGGGGCCGTAAGTTTCTGGAGTGGCGACCGCGTACCGGAAGACGTAGCGTCGGAAGGCCTCCCACAAGATGGACCGACGACCTTGTGAAGGCCGCAGGAACTCGTTGGATGCGAGATGCACAAAACCGGTCGATGTGGAGGTGTGCTTGGGGAGGCCTATGTCCAGCAGTGTTCGTCTTTCGGTTCAAATGATGATGATGACTTTGTAAATGTCTCACTGATGGTGGCACGTGTATTGGATCATTCGGTTCCCTACAAAATGGTTGAGCTGGATGGTGCTGATCCACGCGTCATGTTCGTGAACGGGCGCCGTCGGTTGAGACTGGTCATCTCTTAACTGCCAAGGCTTATTTTTAATCTTATTTTTTTAATTGTTTCTTCATTTGTGTGTTTTTTTTACATTGTTCTCACATATAGAAGCAACAAGAATAATGTACCTAGGATTTTGTAATATCTTGATTTAAAAGATTGTCCATGGAGTTTCTTGCCCGTTTTTCTCCATGGAGATCTACGTTTTGGAATGGGCAACTAGCTTCAACTTTCTGACTAACTGATCGACTATTTAATTTTGACAATTCAAAAGTGCCTGTACGTACATGGTTTAATTAAAATAAATGCTTTGAGTTTGAGTTTAAGTAAATAGGATATATGTAAGAATCACTTTCAAAGGTCATAAAAAAACAGTGTTACAGGGACACTAACGCGCAACCTGTTACATGGGTTCAGTACATGATTCTGACTTCCACTGCGTTGTAATTTTTCGTCGGTTTTGATTCCGAAAATTCTATGGATTCATCAATGAGTGAAAGAATTATCGGAATCAAATCAGTAGTTCCAAAGATTAGATATTACCCCTACATACAAACTCACTAATTTGACCTCTTTATAATATTAGTAGCAGTTGTGTTCCAGTAGTATCGTCCCCAAATGAGTTGTAGGTCGTGGGTTCGAACCCAGACAGGCTTTACTTTGTGTAAATAATTGCATCACCACTGCTCTCAAAACGGTGAAGGAAAACATCGTGAGGAAACCGGCATGTCCTAGAACCAAAAATTCGAAGATATGTGACATCTACCAACTCGCACTGGGCCCCCGTGGCCCTCTCGAAGAGATGACGCTATGACCGTTATGAGCCGAGTAGGTAGAAAAAAAAAACAGAAAGAACGCTAAGCAAAGACTAAGTAAAAGCGCGGGGAGGCGATGCGATACGATGGGGTGAACAAGAAATTTCACGCGGACGAAGTCGCGGGCAGAACCTAGTACCTTATATAAGCAACCCTAATTTCACAAGAAAGCACAAAAACACCTGTACCAATGGATAAATTCCTCTTTTTTTTTTCAGCCACGTGGGACGTTTGTAATGTCCCCTAAATACCGCAAAAAAATAATTAATGCTCCACGCATGCATCAAGTTGTCTCACCGTGCACCTTGACATCTTTATGGATGCTTTTTTGTATCTTTATTTTTAGAGTTACTTAGGAAAATATTAAAAACGCCCAAGTAGCGGAAATTTTCTATTAGGAAATATACATAAAATCAGCTGTTTCATACAAAAGTTCAATACCTACTTGACCAAAATGTATGAAACAGCTGTTTTTTTTTTCGTGATTTCTGAGTTGGTCCCATAGTGAAAGTTGTTCATATTCATGGGGAGAACACCCTGTAAAAATTTGGATGGTGATAAATAAATAAGCCTGTATAATATATGTATTTAATTGATCCTCTTATAATATAATTGACTTTCCTCATGATGAACACTTTTTAAATTAACGCACCTCTAAAAACTTTTTGCGCTTCTAATGATGCACACTTTTTAAAATAGTTGACCCTCTTTTTAACTTTCGGGCTTTTCTCACCGTTTGTCGCAGTAACTTAGTTAGCACCCCGATCAAATGGGTTAGGTTAGAACTTTGACCAACCGCTAGATACATCCAAGTTAGTCGCAATTATTTGGCTATTATTTTTAGGACCCCAAAATGGGAGATCACAAAAAGAGGTGCAATCATTATTATATTAAACCGATTGAAGAACAATGCAGTCACTCACATAGACAGGTAATGCGACTTTTATTTATAATATGTAGATATTTGACATTATAATTGCAATAGGAGTTCATGGGACTCAAATATTTAACTAGCCGAGTGTGGGTGGATTGTTTTTATTTTACTACCCACCTCATCCCTCTTGCGATGTTATAATTACTAATATTTTTATATCAGTACCTTTTGACTGCGTCAGCGAGCCGAGTTCACACAGCTGATTTTGGGCTAAAGATTTTTGAACTTTTTGCCATCGATACGCTAAAAAGAAGATTAGTACATTATATTTCAGTTAAGTACATTATAAAATTTTATTCACACCTACGACTAACTTTTTACAGACTTTTTAGTATGTTTTTATTACCATCGACACAATAAATCAATGTATAGTTAGTTATGCCCGGTTTCTGAAGAATTCTTAAACGGAGTTTAAATTTTCAATAGCTGTTGATTCGACATCCTTATGCTCGGCTTTTGAGGTTCTCAGATA
Organism: Amphipoea oculea; assembly: GCA_945859645.1. Classification (NCBI taxonomy): domain Eukaryota; kingdom Metazoa; phylum Arthropoda; class Insecta; order Lepidoptera; family Noctuidae; genus Amphipoea; species Amphipoea oculea. The sequence continues at coordinate 2,248,357 of OX243884.1, forward strand.
AACCCTCGATAATAATTCACTCGACTTTTAAGCTAAATTCTTCCTTAATGACGACCGTGTTCAGAAACACGATATCGAACCAATAATCACTATCGAATGGATAAACTTCGTTTTAAAACCTCAGAAACTGGGCATTAGTCATTTAATTTAGAACCTAGAGTAAATAATAAAGGCGAAGAGTTTATAAATCAACATTACTTTTTTATCTGTGACAATTAAAACTAAAAGAATATTTCCTCAAATATCGTACGGAACCTTTCTTAAGAACCTGTGCTCCTATTATTTGGGCAATAAATACGTCTTCGCAACGTATATATCACTCGTTCTCGCCAACGCACATAAATAATTGCGGATGTCTACGCACTTTCGGCGTACGGCTTGCGTACCTACAATTAATTTATTTTGTATTTGTGTAAGCAGGTTAGACCTGAAGACGTATAAGGATCAGAATGTTGGGCAACAAACGGGATCAATGAAAGAAGTTGAGAATGCTAAGATTGATGTGTGGTGTTACATGAATTGCTAGAATATACCTTTTTTTTGGGTAGGAAATTATACACCGTGATCTTCACGATATCCATAATACTTTGTCAAACGCTTCTATAGCTTTTACAAATTAAATCTAACACAGGAAGTAGTACTTAAAAAGGCCTCGTTACAAAGATATTTGTAATTTAATTTAGTGAAATTTAATTGAGCTATGCAGGTCTTAACTCAGTTTTGACAAGTTTCCGCCAAATCTTATGAATGAAAATAAATTCGGATAAAGTGGCATGCATATCGGGCGATTTACGTCAAGGTATTTAGTTTGTATGAAAATTAACAAAAAATAAAAATTCATTAATGTGTCCATAATGAAAAATGCTTATTTCCATGGTCTGAACACCTGGTCGAAGTTTATGTATATCGTCCGGAACACGGTGTATACAGGGTCCCATTAAAATAGATGGACAAATTTTAACACAGCGCTCAGTACGTCTAACCAAAGATATTCAAGCAAAAAAAAACAATGATTAAAGTGATTTTATTTTGACCTAAAATAATAAATTGCCGGCACATTAGTGTATTTTCGTTAGCTGATTATTATTTTTTGTATGTATCTAATGCGTTTTTTTTTATACCTACTTATATTTTTTCCATTGTCCTTATGTTGGTGGTCCGAATGATTTCTAAAAGTTTGTCCATCTATTTTAATGGGACCTTATATCTGATAAAAAAGGTAAAACAGGGGACAAGTTTGTATGGAAGTTCGTAAATTTTACCAATAGGAAAACTGTATTTTTCGTAAGGGTAAGCAATGGTGTGGCTATAATAGTAGTCGCACATTTCACCAGTTAGTTTAAGTCACATGTAAAAGGAAACGAAGAACAAAAACAACGAAGAACGACGAACGACGTCGATGTCACAAAAAATATAAAAATTATAACATATTTATACCCAGTAGCTGCATCAGCTGCAGCTGGATGAGAGTTGCCGAAAATCGAGTTGAATGGCGTGCAATAGGAGAGGCCTATATCCAGCACTGGACTGCTTTATGCTGATGATGATGATGATATTTATACCCTGCACCAGTTTTAAAAGAAACATTTAGTTAAAATCGTCTTGCGAAATAATCCATTCAAGCATTTTGTGGAACGCGTAACGCCATCTAGCGTCGAGTAGTAGAATCAAAAACTTGTTCATGTGAAAGTTTCAGGAGAATATTTAGTTAAAGTTATGTTCGATTTCACATGATTAAATAAAAACAACGTTAACTTATAATTAAGGATTTTTTTTCTTATCATGCTTTTTATTTTATTTATTTTTTTCATGATAATGCCTCATCAATGTTTATAAAGTAATTTTTCTGTTAAAATAATTTTATATCAGGCATAAATAATTTTGCAACTTCCATTTTCAAGTTTTAAAAAATAATGTCATTTAACAAATTGTAGCATCGTAGACGCGTAGCTGTAGCAAGTGCTACGAAGCCACGAACTGCCTTGCTACGCGGTACGCTTTTTCTTACTTTATCGTTTACAAGCTTGTCTATATATATTACAAATTAAAGTAGCTTTCGACGAGGGGCCCGTGGCTAAATAATGACAGCCCCACAGGTCGATCGATCAGGTTAAGCTACCCTTGCCGCGGTTGGTCTGTGGATGGGTGACTATCTTTACATACCGAGACCACTCCGTGCCTCGGAAACGTCAAGCCGTTGGTCCCAGCTGTCATTCGTGGATCTTTGACAGTCGTTACGGTGTAGTCACAAGCCTGAAAGTCTGATAACAAGTCTTACCAAGGGGGATACCCCTTGGTAAGACTTGTTATCAGACTTTATACGATAGTATTGCCCAGTAACTGGGTTGTGGAGATCAGATAGGCAGTCGCTCCATGTAAAATACTGGTATTCAGCTGCATCCGGTTAGACTGGAAGCTGACCCCAACATAGTTGGGAAAAGGCTAGGCAGATGATTACAAATTAAAGTAGCTTCTCGTTTTTACGCGTTTTTTCTAAACTACGATAACGAATTTTGAGAGCAGAGGAGATTAAATAAATAATTTACACAAAGTAAAGCGCTTGTCTGGGTTCGAACTTACGACCTACAACTCGTAAGTCGCGGCCGTTCCCACCAGGCCACCACTGCTCCTAAGATCCGACTGCACTATATTTTCCAAAGATGTAAAGAACAATGGCCGCTCGAAATTGAATAAAATCGATGTAGATCGATTTTGAAGAACATTTATTTTAAGTAATGTTTGTTTTTGTCTAGTTAGCTCGGAGATTTAGACGAAAACAAACATTACTAATCCTACACCTACTTAATATTATAAACGCGAAAGTTTGTGAAGATGGATGGAATTTTTGTTACTCCTTCACCCAAAAACTTCTGAACGGATTTAGATGAAATTTGGCACACAGATAGTTTATAACCAGGATTAACACACAGGATACTTTTTATCCCGCTATTTCCACGGGGCGAAACTTATGCGGGTGAAACCGTGGGGCGCTGCTAGTAATAAATATTCTTGTATATCGATTTTATTCAATTTTGAGCGGCCATTGTTGTTTACATCTTTGGCAAATTTGGCACGGCCGGACTTTAAGTGTAGTGACGTGTGTATTTTTCCACCCCTTTAAGACCTGTATCCCATGGCGCCCTCATTAAGTAATGAGACAAGGTCATAAATATCACTTCCTTCCTCATTACCTAGTACAGCATTTTCGTTTTAAGCCGCCCACGACAACTCTTTGTGGTTATTTATATTAATAAGTTTGTTTTATTCTGTGTGCTAGTATAATTGTCGTAATTGGGCTGGTTACATTAAATGGGTTGATTGTGATTAATCATTAGGAGTATCGATTGATGGCCTAGTGGTCACGGATACGACTTTATTTATTTATTTAAACTTTTCGCACAAAAAGGTACAAAGGCGGACTTAGGCATTCTCTACCAGTCAACCAAGGGTGGTGAAGAGATTAGATGGCAGGTGCTTTGGTTGTTCCTACTGCTGGGACACAGGCCTCCTCTCAGTGAGAGGGAGTGGGCCGTAATCCACCACGCGGGCCCTGTGTGGGTTGGGGTTATCACATGTCTTCGAATTTTTGGTTCTAGGACATGCCGGTTTCCTCACAATGTCTTTGTCCTCCTTCACCGTTTTCGTATGTAAATAATATAAAAACTATAAAATTATGACACACACACAATACAGTAAAGCGAGCGTAAAAGCGCCTGCCTAGATCGAGCCTATTGCCAACCGGGAATAAATCCAGACAAAAAAAAAAACAAAAATGATTAAAAAAAGGAGTACGCAAGGTTCGCAGCGTATTGTTCCGTAGTATCTACCTACCTACCCTCATAAGTTTTCAGTCGAGTAATTGTTTGCTTAACAACAAAAATTGGCACTGAAGTTCCATAATCAAGGGGTTAAAGATATATTACAAACTGACCTGTGTTTGACTTGCAAATAATACAATCCTTATCTTAAACCGAACATCAATGGTGTTACAAAGGCTTTTACTAGAACTTGAAATGTACCAGAAGGCCGATTCTCGTAATTTAAAACGTTCAAAATGTAGTTGCAGTCTCAACTCGAACCAACAAATGTCAAAAACTTGTCAAATCAGAGGTATTTTTTTAATCTGTCAAGCTCCGCTAATGAGACACAATAGATTTTCTATTGTTTCGTCGCCGATAGGCGAACCGCGCCGCTTGACCGGTTAATATAATATATTGAGGTATTTAGAGGTATTGTGAATTGCCCCTCTGCTGTTGTAAAAATTTTTTAGTTTCTTAAAACAGGCATTCCAAGGAAGGACATAGGCTACTTTATGTCTCAAATATAATCCTGAATAGGTAATGATAGAGGATGAAAGTTTGTATGGAAAACCCAGAATTTCTTAAATTAGGGATATGAAAACTCGACTTTATGCTTTTGGGAAAAAAATAAAGAAAAGAGTTTTAGCGTTTATGTAGAATCACCCTCTGAGGGGGTCAAATACGTGGAATAATTTCCAAAATTCCCTAGAAAATCCTAGTTTGAAATAAATACTTTAAGTAAGTTTGAGTTGAAATAGTCAGCGATAAAGTTGAAAATCTATAAAAGAAATTTGACATATTGTAATAGCTTGATGTATTGTCGTCTGTACGTTTCATAAAGTTGCAACTGAAGTTATTTTGACAGTTATAACATCAAAATCTGTTCAATAATAAATCCTATTATTATATCGCATAATAACTTTCAGTTTTCACAATATCCAGTAGGTATGTTCAGCACTCGCCCCGCCCACTCACGTATCGGTTTCGAGTATCGGTTCGAGTCTGCGCACTGGGCGTATTGAGTTACAACTTCGCTTGCTTACGCCCCGTGGCGTTGTCTGTTGTCACAGCTTATATTCACACATAATAATGATCCAAGATGTAGTGATAACAATTGAAGGTCCGGCGCGGCGTTTCTAAGTTTTCCAAAGATATAAACAACAATGGCCGCTCGAAATTGAATAAAATCGATATAGAAGAACATCTATTTTAAGTAATGTTTGTTTTCGCCTAGTTAGCTTGGAGATTTAGACGAAAACAAACATTACTTAAAATAAATGTTCTTTTATATCGATTTTATTCAATTTCGTGCGGCCATTGTTGTTTACATCTTTGGCAAATTTAGAAACGCTGGAATTTAGTTGGTTTGGTCATGTTAAGAGGATGAATGAAAGGCAACTAACTAAAGAAAGCGATTAACAAGGTAGATGTCAGGAAACGCCTCGTGGGGATGCCCTAGAATGCCATACCCGTATATCTCTCTCTGTGTAGTCGGTCCCTCATGTCTGAAGATCGTGGTCAGCTTCGGAGTTGCATCTGGAGCGGATGATCCACATGCACCGGTTTCTGTCCAGCGCATCCCTTACCACCGTGTAGAATTTAGAGGACGATGATTCCTTCACCTGATCGGTCCATCATGTTGGTGAACGACCGCGCGATCGTTTGCCTTCGGTTTTCCCATTCACAATCAGTTTTTCCAAACTTTCATCGCCTCTGCGTACTATGTGGCCGAAATAGGAGAGAACGCGTTGTTGACATAATCGACAAGCGAGTTTTTAAACGAAGCTGGGTTAAGGTGAATGCGTAGTTGTAGCCCGCGAAATTCAATTTTTCTTACGTTTTTTGCAATTTTTAGGTCAGTGTCAGGTTGTATCTTGATCAAAATATGATTCGCGACTATAACCGGTACGTATTTATAGAATTATAATAATTAGAATCATTAATACATCTTTCTAAGTTAGATTTCTACCGTTAAGAACAAATCTCGTATGGAAAAGTGCTTATGGTAGAAATCTAACTTAAAGAGATATATTAATGATTCTAATGACTATGATTCTGTAAATACATGTCTATTATAGTCGCGAATCATATTTGGATCAAGATACAACCTGACACTGATCTGCAAATTGAAAAAAATGTAAGAAAATTTAAATTTCGCGGTCTACCATGGCACGGTGCCCTGTCAGTTCACCAAAAATTAGTTTACAAATTTTTACTTGACAAACAACGATTGGCAAAAACATGATTTGTCATTTCATCATATACAACAACAAGTTTGCCAAATAATTCACTTTACAAAATAATCACCAGATAAACTTTTGTTTAATAACGTGTTATTTAACAAGCAATTCATTTTTTATTCATTTTATTTCATAAAACAACGTTTGGAATAAAAACGTTTTAATGACTTTTGTAAAAATGAAACTCATTCTTTCATCGACTTGCGCTAATAGAAAAAAAGAGATTATTTATAGTGGGCTACCCGGAACCGAACTAGTTAGATTAGGTTAATTATTTAAAAAAAATGTTAGGTTAGGTTAGGTTAAAACTGTAACCCCTACGCACGAGCCGAGCGAGCGAAGCGAGCGGTGCCGCGGCAGCGGCCGGCGAGTGCCAGAAACGACTAGATTTTATATAAAAAAAATACTTTTACACAAAATATGGGTGCCATAAACGACTTGCGCTAATAGAAGATAAAAAAGAGATTATTTTTAGTAGGCTACCCGGAACCGAACTAGTTAATTTGGTTAATTTAAAAAAAAAATGGTTCGGTTAGGTTAGGTTAAAACTGTGACCCCCTACGCACGAGCCGAGCGAGCGAAGCGAGCGGTGCCGCGGTAGCGGCTGGCGAGTGCCAGAAACGACTAGATTATATAGAAAAATATACTAGCCTGAAAATTATTTGACCCAAATGGAGAATACCGTCATGATCACTTTGCGACTGGTTTAGAAAATCTTTACATAGTATAAAACAAAGTCACTTCCCTGTCTGTAAGCTTAGATCTTTTAAACTACGCAACGGATTTTAGTCCGTTGCAGTTCTTAATGCAGTCGCTAGTGTATTATAAAATGATATTTTGAATAAACGTTATTTTTCCAACGGAATCTAAATATTAAATGAAAAATGTATAAATGATTAAATATCATCCGTAACATTTGTAAAGAGAAGCATTTGCCAAATAAATGTTTGCAAAGCGAGTGTTTATAAAATAAAACATTTGCGGAATGAGTTGTTTGTGAAATAAATAGTATACGAAACGTTGGTTGTAAACTAAAAATTTGTCAATGGAGTTTTGGTGAAACATTAGTGAACCACCATGGCACATTCACCTTAAGAACGATGCATTGATGCGAACTAAGAACTTGATTAATATCTTACTAGTTTTGTGACACCTTTACTAATTATTTTAGTACAAAAACAGAAATAAAATTCGCTGTTAATAATAATAATAATGTTTATTTGTACACAACAACCAAACAATACAATTATTTAGTGACAGGATTTAGTTGTACAGCAGAGACAATTTATGAATGAAACGTTTGACTTCTAAACTAGGCAAGAAGCCTGTGTCTTAGAAGCCATTTGTTCCCCGAAGTGCGGTGCCTATACACTATACATACAAAAACATCGTGCAAGTACTTTTAATTTTCTTTGTACAAATAGGTAACTGAATAAACGTGTTACCTTGGACTGAAACCAATCGTTGTTATTTTAAATGAAAACGATACATAGGACATTATTCGCTCAGAGTCCTACCAAGTAATTAACATTAGGGAAAAGGCAACAATTACTACCTTCTATGGCGTGGGCGTAAATACACATTATCGTATCGACAGGTCGTAAGGGCGTGGTGTATCAATATCGATAGCTATCGAAGTATCGAAGGCCACGCCCCATCGAAAAAAATATACCGATGCGCGCATGTCCAGTCTGATCGGTTCGAAGATACGAAGATAGGAAGGAAGAATCTTTGACACTTTCGGCGGAACATCAGGGTATTCAAATGTTTGTTGCGCGGCGCACTATTTTCTCATACAAAATACGTAATTAGAATGTATGTGTGTGAGTAGCCTTATAAAGTGAAAAAAACTAACGTGGAGTGGAGCTAGCAATCCGAAAATTTAAAGTGATACGGCGCGATGACGTAGCTTGAAGGAATGAGTATAAGCCGCAGCCGTTTATACACGTTGTTTTAAGAAAGACATAGTTTTGCTGACGTGATTAAACGTTGTGCCAATAGCGTTAATCAAATTTTACGTATTATAACGTTGCTCCGTTCAAAGTGTTAAATATTTGTATACAATGTCAAGCATCAATATGTATTGACGTAATACAGTTCAAAAGGGATTTACTCGTGAAATTACGATTGCAACTTTAAGATAAGACTTTATTCGCCTTTCTAATGATGTACGCTATTTTTAATGAATGAACCTCCAAACATTTTTTGGGCTTCTAATGAACAAACCTTAACCTTACCTTATTCTCGTAATTTTAAGAATATTCATAATCTGATCTCAGTCTCAATCTGTCAAAAATATCTCTAATATCTCTAATTTCCCTACATTTTGACAAGTTTTTGACATTTGTTTGTCGCCGAGATGAGACTGCGACTAGATTTTGAACGTTTTAAATTACGAGAATTGGCCTTCTTGTTCATAATGTCGTTTGACAACTTGCCAAAGTCGTACATAAAATTAAAAAAAAACGCACTTTTTCCTGTAACCCTATTGAACAGATATTTTTGCTCATCATTAAAGTCAAAGTCAAATCATTTGTTTCAAACAGGCACATATATAAAAAGGTGCTTTTGAACGTCAAAATTTACAGGAAAATACAATTGATTCTAGTCGCCCCTTCCAAAAGGAAGTTTCGTATGGAGATGAATGGGCAAGAAACTAAATCTTTTATCAATAAATAACCTTTCCTGCCCACACATCCCGAGCAGAGGCGTGTGCATACGGGCGTGCCAGCCTTCGCTCCGGTTGGCTGATCGGAAACCAATCGATAACCGATAACCGCCTCACGCCCGCTTCCGGTCGCCGTAGGGCGGGCGGCGTGACGTAGCTTTTTTATCCGAAGGTTCTATTTTATGGTAATGGTTTTTTGATGGTGTAGGTTTTGGTGTAAGGAAAACGAATGGTATTTTTTGTTTGACGTAGTGTCTAAAAATAATTGAAACAGAAATAGTTGTTATATGTTGAAATTGATTGTTTAGTTGATAATGTACCTACGTTTAGTAATGACGAAAAATTACGCCACTATTTTCCGAGGGAGTAGGCTAAGGTGGATATAATACTAACGTTACATCAGTAATGAATTGACTCCTATACAGGGTGTTACGGAAAGGGTATATCAATAGAAACGGGTTGAAGAGTGTATCTGGTCTAGAATCTCTGTACAAAATTTCAGCTCAAAAGCAGTAACTTTGAAAATGCTTAATATTTTTTTATTTCGATAGTTTATTAAATTGAAATCATAACAATCGTGTCACCGCACTACGAGGGTCATTATCCATTATCTGTAGTGTGTCTGTGCGCCTAGTACACGCACATCACGCCGCCGCGCGCCAGTGCAGCGCCGTGATGTCGAAATAAAAAAATATTAAGCATTTTCAAAGTTACTGCTTTTGAGCTGAAATTTTGTACAGAGATTCTAGACCAGATACACTCTTCAACCCGTTTGTATTGATATACCCTTTCCGTAACACCCTATATAAGGGGTAAAACCGTTTTAAGAGCAGCGGTGATGAATTAACCTGTCAGAGTTCAAACCTATGACCTACAAATCGTAAGTCGCGGCCATAATCACTGGGCCACCCAGCTCTTATGATAATAATTATACAGAGTACTTACAGCTCTGCTGATCCCTCTTCTTAAGACAAGCGTGTCACGTAGAAATATGCCCTTAGCATTAATGTTCATTTGTCAGCTTATTATTATTGTGTCTTAGCAAAAAATTGTCTCAAAAGGGTTAATTACTATGGACTAAGAATTGAATTAAAACATGCCGATGAAATGTTGTGGACAAGACTTTTGAAAAACTAGTTGTTAAGTAATTCAAAAAATTTGGTAATCTTTTATTATTATAAACGCCTGCACTAATTTTGATAAAATTTTGTATGGAGGTAGCTGACACCCTGGATTAACTTATTGACTACTTTTTATCCCGATATTCCCACGGGATCGAAACTTATGCGGGTGAAACCGCGGGGTGCTACTATTAACTATAAGTTCCGGTTTCCTTACGATGTTTTCCTTCACTGATGTCAGTAGTTTCTAAGATGAACTCAGAAAGTACTCAAGAAATGTGAAAGTTAGCACTAACCCGGATTCGAACCTACAACATCGTGTATCAAAGACAAGGTTTCTGGGCCATCACGACATTTAATTACGGTTCAATTTTTTATTAATAATAATACCAGCGAATTTAGGTTTTTATCTCGATTTGAATGAGAAAACTTAGGTTTCATTTATTTTAACTTGGCACTAGGTACTTATTAGTGATAGCGAACTCTAGGAATAATATAATATACTGTCACACTGGTATTTATTAGTGAGAGTGAGCTTGAGTAAAATACTGTCACATAGGTACTTATTAGAGACAGCGAAGTTTAGGAAGACAGTATCAAACAGGTATACTAGTGAAAGATTAATTACTTAATTTATTTTCTCTCTTCATAATCCATACTATTCCAGCGACCAGCCAATGGATAACACAATGAGACGGCGACAGATCGCGTCTCGGGCCAAAGAAAAACCGAGCGTAAAAAAGCGCCTGCAAGGAAATATCTTTCATCTTGTAATTATTTTTATCCTTTTAGCGAAATAAAGATAAAGAAAAAAGACGAACATACAATCAGTTTGTCTAATCCACTCGCTGGACTATTGTCGTACGGCTATTGTGCTCATTTTTTTAATGAAAAATTCCTTATTGTTTTTGATTTTCGTATCGCGCGTGCTGTTGGCACGAAAGAAACTGAGTTCCAACAGACATCTTTCTTACGCACAAATATATTTTTATTTGTAAGAGTTTTACAGATTACCGACATCGAAAAATCACATCACACTATTATTTTAAAGGCGAAAGTTGGTGAGTGTGTGTGTTTATATGTTTGTTACTTCTTCACGCTCAAACGACTGGACCAATTTTGATAAAATTTTGTAAGGAGGTAGCTGACACCCTGCATTAACATATAGGCTACGTTTTATCCCGATATTTCCACGGGATCGACATTCATGCGGGTGAAACCGCGGTGCGCAGCTAGTTAATTGTATAAAACTCGATTATTTATTTATTATATTATTTATTTAGAGCAGTGGTGGCCCAGTGGTAACGGCTGTGCCTTACGAGTTGTAGGTCGTACGTTCGAACCCTGACAGGCGCTTTTACTTTGTGTAAATTATTTCATCACCCCTGCTCTCTAAACGGTGAAAGAAAACATCGTGAGGAAACCGGCATGTCCTAGAACCAAAAATTCGAAGACATGTGACATCGACCAACCCGCACTGGGACCGCGTGGTGGATTACAGCCCACTCCCTCTGACTGAGAGGAGGCCTGTGTGCCAGCAGTGGGAACATTATAGGCTGATTATGTTTTTATGTATTTATACAAAATCTGTATTAACAATAACATACATAAAGTCTGCCAAACTGCATAACATTTTGTCGGCAGTTGTTGCATACCTAATACACATACGTGAACTCACGCCATCTTTCCATGGGGGTCAGCTGGAACTTCAGTACGCCACCTGATCCTTACATACTAAAAAAAAATACCATAAACCCACCACCCTACGACCCACCCTTCATAATCAGCCTATACTGTTCCCACTGCTGGGACACAGGCCTCCTCTTTGTGAGAGGGAGTGGGTCACCACGCGGGCCCAGTGCGGGTTAGCAGATGTCACATGCCTTCGAATTTTTTGTCCTAGGACATGCCGGTTTCCTCACGATGTTTTCCTTCACCGTTTTGAGAGCAGTGGTAATGAAATTAAATACAAAAAGTAAAGTGCCTGCCTGGGTTCGAACTCACGACCTACAACTCGTAAGTCGGAGCCGATCCACTGCTGTACCGCCCACCCTACCACAAATCAATAACAATGTTGTTTTCTATTCATAAACTTTATATAAATGCTGTTCCGTTCGTTCGTTCCTAAAGAACGTTTATAAAGAGGAATGGACGCCTGTTTTCTTTCTGGTTAATGACCATATAGCAATGAATTTTTACATAATAATAATTATTAACTACTTGTATGTTCCTATGTTTTCCTCTTTGATGATTCATTATTTTTATAAGCACTAGAACCCTCAAAAAATGCTCATAATTGTCGTTGTCAACAGAGGCCTAGTGTACAAATTTGACAACTACGAGTATTAATACACAGGAACACAGTATATATCCTTTTCATTCAGTTTATGAAATATCTTTGAAATTGGTCTAATATTGGAGTAGGAAATAGGCGAGAGCCAAATCTCGAATTATGAATTTTTACTTAAGTTTTTTCAAAAGTCTCTCCGACCGCATTTCCTCTTAATTATTTAACCAGTCTTTCTCATGTTACGACAAATTAATATCTAAAACCATAAGAGTTATAACTTTAAACCTATCGTATACATTTCCATACTAAGAAATACTAAGATTCCATAAAAAAATGCTTTAAACCATGTCTACACTTGAGGATCTAAAACCGAAACATCAAAGGTCCGGGCAGTAATTAGCACTTTTATAAAAAACCCCTTTTAGAACAAATAGCGGAGTTGCGTTAATCCTGGAGACAGGTAGGCCCGCATTAAACTTGTGTCCTACCCCTTACTTTCTCTGGTCATTACAGGCTGGCACAGATCAAGAGGTAGATGTGGGATGGGATATGCAGAAATGTGGAAAACTGGAACAGAGGAGAATAAAGTTAAGTGAGTCATTTTTTGAGATGGGAAAAAACCATTGAACTCGCAACACTGTTACCGTAACCGACACCGCGCTACATTCGGATGTGTTCGGCTGTCCTCAGGATGTACCGATCCCATTGTAAAGTTTCTATATTTATGTCTGTAATTTATATGTTGTACATAATAAAGAGTATTTATTTTATGTACTCGGTTTTAATGTATTTCCGATGTGTCAGTGAGTGATGGCAAAGTATTCTGTTTGTGTTTTGTTTATATGACGATTAAAAAAATACTTTGATTCAAGGAAATATTTTGATCCAAGCGTCCTCACGTCGGGGGACGGCTAATGAAAATTGGAAGTTAACAGCAGTTATGTTTTCTACAAATAGCTACATTAATTATTATTGCTGGGTTTAAGCCTCATTTGTTTGGCGTTTTCAATAGCCGTCCCCCGACGTGAGGACGCTTGGATCAAAATATTTCCTACAACTTACATTAAACGTAAAGGGCCAATATATATTATTATTATTTTAATTTTTAGAGGTTTTTGTTTGAGTCGGGGGTTTTTTAAATTTTTAATCACTTCAAAAATAACAAGTTGCTGGTTGCTGTTCCTCCAATTCGCACTAAGCGTTTGCAAATGTCGTTTATAATGCGCACAGCAAAAGAGTGGAACTCTCTACCTGCGTCTGTTTTTCCGAGCGCATACAACCCGAATCTCTTTAAAGTGAGAGTGAACAGGCTTCTTCTGGGTAAGCTCGCTCCATCGTCGACTTTGTCTCTGTCATCTTTGACCTAGGCTAGAGTCAAGAGCAAGCCCATTTCAAATTAAAAAAAAAAAGTTGTGGGAAAACATGCGTCAAATCCACGCAAAATTTAAAAAAAAAATATATAAGTAACTTTAGTTTTTTTAAACTCATCCAAGAGCAAAGATCTGTCGTATCTGCATTTTAATCTATAATCGAACCGACCCCACCGGTCATCTTAATCAACCCTTCAAAGGACAATCGGTCCACTTGACCCCCGAGGGATCGGGACCCAAATCGCCAAACTAATTATTGTTATAACCCATTATTAGTGTATTGACGGAGCTCAATTATTTATGTTTTCATTAGGTAGGTACCGAATTTTGTGGGTTACAAGTTTCTTATTGAAGATGCTGTATTGATAGGGTTAGGTTTTTGTTGATGTTAAGGATTAAGATATATCTAATTACATAGTGGATATCGCATTGTTTTTTAGTTTTATTCCGGTCTAAGACGTAGATGTCAATTTTTTTTCATAGGAAATTATTTTGCAATGGGCAAACCAATTGTCTTTTCTTTGTAATTTTTGACTGTCAAAAGTGCAATAAAATTGGTCTTATTATATTTTTTTTTTTTACTTTTACTTGTCAGATATACAGGGTTATTGGAAGAACATCAATAACCTCTTAAGAGGACATTGTACTCATCATTATGAACAACTTTTACTATGGGAACAAACTGAAAATCGCGAAAAAAAATCAGCTATTCTCTACATTTATGTTCGTATAACTCGTCAAAATATGGGGAACAGCTGATTTCTGGTTTGGTCCCATAGTAAAAGTGGTTCATAATAATGAGTACAACACAGTGGGAAAAGGCTAGGCACATAAAATTGCAGCTGTCGATCTCAAAGCCATATTATTTTTAATTACAGGTTTTTTATAACAACACATGCATTAGTTAACTGTTCAAACATAGGTACACATATTACCATCAGCATTCATAATAATATCACCGCAAAAGATTTTGAAACCATACCCAGACAATCATCTTACATAGCCCAAGATTTCATCCCTCCTGACGTTATATTGTAGCGTACAGTACTTAGGGGCACACTTAATGGTTATTTGTAAGGCCCGGTCGGTCGATCGCGAGAGCTCGATTTGTTACTATACTATTACTACTGTAGTTTACACTGACCAAGTGCTAGTACAGATATGGTGTAGGTGAAAAGAATGGGAGAAATCAAAAAAGAAAATAGGAGAAATCAAAAAGAGAATGGGAGAAATCAAAAAGAGAATGGGAATAGTGTATTGTCTATGGTCCTTGGCCCTGACATCAAGCAATGGACAGAATTGACAACTTTTTACTATAATTATGCTTGAATACGAGGCTTTTGGCTACTTTGTACATATGTGTATATTTTATGTAATTTTTTTTGTTTATTGCCCGTGATCCGACTGCGTAGTTCTACTAGTAGGACCAAGGGCATTTTTCTTTTCGGTGGTTCTATCAATCGGACCATGGGCAAATCGAGTTCTATCAGTAGTACTAAGGGCAACTTCGTTTACCCGTGGTTCTATTAAGTGAGTAAACTTCTTTGCATGTAAAGCAAAATTATTACATGTCGGTGAATTTTTTTACGGTTTAAAAGTTATGACCAAGTTTTGTTATTTTCAATGACTTCGCAATTTCGCATAATGTTTAAAAAAGACTATCAGGGCTATCTAAAAAAATAAATTGATAGCCCTGACAGTTTTTTTTAATCAATATTTTACTAATAAAAGTGTGTTGTTAAAATGTAAAAAACCTTATTCAATAAATTTTATTTTTATTTACACGTATTTTTTTTCCTTTGTAAAATAATGAAGGTAATACGGGCTGGTGTCCGCAACTCCACATCAATGCGCGTATTTTGCGTAGCAAAATAATGTGACAGGTATATATTAGGTCCTTACATATGAAATTGGCGTTTTGTATGGAAGGAACAAAAAGTCGAATATTTTTTAATATAATATATTTAATTAATCAAAGTATGAACCATTGTTTTCAATGCACTTTTGCCATCTTATAGGTAGTTCATTGATCCCTTTACTAAAAAAACCAGTCGGACGGGAATCAATAAAATCTTTGAAGGCGATTTGGACTGCCCCATCGGAGTTGAATTTTTTCCCTTGCAAAAAGTTATCCAAATTGCGAAAAAAATGGTAATCTGTTGGAGCAAGGTCCGGGGAGTACGGAGGATGTCTAAGACATTCCAATTCAAGCTCTTCTAATTTGGTAGCCGTCTGTTGCGCAGTGTGTGGTCTGGCGTTGTCGTGCTTTCAAGCTTTTTAATCTTCCCAATTTGCTTCAAGTGAATTAAAACAGTTTTATCACTAACATCGAAGCCTGTAGCTAACTCGGACGTGGTTTGCGATGGGTCCGCTTCCACAATAGCCTTCAATTCTCCATTATCAACTTGGGTCTCCGGCCGTCCACGGGGCTTGTTCTGCAGGTCGAAATTTCCAGAACGAAAACGTTGGAACCAAAAACGAACTGTGTTTTCTTTTGCAACATGACCGCCATACACATCATTCACCCTTCGAGTCGTTTCCGCAGCACTAGTGCCACGGCGGAACTCGTACTCGTAAATAATGCGATATTTTAAATTTTCCATTTTGTAAAATGAGTGACGCAAACAGAAAAAACAGAAGAAAAAAAACAAATGAATGACGGTCATCGAAGCACAAATACATGAGTAAATAGCTGTACAAATTTGAATTTGGAATTCCTTACCAAAGAGGAGAAATTCGTGATTAAAGTGGCCAGTACGAAAAACGCCAATTTCATATGTAAGGACCTAATATAAGTACTACGTAAGTAGTACCATGGGCAAAAATATTTATCTTAGTTCTACTCGACCAGTAGAACCAGTGTCAATAAAATATGATAATTTTATAACGATGGTCCGATTGATAGAACCACCGAAAAGAAAAATGCCCGTGGTATACTAGTAGAACTACGCGGTCGAACCACGGGCAATAAACGATTTTTTTGGGGTTAAATATATATATTGAACACCAAAAAATTAAGTCTAAAATTACAATAGTTCTAGCTGGGTACCCCGAGGTTAGGTTAGGAGAACCGCGAAGCGGGACTCCGTTGACATAGGATGCAAGAGCGAGCAAATGAGAATACAAATACCTTTACCTAGGTATTTTACAATAAAATGCAGTTTTATATTTGGTGATCATTTACTATTTTTGGCAGTAAAAAGTGTTTTTAACCGACTTTAAAAAAGGAGGTTCTGTATTCGCCCCGTATGTATGTATGTTTGTATGTCCGCGATTATCTCAAAAACTGCTGAACCGATTTTGAAAATTCTTTCATTAGTATGATCTACATACTTTCAGGAAGGTTTTAGTATATAATACATCAGGTAATTATTCTTATGTACGAAGTTAAATGCATAAATGTACTGCATCTCCGGCATTTCTATGGGAATTTTGATGATTGTTCGAGTCGTTTCTTCAATTCTTCAATGCACTAGTGTTAATTGAATTTGTGTGGGGAAATACAACTAAAAAGTGAAAAATAAAAACTTTTTTACAAAAAAAAACAACCGACATCAAAAAAAAACACTACAAAGTGAAAAATAACTTTAATTTCGGAAGTCGGTGTCAAAAACGAAAATGCGGGACCACGACACCGACTTCCGAAGTTAAAGTTATTTTTCACTTTGTAGTGTTTTTTTTTAAGTCGGTTGTTTTTTGATGTTATATTTTACTTTATCTGGTGATAAGTTAAACATAAGCCATTTTTTTTTGTAATGTGCGTTTTGTGTGCGCAGAATAAACAGTTTTTCTTTCTTTTTCCTTTTTAAATCAACTTTTGCCGATCTATTCTGTAAAAATCATATTTAGGTGGAATGAGCTGTCAATACTGTCAATCCCTAGTATTAGGTGGAACGGTAACCACCGATGCCAATACCGATGGTGGAGTGACGTCATTGTTGAGGAATGTAGCGGTATCTACAACGCCACATGCGAACAACGCGTCATACTGACGTCACGCAAATCCTGCATCGCGCAAGCAGAGTTTACCACGCAACTAGCATATTATACAACAGCCCGACATGACTCATTGGGCAGTTGCCCGCCAGACACAACACCCGTCTGGTCGGAGGATCCTCCCTTTTCTATGGAGGTTGAGTGAACTTTACACCCTGTCCCTCATACCTCTATAGGAATTTTGACACACAGCTCTTGAACGCGGTTTAGATTTGCTGGTCGCGTTCAGTTTCATTGGTGAAATTCGCCCTAAATAGTAACGTTGTATGTACGTTCATGTCCGAGTGCGTTCTCGTAAACCGGAGGGCGGAGAGTGACCCTTTCGGTTTAGTGTCGCGCCGATATCTTTACGATATCCGACCTCTGATGAACTGACCTACAGGGGGACGGATTGTTTCTGCCAAAACAACTAGTTTTTATATGAAATCTTCAAAATACGTAGGTACACGGTTTGACCGTTTTTTTTTTAAATTTTATATTTAAAGATCTTACTATAAACTTGATTAAATAAAAGGGTTTGTTTTAAACGATTGTAAACGTGTTACTTATTAGGATATTTTTTATTCAATTATTTTGATAGGACTTATGAATGTGAACATCCTCTACTACTATTTGACACTATTATCTTCTATTATATGAGCTGTATACCTATAATAATAAATGAGCTACCACATACACACTACATTTTGATTGATAACCTACGCATTGCATTTCTGTATGTACAGACGCCAGCACATCAAGCTACTACAATCTGTCAAACTTTAATAGATTTTTAACTTTATTGGTAAAGCATAACGTTCAAAGTTGATTGGGAAAATTTGAAAGTTTCGGGTAGGTTGATGTGCTGGCGTCTGTACACATAAACTATTACTTAATAGATTTATTTTCTCAATTTTTTTTTTAAGCAAACAGCGCTACACGTCTCTATCATCACTTCTTAAATGTCTTGTTCTTAAAAAAACCAAATAAAAAAAAAATACCAACCACTATCGATTTAGTCCCTCAAAACGTCATGCACCACAAATTCTGAGACATAAAACGGAGTCCGGCCCTGTCCAGCCAATGGGCCGTACACGACCGAATTTAATCGTGTTCGGACAACCGGCCGGGCCGAGTGGAAACTGTTTAATGTGAAAACTAGCCAGTGTATACCGCCCCCTTAGACTTGTGATGATGGCTTAGTGGGGATACGACTTTCTGTGATGTGTTGGTGACTAAGCAACAATGAAGAAATAATACGTCAGATGCTTTGTCGCCATATTTTTTTTTAAGTGAAAACTTCTTTAGGCGCGTTGGCTATTTTTTTAAGATGGGAAAAAACCATTGAATTCGCGCCACTGTTACCGTAACGACACCGCTTCGGATAAGGTCGGCTGTCCTCGGGATGTACTCGGTTTTAATGTATATCCGATATGTCGGTGAGTGATGGCAAAGTATTCTGTTTGTGTTTTGTTTTCATTTCTATCGGCACTCCCAGAGTGCCACTGTTTTTTTTTTAAATGCTTTTTTTAAACAAAAGGTACGGACAAGGCAGATGTGAGTGGAAATACTGGGAGGGGACGCCCTAGAAGGACATATTATACACATTTTAGAAAAGTCCGGTGAGTAGTACTCGCATTGGCGTGTGTGTTTGACCAGATATATGAACGTAAACGAAGCCAAAGGAGTATGTAAGGATCGCAGCAGGTGACGTTCTGTAGTTTCTGCCAACCTCCATGCAAAGATGGCGTGAGATTTTGTATTATTTATTTATATATATGCCGCATCCGGTCATTCGTTTGACTATTCGGAACGCCAACGCCATCTGGTGGCGCTCGACAGAGTCTAGCCTGAGTTCGTGGGGGGTGGACGACTGCGCGACAGAACGATGTGGAGCTCTCTTGGAGATTGGACATCATACGAACAACATGTGCTCACAAACTGTCCCGCGTTCCGTATCTGGTTGTGTCGTGTACCTACAGTGTACGATTCGCTGGTGTGATTAATTAATGTTCATGAAATTATAATCTGATTTGAACTGCAAACGGTTTTTCTATTGCGCAATAACCAACATCACCCACAGTATGCAAACAGTAGTTAAAATATGGCTGATAATAACGAGACACACAAACCTCCTCCGTCGCCATATACTTTATTCTACACCACAAAAATACATAGCATAAAAAATACATTGAACACTACAAAATATACAACGGGCGGCCTTATCGCTTTCTGTGATCTCTTTCGGGCAAACTTGGATTGGACAGTGTTCCAGTGGGGTGTGGGTGTATGTATGGGTGGTTTCAGTAGCTTTACCTTTCTCTTTGGTAATTTGGTCTCCGTGAAGGCAACGTGCCTACGATGCCTCCGGTATTGCAGATAACTAAGAAATGGAGGAGAGAAGAAGCACAGGATCGGTCGAGGTGGCGAAACTTAGGGCCTATGTCGAATAGTGAATGTTTTTTTAGACTAAAATGATCCACTTACCATGAAAAAAAGACCCTGAATCATTTCAAAAGATATTGCTAATCCATTGCTGCATAAGTTCGAAAAATTTGTCGGCTCAACAACGTAAATAACGCAATGAATGTTGTTGAACTGTCAAAATGAAAGCCATTGCGATAGTGTGTTACGCAATAACACTGCAGTTTGTTTGCTATCCAATAACATAAAACCATAATGTAGATCAAAGGAGCCTTTTTAAAACCTTAGATATAAGTTAAATGAAAATGTAACCTATGTCCACTCAAAACCATTGCATCGTTAGCCATTACGAACACGGAATTACAGTGGGAACAAATAAGTCTTAGGGAGGGTCGCAAGTTCGATCACCGGTTGTGTATATGTTGACTTTTGATTGCTCCGCTTTAATGGGTGTCGGGTGTCGGCGAGTCAAGCACTATTCTTGTGAGGAAATTTTTATTAACTTCATTCAGTGTTTTGGAGAAAATAAAGTAAAAAAAAAGTCAAATCATGTATTTCAAACAAGTACAAAAAAGGCACTTTTGAACTTCAAAATTTACAAAACATTGAATTATTCTAGTCGCTCCTCCCAAAAGGTAGTTTCGTATGTAGATGAATGGGCAAGAAACGTTTACTCTTTTAAAATGTTTTAGAATATTTTGTAACTATACATTCGTTATATGTGAAGACGATGCACCTAGCATAAAATTAATTTACCACAAAAGGTGAAAATAATTAAAAAATCCCATTAGTTTCAATTCAATTCAATTCATCTTTATTGTGGATCATAGGAAAGTGTACATAATACAGATGGTGTTAGTTTACGTATTTGCGAACAGCTATGTCCTGCCCTTAGGGCGTACAATAAAATGTAGGTAAGTACATAAAGTTAGGTTACATGCATGTCAACAATAATATTATAACAATTCCTTACAAATTTTATAACAATTTTCAATAATAACAATTTTCAATAAAGGACAGTTCGTAAATGAAAGGACTCTCGCATCATGTATCTATACAAAACGCATCATGACCTAGCCAGATTATATTCTAAGAGTGATTTGTCGGCAAAGAAGTCTTTCACAGAGTAATAACATTTAATCACTTCATGAAGATTCTTTTTAAATGATTTTATTTCAGTAATTGCTCGTATAGGCCTTTAGTTTTCCGACATGTAGACAACAAAAAGTAGTCAAACAAAACAGAGAAAGCGACGATAATTACACATTCATTATCGGAACCCACCCAATTTGGGCCCGTTAATCAACAATCCAACACAAAGAGATCCACATAAAAAGGGGTTGTTTGTTAAATCAAGTCTTACAGATAAAAAAAAAGACAATCACGTCTCTCCGTCCCCCTTTGTCCCTTTTATTTTTTCTTAATTTCAACTTGATCCCAATCAGGAGTAAATTATAATGGTGAGTTGACTAGAAGAATGTTCTGTTGTATTGTCTCTGGGACTGCTTTTGCTTTTTATTTTAGTCTTTGGATATCATCGGAATTTGTATAGAGCTGCAACATCTTTTCTGGAAAAATCATCTGCCTACCCTTTTCCCAACTATGTTGGGGTCGGCTTTCAGTTTAACCGGATACAGCTGAATACCAGTATTTTACATGGAGCGACTGCCTGTCTGACCTATACAACCCAGTTAATGGGTAATACGATACACCTTGGTAAGACTGGTTGTCAGACTTGCGGGCTACTGACGACCCGTAACCACTATCAAAGATCCACGAATGTCAACCGGGACCAACGGCTTAACGTGCTTTCCGAAGCACGGAGGGGTCTTGGTATGTGAAGACGGTCACCCATCCACGGACCAACCGCAGCAAGCGTAGCTTAACCTGATATTACTATTACCTGACTGTTACTATTTAGCTACGGGCCCCTCTCTTTTCTGCAAAAATCTCAGCGTGAACACTTACAATTAGGCGAAGTGAGATTGAAGTATACTGTCATTCGACCTGACAGATTGACAGGTATTGACAATATTGACAGCGAACTTCACCTATTAAGTTTTCACCGCGGGATTTTTCAGAATAGATCGGATTTTTTTTTGTCGCATTTACTTTCGAGTTGTTTGGTTTTGGCATTTCCATTTATTCTTAAAGTACAAAAAAAAAACGTAAATAAATTCAATAACGTGATGTTTATAATTTACATCAAATAATATTTTTTTACACATATGATGTAGATTAAGACTATCAAACCCTAAAAATTCCAATTGAAAAAAAAACGTATTTGAAAACCTATTTAAGAAGATTGGTACTATTATGAAAAAGTCTTATTGCTTGGTACGCACAATAACACTTTTATATTAGGTCCTTACATATGAAATTGGCGTTTTTCGTACTGGCCACTTTAATCACGATTTTCTCCTCTTTGGTAAGCAATTCCAAATTCAAATTTGTACAGCTATTTACTCATGTATTTGTGCTTCGATGACCGTCATTCATTTGTTTTTTTTCTTCTGTTTTTTCTGTTTGCGTCACTCATTTTACAAAATGGAAAATTTAAAATATCGCATTATTTACGAGTACGAGTTCCGCCGTGGCACTAGTGCTGCGGAAACGACTCGAAGGGTGAATGATGTGTATGGCGGTCATGTTGCAAAAGAAAACACAGTTCGTTTTTGGTTCCAACGTTTTCGTTCTGGAAATTTCGACCTGCAGAACAAGCCCCGTGGACGGCCTGAGACCCAAGTTGATAATGGAGAATTGAAGGCTATTGTGGAAGCGGACCCATCGCAAACCACGTCCGAGTTAGCTGCAGGCTTCGATGTTAGTGATAAAACTGTTTTAATTCACTTGAAGCAAATTGGGAAGATTAAAAAGCTTGAAAGGTGGGTACCTCACGAATTGACTGAAGCAAACCGGCAAACGCGCGTCGACTGCTGCGTTACATTACTGAACCGGCACAACAATGAAGGTATTTTAAACCGAATCATTACCTGTGATGAAAAATGGATTCTTTACGATAATCGGAAGCGCTCAGCGCAATGGTTGGATCCTGGCCAGCCAGCCAAATCCTGCCCCAAGCGAAAATTAACCCCAAAAAAGTTACTTGTAAGCGTTTGGTGGACTAGTGCCGGTATTGTTCATTACAGTTTTCTCAAATCTGGCCAGACTATTACAGCTGATGTCTATTGTCAGCAATTACAAACCATGATGGAAAAGCTGGCGGCTAAACAACCAAGGCTGGTCAATCGCTCCACGCCACTGCTGCTTCACGACAACGCCAGACCACACACTGCGCAACAGACGGCTACCAAATTAGAAGAGCTTGAATTGGAATGTCTTAGACATCCTCCGTACTCCCCGGACCTTGCTCCAACAGATTACCATTTTTTTCGCAATTTGGATAACTTTTTGCAAGGGAAAAAATTCAACTCCGATGGGGCAGTCCAAATCGCCTTCAAAGATTTTATTGATTCCCGTCCGACTGGTTTTTTTAGTAAAGGGATCAATGAACTACCTATAAGATGGCAAAAGTGCATTGAAAACAATGGTTCATACTTTGATTAATTAAATATATTATATTAAAAAATATTCGACTTGTTGTTCCTTCCATACAAAACGCCAATTTCATATGTAAGGACCTAATATTATAATTATAAACGTTTCATTTTATTTTGGCACACTAAAACCTTCAGAAAACACACCACCAACCAACCTTACAAAATAAATAAAATATCAAGAAAAAATTCTTTGCCACGACTTCGTTTCCTCGCCCGAAGTTAAATTAACTTTTTTTTCGCCTTTTTTTGTTTATCGGCAGCCATCTTAACCCCTTCCTTTGCT
Source organism: Amphipoea oculea (assembly GCA_945859645.1). Taxonomy (NCBI): domain Eukaryota; kingdom Metazoa; phylum Arthropoda; class Insecta; order Lepidoptera; family Noctuidae; genus Amphipoea; species Amphipoea oculea. Next base: position 2,272,088 of record OX243884.1, read on the forward strand.
ATATCGGCAACAGAATTGTCAAAGATGAGCGCAATGAACGTCGTTTTTAAATTGAATTTGTTATCGAGATGCCAATTTAGGGTTAACGATTCGATTACGCTCGAAAAAGTGGTATTTTTTCAGAAGTCGCGCCTCTAATGTTTTGTGTTTCAAAACAAGATGGCCGCCATTTTGGCGGGAATTTCCGTTCTGTGGTTGAAATTACAGGTTATGTTTGATGATTTGACGTTTCCTAAATGTAAAGGGTTGTTTTTGTTTTAAAACTTGATCCACTTTGTTTTATTTAGGTTTATAAATGTGGCAAGATTATTGCTAATGAAAACTTTTCAATTCAGAACCACCTTTTACACGGATAATTATTAACAAAAAAAAAATATATAAAGTAAACAAGATTAAGAAAAATAGTAATCATACCAGCAATAAATTACCTTTGTACTCAATACTAATATATTGTATCTGTATCCATCTTACTGTATGTACATAAATAATAAAATAAATAAATAAACAATATTGTGTAAGTATTGATTTTTTTTAAATCATTTATTACTTTGCAAATATGGGTACATACATGGGACACTTGAAATTTTTTACATTTTCTTTACACATGATTATAACTATAATAATAAAACGACAAATGCCGCAGATGCCACAGTCAATCAGAAACAATACAACACATAACAGGAGCATGCATATCTCTCACACAGACAGACTACACTCACAGGCACAACCAGGTTGCAAACATCATTCATCAAAAACTAGCACTCAAACACGGTCTCATACAAAACACTAACACTCCCTACTATAAGTAGGTACGCGCCACAAACTATCCTAGAAAATGACACACATAAACTGTATTACGATCGCGCCATACTTACAGATAAGACCATCCATTACAATAGACCAGACATAACCCTACAAGATAAAATAAGGAAAATCACTTACCTTATAGACATTGCAGTTCCCAACACCCATAACCTACAAAAAACAATCGCTGAAAAAATAAGTAAATACGCTGAGCTTAAAGAAGAAGTTATTAGAATTTGGAGACAAAATAAAATTTATGTTGTTCCTGTTGTTCTCTCCACGACTGGTGTTATCCCCAACCATCTCCTAAGTAGCCTGAAAATAATAGATCTAGAAGAATCCCTTTACATCAATCTGCAGAAAGCAGCCAGCCTAAACACATGCAGAATCGTTAGGAAGTTGATGCAGCTGGACGAAAGTACACTTTCATCATAAAATTCCCCACAGGCTGCATTTACTTGGCTTTGGCCCGTGAATGTAGCTAAAACCAGCCTTAGAGCTGAGAAAAAAGAACACTCCCGATAATAATAATATTCCACAACTATCACACAACGCCATCTAGTCCCAAGCTAAGCAGAGCTTGTGTTATGGGTACTAGAAAACTGATAAACACATACTTATATATTTCTAAATACATACATATTATAGATAAATTACACCCAGACACAGAACAAATGATCGTGCTCATCACACAAACATTTGTCCTGGGTGGGAATCGAACCCACGACCTCCGGCATAGCAGTCAGGGTCACTAACCACTAGACCATCAGGCCTGTCAACTGCATTGCAACTGCATTGTCGGCTCTGATAACTCCTTTTAGAACCCCTATCTCCATGTTAGTATCTTATTGAGAGTAACATTGATGTCTCCTTCAGTAATATCCCACGAAAACAAACACTATATAATATTAATTATTATGTATCTTACAAAAAATTACATATTTCAAGTGCCCTTCGAAATCGCTCGTTCTCGCACCATTATCTGAAAATTCAAGTTAAATCCTTTAAAAAAACATTCTGTTTTCCGTCCCATAGACAGTAAACAATGCACTCTGGTTCTCGTATTAATTAGCTGTGGCATACTAGAGGTGCACTCCACTAGAGAGGTGCTAACTGTTCGTCAGTTTGCTAATTGAAGTATTCGTGACGAATCACTGAAGTCTAATACAATACATTAATTGTTAAAATGTGCATTTTTTGCATATATTTTTGCTATCCAGTAATTTCTAAAGCTTCTGTTTATGGTGAAAATAAATAAGAGATTTTAGTAAGAGCGCGATTTTTCCACTAATTAAAAACAATACACTGCATCGTTAGTGGTTGGTCGGTTGTTGGTTAAGCTGTTGGTCCAGCCTGTCATTCGTGACAGTCGTTATGGGTGGTCAGAAGCCCGAAAGTCTGACAACCAGTTTTACCAAGGGGTTTCGTATTACCTAGCAACTGGGTTGTGGAGTTCAGATAGGCAGTCGCTCCATGTAAAGTACTAGTACTCAGCTGCATCCGGTTGGACTGGAAGCCGACCCCAACATAGTTGGGAAAAGGCTAGGCAGATGATAGACACGGCATCGTTGGTCTAGTGGTCGCAAGGTCTACTGCTGTGCGTGATGTCTTGGGTTCGTTCCTAAGTCAGACAAAGGGTTTTTCTATCAGGATTTTTTAGTAATCGCGGAGTCTGCATTTGTGCCCGGTTGATGGCGCAATTACATGAAACTTAAACATAACTGTTTTAGAACCCAACGCGACGATGGAAAGAGACCAGACGGAATGACCATAATGTCCTGGAAGTTAGGCAGACCTTTGGTGTGGGATGCAACATGTGTGTCAGCGATGCGGACGAATTCTTTGATGCCCTATGATTATTTTGTTTATTTTTTCATATAAATGTACATATATTATAGGTGAAATGTGGGTTTTCACCTGTCACACCACTGCCTAACCCTTCGGGGATTACAGTCGTGATGTTATGTAAAAAAATACATTGAATTGAATCCTACGTGTTCCTGAGATTTAAGACATGCACTTTTTGAAAATTATAATTATTTGGCCCATGGCTAAATAATAACAGCCGCGCAGGTCGATCGATCAGGTTAAGCTACGCTTGCCGCGGTTGGTCTGTGGATGGGTGACCATCTTTACATACTGAGACCCCTCCGTGCCTCGGAAAGCACGTTAAGCCGTTGGTCCCGGCTGTCATTCCTGGATCTTTGACAGTCGTTTGATAGTCGTTTTCAGACTTTCAGGCTTCTGACTACCAAGTCAGAAGCCCGAAAGTCTGACAACCAGTCTTACCAAAAAGGGGTATCGTATTACCCAGTAACTGGGTTGTGGAGGTCAGATAGGCAGTCGCACCATGTAAAATACTGGTATTCAGCTGCATCCGGTTAGACTGGAAGCCGACCCCAACATACTCGTAGTTGGGAAAAGGCTAGGCAGATCACCTATCTAAGGTGTCCAAAAACATGAATAATAAAATAATAATCTCTGATAGCAAGTTTACTGTGCCATATAATAATTATTTATTATCCAAAATATTAATATGCCACCAACCCAATAAAAATATCTCCCTCAAATTTTCCCATCTCCCTATCTCGAACTCACCAAGATACATAACAGAACAGAAATGATAAAATTCAAAATTTGTCACGCCAAAAATTATGCCGAAACATTTGAGCCAGAAAATACAGGCTTATTACTCAAAAACGCCGATCCCCGATCCAGTTTTTGGAAGACGTCAACTATTCGACCGCTGAGCGTCTTATCCGAGCCGTATTTGAATAATTTTTACATTTAAAATCATTCGCTACGACAACATCCAAAGGGTAACCACTCTGAATCGCGACCATTGCCACGAGATAAGGAGAAAACTCGATGGAGCGGTGCAGGGGAGAAGCGTTCGAGGGAAAGCGGAATAGCGACATCATTGATACTTTAGTTATTATTGGTGTTGAAATTAGTAGGAATAAAATTAAAAAAACGGTGATAGTCAACTATGGTATGCCTTTATGTTACGTTCGAGAATTTTTAAATCAATTTTATTGCTCACACAGAAAATAAGACAAAAATTAAAAAGAAATTAAAGTCTAACTTTCCGAGGTAAGTGTTTAAAAACGCATTTTACTTCGCGGTTTTCACTTGAACTTGAATTAAATGAATTGACTTGATTTAACAATAGTTCAGGAAAGTATCTGAGGCGGATTACACAACAACATGCCACAGGACGGAGCGTGGGAAACGGAGCCAAGTTCTTCTTTTTATTGATTTTGTATATAAAAAATCACGCGAGGGAGCGCTTTATTTGCGCCCCGTCGCGTGGCGCGTTTAAGTGTGTGCGCCGCCTAAAAGTTGAAATAATAATAATAGTCTTCATTTTTCTCACTTCACAAAGGTTCACATAGTTATAAACAGAGACAAGAATTATAGCGTGTGACAGAAATGCATAAAATATGATCCTTCGTGAGAGACTGGCGTCCATACTAGGATACCCTGTATGAACACCAGAAATGTTAATAACAATAGACTACACCCACGTTTTTTAATAAGAGGGAATATCTATCCTGCCCTCTGAGACCCAAAATATGCAGTCAAAGTAACCACTGCGCTGCCACCGATGGTGTCGTGGAAGTGGCGAAGTTTTGGCCCAATAAAATGTAATATACAGTCGTGTCAGTGACGCGGAGAAGAGGTCTATCACCTTCTCGTCCTTCTCTGAAAAAATCGCGGTTTTCTCATCTCTTGCACCGCCTAACAAATAAATTCCGAGTGATTCTTTTAATACGGATTTTAAGCAGATTTTCTGTGGAATAAGTAAAAACGAATCCGTCACTCCAGCTAAAGGTTTAACTCCGCTCTGTGAATATTTATAAGTTTTTCTATTATTTTATATTAAGCGTCTTCGGGGGATTCCAGCAGCTTTTATTTTAATCGTTCTATAGATTAATTTTAATTTCACTTATTTAAATAAGCCTCTTTGGAATATTTCCATTTGTTGTAACGAAATGATTTTGGAAGGATACTTTTTTCGTGGGATTGTTTTTTATTTTTAATTTTATACAAATAAATAATAGTTTACTTGAGTGATTAGAGCAGTGGTAGCCCAGTGGTAACGACCGCGAATTTTACGCAGACCAAGTTGCGTGAAGGAGCAAATGTATTGTAAAGAAAGAAACAAAATGCATATACTTGTACTAAACGTGGCGCATAAAAAAACAACACAAAAAAGCAAGTTAATTAAAATATTAGATTAATTTTGATTTAGATAGTGTAATTAAATTGTAAAATACAGCAGCTTACAAACGAGGCGACCTAAATCCGCAGACTTACAAATTCAGGTAGTTGCCCAGCCTAACATCACATTACAAAATCTAATGAACAAACAAGATAATGTTACAACTAGCGCACTATTTAGTGCCAACGCTGCCTCCGCGGGGTTGCCGCTGAAAACCTTTTAATATCAAATGAACTCAAAATTGGTACATGTCAAACGGTATTATTAGGTGGAAGTTTTAAGAGTGGATGATACCGTTTGGGGAAGTTGAAGTTGACTCAACTTGTTGTAGAAAGAGTCTGGTATGGTTAGCCGAACTTTTTATAAAACTTGATGTGCTATGTTAATTGCCGGCTACTGTCTTTGAAAAGTATATTAGTCACATCACACTAATCACACTAATATTATAAAGGCGAAAGTTTGTGAGTGTGTGTGTTTATATGTTTGTTACTCCTTCACGCTTAAACCACTTAACCGATTTAGATGAAATTTGGTATAGAGATAGTTGGCGTCCCGGGAAAGGACATAGGATACTTTTTATCCCGATATTCCCACGGGATCGAGACTTATGCGGGTGAAACCGCGGGGCGCAGCTAGTGTAATCCATGTGTGATCATAAGTTTCATTCCCGTCAAAATGAAAGTCAATACATAACTTGGTTCCAGTAGCATACTTAACCTATAATGTTCCCACTGCTGAGACACAGGCCTCCTCTCTATGAGAGGGAGTGGGCTGTAATCTACCACGTGGACCAGTGCGGGTTCGTAGACATCACAAATGTCATCGAATTTTTGGTTCTAGGACATCCTCACGATGTTTTCCTTAATCGTTTTTGGTTCCATTACTGGTTATTAACTTGATCAGTTTATCCATTAATTCGACATTTGGACACGCTTTCAAAACCATTTTTGTTGCTTTTTGCAAGTTGCTTGGAATGGTCTACTTACTAACTAGCCAGCAGGATTCAGATTCTTATATTCATATTTTCAATTAAAATTAAAAATCATATTTCTCACAAATAAATATACAAAGCCGGTGGTATCAACAGCTCTATATGAAACCACGACCATCCTACGCTAAATAATGATGGTAGCGCGCGTATGATTACGTATTAGAGCGACGCGACTAGTTTCGTTCGCTGCGCTGCAACATTCATGTATCGACGTGTGTAGCCAGCCTTATGCGCTCGCGTTATGTGCTAGTTTTGATTAAGTTTGCTAATTTTGTGGTGCTTGTTCTAGGGTCAATTTTGTGGTACTTGTTGAGTTCTGGGTTCCAGATTTTTTTTTATATTATTCCGGTTTTTATTTTTGGAAAAAACAATTGAGGCTTTATTTTTGTTGTAATGAAATATTTTACCTATTTACTAATCTATGTGCCTGTAACATGAGTAAGTGAAAAAAACCATTTTGAAAAAAACATTTTCTTTATTTCCAGATGTTGGCAGTGAGTAAGTTGTGTGTGTATTAATCAAAGAATAGATATAAGTTTGGTCAAAGTAAACTACAATAATATTATAAACACTAGGTAGGCATTTGTTATATCTCAAATTAAAATTTTACAAAAAAAAAATCATCGTCATCTGCCTAGCCTTTTCCTAACTACGTATGTTGGGGTCGGTTTCCAGTCTAACAGGATGCAGCTGAAAACAAAAAAGTACCTATTTACAAAAAAAAAAAATGTTAATCACAATATTTTATTTTTCGTTAGTATCTAGGGGGCAATTCCCGAAATTTTAAGAACGTTCACAGACAGAAGGCCAATTCTCGTTATTTAAAACGTTCAAAATCTACTCGCAGTTTCATCTCGGCGACAAAAATGTCAAAAACTTAGCAATATGTAGGAAAATCAGAGGTATTTTGACAGATTGAGACTGAGATCAGACTGTGAATGTTATAACCAGGTATAACATTCACAGTATCTGTCAGGATAGTTTATAACCAGTATTAACACATAGGGTACTTTTTATCCCGATATTCCCACGGGATCGACACTTATGCGGTTGAAACCGCGGGACGCAAACTCAAACTCAAAGCGTTTATTTCAATTAAACCAATTAAAGGCACTTTTGAATTGTCAAGAGGTCGGTTAGTCAGAAAGATGAAGCTAGTTGCCCATTCCAAAGCGTAGGTACCTATGGAGAAGAACGGGCAAGAAACTCCATGGACACATTTTTAAATCAAAATAATGTGGTTACAAAAACTTGGTTACATCATTCAAGTTAAAAATTATACATGTGAGAACGATGCAGAACGTTAAAAGCGTCCATAATGAAAAGATGCGAAAAAACAATAATAAAATAAAATAAGCCATGGCAGCAAAGAGATGACCAGTCCCTACTGACGGCGCCCGTTCACGAACATGACGCATGTATCTGCACCATCAGTGAGACATTTGAGTGAGCATGACATACTCTCAGCCGCCAGAGCACATTCAAGTCAATGAAAGACGTACCCAGTAAATGGTAGCTATATAGTGTGTACATAGTACTCACAAATGTGCTATGCAATTATACAATACTAGGAGATTGAATTTATACAATGTAAAGATAGACTTACAATCTTCAGCAGCTCCAACAGTATTTTCAAATGTTAATCAATTAGTTGTGGTTGTGGAGCAGGACCAGCATTGAGCCAGGCATTTTTATCAGCGATGTAATCTCCTAACTTATAATATGCCCATTCTTCTCCATACGAAAACTACCTTTTGGAACGGGCGACTAGAATCAATTCTATTTTAAGGTAATTTTTGACGTTCAAAAGTGCCTTTTATGTGCCTATCTATACTTATAATAAATCTGTAGAAGTGAAAATTCTGTACATTGAAAATATCAAAAAAATAAAAAGCAGGGGGTGTTACTAGACCGACACCGACCCAAAAATGTGATTAAAAAAATTTTTGTCTGTCTGTCTGTCGGTCTGTCGGTCTGTCGGTCTGTCTGTCTGTCTGTTTGTTCAGGCATCACGCAAAAACTACCGGTTCGATTACGATGAATATTGTGCGTTTAATACAAGACTTGAATTTTGTCTCATTCAGTTGAAGAATGTGGGGAGGTATTTTATTATAACATTTTAAACAGTACCCCATAATACCCCGCTGCTAGTATACTAATATTTTTTCCTTCCTTTCTTTAGCAACACAATAAAACAAACCCCCATCCAAACCACTTTCCTTACAACAATAAATCCAGTCAAAAGCCAAGTAATAATTGCAATTATAATTATACACGGCGACGTGACGACGCGGAGTAATGCGTTATACAGTTTTGAAAATTTGATAACTTTACAAATTCGTAGGTCGGTAGTACACGTTGGGGAAATCTGCGGGACTCATTATTGTTTCTAGTGAAGCCCTGGGAGGATGCGTTGACGGAACACTAATGCCACCTTTTCGGAGACGAGCTGCGAAGACTTGGATGTGGCAGTTTTAAAAATGTAAGGTGAAATTATGGCAAATAAAATTACATTATATTTTTATTTTGGCAACAAACATCAGAAGACCAATTCTCTTAAAACGTTCAAAATCTAGTCGCAGTCTCATCTCGGCGACAAACAAATGTCAAAAACATGTCAGGAAATTAGAGGTATTTTTGACAGATTGAGACTGAGATCAGACTGTGTGCGTTCTTAAAATTACGAGAGTTGCCCGTCTGTGAATAGGCATAAGTGAAATGAGGGAAGGAGGCTTTTACCCTGCTTTAGGACGCATACGGTTGATAGTAAAAATATTTAAAAAATAATTGGTAAGTATGGTTGGTTAAAGAAAATAATTATTTATTAGGTTCAGACAACAACGATCCATAATTTAGTTAGGAACAAGAATCTTAAAAGCTAGATTAATGTGCAATTTTGTCACTGGCAACCAATTTCTTTTTAACGACTGGTACAGAAAGGGTTTTTTTTTATTTTGCCAAAAGTAGACGCACATTATAAAATAAACACACTTATCTAAAGTAGCCGAAAGCCTAGTATTCGACAAATACAATAATATAACAGAGCGAAATTGAAATTTTAAAAGTTCCATATTGAAGTAGAGCTCGGCTCTTAACAATTATTTCGTAAAAAGCAGAATAAATCATTTTCGAGTTTTTAACAAAACACCACAAAACCTAAATTTAAAAAATAAATTATTGAATTTTATTTTATAAATACATAAAGAAATAGAATTCTAAACATTTTATTAAAAAAATTACACGCATCATTTTCGTAACAGAACTTCCTACATATTCCACGGAGCCGTGTCTACGAAACCTCTACGCCGTAGCGTTCGTAGCTCGTAGCAAGAACGTAGCGAGTGGTCGAGTTATCAACTGGAGAGCCCTTAAGAGCGAAGTTCGAGATGGATTTTTGCTGTAACCGACTGCGCCTAATTGTGTAATGTTATTGAGAGAATATGTGTCAGCTTTCAGGAGTGGCTTCAGGGATATTTAAATTCATTAGGCAACCTTCTTATAGTACTTAATGGGGCAATATTGCCCCTCAGGACAGATGGTTTCTAAAAGGCCTAGAAACAAAAGTTGAGTCGTAATAAAATTAGTTGGTTCTGTGTTAATGGGTAGGTTGGCTGTTGGCTAAATAGGTTAAAAGTTTACAGGATATTCGTTGCTTAGAAAATATAGTGAGACAGTTTTTGAATACAGAAAGAAATCTTCAAGTTTTCAAAATTTACATACATCAGAATGCCAATTCTCGTAATTTAAAACGTTCAAAATCTAGTCGCAGTCTCAGCTGGCGACAAACAAATGTCAAAAAGTTGTCAAAATGTAGGAAAATGTAAGATATTTTTGACAGATTGAGACTGAAATCAGACTGTGAACGTTCATGACCTCTTAAGCTCCGCTAATTATTGCATCGTACTACATAGGGTACGCGCGGAGCTTGACCGGTAAAAATTACGAGAATTGCCTCTCTGAATTTATGAATTATTATCATCATTTCAGTCGAAAGACGTCCACTGCTGGACATAGGCCTCCTCCAAGCACCTCCACTTCGACCGGTTCTGTGCTTTCCGCATCCAGCGGATTCCTGCCGCCTTCACAAAGTCATTGGTCCACCTTGTGAGGAGGCCTTCCAACGCTACGTCTTCAGGTACGTGATCGCCACTCCAGAACCTTTTGGCCCCATCGGCCATCTGTTCTGCGAGCAATGTGCTCTGAATTATTATCAAAAGCCGAACAATCAGTAAAAAAAATTCAAGCGCTTACCTTTTACATCCTCATTTAAATCCTCTAGTGATCCAAAGCATTTCACAGAACAAACATCATCTGCCATCATCTGTCTAGCCTTTTCCTAACTATGCTAGGTTTTCAGGCTAACCGCAGCTGAATACCAGTATTTTACAAAGAACGACTGCCTATCTGACCTCCACAACCCAGTTACTGGATAATACGATCCACCTTGGTAAGACTGGTTGTTAGACTCGGGCATCTGACGACCTTTAATTACTGTCAAAGATCCACGAATGACAGCCGGGACCCGACTTAACGTGCTTTCCGAGGCACGGAGGGGTCTTGGTATGTAAAGATCGTCACTCATCCACGGACCAACCACGGCAACCCATACGGCTGTCATTACTTAGCCACAAGCACCTCAAACCTTACACCTTATCACCTTATTTAAATGAATAGCCATCTTTACAAGTTAACAAATAACAACAGTTATCAACAAACGCAATTGCAGTAACAGTGACTACAATCCAAACTTCCAAACATAACTCGCATTTAAAAAAACAAAACTGCTTTCAAGAATTGCCATAAAAATGGTGAATTATTATCTAAAGATAAATAATATTGTATTTTATTGCTCCAGTAACACCTTGTGTCTTTTAAAGAGGAGAAGTTTTCAACATTAATAGGTCTTCCCGAGTTTGGGGGGATTAATAAAATGCGACTGCGACACTTCTTAATTAATAGCACTTTCTAAAGAAAACAATATCATTTTATTAGCATAACCTCTTAAGAGTTGTGTACACTTGCGGAGATTATAATATCAGTGGTGACTTTGAGTTGGCAACATAGGTCCAGTTCACTGTTTTTTTTTTTTAATTAATTTCTTTATTGTAGACTAGCTGCGCCCCGCGGTTTCACCCGCATAAGTTTCGATCCCGTGGGAACATCGGGATAAAAACTATTCTATGTCCTTTCCCGGGACTCAAACTATCTCTATACCAAATTTCATCTAAATCGATTCAGTGGTTTTGGCATGAAAAGGTAACATGCAGACAGACAGAGTTACTTTCGAATTTATATTATTAGTATGGACTAGTAGTGGCCCAGTGGTGACACGACTTACGAGTTAGGCCGTAGGTTCGAACCCAGACAGGCGCTAAAAGTCAAAAAGATATCGTTTATTTAAATTAGGCCATTAATAGGCACTTTTGACAGTCAAAAGTAACAAGAAAATAGTGACACTGACCTAAAAGATAGTTTGGTATGGAGCAGAATAGACAAGAAAGTACATGTTTTTTTTTTTTTGTTTTAGTTAACCTACACTGTCTAACTGCTGGCCAAAGGCCTCCGAATTCTTCCAGGCATTCTGGTCTAGAGCCACCTCGATGCAACCCTTGCGGTATGCATCTAGGTCGCTTCGCCACCTCTTCCAGGCTCCTCCATAGTTCATCATCATCTGCCTAGCCTTTTCCCAACTATGTTGGGGTCGGCTTCCAGTCTAACCGGATGCAGCTGAATACCAGTATTTTACATGGAGTGACTGCCTATCAGACCTCCACAACCCAGTTACTGGGTAATACGATACCCCTTGGTAAGACTGGTTGTCAGACTTTCGGGCTTCTGACGACCCGTAACGACTGTCAAAGATCCACGAATGGCAGGCGGGACCAATAGCTTAACATGCTCTCCGAAACACGGAGGGATCTTGGTATGTAAAAAGGGTCACCCATCCACGGACCAACCGCAGCAAGCGTAGCTTAACCTGATCGAACGATCCGTGCGGCTGATATTACTTAGCCACAACAGGCTACTCCATAGTTAGTCCTTTAAAATATTTTATTTACACCCATGCTATAAATCCTCTATAAAAGTTTCTGAAACAGTTAGCTTATTGCCAACATTAAAACAACCAGTGTCATAGTAACCATAATATCATCCAAACGAGTGTTATTATGTTGTACTAAATTTTATTATGCAACTCGTTTTCAAAAAAGAACATTGTCATCCACCCTCGTTTCACTACCACAGAGCCGTAATTAAAAAAAAAGATCTTATAGGTTATTCGAATTCACGTCGTATGCCGCCAGCCGCTATTTTTGTTCGATATTATATTGCAAAAAACTGTTTCAGAACCTTTTTAGAGGATTCATAATTATCATGGGTGTAGATATAGTCTTGCATGCAACTGTACATAATTAGGTGTTAAAAAACTCATGTGTTACTATTATCACACGAGGCGAAATACCCCTTATTATAAAACTGTTGCATAAATAACTATTACAATACTTCGCAGCAGCCCTTACCCCAATGTAAAAGCGTCTTAACACCAGCCTTAAATAAAGCCAGTGATGACAAGTTAAACAAAGTAGCAGAGTTGAGCAGTTAAGGTTACTTTGTAAAGTTTTTTGTTAACTGTTGGTGTCTGCATTGATACATTATGCCATAATCTACACTTGTGCTTTGTAATCCACCTGCTTATTCCGATCTGTTTTTAAGTTACTGGAACAGTAAAAACAAATAAAAATTGATTTTTAAAAATACTGTTTTTTTTTCTACCTGCAATTAGCCCTTTTTTTTGTGGATGGGAAATCATCAAATGACCCCTCCCGCTCTGGGTGGAGCGGAAGGGAGTGACAGACTCTTACTGACTAAAACCCATCCGTGTTCCTTCCTTAGCCCTTTATGTTCCGGGGTAGCGGTAACCCTTTCGGACAATCCCGCTACCCCGGCAGTGTATCTTAGGACTTCCACGCGAACGAAGTCGCGGGCAGAAGCTAGTAAGTAATGAAGCTAGAAACTAGCAACAAATACATTAAAAATATAAAACTTCTACCTCATTTGTCTGTATTCAATCAAAAAAAAAATCTTTAATCAGAGGGGCAATTTCCGTAATTAAAACGTTAAAAATCTAGTGGCAATCTCGTCTCAGCGACAATCAATGTCAAAAACTTGTCAAAACGTAGAGGTTTTTTCGAAGATTAAGGCTAAGATCAGAAGGCCTATTCTCGTAATTTAAAACGTTCAAAATCTAGTCGCAGTCTCATCTCAACGACAAACAAATGTCAAAAACTTGTCAAAATGTAGGGAAATTAGAGGTATTTTTGACAGATTGAGATTGCGATCAGACTGCGAACGTTCTTAAAATTACGAGAATTGCCGATCAGATTGTGAACGTTCTCAAAATTACGAGAATTCGTTCTGATTGGTTCTTTCTAAACTTGGTTGATCGAGATCGTTCACAGCCAGCAATACGTCATCTCCTTATTAGATTAAAGAAAGACTGGAATCTTTCTTATTTATTCATATCGACGATCTTCGACTGCATCGCTTTCCATTCGTAAATAAAGTGTCAATTGATTATCCGAAAGGGTTACCACTACCCCGGAACATAAAGGGCTAAGGAAGGAACACGGGTGGGTTTTAGACAGTAAGAGTCTGACACTCCCTTCCGCTCCACCCAGAGCGGGAGGAGTCATTTAATGATTTTCCATACACAAAAAAAAAGTGTAAATTCGTATGAAATTGTTTTATTGATCAACCGGTCTATTCTGTAAAATCCGTTTCCTAGGGTTTGACATTATTGCCAAGTACTTCAAGGCCAGTTCACCCATGTTTTCACTAGGAGGCCTTTATGGAATAGATCTCCTATGGTCTATAATTCTGGTCTATACTTCGGTGAGTGTGCCCAAGAACTCCACGACCTCATTCCACCGGCCCCCTTCTACCTTCAGACATCCAGACGCACTGCAAGTTACCATCCCTACCTGGTTGCTATTCCACCAATTCGCACTAAGCGGTTGCCGATGTCTTATATAATGCGCACAGCAAAAGAGTGGAACTCTCTACCTGCGTCTGTTTTTCCGAGCGCATACAACCCGAATCTCTTCAAAGTGAGAGTGAACAGGCTTCTTCTGGGTAAGCTCACTCCATCGTCGACTTTGTCTCTGAGTCTGTCACCTATGACCTAGACTAGAGTCAAGAGCAAGCCCATTTCAAACAAAAATAAAGAATCTAGTTTCAAATATTTTCCCAAAAATCAGTGACAAAAAATTGCGTTAACAATGAAGTCATTGTTAAGCATAAAAAAAAAGAAATGAGTACCTGACATCAAATGCTCCTTAATAGGTAAGTTAATCCTCACCAACAAACTTCGAACAAAAATTAAAATTCACAATAAAGTCACAACAAACGGACATAATAACTCTGAAGTATTTAAATTAACGAAATCAAAGTTGTAGACGTTGATAACTATAATTTTGTATTAACATAAAACAACACTTAGAATTCGCCCCGTCTCCATCTTAAAGTTTATTAGGAGATATTCCTGTGATAACTTGGAGAAATATAAATAAAATGACAATAGAATAATTGCCTAACGCAAACATTCGAGGGTTGGGGGTTGGTTAACCCTTTTGTTGCGTCCCGGCTTTCCAACTGGCAACACTGCATGTTTTTGTGTGGCTGTCTGAAATTAGTAGGTACTACTTAAAGGGACTACATGACCTAAAGCGCGGTCACCGTCGGACTGCATAGAAAAGAAAGAGAAGCGCGATGACACAACCCTGGTAATTTATTGCAAAATATGAACCAATTATCTATTTACAAAAAATCTATTGTTTGGACTTAAAATGTAAAATACTAGTGCTTTAGTATGCTGCTTGTAGAATAATCTGACAAAAAATCTGAATGTATTTATATTAGTATGGTAAGTTTTTAGAGGTATCTTCACGATTTTTTTATACCGTCCAATTAGTTGTATTATGTTTTCAACACACTATCTAAAAAAAAATAAGCTGTTTTATACATTTTGGTCAAGTAGGTAGAAAAACAGCAGTTTAATAGAAAAGTTCAATAACTTTTGTATTAAACTGCTGTGTTTTTTTTTTCGTGATGCCAGAGTTGGTCCCATAGTGAAAGTTGTTCAGTTCGATGGTCTAAAGCACCTCGTAGGGTTCATTTTGAAACACCATATACATATATAATTATTTTCAACACAATTCACTCGAGTTTTACCATAGAATGTACGTTGATATACAGCAAATAGGTGTTAACTCAATAACCAATATTATGTTTCCGACACAAGGTTCATTTTAGCAAGTGATGATTTTGCACAGTGTTAGGGGGTATCTTGAAGGTGGCAATAAAGTGTTGTTATGCAAATAACGATACCAAAGGTATCGCCTTCTTGTCATCAATATTTTAATATCCATAGATACCCCGTGGTGGTTCCGAACTTAATTCCCTTGTTTTATTCAAGAAATAACAGAGGGATAATTCTCGTAATTTTAAGAACGTTCACAGTCTGATCTCAGTCAATCTGTCAAAAATACCTCTAATTTCCCTACATTTTGACAAGTTTTTGACATTTGTTTGTCGCTGAGATGAGGCTGCGACAAGATTTTGAACGTTTTAAATTACGAGAATTGGCCTTTTGATACTCTGTGCTGCTGGGGAGTTTGTGGCGGCACTTCTTCCCAGCGAAAGCACTAGGAACTGCCGATGTATTCTGTAAAATTCTCACCGGGAATGCTTAGGTGAAGTGACCTTCTATTGAAATGTCATCCCACCCGATGACACTATTGACACTATTGAAAGCTCACTTCACCTAAGTTTTCACGGTAAGATTTTTTATAGAATAGTATTCCTGGTGAAAGGCGGACGTTTTGGGGGACTGTCTTATGTAATTTTTGACATTCAAAAAGTGCTGATTCTCAGCCTATTTTGAAGTCTTTAATTAATTTGACTTTTCATTTTGACTAATAGGGTGAAAATATAGAATACTAGCTTTTTTTTAATTTTTTCGAAATGATGGCAAAACTAAGAATATTATATTTAGTCTGCCCGCGACTTTGTCCGCGTGAAATTTCTTGTTCCCCCAATACATCGCATCGCATCATCTCCCCGCACTATTACTACGTTTTCGCTTAGCGTTCTTTTCTTTAATTTTTTTTCTCATATGCTCGGCTCTTGGCGTGATATTAAATAGCCTATCTATAGCCTTCCTCAAGAATTGGACTATAAAATGCAAAACTAATTTTTCTGGTAGTTCCAGAGATCACCGCGTTCAAACAGACAAACAAACTCTTTAGCTTTATTATTAGTATAAATAGATGTTAGATGAGTTGGGCCCAGTAACTGGCTACGCGAATTACGGCCTCAATGGCGTTTTTTAACCGACTTTAAAAAAGGAGGTTTTGTATTCGACCCGTATGTATGTATGTTTGTATGTCCGCCATTTTCTCAAAAACTACTGAACCGATTTTGATAATTCTTTCATTAGTGTAATCTACATACTTTCAGGAAGGTTTTAGTATATAACACATTAGGTAATTATTCTTATGTACGAAGTTATATGCATAAATGTACTGCATCTCCAGCATTTCTATGCGAATTTTGATGATTCTTCTAGTCGGTGACTTCAATTCTTTAATGCACTAGTGTTAATTGAATTTGTGTGGGGTAGGTACAACTAAAAAGTGAAAAATAAAAACTTTTTTACAAAAAAAACAACCGTCCAGAAAAAAAACTACAAAGTGATAAATAACTGTAATTTCGGAAGTCGGTATCAAAATACGAAAATGCGGAACCAATGCCACCGACTTCCGAAATTAAAGTTATTTTTCACTTTTTGTAGTGTTTTTTTTTGAGGTCGGTTGTTTTTTTTTTTTTGTAAAAAAGTTTTTATTAGATCCTCAGAAGTGCAGGCGGTCTATTCTGTAAAATTTCACGGTGAAGTGAGCTTAATCTGCTTGAAGTGAGATGTCAATCGTTTCAATCTTTAGCATCAGTTGGAGTGACAGCTCACTTTGTACTCACTTCACCTATATTTTCACGGTGTGATTTTTACAGAATAGGACAGCACCCTAATTACGTAACACACTATTAATCAGAATCTGATTCATTTTGGATGATATTGCTAATCCATTACTTGATATGTTCGACAAAAAATGATGGGCATTTTTGTATGTAGCCTTGCCTGATGACCAATAGAGTTATAATGAAATCCACGAATGACCGCCGGGACCCAACGGCTTAACGCGCTTTTCGAGGTACGGAGGGGTCTTGTTATGCAAACTGGTCACCCATCCAGGGACCAACCGCAGCAAGTGCAGCTTAACCTGATTGATCGACCCGTGCGGCTGTTATTACTTAGCCATAAGTCTCATCAATGTTATGAGTCAATAACTAATATTATTGAGAACTGCAGTGAATATTAGCGTCATACACTAATACGTTTAGATGGTACTTGCAGGTCTGATATCTCTTTACTCCGGTATTTCACAGCCTTCTGCTCATAATGAAAATTGATGATAATGATATAGACTTTCATTTGATGTATGTGGTTTTAATTGAACATACCGCTGGTTTTTCCTCTAGGAATTTCTCATTGGCAGCCCGGAGTGTGGATTCGTACCCGTTTGACGTCAATAGGCACGTTTCCCATTACATGGGACTAAAACACAGCTGGTGAAAAGTGAGTGTACTATACACCGTGTTCTTCACGATATCCATAAACTTTGTCAAACGCTTCTATAGCTTTTACAAATTAAATCTAACAACGGAAATAATACTTAAAAAGGCTTCGTTACAAAGATATTTGTAATTTCATTTAGTGAAATTTAATTGAGCTATGCAGTAAGAAAGGGTCTTAACTCAGTTTTGACAAGTTGCAGCCCGCCAAATCTTATGAGTGAAAATACGTCATCGTTACCAATTCAGATAAAGAGGCATGCATATCGGGCGATTTACGTCAAGGTTTATATGAAAATTAACAAAAATTAAAAAATAAGAATTCATTAATGTGTCCATAATGAAAAATGCTTATTTCCATGGTCTGAACATCTGGTCGAAGTTTATTTATATCGTCCGGAACACGGTGTATAGGTACAACTCCGCCTACTCCGCGGGTATTACAAGCGAGATGTTATGTTATGCTCCTACATTGCCTTTGCCATCGAGTATTCAATCTATCAAAGACTGCCTTCAATGCCTGCATGGTATTCACAGTGGTCATGAGTCTACAGATGGTCATTCCGCGCCTTTCAACTCTGGATAAATGTTGACCGACTCTGAGCGAATACCAATGGAGGAGTGTTTGCGTAGGGTAGTTGACTTGCCAGCAACTTACTAGTGTAGAGACCTCTTCGCGAGAAGACCTCTTTTGATATACTGGCCGATAATATTTGAAGGCATGTTCCATTCTAACGTTTAAGCATGTGTCATAGAGAGTCGTAGGTTTGACGTATAATGAATAAGACGAGATAATCATATCACACTAATATTATAAAGGCGAAAGTTTGTGAGTATGTGTGTTTATATGTTTGTTACTTCTTCACGCTCAAACGGCCAGCCGTTTGAGCGTGAAGAAGACCAACTATGATAAAATTTTGTATGGAGGTAGCTGACACCCTGGATTAACATATAGGCTACTTTTCATCCCGATATTCCCACGGGATCGACATTTACGCGGGTAAAACCGCGGGGCGCAGCTAGTATAATATAATTAGTGCTAACCAAAACAGAAATCTATAAATTAAGAAAAATCTTGAGTTTCTCTAGACAGTGGGGTACAGTCAGAGATGTTGCTTTATAAAATTATGTAAGTAGGCTTTCAGCCGGTGAAGTGAGCTCGAAGTGAGCTGTCAAGCTAGCATGACAGCTCATTTAAGATTTTAACTAAATAGTTCAACTCTTTTTGAAGTGAAACTTTTTTACGCACGCTTGACTTGGGGGGTAAGCTGGCGAACGCGTGACGTAAGCGTTACGAAAAGTGTGATGGAGCGAGGCGAACGGGAATTGAGTGGGGGATATAAGCAAGAGAAAGCAGTGCGAGCGCACATTTTCTTTCTCTCTTCCTCTCATAGCGAAGTTTCACTTCAGTCGTGTGGTCATAAGCACACTTGGTTTTTTATTCATAAATTTCTACCATATTTAGTGTTGCATTTATTCATAATTAATTACAACGGCTTGCGCCAATGACAGTAATTAACAGGTAAAACTAAACATATGAAGTTCCAGTGAGAGCAGTGGTGTCCCAGTGGTATCTGCCGCGATTTACGAGATGAAAGGCAAAGGTTCTAACCCAGAGAGGCTTTTTATTTTTCTATCTAATTGCATAACCACTGCACTCAAAACGGCGAAAGAAAACATCGTGAGCAAACCGACATGTCCTCGAACCAAAAATTCGAAGACATGCGACTTCTACCAACCCGCACTGGGCCCGCGTGGTGGATTACGACCCACCCCGCGCCTACTGTCAGCGGCTCGGCCTGTGTCCCAGTAGTGTGGGAACATTATAGGCTGATTATGTAAGTTCCGGCTTTTAATGTATAATTATAACATGAATGATGTAACCAAGGCTTTGTAACCATATTATTTTGATTTAAAAGAGTGTCCATGGAGTTTCTTGCCCATTCTTCTCCATAGGTACCTACGCTTTGGAATGGGCAACTAGCTTCATCTTTCTGACTGACCGACCCCTTGGCAATTCGAAAGTGCCTGTTTAATTGAAATAAATGCTTTGAGTTTGAGTTTTTCATAGCCAGTTATTCAACCAAGCAACTGGCGTACTATCCCATCTAAACGCACCTCCCCCATCCCGGGCATGTAATGATGCCCTATTGACTTGCCGGTCCGAGCGTGGCATTGAAAGAAACGTCTTCCGGTCAGTGTAAACACAGCCTAATAAGGGTGCATTCATTGCATTGAAAGCCGCAATTGCGACTTTTGGTATCACAGTTGCAAAAGGCCGCAGAACTAGTGGACACCGTTTTATGTGTACGGAGATTAACGGCATCATTTTTCGTATTGAAGGGGGTGGAACATACAGGGTGTTACGGAAAGGGTATATCAATACAAACGGGTTGAAAAGTGTATCTGGTCTAGAATCTCTGTACAAAATTTCAGCTCAAAAGCAGTAACTTTGAAAATGTTTAATTTATTTTTATTTCGATAGTTTATTAAATTGAAATCATAACAAACGTGTCACCGCACTACGAGGGTCATGATCCATTATCTGTAGTGTGTCTGTGCGCCTAGTACACGCACATCACGCCGCCGCGCGCCAGTGCAGCGCCGTGATGTCGAAATAAAAAAATATTAAGCATTTTCAAAGTTAATGCTTTTGAGCTGAAATTTTGCAAGATACACTCTTCAACCCGTTTGTATTGATATACCCTTTCCGTAACACTCTGTATACATATTTTTATAATAAGTAAGTTACGCCTAAGAGGGGTTTATGGCCAAGTTTAACAGTCACACGGGTCGATCGGTCAGGTTAAGCTACGCTTGCCGCAGTCGGTCTGTGGATGGGTGACCATCTTTACGTATCGAGACCTTTCATTGTGACAGTTCAGCTATGTTCATTGCGTCATTTACAGATGAATTTGTCAAACCTATGCAGCAATGGATTAGGAATTTCCTTCAAAACGGGTTGTGATTGAAGACGCGATAAGGGTAGCGAAGTTACCCTGTTAAAGTTGAAAAGTTTTTTATAAATCTAAAATAGCATAAAATCAATCAGCCTATAACTTTCCCACTGCTGGGACACAGGCCTTCTTTCTGTGAGATGGGAGTGGGCCGTAATCTACCACGCGGGCCCAGTGCAGGTTGGTTGATGTCACATGTCTTCGAATTTTCGGTTCTAGTACATGCCGGTTTCCTCACGATGTTTTCCTTCAGTCACCAAATCGGGCTGAATTGTCTAAACGACAATAATAATCAAAGTCCGCCAGCTGCGGGCGTACCTAGTACCCTTACACAAGCAACAACTTACTCAATATGAGAGCTATGTAAGTTAGAGTCAATACTACAACCGACAGATGATGAGCTGGGGGACACAGATAAGATAGAAGATGAAATGCTAAGCTTATGCTGCTCATACTCAGGTGACTGTCGACTTAAATTGGTGTTAAAAGTAAAAAATTCGACAATATTAATTTAATAATAATGCGTCTCCTTTTTAAGGAAATTTCTCGCCAGCTGGTCGATACTTCACAAGACCAGAGGGCTGTGTCGTTCTTTGGCCAAAGAATTAGCATTGCCATTCAACTTGGCAATGCTGCCAGTCTTCTGGGCACGTTTCCGGATGACAGCGATGCGGATGAATATATCGACGCCTAAGTGTCCTTTGTTTTTTATTTTTATATATTTGTATTGTAAGTTAGTTACTCATTTAATATATTTGTACGCCTCTGGGCAAAATATAGAGGATCTACCTACCTGTAACATCTCACACACTATTGTAACTTGACCTATTTTTACAAATAAAAAAAATGAAAAAGGGCTATCACTTTATTCCTTTATTGTTGACTAATTCAAACTCAAACTCAAAGCGTTTATTTCAAATAAACCAATTACAGGCACTTTTAAATTGTCAAGGGGTCGATTAGTCAGCAAAATGGAGCTAGTTGCCCAATCCAAAGCGTTGGTACCTCTGGAGAAGAACGGGCAAGAAACTCCATGGCCACTCTTTTAAATTCAATAATTAGTCGCCAATTATATATGTATTAGTTATGACAATTTTTTTTTCCAAATGGTAGAATTTACCTGGAAACGAGCCATTCTTTGTAAGAACTCCTCACTTGTGTACCTACGTTATACGCTAATACACATTTTCTATTCTATTCTAAAACCGCCCATTGTATCACCCTCTTTGCACAGAGCGCGGCCATTATTATGACAGATTTAAAGAAATCGTGAGATCAAATGACGAATGCAACATAATTTTAGTTTTTGATTGAAAATACGCCATCTGGACGTAGCTTAACGTCGCATTTGCGCAGCATCTACTTACTCTGTTTATGCGTTCAAAGAATTCCTATGCTGACCAAATGCAAGATATAAAAGTGTCTTTAAAGTCCTAACTTTAAAGACACTTTTATACCGAACTTTTTTACCGAAGTTGTGTTACCTATAACACAACTTCGGTTGAACTAGTAACAAAGTAGATTAGTAAATGAGTTTAAAATGTTTAGAAGAAGAAAGAAGAAGAAAATACATTTATTTAGCACAGACTAAAGATCAAATAAAAAGTGTAAAGTCCTATGTAAGTGCTTCGCCATTACCACGGACTATTCACTTGTTATACACTGATGATAAATGATAGTTATTTTCTGTATATTGGTTCAAAAAAAACTTCTACTCGTCAAAAATAAATTATGTTTTAAAACTAGATGTGGTCGGTGTTTCCTTACGACTATCCTGAGAAGAAGGATCGAAATAAAGTCAGCGGTCTCTTTTAAAGTCCAGTCATAATTGTGGTCAGGCCACACGCTGTTATTATCAAGGGATGACATGATTTGAAATGCTCCATTTACTGATTATTCTGTGACCATATTACTTCGCGATGATATAGCCGGGGAAACTTCCGATACGAAGCTATTGTGGAACACAAATATTGAAACTGAGCCTACGGAGTCGGACCACAGTTAGTTGAGCAACAGTTGCGCCATTATATTGGAAAGTTTGTAGTGTAGGAAAATATTTACTTGCACATATGTACCTCCATATAATCATACCTTATTACAAAACTATGTACACTGTACAGCTGAGGCCAAAAAATATGTATTCATTTAGTCAAATCAAATCAATATATTTTATTTCACAAGAACCTACATGGGCTCTTATGAAACGTCAGAAGCTAGGTGTACGGTTCCAATTGGTCGTTTCCTATGGAGAAGAGCCGGCAAGAAACTCCACGGTTACTTTTTTAAAAATAATTGGCTTTTACAATGTTTTCAAAGGGCTTTGAAGGTCCGTGGCATAACTACTTGTCCGCCATTTTGGTTTTTTTTTTCAAAATGGCGGTCACGTTATAGGACTCATTCCTATATAAATCGACAGCAAAGTTGACGTTGATGATGTCAGCTATCGATTTATACAGGGTGTTACGGAAAGGGTATATCAATACAAACGGGTTGAAGAGTGTATCTGGTCTAGAATCTCTGTACAAAATTTCAGCTCAAAAGCATTAACTTTGAAAATGCTTAACCTTTTGAATGCCACGGTCGTGTATAGCCGACAAATGAAAACGTGCCCAACACGCCACCGTCGTCTATAGACGACAAGAAAACGACATTTTTTTAATACAAAATAAATATACTAAATTAAGTTTTCTGTTTTTTTTTTCCTATTTTTTAAAACTACATTAAAGTTGCCTGGCGTCAGGGTTACGGCGGGCGATACGTTTATACTCTGGCGTTCAAAAGGTTAATATTTTTTTATTTCGATAGTTTATTAAATTGAAATCATAACAAACGTGTCACCGCACTACGAGGGTCATAATCCATTATCTGTAGTGTGTCTGTGCGCCTAGTACACGCACATCACGCCGCCGCGCGCCAGTGCAGCGCCGTGATGTCGAAATAAAAAAATATTAAGCATTCTCAAAGTTACTGCTTTTGAGCTGAAATTTTGTACAGAGATTCTAGACCAGATACACTCTACAATCCGTTTGTATTGATATACCCTTTCCGTAGGATTGATGCATAGCTGCCATTTATAAACAAAATGTCAGACAGGTAGATATGCCACTCTTCAATTCCCTTACACTGTTAACAGGTATGAGAGGACAGTGTAGGCCTGTCGACAAGTACCAGCACCCTAATTGCGTAACACACTATCAATCGGAATCAGAATCATTTCCAAAAGCCAATTGTTAATCCATTGCTTCATAACTAATTTCGACAGGCCTGATGGTCTAGTGGTTAGTGACCCTGACTGCTATGCCGGAGATCGTGGGTTCGATTCCCACCCAGGACAAATGTTTGTGTGATGAGCACTATCATTTGTTCTGTGTCTGGGTGTAATTTATCTATAATATGTATGTATTTAGAAATATATAAGTATGTTTATCAGTTGTCTAGTACCCATAACACAAGCTCTGCTTAGCTTGGGACTAGATGGCGTTGTGTGATAGTTGTGGAATATTATTATTATATTATAAGTTCGAAAAAATTGTCTGCTCAACACGTAAATAACGCAGTGAATGTTGTTGAACTGTCAAAATGAAACCGATTCCGATTGATAAAGTGTTACGCAATTGCCCCGCAGGTAGTTAACAAAATAGAAAATGGTCTAAAAATCTACATACTATCTACAAGGCCTTCAACGATCTTACATTCTCAAAACATAAAATACTTACCCCCTTATTCATAATCCTATTTTATCTCTATTTTAGCTAAAATAGGTTTATAGAGCGTTTGTCTTTATCTGTCACGTTGTCATTTCTGTGTGTAAGAAAGAGACAAACCCCATTTTAACTAAAATAGGTTTGATAAGTTTTATGAATAAGGGGGTAAATCTATTTAAAAGTCTATGCTAAAAGCAATTAAATAGATCTCAATATCTATTTAAATTAGCAGACGTATGTGCAGTTTTCTACCGACTGTACTTTGGCTGACGCATTGAATAAAACTGACGAATCGACGAAAACTGGCAAACATTGGAAACTGTCGAGTTGACACAACTGTCTAATCGGTAAAACTGACGAATCAGTGAAACTGACTAATCAATGAAACTGGCGAATTAAATAAACTGACGACTTAGGGAACAGTTTCCCTAAGTGGTCAGTACCAGTGATAAGCGGACTCGATATATCATCTGCCTAGCCTATTCCCAACTATGTTGGGGTCGGCTTCCAGTCTAACCAGATGCAGCTACTACATGCTACTGGATGCAATCTATCTATACATATAAAATTTAAAGTTTCACGCGGATGAAGTCGCGGGCAGAAGCTAGTATTTTATATGGAGCGACTGTCTATCTGACCTCTACAACCCAGTTACCGGGTAATACGATACCCCTTGCCTTACCAAGGGGTATCGTATTATCCGGTTATCGTATTACCCGGTAACTGGGCAACCAGTCTTATCATGTATCTATCTATATTAGTATTTATTCTTCTATTTTATAGTCATTTTCTAGCTATTTATCCCGTATATTGCAGCTGCCATGTTTTGTCTCTGCATCAACCTATGGTTGACTGGTAGAAAATGGCTCAGGCATGAAGTCGCCTTTGTACACTATTTTATTTACTTGTGCATAAAGCTTTAATAAATAAATTAAGTATGTTACCGAAAATGTAATCATTTTTATTCAGTCTTCGTCTTTTATGCCATACAACGTGGCAATGCTGCCAGCCTTTTGGGCACGTTTCCCGTTGACAGTGATGCGGACGAATTTTTTGATGCCCTTTAATTATTTTCCCTCTCTTTTTATATATAATATACTTGTACATATTATTATTTTAAGATTGTTAGCTTTTTAAATTATGTAAACATGTAAAGAAAACTGAATAAATAAATAAAATAAATAAACTAGTATTTATTTTATTTATTTATTCAGTCTTCTAACCAGATTGAATACTATTTCAATCTGGCTATCTTGTAAAAAGCTGTGCCTTCACATCTTGAAAGCTATACAAGCGTAATCCTAAATCTTGTCCAAACACACAAATTCATACATAATCCCTAATTAGCCGCCACTGGAAACTTCGCCACCCCTGGATTGATTAGAGATCAAACAATAACCCCTGCGGCGCTCCTGTGAGCAACTATGTCCAAGTTGTACATTTTGAGTTTTGGGTGTAGAGTGACCATGGTGCAGGCGGGTTTATTCGATACCGAAATAGTGCATTAAAACACAGTCGGGTAATTTAGACTTCATACATATTTTTCATTACGAAATAGGGTCTGATCTTGCCCGCGATTTCGTAATCAGATTCAAGAAAATAAGCACTTTTTGCTGGTCAAAATTTACTTCAGGTAGCGTCTAAAACGGACTAACGGATGTTTTCGAACTGACTTTCAATAAAAATCGTTTTCTTATTGACTTTGGTCATTGATCTATCAGAGATGACATCTGGAGCCAGTAAAGTGGGCCCAGATAAATTATAAAGTACTCCATATGTCCATATACTTAATTGAAAAGTGATAATTTCAAAGAGATCACCATTCGTACTTTTCATAGCAAACATCGTGATGCGACGTACGGCAGACACTATACTATGCAGGCGATGAAACCATAACCTTCTCGTTTTCTTTTTATTGTTTTAAGGACATTCCCTCCTTCCCGTAATCTACAGGCACACTACCCCAAGACAGGTCCAAAGGTAGAATATTTGCCGAGCAAGTTCCTGACCGTTGTTGACACTAACGATTTGTGCTCCACCATTGCTCTTACACGTTAGTTCGAGTTATTAACACTATCTAATTGATGTGTGCTTGAAGTTCAGGTGGCTGGTAGCAGTAACAGGGTTATGAACTTCCGAGGTAAGATGTGGGCTCAAACGACCCGCGAATATGTCTTCGTGGCTGTTGATAAACATGCATAACTACACTGTTAATTAATTTGCAAATATAACATTAAGTAGCACGCGTGGCATGATCACCATAGAGTCGGGTTTCGGCGATGGAAGAATAGATAAAATAAATCTACAATCTGTCACCTTGTCTATTCTTCTGTCGACAAAACCAGTACCTATGGTGGTGGTGCTACGCGTGCAGGACATGTCTGACAAACTGTGGGCCTACATAGCACAGAACTGGTGCCCTGAGACAGGAACACGAGGTAGACAGGCCACGTAGGTGATGGCGGGACGAACTACTACTACTTTTATTTTTTGTGTTTATGTTCTTTTTTGCGTCATTTTCACTGCAAATAAACGTATTTCTTTTCTTTCTTTCTAACTGGAAAGGTTCTGTCCAAACTGGCAGGAGGACGCGCAGGCTGGCAAAAGATAGAAGGAGTGGAAGGAGGCCTTTGACCAGGAACAGAGCAGGACAGAAAAAAAAATATCCTCATGTGACGTGTAAGAAATATGATGGTATGTTATGTAACACGAGCAGAGAGCAGTGGTGGCCCAGTGGTATCGGCAGCGACTGCCGAGGCGGTAGGTCCTGGGTTCGAACCCAAGCAGGTGCTTTGCTTTGTGTAATTTATTTCATCATCGCCACTGCTCTCAAAACGGTGAAGTAAAAAATCGTGAAGAAACCGGCATGTCCTAGAACCAAAAATTCGAAGACCTGTGACATCCACCAACCCTCACTGGGCCCGCGTGGTAGGTTATGGCCCTCTCCTTTTCACAGAGAGGTGGTCTGTATCCCAGCAGTGGGAACATTAACGGTTGATTATGCTATCTAATACGGAACATAAACCAATGATGCCGAAAGTAATAACCAAAAATTAATCAAATAAAAAGCTTTTATATAAATATGGAGGCTCGGAATCGCGCGTCTATCAAAATCATTAAAATGAACGCGAGGACAGTCGCGGTCGTATTTCGATGGATACGCCCAAATTTTCATCAAATATATGACACGGCTTAAGTGATACGTGATAAGCTATTATCACTTTCGACTGGGGCAGTGTTGCTAAAGGTACAGGCTCTTAGAAGAGCGGAGACCGCCACATAGCGTCCGTAATTTACCGGCGAATGACGTCACTACAACTTCGTAAACTTACCAGGCAAACTACGCCGGTACGTGTGAAAGCTAACGTACAGACGCCAGCACATCAACCTACTACAACCTGTCAAATTTCTTTAATAGATTTTCAACTTTATCACTAAATTGTAAGGTTCAAAATTGATTGGGAAAATTTTACAGTTTCGGGTAGGTTGATATGCTGGCGTCTGTACATAGCTATACACTTCGCCGCCGGGTACCCGGCACCGGCTACCCGGTTGCCGGGACGTGTGCAAAGGCACTTAGTTTGGCCTGTTTCCGTTGTCCCCATTATGGGGACAACGGGAAGTCATAAAATTTCCTTCCCGTTGTCCCCATTGATGCTTTCACGTTATGGGGACAACGGGAACTTATAAAATATCCTTCCTTTTGTCCCCATTGACGTAAGCATAGTTTATATACATACAAATGAAAGAAATTTTTCACGCTCCCGCTCTCGCGGCCGCTCTTGCCTCAGCCCGGTCATCGCATGCTCGGCACGCCCAAATTCTCATATAGACTAACACGATATGCAAATATGGGACATAAAGGTAATATTTCGTGATAGCAGTGTAAGGTAATTAATAAAATATGTCCTCTCAACTAGTGGGCGAGGATTGGGGCCATACGTATTAGATTTGATTGTTTTGCCGCATGATTTATTATTGTTGTTTTGACCTTAATTATTTTCGTATGTGTTATTAGTGTGTTTTGTTTTCAATTATGACAATTTGCGAATGGTTGCTTCGGAGGGCTGGGATTTTTGAAGTGAAAACTTCTTTAGGGCCCGTCGGGCATTTTTTGAAATAAAAAAAAAACCACTAAAAAAAAAACAGTGGCAGCCCGGGAGTGCCGGCAGAAGTGAAAACTTGAATATTAACGTTGAAATAAATCAATTATTAATTTAATTAATATAACTAAGTTTTTTTCACTATTTCTGCGTCACTATTTTCATTAATCGATGCACTTTGTTCAATTTCCATATTTTAAACACTATACGAGTATACACGAATTTTAAGAATACACAGCAGTGTAGGTACTACACAGACGGTCGAGCCATCAGCTGTCCATCCATCCATCCATACATCCACACCCACACCCACACCCACACCCACACCCACACCCACACCCACACATACCCCCACACCCACACCCACACACACGCCCACACCCACACCCACACACCCACATCCACACCCACACCCATACCCACACCCACACCCACACACACACCCACACACACACCCCACACCCACACCCACACCCACAACCACACCCACACCCACACCCACACCCACACCCACACCCATCCATCCATCCATCCATCCATCCATTGTCGTGTGTCACTTGGTTCACTTCGGTTGGCGCCGCCGTAGAAAGAGAGGGGGATACTTAGTAGTTAGGAGTAGTAGCTCTCCCCTGTGAAATCTCTCCTGACGGTCACGTGTCCTGACGCGATGCCCTGACGCGAGTTTAACATTTTTTACCCATTACAAAAAAGTGTGCAACGCCGCTAAAGAAGTTTTCACTTCAAAAAAACAGTGGCAGCCCGGGAGTGCCGACAGAAGTGAAAACAAAACTCAAACAGAATACTTTGCCATCACTCACTGATATATCGGAAATACATTAAAACCGAGTACATCCCGAGTACAGCCGAACACATCCGAATGTAGCGCGGTGTCGGTAACAGTTCAATGCTTTTTTCCTATCTCAAAAAAATGCCCAACGCGCCTGAAGAAGTTTTCACTTCAATAACCAAACATTCCTTGCTAATGAACAAAAAAATTGAATGCAACTCTAGCATGTTTAATATCAGAAAAAAGGAATGCAAAGATAGTGTTGCCAACCCTCAGAAAACCCCACCCTGCAGAGACCAAACACAGGGTCATACACGTAAACTATCCATAATCAAAAAAAGATTTATAATTAAATCCACGTACAACCGCGAACACTAGTCAATTATCATTAAAATGCCACAGGTACACGCGCCACCAGAAATATATTAGAGTAGTAATATTAATAACGGTTACATTGCATGCGTGTGGGCAATTAGTGGACTTCGGTGACACGTTATGTTTGATTTAAATATCGAGAGCGTTCTGTTTGCGAGTGTACCTGCTTTAGGTTTAATAAGTAGATATTGGTGCCGATTCTCTTGTTCACAAACTAAACTAAATTTAAGTTCAGTGCATCTTTTTCTTTCTATTTCATTAAGAAAAGGAAAGAAAATACATTTTAGCTTAGTTCTATCAAATTAATCAGCGCCAGACACTACTCCATACAAATTTAGACGTGATTAAAAACTTGCTTACTAAAATTACGTCAATTTGCGTCAGGCGCTGATTAATTTGGGCGCTGCTAGTAACACATAAAACAAAATTATCAGTTACTAGGTAATGATAAATTCAATAAAAGATATCTTTACAAGATAAAACTTTATTTTTAAGCTACTTTGGGTTAGTAAGCCAATAAATTTCGTGCCGTAGAGTTCATCATGTTTGCTAATAAAGTGGTCCTAGTTACTGGTGGCAGCTCCGGCATTGGAGCGGCTACTGTGGAGTTATTTGCGAAGGAGGGAGCTTCAGTTGCCTTCGTCGGAAGAAACGAAGTCAAACTAAAGGAAGTTGCCAGCCGTTGTGAGCAGCATGGAGCCAAAACCCTCGTTATCAAAGCAGACGTCTCCAAAGAGGAGGAAGCCAAGACTGTCGTCCAACAAACTGTTGACAAGTTCGGAAAACTCGACATACTCGTCAACAACGCTGGAATATTAAGGTTTGCAAGTATACTGCAACCCAATCTATTACAGAACTACGATGAGGTCATGAACACCAACCTGCGCCCCGTCGTCCACATCACCAACTTAGCGGTCCCATACCTCATAGAAACGAAAGGCAACATCATAAACGTATCCAGTCTTGGATCCACAGCATGTAAACCAGGAATGATGTCATATGGCGTTTCCAAAGCTGGTATGGATCATTTTACAAGGTTTGCTGCAATGGAACTTGCTGCTTCTGGCGTGCGAGTGAACTCTGTCAATCCTGGACCAGTTATAACTGACATAATGTCGAGTGCTGACTTGGCTCCAGAAATAAAAGAAAATAGAAATGTTGCGAGTTTGACAGCACTGGGGAGATTGTCAGATGCTGATGAGATTGGTGACTTAATCCTATACCTAGCCAGTGACAAGGCTAGGAGTGTAACCGGGTCATGTTACCTTATTGATAATGGTTTTAATTTAATGCTGAAATAGGATCTTTTATTTCTTTGGTGAATCCCAAGTTTGTCATTTGCAAGTGTATTCCAATTGTGATTGTAAACAAATGCATGTATGAAAATTTTACAATGTTGTTTTATTATGTGATTGGATGGCAAACTACCTAAGAGTTGACATATGTGATGGCTGCCTGCCGGGGGTGCGGGATTGTCCGAAAGGGTTACCGCTACCCCGGAACATAAAGGGCTAAGGAAGGAACACGGATGGGTTTTAGTCAGTAAGAGTCTGACACTCCCTTCCGCTCCACACAGAGCGGGAGGGGTCATTTGATGATTTCAAAAAAAAAGGGGTACTTAGTTTTTATTAAAATCTACTTTTTGCGCCTGGAACGTTCTAAATTTTGTTTTTACACGTGTGTATATTGATATTATTTTCAGTAAGGCACTCAAAGACATTTTTTCTTTACTTTTTCATAAAAATAAGACCACTCGTGTCTCATCAATGTTGAAATATAATTCAGAAATTAAAAAAAATGGTATTTTTTTTAATTTCTGGAATATATTTTAACCAGTTTATTCTCTAAACTAACCGACCAATGCAGTCGGGTAAAAGTGTCTTTGGTAAGAAGTACCTACTTAACTTGACCGCTCGTCAACGTTGTCTTGTTTTACTAAGTCATATGTTAAAGAAAGAAATAAAGAAAATACGTTTATTTGCGGCAAACATGACGCAAAGAACGAACACAAACACGAAAAAGAACAAATTGGTGGAAAATATGCATCACATCCACGCAAAACTGCAACGCAATGATGGTGTTACAAACGAAACGACTGACAAAAAATAGACACAGTAACTAGAATATATTATAATAATAAATCGATTATTTTGACCAACACAGGATCATAGTAGGCACACAAAAAAAAATTAAAAAAATAAAAACAAAAGCATATGTAACAATATTAAAAGATACAAAGATACAATACAAACCATAAACAATATTACATACTTCGATTGCCCACTATGTGAACCATACAGCAATGTTTCAGGTACTGACAATCGAACCTCTGCGCGAATGCTCTCAGAATGCCGCTGGAGCTAGCCCGAACCCTGTCTATTAATATTTAGTAAAATCATCATACATTTTTCTTCAATTATGTAATCATTAATAACTGGTTGCTACATACAACATATAGGTACAAATAACGATAAATACATTTAGTTCCCGACAATATTTGCTATGTTATCACTATCACCCAAGCATGAAATGTGTGACTAATAAATAATATTACATTAACAATATGCCGTTATCAATTACGTAATTAGAGCCAGTAATACCCTTGGCCTTATCACTGGCTACATACACTATCATATCAGCGATCTCGCTAGTCTCCGATATTCTTTGCAGCGCCGTGTTCTTCTTCAGGATTTCTTCATTGACTTCCATACCTTCGAAGATATCAGTACGGACTGGACCAGGACTTATCGAATTGACTCTTATTCCATGAGGGGCAAGTTCTAAGGCAAGGCTTCTAGTAAAATGGTTCATTGCAGCCTTAGATGTCCTGTATGCTATGTTGTTGGGTCTTTTGGTGCAGGTTCCAGCAACACTCGACACGTTGATTATGTTTCCTTTAGTTTTGATGAGATGGGGTGCAGCGAAGTAGGAAATACGGACAGCACCTCGGATGTTAATATTCATAACATCATCATAAGTCTTGAGAAAATGGTCAGACAGAATGCCAGCTTCTCTCAATATACCAGCATTATTGACAAGCACATCCAGTTTTCCGAATTTATCAATAGTCTTCTTAACAACTACGTCTGCTTCTTCATCTTTGGACACATCTGCTTTGATGGCGAGTGTTTCTGCTCCTAGTTCCTTACAGCGGTCAGCAACTGCTTTTAGTTTGGCTTCGTTTCTTCCGACAATGGCTACAGAAGCACCTTCTTTAGCGAACAACTCTGCTGTGGTAGCACCGATGCCGGCGCTGCCTCCTGTGACCAGAACCACCTTATTCACAAAACTCATTTTAATTAACTTTATTTCTGTCTAACGTCTGATCTGTGTTGCTGACATGAAATAAACTGATGTGATAAAATTATCACTCAAGATAAACAAAGATACGAGTGTGTTCATGATACTGAATTAACATAATGCTATCTGTTTGTAGAAATTAATTTTGGTCCAAAAATTTTTATTTGGTGCCAATAATTGTTTACCTTACTCTATCTGCTTAATCTTTTCCCAACCGTGTTGAGGTCGGCTTCCAGTCTAACTGGGTGCAGCTGAATACCAGTATTTTATATGAAGCGGCTGCCTATCTGACCTTTGCTACCCAGTTATTGGGTATTATTATTATTTACCTTACTATAGGGCATTTTACTGGCATCAAATGACTTCTTACCCGATGGGAAGCACATATTTACAAATATGTATCTATGTTTTGTACTACCTACGTAAATTATCAAATAATAATTGCCTTGCATTACCTATTCTAGCAAAAACTCGAAAACGGCTCAACCGATTGTGATGAAACATTCGTAAGTTGTTGTATTTGCGCCGGAGAAGGTTCCTAACTAAAAAAAAAGCATTAGATAGTCCCCAATTAAATAAAAATAAAAGCTGTTCGTTGGTAAGGGCATTACTTGAGAACGGCTGGACCGATTTGGCAATTGTTTATGTAAAATGTTCGTTATAGTCCGTATTAGTTTTTATAGAAAGAAAAAATAAAAAAGTTTCCCAGAAAATTTACAAATTCGGGAAGAACTGAATGTCCTTTTTTCTGTAGGATATTTGTATATCCAAATTATGTTTGGACAGAACAATGTCTGTTGGGCCAGCTAGTTACTAATACAAAACGAGTAAAGCCGCGGTTATCACATAATGAGAAAACTTGTAGTGGCAACTAATGATAAGTACCTAGGTAGTTACGTAATGTAACTAGTATTATTCAAGTAGGAAATAAACAATCATCTTTAAACGATGTGTTTGAAGTTAATTAAGGACAAATGTGATGTTCTTTTGTATTGACACTTAGATATGAGTAATTACATTGCTTAAAACTGCTATAGGAAAGTTTTAACCATCACAGAATTGGCAAAATCTTCCGTTGTTGATGAGATTGGTGTTACAATAATAATTTGTTCTGGGTACGTTTCCGGATGACAGCGATTCGGACGAGTACTTCAAAGTGTCCTTTCGTTTTTGTATTTAAGTAATTTAATACCAAGTGTAAATAGAAATTGTGTTATACCGATAGCATCATCGACACGCAAACTGCGCATGATTCTAAACATTCTAGGGGAGAAATTGTACAGACGCCAGCACATCAAGCTACACTACAATCTGTAAATTTTTTTTAATAGATTTTCAATTTTATCGGCAAACCATAAGGTTGAAAGTTGATTGGGAAAATTTGACAGTTTCGGGTAGCTTGATGTGCCGGCGTCGGTACGTTGGTTATCAAAAAAAAAATCACCTGTTTCATAGAAAAATGCAATAGGTACATATGAGGTCAAAATGTAACCGGCAAAAATCTTCAATGCAAGAGGATTCAGAATCATGACGTACTGTGCTACGCTGTATATTGTACGAACAGCTTCAGAGAAAAGGAACCCCCCAAGACTTTAAAGATTATCGCCCGAGCGCGCTCGAGCCCGCCGTCGCTCGTCGCTCGAGCGATGGCGGGCTCGAGCGCGCGCGCTCGGGCGCGTCACGTGGCTCTGGCCTCAAGCAGCTCCCTCCCCCGCTGCCGCGCGGCGCGGCGCATCCATCTCTGCCCGAGCATCCACCGATCCCACTCAAATATTATTTGCAAGTTTTTAAATAATTATAATATGGTATTTTTTCGGCTTGTTGCCCGAACCGTATCCCAAGAATAACTTAACTTACAAAAAGACACTTTCCGTGCGATTGAGGATACGAACCCGCATCACCAGGCGCCAGCCGATCACATAGACCGCGCCTTATACCACTAGACTATTGAATCAGTTAGCCATCTTAACGAAAATTTGAATAGCTTTACTCCTTTTATCGAACAAGGTTGATAACGGTCTAATCTTCTAGATATTAAGGTTTAAATTTCAACTTCCACCACGTATTATAAATACTAACACCTTACCGTCTTGTTTTACAAAATGCAATTCGTAACTCCTCAATTTACTAAAAGATAAGGTTGAAATTTGCATAGATTTCTTGTTTGGTTGAATAGAATGTGCCTGATTCCGATTGTTGCACTACCTACCGTAATTTTACTTCAGAAACTTAACTAGCTGTATGAACTGCGAGTTAAGGTTGAATTTAGAATACTTCTTCGCCTTATTTACTAAACTGTGATTGAGGGTATAATTACTTTTCAAATCGTTTCGTTTTCGTGTCGATCCGCTTGTGCGTAATTATCTTCGTCGAAATATTATCCAATTTATTAAGTTTTTGAACAGTTGATTATATTAACCGATAGTATTGTTCGATTAATAACTTTTTGAAGGCTGGAATTAAATAAACTGACGACTGAGGGAAACTAACCAGTGATACGCGGACTCTAAAATTGTTGTTCTCTGGGAACAGGAACAAAGCATAAAGAACGAGATATGGGCATAACGGTAAGATTTACGTTATACACATATATGTATTTATTGTTGCAATCATGTTGCATTATTACTGACAAGTTGGATTTTTTTATGTATTCCTAATATTATTATTTTCGTTCCAGAGAAAAACAGTTCGTAGATGGATACAAAGGTATCATGCAACTGGTGATGTGAAATGTGATCGCCAAGGCCCTCGCTCAATAATTGTTTACACTAATGAATCGGGGCGACACCGTAATATTGTGGAAGTTCACTCAGTGACACCCTTCAAAACTACGCGTTCAAGTGTGACTTCAAGAAGTGATAGACAGTGACGGCCATCCTCTCCGTTATTAATAAGCAATTTACTCGGCAGATTTATTGTGTAACTGGTCTGATAAAATTACATTGGAACGTATGAGCAAGTGTTAATAATTCCCAATATTTGTGGAATCATTATTATTCGTAGTTAATCAAAAATAAACAACCTTTATTATTATCAATCCAGATGCTTTTGTTTACAAGTAGTCTTGTAATGTGTGATGCACCATCTGACCTCACATATTTTTATAATTTCTAATGTTGTGTTAAATAAGGGTTATCAGAAAATGTGATAAAAGAGAAAGATGTATATTGCTATACTTTTATAGTTTAGCATGTTGGTTCTTCCTCTGTAATTCACAGGCACAAATGACAACATTTAATTTTTTAATCTTTTTTTCCGATAAGATCATACAAAGTATAAAAAATTAATGTTTTCACAACTTTAAATGAATAAATATTATTGTAGTTGTTTCTAGAAAAATCTATAAATGAACCGTTATCTAATGTTAAACATTCTAAACCTCACCCAGGGTATCTATTTTGTGTTTAGTTAATATTCTAAGTAAATAACCCCAATTTAACACACATAGAAAACTGTATATTCAACCGTGAAGTGGATTCCATGAAGTCCTAGAAATGTAATTAGAGAAATAAATGAATATTGTTTATGCAACATGCCTAGATTTTCTTACAAACCTCATACCTACTTCAACATTTGATTTCTTAAATAATAATTAACAAAAATCACATAATAACCTATAAAAGAAACAAAAAAAAACAAAAAAAGAACTTCTCGTCCGAGGATTTGAACTCGAGACCATCGAATTGTTAAGCCGCTGTCTTAACCACTAGACCAACACGCCATATACAATACGCTACAAAAAACTTAAATGGGTTTAATGTCATTCCCAAAAGGGGTTCCCTTACTTTGAAGCGGACTGTACATAAGCATTTTAATGTTTATTAAAAATAGCAAATGAAAATAGGTAGTATAATTTCTATAAAGCAACAAAAGAGCAGGGCACATTACTCGCAAAACAGACGGCCGATGGGGCCGAAAGTTTCTGGAATGGCGACCGCATACCGAAAGACGTGGTGTTGGAAGGCGTCCCACAAGGTGGACCGATGACCTTGTGAAGGCTGCAGGAATCCGCTGGATGAGGAAAACACAGAACCGGTCCAAGTGGCGGGGCTTGGAGGCCTATGTCTAGTAGTGGACGTCTTTCTGCTGATATGATGAAAGCAACAAAAAATATAAGCCTGCATATTTTCAGGTTTATCACACTAATATTAGTTTATATGTTTGTTACTTCTTCACGCTCAAACGGCTACACCAATTTTGATAAAATTTTGTATGTAGGTAGCTGACACCCTGGATTAACATATAGGCTACTTTTTATCCTGATATTCTCACGGGATTGACATTTACGCGGGTGAAACCGCGGGGCGCAGCTGGTAATTTATATATTTTTTTCTGTAAATATGATTATTCTTTAGGTAGGTACCTAAAGCATAATCATATTTAACCCATTGTATGTCGTAATTACAGACACAATTAATTTATTTATTTGATTTACACGGCTTATGAAACCAATTACATAAATCAAAGTATTAATAAGTACTTACATAAAACAAACTAATAACAACAATTAAATTCTATTATTTTCACAATAATTGAGGCACATAACCATTAAATTGGCAAATTTATTATCGAAAAGATCGCAGTCCGGGTTGGCCTTCACGAGCTTATTTAGTGCGGTAAATACGCGAGGTACGGGGGACGCAGCACGGGCCACAGTCCGACACGAAGGCACAGCTAGCAGTCGATGTTTTCTGCCACAGAGATAATTGTGCGGTTATATAAAGTCGAATCAGCTCATTATGGATGTCAGAAGCATCCGTAATACCCTTGCATATTTTGAGCATAACGCCTACCTGGTTACATGCCCTTCTGGTCTCCAGCATATGATATCCTAGACATCCTAAGAGAAACTTGGTAGGATAGAGGTAGGGATAGCAACCGAGAGTTCTTTTGTAAAGAAAACGCAGGAATGCTTTTTGCACTTTTTCAAGAAGAAGTGTATACTTTGCTTCGTGCGGATTCCATACAGAAGAACTAGCTTCTAGCTTGGTTCGTACAAGAGTTAAAAAGCCATTGTGTCTCGCGTAGATCTACGTTCCGACAGACGAGAGGTTAAACAATATCATAATGTCAGAGAGCCCACCCTCTATTTGTTAGAGACATAAACATTGACATGACAATGTCATAAAACTATGCTTCCATAACTATTTAATATAACTCCACAACCGGCAATGGAGGTCAGCCAATAGGCGGGTGTGGTCAGATTATAGCTAATGTGTGATATAACTGTACAGCTTCAGATTGAGCGATACTGCAAATGCTATAACTATTTTTTATTTAACTTTGTCTTTGCATTGTTAATAACAGCATTTTATTTACTTTAAAAAGGTTTTCTGGATCGGCCTCGGCGGTGCCGTCCATCTTCAGTCACCCATTGTGTGGAGATTTTTGCCCAGCGGTCATCGTGATACGGCTGATGTGACCCGCCCAATCCCATTTGAACCTGGCAGCCTTCTTTCCTGACCGCGATGACCTGCACGCGTACCACGAGGGATCGATCTACGACAAAGCTCTTTAAATAAAGATTAAAAAAAAAAACCACGAGGGCTGGTTCGAGATGGCGTAGAAAAAGAGTTCCTGGAAGGATTTGGGGGAGGCCTTTGCTCAGCAGTGGGACAGTATAGGCTAACAAAAAAAAAAGGTTTTATGACGTCACGACCGTTTAGTAAAAGGCATACATATATGTAAGTTCTACCAACCCGCACTGGGCCCGCGTGGTGGATTACGGCCCACTCCCTCTCACAGAGAGGAGGCCTGTGTCCCAGCAGTGGGAACATTATAGGCTGATTATGTATGTATGTATATATGTAAGAACATTTCTATCGTAAAAGGCGTTGCTTGAGTTGATCGTGCCCAGTCCAGTCCACTCACTATGTATAGCAAGCCAATCCCTTGGGGGAAGCAAGCTAAATACCTATGTTATATGTGATCCTTGACCACGTCCACCACCTTATCTTCAGGGAGCACATAAAGGCGGCTTGTTCGCGCGCCGCTATCGCTCTCAGTAGGCTCCAAGTCATATTGACTGCCCGCAGCAAACTGTCACTCAAGTGCAAATTGTGCATTTACTCCGAGGTCATCCGTCCCATCATGACCTATGCTTGCGTCGTATTCACAAACGCCAAGCCACACCGTCTCCATAGGATGCAGAACCTCTATAACCGCTAAGAAAGGTAACGGGAGCCCCCTTTTATGTCCGCAATGAGGATCTACGCTTAGATCTCAGAATGCCCACCGTCCAGGAATTCATGGAATGCCTCTCCAAACGTTTCTTCGACTCTACTATAAAGCTTACCGCAATCCCCTGATTGCGGCGGCCACCTGATACACTCCCTCCCGCATAAGTAGGATTCGCCAACCGAGGCATACCCTTACCATCCCCGACGAGACGCCACTACCCTCCTCCAGGAGAGCAGTAAGGCCACCAGTACTCTTAGAAAGTACAAGTTCGGATCGCTGTCCTTCCGTCCGTCCTCGCCGCCGAGGCCCGCCGCGACGCCCCAGTCCACGTTCGCCCCGACCCTTACTCGAGCCACGCCGCTGACCTTGTAGTTTTAAATTCATCCCTAAATAATTCCGATCCAGCATGACTCTTGCTGTCCAACTTGCTCGTAAAATATAAATATCGGCAGTCACTAATCGACGGTCGCTATATCGAAAACGTTCCATCGACGGGTTAATGAATCGACAGTACCCCAAATCGATGGTCAAAGTCAAAGTCAAAGCATTTATTTCAAATAGGCACATAAAAGGCACTTTTGAACGTCAAAAATTATCTTAAAATAGAATTGATTCTAGTCGCCCATTCCAAAAGGTAGTTTTCGTATGGAGAAGAACGGGCAAGAAACTCCACCGTTACTCTTTTAAAATGTTTAGGTACAATATTTTGCATGGGTACATTAATTATATAATAACATGTGAGGACGATGCACCTACAATAAAATTACTATACCACAATAGGTAAAAGAATTAAAAACGAAACCATGACATATAAATTAATTATCTGATAGATACATGGTGCTGCACTTGCTTGCTGTCGCCGAGATGAGACTTCAACAGTCATGCTTCTTCCTTCTCCAGCGACGCCCTAAACCGAGGTCCGTACCCCACAAGGAGTGCCCTTAGCATGTAGTCGCTTAGTTTTTAAATTATTTAAGCCCTGGCTGGCTGCCTTTATGTCTTGAGACACCCACAGGCAATTCCAGTTAAGCAGATAACAACCTCCTAGGATGACCAATGAGAGGCCATTCCCAAAAAAAAAACATCGGGCCCAATCTGCGTGTATTTGTCATTTTATCATGTTTGGACGTGAAGTTTTACACATACGTGTATAATATTAAACATACATCAAATAAATTAATCTCGAAGTTTTATCAAGTTGTATAAACCGGCCGGCCGCTATTATAAAAAAAGTCAGACGTAATCTGCTAGGGACGCATTTAAACCAGTCGACTTACACGAACCATACCTATATCAGAACACACATTTAAATCTATTAGGAAAATTAAAAAAATCGCCCCTTCTACTCGTCTGATAAGAATCTATTATTACAATAAAATCCTTGTTCGGACCGCTCCCATACAAACTGTATGATTTCATACAATTATTTGTAATGGTGACAAACGTTTTGTGTATCATTAGTTTCTATTTATAATTCCGTTTGGGTTATTAAAAAGGGCTATTCTGAAAGTCATTGTTATTCGCAGATTGTTTCTTTTTGTTAATTGTTAATGATTTTGTGTACCTATGAATCATACTTATATGTGAAATGGAGATGTGTGTGTGTGTATGGAGATGATCTGTGCTATAGTGAAAAATAATTAAGGGGTCGATTAGGTTAGCTCTATTTTTGTTTTGAATTGGATTGCTTAGTTATTGGTGCTCTCAAAACAGTAAAGTTGAGTACGAGGCTTTTGGCTACATTGTGTGTGTATTTTTTATGTAAAGTAATGTGCGATTTGTTTGTGCAGAATAAACAATTTTTCCTTCTTTCTTTCTTTGAAGGAAGACATCCTGAGGAAACCAGCATGTCCTAGAAAGAAAAATTCTAAATCATGTGACATCTACCAACCCGCACTGGGCCCTCGTAGTAGATTACAGCCCACTACCTCTCGAAGAGAGCTAGGCCTGCATCCCAGCAATGGGAACATTATAGGCTGATTAAATGCTTAGTTATTCGAGTTAAATTCAAAACGACCATATTATTTATTTTATCAATAACAGCAATATCTACCTAATAACTTTTGTTTAGACAGGATACTTCAAAAACCTTAAAAAATGTATAAAATCTACGATTCAAAAAAATACCAAAAGATTAATTTATTTATTTAAAACTTTAAGCTCACAAATGTATAAAAGCGGACTTAATGGTGGTTTGTGTGGTATGTTTAATTGTTCGACAAATATTTGTAAACTTTTTTTTAATAAGTAAACAATAAAAAAATGCCATAGGCATTTTCTACCTTTGGGTGATGCAGAAACAAAATGATAACAATCATGAAAATTGAGGAATAAGTAAGTGGGTTTAAGCATAAAGATACGTATTTAAATCCATGGCGCTTAATCCACCTTAAAAACAGATCGTATAATATTCAAAAAGACCCGTAAAAATAAACATATCGGCACTCGGGTATCAAAAACGTTACCTATACGTCTCTAAGGCCACCCCCACATAAATAATAGACACCCTATTATGACTCAAAGCGACATACGAAGAAATCAGTCGACGTCCGCGTGTCTGAATATTTCATGTTTCATTTCAGACTTTACAAACTTGTTTTTGCTATTTACCAATAGGATTTTCGACTCTATTCCGACGGCGTAAGGTTGGTGGATTGAGAAAGATGTGTTGGTTAATTTTGTCGTGATTACGGTACTCGACTCTCAATACGGGATGGTTTATTAGCGTTTTTTGAAGATTGTGTGTTTAGGCTTTAGTTATTAATAATATACTCAACTTACCAACTAATTGCGCCCGGTTTTCTATAATCTATATTTAACTTAAATAGTTACAGTCTACTGACACTATTAATTACCTACAATACTTGAGACGCTTACAGGACCTAAACGCAAAAAACGCAAGTTTTAGAAACTATAAAAGTATATGATCGACTACAGTAAACAAAATCAGAAAAATATATGATATTCTTCAGGATATATGCTAGGTAGATAGTGTGTTGAAAACATAATACAACTAATTTGATACGATAGAAAAAAATCATGAAGATACCTCTAAAAACTTTCTTATTACAATGAAAACCATACTAATATACACACAATCATTATGATTTTTTGTCAGATTATTCTACAAGCAACATAATAAAGCACTAGTGTTTTAATTTTTTAGTTCAAACAATATATTTTTTGTAAATAGATAATTGCTTCATATTTTACAATAAATTACCAGCATTGTGTCATCGCGCTTCTCTTTCTTTTCTATGCAGTCCGACAGTGACCGCGCTTTAGGTCATGTAGTCCCCTTAACTTATTAATTTATAATGTATCTTTTCCAGTTTTTAATCCATCCAAAGGTTGTCTTTAAAAGATTGCTCTTAGCGATAAGACCGCCCATTGTGTCACCCATTGTAAAGTTTCTATATTTATGTCTGTAATATTTATGGTGTACAGAATAAAGAGTAGGTATTCTATTCTATCTGAATGTAATTGTAATTTTAGTATACCCACTGCATGCTATGATTGGCAAAACAGAGTCAACCAAATTTTGACTAAAGGCCGTGTATGTTGTTACTCTGTGTG
Source organism: Amphipoea oculea (assembly GCA_945859645.1). Taxonomy (NCBI): domain Eukaryota; kingdom Metazoa; phylum Arthropoda; class Insecta; order Lepidoptera; family Noctuidae; genus Amphipoea; species Amphipoea oculea. The sequence goes on from OX243884.1 coordinate 2,314,775, forward strand.
TTCGCGCTGGACCACTTCACTTTCAACTTTTTCCCGCCATTCTGTGACTGACAGATGTCATTAGTGACAGGCTACGTTACTTTAATGAATGAGACAGTGTTTACATAAGTATTAAATAGATACTCTACAGTTACTATGGACGTTCGATGGACTGTATATCTATACTCTGAAAGGACTGTAAACTAGACTTTTCAGGAATAGAGAACACTCACTGTTATATTTCAAATACCTATTTATAGGCCTCCCCCATTTATAGGCCTATGTTCAACAGTGGACGTCTTTCGGCTGAAATGATGATGATGATGATGACCTATTTATACAAATTCAAAGTTCCTAAATAATTGAATAATTGCCAAACTTAAGTGGCAGTAGGCAGGGCACATTGCTCGCAGAATGAACGGATAGTGCGGATAACTTATTAGAATTCACGGATGTGCTAAGTGAAATGCATGCGGTAATTGAAAGTTGTGATATTGAATCCGCTATTATTCTCGGGGACTTTAATGCCCATCCAAAGGAGTTATTCTTTAAGGAGTTAGCCAACTTTTGTGAGGAGCGAAGCTGGCTCTGTGCGGACGTGATGAAGTTGGACGTTTTGTCAGACACACACACTTTTATAAGTGAAAGTCATGATAACTGTAAGCGATGGCTTGATCACTGTCTGACAACGGAGGCAGCTTGGCAATGTGTGACCGATGTTAAGGTAGGTTATGATGTTTTCTGGTCAGACCATTTTCCACTGGAAGTGTATTGCAACTTGGGAATATTACCATGCAAAGTGCAATATACTGGGAATATTTACAGTGAAGTGAAGTGGGGTGAGAGAGACGCTGAACAGATAAGAACATATAGGGAGCTGTGTACAGCTGCTTTAAGAGACATTGATTTCCCGGTGGAACTTGGTCTGTGTGCTGATAATGGTTGTTCTGATAATTCTCATCATGTAATTATTGATAAGTTGTATAATAGTATTGTTAGTTGTTTGACGGAAGCTTCGCGAAGGAGCCATAGTGTAAGGAAAAAGACTAAGCAAAAATATGTTATTGGGTGGAACAAGCTTGTACGTAAGTTTCACGTAGACGCACGAAGCAGCTTTCAGGCTTGGTTGCTTCATGGCAAACCAGAGTCTGGTGATATATATAATACTATGCGTGAAACCCGTAAGCGTTTTAAATCTAAGTTAAAATGGTGTCAAGACAATAAGGATAAAATTAAAATGGATATCTTAGCAACACACCACAAAGACAGGGATTTCAAAAACTTTTGGAAGCACAACAAGAAACTGGAAGCTGGCTCGTGTGTCCCTGTGAGTGTTGAGGGTAGGAGCGAGCCCTGTCAAATAGCCGAATTATTTAAAGACCATTTTAGGGTAGTGTCTCCCCTAGGGTGTGTGCAGCAGCAGGTGCTCGATGCTGAGGTTGCAGATTGTGAGCGGTTTAGATTTAAGGCGAAGGAAGTCGCCCATATTATCCAAAATATGACTAGAGGTAAATCTCCAGGACATGACGACCTTAGCATCGAGCACCTGCAGTGCGCGGGTGTACATTTACCTAGGGTGTTGGTCATGTTTTTCAATATGTGTATAGGCCATTCATATTTACCCAGGGAGCTTATGAAGACCACTGTTATACCTATACTTAAAAACAAGACGGGTGATGCCTCCGACAGGGACAACTACAGACCTATCTCATTGGCTACAGTGATTGCCAAGGTGCTGGATGGTTTGCTTGATAGTCGGATAAGTGAGCATATAGATCTCCACGAAGCTCAGTTTGGTTTCAGGGCTGGGCAATCGACTGAAACTGCAGTGCTGCGACTCAAGCATACTGTCCAGTACTATGTGACGAGGAAGACGCCTGTTTACGGTTGTTTTTTGGACCTGTCGAAGGCATTTGACCTGGTGTCGTATGACGTGCTGTGGGATAAGCTCCAGGGGGAAACTAGCACACCCAGAGAGGTAATAAATATATTGAAATATTGGTACGGCAACCAGACCAATAATGTGAGGTGGGCGGGGTCATGTTCGTCGGAGTACAGGTTGGAGTGTGGTGTGAGACAGGGAGGCCTGACTTCACCAAGACTCTTCAACCTGTACGTCAATGGACTGATAGGTGAGCTCAGCGGGGCCGGTGTCGGCTGTTCAGTGGATGGTGTGTGTATGAACAACATTAGTTATGCCGACGACATGGTGCTGCTGAGCCCGTCTGTCACAGCCCTTAACTACCTCATAGGGATCTGTGAGAGGTACGCGGGGTCACATGGCCTCAGGTATAACTGTAAGAAGAGTGAACTACTTATTTTCAAGGCGGGTAGTAAGAGTCCGAAAACCGTTCCACCGGTCAGGCTTGGAGGAATGCCATTAAGTAGGGTCACCAAATTTAAGTACCTGGGGCACTGGGTCACCGAGGACCTCTCAGATGATTTAGATATTGAGCGGGAACGTAGGGCGTTGGCAGTGAGATGCAATATGCTGGCGCGCAGGTTTGCACGGTGCACAAAAGATGTTAAAATTGCGCTTTTTAAAGCATACTGCCAGTCATTTTATACCTGCAGCCTGTGGGTCAGCTATACGCGTAGATCTTTCAATGCCCTGCGGGTCTTGTAAAATAATGGTTTTAGGATGCTGTTGGGGTTGCCTCGCTTTTGCAGTGCATCAGGTATGTTTGCTAAGGCTAGCACTGACTGCTTTAGGGCTATAGTGAGGAAAAGAGTGGCCTCCCTGATGCGCCGCGTGCGGGGCAGCACCAACAGCCTTCTGAATACCATATTGGAAAGGGTTGATTGTCCGTTTGTGAGGCACTGGAATACCGTTCACGGATCTGGAGGGGTCCGTTTTAATGTAAAATAGAGTGTGTGTTTTTTTTAGTGTAATGTATAATTAATAATGGTGACATTCAATAATAATATACTAACATAGTTATAAGTATGATTTACTAACAATGTATGGAATATTTGTTGATTCTGAAATAAATGAATAATAATAATAATAAAGAACAGATCGCCGATGGGGCCGAAAGTTTCTGGAGTGGCGACCGCGTACGTTGGACCGATGACCTTGTGAAGGCCACAGGAACCCGTTGGATGCGAGAGGCACAGAACCGGTCGAAGTGGAGGTGCTTGGGGGAGGCCTATGTCCAGCAGTGGACGTCTTTCGGCTGAAATGATGATGAATTAAAAACCATAACCAAAGGTACCTATGACATATTTCTAGTAATCTCCAAAATAAATCAGCATAAAATAAAACTAACGTTTATTACTTCGCTGTTTTTTTTTTTTAACTTCTTTACCAAAATAGTTGGTCCAGTAATCCAGCATTATGCTGAACACACGGCGTCTGCACATTGACGTTCAGAAGTGATGCCGAGTGCTGATAATGCAGATCACACACTGCTCAAAAGGATTGCCAGTAACGGTTAACATTTCTACAGTTCTGCGTCTAAACCTCAGATATAGATAGACCTAGATAACGCAAATATCTATAACGATCTGTATGGAAACCAAGCGTGCCATTTTTTTACTATCTACTATGACGTCACAAGCACTATTTCGTGATGGGTAAATCAAATCGAGTAGTAGCCAGCAGTACACAGGACTGAGTGCGAAAGTGGCGGCTTACGATTTTTGTACGTAAGCTGGTGCGATTTTTGACACGCGAAGTAGTTGCTCTTGCATTATCGTCATTCTCATGACGATAAACCGAGAAGGAAGTTGCTGCGACACCGCATCAAAACTTGGCTAATTAGCCTAGTTACGTATCGCCTTGTCTCTTTTTCGCTCCCGATAATTACGACATGCCATCCTACTTCCACGTGTCATCTAGTAGTATGACATTGTACCGTTTTTAAAGATCGAATTTTGGTTAGGTAACCTATCATCTACCTCTTTTTACTACCTTTTGGAACTACCTTTTGGAAGGGGCGACTAGAATCAATTCTATTTTAAGGTAATTTTGACGTTCAAAAGTGCCTTTTATGTGCCTATTTGAAATAAATGCTTTGACTTTGACTTTACTCATAGATGAAAACTAATTAAAATAATAACAAATAATTCGATTTCCATGTCCGTGTGTCACATAAGCCTGGTTTGCAGCGGTTTGTATTGAAATTTTTGAATATGCCAACACTCGAGCAGCTTGCTTTTGAGTGTATCCGAAAATATTCGGCGTAATTATACACGGTGGGGTATCTCTCGAATTTAGTTTGGCGTGTGTAATGTTCGTCATGCGGGTATGCTTGCGTTTTTTTTTTATGTTTTGGTTAACAGGCAAACTTGATGTTGTTGTAACCGACACATAAGGATATTGGCAATACCAGTAGGACTATTCTGTAAAACTCTCATGGAAACTTAGGTGAAGCTTAGTTTGAAGTGTACTGTCAATAGTGTCACCTAGAATCAAGTGAAATGACAGCTCACTTCAAGTTCACTTCACACAAGTTTTCACGGTATAGAATAGCGAAACAGCTGAAATGTGGCATAGCATAATCATATGACGTTCCCACGCTGGATCAAAGGCCTTCATTCTTCGAGAGGGAGTGGATTGTAATCCACCACGCGAGTTGACACTTTCCGTGACCCAAGGGCTGGTTTTTACCTTGGCCAAAGGCTAAGCGTTGCCATACAACGTGGTAATGCCACCAGTCTCTTGGGTACATTACCAGTCGACAGCGATGCGGATGAATTTTTCGACTCTATATTTTAGTTTGTGTATAGTTTTAGTTAAGTTAGGGTTTAATTTTTAATAAAATTATATCTTCCCACGCGGGCCCAGTGCGGGTTGGTGGATGTCACATGTCTTCGAATTTATGATTATAGGACATACCGGTTTCCTCACGATGTTTTCCTTCACCGTTTTGAGAGCAGTGGTGATGAAATCATTTACACAAAGTAAAGCGCCTGTCTGGGTTCGAACCTATGACCTACAACTCATAAGTCGAGGCCGTTACCTCTGGGCCACAACTGCGGCAAATGTGGCATTTTCCTGTATGTGCAGTTAAATTAAATTTCAGCCGACAACATCCATCGGTTTCGTACTAAACTTCAACTATAGCCGACGATCCTGCATACTTATCTCTTTTGCTGACTGTACACAGCAACGTTGCTTGGTGGCAAAAATTGGTAGGTAGAGAGGCTCGTGGCTAAGTAATAACAGCCCCTCGGATCGATCGATCAGGTTAAGCTACGCTTGCAACGGTCGGTCTGAGGATGGGTGACCATCTTTATATACCAAGACCCCTCCGTGCCTCGGAAAGCACGTTAAGCCAACAAAAAAACAACTTTTTAAATTTTTGTTTGTCTGTCTGTCCGTTTGTTCCGCCTAATCTCCGAAACGGCTGTATCGATTTTGACGGGACATTTATTATAAACGCTAACTGAGGCTATTTTATTTTAGAAAAATAATTAGGGTTCCGCGCGCGCAAAGAACATAAAACCCAACCGACTTGCACGCGAACGAAGTCGCGGGTATAGCTAGTCATAAATATAATTAAAAGACTACAACTATAATTGCATAATTTTCGAATAAATAAAAGAGAAAATCAATCATCGCTAAAAGTTCAGAACAAATTCCATTTCTTTGATAGACAAACGTACTTTTTTTCCGTTTTTTGCATGCTATGAGAGTAATCCGCGAAATCCAAGGGGAGGCAACGTTGTCTAGCCACTCGCTGCTGTAATGTGCATGGTGTAGATCACGGATTCAATAGCGGATGAGGCAACTGATTTTTGGAACGAAGTTCTTTTACGGAGCTTGCGACAGGAGTGAACTTTTAGAAATCTTCACGTAACGAAAAAGGGTTATGCCCCCTCCATGCGACTTTTTGTTATAATCCATACTAATATTATAAATTCGAAAGTAACTCTGTCTGTCTGTATGTTACCTTTTCACGCCTAAACCGCTGAACTGATTTAAATGAAATTTGGTATAGAAATAGTTTGAGTCCCGGGGAAGGACATAGGATACTTTTTATCCCGATATTCCTACTGGGTCGAGACTTATGCGGGTGAAACCGCGGGGTGCAGCTAGTATGTTATATCGTGTTTAGACACCGAGGGACCACACTCGTGGTAGGTGCCAATTACCTTCCCTGCCTAGTTGCTATTCCACCAATTCGCACTAAGCGTTTTCAAATGTCTTTTATAATGCGCACAGCAAAAGAGTAGAACTCTCTACCTGCGTCTGTGTTTCCGAGTGCATACAACCCGAATCTCTTCAAAGAGAGAGTGAACAGGCTTCTTCTGGATAAGCTCACTCCATCGTCGACTTTGTCTCTGTCACCTCTGACCTAGACTAGAGCCAACAGCAAACCCATTTCAAATAAATGATAATTTAAAAAAAACCGAGTGTGCTTATGACCACACGACTGAAGTGAAACTTCAAAAGTATTTGGCTATGAGAGGAAGAGAGAAAGCAAATGTGCGCGCGCACTGCTTTCTCTTGCTTATATCCCCCACTCAACTCCCGTTCGCCTCGCCCGATCACACTTTTCGTAACGCTTACGTCACGCGTTCGCCAGCTTACTCCCCAAGTCAAGCGTGCGTAAAGAAGTTTCACTTCAAAAACTCGCCGTAGGTACAATTTTATACCCGCATGCGATTGCGGGAGAACGCAACATGATTGATCGCGCAACATGTCATATTCATACAAACGATCATCACGATCGTGTATAGGTACTTAGGTAGTCCGCGCGGAACTAGTTGGCCGCGCCTTAGGTATGTGAGCGGTGGGACGGAGGGGCGGGGGCGCATTACTCAGTACGTGCGCTGCGACCCGCCGCCTCACCCCTTTCCCCACCTCAGCGGCCAACTAGTTCCGCGCGACTATAGTCACGCGTGATCGCTTTCGGTTAGGATGCGGTCTTACGTAATTTTAATGATTGATAAGGGCTGATTCGCAGCTTGCACTCTAATAATTGCGTAACACACTATCAATCGGAATCAGAATCATTTCGAAGCCAATTGCTAATCCATTGCTTCATAAGTTCGAAAAATTTGTCTGCTCAACACGTAAATAACGCAATGAATGTTGTTGAACTGTCAAAATGAAACCGATTCCGATTGATAAAGTGTTACGCAATTGCCCCGCTGATTTTTTATTTTATATTGCTAATGATTTTTTATTTTGAATCACCATATCCATCACGACAGAGCTCTCTGACCAATGCACATGGTTTTGTTTGCTCAAGTCTCACCCGTCAAGTTATGTAGTATTCGTTTCTTTGCTCAAAACTGACAGTTCTTCGAGTCCCGGTAGCCATGTTGCAGGACCTAATACTGATGGATGTTACTAAAGGGGATTAAAGATTTTTATATGGAACCTGGCATACCTACGTGTCGCGCCATTTTGTTTTTTTTCTTCAAAATGACGGCCACACATGAAACCTTTATAAATCGATTGCTGACATCAATGCACATGATCAACTTTGAACGTTAAATGTCTCGGAAACGTGACAATTTACAGGGTTGGGTCTAATTATGCTTTCTGTTTGTATTAATGTCGGCTATCGATTTACCTATATAGGTTCCATGCCATTTTGAAAAAGAAAAACAAAATGACGGACCGGTAGGAATGCCACGGATCTCCACAGCCCTTTATAATAATGTACCTATACTTTGATCGTATGGTAATGTTGAAAAGCAATTTGATAAGTTGGGGACATTAGTTTTATTGATTTTGAAAAGACAACTTCTTAGGCGCGTTTAACGATTTTTGTAGCGCCTTAAAGGCAAAGATACAAATAAGGAACAAACAAATACAATTATTCAATGAATCTACAGAACGACAATAACATCAGACACATTTACTGAGAACCTTATTTGCATATTTTAAAATATTTACAAACATCCTTCGTAAACGAGAGCGCCGCAGTCATACAAACTTAAACATAACCTTAAAACTTCAAAAACCTACTTTATTTCTTACGCAGTAGAGTTCACATGAACAGAAAATGTTAATATTGTTTAAAATACCAATACCTTTCGTCCCCCAAACCGTATCATGCATTGCAAACGTAAAACATCGCTGATAAATACAGTTTTCGCTCCAATATCATCCTTACTGTCAAACAATAAGAATTTGAGGTTAGAAATTTCGGCGGCAAACGCCGAATGTGTTTTATATTTAAAATTCAAAGAAACAATATCGGGTGTGCATACAGTTCTATTTTCGTCGCATCAGGATATTTTATGAGCGTAGTGGGAAATACGACAGTTTTCTCTTTCTGAAAAAAATGGCTGTCGAGAATTTATTATGCGTCCTCGGGCGCCATGTTTTAATCACGCGTGAGTGTTGCCCGTTCATACAGGTAATTTGTTCTGCATTGTTTTAATCTTTATTACCGTAGATATTTTATTGGAGGAAGGAGTGGCGAGCCAATTAATTAGAAGGATACTTACACATATTGTGATGCATGAACAAAAGCTTTTTATGTATTTTTATTTGGAATAGGTTGGATAAGCTCTACAGACTGCTTAATAATGGTATCCGGTTCATTTGCAACTTTTGAGGACTTTGTAGCAGTGGCGTGCATTGCATATAGGCATATAAGCAGTGCCTACCTCGATATATCAACATAAGCCTGTCAATTACATTTTAGTGTGTGTGCCCCATTAAGAAACTTACTATATTATCATACCTACCTAACAAAAAACAAAATTTTCATACAAACACGCGCGGCAGTAGGCAGTCGCCGGACCGCCTACTCAGCTCCCGTACTATTCGCACATTTGCATTGTCATTGGTCTTTACTCGTTCAAGTTAATACGACAAAATTAAAATACGTACGTCTCCCGCGTACCTAATACCATGACGTTCGACCTTCGCAATTTATCACCCTTAAGTAGGCATGCCTACTCAAATAACCACACTTTTGACCTCACTTTTTTTTTCTGATTAGTGACCGCGTTTGTCTAAACTAGACCCGGCCTAGTGCCTACCTATTCTGAAAACTATTGCACGCCACTGCTTTGTAGGCAATGTAGACTTTAGATCTGTAGACTATTTTTTTTATTTTATCAGGTACTTCTTGACAGACCGACGCTGTCCTCCCATACCTACTGTAATTTGAAAACATTGTAAAAGCCAAGAGTAACCGTGGAGGTTCTTGCCGGCTCTTCTCCGTAGGAAACGACCAATTGGAACCGTGCACCTAGCTTCTGACGTTTCATAAGAGCCCATGTAGATTTATGTGAAATAAAATATTTTGATTTTGTTTTTTTTTTTCTACCTAAGGAAATATGACCATGATGTGTCGAGCTATAGGTCTGAGCTCAAATGGATGTCTTTTTGCCAAAGGAGAAGAAATTGACGCGCCTATTTAGGTATTTCAACAAATAGGCGCAAAAAATATGATTTCAAAATTTGAATGGTTACACCATTCAAATTTTGAGGAGGCACTGACACCGATTTAAAAAAAAAAGTGGCAATCCGGGAGTGCCGATAGAAGTGAAAACTTGAACAATTTCGAGTGTATTTTTTGAATCGTCATATAAACAAAACACAAACAGAATACTTTGCCATCACTCACTGACATATCGGAAATACATTAAAACCGAGTACATCCCGGGTACAGCCGAACACAATCATCCGAATGTAGCGCGGTGTCGGTAACAGTGTCGCGAGTTCAATGGTTTTTTTCCATCTGAAAAAATTACCAACGCGTCTAAAGAAGTTTTCACTTTAATATTATTTCATACTATGTACTCCATAATAATTTCAGACAACAATAAACCAAACTCATTCAATGGGTGAATCGCCCCAAAAATAACAAAATAACACTTGTATCGAAATCAACATAAAAACGGGCCCTAGGGTAACAACCGGATCTTTGTCCAAATCTTTGGAATGTATTCAATAACACGCAATAAAGGCTGAATGGGGGACTGACCCTTGCCTCTTTACTGACAATACGGAAAACCAATTGAAGATCCATATGAACAAATCTTTTGAATCCATGTTCAGTGGAATTATTTTAAATAAGAAATAATTAGATATTGTTTAGTTATTGTTATGCAATTATGCGTGATTCAGTGACAAACATTACTTTTATTTTTTATACTGTATTAGCTACGCCCCGCTGTTATACCCGCATAAATTTCGGTCCCGTGGGAATATCGTGATAAAAATAAAATATCCTATGTGCTAATCCATGTCATAACCAATGACTAACCCCTAGATAAGCTGGCACAACTAGATAAGCTTGAGCGACTTCAAAACTTTTGCATAAGATTTATATTTGGCCTGCGCAAATATGATCACATATCTGAATTTCGTACAAAGCTCAAGTGGCTTCCCATACGTCTTCGCCGGAATTCCCATATCTTGTTTCAGCTCTACAGTATTTTGTTTAATCCTAAAACCCCCACTTATCTTAAATAACGTTTCAAGTTCCTTCATGACACACATAATAGATATCTGAGGTCATCGGAAAACCTGAGACTAGAGATGCCGATGCATTCCACTAGTTTCTATGATAAATCTTTTACTGTGCAAGCAGTACGGTTATGGAATGACTTGCCCGTGTCGATAAGGCGTGCTCAATCTTTGTCCACTTTTAAGACTATGATAAAAAAGCACTTTCTCTCTCCTTAAACATTGTCATTGTATTTTCTTTGCTCCTGTTTCATGTTTGTTATTATGTATATGTATATATTTATATAGATTAATAGTACTTTATGTATGTATTTATTGTATTGTGTAAATGGTACACCACAGACTACCTACAGTATTTGTCTGTCCTTCCCGTTTTTAATCCATCCAAAGGTTGTCTTTAAAAGATCGCTCTTAGCGATAAGACCGCCCATTGTGTCACCCATTGTAAAGTTTTCTATATTTATGTCTGTAATTTATATGGTGTACATAATAAAGAGTATTCTATTCTATTCTATTCTAACCCCTGTGCCAAATTTCATCTAAATCCGTTCAGCCGTTTTAGCGTGAAAGCATAACAAACAAAAATGCAAAAAATCAAATCCTTTCTCTTTATAATAGGTATTAACTAGCACTGCCCCGCGGTTTCACCCGCATATGTGTCGATCCCGTGGGAATATCAGGATAAAAACTATCCTATGTCCTTTCCCGGGACTAAAACTATCTCTATACCAAATTCCATCTAAATTGGTTCAGCGGTTTAATCGTGAAGAGATAACAGATAGACAGACAGACTTTCGCATTTATAATATTAGTATGGATATGGATTTGGATAATAATTCATAGAAGTAAAGTCTACCGCAAATCAGGGGTAATACTTTTACCATGAACTGGCCTAGCGTAGTACCTACGGAGTTTCAAACTTTCGATAGAATAACAGGCCATCTTAAAAGGAACTGCTAAAGGAAATATCTAGTCTCAGTAGTTCCTTCAGCTTTTGCAAAGGAACTATTGATCCAAAAATTCTCAGTAGTTTCTTCAAAGGAACTACGAGAAGGAACTAGTGAGCATAAACGTTGGTTACTACGTGCGACTTGCGGCGTACTGTATCTACCTACTTATAAGAGGCTGCGATTATTCATAGTCTAAACACTTTTTTCTACATTTTACATGCTTTTGAAAGCAATCCACTTGTCTACTAGCAAAAACAAACGCACATTGACAACACCATAGCAGATAGAGTTTTATTCACATTTTTCGAATCGCAACATTGGTAGCATTTTCCTTTACACACTTACCAACTTACTACTACTTTCACACCCGTCCTTATTGAGAGCAGTTTAAGGTATATTTTTGCCTATTTTCTGGTAGAAAAAATAATGCATTAACTGCGCTAGATGCAGGGAATTGAATGGGTTGTGCCGCCATAGACAGCTGTAACTATTGTCTAAAGAAACGTGTCGGGCTATATGAGATCTTTTAATGATTGCAGTAGCTAAAATGTTCGGCTTAAGTGGTCGAATGACAAATTAAAATGATGATAGAGGATGAAATGAGGGGTTTCCATCCAAAGTAAGTCTTATAAATAGTTTGTAATGTACAGACGCCAGCACATCAACCTACTACAATCTGTCAAATTTCTTTAATAGATTTTCAGCTTTATCACTGAAACATAAGGCTCAAAGTTGATTGGGAAAATTTGACAGTTTCGGGTAGGTTGATGTGCTGACGTCTGTACAGTCAACAAAAGAGATAAGTATGCAGGATCGTCGGATATAGTTAAAGTTTAGTAAGAAACCGAAGTTCTTATATAATTTTATTAATAGAAAACAAACAGCTCATTTATCAAATTAACTATTTATACTTACATTTTTAATTGTATAGAAACATTAATAAAAAATAGTGGTCCGCCGATGTCGGGGGGAGCAGGGTCCAAGCTACCGGTGGCTAGGGCTCCAAAGGCAGGAACCTCCTCACAATGCGAGCCGTATTGAGGAGTACTGCCTTCTGAGTCAGGCCTTTAATCCAACCGCCTAGATCTTCGATAGATGTTGATCGAGGCTTTCGGCCATCAGGCCATTGGCCGATACGACAATCGGTACAATGACAGCCGAGCTCACATTCCACATGTCAACAACCTCGTGTGCTAAGTCAAGATATCTTTCTCAGCTTTCACGTAGCCTCTTTTATAATACTAGCTGCACCCGGCGGTTTCACCCACATAAGTTTCGATCCCGTGGAAATATCGAGATAAAAACTATCCTGTGTCCTTTCCCGGGACTCAAACTATCTCTATACCAAATTTCATCTAAATCGATTCAGTGGTTTAGGCGTGAAAAGGTAACATACAGACAGACAGACTGACAGACAGAGAGACAGACAGAGTTACTTTCGAATTTATAACATCATAGTATGGATAGTATGGATGGATATGGATTATTAGATTAGTATATGGATATGGATATGGCAGCTAGCACACGCCAATAAGTAACAAGATAATGAGTCATCACTTTAAACGTTACTCTCAATACAGGCCAGTATCCAAAGAATGAGAGCCACCACAAGCCGTGTCTACAACAAAATAGAACAAATTATCGAGGGGGCAACACAGAATGCAATTTCCTCGCCGGACCAGCCAATATGTCTCCGGCGATCCCGGGGCAGCGGACAAATGAATAAAAATCAACCGCACACATTCAACTATTTGTTATCCCACACAAAGAACTTTATGTGAATACAAAACTTTGTATGTACAGACAGCAAAAGAGATATAAGTATGCTGCATCGTCGGATATAGTTGAAGTTTAGTAAGACACCGATGGATGTTGTCGACTGAAATTGTATTTGATAAATGGGCTGTTTGTTTTCTACTCAACATAATCAGCCTACTCGTATAATGTTCTCACTGCTGGGACACAGGCCTCCTCTCTGTGAGAGGGAGTGGGCCGTAATCCACCACGCAGGCCCAGTGCGGATTGGTAGATGTCACATTCATGTCATCGATTTTTTGGTTCTAGGACATGCCGGTTTCCTCACGATGTTTTCCTTCACCGTTTTGAGAGCAGTGGTGATGAAATAATTTACACAAAGTAAACCGCCTGTCTGGGTTCGAACCTACGACCTACAACTCGTAAGTCGCGGCCGATACCACTGGGCCACAACTGCTCTCTACTAATACTGTTTTCTACTAATAAAATAAAATTTTATTCAGAACATCCATCGGTTTCTTACTAAACTTCTACTATATCCGACGATCCTGCATACTTATCTCTTTTGTTGGCTGTACGTGTGACTCTTTCCGGAATTTCTCTTAATAAAGACTGTCTTATTTACTTACTAATTATTTACTGAACTGCCCCGTTGATCTCGTGGTCGCGTTTGCGACTGCTGAGCGTGGGTTCCTGGGTTCGATTTCGGGGTCGGGCAAAGCGTTATTGAATTTTTCCATTAGGAATTTCTTAGTAACAACCCGGAGTTTGGAAGTCGGTGGTGTGATATCCCCGTGCCTCGGAAAGCACGTTAAGCCGTTGGTCCTGCGCCTGATCTCTCTCCGGTCGTGTCGGATTGCCGTCCCATCGTAAATAACGCAATGAATGTTGTTGAACTGTCAAAATAAAAGTCATTGCTACTGATGGTGTGTTACGGAATTACCCCGCTTAAAGAAAAACACCTTTCCAAATCACTTTAAAATTTCGGCCTAAAATTAATTTCACCGCAGGGTCCACGTTACGTACACAAGATTAACTCTAAAAGATTACGCACAATAATCAAGTTAAGGTCTGCATTGTGCCATCATAAGTAAAGGTCGGCCCAGATTAAATTTATGCCCCCCTAAAATAATTAATTCCCTTTAACTTCATTAAGAAACTCGCATAGGTGTAATTACAATGAGCCAAGGAATCTTAATTGTCGAATAGAGAGAGTGACATACGGGTTGAGAGGATGGCGGGACTTTTTGGTCGAAGAGCCTAAAGTGCTACACGTATCTCTTGAAATAGCATATACTAATTCCATGCTTTCGAATAACATTGACAGCATATTATTCAAAAGCATGGAATTTGTATGTACCACATGGAATTTGTGTGTACATACTGATTCCATGCTTGGTAAATCTAACACCCCCATGTCCCCCATGGGCCTTGATGCCTGAAAATAAAATATTTTTATTTTTAAAATCAAGATGGCGGGGTTAGTTGGAAGTGAACTGTCATCACACCTCGTGCTAGGGATTGACACTATTGACAGCTCACTTCAAGCTCGCTTCACCGTGACATTTTTATAGAAGTGCGTTTCAACAAATAGTTCCTATGCCGTTATGTTGGCAACAATGTACTTATACCACTTCTTATTCTTCACCACTCCTGTTTTGGGCATGATTCTAACACGGACACCTTATAAATCTTAAAAAAACCGCAGAATCGTCTTCCCATATCTACTATCTTGACAGACATGGGCACAAAACATATATTCCTAGCGGAGGACAGGGGAGCCAACATTATAACATAGGAACTATGTATTTGTTGAAACGCACTCTAATCGTCGACATCGGCTCAGTTGCCATTATTCAAGAAAAAAAAAAGTAGGTAATCGCACAGAGTACCTTTTGAGTAATCGGCAGGTGTCGTGACAGCTCACTTTTCCGCACAGTGAGATTTTTAAGGAATAGATTCTCAGGTCCTATAAATATCTAGATTTTTAAAATCGTACATTACCACAACGTAGAAGACAACCATTACTCAGGCCGCTTTTTTCTGTGGCCGATTCTCACTCAAGTTGGCCATTTTTGGAACTAACAGACCCAGCCAGTCGACCACACCATTCGTCCGTATGTTAGCCCAAACACGGGGCGCCTTATGCAAGATCACATAATGGGATGAATATATGGGTTACTGTCGGTCAGAGCATCATGCCACAGACAATACGCGGGAATATGGCCGTTGTACCCCGGTGATCCGGACACAATAGCGGCTGAGGCTTTCAATAACACAACTAAACTGCTCATGAATTTGGGTGGCGTTTGTCTTAAAGGTAATGGTGGTAAGACAATTAAGTATCTATTATCTAATATGAAAAGCATGAAATCGGATAATCTATATACCACTAATATAACTGACGAGTTTGCTTGTTCGGACACTCTAATCTTTGGAACCCCCGGTCGGATTTCAAATCAAATCGTTTATTTGTGACTAGCTGCGCCCCGCGGTTTCACCCGCACAAGTCTCGATCCCGTGGGAACATCGGAATAAACAGTATCCTATGCCCTTTCCCGGGATTCAAACTATCTCTATACCAAATTTCATCTAAATCGGTTCAGCGGTTTACGCGTGAAAAGGTAACATACAGACAGACATAGTTACTTTCGAATTTATAATATTAGTATGGATACATGGGTTACATACAGATGTTCACTATATAATTATATACTTAATAATGTTTATGCCATGATCAGCCACTTAGGTATACAAATGATTAAATAATATAATGAAAATATGATTTGAATTTTTTTGAAGTGAAACTTCAAGTGAGCCCGCAACTTCTTTAAGTACTTTTCGCTATTCCTCATAGTTTAGAATTTGGCCATCCACGCCCACTTGGAAAATTCACCCTGTATACTGATGATTGTGACAAAAAGATTTGAAACTAACATCAGTTAAATTCTAAACATTCAAATACACTAATAAATAATTCAAATCAAAACAGATATCGTAGGCAGAATAGCAGGATACCATTGCAACAGTCCTTATTAGAAAAAACTTCATCGGAAAGCTGGGAAACCGCCAACTTACTAAAAGCACAAAAACGTACGAACAACCTCATCGATGACCCTTATAGTCAAGGATATTAGGTCTATATCGCTGGCATTTCAATACAGCAGACAGAAAAATAAAAAACGGTAGCTTTCTAGTTAATATTGACTCGTCAACAGTGGATTTCGTTCAAACTTTTCTCATTTGGAATCCAGTCAAACCGTCCTTTAGCAGTATAAATGGTAGGATCCGTTTTTTTATGTTCTAGACTAAAGATTTAATAAATCGAGACTGTAAATAGAAAACTAGTCGAAAAGAAAGGGAAATTAACATTTCGTATCATTAATAAATAACACTTCATGATTTCCAAGGTAACTCCATTTATTATTTACGAGCTGTGTCCCGCGGTTTTGCCCGCATAAGTGTCGATCCCGTGGGAATATCGGGATAAAAAAGTAGCCTATATATTAATCTACCATACAAATTTTTATCAAAATTGGTCCAGCCGTTTGAGCGTGAAGAAGAAACAAACATATAAACACACACACACACACTCACAACCTTTCTTCTTTATAATATTAGCGTGATTATAAGCCTGTGTTGTCCCACTGCAGGGCAAAGGCCTCCCTTCCCTCTTTCCACTTTTCCCGGTCTACTGTGATTGTGGGCCAATCCTTTAAGAAGGAGTCTAGCTCATCCCGCCATCTCTTTCTGGGCCTGCCGCGCAGTCGTTTCCTGCCATTGGGGATCCGCTGAGTGGTGGCTTTTGCATATTGCTGCTCCGACATGCGACAGATATGGCCAGCCCAGTTCCACTTTAATCCAGTAGCTGTGCGGCCAGCGTCCGCTATTTGTGTTTTGGAACGAAGTATAGAGTTCTTAATGCGGTCTGTGAGTTTGACACCTAGTATACTTCGTTCTACTCCATGCTGCTGCCATATTGTAAAGATAAGTTGACTAGTCAGTGACGTTAAAAGAATGATATTTTATTTGCGAGAACACAGGAAATAAAAAGTCCAGCGTAATTGTATAACAGTGGTTACCACACATGAACAGTTATGCCGATCTATCCATATTTAATATTATAAATTCGAAAGTAACTCTATCTGTCTATCTGTATGTTACCTTTTCACGCCTAAACCTTCTGTCTGTCTGTCTGTATGTTACCCTTTCACACCTAAACCACTGAACGGATTTAGATGAAATGCGGTATAGAGATAGTTTGAGTCCCGGGATAGGGTACTTTTTATCCCGACATTCCCACGGGATCGAAACTTATGCGGGTGAAACCGCGGGGCGCAGCTAGTTTTGTAAAAACCATGAAAACTTAGGTGAAGTGAGCTGTCATTCCACCTAAAGAAAGGAAAGAAAATAAGGTTATTTACGGCAAACATGACGCAGAGGTAAACCACAAACACAAAAAGATGTGGGGAAAATATGCGTCACATCCAAGCAAATCTGCCATCGCTCAACATAATGCTACGATGACCCTATGCGAGACAGAGCCCCAGCGCTGGTGTTCACCTGATGCTAGGAATTGATACTTTTGCCGAACTGTCTGCGGGGCAATTCTCGTAATTTTAAGAACGTTCTTTCCTCTGTTTGCGGTTCTCAGCATAGAGCTGTTCCTCAGCGGGTCCCACCTCCCCGTGCGCCCATTCCTATAATAGCCGCACCCACTCTCGAGTGGCGCGCGTGGAATACTGCAGCGCCAACTCGGGCCTGTCTGGTTGGACGACAGACGCCCCTAGTCCACCGACCGAACGAACGAAGACTTACTGTTACTGCTAGCCTGCATCATCCCACTGCTGGGTAAACGCCTCTCCCCATGACTTCCAGCTCTTTCGATCCAGTGCTAAAGTGAATCACTGGTCCTTCGTTATCTCCAGCTCATCCCGCCATCTTCTACGGGGTCTAACAGAGCCCATATTTTTATACGGAGACCACTTACAACCGTAGTATAGTAAAATGTCCTACCCACACAATATTATGCTTACCCCAATGGAAACAAGTGTGACATGTAAATGCATTAAGCTACAATTTATTGATCTTCGTTGAACCCGCTCGGGACAAGGGACTTTTGACTATAAATTTAGTGTTCTTGTCACTTGCTGTAATTAAGAGCTTCTGCATACTATCTCTCATGTATGCAAACTCAAGAAAGACAAGTATACCCAATTTCTGTCGTCTACAATAAAAAAAATCGGGCAACTCGGATATCTATGGGCAACTCATACAATACATTAGGGTAATATAATTTACTGTACACAATTTAAAATTTAAAGGAGGACATGGTTATTGCAAATAATAATATAATTCTGATAAATAGATAGCCTTTAGACGATCAAGCTCAGAATTAAAAACAATAGATGACTATAATATGAATTATATAAAACCAAAATTTAAAACTAAAACGAATCTAAAAAGATAATGGTGCAGCCGATTCTCTTGTAACAAACGACTCTAAACTAGATTATAAACCACCAAAATTTAGTTTATTCCTGTCAAACGACGATTTCCTATTCTGAAATTGACTAAAATGACACAACTTAACTACATTTTAGTTTGACAGCACTAAGATGGCACTGAGTTATTAATCTATTGAAAATGGCAATTTTGCTATTCTGAATTTGACGTTTTTCACCTAAAATTTTGATTGTGTTGTGTACTAAATCTGACTATTTTTAATCGCGATTAAAAAGGCGTGGAATAAAATTAGTTTTTTCTTTTCTTTTTCTTATAACTCGAAAATAGTGTCCTATCGCAAAAATAATAAAAATGTCGACCCCCTTTATAAAACACATAAACTCCGAAAACTCGACATGTAGGTAATTTTTCATATTTTCTATACAAAAAGTGAAAAATTCCATTTAAAAGAAGTCGAGGGGGCCCCCAACGCGCGCCTCTGGCTCTAAAAAAAATCACGGGGTAGGGCAAAAAAGTACCACATGGAGTCGCGATTGTCAAATTCGATTTTAGTTGTGTCAAAATTATTTTTTAAATTTAGCGAACTTTTTTGCAGAAGAGCTTGAAGATTCTCATAGCAAAAAGTAAGGAATTTTAGTGATCGTTTAGTTAGTTTGGTTCGGTGTAAAAGGGAATCGGCACCAATGATTGTTGTTGAATACACTTCAATTGCAGAGCCTGAGAATATAAGAAAATTACTGTCCGGCCGTCGAAGGAATGTCAGAGCGACAATTCTAGTGACCAATAGAGATCAAATTGGCAAAATACGTATTCGTTTGTATGAACCTGACAAGTGTCAAGAGGGCATTCTATCGACGGCCGGACAGTAGTATTGGTAGTATCATAGAATAAGTGAAGATTATAATTGATAAGAATACAGTACTACAAATATAAACAAAAATTACACACAATATAGAAACACACCTTAAACTAGAAACTTAGGGGCTATCTCCACGAGCGAGAGAATCGCGACGGATCCGCGCTTCTATCGTCGGGTCGTCTCCACGAACGAGCGATTATTCCGCCAGCGTATCGTCGCGACTGGTAACGGAATCGCCGCGTGCCCGCGACGACTCGTAACGGAATCGCCGAATAAAATTCTTGCTTGGCGAGAGGCAACGCTGCGTTTGACAGCGCGCCCGCCGCGCGCTCGCTGCGAGAGCGCCACGTTCTGCGGCGAGCGCGCGGCGTGCGCGCCACCAGTAGCGACGATACCGCGGCGATACGACGACGTTACGCGCGCACATTGCCACTCGTCGCATCGCCGCGATAACATCGCCGTGTGGAGATGCGTTCATAGAGAGTGTATAGAAATACGTGGCACGACGATATTATCGCCGCGATTCTCTCGCTCGTGGAGACAGCCCCTTAGACAAAAAACTAAAGACTTACCCTGTTATTCATAATCCTATTTTATCTCTATTTTAGCTAAAATAGGTTTATAGAACGTTTGTCTTTATCTGTCACGTTGTCATTTCTGTGTGTAAGAAAGATGCAAACCCCATTTTAACTAAAATAGGTTTGATAAGTTTTATGAATAAGGGGGTTACTTTAAGAACATACCATTATCAATAAGATAACACGACCCGGTTACACTCCTAGCCTTGTTGCTGGCTAAGTACAGGATTATATCACCAATCTCATCAGCATCTGAATATCTTCCCAAAGCAGTTAAGTTTTCAACAATATTATCCTGAGAAACAGGCATTCCAGCATTTGTTGCAATATCTGTTATCACTGGTCCAGGATTGACGGAATTCACTCTAACGCCATAAGAAGCCAACTCCGTCGCAGCACCTCTAGTAAAATGATCCATAGCAGCTTTAGACATGCAGTAAGAGATCGCCCCGGGTATCTTTATCCACGATGATAGAACACTAGACACATTAATGATATTCCCTTTTGTAGCTATAATGTGTGGGATAGCCAAACTGGTGATAAGGATGACTGGCCGCAGGTTGGTGTTCATGACTTCGTCAAAGTTCTCTATCAAATTGGGCTGTAGTACAGTCGCATGCCGTAATATCCCTGCGTTGTTGACAAGTACATCGAGTTTTCCAAACTTGTCAACAGTTTTTTGGACTAGGGTCTTTGCTTCCTCATCTTTGGAGACATCTGCTTTGATAACGAGGGTTTTGGCTCCATGCTGCTCACAACGGCTGGCAACTTCCTTTAGTTTGACTTCGTTTCTTCCGACGAAGGCAACCGAAGCTCCCTCCTTGGCAAATAACTCCACAGTAGCCGCTCCGATGCCAGAGCTGCCGCCCGTAATTAGCACCACTTTGTTTGCAAACATTTTGAACTACCACACGTCACGAAATTCGTAGATTTACTAAGCCATAGCTGTTTAAATATATCCTTTTATCGTACAAAATAATCTTAATTATTGTCTATTAACTGAATGATTTGCAAATTATTTTCCGATTCACCTGACTCAGCGTTAATTTACAAGTTGGCATAGAACGTCAAGTACTAGGTAAGTAGAAAATTGCATTATTCTATAATGTGCTGATAAACTGTGTTAGTGGATTTTATCGAAGTGTTGACTGTTACACACAGCGTACTTGATGTTTTTAGATATATCATTATAGTTATTTCTATTTTATCTTTATAATCATAGCCACATGCAAACGATTTATCTATACCACTTCAAAATATCTTGTCATTGTTTTTATATACTACTAATTTTTATATTGTATAGTAGAAAATATTTTTGTCTCGCTAGTAACCTAGTGACTGTCAAGCATTGTCAAGACATGACGTTCATAACACTGCTCTTCTTAGTCTGTGTTCACAACCACAATTCACAACTTTAATAAATCTTGGATGGTCAACCAATATCATGGCATAATATTTAAATTAACGTAACGCGTGACATGACCTATTCTGTTAAATCTCCACAAAATTAAAAAAATCAAGAGTTACAATTGATCGATACTTAAAACATACATATATTTTAATGCGGCTCTTTGAATATTTTCCTCAAAAATCTCTTGAGAAATTCTTCACTAATATTTTTATCGTTTCCATCGTATTTTGTTGCACGTGCATCATATACTTTTACCCCCACACTCTCGTATCCGTTACTGGGCAGGGTGGTACAATGAGCTTCAAGCAAAAAGTGGTCCTGATCACAGGAGGTAGTTCCGAAATTGGTTATGACACAGCAAAGTTGTTCGCTAAAGAAAAAGCTACGGTAGTCATAGTCGGTCAAGACGAAGCTAAATTGACAGCTGTAGCTAAATGTTTGGCGCAATTAGGAGCTGAAACACTAGTTATTGAAGCAGATGTGTCCAAAGAAGAACAAGCATATGTAACTGTCAAGATAACTATCAACAAATTTGGCAGACTGGATGTGCTTGTTAACAATGCTGGAATTTTGAGAAAAGCTGGTATACTGTCAGACCACTTCTTGGAAACGTACGATGAAGTGATGAACATCAACATGCGAGGCGCTGTCCTTATGACATACTTTGCTATTCCCTATCTTATCAAAAGTAAAGGGAATATAATCAACGTAGCGGGTGTAGCTGGACTCCGTAACACACCTTTAAATATAGCATACAGGACATCAAAGGCTGCGATGAACCATTTTAGTAAAAGCGCTGCCTTAGAACTTGCCCTGTATGGAGTAAGAGTGAATACAGTCAGTCCTGGTCCAGTCCGTTCTGCTATTTTCGATGGTATGAATATAAATTTAGAAAAAATACTAAACAATACAGCGCTGCATTACTTATCAGAGCCTACTGAGATCGCTGCTATGATATTGTTTGTAGCAAGTCGAAAGGGTAAAGACATGACTGGCTTAAATTTCTGGCGGAAACTACGGTTGCATGATAATACAATTCGTTGTAGTTAGTAAAAATTAAAGTTGTGAGCAATTTATAATATTTTAAAAATAATGAAAAAAAATTGGAAAAGATTTATTGTTATTTTATTGCTGATAAATTAGATAAAATTACTTATCCAAGTTTGCTGTTAATTCAATTCAACAAAAATATATAGTAACCCTGAGTACCAGTAGTACCTTTGTTACGCCACACGTTTAAGAAAAATCTTGTCTCCGTACAAGTATGTGTTGCCTTATCAATGTTCGCGTACAGTAAGCGCTCAACACACGAGCGTCAACGGCAGCAGCAACGTCGAAATCTTTTGTCATTTTTTATTATTAACCGACTTCAAAAAAGGAGGTTCTGTATTCGACTCGTATGTATGTATGTAAGTTTGTATCTCTGCGATTTTCTCAAAAACGAATGAACCTATTTTGATAATTCTTTCATTAATGTGATCTACATACTTTCAGAAATGTTCTTGTATATAATAAATTAGGTAATTATTGTTATGTACGAAGTTATATGCATAAATGTACTGCGTCACCGGCATTTCTATGCGAATTTGATGATTCTTTTAGTCGATGTCTTCAATTCTTCAATGCACTAGTTTTAATTGAATTGGTGTGGAGTAGGTGAACAGAAACAGTGAAAAATAATAACTTTTTTACAAAAAATACAACCGACTTAAAAAAACACTACAAAGTGATAAATTAAATAACTTCAATTTCGGAAGTCGGTGTCAAAAAACGAAAATGCGGAACCAACGACACTGAGTTCCGAAATTAAAGTAATTTTTCACTTTGTAGTTTTTTTTTTGTAAAAAATGTTTTTATTGTTATACATTGCACAACTTTACCCTCTTTCAAGGGATATCCGGATAAGTGTAAATAACATAAAATTGGATTTTGAGGACACATCATAATGAAAAAGCTTGACACACAAAGCAGTAAGTACAGGAGTACTGCTATGCTCACTGTATCCAGGAAGATACAGTAGGTACGGATAGTAGTATTTGTAAGTGTTTTATACACTTCCTTTTTTCTTCAACAGTATTTGAAAATGTAAAGGCAGTAAATGTATAAAATGTATAGGCATGTAAGCAGTGCCTACCTCGATATATCAACATAAGCCTGTCAATTACATTTTAGTGTGTGCCCCACAATTAAGAAACTCACTAAGAGTCTTTGGTCAACTGATATCATACCTAACAAAAAACAAAATCTGCATACAAACACGCGCGGCAGTAGGCAGTCGCCGGACGGCCTACTCGGCTCCCATACTATTCGCACATTGTCATTGGTCTTTACTCGTTCAAGTTAATACGACAAAATTAAAAATACGTACGTCTCACGCGTAATACCATGACGTTCGACCTTCGCAATTTATCACCCTTAAGTAGGCATGCCTACTCAAATAACCACGCTTTTGACCTCACTTTTTTTTCTGATTAGTGACCGCGTTTGTCTAGACTACACCCGGCCTAGTGCCTACCTATTCTGAAAACCAATTCACGCCACTGTCGCGGACAATCCCGCCTGACCACCACTAAGTTCATTTTTGCTTGCACTCTAAAAATAGAAGCGCTCTCTAGTAAGCGCGCCAAGATCAAATAGTTCGTCCGTAAAATTCACAAAAGGAGTACACGTGATGCTTCACTAAGCTGCGCAAAGCAGGTTGCAACTAATTGTTTTATCGCTTTCCGAATAGACGAAAACTTTAAGGGCACTGGCTTGGCGCCGCCGCAGGATTTAGGCGAAACATTTTTTAAGTGTTCAGGCGGAAAAGGCCGCGATGGTACATTCAAGAAAGAAAATAAGTAATATACTTTTCAATTCTTTACTAGCTTCGCCCCGTGGTTTCACCCGCATTAGCCCCGACCCCGTAGGAATATCGGGATAGTATCCTATTTCCTAATCCACGTCATGGTCTAACATGTGCTCCGTTCAGCCGTTTTAGCGTGAAAGCTAATCGAACAAACATACAAAAAAATCAAATCTTTTCACTTTAAAATATTAGTTCAAATTACTTTTTTTATTCACGTTTTTTTAAATACTTCTTTATGAAAAGTAAAAAAGATTTCAGTCATACTGATAACAGTAGTTAAACGCTACAAGGTTATTTTGACGCGCGGCAAAAATCAGAACTAACCCTGACTTGCCGTTTTTTTCATACATTTCACAAAACAATTGCAAAAATGCTTACCAAAAGCGCCCCCTGTCAACGTCATTCGAGCGCCAAAAGATACTCGTAGCAGTGTAACCATAAAATTAAGCTACTTTTTTTTAACTGAGTCATGACATTCATCCTTCAAAATATCATAGTACGTAACATAGACAAAATTGTGATAGACAACTGCAATAAATCTAAAAGTGTTAATAAGGTTTTCAATCCACTAACAACAAACATTTAATACCTATCTACCTTTATTAATAATACTTCTGTTATATCATTGTTCTCATGCAAAGACATTAAATTATTTATATCTTAAATCTCTTTGTTCTCATGTCAGTAACTGGGAGGTTTTGGGACAATGAGTTTCGCGCAAAAAGTGGTTCTGATCATAGGAGGCAGTAACGGCATTGGTGCTCTCACAACGGAGTTATTTGCTAAAGAGGGTGCTTCAGTAGCCATTGTCGGAAAAAACAAAGCTGAACTAAATTTGGTTGCTCAGAATTGCCAAAAAATAGGAGCAGAAATACTAGTTATCAAAGCAGATGTGTCCGAAGACAAAGAAGCAGACGTAATCGTCGAGAAAACTATCGACAAATTTAAAAAACTGGATGTGCTTGTCACCAATGTTGGAATATTGAGAGAAACTGCTATTATATCAAACGACTTTTTGAAAACGTATGACAAAGTCATGGACATCAACTTGCGAAGTGTTGTCCGCATCACCTACTTCGCTGCTCCTCATCTCATCAAAACTAAAGGAAACATAATCAACGTATCGAGTACGGCTGGGATCAATACCACAAGACCTGAACACATAGTATTCGGGACATCAAAGGCTGCACTGAGCGATTTTACCAGAAGCACTGCTTTAGAATTAGCCCCTCATGGAGTGAGAGTGAATACAATCAGTCCTGGTCCATTCCAATTACCTATTTACGATGGTATGAAAAATGAATCGGATAAAGTGCAAAATATGTCTCTTGAACATTTATCAGGACCTACTGATATCGCTAAATTGATTTTGTATGTAGCCAGTGACAAAGGTAAAGGCATCACTGGCTCTATTTTGTGGCGCAAACTACATGATAACACCAGTGTTTAAAATTTATTTCCTAAGCAAGGTTTATGGTTTTGATAATTATAAAAAATAGAAAAAAATCTCGTTTTTTTTGTACTTAACGACTGAAAATTACGTAAGTACTTACCAAAGTGCGTTAATCCATACTAATATTATAAATTCGAAAGTAACTCTGTCTGTCTGTCTGTCTGTCTGTCTGTCTGTATGTTACCTTGTCACGCCTAAACCACTAAACCGATTTAGATGAAATTTGGTATAGAGATAGTTTGAGTCCCAGGAAAGGACATAGGATAGTTTTTATCCCGATATTCCCACGGGATCGAAACTTATGCGGGTGAAACCGCGGGGCGCGGCCAGTTAGTTATATTTTTAAAAGGAGGGTGCTACAGTAGCCCTATTTAGGAGAAACGGAACTAGATTGAAAGCCATTGCTCAATGTCTTTTCAGTCTATCAAAAAGTACTCTGTGGTCGTGGGTGGACCGAAACTCTGCTTGAAATTCTCGGCCGAAACCTAAAGATCTGTTGATCTTTTAAATAACGATGTTGAAAACTATGAATTCGCTTAGAGCTGTTACCTCCTGGACGCGGCCGTATTTAAGTCACGCGTTCGTCAGGGTTTGACTAAATAAGGTGAGGCGATACATCACATCAGGACAGCTTTTAAGTCTGTACAAGGCACAGGTTCGTTTCTGTATGGAGTATTGCAGCCACTTGTGGGAGGGCTCACCAAAATACCAGCTTACTGCACTTGACTCGGTGGAACACAGAGCTAAAAGGCTTATAGGCGACGAGACGTTGGTAGTTACGCTTTACAGCCTGGCTCATCGACGTAAAGCGGTCTACACACCAAAGCCGCTGACCTGGCGGTTAGTGCCGGCGGCTTCAGAATGTTCAAGCCGAACGACTTTGCCGGCGGCAATGCCGGCGGCACGACAGCCGCGGCATGTGGTGTTCTAGTAATTGCCAAATACTCGTAGAGATTGGACGTGTGTGTTTCGAATAATTCAGAAGTAGTATTTTCAGTACCTAATTGACATGGAGGAGGACGATAACAGTGATTTAATAATAGCAGTTTGTGGAGTTCTATGAAAGCCGGCGGGCAACTGACTGAGTGAGTGGAGAGGGATGCCGTCGGCATCGGCATGCTGCCCCGCCGGCTTGCCCGCGCGGGCGCAAGCCGGCGGCATGATTGTACAAAATAAGGGCGGCGGGTTGGGCCGGCGATCCGTGCCGCCGGGTCAGCGGCTTTGGTGTGTAGACCGCTTAATGTTGCTTGCCTGTCGGTTTTCTACAGACTGTACTTCGGAGAGTGTGCGCAGGAGCTCCACGACCTGATCCCACCAACGCCCTTTTACCACCGGGCGACCAGACTTACTGCAGCGTACCATTCGCACTTGGTTGATATCCCGACGAGTCGTACTCAGCGCTTCTCCTCCACTTTTATTATTAAAAAATCAGCTCTTCCCTACATTTTGACGAGTTATGTGAACATAAATGCAAGGAACAGCTGATTATTTTTCGCGATTTTAGGTTTAGTCCCATAGTAAAAGTTGTTCATAATGATGAGTACAATGAAAACCCCTTAAAAGGATGCCCATGAATTTAATTTCACCCTGTATAATGAAATTATATTCTTTAGGATATCTGGAATTATAATTTCACCATACACCATTCAACTGTAGTTTAGAATAGAATACTCTTTATTATGTACACCATATAAATTACAGACATAAATAATTATAGAAACTAACTTAGTTAACTAACTTAGCTAACTTTTTTTGTAATTTAACAAAGAACCATTATCTAATATGAAATTCGAGCCAGTGATGCTCTTACCCTTATCACTGGCTACATACAATATCATATCAGCAATCTCAGTAGGTTCTGATAATCGGCGCAGCGCCGTGTTATTTTGCAATTGTAAAAAGTCTACTTTCATATCTTTGAAAATATTAGTACGGACTGGCCCAGGACTGATTGAATTCACTCTCACTCCAAAAGCGGCTAGTTCTAAAGCAGCGCATCTAGTAAAATGGTTAATTGCAGCCTTTGATGTCCTGTATGCTATGTTTAAAGGTCTCGTGGTACTGACCCCAGATATACTCGACACATTTATTATGTTTCCTTTAGTTTTGATGAGATGCGGAGCAGCGAAGTAGCTGACGCGGACAACACCTCTTATGT
This sequence comes from Amphipoea oculea, assembly GCA_945859645.1. Lineage (NCBI taxonomy): Eukaryota > Metazoa > Arthropoda > Insecta > Lepidoptera > Noctuidae > Amphipoea > Amphipoea oculea. Next base: position 2,342,619 of record OX243884.1, read on the forward strand.
TAGTGTTCATTACTTCGTCATACGTTTTCAAGAAGTGGTCTGCCAAAATACCAGCTTCTCTCAATATTCCAGCATTGTTGACAAGCACATTCAGTTTTCCAAATTTGTCGATAGTTTTCTTAACAATTACGTCTGCTTCTTCGTCTTTGGACACATCTGCTTCAAGGGCTAGTGTTTCAACTCCCATTTTCGCCAGACTTTGAGCAACGGCTTTCAATCTAGTTCTGTTTCTCCCGACTAGGGCTAATGTAGCACCTTCCTTAGCAAATAATTCTGCTGTAGAAGCCCCAATGCCAGCACTAGCTCCTGTGATCAGAACTACTTTGTGTGCGAAACTCATTTTTACGAATCATTGCCCAATTATTGCACTGTGAGCTCTGTTCAGATAGAAATATTCTAATGAAAGTGTGTCTGTCATAGTAATGAGCAACAACATATTAGTAGGATAGAATCGTATGTGCTGCTGATGTCTTATCTTTCTATTTAGTGGTTATGATTATCTTTTGAAGACAACATGCAAAGAGCCTCGTAATAAATTTCTACCACTATGATATTATAACTTTAACTTTGTAGATTTTTCGGAGATACAAATGCAGGAAATAGTCCAGTGCAAAACAAATTTGAGCAGTGAAGAAAATCAGAAATAAAATTACAACAACAATTATTAAACTGTCGACAATCCAAGTTTTCGGAAAGCTATGACTGACAGATGAATGTTATAATTTGACAGTTAAGATTTTTTTTTGGCACCTTACCCGATGTCCAGTTACCAGTGTCACAAAAATCTAACTCTTTTCGTAAAGAAGTTTTTCGCGCGAAGGTATTTAGTTTGTATAGTTGAAATTATTATATAGGAAGAATTATAAAACTAAAATTCATCCATCACTTTTCAGAAGGCTAGATCGAGGTTAAGAGCAAACCAACATCGCAATAAAAAAAGACTCGCTTCTTCCGTTTGTTCGTTGACAAACTACATTAACGTTGAAAAACAATAAAAGCTTCATTATTGTTAAACATATTCAAACTAATATACTTTATTAATTAATATAAAATTATAACAATGAATCATTATTACACCAGTGCCATTCCATTATCTATTAAATAACATGCTCCTGTAATACTGTTCGCCTTATCACTGGCCAAATACAGAATTAGATTAGCGACTTCTTTGGGTTGTGCAGTTTTCTTCAAGGCTGTTTTTTTAGCAGATTCTTCTCAACTGCCGGAATCTTCTGCATGGACTAGCTTAATAAAATTTGTGTGAACAGGTCCTGGATTAACGGCATTCACTCTGACACCAGATGGTGCAAGTTCAAATGCAGATGCACGAGTAAAAGAATCCACACCTGCTTTGGATACACAGTATGCTGGATATAAGTACGCAGTTCTGGTTTCCGTACTTGCTACACTTGAAATATTGACAATACAACCTTTGCTCTTCGCCAAATGTGGAGCCGCTAAAGACGTCAGGACCACCACAGCACGTAGATTTGTGTTCATAATCTCATCATAAGTATCAAGTATTGTTCCATCTAAAATTTTCCCTTCTTTAATAGTGCCTGCAATGTTGACTAATATGTCAAGTCTTTCAAAAGTTTCAATTGTTTGTTTGATTATTTTCTCATCATCCTCGTGTTTGGAGACGTCTGCAATGATTACGAATACTCTGTTGCCGTATTGTTTGCATTTCTCTGCAGTGGTGTGAGCTCTTCTCTCACTGCAGTCTACTATCACAACATGGGCTCCTTCTTCAGCAAAGAGTAATGATGTCGCAGCTCCCATACCAGACCCTGCGCCCGTCACCAAGACCACTTTATTTTTAAAACTCATGTTATTAGTTATACCGTTCTCTTTGGCATTGCAAAGAATACTGCAGCCAGTGCCGTGATAATCGACTCGACCTAGATGCGTATTTTGATATCTTTATCATTACATTTATTATCTCTACTGTTGCTATAGATATATGTATAAAATGACTAGCTTAGACCGGTGACTTCTTAATAATGAAAATCGATTTTGAAGAGAAAACTTCTCTAGGCGCGTTGGGCATTTTTGAGATAGGAAAAAACCATTGGATTCACGCCACTGTTACCGTCTGCTTTGGATGTGTTCGGCTTTCCTCGGGATGTACTCAGTTTTAATGTATATCCGATATATCAGTGAGTGATGGTACAGTATTCTGCTTGTGTTTTGTTTTCACTTCTGTCGGCACTCCCGGAGTGCCACTTTTTTTTTACTATTTTCATTTCACATAATTTCTTCATCATCATCTGCCTAGCCTTTTCCCAACTATGCTGGGGTCGGCTTTTACATAAAGCGACTGCCTATCTGACCTCCACAACCCTATTACTAGGTAACACGATACTCCTTGGTAAGACTGGTTGTCAGACTTTTGGGCTTCTGACGACCCGTAACGACTGTCAAAAATCCACAAATGACAGCCGAGACCAACGGCTAAACGTGCTTTCCGAGGCACTGAGGGGTCTTGGTATGTGAAGATAGTCACCCATTCATGGACCGACTACGGCAAGCGTAGCTTAACCTAATCGATCGACCCGTGCGGCTGTAATTACTTTGCTACAAGACCCTTCTGTTCATGTTCACATAATTTACTATCGAAAACAGATTTTCTCAACTCTTTCAAGCAACAAAATTACTAGCGGTCGCTGTCCCAAAAATAAAACATCAAATCATTTTTACCCGACTGCGTCAGAAGGAGGGTTCTGTTTTTCGAGAGTATGTATGCATGTATGTTTGTATAATTGTTTGGCACGCTCTGTGGCCTGAACGGCTCGATGGATTTTAGCTTGAGAGGTGTCGTTAGATTCGTATTGACTGTAAAAGTAACACTGGGTATATCAAAATAAAAAAAAACCAAAATGGCGGATTTTTGGCGCCATATTATGCCTTCAAAAAAAAATTTTTTTTCTCAAAACCTATCGAGTGGGGTATTAAAATAAAGGGTTTTAAAAGGTGATTACAAAAATATATAAAACATATATGGTTAAAAGTAATTCAAAATGACAAATCGTAAAAAACACGTATCAAGAACTAAATCGTCTGCGAAATCTTTCACATTTGTAAACTAAAAATCTGGAAATAAAAAAAAAAGTAATTAAAAAAATTGATAAACCCGAATGCAACCTTATACTAAAACTAAATGAAAGCTAAAAACAAGCCCATATTAAATTAAATAAAAGTTGGAAGCAGGCGGGACCCATTTGAGTTTGAAACTATAATTAATGGTATGGTATGTGACTTAGAGCCGTCTCGGTGGGAGCAGCAAGCCGCCCAAAGGATGGAGTGGAGGTCTTTGATAAAAAACAAAGTCCGAAATTTTGAATTCCAGCGGCACGTTGAGCTTGATGCAAAGCGTGACCAACTGAAAGCCCGACCACCTGCGGCGATCAGTTATAATTATATCGATGGTGTGCTCACATGCCCGCATTGTGCGCGGATCTTTGCAAAAAAGATTGGATACATAAGCCACATGCGAGCACACGAACGGCAACTACAACGGAGCTGAAGCAATCGCCCTGGCCGAAATCGGTCGGATCGCATCATCATCATCATCATCATCATCAATTACTTTTTTTTTTTTTTGTCGTATTCAGATATCGATACCCATCACAACTAAAGAGTTTCGCTAACTACTTTAATTAGACCCTGTATATAGATCTATACTTCCGTAGTATAATTATTTACTAAAATAAGGTTAAAGTTGTCTTTAAAAGATAGCTCTTAGCGATAAGACCGCCCATTGTGTCACCCATTGTAAAGTTTCTATATTTATGTCTGTAATTTATAATATGGTGTACAGACGCCAGCACATCAACCTACCCGAAACCGTCACATTTTCCCAATCAACTTTGAACCTTATGCTTAAGTGATAAAGTTGAAAATCTATTAAAGAAATTTGACAGATTGTAGTAGGTTGATGTGCTGGCGTCTGTACATAATAAAGAGCATTCTATTCTATAATATTATATTATAGTGGTAGAATGTGTTTGTTTGTTTGTATGTAGGGGTAATCTCTGGAACTACCGGTCAATCAACTCAGCCTTTCGCAGTCCACTGCTGGACATAGGCCTCTCCCAGACTGCGCCACAGCACCCTGTCCTCCGCCTTCCGCATCCAATCTACCCCAGCCACCTTCTTTAGGTCGTCCGTCCATCTAACTGGGGGGTGTCCCACACTACGCTTGCCGGTACGCAGTCTCCACTCCAGGACTCATCTGCTCCACCGGCCATCAGTCCTTTGACAGACATTGCCAGCCCACTGCCACTTCAGTTTGCTTACTCTGCAAGCTATGTCGGTAACTCCGGTTCCGGTTAACTACCGATCGGATTTGAAAAATTATTTCTGCATTTGATAGCTCAATTCTCGAGGAAGGCCATAGGCTAATTAACATCACGCTATGACCTTTAGGATCCGAGCAAAAAGTCAGAATGAACGCTAAGCGAAAACGAAGTGATAGCGCGGGCAGGTGATGCGATGCGCCGGAGTGGATCTGGGGAACAAGAATTTGCACGCGGACGAAGTCTCAAGCAGAAGCTAGTGTGCTAGTATGTAGGTATGTGTATGTGTGGTAATTTAAATGCATATAAAAATATATACGGTACTAATAACAAAAAAAAAACATTTTTAAAATTTCCATGTTCCCGAGATTTGAACTATAAAACAATGAACGTAGCGGATCAAAACGAGTTTTGTAGGATATCCTCGGTCTTCTCGTCAGCACTTTGAAACCCCTAAGAAAATTATCGAAATCCATGTTTAATAGGGCACAAGTCGATGTTAGCAACAAAATAACCTTGAAGCACACAATAATCCTATTCGTTCCATTGGCTTACGGATCTGTCCGTTCAGATTGTTCTATCCATGGTAAAGCAGCCTTTACAGTAATGCCGTTTGTCCGCCGCCACGTCAACGAGAACGAGATGACGTGACGGTGCACAATGGAACGAGCGTATGGGAGAGGTTGGACTTAGGCATTTCCGAGAAAAAAAGTCTAATTTTGAAAAACGAATAATGCCATCGTATTAAGTTATCAAATGCCTTCAAAACTTGTGCTGACAAACTTTCTATCTCTCGTATTTCAGGAGTTAATTGAGAAAATGTGAAATTTTACTATGAAAATGAGTGCGGCCTCCTGAATCTTGTCCTGTTTCAAGTTGTGGGCTTTACTATCGTACGCATAGCAAAAAGTGCATTTCCTGCTAAGACACATGCCGGGGTAGCGGGATTGTCCGAAAGGGTTACCGCTACGCCGGAACATAAAGGGCTAAGGAAGGAACACGGGTGGGTTTTAGTCAGTAAGAGTCTGACACTCCCTTTCGCTCCATCCAGAGCGGGAGGAGTTATTTGATGATTTCCCATCCAAAAAAAAGGCCCTCTTCATTTATTTTATTTTAACTATTTATTTGTATAGTGAATATATAACTAAGTACCTATTCTGTAAATATTTCAAGCGTCTACCTGTTGCCCTTAATAATATCGAGCAAAAAACGGCAAAAAAATCACGTCTGTTGTATGGGAGCCCCTCTCAAATATTTATTTTTTAGTATTTGCTGTTATAGCGGCAACAGACAAACATCATATTTTGTGAAAATTTCAAGTGTCTAGCTATAATGCCTGGTGGCAGACAGACAGACGGACAGTGGAGTCTTAGTAACAGGGTCCCGTTTTTACCCTTTGGGTATGGAACCCTAAAACTCAACTTAGAATACATTTCAATAAAGTAGATAACCGATTAAGTGGCGATTTATGTAATTTTATTATTTTTTTAATTAAATGCACACAAAAAAAGACACAAAAGAAACACAGAAAATTGATGGAATGTAGTCGTACTCAGCGCTTCTCCTCCACTTTTATTATGCGCACAGCTAAAGTGTGGGACTCTCTGCCGGCTTCTGTGTTCCCTCCCACATTTAACCCGTCTGCCTTCAAATCAAGAGTGAACAGGCATCTTCTGGGCACGCTCGTTCCATCATAGACCTCATCTATCGCTTTCCATCAGGCGTGATCGGGTTCAAGAGCGCGCCCATTTACCAATAAAAAAAATAATAAAAAAATATCTGAGATTATGAACACTGCTGTGCATACAATAAAAAGTAAGAAAACGTGAAGACAACACTGTATACAATTTTTAAAACTTCAGTAGCACCCCATTGTCGACACCATAATTAGAGCCTGTCACACCTTTAGCCTTATCACTAGCGAGGAACATTATCACATCAGCTACTTCCTCTGGCTCGGAGATCCTCTGTAGAGCAGTTGCTTTGCAATTTTCTTCCCAAACCTTATCAGTCACCAAACCCTGTAGCATGTTAGTGCGGACGGGGCCTGGACTCACTATGTTCACTCTGACGCCTGAAGCTGCCAGCTCCAACGCCGCTCCGTGAGTGAAGTGGTTCAGAGCAGCCTTAGAAATACAGTACATCATCAACTGTGACGCTTGTACGTACGTTTTGGCGAGTATGCTCGAGATGTTGATGATGTTGCCCTTAGTCTTCGCCAAGTACGGCGCCGCCAAGCTCGTCAAGTGGACCACAGCCCGCAGATTGACGCCCAGCACTTCATCGTACGTTTGCATCACATCTGGATTTGTGAGCGTCGTGTTCTTCAGTATAGCAGCGTTATTAACGAGGACATCGAGTTTCCCGAAATGCTCTATTGTTTTTTTGACGATAGTTTTCGCTTCTGCATCATTGGCGACGTCTGCTTTGATGATGAGGGTCGGAGCGTTATGTTTCTCGCAACGCTGGGCCACTGCCTTAAGCCCGGCTTCGTTTCTTCCGACGATGGCAATGCTAGCTCCTGCTTTAGCGAATTGTTCAGCGGTGGCTGCACCGATGCCGGCGCTGCCTCCTGTGACGAGGACCACTTTATTCTTGAAGCTCATGTTGCACGACTGTTAGGTACGAGGACTGCTAGCGTATTAAAGGATTAGCGTCTTACACAACGGTCTAAATACAGATGTATTAAAGAGACACTTGTCCGGTACGAGACGTGCGTCATGCATGTCATGCATTTAAAATGGAGATGTACGCGGTAGATAAGCCAGTAAACTAATTTATATTATGCATATTATACGACTGCGAGGTCACACGTGTGCAAATATATTTTAAACCCGCGTATAACCGGTCAATTTGTCCTCAGTCGTCAGTTTAATTAACTCGCCAGATTCGTTGTTTCTTTTTTTTCACTTATTTTTCGGCGAATCTAGCCATTTAATTTAGTACTTAGTGTAAATAGTTATGTAAGCATTTTAATTTATTTTAAAATTATAAATGTAAATCTACCTCGATTGTCAATATTAAAACAGATTATATTATTTTCAACACACTTGCTCGTAAAGTGGCTCTTAATGAACCGTTTTTAGGTCCATAATGCACTGCATTATGGACCTAAAAGCCGTTTATTAAGAGCCAGATGAGAGCGGTTTTGCCAGTGCTTTTATTTAGATATGCGCGCGCATCGCTAGCGCGGCGCGCGGAATAACATAACCAGCGCGCCATTTTCCATAAAAGTTAATAACAATACAAGTCTGTTTTTTCCTCGCAAGTGTGATGAAAAACGTATGAAATGCGTGTGCATTAATCATTACATACTCGGCTTCCTTATCAAATAATACCGCCTCGGGTGCAATGATCAACATAGCACACATGTATCATAATGTACTATAGTAGGTATAAAAAAACTAATCCAAATAAAAGCACATATTAGTACCTCTAGATTAGGCCTGGTATAACAATTTCCATAAAGGTTTTATAGAATTTGTTTCACCAGATTCGCGATGCACCTATCTGCGGAAGCCTTTAATAGAATGTTTTGTTAAAAGTGATAAAATATTAATGAGGCCGACTATACACCAAAATTATAGTACAACTTATTAATATGTCGCTTATAACGAAGTATAAAAAGTACTCGATAAGATATCACTGATCTTTTATTACATTACTAGGTAGGTAAGCACATCCCTAAATCTCTTATGTTACATATATAATACGTCTTACTGCCGAACCCAATAACCTATTGACAGATCGCTACTGATGGTAGCCAGTAGAAATTATAACTGGCAGTATAATAATAATATATTCAGATCGCTACTGATATAAATTATTGGGACGTTAAAACCAGAGATAGATAGGTATTCTACCTCCAGTATGCCAAAACTGGTGAAGTTGGGTTCGGCCGCTATTGTGTAACAAAATTCTTTTTTTTTTAGTTTTAGCTTCACGACAGTGAAGAACTGCTGCGAAATAACTTTAGCGTGGCAGTCTTGATAAAGGAAATAATTGATGCTCAATTACTACGTCGATTATAGTTCCATAGAATACTGTTATTAATCATTGGATTGTATTCAAAGGCCATTATCGTATGACGATACAAAAACGTTTTTTTTTAATCTTTTTTTTATAAGTGTATCCTTAGTTGACATTAGCCATTATTGTATTGATTATTTTATTGTATTGACATTTTGTATTTTGATTGTTTTGTGGTGCAATTTTTTGGCTTCGTCCCAACTTTCACCGATCCCGACTCTACACGATTTAAAATTACCTAACAAAAAGTCCCAACTCTTGGTACAGGAAACGATAAAAATATTGTATAGTCAGAATGAAATATGAAACACATTTAGACGAATTAAAAATACTTTAACACATGTGACGCACGAGGAAAAATGGTTGTTATTTACTGTAATTCAAACGATTTGACATTATATGTATTTTGTATTATTTTGTTCTCCTCATTGTTATTTATTAATTCCTTAATTAAATATGTGTTAATTAAATAATAAATTATAATTTGCATGCCCATGTGACGGTAGAATATGGAGGATTCTTAAAATAAATAAAACATCTATGTACATACTAAGTACCCAAGTTTGCAAACCAATACATGATTTGATTTGGTTACTGTAATCTACCTTGTAATTACTTTACCACTTTTGTCAACAATTCCCAGTAAATTGAACCTTCACTAAGGTTGAAACTATCTAACTGTCATGTGTCGATACCGATACTCTTGCGCCATTCCATCTTCCTGGCTCGGGGCGCAGTGCTAACGCTGCTGCTGCGGCTGCGGAAAACCTCAAGCAGCGAAAATATAATACTTAATAATAATGTTATACTTTCGCCGCTTGAGGTTTTTGTTCGATAATAATATTTTCGAGCCTTTAGGCGATGAAACCCTCGGACTGTGGGATCCGAATGCACATGGTTTGTTTAACGAAATCTCCATACGGCTGGTGGACATGTCCTATGACCCGAGGGCTAGCTTTTACCTTGGACAGAGGCTAAGCATTGCCATACAACATGGCAATGCCGCCAGTCTCATGTGTATATTACCAGTCGACAGCGATGCGGAAGACTTTTTTGACGCCATATTATTTTAGTTTGTTAATAGTTTTAGTTAGGTTAGGATAATATTATATTTTTATTTTAATAGTTTATTTTTAAATGAGTCAATTCAATATAATTTTTGAATTGGTATTTAAACCTCTGAACTGTCTCATAGACAAATAGATTTTGTCGTTTTATAACCTGCAAGCGACATTCAAGCTTAAGGTGGTAAATCAATTACCACCATTGCCACCACCATTGTTTTTTTTTATTGATTTACACTAATTTTATTCAAGCAAAGACTATTGTCTTTTCTTGAATAAAGTGTGCAGTAAACAGACAATATGCTGCTTATTGACCTCTCATTGGTACCAAGGAAACTAAACGCAGTCGCACATCTAAAGCGCGTTTAAGGTGAATGTGAAGTGGTAGATCGCGAAATTTAAATTTTCTTACGTTTTTTGCAATTTGCAGGTCAGTGTCAGGTTGTAACTTGATCAAAATACGATTCGCGACTATAATAAATATGTATTTACAGAATTATAGTCATTAGAATCATTAATATATTCTTTAAGTTAGATTTCTACCTTAAACACTTTCCATGCGAGATTTGTTCTTAACGGTAGAAATCTAACTTAGAAAGATGTATTCATGATTCTAATTATTATAATTCCGTAAATACGTTATATGCATAGTCGCAAATCATATTTTGATCAAGATACAACCTGTCACTGACCTAAAAATTGCCAAAAACGTAAGAAAAATTGAATTTCGCGGGCTACAACTACGCATTCACCTTAAGGACTATCAAGGTCAACATTTTGTGGAATATTGACCCGAGTTCTTGAACGCAGTTTAGATGTGCTGATCACGTTCAATTCAATTGGCATCATGTCCTTGCCCATGCGACATCAAGAAAATACTGCGACTTATTTTATCCTGAAGTTAGCCAAAGCATTTATTTATACACGCGTTCGACTATAAGACCACTAGCTGTTGCCCGTGATTTCGTCCGTGTGTTTTTCATCATCATATTATTATTAAAAAATATCTTTGACATAATAATATCTCGGGGTCCCAGACCCGGAAGGCGTACGAGGGGCCGAAGCCACCTTTCAGATACCCGTTTGACATCGACGTTTATAATTAAACGAGGCATCAACCGAATATTATTCCTGTTCGCACTATGCAAGTGCACCCAAGGCCCAAGGACAACACCCGGTTGTTGTAGGACTATTGCAGGATATGAAAATAAAGATATTGGATGAAGGATGGGCAGGGCACATTGCTCGCAGAACAGATGGCCGATGGGGCCGAAAGGTTCTGGAGTGGCAACCGCGTACCGGAAGGCGTAGGGTTGGAAGGCCTCCCACAAGGTGGACCGACGACCTTGTGAAGGCTGCAGGAACTCATTGGATGCGAGAAGCACAAAACCGGTCGAAGTGGAGGTGCTTGGGGGAGGCCTATGTCCAGCAGTGGACGTCTTTCGGCTGAAATGATGATGATGATGAAGGATTTGGGTGGCTAAAGTGAACTGGTTATCTAGGACTATGGAAAGACTAATTTGGCTCTTGCTTGACCAATGTTTAATATAAAATACACAGATAAAATGGCAGGGGGTGACTTGCACACTCAATAATGGACCCCCGAAAACGGTCGCTAACACAGTGTCGTAGCGACAAGGGGGCAACATGTCGGGGCATATGAGAAGTGCAGAGGTGTTCCGCGGCTAGCAGGATAACCCCGGAAGATGACTAACAGCATCATACTGGAATACTTCCTTCCTCCGAGCAGAAAGAGGTGGAAGCTTTGCTCCTCATCAGTGTTCACTCCAGTCGGTCAATAAGGGCAAGCCAGAGGTGAGGAACAAGACTTCTCATCGGTCGGTCGCTACTGCCCAACAACGTGCTACTGCCTAATCATTATTATTTGTATTTCATCATCCATACTAATATTATAAATGCAAAGATGTGTCTGTTTGTCTGTCTGTCTGTTACCTCTTCACTCTTAAACCGCTGAACCGATTTAGATGAAATTTGGTATAGAGATATTTTGTGTATCGAGAAAGGACTTAGGATAGTTTTTCACCCGATATTCCCACGGGATCGAAACTTACGCGGGTGAAAGTCGTGTGTTTTGTTCCGCTCGCCCCCCCATCTTCTATGGGGTCTGCCGCGACGCCTTCTAGCTGTGTCAGGGCTCCACGTGGTCGATTTTACAGTGTATATAAATAAATAAAGTTTTCCGATGAACTTGCATAAAAATCTTCAAAACTGCACTTAGCTGGGCCATTATCCAAACGTGCACAAGATCACAAGACTATATCGCTTAAGAGCCTCCAATCTTTGTAGGAGAGCTTCAGGGTAAGTGGCACTGTTGTCGTCCTCCCTAATAACCGACGTAAATATTGCCAACAGACTTAATATTAAAACGGTGTAAAGTGAACGTTAGCTAGAAGGCGGTTGTACTTTTGAAAGGTTTGTCTCTTAGATAATTTTAGTGTAATGCCACAGAATATCTAATAGTTATTATGCCATATTTAGCCTTAGATGCGATTCTTTTTTTTTATTATTTGAAATGGGCTTGCTTTTGACTCTAGCCTAGGTCAAAGGTGACAGAGACAAAGTCGACGATGGAGCGAGCTTACCCAGAAGAAGCCTGTTCACTTTGAAGAGATTCGGGTTGTATGCACTCGGAAGAACATACGCAGGTAGAGAGTTCTACTCTTTTGCTGTGCACAGTATAAAGGACATTTGCAAACGCTTAGTGCGAATTAATGGAATAGCAACCAGGTAGGGATAGTAACTTGCAGTGCGCATGAATGTCCGAAGGTAGAAGGAGGCCGATGGAATGAGGTCGTGGAGTTCTTCTTGTTTAACCGAGTTGTAACAACATGGAATAGGGTCCCGGAAAATGTTGTGACGGCTCCCACACTCAACTGCTCCAAGAAATGACTGGACCGATTAAATATCTCCAAGTATTTGATACACACGATTAGCTAATTAGCTGCTAGTGTCTAACCTAATAATAATAATATACGGCCGACGGCGTGTTTCAGAAACGTGGTCATATCTAAGGGTGTCTAAATAATCAGCATCAAAAAATATATAAATTTATAAATAAATGCTTTATAAGGTAAAGATACAATTTTAACCAATAATGGTCCGTAAATTATAGGAATCAGCCATAAAACATCGCAAGAGGGGAAAAGTCATTGTTACATCAAAGGACCTTCTAAGGACGTATGAGGGCGAAAGAGGCGTAAGAGGCGTAATTGCGTAACACACTATCAATCAGAATCTGAATCATTCAAACTTAAAACTCAAACTCAAAGCATTTATTTCAATTAAACCAATTACAGGCACTTTTGAATTGTCAAGGGGTCGGTCAGTCAGAAAGATGAAGCTAGTTGCCCATTCCAAAGAGTAGGTACCTATGGAGAAGAACGGGCAAGAAACTCCATGGACACTCTTTTAAATCAAAATAATATGGTTACAAAGTCTTGGTTACATCATTCATGTTAAAAATTATACATGTGAGAACGATGCAGAACGTTAAAAGCGTCCATAATGAGAAGATGAGAAAAAAACAATTCAAATATTAAATTAAAATAAGCCATGGCAGCAAAGAGATGACCAGTCCCTACTGACGGCGCCCGTTCACGAACATGACGCATTTTGAAGGATATTGCTAATCCATTAGTTTATCCAAACTTTCCAAACTAATATTATAAATGCGAAAGTAACTCTGTCTGTCTGTCTGTCTTTTCTTCACGCCTAAACTACTGAACCGATTTGTGTGAAATTTGGTACAGAGATAGCTTGAGTCCCGGGAAAGGACATAGGATACTTTTTATCCCGATATTCCCACGGGATCGACATTTACGCGGGTGAAACCGCGGGGCGCAGCTAGTAGTTTATATGTTCGAAAAATTTGTCTGCTGAACAACGTAAATAACGCAATGTGTGTGCAGTTGGAGATGCCTAAGCTCAGCAGCGTATATATAGGCTTATGATGACGTAAGTGCTCACATATATAGCATATTAAAACATCTTGGCCTTGAACACTTCTGAAAAAAGGTGACAATCTATTTCTAAATTTTGATCAATAATGAGCAATACGCTGGGCCACAGAGTACTTTTTGATAGACTGCGCTGGGCTGGGTACCTGCCTCCACACGTTGAACAACCGAAGAACGTCTAACCAAATGTACCTAGGTACCTACTATTAGCCAAAATTAATGCTGTTTTTATTCAAAGTGTAAAATAAGCAAATAATAACTAATACTTAAATTATTAATAAAAATAACAAAATTGAATCCTAACTTAACTAAAATTATACAGAAACTAAAATATAGCGTCGAAAAAATCATCCGCATCACTCTCGACCGGTAATGACCCCAAATGTAACCAAATGTACCCAAGAGACTGGTGGCATTACCACATTGTATGGCAACGCTTAGCCTTTGGCCCAGGTAAAAGCCAGCCCTTGGGTCACGGGAAGTGTCAACCAGCCGTTTCGTAATTTCCTTAAAAAGACGACGAGCACTCGGACCCCAAGGCTCGAGGGTTTCAACCCCAAACGACTCTAAAATATAATTTCCGATAAGGTTATTATATGTATTTTATTTTAGCCAAAAAGGTTTTACTCACCAACACGACAAAAACCAACAGATCGACTATCCAAAAAACTAATATAGATCAACAAAATGAACCAAAAAGCGCCAAAAACATAATAATGTAAACGACGCTTAAGCCAAGGCGATACCAAGACGCTCTAAGGAGATAGTGCTCGGGGGTCATCGCAAACAAATGAGGGGTGTAAATCCTACCCTCCACCCCCTTCTCCCCCCATCTTGCCCCAAACCCCACAGGTAGCACTTGCTCAACCCTTTCTTGGCTAACATATGGCTGGTACACCTTAAATTAGTGAAAGTACTGGACAAGAAGTTCTGTTGCGACATTTTATTATATTATTATGATATTGTTTATTTATATACTTAGTTCTTTATCTTATAAATTTTCAAATATTTCTTAAAATAGGAAAAATAAGTATAAAACACATTTAGAAATATAAGAAGTAGTGGTCCGCCTGTGTCGGGAGCGAAACTACCGGTGGTTAGGGCTCCAGAGACAGGAACCTCCTCACAATGCGAGCCGTATCGAGGAGTGCTGCCGCTGACCACTATTAAACGAGTACGCTGTATAATACAGGTCAGTGTGTACTGCCTTCTGAATCAGCAATATTTATTGTCTTTGGTATTGGTGTGACCCATGGAATTAGTATGTATTTCAAATGACCATTAAATTGTGACCTGCCCTGACAACAAGCAATAGACAACATTGTCAAACTTTGAACTTTTATTTGAATACGAAGATTTTGGCTACTTTGTTTGTGTGAGTATTTTATGACTATTTTTGTTTTTTATGGGTCTTGGTTGTGCAGAATTAACAATATTTCTTTCTTTCTTTCTTTCCAAGTCTCGAAGTTTTTGTAAGGTAATTGTACTATTTCTTATCCACCACTTTGCGATCCAGTGACTCCTCGTAGGGGCACGCGGTTAAGACAGTTGAAGTGTTCGGACGTCCCGTCGGATTTATAGGCGGACTGTATTGGTTCCGTTAGGTTAGCCTGTACCTACACTACCCACTACCTCTACCTATGTAATATCTTAACTGTACCCTGCACCTAATGCTCATAAGTAACATATGTGAACAGAGAAGAAATTAAGATCTTTGTTACAATTGACATAACAGGCAACATTCTTGACAAATAAATGTACGGAAAAAAAACCCAAAGGGTGCCAATGGGACCCTATTATTAAGGCTCTACTGTTCGTCCGTCCGTTTGTCACAGGGCTATTTCTTGTGAACCGTAATAGGTATACACTTGACATTCGAAGAGTATGTAAGTACTACTCAACATCTGCCTAGCCTTTTTCCAACTATGTTAGGGTCGGCTTCCTGTCGAACCGGCAACTGATTACCAGTATTTTACACGGAGCGACTGCCTATCTGACCTCCACAACCCAGATACTGGGTAATACGATACCCCTTGGTAAAACAATGGCCGCTAAAACAACATGTAGTAAAATTAACCGGTCAAGCGGCGCGGTTCGCCGATCGGCGACGAAACAATAGAAAATCAATTGTGTCTCATTAGCGGAGCTTGACAGATTAAATAAAGTTAAAAATATAAGGGGGAATCGTATTTAAAAAAAGTCGGTAAAAAAAAATGTAAATACAATACTTAGTACAATAGTACGGAACCGTTCGTTTGCGAGCCGAAGTGGCCGCTCTTTAAACTACTGCAAAAAGTACTCAGTAGTAGTGGTAGGTAGTCATCCTGACCAAACGCGAGCTTAAAAAGATCAAGAAAAATGTTTTCCACGAAAAAATAAGATTTCCAATAAATTCTATTACCGTCCCACAAAATATTGATAATTCAGCTCACACCTACTTAACAACACCTACGTCGTAATCCGATACGCACGGTAAGATCAATCATAGTAATTACTTCACGACGTTTCCCCAAGAATAGACAACAAACGCGACAAATATGACAGAGCTGCGACAGATCCAACAATTTTTTATCACGCAACACCGTCCCAATTCCCAAGTCGGGAGCCAGGGAAGTAATAGATAGTTGGTGCGAAACAATTCCAACGGTAATTGGGGTAGATGCCTCGTGAGGATCTCTGACACACTTGACATATGACGATATTGTGTAAATTGTATACCCATATTTTGTACGTGACTGAAACTGGTGATGCCACCCTATTTTGGCTTGTTTGGATACGATATATGCTTGTGTGACTTGCAGTTTTTGTTTTTTTGTAAGAAGTTCTGTTCTGTCCCTAATAACTAGGCTTTTAGGACTTTAGTTCTACTCCTGCTAAAGAATGGATCAGATTCTCGTCATTTGTAATAATTTAAATTTGTGCCTTCATTTAATTCTACAGCGCCTGCATGGTAGTTACAACAGCATTCTGAAAATGATCACTGCCAGAGCGGACTGCCCCTTTTAGGAACACTGGGTGGCGACAGTCACATGACTGAATAAATAAAATTTAGTTTATGAAAACTAACAATAGGTACTAACCTAGTTACCTAAGCACTATTGTTACTAACAGCAAAATACTAACAAACTTTGGACCTTAGTCTGAAATAAAGTTTTTATTTAAGTAATTTAATTTTAATTGAAAACGTCTAACGTCTCTCGTACGCCTTCCAAAATTCCGAGAGCCCATGGTCCCGAGATATGTCAAAGACACAATATTTTTTTTTTTTACATTGTTATAATAAGTTAAAACATAGAGCCTAACAAATGAGCCGGTTTAGGTAGCTGGTAGCAGGCGAATGAGAGTAGCCGAGGATCAAGTGGAATGGCGTGCGCTTATGTCCAGAAGTGGACGGCTATAGGCTGATCAGGATCAAGTGCAAAGGCGTGCAATTTGAGAGATCTGTCAGCCTAACCAGCTGCGAGCCTGTCCTGCTTAACCGGTCAAGAGGCGCGGTTCGCCGATCGGCGACGAAACAATAGAAAATCAATTGTGTCTCATTAGCGGAGCTTGACAGATTAACTCATGGACATCTACCTAATAACCAATATTTTGTAGAATTACTTATCTTTTAATTGAACACAATACCCTAACATATCCGACACAACGCACGTCCGTCACAGGCTAATGCCTGCGGCATATAGACGCGAATAAATATTGTTTGTTGGTATCATAAATAAGGGCCGAGACAGACGTCGGGACGCGTCACCTTTTGATACATTTCTACTGTCGTTATTAATGACAAGTCATCGGTGTCCTCCCGACGGACAAACTCAGGGTTGCCAGGAATGTGAACGAAGATATTGTCTTTTGGCGCTCGAATGATGTTGACTTGGCAGCGCTTTTGTTTCCTTTTTTGAACAAAACATAAAGCGTAAGCTGAAAGAACATTGAGTATTTACTTACATCAATTCGATTATAACTTAAAGTGTTCTGTTAATAGCGCGATGATCAAATCTCAAGCCATGGCATGCTAAGACAGACCCCAGAGGTCTTATTGTGTGCTTTGTTTAAGTATAAGGAACTTGTAATTTTTTTAAATAAAAAAAAATACGTGTGGCACTCGGGGACTGCCGCGGAAAAGCTATTGCATAGCATTTTTTATCAACTTATGCAATTATAATATTCTACACGCATACGTCTAGTCGCACGCACACAAACACCGTGCCGAAGTCTGCCGAACTGAAACGACGTTAGACGATGCACGGCTTTCAACGCCGCACCGCTGTGCCGGTCGGAGTGGGGTGTTAGGTTTATTTTCAATACGGAATTTCTTGATTCGGTCGCCGCGCTCAAAGCCCGCGATAAAAGCTATGCAATAGCTTAAGGCGCAGATATACGACTTCTAATGATTTTAAATTCAACATCACGTACAATCTATCAAATTTCTTTAATATATTTTCAACTTTATTGCTAAAGAATAAGGTTCAAAGTTGATTGTGAAAAGAAGAACGGTCATTTGTGACTCAGACCCGACACGAAAGAGACTTATCTCAGTTTTTTTGTTATTTTAAATATAGCTAAAACATATATTTTTTATATTCAAAATCAATGGCTAACACCAAAATATTGCCTTGTGTTTTTGTTCAGGCGGTATACAATTTTCTTTTAATACCTATTTACCTACAAAATTCGTAATTGTATGTAGGTAATTCAATGACGATACAGCAATTTAGAAAAAAACAACCGACTTCAAAACTCTAATTTCGGAAGTCGGTGTCGTTGATTCCGCATTTTCGTTTTTAGACACCGACTTCCGAAATTAAAGTTATGTATCACTTTGTAGTGTTTTTTTTTCAAGTTGGTGGTATTTTTGTAAAAAAAAAAATAATTTTTACTTTTTAGTTGTACCTACCTACCCCACACAAATCCAATTAACACTAGTGCATTGAAGAATTGAAGACGCTGACTAGAAGAATCGTCCAAATTCGCATAGAAATGCCGGAGATGCAGTACAATTATGTATATATCTTCGTACATAATAATAACATAATAAACCTTCTATATACTAAAACCTTCCTGAAAGTATGTAGATTACATTAGTGAAAGAATTATCAAAATTGATTCATTAGTTTTTGAGAAAATCGCAGACATACAAACATACATACGGGTCGAATACAGAACCTCCTTTTTTGAAGTCGGTTAAAAAACGCACAGATCTCACAGAAAGCAAATTTTATTTTATATTTTTTTAATGACATCTCGCAGTTTAACTTTGAGGTTATCGTCTGCTTAACTGGGCTTGCCTGTGGATGCCTCAATAAATTAAGCCTCCAGCTGTCTATTTTTGTATTTTTATCTAAATTGGCGTCATTTAAAATGGATATAATTGCTATTCATTAAAAAAAAATATTTTAAAATATTTTGCCTTACCAAAATCAAATGGCAATATATGGGTGATAGCCACTGATATTCAGAATAGTGTTCATTTATTTCTGTTATATTTAATATAACAAAATAACTGAGATGCGTTCCTTTTGTGTCGGGCCTGGGTAAATTTTCTATGGGACGTGACCCTTCTTCTTTGACAGTTTCGGGTAGCTTGATGTGCTGGCGTCTGTACAAACACTTTTTGAATATTGTAGAACCTATTAGAACCCAGTTTAATTACCTACAATCTTCACTCCAAAAAAGTTAAGTAACCAATATCTATCACAGAAACTTCTCTAAACTCAATAAAGAAAAGTTATTTCTGAAATTCACAAAAACTAACCTAAAAAACACTAACACGCAGCCCTATTCTAGAGGCCTGCCCAGCATAATAATAGATCGGAGAGGGAGGCATATCGTACATTCACCACCCTTTAATATCATGTGAGAGTTCTGCTAAATTTATCAATGGCGGTAGGACGGCATCGCGACCGGCACTCGGCTTTGTATTACTTATTCAGTCTGCGACGACGACATTGATCTTTGTTTCCAAAGGAAATCCTGTAGGTATAACATACAGAAGTACATACTTGAACACTCACACCTCGCTCTTTTAAAAACTACAGTCGATCTATTCTGTAAAATTCTTACCGTGAAACCTTAGGTGAAGTGAACTGTCAGTAGTCTATCCCTAGCTTTAGGTAGAATGTAAGCAGTGCTATTCTGTAAAAATCTCACTGTGAAAATTTAGGGGAAGTGAGCGTGGAGCGAGCACTCATTAGTGTCTATCCCTTAGCATCACGTGGAATGACAACTCACATCAAACTCACTTTCACCTAAGTTTTCACGGTGATATTTTTACAGAATAGCACTGCAGCTCACTTAAGCTCCGCTACACCGTTTTCAGAGCAATGGTGATGAAATTATTATTATGACCCACAACTCGTAAGTCGCAGCCGTAACCGCTGTGGAAATAGGCAATAGGTGTAGGTACAGGTAGGTAGGTAATTATAAAAAATACTGCTAAATAACCGTTTTAAATCTTTAAACATATTAATCAAGTCTCACACGCCTTGCTAGGTATGTGATCTACGATTTGTATTGTCAGGCGATTGCTTTACTATATAAAAAACCGGCCAAGTGCGAGTCGGACTCGCCCATGAAGGGTTCCGTAGCAGCAAGTAACATAATATAAAAGTTCTTGTAGTTCGTTGTAACTTTGTGAAAGGTAAATTGCGGTTTTCGATTTATGACGTATGAAAAAAAAACTACTTAAGTACTAGATCTCGTTCAATCCAATTTTCGGTGGAAGTTTACATGGTAATGTACACTATATATATTTTTTTAATTTTATCATTCTCTTATTTTAGAAGTTAGAGGGGGGGGGGGACACATTTTACCACTTTGGAAGTGTCTCTCGCGCAAACTATTCAGTTCAGAAAAAAATGATATTAGAAACCTAAATATCATTTTTGAAGACCTATCCATAGATACCCCACAAGTACAGGTTTGATGAAAAAAAATTTTTGGAGTTTCAGTTGTAAGTATGGGGAACCCCAAAATTTATTGTTTTTTTTCTATTTTCGTGTGAAAATCTTACTGCGGTTCACAGAATACATCTACTTACCAAGTTTCAACAGTATAGTTCTTATAGTTTCGGAAAAAAGTGGCTGTGACATACGGACGGACGGACAGACAGACAGACATGACGAATCCATAAGGGTTCCGTTTTTAGCCATTTGGCTACGGAACCCTAAAAAGAAGTATTACCTAACCGATTGAAAAATCAATTTTGGGATGCATGAAGAAGCCTCCTCGTGTAGCGCAGTTAGTTCCGCCAGTTACTCAACTGAACCTAGCACTCGGCGCATCCTGGACAGTCACACCAAACACCTTATTTGACTGGCCAATTCTTCCCTTGCGGTGGTAGGGCTAACGCTCGCCTGGTTTGCGACCACCCTCCCACCGGAGTCCGGCGTCAAGCAGCCTGCTGTGTTTCGTCGATGCGTGGGAGTTCCAGTGCCTTAGGCATCTTCTGGGCACGCTCGTTCCATCATAGACCTCATCCATCGCTTTCCATCAGGCATGATCGAGGTCAAGAGCGGGCCCATACAGCAATAAAAAAAAAACAATATCCGAAAGATTTTGGGGGAAACTGCTAATTCACTAGTAATGCACGAACTGCTAATGCACGCGAGCCCTAAGACACAGACTGTCTAGTTTGGGGCTTACTGGCAAATAATATATTACTTATTTTTTTAAGGATGGGGAATCATCAAATGACCCCTCCCGCACTGGGTGGAGCGGAAGGGAGAGTCAGACTATTACTGACTGAAACCCATCCGTGTTCCTTCCTTAGCCCTTTATGTTCCGGGGTAGCGGTAACCCTTTCGGACAATCCCGCCCCCCCGGCAGGCTTCGGCCCTGGCAGGCCCCTTTCTTTTTGCTGACATCTCTTTGAGGCGCGCGTGGAACACGTACGCGCCGTCCGGCACGGGCCTGGTCCTGATCGGACGGTGAGCTAACCATTACTCACCGTCCGCAGGCCCGATTATAACCTAGCTTTATGTAATATTTTAAACATTTTAAGCAACTCATCGCTACTTGGCCCCTAGATGCGAGACCCCAAGCACAAAACCGGTCGAAGTGGAGGTGCTTGGGGGCGAACGTCTTTCGGCTGTAATGATGATGAAGCTACTCATGTCGTCTGTTAAACTGTGAATCTGCTTACTGTATTACCTGGACAACAAATATTTTCTTTTCTTCTTTCATATGTTTGAAAAATGTGTGTGTTGTTGAAGTATCAAAATGAAAGCTATTCCTACTGACAATGTGGTGCGCAATTACGATACGCATACCGAAATTCATTCAATGAGAAGCTACAGTATAGCCGAGCATCATAGGAGCATAGCTAGTGGATATTATTATGTTGTTTGTTATGTAGGTACAGACGCCAGTACATCAAACTACTACAATCTGTCAAATTTCTTTAATAGATCTTCAACTTTTACACTAAAGCATAAGGTTCAAAGTTGATTTAGAAAATTTGACAGTTTCGGGTAGCTTGATGTGCTGGCGTCTGTACTACTATCGTCATTTTGGTAATCGAGTAGAAAAGAAAATCTTCAGTAAACAATAATGTTACAACACTTAACAACAATAAAATTATAGGTAGTTAAAAAAAGACGGGTTGCACTCCGGGAGTGCCGGCAGAAGTGAAAACTTGAATATTAACGTTCATCATTTCAGCCGAAAGACGTCCACTGCTGGACATAGGCCTAATATTAACGTTGAAATAAATCAATTATTAATTGAATTAATACATTGTATAAGTAACTCATTTTTTTTCACTATTTCTGCGTCAATTTTTTCATTAATACCTAGATGCACTTTGTTCAATTTCCATATTTTAAACACTATAAGTATACACGAATTTTACAAATACACAGCAGTGTAGGTACTACACCCACACCCACACCCACACCCACACCCACATCCACACCCACATCCACATCCACACCCACACCCACACCCACACCCACACCCACACCCATCCATCCATCCATCCATTGTCGTGTGTCACTTGGTTCACTTCGGTTGGCGCCGCCGTAGTAGTCTCTCCTGACGGTCACGTGTCCTGACGCGATGTCCTGACGCGAGTTTAACATTTTTTACCCATTACAAAAAAGTGTGCAACGCCGCTAAAAAAGTTTACACTTCAAAAATAATTTTAAAAAAGATGCAGTTTAAACAAAGCGAGTTCCTAATCGCAATTCGACTAACGGCGCCACTCATTCAATGCCAAGAACAATCCACAAACCTTTAAACCATACAAAATATTAAATTACAACGAAAATTCACGTACGAAATCTTGTAGAATGGAATTTATTGCCTCCTATATGTTGTTTTATTTATAAGAAAGCATGGGCCGCGCTGAGGGAGATGAAATTACGTGATACCATTCCGAATCAAAGTGATATACCGCTCTGTGTGTGTGGCACAAACAGTTACCTGTGTGTGCGTTGTTTCATTTGAGCCTACTCGGTTGATTGACGACGATACATATTTTGTCTAATCAGTAAAACTGACGAATCAGTGAAACTGACTACCTAATCAACGAAACTGGCGAATTAAACAAACTGACGACTGAGGGAAACTGACCAGTGATACGCGGACTCATTAAATTATGTCCTGAACATAAAAAAAAAACATATCACACTAATATTATAAAGGCGAAAGTTCGTGTGTGTGTGTTTATATGTTTGTTACTTCTTCACTCTCAAACGGCTGGACCTATTTCTATAAAATTTTGTATGGAGGTACCCGACACCCTGGATTAAAATATAGGCTACTTTTTATCCCGATATTCCCACGGGATCGAAACTTATGCGGGTGAAACCGCGGTGCGCAGCTAGTTCAAAATAAATCATAATTTTGATAAGTCATGGCTTTGTCAAATTCAAAGACATGTGACATCTACCAACCCGCACTGGGCCCGCGTGGTGGATTACGGCCCACTCCCTCTCACAGAGAGGAGGCCTGTGTCCCAGCAGTGGGAACATTATAGGCTGATGATGATGGCTTTGTCCATATCATCCACATAAACTGAGACTGGCTGGACATAGGCCTCCCCAATTCCACGTCACTTAGCTCCATCTTCGTCTACCTCATCCAGCGGCTACCAGCCACCACAAAAAGCATATAAACTATTATGTCCTCTGTATCGTCGTTCCACTTAGCCTGAGTCGAGCTCCTGACCAAACGTTTGCCTATTCGTGGCCTTCATGCAAAAACAGGCCTACCCCAACAGTCATCAAATTACGGAGTAATATGGCCGGGCTATAGCCACTTTAGCTTGATTAATCACTAGCTAAGCCACGCCACGCCATCAACAAACTCCTCATAATTATAGCTCTATCAAAAAGTACTCTGTGATTATAGCTCACAGATGATGGTTACAGATACCTATGGCATAAAATATTCCAAAATCAAAATATATTATGTCACATAAACCTACACTACATGGGCACTTATGAAACGTCAGAAGCTAGGTGCACCGTTCCAATTTGTTGTTTCCTATGGAGAAGAGTCGGCAACAAACTCCACGGTTAGGTACCTAGTCTTTTAAATAATTGACTTTTACAATTTTTCAAATTACAGTGTTTAGGCATGGTATTCTATGTGACAGCAGTGTATTGTTCGAATTCTTTACTGGGTAAGAAAAAATGGTCGTTAGGTGTACATTATAATTTCCTTTATTTAATCAAATAAATATAAATTATATTTTTATATATCGATACCGGAAATATGAAATAACGTAAGGGACAAAACTAAGGTTTACAGGAGAGCAAAAATAAGATATTTTTTTACAAAAACTGACTATAACTTTGTAACTATATGTTTTATGTAAAAAGTGTCTAGGACAAAGTTTCTTAGATTTCTTCATTCTTTTAAGCTAAAATAGCAAAAATTGATTAAAACCTATAGTTTTAAAGATAGCATGTCCCTTACGTTAAATAATAATGAATAGGGGTGACATACGTTAACAAAATTTGAGATGTAAATGAACAGCATTGATGTAAGGGACATTATAGGAAATACACAAATAGTTTTTTTTGATGTAAGGGACATTAAAGGAAATAAACTTTTAGTGTTTTTCAAAGTAAAGGTCTCTTAATGGTGTACTCTTTATTGCTTACGCTGTTAATAAATTAAAAAAATAGAATTTAATACATTCATGACCTACTGCGCCTATCAATATAGTTTAAACCTACTTGCTGACATAAAAGGATAAAAAATAAACGAATAAAATAGATTAAAACTTTTATTTGTACTCACTAATCCTCTTTTATAAACGCAAATAACTAACAAACACACACAACAAACAACAAATAACATAAATTATGCTAAGTACAACATAATTGCTCGATAAGCAAGAGGACTTTTTATGGCTGATTCCATAAATGATGGCCACTGGAAAGGTCCCCAAACCATCAGTTTTTTAATCTCCCTTTGAATGATAACATGCATGCTGTCTATTCATCCTGCGTTAACTGCTTAATAAGTTGTAATTTTTACATGAACTACTTACTACACACAATTATATATCATACTTACCAATATTTTACCTAATGGAAGATATGTTTTTATTAGGATTCGAATTATTCTATCTCAATCAATCAACTCAGCCTATTACAGTCCACTGCTGAACATAGACCTCTCCCAGGCTGCCTCACAACACCCTGTCCTCTGCCTTCGGCATCCAGTCCGTTCCAGCCACCTTTTTTAGGTCGTCCGTCCATCTAGCTGGGGGGCGTCCCACACTACGCTTGCCGATACGTGGTCTCCACTCAGGACTCGTCTGCTTCACCGGCCTTCGATAAACATGGCCAGCCCACTGCCACTTGCTGGCCCCAACCCACTGTGTGTGTGGGGCTGGTGGGGTGGCAACTGTTTACTCTGCAAGCTATGTCGGTAACTCCGCTTCTTTTCCGGAAAATTTCAATCCTGATTTTATCTTTCAAAGAGACTCCGAGCATAGCTCGGTTCTATAGCGCGCTGAGCGACCTTGAATTTGTGGACCAGCCCGACCGTCAGTGTCCACGTTTCGGCACCATATATCATGACGGGCAGAACTCACTGGTTGAAGATCTTAGTCTTCAAACACTGCGGGATAAGTGACGAGAAGACTTGACGGCTTCTTCTGTCGGCTTCTTTCTCAAAGTTGTGTCTACCAAGCTGGATTATTTGCCCTAGGTAGACATAATCCTTCACAACTTCGAGAAGCGACCCTTCGATGTAGATTGGACTCGGAAAGACGTGCGAATTGTACATGACTTTCGTCTTGTCCAAATTCATACCGAGGCCAACCCGCCGAGGAGCTACATTTAGGCTGTGCAGCACTTGGTTTAGCTGTTCCAGCGTCTCTGCCATTATGACGATGTCATCGGCAAATCGAAGATCTGAAATGTACTCGCCGTTCACGTTGATAGTCCAGTTCAATCCAACGTCTTGAAGACGTCCTCCAACGCATTTGTAAACAATTTAGGGGATATAATATCCCCCTGTCTCACCACTCTGAGCAGTTGGATGGGGCTGGTTTTCTGATCCTGGATCTGGACAGTCATCGTGGCAGTGTCATACAAACAGTTCAACACTTTGATGTAGCGCCAGTCAATTCGACATCGTTGCAGAGAGGCCAGAACTGCCCATATTTCGATGGAGTCGAAGGCTTTCTCGTAGTCCACAAATGCCATACACAGCGTCTGATTGTACTCCTCGGTCTTCTGTTCAATTTGCAAAGGATGTGGTTTACGGTGCTGAAGCCTTTTCGAAAACCGGCTTGTTCTGGCGGCTGGAACTCGTTAAGTATCCTGGCGAGACGGTTTGTGACGACCTTTAAGAACAGCTTGTATACGTGGCTCAGAAGTGAGATGGGTCTATAGTTCTTCAGCAAGGATTTAAGGTTTTATTCCATCTAAATAGACCAATTTTTAAATTACTGAACTCCATTTATGACTAAACAATAATTTACCAAAAGTAGTAACAAATAATTACCTGTTTATGTGATTCCTATAATTTTCATAAATTTTTGCCTGCGGGCTAGAGAAGGGAAGATAACTTTTCATCACTCATGTTTAGAATCCAGATAAAACTTTCACTAGGTATTTGTAGTTAGATCAATGAAAACGATGATGTATTACTTAAATGAAGATGTGTAATGTCACAAACAGTGTTACGAAATACTAAGTAAGGGTCACGATCGCGCAGGTAAAATCAAACACAAAATCCGTATTGCTATCTAGCTCAGACATGTTGCACCGTTTTGCGTGTGACAAAGACGATAATAATATTCGTTTAGATAAGTTTTAGATGTAAAGGACAGGTTATTATTTTCGATGCTGACAAATTAACGTATGGGTCAATATGATTAAGATAATTCGAGCCACAATTTAACGTAAGGGACATGGTATTTGCACCTACTCAGGGAACACTAATGTATAAGACCTGTTGTAAAATGTTCTCGATTTTTTATTAATGTAAATACCAAATACTGTGAGTAAAGAGACTTACATTAGTTTTTATAAAAATATTAATTTGAAACGTCCTATACAGCCAGTTTTTATTAAAAAAATGGTCTAGACCTGTGAAAAATGTGTAATGTAAGGGACATTTTTTTTGAGATATTGAGATTTTAAATACACCAATCGATAGAGCAAGAAATTTCGAATCCAATGATATATATAACTCATTTTCGACAAAATGTCCCTTACGTTATTTCAAATTTCCGGTATCGATATTAGAATATAAAAACATTTGAAAATACTTTAAAAAAAATATGTACCTGACTGCTATCCAGGATCCAAGCTACCGGCAGCCAGGGCTCTCCTCCTCAGGGTCGAAGAACCTTCAGACAATGCGGGCCGTGTCCAGAAGTACCGCTTTCTGAATCAAGCCCTTGATCCAGCTGCCCAACGAGAGCCTCCGCAAGTGTTGGTCGAGGCTCTTGGCTATTCTAATTTCTTCATACTATAGGTAGGTACTCACTTGACCAACGCATTATAATTTTAACCCAAAATGTTTAACAAAACGTGTTCTTACAAAGAAACTAAACGCAGCAAAATCCCGCGACATTAACTGTCAAAAATAACTTGTGAAATTGTCGTTATCCAAAACAAGAGTTTATTTTAATTATTTCACGATGGATAACCGTTTGTACGAAACTAAATTGCCAAACCATAAAATATTTGAGGATCTAAAAGACAGTTTGAGTGAAAATCCTAGTGGAAAGTTGCGAAATTTGATCGAATTGAAGGATGATGTGTTTTATGTTTGGAACTCCAAAGAGAACTGTTTACTGAGTTTAAATCTGAAGCATTTGGAAGAAAGTGGTGACGAGACTCCTTATCAGGTATTGTATCACCTATACTATAGATATTTTTATTGATTTAGCCTTTTATTTGATGCCGGCATGATTTTTTGCTATAAAACATTTTGAGGTTATGTTGTCTTGTTATGAACACTCAAACAATTTAATGGTTTGTTTTTGTTTCTTTTCGAAGCAAACGCGCCTGAAAATAGTATTTATTAAATCTTGTGATAGGTAAATCTATTAATTTATGACCTATTAAAACAATTTTACAAGTGTAACTTCGAACAAGCAAAGTGAATGCAATCTTGCATAATGAATTTAAATTAAACTTTATTTCAGACTAAGGTCCATAGTTTGTTAGTATTTTGATGTTAGTAACAATATGCGCACAGCCAAAGTGTGGAACTCTCTGCCGGCATCTGTGTTCCCTCCCACATTTAACCCGTCAGCCTTCAAATCAAGAGTGAACAGGCATCTTCTGGGCACGCTCGTTCCATCATAGACCTCATCTATCGCTTTCCATCAGGCGTGATCGGGGTCAAGAGTGCGCCCATTTAGCAATAAAAAAAATAGTGCTTAGATAACTAGGTTAGTATTGTTAGTTTTCACAAATTATTCAGTTCTGTGACTGTCGCCACCCAGTGTCCCTAAAAGGGACAGTCTGCTCTGGCAGCGGACAATATTGGTCAGGACACAAAAAGTACAAAACAAACAAACAGTCCTAATATTCTAATAATATTTTGTGTTCTATTTCTGAAGAGCAATAAGTACACAAGTTTTAATTCAATAGTGGCTCATTAGCCACAGTTGAGCTAATAGTATAAAACAAAGTCACCGAAATGTGTATGCGCATAACTTCCGAATGACTACCAAATTGGATAATTCAAAATTCAATTCAATTCAATTCATTTATTCAATAACAATTTTTACATCATGTCTGAATTTCTATAACCAAATACATAAGAATTAAGACATTAATACATTAATTATATTATTGACTGATGAATTAGAATTATTTTATGTATTGAATGAATTGAATAGTTGAACATTGATAATTATTAGCGAATGATGAACTAGAATTATATTATGTAATGGAATAGTAAATATGTATTTTAATTGTAATCTCGATACTTTTGCATGCCTTGTAATTGGCAAAATATGGCTGTTTCTGTATTTATATTATGTACCACCATGACTTGTTTGTACCCGTATTTGCAAAATAAAATATCTTTATCTTTAGAATTCAGCAAAATCAGCCTATAACATTCTGCTGGGACACAGGCCTCCACTCCGTGAGAGAGAGTGGGCTGTAATCCAACATGCAGGCCCAGTGGGGGTTGGTAGATGTCACATATCTTTGATTTTTTGGTATTAGGACATCCGGGTTTCCTCACAATGTTTTCCTTCACCATTTTTGAGAGCAGTGGTGATGAAATTATTTACACAACTTAAAGCGCCTGACTGGTTTTGAACCTAAATCTCATTAGTCACGGCCTCAACTGTTCCCGCTGCTCAATGAGAATATTGAAGTAACTTTAATTGTTTTACTCCGCTGACTTATATTTAAATTAGGTAAATTATCATCATTTTTTTAACTACTTAGAGTTAACCTTGATGTTACTGAAACAGTTTTTGTCAGGGAAAGCCAGGAAAAGGTGGCCTTTTAAAAGGCCCGTCCGAGTATCTGGGTTAATCATCAAATGTGATGAGAAGCCTGAGTGCTTCCTTATGATAATTATTTCTAACCAATAGGCAATACGGGCTGGTGTCCGCAACTGACACCATTTATTGCTAACTAGCGGTCCGCCCCATCTTCCCACGGGTGCAATTTTTTTTTTCGGATTTCCGAAATTTTCTTTCATACAAACCTGGCAATACCGAACACAGCAAAAAAAGAATTATCCAATTTGGTGCAGTCATTCGAAAGTTATGCGCGTACAGACATTTTGGCGACTTTGTTTTATACTATGTCATCATCTCATCTGCCTAGCGTTTTCCCAACTATGTTGGAGTCGGCTTCCAGTCTAACCGAATGCAGCTGAATACCAGTATTTTACATGAAGCGACTGTCTATCTGACCTCCATAACCCAGTAACTGAGTAATACGATACCAAACTCAAACTCAAACTCAAACTCAAAGCATTTATTTCAATTAAACCAATTACAGGCACTTTTGAATTGTCAAGGGGTGATGATGATGATGATGATGATGGGGCTCCCTTTTCCGCACTTAGACTCCCATTTGGTCCGTTGTGCGTAGGGATTCTGGCTAACAGAGCCAGCCTAGCTCCGTCCAGAAGCACAGAAGCTTCCTGGGAGCTTCACAGGCTTCACGGAGCGACCTCACTGTTCCGAGGATTTTTTGGCGTTGAGAAGCCACAGCCTCGCATTCCAGGATGACGTGGGCGGCTGATTCCTCGGCGTCAAGGCAGCCCCTGCAAAGGGGGCTGTCCGTGGCGCCTATGTTAAAAAGATGTTTGTTAAGAGGGTTATGGCCCGTAATTGTACCTATTATTATTCTGAGGTTATTTCTACTTAGGCTAAGAAGTTTTTTAGTTAATCGCGGGTGTATCATTGGTAAAGCCAATTTTGACTGTCTGCAGTCTGTTACCCGTGACCATCTGTTGTTATGGAGTTCGGTCGATCTTTGGCGAATCCATGCACGAAATTGTGAGAAAGGCAGAGGGAGAAGTGGGTACGGGCCTAGCACCTTCATGTCAGAGCCTCTCTTCGCAAGTTCATCTGCAGCATCATTGCCCAAGGATCCACTATGCCCTTTGATCCACTGGAGGGTAATTCGATTGAACGTCGATAGACTCTCCAGGGCTAAATGGCACTCATAAATTAGCTTGTTGTTAGTTTGTTTGCTCTCTAAAGCCTTGAGTACAGATAGGCTGTCGGATACGAATTTAATGCCGTAGTTCCGGATGCCTAAGCGCTTTACTGCTATTGCGGCTTGTGTTAAGGCAACACATTCACATTGAAATATCGAACTGTGTGTGCCTAGTGGTATGTGAAAGTTGATATTAAGGTCAAGGGAGTGAACGCCAGCACCTGAACCGTTTTGTGTTTTTGAGCCGTCTGTGTAGATGCGCACTTCATTGGCTCCTGACTGGTCCCTATCTTCCTGAACTGTTTGTATAAAGTAGTTTTTGTTGAACATCGGTTGGTTTGGTGTTCTATCACACGGGGCAGCGATGAGAGGCTGGTACTCTATCGCCCGGTCCAGGATTTTGGCGTGTGGACTGGTAAGGTTTTTGCCCCATATGTCCAGATGCATTAGCCTGATGGCAGCTAGCGCTGCCTCCTGCTGTATGTACAGGTCAAGGGGAGTTAGTTGAAGGGCTATCTCCATGGCTGCTGTTGGGGTGGTTCTCATACAGCCAGTGGTAGCTGAACAGGCCAGTCGTTGGAAACGCTGTAGTCTGGTAATGGTGGTCGAGAGTTCGGTCCTCGTCCACCAGACCAGAGCGCCATAAGCCAACATTGGCCTGATCAGCGTTTTGTATAACCACAGAGTAATCTTCGGAGAGAGCCCCCATGTTTTTCCTAGCATTCTTTTGCATTGGTAGAATACAATTGTGCTTTTATTAAGTTTGTAGTCAAGATGCTTGTTCCAGAGCAGTTTGCTATCAAGGATCACCCCCAGGTACTTGACTTCGTCTTTAAGTGTTAGTTCTGTGTTAAAAAGTTTTGGAAGCCTATGGGTTCCAATGGTTCTTTTGTTGGTGAACATTATTAGTTCTGTTTTCGAGGGGTTAACCGATAGTTCGTGCTTCGTGCACCAACTCTCAATTATTTTGAAGGCCCTACTCATGAGATCGCATAGGATGCCCTCAAATTTCCCCGAAATCAGAATTGCTATATCATCCGCATATCCCACCGAGTACAGACTGCTAGCGTTGAGCTCTGAAATGAGCTCATTTACGACTAAATTCCACAGTAGTGGTGACAGCACCCCACCCTGTGGGCAGCCTCTACTCACGATACCTCGTGTGGTGGTATTTACGGTAAATTGAATAGCACGGTGTTTTAGCATATTATTTATCCATTCTATAAGTGTTCGCGCAACACCGTGCGTGGCAAGTGCCCGTTCGATGCTGGCGAAGTTAGTTTTGTCAAAGGCACCTTCTATGTCAATGAAAGCGCCTAAGGTTGGGTTTTTGGCTTTAAGAGCATTTCCTATGCGTGACACTACGCTATGGAGTGCTGATTCAGTTGATTTGCCTGCACAGTAGGCGTGCTGATTGGGATGTAAAGGTCTTTGTACCGAGATTTGGGATCTAATCTTCCTATCCCCCAGCCTCTCCAGTGTTTTCAAGAAGAAAGAGGAAAGGCTTATAGGTCTAAAAGATTTGGGCTGGGTATAGTCGCCCCTACCAGGTTTCGGTATGAAGATTATTTTTACTTCCCGCCATTTCAAGGGAATGTAGCGGTGTGCCAGGCAGGCTCGAAACACCACTACGAGGTATTCAGCCAGTAAATCTCGGCTCCACCTGAGCAGAGCCGGGAAAATACCGTCCATTCCTGCTGCCTTGAAAGGTAGGAAGGTGTTGATTGCCCAAGTTATTTTGTCTTTGTCGATTACTTCTAACGCCACTTCCCAATCTAGGCTGCTCGTGGCCCTTTCCCTATATGGTTCCCAGCTCTGCTGGGTGGCAATCTGGCATCCTGGGAAGTGGGTGGTTAGGAGTAGTTCGCTTGTCTCAGCGTCGTTTGTTGTGTAGGTGTTATCTGGTTTTTTCAGGCAACCTATTGAGTGGTCTGTCTCTTTAGCAAGACAGGTCTTGACCCTCATTGCCTGGTTGTTACTTTCCATGTTAGTACAGAAACGCCTCCAGCTGTTCTTTCCTCTGAGGCGTATCAGTTTTTTGTATGTTTTACGAGCTGATGTATAGCGGTCCCAATCTTCTGGCGACCGTGTGTTCCTAGCTCTGTTGAACAGTCTTCTCAGCCTACGTCGGTGTCTTTCCAATTCAGGACTCCACCAGGAACGGCGAGCCCCCTGCCTGGGTAACGTGAGGGGACAAGACTGTTCATAGCTAGATAAAAGGATAGATGTGATGTTATTAACATGTTCGTCTAAATTGGTTACTGGTATTTCTGCCGGAAGGGCGGGTAGTCTGCCTAGCTCAGCCTCAACGAGTTTGGTGAACTTGACTTGGTCTGTGTTGCGAGGAATCCTCCTTGGTTGTGGTTTGGTTAAGTTGAAGTTAATGGTATAGCGGATCCATCTGTGGTCGGAGCATGATATCTCGGTGGACACATGCCAGTCCTGTATGGAGTTGGATATACCTATGGTTGCTAAAGTTAAGTCTATTATTGTTTGCGATCTCGCGTTTATAAAGGTAGGTTCAGAGCCCTTGTTAAGTAAAACAAGGTTATTGCTAAGAATAAAATCAAGCATTTCCTCACCTCGGTTGTTGGTTTTGACATTACCCCAGAGCGTGTGATGCGCGTTGGAGTCAGTCGCGATGATTAGTTCCAGTTTCTCCTTTTCACAGTACTCAACCAATGAGGCGAGCTCTGGCAGAGGCACGTCCTCGTCGCCTGGCAGGTATGCCGAGGCTAGTACAATGTCTGGGAGTTCTTGTTCGGTTCTGAAAAGCCTGACTGCTGTCAGGTCCCTTGAACAGAATTCGTTAATTAAAAGGTTAGGTACATGTTTCGGGACAAAAATGCAGGTACGTGGGTTACTAACGGAGGTGTCCAGCAGCAGCTTACCCCCGATGTTGCCAAGACCGCATATTCTGCCGCCCCTAATCCACGGCTCTTGGATAAGGGCGATGGTCTTTCCTTGTTGGTTCTCCAGCACTCTGCGCAAGGTGGCCGACGCAGATTGGCTGTGCTGGAGGTTGGTCTGTAGGATCCTAGTCCCGCAAAGGAGAGGAGCAGAGGCTGCTGTCCTCGCCCTCACTACTCTCCCCCGGCGGAAAGCAATCCTCGTCCGAAATCAGACCGGACGAGGGTGGATCCCTCGTTGAACCCGCTGTTGATAAAACCTCCAGCGCTGCCATGGAGGTCGCCAACTCCACCGCCTCCCCAACAGTCTCCATCGCGTGAGGCGACGGAGAACGCTCAGGAAGCGGCGGACCAGGCTCCCTCTCAGGCGCACTCGAGGCTGTTCCTGTTGTTGGCACGGCGGCATCCTCCCTGGTACCACCCTCCTCCAGGAAGCGAATGTATATACTGCCCATAAGGTAGTATACCCGCCGTTGCTGGTCTTTTATGATTTTGACCATGGGCTCCGGCACACGAAAGAAGAGACAAGTGCCCGGGGGCTCCTGCCTAGCCCTTTCGTGTGTCAGAGTCCAGGTGTTCATTTTGAGGTTCGGGTTCTGCCTCGCCAACATCCTGAGCAGTTGTGCTGTGTCCTCGCTGTTCTCGGGGACAAACAGCATGCACACCACCTTCTTTGGTATGTCCGCTTGAGGCCGAACGGTGAGCTTGGTCCCCGGTATCGGAGATGGTACATTGTTTACGACCCCTTTGAGCCAGGCCATTGTGAAGTCATCCTCACACCAAGTCTTAAGGACGCCTTCAGCAAAGTGAGCCCGGCCTCTAAAATGGATCGCGGTATTTTCGCTGGTTTCTGTTGTTTCAGGTTCAGGAGCCTTTAGTAGTGCCCGGAGCTGGTCTTCTATAACCTGACGGATCCCCTCCGCTTGCTCCTGCGTCATCTCGAGAAAAGGCTCGGTCATGACGGCAACACACAGCTCGTTGCTTCTGAAGGACGCAGCCGCTTCGGCGTAGCTCACCAAAGTTCCGTCCACCATACGGGAGCGAGCAGGCTTGCTCTTCTTGCTTATCCCGGTTGGTGTGACGGTATCTTCGGGGCGCGAACGCTTCTGCGCCCTTGCTGGTTGTTCGGTGTTGGTCTTATTTGGGTTCTTTTTCCCTCTTGGTCTCTCGCTGCGCTTGCGCTTAATGCCGGTGACAGCCTCGCCTTTTGGCATCTCAGCCGTAACCGACACCGCCTTGAGGGACGTCTTTTTCGTGGTGGCTGTTTGCCATTTATTGGCGTTTGGTACTCCTTCCAGTGGGGCTTCAGCCAGACTCGTTAGGTCCCTCTCAGAGACCGCAGCCGTTGACGCAGCCCGTGTTTTGGGCGCATCTACATTTGCAGTACTCCTCGAGTCGCCGTGAGCGAGTGCTGTCCTGGGCCCTTCGGTCAGAGTTATGTTAGGAGGCGCATCCGTGGACGCAGATGAGGTTGGGATCGCTGGGGACGCAGCCTGTTGTGGCGCATCCTTTGCGGTTACCTTCCTCATCGCATCCTTGGACGCAGCCGAGCGTTTATGTTTGCTAGATGCAATCTTAGAAAGTTGCCTCTTAGGCGCATCTTGGGACGCAGCCCTCACGTTGGATGTGGATGGCGCATCTGAAGACGCAGCCTTTGGTTGGTTGGTTTTGGTAAGCGCATCCGACGAGCGGGACGCAGCTTGCGGTTTTGTTTTATTTGATGTCTCTTTATCCATAGGTTGGATATTTTTGATTCACCGTCGGAGCTCTCCACCCGCCACGGAGCCCTCAGTCGGGGACGTCGCTCGTTCAACGAGCAATCGCCAGAGCTACTCCTTCGGTATAGGATCAACCCAGTAGGAAGTTGACGAGCCCGCACGCGACGGAAGATCAGGGGACTGTAAACGACACGAGACTATGCCGCAACTCATCCCGAGACCCCACGCCACGCCGGCTGCCCCCCCCCACTACGCCGATCCTCGCTTGACATCCCGCTTATGGGATATCTCAGCCGATTGATAGTGGGTAGCTACCCCACTACCTCCCGTGTAAGAGGAAATCCAGGCCAAAGTGGTGTGTTGTGTGCAACCTGCTCCACTCAACCACCAGGATTCCTTCATCCCTCCGTACGGGTCCCCGCGCACGGCACAAACACGCGGGAGGTCATTGCAATCCATCATCTGGTCTTGTTTGATGGTGGACACCCAAGGGCATGACCTCGCCACCCCTGGAATAATCGCCCGGTGATTTCTGTTACGTCTAATTCATATGGAATTAGACCAATAACGGGGAGCAACCTCGAGAAGGAACATCACCAGACTTGCCTTGAGGATCTACACGACCGTTGCGCTCTCCCTCAAGACCACGCCACCCTGCCACCTCTGAAGGAGGAGGCAAGGTAGGTTTGCGTCAACAAAACCAAGCCAAGCAAGCGAAGCGTGTTGTTGAAAACCAAAACATAAATTTGCAAACACAAACCCCCCCAATTGTCAAGGGGTCGGTCAGTCAGAAAGATGAAGCTAGTTGCCCATTCCAAAGCGTAGGTACCTATGGAGAAGAACGGGCAAGAAACTCCATGGACACTCTTTTAAATCAAAATAATATGGTTACAAAGTCTTGGTTACATCATTCACGTTAAAAATTATACATGTGAGAACGATGCAGAACGTTAAAAGCGTCCATAATGAAAAGATGAGAAAAAACAACAATTCAAATATTAAATTAAAATAAAATAAGCCATGGCAGCAAAGAGATGACCAGTCCCTACTGACGGCGCCCGTTCACGAACATGACGCATGTATTAGCACCATTCAGCTCAACCATTTTGAAGGGAGCTAAATGATCCAACACATGCGCCGCCATCAGCGAGACATTTGAGTGAGCATGACATACTCTCAGCCGCCAGGGCACATTCAGTCAATGAAAGACGTACCCAGTAAATGGTAGCTTTATAGTATGTACATAGTACTCAACATGTGCTATGCAATTATACAATACTAGGAGATTGAATTTATACAATGCAAAGATAGACTTACAATCTTCAGCAGCTCCAACAGCATTTTTAAGTGTTAATCAAATAGTTGTGGTTGTGGAGCAGGACCAGCATTGAGCCAGGCATTTTTATCAGCGATGTAATCCCCTAACTTATAATATGCCTGTCTGCATAGTGTGCGTTTAATACAAGACTTGAATTTTGTCTCATTCAGTTGAAGAATGTGGGGAGGTATTTTATTATAACATTTTAAACAGTACCCCATAAAAGATGAGTCTACTTTAGCTAGTCTAAATCCTGGTTGAACTAATAGGTCCCTATTTCTAGTACTATAATTATGTCTTTCACCTCTTTTACTAAAAAGATGTAAATTTTTCCTTACATACATGATATTTTCGTAGATATATTGACAAGGTACCGTCATGATGTTAATTTCTTTAAACCGTTCCCTTAGAGAATCGCGCCTGCGGAGATTATAAATGGCTCTGATAGCTCTTTTCTGCAGAATAAAAATAGAATCGATGTCTGCAGCCCGTCCCCAAAGCAAAATACCGTAAGACATGATACTATGGAAGTAACTAAAATAGACCAGTCTCGCGGTATCTACATCAGTAAATTGACGGATTTTTCTCACAGCATAAGCTGCTGAACTTAGCCGTCCTGCAAGAGATGTTAAATGCGGACCCCATTGTAGCCTTGAGTCGAGCGTGATCCCTAGGAAAACAGTTCTATCGACGAATTCAAGTTTCTCTTGATTCAATATTATCTCACAATCACTACCTTTGACATTCGGTAAAGAAAATCTTATGCACTTAGTTTTTTTCCCATTTAATACTAGATTATTAGCAGTGAACCAATTTTGGACCTGCAGTAGGGCGTTATTTACGTCGTCAAAATTTGTAGCACGTCTATTTACCTTAAAAATTAAGGAAGTGTCATCAGCAAATAACACCACTTGTGGTTGATTTTTGAATAAATGGAGTAGATCATTTATATACACTAAAAAGAGGAAAGGACCCAAAATCGAGCCCTGTGGCACACCCATTTTTACAGTTAAACCGTGTACGTGTATGTGTTATACCCCTTGATAAGACTGGTTGTCAGACTTTCGGGCTTCTAACAACCCATAACGACTCAAAGATCCACGAATGACAGCCAGGACCAATGGCTTAACGTGCTTTCCGAGGCACGGAGGGGTCTTGGTATGTAATGATGGTCACCTATTCATGGAACAATCATTGCAAGCGTAGCTTAACCTGATCGATCGACCTGTGCCGCTATTATTACTTAGCAACAAGCCCCTCTTTGTTTTATACTATGTAAGGATAATAATGTTTAGATATTTTTTGGTCAAAAAGTTGCACAACATTATTCCTGCCACATGACTTTTGTATTGCTGGAAACATGTTTCCAGCTTGATGCAAATTATTCCTGACTTACTAGTAGTAGTTAAGTGAGGCTATGGAGCTCCTAGGAAGTTTCTGGGCGTAGCTAGGCTGGCTATCAGAACCCACCACGCACAACAGATCGAACGGGAGTCTAAGTGCGGAGAGTGAATATAGCAATCCGTCATGGGTATCGATACCTAATCATGGTGAAACAAGAACAAAACTGATGTAGTTTTTAAAGTGAAAACTTCATTAGGCGCGTTGGGCATTTTTTTTTAGATGGGAAAAAACCATTGAACTCGCGACACTGTTACCTACACCGCGCTACATTCGGATGTGTTCGGCTGTCCTCGATATGTCAATGAGTGATGGCAAAGTATTCTGTTCTTGTTTTGTTTATATGACAATTCAAAAAATACACACGTAATTGTTCAAGTTTTCACTTCTGTCGGCACTCCCGGAGTGCCACTATTTTTTTGGTGTCTATAACCGCAGGTACTTTAATTACTTACTTGAAGTATGTATTAGTTTTTTTAGTGTAAACTTTACATACAGTTAGCGCCACGAAAGATGAGACTTGACCCCCCCCCCCCTCTCCCGCGCTTTTTCCGCCGCCCCTATGACGTCCGGTCCCATCTCGCGCTCAGACCTCATACCGGTAAAGAGACCTAAAATCGTGTGCTGCGCAACTTAAACCACGTGGTGTGTGTGTCAAGTCTCATCTTTCGTGGCGCTAACAATACGTTATGGGTATTGAAATTGATATCTAGAAACGATAAAACAAGAAACCTGATGTTTTCAAGTAAATGCCTCTACACAACAAGAATTTACATAATCAGCCTATAATGTTCCCACTGCTGGGACACAGACCTCCTCTCTTCGAGAGGGAGTGGGCTGTAATCTACCACTCGGGCCTAGTGCGGGTTGGTAGACCGTAGATGTCACATGTCTTAGAATTTTTGGTTCTTGGACATGCCGGTTTCCTCACGATGTTTTCCTTCACTGTTTTGAGAGCAGTGGTGATGAAATTATTTACACAAAGTAAAGCGCCTACCTGGGTTCGAACACTTCGAACCCATGACCTAAGACTCGTAAGTCGGGCCCATTACCACTGGGCCACCACTGCTCTCCACAAGCTGGAGAGCGTTTTTTTTTTACACCGTATAGTGAAACCAAGCTGCCATAATTTTCATGTCAAGTCGTCACTGCAGCCGTTATGTGGCGACCACTGCTCTTCTATCCCGCGTTCGCGATTTATTTGCCAAAAATGTAAACAAATATGAATTAATGGAAAAATAACTTTTCTCAAACATGCTTAGAAATTTGAGCGTTATTTTGTCAACCTTCTTCGAGATAAATCAAAATTGCTGTACTGGCCAAATACACGGGAGCAGCGGCCAGCAAAAGTTGTATAAAAATCCATATCTGTCGTATTTTGCGGCCAAATAAATTACATAATAAACTCATATCTGTCGTGTAATTTAATAATGGAACGATCTTTTACTCGGAAACATGGCAACCAAGGAAGTAACTTAGCAAAGGTTTTATTCAAATTTTGAACTGGCTTGCAAATAGAAAGCTGTTTATTGAAAAAAAAAACAAATGAACGGGAAAATTATTGTTGTTTGTTATTGATTTTGAAAAGTAATTGTATTTGACAAAAAAGTTCTGCCTAGGTACTAATTTGTTTTAATTTCCGCGCATTATTTGAGAAAAGTACTATATAAGCCTTGGCCACAACTAGGCATGGATGCCACATTTACACGTTCGTCCATCAATGCCTCTTGCTGGCCGCTGCAGTAATGTACCATTAATTCCTACACATTAAAGTCCAGTTTACGCTATAATTTCAAACATTTTTATAACTTTCTCAATTAAGGAAATAAATAGAGAAGTGCTAGATAGTGATTTATCGTACATACACTGGGACAACATTTGTGGCTTGCATAATGTGAATGACATGGTTGAGGAGTTGAATAGAAACATTTTAACAATTTACGATGCGCACGCTCCGGTCAAGAAATGTTTAATTAAGGAACCGTCATATCCGTGGATAACAGATACAATTAAATTGATGATGCACCTGCGGGATGACGCTCTGACCAAGTACCGTAAAACGAAATCCGGGTCCAAAAAGGCATACTACAAGCAGCTGAAATCACTAGTGTTAATTTCCATATTCAGAGAAAAAGTCGCATATTTCAATTTCAAAATTAATAACCAAATTAAAGATCCGAAAACGTTATGGAAAAATTTAAAGAGCACTGTATTACCAAAGAAACAAATCGATGACCTTCCTACTCACTTCAGAGATCCAAATGAGATCAACTGTCACTTTTTGAATGTTCCTGGTAACCCTGTCTGCAACATATCGCAACGTACCT
Source organism: Amphipoea oculea (assembly GCA_945859645.1). NCBI lineage: Eukaryota > Metazoa > Arthropoda > Insecta > Lepidoptera > Noctuidae > Amphipoea > Amphipoea oculea. Next base: position 2,382,774 of record OX243884.1, read on the forward strand.
TCTTTGAGTATCATCGTTATGGTGACGATAGCTTTTCATTTGCATTACAACCAGTGACAGCTGATCAGATTCTGCGATACTTCCGCCAACTAAAAGCTAACGCTGAAGGCTGTGACAGAGTGACCCTGGATATGCTTTTGCTTACACTTCCACATACACTGAAAGTCATCACTGACATTGTGAACTGCTCAATTGTCTCAGCAACCTTCCCTGACGTCTGGAAGATTGCTGTTGTTAAGCCATTGCCTAAAAAAACAAATCCAACAGAATTAAAAGACCTTAGGCCTATTAGTATTCTGCCTTGCCTTTCTAAAATTGCTGAAAAGGCAGAATGCCAGCAGCTCTCTAAATATCTAGAGGATAAATGCATTCTGCCTGAGCTACAGTCAGGCTTTCGCAAACAGCGTGGTACTTCAGCAGCTCTTTTGGACGTGACGGATAACATTCTGTCAGCACAGGATAAGGGTCTATGCACACTTCTTGTCTTGCTTGATTTTTCGCGAGCTTTTGACTGCATAAATATAGATTTGTTTCTGTCAAAGCTCAGCTACTATGGATTTGACCAAAATACGATACACTGGTTCCAAAGCTATCTCACCAACCGTCGGCAGCGTGTGGAAATACGACTGAGCAATGGCTCTACTCTTGTTTGGTCACTCTCTTCCGTTTACAGAGGAGTCCCGCAAGGCTCAATACTGGGTCCCATCATTTTTATATTGTATTGTGCGGATATCATAACTTCCCTGAAGCGATGTAGGTACCATATTTATGCTGATGACGTACAAGTCTATATCTCCTTCAAACCTAGTGACTATGACATCGCGATTAAGGATCTAAACGATGATCTTGACAGGATAGCATGTTGGGCTGAAAATAACGGTTTGGTACTTAACCCCACTAAAACCAAATACATGTTTTTTGGAACCAAGAACCAAATTAGTGTTGTGCCGGCAACACTTAACGTTACCCTGCTGGGTGAGTCGGTCAGTCGAGTCAGTGAGGCACGTAATCTGGGTCTCAACATGGACACTGGGTTGAGATACGAGGCACACGTGGCAGAGTCAGTGCGCATTTGTTTTTACCGGCTTAAGGTCCTCTATAAAATAAGGCCTTATCTGTCAGAGGAACTGCGTATCCAGCTAGCTGAGTCTCTCGTGCTGTCTAATCTAAACTATGCGGACGTAGTTATTGGCCCTCGACTGCTGGTAAGAGCTGATCGACTGATCCAGAGGGTGCAGAACGCCTGCGCTCGATTCTGCTTCTCAATCCCGCCAAGAAGTCACGTAACGCCATTTTTAAATAACCACTCAATCCTCAAGATGAAATCGCGTCGTAAGTTGCACTTGGCATGCCTACTTTTTGGAGTAATAAAGTACAAGCAGCCGTCATACCTGTACAATAAACTGAGCTGGATCGCTAGTAGAAGAGAATGCGCAACTAGACAGTGCTCGCAGCAACTCTCCACTCATTCACACAAGACAGCTGCTTTCAGGGGAAGCTTTAGGTATGCCGCATCTAAATGCTGGAACAATATTCCCCCGCCGATAAGGAATCTTAAATCTCTTGGTACCTTCAGAGTTCGACTACGGCAGTTTCTTATTGCCTCGCAGAAGAGTCTAGGGATGACTGCTTCGAACACGTCCATTATATAACTGGCTCTCGTGTCGTTCCCGAACCAATCTGTCTGTGTAGCGTATCACGTGGTTACAACCTGTGAACAAAGGTATAGTAATTGAGTAGTTTGTGGATCTTTTGGTCAGTGTTGTTGGATAATAGTTATAATTCTTACACATGTTACTTACCTATATTTATTTATTGTAAACGCATTTAATTTTAATTTTATTCTAGTCAAATTGTTTTATTTTATTCGCACCTACGCAACTTTAATTATAGTATTACTCATTTACACATTATACTGCATAATATAACTTTATATATAATGTAAGATTCAGGTAATCAAAACACAATTCAAACACACCTGCGAACAAGAACGTTTCCCAATGCAAAACTTACGGTAGATTACATGATTAAAGTGTCGGGTATACTTACAAAACTTCAGTCTGCACTTAACACCTGTCACAACACCAATTTATCTCGTCTGCTCAACGTCCGTACGTCACTGTAGGGATCCAGCAGAATATCAGCGTCAGGTACATTTGCCTGGCACATGCTGAGCTGGACTCCCATTTGGTGCAACCTTGAGACGCACACCGCACTGTGTTTCGTTGCTAATTTTATTTTAAATATTCGTTATAGACTCATAGTGTCACTTTTATTTAGATATGTATGTTTTTCCTTTTTTTTATTTGTTTTTGTATTGGCACCTTGTTTTTATATTGTTCATGTGGGTAATTGGTTTCATCTAATGTTGTACTTTTGTGTGTTGTACTGTCTTTTGTGTGCGCCAAATAAATGGTTTATCTATCTATCTATCTAGTGCTAGTCACTCTGAAATCAACTTAATTATCATTGAAATAAAATTGATATTTGTTTAACTTGAAATAGGGTGGGCTTGTGCAGCACTGCGCAGTTTTACTATAGGAAAGGCCCATCATACACAAAGCTACTCAAAAGTAACGGGTTACAAATTCAAATCGCCAATGCACTAGTAGTTTTTTTTTCTACGACCTATGAAAATAAATCTACATCCCGTTCTATTCTAGACAATAAAAACTCTAAAATCTCTGAAACACCAAAGAAAATCAATTAACCAAATTGATGAATAGCTAAACAAAACAATGAACATGTTACGAACGGCCATTGAAAAGAGCTTTCGATCCGACCGCCATTAATCTCACTTGAAACGTTACCACGGAATTAATTATCCTCTGACCATACGATTTAATGGGCTTCCTGAGGGACCCTGAGGTTTCCGATTAAATCACTACATCTCATTGGCCGATTTATAGTGACCAGAGTGCCCGAGATTTAGTGGAAGCTGGATAAGGTCCATTTGGGGAGAGAGATATTGCTGTGGCTATGAGTTGAAGAAACATAGTAGCTGTTCAGACTCGTCTAGGTTGGAGTGGGCAATATATTATTTATATTTCAATAGAATTACTTATATCGCAAGTAATAGATGTTTCATTCGCAGGTATAAGTGAAAACAAAATGTAGTTTTTGGCATAATTGATATAAATCTGTTCAAAAAAGAAAATGTACTTACAGTTTTCCGCGCAAAATCAAAAAAATTCAGAAAGTGTCACTTAGCATTATAATAATCTAGGTACTTCAATGTCCCTACACACCCATATCTTTAATGCCATGGTCTTTCTAGCCGGATTTATTGTTTTGGATCCGGTCCTTCGGTCCGAGTAGCCCTTTGCCCTGCCCGATTGTTAATCTGAACTTAGGTGTACTTTTCACCTTCGCCGTTTCGGGCCAAGACGGTCCTAAATCGCTGCGAATGTTCAGTTACGGGGTGGTCTCTTTATGGCTTTTAACGGGAACTGGATTTTTGTTGGAAAATTATGAGAATTGTTATGCGGAAAAAGGAAAATTTGTAATGTTGTTGAATGGCGTTATGTTGCCTATTCCTATACTTATCATTCTTGACATTGTTTACGTGAAACAGGAACCAAAAGAACAACGCTCAGTAATTATTCTCCGGCTTCTGTGACGCGTAAAACATTGAAAAGTATTATTCCTTTTATAAAACTCTTTATTGGTTTCAAAAACGTGACTAAAGGAAACCTTATAATCACGTGTTTCTTTATCCAGCCAATAGAAGCATCGGGAGCATCACGCATTGACCTAAACTGGGTCCAATTAATGTCCAGACAGTATACATTGTGTAACATTTTAATTAAAACCAACTTAAGTGGCCCACTTAGACCTTCGATTTAATCAGTTACTCAATAGGTAATTTCAGGGGGCACTACACCTGGGCGGAACAATTAACTTGACCCGCCTTCCATACATAAATGTGTAAAGCAAATATTGTCACAATTACGCGATAGCATCAGCCTGTAAACACACGGACGAAGAGTGGTACCCTTCGGCGTATATCTTGAGGCTCCGGAGGCCCGTGTGGCAATCGAGATACAGGCTCAAGTCTTGAGAATAAGCGAGACAAATCTTTGGCTATGAGACGTGTCAAGAGAGACTATAAAAAACGAAGATGAACAAGTAATACACGTTTTAAAACATTATGGCTCAGGCAGCTCATGATATTAATTTCAATTCTAAATCATAATTTGATATGCTGATAAAATCTAATAAAAAATATTTTAATTTTAAAGATGATGTCAACAAGTGGCGTTTTTTGGAACGGAACCTTTCGGCCAAATCTGTTCTGCGAGCAATGTGCCCACTGCCACTTAAGATTGGCAATTCTTCGGGCTATGTCGGTTACCTTGGTTCTTCTGCGGATCTCTTCATTTCTGATTCGATCACTAAGGGAAACTCCAAGCATAGCCCTTAATTGCCCTTTGGGTGACTTTTAGCCTTGTAATTAGGCCCATTAATTTATAACACCCTAAATCCAATTAATCCTGTCTCTGGTTTTTCTTTCGCGTCGATGGCACCTCGTATCACATTTCTTCGGTACAATCTTCATGCCATAATGTAAAAGATTATAGCACTGAAAGTCTACAACTTGCAGCTTACACTCTAAGATATTTTCCTCCGTACCTTAAGATCGTTTTATTACCAACCCGGATGGACTTCGGGGATGGATGGTGGGGAATGTAAATTTACTGTACGGAACCGGACGCGAGGAGGTGAGCATCGGATTGTTTTGTTTTTGGTCGGGCCGCATTAAGGATGGCCGCGTTTCACACCGATTTGCAATTTGGAAAAATAAACTATCTGGCATAAAGTATATATTTTCATATACGGATTTGCTACCATCCATACATCTTTTAGGAAAAATATATTATTGGAGTTAATGAATAGATCTACGATATATGACCTCTCATTTTCAATGCCTGCTTTAAATGGTGCATAGTTTTTCTGATGCATAGTTTCAATCGATCAGCATAGTTTCCATTGGAATACACTCTTAATTCTGTCATCTTTTTAATTTAATATATTATATAACAAAACCCTATCCTTATGAGTCCACCTTTTTGCAATAACATTATCATTTGCCTTACACTTCGGTCTAACAACACCGTCTCGCAAGTTCTTAACACAGTTCCAACCGATTCTAAACTTAAAGACTCATCATCAAGGTTTAAATTCACACAAAGGATGAAGGTAAAGATTTGGGAGGTGAACTTAAGACAATCGCGTGTTCGGAAGCATTTCGCCACGGCCTTTGTTTAGACGTGTTAGATCGATGTGCCTAATGTATGTGGATTGAACAGCGTGGGTTTAATTTGCCGCCTGTCCATTTGTTCCGATTGTGGCCTTATTTATTGTGTACCGAGGATTGGTTTGTAATTAATGGTTTGTGTTGATTTTTGCATCTGCTTACGATTAGATTTCGTAGGCTGCTGTCGATTCTAGGGAAAGATTAGATTGAACATCATAGTTTTACGGTGACGTAAATGGTCCTATTTGTTTTTAAAGATTGTCAATTACCCCCAAAGAATAATTCGAACCTAAACCGATTTGACCGTGACTAATTAACATAATTCTAAAAGGTTTGCCATGTGCGTAATATAAAACTCAAAATATGCTAATACTTTCTCCCATACGAAATAAAGTTTTCAGCGTAGCATTTAATTGAACCAACCAAAGTTCTCTAAGCTAAACTAAAACCTTATTATCCTAAAACTAATCAAAGTAAACCTCACAGAATCTATTAAACATACAGTACCTATCGATAGTCCTGTACGGATTACCCTCAAGTTCCCGGCCCGTGGCACATCGGTTCTTTGTCTAAACCGATTGCTACGGGGTACCCCAAGGAGGTATCCTGGGACAGGTGTGTTCTTGCAAGGATTTTAATTAATAATGTCTCGATAGTGTGTGGTCTGTGTGGTGTTGGGTGGCTGATTTATCGAGGGTACAATAGAAGGGTAGAATGGTAAACTTTGTTTAGTGGCTTGTGATAATGGAAGATATTAGACTAAGAAAAACGGGGAAGTAGTAACGGAGTTTTGTATTAATTGTTGTTGGGATATAAATATAATATTTGTAAAGTTATTGACAGTTGGGATTAGGATCCGGAATATATAATAGTATAAGAACACCCCTTGTTCTTTATAATTTTCACTAGGTGACGAATAGTTTTGGTTTTAATATTAGCGTTTTAGTATCATAAAACCATTGGAATATTTTAAAGTACCTAAATGACATTTGAACGAACAAACTGGCTAATCATACTAAATAAGAATTTGGGGTCAATAAAATGCACAAACTGGTCATACGTAGTAGAAAGGGCAATATTTAATTCCCAAAATCTGGTTTCTTACACAAAGTTAATAAAATCATATCCTCCCCTCCTTATAAGCAATACCACATACTTATAACCATATAACTTTCACTTAAACCATCGGAGTATCGACACAATGGTCTTAATAACCCAGCAGAAGATAAACAAGTCCCATGGAGACGATATATCTTGGGGCCCTTTACTAACGAACATTCTGGAATTAACTGCACATTGCTGACGTCACAAGTTATTAGTTGTATCTCATGTGTATTGTCTGATGTGCCAATAGTTGGATTAATTTGTACAACCAGCGATATTTAGGGGTTTCGGCGAGGGAAAGTTCAGCGATAAGCTCGGTCAAAGCGGTAGCGAAGTCTTCGGGATGTCGGAGCATGATACAATTAGCTTTAGCAAGCCGAAACTGTGCTAACAGTTGTAGTTTATTTAGTTAAGCAGTTAGTGTTATGATTGGCTTTGTGTAATTTTTAAAGGGCTTAGTTCCAGTTAAAATATCTAAAAGTTTTTCTCTACTGACTTGGTTGGTCCGTAAGCTACATAGTTATCTCGTGGAAATGATCTTGTTAAAAATGATCTGCATTTCCTGACTCTTCAAAAAAAAATTATAGTAGTTTTATAAAGATTTCGAACTTGTATTGTGTATTTTTTTTTCTGTATATCATTTTATGCTGCACCGGTTGACGTCAACATGTCAACGCTGGCTATCGTCGCTAAAAATCAGCGCTGTGGCTCTGTCTCGCATAAGGTCACAGCATTATGCTGAGCGATGGATGGAAGTTTTGCGTGGATGTGACGCAATTTTTCTCCAACATGTTCTTTTTTGTGTTTTTTTTTTTGCGTTTAGTTTTACCGTAAATAAACGTATTTTCTTTACTGTTAGGTACTAGACAAAACCTAAAAGACCAAAGAGCCAAGCACAAAATTTATTCTCCTTTCCTCACTAGATCTCTATCTCACATATTAATTACTAATAAAACTTTAAAACGTGCACACCCGTGTGAGTGTCTCAAGGCTCTCTAAGACGGCTCGCCTCCCGCCTCCCCCCTACCCACTTACCACCCTTCTCTATGTCCGTACATGGTTAGTGTGAATATGTAAGCCCACGGGTGTTCATTAACTCAGCATGTTAAGCCGATGATCGTAGATAGTGTTTGTGGTCGCTCCATCGAGCCCAATTGTGAAAAGACGCTGGGGCGGATCAGGACCAGGACAAAAGAACAGTGAATGCGAATGGAATACAATTTGAAGGCCTTAAAAGTTTTTTTAATAATAATAGTAAAGGAATTTTATTTCATACAAATCTTTTCTAAGTACCAGAATTCAGGAAGTAAGTATTCAGAAATAAGAAAATGGCGACTATGAAGGTTTTAGTCAAGTAGTATTTAAGTTGGACCACGCATCATTCGCTATATTATTACAAATTTAGAACAAACTCAAGTTAATATCAAAGGATCTACTAGAATCCTCGCATCACTTATAAAGGACAAAACTTTTAAGACATTCTCAAATCAAAGAAGTTAACGCTCACAAACAAATTGATCCCAGCATTTAATTGCGCCACACAAACTATAAATATTTATTTTAAATCCAGGATAGTTGAGCGTAGCAGCGCGTTCACCTCGCCACTCCACATTTACACGAACAAATCTAAAATGGCGTCATGTAAAACGTACATCGCGGTGAGCACTTGAAACTCGTTCTTTTCCCGCCTCGGAGTGTCGTTGCCGACATTAAATCTTAATAAATCCCTTCATGCATCACCATGGCAGGTCCTTTGATTTTTCACTCGGCAAACCACGTCTGCGTGCTATCAAAGAAAATCACAACTCTTTTCAATGCGCGTCGATATAATGTTCACAAAGACCACCTTAATTGATCCCCCCGCGCCCCATTCCCCTTTTTGAAATATATAAAACCGGTCAGGTGTGAGTTGGACGAACTTTGATGGTTCCAGGGCTATTGAAAAGGAAAAAAGTCAGACGGGGGTGGAATTTCTTTCGTTAATAACTGCATATTGTTGATTGCGTAACAGGAAGTCTCTGTGAGCCGCTAATTATTTGAGAAGGGTCTCGATATAAAAATTGGTCCGTAATATACAATGTATTTTGAGAATTGACTTGTATCGGGAGATATTTATTTATAGGAGAACCAGCAGCAAACAAATACATATATGAGCCATAGAGCCAATTGCAGGTTCTCACGTGTAAAAACAGGAAAGTAGTAGAAATGATAGGATCACTAACAAGCACGATAGAAAAGAATATATAAGATAAATCCGCCTTTGTACAGTATTTTTTTACTTGTGCATAAAGTTTTAATAAATAATATAAAGTCGGGTTAGTCCACCATTTATAATATAACTCAAGAACGGCTGGACCGACTTGGTGGATTTGTCTCCGCCCCGAATAGCAGAATAAGTATTAAAATATGGGGAAAATTCACAAAAAAAAAAAAAAAAAAAACTACTGAAGATAATTTATTTTCTCATACATTCGTTCTTATTGATTCTGAGAATCAATAAGAGAGAAGAGAGAGAGAAGTTCGCCGGGTCAGCTAGTAAGAATATATACAGAAAGTTACGGATAACACCTCAAACTAAAATCAGTGGATACTTTAAAAAAGAAACAAACATTCCAACTGTTCACGGTACCCAAAAAGGAAAGCCAAAGGGAGACGAAGAATGCAACGACGGGGCTCTCAATAGAGTGGACAGTGTACCTTCAATTTACTAATACAAATAAGCGCGACTCGGTCCTTTAGGCCCCGACTACCGCTATAGGCGACGCTTTTAAAAGGACCTTGCCTATTGTGTTCAACCCTCAATCCTGTTCTCGATTATCGGAAAGAAAACACTCATCTATATTTTAAATAATGATCAGGGTACAAGAGACCCTTGGACGGGGGAAACAACGGTTGTGATGGATTGTGTGGGATACGGGCCAATAAAGGCTTTGTGTAGTTGTCGCCTTGTTCGTACAATATGGGTTTGATGTTTGTGAATTATTGGAGGGAATATTGTCACGACATGGGCTGATTAATTGGCAGTAGGTACACTATTATCAAAATAATTTTGGGTACTTTCTGTACGATCTTATCTCAAAAACGTTCTTAATGTGTGCTTCATTAACTGTCTTTTTTTTTAATAATAGCCTGTAATGTCCCACAGCTGGGCAAAGGCCTCCCTACTCTCTTTCCACATCTCTCTGTCCAAAGCTGCCATGGACCAATCTTTATGAAAGGAGTCCGGCTCATCCCGCCATCTCAATACTCAATTCTTTATTGCATTCCATATGTATTACATAGATGGTATTATAAAGTAAAAGATCAATATGGACCCTGTCGGGCACAGCAAAATTAGGAGAGAGGAAGAGTAAGTTTGTTCTAAGTAAGTTTGTTTACTAACAAATTACTAACACCTGTTCATTTTATTTTATTTGATTATTTTGTGTGTACTACTAACAAACCTACTAACGATTTCATTGTAAAAATGTATGGACGTAATTAAGTAGCAAATCAATATTATTTAAAATTCCCCGTCTGGGCCTGCCGTGATGTCGTTTGCCATTAAGCGGGACCCACTCTGTCGTAAGTTTGGTCCATTGATCGTCTGACATGCGTCAGATGTGTCCAGTCAAATTCCATTCTACCATTATTATTCGATCCTTATTTCATAAGTCTAAATCATCATCATTAACATCGTCAGGCACACAATTATCAACGTGAAAAGGAATATTATAATCACAACAAACAGCAACTATCATCAGTAAGATAATCTTTCAAAAATTCTAAAAGCGTGCGAAACAAAACCGGCCGTGTAATGAACCCCCATACATCATTAACTGGTAGTGTAGGGGCACCAGATAGATAGGAACAGAAGTTTGACTGCATACAACGAGCGGAAATCCACGGACAAAGAGACGTGCGTCTATATGTCCACAGAGTACTTTTTTGTGTAATTGTCATATCGTCGTTGTCAAACCAAAATCTGCTATGTGCCGTTTTTTGAGATTTCAAGACTTGATTCAAGAGATTTTGGTTTGACAACGACGATATGAGGTGTCTATGGGTCAATTTATCATTTTAATCTTTGTTTTTTTTTTCTCACCTTTTTTGATGTTTTTTAATGCCTGTATTGTCTTTTGTTGCACTAAATAAACGTTTTACCTATCTATCTACATACAGCGCGTGCAGGCGGCTGTATGGAGTCGCGCGTCTCTGCGTTGTCTGTCTGTGTTCGTGCAGCTGGCATAACTTAAGGTGAAAGCGTCAGGATCATCAATCATCATCATCTGCCTGTCGTAGTCCACTGCTATAGGTACAGGCTGCATAGGCTCTCCCAAGCTGCGCCACAACAACCTGTCCTCCACCTTCCGCATCCAATTCGTCCCATCCACGTTAGGTGGTCTTTCGTAAGGATAGCCCGCGATATTAAAATTTTCTTAAATTTTTTGCAATTTGCAGTACAGTATCAGGTTGTATGTTGATCTATTTATTTATGATTCGCGGCCGTAAAAAATATTTATTTATAGAATTATTATCATAAAAATCATTAATACATCTCACTAAGCTCATATTACCCTATTGAATGACTATTTCATGAAATCATGACATTTGAGGCCAATTCTAACTTAAGGAGTTATATTGCTGATTCTAATGATTATAATTCTGTAAAGCCATTATTTGATACGGTCGCGTATCATATTTTCAACATACAACTGGACCTGCAAATTTCAAAAAACGTATGTTCGGGTTTTTTCTTTATTGTTAGAGTTAATATTATCTTTTTGTATCAAAGTCAAAGTCAAAGTATTTATTAATGCGATTTTTGGTGATAAAACAGGTCTTACAGATATTTTACAGAATCTCAAAAATCTACCCTTTAGGGCATACACTATTAATTTAACAATATTAGAAATTAAAACATTATAATTATAAGTACAATACAGTTCTAATAAATTAAAAGTCAGGTAGGAATAATTACATCATAAATACAGGATCAGTCACAAGAAAGTTTGTCAGAAAGAAATTCGTCAATTGTATAGTAGCATTTGTCTATTAAAAAATTATTTAGGCTGCGTTTAAATTGAGTCAAGTTTAAATCTTTTATGTCATTTGGTATCTTATGCACGTGTTTCTGTGACAAATAAACCTATTTTTCTTTATTTTTAAGTAAATTTGAATTTCGTCGGCTACCTTTGCGCATCCACCTTAAGATTGCCATGCGTACGCGTCTATGTATGCGTGCACCGATTTTCGCTCGTTGTCTGGAGCTGATCTTCTGTACCCATCTATCTTGTGGTAGAAGTGTCACACAAACAATCCCGCTCCAGTTTCGCGAGGGACTGGTTGATAGTACGCAGTAGTGGATTCGTTACAGCGAGAGTCTAGTGGAGACCATTGTGAGTCGAGGACGTCTGCGCCGTTGTGTCCGAGATGTTGGTAATTGCCCCCGCTGCCTACGGTTGGAGAGAAAATATCTGGATGCGATTGAGAATTTTTACTACAGAAACGTTTTTTTTTTTTTGCAATGTTTCATTTGGTTGCAGTTGCTTAAAGAGCTGCACCATAGAAATTATATCTATGAGCTGCACGTGTCTTTATAGTTTTCGGAGACTAATAAATTTACTGTATTTGATGAAAGTTATAGTTACTATAAATGTGAATATTTACTCGCACCTCTTACTAAGTAATAACAACCGCACGGTTCGATCAATCAGGTTAAGCTACGCTTGCCACGGTCGGTCCGTGGATGGGTGACCATCTTTACCTACCGAAGCCCCTCTGTGTTTCGGAAAGTACGATAAGCCGTTGATCCCGGCTGCCATTCTTGGAGCTTTGACAGTCGTTACGGGTCGTCAGAAGCCCGAAAGTCTGACAACCAGTCTTACCACGGGGTATCGTGTTGCCCAGTAACTGGGTTGTGGAGGTCAGATAGGCAGTCGCTCCATGTAAAATACTGGTATTCAGCTGCATCCGGTTAGACTGGAAGCCGACCCCAACATAAAAACAATAGGCAGACTGATTGATCTTGCATGACCACAAGGCCAATATTTAATTTATGTAAAATATGTTGGGTCACGTATATGCCTTAAACCATCATTCGCATACCTCTAAAATATCACTCTTCAATTTCATATTAGTCCGAGAGTCATAAACTCATTACCACTTCACGATATGCACTTCTACGCTTACACCACACTAGTTTATTCTCCAAAGACCTTGAAGGTCATCTAACTTGAAGATATGGGAGGTCCCATTCATTAATTTTACGCCCTAACCCCATCCAGAAACATAAGGATCCCTTAATAAAGCGCGACCGATGTCTCGCTCTGTTTATATGCATATAATAGCGTCCCAAATCTTCTTATTGTTCCCGAATATGGTTCACAGCATCTCATGAACAGGTAATGACATTATTTATTGGCACTAAAGGAGCATCGAGGTTAAAGACAAAGAGTCCGAATAGTTCGCAGGATCTTGTTATGATAGTTGGGGAACTATGTGAGTTATGGCCACCTTCATTGATTCGACCCTCGCTCATACAGAGGCCACATTCCAGGGATTATGCATATCATCAAAAGAAACTTCAGTTTATAGACATTGTAGTAAGTTTGGGAATGTCTTTGTTGGTGTATGGGGTGACTTTCGTTGTAACCTACTGCGTCCTCCAAGCATTCACAATGTTAAATGTTGGAATTATAGCGATGCTCTTGTTTGGTCTGGTAACTGTTAAAAGGTACTTTCATTGATTTTTAGGGTTCCATACCTCAAAAAGAAAAAAACGGAACCCTTATAGGAACACTCGTGTGTCTGTCTGTCTGTCCGTCTGTCTCAGCCAATTTGCTCTCCAAATCTATTGGATTAATTAAGTTGGGTACACATATAAATATCTGTGACCCAAAAACGGACGTGTAACGTAAATAAATGTTTTTTTTAATATGGGGACCCCACTTTTGAGGGTCAAACCTTATGTTTGCAAAACAAGTTTTGCAAACTATACTGTGTGATTTTCAACTATAATTTCAAGTTTTTTCTTAGGATCTGTCTTGGCAACACACTTTACATGAAATATTTTTGGCGGGGAACATATTCATCGTACAGAACACTTTCCACCCGAGTTCTACTCACAGTTGTCTGGTTATTTAATCTGTTCTTAAGTTGTTCATCTACTGGCTGAAAGTTCGCCCCAATTCACAACTTTTTCTAAATGTTCAGCGCTCCCCTTCTTTCTCATTTCAAATGTTATTCCGTCAATCGAATATCGAATGAATTGTAGGCCCTACAGAATTATTATGAACCTAATAAAATCAAACCAGGAGGAGCGGAGTGGCGTCGGGTTTGACGAGAGCCCGACCATCTTGAAGTCAACAATGGTTTCCCGACTTGTTCTTTGCGTTGCACCGTTATTAAAATCTCGTGAAACAATCGACTTGAAAGCGCACTTCCGCGAGCTATGTACAGACTTGTTGACAGGATCGGCAGGATTTGTAGTTAGGTAGGAATTATTTTAGACTGGCATTTACCTGCGTCTTTGCTTTCGTGGTCTTTCTTACAGGAACCGTGCATTTTTCTGGAAAAAGTAGCCTGTCATTCTCCGGTCCGTAAACTATCTTTATTTATTTTATTTATTAAAACTTTATGCACAATTAAAAATAATACTGTACAAAGGCGGACTTAATGCCTGAGGCATTTTCTACTAGTCAACCTTAGGGTGATAAGTAGCTAGGAAATGACTATAAAATACAAGAATATATACATAGATACATACATATGTCATACATATAAACCAAATGAACTTTAAGGGGGAAAATGATCGGTAGAGGAGAAAACGAATCCAGCAAATTAGCGTTGGGATGTTACGGCTAACTTCTGCCGAATATGTCCACGTGCCTTCACTTTAAAAGAAACAAACTTACTCGTACTTAACAACTTTATTGAAACAAACACATCGATTCAATGCTACTTCATAGGTTTTGCCGATGCAAACAGACACTTGCATAAGTAAGATTTTAGGATGGGATTTACCAGGCACTTTCTGTTTAGTCTGGTCCTTCGAGATGCGCATTAAACATCGCTAATAGAAAAATCGTAACTGAACTGGTTGGTCTCGGTTTCAACTTAACATGTTTTAAATGAGTACTATGTACCATACAAGATTTCTCGTTTCGAAAGGTTTCCAATGTTAGTAAGAGCATATTTTTCGCGTATCCTTCTTGTCTCATATTCAGCTTTCCACAATAATAAATAAAATTAATTTATTAACTACAGGTAAAATACCACGCATATGATGAAGAAAACTACAACATTTAAAATTCAAATTGATACTTGTTGGCAACTTTTTTAGAATAGAAAATTATCAAACCGTTAAAAAAAAACGTAATTTTTCAACATGATCACTACAAAATCTGTACCAGCACCAAATGCATGGAATATTAATACCGGGCCTCACCGATGGTGACTCCGAACGGATCATTAAAGGATAATTATCATGCCACTTCACAGGAAACTGGAGGGTTTCCACTCGGAAATCTGATTCTTTCTCTATTTCTCCCTGCAGGGCGACTTTTTTCTCGGATAATGATTTTGGGAGCCATGCTAATAGGTGCTAAGACATAATTTTGAATGAACGGGGACACCTATAAATCTGCTTTGAAATTGGTTGAATTGTATCATGATTTCAAGAATCTTACCATTATTTTGAATAAGTAATTCAACTCTATTTCACGTGCAGAACTCAGAAGGCCAATTCCCGTAGTTCAAAATCGAATCTCATCTCATCTCAGCGACAACCAATGTCAAAAACTTTTCAAAAATTTTGTGTGTTTACAGGTGTTTTTGACAGAGCCCCTCAGTTTGCTTTTTCTCTATAGAATTCCGCAAATCAGGGTCGTGTAAAATAATATATTTCCATCGAGAAATCCTTAACACCCCACGGGCAACCATCGGCCAATATTTCACACTAACTATTCAAAGCCCGATGAATTTGAAATCACTCTAAAACTTTTATAACGTAACACTACCTCTCACGCCCGATGCGTCGAACCTAAGGCATCCACAAAAGGCCCTCCGAAGGTCCGAACCGAAGCGATGCATCATTAATGAACCACCGGCCACATCTATTGTGCACTATTTAACAACTACCCACCCCGACGGGGATTTCGTACCAAATTAAACTCGTCCAACAATGATTGTATAGAAAATAATACTGGGAAAACTCTTTGTCGGAGCACACGGGCGGACGGTGCAAATAAAACTATTGTTACAAGTGGTATTAATTAATGTGAATGGTAAATTAATCTGTAAGGTTTCGACTTCAGGAGAAGTGGGTGGATGTTTGCCTTATTCGTATCGAAAGTGACCCGTGTGAGGATTAAAGGGTTTTTCACTGGCGTTCATAATTAGTTGGTTCCTTGATTCGGGATTGAGTTCGTGAAATTGTGCTTCTTCTATGTTATTATTGTCCTTTTTGACTTTATAATCCTCATAGTTGCTTATGTATACGCTGTTGCGTACTTCCTTTCGCCTCCCATTATTACCAGCAATACTTACTTGTATTTTTCGTATAAATTATCATTCAGTTACCTGAAGAACTAATTGTAAAACCGAATTCTCAGTCAATGAGCATTGTTTATTTGCTTTTAATTTGAGAATTTCTCAAACAAGAAAACATTTTCCATAACGTTAAAAAACGAAATGCATACAGCCAGTGGTTTTTTTGGCTACACCTCAACTTGTCCCGGGGATATGTACCTACCCACCTTCTGTGAATAAACGCAGCACCATGTTATCCTTGGATATTTCTCCATAATTAAAAAGTAGGGAATTGCTCGCGACGCTCGGAGTTGGAATCGGGAGATTTTAATTATGTTAGTGAACCGGCTCTTTGTCCTGGCTGTGCGATAGCTTTTTTGCGATACCCCCAGACTTTTTTCTGAGAAGTAAGCACTAACTAGAGACTTCACAAATAAAACATCAAGTAGTGAAAATGTTGAATGTAACAAAGTTAACGATTCAGCTTTGTGATTTTTGCTGTGATTTGGAGATAGTTTTGCCTGCTTTAATAGTCTGTTAGTTATGAGAACTGAATTTTGATATAACATAAGTCATAAAGCATAAAAGCTTAAAATGTAGATTCGTAGCCTCATAGCCAGAGTGCTACGGACTACGCCCCTACGACTATCTTTTTATTAAACCATTGAATAGGATAAGGAAGACCAAATAAATGTCGACTAGAACAACAATCTGATAAACAACATTGAATCTATCAGAATCAAGACCGAAAATACTTTCCACAACATCGTTTCTAAAACATTGTTAGTTTCATTGTTCCACACGTTAACAAATAAACACCGTCTGATTTCAGTTTAGCAAACCGTACAAAAGTTGTAACAAAATCTCATTTCGCACGAACAAACATTTGAATTCAACATGAGTAACGTGTGTTTGATTGTGAGACTTGTTAGTTCTCATTTACAATCACATGTACCGTTTACAGCATCAAACAAACAACGGATTTTGATTCTGAAACATTTCGTTCTATAATGTACGTGAAAATTTTAGGCATGTCCCGGGGAGCATGTTTGCCATCGTCCGAAGCTCGGACCTCTCGCGCGTAAAATTACTATCACCTACACCTTGGGTAAATATGTTGGCAAGAAATTCGCTTTGAACCCTTTCGGCCCTTTGTTGTTCAACTAAAACTATTCTCAGTTAATCCCTGGATAAACAGTGCTTGTTAATAAATTAACGCGTTATTAATATATGTTACTGTGACCCTATGGCTGGCAGGTGTCCCTTCAGGGTATGTTCTCTATTCTGTTTCATTTTACAACAAAGGTTGTGAGTTAAGAAACAGTAATTTCGGGTCAACTGTAAATATTGTAGCCATTCCGCTTTTTGTGTTGTTAATAAATTACGATATGGTTGGGTGACGTGTTTGTTTTGCTCTCATTATGACGGGATATCTTTGTGGAGCGTTTCACTCGGTCAAAGACAAATCTGTGGGGGCTTTGAAAATATGGGCTTTCTTCGGCGGCTGTGGTGTTTCAAAAGTGAGTCTAAAGGACATGTCTGGTGGAGCAATGGGCGAATGTCTAGGCAGTCAAAGAAAATGTTCAGTAATGATTGTTATATTATTATAATCGTCGTATTTTATAGTTTATTAATTAATAAGTTTCAGGAGTCAGGATCTTGCGTAAACTGGTCAAAATAAGGATTATACGCTAGGGATTTTTCTTAACTTTGTTTAGTATAATGACATCTGTGAGCGAATACAGGTACTAATTGGTGGTATGTCTTTGTGAGGTTAATGAAACATTTTGTTGGTCTGAGATCATATTCTACAGTTTTTTGGATATTTCTATTTGTGTAACAAAAATGTTAAGCACCTATTGTTTGTCACAATATTATAATATTATATTGGCATCATCGTTAATTCCGTATTTTGGTTTCTATCTTCAATACCCATAATATTATATTTTATATGTAGCTACTTGTTGATACTGAATTGGGATTATAATAAATAAAACTATGTATGTATTTATTGCAAAACAAATTAATTTATTGTAGATACATTCTTAAATAAAATGATAAAAAAATTAAACGTCTTCTAGAGACACCAAAACATTGTCCATGTAGCTGGTGCTAGCACGTTATTTTGATGCCTTGCCAAGCCAAGATACCATACTAGCGTCATGACGTGGCAGACCATTGTATGACCTAGTAATCTCTCATTATCAGCAGCTTTGGTATTTAATAAATTATAACAATCGTGACACTTGCGTATCCATCTAATGGGAGCTGGAACAATAAGACGTCATTGTATTTTTCAAATCATAACACAACTGCTCAATGTACTGCCTTTCCTGCATGGTTTACGCGACTGCCGTAGTATAGAGGCCTACCCGATTTGATAACCATCGAGCAAGTCTCACTTGCAGGGATAACGTCAGCCTTGACACGATATGTCTGCGAATCCGCAGCACAGCGATGCACCTCATCATAATATCCAAATCGAAAGGAAAAGCAGAATCCTATAAGTATATCAATAGTCATCGTGTCTAGATGATGTCACTCCGTGTAGAATAGCAATGGTCGTTTAAAGAAAATATCCATAACAGAAAATAATCGCATAGTAAGCAAGGAATGTACACGCAACTTGGAATTGGCAACCAAAAATAAATGTCAATGCCATGTCAAAAAAGTAATAAATACTTACCTTCATGTTAGGAAGTGGGTATCCGAAGAAAAACACGTTTGATGTGTACACTAAAATATTTTAGTAATATTGTCGTATTATATACGCAAATACGGTAATATATTCCTTTCATCTAAAATAAGCGGCTTATAATTTATTGCTCACACTATTTAAAGATAATTACGGGATAAAATGGAACGTCAAAAACATTTTTAGTACTTCCCGTTTAAAATGGCAAAGCGGAAGCTACGATTGAGTTCTGTTTTTTTGAGAATTATGTTACGCAAGTAATACTGAATCAATTAATCCATAGTAATTTAAATCTAAATTTTTAAATCTTACTGAAAATCCTTAAATCATGAACATTTATCTATACCAGAATTACTAGAGGGCAGAAACTGGACATGTCCTTTACAGTACTAAGTTCCATTTTTTTTAAAAAGGTTATTAGTAATAATTTCCTTGTAGCCGCGCAAGTGCGCCAATGTTAAGATATTCATTTATCGAAACAGTGTTTACATTATTCCATTTTCTTTTTGCTAATAAAACTTTTTGTAATATTATATTTTACGGTATTTATTTATTTTATCATTATTTTTATTATTCATCAATTAATCGCTGTTCAAAAAAATATTAAGGCATTAAAAAGACCCAAAAACGCATATATGACATGCATATGACCCCTATATTACGACGGTCCTTTTAAAAGGCCACCTGTTTCTGGCTTTCCTGGAAAAAATTGTTTCAATATATCTGGGTTAAACCTAGTACTTAGTTTCGACGTCATAATACGACCAAGTTTACTTACAAAAACTTAATTTCAAACCTAAACAAAACATCTTGGAGACGAAAAACTATACACCAATAATAGCGCACCATAATTAACGACATCACAAACCCTCATATTGCATTGCCGAAAAATAATCCCGCCGAATCTCCTTTCATCCTCAAATGTATCCTAAGCTAATAAATAGAAGGAGAAAAACTCGGTCAGGGGGTGGAGGGAGATCTAAGTGAGTGCTTTACGTCATATCCGAAATCCCGGTAAAGTGAGTCCGGTAAAGCTTGGCAGTGTTCGATGGTCCGCTCTTCGCGATCTCTGTAATAGCAATAGCTTTGTGTTAAAGCTGCCCGGAGTGAAGTCTCATTGTTTGGTGCAAACATTGGCGAATATCTTGTTTCTTGGATTAGAAAACATGTTTGTTTCGAGATTTGGTGATTGTAAACCGGGATGTTGGGATTCAGAAAGTAGTTTTTAAAGTCTACAACGTTGTGGAGATTCCTTCTCAATTATAATTAAAACAGCGCCGTCCAATATCTGATCCTTAAAATTAGTTTTTACTCGGCTGTATTTAATTTGAAGAGAAATCTTAAGTAAAATCTTTAAAACGGTAATTCTGCACTTACCTCGACCAGAACTTGCCCCCAATGAAGTGTAAGTCCCCGCTTATCTCCTATATCTTACGTCTTCCAGTTATATCGGCGTAGCTTAGCGCTTTTTCATCAATCCTGCTTTATTACGGCGGATTCGCTTTTGTCTTCGGCCGGATGTCGGTCATTTAGCCTGACCGTGCCAGTCTCTATTACACCCATCCGATTTCATTCGTATCTGTCGTCCGGAACCGCCCGGAATCTGTCTTCGGACGTCATCTACCGTTTACTTTCGGACGAATTCCTTTTTTTACGTCCTTCTTTTTAAGGCACTTGATGTATAACCACCCGCCATTGTCAGTTTGTTTTCTGTTTGGCAATTTTTAACGGGATTACACTCGCCGACCCCTGGTCTGATCACGTCTTTGCAGCTGCCCGTCTATTTATGAGGCAATATATTATGGAATATTGAGTAAAGTGGCCTTTAATCTACTAATATAATGGGGTTTAGCGGAAATATTACCACGCGTTCAATTGTGTTCGGTTTTCTATTGTTGTGTCCGAGTCTTGGTTTAGTGGTCCTCTTGAGATTGTTGTCAACACATACTAGGGGACTGACTGACTATTCATTTAGTTTATGAATTGTTTTCTTCATTGTTTTCTTAATAAATACCTTTAGCTTTTATATTAAATATTATATTTTAACCATCAACAGATTTCGTCAGTTTAGCACCTAACAATGATTCTTTGACGACGTTTTGGTTTAGGCTCTAATAATTGAGACTAATATCCAGCCCTTATTTACAATTCCCCTCAAACAAATTCATCCCGAAAAATATATATTAACTTCCCTACCCAAAAAACACCTATTCAGTCTTTACTATCCTCACCCCGATAGCTATCCCTGGCAGAGTTCCCAATGAAATGGGATTAAATCATGCGACATTAGCGTTGCTTCGTCCACAGCACTAAATAATCTTCCTTTTATTAAACTCGAGATAAATGATTATACAGTCGACTGTCTCTTGTTTGTCCGTAAATAGGAAAGTGGAATTTTTCTCAGGAATTAGAGGGTGTATTTCTTGTCGATCTTGGGAGAAAAGAATGTCGTGAAGGGAAATGCTGGCATCTAAAGTAGTAAATTGGCCTTGTAATTGATAGCTTGGGATTGTTCATCCTATTTCTAATATTGAACATTCCTTATAGCTTCAGGTTGTGTTTAGTTTGTTAGAAATAGAGGATGGGTTACTGAGAAATTTAAATTATTTTGTTTATTTATATTTACTTCGACGCGTTCCATTAATGTAACATTAAAATTTATTAAGAACTAGCTTCTGCCCGCAACTACGTCCGTCTGGAAGTCAACTATAACCAACCATAGAACATATCCTATGAGACTGCAATAGTGTAGCTTATTATAAGTGAAAGAATTTTTGAAATTGGATGAGTAGATTCGGTGATTACCCCCTGCATATAAACTCAAAAATTTTACCTCTTTATAATATTAGTATAGATGTATATAAGAATCGTAAATCCAAATCCAACTATTTTCTTTTCAACATTGTTATTTTCATCAACAATTACATATACAATACCACTTGTGTCATCTCAGGTTATTTCCTGCATCGCGTGTCCATTGTCCATTATATCGGTGACACGGCTTTAGTTTTGAGTAATTGTGTCCCCGACAGGCTGTAAGACGAAGATCACGTAATATATGGTCTCGGGTGATACTTTCCATTCATTGTTCTGTCATTTATCATGGGTTCAATATTTACTTGGTGTTGTTTTGCTGTACTTGTTTGTTATGTGCCTTTAGTCTAATTTAGGTTTTATTAAAATAATCTTGAAAAGATTTTTTTTTTTTTTTTGATATTCTGACATATTTCTATAGCCAATATTCTATAGTCTGATATGATACCTTGAGTATGTATAACAGGAAGTCTGAAAGTGGGATCGGTGACTAAAAAGTTGTGTGGAAATCGGTTGTCATGTTATGTGCATGTAATGCGGAGGAGGGAATAAAATGTCGTGAGAAAAGTTTTGAGTATGAATGTGAGAGGCTTATAAAATTAAGGGAAGACCAAAGAAACTATGGATGGACTGTGTGAAAGATGATTTGGCTAGAAAGGGAGTGACTACCGAGATGACGACTAATAGAGAAGTACCTATGGAAGAAAAGGACATGTTTGGGCCGACCACAAAGAAATTGGTATAAGGGCAGGAGAACGATAATATTTCTGCAGCCTACAAATATTTTCTTGTAATTTTGAGTAGTTGGACACATACTTCATGTAGTAATTGACGAAGACACGAGGTCGATCATCCATGATCCATCTAGCCGTTCATGTCGTTCACCAAAAACATAATATCCAGTCGGATATTCTTTGCAAAAATTACATTGTTATTTTCCGCCATAATACCTACGTAGTGTTACCAATAGTAATCGAATGTGTCGTCCGTACCACTAATGGTATTAGCCTTATTAATCATTTGCCATTCGCTCCTCGTACAGACGTGAGACAGTGGCACTCAATCTTTTGTTTTCTGTCTTTTGTTTTTTTTTTCTGTACCCAAAGGCTTGTCTGTATCCTGATACGAAGTATATATTTAATTACTTTATAACAGTTATCAGATATTAATAGTATCATTGCAGTATATGCATTAAAACAAGCTGTTTTACTAGTGATGTTGTCAAGGATCATTAGCGCTGTAAAATTAGCTAAGATTTCGGATTTATTTCAAAATCATAACCTTCCTCTCAAAACGGTGAAGGAAAACATGTCCTACGTGAGGAAACCGGCATGTCCTAGGACCAAAAATTCAAAAACCTATGCCATCTAGGCATAGGCACCCGCACTAGGCCCGCATGGTGGATTTACGACCCACTTCCTCTCACCAAGAAGAGGCCTGTGTCGCAGCTATGAAACATTATAGGCTTATTATGCTTATGCATAACCCTCCTTTGACTTTACCGTAGTCGGATAAAAATAGCTTCCTCACATTGCTCAAACCTTTTGTATATGTTCAATAGGTATAAAAATAATGCCCAGAACTTTGACAAGCATCCATTCGTGTCGCGTATTGTCACCTACTCGGGAGCAGGAAAAGATATTTGATTAGCCACCGCCGGCCACTAGGGGGCGCCACAGAGGGCGGCTGGACATATGTTATTTATCTAGATGTGACCTCCTCCGTAGCTTATGAGGAAATATCGGTTTCTTACACACAATTTATATCTATGACTGTTCTATGGAAGGAATTACTGCGCCCTCGATGTTTCTGTGTGGATGGTGTTTTTTTTAAAGGATGGTACTTCATATCAAATACATTGATAGGATAATAACAGAAAAAAACGATTGCATGCACAATGGATATGATGATTATTATTATGATCATAATGATTATAGGAAATACTATTAACAACTTAGAGAGTATTGATGATTGAAATGATTATAACTTAGTTAATATTGTAATTGTCAAAAATCAAATTAAAATCGTCATATATAACGGCTGCAGTTTGCAAAAACGCATGAAAATTTAGATATCGCAAGCTTCCTAAATGTGCGTCCACACTGTAACATAACATGTTATTAAACATAGTTATATAACATGTTTCTATAGAGAAGTTAGCAATGAAAAATAATTTGCACGTGTAACATAAGTTTATGTGTTTTATAACATAATCTAGACGCACCCTAAGATCATGTTTTATGTGTCAGCCCAATACTTATTCCTCATCTAGAGTATTTAATTCTGTCCACCCCTGTAAGTAATACTGCATAGTAACATTGCGTCCAGGGAAATATGTTTAAATAATTCGATACGCGTTCTTTTGGGGGAGCCTCTTGACGTTGTCATCGAGTATGATTGAAGATATTGAATTATGTTATCTTTACAAAAAAAAATGTACCCATATATTTTTTTATAAAAAATTATACCGTATACAATTAAAAAACTTTTGTATTTTTTATTTTATTCCGTAATTAAGAAAAAGTTTTGAATAATACTAAGTTAAAAAAATATTATTTTTTATTAAAAATGATAAAACTTTTATATGATGAGTTGATGACCATCATATAAACGTTTTATAATTTTATTCCGTAATTACGAAAGTTTTCAATGATACTAATTATAAATAATAGTATTTTTTTATTTAACGTGTTCAATTTTTTTTTTTAATTTAGGAAGGGAGCTTTACTTTATCTTCTCTTTTTATTAAAAAAAAAAAATGGTTGATGATCATCATAAAAACGTTTTATAATTTTATTCCGCAATTACGAAAAGTTTTCAATAATACTAATTAAAAATCATATTTTATTTTTATTTAGCGTTTTTACATTTTTTTAAGATATACTTTATCTTATTTCTGTAAATTGACTAGCGTTAATATTTTTGTATAATGTGATTCTTACCTATATGTATACAAATATTATGAACTGAATGTCTATAGTTAATGTTTAGAAACAAAATTAAGAATATGGTGCGCATAAGCTTAAGTAAAAGCAAATAAAATTATCTATAGGTAACTTGGTAATTTTGGTCCTTATGTACTTACGTGATGTGTACCAAATATTTCAGGCCTTAAAAATATATTTTTTTTTTATCCGGTTTTGATATTCTATCTATACCCATCACGTCTGCAAAGTCTCGGTAGCTAATTTAGTTTGTCCCTGTAATATTACAAATAAATAGAACATACACAAATATGCAACAGCGTTCTCCACAAATACACAAAAAAAACGCCATTTACACTCACTTAAAAAACAACCCTCAAAGTACCTCACCTATAACACCATTGACATACAATTCACTTACATTCTAATAACTAATAATCATAAAAGGTCGAATCCCCGTGACAATTGACGATCGCATCGCTGCTGTCGACATTATTAATAGTTCCTATTACTATAGATATCATAGGTTACACCCTAATCGATAGGGAGAGTTAAATTACAGACATCACGAAGGAATCATCGTTAAGGTATGCCTTGGTATTTGTTGATTGAAAGTGATAGGAAAGGTTTGGTTTGATGATAATGGCAACATTGTAAAACGTTTTTATTTCTCTTTTTGTTTTTTTTTTATTTGTTGAATTCGAGGCTTTTGGCTAATTTTTATAGTGTATGTGTTTTATAATGTGTGTCCTATTTGTGCAGAATCATCTCTAAATTCTTCCGTTTTCTTATAAATAAAATCTATCTAAAAATTCAGTCCTGACTGACTGACTGATATATCAACGCACAGCCTAAACCGCTGGTCCTAGAGATATGAAATTTGGAGGGTGTGTTCTTAGTGAAGTGTAGGTATCCATTAAGAAAGGATTTTTCGAAATTCCACCCCTAAGAGGGTGAATGGGGGAGGGTGAAATTTCATGCGGACGAATTCGCGGGCAGAAGCTAGTAGGTAATATAAATTGAAGTCGCTTCTTGTATCTGTCTGTAACCGTGTTCTCCTTTTAAACATTTAAACTACGCAAAGGATTTTGATGTGCTTTTCACCGAAATTTAGAGAATTTATACTGTATTTGTGTAAAACATTAATATAAAACAAAAATCTCGACGCTTTGTCAAGTCATAAAAACCGTGCGAAGCAGCTAGGGTTGCTAGCTATTAATAGTTACTATTAGATAATCATAGGTTACACCCTAATCGATAGGGTGAAGTTAAATTACTGACGTCACGAAGGAATTGTCGTTAAGGTATGCCATGATATTTGTTGGTTGAAAGTGATAGCAATGGTTTGATTTGATGACAATGGTAGATCAGGTGCGCGGGTCAATCCGCGGAAATGCACTAACGGCGAATATATGCTAATAATAAATTAAATATCATAGCTGCATTCTTTTTTTACTTTATATGACATTTCTTACATGTTTTTACGTATGGCGCCGCTATCTAAAAAAGTATAACACCTTTATTTAATTTATTATTGCAATCAACACGCACCAAATGTCATCACCATTTGCAAATAAAAGTCGGCCTAATTGAGCGGAATGGCCCGCGCACTAAGTTACAAATAGACACAAATTAGGTATCACTATTTTCTGGTTTCCAACCAACGTCAAAATAGGTAGGTATGTTCTAGGTACAGCAGTATACAATACAGTTCTTCGAAAAGGGCCATTTTACTGGCCAATTCTTCCCTTGCGGTGGTAGGGCTAACGCCCGCCTAGTTTGTGACCACCCTCCTACCGGAGTCCGGCGTCAAGCAGCCTGCTGTGTTTCGTCGATGCGTAGAAGTTCCAGTGCCATAGGCATCTTCTGGGCACGCTCGTTCCATCATAGACCTCATCCATCGCTTTCCATCAGGCGTGATCGAGGTCAAGAGCGGGCCCATCCAGCAATAATAAAAAAGGGACTCTTCATAACATTGTTTGATTAATAGACACTATCCTGTCTCTATTAGAATTGTCAGGGTGCACCCTAATCGGTACATGCGATGTTGAATAACAGGCGGCGCCCATGAGCTATTGCTGTCGTTAATATTACGTTTAAATAAATTATTATTTACATTTTAAGTTGACGTTTAGGCACTTGCAATTAAGGTGCTTACGACTTTATAGCATTATGCAATTTTTATGTAAAAAGAGATGATGGAAAAGTTTCGAAAAATAATTTTTTGTTTCACATAATTTTTGTGTGTTGTATTTTTGTTTGTTTTTGTATTTTTGTAATTTTTGTATTTTTGTACTCCCTCTCACTGAGAGGAGGCCTGTGTCCCAGCAGTGGGAACGTTATAGGCTGATTATGTATGTATGTATGTACATAATTTTTGGTCCTTAGGTACTTGAAAACAGGTAAAGAAATTACGAATTGTAGGCTGTATCTTCGAACGCAGGCAGGCACTTTGTGTAAATTATGTCATCACCACTGCTCTCAAAACTACAGGTGACATCCACCAACCCGCACTGGGCCCGCGTGTTGGTTTACAGCCCACTCCCTCTCACAGACAGTAGGCCTGTTTCCCAGCGATGGGAACGTTATAGGCTGATTATGCTGAGGCAGGGAAATTAATGCCGCACTGAATACCAACATACATGCCCTATAAACTGAACCACTTACTCATAAACTATACTAGTTCAATACAAGCAATTTAATTAGAAAGCGTACCATCAATTACTATGACGCGTTTGACGTGAAGGCGCGGCCACACATCGCCGATAGCCAGTAATTAGCGATGGCTTCCACGGCGTGCCGACTAATTGACGGCACTGTAACGATGTTTACTGAATTTTTGTCTGAAGATAGGAGCGGTTATTGAACGTCATTATGGTAGTCATTTGACGTGCGACAACGCTTAAGTAGAACGGTTAAGGTGGCACTAGTCGATATTTTTGAAGTGAAAACTTCTTTAGCGGCGTTGCACACTTTTTGTAATGGGTAAAAAATGTTAAACTCGCGTCAGGGCATCGCGTCAGGACACGTGACCGTCAGGAGAGATTCCCCCCCCCCCTCTCTTTCTACGGCAGCGCCAACGGAAGTGAACCAAGTGAGACACGATAATGGATGGATGCATGGAAGGATGGACGGACGGACGGACGGACGGTGACGGTGACGGTGTGTATTCGTAAAATTCGTGTATATAAAGTGTTTCAAAAAATGGAAATAGACCAAAGTGCATCGATTAATGAAAAAAGTGACGCAGAAATAGTGAAAAAAACTTAGTTATATTAATTCAATTAATAATTGATTTATTTCAACGTTAATATTCAAGTTTTCACTTCTGCCGGCACTCCCGGAGTGCACCCCGTCTTTTTTTTCCATACAAATTTCGGGAGGGTATTACTCCACTATTGTGCATCCAAAGTTAAACATGATATCGTTTTGCCTTATGAATTTTGTCTGTACGGAAAGAGAATAGTAAAACAAAAAGCCGTTAAAAAGTTGTGAGCCAACAAAGATTCGTTTTTCTTGCTATTTTTAACGTAACTTTGGGTGTAAATAAGTAATAAAAGAACTGTAAAATCTTCAAAACAAAGTCGGGAACGACATAGCTCAGTTACCGAAGAGTTCAATAAACTTTATTTGTAATTGATTTGTGCAGTGGTTTTTTCATAAAACACGATTTTCCAAAGGACTTTTAGAATTTTACGCGCCTTTCAGTTCGGAACGGTGTTTGTGTGCGTGAGAACTAGACGTTATGCGTGTAGACTAGCGTCTAACTAACTGCTCATCACTGATACTATCCCTGTCAGACACGATGCCAAGTGAGACAGCGTGCTTTTTAGCCAGGCCCACCAATGAGTTCGAGCACGCGACTAGTTCCACCTTAATCATGTTATCAATTCTTGGATATCGTCTGTGTCGTTGGATGAGAATGAAATGTGGCTTCAATAGCATTACGCTGCTTCTGGGGCAATCTGTAAGAACTTGTTCATAAGTGTAGTTTGTCCATCGGAGGAGTGAGGAAAATGTCGCGAGGAAAGTTTATTTCATCACCACTGCTCTCAAAATGGTAAAGGAACATCAAAGTGACATCCACCAACTCGCAGAGCCCGCGTGGTAAATTACTGCCCACTCCCTCTCACTCAAAGGAGGCCTGTGTCCAGCTGTGAGAACATTATAGGTTGATTATTAAATGACTAGCTGCGCCCCGCGGTTTCACCCGCGTAAATGTCGATCCCGTGGGAATATCGGGATAAAAAGTAGCCTATATGTTAATCCAAGGTGTCAGCTACCTCCATACACAATTTTATCAAAATTGGTCCAGCCGTTTGAGCGTGAGGAAGTAACAAACATATAAACACGCACACATACAAACTTTCGCCTTTATAATTAGTGATGATGATGATGATTAAACGAACTTACTTGTACACATAATCAGCCTATAACGTTCCCACTGCTGGGACACAGGCCTCCTCTCTGTGAGAGGGACTGGGCCGTAATCCACCATGCGGGCCCAGTGCGGATTGGTAGATGTCACATGTCTTCGAATTTTTGGTTCTAGGACATGCCGGTTTCCTCACGATGTTTTCCTTCACCGTTTTGAGAGTAAGTGAAGTTCTATCATAATTATATGATAGCCTCGTCGAAGAGATTAGCATTGTACACTTGTAACATTGTACACTTGCACATATAATGTCGCCTCTTTATGCACTTTACTTTAAAACTCCTTATGGTTTTTTTCTTAAGACGGATGCCTTATTCTCGCTGTCTCGTATAATATTAGTGTGATGATGATGACGATTTAAAACAACCATATCGCCCACAATTTTGACAACCGATCTCTTAATCGTGACTTATTAAACGAATAACCCTATTCATGGCACAATTTCTTTACCTTCTAAAAGTGAGACATAACCATTACAACTAATTACGATTATTACACCAAAAAACTGCATGCTACACACACACATCGCACACGATTCTGTTGCATATTAGATTTAATGGCGCGCTCCGAATGTTTTAATCACAATTTAAGATGAGTTCCCGCTGCGGGAGTAGGCGAACGATGTTCGGGATGGCGGCGAATGTTCGGCGGTTATTGGTTACTGTTTTTATTTTTAGTAGATTTTTTTGTTTTGTTTATGGCACCTTTAATGTGTTCGGTGCGTCAAATACCAAGAATTGTTGGTTCGAACTAGACTAACCTATCCTAAACCAGCGGGGCAATTGCGTAACACAATATCAATCAGAATCGGTTTCATTTTGACAGTTCAACAACATTCATTGCGTTATTCACGTCTTGAGCAAACAAATTTTTTGAACTTATGAAGCAATGGATTAGCAATTTGCTTCAAAATGATTCAGATTCCGATGTGTGTTACGCAATTAGGGTGCTGTTGGGGTCGGCTTCCAGTCTAACCAGATGCAGCTGAATACCAGAAATAGGTACTGGTACTTATTCCGTATTAGGATACTGTATCAGGAGTGACCACGAGGAGAACACGTTTCTTTTTTTCATTAACCTCTTTCGTTCTTCTGCTGGGCAAAGGTCTCCCCTATATAAGGTGTAAAAAAATTAACTGCAAGAACTTTAAGAGGTGCTTTAGACCATCGAAATGAGCTGTTTCATACATTTTGGCCGAGTAGGTATTGAACTTTTGTATGAAACAGCAGATTTTTTTTTCGTGATTTCGGAGTTGGTCCCATAGTGAAAGTTGTTCAGTTCGATGGTCTAAAGCACCTCTTAAAGTTCTTGCAGTTAATTTTTTTACACCTTATATTATAAAAATATATTTCATAATTATGAAAAAACAGCTTCATCGGGACGGCCCCTTAATCAGCGCTCTCACTGAGCAGGCGAGGCTCGCTCAAAGCGAATAAAGATATCTATATTCATTAAAATTTAAAACGCGAGCGGGTTATAAGATTCAAAAGGAGGGTGTAGAGGACGCGTGTACACCCTGTATATAGTTTAGTTGGGACGCTAATTTATATATGAGAGCGGAAAAATTACAGTTGATATTTCTTCGAAAATTGATGATGGAAAAGTGGTGTTGCTTGTTGGTACTGAACCTGTTTGTTGTTCAAAGGTCAGTAGCAGCCCGGAGTCTGGATATGTGCTCTATTGTAATACATGGGACTCAAAAGTTACTGGTGAAATATGGATGTACTATAGGTACACCTCTACTTAACCCTTATGGGAATCAGGCGCAGTGGCGTGCATTGCATATAGGCATATAAGCAGTGCCTACCTCGATATATCAACATAAACCTGTCAATTACATTTTAGTGTGTGTGCCCCACAATTAAGAAACTCACTAAATTATCATACCTAACAAAAAACAAAATCTTCATACAAACACGCGCGGCAGTAGGCGGTCGCCAGACGGCCTACTCGGCTCCCGTACTATTCGCACATTTGTCATTGGTCTTTACTCGTTCAAGTTAATACGACAAAATTAAAAATACGTACGTCTCACGCGTAATACCATGACGTTCGACCTTCGCAATTTATCACCCTTAAGTAGGCATGACAGCTCATATAACCACACTTTTGACCTCACTTTTTTTTCTGTTTAGTAACGGAGTACTATTATATGTATATTCTGTGACCGCGTTTGCCTAGATTAGACCCGGCCTAGTGCCTACCTATTCTGAAAACCAATGCACGCCACTGATCAGGCGTGATGTTGTGTTGGTAGTTCAAAGGTTAGGCATGGCATTCGTTGCCCCAAAACGTCACGTTTGAAATCATCAACGATTTCATGAATGTAATGTTGTAATGTTGATGTCACTGTCATGTAAGTATTAGGGCCTGTGCACACCACGTTTTTTAAACGCGCCGTTGACGCGCGTTTTAGAAACGTGCGTCTGACTCGCGTGCCTATCGCGTCTGCATCGCTACAAACACTCGTAAATAAGTTGTATAATGAACTGGGTCACGATTTCCCTACACGTTGACTGCCAGGCAGCAGACACAATAGAAAATCTATTGTTGGCGGACACCGTGTGACCGCGGTGGTAGTCAACGACTTAAGAATGTTGGTCCTTTGTTACAATTATATTGTCCAAAGACCAAAAACCAACATGACAATATTCTTTACATAACTATCCTCACATTCTTTACAACTGAATACACGCTCCTTCTCAAATTCCTCAGCCTTTAAAGAGTACCAATATCGACTTCATCTTCATTGTCCTGCTCTTATCCGAATTTATTTGGGGTCAGCGCAACGTGTATTTTTCTTCCTTACTTCTCTATTAATAGCTAAGCAAGCTGCTGCCTGCTGGCTTGTGGCTAAGTAATAACAGCCGCACGGGTCGATCGATCAGGTTATGCTACGCTTGCCGCGGTTGGTCCGTGGATGGATGACCATCTTTACATACCAAGACCCCTCCGTGCCTCGGAAAGCACGTTAAGCCGTTGGTCCCCGCTGTCATTCGTGGATCTTTGACAGTCGTTACGGGTAGTCAGAAGCCCGAAAGTCTGACAGCCAGTCTTACCAAGGGGTATTGTATTACCCAATAACTGGGTTGTGGAGGTCAGATAGGCAGTCGCTTCATGTAATATACTGGTATTCAGCTGCATCCGGTTAGACTGGAAGCCGACCCCAACATAGTTGAGAAAAGGCTAGGCAGATGGTGACTTCTCTATTAATCATCATCTCGGTAGTCATCCCCTGTCTAGCAATATCATCTTTCACACAGTCCATCCATCATTTCGTAGGTCTGCTCTTATCGCCATCCACATTCATACCCAAAACTTTCGTCACGACATTTTCCGATGAACAGCAAAGACGTTGTATCGGTTTCCAATATTCAAATAGGGACACTATCCAATGCGGCAACTTAAATTCAGACAGCCGCCCCGCAAACCGTCGGCAATAACAATTACGATCCGGAATCACGCACCCGTCATTACGCGAACATTTTATCTTAAGAAAACGCAGCTCCTCCCAAACCCTTTAACGTCTAATCGTGAATTATATACGGTAATAAAATTCTTTAATCAAAGAAAACAACCAAGCGCCCATTAAGGCGTGAACACGTCGCCACCTCGAGTCGTTACAGCGAATATTTACATACATGTGTCATTACCTTACACCACCCACCCCCCACCATAATTAAGAGTATAACGGAATCTTAGCGTCTTATTACGCGAACGTAACGATATCCTTTCAGAAAATTGTAACTGTGTCGTTATAACCCCCCACCTTTCCCCTTTTTAAATGATCGCCTCCGTTTGCTACTCAAAAGTTGGGAATATCCTCACAGGGAAGCTAAGAGCACACACGAAACTTAAATGTGAAATATCCTCTAATGAATCAGACAATATTTTAAGGCGTGGAGGCAATAAAAACACCCCGCCACCCGCTAATGTACACCAACACTTTGTCTCAGTTTAGGGATGGGGTGATTTGGGTAAATAAGTGTCGATGTGGACAGGAGATAGCGCTGGGAGGACGCTTTGTATCGTATCGATGTCTTGGATTAATTTCAACGATAAATGACAAATATTTTATATTAACTATATTTCTCGAATTAAAATTTATTTTAGTTTTTTAGTAGATACGTCGCATGTTAAAACATTGATTAGTCGTGAAATTTTTAATGCAGTGTTTTATTATAGCTTAATTTGTATTTATGTGCTCCATTAATATGACAATAACTGGAGAAGATACTTATGAAAATGAAGCAAAAAGTCTTTAAAAAAGAACTGAACTTTACTTTCAAGAAATAGTCATAAAAACAGTACTTCAATTTAAAACATTGTGGCCCATAAAAACTATCGATACGCCTACGTCACTAATGTTTCGGTCATACTCGGTTTTTGCCACAACGGGGGTCGAAATTATGTCAAGATGCCGATCGTGTAACGTCGTCGAACACAATACGTTTCCAACTCAAGACTCGGAGATTACTGTGTCGCTGTAACTTTACCTCCGCTTCATGTTAGCATGGTACACACATTTTTCTGTTATGCATTTAAAAAAAAACTTGAAAGTAACCAGTTACCAACCTGATTACATAATATTATTAATGGATTATAGTTTAGTTACCAAAAATGCATCCACCTAGGCTAAGCGCGCACCACGAAATATAATCCACTGCGGAAATGAATCTCCAATCTGTGAATAATACCAATATACTAGAGCCCGCGCACTGCGGTAAATAATCGCTTGAAAAATCATAATAACGCTCGCGATTTTATTTCGCATACCTTTTTTTTATCATGTGGAAATCCTCATGTATGTCCACCACCCTGGGGTGGGTGGAGGGGTCTGTCAGACTCTTACTGACCAAAACTACACGGTGTCCTGCTGCTACCTTTAGCCGGGGTGCTGGACTGCTTGCGCATTTCGTCACGCTTCCCCGGCCAGGTGTTGGCTCGCATGAATCCATGCGGACCCCATCACCCACAGCGGCCGCAAACGGCCACCATTCCTCTATAGAGAGGCGCGCCGCCATCTCGGGCCTTTCACTGTTCAGGCATCACATACCTATTTTGGTTTTCCATCATCCTTTACTATAAGAATGCTAAGAATAAGCTTTACCTAACTCATCCACAAAATCTTACTCCAATCAGAACGGACAAAAAATCTCCCTCTAGAAAATGTCATCTTTGAACATCCAAACATAGGTCCTTGTACATAAGACGAGTAATAAAAAACTATGGCACCATGAACGCACAGTGTACCATCGTGTACCATTGTGTACAACATACGAGCCGCTCCCGGGAGGGCGTTTTGTGGTTACACTTGCGACTGACTTAGGCCTACAAGTGTTTGCAGGAAACTTTGTTTCATTAATACATTTCTGTGATACTGGTTCTGAATTCGACGAGCTTCTGCCAACAATATGGCCATTTAAAGTAAATAATGATCTAATTTACGACATCAAAATCTGCAGGGCAATTGCGTAACACATTATCAATCGGAATCGGTTTCATTTTGACAGTTCAACAACATTCATTGCGTTATTTACACCAATACGAGTATATAGCAATGGATTAGCAATTTGCTTCAAAATGATTCTGATTCCGATTGATAGTGTGTTACGCAATTAGGGTGCTTTTTGACATTTGAATCCATTTTATTAGGTGAAGCCAATAACCAGTATTGAGTTTTTCATTTTTATTCTTTGCGACGGCGAATCGCAGGATAAATATTGGAAAATGAATGTTAACGCGTGTCAAAATACACCACTAATCAACACAAAATACTGAAAACTTTTGCATTTTGGATAGCATCATGCAGTGCATTAAAGTAGCCTTCAATGCTGGCGAATTGGCGATACTTAAATTAACGTCTGACGCACCCTGCACAGTCAGCTCGCTATCCTATCATCATCATCCTCAACAGCCTATAGCATAGCCTATTGCACGCCAATCAACTCGATTTTCGGCAACTCTCATCCAGCTGCTACCAGCCATCCTGCGAAGATCGTCGCTCCACCTAGCCTGAGGGCCTCCCACCTCACGTTTACCGATTCGCGGTCTCCACTCAAGAACACGTCTACCCCAACGGTCATCAGTTCTACACTAAAATGGCCGGCCCATTGCCACTTCAGCTTGCTTATTCTGTGAGCTATGTCGACAACTGGTTCTCTGCTGAATCACCTCGTTGCGGATTCAATCCCTCAGAGTCAAACCCCGCTGTCATCATTTTCTTCATGACAGCCGTTAAGTAGCGGCACAGAATACTTTAAGTACTACGTACAGAAAGGCCACTCCCTTCCCCGCACTAACATCAGTTACCGCACCTCACCCCGCACTTCGGCGTACATTCGTCGCAGTTCTTTAACAAGAGCGCTCGCAAACACAAGTACCTCACGCACACATTCATACGTATACAAACGTCATTTTTTAATGTAGTAGTAGTAGGTAATTATTTTGCGAGCGTTGTATGGATTGTCCGAGGTGTGGTAGCGGCCACCGCTCCTTTCAGAAACCGTAGCTCAAAAGACCAAGTTCCTTAAAACAGTTATCCGTGTGTATCTAACGAACAACCGCCAACATTTTGAGACGAGATGATTTATTGATTCCAGCGACCACCCGGGATCGCCGAGTTCTCGATTAGATTCGCCCCATTTCATTATCATCGCACTAATTGGATCAGGGAATATATGTGCTTAAACTTACTTCAGTAGGTACTTGAGCGTAAAATGTCACATCGAGCTTTAAGAAGAGATACAATGCTATATAGGACTGCCTCGTTCTTCTAGTTGTACTGCTGAGCAGAAGGTCCTGGGGTTCGATTCCCAGGTCGCTCAAAGTGTCATTGGGTTTTTTTATCAGGAATGTTTCATTAGCAGCCCAGAGGATTCATGGAAGGTGATGGCAATAGGCTCGCCCCTTATTACATGGGTTTTAAACATAACTGGAGAAATATGAGTGTAGGTACAGACGCCAACACATCAAGCTACTACAATCTGTCAAATTTCTTTCATAGATTTTCAACTTTATCTCTAACGCATAAGGTTCAAAGTTGATTGGGAAAATTTGACAGTTTCGGGTAGCTTGATGTGCTGGCGTCTGTACATGCAAGGTACACCTCTGCTTAACCCTACGGGCAATTACAGGCGTGATGTTATGTTTTTGTCACAATATTATACAAAGACGAACTCTTCAAAATTTATTTATAAAAAATATTAGGTACCTACCTACAAAGCTACAAAGGCTCTTGTAGATCTTCTATGGACTTCCAAAAACACCACTCTAATGGCCTGTGCACCGCCTCCGGATGAAAAACTAACTTATCTGGCAAATAATTCTAGACCAATTCTGATCCATTTTTAATTAAGGTATCTAGTGCCTATTCTAAATTTATTGTGAATCAGACCCTAAAAAATACAAAATAAACCGTACGTAATGAATCGGATGAACTTAAAAACGCCACCGAACTCCACGTAATTCCCGTCAAAAGTCGGTGCAAAGCGATCAAAGATACCAATTAGGCAGGCGAGAGCGATATGACGCGATCGCTGCCGCTTTTTAACGCGTGCTTACCGCGGATCGTAAACTGCGTTAAGTGTTGTGTATGGCGCCTAGGTTGGAGATATTAATCGCTTTACGAATTATTATACAAAAGCCTGACAGCCATTTTTATAATATGTATCGTGTTACACAAGGCTTGTAGCGGTCAGATAGACAGTCTCTCCAAGTAAAATACTGGTATTCAGCTGCATTCAGTTATAATAATAATAATAACACATTTATTTCAGATTAAAAATCCATATGTTGTTAGTAAAAGTCTTAACCTAATGTTAGTAAAAAACACAAAAACCACAAAATTGAGAAATTGAAACGACTGACACCTAAGTGTGCAGCCGTATCCAGTGAGCCAGCATGGGACTGTCCCACCTATCACACAGTACACTCAGGATGCTGTGGGAGCTAGCACGCAATCTACCGAGAATGGAAGCGCATCGTTTCCGTATAATGGCATGAAAACCATCAACCCTGGCCTCGGCGAACATTCCGGAAGCGCTACAAAAGCGGGGTAGACCCAACAGCATCCTGAATACTGAACACGTAGGGCGTTGTATGCCCTCAGCGTATACCTGACCCACAGACTGCATGTGTAAAAAGACTGGCAGTATGCTCTGAAAAGGGTAATTTTGACTTGCGTCGTACAACGTGCAAATCTGCGGATCAGCATATTACCTCGGACAGCCATCGCCCTGCGTTCCCTCTCTATGTCCAGGTCATAATTCAAGTCTTGATAATGGAAGCCGACACCAATAATTCGGAAAAATGCTAGGCAGATTAAATACCAAATTCGATTTATTCCGGTCTGATCCCCTGAAGCCCCCCTCCTTCGCCCCTCCCCTCCCCGATCCCCGTGAAGACCCCCCCCCCTACGCCCCCTCCCCTCCCCAATCCCCTGCTAGTTCTTGGTTCGGTTACATTAATACGTCTACGATTGACGCTATCTAATTGATCCTCCGACACACTGGATAGTCAGCCCTGCTACCAACCTGCTGTCTAATGAGGTAAGAAAAAGGCGTTGATTGGTTTTACAACAAAAAACTAAAACCTTAGAACTATGAAAACAGAAACGAAAAAATGCTAATATTTCTACCACTACATTGACCTATTATTGTGCAGCTAACTTTCAAACAATCCACAGAAAAGTGTTTACGTTTCATTTTCATCGAACACCGGAAGAAAATACGGAAAATGATAGAAGCCTTATTTATTATGACCCTACTCGTAATCCCCTGTGGACCTATAATTAATAATGTAACTCTGTTACCTAATCACGTCTCGGTAAATCAATAACTTGATCAACCTCTCACACGTTTGCCCACCCATCTGTCGAAACACCCCACGCGTAGGAGCAGTTGAATGGGCGCAGTAAAGTCATTGTTAAAACTGACAATAGCACAATGAGACTGTTGCGTACACTTGGTGTACCGTTGACGTTTCGAGCAGTTTCTCTTATGTACACTAGGTGTACACTTGACGCTTGAGGGGGACATAGCATGTTCCATAACATCAGGCCGAGGCAACACCTCGTGTATACCTGTAAATTCGTTCTTAGAAGAAGTTTCTTAAGAATAATCAGCCTATAATGTTCCCACCGCTGGGACACAGGCCTCCTCTCTGTGAGAGGGAATGGGCAGTAATCCATTTATGTAAGAATTTTTGGTTCTTGGACATGCCGGTTTCCTCATGATGTTTTCCTTCACCGTTTTGAGAGCAGTGGTGATGAAATAATTTAGATAAAGTAAAGCGCCTGACTCGGTTCGATCCCACGACCTACAACTCGTAAGTCGGAGCCGTTACCACTGGGCCACCACTGCCCTCCTAAAGACTATTCTAATAACTTCAATCTGACAAGAAAATCGACATTGTGTTAGTGTATTAAGGGGACTACATGACCTAAAGCGCGGTCACTGTCGGACTGCATAGAAAAGAAAGAGAAGCGCAATGACACAACGCGGGTAATTTATTGCAAAATATGAAGCAATTATCTAAAATCTATTGTTTGGAACTTTGCACTAAAAAATTAAAACACTAGTGCTTTAGTATGTTCCTTGTAGAATAAATCTAACAAAAAAATCAAAATGATTGTATGTATATTATTATGGTTTTTATTTTAAAAAGAAAGTTTTTAGAGGTATCTTCATGATTTTTTTGAACTATCATATAAAATTATTTGTATTATGTTTTCAACACACTATCTAACTAGCATATATCCTGAAAAATATCATATATTTTTCTGATTTTGTTTGCTGTAGTCGATCATATACTTTTAGGCATTATAAAACTTGCGTTTTTTGCGTTTAGGTCCTGTAGTCCTCTCAAGCTGATTTCATGGCCTAATATCGCCCTTCGCACTTCAGGTGTCTCATTAGAACTGAACAAAAGTATCACATCAAAGCTTAGTTTTTGTATGTGCATGTTTGATTACACACCGTTATTACTAGGTGATTATAGTGATTGAAGGGTGCAATGATTTTCACCCTTGTGTTAAGTGTGGATTTTTAAATGGTACTGAAGTGCTCGACTCGTTTTGTTTTGAGTCGATGATTTGCGAAGGTTCATTTAGATTAATTTTGGAGGAATCTTCAAAAGAATTTTGGGTTTGATAAATCATTTGGCGTAGTCTTCAATCTTTCGATCATCTAGACTAAGGACTACTTGACTGTGGCTAAGATCTATTGTCATTGATCCCGCTTAATATATCATAAACAGCTTATAATGTTCCCACTGCTGGGACACAGGCCTCCTCTTCGAGAGGTAGTGGGCTGTAATCTTGCCACGCGGGCCCAGTGCGGGTTGGTAGTTGTCACATGTCTTCAAATTGTTGGTTCTAGGACATGTCGGTTTCCTCACGATGTTTTTCCTTTACCATTTTGAGAGCAGTGGTGATGAAATCATAACTTACCTTGCTTACCTACTGTATAACTTATTTTTGGTTCTAGGACATGTCGGTTTCCTCACGATGTTTTCCTTTACCGTTTTGAGAGCAGTGGTGATGAAATTATAACTTACCTTGCTTACTTACATAAATTGTATTTTGTTCTAAATAAATATTCCGACCCAGAGACGGTATTGGATGCTGCAAAGATTATAATAAGCTTTTGATGTAATACAGATTGTATGTAAGTCTAAAGATTTTAGTACTTCATGCTACTAAGCTAACTCATACAATATCTTTTGTAAACACATTGTCAGTTGACAATGTTCCATCACCACACCTCGACACACATACAAAACCTGAAACCAAAAGCACTTACGGAGGGGGTTAGACATTATTAGCGGCACGGAATTTATCGAGCAATATCAGCTAAGTAACAGCGCACAAAATGCCCAATTAAAATATTAATTACACTGAGTTGTGACACTTTGGCGGTCTGCGCCCGTTCTTACGCTTAATAGCAGGGGTGTTCTCCAGGAGGTTTAAACTTTAAGCTTTTATGTACTTATCGCCAGCCGAATATTTTCGACGTAATTTTACTGCGAAATATGTTATAGGTGTTTTTTCTTGTTTTTGGAACGACATTGTGTAGGTATGTAGGCAATTAGTGTGAGGGGAAGTTTGGTAAGTGTTACAGCTAAACTTTTCTAAGCAGTTCATTGCGAAATTAAATGTCGTGATGTTTACGAAATAGAAGTTTCTGCTCGCGAAGAATCTCTGAAGATCTCGACGTTTAAAATACAGGGTGAAATTAAAAACATGCGACAAATCGAAATGGGAGATTGTATTCATCATTATGAACAACTTTTACTATGGGACCAAACCTGACATTGCGAAAAAAAATTCAGCTGTTCCCTACATTTATGTTCGCATAACTGGTCGAAATAATAGGGAACAGCTGATTTTTTTTTCGCGATTTCCTTTTTGGTCTCATAGTAAAAGTAGTTCATAATGATGAGTACAATCTCCCATTTCGATTTGTCGCATGGTTTCAATTTCAACCTGTATAAATAATATTGAAGAATGAAAATGTTAAACTCTGGAACTGAATTAATGAATACGGCAGATGCAGCATATATTAAAAATAACCTACTAAGCGAAACGTACAAGTCATAAAAATAGGATGGATCATTTTAGCTATTTCAATTTAGGGTTTTATTTATAAACGTTACTTAAAGTTTGAACGACAAAATTTTTTTGTTAAACAGTTGCTAATCTAAATTATTTAACACTAGCGGCCCGTCCCGGCTTCGCACTGGTGGGTGGTTTTTTTGTTTTTTCGTGCAATTTTTTAATATTTTCTCTCTGTAAGAACCGTCCTCGTACTTCAAGGAATATTATAAAAAAAATGAATTAGCGAAATCGGTTCAGCTGCTCTCGAGATTTGCGCTTAGCAACACATTCAGCGATTCATTTTTATATTATAGATTAAGCAACTTTTGGCGTTAGCGTAGGCTTTAATGTATTATAACCCTTATTATGTATTACACATAGGCCATAGTTGCAAAATAAATGTCTATTCTATTCTAAATAAAGGGGTTAATCTCGACTTGGCTTTTGAGTTTTAAAACTACCAATTCAAATTACCTTAACCCAAGCCTTTCTGCTCTCACAAAAAACCATTTCCAACATACCACATATCCCCAAAACCGTAGATAACACTAACAAAACACACTTCATCCCCCGCCACTAAATATTAAGTGTTAATAATGCCGGTGACACCCCCCTAAGATCAAAAATTCACCAATTCGTTACGCGCAACTTGACACGAAGGGGCGCTCTCGATTTTCAAACCCGTTACTTCTACCGATCCGTTATTGGGATTGGGATGATATTAATCTTAGACATTTGCCTTTTGTTCGGGAGTAACGGATTTAGGGATAAATTGAGCAAACTGATTTAAATGTTAACCCCAGTTTGCGATAGCTTTTAACGGGAAATTGATTTGTTGAGTCTCGGTTTTCGTCGGAGAGAAGAATTCGTTTGTTTTTGGAGCAGATTGATTCAGAGTGATTTGAGCAATGGTGGCCTAGTTGTATCGGCCCCGAATTACGAGTTGTAGGTCGTAAATTCGAACCCAGGCAAGCACTTTATTTTGTGTATTTAATTTCATCACCACTGCTTCCAAAACGGTAAAGGAAAACATCGTGAGGAAACCGGCATGTCCTAGAACCAAAAATTCGAAGACATGTGACATCCACCAACCCGCACTGGGCCCGCGTGATGGATAATGCCCACTCCGTCGCACAAAGAGGAAGCCTGTGTCCCAGCAGTGGGAACATTATAGTCTGATTGTGATTTGAGCAGCCTGCATTACCACATAGCACTGTATTTTGATAGATAAGAGAGTAGTTTTTTTTTTGGCGTATTTTCTACTAAATCTTGTCTGTTTGTGTTATCTTTTGACTCTAACAATTTGTCTTTATTCACAGGTATGTTACATCCATCTGCCCATAAATTACTGACTTGGACACAAAGGTACGTTGTATCAAACTATAAGATTAATCTCTAACTGGATACTATGATTGCCCATACACGAATCGTAATCTATTTGGTCTGGACGGTCTATCAAGGAGAATCCAAGGATTAACGTATCTATACACATTATAAAATAATGTCGCATTTCGTTTTTGTCTGCATGACCGCGTTGTTCTTCAATACTACTCAACGGATATAGATTCGCGTTTTCATCATCATTTATAGAATTTATTCTGGAATTTTTATGTGTATAACACATTAATATTAAACTAACATACCATAAAAGTTAAGAGGCGTTGAAACGTCAAAAAATGCATGGCTAAGCAGACATTTATCATAAATTAACTTTAAATTAAAAAAAATAGTTTATTTCATAACAATATTTGTACACCAAATTTGAGATTGAAGCCTCCTTTTAAGCAAAAGATGCATGTATTATGAGACTCCTCCCAAACTTTAAGAAAAAGGGGATCAGACCGGAATGAGAAAGTTTATAGTGGACTAGCTTCTGCCCGCGACTTCGTTCGCGTATAATTTCTTATTTCCTCGACCCATCTCGTCCTATTGCATCACTTGCCCGCTTCTCCTGCTCTATCACTTCGTTTTCCCATAGCGTTTTTGCTCGGCTCCTAAGAATCATAGCGTGACGTTAAATAGCCTATAGCCTTCCTCAAGAATTGGGCTATCAAATGCAAGAAAATTTTTCAAATCCGACTGGTAGTTCCAGAGGTTACCCCTTACATACAAACTTTTACCTCTTCATAATATTAGTATAGACACAGAATACTTAAAGTACTACGTACAAAAAGGCCACTCCCTTCCCCGCACTAACATCAGTTACCGCACCTCACCCCGCACTTCGAGGTTACCGTCGCCGACTTCTTTAACAAGGGCGCTCGCATACACAAGAACCGCAGCGTTTTACCTACCTACAGCTGACACGAATACATTATTTTTTTAAAGTTTTATATTT
Source organism: Amphipoea oculea (assembly GCA_945859645.1). NCBI lineage: Eukaryota > Metazoa > Arthropoda > Insecta > Lepidoptera > Noctuidae > Amphipoea > Amphipoea oculea. The sequence goes on from OX243884.1 coordinate 2,425,447, forward strand.
TGTGTTAATCACGATGGTTGTATATTGTGCATTATTTGGATGCTAATCTTCATCGAGGAACGATAAAGACAGGAGTTTCTTTCGGTTCCCGAAACATAAAAGAAGGTAAGGAACAGCAACTCAAATATCCTTTAAACCCATAAAAAATAAAAGCTAGTATATTACAGACAAACAAGTTAAGCCAGTGTTGTGATAATTTATTTTCATAATTTTCTCTATTATTCATTTATTTTCCAAGTTTTCTTCGTTTTAGAACAATTAAAACTTCAGTAATAGTAACATACCAACTATTAAATTATTGCTCTCTCTCTTTATTGTCTTAGTTATGTCTCTTTCTTTCACGTTCTATTCATTCTTCGACTTTAAAAGTAGTACAATAGAAATCAGGCGCGGTCGCAGCCCAAGATTTTGGGGGGGGTCATCATGGGTGCCGAGGAATATTTTAAGGGAGGTACAACTTCTCGTTGGTCTAATGGTCGCAAGCGTTACTGGTTACTGCTGAGAATGAGGTCCTAGCAGGGTTCGATTCCTAGGTCGGGTAAAGTGTTAAAGGGTTTTTCCATCAGAAATTTCGCAGGAGCAGCTTGGAGTCTGGATTTGTGCCCGATTGGCGGCAGTAGGCTCGCCTTCTATGACATTTCACTCAATAACTGGCGAAATGTGAAAACTGTACATATGTTTAATTTACAGAAATGAGTCCCTACCAATACACGCTTAATCACATACATTTATATTCACCCCCTTCTACCTCTGACAACGAACACAATCAATATATAATGCAATCAAAACACATAATTAAAATTGCTCCCGAGACATTTGCATATGAAAACCTCTATAATTGATCACTCGTGGGCCCCCACGGCTGAAGACAATGATGGGGGAAGAAGACTAAACAAATTAGGCCTCAGGAAAACAGATAGAAAACATCCCATGTTATTATTTGCGAAGCTCGCGTGGGTGGTGCTGTTATATAAAAATATATTTTATGAAATTATATATTAAATAATTGGATATTTGTGTTTCCTTTACTTAGTGTGTGTTTGATTGTAGGCACCGTACACTATAACTTTGCTAATGTTGGTTTAGTTATGGAGTATATAGAAAGAACCACAAGTAGAGTTTAAAGTTATATTAAAACTAGCTGCGCCCCGCGGTTTCACCCGCATAAGTCTCGATCCCGTGGGAATATCGGAATAAAAAGTATCCTAGGTCCTTTCCCGGGACTCAAACTATATCTGTACCAAATTTCATCTAAATCGGTTCGGCGGTTTAGGCGTGAAAAGGTAACATACAGACAGAGTTACATTTGAATTTATAATATTAGTATGGATTGTCAGTATGAAAACCAATTTAACCTTTTGAACGCCATTGTCAAATATATGTGACAAACGAAATCTTACCCTGAACGCCAACGTCACAAATATATGACAAAATACACGTCGCACGGGTCGCACCATATTATGAAATAAACAATTTAATCATTACTTTTGTGTGTTTTTATTTATGTAATTTAAAAGTTTAAGCTTCCGTCTATATTGTATTGCATGAAACTTATATAAATAAACCACCAATATCGAGAAATTTGTTGTTTTAAGTGTGTGTGTGTGTGCTGTTTTGTTAAAGTGGCCTGGCGTCAGGGGTACGGCGATACGTTTATACTCTGGCGTTCAAAAGGTTAATATAATTGGGACTGTTAACTAGTGAATCATGATAACCAAGATCTAAAGTGCATCGAAAACACAAAAACGTTATCGTGGAACTATATTGAGAATGAGAATTCACGGTGAATCCATATTTTGCGCGCATTGCGTTACTATATTTGTGCGTCCTCCGTAACAAGGCTATAAGAGCAGCGATTATGAAAAAAAAACGAGTATAGCAGAAATAAAAACTGCAACTTCAATTAAAAATCATTAACGTAACACATTCACTTGGCATTACATTCATCTGTATCAAGTAACTTTATGAAGAGCGTATCTTTATGAAGAGCGTATCTTTATAAAGTGACTGATCTTTTAATTTCGTTAGGATTATATTTATTTATTTACTTATATCCTTAATTAACAAAAAAAAAAAAAAAAAATCATAACCTAACTTAACTAAAACTATACACATACTAAAATATAGCGTCGAAAAATTCATCAGCATCGCTGTCGACTGGTAATGTACCCAAGAGACTGGCGGCATTACCACGTTGTATGGCAATGCTTAGCCTTTGGCCAAGGTAAAGTCCAGCCCTTGGGTCAAGGAATTTCGTTTAGTTAACAACTGTCTATCAATTTTGTACAAAAACATGTTTTTTTTTCTATTTACTATCAAATACTGGAATACGATTTACTCAACGACATCCTTACCCAAAATACGCGATTTGACGTGGAGTTGCGGACACTAGCCCTTTTTACCTACACAACGACATGTTCAATTAGCTCCAAACAATCTTATAATAAACAGACTCCCATTTCGCTCCGTGTTCGCTTCGCTCTCGCTCCGCTGGCTCCGTAGCTCACCGACCAGACAGTCGCGTCTACAACACTCGCGACTGTCTGCGACGCCAGCGGCGACGTTTTCAAGAGCACCACTGCACTCGTTGAAAAATTAATATACCGCACGCATCGTTGTTGTGTTGTGTGTGGCTGTGTTTATTTGGTAGTTGGTACTCATTTAGTGTATCTGTAGGCTTGTGGTTGTTGAAAGTTATCGTAATGTGAATAATATCCAATACTTCGACGTAATGGTGATTGAATCCATACTAATATTATAAATGCGAAAGTGTGTCTGTCTGTTCACACTTAAACTGCTGAACCGATTTAGATGAAATTTGGTATACATAGTTTGAGTCCCGGGAAAGGACATAGGATAGTTTTTATCCCGATATTTAAAACCGCGGGGCGCTGCTAGTGTTGTATAAATCTGAGCTCTATGCATATCATCATATGCCTAGTCTTTTTGTTAACTATATGGACTTCCAGTCTAACCGGATGCAGCTAAATACCAATATTTTACATGAAGCCTAAATGAACAAAAAAAATCAAGATGAAATCCATCTGGTATATTTATATAGCTTTTAAATAATATCAATCAAGAAAATCAAAGCTTTGGGCCCAAAATTGAGGGATAACTATTAACTCCCCATAAATAACAGCGAGGGCCACCGATAACACCTTATCGAGTTGTTTAAGGGCGATATCGGGCCGATGATTGTACCCTGCGGGCCGCCGCTAGTTAATCAAACCTATTATAGTTCGCCTCTGATATTGCCCTTAGAATTAAGTTATAATGACGTCGTGATCTTCGCAAATGGGAATTATGATAGTCGATGCTTAACTATTGTGGCGATCAAGCGATACTTTGTCATTTAGTTCATATATAATTCAGATAGATTCTGAAATGAACTCAGTAGTTTTATCGTCTTTAGTTTTTGGTTTAGTAGTAGTAGTATATACATACATATTCTTGTAGTAGTTCTTTATAAAATGCAATATTCATGTTCACAGTTTTGTGACGAAATGTTATTCACATGAACAAAATTTAAATAACATTATCTTACCAAAACTTAATACCAAACGTAATATCGAGAAATTCGGACATACGAGCACCCAGAATTAATCTAAACAGGTACCAACAATTCGTACCAATATACGGGTGTTGTAACGTTCAACCCTTATCCAAACATCGCCGACGGTGACCAATAAACACGAAACAGAATTTAATATACACCACAACAAACGTACAACACACATACATATTTTCGTCGAAATAATACGACAGTAGTAATTGAATCGGCCTCAGGCATACTCGGGGTGCGTCGTTAACGTTCCTGGGGAGTATTCTGTACTGCTCTACCCTAGATATGCACTAGAATGCTACTACAAAACAAACGGCAGAACGAGACACCAAGATGAAAAGAAATACTAGAGCGAGGAGGACGCAGATAGGGAAAGTGTTTATTATAAACAAAGGATAGAGTCTTATTGGTAGTAGGGTTTTAATAGACTATTGGACAAACGTGGGTGAAAATTTCACCTCGTATGAAGACACAAATTGTTAGAGGGTCCCTAATGCCGATGTTTAGACGATTTTGCTCTGAGCGTATTTAGATAGCCTTTGATGTTTTGTGGCGTTTGGGTTTGACCGTTAATTAAATGTAGATTGTATCTGCCTGGCCGGTTCAATCGTGTTTTTGGTTGTAGTAATATTCTTTTTGATGTATTGTTATTGGTTGATAGTTAATCCTTTTTGAGGGGATCTTAATGAAGTAGGACGTTGACTTCATTAGCATTGTTTAGATACCATTCCTCTGGTCGCGTGTTTTGCTTATCAGAAGCTGCTTAAGCCTATGCATTGTCATTTAAAGGCATTGTCATTATTATTTATGTATTTGATTCTTTAATAAAACTCATACATGGTGCGAGCGAGTAAGGACTTTAATATTCTTTGCAAAGAATTCTCATTTGACCCATTTACCACCAAAACCTATTCTGCACGTGCTCGGCTAAACGCTGACTTTTTTAAAAGTGCATAGTGCTTATATACCTTATATTTGTATTTTTTTTTTCTTTCGTGCTTGTTAGTGATCCTAAGATTTCTAATACATTTTCTGTTTCTACCCGTGAGAACCTGTAATTGGCTTTATGTCTCATATAATATTGTTATGCTTCTGTTATAGCTGTTAGTTCTCCTATGAATAAATAAATAAAAATAAATAAATAAATATAAGGCATACTAATTGGTGTCCATTAAGACCAGGCACTCTAAAATAATTTCTACGCATGAGAGAGAGAGATGAGAGACCGGTTAGACCGCTATGGTGAAAGACGCTAACGTAGCCGTAATAAGGTTGAATACCGCGTGCGCTCTTTGATCGCGTTCGAGCTCGAAACTAAATGTCGTAAGTCTCAATTCTTATTTTGTTTATAACTAAAGTAATAATTGATCTAGAGAAAAAATATCTTGTGGCTGGATAGTAAACTATATTTTCTTACTGTTAACATTTATTTTAGACATAAAGGCCTAGCAATCTTGAAAAAAAAAGTAATAATCTTTAAAAAAGACATGATTTTTGAATAAAATATGAATCGAGCGAAAATGTTACAATTACGTAACTGTCTTATACATGGAAAGAAAAAGATCCAATGAATCATATACTAAAGTTCCATTTTGATTGTATGTGTGACTGTTTCAGAATATTAATGCAAATTAACGTAAAATTTAGGGAGCCTCCTCTTAACAAATCTTTTGAAGAAAACTTACTACCGAATAATGTGATATTTCGATGAACATTAATCTACATCCAATCATAACAATTCGAGGCTCCTACTGTGACAGAAAATAATGGCCCCAATCGTTTCTCAGCACTCACTTCGTGTCAAAGAGCGATTGTCGACGATTGAGCGATGGTCCCGTCAAAAGACCATTCGGTCGGCGTACCATCCATCATAATACCCATTTCGCACACCCGACACCATTTTATCAAGACCTCCTCAAAACCTTCCCAATTCTGTATTGGCTAGGGGAATTTAGTGCGATGGGGGTCTAAATATATTGGATGGTTTTGTGATGAAATTATTTTCACTACTGGTCCAGTCTGACGTTTCGATCTGTTCCTAGATGGATTAATTTGATTATATTAGAACAGATGCTTCTTAGATGTATTAAACGCCATGGAATTTGAGGATTCTGTTATGGAATATTGCTTATTGAGATTATGACACATGTGTAAAAAAATATTGATTTATTGAATCGTTATTGCGATTTCCTTTTTTTTTTCAATGGGTGTGTTGGTGTAATGTAAACTGTTACTTTCCTTGTGTTAATGAGAATTTTGTTGATAAATCCATCGTTCTTTAAAACGCAGAACAAAAGATCTAACAACAATAAAATCATATTCAAATGATATCACAGCTAGGGACTGTCGGGAAAAACGGTCGCCCGTAAGGCAAAACCGACGAATTTAATTATGCCATTCGGAAATGGACTAGAAAATTGAATGGAAGGTGCAGGTATCTGTGGGAGATGTTCAGGGTGTATCGGATCGTCGTACACTTGGATAATTTAATTAGTTGTAGGGTTTTAGAGTGTTCATTTGTGTTTGTCGAAGTGAGGAGTCGACGATTGTCTAATAAAAATAAAAAGTGGTTTCTGCGGGGTAATTGCGTAACGCACTATCAGCAGCAATGGCTTTCATTTTGACAGTTCAACAACATTAATTGCGTTATTTGCATTGTTGAGTGGACACATTTTTCGAACATATGAAGCAATGGATTACCAATATCCTTCTAAATGATTCAGATTGCGATTGAACGTGCATCTAACGCAATTAGGTTGCTGGTTATAGGTTCGTTTCTCATCTTGATAAAGATAACGATTATGCGTATGCTGATTTAGTATAAGATAAATTCGATGAACTGTGCTATCCATACTAATATTATAAATGCGAAAGTGTGTCTGTCTGTCGGTCACCTCTTCACGCTTAAACCGCTGAACCGATTTAGATGAAAGGTATAGAGATAGTTTGAGTCCCGGGAAAGGACATAGGATAGTTTTTATTCCGATATTCCCACGGGATCGACACTTATGCGAGTAAAACCGCGGGGCGCAGCTAGTTTATTATAAATGCGAAAGTGTGTCTGTCACCTCTTCACGCTTAAACCGCTGAACCGATTTAGATGAAAGGTATAGAGATAGTTTGAGTCCCGGGAAAGGACATAGGATAGTTTTTATTCCGATATTCCCACGTAATCGACACTTATACGGGTGAAACCGCGGGGCGCTGCTAGTGAAAAAATAAATCCTTAAAAGGAATTGTAGATCTGCCACTAACTACCAAGCTTGCCTATTCTCTTACTATTAAACATGCCAATTCAAGCCTCCTAGCTAATTCTCCTCAAATACCAAGCAAGGCAAGCAGCCGTGCGATGCGTTTGATTACAACCGCCGGCTCGAGCACGAGATGGTAGCCAATTGAGGAATACCGACCCGATGGCATCGTCTTGTCAATGAGATACGAAGCTATTTCGGCTACCTGTTGCGGTTTAGTGCTTAGGGTGCAACCATGTCGCCGTAGCTCGACGTCGTTTGTGCCTCGTCAAAATATGTTATCTCGGTGGCCTCTCATAGTTGATATTTTTTCCACTTGAGCTGTAACACACCACATTATGATGTCTGTTTATCAGTTATCTTTTAGGAACTTTGGGCTTTAACTCATTGGGGGTGAGAAGAGGCCTTGATCAACTCACTGTAGCCTGTAAGACTGCCCAGAGCTCCATGGTCTTTTCTGCCGACTATTTGTGCCCGATAAATACATCGGACATCGCCAGAGCCGCCGGCACAGTCTGTTTGCGCAACTGCCAGCCAAAACTGTAGCCAGAGCCGAATCCCCAATCTGTCGTACTCTAAAGGTGCTGAATGCCCTTCTGCCTGCCAACCCTGAATGGGATTTTGTTTGCGGATGAATGGATTAAAATTATGCGTATATGTCTGGAGTTCTGTGAGGAGAATGTAAGCAAGGGAGTCCACTGCTCCATGTTAGTTTTAAATTAAATGATTGTCAACGTAATTATTGCCTCTATGTTAATGTAATTGGTGTTGTACCGTTTTAATTACTTAACTATAAATAAATAAATAATTTAAAATTCTAGTGATCCAAATATTTGAACTGCTGTAACGTTATTATTGACTAATTCAACTACTTATGACTTATCATTAAAAAAATCAAGTAATCTCTTAAGCGTGAGACCCATCACATAGCCTTCAACTTAATTCTGTCATCATCATCATCATCAGCCTATAATGTTCCCACTGCTGGGACACAGGCCTCCTCTCTGTGAGAGGGAGTGGGCCGTAATCTACCACGCGGGCCCAGTGCGGGTTGGTAGATGTCACATGTCTTTGAATTTTTGGTTCTAGGACATGCCGGTTTCCTCACGATGTTTTCCTTCACCGTTTTGAGAGCAGTGGTGATGAAATAATTTACACAAAGTAAAGCGCCTGTCTGGGTTCGAACCTACGACCTACAACTCGTAAGTCGCGGCCGATACCACTGGGCCACCACTGCTCTGCACTTAATTCTGTACGTCACGTCAATCTAAGGAACCTTGTGCAAAAAAAATTTCTGGAAAACGACTTTCATTTTTGGTGTAACAAATCACCTTTTACGGTAGTGCGCAATGTAACGCACGCAAAACTTCGTGCTTATGGGTACATGCAACGGTATACAGGGTCCCATCAAAATAGATGGACAAATTTTAACACAGCGCTCAGTACGTCTATCCAAAGATATCCAAGCAAAAAAACACAAATGAAAGTGATTTTATTTTGACCTAAAATAATAAATTGCCGGCACGTTATTTTATTTTCGTTAGCTGATTATTTTTCTTGTATCTAATGCGTTTTTCTTATACATTACCATCGTCGTTATTTTGGTGGTCTGAATGATTTCGAAAAGTTTGTCCATCTATTTTAATGGGACCTTGTATAGGTCGTAGGGGTATTTAGAGTTGTATTATAACATTAAAAACATTTTTTCGTTAAGAAGGCAGGAGCAGAAGGTGTGGTCTATTACGAAAAAAATATTACAATGACGGGGAGAACAAGTGACTCTCGGCCTCGTTAAGTGTCTTTTTACACCCGTTATATACACCGTGTTCTTCACGTTATCCATAAACTTTGGCAAACGCTTCTATAGCTTTTACAAATCAAATATAACAAAGGAAGCAGTACTTAAAAAGGCTTCGTTGCAAAGATATTTGTAACTTCATTTAATGAAATTTAATTGAACTATGCAGTAAGAAAGGGCCTTAACTTAGTTTTGACAAGTTTCAGTCCGCCAGATCTTATGAATGAAAATACGACGTTGCCAATTCGGATAAAGAGGCATGCATAACGGGTTATTTACTTCAAGGTATTTGGTTTGTATGAAAATTAATAAAAAATAAGAATTAATTAATGTGTCCATAATGAAAAATGCTTATTTCCATGGTCTAAACATCTGGTCGAAGTTTATGTATATCATCGGGAACACGGTGTATAAGTCTCCTGACTTTCTGATAATCATTAACTTGTATTCAAACTATTATCAAAGCCACTTGTTCACCACAACGTCAAACGATCTGTTTACTCCAGTGTCACTCACTATCGCCTGATCGCAGCTCGCAACAGATTAGGAACTACAGTTAGATCTTAGTAACAAACTCCCTTAGTTGATACCGAGATAAATTGTGTACGCGAGAATTTGTTTCCTTGGTTCATTTTAGTGGCAACGAGGTTGGTTGGCATGTGGTTTATGATTTGTAGGTGTTTCTTCATCATCGTCATTATTAGCATATAGCAGCCCACTGCTGGGCATAGCAAGGCTTTTGTCGATAAATAGTTACAAAAAATATTCGAACAGCAGGTTCTAGCAACCATTTGATTTTTGATAAAGATATGATCTCTGTTCAAGAAATACCTGTGTGCGTCATAAAATGAAATAACATTATAATATTGTATGAAAACCTCCACCAGACTCCCCAAAACTTGGAACAGCGAAGACACTGACATCTTAATCAAAACTCCAGCCCCCGCCGAAAAATACAATAAATCAGAAACATGCAAATCCTGCTAATAACATGCACAAAACCGAAAACCATTTCACGGTGCCGAAGCGGGCTGAGCAGTAATCCAGGAATATTTTATACCAGTACGCAATGTAGGGGAGACGGACTCACGGGTACTATTTCCATGCTGATGTTTAATAATTGATAATACCCCGCGAAAAACGCACGGGCACCGCACCCCGCGTATGGTTATAGAGTTGCTGATACCAAGTTTTTATTTGGATGAGAAATTGCCTCAGTGAAAATAATAAAGACTATAATTATAAATGTAGTTTTTTTGTGTAGTTTTTTTCACAGCTTCCTGGGCTGTCCGCCTCTGTTACAAATAAGGCAAACTGGAATCTTATTTCGCTACAAAATAGTATATTATTTTCTGTGTTTTTACTATGGTAGCATGTACTAGATCACATATCTATCTGGTCGGCACGACCCACATGAGAGAAAGTACATTATTTTGCATAATGAAATATTATTTTCCGCTAAATAACAATGTCAGATTGTTCCTAGATGAGACTCGCACTGACCAGGGAAGCATGGTATTGACAGGAGCCCTATACTTAGCAGTGGTAATAATTATGATGATGAACAATTTCAGACTAAGTACTATCCAACCTGGTTATAGTTACTTATACTGAACTGTTGTATTATTCTAACATTCAATAATAATAACTATTATTTTAATATGTTAAGAAATATTTAAAAATTTAATCAAATATGTAAATATAGACAAATAAACGAAATAATAATAATAAAAAGTATTTATTTCACAAAAAACATAGCACTTTGCACTGTATACATTGTTTGAAATTAACATTTACATTATTACGCAATAGTAGACTCTATATTTTAAACTGACATCTGACTCTATATTTTTGACAGGCCTGATGGTCTAGTGGTTAGTGACCCTGACTGCTATGCCGGAGGTCGTGGGTTCGATTCCCACCCAGGACAAATGTTTGTGTGATGAGCACGATCATTTGTTCTGTGTCTGGGTGTAATTTATCTATAATATGTATGTATTTAGAAATATATAAGTATGTTTATCAGTTGTCTAGTACCCATAACCAGGGCTTGAAATACCGTTAAAAATATGGTATCGTTACGGCCTTTTGATGCAGATATCGTTATCTAATATATAACGTTACCTTATTTAACGTTATATCTGGCACATTTTATCGTTAAACATATGTAACGTTAAAATCTACGCTATCGTAAATTTTATCGTTATGAGTTAGTTTTGTTACCGTCGCTATCGTCCAATCGCAAGAGTGTCAGACAGCAGCGACGTTAAGACTGTGCCGTACGACTATTTGCGTGTTTAATTCTTTTAATTCTCTTTGCTATTCTGAGTTGTGAAAGTTGCTAACGTAACGTGCAATCGTAAAAAAGCGAATCTGACTGAAGCCTTTTTTTTAGCCTCAAAATGGGTAAGTTCAATAAAATAATCATTGAATATTTTGTGATTTTTTTCTATATTAAGCGTACCTAGCATATACCTACCTAATTTATATTTCAGCAAAGCGAAACATGTCACCTGACGTATTTACATGTGACTGGAATAACCAATTCGAAATAGACGCGGCACTTAAAACTGAAATACGGACAACAATGCCGAAAAAAATAAAGCAAGAAGATACATGTGAGAACAAGGAAGTAGCTGGAATGGTTACAGAAAGTGAGACCAAAAAAATACCTAAAACGGTTACAGAATGCACCTCCGAAAAGACCTGTTCAGACTGTGTCATATTTAATAACTGTATTGGGAATGATGGGAGAAATGAGAATTTTTCACGCCTACTACAAGGAGAATTACAGTTTATCCAACCCTGCATGCGGACACGTGTATATACGAAAATTTTACATTTTGTAGACACTATCAGAAATTGTCATTCTAGTGAAATAGATTTAACAGATTCAGAGAAAAATAATTAAATGTACAATATCTACGATTACAGTGTAGCATAACGTAACTGATTGGTATCGATTAAAGTAGGTAGTGCAGAGTCACTATCTATGCGACTCATGGTGATCAGCTGTCGTTACTTAAAATTATGAGAGAGTAGAAAATAAGTTTGTTTTTTCTTGTTCCTATTATGTTAGAATATACAGGGTATCAAAGTATGGTAACTTGAAGCCCAGAGATAGAAGACCCCTAGATAATCCTGAATAACATTTACGCATGTTCTACAATTTTTCGTAGTTTTCGAGTTATGACTGATTTATTTTTTTAATACCTAGCATTGAAAGAAAAAAATAATGTATTTTTTTGCTTTAGCCTTCAACGATTTTATAAAATCTTATATTATTACGCGGGATTACTTTTTTTGTTGCTCTGTATTTAAGTCTGAGGACAAAGGTGATGATTTTGTTTGTCTAATCATGTATCCAGCAAAGTGAGAAAAAAAAATGTGGCCTGCATCTATGCTATCGACATTACTGTACACAAATTCTACACTAATATAATAAAGAGGTAAGTAAGTTTGTTTTTATGTTTTTGTTATTTGTAGGGGGTAATCTCTGAAACAACTGGTCCGATTGCAAAAAACACCGATAGATAGCTGCTTTATTCCTGAGTGACATAGGCTATATTTTATGTAAGCAGGCGAAGCTGCGGGTAAAAACTAGTGGTGTCTTATATGTCAGCAACTGTTAAAAATTAAACTAAGGAAAATCGTCTAGGCCTGTCGGTTTAGGTAGTTAACTAAACGTAAACAATCTTGGTATGTCTTTTTATTTCAAGAAAGTCGTATAAAAGACATACATAGATTATTTAAATTTAGTTTATTACCTAACTTTGATTTAGGTAAATACCTAATTGTAAACATTTTTAGATAAAATTTTTAGCCAACCTTTAGATTAAAAGACATGCCAAGATTGTTTACATTTAGTTAACTACCTAAACCGACGGAATGTTGACTCTAGGGATTATCTGTCTCAGGGCACCAGCTGTACTATACTTTTGGGCCATATAATATTATTATGTAGACACGTATAACATAGGCAGTTAGACATATCTAGATTGATTTGTTACATTCGTATCAAATAAAAAAAATTATTTTTTAATAAAATATTTTTCAATAATAATAATAAGAAGTGTGAACTATAAAAGTATTTACTAGTGATTATTAAATTTACGGAAAAGGTATAGGAATACATATAATAAATAAATCAAAGACAATTTTAAGTACAAAAACTATATATTTCGGACTTCAAAGCGATACATTAATCTATGTTTATTATGATTACTTAATTAAAAATAAAACCTTCAAGGTTTAATAAAAAAATTGTTTTTTTTTTTTCTTTATGTACCTAATCATTACGGATATAAAAATACAATAAATGCAGTGGTGCATCATCATCGAGTACCTCCAAACCGTCCTTATAGGTGGCTATAAGGACGGTTTGGAGGTACTCGACAGTCTCATTTAAAAAAAAAAAATCTGAATAATAACTTTGAGCTTTCTATTGAAAGCTACTTATTAAAAATATTATTACTACGTATGAATAGTAAATCTTCAATGACGTCGTCTTTCATGGAGTATCTGTAATTAGATACTACAAACTTAAGTGAAGAAAATAACCTCTCTACACTAACTTGTGTCATTGGTGCAGCTAATACGATGGTAGATAATTTGTACAAAAGAGGAAACTTATAACGTGACCTTTCCCAGTACGTCAAGACACTTTCTGTAGACTGAAGAAGTGGCTCTTTTAAAAAGGCATCAAAAGATTCCTGTAAACTGTTCAGCACGTTACGGTCATTTCTATCCAAGTCTAACAAATCCATTAAATCAACGTGTCTATTTATATTACTTGCATTTAAGAAATCGTCTAGTTCAATCTGCGCTTCAGAATGGTCATTTGTTGTTGTACTATTACTTATGTTATTTTCTTTGTTTATCTGTTCCAATTCAAAATTTGTTAAGTATTGTAGGATTTCTTTTGCTTTTTTCTGTTGTACAGATGTCAACACTGAATTTACTCTTGGGTCTAAAAACATTCCATTAATAAAAACATCATTTTCAAATAGAAGTTATTGCCTTTCTTTCATCGATTCAATTATGTTTTCGGACAGTCTGGTCTTTATTTTGGATAACTTGAATTGGCACATCATCCATGCCAGATAAAAATCTCCGACTGTCAGTTGTTCCTCCTGTAGTTTTTTTGTCAACTGTTTTGCAGGTGTCAAAGATTTCAGGATTTCTGTCAAAGTATCCCATGTTGAGTCAGGTAAATGAAGCCGGACATCAGTTGCACATATATCTCTCAGCGATAGCAAACTTTCTACCATGTCAGTTACAGAATGCCATCGGGTAGAGCAGTCTAATTTAGGTACATTTTTGTTATGTTCTCTAATAATTCTCACAAACTGTGGTGTCCGCAAGCGTCGTACAACTTCTCTACAACTCGAAATCAGATTAGAAAAGGCTACATCATCACAAGCATCATGTAGCGCTAACTGAAGAGTATGTGCGGCACATCTTACTATGCCAATTTTATACTCAACATTTTCGCCAGTAATATGAGTAAACTGCGCTCTGAGTATATTTGTTAATTGTGCAGTATATGCTTCTTCAACGTCAAAATAAAAATCAGAATTTTCAAAGTCTGAATCAGAAACATTACATGTATCTGCGTTTTCATCATCACATTGGCTGGAGCTGGGGCCGGCCTCTATAGTGTTCCTGTCAAGGGTGACACAATTGTCCATATCGTTAAGGAGCTTGGTCATTTTAATCATGCTAGCGCCATTGTCAGTTGTGATGCAATAGATTTTTTTATTAATTTCCGTGTCAATACGGAACCGCTGAAGGTTGTACACCAGTAGATCTTTGAGGTGCTCTGAAGTATGGCGCTGAAAAATTTCGATCACTCCTAAATTTCTTAATACAAGCTGCCCCTCCATTAAATATTGACAATTAATCCCCATAAAACTTCTCGTTGCAAGCGAAGCGATGTCTATTTTCAGCGATATAATTTTATCTTGTAACGTAAATGCTAATTCATCTCTCATTTTTGTAGCCAGTAAGCGCACATTTTCTTTAATATGAATAGCGTTAATAGTGCTGGTATTTCCGGGTATCATAGATAGCAAATTTTGGAAAGCTTTATCGTTAACCATTGAAAAGGGACGACCATGAATGGCTACCAAATTGGTGCATTCCTTAAGCACAGTGTCAGATATAGTAGTTGACTTAGTGGCCATATCGGGATCTTGACGACTATTATTAATTTCTACGATTTCTTTATGTATATCTTTATGCACATGCTTTAAATGTTTTAGCAAATTTGCGCCATGCTGCGTCTGCAATAGAAAAAAAAAAAACATGCAAAGCAAACTGGCAATAATACAGAATTAAGAACACAGAGAAAACAGCATTTTTGAGGTCTCGGGTTTTTTTAGAGATACAGTTTGAAACAGCACCAGCACCAGAAGTAACGGGAAATTCAAATAAAAACCAGCCAAGTGCGAAACGGATTCATATGCAAGTTCCAAGCGAATCTCATTTTTGTAACATGTTACTTTAAAACTACAGTCCGTCGGTTTAGGTAGTTAACTAAACGTAAACAATCTTGGTATGTCTTTTTATTGTAAGAAAGTAGTATAAAAGACATACACAGATTATTTAAGATCTAGTTTATTACCTAACATCGATTTAGGTAAATACCTAATTGTAAAAACTTTTAGATAAAATTTTTAGCCCACCTTTAGATTAAATTTAATTATTTACATTTAGTTAACTACCTAAACCGACGGACTGTATACATATATGGTGACTGGTAATTAGTGAACAATATTTAAGTACCCTTCACACGTGATTGTACTCATGATTACAAACAACTTTCCTGAAGAAACTTTTTGGTATACTTACTCATCAGTTTTGCACCTCACCGCTAACAGCTGATTGGGTGGCGGCGCGCACGCGCGAAGTTTGAACTTTCCGTGTGCGCCAGCTGTTTTGTTATTGTGAAAAAAATAAAACTAATGTGTTTAAAAAAAAGTTTCTTTGGGAAAGTTGTTTGTAATCATGAGTACAATCATGTGTTCAAATATCGTTCACTAATTACCAGTCACCAAATTTTAATTTTAAAACGAAAAATTCCACCACTGGAGGGTCCAGAATCATGTACCAGATCCGTAGAATTCGTTTGTGCATCGATGTCAAAGAGACCTGTCAAAGAGAATCTACACAAAAACAAAATAACTATTATTTGTATATTTTTTCAGAATTTTAGACTCAGTAGTTTCGAAGATAAGGGGGGGGGGGGGGGTCATTCGGTACAAAATTGTGCCATAAACAACAATCATTAATTTCATAATAACTGACCGAAAACAGCAAAATGTTAGGTACTTTTTATTTGAATATCCCACAACGAATGGTTCGAATTATCTGAACACGAATTAAATATAGGATAGTAGGTACCACAACCAAAGAACAACAGGCTGTTCACCTGCACTAGCACTAGCATAATGCTACGCAGCCCAAATGCAAACTCCAAGCACAAATTAAAATTACGTTACGTTGAGCAAACAGAAAATAGTAGCGTATTCGCATGTACACACGTAAAACACAGGCAAGTAGGTAGGTATGAAGTAAGTGCCAATTTGCCAAGCTGGTGAAATATACTATGCTTCAACTAAGAACAGGATGACATTGGCGACGTATTGTAACTTCATGCACGTTTTCTTATAATCTTCCTTTTATTTTCTTTCTTATATAAACAATAATCATATTAAAATAACACTAACAAGATAATAACGATAATAAACATTATTGAAAATTAATTTGCACAAAGTAGGTATTTTTTGTTAAACGTAATTGTTATCACTATATTGCGCCAAGGTCATCTTATAGGTACTTAGTTGAAACGCATAGAAACACGTTACTTACACACTGTAGATACCGACTGAGCGAGACGCACGCAAACCAACTCTAAGGGCCAAAACAAAACACATGTAGGTATTTGTGTATAAGTGGTAGGTACGAGGTCGCAGGACTGACTTATGTCTATTAGGCACATACTGATCGGAAAGGCTGACTTAGCTAGAAATTATTATTTGCATCTTATAATTTGCTTAATTCGGGTTTTTTAACCACAGTGTAGCGGCGTTCGACCCTGGACGTGCCTGGACGTCGGAGTTTTTATGACATCGTAATATGTGTAATGTGTTTTGGCCCTAAGATGTAGTTTAGGTAGGTATACTTAGTAGGTAGGTAGCCGACCGACGGCGACAGTGGGACCAATTGAAGTGGTTGACTGTGAAATAACATTATTTTATTCACTTATTGTAAGTAAGTTTGAAAATGAAGATTGAAATATAAAAATATCTCATTCTTCAAACGAAATCTTGTAGGTATCATCTCAGTCGACCGCATGGTAATAACATTTTGACCTTGAACTGGTTTAGCGAGAGTTTTATAAAAATAAGAGGCCAAGATATAGGTACCTAGTCCATAAGATTGTTATAATCGCCATGCAGTCGACCATATAGAAAATCAGCACTGAGTTACATAAGTACAGATAATAATTAAGTATTTTAAAACTTACCTTTAATTTTTTTCTACACTCTGGCACTAAACAAGTTGAGGTGTTGTCATCATTTATTTCAAAATATCTATACACGACATTTCTTTTCTTACGCCCCATGTTGAACTTTTTGTAATCGTTACTCAAAACACAAAAACTGTAGTAAACTGTAGTAGCTAATCTAAATTGAAGTAATAATTCGCGAGCGTGTTGTGTAAGCGCGTCCGACTGCCGTGAGAGTTGAGAAGACGACAAACGAAATGGCAACAGCGCGTCAGAGGGGCGCGCGCCGTCGCCGGCGGCGACGGCGCGGCCTTGGAGAAAACGGCAACGTCGCATAAAATAACCAAAATATACCGTTTACTGGTTACCACTATTTTCACAATAACATTAAAAATACCGTTAATTTTTAACGCAATTTTTAACGTTCTTATAATGTTATGCTACTAAGTAACGCTACCAAATCATACCGATATGCAAGTATCTCTATGGAAATACCGTTACTTAACGTTATTTTTAATGTGAATTGGTAACGTTTTCAAGCCCTGCCCATAACACAAGCTCTGCTTAGCTTGGGACTAGATGGCGTTGTGTGATAGTTGTGGAATATTATTATTATTATTATAAACTAGGACTAGCCTGTATTTTAAAAGATAGGGTTCAGCCAAGTGGATTCTGTTAATATTCACAACCATAAACAGGAAACAGAATAATTGGTCTTATATTCAAATCTAAACTATTCATACCATCAAATGCTTACAAAGCTAATAGTCACACCAAAACCATCAACACATACTCGACCACTCTATACAAATCCAACGCTACCTGTTAGGTAGCTCCTGGTATCGTATTATCAGCCTCCTCAAGTTGTAAACTGAGCAACTCAATCGATAATCATCTGTATACCAACAAAATTTGCAAGAAGAACGCGCCAACATTTATACGTAATACGTATGTATAATTTTGATTGAAACGTATGATACTCGTAAGGGTGATGTGAGGATGGGGATGAATTTTGTATCTTTGTAAAGAATATTATGATTGGCAGTGACTGAGGAAGGGGTGTCGCTGGAGAAATCACAATGTTTTTTTATTTCTTCCGTTATGGGGGTAATGTTTTGAGGTTAATATTTAAAATCTATGAGTTGAGAATTGAAATTGCACCATTATATCTACTTAAACATGTTTTGATATTCTAATGAGCTGAGTCATTAGTTCCATGAATTTAACAAGATGTATAGACGAATGATTATTCTGTGATGTAAAAAATGCAATTAAATAATCTTCGCCATCTCGTAAACATCGGGCCGAAATTCTCAATATTTCCCTGTCAAAGAAAAAACAAAATATATTCTCCAGCACACATAACAGTCTTCTAATTATATTCTAAAATTCCTCACGTAATTCCAGAGATATTTTGACCTCGGCCTCTCCGAAGGCTTATTATTTTTCCACAGGTAATAAAATAAATGATTTTCCCTTTTTCATCACTAGGCAGTAATCCTGTTGAAGAGACCCGACGCCGGTGTTCGCGTTTTATTTAACACCGTCGTCGGTAATAATTCCATCTGCATATATATCGGCCGTGAGAACGAGCCGTACATAGATTATTTGTTGAGGGATAAGAACGGCAGTACTTTGTCTTGAAGCCCGCTTTTTGGGCCTTTCTGTGTTAAATTCGGGGTGAAAGATACGTCTTTTGCTGCTCAAGACCTGACAAAAATGTTTGTTGAATTATTTCAGCGGTATCTTTCTGAATAACTAAACGTTTTATAGGATTAAGGGACTGTGTGAAAATTCTGTAAATAATTCATTGGTGGTGCCGTAAAACTCCCTGCTCAGTCTTGATAATAATTGAAGTATCGTAGTATCGGCAGAGCAAGTAAGCCAATCTCTGGGACATTAAAAAATTCACAGCAGTTGTAAACTATCTACATATCTAAATCATCATCAATATCCTCACGTACCCAGGGTCACCTGAATATATACATACAACATTACATATTTAATCATTCTCTTTCCTTCAAACTGAAAGTCCCAAAGGTTTTCCTGCAAAATTTTCTTTCGTACAGACCCTCTGCGATCTTTGCAACCCGGATAAGCGTGTCTCACCACAATTGAAATGTTTATAGATACAATAATGCTCCCGGATCAATCCCCTGCCTTCCAAGGTGGTTGTTTAATTTATTTTTCCTAGATACCCTCGTGTTTCTACCACCGGGCGTCTTATTTGCAAGACCTTATTTGTGTATTTCGCTCCTTGTTTGAAATGCGGGTAGGAATAAATATGTTTTGATGGATCTTGGGTAAACTGCGAGGTGAATTAGGTGTGTACCTACAGTGTTACGGTTTCGTTTTAGAAGGCCAAGGCAATGAGTTGCAATTTAGGTAAAGAATATTTTTTCCAAACTTCTTTACCTGTTGAATACTCGTACATTAAAGATAATAAACTTTATTGCTTTTGATTTAGAGTTGCCCGTTAAACTTACAAATTTTGAACTTGTTAAAGACAACAAAACTACAGACGCCACAGATTTATCTAACCAAAAAAATTCTATCTACCCTACTAACTTAAAAAAAAATCATATTCAATACCCTCGTACTAGCATGAAACGGGCTCGTTAAAAAAATATTGTATATATGTGCAAATTGGCAACGCGCGTTTTCGCTGAAGAGTCCTGATGAATAACTAATGAAGCGACCCTGCCTAATGACGATGCATTTATTCTGGCCGCGGTGAGAATGTTCGGTTCTGGAAGTCGGCTTTTTAAGTGGTAATTTTATTGGGAGCATGATTTGCTTATGTAGACCACACTTTGCACAGGAAACTGCCGAAAGTCCAGACTTGAATCCCAAGATCGGGATGAGTTCAAAGCAAATATATTCTGAAGCTATGGAAATCTATCTGAAAACAGATCGAAGACTAATCCGATCATTATAATCAATCTCGTTTAAGAAAAACATAACAAGTGGTATACGAAAAAACAGATTGGTTTTATGGTCGGAGTAATTTATGTAGTCGATATACTTATCGGAAAACACAGCATCTGTTAAAGGGTTAACATTCAACAACAAGATAATTGTTCAAATAATCAACAGAATGTTGACAACATTTATACAAAAACAAGCACTAATCATGGAGTGGACTTAAAAGAGGAATAGGAAATCCACGCCAGCCTCCAAGTGTTAACGGCGTCTAAACACGAGAGCTCTCGTCACTTAGACGACACTTCACGAGCGAATCCTAGTACGAAATATTAAATAAACGGTTAATGCTGTTGTGGAAAATTAAATATACTTAAATCCAAATATATACCTATGTAGAAATACTGACCGATATACCTCGTATTAATGCGTAGGACAGAGATAAAGATAAAGAAGTCAATAACGTAAGATCAATAGGAACCGATTTTTAGAATCTCTCGTTTCGAGTTTTAGTTTGAAAGTATCTATGAATATTATAACAAATTAATGGACTATTGTACCTATATTATATGGTCCTCGAAATCTCGAATGAATGCTTGTGTTAAAACAAAATATAGTATTTAAACTAAAGTTTTGTTTTTAGTGATTATAATGCTTTTCTAAAACTATAAATATAGCGATAAGACCGACCATTGTATATTTTGCAGTGTTTGATTTTTTTTTTTTTTGTATTTGTGTTTGAAGTATTTCGGCGACCCGTTCCATCGGTAAAAGGCCATCGAAGCGACCATCGATGAACGATGTTTTCGGCGAATAGTTCTATCGGCGGTGGATTTATTCGTGGAACCAACTGTCGACTAAGAGTGATTTCGGCGAACCGTACCATCGGTGAAGAGTGATTCGCTATACCGTTCTGAGTTCATAAAATCATCATTTCAGCCGAAAGACGTCCACTACTGGACATAGGCCTCCCCCAAGCACCTCCACTTCGACCGGTTTTATGCTTCCCGCAACCAGCGGATACAATGCGGGTGTGGTGTACAATAAAGTATATATAAATAAATCTATACCCATTTTCTAAGTATCCCGCAGAAACTCAACTTCATATTTCTGCGACCCCTTTCATTAATAACCACTATCACTAACAAATCCTTTGAGTACTCAATCGTTAATACTACTAATTCAAATCCTCTTACATTGTACCATAGGCAGTGATGCAGACGGGATCCCGGTCAATTATAAGCTTTGATCATAGTTGCGGATGCCATGACATGGGTTCAAGCTGACGGCTGCATGTGAGATCACTAGGTCAGAATATTCTTTGAGATTAACACAGGAGTGGATTGGCTTGTTATAATTTGGGATGAATTCGAAGAGGAGGGGAATTTTCAAGTGGTGTTTATGACTAATTTATGAAACTCAGTTATCAATGAATTTGGTCTACACAGGGTCAAATTAAATTAGCTAGCAAAACTCTGCAGACCAGAGCCCTGATTCACAACCATACGACAGGCTATCGTATCGAAAACCTGACATTTCGATAACCTAATTTGACTTGCCCTCAACAGCAAATAGCTGTTGGAAGAATAGCGGGCATCTATTTGATTTAAACTGACAAAATTTTCGGGTTTTGGACTTGTGAGCAGCGTTTAGAAGACTCCTACGATAACAATGATTAATGTTCGATACGATACGGAAGTGTATCGAGTGCTTGTGAATAGCTATGCTGATGGGTATCGACCGCCTACCTGTCGAAACACCCCACGCGTCGGTGTAGTTGAATGGACGCAGTAAAGTCGTTGTTTTAACAATGACAATAGTTGTGTACACTAGATGTACCGTTGACGTTTCGAGCACTTTCTCTTATGTACATTTGGTGTACAGTTGACACTTGAGGGTTAGAGCTCTTACACACGAGCGGCATGTTCCCAACGGCAGAGGTAACTGCAGCCGTCGACGCGCGTCGGCGGCAACCGTCGACGCGTCGACGGCAACAGTCGACGCGTCAACGGCAGCCGTCGACATTTCAACTTCGAAGATATAGGTCGACGGCTGCCGTCAACGCGTCGACGGCAACAGTCGACGCGTCAACGGCAGCCGTCGACATTTCAACTTCGAAGATATAGGTCGACGGCTGCCGTCGACGCGTCGACGGTTGCCGCCGACGCGCGTCGACGGCTGCAGCTACCTCTGCCGTTGGGAACATGCCGCTCGTGTGTAAGAGCTCTTAACAAACGCTAGTAGTGTCGTTACTTGAAGTATGAGTTGAGAAAATATGTTTGATCGTGTTTCGATATCGATACCAATCACGTCTGTGAAGTTTACACAATAAAAAGCCTGATATTTCAAGTGAATACACTAACTGCGGTCGATGACCCCACGGGATCCATCGGTAATACCTAAAAAACGGGATCCAACGGCAATAAATCCAAAAAATCATCAAATTATTATTTTTTTTTTTTTGTTTTATCATGTTAAGATATCGGTAACCATCACGACGCCGAAGTTTTGTTAGCTACTTTAATTTGAGCCTGTATAAGTTTAGTACTTGGACATGGATTTATCTGTTACTAGCTGCGCCCCGCGGTTTCACCCGCATAAGTTTCGATCCCGTGGGAATATAAAAAGTAGCCTATATGTTAATCTAGGGTGTCAGCTACCTCCATACAAATATTTATCAAAATTGGTCCAGCCGTTTGTGCGTGAAGAAGTAACAAACATATAACCACACACAAACTTTCGTATTTATAATATTAGCGTGATGATATGGCATAATTTATAAAGGCTATGTGTTACTGGGGAGTTTGTTGAACCAGCTAAAACACTAGGATGTGATGAAGCACAGGCGCTTTTAAGGCTGTCTTATCACAGAATACTTAAAGTACTACGTACAGAAAGGACACTCCCTTCCCCGCACTAACATCAGTTACCGCACCTCACCCCGCACTTCGGCGTATTCGTCGCAGTTCTTTAACAAGAGCGCTCGCAAACACAAGTACAGTCAGCATCAAAAGTCGATTAACACTATCATTTTTACATGTTATTAAATTGACAACAACTTTTTTCAATAAACTGATTTTTAGCTTTTCACATAATAGACAAGAGTATATATTTTTTTTTTAATTCTTCTGCTGCAATTTTGAACAAATATTTTGCTCAATAACTAAGATTAAAAAAACTGAAGTGTTAATCAACTTTTGATGCTGACCGTACCTCGCGCACACATTCATACGTATACAAACGTCATTTTTTAATGTAGTAGTAGTAGGTAATTATTTTGCGAGGGTTGTATGGAGTGTCCGGGGTGTGGTCTTATATAACTTTTAACCTGCATAAAGAGTCGATTCTCAGAATTATGTAAGTAAAATGTAGGTATATTTTCTTGCAATAAAACAAACCAAGATGCCATTCGTCATTACCCTGTTCAAATTCGCCCTTCCACGACGATAACAGAACAATTGCAAATTCTAGAAAACTCCCTTTCCTGAGAGTGGTAAAGATAGCGGCCGAACCCATCCGACCCGAGTCAGGCAGACCTACCAACCTACCAATACATCATTCAACTTGGCCGGGACTTTTTATACCGGCGACATTATCAAAATTGTGGAGGTACCCTCCTCCCGTGTTTCACCTTAATGAGGTTCCCCCACTGTCTCCCGATTTTACAGCTGCCGATAACGCGGTTACATTGAATAATTGTTGTAATTTAGTCTGCTTGTTACGCAAAAACATGATACTTGGGGTTTTATTACGTATCGTTGTGGTGATAACGTGTATCGGGTAGGTATAGGGATAATTACCACTGCTTTGGCTTTGGTTTGATTACATGAAACAAGGAGAAATGCGGAACAGGAGTTCTTATTGTTGTTCATCAAATTAAATTACTCGAGATGGTTAGTACTGGTTTAACTAGCTTACAGAATTGGCCTAGATTTCTAACATACAAAAGCGGATTTCATCGGGTATATAATTTAAAATCTCCTTAAGGCCGTTTGTAGACGGCACGGTTTCTTTACGGTACGGTGTATAACCCGTGCCATAGAAAACCATGTCCGTCAATAAGCTTCCATAGTGATCCATACAACACTGACGACCGTGCCTATACACCGTGTATAAACCGCGCCTTAGAAAAAACATGTCCGTCGACAAGCTTTCATTTTGATGTACACAACACTGACGACCGCGCCTACACACGGAGAAATAAACCGTAATTTTTCACGGCAAGAAAATCTTGTTGTACAAAGGGCCTTAAACTTGCTCAATAATTATTTTTCTTAAAAACTTCAACAGCCGCCAAAACATTTCCGGCCATTGAGTAACTTTCAGATGGCATCTCAAAAAAAGACAATAGCAAATAAAAACTCAACTTACGTAATACCAACAATGTCTTTCTACACGTCAGTCGAGACGAACCTTGTAGCCAACTAATGGGCGCGGCGCGACTCGCGAACCTACCTTTATTATTTACCTACCCGACAATTTTTCGCATTAGCCTACCCTCATTTGGAACATGTTCGTCACTAATAGGCCACTTGTATGTTTTAATAACGCGAATGTTCCTCTGTATCATTATAATATTGGAACGCGAATTTTTCAATGCATTTTGTTGAGTTTTTTCGTTAAAAGTGGATCGCTTTTTTTTTGCTTTGAGTAATGAGTTACTAATACTCATTTTAGTGGCTGTTTTTTTTCGATTGCACTCTAATTTGGGACTTCCGCCAAATTCCAGAATTTCTTGAAAAGGCTTCGTTGCGCTTATGGAAAGTTATTAATTGTGTCTAGGAATAGGGCAGTGAATGAGCCGTAATACATGGTGGCAGGGACGATGATTCTAGACCCCTTAGCGTTAGAATGTTTCGTCAGTTATCAAAAAGAAACCTGCTATGTCATGGAAATATTGAATGAAGAGCTGATTTAAAAAATATATATATCGACGATACAATTTCAACGCTAGGGGGTCCAGTTTGTGCGTCGATGTTGGAATCGGTTTCATATTGACAGTTCAACAAAATTCATTGCGTTATTTACGTGTTGAGCAGACACATTTTTCGAAGTTATGAAGTAATGGATTAGCAATTCGGTTCAAAATTATTCAGATTCCGATTGATAGTGTGTTAAGCAATTAGGTTGCAAAATCTTAATCGATCAGTCTTATCATATTCCTTATTTAGTCTTAGCCTTACTTAGTCTAAAAAAAACTAGTTTCGAAGACCCTTATAAATAACCCAAAAGCCTCTTTTACTACCGTACCCATAAAACAAATCACATAAAACATTCACAACCGTCCACAAAAATCGATCCAGATCACCGCTCAAGCCAATTTAGCTACCAATCTAACTTCAATAACTTAATATCGTTAAATACTATAATTTTTTTCATCCCCACCTGTTCCCTGCGGGCTTAATAAGGCGTTGGTCGTTTGACGCGAATTTTTACGCTACGGTCCTTCGAGCCGCGGAACCCCACTTTTATGGTTTTCATTAATGAAGATGGCTTCAGGGCTGATCGTTCGAGTCCCTGTAAACCTTGATCATGGGGTGATGTTTAATGCCTATTATTTTTTTAAGATTGCAACTTGCTTGTGCTGTAGGTATTGCGATTGCACTCCTCATTTGAATGCTCCCGGGGGTATGGAAATCAATTGTTTTGGAAGCGTAGTGTTTTGATGCGCGTTCTTTGTGGGGTTTTGGAAATTCGTGAGAGTTCGTTAATTAAGACAGACATTAATTTTCAATAAGCAAGTATGATAAACAACGATCTTCTCCTTATAAGCAGGGTAAACACTTGAGGAAAAAGCTGTACCTACTCATAGCTACCTATATCATCACAACACAGTGCTTTTCAAGGCTTGTTCATCAACACATCTCGAATTAACGCTATCTTAAAAATTCCTTACCAAATTCAATGAAACATAATAATTTTTTCGTCTTTGGCTCCTCCTATGTTTACGCAAATAGGCAGTTGAATATTTCCCCAGTCCTCCAATTCAAGCCGCATAACAAATTGACCGTCAAAAAAACAAATTCAATATAAAGAAACGGCCTTTCAATTATTCACGAATTCGGAACGAGTCCCTGTCCACGGCAGATCTTTATTCAAATCTGATATAGGCCGCCATCTTAGCAGGTTTGCATCGCAAATCGGAACGCAGTACTTTTTTTGAATTCGTACACTTCACCCCAAAATTGCCAGTTTGATTGCTATTTTAATGCCTTCCCATCTTTTCCTTTGGAAAATTATCTTTCAAATTTTCGGATAATAAGCGATGGACGGTGTATTTTTTAGGATAATCGGAGGCAGCTGACGCATCTTTTTTTGTTCGGCTTGTTAATGTTGATAAATAAGAATATTTTTAAGACAACGTGAATGTTAAATGATTCGTTTGAATATGTTTTTTCCTGATCTAGAATTTATTCAAGTACATAGAGTTTGTTTATTTTAGGGTTCGGCTGCCATTAAACCAAACAGCAGTTTTGCAACATCTTTAATTTCAAAAACTTCGAAGACATGTGTCAACTACCAACCCGCACTGGGCCCGGGTGGTGGATTACGGCCCACTCCCTCTCACAGAGAGGAAGAGAGACCTGTGTCCCAGCAGTGGGACCATTATAGGCTAACACGATAGTCAAGATCGCATCGTTCATGAGAAGTGAGCCTCATTGCCTCAGGCTTATGCGTATTCTAGTGTGTGGTTTTAAATCGATGTTATTTCTAATATTCGTAATTATAATCGTTTATTTGCTAAGAAAGTAGGTGTTAAAATACAGGTGTTTACAAAACTTTGTAATTCCTGTACAATCTACCTTAAATGAGGCATGCACACATTGAAAAGAAATTAATAAACATGCAGTCAAATTAAAATTATGAAAAAAAATGGTAGAATTTAAACCAAGCATTATAACAATAAATAAACACACAAATTCAATTATATGAAAATAAATACTGTAACCTTATGGGTAACTACAGCTTTGAGCTGTTTGAGGTCGAAACGCTCGGGTCATGGGGCCCGAGTGCGCGTCTTCTTTTTAAGGAAATTTCTCGTCGGCTGGTCGAGACTTCACGTGACCAGAGGGCTGGGCCGTTCTTTGGCCAAAGAGTTAGCATTGCCATTCAACGTGGCAATGCTGCCAGTCTTCTGGGCACGTTTCCGATGACAGCGATGCGGATGAGTACTTCGACGCCTAAGTGTCCTTTTGTTTTTGTATTTATTTGTTAGTCATTTAATTTAGTATTTAGTGTAAATAGTTATCGATACATGCAATAAATTTTAGTGTTAGATTGTATATTGAATTTAAGATTACTTAAGATGCATGTAAATATTAGTTCAATTATCATCACATTATCACACTAATATTGTAAAGGCGAAAGTTTGTGAGTATGTGTGTGTTTGTGTTTATATGTTTGTTACTTCTTCACGCTCAAACGCCTGGACCAATTTTGATAAAATTTTGTATGGAGGTAGCTGACACCCTGGATTAACATAAAGTAGCCTATAATATAGGCTACTTTATATCCCGATATTCCGACGGGATCGAAACTTATGCGGGTGAAACCGCGGGGCGCAGCTAGTTAAATCTAAAGTTTAGTGTCATTAAAAAAACATTAATTGAATAATAACAGTTGTCAAGTCTAGCCCTATTGGCTGTCAGTTTCTACTATTCTCCACATCTTCCCTCTACCCTCAGTCTGTTTTTTCTTCCATAAAACATTAGACGTCCGTCAGGATGATGAATGTGCAAGCGATTGTTATTCCCGTTTGATCTTGATTAATTAGTGATTGCAAACAGAATGCGATATTACCACGCTGATGGGGTGCGATTACTCGTCAAATTACTTGTTCAGGTTAATCTAAACATCGATACATTGGTGTTGAATAATTTGTAAACAATTATGAAGATCGAATCTCTTGGGATTAAACTTAATAATGGCGTCTCGAGTAAGATATACAATGTGGTATAACAATAAATGAAAACACTGGCAATACTAATGCCTAAGAGTATTTTGGAACTACAAATTATATCCTAGCTTCGAAATTCCAAATGTGGTTTTCTCAAACTAAATAATAGTGATGGGCTGACTATGGGTTTGGCCAATCTTTGACCAGCTATAGTGACTAAACTATTGGACATATTTGATTAAATTTTCATATGGAGACTGGGAACGCCATTAAGCAGATATAATATGCAGTTAATTTATTGTTAAATCTCCACCTTGTATAAAGAATCTAGTTTTTTTAGACATGCTTGCCATACATTATCCGCTAAAATCCCTTAGACTTATAATTTACGTAGCTCATCGCTTGCATCATCATATATTTTCTGCAATTTGTACGCAAGGCACTGGGTCTGTAGAATAAAAGATAAGAGAACTTCAAACGTCTGTTGGCCATCGAACGTTCTACCAAATACCGATGCCACACTTGGAACTAGTAAACATCACATAACATAATGAAAGAAAGAATAACAAACAACACATCTCGGTATTCCGAAGGGTTGGGCAGAGGTGTACCCATAGTGCTCCCACATTTCGCCAGTTATGTTTAAGTCCCATGTAGCAGGGAGCAAGCCTATTGCCATCAACCACACACAAATCTGGACTCAGTATTGCTACTGAGAAACTCCAAGTACTAAAAAGAAGCATCGTCAAATTCTGATTAGAGCTGCACGATTTTTTAAAAATGCGTGCACTGACGTCCGCTCAATCTGTGTGGTTCTTTCCTCAAAAGACCATTTCAAACACCAATCTACATGATCTAACCAAGATTTTGTCTGGACTTTAAAAGAGACTGTGACCTCTGAGTTTGTTTCGGCCTTTCTTCTCAGAGTAGTCAGATAGGAAACGCCGACCTCATCTAGCTTAAAAAAAAAAATGATTGACGTGTAAAAGTGTTTGTACAAACCTACTTACAGAATCATTTATTTATCAATAACAGGCAACTTTATCACACAATCGTCTCATAGCTCCCACGGACATAATCGCCCGCCGGTCTTTAAGACAGTGTCCTCGAAAGGGGAGGGGGTGATGATGGCATTTTTTTTTTCAAGTCGTCAGATAGATTGGATGACACTCGATCTCCCCAAGAGGGCGAAATTAAAACAGCGGCGATGAGCCAAGCACGAAACGGCCGGGGAATTATTTTCCGTTGAGTGATTCTCGGCCATAAAATTTCTGATTGATCAATTCATCCGGTGTTTCCATTTCGCCGTAATGAAGAGCACGTTGCTGGTCGCCGTTTTTTTTCCTCTATTCGTCCCCCGCCTCTATTTTTCCGCCTGTTTTCGCTTTAGTGGGTGTTTTATTAATTTCCTCTGCGTGTTTTTTTCGGTCGCTGTCCCTTGAATTTGCATTTGGTTTTTTTCGATAGTCGAAAACAGATTTGGGGTATTTGTTCCGGAGTTTTTTTTTGCATTGGAATTGTATTAACAACGTTTCCACTTTTCTCTTCTTTTCTTATAGATCATACGGAATACTGTATTTAATTACCTACCCGTCCATACTTAACGATATTATTAGAAAAAAAAAAAACATACAAATCCATACCTTTATAGAGGTATGAGGAACAGAGTGTAAAGCTCACTCATACTCCATAGAAAAGGGAGGATCCTCCGACCAGACGGGTGTTGTGTCTGGCGGGCAACTGCCCGATGATTCATGTCGGACTATGCTAGTTGCGCGGTAAACACTGCTTGCGAGATGCAGGATTTTGCGTGATGTCAGTATGACGCGTTGTTTGCATGTGGCGTTGTAGATACCGCTACACCTTGTTGGCGAATAACTAAGGCAAATACTGACCACACCATGTGGTCTACTCCCTAATCACTAAATCCGTAATTTTAGCCGAAGTTAAGGGTATTTCCTACTCCGCTTCACTTGCGGACATTATGATTAGTTGTAATTGCGAGTCCGAATAAAATAATTTGACACATGCTTTAAAGGAATAGCTACTTTCGGACGGCCTGTATCTTTGTTGACGGACTTAGAGAGTAAATCCCCAGGTCACATTATTTGGAGTATTCAAAGTGTCTATACACCTGCACTTCTGACCTTAAAAACGCTACTGATACCGCGATTGGCGTGGCCACCAACTGGACGCAACTCATCACGCTATAATATTATAAAGACGAAAGTTTGTGAGTGTGGTGTGTGTGTTTATATGTTTGTTACTTCTTCACGCTCAAACGGCTGGACCAATTTTGATAAAATTTTGTGTGGAGGTAGATAACAACCTGGATTAACATATAGGCTACTTTTTATCCCGATATTCCCACGGGATCGACATTTACGCGGGTGAAACCGCGGGGCGCAGCTAGTTTAACATAAATACATTTTATTACTATCGACTCGAAACGTAGAAGATAAAGGTAATAATTACTTTGTCCACCTACACAACTACTTGTACCACCATTAACCCTTCGTATGCCAGGGAACGTGGATCTATGCGAGACGCAATGGCTTTTTAATTGTTTCTATAATTACATCATTCAACCGATTAATTCTTTCACCTATTGTGGTATAGTAATTTTATTGTAGGTGCATTGTCCTCACATGTTATTATATAATTAATGTACCCATGCAAAATATTGTACCTAAAACATTTTAAAAGAGTAACGGTGGAGTTTCTTGCCCATTCTTCTCCATACGAAAACTACCTTTTGGAATGGGCGACTAGAATCAATTCTATTTTAAGATAATTTTTGACGTTCAAAAGTGCCTTTTATGTGCCTATTTGAAATAAATGCTTTGACTTTCACTTTTGACTTTGACCATTCACTTACCCCAAAAACAGAGCAATCCAAATAGGACGCAACATATAACGCATCACAAACTTTATCCCCGACTCTAAAGTTGTCACACGATCAGTTTCACGCAACCTCGTCCGAATAGCGAAGCAAATTTTATTGCGGGTCCTTCACGATATTAAGAGGGAAAAGGGGGATAATGGACACCGATCCGACGGACAAAGCTTCGGCGGCCATCATTTCGGTCACATTTCATTAAAAACAACAATAAGCACGATAACGACTGTTCGGGTGGTCTGCGGACGATTTTGATCACATTTTCTTGCTTCTGTATTTATATGCGTGTTGAAGAATTTTATATGGTGTTCTGAGTGGTAGATATTAAATAAATAAATTAACGTTATTTATTCAGACTACAATAAGGTCCAAAATGTTTGTAACAAAATAGCTTAACCATTATTAGTACGTCATAACTAAAACAGTTCAACTCATTAGCGGGCTGTCTGCCCGACGGCTTAAGAAAAATTTTCCTTTGTTAATCATATTTGCCAATAACAGAAGGAAGTTATAGCTTTATCATTATTTCTTATTCTGAAAATCTAGAATGAATTAATGAAATTATTCGTACAAAAATTACATCATACATACATAATCAGCTTATAATGTTCCCACTGCTGGGACACAGGCCTCCTCTCTGTGAGAGGGAGTGGGCCGTAATCCACCACGCGGGCCCAGTGCGGGTTGGTAGATGTCACATGTCTTCGAATTTTTGGTTCTAGGACATGCCGGTTTCCTCACGATGTTTTCCTTCACCGTTCATTGGTGCGGTTGGAGGAGCAGTGGTATAAAGATTAAGCACTGATTAGTCAGCCGCGATTGTCCTTAGCAATACATAAACAAATTTTTCTTTGCCCTGTGGAAATGTTTGAATACCTTCTCACAATTACCAAGTCACATTTTTCTAACGCAATTGAGCCATACGTTCTGACTTCTTTCAAGTTTATTAAAAAGCGCCAAAAGTATACCTACCTGATCCGAACACCAATTCCCCCTCATTACGGGAGCCCATTCAATTTTAACGAGATCGTATACGCCGTAAAATGCCTTTGATGTTAATCTATAACGTGGCTCCTCGATCTACCGATAAATAACGAATAAACAAACAAAAGAAGGAAAAAGCGAAAGATGGGCCGTCTCGCCCCACTCTCCCCTCCCGGTATAATTTCATTATTTGCTACGCGCACATCACTTTAAAATATTCTCAATCTATACGAGTACGAGGAGAGGAGGCCGTTATTACCCACTAGTGCTTTCTTCACGGTTTCGCTCCTTTTGTCTTGACGATTATTTTTTTTAATAATTTAATTTTATGTGTGACGCTTTGTCTTTTGATTTTTTTGTGTTTTTGGTCCTTTAGCCTTTTGTGGTAAGTCTTTAAGTGTCACTTAGGCTTATGAATAAAACAATAACGCTGTCTCCAAGCTATGAACAAGCCAAAAGGTTATAATCACCAAACATCGCAACAGCATCGGTTTTTTATACCAGACTAGCTTCTGCCCGCGACTTTGTCCGCGTGAAATTTCACCTTCCCCCCATTCACCCTCTTGGGGGTGGAATTTCGAAAAACCCTTTCTTAGTGGATACCTACTCTTCACAAAGAACATACCCTCCCATGTCTCTAGGATCAGCGGTTTAAGCTGTGCGTTGATATATCAGTCAGTCAGGACTTTAAATTTTATATAATATAGATAAAGATTATTGTCTCTAGAAAGA
The DNA here is from genome assembly GCA_945859645.1 of Amphipoea oculea. Lineage (NCBI taxonomy): Eukaryota > Metazoa > Arthropoda > Insecta > Lepidoptera > Noctuidae > Amphipoea > Amphipoea oculea. The sequence goes on from OX243884.1 coordinate 2,458,007, forward strand.
AGGATTTGTCTTGGTAAGGTACAAAGTTTAATCTAGAGACTTAGAGAAAGTGGTCCAAAAATAGGTTTAAATAAAAAAAAAGGTTTTTTTGTATCTAGCCTGTACTGTTCCACTCCTTGGCAAAGCAAAGTCTTTTCAGGAACTCTTTTCTTCTCCATTTGAACACAATTAAAAATACTCTTAAATACTCGTACAACTACATAAGACCAACAAACAAATCGATGTTTTTTCTTTACCTCACCTGTAGGTGTCGGGTCTCGGAGGGAGGGATGGCTAAGAAAAAATGTGTTCTTGTCGTGTTTTTATTAGTGAAAAAACAATGATGAATTAGCGGGGACGCGTTTATTAGTCGCCAGCGATTTTCTATTCGAGGGATCTGTTGGAAATTAGAAACCAATTATGCAGAGTGTTATGTTTTAATTTTGTGTTAATTGATTTTTTGTAGAGCTATTCTTTTAGTAGATTTGATTTTTCAGAGGAGTGTACTGTGCCGATACTCATGTAAAATGAAACGAGTGACAGTCATCTTCTTCTATGTATACAGGGTGAATTTTCCAAGTGGGCGTGGATGGCCAAATTCTAAACTATGAGGAATAGCGAAAAGTACTCAAAGGAGTCGCGGGCTCGATTTTGATGAAAACTAAAACCGCTTCATTGGATTTTTGAAAAATCAATATTTCTAGCCAGGAATCGAACCTGTTGATTTTGAAAAACAAAACACACACTGTATTATTACACCATTCGATAGTGTCGCTAATAAGGATCGAATTCTGGGAAGTAATGACATACGGCAGACTAAAGGAAAGAGCTCATTTTTAACAACATATTTTTTTTATTTTTCTTATGTTACCTACCTCATCATCATCTGCCTAGCCTTTTCCCAACTATGTCGCGGTCGGCGTCCAGTCTAACCGGATGCTACTGAATACATTATTTTACATGAACCGACTGCATATCTGACCTCTACAACCCAGTTACTGGGTAACACGATACCCCTTGGCAAGACTGTTAAATAATATACAAATGACAGCTGGGACCAACGTCTTAACGTGGTTTCCGAGCCACGGAGGGTGATAGATGGTCACCCATCCACGAACCGACCACGGCAGGCGTATCTTAGCCTTTGATCGACCAGTGCGGCTGTTATTATCTAGCCACGAGCCCCTCATAAAAAGTTTAGCCTGCGTATACAAAAATACATGCAGAACCAAAACAGCACAGGCGAATTTAATTTATATTTTTTACCGTTTCCACGTTATACCAGACTATGGCCCGTGCAAAATTTATATTAACAAGGCGTGCAATATTGGAGTACATCATCGGGAGAGTTCGGGCGTTTCCGGCGTTCTTGTTTTAAATTAAATCGTGCGCCAGGTCTTGATAGGACATTCGGATTAATTGGCCGTTGGTCAGATGGTTATAGGAAAGGTTGTAAATTGTGTACTACAAGTTGTTATGTGTGTTTGTTGTTGTTGTTTGTAAAACTTAAGTAGTAAAGGCATAAGCACCAGTGATAAGTTTTTTTTGAAGTGTAAACTTCTTTAGCGGCGTTGCACACTTTTTGTAATGGGGAAAAAATGTTAAACTCGCGTCAGGGCATCGCGTCAGGACACGTGACCGTCAGGAGAGATTCCCCCCCCCCCCCTCTTTATACGGCGGCGCCAACCGAAGTGAACCAAGTGAGACACGATAATGGATGGATGGATGGACGGACGGTGACGGTGACGGTGACGGTGTGACGGTGGTGACGGTGACGGTGACGGTGACGGTGTGACGGTGATGACGGTGACGGTGACGGTGACGCCGTGAGGGTGATGACGGTGACGGTGACGGTGACGGTGTGACGGTGATGACGGTAACGGCAACGGTGACGGTGACTGTGACGGTGACGGTGACGGTGACGATGACGTGGATGTGGATGGATGGATGGACAGCTGATGGCTCGACCGCCTGTTTAGTAGCCACACTGCTGTGTATTCGTAAAATTCGTGTAGGTATATAAAGTGTTTAAAATATGGAAATTGAACAAAGTGCATCGATTAATGAAAAAAGTGACGCAGAAATAGTGAAAAAATTAGTTATATTAATTCAATTCATAGTTGATTTATTTCAACGTTAATATTCAAGTTTTCACTTCTGCCGGCACTCCCGGAGTGCAACCCGTCTTTTTTTTGAAGTGTAAACTTCTTTAGCGGCGTTGCATACTTTTAGTAATGGGTAAAAAATGTTAAACTCGCGTCAGGACACGTGACCGTCAGGAGAGATTTCCCGCCCCCCCTCTCTTTCTACGGCGTCGCCAACCGAAGTGAAGTGACACACGGACACAATGGATGGATGGATGGATGGATGGATGGATGGATGGATGGATGGATGGTGATGGAAGTGGAAGTGGAAGTGGAAGGTGAAGTGGAAGTGGAAGTGGAAGTGGAAGTCGAAGTCGAAGTCGAAGTCGAAGTGGAAGTCGAAGTCTAAGTGGAAGTGGAAGTCGAAGTTGAAGTCGAAGTCGAAGTGGAAGTCGAAGTGGAAGTCGAAGTCGAAGTCAAAGTAAAAGTCGAAGTCGAAGTGGAAGTCGAAGTGGAAGTCGAAGTGGAAGTCGAAGTGGAAGTCTAAGTCGAAGTGGAAGTCGAAGTCGAAGTGGAAGTCGAAGTGGAAGTCGAAGTGGAAGACGAAGTGGAAGTCGAAGTGGAAGTGGAAGTCGAAGTCGAAGTGGAAGTGGAAGTCGAAGTGGAAGTCGAAGTGGAAGTCGAAGTGGAAGTGGAAGTCGAAGTGGAAGTGGAAGTGGAAGTCGAAGTGGAAGTCGAAGTGGAAGTCGAAGTGGAAGTCGAAGTGGAAGTGGAAGTGGATGGATGGATGGATGGACAGCTGATGGCTCGACCGTCTGTGTAGTAGCCACACTGCTGTGTATTCGTAAAATTCGTGTATATAAAGTGTTTCTTCTTCTTCTTCTGCAATCGGTCCCTCATTACTGAGGATCGTGTGTTTAAAATATGGAAATTGAACAAAGTGCATCTATTAACGAAAAAAGTGCCGCAGAAATAGTGAAAAAAAAAACGAGTTATATTAATTTTAATAATTGATTTATTTCAACGTTAACATTCAAGTTTTCACTTCTGCCGGCACTCCCGGAGTGCAACCCGTCTTTTTTTTTTATCGGCTGACCTGCAGGGTACAGGTCAGCCGACTGGCGATCTATGTGCGCATCATTACGTACCTATATAGTTTCTGAAAAACAACTTAAAAACTTTTGTGACAAAAAAGTCGGAATCTTTCTTGTTGCACTAGTAAAACGATTAAATTCGAATTACATAACCGCTTTCGCACATCATAAGCGGCAGTTTACATGGCGCTGTTTTTATGATAATCCATACTATATATTATAATATTATAAATTCGAAAGTAACTCTGTATGTTACCTGTTCACGCCTAAACCACTGAACCGATTTAAATGAAATTTGGTACCTATAGAGATAGTTTGAGTCCCGGGGAAGGACATAGGATAGTTTTTATCCCGATATTCCCACGGGATCGACACTTATGCGAGTAAAACCGCGGGGCGCAGCTAGTTTACAGTAAAACGTTGAGATCACTCGTCAACATGACATAAATTCTGTTTCTCATACTCATGTCCTCGAAATGGATCTTCAAAAGCCATATATGGCTTGTAATAGACCTCCTAAAACACATTCCACATTATAATTAACCACCCACATTATCAGCCTACAAAAGTCCACTGCTGGGCATAAGCCAGTCCAATCGTACGCCATTCATCTTGTCATCTTCTTTCCTCAAAAGACCATTTCAGACACCAATCTACATGTTCTTCACATGATCTGACCAAGATTTTGTCTGGACTTTAAAAGAGACTGTGACCTCTGAGTTTGTTTCGGCCTTTCTTCTCAGAGTACTCAGATAAGAAACGCCGACCTCATCTAGCTTTAAAAAAAATTTGACGTGTAAAAGTGTTTGTACAAACCTACTTACAGAAAATAAATCATTTATCTCATAATCAACTAATATTTCCCTAATATATACACTTAAACTTTTCAAAAATCCTTCCCTAACATAATTCCTTCTGTTTCCATTAAGAAAACTTACCAGTTCATATACAATAGCTTATTACACGAACAAGTCATATCGTTCGGGACAAGCCAGACGTGTTCGTTAATATGAAAATTAGCTGGAATGAGGCGCTCCAGGAAATTGGCTGCACCTTCCATGCTAAAGCAACGTTGTTATGCATCGATGGTGCAGAATTTTGTACCAGAATTCTGGATTATTCGTTGAGTCTTCTGGGAATGTATGGAAGGTATTACGGACCTGTGCTAGTGGGTTGGAATGATTAATGTTTTGAAACTGTACCCTGATTGCGTAACACGCTATCAGTTGGAATCTGAATCATTTTGAAGCAAATTGCTAATCCATTGCTTCATAAGTTCGAAAAATTGTATGTGCTCAAGACGTAAATAACGCAATGAATATTGTTGAACTGTCAAAATGAAACCGATTCCGATTGATAATTTGTTACGCAATCGCTCCGCTGATTGTAGTCATTGCGTAAGATCGATCTTTCTATTATCAGACTATTATTTTCAAAACTTGTTTTTGCTGCTTTGATATAGCACATATCATCATTATATCATTTCAGGCGAAATACCTACCATACGATCATTGTTGGGCATAGCCCTACCTCAAGCATCACCACTTCGAACGGTGACCGGACTATAGCAAATCATCACACTTATCCCACTAATATTATAAAGGCGAAAGTTTGTGAGTGTGTGTGTGTGTGTTTATATGTTTGTTACTTCTTCACGCTCAAACCGCTGAACCGATTTAGATGAAATTTAGTATAGAGATAGTTTGAGTTCCGGGAAAGGACATAGGCTACTTTTTATCCCGATATTCCCACGGGATCGACATTTACGCGGGTAAAACCGCGGGGCGCAGCTAGTATGTTTATTAAAAATCAATGCGTCGAATTAACATTTACATCAAAATAATAATTGTTATCCGTTCTTAGAATTTAGTTCTTCCGAATACAGAAAAAAAATAGCCTCATTAAAAATTTGATAAAACATGCAGTTCACAGAGACCTAAACGTATACTAAGTTCTAATTTCGTCAAAACCTTTCAATACCCACTTATACCGGGAAAAAGTAACAACAACCAATTTAAAATTCGTTCGAAACATTCATTAAATCCTAAAACAAAAAACTGTAGACCGACAACCTAAATAATATCAAAGTATCTCGTCTCTTCCGAGAGAAAAACGGTTTCCCATAATGTTTACCAAGAAAAATTACATATACGCAACTAGAACGTCACAAAGTGTACGAAGAACAATGAAGTTACACCGTTTTTCTTTTGAACGCGGCACAGAGCGGCCATAATGGCTCGCTTTGACTTACTAGATGGAATTTTTAATGCAATAATTTCGATAATTTATCGCTAGATAGCGCTCCTTTGTGGCAGGGGCGGTCGGGGGTGGGAACACAAATTGGTTTTCTTTTTATCAGTAAACATTAGAGTGGCCGACTCGATTGACCTCCGGCTGTTGTGGAACACGGATGAGGAAGATGTTTAGCTTGTTTGTTTTATTGCCGACTTCAAAAAAAGAAGGTTATCAATTTTGACACGTATGTATGTAATATTATTGGAACTGCATTATATTCACATTATGACAATCTATTAGGGCTTCCAAACAAATATACAAAATTTTATAGATGTATGTATGTACCTATGTTTGTCCACGCATTTCTCCGCAACTATTAATCGGATCGTGACCATTTTCGGAAGTCGGTGGCAAAAAACTAAAATACAGATCAAAAGACACCGACTTCCGAACTTAAAGTTATTTCATAATTTTAAGTTAATTTCTTTTTGAAGTCGATTTAATTTTTTAAATTAATTACGTTTTTATTTGATGATAATATACTTGTATAGCGAAGACGGAGAGAACACCATCCATAATGATTAATGTTGATTGAATAGGTTACCTATTAGATACATACAATAAACACAAAACCCGAAATCTTCTACTTGAAGAGAAGAATCTTTGGGTAATTGTTAATCATTTTGTCCATGCATGGTGTCCTATATTACCAAAACAGCTGCTGTAACACATTTCAACAAATTAATTTAGATTTCCATAATCTAAACTAATAAAATAAAATTATAAAGAGAAAATATTTGTATGTTTGTTTATTGCGCTTTCAAGGTAAAACGGCTCAACTGATTTGCAAATATTGGTGGAGCCAAAGTATTGAGCATTGAAAGGACCAACTTTCACTCCCGATCCGAGGTCCCCTTGCCAATGTGTCCCAAAACTCTAGCTTTCAATTCTAAAGCGTCACTTTTGAGGCTCCGCAGAGCTCGTAATTAAATACGTGACGTTATTTAGCCCTGGCCTCTCCCGGTAATTTGCGGTAATGGAAAGATGGTCGCAACGATTTCGCGAACGGTTCAACGTTTATTTTTTTCATATTAAAAATCCCATGTTCAAGTTGGCGGAAAATTTTGTTTGTGCTGTATTGTTTAGGAGGAATAGCGTTTTGTTTGGGATGTCTTTGGCTCTAAATTGGCTTGTTATTAATTCACAAAACAAAATCTTTTCAATTTTTCATTCATAATCAGCCTATAATGTTCCCACTGCTGGGACACAGGCCTCCTCTCTGTGAGAGGGAGTGGGCCATAATCCATCACGCGGGCCCAGTGCGGGTTGGTAGATGTCACATGTCTTCGAATCTTTGGTTCTAGGACATGCCGGTTTCCTTACGATGTTTTCCTTCACCGTTTTTGAGTTTTTCATCCCCACGTTTTTCTTTTTTCATGTGACAACAATGTAATGTTCACCAATGTTTCTCAATGTTTCAAAGCAAACCAATGCAAGACTCTCTCCAATTGCATTTTAACAAATGATTGGGTGGTGATAAGAAAACAGGACGACCAAAGAAAATATCGAATGAATGAATTGCACCGATCCCAGCGTGGTTAAACCGTCAACTGTTTCATACATTTTGGTCAAGTAGGTATTGAACTTTTGTATGAAACAGCTGATTTTTTTTTTCGTGATTTTTGAGTTGGGCCCATAGTGAAAGTTGTTCATATTCATGGGTAGAACAGCCTGTAAAAATATGGATGGTGATAAAAAAAATCTTTCTGTACATTATATTCATAGTTTTAATTAATAGGTTTATGCGTATCTTTATATTTAAAATATTTATTCCTCAATTTTCATGATTGCACCTGCCACTGTTTGTCTCTGCATCACCCAAAGGTTGACTGGTAGAAAATGTCTATGGCATTAAGTCCGCCTCTGTACTTTTATGTGCTTGAAGTATTAAATAAATAAATAAGTACCTACATAGCTTTTAGTTAGGATACAAAATCTTTAAAGCAGTACGTTAGGTTTTAACCAAACCTAACATAACGCTGACAAAATGGCTCCGTGCCAGGATATCGGCTCGGTCGTGTGCGCTGCTGCTTAGATACTATCGTATTAACTCTATGATGAGATAATTTCATACCCGATCCGAGAGTAGCACATAAAAATATGGGAAGGCTAGTTTTTGTCTTGTCGTGTTAAGAGAACTACATGACCTAAAGCGCGGTCACTGTCGGACTGCATAGAAAAGAAAGAGAAGCGCGATGACACAACCCTGGTAATTTATTACAAAATATGAAGCAATTTTATCTATTTATGAAAAATCCATTGTTTGGACTAAAAAATTAAAACACTAGAGTTTTAGTATGTTGCTTGTAGAATAATCTGACAAAAAATCTTTTTATTTTTTATTGTAAAAAGAAAATTTTTAGAGGCATCTTCATGATTTTTTTCTATCGTACCAAATAAGTTGTATTACGTTCAAATTCAAATTCTTTATTGCTAACTATGTGTACATAAATAAAGTTCTTAACAAAAGATACCAGTTCTTAGAACATAGTGGCCCTGTCAGGGCATTGCAATTTCAACATGCATGTATGCTTATAATTGTAAAACATGCATTAAATTGATTTACATTCATTGATTAAAAAGAAAAAAGTTATAAATATTAAATTTTAGATAGGACATCGTTTTAATTACATTATATAATTTTATCATTTACATCATATTAATTATAAATTATTAAAGTCATACCCAAATAAAAATACACATGTCATGAGTTACCTAATTTAAAAATTATCATTATTCATTAATTCAATTATGTCATAGTATTGTAATCATTTAATATTAATTATCATAATCCTTTTAAAAAAATATTTTACGTTTTCAACATCAACTATCTACCTAGCATATATCCTGAAGAATATCATATATTTTTTTGATTTTGTTTACTGCAGTCGATCATATACTTTTATTGTTTCTAAATCTTGTGGTTTTTGCGTTTAGGTCCTGTAAGCCCCTTAACAAGAGACCATCACAAATGCCATACATAGATCGGGAACATATCAAATTGGAAAGGTATATACGGTGACTGGTAATTAGCGACCGATGCTTAAACACATGATTGTACTCCTTTTTTTTTTTTTTTTATTCTCTAGAGAAATACAGTATTTTTTTCTTTTACAATATCACTCGCCAAACTTTTGAGTTTGATGGCGAGAAGCGCCTGTTACATATACATAGTAAATACTGACCTTAAAAACTACCAACTATGCACTCAGGGATAACTATCATATTTATTATTGACTAATAGAAAATGTCTATGGCAATAAGTCCGCCTCTGTACACTTGTTTGCTTAAAGTATTAAATAAATAAATACTATATACTCCATAGGTTCAGGTAGCCAAATAAAGGTAAACAAGATAACCACGTGTCTTAGACAACCGACCAAACGCAATACCAGTCCACTCAGCCACCATGCCACGCCACGGCTGCACTCCTCAATCCAACAATACTATTAATGAATTATAACCCTGCTCAACCGAAGAGCACAATCGCAACGCTGCACCGCAACCGAATCATAATAAACAACTTTTCCAAAGAAAGGATTTTTTAAATTTACCAAGCGCATGACCCCAATAACCATGCTTGTCCATTTAAAAGTGCTATCTTATTTTACACAAAGCTAACCAACTCCTATGTTAACTATTCAATGATAAATGATTTTATTTCTGTAAGTAGATTTGTACAAACACTTTAAAACTAGATGAAGTCGGCGTTTCCTACCCGGCTACTCTGAGAAGAAATGCCGAAACAAACTCAAAGGTCACAGTCTCTTTTAAAGTCCAAACATTAACCCCCTTACTAATAAACGTTGTATAGCGTCTGTATAGTTACACAACGCTTCGTCTTCTTCTTTCGAAAGTCAAATTACTGACGACTGAAAGAGAGAAATCGGTTTGTAACTATTCATTTGATTTTATACGTTTATAAGGGGGTATGATTCTAACGTAAAACCAAACAAATACCCACCATTTCTTACTCCAAAAGTCCTGGAGTACCAAAATAACCAAGTGTTCGCCATTGGAATAACTAAATAAGTTTTTAATCCGAGCTAAAGTATTGGTCATAATATTCAGAGAGACGCTCCCGATAACGTTGCTTGGCAAACCGCCAGAGGAAAACGTGCTGTATCGTGTATTACCATAATATCGCTCGTATTTTTGCTTTAAAGGCAAATGGATGATCAGGACTAAGTTATGGATAGAAGATGATGTAGGAAAAATGTTGAGGATGATGAGAACTTGACAAAGAGTGCCCGTGGAGTTTCTTGCCCGTTCTTCTCCATAGGAACCTTCTACGCTTTGCAATGACCAACTAGCTTCTTCTTTCTGACTGGCCGACCCCTTGAGGATTCAAAAGAGCCTGTAATTGGTTTATCACACTAATATTATAAAGGCGAAAGTTTGTGAGTGTGTGTGTGTGTGTTTATATGTTTGTTACTTCTTCACGCTAAAACGGCTGGACCAATTTTAATAAAATTTTGTGGAGAGGTAGCTGACACCCTGGATTAACATGTTGGCTACTTTTTATCCCGATATTCCCACGGGATAGACATTTACGCGGGTGAAACCGCGGGGCGCAGCTAGTACGTAATAAAAATAAAGTTGCAACTTTGAGTATGATTGGCGAGATTATTATTATTATACTATAGAAGTAATCATTTGGTAAACATGCAACAATATGGGACTTAAGACTAGAATGCAACGAAAAGATTTAGATCCTGCTCCGTGCATCAGAAATTAGAAAAAAAATCATTCTGGGTACCCTAAAATACTAAAAAACAGTTAATCAACCTGTTATAATTGCAACCCAGGATTATAATACTTATATATTTTTTTATATGAATGCGTTACCGAAATGAATGCAAATGGCGGACTTTGTGAACTACTAACTGCATAAATCATGACCATTTTCCATCTGTCAACATTGTTTAAGCAACTGCCAAATTCAAATCGCCCAACTCTCCATGAAATGTTTCGACGAAAAAAAAAAAACACATTTTCTCCCTTGAAACTTTTTAAAAACGCCCGATGCTCCGATACGTTAACAATAGCGAAGTAGGTAGCGCCGAACGTTTCATTTTCGAAACTTTTAATCTCAAAGTGGCCGTGAAAGAAAAATGGCGGCCTTAAGGAAATCGCCAGATCCACCTATTATCAACTCCGATTCGGATAAAGGTGTGTTCACGGATCTTAGGACCAAAAAAATATATAAGTAATCATTTTTCTTTGTACTTGTATAACAATAACCCCATTAGCCCTATAGAGCAGTGGTAGCCCAGTAGTATCCGAGACTTATGACTTGTAGGTCGTGGGTTCAAACCCAGTTAGGCGTGTTACTTTGTGTAAATTATTTCACCACTATTGCTCTCAAAACGCTGAAAAAACACATCGTGAGGAAACCGGCATGTCGTAGAACCAAAAAAGTGTAAAAAAATATGTGACCTGTACCAACCCGCACTGGGCCCGCGTGGTGGATCATGGCCTACTCCTTCAAAAAGAGAGGAGGCCCGTGTCCCAGCAGTGGGAACATTATAGGCTGATTATGTCCCCATTAAGAAATCACTAAGATTCTTTTTTGACGCATTATCTGCTGCTTTTGATTCCTCTCATTACGATGGCTCCAATTTCTTTATCCTCGATTTGAAGACACTTCCGAAGACCACGTCGGAGGAAGGAGATTAGATAATGTACTAAGCTTTTAATATTAGAAGATTATACATAAGATAGCAGCACCTTTGATTTTAATGCTTGGCTATTTTGCATTAAAGTATACTATACAGAAGCATCTCACAAAATACCGCCCGAGCTAAAAATCAACACCTCACACACACACCTTAATCCAATCTTAGCCAGAATATTTGTACACTTCACAATTAAAGCGTCACTTTTGAGCTAAACTGTAAACGCGACTTAATCCGCGAGCAAATCCACATCCTACCACCTCATTGCCTACGAAATTCACACCTTAGGGTATAAAATATAAAGTTGAAGTTCGCAAGAGGAAGGGAAGGTGGTTATACGCAGCGATACGAGACGAATTGTTGCAGAAGAGTCATAAAAACTAAGATATTAATGTATCGTGGGAGGCATTAGCCGGTCGCTGGATCGATTCCTATGCATAAAAAATGCTAATGGTTCTGAAGAGAGTACGTAACGTTGGAGTTGGCTGATTTATGTCGGGAGTTTTGTAACTATTCGCGGTTCGATGTCGCACCCTGGTGTTTTTAGGACAGGTGGACCTTAGAACTTGGGAAGAAGGCGCTAATGGTGGCTGCGAAATTTTCCTTTGTTATTTTCTTGGAGGTGCGTATTATGAGGTTAGGGATTTTGATATTGAAAGGAGTACATATACAAAATTAAACCGCTGTCAAATCTTAAGTCTACTTGCGCAGCAGACTTAATGAAGTTTACTTTCCAGAACATCTACTGCATTTCTGGATATCGTGAAAAAAGGTTCGAAATGTATATTGTTAAACAGTCAAAATAAAACCGGACGGGCCCGTGGCTAAATAAAAACAGCCGCACAGGTCGATCGATCAGGTTAAGCTTGCCGCGGTTGGTCTGTGGATGGGTGACCATCTTTAAATACCGGGACCCCTCCGTGCCTCGGAAAGCCCGTTAAGCCGTTGGTCACGGCTGTCATTCGTGGATCTTTGACAGTCGTTACGGGTAGTCAGAAGCCCGAAAATGTGACAACCAGTCTTACCAAGGGGTATCGTATTACCCAGTAACTGGGTTGTGAAGGTCAGATAGGCAGTCGCTTCATGTGGTATTCAGCTGCATCCGGTTAGACTGGAAGCCGACCCCAACATAGTTGGGAAAAGGCTAGGCAGATGATGAGTCAAAATGAAACCTATTATCATTAAGAGTGTGTTATTTGTAATTAGGCTGCTGATCGCTTTATCATCAAATTACTTGATTGTCGTCTTATCTGAAGGTAAGGCCACTTTTGTATGGAATAACTATTGGAAACTAGCATTTAAAACTCACATGGAAGACTAAACTTCCTTGCAAGGATATTATTGTTGTTTAAAAGACGTTGAATATTTAAAACCAAACTTATCCAGAATGTCATCGATGATTTATTATCTGTGGTAACTAAAAACGAATTCTGTTACGACTACTATATCCTGTTCCCTTTTTTTGTTTACTAGTTTACTCTGTCCGTGTAAGTTATTTCTGTAGAAAAAAATCTCTTGTGCTAACAATCGGCGGATTTCAAAATAACCCAACAATGAGATGTTAAGATAGACGCTGGATGCGCAAAGCACAGGACCGGTCAAAGTGGCGATGCTTGAGGAGGCGATGCTATGTCCAACAGTGGACGTCTTTCGGCTAATTCAATAATGACGTTGCTACATAACCGAACAATGACAGCTTAGATCCTATTCTGCATAGTAATGCCCTAATTAAATCCATCTTGACACCTTTACCGTAACAACTCTATGTAGTTTACTTACTCGATAGTTATGTACGTAAATCAAATGCATAACAATAGTACATAATTATGATGATGATAGTTAGACTATTCCCTTCATAATTATTCTGAAATAATATCTAATGTACTTATAGGTATGAAACTATAAAAAATAATAATTATACTGTGTGTCGCTGGTATGTAAGGTATCATCTGGTAGATCAGATATACAGGGTGTTACGGAAAGGGTATATCAATACAAACGGGTTGAAGAGTGTATCTGGTCTAGAATCTCTGTACAAAACTTCAGCTCAAAAGCATTAACTTTGAAAATGCTTAATATTTTTTTATTTCGAAATCACGGCGCTGCACTGACGCGCGGCGGCGTGATGTGCGTGTACTAGGCGCACAGACACACTACAGATAATGGATAATGACCCTCGTAGTGCGGTGACACGTTTGTTATGATTTCAATTTAATAAACTATCGAAATAAAAAAATATTAAGCTTTTTCAAAGTTAATGCTTTTGAGCTGAAATTTTGTACAGAGATTCTAGACCAGATACACTCTTCAACCCGTTTGTATTGATATACCCTTTCCGTAACACCCTGTATTGGATAGGATGTTGAAAGTTTTGACGACTGTTGTAAGTAGGTATACCATATTATTGCAAGTTTAGGTACTTCTATGACAGCTTAGATCCTATCCTGCATAGTAATGCCCTAATTAAATCCATCTTGACACCTTTTTCCTTCGAGTACTCCTGTTTCTTCCAGTACTATAATGAGGATTGAAAAACTTAAGATACAAAGTTACTCTAAAGCAAAGACCTGTTTTTCTAATGCCAAAGGTAATTTTGTAGTTCGTGGAAACTGTTCACAAAGGTGGATGGGGTTTTTCATTAAAGCGTTTTTTTTTCTTCAGTTTCCATGTAGTACAAAATTGAAGAGTAATTAAAGTTAATGAAGGAGGGTGTCTCTTTATAGATTTCTGGTGAAAATGCTTGTCTCGTTGTCGGTTAATTTAACCGGTTTTTAACCGACTTTAAAAAAGGAGGAGGTTCTCAATTCGTTTTTTTTTATATTTTGTTCGGGCATAACTCCGTCATATACAGGGTGAAATGAAATTCATGGGCATCCTTTTAAGGGGTCATTGTAATCAGTGGCGTGCCTAGGGGTCAAACTTAGGGCAAGCCAATACACTTAAAAAATAAACCTACCGTATCGCTTGTCAACGTTGTGACTGACCGAGTCGTTTTAGTTCTTACTAATATTCGTATTTCATAATTGTAGGTTTTTGCTAATAGCTATTAAAATGAATGTTTTTAATAGCACCATTTGTTTCTTATATAAATTAAATACTAAGAGTAAGTACATATTGGTAATCCTTTACAAAATCGTAACTTTTTTATTTTCGAAGTATCAGTTTTGCGTAAAATATGATAAGACGTATAAGAGTCATCTATTATTGTAGGTACAGAGGCCAGCACATCAAGCTACCCCAATCTGTCAAATTTTCCCAATTGAATATGAACCTTATTGCTTTGTGGTAAAGTTGAAAATCTATCAAAGAAATCTGACAGATTGGGGTAGCGTGATGTGCTGGCGTCTGTACATTATTGGCACAACAGAGCTCTTTGAGTTAGTTCATATTGCACTCTCCCGCAACAGTCGCTTTGCAAAATATTACAATCTGGCCGTGTGGCCACTAGATGGCGCACAAATAATTGATTGATTTCTAACTACACATTATTGTTTACGATGTTGATTGTTGATATTATTTATAATTTGATTTACTTACTCACAATGTGAACAGCCATAACTCTTCATTCTTCGCTTCTTTACCACAGACAGATGACAAACATCAAAGCACACGGAAGACATGAAGCAAAGATACAAGCGCTGAGCAATTGCCTCTATTTAATGAGGTTTTAGACTCGTCGTGACCTCGGAAAGGAAGTTATTGTTGTGCTAAATGAAATGACACACAACATCAACTAACCTTTAAAATCCGCCCCTAAGACCCTCTGGCCGAAAAACAGCGCGATTGTGATCGACACGCGTATTGTATTTAGAAATGTCGTCAAGCACATAATTGACGAGATAAAGAAGTTTCGATTCGTGTTTTACCAAAAGTACAGAATGAAACAACAGCATTCATGTGCTTTTGAGAATTCTGATGTCTTTTACTGGCACCAGCGAAGTTATTTAAATCATCGTAACCTGATATTCCATGCGGTATTTTCTTTTGAGAAAAATATGCAACACTAACAGAATAATTTGTTGATATGAGAACAGCCTATAATCCAATGAGTATTGTATGCTGATCGGCTTAAATGCATATTACGTGATTTAGATTTCTGAATACTCAAATCAATTTGTCTGTAAAACTCAAAATATTTACCTTTCCGAGTAACGATTGCACACGTTTTAATCCATCACAAGGAACAATTGCATGTTTCCGAATTCATTTTAATGACAAGAAACTTTTTAATCACTTTAAAACAAAGGTAATTACCGCAAAAACTAAACACAACACTTAACTTCACAGAAAATGAAAAAAAAACAAAACAAAAAAATGCTCCAGTAACCGATCAAAACTTTGAACTAATAGACTCGCGCAATGTCTCGCGATCTTACTATTTACACACACACGCGCGTCGTTATACGTTTCATTCATAAAAAATCAAAAGCCAGGCTTATAAATCAGTACAATTTGGGGAATAAGTACATACTAATGTTATCAACAACGTGAACAATTTCTATACAAATAGTCAGAGGTCTAGAAGCCAGATTTGAAGCCAACTAGTGCGAGCGAGACGGGTCGATTTTTGTCGTTGCGCTTTCGCTAAGCGGCATTGGAGATGTTTGGCAACGATGCGCGTGATGAAAAGTGCACGGAATTTGAAATTATTATTTGAGTATGTAAACCTGGCAACCTTGCATCGTACTTAATATCGCGGGCGGCCCGGCCGGGACGCGCGGAGTTTATTTTTTATTATTCTTATCAATTCTTGCGACATGATTTTATAAGTTTACTTGTGTATTTTTTTTTTTATTATTAGGCTCGCGTTTGATTGAAAGCCAGGCTTTTCGGGTTTAGTAAAAGGCACGCCCCTGATTGTAATCATCATTATGAAAAACTTTTACTATGGGACTAAACCTGAAATCGCTAAAAAAAATCAGCTCTTGCCTACATTTTAACGAGTTATGTGAACACAAATGCAAGGAACAGCTGATTTTTTTCGTGATTTTAGGTTTAGTCCCATAGTAAAAGTTGTTCATAATGATGAGTAGAATGACCCCTTAAAAGGATGCCCATGAATTCAATTTCAGCCTGTATAGACGGATTTGCAAAATTATTTTTTGGTTAACTGTTACTTTTTCTATAATAAATAGTGTTTAAATCAAAATCGCTAAGTGTTACCGCGTTGTTCTTTTAAACTACGCAAAAGATTTTGAAGTGATTTTCACTATTATTTAGAGAATTTATTCTGGAATGTTTAAGTGTATAACATTAATATTAAACTTACATAACAATGAAAAAATCTCGATGTTTTGTCAAGACGTAAGACCGTAGATAGCGGGGGACTCGCCCTGTTAGTAATAATACTAATCAATATACAAAGCACCAACACATTCGTTTCCGTGCGGTATGATCCGCAAAGTAATCTCCGAGCTTTGATATCGTATCATTTATTCTACAAGTAATGCTACGGCGTAGAGTTCTACGCCGTAGCGGCCGTAGCAAGGGTCTACGAGCTTTCGTATTTGTATGGCTTCTGTCAAGCTTACTTTCCTTGAGTTTGAGAACTAATAAACGTTTATTGCAAGTACAGCTTACTTATTGTAACCCTAAGTCTACAAACATTACATGAAAACGTTTTTATAAACTTTTTGTTTTTTTCTGAATGGTTCGGAGTGACTTTCAAAGTAGGTCATGTTTACTTACACTTTACGAATAACTAATACTAATTTTATTTATCAGTAGAACAAAATATCTTCATAAATAAAATTCATCTTATCAGTACAGCAACTAAACAAATCAGCGTGTAGTAACTCCCGAACAAATCCCTTTAAACACGACTTACGACCCCTAGCGCCATCTTGCGTCGGGTAGCGGTACTAACTTTAATAACGTGTCGACTTACAGGGTTTAATTCATAATAACTAACGGTGCACTGTGATCGGTTTATGTGAGAAGTTTAGTTGCATTCTGTTAATTATTATACGGCCGCAATATGCTGTTTTTGTAATAGTTTTGGAAAATTAGGTATAATGCAAGGAAAATTGTCGATAGTGTAAAAAACAGTTATCTGGAAAGTTTTGTATTAATATTCTTCTACAAGGATCCCTATCCCTAGGTATACAAAATTATCCATTCTTAGAAATGGATAACTTTGTATACTTAGGACCAATTCGATGAAACTTATAACTATAAGTCCTATATTGCAAATTAATTTTGCATTTCTACAGTGTTTCGGTACAAAAACTTTCAGGTGCTAGTTTTATTTCACTGATAATGTATTGGCATTGGTAAAAATCAGCCCTTAGATGAACGATTCGAAGAACGATAAACGGTAACGGTAATGATAGTGTAAGATTGTATAAATAAATAAATAAATAACATTTTAATTTATTCCATAACTAACTAACTAGTTTCTTTTCATTCTTTTCCATACTAAACTACCTTTTGCGCAACTAGAACCAATTCTATTTTCTTGTAAATTTTGACGTTCAAAAGTGCCTTTTATTTATATATAAGTAGGTATTTTATTATACACCAGAAAATACATTTAATACTTTTATGTTAAATTTGAAATAAATGATTTGACTTTGACGTTAGTGGCTGGTATAAGGTTGACTCCTTGATTTCGACATGCTTTCTTTATAGTATATCATTGTAAAACTGATTATTTTGAAATAAATCTAACGGTCCTAAAGCCCGATTTCATATTCTACATAAATAATTTCTACAAAATTGCAAAAAGATAAACTAAAACCTGAATCTCGTACCTATAAAAACTGACCGCCCGCTCTTAATCCAAAGGCGATTTTCCTTTTTAATCCTGCTGCGAAAATTTTATATAAACGCTTAGCATCCTCCAATCTTTTATACCAACGCATCATTAAAATTCCACCCGTGGAAGAATTAAAATGAAAAAACACAAACAATTATTTGAATACATGCACCGCACTGGCAATCTTTGCAAGCCTCCTCGGTCACGTAGCCTAGAATGGCGAAAAAAAAAATTTATACATATCTGGCTGGGACACCGATCGCGATACACGGACGTACGCGGGTTGAATAATTTAATTTTTTTCTCATAATATTATTATTTTATTAAATATGGCGAATAACCCTTCCCCCGCGCCGGGGTCCCCTTAGACACCCACCTTCGCTTAATTGTTCGAGGCTCAGCTATGTGTGTACCTATCAGGAATTTTAATACGTAACCACAGTAAACCCTGGCTCTTATTTTTATTGTAGGTTTTGTTTGTGAATTTGCATATATAATTTATTTTTTTCCTGTCAAGGTTTTGTGTTTAGATGTAATTATTTAGATATCAAGCGCAGTTACTGCTTCAGTATGCGAGGATCCTTTCGATGTATGATAATGTTATGTATGGCTACAGTATATTCCTTTGGAAACTATAAAAGTATCTAAAAATACATATTTCGTCAATATTAGACAGTAAAAATCGTGATCAAAAATCATACCGTCCACCATAACCCATATTTCAACCCCCAAAAATCCTTTTTTTTTCGAAAAAGTGCTGGGCCATATTTTAGGCGTGAAATTCGAAGCCATTATCGCGTCGCGTAGGCTACGCTTCGGAACTGTCGGAGGTTTTCGTCGTCTGAATTTATGCCCGCCCCGCTGTGACCACAGCGTGCGAGTTGGTCACACTGTGGGGTGCCAGTGACGGGGACACGCTTGCAGTATGCAATAACATTTTTAAAGAAATTATTTTCAACCTTTCACTGTGTTATACATATTATATATTTGGAATTGTCTTCTCAAGCTCTTTATTTTGATATCCCACATGGTAATGGTACTTTTTTTTAAATACCTACAAACGGGGTGAATACGGTTGTAGGGGTGAATCGGGACGAAACTTTAAAATGGATTTTAGCGTTGAAATAATATAGTGTGAAGACCTTTCTAGCAACACGCCCCGTGTTGCTAGAAAGGTCTTCCCAATGTATCTAAGAAAAGATTACCCGCTAACACTTTGACCCCATCTGAACGTTACCGCGTGGGTCAAAACGTTCCGGGTTCCATTCGGTAGGGTTAACCCACTTTGATTCTTTTCGATAATCACCCGCTAATGCACTGTGGCCGTTTTGGGTTTTTCAATGTTTTAAATAATGGCCGAAGAGGGTGAATTTCTATTGTTTTCCGTGTAGATATATTTCTGTGGATGTCTTTGAATATACTTATTCAACGTGAATGTTTTTGCCTACATTTTGACATTTTGATGGTAGATCACATTGTTTTTTTTTTATGATCTATCTTGACGATTTTTTATTTCAAATGAATTTCACGTAAAAGCTTGAGCAAAGAACCTTGATACTTAAGAGCGAAATTCTGTCAATGACTTTTCAAACAAATAGCTTATGGATAAACCGATAGTTTTGAAACATAAATGTAATCATTTAGCAATCCATAAATAGACTTAACAGTAACAGAAACCACGCTAAATCTTCAAACTACAAAGATTCAAATCCAACGCCAATGACAAACCTTTGACCACCCAAATATTAATAGACCATTATAGTACATTGAACAGTTTGTAACAGGGGCTGTGCTTGGCAAGTTTGCGTAGCGGTTAATGTACTGGAAACTGCAATAGTTAGTATCGCGATTAGACTATTAATATCTGGTTTGGATGGCACTTCGTTGTGCATTGATTTAGGTCTGTTTTGCTTAGAGATAGTTTAGAGATTTTTGAAGTGAAAACTTCTTTAGCGGCGTTGCACACTTTTTGTAATGGGTAAAAAATGTTAAACTCGCGTCACGACATCGCGTCAGGACACGTGACCGTCAGGAGAGATTTCCCCCCCCCCCCCCCCCCCCCCCCCTCTTTCTACGGCGGCGCCAACCGAAGTGAACCAAGTTTAGTGACACACGACAATGGATGGATGGATGGATGGATGGATGGATGAATGGATAGATGGATGGAGTGGAAGTGGAATTCGAAGTCGAAGTCGACGTCGAAGTCGAAGTGGAAGTGGACGTGGACACACTGCTGTGTATTCGTAACATTCGTGTAGGTATATAAAGTGTTTAAAATATGGAACTTGAACAAAGTGCATCTATTAATGAAAAAAGGGACGCAGAAATAGTGAAAAAAAATTAGTTATATTAATTCAATTAATAATTGATTTATTTCAACGTTAATATTCAAGTTTTCACTTCTGCCGGCACTCCCGGAGTGCAACCCGTCTTTTTTTTTATAATATTTATTTCAGCAAGAGATCGTAGGTACCTAAATATGTAGATGACATAGCTATCTTTTTCTTCTTTTTGTAGCGATGTTACTCTTACTCGTTGTTTTTTTTTTTAATATAGTTTGTGCCCAGTAGGTGGACACGTTGATTCCACTTAAACATAGCTGTCAATTTACTGTCATTCGATTTTAATTTCAGGTTATAGCGTACAAGTGAATCGGATGGTCCTCTTATATGCCACCATGTTGATTGGCTTCAAGAAGCATATAAATACACTATAGAGAAACGATAGAACTTTCAATAGTTTTAATCACGCTTAATTAAAAAAAAAAAAACCAAACACCACCCATCAAAATTGAAATCCCGAAAAAATATATCAAAAACAAAAACAATCAACATGAGAATCCACAGCAGCGCCGATAACCTAACTATCTCCCGAGACGAAGGAAAAATATGATTAGGAAAGTTTTTTAATCAATAAAAGGAACAAAAAATAAAGTAGGAAGCGTTCTCGGCTTCCTGGCTTCGTCGGATTTTTTCGTCTTATTTCTCATTACACCGGCGCCTTGCCTCGTTTCCCCTGACGTCATAGTTATAATCATTTATCGTTTGACGGCCGCCCGCGGTCCGCACAGCGCTTATTTCTAAAGGAAATTGAAAAAGTTGCCTTGATCGCGAAGTGTGAAATAGAATCGGGATCGAGTCTCAGAGCTGCTTGTTGGCTTGATGGCTTGTTTTAAGACTGGAATGTACATAATCTTGTAATGTTAGGTAATGGATATATTTGCTTGATTTGGCAGCAAATTGAGCATATGTATTAAGTAGAGCGCTGATGTTTTTGGTCTGCTCCATATTAGAGGCAGCAAAATCAGCTTGATATCTTCCGGTATTTACGATGTCTTTTAAAATCTTATGATCTTGCAGTTATACAGGATGAAATTTAACACATGCGACAAATCGAAATGGGAGAATGTACTCATTATTATGAACAACTTTTACTATGGGACCAAACCTGATCTCGCGAAAAAAAATCAGCTGTTCCCTACATTTATGTTCGCATAACTCATCAAAATGTAGGGAACAACTGATTTTTTTTTCGCGATTTCAGGTTTGGTCCCATAGTAAAAGTTGTTCATAATAATGAGTACAATCTCCCATTTCGATTTGTCGCATGTGTTCAATTTCACCCTGTATACAATAACAAAAAACAGAATAGAAATATTCTCACAGCACATACATCAACACCCAACACACTGTCACATCACACATACAACATCATCAACAACAACATATCATTCTCTCTAACATCATACTTTTACGGCTTGTTAATCTAAGAATCGATATACCCAGTATCCAACTCTTGTTCCATGTTATGAAGGTACATACTTTATACATATTACCATTTCCTGCCACAAATACCATCCCATGTTACGTTCTTACCATTGTTCAATGGACATTGTTTTTTTTTTGTACATTGACACCTTGTATTTTCAAGTACTTAGTTATCATTTATTTGTACTCTCGTTGTGCGTTGAGGACTCAATACATGAATTTTCTATCTATCTAAGACCGCTATTAATTCCTATCCAATAATTATATATTCCGTGTTAATGTTCTTCTCCTCAGTAAACAGTAAAGAATAATAACTATCTTCTTATTTCTTTCCAGAAACTCCTGTTTCTCATGCCGCCATCATTCCATGTAGAGAGAATCATGACCAGCGGCTGCGGCAGCCGGATCTGCGTGTGGGGGTCTCGAGGAGTCACCATCGCCGAATTGCCTTCTAGATGGGGAAGAGCTGGCCTCTTTGATTCTGGCAAGGAGACTGTGTTGTGCAAGTAAGTGATCCTTCATTATGGCATTTCTTATTAATACAATGATTATTATATTTATTAATACAATGGGCCTTATTAGAAGGCTGAAAGTCACTCAAAGGGCAATGGAGAGGGCTATGCTTGGAGTTTCCCTGCGGGATCGAATCAGAAATGAAGAGATCCGCAGGAGAACCAAGGTAACCGACATAGCCCGAAGAATTGCCAAACTTAAGTGGCAGTGGGCAGGGCACATTGCTCGCAGAACAGATGGCCGATGGAGCCGAAAGGTTCTGGAGTGGCGACCGCGTACCGGAAGGCGTAGCGTTGGAACGTCTCCCACAAGGTGGACCGACGACCTTGTGAAGGCCGCAGGAACTCGTTGGATGCGAGAAGCACAAAACCGGTCAAAGTGGAGGTGCTTGGGGGAGGCCTATGTCCAGCAGTGGACGTCTTTCGGCTGAAATGATGATGATGATGATGACAATGATTATGTCATCAAGATATATCGATGATGGGTATCTGATGAAATGTGATGACTAACTCTACGAAAACTACCTAATACAAAAAATAATTTCTATCGTTTATTTAACGGCGTAAGCACCTATTGTGATGTTATCATTTCTGAGATGACTTACCCACTTACGTACATCGGCTATCAAAGTGATATTCAACAGTAGCATCATAAAGCCTTTACCCATAAAGCAAGTCAACACAGCAAAATCTTCTTGAAACCCCATAACCATAAAAATTACTAATAAATTCGCCCCCAACAAAGTTTTAAACAAAGGCCAATATAATGCAACAAATTTCAACTATAAAATGAAGGCTTAACCACGTCTAGTGAAGAAACTAAACACCTGAAATCTAATAAAGCCTGATAAGTTCCCGAGAAAGCTGGCACGTAAGCATCGTGTATTTTCTACTATCACGGTAAATTTTGTAACCTATTAAGCTCCTCGAAGCGGCTATAATGTTAGCCTGAGGTAACGATTAAGGCATAGATTACTGTTTAGATGACAACTTGTAGATGAGACTGTTCTTTGAAGGAAGCTGGTGGTCAAGAATTTGGAAAATCCTTGAAGTTAGAATTTAAAGTTGACTGAATGATGATCTTGGTCTGTTTCAGATTAACTTATGGACATATGACGTGAATAATAGAATAGATCACAATTCAATTATAATCAAATATGCGCTCTGCATAATATTAGGTTCTATCGATGCAGTTTATCTTTTTCTATCTTCATAGGATCTTGTGCCACAAAAAAAGCCAGCCATAATGGCAAATGAAGACCTCTCAGAAGCAGACTCCAATTAGGCACAAAGCTGCCCCAATACCATCACAATATAGTCTAAGTGTTTCGCGCTCGGAGTCACCACTCTTTTGTACATGTTATTAGGCGGCTATATCTCCAAATTTGCATATTTCGGCAGTAAAATTAATTCGAAGATTTGCCCGCATCCACCATCCAGACGGGTGCTCAAGGGGGTGGCCTTTGTAATGTTTTTGGATTTCTGCATTAGAATTTATACGTACCGATACGTATTGTGGCTTCGTCCCTAAGACGAGTATTATACGAGTCGATGACTTTCAATTAAGTGTTTCGATTGAGCGCCGACCAAGTATCAAAATTGTTTCCAAGTTTATGATAAGTAGGTTAGACGATTGATTTAATTTTTATTCTGTTAGGGGGAAAAGTCGTTTATTAATGGCAAAGATTGCGACTGATTTAAAATTGCTTTAAAATATTAGTTGTCTCGTAAACTTGTAAGGTATCTTTGTTCAGAGTTTTGGATTAAATTAGATTATTAGTGACACAAGCAATGTGTATTGACCAAATCTATTGTTACAGTAATTATTACATTCGTTGCGGTTTTGTGCTAAAACTCTTGTCAAACTACTGTGTTGTATGTAAGTCTTGACAGAATGTGTGTAAACATGTAGCCAGTATTTAAATTACTTTTCTGTACCGTGTGATCCTTTTGCTAATAACTCTATATTCTTATTCTTTTCTGCACTGTCATACAGATTATCGTTGTTATCTTTCTAATGAAACTTTCTTTCTTCCTTTTCATATGTCAATTTATCTAACGGCTAGGAGGTGTATTTGGATTGTCAGTTAGAAATCCTGTATATGTGTCCCACACCACTAACTAAATCTACAAGAAAAGTTGCAAAAGCATCAAGTTCACCAAATACATCTTATATCCCGTCTGAGTTATGGTAATAGCCGTTAGCAGTCCCAGCACAGCGCAGAACCCGTTGGTATTAATCCTTACTACTAATATTAGCAATAAACGGCCCCTTTCGGCTAATTATGCTAAGATGTTCAGTCTTGCCGTCTGCACCGAGGATTTGAGTTTTACACTTTGTTTATACTTCAGTGTACATGGATGATAGCATGATTTTTGGCACGAGGCGTTGAAGTTAGGTGGAGAATAAAGTTGTGGATGAAATCTTGTGAAAGCAGATTCAAATATTGAACATAAATAGTATTGAACATAAAAAGTAGTTAAATTAGTAATTTTTATTTGTATCACCGCTTATCATTTTACTTTTTATTTCTATTATTGCCGGTATGTACATTAGTTTATTTTACGGTCTTAGTTAGAACTTGTTTTGACAATGTGACGGATGTATTGTAGTTTGACGTAGACAGTTGTCAGTGTCAACTGTCATATCGTATCCAGCCGTCATTGCGTCGCGTTCCATTTTTCTGTTCAATGTTTTCGTTTTGTTACTTTTTAAATTTTGTTTTATTTTTACCACACTTTTATTACATCGTTGGGTATTTTTGTTATTTTGTAAAATTCCTGCCAATATACCAGCGAGTGGGGGAGGTTTTTCTCAAAGGAAAATCTTTAATTGTTAGTGTTTTAGTACCTATTTACGTTATTTTAATTATTATTCTTGTATTTTAGATATTTATAATATTTTGATATTTATACTATAATTTTAAGTACTTATGCTCATGGATGATGTAGCTGATCTTAACGACAGCTTCTTCTCGTGCTCTTCTTCTACTAGTTTTGTTAGTGCGGACAGTGATTTTTCCATACCACTTACTTTACATGATAAAATCTCTTCTCTTTTCTGTAATGACCCTAAGAATCTTCATATAGCTCACATAAATGCTCAGAGTGTTCCTCGTCACTATTCTGACCTTCTGGCATCCTTTAGCAGTGCTCATCTGGATGCGCTCTTAATATCGGAATCCTTTTTGAAGCCATCACTCCTCTCTACTCAGTTCTCACTCCCCGGCTTCGTCTTGATCCGCAACGATAGCACCGGCAAAGGTGGAGGAGGTGTTGCTATCTACCTGCGTGCTGACTTACCCTACAGGGTGGTCAGTTCGTCTCCTTCACGGTATTCTGAGTCGGCTGAATACTTGTTTCTTGAAATTATTGTTCATCACACAAAGGTTTTGCTTGCAGTGCTCTACAGTCCTAATCTTCACATAGACTATTTCGATTCTCTCGACTCCATACTCAGTGATCTTTGCCCCATGTATGAGCACGTTATTTTAATGGGTGATTTTAATACCTGCTTGATTAAAAATGACACTCGCTCCCTTAAACTCCTTTCACTCTTGTCTTCTTTCAATCTTCAAGTTTTGCCTCTCTCTGCAACTCACTATTTTCCTAATTGTACACCATCGTTTCTAGATCTTATGATTGTCTCCTCTCCTAATAATGTTTCTCACCATGGTCAACTTACGGCTACTTTTTCTTACCACGATCTCATTTACCTTTCGTATCGTATCCGTGTTCCCAAGCGTAAGTCCCAGCTTTTATATCTCCGTAACTACAAGGGCATAGATCTGGAAGCTTTGCGGCGCGATGCCAGCGATCTCGACTGGTCCCCTCTGGTTGAGATCGATGACATCGACGATAAGGTGAAATGTTTTAACGCAACCGTCCTCGACTTATTTGATCAGCATGCCCCTATTCGACGTGTCAAAGTTAGACATAACCCTGCACCATGGATAACGCTGCAAATTAAAGAGCTTATGGCTCGCAGGGATAAAGCTAAGAGCAGATATAAGCGCAGACCTTCAGAGCTGAATCTCTCTTATTACAAATCATTGCGTAATCGCTGCAGTCATCTGTGTCAGGTTGCTAAGAGACGCTATTTCCACGACCAACTCAATAACCGCAGTTCTTCCGATGTATGGAAATTTCTCAAATCTGTAGGCATAGGCAAGTCACCTGCCAACCAGTGTAAGGATGTGAACCTTAATGATCTTAATAAGCATTTCTCTCTCCTTCCCTTTTCTCTTGATCCGTCTGTCAAGGCTGCGACACTCGAGAGTCTTGCTAGTTTGCCGTCACCACAATATTCTCACTTTAATTTTAACGATGTTACTGAGGATGACGTTAAGAAGTCTGTACTTGCGATTACTTCTTCAGCAGTCGGTAATGATAAGTTGTGTTCAAGAATGATAACTCTTATCCTTTCCTCATTACTTCCTGTTCTCACTCACATCTTCAATCACTCATTTTCCTCTTGCTCCTTTCCATCAGTTTGGAAACAGGCTCACATAATACCTTTACCTAAAACTAACAATCCTACTTTATTAACCCACTATAGACCTATTTCTATTCTCCCATTTCTCTCTAAAGTTTTTGAGCATATAGTTCATAGACAATTGTCATTTTTCTTGGCGTCTAACTCGATAATATCCCCTTTTCAATCCGGTTTTCGCGCGGGTCACAGTACTGTAACCGCGCTTTTGAAGGTGACTGACGACATCCGCTGGGCTATGGAGAATAAGTCCCTTACTGTTCTTGTATTGCTTGACTTTAGTAGCGCCTTCAACTCAGTAGATTTCGATATCTTACTAGGTTTCCTTAAATCTATCAATTTCTCTTCTTCTACTTTAGCCTGGTTCAGTTCTTATCTTCGGGGACGCTCTCAGTGTGTTCGCCTGGAGGAGTCCTTCTCTGATTGGTGTAACCTCACTGAGGGTGTTCCTCAGGGTAGCGTTCTCTCTCCTCTTCTTTTTTCAATTTTCATAAACTTTGTTACCAGAGTAATCTCCTCTAGTTTTCATCTCTACGCAGATGACTTGCAGCTTTATCGACATTTTACTGTAGCGAACGCGGATTCTGCAATTGCTGCAATGAATCATGACCTGGCTTGCATCAGCGCTTGGGCTAAGTCATTTGGTTTGCAAATTAACCCAACTAAATCTCAGGCCATGATCATAGGCAGTAGATTCGTTCGCAATGCGGCTGATGTTGCATCTCTGATGCCCTTATATCTCGATGGTGTTCGGATTGACTATACTGAAACCGCTAAAGATCTGGGTGTAGTTATTGACTCCAACCTTTCGTGGCGTGCTCAGGTCAACGAGGTTAGCCGGAAGGTAAATTTCTCCTTTCATTCGCTGAAATGCCTTCAGGGTCTTCTGCCCTTGAAGACTAAAATTTCCTTGGCACAAACACTTATTCAGCCGATTATAGATTATGCCGACGCCTGTTACCTGGATGCTACTGAAGAGCTATTAAACAAGCTTGAGCGCTTGCAAAACCTGTGCATTCGCTTTGTTTTCGGTCTTCGAAAGTATGACCATGTTTCTCACCTTCGCAAGGAACTCAAGTGGCTCCCAATCCGCCTTCGCAGGAATACTCGGATTTTATGTCTCCTCTTCAACGTCTTACACAACCCGTCTTATCCTTCCTACCTGCGTGAGCGTTTTTCTTACGCTCGCCCTAGCGACGCACCGTGCAGATCACACCTAAGATCCCTCCTTAAATCGCATCCTCATAAAACAAGCTACTATTCTTATTCCTTCTCTGTCCATGCTGTGAGATTGTGGAACTCACTTCCGCCTAGCATTCGTGATTTAAAAACTATTTCTCTATTTAAATGTAGATTAAAAGAGCATTACCTTTCCTCTGTACTGTGAGTATTTATATATTTATGTATATATGTTTATATATTTTAGCATTATGTATTTATTTAAGTATACTTATGTTATTTTTATTTTATTTTGCATTATATGTGTAGGTTTATTTAATATTTTAGTTTTAGGCTTCACACATTCATATTTCTCTCTTCTTGTTTTCACACACTATTGTCTACATTTCTTTTTTTACTTCTCCTTTCGCAGGTCTGCTGGAAGAAATTTCTTAAGAAATAAGCAGTACCTTTGTACTCAAATTATAATTATAACATTTCCTTATGTATTTTACTGTGTGTACATAAATAATAAAATAAATAAATAAATAAATAAAATAAATAAATATTCATTTATTGCGTTTCATATTGTAAAAAAGATGATACAAAAAGCACACAGCCAAAGGAAAAAATTTGAAAAATACAAAGAAACGAAATTAAGATTTTAAAAAAAATCTAGGTATTTAACTTAATTTAATCATATGTTAGAACATCGTAAGCGTAAACGTTAACCGGTTGTTGTAGCGATGCTTTAGGGAAAACCTATGACCTGTAGTAGACATCTTTCAGCTGGATGATGATGGAAAAATACTCAAATATTTGACAGTAAAGGGACTTAAATATTTTCTGAAAAGTAATACCATAAATACCAAAAAAAAATACAAAGCAGAGAGAAGTAGCTCAGAAGACAAGACAAGACAATACAAAGTAATCTATAACCCCCAAACCCTATTAAACATGAGCAATCACAAATTGCCTTCACCTTTATAATAATCTTTAAACACAATTTTCCCTACTAATTTACCCTGTGTCGCAGCATCTTCAGCTCGAGTGGGCTCGTATATTCTTTGATAACCCCTTATCGCCGCCGTTCGGTGCATTTCCGAGCTTCCGAAGCGAATCTCCCGCTAAATATTATGTTGGAATATTTACTGTGTTTGCTTCTGTTTTGGTTATGTAAGTTCAGGTATATTTAGGAGGTTGTATCTTGATTTGGTAGAGAAGAGTCTGTTTTGCGTTTAATTCTTTGGAAAATTATTTGTTTCCCTTATTGATTTGTGTTCACGTTAGTAACATTACTTGAATGTTCAATTGGTAATAGTGTGACTGATGAGCTTTGGATTCTGTGATATTCAAATCGATAATTCCTCGAAATTAAACGAATCACGCAAGAATCCGCTGGATGCGAGAAGTACAGAACCGGTCGAAGTGACGATGATTGGGGCAGGCCTATGTCCAGCAGTGGACGTCTTTCGGCTGAAATGATGATGATGATGAAACGAATCACATTAAGACGTAGGGATCTTAGTCCAGTATGATTTATTTTCAAAACTAAATCAATATTAACCAAAGCATTTATAAATTGTATCCTTATCCTAGGTAATATTTGAACCTAAAAACAGTTTAAAACCTAAGAAATAATTAAACGCTCATTATTGGCACAGACAGACGTCAAACAGCAGTCGATCCTCTTTAAACACAAACGAAACAAGTAGATTCGCACGGGAATAGAACCTACGTCCAAGGAAGTTTGTTTGATGTTAGTTTGAAAGTAAGAGATTGATTCTGTTAGGGGTTTAAAGGCCTTTGTGTCTGTCTACTGAGTCTAGAACAGGTAATAAAAGGACATCTATTTTTTTTATTATACTTGCTGAGCTCATCAACATTTGCTTAAACTTTTCTCAACTATGTTGGGGTCGGCTTCCAGTCTAACCGGATACAGCTGAATACAAGTATTTTACATGGAACGACTGCCTATCTGACCTCCACAACCCAGAGACTGGGTAATACGATACCCCTTAGTAAGACTGGTTGTCAGACTTTCGGGCTTCTGACTACCTGTAGCGACTGTCAAAGATCCACGAATGACGGCCGGGACCAACAGCTTAACAAGCTTTCCGAGGCACGGAGGGGTCTTGGTATGTATAAATGGTCACCCATCTACGGACCAACCGCGGCAAGCGTCGATTAACCTGATCGATCAACCCGTGCGGCTGTTATTACTTAGCCACAAAGCCCTCTATTGTACTTGCTGAGCTATTTTTCTTTATTGTAGTTTTTTTTTAAAGCTGCGTTCAAAAAATTACCACTATCTACTGATGAAATCAGTATTCCATCAGCAATGGTCTATTGCATCTTATCACGAACCAATAAATGGACAACAAGTAACATTCGAACTAAACTTCACATCAACAAAAGACCATAATCTACTACCATAACCATCAAAGACAAATCCCATACATTAACCCAAGATCGATAGATAGCGATACATCGCAACTTAATCCTTCAACCGCGTCGACCTACCCGCAAACCGAACGATCGTGTAAGTCTCAATTACTGGGTAACCCTGATTTACCCGACGACCGATCCAATTTGTAAACGGGACTCGATCGGAGAAAACTATTCACGACATTCACAGTCAAAAACCAACCTAAAGTCAACTATAGAAAGTCGAATTTTAGTATTTAGAGTCCAGAGATCACCTTCCAAGTCGATATTGTCTAGTCATGCGAGTGATGACCATGGAAAATGTTTTTGCACCAAATTACGCTTTGATTGGAGGGGTTAGGGTGTGTTTTGGAATGGCCATGTTTGACATCGGTCGGCCCGACCTGAACCCCAATTATAGGCCACAAACTATTTTATCTAACACCCGTGTGACAACACTAATCTTATTAGAATCTATTGGAATCGAAATCGTGCCAAGAAAGTAAGGAGTAGATGTTGTATTGTCGAATAAAGTTCCATTTGTACAATATTCTTGACAAAGAGCATTATTTGAAATGTTGTAGATTTTAAAAATAACTGGTCCATTAAATTAGATCTACAATTAATATGAATTTGATTGGATAGTCTTATATCATGAACTAGTTTCTTACCCGTTCTTCGCCAAAGGAACCTACTACACTTTGGTACAGGCAACTAGCTTCATCTTTCTAACTCCTTAATAATTCAGAAGCACCTACCTGTAATGCTCTCATGATTCATCATCATTTCAATCCGGAATCACCCACTGCTTTGGGTTTAGTCCTTCTTTCTTTCTTGATATAATTCAGGGCTTCACCAAGGGTAAAAAGTATGCATATATCTTCTCTTCCTTTTAAACTGCAAGTTTACCTTTCCTACCTCTAACCGCTTCCATCTTTGCCCTCACGTATCCAGTGATCGGGATTGATTCTCTTGCGGCGTGATCCGGGCTTTTGGCTTAAACCAATTTGCCAGTTAATCCGAGGTACACGTACGGACGCTTTGGGACCCCAGCAATACACCCAGCTAATACCTCCTTATTCTTTGTCTTTCCATGAGATTTTGTTCTTACCGGTGATTTTCGATAGCTTTATTTGTGACGTTGGTGATGATAGGCTTTTGGTGTGTTGTCGAACTTGTAGTGTCAGGACACCTTTTTAACGCTTTAGATCTGGGGTTAATCTGGCTAAATAATGTTCTAGACTCTACCGATGCAAAATCTCAACTTTAAATTCTTATATGTAGAGGTTCCTATGACCGAACAATGTTTAAATCCCACAAACAGTACCTAATTAAATATGAAGTTTTGTCACCTAATAAAGATAGAACGATGACAAATCGGCTCCCCAAAATAATCCTTCAACAAAAACCAACTTACCATAAATCCTTAACCAAACTATCACACAAAATGACCATCACATCTTAGCCAAACTTTATTAACAACATAATCTCACGGAGGACGCCTCAATAAACATGTAAGAGACCGATATGCAAATATCTAGCACCCGTCCAGTTTGTACGAGGATGTTTGAACAAGACTGGACATGGATCGCCAGTGTAAACATGTTTGAGGGATGTGAGGGTAGTTATTGAGTGTACCACTAAATATCTTTGTATGGTGTTGGTAGTCTTTGCTTAGGGGCTTTGGGGTGGATTAAGTCACGAATTTATATTGTAGGATATTATACATTATTATGATAAGTAGACTGTAATGAGCCGTACTTGTTTCTATGATTGCAAAATTATAAAACTCCATAGACAATACGAAAAGAACGCCTAAACTAAATTGCAAATATTTTCAAAAAGCTTTAGATTTCGTCGAAAAACAGTCTTATCAAATACCAAAAGATTTTCAGAAATCCTTAAAAATGTCCAAACCACAAAACATAAGATAAAATCACGGCTCTTCCTCCCCAAAACCGATCAAACGCCATAAAAAACTGAAGAAAAAGAAAATCCCTTTCTCACGTCGAACCTAAGTACCTTAATCGCCCCCTATTGTGTGTACACCGATTTGCGGGTAGATCACAGAAAGAATCCCTTTTTTATCCCTTCAGGGAGTCTCGCTGAGCCACTGGACCGTGTTACCGGTATCGATAACAAATTGGGGATGCAATTCTTAAAGGGTTGAAAGGATTTGGGAGTTCCTTACAAGATAGGGGTTATTGAATCTTTTGTCAGGTCCCTGTGGATTCGGGTCTCGAAAATTATGTGAGAAGGTATAGGGACTTGTTGCTTTTCAAGTTTTTCGTATAAAGTTGTCCGAATTCGTCTATGTTGTTCGACTTTTATGTGTATTTTTGGATGAATTACACTGATATGTGTAATTCATCCACATAAGAAGACTGCAGTCACGATTATTTACAGATACCTAAGAATCTGCTTATAGGTGGATGATGTTTTGTTACAAACCACTACTTACACAAATCGCAATAAATGTTATTTTATGCTGGACTGTTTTCGTCTCTGTATTTCTAGTATAAATGCTGGTGACAGACACAAAGTTAATTTCCAATTTCGTTTCTAACAAAGCAAATCGTGCAATATTACAAATGAGAGTAACAAAACTCCAGTGGGAACTTTGATTAACCAGCAAAATCATGCACATAGCTTTAAAAGAGCAGCCAATAAACCACCTGGCCGTAGTTGTGTATAGTAATTAACGGCGGTTGCAATCCGACTGTTTAATTCCGAACAACGCCGCAATAAACGTAACGGTACCGGACCGGTGCCGTGCCCACCCACCGAAACGGAATGCGATGAAAAAGGCACGATGTCCACACACACTTGAGGAGGGAAATTACAAACGGCGGTGGCGTCCGCCGACCGTAATATCATTCCGCACGAGTCTTGAAAACGAAATTAAATTTTGCATGAAATGGTACAATATACAAAGAAAGTGGCCGGACAAAGGCAGAGTGGCGCCCAACGTGGGGCCACGGTTGGTTAGCCCCGCGAGCCGGACTTATCGTGGCCGCGTGTGTAATTTGTTTCTAATCATATTACATTTTTGTTTCGTCTGTTTCTTTGTGATGCGGCTTCACTAGGTAAGATTTAATTTTAATTAACATTTTTTCGCCTGTGTTTATATTGCAAATTCTGCTACGCTATTTAGAGCAGATACGTTTTACAAATATCTGTGCAAAGAAACTTGTTTTTGCTTAACTCAATCATTTTACTTTAAAATGATTAAAGATATCAAACGCATTGTAAATGGAAGTCGTCAATTTTAGTTAAATTAACAAACACAACATAAAAAACACCCTGCAAAAAGAATGAATAAACGCCAGAAAGAACAAACATCGACACATAGGGCAGCGGTTGTCAATAATTTATACTTTATCAAAATTATACAGACCCTAGATTTTTACCCACACCCATCTAACATTAGAACTACGCAGCATCTCCTCCATTATTAACAGGGCCCGAACTCGGCCGGTTAATTAGCCCCCTTCATAATGTACAAACGGTTACAGAATACCTCTAGAAAATTTACGCACTCATAAATACACACCGTCTGGCACCCGGTGATCTCAGCAATTTTCAGTTTTCGGCAAGCACCTTAATAATTCAGAACGTAGGCGCGGCCGTAGCAAAAATGAATTCTCTAATGTGAATGGAACTTAGACTGGCGCCCAACCGGGGCCAACGGCAAAATAATTAAAGCATAGCATTAAAAATTCTTCCAGAGAGCTCCACTGCCCGGATATGTGATAATATTAATACGGCCAGCTCCGGCTTTTTGGTTCGGACGGTCTTAGGTCTGACTCCTGATTATTACAATTATAATTGTGAATAATTTAACGCTCAGACATGTGTGAATTAATTTTAATTAACACATGTTTGCTGATGAGTACTGCCTTTGGACAATGTTTGAAGTGTGTTGAGGGATTGATAAACACTTCTGTTGCAAGGTGATGGATCATCAAAGCGTACAATTAGAAAAGTGCAATTTGAAAATTATTTTCATATTGGGCTATTATTTATTGGCTGGATATCACAATACCCCATTGATAACCCTTTCTGCCCAGAGAGGTTTGGTATGACGCTGTTTTTCTATCCGGTGCTAGTTTAAAATATACGGCGCTATTCTGAACCATCAGCTACAATTATTTTCGAATTGGGTTACCCATAAGAATTATTGCGTTGTTCCCTTCAACTACCGCGGGCTGATACAATTCTTCAGTCCAAATCCTCTCTTACTAGCATCTAATGCTAGAACCATTTCTACACAAAGAAAGTTCTAAAATATACAGCCAACACGCGCGAAGTTGGTCTAGATTTAGTGTTATTTCGCTACGGACTAGCTTCTTACTTACATTCGGAATATATCGGTAAGGAACTCTAGTTGAACTGTTAGCATAATGGATGGAGTTCGCTCTGATGATGTTCTAAGTTTCAAGTTGGCAATGCAAAGAAAGTTGGTATAAAGTTTTATTATCACTAGGAGTCAGGGTTGCAATGAGGAAGTTATGTATGTCCCGATCAGACTATATCAGTTAGCTATTGCACACATTTCTTACACTAACCCCTTGACTTGGATGGCTCTGTATCTATCTCTCTACAAAGTCATGTATCGCTAACAATTTATTTAGTTTACTTAACAAACAATGCGATACCCCAACACTAACTTTCAGCTTAAAACCCGTCTTGTCCGGAAAGTCCGGACAAAATACGAACTACCCGAAAATTGACCACTCCAATATTTCTCCCTCACCTACGCATTGTCACGGCCCAAGTCGTAAAGCCCATAAGAAGCACGTAACAAGCCACAACGTCAGTCCGTACGTCAGGCCAGGCGTGGCCACAAACCCGCAGCGCCTTGCAGAAATAACCTTTTGCGACAATCGTATGCATGCGTGTCTCGCCTTGCCTGTGTAAGCTCCGAGATGTGTGGCCGCCCTTAGCTTAGCCTGTGATGAATTAAAAAGTGGTTTTGTTTGTAGAGAATGGATACAAGTTGTATGTGCTGATGAATGGATGGGAGTAAGAACTGCTGCAATATGTTTAAAGTCTATATGTCTATGTCTGTAATATGTCTAATGTTTGTGGTGTTTGGTGTCCGATTTTTCTATTTCTTATCGGAGTAGGCTAGGCACCCACTTATTTTCTGTGGCTTCAAGTTTTCTTATGAGTTTAATATAGGCACCATTATCACCAAATATTAAAACAATTTTATGACAAAATGAAAAATGTTTAACAGTTTTAAATATTCAAAAATATGAATCTCAACGATTAAAATAATAAAGTGACTTTACGACGGACATAGTAAAACAAAAAAATATAATAATCATTCAAGATCTAAATTCTAGAACGAAACATCACCGCTAACAAAGTAAATGAAAATAAAACAAAGAGTTTCCCTTGAGCTATTAACCATTCCCATAAAGCCCAATTTATCAAAGGTCCCGCCAAAAACTTCGCATAACAATTCTACTTACACGAGCACTAATCAAACTCACTATTGTACCAAGCTTGGCGTAAGCCCTGTACCTGTCATTTAGCTACCGGATTACCGACCAATTAACGGAATTGGGTGAGAACTCGTTAAATAATCCAGTTAGCCGATCGGCGGCGGCGAGATCAAAGCGGGGGCAATGGGGTGCATCGATAGCTCGATCTTGCACCCTCTGGCTTGGAGAGTGTTCATTTTTGTTTTATATTATGTGTGGAGTAGGTGAAGCTTTATTACCATCTTTTTTACAAATGCAGTCAGTAGCATCAATGTGCACTTTTATAATTTCTAACGTGGCAATAATACATATATTCTATGTCCATAAAATATATGGAAATATGTGCAAGATTCCGCTTTGGGGGACCAGTGGGGCGGCCGGTGGGGCAAAGTGGAATAATCCCAAGTAATAATGTTATTAATATTATTATAATTTATTAAAAATAAATTAAATAACGTGGAAATTAAAAAGCGTCTTCATAATGTCCATACATTTTACTTCCATATGTTATCGTAATGGCGTGGACGTTTACCTTAATATCCTCACGTTAAAAATAAAAAAAAAAGCGCACATCAGACTGCAAAAATACTAGATCTATCGATACGATACTTTTGAGTTTCTTGCACTCTCTGAATTTTTGTCCTAAACATGCCTTCTTTAAGTTCCTACTTTTGACGTATTGTCTGCGTTCTCTTGCATTATAATTAGACTTTTATCAAGCAATTCGTAGGTAGGTACCTTCTTCAAATTAAATTATTAGACTCCAGCTCTCATACCTTTTCCTGCAACTCCTACAATATTTAGAAAACCCAACCTAAAATAATCATAATCCACATATAACATCAAAAATACATTACTTAGCAAGAGAGTTAATCAATTTTGCTCGCATAGCCGCTTCACAGGTGACATTAACATATTTTTGCGATGGCCATGTTGTTTCAAAGGGTCTGAATTTCAAAAATACGACTCCAACACATACTCTCATTAAGTTTGGAACACGTAAGGAGAGAGACTGAATACTAATTGAGAGCTAAGAGTGATGTGAGTAGACCCGACAGACGGATAATTGGCAAATAACTTACAGACGTAGCGTTGTTTGTGCCTACAGAGTTCAGGTGGAAGCTGATTGGCGGGGCAGAATATGTAAAGATATCTAAGATCTAAGTTTCTACTTTTGTAAAGTTGACTCTGAAGGAAATAATCAGGCTTTCCCGTTTGTGGGATTAAAAATGGTCATCTATACATGTCGTTTTAACAAAAAACAAAAAATAAAAAGAGAAGAGAAATCGAATCGTTTTAAAAAAATCTTTAAAAAAACTATCAGGGCTATTCATTTTTTTTTTTTTAGATAGCCCTGATAGTATTTTTTTATGATTATTTTCTTTGAGCAGTATGCGAAGTGATTGAAAAAAAATTAAAATTGGTCATAACTTTTCTTCACCGAAGTTTGGAAATGACCTTGCCCACGCCCCTATTCGATTTGATCCATCCTTCCAGGGACACTCTGTATAGACAGCAATTTTTTTAGTTAAGCAGACCACACCTCAATAAAACCTATAGTATTAATATCTTCATTTCATGTTATCATGTCGCATCTGTGTTATCAACTCTATTGCTCACCGTCGAAGGTTCTCGCGTGGGGTGTTAGCTCCAGGGGCGAAGCTATGGTGTTAATTATACGATTTTCTTTGAAATAAGTTAATAAATATTGGATAAGGCCCACCCTCGCTGCCCTTTTAATGAACCCGCTCGATACCTGGCCATGTTTTGCTGCACCGATCATGGAAGATGAGGATTCTTAGTTATTATTTTGAACTCTGTTTTAGTTAGCGATTCGTAAACATTTTAAGGTGGAAAATTTTAAACTGCCGGATAACTAGACCGTTTTTTACAGTCTATTAGAGTGACTTTTGAGATGAGACGATATCAGATATAACCTTAGGATGAAAGATATCTTATCGTCATCTGCTTCGTGTCGCTGGCACAACTGTATGTCATCATCATGATCATGATCATGTTGACCCAAAGCTTCGCCACTTCCGCGTTATCGATGGCAGCGCAGAGGTCACTTCGACTGCATGTTTCGAGACACAGAGGGCAGGATAGGAGGTGGTTTGCGACATAGCTCCACAACCACACCCTACTGCCGTTCTGTCGAGGTAGCCCCTCACTTTACTAGGGAAAGACCGGACCAGTTCAGGGAAAGACAACTCATGGTGCCGTATAAGGTAACAGGGATTCTATGCGCGGAAAAGAATATAAGACTGACATCACGATTCATTTTGTGACATGTACCTAATGGACAAAAGGAGGGGGTCTATACTCAGTGGAACAAATTACTAACTGTCAAATTTTCCCAATCAACCTTGAACCTTATGCTTTATCCATACAACGAGATTGTAGTAGCTTGATATGCTGGCGTCTGTACCTAATGATTGTGAGTCTCATAAATATTCACAAAGGAGTAAAACAAGAGTACATCCATCCATAACACTCACACCAGATAAGACATTCGAACGAATCAAAACACCCAATTAAAATACATCAGACAGAAACCTAATAAAAACCCATATTCATAACTCCATTGAGGTGTGTAATAAATTCGGAGAGAGCTATCATAAAAGGGCTCATACAGTACACATCTACATTACAAATCGGCCTCATCTCTCACAATGATCGACACTGACGCGTTATTAGAGGACCTTATCTTGCCGCATCTTGTCATTCAGTTTTTACGATTCATATTCATTGTTTTTGAGAGTGCTTGCTGGGTTAATGTAAAGGGGGATGCTGTAGTTGTAACAGAAGTATCAGGGCTCTATGTTGGTTAAGAGAGTTATGTGTCTCTTGGGGCCTTACCATTATCATTTGCAGGGCAAGTCAAGGTGACAGTGAATAGTTGCACCGCACATGGCACATGGTTCAAAACCGCTTGACACTTCATTTTTTTTTTGTCACGTTTTCCTCTTGTTACATGTCGATGGCTGTCTATATACAGTCAGCCCAGAATTTGGCTACGAGCTTGCCACCTTCAGTTGCGTCCATGAACTCCTGTAGCGTGCAGACCAAAGAAGGGCAATTCTCGTAATTTTAAGAACGTTCACAGTCCGATCTCAGTCTCAATCTGTCAAAATACCTCTAATTTCCCTACATTTTTGATTGACATTGATTGTCGCTGAGATGAGATTTCGACTAGATTTTGAACGGTTTTAATTACGGGAAATGGCCTTCAGGAAACGCTGGACACGACACATATAATGATCTGCCATAAGAGTGTATGGTAATCCCCTAAAAGATGTTTAATGAAGCAAGAAAAGAATAATCGCTCAACTAACTACAATTGTATACTGTGGTCAGTTGAGCGATTATTATTTTCAACCACCATCAAGAGGAGCCAAAATATAACCGAAGTTTAAAAAAGTGTCCATAAATTAACTCCCCTTTGTCACATTTCTTATAACAAAGAGAAAGTAAAAAATATGGTTTACAAAAAAAAATGGCCTACGTTGTATGTTAGAGTTTCAGCCAATACCTAAGATAATATCTTGTAATTATAGGTATCAGCCGCCCACCCTCGTTATCATTGTGGCCCATGATCAATAAGGCACAAAATATGTATTAATTACAGAAATAATTTGAAGTATATTGATGACTTTAAGTTGAAAAAGATCATACCGAAATTATCGATGATCTTTCATCAAGCATTTCGCTTAATACACTTTTGCAACAAAACTTCAAACTAATTAAACATCCAATCTTCTGAACCTCTCCTGCATACACGAATTTAAATTTCTGTCCCATACATTTTGCTTATGAGAACACCGATTCGGTTCGACATTTTCGTATAAGAGTCTGTAAAAACTCCATACGTTTGCACCGCATTTTCGCCAACACTGCCAAACTGTGACACATTTGAATATAACCCTTACTTGGGTGGAAATAAAGGTTAGGTACGCTTTTAAAAACGGAGTGTAGAATTTTGCAAAGTGCTACAGAGACTGAATACACGCTTGAATTATTTAGATAGCAATCGTGGGTCCGTATTCTGATCGTTTTTCTCATCGGTATCGGATAGGAGCACTATGTCTGTCCTTGTCTTCTCTTTAGTGATAGAGAGGGATGGTTGTATTCATAGGTGGGGCTGCTTTTGTTTCGTTTATTCATAGCATGTGTCACGAAAGTGATGTCTAATACGTTTGGGGTTGAGTGTAGCGTTTGAATGTTGGCTTGAATAATGTACCTGAGGACGGCAGAGGATGCCTTCGCGAAATATTTTTGGGAAATGATCGGGGGTTTGTAAGTAGTTTTAGACTTCAGTACCATTGAATTATAGTCTTTCTGAAATTATCACACTAATCATCACATCACACTAATATTATAAAGGCGAAAGTTTGTGAGTGTGTGTGTGTGTGTGTTTATATGTTTGTTACCTCTTCACGCCTAAACCACTGAACCGATTTAGATGACATTTGGTATAGAGATAGTTTGAGTCCCTGAAAAGGACATAGGATAGTTTTTATCCCGATATTCCCACGGGATCTAAGTTTATGCGGGTGAAACCGCGGGGCGCAGCTAGTGGAAAATAAAAGTTTACTACTGTGATTGGTATTGTGGTCTTCTGATAAAATTTTCATCTCTTTGTACTGGAGAAACTGAAGATGCTTGAGTTGTTGTTTCTTATTGTAACTTTTCTATAAGGAAAATTTAACACTATCATTATTTACAAACTTCTATGGATTCAATTTGGCCATTAAAAACTGTTTAGCTACTAAATTACAATTAAAACCCGACTGTCTTGACTTCCATTCCAATTTTATTATCTTCTAAATGACTTTACACCTTTATT
This sequence comes from Amphipoea oculea, assembly GCA_945859645.1. Taxonomy (NCBI): domain Eukaryota; kingdom Metazoa; phylum Arthropoda; class Insecta; order Lepidoptera; family Noctuidae; genus Amphipoea; species Amphipoea oculea. The sequence goes on from OX243884.1 coordinate 2,498,588, forward strand.
TAATACTAGCAGCGTCCCGCGGTTTCACCCGCATAAGTTTCGATCCCGTAGGAATATCGGGATAAATACTATCCTATGTCCTTTCCCGGGACTCAAAACTATCTCTATCTTCTTCTAATGAACTATCATCCCCATCACCATTGACATCTAAAACACTAATTATCATACAAAAATCCTTCATACCGTCACAAATACTCCATACATCTGTCGAATGATCACAAGACATTTTTCCCCGTTGCGACTGGCCAGTGCCGGGCTTCGTAAATTAAAATGTGAATAATTAACACCGACCTCCCCCCCCCCTCTACATGCCACCCTCAGACACCCCCCCACTCCAGTCACACGCCACCCAGATGTATTAGTTTTAAGCTCTCAGTTCGTATGAGCGCGATTTAGGGTGAATTCAAAAGGCAGATAGTTGACCCCCTCTAGTATTATAATCGTGTGGACGTTTTTCGCGTTTTTAGTTAATACGGTCTTGGGTGGGCGGGACCGTGTAAGCGATTTTGGTCTTTGGGGGCATTGTTTAATAATAATAATAATACTTTATTTCAGAACAAAGTTCCATAAACATTGTTTAAATAATGCTTCGGATATTTTTGAGATAGACAGTTTGATGAGAAATAAGTACGTATCTGATCTGCTGTCTGGTTTTTCAGTGGGATTAACTTATTCAAATGGAAAAAAAATCTAACTCGTTGATCCTTATTTTTATTTCGCTGAGAGTAGTTTACGACGAAATCTTTGATGAGAATTTTGAAATAACAGCTTTTGCGCGTATGAAATCTGAAATAATACACAATCTATATATAAATAAAAACAAAAGGCCTGACTGACTGACTGACTGACTCATCAACGCCCAGCCCAAACCCATAGACCTAGAAAGCTGAAATTTCACACAATGGTTCCCTTTATAATGTAGACAAGGAATAAGGAAGGATTTTTCGAAATTCAACCCCTAAGGGAGTTAAATAGGGGATGAAAGTTTGTATGAAAGTCCGTCAGTTTTAAAGTTAGGATCTTCAAATTTTGTGTTTAGGCTGACGATTGAAAATTAATTTATACGTGTCTCAGCGTTTTTGATGATTCCACCCCCAAAGGGTTAAAAAGGGGGATGAAATTTTGTATGAAAGTCCGCCAGTTTAAAAGTTAGGATCTTCAAATTTTTTATTGAGGCTAACGATTGAAAATTAATTTATACGTGTCTCAGCGTTTTTGATAATTTTACCCCTAAAGGGGGATGAACGACCTAACTGAGATATCGACGCACAGCCTAAACCGCTGGTCCTAGGGACATGAATTTTGGAGGGTGTGTTCTTTGTGAAGAGTAAGTATCCAGTAAGAAGGGGTTTTTGGAAATTCAGCCTTTAAGAGGGTGAAAAGGGGGGATTTTGTTTGTATGAAAAATCTTAT